>OZ007562.1:3522663-6266947 GCA_963931875.1 Pollenia griseotomentosa | reverse complement strand
AATGGATGTAGTTTCTTAAATAACGCTCTAATCGAAAAACGAACGTTTATCTGTGATCCCTCACACTTTTTTAAAAAAAGTCGATTTTTTCATACAAAAATGTAAAAAAACTTTAAATGGCTGTAGTTTCTTAAATAACGCTCTAATCGAGAAACGGACGTTTGTTTATCTGTGATCCCTCACATTTTTTTAAGAAAAAGTCGATTTTTTCATACAAAAATGTAAAAAAACTTTAAATGGCTGTAGTTTCTTAAATAACGCTCTAATCGAGAAACGGACGTTTATCTGTGATCCCTCACATTTTTTTAAAAAAGTCGATTTTTTCATACAAAAATGTAAAAAAACTTTAAATGGCTGTAGTTTCTTAAATAACGCTCTAATCGAGAAACGGACGTTTATCTGTGATCCCTCACATTTTTTTAAAAAAAGTCGATTTTTTCATACAAAAATGTAAAAAAACTTTAAATGGCTGTAGTTTCTTAAATAACGCCTTAATCGAGAAACGGACGTTTATCTGTGATCCCTCACATTTTTTTAAAAAAAGTCGATTTTTTCATACAAAAATGTAAAAAAACTTTAAATGGCTGTAGTTTCTTAAATAACGCTCTAATCGAGAAACGGACGTTTATCTGTGATCCCTCACATTTTTTTAAAAAAGTCGATTTTTTCATACAAAAATGTAAAAAAACTTTAAATGGCTGTAGTTTCTTAAATAACGCTCTAATCGAGAAACGGACGTTTATCTGTGATCCTCACATTTTTTAAAAAAAAGTCGATTTTTTCATACAAAAATGTAAAAAAACTTTAAATGGCTGTAGTTTCTTAAATAACGCTCTAATCGAGAAACGGACGTTTATCTGTGATCCCTCACATTTTTTTAAAAAAAGTCGATTTTTTCATACAAAAATGTAAAAAAACTTTAAATGGCTGTAGTTTCTTAAATAACGCTCTAATCGAGAAACGGACGTTTATCTGTGATCCCTCACATTTTTTAAAAAAAGTCGATTTTTTCATACAAAAATGTAAAAAAACTTTAAATGGCTGTAGTTTCTTAAATAACGCTCTAATCGAGAAACGGACGTTTATCTGTGATCCTTCACATTTTTCATAAAAAGTCGATTTTTTTCATACAAAAATGTAAAAAAACTTTAAATGGCTGTAGTTTCTTAAATAACGCTTAATCGAGAAACGGACGTTTATCTGTGATCCCTCACATTTTTTTTAAAAAAAGTCGATTTTTTCATACAAAAATGTAAAAAAACTTTAAATGGCTGTAGTTTCTTAAATAACGCTCTAATCGAGAAACGGACGTTTATCTGTGATCCCTCACATTTTTTAAAAAAAATCGATTTTTTCATACAAAAATGTAAAAAAACTTTAAATGGCTGTAGTTTCTTAAATAACGCTCTAATCGAGAAACGGACGTTTATCTGTGATCCTTCACATTTTTAAAAAAAAATCGATTTTTTCATACAAAAATGTAAAAAAACTTTAAATGGCTGTAGTTTCTTAAATAACGCTCTAATCGAGAAACGGACGTTTATCTGTGATCCTTCACATTTTTCATAAAAAGTCGATTTTTTCATACAAAAATGTAAAAAAACTTTAAATGGCTGTAGTTTCTTAAATAACGCTCTAATCGAGAAACGGACGTTTATCTGTGATCCCTCACATTTTTTTAAAAAAAGTCGATTTTTTCATACAAAAATGTAAAAAAACTTTAAATGGCTGTAGTTTCTTAAATAACGCTCTAATCGAGAAACGGACGTTTATCTGTGATCCCTCACATTTTTTTAAAAAAAGTCGATTTTTTCATACAAAAATGTAAAAAAACTTTAAATGGCTGTAGTTTCTTAAATAACGCTCTAATCGAGAAACGGACGTTTATCTGTGATCCTTCACATTTTTCATAAAAAGTCGATTTTTTTCATACAAAAATGTAAAAAAACTTTAAATGGCTGTAGTTTCTTAAAAAACGCTCTAATCGAGAAACGGACGTTTATCTGTGATCCCTCACATTTTTTTAAAAAAAGTCGATTTTTTCATACAAAAATGTAAAAAAACTTTAAATGGCTGTAGTTTCTTAAATAACGCTCTAATCGAGAAACGGACGTTTATCTGTGATCCCTCACATTTTTTTAGAAAAAGTCGATTTTTTCATACAAAAATGTAAAAAAACTTTAAATGGCTGTAGTTTCTTAAATAACGCTCTAATCGAGAAACGGACGTTTATCTGTGATCCCTCACATTTTTTTAAAAAAAGTCGATTTTTTCATACAAAAATGTAAAAAAACTTTAAATGGCTGTAGTTTCTTAAAAAACGCTCTAATCGAGAAACGGACGTTTATCTGTGATTCCTCACATAAAAAGTCGATTTTTTCATACAAAAATGTAAAAAAACTTTAAATGGCTGTAGTTTCTTAAATAACGCCTTAATCGAGAAACGGACGTTTATCTGTGATCCCTCACATTTTTTTTAAAAAAAGTCGATTTTTTCATACAAAAATGTAAAAAAACTTTAAATGGCTGTAGTTTCTTAAATAACGCTCTAATCGAGAAACGGACGTTTATCTGTGATCCCTCACATTTTTAAAAAAAAATCGATTTTTTCATACAAAAATGTAAAAAAACTTTAAATGGCTGTAGTTTCTTAAATAACGCTCTAATCGAGAAACGGACGTTTATCTGTGATCCTTCACATTTTTTATAAAAAGTCGATTTTTTCATACAAAAATGTAAAAAAACTTTAAATGGCTGTAGTTTCTTAAAAAACGCTCTAATCGAGAAACGGACGTTTATCTGTGATCCCTCACATTTTTTTAAAAAAAGTCGATTTTTTCATACAAAAATGTAAAAAAACTTTAAATGGCTGTAGTTTCTTAAATAACGCTCTAATCGAGAAACGGACGTTTATCTGTGATCCTTCACATTTTTCATAAAAAGTCGATTTTTTTCATACAAAAATGTAAAAAAACTTTAAATGGCTGTAGTTTCTTAAAAAACGCTCTAATCGAGAAACGGACGTTTATCTGTGATCCCTCACATTTTTTTAAAAAAAGTCGATTTTTTCATACAAAAATGTAAAAAAACTTTAAATGGCTGTAGTTTCTTAAATAACGCTCTAATCGAGAAACGGACGTTTATCTGTGATCCCTCACATTTTTTTAGAAAAAGTCGATTTTTTCATACAAAAATGTAAAAAAAACTTTAAATGGCTGTAGTTTCTTAAATAACGCTCTAATCGAGAAACGGACGTTTATCTGTGATCCCTCACATTTTTTTAAAAAAAGTCGATTTTTTCATACAAAAATGTAAAAAAACTTTAAATGGCTGTAGTTTCTTAAAAAACGCTCTAATCGAGAAACGGACGTTTATCTGTGATTCCTCACATAAAAAGTCGATTTTTTCATACAAAAATGTAAAAAAACTTTAAATGGCTGTAGTTTCTTAAATAACGCCTTAATCGAGAAACGGACGTTTATCTGTGATCCCTCACATTTTTTTTAAAAAAAGTCGATTTTTTCATACAAAAATGTAAAAAAACTTTAAATGGCTGTAGTTTCTTAAATAACGCTCTAATCGAGAAACGGACGTTTATCTGTGATCCCTCACATTTTTAAAAAAAATCGATTTTTTCATACAAAAATGTAAAAAAACTTTAAATGGCTGTAGTTTCTTAAATAACGCTCTAATCGAGAAACGGACGTTTATCTGTGATCCTTCACATTTTTTATAAAAAGTCGATTTTTTTCATACAAAAATGTAAAAAAACTTTAAATGGCTGTAGTTTCTTAAAAAACGCTCTAATCGAGAAACGGACGTTTATCTGTGATCCCTCACATTTTTTAAAAAAAGTCGATTTTTTCATACAAAAATGTAAAAAAACTTTAAATGGCTGTAGTTTCTTAAATAACGCTCTAATCGAGAAACGGACGTTTATCTGTGATCCCTCACATTTTTTAAAAAAAAATCGATTTTTTCATACAAAAATGTAAAAAAACTTTAATGGCTGTAGTTTCTTAAATAACGCTCTAATCGAGAAACGGACGTTTATCTGTGATCCTTCACATTTTTCATAAAAAGTCGATTTTTTTCATACAAAAATGTAAAAAAACTTTAAATGGCTGTAGTTTCTTAAAAACGCTCTAATCGAGAAACGGACGTTTATCTGTGATTCCTCACATAAAAAGTCGATTTTTTCATACAAAAATGTAAAAAAACTTTAAACGGCTGTAGTTTCTTAAATAACGCTCTAATCGAGAAACGGACGTTTATCTGTGATCCCTCACATTTTTTTAAAAAAAGTCGATTTTTTCATACAAAAATGTAAAAAAACTTTAAATGGCTGTAGTTTCTTAAAAAACGCTCTAATCGAGAAACGGACGTTTATCTGTGATTCCTCACATTTCATAAAAAGTCGATTTTTTCATACAAAAATGTAAAAAAACTTTAAATGGCTGTAGTTTCTTAAATAACGCTCTAATCGAGAAACGGACGTTTATCTGTGATCCCTCCCTTTTTAAAAAAAAAATCGATTTTTTCATACAAAAATGTAAAAAAACTTTAAATGGCTGTAGTTTCTTAAATAACGCTCTAATCGAGAAACGGACGTTTATCTGTGATCCTTCACATTTTTTATAAAAAGTCGATTTTTTTCATACAAAAATGTAAAAAAACTTTAAATGGCTGTAGTTTCTTAAATACCGCTCCAATCGAGAAACGGACGTTGATCTGTGATCCTTCACATTTTTCATAAAAAGTCGATTTTTTCATACAAAAATGTAAAAAAACTTTAAATGGCTGTAGTTTCTTAAATAACGCTCTAATCGAGAAACGGACGTTTATCTGTGATTCCTGACATTTTTCATAAAAAGTCGATTTTTTCATGCAAATATGTAAAAAACTTTAAATGGATGTAGTTTCTTAAATAACGCTCTAATCGAAAAACGAACGTTTATCTGTGATCCCTCACACTTTTTTAAAAAAAGTCGATTTTTTCATACAAAAATGTAAAAAAACTTTAAATGGCTGTAGTTTCTTAAATAACGCTCTAATCGAGAAACGGACGTTTATCTGTGATCCCTCACATTTTTTTAAAAAAAGTCGATTTTTTCATACAAAAATGTAAAAAAACTTTAAATGGCTGTAGTTTCTTAAAAAACGCTCTAATCGAGAAACGGACGTTTATCTGTGATTCCTCACATAAAAAGTCGATTTTTTCATACAAAAATGTAAAAAAACTTTAAATGGCTGTAGTTTCTTAAATAACGCCTTAATCGAGAAACGGACGTTTATCTGTGATCCCTCACATTTTTTTTAAAAAAAGTCGATTTTTTCATACAAAAATGTAAAAAAACTTTAAATAGCTGTAGTTTCTTAAATAACGCTCTAATCGAGAAACGGACGTTTATCTGTGATCCCTCACATTTTTTTAAAAAAAGTCGATTTTTTCATACAAAAATGTAAAAAAACTTTAAATGGCTGTAGTTTCTTAAATAACGCTCTAATCGAGAAACGGACGTTTATCTGTGATCCTTCACATTTTTCATAAAAAGTCGATTTTTTTCATACAAAAATGTAAAAAAACTTTAAATGGCTGTAGTTTCTTAAAAAACGCTCTAATCGAGAAACGGACGTTTATCTGTGATCCCTCACATTTTTTTAAAAAAAGTCGATTTTTTCATACAAAAATGTAAAAAAACTTTAAATGGCTGTAGTTTCTTAAATAACGCTCTAATCGAGAAACGGACGTTTATCTGTGATCCCTCACATTTTTTTAAAAAAAGTCGATTTTTTCATACAAAAATGTAAAAAAACTTTAAATGGCTGTAGTTTCTTAAATAACGCTCTAATCGAGAAACGGACGTTTATCTGTGATCCTTCACATTTTTCATAAAAAGTCGATTTTTTTCATACAAAAATGTAAAAAAACTTTAAATGGCTGTAGTTTCTTAAATAACGCCTTAATCGAGAAACGGACGTTTATCTGTGATCCCTCACATTTTTTTTAAAAAAAGTCGATTTTTTCATACAAAAATGTAAAAAAACTTTAAATGGCTGTAGTTTCTTAAATAACGCTCTAATCGAGAAACGGACGTTTATCTGTGATCCCTCACATTTTTTAAAAAAAATCGATTTTTTTATACAAAAATGTAAAAAAACTTTAAATGGCTGTAGTTTCTTAAATAACGCTCTAATCGAGAAACGGACGTTTATCTGTGATCCTTCACATTTTTCATAAAAAGTCGATTTTTTTCATACAAAAATGTAAAAAAACTTTAAATGGCTGTAGTTTCTTAAAAAACGCTCTAATCGAGAAACGGACGTTTATCTGTGATCCCTCACATTTTTTTAAAAAAAGTCGATTTTTTCATACAAAAATGTAAAAAAACTTTAAATGGCTGTAGTTTCTTAAATAACGCTCTAATCGAGAAACGGACGTTTATCTGTGATCCCTCACATTTTTTTAGAAAAAGTCGATTTTTTCATACAAAAATGTAAAAAAACTTTAAATGGCTGTAGTTTCTTAAATAACGCTCTAATCGAGAAACGGACGTTTATCTGTGATCCCTCACATTTTTTAAAAAAAAATCGATTTTTTCATACAAAAATGTAAAAAAACTTTAAATGGCTGTAGTTTCTTAAATAACGCTCTAATCGAGAAACGGACGTTTATCTGTGATCCTTCACATTTTTCATAAAAAGTCGATTTTTTTCATACAAAAATGTAAAAAAACTTTAAATGGCTGTAGTTTCTTAAAAAACGCTCTAATCGAGAAACGGACGTTTATCTGTGATTCCTCACATAAAAAGTCGATTTTTTCATACAAAAATGTAAAAAAACTTTAAACGGCTGTAGTTTCTTAAATAACGCTCTAATCGAGAAACGGACGTTTATCTGTGATCCCTCACATTTTTTTAAAAAAGTCGATTTTTTCATACAAAAATGTAAAAAAACTTTAAATGGCTGTAGTTTCTTAAAAAACGCTCTAATCGAGAAACGGACGTTTATCTGTGATTCCTCACATAAAAAGTCGATTTTTTCATACAAAAATGTAAAAAAACTTTAAATGGCTGTAGTTTCTTAAATAACGCCTTAATCGAGAAACGGACGTTTATCTGTGATCCCTCACATTTTTTTTAAAAAAAGTCGATTTTTTCATACAAAAATGTAAAAAAACTTTAAATGGCTGTAGTTTCTTAAATAACGCTCTAATCGAGAAACGGACGTTTATCTGTGATCCCTCACATTTTTTAAAAAAAAATCGATTTTTTCATACAAAAGTGTAAAAAAACTTTAAATGGCTGTAGTTTCTTAAATAACGCTCTAATCGAGAAACGGACGTTTATCTGTGATCCTTCACATTTTTCATAAAAAGTCGATTTTTTTCATACAAAAATGTAAAAAAACTTTAAATGGCTGTAGTTTCTTAAAAAACGCTCTAATCGAGAAACGGACGTTTATCTGTGATCCCTCACATTTTTTTAAAAAAAGTCGATTTTTTCATACAAAAATGTAAAAAAACTTTAAATGGCTGCAGTTTCTTAAATAACGCTCTAATCAAGAAACGGACGTTTATCTGTGATCCCTCACATTTTTTAGAAAAAGTCGATTTTTTCATACAAAAATGTAAAAAAACTTTAAATGGCTGTAGTTTCTTAAATAACGCTCTAATCGAGAAACGGACGTTTATCTGTGATCCTTCACATTTTTCATAAAAAGTCGATTTTTTTCATACAAAAATGTAAAAAAACTTTAAATGGCTGTAGTTTCTTAAAAAACGCTCTAATCGAGAAACGGACGTTTATCTGTGATCCCTCACATTTTTTTAGAAAAAGTCGATTTTTTCATACAAAAATGTAAAAAAACTTTAAATGGCTGTAGTTTCTTAAATAACGCTCTAATCGAGAAACGGACGTTTATCTGTGATCCCTCACATTTTTTTAAAAAAAGTCGATTTTTTCATACAAAAATGTAAAAAAACTTTAAATGGCTGTAGTTTCTTAAATAACGCTCTAATCGAGAAACGGACGTTTATCTGTGATCCCTCACATTTTTTTAGAAAAAGTCGATTTTTTCATACAAAAATGTAAAAAAACTTTAAATGGCTGTAGTTTCTTAAATAACGCTCTAATCGAGAAACGGACGTTTATCTGTGATCCCTCACATTTTTTTAAAAAAAGTCGATTTTTTCATACAAAAATGTAAAAAAACTTTAAATGGCTGTAGTTTCTTAAATAACGCTCTAATCGAGAAACGGACGTTTATCTGTGATCCCTCACATTTTTTTAGAAAAAGTCGATTTTTTCATACAAAAATGTAAAAAAACTTTAAATGGCTGTAGTTTCTTAAATAACGCTCTAATCGAGAAACGGACGTTTATCTGTGATCCTTCACATTTTTCATAAAAAGTCGATTTTTTTCATACAAAAATGTAAAAAAACTTTAAATGGCTGTAGTTTCTTAAATAACGCTCTAATCGAGAAACGGACGTTTATCTGTGATCCTTCACATTTTTCATAAAAAGTCGATTTTTTCATACAAAAATGTAAAAAAACTTTAAATGGCTGTAGTTTCTTAAATAACGCTCTAATCGAGAAACGGACGTTTATCTGTGATCCCTCACATTTTTTTAGAAAAAGTCGATTTTTTCATACAAAAATGTAAAAAAACTTTAAATGGCTGTAGTTTCTTAAATAACGCTCTAATCGAGAAACGGACGTTTATCTGTGATCCCTCACATTTTTTTAAAAAAAGTCGATTTTTTCATACAAAAATGTAAAAAAACTTTAAATGGCTGTAGTTTCTTAAATAACGCTCTAATCGAGAAACGGACGTTTATCTGTGATCCCTCACATTTTTTTAAAAAAAGTCGATTTTTTCATACAAAAATGTAAAAAAACTTTAAATGGCTGTAGTTTCTTAAATAACGCTCTAATCGAGAAACGGACGTTTATCTGTGATCCCTCACATTTTTTTAAAAAAAGTCGATTTTTTCATACAAAAATGTAAAAAAACTTTAAATGGCTGTAGTTTCTTAAATAACGCTCTAATCGAGAAACGGACGTTTATCTGTGATCCCTCACATTTTTTTAGAAAAAGTCGATTTTTTCATACAAAAATGTAAAAAAACTTTAAATGGCTGTAGTTTCTTAAATAACGCTCTAATCGAGAAACGGACGTTTATCTGTGATCCCTCACATTTTTTTAAAAAAGTCGATTTTTTCATACAAAAATGTAAAAAAACTTTAAATGGCTGTAGTTTCTTAAATAACGCTCTAATCGAGAAACGGACGTTTATCTGTGATCCCTCACATTTTTTTAGAAAAAGTCGATTTTTTCATACAAAAATGTAAAAAAACTTTAAATGGCTGTAGTTTCTTAAATAACGCTCTAATCGAGAAACGGACGTTTATCTGTGATCCCTCACATTTTTTTAAAAAAAGTCGATTTTTTCATACAAAAATGTAAAAAAACTTTAAATGGCTGTAGTTTCTTAAAAACGCTCTAATCGAGAAACGGACGTTTATCTGTGATTCCTCACATAAAAAGTCGATTTTTTCATACAAAAATGTAAAAAAACTTTAAATGGCTGTAGTTTCTTAAATAACGCCTTAATCGAGAAACGGACGTTTATCTGTGATCCCTCACATTTTTTTTAAAAAAGTCGATTTTTTCATACAAAAATGTAAAAAAACTTTAAATGGCTGTAGTTTCTTAAATAACGCTCTAATCGAGAAACGGACGTTTATCTGTGATCCCTCACATTTTTAAAAAAAAATCGATTTTTTCATACAAAAATGTAAAAAAACTTTAAATGGCTGTAGTTTCTTAAATAACGCTCTAATCGAGAAACGGACGTTTATCTGTGATCCTTCACATTTTTTATAAAAAGTCGATTTTTTTCATACAAAAATGTAAAAAAACTTTAAATGGCTGTAGTTTCTTAAAAAACGCTCTAATCGAGAAACGGACGTTTATCTGTGATCCCTCACATTTTTTTAAAAAAAGTCGATTTTTTCATACAAAAATGTAAAAAAACTTTAAATGGCTGTAGTTTCTTAAATAACGCTCTAATCGAGAAACGGACGTTTATCTGTGATCCCTCACATTTTTTAAAAAAAAATCGATTTTTTCATACAAAAATGTAAAAAAACTTTAATGGCTGTAGTTTCTTAAATAACGCTCTAATCGAGAAACGGACGTTTATCTGTGATCCTTCACATTTTTCATAAAAAGTCGATTTTTTTCATACAAAAATGTAAAAAAACTTTAAATGGCTGTAGTTTCTTAAAAAACGCTCTAATCGAGAAACGGACGTTTATCTGTGATTCCTCACATAAAAAGTCGATTTTTTCATACAAAAATGTAAAAAAACTTTAAACGGCTGTAGTTTCTTAAATAACGCTCTAATCGAGAAACGGACGTTTATCTGTGATCCCTCACATTTTTTTAAAAAAAGTCGATTTTTTCATACAAAAATGTAAAAAAACTTTAAATGGCTGTAGTTTCTTAAAAAACGCTCTAATCGAGAAACGGACGTTTATCTGTGATTCCTCACATAAAAAGTCGATTTTTTCATACAAAAATGTAAAAAAACTTTAAATGGCTGTAGTTTCTTAAATAACGCTCTAATCGAGAAACGGACGTTTATCTGTGATCCCTCACATTTTTAAAAAAAAAATCGATTTTTTCATACAAAAATGTAAAAAAACTTTAAATGTCTGTAGTTTCTTAAATAACGCTCTAATCGAGAAACGGACGTTTATCTGTGATCCTTCACATTTTTTATAAAAAGTCGATTTTTTTCATACAAAAATGTAAAAAAACTTTAAATGGCTGTAGTTTCTTAAATACCGCTCCAATCGAGAAACGGACGTTGATCTGTGATCCTTCACATTTTTCATAAAAAGTCGATTTTTTCATACAAAAATGTAAAAAAACTTTAAATGGCTGTAGTTTCTTAAATAACGCTCTAATCGAGAAACGGACGTTTATCTGTGATTCCTGACATTTTTCATAAAAAGTCGATTTTTTCATGCAAATATGTAAAAAACTTTAAATGGATGTAGTTTCTTAAATAACGCTCTAATCGAAAAACGAACGTTTATCTGTGATCCCTCACACTTTTTTAAAAAAAGTCGATTTTTTCATACAAAAATGTAAAAAAACTTTAAATGGCTGTAGTTTCTTAAATAACGCTCTAATCGAGAAACGGACGTTTGTTTATCTGTGATCCCTCACATTTTTTTTAGAAAAAGTCGATTTTTTCATACAAAAATGTAAAAAAACTTTAAATGGCTGTAGTTTCTTAAATAACGCTCTAATCGAGAAACGGACGTTTATCTGTGATCCCTCACATTTTTTTAAAAAAAGTCGATTTTTTCATACAAAAATGTAAAAAAACTTTAAATGGCTGTAGTTTCTTAAAAAACGCTCTAATCGAGAAACGGACGTTTATCTGTGATTCCTCACATAAAAAGTCGATTTTTTTATACAAAAATATAAAAAAACTTTAAATGGCTGTAGTTTCTTAAATAACGCCTTAATCGAGAAACGGACGTTTATCTGTGATCCCTCACATTTTTTTTAAAAAAAGTCGATTTTTTCATACAAAAATGTAAAAAAACTTTAAATAGCTGTAGTTTCTTAAATAACGCTCTAATCGAGAAACGGACGTTTATCTGTGATCCCTCACATTTTTTTAAAAAAAGTCGATTTTTTCATACAAAAATGTAAAAAAACTTTAAATGGCTGTAGTTTCTTAAATAACGCTCTAATCGAGAAACGGACGTTTATCTGTGATCCTTCACATTTTTCATAAAAAGTCGATTTTTTTCATACAAAAATGTAAAAAAACTTTAAATGGCTGTAGTTTCTTAAAAAACGCTCTAATCGAGAAACGGACGTTTATCTGTGATCCCTCACATTTTTTTAAAAAAAGTCGATTTTTTCATACAAAAATGTAAAAAAACTTTAAATGGCTGTAGTTTCTTAAATAACGCTCTAATCGAGAAACGGACGTTTATCTGTGATCCCTCACATTTTTTTAAAAAAAGTCGATTTTTTCATACAAAAATGTAAAAAAACTTTAAATGGCTGTAGTTTCTTAAATAACGCTCTAATCGAGAAACGGACGTTTATCTGTGATCCTTCACATTTTTCATAAAAAGTCGATTTTTTTCATACAAAAATGTAAAAAAACTTTAAATGGCTGTAGTTTCTTAAATAACGCCTTAATCGAGAAACGGACGTTTATCTGTGATCCCTCACATTTTTTTAAAAAAAGTCGATTTTTTCATACAAAAATGTAAAAAAACTTTAAATGGCTGTAGTTTCTTAAATAACGCTCTAATCGAGAAACGGACGTTTATCTGTGATCCCTCACATTTTTTAAAAAAAAATCGATTTTTTCATACAAAAATGTAAAAAAACTTTAAATGGCTGTAGTTTCTTAAATAACGCTCTAATCGAGAAACGGACGTTTATCTGTGATCCTTCACATTTTTAAAAAAAAAATCGATTTTTTCATACAAAAATGTAAAAAAACTTTAAATGGCTGTAGTTTCTTAAATAACGCTCTAATCGAGAAACGGACGTTTATCTGTGATCCTTCACATTTTTCATAAAAAGTCGATTTTTTTCATACAAAAATGTAAAAAAACTTTAAATGGCTGTAGTTTCTTAAAAAACGCTCTAATCGAGAAACGGACGTTTATCTGTGATCCCTCACATTTTTTTAAAAAAAGTCGATTTTTTCATACAAAAATGTAAAAAAACTTTAAATGGCTGTAGTTTCTTAAATAACGCTCTAATCGAGAAACGGACGTTTATCTGTGATCCCTCACATTTTTTTAAAAAAGTCGATTTTTTCATACAAAAATGTAAAAAAACTTTAAATGGCTGTAGTTTCTTAAATAACGCTCTAATCGAGAAACGGACGTTTATCTGTGATCCTTCACATTTTTCATAAAAAGTCGATTTTTTTCATACAAAAATGTAAAAAAACTTTAAATGGCTGTAGTTTCTTAAAAAACGCTCTAATCGAGAAACGGACGTTTATCTGTGATCCCTCACATTTTTTTAAAAAAAGTCGATTTTTTCATACAAAAATGTAAAAAAACTTTAAATGGCTGTAGTTTCTTAAATAACGCTCTAATCGAGAAACGGACGTTTATCTGTGATCCCTCACATTTTTTTAGAAAAAGTCGATTTTTTCATACAAAAATGTAAAAAAACTTTAAATGGCTGTAGTTTCTTAAATAACGCTCTAATCGAGAAACGGACGTTTATCTGTGATCCCTCACATTTTTTAAAAAAAGTCGATTTTTTCATACAAAAATGTAAAAAAACTTTAAATGGCTGTAGTTTCTTAAAAAACGCTCTAATCGAGAAACGGACGTTTATCTGTGATTCCTCACATAAAAAGTCGATTTTTTCATACAAAAATGTAAAAAAACTTTAAATGGCTGTAGTTTCTTAAATAACGCCTTAATCGAGAAACGGACGTTTATCTGTGATCCCTCACATTTTTTTTAAAAAAAGTCGATTTTTTCATACAAAAATGTAAAAAAACTTTAAATGGCTGTAGTTTCTTAAATAACGCTCTAATCGAGAAACGGACGTTTATCTGTGATCCCTCACATTTTTAAAAAAAAAATCGATTTTTTCATACAAAAATGTAAAAAAACTTTAAATGGCTGTAGTTTCTTAAATAACGCTCTAATCGAGAAACGGACGTTTATCTGTGATCCTTCACATTTTTTATAAAAAGTCGATTTTTTTCATACAAAAATGTAAAAAAACTTTAAATGGCTGTAGTTTCTTAAAAAACGCTCTAATCGAGAAACGGACGTTTATCTGTGATCCCTCACATTTTTTTAAAAAAAGTCGATTTTTTCATACAAAAATGTAAAAAAACTTTAAATGGCTGTAGTTTCTTAAATAACGCTCTAATCGAGAAACGGACGTTTATCTGTGATCCCTCACATTTTTAAAAAAAAATCGATTTTTTCATACAAAAATGTAAAAAAACTTTAATGGCTGTAGTTTCTTAAATAACGCTCTAATCGAGAAACGGACGTTTATCTGTGATCCTTCACATTTTTCATAAAAAGTCGATTTTTTTCATACAAAAATGTAAAAAAACTTTAAATGGCTGTAGTTTCTTAAAAAACGCTCTAATCGAGAAACGGACGTTTATCTGTGATTCCTCACATAAAAAGTCGATTTTTTCATACAAAAATGTAAAAAAACTTTAAACGGCTGTAGTTTCTTAAATAACGCTCTAATCGAGAAACGGACGTTTATCTGTGATCCCTCACATTTTTTTAAAAAAAGTCGATTTTTTCATACAAAAATGTAAAAAAACTTTAAATGGCTGTAGTTTCTTAAAAAACGCTCTAATCGAGAAACGGACGTTTATCTGTGATTCCTCACATAAAAAGTCGATTTTTTCATACAAAAATGTAAAAAAACTTTAAATGGCTGTAGTTTCTTAAATAACGCTCTAATCGAGAAACGGACGTTTATCTGTGATCCCTCCCTTTTTAAAAAAAAAAATCGATTTTTTCATACAAAAATGTAAAAAAACTTTAAATGGCTGTAGTTTCTTAAATAACGCTCTAATCGAGAAACGGACGTTTATCTGTGAATCCTTCACATTTTTTATAAAAAGTCGATTTTTTTCATACAAAAATGTAAAAAAACTTTAAATGGCTGTAGTTTCTTAAATACCGCTCCAATCGAGAAACGGACGTTGATCTGTGATCCTTCACATTTTTCATAAAAAGTCGATTTTTTCATACAAAAATGTAAAAAAACTTTAAATGGCTGTAGTTTCTTAAATAACGCTCTAATCGAGAAACGGACGTTTATCTGTGATTCCTGACATTTTTCATAAAAAGTCGATTTTTTCATGCAAATATGTAAAAAACTTTAAATGGATGTAGTTTCTTAAATAACGCTCTAATCGAAAAACGAACGTTTATCTGTGATCCCTCACACTTTTTTAAAAAAAGTCGATTTTTTCATACAAAAATGTAAAAAAACTTTAAATGGCTGTAGTTTCTTAAATAACGCTCTAATCGAGAAACGGACGTTTATCTGTGATCCCTCACATTTTTTTAAAAAAAGTCGATTTTTTCATACAAAAATGTAAAAAAACTTTAAATGGCTGTAGTTTCTTAAAAAACGCTCTAATCGAGAAACGGACGTTTATCTGTGATTCCTCACATAAAAAGTCGATTTTTTCATACAAAAATGTAAAAAAACTTTAAATGGCTGTAGTTTCTTAAATAACGCCTTAATCGAGAAACGGACGTTTATCTGTGATCCCTCACATTTTTTTTAAAAAAAGTCGATTTTTTCATACAAAAATGTAAAAAAACTTTAAATAGCTGTAGTTTCTTAAATAACGCTCTAATCGAGAAACGGACGTTTATCTGTGATCCCTCACATTTTTTTAAAAAAAGTCGATTTTTTCATACAAAAATGTAAAAAAACTTTAAATGGCTGTAGTTTCTTAAATAACGCTCTAATCGAGAAACGGACGTTTATCTGTGATCCTTCACATTTTTCATAAAAAGTCGATTTTTTTCATACAAAAATGTAAAAAAACTTTAAATGGCTGTAGTTTCTTAAAAAACGCTCTAATCGAGAAACGGACGTTTATCTGTGATCCCTCACATTTTTTTAAAAAAAGTCGATTTTTTCATACAAAAATGTAAAAAAACTTTAAATGGCTGTAGTTTCTTAAATAACGCTCTAATCGAGAAACGGACGTTTATCTGTGATCCCTCACATTTTTTTAAAAAAAGTCGATTTTTTCATACAAAAATGTAAAAAAACTTTAAATGGCTGTAGTTTCTTAAATAACGCTCTAATCGAGAAACGGACGTTTATCTGTGATCCTTCACATTTTTCATAAAAAGTCGATTTTTTTCATACAAAAATGTAAAAAAACTTTAAATGGCTGTAGTTTCTTAAATAACGCCTTAATCGAGAAACGGACGTTTATCTGTGATCCCTCACATTTTTTTTAAAAAAAGTCGATTTTTTCATACAAAAATGTAAAAAAACTTTAAATGGCTGTAGTTTCTTAAATAACGCTCTAATCGAGAAACGGACGTTTATCTGTGATCCCTCACATTTTTTAAAAAAAAATCGATTTTTTTATACAAAAATGTAAAAAAACTTTAAATGGCTGTAGTTTCTTAAATAACGCTCTAATCGAGAAACGGACGTTTATCTGTGATCCTTCACATTTTTCATAAAAAGTCGATTTTTTTCATACAAAAATGTAAAAAAACTTTAAATGGCTGTAGTTTCTTAAAAAACGCTCTAATCGAGAAACGGACGTTTATCTGTGATCCCTCACATTTTTTTAAAAAAAGTCGATTTTTTCATACAAAAATGTAAAAAAACTTTAAATGGCTGTAGTTTCTTAAATAACGCTCTAATCGAGAAACGGACGTTTATCTGTGATCCCTCACATTTTTTTAGAAAAAGTCGATTTTTTCATACAAAAATGTAAAAAAACTTTAAATGGCTGTAGTTTCTTAAATAACGCTCTAATCGAGAAACGGACGTTTATCTGTGATCCCTCACATTTTTTAAAAAAAAATCGATTTTTTCATACAAAAATGTAAAAAAACTTTAAATGGCTGTAGTTTCTTAAATAACGCTCTAATCGAGAAACGGACGTTTATCTGTGATCCTTCACATTTTTCATAAAAAGTCGATTTTTTTCATACAAAAATGTAAAAAAACTTTAAATGGCTGTAGTTTCTTAAAAAACGCTCTAATCGAGAAACGGACGTTTATCTGTGATTCCTCACATAAAAAGTCGATTTTTTCATACAAAAATGTAAAAAAACTTTAAACGGCTGTAGTTTCTTAAATAACGCTCTAATCGAGAAACGGACGTTTATCTGTGATCCCTCACATTTTTTTAAAAAAAGTCGATTTTTTCATACAAAAATGTAAAAAAACTTTAAATGGCTGTAGTTTCTTAAAAAACGCTCTAATCGAGAAACGGACGTTTATCTGTGATTCCTCACATAAAAAGTCGATTTTTTCATACAAAAATGTAAAAAAACTTTAAATGGCTGTAGTTTCTTAAATAACGCCTTAATCGAGAAACGGACGTTTATCTGTGATCCCTCACATTTTTTTTAAAAAAAGTCGATTTTTTCATACAAAAATGTAAAAAAACTTTAAATGGCTGTAGTTTCTTAAATAACGCTCTAATCGAGAAACGGACGTTTATCTGTGATCCCTCACATTTTTTAAAAAAAAATCGATTTTTTCATACAAAAGTGTAAAAAAACTTTAAATGGCTGTAGTTTCTTAAATAACGCTCTAATCGAGAAACGGACGTTTATCTGTGATCCTTCACATTTTTCATAAAAAGTCGATTTTTTTCATACAAAAATGTAAAAAAACTTTAAATGGCTGTAGTTTCTTAAAAAACGCTCTAATCGAGAAACGGACGTTTATCTGTGATCCCTCACATTTTTTTAAAAAAAGTCGATTTTTTCATACAAAAATGTAAAAAAACTTTAAATGGCTGCAGTTTCTTAAATAACGCTCTAATCAAGAAACGGACGTTTATCTGTGATCCCTCACATTTTTTAGAAAAAGTCGATTTTTTCATACAAAAATGTAAAAAAACTTTAAATGGCTGTAGTTTCTTAAATAACGCTCTAATCGAGAAACGGACGTTTATCTGTGATCCTTCACATTTTTCATAAAAAGTCGATTTTTTTCATACAAAAATGTAAAAAAACTTTAAATGGCTGTAGTTTCTTAAAAAACGCTCTAATCGAGAAACGGACGTTTATCTGTGATCCCTCACATTTTTTTAGAAAAAGTCGATTTTTTCATACAAAAATGTAAAAAAACTTTAAATGGCTGTAGTTTCTTAAATAACGCTCTAATCGAGAAACGACGTTTATCTGTGATCCCTCACATTTTTTTAAAAAAAGTCGATTTTTTCATACAAAAATGTAAAAAAACTTTAAATGGCTGTAGTTTCTTAAATAACGCTCTAATCGAGAAACGGACGTTTATCTGTGATCCCTCACATTTTTTTAGAAAAAGTCGATTTTTTCATACAAAAATGTAAAAAAACTTTAAATGGCTGTAGTTTCTTAAATAACGCTCTAATCGAGAAACGGACGTTTATCTGTGATCCCTCACATTTTTTTAAAAAAAGTCGATTTTTTCATACAAAAATGTAAAAAAACTTTAAATGGCTGTAGTTTCTTAAATAACGCTCTAATCGAGAAACGGACGTTTATCTGTGATCCCTCACATTTTTTTAGAAAAAGTCGATTTTTTCATACAAAAATGTAAAAAAACTTTAAATGGCTGTAGTTTCTTAAATAACGCTCTAATCGAGAAACGGACGTTTATCTGTGATCCTTCACATTTTTCATAAAAAGTCGATTTTTTTCATACAAAAATGTAAAAAAACTTTAAATGGCTGTAGTTTCTTAAATAACGCTCTAATCGAGAAACGGACGTTTATCTGTGATCCTTCACATTTTTCATAAAAAGTCGATTTTTTCATACAAAAATGTAAAAAAACTTTAAATGGCTGTAGTTTCTTAAATAACGCTCTAATCGAGAAACGGACGTTTATCTGTGATCCCTCACATTTTTTTAGAAAAAGTCGATTTTTTCATACAAAAATGTAAAAAAACTTTAAATGGCTGTAGTTTCTTAAATAACGCTCTAATCGAGAAACGGACGTTTATCTGTGATCCCTCACATTTTTTTAAAAAAAGTCGATTTTTTCATACAAAAATGTAAAAAAACTTTAAATGGCTGTAGTTTCTTAAATAACGCTCTAATCGAGAAACGGACGTTTATCTGTGATCCCTCACATTTTTTTAGAAAAAGTCGATTTTTTCATACAAAAATGTAAAAAAACTTTAAATGGCTGTAGTTTCTTAAATAACGCTCTAATCGAGAAACGGACGTTTATCTGTGATCCCTCACATTTTTTTAGAAAAAGTCGATTTTTTCATACAAAAATGTAAAAAAACTTTAAATGGCTGTAGTTTCTTAAATAACGCTCTAATCGAGAAACGGAAGTTTATCTGTGATCCTTCACATTTTTCATAAAAAGTCGATTTTTTCATACAAAAATGTAAAAAAACTTTAAATGGCTGTAGTTTCTTAAATAACGCTCTAATCGAGAAACGGACGTTTATCTGTGATCCCTCACATTTTTTTAGAAAAAGTCGATTTTTTCATACAAAAATGTAAAAAAACTTTAAATGGCTGTAGTTTCTTAAATAACGCTCTAATCGAGAAACGGACGTTTATCTGTGATCCCTCACATTTTTTTAGAAAAAGTCGATTTTTTCATACAAAAATGTAAAAAAACTTTAAATGGCTGTAGTTTCTTAAATAACGCTCTAATCGAGAAACGGACGTTTATCTGTGATCCTTCACATTTTTCATAAAAAGTCGATTTTTTCATACAAAAATGTAAAAAAACTTTAAATGGCTGTAGTTTCTTAAATAACGCTCTAATCGAGAAACGGACGTTTATCTGTGATCCCTCACATTTTTTTAGAAAAAGTCGATTTTTTCATACAAAAATGTAAAAAAACTTTAAATGGCTGTAGTTTCTTAAATAACGCTCTAATCGAGAAACGGACGTTTATCTGTGATCCCTCACA
Source organism: Pollenia griseotomentosa (assembly GCA_963931875.1). Taxonomy (NCBI): domain Eukaryota; kingdom Metazoa; phylum Arthropoda; class Insecta; order Diptera; family Polleniidae; genus Pollenia; species Pollenia griseotomentosa. The sequence goes on along the minus strand of OZ007562.1, from coordinate 6,247,252 downwards.
TTTTTTTAGAAAAAGTCGATTTTTTCATACAAAAATGTAAAAAAACTTTAAATGGCTGTAGTTTCTTAAATAACGCTCTAATCGAGAAACGGACGTTTATCTGTGATCCCTCACATTTTTTTAGAAAAAGTCGATTTTTTCATACAAAAATGTAAAAAAACTTTAAATGGCTGTAGTTTCTTAAATAACGCTCTAATCGAGAAACGGACGTTTATCTGTGATCCCTCACATTTTTTTAGAAAAAGTCGATTTTTTCATACAAAAATGTAAAAAAACTTTAAATGGCTGTAGTTTCTTAAATAACGCTCTAATCGAGAAACGGACGTTTATCTGTGATCCTTCACATTTTTCATAAAAAGTCGATTTTTTCATACAAAAATGTAAAAAAACTTTAAATGGCTGTAGTTTCTTAAATAACGCTCTAATCGAGAAACGGACGTTTATCTGTAATGTAAAAAATGTAAAAAAACTTTAAATGGCTGTAGTTTCTTAAATAACGCTCTAATCGAGAAACGGACGTTTATCTGTGATCCCTCACATTTTTTTAGAAAAAGTCGATTTTTTCATACAAAAATGTAAAAAAACTTTAAATGGCTGTAGTTTCTTAAATAACGCTCTAATCGAGAAACGGACGTTTATCTGTGATCCTTCACATTTTTCATAAAAAGTCGATTTTTTCATACAAAAATGTAAAAAAACTTTAAATGGCTGTAGTTTCTTAAATAACGCTCTAATCGAGAAACGGACGTTTATCTGTGATCCCTCACATTTTTTTAGAAAAAGTCGATTTTTTCATACAAAAATGTAAAAAAACTTTAAATGGCTGTAGTTTCTTAAATAACGCTCTAATCGAGAAACGGACGTTTATCTGTGATCCCTCACATTTTTTTAAAAAAAGTCGATTTTTTCATACAAAAATGTAAAAAAACTTTAAATGGCTGTAGTTTCTTAAATAACGCTCTAATCGAGAAACGGACGTTTATCTGTGATCCCTCACATTTTTTTAGAAAAAGTCGATTTTTTCATACAAAAATGTAAAAAAACTTTAAATGGCTGTAGTTTCTTAAATAACGCTCTAATCGAGAAACGGACGTTTATCTGTGATCCTTCACATTTTTCATAAAAAGTTGATTTTTTCATACATAAATGTAAAAAAACTTTAAATGGCTGTAGTTTCTTAAATAACGCTCTAATCGAGAAACGGACGTTTATCTGTGATCCCTCACATTTTTTTAGAAAAAGTCGATTTTTTCATACAAAAATGTAAAAAAACTTTAAATGGCTGTAGTTTCTTAAATAACGCTCTAATCGAGAAACGGACGTTTATCTGTGATCCCTCACATTTTTTTAGAAAAAGTCGATTTTTTCATACAAAAATGTAAAAAAACTTTAAATGGCTGTAGTTTCTTAAATAACGCTCTAATCGAGAAACGGACGTTTATCTGTGATTCTTCACATTTTTCATAAAAAGTCGATTTTTTCATACAAAAATGTAAAAAAACTTTAAATGGCTGTAGTTTCTTAAAAAACGCTCTAATCGAGAAACGGACGTTTATCTGTGATCCCTCACATTTTTTTAGAAAAAGTCGATTTTTTCATACAAAAATGTAAAAAAACTTTAAATGGCTGTAGTTTCTTAAATAACGCTCTAATCGAGAAACGGACGTTTATCTGTGATTCTTCACATTTTTCATAAAAAGTCGATTTTTTCATACAAAAATGTAAAAAAACTTTAAATGGCTGTAGTTTCTTAAAAAACGCTCTAATCGAGAAACGGACGTTTATCTGTGATCCCTCACATTTTTTTAAAAAAAGTCGATTTTTTCATACAAAAATGTAAAAAAACTTTAAACGGCTGTAGTTTCTTAAATAACGCTCTAATCGAGAAACGGACGTTTATCTGTGATCCCTCACATTTTTTTAAAAAAAGTCGATTTTTTCATACAAAAATGTAAAAAAACTTTAAACGGCTGTAGTTTCTTAAATAACGCTCTAATCGAGAAACGGACGTTTATCTGTGATCCTTCACATTTTTCATAAAAAGTCGATTTTTTCATACAAAAATGTAAAAAAACTTTAAATGGCTGTAGTTTCTTAAATAACGCTCTAATCGAGAAACGGACGTTTATCTGTGATCCCTCACATTTTTTTAGAAAAAGTCGATTTTTTCATACAAAAATGTAAAAAAACTTTAAATGGCTGTAGTTTCTTAAATAACGCTCTAATCGAGAAACGGACGTTTATCTGTGATCCCTCACATTTTTTTAAAAAAAGTCGATTTTTTCATACAAAAATGTAAAAAAACTTTAAATGGCTGTAGTTTCTTAAATAACGCTCTAATCGAGAAACGGACGTTTATCTGTGATCCCTCACATTTTTTTAGAAAAAGTCGATTTTTTCATACAAAAATGTAAAAAAACTTTAAATGGCTGTAGTTTCTTAAATAACGCTCTAATCGAGAAACGGACGTTTATCTGTGATCCTTCACATTTTTCATAAAAAGTCGATTTTTTTCATACAAAAATGTAAAAAAACTTTAAATGGCTGTAGTTTCTTAAATAACGCTCTAATCGAGAAACGGACGTTTATCTGTGATCCTTCACATTTTTCATAAAAAGTCGATTTTTTCATACAAAAATGTAAAAAAACTTTAAATGGCTGTAGTTTCTTAAATAACGCTCTAATCGAGAAACGGACGTTTATCTGTGATCATTTTTTTCATAAAAAGTCGATTTTTTCATACAAAAATGTAAAAAAACTTTAAATGGCTGTAGTTTCTTAAATAACGCTCTAATCGAGAAACGGACGTTTATCTGTGATCCTTCACATTTTTCATAAAAAGTCGATTTTTTCATACAAAAATGTAAAAAAACTTTAAATGGCTGTAGTTTCTTAAATAACGCTCTAATCGAGAAACGGACGTTTATCTGTGATCCCTCACATTTTTTTAGAAAAAGTCGATTTTTTCATACAAAAATGTAAAAAAACTTTAAATGGCTGTAGTTTCTTAAATAACGCTCTAATCGAGAAACGGACGTTTATCTGTGATCCCTCACATTTTTTTAGAAAAAGTCGATTTTTTCATACAAAAATGTAAAAAAACTTTAAATGGCTGTAGTTTCTTAAATAACGCTCTAATCGAGAAACGGACGTTTATCTGTGATCCCTCACATTTTTTTAGAAAAAGTCGATTTTTTCATACAAAAATGTAAAAAAACTTTAAATGGCTGTAGTTTCTTAAATAACGCTCTAATCGAGAAACGGACGTTTATCTGTGATTCTTCACATTTTTCATAAAAAGTCGATTTTTTCATACAAAAATGTAAAAAAACTTTAAATGGCTGTAGTTTCTTAAAAAACGCTCTAATCGAGAAACGGACGTTTATCTGTGATCCCTCACATTTTTTTAGAAAAAGTCGATTTTTTCATACAAAAATGTAAAAAAACTTTAAATGGCTGTAGTTTCTTAAATAACGCTCTAATCGAGAAACGGACGTTTATCTGTGATTCTTCACATTTTTCATAAAAAGTCGATTTTTTCATACAAAAATGTAAAAAAACTTTAAATGGCTGTAGTTTCTTAAAAAACGCTCTAATCGAGAAACGGACGTTTATCTGTGATCCCTCACATTTTTTTAAAAAAAGTCGATTTTTTCATACAAAAATGTAAAAAAACTTTAAACGGCTGTAGTTTCTTAAATAACGCTCTAATCGAGAAACGGACGTTTATCTGTGATCCCTCACATTTTTTTAAAAAAAGTCGATTTTTTCATACAAAAATGTAAAAAAACTTTAAACGGCTGTAGTTTCTTAAATAACGCTCTAATCGAGAAACGGACGTTTATCTGTGATCCTTCACATTTTTCATAAAAAGTCGATTTTTTCATACAAAAATGTAAAAAAACTTTAAATGGCTGTAGTTTCTTAAATAACGCTCTAATCGAGAAACGGACGTTTATCTGTGATCCCTCACATTTTTTTAGAAAAAGTCGATTTTTTCATACAAAAATGTAAAAAAACTTTAAATGGCTGTAGTTTCTTAAATAACGCTCTAATCGAGAAACGGACGTTTATCTGTGATCCCTCACATTTTTTTAAAAAAAGTCGATTTTTTCATACAAAAATGTAAAAAAACTTTAAATGGCTGTAGTTTCTTAAATAACGCTCTAATCGAGAAACGGACGTTTATCTGTGATCCCTCACATTTTTTTAGAAAAAGTCGATTTTTTCATACAAAAATGTAAAAAAACTTTAAATGGCTGTAGTTTCTTAAATAACGCTCTAATCGAGAAACGGACGTTTATCTGTGATCCTTCACATTTTTCATAAAAAGTCGATTTTTTTCATACAAAAATGTAAAAAAACTTTAAATGGCTGTAGTTTCTTAAATAACGCTCTAATCGAGAAACGGACGTTTATCTGTGATCCTTCACATTTTTCATAAAAAGTCGATTTTTTCATACAAAAATGTAAAAAAACTTTAAATGGCTGTAGTTTCTTAAATAACGCTCTAATCGAGAAACGGACGTTTATCTGTGATCCCTCACATTTTTTTAGAAAAAGTCGATTTTTTCATACAAAAATGTAAAAAAACTTTAAATGGCTGTAGTTTCTTAAATAACGCTCTAATCGAGAAACGGACGTTTATCTGTGATCCCTCACATTTTTTTAAAAAAAGTCGATTTTTTCATACAAAAATGTAAAAAAACTTTAAATGGCTGTAGTTTCTTAAATAACGCTCTAATCGAGAAACGGACGTTTATCTGTGATCCCTCACATTTTTTTAGAAAAAGTCGATTTTTTCATACAAAAATGTAAAAAAACTTTAAATGGCTGTAGTTTCTTAAATAACGCTCTAATCGAGAAACGGACGTTTATCTGTGATCCCTCACATTTTTTTAAAAAAAGTCGATTTTTTCATACAAAAATGTAAAAAAACTTTAAATGGCTGTAGTTTCTTAAATAACGCTCTAATCGAGAAACGGACGTTTATCTGTGATCCTTCACATTTTTCATAAAAAGTCGATTTTTTTCATACAAAAATGTAAAAAAACTTTAAATGGCTGTAGTTTCTTAAATAACGCTCTAATCGAGAAACGGACGTTTATCTGTGATCCCTCACATTTTTTTAGAAAAAGTCGATTTTTTCATACAAAAATGTAAAAAAACTTTAAATGGCTGTAGTTTCTTAAATAACGCTCTAATCGAGAAACGGACGTTTATCTGTGATCCCTCACATTTTTTTAAAAAAAGTCGATTTTTTCATACAAAAATGTAAAAAAACTTTAAATGGCTGTAGTTTCTTAAATAACGCTCTAATCGAGAAACGGACGTTTATCTGTGATCCCTCACATTTTTTTAAAAAAAGTCGATTTTTTCATACAAAAATGTAAACAAACTTTAAATGGCTGTAGTTTCTTAAATAACGCTCTAATCAAGAAACGGACGTTTATCTGTGATCCCTCACATTTTTTTAAAAAAAGTCGATTTTTTCATACAAAAATGTAAAAAAACTTTAAATGGCTGTAGTTTCTCAAATAACGCTCTAATCGAGAAACGGACGTTTATCTGTGATCCCTCACATTTTTTTAGAAAAAGTCGATTTTTTCATACAAAAATGTAAAAAAACTTTAAATGGCTGTAGTTTCTTAAATAACGCTCTAATCGAGAAACGGACGTTTATCTGTGATTCTTCACATTTTTCATAAAAAGTCGATTTTTTCATACAAAAATGTAAAAAAACTTTAAATGGCTGTAGTTTCTTAAAAAACGCTCTAATCGAGAAACGGACGTTTATCTGTGATCCCTCACATTTTTTTAAAAAAAGTCGATTTTTTCATACAAAAATGTAAAAAAACTTTAAATGGCTGTAGTTTCTTAAATAACGCTCTAATCGAGAAACGGACGTTTATCTGTGATCCCTCACATTTTTTTAAAAAAAGTCGATTTTTTCATACAAAAATGTAAACAAACTTTAAATGGCTGTAGTTTCTTAAATAACGCTCTAATCAAGAAACGGACGTTTATCTGTGATCCCTCACATTTTTTTAAAAAAAGTCGATTTTTTCATACAAAAATGTAAAAAAACTTTAAATGGCTGTAGTTTCTTAAATAACGCTCTAATCGAGAAACGGACGTTTATCTGTGATTCTTCACATTTTTCATAAAAAGTCGATTTTTTCATACAAAAATGTAAAAAAACTTTAAATGGCTGTAGTTTCTTAAAAAACGCTCTAATCGAGAAACGGACGTTTATCTGTGATCCCTCACATTTTTTTAAAAAAAGTCGATTTTTTCATACAAAAATGTAAAAAAACTTTAAACGGCTGTAGTTTCTTAAATAACGCTCTAATCGAGAAACGGACGTTTATCTGTGATCCCTCACATTTTTTTAAAAAAAGTCGATTTTTTCATACAAAAATGTAAAAAAACTTTAAACGGCTGTAGTTTCTTAAATAACGCTCTAATCGAGAAACGGACGTTTATCTGTGATCCCTCACATTTTTTTAAAAAAAGTCGATTTTTTCATACAAAAATGTAAAAAAACTTTAAATGGCTGTAGTTTCTTAAATAACGCTCTAATCGAGAAACGGACGTTTATCTGTGATCCCTCACATTTTTTTAGAAAAAGTCGATTTTTTCATACAAAAATGTAAAAAAACTTTAAATGGCTGTAGTTTCTTAAATAACGCTCTAATCGAGAAACGGACGTTTATCTGTGATCCCTCACATTTTTTTAAAAAAAGTCGATTTCATACAAAAATGTAAAAAAACTTTAAATGGCTGTAGTTTCTTAAATAACGCTCTAATCGAGAAACGGACGTTTATCTGTGATCCCTCACATTTTTTTAGAAAAAGTCGATTTTTTCATACAAAAATGTAAAAAAACTTTAAATGGCTGTAGTTTCTTAAATAACGCTCTAATCGAGAAACGGACGTTTATCTGTGATCCTTCACATTTTTCATAAAAAGTCGATTTTTTTCATACAAAAATGTAAAAAAACTTTAAATGGCTGTAGTTTCTTAAATAACGCTCTAATCGAGAAACGGACGTTTATCTGTGATCCTTCACATTTTTCATAAAAAGTCGATTTTTTCATACAAAAATGTAAAAAAACTTTAAATGGCTGTAGTTTCTTAAATAACGCTCTAATCGAGAAACGGACGTTTATCTGTGATCCCTCACATTTTTTTAGAAAAAGTCGATTTTTTCATACAAAAATGTAAAAAAACTTTAAATGGCTGTAGTTTCTTAAATAACGCTCTAATCGAGAAACGGACGTTTATCTGTGATCCCTCACATTTTTTTAAAAAAAGTCGATTTTTTCATACAAAAATGTAAAAAAACTTTAAATGGCTGTAGTTTCTTAAATAACGCTCTAATCGAGAAACGGACGTTTATCTGTGATCCCTCACATTTTTTTAGAAAAAGTCGATTTTTTCATACAAAAATGTAAAAAAACTTTAAATGGCTGTAGTTTCTTAAATAACGCTCTAATCGAGAAACGGACGTTTATCCCTCACATTTTTTTAAAAAAAGTCGATTTTTTCATACAAAAATGTAAAAAAACTTTAAATGGCTGTAGTTTCTTAAATAACGCTCTAATCGAGAAACGGACGTTTATCTGTGATCCCTCACATTTTTTTAAAAAAAGTCGATTTTTTCATACAAAAATGTAAAAAAACTTTAAATGGCTGTAGTTTCTTAAATAACGCTCTAATCGAGAAACGGACGTTTATCTGTGATCCCTCACATTTTTTTAGAAAAAGTCGATTTTTTCATACAAAAATGTAAAAAAACTTTAAATGGCTGTAGTTTCTTAAATAACGCTCTAATCGAGAAACGGACGTTTATCTGTGATCCTTCACATTTTTCATAAAAAGTCGATTTTTTTCATACAAAAATGTAAAAAAACTTTAAATGGCTGTAGTTTCTTAAAAAACGCTCTAATCGAGAAACGGACGTTTATCTGTGATCCCTCACATTTTTTTAAAAAAAGTCGATTTTTTCATACAAAAATGTAAAAAAACTTTAAATGGCTGTAGTTTCTTAAATAACGCTCTAATCGAGAAACGGACGTTTATCTGTGATCCCTCACATTTTTTTAGAAAAAGTCGATTTTTTCATACAAAAATGTAAAAAAACTTTAAATGGCTGTAGTTTCTTAAATAACGCTCTAATCGAGAAACGGACGTTTATCTGTGATCCTTCACATTTTTCATAAAAAGTCGATTTTTTTTCATACAAAAATGTAAAAAAACTTTAAATGGCTGTAGTTTCTTAAAAAACGCTCTAATCGAGAAACGGACGTTTATCTGTGATCCCTCACATTTTTTTAAAAAAAGTCGATTTTTTCATACAAAAATGTAAAAAAACTTTAAATGGCTGTAGTTTCTTAAATAACGCTCTAATCGAGAAACGGACGTTTATCTGTGATCCCTCACATTTTTTTAGAAAAAGTCGATTTTTTCATACAAAAATGTAAAAAAACTTTAAATGGCTGTAGTTTCTTAAATAACGCTCTAATCGAGAAACGGACGTTTATCTGTGATCCCTCACATTTTTTTAGAAAAAGTCGATTTTTTCATACAAAAATGTAAAAAAACTTTAAATGGCTGTAGTTTCTTAAATAACGCTCTAATCGAGAAACGGACGTTTATCTGTGATCCTTCACATTTTTCATAAAAAGTCGATTTTTTCATACAAAAATGTAAAAAAACTTTAAATGGCTGTAGTTTCTTAAATAACGCTCTAATCGAGAAACGGACGTTTATCTGTGATCCCTCACATTTTTTTAGAAAAAGTCGATTTTTTCATACAAAAATGTAAAAAAACTTTAAATGGCTGTAGTTTCTTAAATAACGCTCTAATCGAGAAACGGACGTTTATCTGTGATTCTTCACATTTTTCATAAAAAGTCGATTTTTTCATACAAAAATGTAAAAAAACTTTAAATGGCTGTAGTTTCTTAAAAAACGCTCTAATCGAGAAACGGACGTTTATCTGTGATCCCTCACATTTTTTTAGAAAAAGTCGATTTTTTCATACAAAAATGTAAAAAAACTTTAAATGGCTGTAGTTTCTTAAATAACGCTCTAATCGAGAAACGGACGTTTATCTGTGATTCTTCACATTTTTCATAAAAAGTCGATTTTTTCATACAAAAATGTAAAAAAACTTTAAATGGCTGTAGTTTCTTAAAAAACGCTCTAATCGAGAAACGGACGTTTATCTGTGATCCCTCACATTTTTTTAAAAAAAGTCGATTTTTTCATACAAAAATGTAAAAAAACTTTAAACGGCTGTAGTTTCTTAAATAACGCTCTAATCGAGAAACGGACGTTTATCTGTGATCCCTCACATTTTTTTAAAAAAAGTCGATTTTTTCATACAAAAATGTAAAAAAACTTTAAATGGCTGTAGTTTCTTAAATAACGCTCTAATCGAGAAACGGACGTTTATCTGTGATCCTTCACATTTTTTTGAAAAAAAGGCGATTTTTTCATACAAAAATGTAAAAAAAACTTTAAATGGCTGTAGTTTCTTAAAAAACGCTCTAATCGAGAAACGGACGTTTAAATGGCTGTAGTTTCTTTTAAAAACGCTCCAATCGAGAAAAGGACGTTAAACTGTGATAGTGAAAGATTTTACAAACTTTAGCTTCAGTTAAGTCATCCATTATGTGACCACTTACCTTATTTATAATTTTCCCCAAAATAAAGCTTGTACATTTTTATTTTTTCGTAAAATAATGAAATAATTTTCGTTTATTTATACAAACATCAGTTTAAATCATTTCGTTTTGTTTTTTTAATTTTTTCATTGTTGTCTGATTTTATGATTAAATATTTTTATCCTTTTTAATGTATATTGTTGGTAACTTGTGTATTTACACTCTCTAAATAATAAACTCAAAAATAAATGCTACAATTTGCCTAAGAAACTATTTATTATTATGCTAATTTTTTAACAGCGTCTAACAAAAATTTATTAAAAAAAAAAGCAAATTTTGTAAAAATTTTAAAGTCATAATCTAAATATTTAAAAAATTTTATTTTTAAAATTGTTTATTTTATAACACTTGTTTTAAGAATCAAAGAGATATTTATATTTTATAAATTTTTGTTAGACACTATGTATTTTTTTATGTTTTATGATTTTTTTATGTTCATTTATATTTAAAAAAACCGTTTTAAATATATTTTGGAAAAAAGAAATTAATTTAATTTCGAACCGTTTAGGTATTACCACTTTAGCGGCGACACAATTGGGTTGATTACGGATGACAACACAACTTAAGTTGAGTTGCCAGCAGCGAAATCAGGCAACGCCGCTCATGTTAAAATATACAATTTTTTAAATTTATATTTAAACATGTATGGCGTTGGCTGGTTTCGTTGCTGGCAACTCAACTTCAGTTTTGTTGCCATCCGTAATCGACCCATAAGTTTTCTTAAGTGCCCCTTCGGTGGTGTTTAAAGAAGTTTCTGAACCATTTTACAACAGTCAACAACTTTAAAACAAACTCCTTAATATTTTTTAAGAATCATTGCGGAATGCTTAAATAGTATACAACTGTTCAAACTCTTATACAGCTCTTACACAGTTCTTCAAACCATTTTAAGTTTTTGGAAATATTTATATAACCTTCTTTAACTGTTATACATTTCTTAACTATTATATTGTATTTCTTAACTCTTAAGCAATTATTTAAACCTGACATTTAATTGTTCAAGAAGTTTTTTTTAACTCTTATACAGATTTTCGAAGCTCTTATGCTGGAGTTCAAAATTCTTAGCTTCTTTCTTAAACATTTATTCGGCTTTCCAAAAGCGTTATACAATTTCCTAAAACTCCTACGATTCTCAAAAATGTTTTAAACTTTTTCAATGATTTTATGCATTTTTTTTATTTTGTTAAATAGTTCATATTGAAACCTTTTAAATTTTAAAAAGCTTTAAGCATTATTTGAAACTCTTCTAAAATATTAATTAATCCATTCCAAAGTTTTACAACATTTTATGAACTTTCTGTTAAACAGTTATAAATCATTAAAAACTTTTATAAACGAATTTTCAAAAGTTTTATACCATGTTCGCACGACAGCTTTTTTACGTAATTCACTCTCTCATTCGTAATCCACAGCCTAATTATTATCCAAATTACATAATTCGTCATACAAAATTTTGAGAGCGGATTGTCTCATTTGTACGTAATTCAATTTTTATTATCCTGTGGATTACTTTAAAATCAATTTGATCTCTAATTTTTATCGGTTTTTTCCATCACCAGCTGTCAAAGCACCAAAAAAAAACAAAAAAAAAAAATTTTACATAAACAAAGAAAAGCAGGGCTGCCAGATTTGACGATTTATCGTAATTTTGACGATTTTTTGTTCCGAAATTAGCAAAGTGCCGATTTGCTGATTTTTTAAAAAAAGTGACGATTTTTTTCAGTCTCCAAAGTCTGAAGAAATATTACATTTTCTGACAATTTCGTCTTTTAATATTGGAATGGTTAACAGCCCTACCTTAACAAGAGCGGAAGGCGGAACGTTTTCTTTCGCTTGGCTTTTACGCTGATATGCCATACCAGGAAAGAGCGTCAACGTTGTGTCACGAACAGTAGTGATAGCTAATAGCTAAATATAGCTTAAATCTAAATAAAAATAGAGATAAAAACGCAAGATTGACCAAAAATTAGCTAAATTGCCATTATTAATTAACAATAGTGGCAAAATTCACTTTTAAACGAGCTGTCAAAATCGGCGTTTCCAATTCCAAAGCGATCAGGCCACTCTATTCAAAAACTAGGAAACGCGTGCCGTTTTTTTTAGGTACGGCTGTAATATGCAATTCTTAAGAAAATCTTTGATTATTTTCAGAGTACATTTCACGAGTTGTAAGAGAATATTTACATAAGTCTCACACGATTCTTGACATGAAAGTCTTGTTAGATTATCTTTACCCACGTCTTAAACGATTCCCACAAAGATTGAAGAAGCGTCTTTCGCTGTGCTATGGAAGAATCTCACTCGTGTTACAGTTTTTCCCGTGTGAGGAATCTTCTACGATTCTAGGAAACTGACGATTTTCTCACAAATTTTTCTGGTAGTCCTGAAGAAAAGTAAACAAAAGTAAAGGAAGTAATTTTATGTTATAAAAATACATTGAATCCATTTGCTAACAGCTTTTCTATTTACTGGGAAAATAAATATTTATATGTACTATGTATTTCTTTGAAATAATATTTTTTACTTACTTTTTCTTTTCAATCTTAATACAAGTAACCGCAAACAAACAATTAAATTTAGCAATAAACAAAATTAATAAAAAGAAGAAGAACTGTCAAAACCGATTATTCATGGCATTATACAATTTTTGAAACTTTTTATATGTAAAAGTTTTCAAACTCTTTCACAGTTTTCACGGTTTTAAACTCAAAAATGTTTTTGATTATTATCGATAAATATTGAAAATCGTCAAAACTCTTATAAAATTTTTTTCTTAATGTGAAAGTTTCTTTAACGAGTTTTGTTTTTAATTCTTAAATTTTCTTTAAAAAAAAGCTTTAATTTTACGAAATATTTTGTTTAAATTAAAAAAAAGTAAATTATATTTTAATAATCTCATCTTAATTATAACTTTTCTTAATTTTTTATTTTTAAATATAAATATTTCAAGTGTATTTGTAAGTATTTATGTATATGTAAGTTTATTTTTGTGGTATTTATAAGTATTTTGATTTGTTATTTTTATAATAAAATTGCACCGATCGTTGTAGAATTTAAGAACAAAAGAAAAAAAGACCTAAACGGTTTTAAAACTTTCCGCTTTCGTGGCAATTCTTTAAGAAAAATGTTCATTTTATAAAGTTTCAAAATTGGGCGTGTAGTTTTTTGTTTGTGTAGGTGTTATCTTTTGTAGGTTATATTTCCTAATTTGTTATGGACAGATTGAGCTCTTCGCATTCATCGGATGGCGGTCAAAATATAACTGTTAGAGGCCTTCGAAAATCTCCACTAGTGGCCGAGGTCACTGAGGCGGTATTCGCAGAAGCGGCAGCCGTTATCGAACCATTATTAAATGTGGCCGCACTTTGGTTATACTGAGCATATTGGGAGTATTCTAATTGTGTGTCGTTGGGTGAATGAAGATGACTTTTGGAGTCGGGTATGCCACCAATGGGACCACTGCTACTATTACCTCCAGTATCTAAATGAGGCGAATTGTCGCGATCATCTACATTATTGTTGCTGTTCGAAGAGGCATTGTTGCTGTTGTGTGGACTGGCTATGCCTAGACCGTTAAGCAGATGTTGTTGCTGGTGATGCTGGTGGGCCACGGCTGCAGCGGCAGCTGAGGAATTATGCTGTTGGGCTCCATAGATTTTCGTTATGTCGAAGGCATAATTGGCGGCACGATCTTGATACATTTTCGAATCGAAATAGGCCTTTGTCAAAACGCTGGGATCTAAATAGGCGCTATAGGCGGCACTTGCCTGGGCAGCCTTTGAAGATTCATATAAAGAACCAGCTGTGGCGGCTGTACTCAAATAAGAGTTACGATCTAAAGCAAATTTCGGCACTTCCATTTGTCCTGACAAGGAAGTCTGAAAAGAGAGAGTCAGAGAAAATAGTAAATTATTTATATATGAATACGGGGTAATTATTCATAAGCGATTTTTAAATTTAACAAACTTTTATTAAGGAAAATTTTCGTAGAAAATTTTTTTTGTAAACCTTTATTAAATTTAAAATATTTTTATGAATACAGGCATAAATAATTATTCCTTAATTATTGCTAAAGGACTAAAGTGTCTGCCTGTTCGTCTGCCTAATTGCGCATGATGACACTTTATTTGTTTACTTTAATACGATTAGGTTACAAATTTCGAAAGAATTCCACACTACCACCCCGTTCTATTTGTTGGTATTTAAAGACAAGACATCAAACATTAATGGGATTGCAAACAGAATGAATAGAATTCAATTGTATTAAAAAAAAAATAATTGAATTGAATCCTTTTTTGTTTGTAGCCGCAATTAACAACTCAAGTGGAAAGGCAAACAACTCAAAATTATAGCAGGTTTTCTAAAACAAACAACCAACAACAACAAGAACCATGATGTTGCTGAATATATATTTATTGCAATGTAATCGCATTTATTTAAAATGTTGTTTATTCATCTTCTTAATTTTTTCCCAAACATTTAAACGCAAACAAAAAATTTTTTGTCCACCAAATCCTGGTTAAGGGGGAGGGTTTCATTCTAAATGTTCTCACATTGTTTTTTCCACCAACAAACAGTGCTTGCAACATTAACGGTTCTGCCCTGCAGTTGTTTGTTTGCATGTATTTGTAACCCTCATTTGTGATTTTATAGGGTGTCGTAGTCGTGTCTATAATTACATTGTTAACACATCATCATCTTCTCTGATTTCAATTTTCTCTCTTTGTATTTTTTTAAACTCGAAATGTTTGTTTTTCGAGCAGCCTTTAAGCCCAACTGCAGCAGCATCCGCCCAACTCTTAATCACGGCAGATTCAAGCATTCAACTTAACTCGCAGCTACAATTTGAAACCAAATGGGAATTTGTTACAACAAATATTTTGATTGTAGTAATCAATTAATTGTGTTTGTGTTTAACACACATTTGTTCGCACAATGTAAAAGAAATGGAATTTAAATGATAGCCTGTTTGACAAAAGAAGGGACAAAAGGGATAAAAACTTAAATGGTTTCATTTTACTTAACTTTGGGAACAGAAAAGCAGAGACTGAATAATAGAAGTTCTACTTAAAATTTAGTTTGATTCTACTTTGGTTCTAGTTCAGTTCTAATTTCCTTCTAGTTCAGCATTAGTTTATTTCTAGTTCAGCTCATTCTTGGTTTAGTTCCACTAAAGTTCTATTTCAGTTGAAGTCTTATTCTACTTCAGTATTAGTTAACTTATAATTTATTTCTATGCTGAACAAGTAAAAATTAAGTGCATTTTTATTTCAGTTCAACTTAAGTTAAGCGAAGCTCTACGCTTGTCTGCAGGAGACTGCAACCCCGACACTGATGAACTAGCTCACTACCAACTAGATTACCGGGGCACCCATTTTAGATTTGTTCTAGTTTACTTTCAGTTCATTTTTTGTTTAGTTTTAGTTCAGTTGTAGTAAAGTTTTAGTTTAGATCCAGTTAAGTTCTTATTTATTTCTGAGTTCGGCTTAAGTTCCCTTCTAGTTCAGGAATAGTTTTGTTCTAGTCGAGTTCTAGTAAATTTGTGGTTTATTTCTAAGCTGACTGTAATCCAGGGTACAAAGTTCAGACTTGATTATAGTGCAGAGTTCGGACTTGAATATACATAGTCTAGAATCTAGATCGACCTGATCGAGCCTAAAGTCTGGTTTATAGTCTAGTCCTAAGCCTATAGGCTGTACTAGATTTAAGTCATGGGTCTAGATTCGCTTGATGTTCATAGTCATAGTCTAAAGATAACATTGTATTCAAATTGTAAGCTCAACTTAATTTTTTTTAGTTTATAATTAAAAGGTAGCAGTTTTAAGCCTGGCTTGGCCTACAGTTTTTTCAAAATATTTGTTTTCTGTTTTTAGCAAAAATTCAAATTTCATAACCCATCAGATTCGCGTCCAATACAAAATTTCACAAACAATAACTCCACCGTTATTTGTAAAGACGACTGAAAAAAAGTATCTTTATTAAGTTGTAAAACTCTTTAAAGTCAAGTGACGACGCTGTTAAACTCTATAATTTGTTGATGATGATGAAGTTGGGTTGTCATGGCTAACAAGATAACGCCCCACAAAAATATGAAATATGAAAATTAAAGCTTTCGACACTCGTCCATCAATGCATATTTATTGTTGTCGAATTGCCGATGACTACGACGACGATGTCCATCAAACACTTACTATGTGTTTGACTTGTTGTTCCCCCCTCTGGATGGAACTGAATAAACGGTGAACACTTTTTGCCTTCCTCCTTTAGTCTTCAAAGTTTAATTTTTTTTTTTGTGATTTTTGTATTTGTTGCCGCAAACAAAGCCATACAACAGTCATGGATTTTAATAACTTGCTAATGAATACATTGCAACACGCTAACAAGGCTGTCACAATTATACAAAGGTCTCCTCTCTGCACCACACTTCACTCATACGTCTTACTCTCACGTTTTCCATGTGATGTGTCTTTGATATGTTGAATTGATTGTGGCAAAAGCGAGAAACGTAGGAATACAAAAGCAAATTATGGGGGTGTTGCATGTACGGTTGGCAACGCAACTGTTACCAACCTAGTGATTATTTTAATTATGTTGTTGCCAAACAAAACGTCAAGGGAACAAATTTCTTTTGCTTCTATTTCTATTTCTGTTGAGTTGTGGTGGCCTGTTTTGCGGTTAAAGTGCAGTCATTTTGAGTTGTGAGTTTTTTTTATACATATTTATTTTTGTTGAGACAATAGATCTGTAAGGAACTTAAGGTTTTAGCATCACACCTTTTGATTTTTTTTATGTGGGGAATGAACACAAAGAAACAGGAAGGTGTTTTGGTGTATGAAAGCCGACTTGCAAAGAATAATATGCAGGAGCTTTAATTACTCTTTTAAAACAGATGTTGTTTGGTAAGGAAAATTGTGTGTTTTGGTTTCGGTGCTTTTCTTGGTGTCGAAATCTTTAAACAAAAGAGCTTAGCCAAATTTTCATAAATTATTTTTTTACTTGAAGAGTTCAAACTTTGTTCCGTTTCTGAGTTCTTAAGGGAGTATATGGATAGGCAAAATAAAATCCATGATCCTAACCGTGTGGAGGCAGTCAGGCTTTCACTTGGCTCCCATCTGTGGAAGATTAGAGAAAGGGTTTTTTACGGCTTCTAATCGGGCCAAGTGGAATAAAGCGCACTGCAGAGTATCACAGCCGTATAAGAGGCGGCTGGGAACTGGGTCTATGTAGGGCTTATGTGCTACATATCCACCTCCGTTGCAGCACAGATAGTTTGTTCATTTTAAGAGAAAATATCTTGTAACGTAGATTTCTCCATTTTTAATTCCTTGTTTCGAAAAAAAATCTAGACATTTGTTAATCAAAAAGATAATTAACAGCTTTTAAAAGCTGGTCACCTTAAATTTGGCTTTCTTAAAAAGCCCACGCTTTTTTTTAACGTCGCCAAAACCTGGTAAAGAAAAAAAAAAAAAAAACAATTCCACTTTAGTTGATTTTTCACGCTTTTGGCCACATTAAAAACAACAAAATTCTTTATAAACCAGCTGCTACTACTACTTTACATTCTTCTTCTTCTCTATCTCTACCAGTAAGTGTAACCAAACCATATGCACTCTTTGTCATACCTCAGGAACCCATGAACTCATATGTTGTAGTATATTACCTGTTCAAAGTACTTGTCACATTGTCGTTTCTCGTTTAATGTAGTTTGTCATGTGACTGCACTTGTATTTACGTATCCTTGCCAGGCGAGCGTAAATGAAAAGGGTGCTTCTTCCACATCTTTAAATGTTCATAATTGAAAAATTACAAGGTGTTATACTGCCTCAATGAGTGCCTAAACACTCTAGTTAGTAAATAATTGTGAGTTTAAGATGACTTGCCAAAAAAATAAAATATAAACCGAAACTAGAGTAAAAAAAGCTTAACGCTGTAAGGTTTCAAAATAACAAGGTATAAGGAAACACAAATAAAATTAAAGGAAAAATAAATAGAGAACTAAAGGAAGGTAAAAAAGGAAATATGGTGTTGTATAATACTAATGAAATACACTTGAAAAAAACTAATGCAAAACTCATCATTTTTAGTTCTCCTTTACTGATTTTGTAGGACTGTAAAAGTTTTATAATGGGTGATTTTTTAAGAGCTATAGGAAAGTAAAAAAAAAAACAAAACACATAAAATTGAAAAAAATGCATGAAATCTTTATTTGAATCGATAGTACGGTCCATATAATTTAATGTTTGAAGACTATTTCATGCAAATGTTGACCGTGACTGCGCCTCAAATGGTCCATCCGCTTAGTCCAATTTTGGCACACTCTTTCCAACATTTCGGCCGGTATCTCATGAAGTAATGCTTCAATGTTGTCTTCCAATGCGTCAATTGAAGCGGGCATGTGTGTATAGACATGAGCTTTAACATAGCCCCACAAAAAATAGTCTAAAGGCGTTAAATTGCACGATCTCGGCGGCCAATTGACCGGTCCCGAACGTGAAATAAAATGTTCACCGAACTCGCCTCTCAATAAGTCCATTGTTAAGCGTGCTGTGTGGCATGTGGCACGGTCTTGTTGAAACCACATGTCATGCAAGTCAAGCTCTTGCATTTTGGGCAAAAAAAAAGTTGGATATTATCTCACGGTAGCGCTCACCATTCACAGTTACGTTACGATTCGCATCATCTTTGAAGAAGTACGGTCCAATGATGCCACCAGCCCATAAACCGCACCAAACTGTGACTTTTTCTGGATGCATTGGTAGCTCTTGCAATGCTTCTGGCTGATCTTCACTCCAAAATCGACAATTCTGCTTATTAACGCTGAACACAATTTTTCGATAAGAAGTGGATCTTCGGCCAACTTTCCAAGAGCCCATTCACCAAAAATTCTACGTTGCGGTAGGTCGTTCGGCTTCAATTCTTGCACCAGCTGTATTTTGAAAGGCTTCACACCTAAATCCTTCAGCTGGCCGATACAGCTGCGATATTTTCTTCACTTCGCACTCTACGTAAGCGTGTTGGTGGTTTAATGTCCAACAATGTAAATTTGGTGCGAAATTTAGTCACAATAGCCCGAATAGCCGCTTCACTGCGTCGATTAAACTGACCATAAAATGGAAGAAGCGCGCGATGAACTTTCTTAACAGAGCACGCATTTTGATAATAAAATTCAATAATTTGCAAGCGTTGTTCGTTTGTAAGACGATTCATGGTTAAATTATAGACCAAACCGAAGATGTTTGACAGTGAAACAAAACACGAAATGTGCGTCAGCTGTTTAAACCAGTGTTGCCAAAAAGTTAATAGCTAAAAAATCACCCGATACTAGACTAGAACATTGACTAAATTCACGATGAGTATATGAACTGACTACTGACGAGACTACAGAAGCGTATATAGACAGAAAAATAGATGGGACTATTTACAAGTTTAGATATGAGATTAAAGAGAAGACATTAGACGATAATATAGACTAGACTACAGAAAAGAATAGTAAAGTCTATTATTTCCGAGACTTTATTTTCTTTTGCGCTGGAGTATACTTTTTTAAAGAGGTTTTCAGTCTGTACTGAAAAACATGTACCGTTCGCCATTGTCAGTATGTACTAAACCACATCTCCCATATCTACTCCCTGCGGAACCACCGGAACTCCGGCATTACTCGCGGGGGAAGTCAGCTTATGCTGGTCTTTGAATGATTATAGTCCTGCTAAATGCCTTTCCTCTTGCTTAAGGACCCTCTCCTCTTCTCATGGAATTTACGACTATTATAAATAAATTAATTGCGGCCCAACTCTCCTCCGATTTTAACATGGTCTCCACAGCATTATTCGGCCTTAAGTTTAGGCCTTAAGACGCTTCAAGCCTAGAGCGATAGACTACAAATCTTGGACACGTAAAGGTTACGTACTCTGCGGTGTCCTCCTGCCCGGTGGATTGCGTGTAACTTTGTGAGTTATATCGTCTGAAGCGGTCGGTACAAGTAGTTCCTGTGGGCTTTATGCCTAGGAGGCAATTGCGAAATTTTTTATTTTACTTCCTCGTGGAATGGGTTTAATTAATCCAGAGATGCGCAACTTTAAACTATGATTGTACTTCTTATTAGTATTGTACTCCTTATATTAGTATTAGTAAAGAGAGAAAATTTAACCAACAAACACATAATCAAGCGCTTGATGTATGATGCTGGATTATATTTTCTTAAAACCTTCAATCTAAACAAAAAAACTTTTTTATGAAATATGTATTGGCTTTTACTTTGAAATTTTTTAAAACCCAAGAGGGATTGCATATTGCTAAAAGCAGGCTTTAAAAAACTGCAGTCGACACCAAAAACTGTCGAACAAAAAACGAAAATTTGTGTACAACTTTTCTCTTTTTTAGTTGGTTTGACAACGACTGTTTACATTTAATGCATCAGAAGTAAAAGAAACAGTTTTTTTTAAATGATAAATGAAGAAGTGAAAGAAATTGACTGCAGTTTTTAAAACGCTGGATGTAGGCATTTCAAATTGCATTATTCCATTATTTTTCTTAAAATGAAATGAACACTCGTCGCTGGATCATTGACGACTAAATTAAAGAGCATGATAATGTGTGTGAAATAACTTAAATAATTGTTCTTTGGGCTGCGTAACTCTGGTTAAATCATACATTAATATGCGGCATTTATCTAAAGATTTGAATGAGTTCTCCCATCCTCTTTGCTGATTCATTTAAGTTCTCTTTTTCGTCCTGAGTTTTCTTGAGACCCCTGGATTTCTTCTAATCTCGTTTTTGATGTTTTTTTATTCCTTAGCTGCTATGTTAATGTGAATCATTCCAGCAACAACGCATGATGTTTCATGGAAATAGTATTGCATCTACTATAAACTCTTAGACAGCTCCTTTTTCCATCGCCTAGACTGTTGGCGATATTATAGACGAGACTATTGACGAGATAATAGACTCTATTAATGACAAGAATATACACGAGACTTTAGACAGTCATTTGGATAAGACTAAAAACAAAAATATGCACGAGACTATAGACGACATTATGAACAAAAATATAAAAAGGACCTTAGACAAAAATGTGAACGAGACAAGGCTTTTAATATTTTATGCTAATCGTCTACTCACTAAACGCTTTCTGTCGTTAACGAGAGGAGACAACAAATGAGACTTTAGAGAAGAATACAGGCAAAATTTTAGACGTGACAATAGTCGGGAGTATAAACAAGGCCCAACTATAATATGCTTAAAGGTCCAATTAGACGTGACATAACCATAATGCCACAGCCGTAACGGATAATTTAGAAACCAAAATTGAATTGGCTTGTATGGTATGTTTATGTCGTTTTGGTAATACAGTAGCTATGGTAATAAAATTTTGGTATGTTTATGTCACGTCTAATTGGACCTTAAGTTGGCTAAAGCAATTGTGCGGTTACATGTGGTTTATATGTGTCGAACCATATTGAACTTAAGAAAACTTTTTGGTTAATTTTATTAAACTGGCATATGCTTAAGTAAGGTTGGAAACAGATCGCACTTTCCGTACGAAATAAAATATTTTTTGATTTTATTTTTGTTTTTTAAATGCTTTTTTTTTTTTTTGTTAATTTTCGACAGTTGCTTAAGCTAGCATATGCATATTATAGTTAGGCCTTAAGTATAAACCACACTATAGAGCAGAATTAAGAATACCACAAACAAGAATATAGACGAGGCGTTTTATCTTATATATACGACTATAGACGAGAATAAAGACTAGACTGTTTGGAATTCTATAGTTTATTTTGTCTGTCTATTTTATTTCTTGATTATTTTAAGCCTACAGATTTTCTCCATGTATTTCTTTGATTATTTAACCGACTCTTTCAATTTGTATTTATTCTTCTTTTTTAGGTTTGCCACCACTTTTTAAGTGGGCGTTTTTTAGAGGAGTTGAAAATTATGCCATTAAACAATCAACGAAATAATTTGCAGGTGTGACCATGATGACGACCACAACCTTTAACTTACAGGTAAGTTTTGTAAGTTTAGATCAAACAAACAAATGATTGATCTATCATACTGTTTAAATCGAACCACCAAAAACAACAACAACCAGTCATTCAAACCTCTTGGACACATTGAACGATTAAGAACGAACATGGCTGGTTGGCCGGTGAATAAGCAACAAATAAATTGCTTGCTACCGTTCTGAACTGACAATAGACCTTGATCAAAAAATAAGTAAAGAGCAGGAATAAACAAATTACCACATTTCCTTTAAAAAAAAACTCTCCTCTAAATTAAATAAAAAAGACCTGGAGTACTTGAGAGTTAATTGGTGGTCGGCATTTTTCTTTCTGTAACTCTTTTCAATAAAGTATTTTTTTTTTCTTCAAATAAAAATTAAATTATTACTCACCTGTGATGTTGGTGGATTTGTTTGCGTTAGATGGCTGCCTAAATGATAAGCGGCTGCTGCTGGTCCCGGCGCAAAATAACTGGGCGTTATGCCTGCAACAAATGGTTTAAATTGAAATGTCTTAAAGAAATTTTTATTTACGATAATAGTAAAGTAACTAGTGGAGCTTGAAAATTATATTTTTTTTGTTTAAACAAAATTGGTACTTAAAAAACAATTGTCTTTTATAATGGCTTAAGACTTGAGAGCGATAATTTCTTGTTTTGTTTAAACGGTAAAACGCTGACCTCATCTAATTGGAATTGTGATTCAGCGGATCACAGAGACACTACATAACTATATAATAGACTACATTATAGACTACACTATACACTACATTACATACTAAATTATAGTCTACCATGATACAAACTACATTAATGACTAGACAATGACTACATTTTCACTTTGTGTAACTTTCTTTTGATTTATTAATAATTTTATAATTACTCTTACTTTTGTTAAGCTAATTTCATTTCCAAATCTACTTTGTCAAACATGTTTTTAAAAATAAATCTACTCAAAATAGTAAAATAAACAAACGCTTCTATAATTTGTGCTACAGTCCAAATCAGCTGTAATGAATAACAATACCTATATATAATTCTAGTTTACGAAAACTAAAACATATTTTTTTATAATGTGTAACAGGACTTAACAGGATGTTGAGAAAGGAAAAAAAAAAAGAATACAAAGACTAGACATAGACAGCTACAAAGACAAATAGCTAAATGTCACGAAAGCGGGATGATGACATTAGCAGAAAATAGCATAAAAGCATATGTATGTATATGAAGCATAATAATACTCATACAGTAAATAAATATTTATTTTGGGGATGTTTTTTGGTTTTTTTTTGGGGAGTAGCAAATTTATCATGCTGTATTAGTTAAGACATATTGCTTTCAAAGGGTGTTTAAGAAACCTCTAATTCAACCAATAATCAAGTTATTTGGGGAGTATTTAACGCAAAGAAAAAAAAAGCAACATACGAATAGAAGCTAAATTATAAATACTGTAAAAGCCCCTTTTACACTATTCTGCAAGTCTTAAGATTTTAGCTCTCATAAAATCCAATTTTTTTTGATCTAAATTATTTTTGGGAATACAAATTTATTACACAAGGGAACAAATTTGGACTTTTTTTGTGCGGTCTGGAATTTGATTGCAAATTTTTACTTATTTGAGGTCGCTGATTTTTAATCTAATCTCCATTTTTCTCTACCGTTATTTCCAAAATTAAGGCACTTTCACTATATAAATTGGAATAACTTGAAAACGGTTGACCACATTCAGTTAACAAAAAGATCCGAAAATCGGCAACAGAATAATCTTTAAGTCGTGCTGACACACACATATTTAAAGTGTTATTGTTATGTTAACATTTTAAATATGTGTGTGTGTCATTAACGTTTTATCCTTTTTGTATGGAAATCGATATTCAGTTTTCTCGGTAAATTGTGAATAAAATCAAAAGTTGTGCACCGATTACAATGCAATAAAATTCATTTGATTAGAAATTATGTTAAGATAAATGTTTTTAGACCAAAACAGTGATTTTCGTCGCATTTTTATTTTTTAATAAATTTTTAAAGAACAAAAAATTAGTTTTCTTCTTTTTAAAACTTCAACGAAATCTCTAAAACTACAGGGCAATTTTAAAAACAATGTAAGCACGGCTTTATTTTGTTGACTTTAAATATATATTTAAATGTGCATAAGAAATCCCAATGATGATTAAACATTAAAATAAATATTTAAAGAATAACATTTATTTTTGTTAAAAAAAATAAAAATCAAAAACTCACTAATACTTTTGTTCGAAAAAATCAAAATCAAAAAATAACTGTTAATTTTGATCAAAAAAATCAATATATTTTATCATGGAAAAGTTCATAAGGTTCAATATGGTATACATGAATCAGTTTTTCGACATTTTCGTCTATATGCTTTTTTTGTTTTAAAATTCCAATAAAGCGGTTATTTTCGGTCCCTGAATTTGACAGTTCAGTTTTTTTTGTACGAGCACATGCACATTTATTATCAAAAATATTTTTGGGAATACTAAATTTATTATCATTTTTCTCTATGACGTGCTTTTAATCTGATTGTCAGAAAAACAAATAGAAAATGTATTTAATTACATTTTACGTCTACACTATCACACTTTAAATAACACTTCTTGTCAAATGTAAAAAACTGTTCGGTATAAAAAACAATTTGATATTTGAAAGTAAATAAAAGTGAGATACTAAAGCTGTGTTCACACCTATTAAATATTTGACGTCCTACATGTAACCACTATTTTTATTAAAAAATGATTTGCTTTTGCAAAACGTTTGGCTAGATCAAACATCATTTAACAGTTTCTTAATTACATTAAACAATTATCTTCTTACAAATAAAGTTTGGTAAATCATAAGAAATTGCTAAAAATTAAGCTTAAGTTAGATTAATTTACTGGTCATGCTTTTTTTGAATTTTTTCGTCAAATATTTGTTAGGTCTGAACACACCTTAACAACATAAAATGTAATCAACCATGTGCTGAAAAACGCGAGATTGTGAAATCACTTGTGAGTATAAAATCGCCAATTTAATTTTTGCCTGTGTTAAGGGTTGCGCGTTTGGTTATTTGTTTACATTCACCCCCATCATGAATAATTATTCCCTCTTAATTTTTTCACTTTTCACATATTTGCGATCATGAAGAACTCCCATGAAAAATTTTACTGTTTGTTATAAAAACGGATTTTCCTTTCGTTTTCAAAAAAATGGTTTTAAGAAAACTTTTTTAAGATACAATTTTTAGTTGAGAAAATTTTTCGTTCGTTTTAGAACGAAATTTTGACTAGGAAACCTTTTTTTTTTGTTCGTTCCTCGTAAAATTTTTTTTACGTTATTATTCTCCTTTGAATTACCTAAAAAAGGTTTCCTGGTCAAAATTTCGTTCTAAAACGAACCAAAAATTTTCTCTATTAAAAATTTTATCTTTAAAAAAGCGTTCTTAAAACCATTTTTTGAAAACGAAAGGAAAATCCGTTTTCATAACAAACAGTAAAAATTTTCTAAAACGATAAAAGATTTACTCGTACCAAAATGAAAAAATGTTCTTTCGAGAACTAAAATGAACAAGTGTTTTCTTTGGAAAATTGTGTTCTAAAAACAAACTAAAAATGTTCTCTAGAGCCCATTTGCTTTAAAAACGAAAGAAACAATTTCATTTCCAGAAAAATCAGTTCTTGAAATTACGTTTAAAAAACGAAAATTTTATTCTGGATCAAATTTTGTTTTGAAAACGAAAGAAAATTTTGTTCTGGATGAAATTTAAATTAAAAAGAATAAAAAATAAAAAACGAACGAGTTTTTTAGAGCAATTTTTGTTTTAAAAACAAACGAAGGTTTTTTTTTAGAAAACTTTTTGTTTTTAAAACGACTGAAAATTTTTCTTTAGAGATAATTTGTTTATAAAAATTAAAAAAATGTTTTCTCTAGAGACAACTTTCGAGCATGTTCTGACAATCGCAAAACGCTTAAAATTTGCGATCTTGACTTGAAATTGCATAAAACGTGTAATGTTTATCGCAATCGCAAGAAGGTTAGTGACTTTAAATTGCACAAGTATGCTCAAGGGAACTTTAAGAAACTATAGCAGATCGCAAGCAAAACGCACGAGTTTCAGAACACCATAAAATCAATATGGCGTTTTGCGATTTCAAATCGTGCGATTGTCAGAACATGGCCGTTTATTCTAAAAACAAACACACAAAATATTTTTTAAAATTCGTTTTTGGATGTGAACAAAAATTTTTTAAACATAATTAAAAATACGTCATTAATAATTTTTTTCTAACCCAACGAAAAATGTTCGCTAATATTTTGACAACAGAAAATTTCGTTTGAAAATGAATATTATATCGTCGTTCGTAAATTATTGTGTTCTATATGGTATATTTTACATATATTATAGAACTCAATAATTCACAAACGACGATATGTACTTAAGGTAAAATTTCATTCAAAACGAAACAAAAATCGTTCGTTATTAAATCTTCGTTAAAAGAAAATTTCAAAAATTTGTTTTAAAAAATTTCATTAGAAAATAAAAGAAAATCACGCTCATCGTGAATAAAATGTAACCAGTTTTTTCCTCGAAATTTTGCTTCTCCCCATAAATTTTTTAGGGAAAAGGGAACGAATTTCGAGGTTAATTTAATTCAGGATAAGAGTGATTGTTTTATACAGAAAATTTTGAAAACTGTTTTTGAAGAAAAATTTGTATCTTCTTTTTTAAAATGTATCTTACCTGCCCTTAAAGCCTCTACTGGTACCGATGGATATGGCATGGGATATGGATAACCATCTCGTCTCAAAGCTTTGGGTTTTCTTCGCGGCCGATATTTATAGTCCGGATGTTCTTTCATATGCATGGCCCTAGAATTTGGATTTATTTTTTTCAATTACAATAAAAGAAAAGAATTTACAAGTTTCCAAAAACAAAATTGTTTAACCAACCTCAGCCTTTTGGCCTCATCTATAAATGGACGTTTTTCTTCTTCAGTTAAAAGTTTCCATTCAGCTCCTTGAAGTAGACACAAGAAAGAAGCAGAATAAATAATTTAAATCAACATTAATTACCTTTTACTTGTCAAATGTTTACAAAGTTATTGAAAATTGTGGGTGTTAATGACAAGGGATAATTTCAATATCAAATAGAAATTGAGTATTTAATTTTGTAACCAAAAACATTGCAAACAATAGAGAGACACTTGTCATTTTCATTTCACACAAATACTTGTTCAAAAGTAACTTAATGTGGCAAGATATTATACAAAGCAATAATGTTACAACGCTTCTCAATTCTCCTATTTTAGAAAATGATTCATTAGAAGTTTAACTTCCATTAACAGGAAATTCAACTTTATGATGAACAAGTCTTTAATTTTCAAAGCTGCTGTTCTATTTTAAGTTTCAAACCTTTTGCCTTCCTTTTAAACCAAAAATAATTGTTCAAATCCCAAGTATCCTTACAATCCACAAACAAGACATTTTAATATAAAGCACCATTATATAAGAAAGCTACACTAACACAGTCACATTACTATTATTATTAAGAAGGACATAAGCTCCCTCTCTTTCTCTCAAATACAAACGCATGTATTTACTCAAGCTGTCACAACATATTGACAATATGAAAACAATGACAATTGTCAACAACATAAACAACAACACAACAGCACCAATCTGAGAAGCAACCATTATAAGAATACAATTTTTGAAAATTTCAACAACATTTTACTTACTTCCATACATTCATTCTTTCATACACACACTCACATACAAACAAATAGCAACAATAAATTGTTAAGAGAAAAATAGATTTAAGTTCCATTAAAAATATAAAATAAAAAACAGAACAACCTGCAGACAAGACAACTTGCCAGAGACTGCGCAAGAAACAAATACATCCTCACAAACGTGTTTGAGTACAAGCTTTTGTTAATGTTGTTGTAGGGGAAGGAAGACCAACCCAACATGATTTATTGTTATACTCCATTGTTTCTCAAGGCAACCTGTGACAAATAATAAGAGACTTGCAATAATACATACACAAAAATACACAAATTCTTTCATACTTTACAAATTAACATTAAACCGGAAGTTGGAGGAGAAGACAGAAAACTTTGTTCATTTGCAAGCTTAAAAAAAGGTTTGGGAATTAAAAGCAAATAAAGACTCTGTGTAAAAAGATTTCGTTTAAAAATAAACGAAAATTTTTCTCTAGAAGCATTTGCATTAAAATAAGTAAGGAAAAATCTTCAATTTAAAATTTTTTTCGTTCTTTAGTAATAACGAAAAAGTTCTACTAAAAAAAAAACAAACAAAATACTTTCTACGACAAAAAAAACTAAACCAAAAACTAACAAAAAATGTTCCCTGAAAAGAAAGTGAGTTCATAACCAAAGCAAAATATTCTAATGACAAGATTTAAAACGAAAACAAATAAAAACTATCTTCTAGAGAAAATTTAAATTGAATGAAAACTAAAAAAAATATTCTCCTACTAAAAATAAGTTGGTAAACTAACAAAAATATTTTCTCTAACGAAATTTTAAATACACAAAGAAAGAAAATTTCCTTTAGCAAAAATATAGCTAAAAAAAAAGAAAAAAGAAGTGCGTTTAGAAAAGATTTGGTGCGAAAACGAACAATAAATTTCTTTAGAAGAATTAAGGTATTGACTCCAGAAAAAATTTTGTTGCGAATTGCAAACCCGATAAGCACTCAAAAATCAAATTTGAAGTGCTTAAAATTTAACTGGAAATAAACTTGAGTTCAAACGTATTTTTAAATGCTATTCAAGTTTCGAAATATTCTACTAATATTCATTTGATTTCTAATCATCATTTTACTGGAGAATGCTATTGAAACATTTTATTTCAATTTCCAACAAAAATTTATCTCAACCCTTGAAACTTGAAATTCTATCTTGAATACCGATTATTTTGCACTTGATTTCCAGCCAAATTGCTTATTTGGAAACACACTAAAACTATTTGAAAGCCTGTCTGGTAGGGCGGCTACATTTTCCAATAGTTGGGCACATTTCATCGTACTCATGAAACCGGTCAATTTCTTTTGTTCGGGTTTATAACGTTATATAAAATACTTTTCTTGAATTTGTTTAACTGTCTTAAAAATACCGAAGTGCCCAGCGGCTGGTGAGTCGTGACTTCCATTCAGGACGCTCAACCGATCGGCGTTTGTCACTTGTAGCTTCCACTCTGGTTTTACATCCAAAGCCGACTTGCGAGGCACATGCTTAAAGAGCTGATTTTGTATAATCTGAAACTCCGGATATTTCCTATTATTCTCTGGACTAATTTCGTTATGCGATTGTACCTGTTGTAGTAATCGTCATTTATACAACTTTACTTTATGGGGGCTCGAGACAGTGCATCTGCAAATATATTTAAGCTTCCTTTTCATAATTCTATCGAAAAATCATATTGTTGGAGTTTCAGGGCCCATAGAGCCAATCGCTTTGAAGGGTTTTGCAATGAATGTAACAACTTTAGCGAGTGATAGTCGGTAATAACGGTAAAATTTTTCGTATCCCATGCAGAATTACTAGACATTCTTGCTCTCTGGTGGAATGGTTGGTTGGTTAACGCGGTAGCACGCACAGAACTAGGCGTGCTGACACCACACAACTGGTCAAGATTTGGAACACCCGATCAAGCTTGACCCAGCGGCAATACTGAGGTGGCTAGAGCCAGCCCGTTGCGTTGAGATTTTTTTTAAGCAAGTTTCTGAGTTTCACCCGTGATATCTCAGAGAGTCCTAAGATATCACCGGATTTACGTTGCAAGAGGACTTTGCCGAGGCATTATGCACTGGCATCGGTTTGCAGCAGGAAAGGATGTTCGAATTTCGGACAGCCTAGTACCGGTGCATTAGTGAGCATTTTCTTTATGTTGTAAAAAGCTTCGTTTTGCTCTGTTCCTCATCGCCATTTTAGGATTACATTGGGGCAACTAGTCAAGGGAAAACGGTTCCACGAAGATATTCTTCGGATTCGCCGTAGTTCTTGTAAATTCTTTAATGGCTCTTACTTTTTCGAGGTCGGTGCATATACCCTGCGAAAAAATCACAGGTCCGAGATAACGTATACTTTGGCGAACAAAGTCATATTTGTCAAAATTTACCAACATCTGAGCATTATGTAGGCGGTTGAACACGGTTTCCAGTATATTCAAGTCTTCAGGGGATATAAATCAGATCCGATGATGGAGTCTTAAGCGCGTTGGAATATCGCGGAAGATGAGTTCAATCCAAACGGCATTACCTTTCATTAGAATAACCATCGCCCAGGAACGAAAACTTTTTATTAAGATTCAGAAAATTTTGTTCGCTAGCCAACAAAAAATATTCTTTAAATTAAATTTATCTCAAAAAGCAACAAACATTTTTTTCTAAAAGAAATTTGTTTAAAAATCGATTAATTTCTCTAAGAAAAATGTGATCGAGGACATTGAAAACTGCTGGGTTTTTTACTTTTTTCCCAAATATTTATGAATGTTTTCATGTGTGTTTTTATTCCACATTTATTTCTTAACATTCATTTTATTCTTGTTACTAAATATTCTTGTTTGTATGATGATAATTTAAGCTATCATTCATTCGTTTTCTATTAAGAAATTAGAACAATACTCTTTCGACAACAGGATATGATAAAGCAGGTTACTTACAACACATTCATTTACATACACACATTTATACAACATTTACTCATACATTTAGTTACCAGCATACAAGAAATTTCAAACAATACATACCCTGTTGGCCAAACTGCCGTCGACGACATTGTCGTCAACGATTTATGCACGACATGTCCTCTATCACTTAGGATTTCTGGAAGACAATTTTGAGGAAAATGTCGTGGACGACAAAATACTCGACATTGTCTAGTGCGCTGTCTTTTAAAGAAGTTAATAAACGACGACATGACCGACATTGTCTTACAAGTTGTCTTTTGTCAAAGCTTATCCACGACAACATGACAGACATTTTCTTGTAAGGTATCCTCTATCAACAACTATACACGACAGTATGAGCGACAGTGTCTTGTAAGCTGTCCTGTATTAAAGTGTATGCACGACAACATGACCGACAGTGTCTTGTTAGGTGTCCTCTATCAGCTTCTAAGCACGACAATATGAGCGACATTGTCTTGTAAGCTGTCTTCTAAACAAACAAAAATAATTTGTTCCCAATAAATAATAAAAATAACTGTAAAATAACGATAATAATAAAAAAACTTCCAAAGCAAAGTGAAGAAAATCAGTCAGTCAAGTCTGAGAACTCAAAGACTAAGGTCTTATTCTAAAAATATGTATGTGCTATTGTATATTTTTATTTTTTCGTTTAGGTTTATAGGCGACATTGTCGTGTAAGCTGTAACTCCTATAACTTCACCGACATTGTCTTATACGCAGTCGTTGACGATAAAGTAGAATCCTTTGTCGTCCATATAGTCGTCAAAGACATGTGAACGAAAAATCGATTAATTTCTCTAAGAAAAATGTGATCGAGAGCATTGAAAACTGCTGGGTTTTTTACTTTTTTCCCAAGTATTTATGAATGTTTTCATGTATGTTTTTATTCCACATTTATTTCTTAACATTCATTTTATTCTTGTTACTAAATATTCTTGTTTGTATGATGATAATTTAAGCTATCATTCATTCGTTTTCTATTAAGAAATTAGAACAATACTCTTTCGACAACAGGATATGATAAAGCAGGTTACTTACAACACATTCATTTACATACACACATTTATACAACATTTACTCATACATTTAGTTACCAGCATACAAGAAATTTCAAACAATACATTTGAACGCAAACACATACGAGTTAGATAAAATGAACGAATAAAAGGGGAAGATTTGGAGGAGTAGCAGACGTAGAGAGTAACGAAGAATAGTCAGATTGTAGCACAACACAAATGAATGACATGTTTATAATGGAATAACAAGTACAGCATAAAAATACCTATAGAAATTGTATATACATACATACATACAAACATACATTATGTATATAAGTGTACATTTCTACATCATAATTTCCTGTTTATAATGATGATTATAATTTTAAGACAAAATGTTTCAAATGTACGCAAGAGTGTTTGTGATGTAAGTAACATGTATGAGTTACTTGTTAGTTGGGTGGAAATGAAATGTTATTCGAAGATCTTTCAGATACTGGAGATTTCTTCAAATTTAAAAAAAAATTTGTTTAAAAGGTCAGTTATGTTAAAACTTTATATTAAACTTGCTTATACCCGTGACTTCGTTCACGTGATAATTACAGAGAGATTTCTTCATCAGTACTTATTTATATAAAAATATGTATTTCAATAAACAACATTATAGGAATTATTAATTTTCACCAACACATCTAAAGCGTGTTTTTTTAGAGTGTCACAACTTTGAGTTGACATCACTGCTTTATTTGAGCACCAATTTAACAGCTGCTTTTAGTTTAGTTTGCTTTGAAATTTCATTATGAATCGACTTACACCAGAGCAAAGCGTGCAAATTGTTGAAATTTTTAATCAAAATAATTGTACTATTCGTCAAACTCATTGTGCGCTTCTTCTTCTTTAATTTTATGGCGTATATAATCGTCCTTCAGAGCGGCTAATTCGAAGAACATTAGATCGTTTTCGGACCACATTTACTGTTACTGATAATGTGCATCCCGTGAGACGCCGAACAGTGCGCACTTAAGATGGTCCTTACCAATCAATTCGTCGCCGTTCTCAGCTACTGGGATTGTGTCTTTTCACTTTATGGAAGATTTTACGAACGCATCTTGGCTGAAAAGCTTTTAAGATTCAACTTGTGCAGAAGTTAAAGCCAAACGACCATCGTATGCGCCGCCAATTCGGCCACACAGCGGACGCTACAATTTATTTACTCAAAGAAACTTTTGATGAAAAAATTATTTCACGTAATGGCCCAGATAATTGGCCACCAAGATCGTGTGATTAAACCCCATTGGACTATTTTCTTTTGGGTTATTATAAGTCACTTGTC
Organism: Pollenia griseotomentosa; assembly: GCA_963931875.1. Lineage (NCBI taxonomy): Eukaryota > Metazoa > Arthropoda > Insecta > Diptera > Polleniidae > Pollenia > Pollenia griseotomentosa. The sequence continues at coordinate 6,214,476 of OZ007562.1, read as the reverse complement.
TACGTTGATAAGTCACAAGCAATTGTAAACTTGGCGGCCACATGGCAGAAATCATATTTAAACATTAATTTCATAAAATTTTCTTTCCAATAAAGAAACGCATTTAAATTTTTCCATACTTAAAATTCTAAGAAAGTCCATTTTTTTTGTAATAATATATATTTTTATTATATATATTTAGCTGGTGAGGCCTAACTCCATTTGTGAAAATAAAAATGCAAAATTTTTTATTTCATTTTTCCCGACGTTTCGTGAATTTTATGTTCACTTCTTCAGGGGATTCGTAGTGAAAAGAAACAAATTTGTATTACATTAATATATTTTTAAAAGCATAAAAGCAAACACTAGTGGTGTCATCTACTGTTTTTCAAAACAACTCTATAACTTTTTATTGGGAAATACAAATGATCACAGATTTTCGTTATTTTTGCTGTAGCTCTTCTAGTTTTCAAGAAAAACGCATTTAAAGTTTTCCATACAAAAATCCTAAGAATGTCCATTTTTATTGGGAAATACAAGTGATCACAGATTTTCGTTATTTTTGCTGTAGCTCTTCTAGTTTTAAAGAAAAACGCATTTAAAGTTTTCCATTTCATTGATATTACAAATATATTTTCTTGTTTTATTATGATTTAAACTTGTGTCACTCTGTAAAAAACACCCGTTACATATATAAGTTTTGAGGCCTTGATACTATTGAGCAACCAAAATTCTACTGCCTATAAGAAGAGAAAGTGGTGTATAAATATGCATTTTCCGGCCACTGGACTATATACAACATGTATACTTAATTTATCACAAATAAAAAGAGAAAAAGTACAAATTTTTTTTCGTTTTTAATTCATAAAAAGTACCCAATATTTTAGTCAGGGCCATATGCTTATCTCTATGCCGAATTCTTCGAAAGAGAAAAACTACCAAAGATAAAAGAGTACCAGTTTTTTTCTTATTTTAGGCCCATGTAATTGTAGGCTATAATCTGTATGTATACCAAATTTATCGAAAAGTACCAATTTTATCCCGATATAATCCCTAAAAAGCAGCATATATTTAAATCTGAATCATAGGCAATCTGTATACCAAATTTTTTCAAAAAGAGAAAAAGTGCCAAAATATTACTGAAATATTTGAATGCAGTTCGCCTTATGCCAATTGAAAGGCAGAGAATGCTCTTTCCACGCTTACCTGTGTTCCAGAAAAACAGTGTACAGTTATTGCTAATTTATATAAGCACTCACTGATGGTGTATTTTTTGTGTTCTATAAATCAAAAAAAAGTTTATCGATAGACAAGGGCCTTAGAAAAAAAAATTGCTTTAATATTTAGAAAGCTTTGTAATTTTCTTCGCTTTCTTGTTTCCTACCTACATTTTGGGTATTAAATACTGCCTCAAAAGCAATGTATTGGGTTTATTTCGCTGATTATAATAAATAAAGAAATAAGTAAAAAAACAATAACAATTTATTAAAAGGAATCAACGAATAACAAATTAAAAACCCACGTGTTTCTTTTTTTAATGACGATAAGATTACACTGGTTTACAAATTGAAATAATCTAACCAGCAGCAAGCTTTGAGCGCCATTTTACATAAAATGAATTTTGTTTTCGGACGAGAAAAAAAACACCAAATAAGTTTACAAGAAAAATAAAACTTTACCAGTTTTTATGTTATGACTGACGGCTAAATAAAACTGGATTTTTAAGATTTTCATCCGAACTTTTTTAACGTTAACAAATTAATGTTTTGGATAAACGAACGAATTTTTCGCTCGTGTTCTAAAAACAGGCAGTTAATAACCTAAATTGCTGCTAATGGAATGAGACTAATCCACAACAGACTCTAATGACTCCCTTGCATCCAGAAAATGCATCGCTTGGTACGGCTTACACGCAGGTGGCATCATCGAACCTAATTTCTTCAAAAAATGAAGACGAAATTCTCGTAACGGTCAATGAAGATCGTTATCGGACCATGTGAAATGATTTTTTGTTTGAAAATATGGACAACATTGATCCGGGCGAGATGTGGTTTCAACAGAATGGCGGTTACGTGCCATACGCACATCGTCTTATTAAAATCAAAATTTGGCGAAAAGTTGATTTTGAAAAATGCACCTGTCAATTGGCCTCCAAGGTCGTGCGATTTGACACCTCTCTGATATTTCCAGTGGGGCTTCGTAAAAACATTAGTTTATGCTAATAAATCAGCAACAATTGACGCCTTGGAAGCCATCATTGTACGTGCTATTCGTAATATGCAGCCAGCAATGCTCGAAAAAGTTCCCCAAATTTGACGTCTAGTATGCGCTTCGTCAAGAACGCTCATAGGCCCGAAATAATATTCAAATAATAATGCCGTGTGTTGATCTTTGGAAAATTGTTTTGCTTGAAGGTAAATTCTTTGTGTAATTCTTTTCAATTTCGAGTTCTATCGGGTTTTAAAAACATCTCCTTTGTCATATTATTTTGTAAGGCAAAAAAGTAAAGAATTAATTTAGTTTCTGGTACTTATAAACAAAAAAATGCTTTATTTAGCCTTTTTCTAATAAAAAGTGTTTTTTTAGTCTCTATTTTGTTAAATTAAACTGTACTCTCCAGAGTTACAGCCGTTATATTCAGTGGTGCCTATGTGGTGCACTTTTCGAGCTCGATTTAGCTCTTTTTTAAGTAACTGAAACGCGAACAAATTTTACGCCCTGAACTACAAAAAGCGCATTTTTGGTACATTTTGTTATAACAATTTGGCCTGCTGCTCCTTGCATCGGTATGGTAACGTTTTTTGTTTGTCTGGCTATAATTTAGAGTTGTAAAAACTGTCTTAAAACTTTAAAAACGTGCGAATAGACATGAAAATGTACTAAAATCGTAATTTTTTCAATTTAGCCCTTTTTCCATATGTCTTCACGCATTTAGAGTCCCAAGAGGTTGGCATCACTCGTTACAATATCAAATTGTGTTTAACTAAATGAATTAGTGTTGTTTACATTCTTGGCTTTACCCCACTTCACACTAATCACATTTAATTTTTGTTCGTTCTGTTTACATTTTCTCCATCCCTCCCACACACACAAAGACCAAACTAGCCTTATAAGAAAATGTGTGAAGTGTTTGATAAACTGTAACAAAAAAAAAAAAAAAAAAGAAAGACTCCACTAATAAATTATTAAAGTGTTAATATGAAAGAAAAAGTCCTCCTTATAATCTTGTTTTGTATGACAGTATTGTGTTCATACCACTGATATTTTCTTAACAATCAAACAAACATTGTGTCAGTCCTTAAAGTAAATTGTATGTCAGTCAAATAAAATGTGTGAGTTCTACGAGTCTATTTCTTTGTCCCCAACTATATAAGCGGCTATTGTTTGTCACTTAAAGGTATCGCGTCCAGTTTATTTACTCAAACAAGAGAATAATAAGAAGTCTTCTTTAAATGTCAAATAAAGAAACATTTTCATAATTCAGAAATTGTGACAAAAAAAAAAGGGCAATTACTTTATTTCATTATGAATTACTTTCCGCAAACAATTACCATGAGTGTGTATACAAAAGAGAAATTGTTCATTTTTTCTTAATATCCTCATAATGTAAACAACATACTGTCATTTATATTGGTTTTCTTTATCTGTCATTAATGTAATTTGACTTAAAGACACATACAATAAGAAAAATTGTAATTGATGTGTTCAAATTAAAGTTTTTCGAAACCGTTTTCGCATAAAATTTTTTCTAAAAAGTTTAGTTAAAAACAAAAATTTTCTAAAAACAACTTTTTTTCTATGTGCTTCCAAGAAAACGTTGTTGAGACAAGTTTTATTTTTTGTTTTTTACCCCCACCACAGTTTTGCGTAGCACACCGACTGCGGCACTAGATTTAATCCTGAACCACCAACCGGTTCATCTGGTAGCAAAAGGGGCAACGAATCTGCGATCCGCTTAAAGGCGACAGGGCAACTTGTGTATGACTTTAAGGTCACAATAGTATTATAAGGGATATTGACTGTAGCAACGACTGTATTACTTAAGATGTCGGCTAGTTGGCAGGACTCTGAATTGACCATGGGACTGGAGCAGGGTTTGGGGCTGCAGTTTACTGTCGGGAATCTCATAAACTTCCCGATTACTGTAATTACATTCCAGGTGGAAATTTTTGCGGCCTAAATGGTTGCTGATTTAGCTTGAAGTTCTCTCAAACACGTAATCTTCTTTATAGATAGACAGGCGGCAATCATGTCGTAATCCGCTGAATATACATATTATTCGATCGTTCAGGACTGTAAGGACTGAATTTATAGACTTAGTGCCAACAGACGAATACACATATATTGGGCCCGCGGACACCAGGGCATAGAAGGTAACGAGGTGGCAGACGAATTGGCGAAACGGGGTGTTCAATTACCGTACAACAGAGTAATTGACATTCCAATTGGTAATATTAAGGGAGATGTAGACTCAACTATACAGAGGAAATCTGAGGCGGTTTGGGGATACAGAAACGTGCAAGGTATCCAGTGTTACGTGGGAATCCAAAGTCGAGGAGAGGGTATCGAGGAAAGACTGTAGGCTTCTGGTCGGTTTTATAACGGGTCACTGTTGGACGGCAGTATACGCCAAAAAGGTGGGGCAACTGACTAGTGACCGGCTACCAAACCTAAACTGCCGCCCCCCCTACAATATTGGACAGCGTATTTTTTCTACACATTCGTAAAAAAATTTCTGAAGAAAGAATTTTTTTTTTTTAATTTTAATTGTACTTTTTCTGCTTGAATTTGTTCTTGATACGGGGTGTCTTGGAAAATAGTATTTCTTCAGGGAATATTTTTCGTTAATTTTAGAACAATTTGTTTTAGACTTATATTTTATTTTCAAAAGATTTTGTTATTCGTGCTTAATTCCCAGTTTTTATTATTGATAAAAACACTTGAAATTTATTGTTGATGGGATAAGCTATTCCTATGCGCATTTCACTGGTTGCTTAGGCCAGATCATCAGGAAACTTCATCCATAACGTTTTAGAAAAACTAAAGATATTAAACCAAATAAAACTATTAAGCGTATAAGACTTATAGCAACAGTTCTACTTGTAATAATATCAAAGCTTAAACAAAACACATCAACAATAAACAGTGGGTTTATCTTATCTTACATTCCCCACTACAATTAGTTTTATTTTATTAAAAACATTATTTTGTTAAGACTTACTGCATGTTGTGAGTGATTTATAAACCAAATTAAAAATCTCTTTAACCATTCAGAGCATCAAATGCAATCATGGTTGGTAAAACAAAATTATGTAAATAAATTGCGTAACATCAAGAGTTTATAATTAAGAAGGAGTTTATAATTAAAAATAACCTGGCTGGACTGTTTTCATTATCATTTCAATTCTAAACTTAAAAAAAATAAATGGTAATTAAAAGACTGTTAAAAATATTAAAAATTCTTATAAAATAGTTTTATAAATAGAAGACACAAAAAAAAAATGGCGGTTTTGATAATAAAAAACAACCGGCAATGATATAAAAATTCGCTGGAAACTCATTTTTGTCCAATAACATTCGTACACCATTGTTTTCCTATTATTTTTAGTTGCGATATTTCATTTTCAAAATAATCGAATCGTAAGTTTCATTATTTAATGCATGCAATTTTTTAAAATCACTATGATTTAAATCAGAGGCCCGCAAAAGTACTACACCTTACTTTTTTTCTCACAATAACATTCGCTCTCACTTTGTAAAAAACAAACAAACATTCAAACAAGGAGGTTCTGTTGACGATTGCTTTAGAATTCCACTGCGAGAAATGTTTAAAGAAGAATGGGAATTTAATTTCTTATTTGCCGAAATTTTTTGGCAAGCCCGAATGTTAATGAAATTATAGTTTTTTTTTTATTTTTCTTGAAGAATCGTTTAAGTTGTATGAACGCAAGTAATTTATTTCTGAATTTATTTTTGTTTCAATAGATTAACACGTTTTAATGATAAAATAAATTTTTTTTTTATTTTTCTTGAAGGATGTGATTTATTTAATTTTAATAATATTTTTGTTTTTTATTTTATATAAAACATACGCTTATGTTTTGAGTTTTTAAATTAACAGAAAGATTGATTTTAAAAACAAGAACATGACACAAAAATTTCTTTAAGTGCTTCTGAGAGGGACAGTTATTATCAGAGTACGAAAAAAAAACTGTTAAGTACACAATGAATAGTACCATACCATATTTTGCCATGAACAATACACATACACATTCGTTACAAGAATACAAAATAAAAAAAAAACATTTTTCTGTTTGTGAATGTGTGGAGAAACAATATACGGTACACAGCGAGAGTGAGCTGCACACACACAAACACTACGATAACGTACATAACTTCTTTTAACGTACATAACTTCTTTTAACGTACATGTACGGTATTTTTAGCGTACTTGCCTGTACTTTTTATTGAACACGTAGTGTATATTAACGTGCGTGTACGTATTTTTTTAAAGCAAAGAAAATTGAATAAAATCAAAAAAGAGCCAAAAATTTGAAGATTTGAAGGTGAGTTGTAAAACAGGAGTGCAGAAATATAAGAAACATGCACAAGTGTACTAATATTTTATGGAGCAGAGTATTGTTGCCTATTTCAGCAAACAATTGTTTTTGTTTTTTACGCGAAGAATGCACATGTGCGCAGCTGTGTTTAACTTCCCTGCAAATAATTGGACAAGTTAAGATTTGATTAATTATTGTTAGTTCATATTTAATGTATGAAGATTCAATAAATAATATTGCAAAAAAAAAAAAAAAAAAAAAAAAAAGTCCAAACACGCGTGTAAAGAGTAGCCCACAAGAGACTAGGACTAGTCCAAAAGTAACCCAAACGTATGGAAAAACATGATATATTTAACATTACGATGTCCTAGGGCAGGACCATATAACCCAGCTTTGGACTATAAAAGGAGTAGTTTTAAAACTACTCCATGTATACTCAAGAGGATTACTTTTGAAGTCGTTTTAAAACGAAAGCACGTCGTTAAAAAACGAAGACATGTCGTCTCACTACAAACACTTTTTAACAATGACATGGTCCACGCTTGCATTACATCGGACCAGTCCATCGAGTAGTCCATTTTATCAAAATGGATCAGGTGGTCCAAAATTATTTGCAAGGTTATTCGAGTTTATTTGAAGAAAAAAAAAATATTTTAACACTCATAAAATTATTACAGTAATTGATTGTGCCGATGTGGTTCTTTGTTCTTTATAGGAACTACAGGACATAATAATAATAATATATCTACTGCATAAAGAACTTTTACATGTTTCTTATATTTCTGCACTCCTGTTATACAACTCGCTTTCAAATCATATTTTTGGCCTTTTTTGATTTTATAAAATTTTTTCTTTGCTTTAAAAAAATACGTACACACACGCACGTTAATATACAAATCGTTTTCAATAAAAAGTACAGATAAGTACGCTAAAAATACTGTACATGTACGTTAAAAGATGTTATGTACGTTATCGTAGTGTTTGTGTGCGTCAGCTCACTCTCGCTGTGTACCGTATATGTTTGTATACACATTCACATACACAAAAAAAATTTTTTAGTTTGTGTGTTAGAAAAATACTTTACGAAAATGTACAGTTTTTTTTCGAACCCTGGTTATTATTCTCTCACAAAAAACAAAAACTATGCATGTATGTGTTGCTCTGATTTAAATAATACATTTACAAATTTACAGACAAACCAAAAACAAATTTAAGAATTTTTTTTTTGTTAAATGTAATTTTCTATTCGAACGTCAACGTTCGATATCGTTGAACAGGCTAGGCTGTTAGTTTTAATTTATTATTTTTGAAAATTTTTTATTTAATAATATTAAATTTATAATTTTTCCCAGAATGATCAAAATTATTTTCTAAGAATACTAGATATTTAACTAAATTTACAAAAATACCAAAATTTTGATGCAATTTACAAAAATATTTCGTAAAATTCACAATTTTTTTTTTTCGAAAATTATAATAATTTATTTTTTATTTTACTTAAGCATTTCGTAGTTCTTTCGTACATTCTACGCAAGGATTTCGTGATGCAAAATTTTCGTACATGTAAGGAGAAAAAAATAATCACATGAGCTGTCAAGACCACCTGTTATGAATTCGTCTTGGTTAACTAATTTGTTTTCATAACCAGCCTTGTTATGGTTGTCGTTGTCGTTGTCGTTTACGACTGTGTCATTTTTGGTTATAGATTAAAGTAACCCACAACCTGTGTTCTTTAATCTACTACAAAAAAACGACACATTCGTTTACGATAACATCAACCAAAATAAGGCCGATTTATTTCAAGTGATTATGGCGCATATTCATAAATCATTACCAAGTGTAAACTTTTTTAAGTACCTACTTAAGCTATTCACAAATGATTACTTGCAGCATAAAAAGTTTACACTTAATTATAGGTAAAGCTGTAACTAAATGCCAACTAACTAATACATTCAAAGAACAGCTGATTGATATCATTTTGTAATTTATTTCAAAAGTACAACATTTTTGAAGTGGTTATTAAAAAATAAATGGAATAAGAGATATTCAAATAATAACAGACATGACAAAAAACAGTTAACACGTATAAAACACGCTATAATTATAATTTGTGTTTGAAATGAATTTCTGCTGCACCAAAAAAAAATCCATAAAAAAATAAACTAGAGATGTGTTCTTAGTCGATAAAATTCTTTTGAATATTTTTATTATTATTTTAGTTGACTTATATACTATTATAACCAAAAAACAACTTTTTTAGAATTTGCGTTAATTTTTTAAAGAACAAAAAATGAGATTTTAATAGTTTTATAAGCTTTTTAATTAATTACAGAATATATCGTTCAAAATATTATCGACATTTAATTTTCTCTAAATGCCAATATGCATGGTTGCATTTCTTCTATCAGCTGAGAGCTGTTACTACGTTAGTTACGAATTGTGAATAAGATCTATAACTATCTATGAACTATTTTTTAGTTTCTGTTTTGTTAGTTACAACTTTAGTTATGATTTCTGAATATGCGCCTATCTTTTTATGTAAAATCTAAATTTGTTTACTAAAACACTTGGAAACTAAAACCAACAAACATGATCACATGGTACTGATTTGTTCGTCGTTTGACAGCATAAGAAATAGAAATAAATCTATTGCAGAGTTCGCCGCTTGTTACGAATTTCGCCCGATGGCGCAGTTGTGTGTGTTTTTTATATACACAAATATGTATTATTTTTCGCAAAGAATATTCGCGGGAAAAAATTCGTCGTTCGTCCCAGTTGTGTTCTTATCAAAATGCTAAAATCTCTTAGGCGAAAATTTTGCGTTGATTTCAAATAAATTTTCTTCTAAAGAAGATTTTTGATTCTTTTAAAAACATTTTTCTGCTTGTTTTCGCACAAAATTTTCCATACGTTTTTCCGAAGAAAAATATTTTTTTCCTAAGCTAATGCCGCGAAGCTCTACTCTTGTCTGCAGTAGACCAGAGTCTCTGGCGGGAATCGAACCCGCAACCCCGGCACTGATAGATTAGCTCACTACCAGCTAGCCTACCGGGGCACCCTCTCTTTATCGAACTTATTTTCTATTTTTTATTGTAGAAATAAGTTTTTTTGCTTAATGAAGAAAATTTTTCTTTTCCAACTAAACTTCAATAACTGGAGAAAATTTCGTTCGTTTTTACTTTATATTTTTTCTTAAGACAATTTTTCTTTGCTTTTTAAAAAATTTTTCTCTTATAGAATTCTTCACTCTTTCTAAACTCAATTTTTGGTTCTTTCTTTCTGTTCATTTTCGATCAACAGCCGTACCTAAACAAGAGCGGAAAGCGTTTTCTAGCTGTCAAAAATTCTCATGCCCATACAATTTGTATGAAGTTGGCCGCTATTGTTAATAAATAATGGCAATTTAGCGGTTTTTCGGCAATTTAGCGGTTTTTTTTCTTCTTTTTATTTCTATTATGTGGGTTTTCTTAAACAATAAAGTAACACTACTGTTTGTGACACAACGTTTACGCTCTTGTTTGGGTATGACATATCTGCGTTAAAGCTAAGCGGAAGAAATCGTTCCGCCTTCCGCTCTTGTTTAGGTACGGCTGTAAAATGTTTTCTGGAGAAAATTTTATTAGGAGACAATTTTCGTCTATTCTTAACTTTATTCTCTTTAGTAAAAATTTTTCCTTCGTTTTTGATTTTAATATTCTGTAAAATAATTTTATCTTCGTTTTAAAACTAAATTTTTTCTAATGATCATTTTTCGTACACGTTTTTGTACAAATTTTCTTTATTTTAATTGTTTTTACCCCGTTTTCTGGTTTCTTCATTAAAGCAGAATAAAAGCTTTTCAAAACACGCCATAGAAAACAAAAAACCGAAAAATAATAATCTTCTTTTAGTTTGAAATTGAAAAAAAAACCAAACTTCGTAATACAAAATAAACAATGACGTTAAAGGCGTATTACGTAAAACAGCCCATAACAATGGAATCGACAACCCGCTTTAATTTTGACAGATACACCTGTCAATTGCACAGTGGGTAGTAGAAGGTAAAGTTCTATGCAACCCCCCTTAAGAACAAAAGAAGAAGGCATATAACCCCATCCAACAATTTCAATTACCATTCAGTATTGAACTCAGGGACAACAAAAAGCTAAACAATAATCGAATGGCAGCAGAAAAAATTGAAAAAAAAAACAAATAATAATAATGACGGCACGAAGAAATCCAAAACAATCCCACAACAACAACCGACAGGATTCCTTAGTTAAACAACAACAAGTATGAAAAAAAAACCTTAAATGGGATCTAAATAACAACAAGAGAATAAGAGAAAACAAACACAAACTAAAATGCAGCCTTCAATTGAATTCTAATCAATTGTTCTCATTGACTTGATTCTTTTTTTCTTTGGTTCTCCTTCATTCGTTTAAAGGGAGGAGTGGGAAGAAGAGAAATAACTGCTGGTTTTTCTCTGTTTATTTGTTTGTTTTCGAGCTCTATTGTGGTTGTTCCATTGTTGCAACATGTATGTTCCTGTATAAATTTTTTTTTTGTTTTTCTAAAAGTTTCATTTGACCGTTTTAATATTCCCCATGGACATTTTGTGCCCCCAAAAGCCTTCAATCAGAGACATGTTGTTGATTGAATGATTATAAACCTGTAAAGGAATAAACTTTGTTTATAATCGATGATTGTTAAAAGAGTTTTCATGCATATTTCGAGTAAATAATGTTTTATGTAAATTTCACTCTTTATTTCATATGGACTGTACCTATTTTACATGTGTTATTAAATTAATCCAGGGAGAAGTTTTAAAACAAACTTTTGTGAAACTTTTTTTTTGTCTATTAGAGTCTATAATATTTGCAACCAATATAAAAAGAAGGGGTCTCATGGCATTCAAAATTGACTAGAATCGATAGAGAAAACGTAACTCAGCTGTCGAAAAAGGTGCTGACCGAAATAGTCTAGCATCTAGATGATAATTTTATTGAGTTTTTTCTTGTGTATTGCTTCTTTTTAATCCATGATATTTTATGTTTTGACCAGTGTTTGAAAATAAACCGAACATTATTTAGTACGGTATACAGGATGTCTATTTTTTTGTGTTTGTGTATTAGTACACAACCCTTTATAACTACATATTTTCACGAAAGTAACAAACATTATGTAGTGTTCTATTTTTCGTTATAAAACAGGACAATAGTAGTGTTCTGCAGCCATACATTATATATTACTGTTCTGTACTGTTTTTTCACATTGATGAAGGAATGAGAAAACAAAAAATTTCAACAACGCTTTTTACTAGTATTGTTGTTGCTTGGCGACTTGCACGACCACAGCACAAATAGGTTGTGTGTGTATTTGTATTGTGTACATATTTTGTCTTTGTTAACAATATTTTGTTGTCTTTAAGGCACTGAGCAAAACTGAAACTACCGAACATTAATGTCCTTAATATCACAAACAGAAAAACGTTTTTGTTTTTAAGGTATTTACTACACAAACACAATAAGCGTTTGTGTTTTTCCATATATTTACCGCACCGGCCACTAAAGAACAGTATATAAAGTTTATTTTCGAACTCTGGTTTTTACCTTCTTTTAATTTTCTTTTATACTTTAAACTTTTTCCCTCTTAGTAACAGTTTTCAGGAAATTTTTCACTAGACCGAGTTTTACATGTTAAGGAAACACAACGTTTTTTGAGGTACCAGTTTGCTTAATTCCCTACGCATTAATGTATGATTTGTATACCGGTCGCCTTTATACCACATGTATTTTATGTACCTACTAAGATTGCAACCCCCTAAAAATTGCTACTACCTTCAAGTCACCAGCATATTGCTCACTAGTTTGTCCATGTCCTTGAAGTAAACAAATATTTGCTCGTTATTTGCAACAAAAAAATCTTGCAGTGTTGCTTGGCGATGTCTGTATGCTGTAATTTTGGTTTCAGGGGCCAAGAGATGACTTTTAAAGTTAAAAAACTGGCCAGTCCTTCGGACTTGCACTGTGAAAGTCCAAACTTTCCAACAATGAAGTCCAGCGGGGTTTTCACTTGACACTGTGGGTTCAGGCGCAAACAACGACAAGGCTTCATTTACAGCAGTTTTGTATGATAATCCCTGATGTCACGTCCGGGCTCGTAGGTTTCGGAACTGGAACATTTTCTGAGTGTTGTATAACAATATGTTTTTTTTTATCAATTTCTTTAATTTACATTTTATTAACTTTCTAAATATTAAAAACTTTTTAAATCAAATTTATTTTAAACAAATACTATTCTTTTATTAATATTATTTGTATGTCGAGGTACTTTATACAAATAATATTTGTGTGTATTTTAACATCCATTTTGTCAATTGACAGCAGCATAATATTTGCTGTCAGTTGCAGCTTTTGTCCTTTGTTCGATGCCATTGTCGAAATTGTATTTTGTTATCGAGTACACCCCTAAAAAACACACTCCACTATCCCACTCATGTGTGTTTGAATGAGTATGAGAACGCAAATGCTGAGAGAAGGCAGAAGTAACACGAAAGCTAGAGGGAGCCCCAGTCAACTGTTGTAAAGGGGCTGTATCAATATTCGTCGAAGCCAAAAAAGGTTAAAACTTACTTTTATTATTATTTTTTGTAGTAGTTGTTGTTTTTGTTGTTGCCGCGATGTTTACTTTTTCAAGAACATTTTTTCGCTGTAAAATACAAATAATAGATTTTCTTTTGTGTTCTTTTCGATTTAGAGAAGAAAAAAAGTTCAATACAAATTCAATTTCACAATAGATTTCTTTTTTTTTTAAATATTTGTTGTTGAAGAGTCCCAAATCTGGCTTGAAAGTTTAATTGTATTGAAGGATTATGCCAATGTCATATTTATTATTGATTAGAGTGTAAAAGTAGAATGAGGGATAGACCAAATTCCATTGAATTCAACTGTTGTTGAATTCGAAATTTAAATTTCTAACAAAAACAAAATCTAAACAAAGTTTTCCATAAAGTATGATTGAATGGAGCACAACAAAATATTGTTAAGTTTTAATTAAAAACTTTTCTGTAAATTCATAAAAATTTAATAATTATAAAGAGTTTTCAAATGACATTTTGTATACAATTCAATGGATGTCCCAAAGGAGAACTAAAGTTAAATTGGCAAAATTTGGCTAATAATAAAAAAGAAAAAACAAATGGACATAAATATGTATTTACTGCACTGCACCGTTGAATTTAATTTAAAAAGTAAAGGACAAATTCCGATAAAATTTCTTAGGATGATTCAGGTTGTATTAAAATGTTTTTGGTAAAAATTCAATCTTAATTCTAACATAATGAGTTGGGTTATGGGCAAAAAGACGGAAAGAAGTTTGTATGTGAAATTATGATCCGATTCTAACCATTTTTAATAGGCTTGGTCTATATCAATTAAATCGTTTCATAGTTTCATTAAATTATCTTTAAAATTGCGACCTGCACTTTGCGCACAAGGTTTACATGGACTGCAAGCCAGCCGGCAGGACGGACGGACATCGTTAGATCGACTCAGAAAGTGATTTCGAGTCGATCGGTATACTAAAAGGTGAATGTAATACGAATATTTTTCTTAATAAAAATAACTTGGCAACTTTGCAAACAAAAGAAATTATATTTCTTCATAAATAAATCTTCGAGCTAAAGGTCACTTCGGTTTTTATAAAAATAAAATATTAGTTTATCCAGCCTAATTACGGTTGTCGTTGTCGTAAACGACTAAGACGTTTTATGTAGTAGATTAAAGAACACAGGCTGTGTGTTATTTTAATCTATTACCAAAAACGACACAGTTGTTTATGACAACGACAACCGTAATTAGGCTGAATAAACTAATATTTTATTTATGTAAATATATTAAAACCGAAGTGACCGTTAGCTCAAAGAATTATTTAAAAAGAAATATCATTTTTTAGAAAAAGGTCGAAGAAACTAGAATAATATGACAAACGAAAGAGAAATATTTTCATTTAAATTTTATTTGTTCAACATTTTTTTTAATAAAAAAAAAGTTTTTTCGAGCTCTTTTTATTTTCCTTTTTATTTTTGAAAATAATTTTTGGCTTTACATCAAAAATTTTGTTTGCAAACAAACTATAAATCTTTTCTAAAATTTTAACAAAAGCAACTTGCCAATTCAGGTTTGTTATGCCGTGCGCTTGCAAGTTTATTTTAAAGTAATTTTTGGGAATACAAAATTATTAATTTATTTTATTTTCATTTAATTTATTTTATTTATTTGTTTGTCGTGCTTAATTCCCAATTTTTATTCTCGATAAAAACACTGAAATTTAGTTTATAAACAAAGAAGTTTTCTCTAGTGAAAATTTTGTAGGAAACCGAACAAAAAATTTTCCTAAAATAAATTTGGACTAAAAGCAATTTGTCTCCACATTAAAATTAAATTTTATTCTCAAATAAACGAAAATTTTTATCGATATATAATTTTGTTCTAAAACGAACGAAAACTAGTTTTTCAAGCAAAAATATAAAAAAATGTCCTTTTAAGAAAATTTCATCTGAAAATCCAGGAATAGTTTTCTTAGAAGAAATTTAGTATAAAAACGATAAAAAGTTTTTCTATAAAGCAAAATTTTGTTCATAAAGAACTATAAGTTAAAAAAAAAACTCTTTGATGAAAAATCATTTAATATAATTCTTTTAAATGATTTTTTTTAAACAATATAATTTTTTAAATCAGTGTGAATGCACTTTATTTCCATTAAAAATGAAAAAAAAAACACTTTAATTGTTGAATCGGCCATTTTGTACAAAATGTAAACTGAGAATCAGTTGCCACATTATTGCAATGTCAAACTTTTACACTTGAAATGTAACATTTTTTTTCGATTTTTATTTAATAGAATAACGAAATAAAAACCCAACTTCTTTTGTTGTTGCTTTAAACAAAGGACTTTGCCAAGAGCTCATTATTTCATTCAGTATAATTTTATTAAAATATAATAACAAAACCAACAAACAACAGGAAAAAATATCACTCACTCAGACTTTTATACACAGACACCCACCAAACATTTACATAAACACATGCACCCACATACAACAATAATACAATAAACCACAAATTGAAAAGGCCACAAAAAATGGCGGTGCGAATTTCCTTTTTAAAGGCTGAAATGGGGAAAAAGTTACAAAATCAACAACAATAATAATAATAATGATAAAAAAATAATGAATAAAACCAACAACAACTTCTATTGAAACAGGAAAAAACAAAAGAAAAAAAAACCAAGTGAAGTGTGTGCTTTGCAAACAGTGTTGCCAGAAAACTTTTGGCTTTTGTCCCCAATTTAAAGTTTAAAGTTCATAAAAGTCTTCACCTCCTAATTGAAATCTCCAATTTTGTTCTAAATTTTTAATTATTGCACAAACTAAAATGTCGGCATGAAATTACCCCACATAAATAAACAAAAAAAAAAAAACCCAAAAAGTATAGAGAACAACAACACCATGTTTAGGGGGTTATGTAATTTTTTTTTGGGAATTTTTTTATTTTGGGATTATTTCAAATGAAACAATTCCCCAAAAAATCAGCTGCCAGCAAAATAACCCAAAGTAAAATCGCCCAAGAATGTCCCAAACAAATTTTGGTGAATTTGCATAAGAAATATCCCCATTTGGGCGAAACATTTTTGGGCAACTTTTAATTTTCTTATTTTTACAAATTCTTCAATTCGATACTATCGGCTGTAAGATCTAGTAAAACAAATTTTGTTTTCAGTAATTGATATACTTATCATTATCTCGAATCGCTAACTAAAGCTTCTCTGACCAACTCCAAATACGTATGTAGGTTTAAAATAGGGATGTAACGCGTTTTTGCCGATACCATACCGATACACAAAAGAAAATATCGACAAAACCAAATACCAACACGAATTTTTGAATTTAAATTCAAGTAAAATTAACAAAACTCAAGTAAAGTAATTTCTTTATTCTACAAAATTAAAATGTAAGAGATTATAAATATTTAAAATTGCTTTCAATAAGATTTTAAAAACAACAAATTGAATTTGAATTCGTTGTAAAATTAACAAAAATTAATTTATTTTTTAAACACAAAAAAAACAGTGTTAGAGATTATAAACATTTAATATTTAAAATTAATAAGATTAATAAGAATAAGATAAAACATAGTTTTCTCAACATTTGCGGCGGAGATAGACGAACTCCGCTTGAAGCAGACTTGCCAACTTAAGTTTTTTTGCGCTATGTTCTTTAGATTTGGGTATAACATTTAATTGCGCCAGTAAACAAGCGGATCTGCGTCTCGAGAAAAATTTGAAGACTTCTTCTTTAGCTGAACCACAGCGTAGAATAAATTACCTTTTACGGTTTCACAAACGTTTCAAAGGTCAGTTCTTGTAGACTTATCAGAGCTTTTACTAGGTATGTGGTGACCGTGTCTTCAACACTTTCGGAATGCAGAGTCATGTAAAGTAGATCAGTAAGAAGTTTTTTGATCTATTGCCTTTGAAATTTTCTAGCTGAGAATGGAAGGTCAAGAATTGAAGATAAACCATAGATTTCATCATTTTCTTAACCCTCAAATCTTTCATTGAGAGCATATGCTACGAAAGTCATCAGTTTTTGGGACTCTGAACTATTCTGCATCTCAGTTTATTTATTTATTGTATTTTCTTATAATGTTCGAAGCATCAGAAAATGTAGCAGTGGCTTTTGTGGTCTATTCGAAGTTACACAAACTTTGTAGCAAAATTATTTTTATTTTCACAAAAATCATTAAAAATGAGCAGAAAAATCTTAAAACGTACAAATACATACAAGATTTATCAATAGAAGGACGTTTGAACATTATGGTGCAAAGCAAAACCGCTAAAGCTGCAGGTCCACGACAAGCGTTCAATGCGTTTATGCATCAGTTCAAAAAGTAGTAGTGTAAAATTGTGTTGACAAGTTACACAACAAACAAGCATGTAGTAATCCTACTTTTTACTTTAGTATGCGTCTTCAAAAATTTTCAAAAAGTAACAAACGCGTCGAACGCGTGGTGTTGACTTAAGAATTAAAAGACAACATTTTTTATTCTGTTGGATTTTATGCTCTGCTTTTAATGTGTAATTGCTTTTAGTTGTTTTGCCAAAAAAAGCATTGAAAATTAAATTGTTTGTTCAAAAAAAAAAAAAAAAAAAAAAAAAAAAATACTGTAAAAAAAAGTACCATCGCATCGCCAGTAAATATCCCCGATACATACCGATAAATCGGCAAACCCGAAGTACCGCCGATATATCGGTATCGGTATTTGCTACATCCCTAGTTTAAAATTCCTTTGTAATAATTATTTATAAAAATTGAGTGATTTTTCATTATTTCCATTTTATTTTATATTTTTTGTTTGGCCGATTTTTTACATATTCAGCCATGTCACAGAGTACAATTCCGTTCGGAACCGAATAAAAAACATATTTGTTTATTGATAGAAAGTGTACAGAAAATTCCCATTCCGTTCATGAAGCACTAAAATACGGAATGAATTCCGTTTCCGAACGGAATTGTACTCTGTGACATGGCTGATTGCTTTTGGGTAATTTTGCTGGCAGCCCAAAAAATCATTATAAAATAAAGCTTCAGTGTTAACCAAAGGTTGGCTTAAGAAAAAAGTATGTGAACTATTGAGGGAATAGGACTACGGCAAGATAGTTTTATAAATTGAAATTTGACTCATAGAATACATTCGAAAATAATTATAAATATAATAAAAATATCTTATTAAAAAAATAATTCTCACATTCTATTTTTAGTTTATCACAACTTTTAAAGTTTAAAACTTATTAAAACACTAAATTTAATATATTTTTTTTTTATTTACAGAAACCATTTTTAATAAACAAACATTGAACAAAAATACTGCCTAGTTAGGAAAATCGACGAAAAATAAAGAATACTACCTCGTTTGGTTACAAAGAAATATCCTGTCTAGTCTGGAGCATTAATTTGGAGACCAGAGCCATGAAAAGGAATACTGATTGGTCTGTTTATGAAAATCGATAACTATGACTTTAAAGTCCTGCCTGATGTGGTGATGAAAATCTTCATCTCGACTAGTTCCAAGAAGGAATTAGTCTCTACTACTATCACATAAGTGGAATATTTATATTTTAAAATTTATTCTTAAAATATATTCTTGTAAACAAGTGTATATGCAGTAAAAATTTTATATTTTATTATTAAATTCACATTGTACAACATTATAATTCATTAGTACGTAATATTTATTATAATAATTATAAGTATGTATTTGTTAACAATATTATGTTTGAATAATAAAATAAAATTACTTAACCTAATAAAATTCTGTAAAAATTGTTTGCTAATCTGCCAAAAAAATACTTAAAATTATAAATTTTTTATTAAAAATATAACAAATTATTTTTAAATAAACAACATTATTTATTTTTCTTAAAAAAACAAATAATTTTTTTATTTATTTAACAATTTCAAGCAAATCCTTTAAATCCCTAAAAAAAAATTCGAAAATTCCATAATTATACTTTTTTCAATTTTTTTGCACTTTGGCAACACCGAAACGATCGCAAGAAATTAAAATTTTACATGAGAAATTTACTTCTTGATACCAGGCGCCCAGAATCTCAGAAAAGTAGCAAGTGTTTTTTTGACAAAAAAATTAAAAAAAATTTTGCAGCATACTTTAGGGATGAGAAAAGTATTTGATTCACCCTGTTTGTAATTAACATGCACAGAATGACTCCGATACATTTAGTCGTTAATTTTAAATAGTTACATGAATAATAAGGAAATTAAGTATTTTGATGCACTTTTAACATATTTGAATATTTTTCAAATTCTCTTTAAGGAGACGATGTTAAAATCAAACAAAATGAATTAAAATTTAAAAAAAAATGCAAACAACAAAAAAAAAATAGTTTTTATTGAATTTTTAACACAAATTAAATAAAATTTAATGTTCATTATTTAAGTTCCTGGTTTGTTTTCTGAAAGATTTGAAGACCTTGGAAATCTTTTCCAGGTAGTTAACGAAGCTGGTGTTTAGTTTACTATAGAGTTGAAAATCCTTGCCCGTGTCCAATGGCCGGCTATGCAGAGAAGCGAAGACGGTGTTTGTTGTCCTTGCGCCCAAAACCGTTTTTGTTATAAATTGATATTATCAGGCATGTTTTGAAAATCACTTTTTATGAAAGTGATTTGAAATCACAAGAAAGGTTTTCTGAAAAAAAAAACTTTTTTCATAATTGTGATTTTAAACCGGTTAGCTAAGTGGCCACTGATTTAAAATTACTTGCTTATTTTTTCCAACATTTTAAAACAAAGTTAAAACTTTTGTGGTTTTAAAAACTCCTTTAAATCACAATAGTAATTTTAAAATCACAAAAAGGTTGCAGCAACAAAAACTGCAAGTGCTGTGTGAGAAATGCGGGTATGTTCGTAAATGCATCACTGCGCTGCATTAGAAAAGCAAACTATTTTAATGCCGATAAAAAATAATTACAATTTTTTTTAGTGTGTGACTATTATTTTTGTGGAGTATTTGACAATTTTTTGGTCCACATCTACTTCACTGATATATATAAATAACCATTTGAAACCACTGATGCAGCGCAGTGATGCATTTCCGAACAGGCCCTGTGCTTATATCAAAAAATCGATGGAACTAATTTTGGGCTCAGTGGGTACGTCAAGAAAAAGAAATGTCTGAATTTGGTGTGAAGGGCATTAATAGGCATTTTAAGAGCTGTCAATCCATGCAGAAAGATGCACTGTTTGGTCCGGTTACAATCAAAGGACAGTGCGATGATTACCTATTTTTTTTTTTGCCAAAAATGGAAGAATGGGACTTGGTTGAAATTGAGAGAATAGAACAGTCCATTGACCGCCAAGATCATGCTATTTGATACTACTACACTATTTTTTTGGGGAATACGTGAAGTCTCTCTCAGTCCTAGAAGATAAAATTACAGGTGCAATCAGTGAGATATTGAGTCAAATTGTGTCCTTCCATCGCATATGGCAATAAAGCTATTGTGCCAAAGCCATTGTTTCATAAATAAAAATGAATTTGTCTTGATTTCGATTATTTATGCATCTAATACTAAGGAATTTCTATAGGTTAAATTGAAAAAAGAAAGTCCATGAGGTGACTTTAAATAGTAAAGTAAAATTTAGAGACAGTCGTTGATTTTTTGTTATATGTATCTCAGCCATTTAAAGACCAATTTTGCTTAATTTTTAACAGCATTATTTTTCGGACTATATTTGCACTAGATTTATAACAACCTTGTCTCCATCTTATCTGGGGTCTTCGGAAAAAACATTTAAACCAACACAAGGACAGGCCGACTGACGGACATCGTTAAATTAACTGCGCTACTAATAAGAAAGGATGCAAACACAATTTGTTTGTGTTTTAAATGTTAGTTAAACGAGTCATTTTGCGGTAGCTTTTTTAAAAACAGGCAGTTAAATACATATAACTGGGATGATGAGGACAAACAAATTAAAAAATAATTTCAAAATGGTGTTTATAACATTCTCTGATTGAAATTAGAATTCTCTGCCTGAAATGACACAAATGCGACAAATCTCCTTTTCTGGCAACACTGTTCACAAATTTTAAACAAGCCAGTTCTCGTCTTCTCACTCTCTTTTTTTTTGTAATTTACAAAAGTATTCATGGTGTAATTGTATTTGAGAGATTGTAACTGTCATTAATTATAGTCTGGGTTTGTTTTATTTTTTTAATAAAATTTTTACTTTTTCTGTTAAAAAAAAGAAACAAAGAATACCAAAAAAAAAAAAAAAATAAATGAAAAATTGTGTGATTAATTAAATATACAATAAATACTTCAGTAGTTTAAAACTTTTTTGAGAGTGAGAAAATAAAGAAAAAATTTTAAACCTTAAAGTATAGTAAGGAAGTTAATGCATAACGAAATTTTAATATGTAAAAGAAAGATTGAAACTATAGTTTTAAATGATTATTTTCGATTTCATAACTTTTTTTAACTTTTCATAAATTATGAAAATTTCCGGTAGTCTGGGTTTACACACTGTGAAAATTTTCTTTCAGAAAGTCTGAAGAATAGTCCTTTCTCAACAAAAAAAAACAAATTTCAGAATAATGTTTGTGTAGTAAATCATTAAAAAAATAACGTTTCTCTGTTTGTGATCTTCAAACACAAAAAAAAATACTGTACTTATCCCACTCAGCAAAGAGATGAGAACATTAAATTGCGTTCTGTTTTTTTTTTAACCACAAACTTCTTTGTGTTCGGTTCAGTTCATTAATGTTCTTTCGTTTCAGTTGTGCTTAGCACCCTTTTGGTTGGTAAAAAAACATTTCTTTATCAACGTAAAAAATGAATATACTTTAGAACATTAAAATATAATGTATGTTTGCAGAAACACTATAATTGTTATGTTTTATAACGAAGAACAGAACACTATATAATGTTCGTTACTTTTTTGAAAATAATTACGAACGGTATTAAGGTCTGTGTTCGTATACACAAACACTAAAAAAAGATATAATTTCTGGGTGTGCGAGCCGTACGCTAATAACCAAACTTGTTTAGTTGCTCGTAGAATTGGTCTCGGATGGGCAGCTTTTGGTAAATTAAAATACATATTCAAAAGGAATATATCTACTTGCCTCAAAAGAAAAGTCTACGATTAGTGTGTGTTGCCTGTTCTGACATGTGGCTGCGAAACTGTAACACTTACAAAAAGTACACTAAATAAACTACAAGTTGCACAAAGATCAATGGAAAAAACCAAAAGTGAATTACATAGTACAACGAGTTACAGAAGCAAAATGACGGCACGACACGTTGCTCGAATGAATGACAACCGGTGGACAAAACGTTTTCTAGAATGAAGACCTATAGACGACAAGAGGAACATAGGTAAACTACCGACGAGTTGGAGCGATGATATTAAAAAAGTAGTAACAAATTGGATGAATGTAGCACAAGACAGAACAACATGGAAACAACAAGAGGACATAGGCCAGCAGTGGAAGCAAGCGGCTGCAAGATGATAATGATGATGAGAGCTTAACCGCATAGACTCTGCAAATATGCTATATTATGTGTATAATGCTATGGATAAGAAATATCCGTTGAAGGAATTCTTAGTTTAGTAAATAATTTTTAAAATTTATAATTTCAACAGAAAAGCAAGTGCTGTAAAAGCAGTTTTGGTAAAGTTTCGTTTTTAGGGAAATTTAAGCGTTAAAGAACTAAAAAAAAAGTTTTAGAATAAAGCAAGGGCTTCAAAAACAAATTCGGTAAAATTTTGAAAAATTCCCTTACAATTTCCTTTTAGGGAAATTTTGTTTTTAGTAAATTTTTTTTTAAATACTGCCTGTCTTTACAACGCGTGCACAAAAGTGACTCGTTTAACTAACATTTAAAACAAAAACCAAATTTCAAAATTTGTAAAGATGTTTAATAAAGTTTGGAAAAATTTGCCTTATCAATATACTTAGTTTCGAAATATAATAATTTGTATTATCCAGAGAGAATTTAAGGGCAAATTAAAAATAATTTTCAATATAATAGAAAATTTTACCTTTTTCAATATAGAAATCCTCTAAAGCTAATTAATAGGGATGCGATTTCCATGCAAATGCATGTTTTTTGTCGATAGTCTAATATCGATGTCGACCAATTATCTTTCCGAATCATTAAATTTGTGTTAAAATGGCATCGATTTGTTTTGGCATAATTGTTGCATATTTTAGTGAAAATGCATATTTTTGCATATTTTGGTTTTAAATGCATGTTTTTGCATATTTAAACATTTTTGAGTGACATATTTTTTAAATTTCTACATTATAAAAAAAGTTCTTCAACAAAAATTTCAAAATTGTATAAAAAAATAAGTTTTTTTTGGCGCTCTCCTTAAAATACAAGATTTCGACAAAAGATCCTTCAATTTTTAACATCGAGTTGCGGAGGAAAATAGAAGCCAATTCGATAATATTGATTTATTGATTTCATACGGGAAACAATGTAGAAGGAAGAATAGTCCGACAAATTAATAAAAAATCCAAAACGTTTTGCAAAAAAATATGGGATTTCAAACCATAAAATAAATTTCAACTATTTTTGATCTAGAATTAAATGTGGGATCTGAATTAGAAAATTAAAATTCTCTGGATGAATTGGCATCCTTCAAGTATGCTTCAACTTCGGTTGACTTTGAGAGATAATTTTCCATGTACAAAAGCTTTTTAACAGACGATCGTTTACTTTTGATGATATAAAAAAGTATTTATTTGATTTTGCAAACAAAAATTTTAATTAAGTTTTAAAAAATATTATTCCTACGAATAACAATGGAATAAAACAAACAATAGAATTGTTTTAAAATACCTACATAGTTTTAAAAAGTTTTTAGTGCATATTTTTTATTTTTTTAATGCATATTTTAGAGTTTTTATTGCATATTTTATGCGCATATTTTCGATTTTTTAGTGCATTTTTTAGAAACTAAAAATATCGTAAGAATACGGAAATTTTCCATATTATGAAACATTTGCTGCGAAACATTTGAGTTTGTTGATGAAAGGGGAAAGACGAATGAAAAAGTGTAATTTGTTTCATGTACAAGCAGTTTTTGTAAGTTTGTTATTGAAAAAATGAGAGAAGGCATAGAAAATGACTCAATGATGTAAAATAAAATTTTTATTTCGTGGACACAAATGCAGTTTCAAATGAGAATTAAAAAAATATTTTTCAGCAAATGTTTCGTAATATGGATTAGGACTAATGAAACTTTCTACATAGGAACTTTCTAGTGCTTCAAAATTAAATTTTCAACAATTCTCAAAATTTGTTTACGTATAGAATTTTCTCTTCAGATATCTAGGCTTTTTCAAATATTTTGAAACCATGTTTTAACAAAATAAATTAGTTAAAATTTTTAAACCATCAATACCATTAAAACATTTTTTTTTTTTTCTTTAATGCTATTTTTTTATAAAAATTTTTTGAATATTTTAAATTCCGTCGAATACACTTGTGTTTCTCCCTCCGTCTACATTATTCACATTAATTTTCTAAATAAAACATTAAGAACAAGATTGAAAACAAAAAAATAATTAAAACAAATTGAAATAGAAATTGAACACAATTACTAAACAGCTTCAAGAACAAACAAAAAATAAAACAGCAACAACGATAATTATGATGGAGATGGATGTCGTATCGCTGTCGATGGCGACGACTACAATAATAATAATAACAGCAACAATAACAATTAATCACGAATGAATTGTTATGCAGTTGAGCAAAAACAAATGACTTGAAGAAGCCCACGCAAGAAATAAAAAAAAAACAAACAAATAAATCGCATTTAATTGAACTTTTACATACACACAGGTTGCCAGAGTGATGCAATAAACATATGTATGTAGTAGAGTGTGTGTGTGTCAAATAAGGAGTAATATTTTAAAAAAGAGTTACTGCTGCTGCTCCTGTATGCATTGAACTGTATGAGAATGAGAATGAATGGCTTCGCAAAAACAAAACAAAAGTCAACAATAACAACGACAACAAAAACATTAACAAGCAAGCAAATTAATTAAAAACGTAAAACAAAAGGCAAATTAAAAGGTTTTTTTACTCGTCATCGTTTTTAAAAAAAAAAGTTTTAAAACAATACAAAACTTTTGTGAACTTCAGACTGGCATAACATACTCCATGTACTTCGTTGGAATATTTTGGTTGAAACTCCTACTAAAGGGAACAGAAGCAGCAAATTAAAGAAAAATACTCTCTTGAAAAAAGTCTAAACGTTACATAATTAGAACTGAACTAGGACAGAAACAGAACTGAATTAGAAGTAAAATAGAACTGAACTATTAGAACAAAACTAGGACTGAACTGGGGCTGAAATAGAACTGAATAAGAATTAAAATTGAACCGAACTATTAAGAACCAAACTGGAACTGAACTAGGGCAGAAATAGAATTTAATAAGAAGTAAAATGGAACTCAACTATTAAAAGCAAAACCAGGGCTGAACTGGGGCTGAAATAGAACCGAACCTAAACTAATTAGAACAGAACTAGAACTGAACTTCTTCTGAAATAGAACTCAACTAAAACTGAACTAGGAAAAGATAGAACTGAGCTAAAAGTGGAATAGAACTGAATTATTTGAACAAAACTAGGACTGAACTGGGGCTGAAATTGAACTTAGCTAAAACTGAATTAGAATTAAACTGGAATTAATCTAGAACTAAACAAAAACTATGCTCCCTGGAGGAGTAAATAGAACAAATATATAAACCAAAACTTAACTGAACTAGAACTAAGCTAGAATGGAATTAGAACTGAACAAGAACTAGAACTGATCGAGAATGGAACAAGAACTAAGCTAGAACAGAACTGAATAAGAATTAAACAAGAATTGAACTGGATATTAACTAAAGCTATAAATAAATTATAAATGAACTAGAACTAAAACTGAATAAGAATTGAATTCGAACGGAATTATGTAAAACTGAACTAGAACTTAAATACAAATAAACTAGACCTTAACTAAAATTATAATAATAATACTACGTGACAAAATTTCAACAAAGTCGTGACCAATGAATCTGACAGCTAATCTTTATGTAAAATTTTCCGCTGCATCCGAATATGAAGTCAGAATTGTCAAAAGTAGAACAGTTTTTAAGATATTTTAAAATAACCGTTATTTGTGTTTTTAAAAAAGATGATGTGACTGAAATGCAAATATCTTCAAAAATTTTAAACGGATAATGTATTTTTTTATTTTTAGTGAAAGGTTATAAAATTTCTAAAATAACTATGGATTGCTTGTGAAGATTGGTCAAGAAATTACAGAGTTACAGGGGACAAAAGTTCAAGCTTCATTGAAAATTTTATGATTTTGTTCAATTTTGCTCTTTTCAAGTTATTTTTTTTAAAACCAATGATTTAAAAATCCTAATGTTTTATTGCATGCGACATTAGATTATTTTAATATGAACATTTTGCTCCCAACAAGACATAGATTAGTACAAAAATGACAAAGCTACAGAAGATTTTGCAAATTAACCCACATAGAAATTCAATAGTTTCAAGCCATTTTTAATATTTATTGTTACTAAAAATTTAGCTTTGTATATTTATTTGTTGTGGGTTAATTCAATTAATCTATTGTAACTTTGTCATTTTTGCACCGATCTGGATCCTATTGGGCACAAAATGTTCGTATTGAAAAGGCTAAAATTTTATTTTTTGTATATTTGCATTCAGTCACATCATCTTTTTTAAAAACACAAATAACGGTTATTTTGGAATATCTCAAAAACTATTCTACTTTTGACAATTCTGATTTCA
Organism: Pollenia griseotomentosa; assembly: GCA_963931875.1. NCBI lineage: Eukaryota > Metazoa > Arthropoda > Insecta > Diptera > Polleniidae > Pollenia > Pollenia griseotomentosa. The sequence goes on along the minus strand of OZ007562.1, from coordinate 6,187,545 downwards.
TATTCCGATTCAGCGGAAAATTTTACACAAAGATTAGGTGTCAAATTCATTTGGTCAAAAAATTGTCACGTAGTGTAATTAGTATTGTGGTTATTTTATTGAACTGTTAACAGTTTTTTAATTTTATATTTTAACTAGCTTAACCCGGTGCGCTTCGCTACACTGCTTAAACCACTTCTTCAGTTGAGAGATATTTAATATATGCATCCTATGGGAGGTATTTCCCCCCCTGCGCCTACCCGCTTTATTTTTATTTTCAAAAGTGAAGTATACCATAAGAGTGACTTCCACAAAGTTTGAACATTCTCACTATAACAGTTCTTAAGATATGCGATATTAAACATTGGCGTCCTATGGTGGGTACCACTACCCCCGCCGCTATTTTGTTTTAATTTTGGGGCTCAGAAGATCCTACTACCAAAAGTTCAACAAAATGCGTGCAGTGGCTCTTATTAATATTTCTATATATGAGGGGTACTGCTCCTCACCCGTCTACCCCGCCCATTTGTATATTGAAATTTATAGTTTACTATAATAATAGCTTTAACCACTTTTGAAGACTCTCCCTTTAATAATTCTTCAGTTGAGCGATATTTAATATATGCATCCTATGGGAGGTATTTCCCCCCCCTGCGCCTACCCGCTTTATTGTTATTTTCAAAAGTGTTGTATACCATAAGAGTGACTTCTAGAAAGTTTGAACATTCTCACTATTACAGTTCTTTAGATATGCGATGTTAAACATTGGCGTCCTATGGGGGATTCCACTTCCCCCGCTGCTATTTTATTTTAATTTTGGGGCTCAGAAGATCTTACTAACAAAAGTTCTGCATAATGCGTTCAGCGGATCTTAATATATGCGATAATTAATATTGGCATCCTATGGGGGATACCAATTCCCCTGCCCCTATCGAAAAAATAAGTAGCCTATTTTATTTTTAGGGCTCACGTGATGTATCTGTAAAAATTTCAGGAAAATCGGTTCAGTAGTTTAGGAGTCTATAAGCCAACAAACAAACAAACAAACAAACAAACAAACAAACAAACAAACAAACAAACAAACAAACCCACATACAAACATTTTTCATTTTTATATATATAGAAGATATAAAAATTTAGATTAAAATTATAATTTTTCTTTCTTTCCCATGGTGTTAATTTTTATTTTAGGTTTTCTATTTAGTTTGCTTCATTTCCCTTCAATTAGAGTTTTACTCGTGGATTTTGTTTTCTGTTATTTGCGGTTGTTTGATAGACCACTTCAGATAAATATGATTTAATTTCCTAATCAAAAACTTACAACAAAGGCGGCTAATACACCACCACTAACAACAACACAACAGCAACAACCACAAATGTAGCATATTGTCGTCAACAAAAATAAACAGTAGATCGCAATATGACAGAATCAAAGTCTGAGATAGAGGATTCAGGAAACATATTGTTTGGCAAACCCACCATTCACTCCATTCACTCCATTCCACTTATTTTTCAATTCAATTCATTTTCAGCCATCCATCCCATCCATCTATTCTTTTAACAAAAAATAATATAATAGCATGTTTTCATTCTTGCGTTGAAACATTATTTTCATTTTACAAAAAGCTTCTCGCAAAAATGTAACAATTGAATTTTTGAGTTTGTTATTTCACTGAGAGTTTCGTTCTTATTTTATTTATTTTTTTTTTTTTTTTTTTTGTTTCCGGCCGCTGTTTAAAAAACGAGAAAAAAGATGAAATTGTAAAAGCGGTAAGGGTGTTTGTCAAGTGCTGGCAGTAGTATTTAGTAGTATTTTTTTTTGGTCGCTTTTGTGGCATTATTAGGTTGTCCTTCACAGGCTTAGTTACTGGCAACAGACATCAACATCGTCATCATCATCGTCAATACAACAAGCAATTGTTAGTAAGTTTTTTTTCCATATTTTTTATAACTCAAGTACCAAAAAAAGGTGATTGGAAATATGTTTCCTATTTTAGTTTTTTTTTAAAGTTTTTTTTCCCTTAAAAAATAATAACAATAATAATAATAGTAGTAATAATAACAACAGCAAAAACCAATATGTTTTGATTATACATATACACAGATACTCAATAAAACATCTCATGCACTTAATTTTTTGTGTTTTTGTAATTGTGAAATTGTGAAAGAGTGAGAGTAAAACGCAACCGCTACAATAACAATAAAAAAAATACATTAACTACTTATATAATAATCTTTATAATAATAACTGTAACAAAAACAAACAATGAACTATTACTTTTATATTATTGAAACTACACATTATCCTTCAATTGAATTTGTTGGGGTTTCACCAAAAGCAGACATCAACAAAAATTTTTATTCATTGTTCTCTAAAAGTGAGGATATTATTTAGATAAATAAATCGAAGGGTTCTTGGTGCTGTTTAACAGTTCTAGTTGAGTTCAGGTTCAATGTGAGTCCGAGTTTAGTTTTAGAGTCGTTATAATTCAAGATAAGTTCTGTTTAAGATCAGTTCTAATTTAGATTAACCACCAGTGGAGTTGCTAGATAGGGAGGTTTGGCTTGGATCCAATGGACTGTTCCAAGATGGAAACTGGCACTGGTGCCGGTCTGTATATTGCGGACACTGACGTGAGAAGGTCATTCAGACTCTCGGATGAGTGCAGTTTCCTCCAAGCGACGGAGCTACCTGGACACTGCATGGTTGATGGAAATGAGGTGGCGGGCGAACTCGCGAAAGAGGGTTCCAATCTGGGCTAATTGGTAAGGGACAGGGGGTAAAGCCCCCCATATGTTACTACTATAAGGTGATACGGGAAAGATTCCATGATGACGTTAACCGGCCCTGGAGGTATAGAACGGATTGCAGGGTGTCTAGGGCACTTTGGCCCGGATTGGACCCAGAGACAACCAGGGTTTTACTACGACTGGATACGAGTGAACGATTGTTTTTGTTGAGGGGACTGTAGAGCGGGTAATAGTTCTACGTAGTACCTACTAACTTTCTAAATTCTATTTATGTTTTTTATTTTCTTCTTCAATTCTCTCTTTTCTCTACCACTTTATTGAAAGGATTTACAATGGATCGCATTGGTCTCCGAGTGGAAGTGTGCCCTTGGGCGCATAACACTTCTTAACCTAACCTAACCTAGAAACAATTTTTTCAAGTTCAGCTTTAGTTCAATTCTAGTTTAGTTTAAGTTCAGTTCAAGTTCAGTTTTAGATATGTATGTTGTATGTATGTAGAAGTCCATAAGCACCACCACCCAGACAGAGGATTTTCTGTACAGCAAAGATTAAGATAAGTTCTAGTTCAGTTTTAGAAGTTCTAGTTAAGATTTAGATTCAAACCTAGTTAAGTTTTTGTTCAGCTTAAGTTTAGTTCAAGTTCAGATCTAGTTCAGTTTGATTTTTATGTTAATGATAATTAACTACAGTGCAACTTTGATAGTCCGGACATGCGCCAGTCCAGTCCGGCCATCCCAATAATTCGGACGCTTCTACATTTCGGACAATACACAATTTCAACTGTTTAATCCGGACAAATTTTTTTTATGCAAGAACAAAAATTGAATGCCAATGTTTAACCGTTTTTACCTCGCATGTTTCCTTCGCAAGCGTGGTTATTTAATCTCGTTCCAAGTGCCATATTTTTAAAAAATTAACGAAAACATAAGCTTTTACTTGATATTTAACAAAGTCTTGATGAGGAAAAACTATTACGCAGGTTGTCGAAAAATTTTATATTCCTTAATCAACGATTTGCGACATTAAAAGAACCATTTTCATAATCCACAACTTTTTTAGGAAGTAGAAAAGTAATGAAAAAAGCAGAAAATATGAGAGGGTAGGACAATTTTTTAGCGAGCTTACCTGGTTAGATAAATTTAAGTTTAGGCATGGTATTTGCTGTCTAAAAATTTGTGCTGACAAAGTTTCCAAAAGAGTAAATTCATATTTTAATTCACTTAAATTATTTCAATAATTTTAACTACTATAGTCCCGACAGCTCGATAATCCGACCGAGCCTGAAACTGTATGCAGAGCTGCCAGACTTGGGAATTTATCCCAAAATGTGGGGATTTCATGCAAGCATAAAGGACAACAAAAGTCATTTGGGGATTGGGGATTTAAAAAAAAAATTGGGGATTTTACACATTTTTAATATATTTTCCCTTTTTTTTATTATTTACGCTTATTTTTTTTTTTTGTTTCGTATATTAAGTATCAAAAAAATGTAGCAATACTTTTATCTTACTCTAATCAACAACGAATACGGTGTAAAGGGTCCTAATTAAGATTACCATTTTTGTTCAGTGTGTAAAAGGTGCTTAATAAACTTGTTATTATTCTTGAGTAAATGTTTTTAAAAAAAAGAATCTAAAACCGTTGACAACACATACAAATTTTGATTTTTAAAAGACAATTTTTAAGCAAATATGTCTTCACCAAAAAAAAAAAAAAATAAATGTAAAAGACAATTTAATAAAGTTTGGGAAAATTAATTCATCGAAGTATTAAATGATGGATATATGTGACAACGCAAAGAGAATAAGACCTAAGGGTAAAAAAAATCAATTTTCACTTTTTTTTTTTTTGATGTGGACATCGATGCTCAGATGATCGAATGAGACCGATCCCATGCCCCAAAAGTGTTCCCTCCCAAAGTTATGCGCGTTTTGTGATGTGAAGGTACACCAAAGATACACGTATTTAAATCTTTAAAATGGCTCTCCTGAACAAAACCGGTTTTTACCCTTAGGTCCCTTTCTATTTTGCGCATCACATATTTATTTTTGTTGATTTTAAGAATGGCTAAAACAGATTGAATAAGTTCCAAACTCTTATAAATAGACTTATGCGTCTTTATAAACAGCATATTTGTCTGCTTGTAATTCCTCACTGAAATCGCATAAAAATTATTTTTAAAATATCATGCCAAAACCAGTCGCTACAAACAAATTAAAATAATATTTTTTACTAAACATTTTTATTTGGGGATTTATTATTGTTTTAAAAAAAATTGTTAATTTGGCCAGAAGAAAACACAAAAAAAAATATTAACTTTTCAAGGTTTTGTTTTTTAATTTGGGGATTTTTATTTTTTATTTTTTGGGGATTAAGAAAAAAAGTACCTGGCAGCCCTGAATATATGTGCCCGGATTGTCGAAGTTGCCTAAGCTAGAGCTCACTTCTAGTTCAGTTCTATTTAGTTTTTATTTTTATTCTTATCTAGTTCTTATTTCTTTGAAATATTTACCTTTACACTTGTAGAAACTTTCCTGGTATTTTCCCATCAACAATTGTTTTGACCTGTGTGCACTTTTATAATCTGCTTAGTTGTCTATTATCTGTTAAGTGTGTGCACGTATTAAAAACATTTTTGAACGTATATTCAATTAAAATACCCTCAAAATTCACCATAATCATTGACACACTCATTTTGTACAATTCCCACAGACACTAGACTTAAAGTCTCTCCTCCTCCTTTTCCTCCTCATTTTTCTATTACAGCTCTTTAACATCCAGGCAATGACTAAACAAATTTTACTTACATATTTACCAGTCGACTGGCAGACAGGCTAGTTAACAATTTAAATAACATTATAGATAATTTTGAAACGTTTGACAAAGATGACATCAACTGTCAAACAATGACACTAGTTTTCGAAACAAAACAAACATATTCATTCCTCCAATGACATGTCACAATACAACAACGGAGATTTAAAGCTCTCTCGTTCTTAGGCTAAAGCTACCAGAAATGAAGGGTTGCCAAATCACGCCTGAAACAAATGCAATCTTTTCATCGTCCTTTTGTTCCTTTACCACGGGAACAATGAGTTTTAGTTAACTAGTTGCAGCTTAGTTAAGTAGTTCGCTTAAAATAATCCCTGATTTTGCCGAAATGAGAAAACGAATGACGCGTGTCGCACTCAAATTCCACACAACCGACAAGTATGAGTTTTGGGTGTCTTTAAAAATTTTAATTTAATTTCAATTTCACAAAATGGAATAAGAATGAGTGGTTTTTTCTGCTTCTTCTTGGGCCCAAATAAGCTTGTCATTCCGTATTTCGGGGGAGGGTTTGTTTCGTGTGAGTGTGTGTTTTTACATATGACACGTGTCTTTAGTATTGAATTAACTAACTCTGCTTTAATTTGGTTATAACGTCGACACTTTTTCCAGTCTGCCTTTCGATTTGACGTCGAGACATTTTTCTTAATGTAACTTTTTCATTTAGCATAACAAAAGCTTAAAAGATAACCTAAAATTTCGAAAAAAATTACATTGTTGTGACAATGACATAAGAATAACAGCCAAAAAGACTTTAAGACACTAACGCTTGCTTGTCTGTTATAACACTGATAGTCCGCAAATAATTTTGGAAACTTATCATGTTATTTCATTTCATAAGCACCTTGTGAAGAGTATAATTCAAATAAAATAGAAAAAAATACAACTACCTGGATTAAATTTCAAAAGGTATTTGCATTAATTACGTGAAATTAATTTCAGTAGTTTTGAGATGACAAGGATTTGGTAGGAAAATTTTACATAAATTTGAATAACATTAATGTCTTCATATCAAAACTATTTCAGTAAATAGAAAAAATTACTTGCGTTCGTTAAAACAAACTTTAAGGCAACTCCTAAGAAAAAAAGTCACATTACCATTTTAGTATTTTGAGCAGGGTAGGAAAAACTTCTACTCGCGAGCACAATTCTCCTGTTTTAAAATTTGCGCTGGCAAGTTTAAAAATAAGAATCGCGAGCACAACTTTAAAAACGAGAGAATTGACTTCAATTTTACTAAAACTTTAAAAAAGCTAATGCAGAACTGAATGAGCACTGAAATGGAACTAAACTAAACTAAAACCTAACTAGAACTAAACTTGGAATAAACTAGAACTGAACCAGAACAAGACTAGATTTAACAAAAACTGAGTTACAAAAAAAAAAAAAAATTTTGTAATATTAAATAATAAATTATAATCCTTATTCTCCTCGACCTTTTTTTTTATTAAATATTAGACTTTAATAAATTTTTCAAGCTTAAGGTCTCTTTTTTTTAAAATTAATTAAAATATTCAACATTTTTTATTTTTCGAATTTATTCTATGAGTTACATTTCAGTTATGTACTTTACATACAATATACTTCATTGCTATCCAATTGATAGCTAAGGTAAAAATTAACAAGAAAATACAATATAATAGTCTGGTAGTGTATAAAAGTCATTCCTAAAAATTTAAGGAATAGAACTATTACAAAAAAGCTTTAAAAAATACATAACTGAAATGTAACTCATAGAATAAATTCGAAAAATAAAAAATGTTGAAAATAATATAAAGTAACCTACGAAAGGAGATAATTCCCAGTTTCTATTAATTAAAATATTTATTTCGATATTTCGATTTACGTTGGAAATCTTTTTCAGAAAATTTTTTAAATAAAAAAAAAAAAAAACACCTTAAGCTTGAAAAATGTATTAAAGTCTAATATTTAATATTAAATAAGAAATTAATTAAATTTGCAGTAGTAAAAATCTAATACACACAGAAAAAATCTATTTAGTGATTTCCGAATCACGTTGAATGAAAGTTATTTTAAGTTGAAACAACGTGCATTACATGTAGAATCGAATTGGTTTGAGTTTGAAATAACAGGGAGAAGATGCTTCAGAGACAACACGTGCGTTAATTTAAGAAATATTCTAAAGTTTAGAATCTAAACAGATAACCGCGGAACCAGAGAGAGAGAGAGAGAATAGAATTATTTATTTTCCTATAACACATGTTTCACAAGAAGAGATGACAACCGGATTTGAACTTCGCTTTTCATAAGGACCCAGAATATACATATATACTTTATAGGGTGTAGGACCTTCGGTGAAGGGTATAAAAAACAAACTTAATTATAAAACAAACTTAATTATAAAACAAACTTAATTATAAAAAGAGTAATTTTTGGGATTTCAGTATTTTGGTCATAACTCCGCTATTTCTTAACCGATTTGACAGATTTATATACCGACGTGTTAAAGTAGAAATTTGCCAGTTATTTTGGTTATAAAACTTGGACTCGGGAAGATCTATGGTTCCCGAAAATGGATATTTTTCAAAAAAATAATTAATATTTTGGTCATAACTTTTTGGTATCTGAACGGATTTTCCCGAGTTTTTCAGAAAATATTTTCTACTAAAAATTTCCGATCTTTTGATATATAAGGCGTAACCATAGGTCATATTACAGTCAAAAAATTCAGGTTTTTATAAAATTTTTGATATTTTTTGTATGGGAGGTACCACGCCCACTTCTCCAATCCCGCCTGCATTTTGTGGGATGGTGTGTATTTATAACCTAAATGTTTGTACCTAATTTGAAAACTGTGGCTCTTGCCGTTCTCCAGATATACAGAAAATAGTAATAAAAATACAACAACAATAAGGGATTTTTGGGAAAAATTAGAGGCAGTCGTGGTTTTTTGGTCATATCTCAGCCATCTGTGGTGAAGGGTATAAAAACTATGTTTTTCATTTTATAGTGTTGTTATGGTTTCTATACAAAACAAATAAAACAGGACTTTATGGATTCAATATTGAACAATGTTATTTTAACAGTATTCGCTTAAAATTAAATAGGCTGTGCTGGAAATCGAAAAAGTAAAACGCAAAAAATTAAAAGTTATTTTTAATACACTTTTAATCTTATTTCTGTTATAAAATTCGGAAATATTTGAATAATATTTGTCATAAAATTCTTTAATTACAGAAATCTTATTGTTTCGCCAGAACAGTTTTTTTTTAATTTTATTTTTCATTATTTATGTAATTTTTGTTGAAATTTGAATTTTTTAATGAATTAATTATTTTAAATTACTGATAACTTTAAATTCTGAAATCTAACGTCAAACAGCTTGGGAAATTATTTCCCAACTGTTATATTGTCAATTGTTAAGAACCATTTTTAAAAAATAAATTTAATTCTAAATTGTAAACGAAAGCAACCGGTAGTGTATTATTTTCGAGTGTGATTTACTATTTAATTTTACTATTTAAACAACCCCAAAAACTATTATTTCATTTTCGTGAAATCTCCTTAAAAAATATTAAGGAAAAACACTTATTAAAAAACGACTTTTAAAATTCTGGCGGTTTTCGATTTCCAGCACACCCCTGAATATGAAACAATGATAATTTTAAATAATGTCCAGACTTTTGCAGAAATTAAATATGATTTTTAATCAACATTGCGCAATGTTAATTTACCAATAATTTTTTTTCTGTGTGTAGTATCAATTATATATTTTTTTGTTATTAACAACATTTTCTGCAATAATGTTGTTTTTATAAGTAATACCATGTTCGCACGTAATTCGCTCTCTCATTCGTAATTCACAGCCTAATTATGATCCAAATTACATAATTCGTCATACAAAATTTTGAGAGCAGATTATTTCATTTGTACGTAATTCAGTTTTTATTACCCTGTGGATTACTTTAAAATCAATGTGATCTCTAATTTTTATCGGTTTTTTTCCATCACCAACTGTCAAAGCACTAAAATAATACAAACAAAATATTCTATTTACTGGGAAAATAAATAAATTTATGTATTTCTTTGAAATAATATTTTTTACTTACTTTTTCTTTTCATTCTTAATACAAGTTACCGCAAAAAAACAATAAAATTTAGCAATAAACAAAATTAATAAAAAGAAGAAGAAGAAAAACTGTTAAAACCGATTAGGAATATGCCGTGCGAACATGGTAATTCAAATAAGTAATTAAATCGGAGAGCGAAGTAATCCAAAGCACCGTGCGAACAAGGCATAAACGTTTAATTCACTTGATTAAATTTTTAATTAAAACTGATTTTATTTTCGATTTATAAAATAAAATAAAGCTGAACTATAACCGAATCAGAACTGAACTATAACCGAACTAGAACTGAGCTAGAACTTTTCAAGAGCTAAACTATGTAGAAATAAACTAGAACTGAACTACTTTTAATTGCTTTGTCTTTTTTAGTACAAGTTTAAATTTTTTTCTTTCTGAATCAACTTACCCAAACGCTTTGATATTTCTGAGTTGTGCATTTTTGGATTGTCTTGGGCAATTTTTCTTCGTTGCAACCTTGACCACACCATGAATGCATTCATTGGACGTTTTATATGTTCTTCGTTTTGTCGTTTCGTTGTATTTTGTATCATCAGGCTGAAAAAGACATCACTAGAAAGATAGCAATAAAATTAGTTTCAATTATGTTTTAACTTAGAATATATTAGGGGTATTCTCTTAAAGACTCACCTAGCACTTCCACCACTATTCATTAGACTGCCCATATTTTGATGTAAATTCGTCATTGGCGATGATTGGGCACTGTGATGCAGGTGAGCCGCCGCTGCTGCAGCCATGGCTGAAGAATTTGCTGATGACGTAGCCACCGAACTGTTGGTGTCACCCGAAGAGTTGTGACTGTGATGAACGGTAGAGTGATTCAGATGATCTGTTGGTCTTAAAGAGGCCAACGATCTGCTTGACGAGGCGGATAGAGAATGAGAGTGTATTGCAGACGAGCTATTTGAGTGTGAAGAATTAGCACTTTGCAGATGACTTGAGGGATGGGAGGTATGATGCAGAATGTAGTTGTGGGCCGAGGAGTTTTGCTGTAAATGTTGCGCGGCTGAAGAACTACTAGTAACCGAACTACTATGCGCAGCTAAAGAAGAAGCCACCGAATGTTGGGCCGTTTGTAGGCCGCACAAAGAATTCAAAGACAAATGACCGTTACCTGGTTGCTGCAAACTTGCTGCCGAATTCAAATGTGTATTGTGATGATGCTGTTGCTGGGCCTGATGTTGCTGTTGTTGATGATGGTGATGATGATGAACGGCCGCTGCTAACTGTTCAATATGACTACCCGTTGAAGAACTGACAGCCGATGAACTATTGCCGAAGTGATTTGAGAGTGTTTGTCCCGTCGAGATAGAGAGTGGATGTGCTAACGATATCCCAGAAAGTGATATTGATGGAATATGTTCCATCATTCTGGGCAGACAAGCATATAATATTTAACAACACAAATTGTGTGAATAAGTTTAAACAAATCAACTCCGCTTGCTACAACACTCTTGGCCAGTAAATTCCAAACAATTCTACGCCGAAGACAATGGAAAGAACAAAAGAAAAGAGTAGAGAGAAAACAAATAAATTAATTAAAATCTAATTTGGAATAAAAAGGTTGTATTTGTAATCCATTTGCCTGTCTTAGATTTATTATTTAAACACTTTTTTTTCTTTTCCAAATTGATTTATTAGTAGTTCATCATTTACATAATAAAGCAACACCTTTTTTATTGTCTCTGTGGAGTCCCCTCGATTTTTATCGTTTGAATGTTGTTTAACATCTAATTAGTTACACTGTGTAAATAATTTGTGTCTCAAATATTTGGAAATATTGATAAATATTGAAGAAACAGTATGAAATCTGTCATAACTTTCAAATAGAGTCAAATATCAAATTTATTTATTTTTATATTTTTTTTTACTAAAAAGTTCGAATTGTTTGAAATTCAAAAGTTTTTAGAAATGTAAAACGTTTTAATTGTTTTATTGTTTCGAAAACCCTTAACAATGGAGACTTATTAATTATGATTAATTTCTTAATTGATATTATAAAAATCTATTAAAATACTTTTTAAATTTTATTTAAAAACAAATTTTAAAACCGAGGATTTGATAGAAACTACGAGAGTTTTAAAATTGTAAATAAATATTCAAACTGAATCATTACATAATGAAAAATAACTAACATAAGTTTAAGTAGAAAGTAATGCGTTGCCAACCATTAATACAGGAACAAATTTTATCTTTTTAAGATGGGGATTTGCCAGCTGGTCCTATACAAGGATTCGCCAGTAAATTTGTTTTGAGTTGTTTTAAAAAAATTTAAAATTTTTAAAACTGGAATTGAACCAGAAACAAACGAGAATTGAACTAGACCTGTACTAGAATTCATCTAGAACCAAACTAGAACAGAATTAGAGTTGAACTAGAACTGAACTAAAGTAGAACTGAACAAGAATTGAAATAGAACGAAACAGAAACTGAAAACATTTCTTTCCAATTTAACATCTCCATCGATTATTAAACAATTTTTACTCAAACTTATTTTATTACATTTCTTTTCATACATCTTTTTTTTTTGTTTACTTATTTATCTTAAATATTTATTAGGTCGTCATTTAAATGCCAAGACCAGGCGGCAAACAATCCATTATTTAACACTAAAAACAAATTTACAAAAGTATTTTACAAGTCAAAACCCTTTTTCTATGCAAAAGGCCATTATGAATATTTAACCCCAAATTGTGTCTTAAACACTTTTATATTTTAATCCAACTGAAGTGTATTTAACACACAAAACAGCAAAGAGAAAAAGAAAATTTCAAACAAAGAGATATTAAAAAAAAAATACTCCCAGGCATTACAACTAAACAAAGCAACAGTCTAGGCCATGCAAGCACCAGGATTAGAGAAGTGACCCAAACCAAAACAGAAAACGAAACGAAACGAACAAAAAAAGACAAGGGTCATGCCTTAGACTATACAAAAATTTAAACTGCGAATTGATGGACCTTCAAAAAAAATGAGGAAAATAGAAAAGGAATACAAATACATACTTTCTTTTGTATTCCAAAGCAAACATATGGCGGCGACATGTGAGTGTCCAGTCATCGTTTATTCATTACCATACAAACTTCCCCAACCCCAGAGAATTTCTTTCTGTCTTTCGAAGGACCACTAAGTTGCTGGTGTTTTGGGCTGTTGTATTTTTTAGGAGTTCAACAATAGAAATGCTGATTCTAAACAAATCCAGACAATAGTAATTTTGAAAATTTAATTTTTATAATTTTAAGCTTTAAGCTTTTGAAATCAAGCACCCGAGCAAGTGAATTCGTATTTTTAAACTTATTTTTTGTTTTTGCTTTTAACCCTCTATTAAATCCTTTTTTATTCCTAAAATTAAAACAACACCATGAATTTTTTGTTTCTTTTATTTTGTATTCAATTGGTATTATAATTCTCAATTACTTAATTGATTTGAATTTAATTTGAAATTCATAATAAAAATTTTATTTTAAAACAAAAAAGTGTTTGTTTGTTTGTTTGTTTGCCTTGAAAATAAATCTCTGATTATGTCTGAACAATCAGAGTCATGCGATTATCTAAGAATTGGAAAACCAACCCCTTATTTGTCTTAACAGAAAGGCGGACAGACGCTCTTGGAAATAAAATTAAATTTTTATTGTTGTTGCTGTTTGTTTTTTTAATTTAATTTAATTTTTTTGTTGCTTTATTTGCCCATAATTTCGCATTAGAATTGTCTAAACAATATTGTTTGCCAGTGTTGGCATACAAACGCATACCAAACTTTTATGGCTGTAATTCAAAAAGTATTAGGGTGTCCCTGTAATATTCGATTAGGACGAAAATTAAGACTCTGCGGTATTTAATTAACCTGTTTAGACTGTTTAGAGGTTTTTGATGTCAATAGAGCGGTGTTTTTAATTTTTAAATTCCATTAGTTTTTTTCTAATCTGTGGCCATGTTCTGTAATTACCGCGTCGTGAAACTTTTCGATTGAAACAGTGAGGAGAAGCTTCAGAGACAACATGTGCGTTAATTTAAGAAACATTCTAAACAGTTACCCGCGGAACCAGAGAGAGAGAGAGAGAGAGAGAATAGAATTATTTATTTTCCTGCAACACATGTTTCACTTTTTTGTTTTCACCTTTGTTTACAGAAGCACTCACAATTAAAAGACACCAGCAGAAGGGCCTGATATGGTTTTCGTCATCATTATACTTTGAACCCCCTATGTTCTTCGTGAATAATTTATTAAAGTATTTTATGTTACATCGCTGTATCTATATTGTATTTATTTGAAAATTTGATGTACTATTTAACTAAATAATTTTAACAAGCGGTGTTTTTAATTTTTAAATTCCATTAGTTTTTTTTCTAATCTGTGCCCATGTTCTGTAATTACCGCGTCGAGAAACTTTTCGATTGAAACGTTAGAAATGAAACAAAAAAATGCCGTAAATTGAAACAAACAACTGTTTTTCACACTTAACTGCGTCTATAAAATTTTTGGCGAGTAAAAGCTATCACTTAAGGAAACTACTCGCCAATTTTCAGAAAAAGTGTGTCTGTAAAATTTTAGTGAGAAAAATTCACGAATAAAAATGGGATGAGAACTAATTTTAACACTAAAAAATATATTTCAAATGCAATCAATAATAACACGGAAGATTTATGTATTTAGTTGTTGGATGACTTTTTCATTGTTTAATTATTTTGCTTTTAACGTTTTTGAAAAATATTCGAATGTTTTCAAATCTATTTTGAAAGCAACAAACATTAAAGTCGCACTTCGTTGAAAATTTTTCAATTTTAGTAAGTTTTGATCGCCGTCATCGATATGTGTGTCTGGCGCTCTCAATGTCTGCAATTTCACATCAGCTTCGAGTGTAATATTATGAAATTTATAACGTAACGACGTAATCTCTTTTTATAGTTTTGGACATGAGTTACAGGCACACTTTTTTCTCACTTTTCGAGAAACGATGGAATATTTTGTTGCACATCTTTTCGATGCAAGAAGTTCTCACCAAAGTTACAGAACGTGGGTACTAAATAATTTTTCCAAACTTTAGTTAAATTTCTTATTTAAAAGTAAGAGACTTTTAAACATTTTGTCGACTTATTAAATATATTTTTATCTGTAATTTTAATAAGCGTTTTTTGCGTTTTAGCTGTTATTAAATTTTTTCGTCTTTATTCGATTTTTTTTAGTTCTCGTTCAAGCTCATTTTAAATTTAGTTTAATAGTATGTTCACATTTGGCTTCATAAACGCGTTTTTGCAGTTCGAACGTGATTAAGCTCTAATTACTTCAAAATCGAGATGATTACCCAAACATTGAAGTGATTAACAAATCACTTCAAACTAACATGATTACAACTAAATCACTTCATAACTCACATAGAATCCACTGAACATATCTCAAATGTAGAATCGCCAATATGATCGTGTACAACCGGCCTCGATTTCTGCTTAATGTTTATATTTTTTTCCTTAAATAATTCATAAATTTTCACAACTTCATCATTAAAATGATTAAAACAATCTTCTGATAATTTTTTTAAGTGTTTTTATCCATTTTTAATACTTTAAAGAAATATAAATTTGTTTGTTGTGTTTTTTTTCTTAATCATCTCAAATGTAATGTGAACGGCTTTGATTAGCTAAATCAACATTTTGCTTAAACGCGTTTAAAAACCTAAGTGTGAACTTAGCATAAGCTGAGTTCCAATTCTGGTTCAATTCTAGTTGACTTTCAGTTCAGTTCAGTTCAGTTCGGGTTCATTCTAATTCAATTGAAGTTCAGTTTTAGTTCAATTTAAGTTCTTGTCCAGTTCTAATTTAGTTTTAGTTCAGTTCTAGTTCGGCTCTATTTCTAGTCCAGTTCTTGTTTAGTATTAGTTCAGTTCTAGTTAATTTCTAGTTTAATTTCACCACTAGTTCAGTTGTTTAGTTCTAGTTTAAAAAAATATTGCTACATTTTTCACCTCCTTTGCCTTAAATAACCCAGAAAATGTATCCCAACAAATAGTATTAAATTTATCTTTCATGACTTGAAATTGTATCTCAACAATTAGTGTGAAATTTAGCTTTTATGTCATGGTGTCAGGTTTAACAACTCACCTTTTAGGGAACCCCTAAATATCTCACTGCATACTCCATTATGTCTACAACGCTTAAATGTGAATGAACGCAAGTCACTACACTTAAAAAAAAAATAAAGAGAAAAAACTGAATAATAAAACAAAAAGTGCTTAAAGTTACAAATTCTGTTTTTTTTATTGTACTGACGACAGTGGGTCGAGCAATTTTATTTGCAATAGTTTAGTTTGTTTGCTTTTTTGCTGTGGTTCCCCCTCTCCTCACATCCCTTATCACTATCAACATCTCTCTTTTCCGTTCTCTTACAATTCATAGTTGTGTAATAAACTTTATTTTTATGATGGCTTAAGCAAATTGCTTTACGACGGCTTTGGCCCACAAAATACCATTTGAATGGATTTGTAAGAAAAAAAAAAACAACCAGAGAGAAGAAAAGAGTCATGATATGACTTAAAATTTTATTTTTATGTATAAAAGTATTTTATATACCAAAAGATGTTAAAGAAGTGACAAAACAAGAGAATATATTTATTAGAAATGGAAATTTTATAAAAATTATGTTTTTTTGTTAATTAAAGTTTTTATTAATCATTTAAATCAATATTTAGGCAATTAACAATTTCAATTAGCAAATTTGAAGGGGGGAAAAAAGAAGAGAGATTATTTTATAAATTGTTTGATATTGCCATGAATATCGGAAACTAAAGGTTAATATATCAATTAAAAAACATCTGTGATAAAAAAATGAAAAAATTTTTGAATCAAATTAAAATAAAATTAAATTTTGCCTAAGAACTTTGGCCAAATGAAGGCTTTTAATATCGATCGAAATAAAATGAGAATTTAGAACGATATCGAATGCCATAATTTGGCCCCTGATATTGTTTTAATGCTTTGAAAAGTTGTTAAGCCTTCATAATTTCTTATTGTTCCTCCTTGATCTTTACAAGAGAAACAGTTGGAATTGGCGCGTTAAAGCTTACAACTCTTTTGCGTTACTAAGAAATATATAATTGTTCATATTTCCTATTTTCAAGATTCGGTATTTAAAAATTAGTTTAGGGCATACAACTTATTGAGGTAGTTCATACAATTTGCCCCCTAGAAGGGAATCCTAGGCAGCAATGGGACTTTTGCTCCAATATATTTCCAGTCTGTATTGAAAATTTTGTAGAATGTAGAAACAAATGTTGGGGATGAAAAATAAAGTGTCAGGGAATTCATTTGACCAGTCTAAGGGAATCTTTGGAGCTGTGGGGGCCGAAATTGTTTTGCAATTTTAAACTGGGAGCCCCCTAAATGAGTCTTGACGGGGGTAGGTATGTAAGGGACAAATTGTAGGAAGGACAAATTAAGGAGGTCTGTCCTACATTTCACCCCTGTAGGAGCGGCTCTTTGTCAGTTATGGAATTGTATTATGTATACATTTTTTTCTTTTTGTCCCATTTTGAGCTCGATGAGCGTCCACTTCCCCTCGTCCTACCACCACCCATTTTGGGGCTCATGCATTTTTTCTTTAGCGTTTAATGCACAATCCCATCCATACCTTATGTATAAAGATATTTTTTTGGCGAATTTTTTTTATATTTTTTTCTAAAGCTTTTTTATTTTTCAAAGCATTCGTGTTACTAAATTGTAAATATTGTTAAAATCCTCCAAAATTCCTAAGAATTTAATCAGACAATTAAAATCCAACTCAAGAAGCGTTCTAATTTGTTAAGAAATTCTTGTTATTCCTAACAGCAGGATACAGCACTACTGTGTTGGTCCTGTCCTGCTTTCAAAAAGCTGCTCATGATATGACAGTTTTAGTTTTTTCTGTTTCTTTTTATTATTATTTTTTTTTTTAAGGCAAACAAGAAGAAACAATAAATGTAAAATTTCTACAATGTAGTGGAGACAATCATCAGCAATTTGCACATGTTTTAAGTTCACACATACTCCAAAATCCGTCCATATGTCTGTCTTTGCCCACATTTTAAATGTCAGTATCAAACAAATTAAAAAAACCAGGGAAAAAATATAAGGCACTTAATAAGGATTAAAAATTCACAGCAATTGCAATACAAAATATCAGCGAAAGGGAACGGACTTAAAAGTCTTGTGTAATATTTTTTTGTTTCAGTTAAATTTTGTATTTAAATTTATTTTTTATTATTAAGATTGTTCCAAATATTTTTTATATTCATTATTATTTTAGCTGAACTTTTTGTAAAGGCCTTAAATATTTGTTTCTGCATTTAAAAAAAAATGTTAAAAAAACAGAAAATAACTTTAATCCGCCGCTGATACAGATTTGTTGGCTTGTTAAAGTTTATGAGAACTCGCACAAAACACCAGCAGCCCTTGAAACGTTATCGACTCTGTTTGGCGACAGTTTCGTTTTCGGTTAGTACATGTGTCCTGCGGTGTAAAAACACTATAAAATTGTATATTTAACTACTTCTAGTTTAAAACAAATTACCCTTTTATTATCTTTTGAAGAGAGGACTACAAAACAAAAAAGTGTAAAATCATTAATGACATTTAATTTTCTGTTTACATAATTGCCAGAGATTTTAAAACACACTTTGAAAGAAAAAAAAATAAGGATTATCAAAGTTTGGTAATTTCTGCAATTTTGTGAGTTTTAATTTTTTTTATGCGATTTTTACATTTGAATTAAGTCAAACAATTTTGCGTTTTTTACTATCTTTTTAATTTCTACTTTATTTGCTACTTTGACGTTTTTTAGATCTTTATTGTTTTTACGATTTTGCCACCTTAGTGATTTATTTAAAATCTTCGGTATTTTTAACGATTTTTGCAATATTTGAATGCATATGAAGGTTGTTCTAAAATTTCAAGAGTGATTAATTTTTCTACCCACAACACAATAGTAGAGAAATTATTATGCGCTTGTAACATCTTAAAATATTGGTTCTAGATCCATCTTTTAGTATACCGATCGACTTAGAATCACTTTTTTGACCTAAGGATGTCGGTTCGTCCTTCTGGCTGGCCATGTTAATCTTGAGAGCAAAGTATAGGTCAGATAATTTAATGAAATTTGGTGCATAGGTTCTAATTGCCACCAAGGACCAAGCCTATTGAAATTGGTGAAAATCGGTCTATAATTTCACATAGCCCCCAAAACAAGCTTCTTTCCAGAATGAGTCTTTATAATCAATAACCATCTTATTACGTTGGTATTTAGATTAAATTGGGTCCAAACTTATTGTACTGAAATCTAAATCTGCTTGCCAAATTTTATTAGAATCGGTCCATGTTTGACCGTAGCTTCCATACAAAAAGTACTCCTAAAAATAGCTTTAATTGGCATAACTTCCATTTAAACCTAGGTTTTGACAAACAAATTGGCGACAACAACTTTCATGATAGCTACAATGTCATAAGATAATTTTGTTCTGGTGGATCAATAACTGCCCATGGGTCCCATATAGGGTCCGCTCCAGAAAATTTGTTGTTAAATACTGTGGTGTAGGGTGTCATATGATCGAGCTTGACCGACTTTGGCTTTAAAATTTTAGGAACTTAATTATAAATAAATCGCGAGTAAAATATTTCTATTTAAAAAAAAAAAATTAGGGTTCAGTCTAAAAAATCTACCGAAGTTAGGGTTTGGCTTCGTTTTCGGTTAAAAAAAAAGTGAATTCGGTCGGACACAAATTTTTTCAGTTTTAAATTTTAAAATAAATTTTTTTTTTTTTATACATAATTACCAATTTGCAAATTTATTTTAATTTTTTATCAGATTTTTTCGATTATTTAAAGAGTTTACATTTTTACACTTTCTACGATTCAACGATTTAATTTTTAAAATATTTAAATTTTGCTGATTTAAGACTTTTTTTGCGATTTTAGAATATTATATAAATTTTATTATATTTATTGTAAATGTTTTTCATATTTAAGCAATTTTTAAGATTTTAATTCAGTTTCTTTTTTATAATTTTTTTTTTTTACCTGATTTTTTAATTTCAACCATTTTTAACTTTAACGTGTTTTGTAAACTTTGATATATTTTTAGGATTTTTATCGTAAAACTATTATTTTTTTTTTAATTTTTGATAAATACTTCTTTTTAGGTATTTTAGCTTTCAGCTTTTTTTTAAAATTTAGACAATTTTTCACTTTAGCTATTTTTTATAACATTTTTTATTTGAAAATTAACAGTTCTCTAAATTCGATTTTTCATTCCTTTATTTCTAACATATGAACCTTCCCGCTATCTCCAATACTTAAGGGGGCTCCCATACACAATTTTAAATACAGAAATATATTGAATAAAAGGCCTGTTAACTGCCAAGGAGTCGCCCCTAAGGGAATAAAATGTATGGCCGACCCCAATTGGTTTTTTGTCCCTTACATTTTTTCAAAACAAGCTTGACTTTATCTACACCGTTTAAGGGGGCCCCCATACATATATTGCGGTTTAATGAAATTCTTAAATTTGGCCCCTGCAGTGTCTAGGATGCCCCAGGTGGGTCAAATGTAGGACCAACCCCACTTTATTTTTCATCTCAATCATTTATTTCTAACAAACCTACCCGCTATCTCCTATCCTTAACGGGTTTCTATACAGACTAGAAATATATTAAAGAAAAAGTCCCATAACTGTCCTAAACCGCTCCTAGGGGGATGTAATGTGTGCCCAACCTTAATTAGTTTAGTTTTATCACCGCTTCTTAGCGGCGCTCACATACAAATATTGCGTCTTATGAAATTCTTAAATTAATTAAAAGCTTCGTCTTTTATGAATAAAATCAAAAGTTGTTAACAGATTTTAATGATTTATGGCTTCTTTTGTTTTCAACTTCGTTTTTTTATGTCTGGAATAAATTAAATGAAATTTTTTATGAATTTTTAACAAACAAAAAAAAAATAGGAAATTTTATTGCAGAATTTCGGTTTTTTAGTAATTTCAATAAACTAAACCATTTTTGAGTAACGCGAATTTTCGAAATAACAGTATATCTCGAAAGCCAGAGCTAACCTAAAAAAACGGTTAGCACCATTGAATTCAGCGTAGCCGAACGAATTATAACGCCAGGTGCAGGCTTGTTAAAAAAATGTCAAATTCTAGCACAGTAAAACTAGCGATCTTTTTTTAAGTTTATCGCGGATTTTGCATTTGGAAGGAATTTCGAAATTGAAGGTTGCTTTAAGGGATTTTTTTTCAATTTTAGCGATTTTTTTTTTTTTTTTTTTTTTTGCAAAATTGATGTTTTTGTTGAGACTATTAGATTTTTTAATTTTTAATTATTAATTTAATTTCATGAGTTTTTTGTTAAAGTTTTCAGTTTTCAGCGAATATTGAATTTTATGGTCTTAAATTATGGTCACATTTCGTCACGTCAGCTCAGAATTGTCAAATATTTTACGAAAAAGACGTGACCAACAGGCAACCTAATGTATAGTTTTCTTTAATTTCTTTAATAATAATACCACATCTTACAAAATACTGTTTTTACTACGTCTAGCAGTAAATTTAGCTTCAATTTGTGCCATTAGGACTATGTTAAATCTCATTAACAAAAGTAGAGGTTATGCTTATTTGGTCAAATGTATAATAAATGTGACCGTAGCCTTTTTGGCGTTCGTTTTTGATATTTTTAAATTTTTTGGAATACTGTCCTTAGATCCTTAAAAGTTTATATATATATTGGATCCTTATGAGTTGTCCGTGTGTCCGTTGAAATGGTTTTTTCGAAGACTCCAGATGTGATGGGGACTTGGTAGTTATATATTTATGTCGCATATAGTCCGGAATTGTTTGCTATTGAAATTCACAAATTGCTGAGATATGAGCAAAAAACCACGACTGCCTCTAATTTTACCCAAAAATCCCTTGTTTTTTTTTATTTTATTTTTATGTATATCTGGAGAACGGTAGCAGTCCAAATTCCAAATTAGAAACAACGATATTGGTTACCAAAACACACTATCCGACCAAATATCGGCGGGATTGGACAAGTGAGCGTGGCACTTCCCGATGAGGGCTCTCAGGGGCTATATTACCCCTGGTGCATCCTGGTTTTCTTGGTACCTTTTCCTCATCCTTACTAAAGATCTGTCAATTTAAACCCAAGTTTTAGGTATTGGCTGCATCTTTGTAAATTTCTTTTTAGTTTAACTTCACAAAGGAGATAAGTATTTGTTTCTCTTTAATTTAAATTTTCCAAAAATCTATTAATTACACAAAATAGTTTTTCTCTCCAAACTGCTACTAATCCCTTGATTAATAACTTTCGTTTTATCTCTTAAGAATACACTCATATGACAAATATTTGATTTCTATTATTTAAAAAATCTTTTCTGCTATAAAAAATGTTCCCCTAAACAACTGGATAATCACTTGCATTCTGATATTAATGCATTTCTTTAAAAAAAAAAAAAAAACTGTCACATCTATTTGAATGGATCAATTCCCAGCTCTTGTATTTTTTAAATTTAAGCAAAGAGTTCGTGAGCAATGGAAAGTGTGAGTAAGTGAGAAGAAGAAGAACAAAACAGAGTTAGAATTATAAATGAATATTCATTCATATGGAATGAATGACATTGTTAGCAAGTGTGAAAGTATTAGTATTTATTAAACATTAGGTGGCCTCTTTTGATGTTGTTGTTGTTATTCGTGTTCGTGTTGTTCATAAAAAGAGCGCGAAAACGAAATCATATACCGATTTAGTTTAAGACATGTCCAACGATTAACCAAACAAAACGTTACAAGCGAACAGAAGAAAGAATATTATAAGGAAAACAGACTTGAACTGAATAAAGTCTTGTTTGAACAACAGTGGCAATAATAATAGCAGCCAGCCCAACAAATATTTCATGTATTTTTGGGGTGCTTCTATGGCAGTTGCTGCCAGGATTTTATACTTTCGTGTTTGTGTTTTGTCTTGTGTTGTATTTGTTTCTGTCTGTCTTTTGGCTGATCAGTTTATATCCCCATTCCATTGCATCCCATCCCAGGCTGTCTGATTGCCTTTAGCTTTAATGCAACACGAATAAGCGGCTCAGCATGTGGCTAAGCCGATCATAATTCTTGTTTGTCAGTCTCAACCTGAGCTAGAGACCAGCAGCTTTTGTTTCTTTTGTCTTGAGATCTGTTTCTGTTTTTTATTTTTTTTTTTTTGTTTGTTCATTTCTTTTCTGTTGTTGCTTTTTTGTTTTGTTCACGTTTATTCTTCTCGTGGCTTTTGTATTCAAAGTGAAACACATTTATATAGAAAATATTTGTTCATGTGTCAAGTGACTTGGGGCAATTTGCTCCTACTGTGGGCATAAAAATGCGCTTCTTGGCTCATTGTCAGAGCTGCTTAAAAAAGATTTGCTTCTCAACTGTGCTGTGGCTGGTGTATGTTGTCCATGAGCTGCACATTTGCATCTAAATGTAATTTAGCTGTGAAGTTATAAATTTTCACGATGAGATCTATTAACGCTCAGCTTTAACTAAATATTTTTTTTTTAATTTTTTATATTTGTTAGTTTTTTATGATTTTTAATGCATCCCCTTGTATCAGAGGCCATAAAATATTTTATAATGTTGTTTTTAACCCACGGTTTTAAATTTAATTTTACTGTGTTAATGTGTGTGTGTTAGTTTTTTTTCTAAAATTCCATGGCAGACACTATGGAACCAATAAAGTTCTGGCTGCTTGTATTTTTTATTTTTAGTTGTAAAATTAAAATTGAATTCAATATTTGCTTTTTTTCTTTGATGAATTTGTAAATCCTTTTACCAACGACAAGCTAACGGTTAAAATAAAGCCGAAGGAAATTGCTTCGGGCTACAGAATCTTAAGCATTTTACATTTAAAGAAAAAAAATCCTTCTTTATTTCTTTGATTGTGACAATTAAAAAGATTTGAAATAAATATGGAGTCAATTTGTGCTGAGATTGAATTTAAGGAGGAATAGTAAATTTCAGGGAAATAGACCAGCGTTTCAGGCGGGAATAGAAACCGCAGTCCTTGCACACTATCAAATAGCCTACGATGGCAACCATTATAGGGTTATTGGGGTTATTTAATCTCTTTTTTACGTTTTGAGAGTTGAGCGTATGCGATATACGGGTCATCCACTACTTGGAGTTGTTCTTTCAGGGGAAATAGGTTAAGCTTCTGGTATTACAGAAACCAAATTCAGATGCCCACTGGAAGGTTAGTCCTGGACTGGGTTTTGGTGAGGTTACCTTGGAATTAATGCATGGTGAAGTCAATCATAAAATTAAATTCCCACCTTATATTAGGGTTCCACTTTAAAACATGGTGATCTAAAAAGATAAGACTTTCGGAACACTGTTACGTTTTCCAGGAGGAGATTTTTGCGATCAAGAAAGCAGTAGACTGTCTCAGACTATCTGCTGTGACGACGACTGCTGTGGATATTAGCACTGATAGCCGTGCCGCCATTATGACCTTGGTTTTCCCCTCCCTGAGAACGAGATCATATGGGTGCCAAAGTACGGGGATATACTGGGGAATATAAGGACGGATGAGCTTGCTAGACTTGGGTTCCACAGGATTCGGAAGACGTTGGAGTACCCCTGCTCTCCTGCAAACTCGGGCTTCGACGGTCGACTATTGATATTGCTAATGACAGATTGGCCGCGATTTTGTAAATCTTATTTGATCATGTTGAAATAAGTTTTTAATAAAAGTTTAAATACTTTATGGATCATGGGCGTACCATGTCTCTACACCAGTGTAATCCAAATCTTCATTTTCTGTGCACAATTGTGCTACAAAAACAATAATAAAAACTCACACCGACGCTTGTTCTCTTTTATTTCAGTTTGATTTCAGTCGTTAATTGAGTGTTAACGAGTGCACATGTGCGGATGCTTACTTTTTTTCAGCTTTGACTTAATTTCAAAATAAACCAGCAAACAAAATATGTGGTATGATGGAAGACAGAAATTTTTGTTTTGTCATTAAAAAAACATATTTTGCTAATAAGAAATTGTTACAAAATCTTAAATTTGGAAAATTTAATTTATAATACCTAAATAATTGTAAATTAAACTCGACCAATTAAATATGTGTGAAACAAATTGCCTGATTCTGTAAAAACTGAGGCATATTTTGTATATAATGTTATTAACTTTTTTAAAACTTCATTTCCATTTTGCTTTTAAAACTAAAATTTATTACATTTGCAATGCTTAGTTTTGTGTTTGCTGGGCAATATTAAATTATCCAATACAGACGCATTTCATTTATTGAGAGTTTTGGTTAACTATGCTCTACACTGTGTAAGGCAGGCATGCACATCGTCTGGGAGCCAGATATGCCGAAGTTGCAATGACAAAAATGACGAGGAGGAGGTAGAACACCTCGTCCGTCAAAACCCTGTGCTGGCGAGAAGACGACTGTCTGAAATAGGATCCGCAACTTTTGACGAAATGATTTGGACGGTCTTTGTTTGAAGTTTAGGTTGTACGGTGGGAGTTCTGTTTAGTGGAGGTCCGTGGCATCACAAAATATCATTGCATTCAAGTGTGCCATATGAGCACTCACTTCTTGTTCTACATATCTTAACCTTGCGACCCAGCGCTAATCATTTGAATGGTTTTTGAGAACAAATTAAAGGTCGTACTTTGATACATTGATGTATGTAAGATGATTTCTGTTAAGTTTCATTAGAAAACAAAAAGGAAATATTTATACTTCTTATCGCCTGATAGTGCAAAAGTAGCAAACAAGTTTTATTTTTAAGTGCATTTAGTTCCTAGAATCCCGTAAGAAAAGTTAATAAGACCCTTTTTTTCATAAACATTTTTTTTATTCAAAAATATGACTGTCATTTGTTAAATTTGTAATCCTTGTCTAAAATAAAAACATTTCTATCATTTTTTTTTTTTTTTCAAGTTAATATTAAATGTCATTTTGGACACCATTGTTTTTGTGTATAGTCTTTAAAAAAAAACTACCCCTTTTTTCCTATAAAATACTTTGTGTTCAAAAGCACCTGTATGTCCTTTAATTTTCCTCAGTTGTCACTTTTAAACCACCAAACTCCTTGAAAAAACTAGCAAACGCTGATCCTCGTAGTAACGTGGCGTATGCGTGGAGTTGCCATGAAAACGCATTTTGTTTGGTTCGTTGATGCGTGTTTAAATACGAACTCCTGCAGTTTTGTAGATTCTTTAACAATTTTTGTTAAATATGACAGTTAGACATTAAAACCCTTAAATTTAATAAGTATTTAAAACCGGGGGTAGATAATAATTTACACCGTTTAGTTTTTAATATGAAAGACCATCTTCTTGTCTAGCCATTAAGTTAAGAGCTGTGGTAGAAAAAAGGGGTTGTAAGGTGTTAACTTTTTTGAAATTAACGCATGAACTAAAGTTTGGGGAGATTTTTCCAAGTCAAACGTAATTTTCAGGTTTACTGCCGGTGACTGAAAGAGCAGTTTTTAAAAAAGAAATTAATTTTTAACTTCTTTATCATAAAATTCGAAAATGATCGAAGCAAATGCAATATCAGTGAAAGTAGACCTTTCCAACGCATGTACTCGTTTGAAAATCGGTTGAGTGGTTCTCGAGTTATAAAATGACGAACAAAGGACAACTTATTTTTATATATATATTTAAGATCTGAGCTACAAAGCAGACGAGGAAAAAGTTTTCTTCTACCGTCTTCCAAATGTTTTTAACTGGTACACCAACATGAGGAAAAGTAGTGTTGTAATGGGGTTATATTTATACCCACATCACAAAAGTAAAAAATTTGTCCTAGACCAACCTTAAAGTATACAGATTAAAATAGAATAAGTTTCTGAGTCGATCTAACCATGTCCGTCCGGCTGGCAGGCTGTCTATGTAAGCCTTGTGCGCAAAGTACAGGTCACGATTTTGGAGATAATTTGATAAAAAAAATTGGTTCTAAATGTCACAAGTACCAAGCCTATTGAAAGTAGTGAGAATCAGTCTATAATTTTACATAGCTCCCATACAAGCCTATTTCCAGATTAGAGTATTTATGATGATAAGCCATCTTTTTATGTTATTATTTAGTTTAAATTTGGTCCAAACTTATTCTATTGCAATCCTAATAAGCTTGCCAAATTTTATTGGAATTGGTCCATATTTGACCGTAGCTCCCATACAAATAGTACTCCCGAAAATAGCTTTTAATGCCGAAGCTTCCCTATAAATGTTGATATTGGCATACAAATTGGCGACAGTAACTTTAAGGGTAGCTACTATGTAATGGCAAAATGTTGTTCTGGTAGTTCCAAGATTAACAATAGGTCCCATATAGACGCCCTTCCTAAAATCGCTTAAAGGCAAACAAATCTCATACAGATGAAGATATTTAAATAATATTTGGCACAAATAACTTTTATATCATTCTTAGCCTAATAACATAATTTTGTTCTGGTGAATCCATTACTGCCCATTAGACTGTCCCAGGAAATTTTTTTTTCGAATTCAGATATGAGTACCCTCCAAATTTTTTCCTTTTGATCCGAATAACCGAAATATGAAATATTATTGTGATTGGATAACGTTAACCAGTGCCGACTTGAAGTCAAAGTTTGAGATAAAGGCCAGTGTGAAAGCCATAGAATAATCTTGGAATTTAAAACCATCTTTTAATTTTACTTGTGTAATACACTGTATGAACAAACATTTATTTATTTATTTTAATTGTGAAAGCAATTTTGCGTTGTTGCTAGTTGGTTTTTCTGTATAGCTATCTAACGGTAATTTTGCTTCAATACCACAAGCATTGTTTTCAGAGCGATATACCGGAAATTGTAACTGTCCACTGGGATGGAAAAATGTTACCAGCCCTAGATACACGCAAATCCAAAGAAGAACGTCTGCCAATAGGTTTTTCTTACGAAGATAAAGAACAACTTATCGCTGTGCCAAAATAAGAAAACTCGTCAGGAATGGAACAATCAGAGGCAGTATGGAACGCAATACTAGACTGGAATCTTGAAGATAGAGTGCAGATTTTCTGTTGTGATACAACAGCTTCAAATACAGGTCGCATTAATGGTGCATGTGTACTTTTGGAGCGAATGTTAAATAGGGATATACTTGTTTTTGCTTGTCGCCATCATGTGTACGAATTGGTATTAAAATGTGCGTTTGAGACAAAAATTAGTCAAATTAGTACAAGTCCTGATATTCCACTGTTTAAAAACTTTCGAGAAAATTGGAAAAATGTCG
This sequence comes from Pollenia griseotomentosa, assembly GCA_963931875.1. Lineage (NCBI taxonomy): Eukaryota > Metazoa > Arthropoda > Insecta > Diptera > Polleniidae > Pollenia > Pollenia griseotomentosa. The sequence continues at coordinate 6,159,612 of OZ007562.1, read as the reverse complement.
ATTGCAGAAAAATTCAAAGCTATACAGAAAAGCTATCATGTCTAAATGTTTCAGAAGTTAACAAACTGATACAGTATTACCAATCTGAATTGACTAAAGACATCGCTAGAGGTGACTATCGGGAACTGATAGAGCTGTCAATAATATTTCTTGGTGGAGATACACAAAAAAAATTTAAAATTCGGCCCCCTGGCGCCATGCACCAAGCTCGATGGATGGCAAGGGCAATTTATTCATTAAAAATAGTATTACTTAGCTCTCAGTTTAAAATATCAAAGCGAGATAAGGAGGCTTTGTTAGATGTCTGCCTTTTCATCGCAACAACATACGTCAAACCTTGGGTAAAATGTATTTTAACTGTAAAAGCACCTTACCAAGATATGTGTTTTTTGAAGGCTTTGAAAGCTTATGAAAAAATTGACAAATGCCTTTCAAAAGCAACGTTGCAAAAGTTTTGCCAGCATTTATGGTACTTGACAGATGAAGTATGAATGTTGTCTCTATTTGACGATGAGTAGATCAAAAAACTAAAGCGAAAATGGTGGCTAACTTAAGGAATGAAATTCCGTTAGCAACAGGTAATCGCTACATCCCATCGAAAGAAGAACTTTGCGGCTCACTTTACGGTTAGTCTTGCATATACTAATAATAGATTTCATTTCTTTCAATAAATTCTTCAATATTCAATTGATAACAGTTTTCCCTTTTTATTTTTAGACAAAAATATAGATGACTTTATTTCATTTAAAAGCAAATCCTTATTTAATCGGCTTAAAATCGACGACAGTTTTCTAAGCGAATGTCCCACTACGTGGCAAACTAATGCATCATTTCAACAAAGTAAAGAGAAAGTTAATGCACTGAGAGCGGTTAATGATACTGCTGAAAGAGCGGTTAAGTTAGTAAAGGATTTTCATGGCTTAATTACAGCTGAAGAGGAGCAAAAGCAATATTTACTACGTTGCCCAGTTGGCAAAATGGTCCTAGACGCAAATGTCGTCTACGATGTCCTCAGGACAATTTAGAATTTGTCGCCTATATAACATTAATGACGACAACTTAAGAAACAAAACGTGTATTTTGTCGTGCTTAAAATCGTTTTTTGCCTTGAATAATACTTTAATGAGGACAAGATGACCGACAATTGCATGCATTTTGTCGTGTTTTAAACCACATTGACGACCAAATACATGCAATTGTCGGTCATCTTGTCTTCAATAAGACTTGTTTGAGGACAACATAAGCGACCACTTCATGCATGTTGTCGTGTTTCAAACCACATTGACGACAAAATGCATGCAATTGTCGGTCATCTTGTCTTCAATAAGACTTGTTTGAGGACAACATAAGCGACCACTTCATGCATGTTGTCGTGTTTCAAACCACATTGACGACAAAATGCATGCAATTGTCGGTCATCTTGTCTTCAATAAGACTTGTTTGAGGACAACATAAGCGACATAAGCGAAAAATAAAAGATGAAAGATAATACCTAAAATTTGCTTCAACTATTTCTTAAAAATAACGGGGCAATAACGACAAAAGAAAAAAATCACAAACAAAAAAACATGTAAAATTATTTAGTTGAATTTTTAAAGTGCGTGGTAAAGGTTATACCTAGTTTTGCTCTGTTATTTTTTAAGAATTGTGATTTGCTTTTTCGTTTAGTATTGTTAATTAATTTGGTAAGTACATATAACTAAAATGTCACAATCACGTCATTTGCGTAGAGAAATAGCACGCACAAAGTTAGCTTTTTTGCATCGTAACAGCGTTAAGTACATAGGCTTTGCTCAATACTTATTTTTTCTGATGACCGTCTGTAGGCGGTCTTGGGTGTTTAAGGGTTAATTTTTATAGTTAAACATTGCCAACCGTCATTTTATATTTGTTTAATAAAACATATACTGTATAATGAACTAATTTCCTGCAACATTTAATAAATAAATTAAATATTTTTTTCAGTTTTTCTATATTTAACTTAAATTATTTATCATCCAACTTGGCCATGTCTTGAAGACATCCTTGACGACGCGTGTATGACCATAAAAAATCCTTGAGGACGCGAAGGCGACCGTCGAAGCAAATCGTCGACGACTTTTTCAAACAAATGTCCGGCAAATCGTTCACGACTAATGAGCGACATTATTGCTCATATGTCGTTGACGATCATATGGACGACGCTGTCGTTGACGATCATATGGGCGACGCTGTCGTTGACGATATATGAGCGGCAATATCGCTTCTTATGTCGTCGACGACCGTATGGGCGACTATATCGCTCATTAGTCGTGAACGATTTGCCGGACATTTGTTTGAAAAAGTCGTCGACGATTTGCTTCGACGGTCGCCTACGCGTCCTCAAGGATTTTATATGGTCATACACGCGTCGTCAAGGATGTCTTCAAGACATGGCCAACTGGGTGTGTACAAGAACACAGACAGATGTATCCGGACTGTAATAAACAAACTTTAAAAAGAAAATTTTATGAATAAAGATAATAAAATCTAAAACTTTAAAATTAATATATATGTATATATATTTTTTTGTCTACATTATATCACTTACCATGTCCAGATGGTCTTAGGCAGGAACTTAGGACTTGTGGCAGGGCAACAGTACAGTACCAGCATAGGGGGGGGGGTTGTAGTGGGCGTGGTTAGAGGATTCAGAAAACACTGAATATTAGCATATTTTTAATAAATAAATGTGTATTACACAAGTAAAATTAAAAGATGGTTTTAAATTCCAAGATTATTCTATGGCTTTCACACTGGCCTTTATCTCAAACTTTGACTTCAAGTCGGCACTGGTAAACGTTATCCGATCACAATAATATTTCATATTTCGGTTATTCGGATCAAAAGGAAAAAATTTGGAGGGTACTCATATCTGAATTCGAAAAAAAAATTCCCCATACAAGCTTGGGACAGTCTACTGCCCATGGATCCCAAATAGGGTTCACTCTCAAATATTTGTATCTAAATTCTATACTGTAGAGTATCATATGGTCGGGCTTGACCGACAATACTTTCTTTCTTGTTTTTTTTTTTTGTGGTGATTAAGCAAATTTCTCAGTAAAAGCATATAGTTGGGATCAAAGCTTTTCATTTTAAGTTCAATACAAAAACTCTTTTGGTAAAATAAAAGACTAAATTGGCTTTAAATTTAAAGAATTCAAGGTTCACTCATTTGATTTTTAGCCATATTCGTAAAGTGTCTAATCAGCATGTTCTAATTTCTTGTTCAGGTCCGCTTTAAATATTCCGATTTTTACTTCGGATCGTAACATTAGATAAGTTTTATTTCTGGTTTTATTTATTATGGTAAGAGTATAATATTCATTATACAGAATCTGCGTTTCCCGGCATAGAGAAAAGACAAAAGTAAAATTTTTTTAGAAGAATAAAGAAACAAATTCTCTCAAAATTTCCTACGTATAAACTTACAACAACATGGATAAACACATATTGTACGAATGTATCTTGAAATGAGTTTTCTGAAGACGCCAAATATGATTTTGATAAAGCAAAAAATTACGACTCTCTCTAATTTTTACCCATAAGTCGCTCATTTTTCCCTTTAAATCTTTACTTTTAAAAAGAGCTGTTTTGATGTATAAACTTTATTTTTCAACTATTACATAAACTTAGAATAAAACTGGGTGCCCCGATAGGCTAGCTGGTAGTGAGCTAGTATATTAGTGCGGGGGTTGCGGGTTCGATTTCCGCCAGAGACTCAGAGATCTCCCGCAGACAAGCGTAGAGCTTCGCGGGATTAGCTTAGGGAAAAAACAAAATCGGTTATTTTCACTACCTATTTAACTACCTGTTTCTTTCAGAAACCAGGGTTATGGTACATTAACGCCCACACCATATGAAGTAGGAGGCTTAATTTTGCTCTGATATTTTGTATTTAATGTAGAAAAGCTAGGGAACAATTGGCTTTTCAAGATTATGGCGTAGGAAATATAAGATTTGGCAACTTTTACTACTTTTTTTCATTTGGTTTAAATTTATTCGGTACATTTTCGAATATTTTACAGTGTTTGAGAATATACTTTTAAAGGGGACGTTTACTTGACGTACAATTAAAAATACAATTACGTTAATAAGTAAACAATTATTTTATTAACAGAAAGAAGTATTAAAATTACATTTAACTGAGAGTGAGTTTATATTTAAAAAAATTAAAATACAGCTTTTCTACCATCACTTAAATGCTGATGTAACCCATCCATTAAATTAGTCACTATCAGGGCAAAAATATGCATTTGGGGTTTAACAAAAGAATTACATTTGAGTCAATAGAAATATATCGCTCCTTTTCTTTCATATGCATTTTCTCATATCGAAATTTTTAACAAGAACTAAAAAAAATTACATCGTGTTAAGTTTTTCTTAAGTTAAGTTTTATTTTTGATAGTGATTTGTTTGAAAATCCTAAAAGAAACTAACAACCTGGTCCACAATGTCGACCGCTATCTTTCGATTGTATTTGCAGCGACAAACAGCTGATTTGCTTCCCACTAACAATTATCAGCACGACAAGTCGATCAACAATGCCAGCGAACGACCACGTAACAGTTTAAATACAAATTCGCGTTCCACTAAGAAATATTATGCGACCACAAATGTCATAATCAGTGTTGTAGTTGTCGACAGAGGCATTTTGTTAAAATATTAAACGAAATTTTTCTTTACACACCAACACTGAATATTTTTTTAAATGAACCCACTAATAAAATTATATATTTATTTTTGTAAAATATTTTTCACAAAATTCTATTCTATATTTTTTGTTCACTGCTTTGTTTATTTTTTGTTTTGTTTTTGGATTCTTTTGTTTTCTGCTTTATTTGTAGCACAGAGTTTTATTTCTATGGCTTAATTTATATGTTTTGCCGATTTTTATTTTGAAACTAGCGTTTAATTTGTGGAATAGTTGATGTAGCAAGAGACGGATCATCAGTGAAATTTTGTATGAAATCAATAAAATCTGATTCGTTTTTTTATACCTATATTATCCACACTAGCGATATTTCGTACAGCAATTTATAATTTGAGGAAGTTTACTTCTTAGTAAGTAATTTGTAATTTCAGATATTTTGTTGCACAAAAGCACTAAAATTGCAATAAACCACATTCACATGTTTGTTACAAAAAGCACTAAAAGCTACACAAAGAAATGGAGAAAGTGTCAAAAATAATATTTTTTAAAAAAATTTACTCGGAAAAAAGAAAAGGGTAGCGATACCGAAAAGCGTCGAAACGGCAACACTGCCATTTTTGGATTTGAATGACTATTTCTACAAAACTCAAATTTCGCCTTTGCCAAATTTTAAATACTCTTCACCATAGTTCATATTAGCAAAATCTTACAGCCATACCTAAATAAGAGTAGAAAGCGCCTTCTAGCTTTTAAAAATTCTCATGCCCACACAGTTTGTATGTAGGATACTGAAACAGCGCGTTGCAACGCTTTGCATTTGGAAAATCCGCCGTTGACAGCGCGTTTAATGGTGAAGTTGGTCGCTATTGTTACTTAATAATGGCAGTTTAGCTTTTTTTAGGTCAACATAGCAATTTTATCTTCTTTTTTATTTATATTATGTGGGTTTAATTAAACAAGAATGTTAACACTATCGACTCTCTTGTTTAAGCATATCAGCGTAAGAGTTAAGCAGAAGAAAACGTTCCGCTTTCTGATGTTGTTAATGTATGGCTGTTAAACTCGAAAGCAAACTTATATGGTATCCTGTGCCCATGTTATGTAACTCTCGCGTCGAGAAACTTTTCGATTGAAATGCGTGATATAAACAAAAATGGCATATATTGAAACAAACAGCTGTTTTTCTCACTAAACTGTGTCTGTAACTTTTTTTGGCGAGTACAGGCTGTCACGTAAAAAAATTACTCGCCAATTTACAGAAGACGGCTTCTCTAGAAAAATATCTTAAGGAACTTGATGCAACCCCACAATCAGACTACTCATTATGGCGTGCAGCTAGAAATCTCAAGGGGCCAGTTGTCTCTAAACCACCATTAAGAAATTTGTATGGTAGTTGGGCAAGAAATGATGTTGAAAAAGGAAATCTGTTTGTGTATCATTTAAAAAACGTATTTACCCTAAGATTTGAGATAAGAGAAATCGAAAAGCTATTTGTGATTTAAGCCCCAAAAAGGCTACTGGTTTTGATAAGATCAGCAACAAAATGCGTCTGGAGCTACCCAGCATAGCAAAGAAAATTATTCTTCTAATTTTTAATGCTATTTTACGCCTCGAATACTACCCTCAAGAATGGAAGGTCTCCTTAGTTACGATGATACCAAAGCCAGGAAAAGATCACACCAAAGTTGAGTCATATAGGCCTATCAGCTTATTATCTAATATATCAAAGCTGTTTGTGAAGCTCTTAACGCCAAAATTAATTCCAATTTTAAATGACAATGGGTGTATACCTAACCATCAATTCGGTTTCAGACGAGAACATAGCACAATTGAACAAAGCCATCGGATAGTAAACGCCATAAGAAAAGCCTTTGAAGAAAGAAAATATTGCTCCGCTCTCTTCATCGATGTCTCTCAAGCTTTTGATAAAGTCTGGCATGTAGGCTTGTTACATAAATTGAAGTTAAACCTACCAGTTAGCACACACAAGCTGTTAGAAAGCTTCTTGGTCGGTCGAAAATTTATTATTAAAGAAGGTGATTTTTTAAGTTCTCCTCAGACAATTGAAGCTGGAGTCCCTCAGGGAAGTATCCTGGGCCCACTTTTTTATCTTATATATACCTCGGACATGCCAACAAACAATTACACCCTAACCTCACCTTTTCTTGATGATACAGCTTTCCTAAGCGTACACGAGAACAGTCGTGAAGCATCTCGATACCTGCAGGATCATATATTTCAACTAGAACTATGGTTAAAACAATGTGGAGAATAAAGGTCAATGAGCAAAAATGCGTACATATTACATTCACCTTGCGTCGGGAAACATGCCCCCCTATTAAAATCAATAATCAACTAGTGCCTCAACAATCGCATGTCAAATATCTCGGTATTCATCTAGATCGGCGTTTAACATGGAAATGCCATATAGAAGCAAAATTAACCCAAATGAAACTAAAAGCAATTCAAATTAACTGGCTTATTGGAAGAAATTCTGTTCTTAGTCTCGATTGCAAACTACTACTTTACAACTCTATTTTAAAGCCAATATGGTGCTACGGTATTCAACTATTATGCACTGCCTCGGCCTCAAATATCGAAAAAATTCAAAAGCGCCAAAATAAACTTCTTCGAATAATCACAGCTGCCCCTTGGTATGTTAAAAACTCAAATATCCACAAGGATCTCAATGTGCCACTGGAAAGGACTATTATTACGAAGTATGCGGTAAAATATTTAAAAAGGCTAGAGTTGCACCCAAATCCACTAGCTCGAAATATTTTAAATGATAACGGCCACACTCGCTTAAGGAAGAGTTACAGAAGAAGTGTGTCTGTAAAATTTTTGTGAGAAAAGTTTCCGAATAAAAATGGGACGAGAAAAAATGTTAACATTCAGAAACAATTAAAAATGCAAGGAATATTAATAATAATATTTTGTTCTTGGCACATTTTTACATTGTTTAATTATTGCGCTTTTAACATTTTTATAAAATATACAAATGTTTTCAAAGCTCGTTTGCAAACAAAAAACATTTAAGTCGCACTTTATATTCTTTAATATAGCCGACGGTTAAATTTTCGCCGCCGTCATTGAAAAAATTTAAGTTTTAGTAAATTTTGGTCGCCGTCAACGATATATGTTACTGGCAGGGTTAACGTTGGAAATTTTCGAAAAGGGTCACAAAAAGGGGATTTTCCAGAAAAAGGGGTCAAAAAAGGGTATTTCAATAAAAAAAAAGGGTCAAGTGTTTTATGAGCAGTATTTCCCATTTTAATGAACATAATAATGATAATAAAAACAAGCAAAAAATATTTTTTTTAAGGTAGGAAGTGCTCCAAAAACTTATTTTTTTTATGAAATGCCCTGTCCTGTTTTTAGCACTTGACAAGAAGTTTGTGCTAATTTTTTACGCTTTTTATGTTTCTTCCGATATTTTCTTTTTTAACCGATTAAACGATTTCAAATACATTGAAGCGATTTATTCCCGTACGATTTTGCGATTTTTAATAAATATTAGAGTTTGCTATCATACCGCTGTTACCAAATATTTGGGAATTCCCGCTAATTTAGCAATTTTTACCGAATGTTTTCATTCCTCTTAGCTTTAAGGACTTTTAAACAATTTTATGGCGCTATTTTTGCAAACTTTTCCAAATTATAAAATTTTATCGTTTCTTTGTTTCTCTTTGAGGCAATCGTCGCCGTTTTAAAAATAGCCCCATACATAACTGAAGTCACCTTTTTTGCAGGGCACTCTCAACACTGTCGATTCAAAAAAGGGCGAAAATTTCAATACCTTATGCCATTATTAAGGTTGGATTTTTTAGAATAAATCATGCTACTCTTTAAAAGAGCAAAACAATTATAAGAAACGAACACCAAATTGCATTTTTTTAAATAAAATGTCACATTGATTTGTTTTTTATTTAAGCTAATAGGGCTTAAGGTTAATTAATGTAAATAAAAAGCAATTTTTTATTACAGTTTTCCCGACGTTTCGTAGATTTTTTGTCGACTTTTTCAAGGGAGCGTAATATGAGCTTTTCACATTAAATTAAATTTCTCCTTTTACATGTAACATTAAACATATAAACATAAAACATAAATTTAAAGTTAAACATATATCAAAACCAAGTATTACTGTGACGATTTAGTAATTGCAACCCTACATTTTTTTTTAAGAAACCACCATAAAAAATAACAAATATGTATATGAGTTATGTTTGCTTTTAGGGAAATTGTACTTTACCATCAAAAATACATATAATTTAGAAGTCGTAAAATATCTTTTAACACAAACTTGTTAGGAATAGTAACTACTTTTTAGGAATGTGCGTTCTCCGCTTCAAACAAATTAGGAGAAGAAAGCATGGAATTGTAAGTTTCTACTTTGAGTCTGTTCCATATCAAGCAATGCTTAGTTCGAAAAGGCACTACTGTTCCGCAGTGTTGACATATTTGCAAAAAAGGGTCAAAAAGTGTCACAAAATAGGTGATAATGATACAAAAGTATAATTTAAAAAAACGGTCATAAAAGGTATCAAGACCGTCAAAAAAGGGTCAAATTGATACTTTAGTATCACAACGGTAACGCTGGTTACTGGCGTTCTCAACGTCTGCAATGTCACATCGGCTTCGGGTGCAATGTAATGGCATTTATAACGTAACGATGTAATCTCTTCTGATAGTTTTCGACATGAGTTACAGACAAGTTTTTTCTCACTTTTCGAGATACGATGGAATATTTTGTTTCACATCTTTTCGATGCGAGAAGTTACAGAACATGGGTACAGGTCAAATACTTACCGTTATGCCGATTTGTGTAATTTTTATTCCAAATTCTAATTTTACAGTTGGCTTTCCCACAACACGGCACTCTAATAACACAATTTCAAAATAACACGGTATAAAAATTGTCAACAAGAAAAAGAAAGACAAAAAAGAAAAAACAAAAAATGTACTTTGGACTTCAAGAAAAATTCTTGACAAAAGTACGAAAAAACAGAAGTAAGGAAAAACATGTAAAATCTATTAAAATGGATAATCATTAAAAAAAAAAGCAAACTTCGATCTACCAAAGGTTAAAATACAATTTGGTTTAAGGATCAATGTTTGACTATTGACGTCAGCAGTCGTCGCTGGCTGCGAGTGTAAAATGGCAAATCCATCTGAGGAGATCGAGTGGTTGCGATCGAAACATGTCATGGTAACCTGCCGGCCGCGGTTCGAGACCCGGCCACGGTCAAGAATGAAAGATTATCAATGACAATTTTAATTAATTTTCATGTTCTAAAATTCCTTTCTTCATAAAAATAATTTAATGGAAATTATATTTAATGAGCCGAATTAAAAATATTAAACATTTGGATTGTGACGGTACCTTAAATAATCCGGTATATTATGAAACATTTGCTGCCAAACATTTGAGTTTGTTGATGAAAGGGGAAAGAAGAATGAAATGTTTCGAGTACAAGCAGTTTTTGTGAGTTTGTTATTGAGAGGAAGAAGAAGAAGAAAAAAAGAAGGCATACAAAATACTTAAGTGCTGCAAAACAAATGTTTCATTCTATGGACACGAATGCAGTTTCAAAAGAGAATTGAAGAAAGTTGTAAAACAAATTTGAGTAAAAACTTTTTCCAGTTTCAATATGAAAATTTCAAAATAAAGAATTCATATCAGAATCATTGATTAGTGATTATCTCATAAGGCCTAATAGCCTTGGAAATTAATAAAATGTAACCAAAATGAGGTTAGATTTGTTTTGAAAATGAATCAGGTTTTTTGAACTTTTATCGCTGTCGCGCGTTTTTCAATGTGCTGTTTAGAGCAAAAATTTGTCGTAATATTTTAAAATTTTTGAATTGAGATTGGCTATTAGATTTTTCAAAAAAAAGATTCCAATTTGGAAGTGGATCAAAAACTATTAATAAAATAAATTTAAACAAAAAAAGTGAAAAGTATACTTCGTAATGTTGAAATAGAATCACTTTTTGGATGCAAGTTTGAAATTGTTTCAGAAAATGGTATAGTTTTTGATGTTTTTTATGTTAATTATGTTTTCAGTCATTTGAATAAAACTTGTCAATTATCAATTTTGACCTGTTGGAAAGGGTTTAAAAACTAGAAAGCAATTTAGTATTTAATGCAAATAATCTGCTAACATTGCAAATCAAATTTAGAATTTTCAAAGTTACCAAATAATTTTGCATACATTTTTTATAAGAAATTATAACATTTCGTCTAGCTAAAATTGACGGTGGTCTATGTGTGTTAAAATCTCCCAACAATAACGAAGTCAAATCCTTGATATGAAATGACTTTATCATTTGATATCATGCACAATTCTCAAACCATTTTCAATTGTTTTATTTTAACATTTAAATTCAAACTGATAATGATTTGAATGTAAACATTTAACATTCAATGTTTTATCAATTTGATATCAAATTGGTTTCAAATGTTATTCTCAAATCATAAACAAGGTGGGCAACACTAAAGCGAAAAATAATTGTCAACATTTAAAATGGCGTTTAAAATTTAATGTGTTTTAAAATTAAAGAAACATTACGCATAAAGTATAAAGGGTGGTCCAACCTAATGCACGATGCTTATTGTGAGTCAAACCTTAACGACAAGTTTTTTCCCCAACTTAATTTGACATTTCATTGTTTGACAAATTTAACCGTGGAGAGGTGCACAATTGAGCGCTTTAAGATTTTTAAAGCCTTTTACGAAAACGGGCGTTCAAATCGAAATGCATTTCGGGCACTTCGTGATTTTTTTGGTCAGCATAATCGATCAAATGTGTACACAATCGGTAAAATTGTGAGCGAATTTCAGCAAAGTAGGTCTGTAGGAAATGTGAAAACATGCTCTTACAGTTCGTTTTGCGGAAAACATTGCTGTTGTTTGCGATAGTTCGAAAATGAGGTCGGCCAGGCCTTATTCGCTAGCGCGAGATGATTACGGACTTCTTGTGCCCAGAAATTGAGGATATGGACCTGGACGATATGTGGTTCCAACAGGATAGTGTCACTTGCCACAGAGTCAACGTTAGAAATTCAATGGCCGTGTTATCTCACGTCGTTGCTAATTGGCCGCCCCGATCATGCGATTTGACACCGTTGGACTTCTTTCTTTGGGGATATTTAAAAGAAAAAGTGTACGTCAATAAGTCAATAACAATTCAAGAGTTAAAGGATCAGGCAATTCGGCACATTAATGACATTGAACCTCAATTATGTCTCAGAGTCATTGAAAATATGGACCATCGGGTAGAGGTATGCCAATAAAGCAGTGGCGAGCATTTGGTCGATATTTTGATTCACACATAATTGCCATATATAGAATATTAAGATAATTCTCTGAAAACTTTTTGTTTTATTTACAATTAACATCGTGCGTTTTGGTTGGAGCACCCTTTAAAAAAATATATAATAAAGTATTTGTGTGTAAAAAATGAATTACAATGAGAAAGAAAGCGAATAAAAATGAAACGGAAAAGTGAAGAAATTATGAGTTTATTGCACCATCGCGGTGCTTCGCAGAACCATAAAAATCCTCGAAATATGTAGTTGCCAAGTATTTCGTCTTTCCAAGAATTTGGGGACGGAAAGAACACTATTTCATCTTTTAGCAGAATGCTTAGATTATCAAACGTTTATCGTTTGAGAAAAGTTTTGATTTCAAATAATTATCAATTTAAAGTCAAACCTCCGCGTTTGTTTGGGTGTAAATCGTTTAAAAAATTGGATTTTTTTGGGTGTAAATCGTTTAAAAAATTGGATTTTTTTTTTTTAATTAAAATACTTACGTTAAATTGTGTGACATTGCCAGTTGTATTTAAATTAAATGCCAACAATTTAAACTTTTCTTTATTTTGTTATTAATCAAAACACATTTATTTTATATTTAACTCTAATTGATGATTTTAAACAGCTTTTATAATTATGTTAGACATTTATGGCACTTAAAGAAAACATTATTATTTTTTCAGTAAAAAACAAAAGAAAAAAACAATTGAATTCTTATTTGATTTTAAAAGAATTGAATTTTTTGACATTTAAAGATCTTAATTTAAAGTTAAAGCGACGGCAAGCGGTTTAGATTTGTGTTGTTTTTTTTTTGTACCTATTTAATTTTTTCTAAAACTTTCCTTATTTTTTTTTTTTTTTTTTTTTTGGTTTAACTTTTAAACTTTTATTTAAGTATATTTTCCTTTTTTATTTTCAAAATAGGTACTTATTTATTTGTTTTGTTTATTATTTAGAATTTTTTTCACTATTAAATTGAATTCATTGTTTGTTTTTAAAATTTGTAAATTTTTGCTCTTATTTCTTTGTTTCCCTTAATAATTACAAATATTTCCATATGGTTTATTAGATATACTATTTGTATATACAGTTATATATTTATTTATATATAGAACTACATATATACTGCCATATATTTTGCATAACCGATCCAGTAAAAATGTTGCGTCCAAACGCGCGCGATATCAAACAACACTAAGAAAATATGCAAACTTGACTAATAAAATTTTTAAAAACAGCTGTGTATGTGTGTGTTATTTTTTTTTTTTTGTAGTATTTATGTGTCGCTTTTCAAAATAAAAAAGGGGGGTTATGACGTTAGGAACAAGTTTAAAAAGAGACCCAATACAAGACGCAAACACACACACACACACCTTCTCGTATACAAATGCATAAGAGTTTAAGCAAGAAAAAAAAGACACCGGCTAAGCTCCAAATTTCCGTAGCAAGCAAATGGCTGTGGAGCTTATTTAAAAAAAAAATAAAGCAAAAGGATATACAAAAACACACACACATAAAGATGAGATGATCTCCGTAAGAAACACATATTGAAAACACAAGTAGCCAAAAGTATACAGCAACAACAACAACAAAGACAATATTTATGTCAGTAAAAACGAAGGAGCAGTTAAAAAATAATAATAATTAGGTACCTATAAGAAAAAATGCAAACAAATGGAAATATAGCAATTACAAAAAACTCTGGGCACCAAAAATAGCTTAAAATGAGAAAAAAGCCAAGAAAAACCATTAAAAAATACACACACTTAAAAGAAAATGCAAGTGCAATTACAGCAGTAACAAAAATGCATGCAAAACATAAACACTCTTTTTTAACTCTCAATTGTAAACAGAGCACCAAAATAAGAAACACACCTACTCGAACAACCACACACAACACAGGTTAGGCCCTTTACACCAAAACAAAACAAACAAGTTGTTTTAGCTTAGTTGTTCCGCAGAGCAAAAGAGATAACTATATAAAGAAAATTCTCTATTGGCTGATTTATCAACAAGTTTGTGTGTTTTTTTTATTGTCAAGAAAAGAGAGGCGTAGCCAAACAAGTTTTATTTTCTAATTACGAGGGGGAGTTTACAAATTTTGTTAAAGCAAAGGCGCATGTTTTAGTGTTCATTTCTTACTTGTAAATATTCTTTCTTTAATTTTCTCAATTAATTTTTCCCTTCTCTATGTAAATGTCTCTACATTTACTCGACATAGATATGTAAATATTTAAAAAAAGATTGTAACATAATTGTTGTTGGTGTGTTGTACATATTTTATTCAAAAAATATGTTAATAAGTCTGCCGCAGGTCAGTCAAGTTTCTTGTAATATTGATTTTTAGCATATTTTTTTATATAACAATTTAAATTTGTTTTCTCTAAATTGTCATTTGTGTGTATTTTCGAGGGCTGTTTTTTTTTTTAATTTTTCTCATTGTAAAGGCGTTAACTTACAAGTTATTTTGATATTTACCTTATTACCTGTTATGTTGGTATTTGATTATATTTTGTATATTATTTTTATTTTGATTAAAAATATATTAGATGATTAAAAAAAGTAACAAAAACATATGCATGTGTTCTTCCTAGGAAACTAATTAATTTTGTAATAGAGGAACATTTTTAAAAGACTGACTACCCTACTAATTACTTTGAGCCACAATAGTAACTTAAAGTGAGAAAGTTACTTTGCAAGAATGAAATGAAATAAAGTAAGCTCTCAAAAATTTGTTATTTTTGAAAATTTGTTTAAAATATCCTTGGATAATTCACGGAAGGCAGGTTATCAGGTAATATGGTTATTTACTTAAATTAACAAGAACAAAATACATTTATTTAATTATTTTTTTAAATATAGGTACCTATGTATTTTGTTTGTTAATTTAACTAACTAGGTGTATACCCATATAACCTGGTTATGCGTCTTCCCTGAACAAACTTTCTAATTCCTAATAGACTGCCTTAGCGACATGTATAGACACTGAGATGCCTTTAATATAGAAAGTATTCTTTAGAAAATAAAATTAAATATTCCATCCTTTGAAACGACAGAAGAGTGAAAATATTATTGAGCGAATAGTTACAACCTAACTAACTACTTAAGGCCGTTTTACACTATCACACAGGTCCTAAGCATTATGACGAATATGCCATGCCACCATATGCCATCATTATTGTTTTACAATTTTTTAAAAACAATAACAACTTATCATGAGAGGGTTGCATTTTCCTAAAAATACGTAAGTCTGGTGTGATAGTGTAAAGTAACCTTTAGACACATACAAAAGGAAATTGAAGGTCATAAAGTGAAAAAAGTTAAAACTTTTTTTATTTACATTTTCAACAATTTTTTTTTTTTTTTTGCATATTTTGACATTCCATTACTGTCAATTTTTAAATTTTATTGCCATCTTTAATTTTTATTGCCAGTATTGCTTAATTTTCAAAAAAATTTGCGAAAGCTTTAGAGAGTACCAAATTGGCAATTAGCTTTCGGATCGAAATTGCATTCGCATCGCAATAGAGAGTAGCCTCCCAGCTTAATTTTTATTTTATTGCACCCATAAAAAAAGGTTTCTACGCCACTGCTTGGAATGTTTTAAAACTAAAAAAAACTTTTTGAATAAATGACTGCTGAGGAATAAAAAAATCTGTTAATGAGTTTTTATTAATTTTTTCAATTCCATAGCGTTGCGATGCGAATGCATTTTCGATAAAAACGCTAAAAGCGATAAGAGGCCAATTTGGTACTCTTTATCGCTTTCGAAAAATTTTTGAAAACGAGGCAACACTGGCAATAAAAGATGGCGAAGATTGACGGTGATGAAATGTCAAAATAAGAAAGGAAAGTTAACGTGCCGTGTGTTTTTGTTTGCAAATTTATATCCAGTAAATAGTGATGATTTGCGATAAGAAAAGAGATAAAGAAGACAAATGCGCAAAAGTGTTAAAGAGAATTAATCACCCATATTTTTTCGCATCGGAATAGAAAGTAGCGCCCGCCCAGTCCTTCAAAATATTTTAGTTGTATCTTTTTTCCTAATTACAGGCAAAAGTTGGTTTCTACTTCAAAATAACTGACCATATTTTGAAGCTCAAGACCAATTTTTAATATTTTTGATCAAGTCAGCATGTATAGCGTAAAACAAATAAAAATAAGTTGAGTTCTTTAGCGGTCCTAAGATAAAACGATCCATTCACAACTTTCTAAATGAGTGTTGAAATAGCTTCGGCTTTAGCATTGCCTGGTAAAGTATTGCTTCTTTTTGTTTATAGGTATTATCGTCGTTCCGAAGTTATCTTCACGTATGTATGTATACCACAAATGCAAAAAAAAAAAAATGAGATAAGTCTTTTTCATGTGTTCTCTATGGTCTCTATGGACCTTCCTTCGTGGCTTGTTTTCTCAAAGTTGATTTTATAGATTCGTCGTCTCTGGCAGATGTTTTATATTGTAAAGATTCAATTTGCTAAAAAAAAATTGTTGATATACGTGAAGATAACTTTCGCACGACGCTATGCTTAAAGAAGTTAATTTTTAACTTTAATTGTTATTTAAAGAGTTTTCATGGGATGGATAGTTTGAGTAAATCTTCGTAGCTTATAATTTCAAAAATTATTTCGATGCAATTACAGAGATTTACTTTTGCGCACTAGATATTTTGTTTTACTGTCAGTCAATTTTGCTTGTTCGATACATTTTAACTTTCACCTTATCTGCTGTGTACTTTTCATAGTACATATATCCACTCTCCATTTTAAAACATATTTTAGGCGCTTTTTTATTTACAAGTTAATTTTTTTTTAATAAATACATATTTTAGAATAATTTTTAAATTATTTTTTATTTAACAATTAGAATTTGGATGCAAGAAACTCAAATTTAATAAACAATAATTTTAAAAAAGGCCTTCTTATTCAAAATAATTTTATTGTACCTACATAAGTTAAACTTGCAAAAGTCCCTTTAAAAAAAATCATTTGCTATAATAATTTATACATATTTCTGAATTAAGTGGACCGAAATTAGACAGTAAGATTTTACTGAATAATAAGGTCGAATAATTTCCAAGTCTCCAAAAAAAACTTGAAATTTCATACGAAATTAAATCCTAATACATATAGGGATTTTTCATTTTGCTCGAAAACTACCGGACCACTTTGGCCAGCGAATTCTATACGGCTCAATTCCATCGCCTAAATCCGAAAATAAGTACAAAAACTTATTTAAAGCCACTTGTTAAAGAGATTTTTAAGAATTTTTTTATTCTTAGAACCCCTGCAGTTTTTAAAATGCCCTTAAGGTATGCTTTATAAAATAAAACTTACCAAATTTTCTTAGGCGTTTTTTTTTTTTAATTAACTTTAAAAAACTTGAGAAATTTATGATAGAAAGACTTAGTCCAGAACATAATACACCCAAAGCCGACCAATTTTATTTTGAAGGTCGGCATTCGATTATTCAGACACAAAGATCATATCGCATAATAAGCGATTAGGCCCATTTTCACCTCAATGGTCACGTGAATAAACAAAATTGCAGAACAAGAGGCACCCAAAATCCAAGATTAATTGTTGCATTTCAAATGCACCCACTAAGATGCAACTAATATGTTTTGGACCATATTTTTTTAAAATTTAATTACAAATTCTTTAAGGCCCGAGGTAGAGAAAAATTCAGAATTGTGGCCTGTCCAACAATGGCTCTTCTGCGCAAAATTTTTGGAGATCAACTAATATCGCGTTTTTTTTATTTCAACTGGCCAACACGTTAGCCCGAGTTAACGAGTACCATTTTTTTTGTTTACCTAAAGGGTAAGGTGAGCCAAAAACCATTCAACAGTTTAAGGTACATACCTATACGAGATGTGAGGACGCTGGGACCACAAATTCTAAAAAAAAAATTATGGGAAACCTCTGGAAAAAGCACGCCAGGTCGAAGCACACAATAGGCACGCACCATTTGAAAGATATTATCTTCAAAACATAGTTTGCAAACTATAATCTACACTCTAATAAATAACAAAACGTTACTTTATAACAAACACCGGCTTCGCTAACTAAAGGATTTGGAATCGGTATTTTTAAATTAAGAATTTAAAAATTTTGAAACTTAGAATTCTGAAGAATTCGAGATTTTGACATTTCGGAATCTTGAAACTAGGGATTTTGATAATATTCCTTTGTTTTTTTTTTTTGGGTAGTGTGATGAGTCCTGTTAAAATCTCTATTGGAATTTCAGTCTGAATATATAGGAGAATATAATTTTGTGTAAAGAAACAAAGTCAAATCATTGAAATATTGGAACTTATAAATTTTGCGTAATTTATTTTTAACGGGAAAGGGAGGCTTTCTTAATTTTTAGTGTTTTTTTTTTTTTTTTTTTTTTTTTTTGGAAATATGTATATGGGCACTTCCACGAAAAGTCTACTTTTTGTAACATAACGCCAGCAAGAGCAAATAAGCTTGTATTTTGGACCCATGTTGTTCAAATGTTATCACTTTAGTGACTTAATGTAGAGCTAGTTGGGCTTAATACCAAAATATAATAAAGTAAATTATACACATAAAATTTTTTAAGAAACAATTTTATTTACTTGCTGGCGTTACGATATATAAAGTAGATTTTTTGCAGGAAATGCCCATATTCTATAATTTTCCTTTATTTTACATAAATATTAATAAACAAAATTTAATTGATTGTCGGAATTCACACTTTCAATGATGAACCACACAATCAACCAAACAAACTCATTACAATAATCACACATTTTTTTCAATAATTGGACTTGAAAGGTGTTCAACTTGAAAGGTAAATTTCTATATGAGGTTTTTTGTTAACCAACTAGATTCTTTTTTAAAGAACTAGGTAAGCGGCAGTGGAGGCAACTACAAGTAATTGAAAAAAATAAAGCAACCACCAGGCTTCAAGCAGTAGCAACTCCAAATTTAAATGAGGGTATGGCGTTCCTTCATTGAGGAGTACCCGGTTATCCACACCAAAATAAAACAAATGAACGAACATTAATTCCTTACAAAAGAGAATTTTGTTGTTAAAAAAATATATAAAAAAGAAAACAAAGCCGTAGAATAACAATATAAAGCAAAAAACGCTCACAAAATAATGAATAAATTTACGCCAATGCTAAAAGGATGGATGGCTGGTAGGATTCTTTAGATGGAAGAATGGCTGGATGGTTGGTTGTGTGGCTGTAACGAACGAATAAATGTATGGTTTGGTTATAAATGGTTTTTATTCATTCTCCATTCAAAGTCAAGGACTTTAGCTTGTTTTAATTAAGTTTTTACTAAAAGGTGGCGCAGTCACCAAAAAATTTATTCCAACAATCTCAAACAAACACATACAATGAAATTACGGTGTAATCAAGAAAAATAAAATAAAGACCCAATTGGACATTAGGGCTTTTTAAAGCATACAATTGTCCTAAAAAACTAGTTGAAGACATTTTTAAGATGCTACTGCGCGCTTTCAAGGACTTTAAATTTCCTAAAGAATCGAAAAAAACAATTAGATGTTTATTTAAGGCCGTTTTACACTATCATACAAGTCTTGAGAATTTTGACGAAAATGCTTCCCGATCTTATTATTGTTTGAAATTTTCAAAAAACAATAACAACTTATCACGACAGGGTTGCATTTTCCTTAAAATTCGACTTGTACGACTTGTGTGATAGTGTAAATTACCCTTTAGCCATTTTTCTTTCAGCGAATTTTTCGTTGAAATAATTGGGCCATTTTTTATTACTTTTTAAAGAACTTTGTAATCATAGAGCACCCAATTTTCCTACAGGGTACTTAAAAATATTTTTATATACCTTTTATAAAATTTCAATATGGCTGGTGTTGACTGCATGTGTATAATGCAGGTTGGCTTCTTGTAGAATCATAAGAAAATTAATTAATTTTTCCCTCTTATTGAATTATATAAAATAATGTTCACAATTCAATTAGTTATGGAAAGAATAATTTGTATTATACTATTATTTAACTAGTTAAAATAGTTTGGGATTGAAAAAAAAATTGTGGTTGTTTAACAACATAATTTTTATCTTTAAGCAATTTAAATATTTTAGTCAGGCGCTCAACTGCTTTTAGCGCTTCTTAAGAATTAAAAAACAACATTAAAATTTATTAGGCTTTAAAGCTGTTTAAAGTTTTTTTTGAAGTCTAGTTCCTCTTAATTTATTGTAAACATTCGAAAATTATTCCCCTCTAAAAGAAAAAATTCCATAATTTGTTTTTTTATTTCTGTTTAAAAAATAGAAATTATTTAAAAAAATATAATAAAACACTCATAATGTTTCTATTCATGTTCTTATTTTCCTCTAAATCATCTAAAGAATTAGAAATAATTTCCTTTTTCTTTTCTTTAGGGTTTCTTGTAAATCCTTAATGGTCCTTTGATGGCTCATTTGAATTGTCAATTGTTCATTTAAATCCCATTTCTAAAATACAAAAACTTCAGTTTCGTTTTCTATGAACTTTTATAAATTTTTTTCTATTTCTGCTATTTTATAAAATAAGCAAACAGTACTAGATATTTTGTATAAAAAAATAAGGCAGGGATTTAAAGGTTCAAAATCATGGAGTTGACAAAAGTTTTGTGTCCAATTGGGTAAAAAATTATGTTAATAAAATTTAAAGCAAGTGTGTTTAAAAATTAAGCTTTTTACTTAACGCTTTCTAAAAGCTCAAGGTTTTGTGAAAAGTTTAATAAAAGCTATAAGCTTTAAAAAAACTATTTAATATAAGAATCATAAAATGTTTACGAAAGCTTTACACTTTAGAAAAAGTTTCGCAAAGTATTTAATGAAAGTTTAAAGCTACATGGAAAGTCTCGCAGCTTTATAAAATAGTAAATGAAAACTTTAAGTTTAAAAAAGCCCCTTACTTGCAATAAATGTTTAAAAAAATCTTTCACCTAAGTAAAACGCTTCATGAAAGCTTTTAAGGATAAAAAATATTTGTTACTAAAGCTTTAAGCTGCATTAAAAGTTTGTTAAAAGATTTGAGCTTTATAAATTAGTTTACGAACCTTTAACTTTCTCAAAATGTTTTATGAAAGCTTTAACCTAAAAAAAAAATTTAATAAAAGTTCAAAGTTCACATATAAGAATTATAAAGCCTAAAGCTTTTGTTAAGCTTTAAAAAAATATTTTAAAAAGTTAAGACTTTTAGAAAAGGTTTAATTAAGCTTTTAATGAACAACAAAAACAATAACAAAATTTTTTTAAATCTATAGATACTTTTCTAAAACCTTAAAGCATATAAAAGTTAACAAACATTGAAATTTGATTAAGTATAATGGATAGCTTTAAGCTTTTTTAGCCTTATTCATAAAAAATAAAACAGGTTTTTAAAAGGTTTATGAAACGGATTTTCTATTAAACTTTATTCAATTAACCTTTAATAAACCTGTTTTATTTATTATTAATAAGGGTTAATATTTGAAAGCTCCCTAAAAATAAATTAATCTGCCATTTTTAGATATACAGGCCAGTTTTGAAAATCACACCGAAAACATAAAAACTGAACACCACAATATCACACGGGTGATTTTCAAACCAACATGTAATTTAAAATCACGTGATTTAAATTAAAGTGATTTTCTGTGCAGGCCTGATAGACGTTGTTTTTAAATTTACTCCTTTTAAGCTCTGCTTTTTTTGTGAAAGCTTTCTTAAGTTTGCTACACTTATATATTCCATTTAAAAATATAGGGATCAAGTATCTCATGACTCTTTTATTTCATATTTATTTTTTTCATTTACTGCTTAATACAAAAAATCCTACTTCATCAAACATTGAAGTAACAATTTCTAAAAGAAACGGTGAAAATAATCCTTAAGATATAAGAATAGAAATAAATGCAAATAAATAGCAAAAGGGCAGGATAAAAACCTCAGCAGAACTCATTTGGGAATTGCGCAATTGTTTGTGAATACAAACAAATTCTAAAGAAATTTTATGAAACTAGAATAAAAAAATATAAAAGAAGTATCTAATGAAATGGAAAATTAAAAGGAATTAAAAACAATTGCGAAATTTTTTCAAAATTGTCATATTTAAGGCATAATTTTTTTGCAAACATCAAGGACAACAAAAGGATATTATAAGAAACTTAAGCGATCGATAGGAAAGTGATATTTTCGGGGACAATAAAATGAACAATCACAGATTGAGATTATCTCGTAAAGAACAAAAAGACATTTAAGATGTGATATTAGAGATAAGAGAGAAAAAGAGAGTGAGAGCAAAAAGGAATTCCTGAAAACTCACACATGCCTTTTTGAATGAAAATTGATACTTTTCTTTCCATATTCGAAGACACACATGATAGTGTTTAAGATATTTGATGGAATGTCATATGAGTTTTTAGAAAAGAAGCCAATATCTATGGCAAAGAAATCAGAAAACAATAGTTCTATTCTCCAAAAAAAAAAAAAAAAAAAAAAAAACTGACATATGCACACACCCATATAAGCAGCAGCACTTGAGAGATCCTTTGATTTGGACAAAAAGATTTGCCAAAGACGATTAGAATGACAAAAACACTCATCCAATTCATTCGTTCATTCATTGATTCGCTCACATATGAAATACTTAAAAACATTGCAAAAATAATGATAAAAAAGGAGACATTTGTGAAAAGAAATAGAAAAAAAAACTGTTAGGAATTTGTTTTAGCCAAGAAAAGATTCATTGGAAAACTTATTAAATGAAATACGATAATCTGGGGCACAACCACAAATGAACTAGAGATTAAACAATTGTCAAGTTACAAAAAAAAAAAAAAAAAAAAAAAAAAAAAAACTATTGACCATTTGCGTAAAAATAGCAGTTTTTATATGGATTACAAAACAGTTTATTTTATTTCTCTTAACAAAATTATCCGGATTGAAAACGAAATAAAAAGACATGAGTAGTAAAAAGGCAACCCCCTTAAGTATCTTGATATAATTTGAATTTATTCAGATGAGTTGGCCAGTTAAAAAAAAAAGATTTGAAGGATTTCTATTTAGATTAAGAACCAGCACACATGTAAGGTTTTTTCTATAGATATAAACAAACAAAAAAAAAAAAAAAAACTACACTTAAAATATTTGTATGTTCCTCTTAGGAATAAAAAATAATAATAATATAGGCGCATATTCAAAAATCATAACTAAAGTTGTAACTAACAAAACAGAAACTAAAAAATAGTTCATAGATAGTTATAGATCTTATTCACAATTCATAACTAACGTAGTAACAGCTCTCAGCTGATAGAAGAAATGCTACCATGCATATTGGCATTTAGAGAAAATTAAATGTCGATAATATTTTGAACGATATATGTATTCTGTAATTAATTAAAAAGCTTATAAAACTATTAAAATCTCATTTTTTGTTCTTTAAAAAATTAACGCAAATACTAAAAAAGTTGTTTTTTGGTTATAATAGTATATAAGTCAATTAAAATAATAATAAAAATATTCAAAAGAATTTTATCGACTAAGAACACATCTCTAGTTTATTTTTTTATGGATTTTTTTTGGTGCAGCAGAAATTCATTTTAAACACAAATTATAATTGCAGCGTGTTTTATACGTCTTAACAGTTTTTTGTCATGTTTTTATCTGTTATTATTTGAATATCTCTTATAATTCTTTCCATTTATTTTTTATAACCACTTCAAAAATGTTGTACTTTTGAAATAAATTATAAAATGATATCAATCAGCTGTTCTTTGAATGTATTAGTTAGTTGGCATTTAGTTACAGCTTTACCTATAATTAAGTGTAAACTTTTTATGCTGCAAGTAATCATCTGTGAATAGCTTAAATAGGTACTTAAAAAAGTTTACACTTGGTAATGATTTATGAATATGCGCCATAATGTCTAAGAAAAAAGTGGAAAATGTATTTAAAAAGTATAAATCTAACTTCTCAAAAAGATCTGGTTGAAAAATTATTTGTTAGAAAACAGTATAACAGGCTTTAAGCTTTCAGAATTTTGCCGCTTTAGCCGACCGTAAATGTAATGAAATGCAATGTAACGTACCGTAACGTACTGTAAGCTCGTTTGTCTACTTATAGAACATGTAAAAACGTGTCAGCTGTTTTTCAAAAACTTAAACAAAAAAGCATTAGTATTAGGGTGTTCAATTAATCGGGTTTTGTTTTTGTTCGATTAAACGATTGATCGCTATTTGGCATTTTTAACTTATTCGATTAAACAAATAAAATTTTAAAATTAATCGATTAATCGAATATTTCTAAATCCAGAAATTTTATAAATTCCGAAATTTTTTTGATAATTTTAGACAAAATTAATATTTGAGTATATAATAGGGTATTCATTTAATCGGGCTTTTGCTTTAATCGGTTAATCGCTCGATTAATTAATCGAGGTTTTGGTTTAATCGGTTAATAATCGGTTAATTCTGTTATTGATCGGTTAACCGATTAATAAAATTGTTTTATAAATTAAGTAATTTCAATAAATAAAAATGAAAAATTATTTATTATTTGGAGTTTATTAGTAAAAAAAAAATATAAGACAACAATTCTTGAACTAAAACAAACAAAAAAATAATTTATAACTATGTTATACATACATATTTTTAAATTAATACATATATGTATTATGTATTAATTAAAAAATAAACTGCGTGATCATTTTATTTCAATAGTTTAAGCAGATCTTATAAAATAATCCTTTAGTTTTTCTTTAGTTTTGATAAAACTTGACATGGAAAAAATTCTTTCAATTATCGTAGATGTTGGAGATATTGAAAGCAACCCATAATACAAAATTTCCAATTCTCAGTCCTTTTACTGGATTTCTCTAAACATATAAAATCTTCCATTATGCCATTAGAGTCCTGATTTATTTTTTTTTAAATTTTTAATAATTTTCATTATTTCGGTTAATTTTGTTGTTGTGTTACTATCGAGAGTTTCTTCTGTTGGCAGGTCATTACCAAACTTATCCAGGCAAAGCTCAGCACCGAGCATTTTGCAAAAAAAGTTCATTTCCGACTTTCTTTATTTCTTATTTTGTACTGTATTTTAAGAATGAATTTCTTGATGGAAATATATTGTATGAAAAAATATTTCTAAACACAACTTTTTTGGTGCACTTTAGTAACATTTTTGCTGAACTTTGGTACAGATAACATTGTAAAATTCGACATTATTGCATTGTAGAATGCATTTAATGAAGCGAGTTGGTTTGCAACTGCCGTTTTGAAACTCACCCATGGTAAAAAAACACAAAAAATATGGTTTAATACCTCAAAAAATCAAAAATTTTGCTACATCGGTTAATCGGTTAATCGACTGAAATTAACCGGTTTAATCGTTAATCGAAAAAAGACAATTTTAAATTAACCGATCAGTTAATCGGGTAGTTATTAATCGGTTAACCGATTAACGGTTAACCGAATGAATACCCTAGTATATAAACATTCTTTTTAAATAAAATTTTTCAATGTACTAGCTCCAAATTGCTGGTTCACTTTCGGGCACTAAGTTTTTAACATTGGATTTTTTGAAACAAATAATTTCCTCTAGAGAATCGATCGAAGGATCTTGTTTAAAATATTTATTCATTGGATCTCTTGTAGCCCCTTTGATTTTGTAAGTGTAGCATCTTCTTCAAGTGCTATGTTTTGGTCACAGTGTAAGTGGTAAATTAGTGAAGTTGTTGAAGAACATTTACGTTCATAAATTTTTGGACACCTGTTACATTAAGCATTATTAAATTTATCCTTCGTACAATATTTTTTAACCAAACTCATTCTAAAGAGAGAAACGCATGAACTATTTTGTTCTAGAATCTAGATATCGAAATCAAGCGGATTTAAAATCGAGCAAATTTTTAAAACGACCCTGTAATGAAAGTTCATAAAATTATTCCATTTTATCTACTTTATTCTTTAAGTATCTATTATTTTTGCAAGTAACACAAAAAACTACGGTCATTTTGTAAATAATAATTGAATCTAAGTTATCGTTCAATTTTAATCTCATACCTACTTTTGTCGCTTTTTCTTTTGTGAAATTAATTATTAAATTGTGTTGAAAAAATGCAACAAAAATATAAGCTTTGGCTAACACTTACTTCAATGTCACAACTTCTGAAACAGGTTTTCAGGACCACAATAAATAATTTTTAAACAAAGCAAAACGTTTAATTTTTATTTGTTTGTTGGGTAAGAGTAATAATATCATTAAATGGGTACAAAGCTGAAAACCGGTACAACTCAGGAACGGTAAGAGCAAATTCAAAAATGTTTGTTTCTTTCAAACTGCATTGTTGGTTTGTTTCATTTTCATAAAAATTTTAAGAGTTATAAAGCGTTATTTAAAAAATTTGTGGAAAAATTACGAAAAATTTTAATGCAGGCTGCATAAATGAGCAAATGCATTGCAAAAACTTAGTCTTTGTACACCAAAATAAAGCTTGGTCATTTTTCTTTTAAATTATTTACTTAAAAGTAAAAAAAAAATCGCAGTTTTTGACAAAGTTATGAAGAAAACTAGATTTTTGGCAAAAATTCGACTTCAGCAACCTCTAAACCTCTTCCCTTTAAGCTTTTAAATAAGGCTTGAGTCCAAAAAAAAACCAGACTTTTTATTGTTTGTGTATATGCATTCATTTGGTTTTTTTAAAGCATCTAAGCGTATATTTGTATAAATGCAAATATGTATGTATTTTAAGTTGTTTTGTCAAAAGTCCACAGATATAATTACTGAAAAAAGTACCTAAGAAAAAGAGTGATTTTGCCCGCATTCCATTTAAAATACAAGCAGCCCATCACTATCTACAACTGTCACGTAACCTCGTAATAAAATTCTATTTTCTACAGATTGGCACGTTACGGTTAAGTGGCATTACAGTCAGTTAACCATTTGCATTGTTTTTCATAAAACAGAAACGATCAGCTGTTTACATTACATTTACCTTTCTACATTTACGATCGGCTAACGGGGCCTTTAAAATATATTTATACATATTTTTAAAACTTCTGGTGCGATTAAAAACATACATATGTACATAAAAATCATAGAGGAAGTCCTCAGCTTTCATAAAATTAGATTAACAACCACCGTTTAAAATACGAATTGTAAAAGAGAGAAGCAATCTCGGTTTTTGAGCCCAAAAATATCAGTCCTAGTAATTTTAAGAAAAATATAAATCTTTTTAAGCTGGTCACATTAAAAAAAAAAAATGTAAACAAAA
Organism: Pollenia griseotomentosa; assembly: GCA_963931875.1. Taxonomy (NCBI): domain Eukaryota; kingdom Metazoa; phylum Arthropoda; class Insecta; order Diptera; family Polleniidae; genus Pollenia; species Pollenia griseotomentosa. The sequence continues at coordinate 6,132,368 of OZ007562.1, read as the reverse complement.
ATCTTAGAGGAGTTTTTAAGCTTTTAAATATTTAACCCCCAGTTAAAATACAAATTGTGATATAAAATTTCAAGGTCAATTTCAATGTTAAAAAATGTCAATCATAGTACTTTTAAGATATACAGTGAAAACTCCGTATAGTGGACACTCTCTTTAGCGGACACCCCCTTTTAATGGACAAAAACTCTGAAACGTAGCACCAAAAAATAATTTTCATGTAAATGAACCTCCGATAGGTGGACACTCCCTTATATGGACATGGACAAGCATTTTGTATATATTTTGGTTGAAAACCCTCCATTATGTGGACATCTTCATAAAATCGCTGAAAATTTTTTAAATGTTTTTGTATAATTTTTTTTATCTGGCATCGCTTTTGCATATTTTCGTTTTGTTTTCAAATATTATTCATTTGGTAACTCTGAAGCAACTAAATATGTAATTATCAGGGGTGTCATGGAAATCGAAAACGTAAAACGAAAGAATTTGGAAGTTCTTTTTAATAAACTTTTAATCAAATTTTTAAAATTTTTGTTAAAGAATTATGTTAAATGGAGCAATATTTGTATAATAATTGTCATAAAATTCTTTTATTACAGAAATCTTATTGAAAAGCGACTATTAAAATTCTTTCGTTTTCGATTTCCATGAAACCCCTGTATGTTTTTCTGCTGTGTATGGGGAATTCACGAAATTTAGTTTTTGTTGTTAAATTAACTTATTGGTTTTGTGTCAAAAATGGCTTCACAGCGAAAGTGTTTAACATTAAAAGAAAAAGTGGAAATTATTGAATCCTCAAAAAAAGATAAATGTTCGGTTCGGAAATTAGCAGAAAGGTTTGTTATTATAAAATTGTATGTGCTATTTAGGTGTAGATCAAATTAATATTGATCTTCTTTCAGCTTTCACATCGGCTTTCATATAAGCAATTTTTTTAAAGCGATTTAAAATTATAAATTACAAAACATTTTAAACTAGTGAACATGTACGTATTAATGAAATTGGAATGATCTCTTTTGGTTTTGTTTTTGTTATTAAATAAAATACAACAAATATTAGGCACTTTTTATTAGACCTCCCCTTAGGTGGACACCTCTCAATAATGGACAAATTTCAGGCGACCGCAGCTGTCCACTATAGAGAGTTTTCACTGTACATACATATAATTTTATTTTAACAACAGGTTAGCCATAGAGGGGTCTTTAAGCTTATTTCTAGCCACCCTGCCATAAAAAAGTGTGATAGAAAGTTTCAAGGTCGACTACTTTTAGTGCAAAACAATTTCAGTTTTAGTAAATTTAAAATATAGAAATCATTTTAACTACTTGTGCAAACAAAAAAGATGTAGGTACCTAAACATTATGGAGAGGTACACAGAAAAATTCTCCAAAATTTTTTATTAATTAAAGCATATGTATGTACAGTAGTTTTCGGTTAATTGAGCCCCGCTTAATTGAGTTTCCCGTTTTATTGCACTAAAAACCATGGAACGAAATCATTCAGTATAACAGTCTATGTAAAAATACCCGTTTAGTTGAGTTCCGTTTAATTGCGTCACCCGCTTAATTATTTCGCAAAATAAGACCACATTGCGAAAAACAAAAGCAAATGTTTCGGTTAATTGTTTCCCTCTACTTAATGTGTTTTTGCTCCACAAAAATCAAGAAAGTCATGTTTCATGTTTCAGTTTTATAAATAAATGTTATATAAAACAAATAAAGAAATGAGTTAAATTTTCTATCTACACATGGGTGTTTCGCTTTATTGCACATCTTGCTCAATTAAGCGATTTTCGTTTTAATTGCGTCGGCGACTCAATTAACCGTGTACTGCTTAATTGAGTTCCCGTTTAATTGCGTCAAAAGTCGTGCATTTTTAGAAACTCAATTAAGCGGAAATAACTGTATACCTTATTTTAACCATTCTTTTCTTTTAGTGCAAAAATTAATTTCATATTTCATTCTTAAAAATGTTACAAAGAAGAGAGAACATGCATTGAAAAACAATTTCTCTAGAAAATATAAATATGTATCTCTAAGAAATCGCTTTGAGGATTGGAGTTTTTTTTCTTATCATTTTTTTAACAATATTTTTTTTTCTTTTGTGCTTTCTAGGAAACCTTTATTACACCATTCTTTGAACTTTTTTCATTCGTTTTCTCCCAGCAACAATTATTTTGTTATGACAATTGTTGGTCGGATTATTCATGTGTGATTTAGGAAGTATTTGAATGGGAATGGGTGATGAATTTGTAAATTGCCGGCAGGAATAAAAATAAATATTTATGATTTCAAAGCACTAAGTAATGTTCAATAATAATAATTCAGATTATTTACAAATTAATGTGAATTATATTATGTATGGGGAGTTCCATATTCATACAAATATGTTTAGTAATTGAATTTTTATACCGCTGACTCAATATCACAAGTTTGTATGTGAAATAGCAAAATATGAAGAAAATCAAGTTTATAATTATTTATTTTTATTTACAATTTCCAAATCAAGTGACGTAACAAAGTTTAGTTAAACAAGGTGACAAAGAACTTGTTCCTGGGTCATCACTAAAAGTTGTAAATTGTCATAAAAAACCCTAAATACAACACTAACTGAAAACTAAAAAGAAATTTTAAATATACAGGGGTGTTCTGGAAATCGAAAATGCAAAACGCAAGAATTCTAAACGTCGTTTTTTAATAAAATTTCTGTTATAAAAAAATTATGACAAATATTTCTCTATTAAACAGAATTTCATAACAAAAATTATAAATCTTACATTAGAAGTGTATTAAAATGCTTGAGTTTTGCGTTTTCAGTTTCAAGAACACCCCTGATAGAGTGTTTTTTAACTGCATGATAATTTAAACTGATAATAAAAGACAGAAATATTGTTTGAACTAAATTTTTTTTATAATCTAATAGATAATTTTATGGAATTATCTACGTGTTACATGGTTTTCCAATAAATCTGGCCATATATTCGCTTTCGAAACTTCAAGATTTGCAGGTTTGTCGGCGTAAACTTAACAGCCTTAACAGAGCCACACAAAAAGTAATTTAGAGGCGTTAAGTCGCACGAACGAGGGGACCAGTAAACGGTACCACATTTTGCAATAAATCGATTGTTAAGCGCGTTGTATTGCAAATTGCAACGTCTTTTTGGAACCAAATGCCGTGGATGTTGAGCTGATAATTAAAAAAAAAAAAAAAACAAGTAGCATAGCTCTATAGCGCTCACCATTGACTGTAACGACAGCTCCTTGCGCACTTCGAATGATCGTGCAAACTGTCAATTTTATTGGATGTTTTGGTGATTCGCTTACGGCTTAAGGATTGTCTTCGCTCTAAATATGATTTTTTTTCAAAGTTAATTTCAATTTGAAAGCATTGTTCTAGCGCTAATCGATTTATGATTTCTTTTTTATTTTTTTTATTTATTAATTTTGTGTATGGAAGATAATCTTTACAGACATTTTAAATTTAATGTTCTTTATTTAGTGTACATTAAACATAAAATACAATACAAAATATATAAAATGTTTATTTAAAAAAATTATGAATTTAATTAAACAAGTGTTCGCCTAACGGTCAAAATTCGACCATAAATTTTTATGTTCATATGAAGAAAACATAATACATCTAAGAATATATGAATATATGAATGTTTCGAGCATTTATTTTTTCCGTTTAGTGGATCGATCCACCACGTGAGTTAATTTAATTTATTAGTTCAATATAAAAAAAAATATTAGAGAATATCAATTGAGGGGCTTAAAGCACAAGGGGTTCAAGTGATTTATTTTAAATAATGAGACTGAAGCGGTTGTTTCGCTTGTGCTCCAAAGGAAGCAGGTATTTTAATGTCAAATGCTTGAATTGTTCACTATATCTAGCGTCCGGATGAGAATCCTACATTCACTTCTTGTGCTCTGAACAACTTCTCCGAAATATACCTATAATTCCATATGTAAACTCAATTTTAGAAAAAGGCACTTAGCCCCCTTGTGCTCTAAGCCCCTCAATTGAAAAACAAAAAAGTATCAAAAAATCTCCGTTTTTGCATGTTTAATTTAATTTTTATATGTAATATTAACGAAAATTAATCAAAGTACCAGATATTGAACGAAAAAGTACAAAAAAGCTCCCCTTACATGTTCCTATTCACCCAGTTTAATGTATAATTTTATGCATATAGGGTGAATATTAACAAAAATTCAAAAAGAACCAGATGAAAAAGAAAACGTACCAACTTTTTTCATCTTATGGGTTTTTATTCACTTAGGACCCTGTACCTTTAATATTATGTTTCTAAGTTAAATATTATATAAAATTTAATAATTATCAAATGCAGCACGGAAAAGTTAAAGAAAGAAATTGAATTTCCCGTATTTATATGGTCAAATTATTTGAAAACCGGTTTCTAAAAAATATCGAATAATCGAACACTCTATTTTTTATTATTTGATAATTGAAAAAAAAAATTTTGTATTTGCATATGTGTTAGTAACAAACTCCGAAAATATTGAACAGATTGTAATAAAATATATATTGCGCACTTCTGTAAGTAAATATCTTTCAAATGGTGTATATTTTGTTCAAATCGGTTGACATACAGAGGAGGAAAGTGTTCTTAACTGTTTTGCCTTTCCCGATTTATATATAGATAATTATTTTGTTCTTAATTACATTAGGACTTAAAGAAAAATCAATATAATTATAGAATTTGTGAAATTCATTGCATATTCTAATAAGAGGATCGGCATTATCATAATTAGCTCGAAAACATCCAACTGATAATGGAATAAACTGACGTGATGGACGTTGAGGAACATTAAACGAAATATTGTGGATTAAAAAACCAGAGCTTACTTCGCCAGTAATTATGTTGAAAATAAACGATATGTTTAACAAAGTCCTACACTGATAGAAAAATGCATCTTCATATTGATGATGCCCTAACATCAGAATTGTGACATCAAATGGCATCAATGATGCAAAAAGTAACATCAATCCAATGACTAACGTCTTCGTACAATTTTGTCATTTTTTACGTGTCATCTATTTTATGACTATAGTGACATCAATTCGATGCCACATTTTGTATATAATTAACATTATTTTCATGATTACAATGTATTATAAGAAGCAAATAAGAAGCCAAAATTCCTATATTCTATTTTTTTAAATTATTTAGTTAAATACATGAAATTTTTGAAGTAGAATGATTACGAAAACCATATGAGGCATGGTGCTGGTGTCTTATTATTGAGAGTTCTGCTGTAAAAAAAAGGTTGTTATTCAACAAACGTGAAACAAACATATGCAACGGGTAAGTAAAAAATAATATTCTCTCACTTTGACTTAAGTCAATTCCAATGACTTTCACTTAATGACAAACTGTCATTAAATTGATGCTAATGTGTCCTTTCTCCGATGTTACTGCGTCATCGCACTGAGGACATGTTGGTCATTTCTGTGATGCCGATGTGTCATCCCATTGATGACATAATTTCTTTTTGACCCTGATGACACTTTGGCCAAGTGATGTTTAGGTTGACATCACAATGATGAAAAGTTTCATGGGGTCAAAAACGAAGACACTTGTCATATTTACATTTATTAAGATTAAACTCCATAAGATTTGTTAGGCACCATGAATAGAACGAGTTTAAGTCATTTTGTAAGTGGTGTTGGCCAGATACTTGACAAGATGGCTTCCCTGAGGTACTCCAGAAAGAATACAATCCGTCTGGAACAGGTGTTTTTAAAAAGAACGGTTTGTTTTCTATTAGTTAAACATGAATGAATCCATTAAATACTGAGGTCTGTGAAACCCAAAAAATATAATTTCTTTTTAATGAGCAAGTGGTTAACTTTATCGAAAGCTTTACTAAAGGCAGTTTATATTCATCAGTTTGTTCTTGTTTCCAAAAATCCACGATTTATTACGGTTGTGAGTTGAAGAAGGTTTGTCGTAGTAGAGTACCTCTTTTGAAATCCATGCTGATAAGGGGATATTCAGTGATGATTTTTTCAAATAATGGGGGTATAATACTTAGATTGGCGATCCCACGGTAGTTTTCCACTTCAGACTTTTTTCCTGATTTATACAAAGGAACTATAAAAGAATCTTTGCAAACGTTAGGAAAATAACCGTATTTTATTGATGCATTGAATATAATTTTTAAAGGGATGCCAATAGCGTCTGCACATTTAACTAAAATATTGCTTGTAATTTTATCCGGTCCATAGTTGTACGAAAATTTAAGGTTGCTTAATTCCACAGATATTGTAGAAATATCAAGAGAAGGTATATTTATTTGATTGATGACTTGCCAAACCTTACTGAACAGAAATTTCAACACAGTTTGACATTCTCAGCTGTTAAATCACATGCAGTAAAAAAAGGGGAATGTAAAAATAAATACGCTCACTGTTTATTGTTGGTGTTTTGTCTAAGCTTTGATATCGTTTGCAAGTGGGACTTGAATGTTTGTAATTCTCATTCGTTTTACAGTTTTATTTGTATAAAACCTTTTCAAAGTCTTTTGAAAAAGCATTTTTTACAACCAAAACATTTCGTAGACATACTTAAGTTTAGTAAGCCTATTTGAAGAAAACTAAAGCGAAGGAAAGGATTTAAATTTCCAAAAAAAAAAAAAAAAAATAAATAATAAAGTTGTTTTTGCTTCTATGCAAATGAGCAACTTAAGTTCGGAACGGCGTAAAAATCTGTATTTATAATATAACAATTGAACAATAATTATAAGGTGTTGCCTTGGTTGCATTTTTTTATGCAAATATTTCATATTTATTTTATTAAAGGTTTAAATTGTTGTTGTCGCTAAGAGCAATCTGCTTTTAAAATTTCTCTTTAATTTATATATACATACGTACATATGTATTTATTATATGAATTTTATGGATTTTTTTATTGAGTATTGTCAATAGCAAAAGAACACGTTTTGAATTTGGGTTCCTTTATTCTGCTTAGAATTTCTTCCGGACGTATTCTTTTTTTTGTAGAAAAATGTTGCTATTTTGGTTGAGTTTATTTAAGAGATATTTTTTGTAAAGCATTACAAATTTTAACGCCTTTTTATATTTGTTTTTTTTTTTTATTCTAGGAATTATATTAATTTTTTTCAGAATTAACAACTTAGAGATAATTGACTTTTGTCGGATTCCTTTTTTAAGAGTCATTTATCTCTTTTTTTCATTCATGGTTTGAAAATTTTATAAGACCTTTATTAATGGCTGAGTCATTGATCGTTGGTTTAAATCCTGAAGCTGTGCCTTTGAAATTTAAAAATAATTCCTAAAACAGAATATATCCAGCAGTTCTTTATTGTTTTAAATGGCGGTTACTTTATAAAGTTCTTCAATTCACACACACACACTCCTAAAGGTGTCAAAGTCATAATTCGTAAATCCCTTTTAAAGGTTCTTAACACATACAGAAACTCTGTCTTACTCCTACAGCTCGAAAAGGCCAAACAGGACCAAACGACCACTATTTAAGGAATTAAAGAGAAGCCAGCTTGTGTGTGTAATTGCAAACGTACGTGTTAAATTATACAACTGTGTAGGTGTGTCACATATACTCTTTTAATTTTTTCATACACTTTACAGGATGTGTAACACCTTGTCATCGTTTTAAAACTGCACATGAATGAATTTTTCCCATTTAGAATACTGTTCCTTTTGTTTTCCACGTACACTGACTTTATTTTTAAAAATTTTAACAAAAAAAGAAACATAAAGTAGAAACACAAGACAAAAGACTTTAAACAAAGTGAATGGAAAGGAAACAAAGACGCTACAGTCTAAAGAGAAAGAAAGAACAAGAACGACGAACGCTTAAAACACACAAGAACGATTCTATATATCTCAAGGAGAAACATTACAAGAAACAAAACAAGACAAAAAAAAAAAATTTAATAGAATAAAAGAAAAAGAATAAAATACTAGGACGTGTAATAAAACAAAAGCACAGTACGAATTAAGCAGGAGGATTCTTTTACTCCTCCTTACATGGACACACTTTCACACAAGAAAACAAAAAAATTAAATGAATACAACAAAAAAATTAAAAGAATTGAATGGTAAAATGAATAAATAAATGAATGAATAATTCAAAAGCAAAACATACCCGCCATTAATAAAACAATAACAAACATTTTTATTGTTTAAATTATATAAGAGAATCATTATAATAAAAAGAGAAGAAAAGAAAGACAAGAATAATAAGAGAATAAAAAAAAACCAAACAAAGTGCATTTTGTTAAACGGACATCAGAACTAATGCGATAACAAGTGTATGGAAGTTAAAAATTTTTATTATATACATATAAAAAAAAGAAGCAGATTACATTCCAACATACACCAAGGAATTACTGTATTGCCCAACCAAGTCAAGAGAGAACGCATGAATGAATGACTGACACAATTAAGTTTTAGAACAGAGTAAATAAACAAACAAAAACTGTTTTACAAAGTTGGTGCCAGTTACAATTGTGTCCAGTTAAAAAGAAAAGTTCTGTACTGTACTTTTTCCAAAAAAAAAAAAAGTTTTTTAAACCAATTTCCACAATAAATGCAACAGCAATTGGACAAGTGACAGAATTATTAAAGTTTGAAACACGTCCAGAAGCAAAAAAACCTTAAGCAAATATTTTTTATAATTTTTTTTAATTTATAGCAATATTTTCGGTGTTTCTCCTTTGTGACCCATACACGATTCAATTCAATTGTCAACTGAGTCTTTCAACTAAATTGATGCTTGGCCACGCACTTTGTAAATTGAATTGAAAGATTTAAAATTAGTTTTAAAAATAGTTGTGATTTTTAGTTGAACTGTTAATTTTTAATTTTTGATATTTTTAGTTAGGCTTGAGTTCATCAAATTATTTTTACTGAAGGAAGGAATTTTACAACATGAAATTTTTATTAAAATTTATTGGCTGGGACTGAGCTGAACCTGGGTTGAATTTACATGTTTCAAGAATCACCACATTCTTTCATTAGAACTCTTTGAGTTCTAACCTCTGCACCACTGCTGTGCCCGCCAGCCAACAGTCAAACATCAATCTGTAACCAGTGGTACTGGTGGTTCGAAATTTGCTACAATTATCATTTTCAATTTTATATTACATGTTGCTACCTCTGTTCTGTTTTTTCTAATTCTTTCTGTCAAGGCTCTGTCTTGAAAACTTAAATACATTTGTTTATTATGTTTTTGTACACTTTCGTCTACATTTTATTTGTACAACTTGAAGTACAAATGTAAACATTAGAAGCTTGTGCTAAAGCTCAGCCAAGAAAGTTATCATTAAATTTTAATAAAAATTTCATGTTGTAAAATTCCTTCTTTCAGTAAAAATAATTAAATAAAAAGTAAATATGATGAACTCAAGCCTAAATAAAAATATCAAAAATTGAAACGTTAATGGGCTGCTTTATACAAATAAAATTTTACGTTTTCTTACATGTATGAAATATATTTCGATGTTTATTTTTATAAAAAAATTTTGCAGATTTATAACATTTACAAAAAAAAAAAAATATTCAATTCACAAGCTCGCATTATCGTCGTATTTGTTGTATAATCGTATACAAATACAATGTTGTATTTTTGTTGTTGGCAATTTTCATACAAAAGTGTGGTACAATTATACGATTGATTTTTATATGTTTTGAAAAATGTTGTATTTATAAAGGGCTTGGAAATGTTCGATTTGTTTGGTGAATTTTTAAAAAAATTCATCGAAACCAGAAATATGCTCTAAAAAATGCATTTAATGCGCATTAAATATGCAGTAAAAACTTGAAAATATGCCCTGAAAATTGTTTAATATATCCCCCAAAAAGTTCAAGAATTACTTATTTCAAAAAAAAAAAAAATATACAACAATTTAATAACAGTTCCATTTAATAAAAACAATCCTAAAATTATAATCGGTAAAGCCAAAACACCATAGTAAAGGGTCCGCCAAATAACTTTTTTTTTTGAAAATGCTATAAAAAAAAACTACTGAATATTTTCTCAAATTTTTTTTTTTATTTGAAAGTACAATCCTTCCGATTAATAATGGAAAATAATTTCATTCAAATGGCTGCCTCGGCTGGCCATGCAGTAGCCTACACAATCGGTCCAATTTTTAAGCACATTATCGATTGTGTGCAGCTGTATTTCACCAATGGCTTCACGAATATTGTCCTTTTAAGCGTCAATTGTCTCTGGCTTGTCGGCGTAACACTTATATTTGCCGGCACCCCACAAATAATAGTCCAACGGTGTCAAATCGCAGCTCCGAGGTGGCCAAACGACATCAGCTCTTCGGCTGATAATGCGATCTTCAAAAACAGGACGCATTGCGCCGTCCTGTTGAAACCAAATGTTGCCAATATCCTCCTCTTCAATTTTTGTGAACAAAAATTCGTTCAACATGGCCCGATAACTATCGGCATTGACTGTAACGGCCACTCCTTGCTCATTTTCGAAGAAAAATGGCCCAACTATGCCTCTGGACCAAAATCCGCACCAAACAGTGACTCGTTTTGGGTGCATCGGCTTTTCAATGAATACAATTTTGCTTGTTTACATACCCGCCAAGATCAAAATGAGCTTCATCTGAAAAGATGATTTTTTTGGCAAAATCGGCATCTTCTGTAAGTCGATCGCAGGCCCACTTAGCGAAGCGAAAACGCATTGGATGGTCAGTTGGCTTCAACTCCTGAACCAATTGGACTTTGAATGGCGTCATACCAAGGTCTTTATGCAAAATTCGTCTCAATGATGTCTCCGAAATGTTCAATTGTTGAGAACGACGGTGAATTGATGTTGATGGCGCTTCACGCACACTTTCTGCCACAGCAGCAATATTCTCGGGTGTACGCACTGTTTTTGGCTTTTCACGCTTTGGTTTATCGATGAGGATGCCAGTTTCTTTCACTTTTTTCACAAGATAACGAACATACGGAGCTGACGGTCAGAGACCTGCGCCTTGACGGCTGAAGCCGGCTGAGCCGCGCCGCCGATTATTTTTAACAGCCGCCGCCGCCGAAAATTTATCGACTACAGTCGGCTTAAAATCAGCCGCCGGTCACAGTCATTTAATCGAATATTCCCTACAAGAAATGCATATCCAAAACTAGAAAAAAATTTTTTCCATTCTTTTTATTTTTTATAAAAACAGTTTTTTTTAATAAATAAAAATTTTAATGAGTAAGATATAGATAGTCCTTGTATATTTTCAAAGGTTTTGCGGTAAAAATTTAAAATCTCATTTAGGAATAGATTTTAGTCACAAGAATTAAAATAAGTATACATATATGCAAATTAATTTTATTATTCAAACTAAAATATGAAAAGTTGGTAAAAAAATAATTTTTAAATTGGCCTAAGTTTAAGTCGGCTTAAGCCGGCTCTGAGCCGCCGCCGGCAATATTTTTACAAGCCGCCGCCGCCGACAAAATTTGACGGCGCAGGTCTCTGCTGACGGTGCGTCTCTTCTTCCAAAATCCGTACGCAATATTCGCACACATTCTGCAACATTACCATGATTTTCAAAGTAATGTCGCAATATTTCCCAGCGTTGTTCAAGCGTATACAGAACCATATTCGTTCAGCGGAAGGATAAAACTAATTATCAGTCAAATCAGACATGAGCTAAGTGTTACCATTAAGAAATAAGCACTAGTTGAAAAAAAAAAACGTTAGATGGCGGACCCGTTATTTACAAACTAATATTCGAGATTTTACGCAATATGGAAACGATGGGCAGACATCGGCTCACAAAAACAAAGTCATGTTAAGGAGTCAAAATTCATATTAGATTTATTTGTGCCGAATATTATCTAGATATTAACATCCTTATGAAATTTTTTGTCTTAAAGGGATTCTAGGGACGGTCGCTAAATTGTTTATTAATGTTACCATTTAGAAGGAAGTTAAAGCTATTTACAGATAGAAGTTTTGGGCAAATGTGAACCGTTTCGAAAAGAATTTAATTTGCAGTAAAATATTTTTGGGGCGAATTTACACTAAATACCAACATAATTAGATGCTTTACGGACACAAACACTCGTATTCATAAACTACTATTAAATTTAACAAACGTATATTAAGGAACATTTTTATACAAAATTTGTTTTGTAAGCCTTTATTAAATTTAAAAAAAAATTTATGAATACAGACGAATGAGTCTAATTTGGAAAGAAGTTTTTATGGCGAATATGTGAAATTATAGATCGATTCTTACTATTCACATAGACTTCTCCCTTAGTACAATTAAAATGTATTTAATGACAACCTGCTTTGTCTTACAATTTTAGAGTAAAAATTAAATGTAGATGGCGAAAATAAAGCAACAGGTTGGGTTTCAGATAGATATTTAAAACAGAAAAGCCAGAATGAATCACATGTATCAAAATATGCATTAAAAAAGCTAATATGCGCTATAAACTAAAAAAAAATACTGCAAAAAGGCTCTTTTAACTAAATTATGCAAAAAATTATGCAAACGGTAAAAAATATGCAAAAATATGCACTAACAAATCAATGCCAACATTTATATATAACTCTAAAACGGATAAATATATTGTTTCTGCCATCATTGGTCGCACAAGGAAAAACATGCAATTGCATAATTAAGGTTTCCCTGGTGATAACATACACTATTCTTCTTAATGATTTAATTTTTACGTTTAATTCATTTCAATTAATTTTTTTTTTTTACTATTTTAATTAGAGTTTCTTATTCATTGAAAGAACAATTGTGATTTTTAGTTGAGCTGTTAATTTTTGATATTTTTAGTCTAATTTAATTTTCATAACTTAAATTATTTTTACTGAAGGAAGAAATTTCACAACATGAAATTTATTAATAATTTTTATTCTTGGCTGAGCTGGGGATCGACTCGGGTTGAATTTACGTGTTTTAAGAATCACCACATTCTATCATCAGAATTCTTCCTTCTTATTTATTAATAACACTGTGCTAGAATTTCACACTTTTTTTGTGACAAGCGGAGCACCTGGCATATAAACCTAATTCGGGTACGCTGAATCCAGTGGTGCTAGCCGTTTTTTAGGTTAGCTCTTGTTTTCAAGATGTACCGTTATTTCCAAAATGGATGAGGTTGCTCAACATATATTCGCGGAATTCAAAAACGGTTTAGTTTTTTAAATAAACTTAAACGCAATAAAATTTCTATATGTATCGATTATCGACATCCATTACAGGGGCTTCCATACAAATAAGGCGGTTTGATGAAACTCTCAAATTTGGCCCCTGCAGAGCCTAGGATGTTTCTAGGCCAACCCCAAATGAAAAAATAAAGTTTATATAGAAACATCTATAGTGTTTCATTGTGTATAAGAAAACTTTCGTTCGTGTTTGATTTAAACATTGAAATTAAACATTTATATTTGTTTTTGTTTCAGTTTTTTTTACGATTAAAAAGACCTTAAAATTTGTTAGTTTAACAACAAATCTGTTTTTTATGTTTTTTATTCCGTTTCAAAAATATTCTTCAATTTTTTTTTTATAATAAAACTAATCTTAAATTATGTGTAAAAGTAAAACTGCAAGTCATCATTAAGGTTTTATTTAATTTTTTATAAAATTCTTTTGATATTTAGTCCATGCGAGAGTGCATTTTGTTATTTGTATCCTGTTTACTGTCATTCATTTTAATGGACATAGAAAGATAGAAATCATATTTTATTTATTGTTACAGTTTGGTCCAGTATTTTTCATTGTAATTTTCAGATTGTGTGTGTGTTTTTTTCCATTTTTTTTTTATTGAAATTCATGTCAAATAAGCTTTTGATTAACCACAACTACCAGTCAACCAACCAGCCACTGGACCACTTTCACATGTGTTTTTAGTTTTGTGGTGGGAAAAGTTGGTTTTCAATCAGATGAGAGCAAATGTGAGTGAAATGCATGTGCAGAGATTCCCTGGGAGTTGGGGAGCTTTATTAAGATCGGCTGGTTAATGATTAAACGAAATTTGTTATTTATTTTATTTGTAATAAACACATTAGGTAAGTTTTTTTAAAGGTAATTTGTTAAACATTCTATTAGTAAAATATAAAAATTTTCTACGAAAAAAAAACATTGAATTCGTTTTTTTTTTTTTTAATTCAAAAAAAGAAATAATTCCTTAATATATACAATTTTTTTTTCTTTTTGTGAAATATTTGGCAAAACATCGCACGAAATTATGTCTTAAAAAACTCGCAAATTTTTAACGGTTATAAAAATATTCAGAGTGAACTTTATATGCAGAAAGAAAAACATCACAAACAGACTTTGACTTAAAAAAGAACGTCGTATTTAATATGAAAACAACACTGCAGAGGTTTTGACACGTGAAAAACATCGCAAGTTTTTCTGTATATAAAACAAATTTAAGTTCTGTTTATACAATATTAATAAAAACAAGGACAATTATATTACATATACAAAAACATTGAATCATTTAGGTTTTGTTTAGAAACGAATACATCGAAAAAAGTATTTGACATCGACAGTTTGTCTTTATATACATAAACATATATATATATGTATATATAAAAAAAAAATATTAAAAGCAATGAAAAAATAATTAATGAAAAATATTTTGTTTTGCTGAAAAAAACTTCAGAAATATTTACTTATAGAAAACATCGCAACTTTGTCAATATATGTACATATAAATAAAAAACATCGAGAATATTATTTATAGGCTAGTAAAGCATCAAAAACAATTATTTGTTTAAAACATCGCAACTTTGTCGAAATACATAAAAATATAAAACATCGAAAATATTATTTATAAACTAATAAAGCATTAAAAATAATTCTTTGTTTTAAAATACTTTAAAATTTTTCATTATAGAAAACATCGCAAATTTGCCGATATACATACATATAAATAGAAAACATCAAAAATACTACTTATTTATAACATAATAAAGCAGCAAAAATAGTTATGTATTTGTTAAAAAAAAAACTTTAAATATATTTCTTTATAAAAAACATCGCAACATTGCCGATACACATATAAATAAAAAACATCGAAAATATTATTTATAAACTAATAAAGCATCACAAATTATTCTTTGTTAAAAAGAAAAATTTTTAAAAATATGTATTTCTTTGTTGCAAAAAATATCGAAAATGGGTTTCGTATACATATTTTAAATAGCTTTTAAGACGTTAATTTCGGTGGCGTGTCATAATGTTCCATGGTCCATGAACATTATGACATTGAAAATTGAAAACCTAAATTTAAAAATCCCACTATCAAATCCTGAACTTAGAAGCTTTAGTTAGCAAAGCGGCTTTGCTAACTAAAGCTAAGGTTCAGTAAAACATTTACATACGCAGCCAGATGATGTTAAAGAAACCCATTTAAGCTTTAGACAGACTGCAGATATCCTTAAATGCGTTAATGTATTTTGAAATATTTCAAAATTTGTATTATAATTTATTCTAGCTTAATATATGTATGTATTCCAAAAAGAAAAGTATTTAATAATATGTCCACGGACATTCTGACAATGGACTTTATGACGACATGCCAACTTTTATTTACCGGAAAACTGTAAAACATTTCTTTAATTCGCCGTTAATGCATAATTATTTCCACATGTGTTTTTTTTTTTTTTTTTTTTTGAAGAATTTATTGCCAAAAATGTAAAAGTTCACGCCTAATTTTCTAGTAAAAAATGTTTTACATAAAATGCAAATATCTTAAAAAAAGCAATATGCAACCAGCTGTTAGATTTATAAAATATACCTACAAATGTAACCCTTTTTTTAAATCGAAAACAATTAAAATAAAGATATTGCAATAAATTAAAAAGCCAATCGTGAATGATTATTGCAAAACTTGATAAGACACAGACAAAATCAAGTCATAAAATGTATCGACACTATTTGAAAGTAAAGAAAAGGTTTAAGGTTATGACCTATTACGCCTCCCGTAGGAGGCGTTAACATGCGGTGACATTTATAGCGTCTTTTATATGAAACAAATGGTTTTTCAGAAGTTTAAAATCGATTTTTTTTAAACTTTTTTTTAACACATTGTGTTAATGACTTTATTGGCAACTCCTACTTTTTTAAATTTTGCAAAACTCAAACTGTGTGTGTTTTATTCATGTTGCAATTTTGCCAAAAGACTAAAATTCCCAGATGGGGTGGTGGTTATACCCTGA
Organism: Pollenia griseotomentosa; assembly: GCA_963931875.1. Classification (NCBI taxonomy): domain Eukaryota; kingdom Metazoa; phylum Arthropoda; class Insecta; order Diptera; family Polleniidae; genus Pollenia; species Pollenia griseotomentosa. Next base: position 6,116,155 of record OZ007562.1, on the reverse strand, counting down.
GTTAAGAGAAACAGAATAAAAAGAAATCGCAAAATAAAAAAAAAACACAGTTTTAAATTAATTGTTTAAAATTGATTTACAATTAACAATCGCTCTAAATAACATTCAAATAACCCCGTGTAAGGGGTTAAACTTCTATTGTAACTGTTTTTTAAACGGCATTTACAACAATAACAAAGATACTGTTTGTTAAACGAATACCGAATACACAAATGAATACGTGTAAGTACAGCTATAAATGCACAACAAGAGTACAATTTTAATGTATTTGTAATACTCACTTTGAAATCATAATGTTCTCACGTCCTCACACATTTAACCCTTTTAAATAATTTCCTTTTTTTTTTTTTTTTTTTTTTTTTGTTCTCTGCTTCTTTAACGCTCTTCATTTAAAAATTTGCAGCGCTCTTGTGGTTTAAGTGTCAAACTATGTAGTTCGTTTAATGGGTTCACAAAATCGCACACAAAATGTTTCAAAAGTATTTCCAAACAAAAAATCAAAAAAAAGCGACACTGTTCCAAATATTGGCAAATCATGTTGAGCAGCTTCCGTTTTTATGCTTTTTTTTTGTCGTGGATGGCTCTGTGTGATGTCGGCCTAAAAGTATTTAAATGGAAAGTTTATTGTAAGGAAATTATAAAATAAAAAAAATACTTTTTGAAATTTATTAAAAGTGTGCTTTTCATATTTTATTCTTTAATTTAAAGTGTGTAAAGAAAACAATTATTCTATAAAAAAAAACATTTTAACTTAAACTCTTTCTACTACGATTTCTCGCAAAATGTCTATCTGACAAATACAATTGTAGCGATAGGCAACACAAACTGGTTTGTATAGGTTTTAAACAAGTTAAAACATTATTCTAGCAAAATTTCTCTTGCATTTCAGAAAGAAAAATGTAACAGTCTAAAAAATTACCGAATTTTCTGCTATTAAAATTAACTTTTTTTAATATCGATGATTGTTTTAAGACAAAAGTCGTATTCCGAAAAAAGCGGAATATTTTTGAATAGCGCTAAACAAATATTTAAAAAAACCTAAGTTACCCAAATTTGATTTTTTTTGAAAAGTTATAAAACGCTACCATAATTAATTTTGACTAAACTTATGAAACTAGAATACAAGGAGACGTAAATGACGACTACGATTTCGGCTCTCAACTTAACGAAAAAAAAAAAAAAAAAAAACAGCAAACCAGAACGGTTGTTTTCGAAAACGTCTGTCTGTATTCATTGTCAAAGCAATGTTTAAATAAAGCAATTTTACTTTGCAACACTCTAAATCATATCCATTGTCAAACCCCTGGAGGTTTGTAGGGACCATCTTAACGATATTTCCCTTTTGGTGTTACATCGATCGTGCAAATCAGGTGCAGCAGGCAATGCATGGGATTCGATAAAAGTCAAACAATGACAGATCTCAGGAGATCTTCACGATCTTTTGCGATTTTGGCTGACCGGAGATCCTATCTGGTACCCCGGGAGTCAGCAGCCCCCGTTGCACGGCACCGGATTGACTTCTGGTTAATGCCTACGTTAGTATACTTCTGCGGGAAATGCTTTCAGGAAGATTGTCTTTGCGGAAAGTTTGCTTTTCCGTTTAAAACATAATTTCGGGGATAACGTGGTGGTTGTGGTTTACTATCCAAAGTCGCAGGAAGGCATCACTCTAAAGGGCTGATTTTTAAATACTTGTGGAAAAGTTCGGCCTAAGGAAGAATCATCCGTAGTTTCGTTTGCAACTGAACAGAGGCTGCTAGCACTTTTCCAAAAAGCAGCGGAGGTAAGATAGCTCCAGCTCCTAAGACAGGGCCGACTTTATTACAGCCATACCTAAATAAGAGCGGAATGCGGAACGTTTTTTTCCGCTAAGCTCTTATGCTGAAACGCCTTACCTTGATAAAAGCGTCAACGTTGATACACGAACAGTAGTGTGAACTTTCTTGTTTAATAAACCTACGAAATATAAATTGAAAATGGGATACAACCGCTATTTTCACCTAAAAACAGCTAAATTGGCATTTTTTTATTAACAATAGGGGCCAACTTCGCTTTTAAACGCGATGTCAAAATCGGATTTTTCAATTGCAAAGCGTTGCCGCCGCGCTATTTCGGCATGCTACTTATAAAATGTATGGGCATGAGAACTTTTAACAGCTAGAAAACGCTTTCCGCTCTTATTTAGGTATGGCTGTTAGTTTAACAAGATTAAGAACGATTCATTGGATTCATTCTTGCCGCGTTGTGCAATCAAATTGCTACTGGGGTGTGTTACTTGCGCTCACACTGGGCAGCGGTTGGCAAACGTGTTTTTTGTCAGACAGTTGTTTAGATCCACCATGGAGCACGCCATAGGGCAGGCATCCATGTTAATCTTTTTCTCAGCTATGCTTTTAAGCTTTGCACAACCATCGTCAATAATATAATAATACAAAAGCTACGTTTGTTTGCACGACCTGCAGAACAGATGGATTTAGGAATGCCATACTTTTTAAAAGTTTTCACGGTTGCATTCAGAAATACGTAACACTGTTGCACTGCAAGGCAACGTGCGCTTAGGAAGGCAGCAACAATAATTGGTTTCTACGGGTTTTTACAAAGATCCTGCTAGAAATTGTTCTGAGCGAAATTATTATGAGTATCAAAATGGGTAAATTGCCATTCGTGAGAAATCGGCTTAAACTGCGGGCATTGGAAACGAAAAACTCTTGATTGTTTACAGACACTTATGCAGTATAGATCCAGTCAAGTCTTGTCAAAGTCAAGCTAGATTAAAGTAAATCTTAAAATGTTTCCCAGTGATGCATTTTCGAACAGGCCCATATTCAACAAGAGAGACATATTAGTTTCGACTTAGTGTAAATAAAGATGAGGTGTTGTAAGTATTCTCCAAATATTTGGGTTAAGCAACAGTTTAAACGGAAGTTTGAAGCTATCCAATTTTATATTTTTAAACACCTGCTTTGTATCCATAATTGCCAGATTAAATTTTGTTATTTTTTTTTTTTGTATCTTCATAAACATTTTAAACAAAAATTTTTGTCATCATATCAATATTCATTGTTTAAACAAACGATCTTTCAAAAAAAAAAAAAAACACAATGAGCATTTTTTAAAATTCAAAATCAATGAATTAAACCAGGAGTCGTGAGGAGGGGTATAAGATGGAAAATCGAGGTGTATTGAGATGGAAAGATGATATTCATAAAAAACATTTAACACGTTTTCGCACATTAATCATAACCACTTAAAAAAAAGCTCCACAGCAACAATACGGCAACAACAATAATTTAAAACACAAACAACAATAGTCAACATTAACAATGAGAAAAGAATAATAAAAACGAAGAAGAAAGAAAATGAAACAAAACGAAAATAATAATAAATTTTAAAAAAGAGATGATACATTATGAATAATAACAAACATTTTCAATAATAATTCACTTTCGTATGGCAACATTAACAATATTTACAACAACAAATTGTTAAGAGTGTTTTAGACTAATAAATATTTATTTCTTTTACGCCATTACGACGAAGAAGAACTTCTTATTCTTTGTGTCTTAACAAGTTCATAATGTTGCCAGTGTCTACAATTGAAGGTCTATTGTTTAAACTTTTGTTAAAGTTTTTATTGTTGTTGTTGTTGTTGTTGTTGTTGCTATTGCTGTCTTATTATTATCCCCATTGTTGATGCAACAATTTTTCAAAATCATCAACAAAAGAACCTGCAACACTCATTTAAATATTCAAAAGAACGAACAAGCGAACACATTTTTAAGTTTTTCAACAAATATTATAAAATTATTAATATTCTTCTGCTTTTTTGCTTGGGATTCCAGCTGAAAATCAAAACACACTTTGAGATTTTACTTGATAAATCTAAAAAGTATTTTTTCTTTTTTAAGTCAAAGAGAGTCGTGTCAACAATATTACCTTTGCCATAGAACGAGAACAATATGAAAATGCACTTGGCTGTTGGCTTGGGAGAATGAACGTGATATTAATTCATCGTTTTTTACAACAAGTCGTAAATAATGGTGGCAAAAGAACCTGAGGCATAAAATTTTAGTGTCCTTTGACAGAGGCTCCCATTGCTTTTTGTTTTACGGAGAATATTGAGGAGCCCAAAAACAACACTAAGGAGGAGGATATAAGCGGGACTTTTAAGGAGACCAAAAGCTATCCAAAACAAGGAGCGAGACTATTTAAGCAAGACTATGGGCAACACTGTAGAGAATATTGAGCAGCCCATAGACGTGACTAAAGAGGAGGATATAAGCGATACTTTTAAGGAGACCAAAAGCTATCCAAGAGACGATACTTTATGCAACACTATGAACGAGACTATTAAGTAATCTAAAGGCGAGACTTTAAGACCAAAATAAACGCGAGACTATAAAGGAGACTGTAGGCAACAAGACTTTAAAACAGATAAGATAATTTACTATTCAAAAGTCCAAAGTAGAGACTAGACGTATGCGTACATTAGAGACTAGACTATACATAATACGAATTACAAACCAGATTATTGGAGCAATGTGACTATAGACAATGCAAAAGATGAGACTTTAGATTATTCTATAGACGGGACTATTAAAGAGCCCATAAGCAAGACTATAGAGGAGAATATGGACACTACAGACGAGACTGTTGATAAAACTATAGGCGGGACTTTTAGAGGATACTTAGATGAGATTTTAAAAAAGACTGCAGGCGAATCACTGCATTATACTCGAATTTAGACTAGATAGTTTACTATGCTAAAGTCTAAAGTAGAGACTGGACTTAAGCCTAGACTAAAGGCTAGACTATATATAATATTTAGTATAGGCCAGACTGCCATGAATACGGAAACATAGACGAGTTTTTAGACGACGCTACAGACGAGACTATGGGTGAATTTATAGACTGGACTACAAAGGAGACTTTAGACGAGACTATACAGTACTGGCGAGGCTATAAAGGAGACAATAGGCTATCTGACAGACAAAACTATAAACAATATAGACATGACTTTTAAAAAAATTAAAGGCCAAACTTGAAAGGAGACTATAGACCAAACACTATACTAGTGTTAAGACTTGACTATAAAATAATCTAGATAATATTTTACTAAGATAATTTACTATACTATAGTAGGGAATGGTAAATGGATTCCAAAATCGATTTTCGATTTTTCGATCGACTTTTTTTATTACGGTTTTTGAAATCGATTAATCGAACGTCAAAATCAATTTTAAAATCGATTTCAAAATCGTTTAAGACTAGTTTGCAATCTTATACATTATATCACAAAGGGGGATACACCAGCATTTTTTTGGCAAACTACTAGAGAAATTGAACTGAGATTTTTACAGTGGGTAGATATGACTACTTTTTGCAATTTTCCTGTAAAAAGTGAAAATGTGTAAATTTTGAGATGTCCTTTAGAAGAACAAGTGCATGTACATTGCACATATATATTCAAATTGTATTCTTGTGTAGTCAATCAGGCCTGTCACATTAATTGATTCCGATCGAAAGTGGAAGTGATTTTGTATCTTGCTTCACATAAAACGAAATCACTTTTGATGGGAATTGATAAATGTGACAAACCTGAATGTATGTTTAGTATTTCAAAGGATTATGACAATAGTTCCTGCTCGGTGGCGACTGTTTTTTTGCTAACTTACTATTAAGTTAGTTTTAGAAAACAAACGTTTGCATATCATTGATGTCAGAAAGATGCAGAGATACTTTCCTGTAATTTCGTATTTCATAGGATAAATTACATACTTTTTGTTTTTTCACTTTGTTTATAACAAGATTTAAATATCGCTCACACACTGGTCTGTTTGCATATTAGCATATTTCCACAGGAAGGCCATGGCTGACTTTCAGTGTTTGGTTCGATACGATATGTTAAGTACTGTTTTGTTCACTGTCCATTGATGACTTTAATTTCTGAAGAACAAGAGACCTTATATTAAAGTTGGAAGGGTACTAATAGATAAATACGTAAAACTACAACTTTAAACTTGGAAAACTGCATAAGCATACCTACAGACGTATGTATGTACGCACAAAAAGAATAAGTTTTATTGTGCATGCCCATAATTTATCGATTTAATTAAGATTACAATTAAAAATTGCCAAAATTTTGATATAAATAAAAAATCGATTTTAAAAGCCCAATAATCGATTTCAGTATAAAATCGAATACGTAAACTCGATTGCAAAAAATCGATTTATTTTACCACAAAATCGATTTTCGATTGGAATCGAAATCGATTTACCATTCTCTATACTATAGTATAAAAAAAATAATTAACACAACTTTAACTGCAACTTCTTTTTCAAGTTAGCAAGCAATACAATATTTTGTTAATATGACAAACTCACAATGAAAAATTATATTTAATTGTTAACAAATATTTTATTCAATATTACAAACTCATTATTAAAAATATTTGTTGAGTTTCAACAATTTTAATTAACAAAATAATTTTTTATATTTACAAATTTAGTTGTTGGTGCCGTTTCAATTAAAAAATTAATTGTATTGACGAATATGGTATTCAATTTGACAATTGATTTGCCGTCATTTTTTTCTGTATACATACTAAACTAAATACTAGACCAAAGCCTACATTAGAGACTAGGCTCTAGAAAATACTTGTATAACTAGACTATACGGTTACAACAGAGGTTCCAAAATGAAAATCGGCGCATCTTCAGTGGAAGTCCTAGTTTGGTCTTTATTCTAACTGGACTATGGATTCTCACTAAGTATTCAGCAACTACCCATAGGGAATCCCTGTTCTATACAAGCAACAAGTCGGAGATCTTTATGATGAAAAAGTTAAGTCTTAAGAGTGTTTTCATGAATATTTTAAGAAATATTAAAATATTATAACTTTTAAAGGACTCATATATCGCCATCAAAATTGGGTCAAAATTTTAATCGTCCCAAATGATTTTAACACGAAATCTACTAAAAGCTTAAAGATTTTTTCTCTAACATTCAAAACATGAAAAAAAACTCCGAGAAACGAAAACCTGCATTCTCTACTTTCAAACAAGTGAATTTTCCCTTATCTATGATTGATTGCTCATCAATTATAAATACAATAACAGCAAAAAATATTTACCATTCATCATTTGAAATAATAAACACTTACAACAAATTTGTTGTTCATTGAATCTAAATGTTTACAAAATAATTTCATAATCAATGTCATCATTACGAAACATTTACAACAAAAATTATTGATCACTTTACTCCAACCATCGAAAATTTAGAGAAATTGAAAGAAATCCTGTATCAAAAATATGCACATTTTCTATTTGTATTAAAAAACACATTATTTAACAAATAAACAAGGTTTTTCTCTAGAGGTATTCCTTGGGGGGCGCAACCCTAGACGTTGATGTTTCTTCATATGCAAATCACTTTCAATTCAAATGAGCACCGAGAATACATACCCAACTGTCAGCCACCCCTTTTCACATTTTTTTTTTCTTTTATTCTTTCGCTTTTTATTTCGCTTGACATTATTTCAGTGATAAATTGCTAAAAAAAACAATCAGAATTTAAACAATTTGAATGTTTTGAAATGCTAAACACGCAGTTTTAAAGAAAAGGATCACAATTTAATATGTAATTTTTGTTAAATTATACTACATTATTTTTTACTTTTATTTTCTCAAAATTTTACGCACACTTTTGGCTCGCTTGTAGTTATTTTTTTAAGGTGGGATATTTATTTTAAATTATTTGGATTTAAATCTTTTGATTGGAATTCTTAAAAGGTAAATAAACAATTCATTATTTAGGATTAAGCACATTTAACGGCTGGAGAATTGATTGTTATGTTGATTAAGATTAACATTAACAAAGGAAATGGTGTAATATTTTAAGAAAAATGTCAATAACATACAAAATAATTTAAACTTTAATAAATTAAATTAAGATTCTGGAAACAAAATAAAAGTTTAACAAATTTTTCGAAAAAGAAAAAAATTTTATCAAAATTTTCGAAGAAATTATAAGGCAATTTAATTAATATTTTCTAGAAAAAAAAATTTAATAAAATTTTCGAAGAAGAAAATTTTACAAAAATTTTTCGAAAGTTGCGAAAAATATGATCTTAATTTTAAAATTTCGAAAAACTTTTAGATTAAAAAGTTTAGAAAAATAATTTAACAATTTCAAAGATATTTTCGAAAAATTAAAATAAATAATTTTGTGTTTAAATATTTCGAAATAGGGTTTTTATTTGTATTCGAAAAATTTTCAAAAAATAGTTTTAATGCTAAAATTTATAAAAAATTTAAAAAACCTAGTTCTGTATATAACAAATTTGGAAAATTAGAACAAAAAATTTATATAAAGCTTTGTATTGGAAAATTCCTAAAAATATTCTTAAATTTCTGGAAATTTAAAAAAAAAAAACTAACTCTATATTCATTAATAAAGGAGTTTAATAAAAAATTAAAAAGAAACGATTATGTATATGTTCGAAAATTTCCAAAACTAGATTCTTTAATAGAAAAAGAAACATTATTTTATTGAAATATGTTTAACACTTGAAATTTTCGAAATCAAAATTTAGACGTTAAAATTAGAGCCAGATTTGAAAGAAAAGTATACGACTGCATCGTTTTTTGAAAAATGTCTAAACAATACTACTTTTTATTGGATCAGGGTTGTATTTTATTTCATGTGTGATTAGATTTATTGACGGTCGCAACAAAACTCATAAGATTTCTATCTCACAAAGTATAGTGTAAACTAGCCTTAAGGGCTAATAATTCAGAGCAAGTTAAACTCTCTTTTCGGTTTAAAATATGCTTAAACCAACAAATCGATAAATCCGTAAGATATAAACCATCTTTAAACGCATAAAATTGGGCGTTTAAGCTACCAATACAGACCATATGAATTTGACAACATTTATCATAGTGCTGCCACATGTTGTTTTTTAAGCTAAATAGAATACATGGGACACTGATTTACAGTTAATAAGTTTAAACTACATATCAATTAAATTTTAGTTCAACTAAGCCAGCGTTTTAACGTTCACTGATTTATTAGCCATAAGAGTACCAGCTTTTCCTCATTTTAGACCCCCAGAAAGTACCCTGTATGTTAGTGTAAGCTATTATCTGTATGTATAAAAAAATTTATCGAAGAGCGAAAAAGTACCAAAAGCACCAATTTGTTCTGTTTTTACATAATAAAAAGTACGCTATATTTTAATCAACGGCATGGCATGTGCTACCTTTGTAACATTTTTTCGAAAAGAGAAAAAGTACCAAAGGTAAAAGAGTGCCAATAATACCAGCTATTCCTCATTTTAGGCCACCAGAAAGAGCACTGCGTGTAAGTGTACGCCATTATCTGTATGTATAAAAAATTTATCAAGGAGAGAAATAGTATCAATTAGTTTTGTTTTTATATCATTAAAAGTACCCTTCATTTAATTCTAGGTTATGTGCTTGTTATTTACCAAATTTTTTTTAAAAGAGAAAAAGTACCAAAGATAAAATAGTACCAATAGTACCAGCTTGTCCTTATTTAAGGTCCCCAGAAATTACACTGTGTGTTATCTGTATGTATGTATATCAAATTAATCGAATAGAGAAAAAGTACTAACTTTATCCCGTTTTTACCCCTTAAAAAGTACCAATTTTAAACCTTAAAAAGTACCCCATATTAAAGTGCTGCCCATTTGCAATCTGTATACCAAATTTATTAAAAATAGAAAAGGTACCAATTTTTTTTTGTTTTTACATCATAAAAAGTACCCTATATTTTAATCTAGGTCATATGCTACCACTTTTCAATATTATTCGAAAAGTGAAAAAGTACCAAAGGTAAAAAATACCAATAGTACCAGACTTTCCTCATTTTTGGCCCCCAGAAAGCACTGTATCTTAGTGTAGGCTATTATCTACATGTATATAAAATGTAGTAAAAAAACCCCTTTTAACCCCTTAAAAAGTACCCTATATTTTAATCCTGACCATATGCAATCTGTATACAAAATTGATCAAAAAGACAAAAAGTAGCAAAGCACTGATTTTTTCCCCGTTTTCACCTCTAAAAAGTATTCTATATTTAAATCTGGGTCATATGATATCCGTCTATGAAATTTCATCCAGTAAGCGGCTTTCGCATGATTGAGCCACAAACTTTCGCAATTATAATATTAGTAGGATTCATGTTCTATTTTGAAAAATTTCTTTTTTATACAAAAAAAGGAAATTAAACGAAGAAAAAATATTGGTAGGAAAAATGTCGCTTATAATTTTTGTTATCCCATTTTAATGTCACTATCTGGGTCATTTCTATTAGGAAACCTAAAACTATGAAAACATTAGAGTTATAGTTTATAACTCTTAACATTTTAACCCTTATTTATGACTATGTGAATCCTTTATTTATTTCCAAATAAATATACCCTAGACAATAAATTTAAATTAGTTCATTGCGACTATAAATTTATGTAATGCTTTGTCTATGTATAATTGCTACAAGATACTCATTTTTTTTTGACTAAAGGACATACAGAATAAATTTCAAAAATATAAAACGACCAGAAAAAAAAGAAAACAAATTTTCAACAAAAGAAAACAATTGCGTTAAATAGCCGGAAGGGTCAAAATCAAAAAATTTCTTTTAAGAAATCTACCCTCCCTTTTCTTTAAAGCAACTTTTTAACTTTATCCTTTTTTTTTTTTGCTTCCTTTTGGTAAATGGTAGTTTGCTTTTAATGTCCTTTAAATTTAATTGTCTTTTGTTGTTTTATTTCGGGGAGTTTCTTCTGCTAAATTTACAGCTTGTTTTATTAGCAACAAACTGGTATTGAATTAGGGATCTGCTCTTTTCTAGATGCCCCCCGAAATCCCATCAAATGCGGTTTAGATAGTTTAGAGGAAGATTTTGAAAAGATAATAAAACTAAAAGAAACAAATTTGAAAATGAAATTAACGCAAAAAGCGTAACAAAATTGACAGTTTGGGATTTAAAAAAAAAAGTTATTTGGTAATAAAAGAAAATTTGCTCAAGGTACAATAGAATATTAGAATTCTATTAATTTACACATATTCATAAAAAGGTCCTTTTTTCTTTATTTAAATTTCTTTTTGCAATTTCTTTATACCTTAACAAATCCTTAAAAAAAAATAAATTTGCTATTGGATAAAATGAAAAAATCTGTCCGCAAAATCATCTGAATTGGCCACTAGTGCAAAAAAAGTCCTCATTATAATCCGATTATTGTGACACAATGTCTAATTCCCTTTTAAAAGTTGACCATTTCACGCATCATCTAATCATCATGAAATCCTTGAAGTCCTAAATAAAATCTTAAATCTTTTTTCAATTATTTCTTAGCGGCCAATTTTTTTTTTTTTTTTGTTGCCAACAATAGTTCAAAAAACCAAAATTGGTCTTTTTTTAATAGGGAGATTAGGTTTTTTTTTTTGTCCAAGTATACTAAAGTATACTAAGGTTACTAACGTAGCTAAAAAAAGAAATAGGAAAAAGAAGTCCTTATAAGGATTAATAAATGGGACAGATGTTGAAAGAAAAATTAACTGCTAATTTAAGATACTTAAAGTGAAAAAAGCACATTTAAAAAAAATTTTAACTTTTTTAAATTATATACGAAGTTTTACTTATAAGTTGGAAGGACTATTGAAAGGTTTCAAGGACTACTCGTTTGAAATTTTGAATTAGGGTTCTTCACAAAAAAACATTGTTTTTTGCTATCATCTTAAAACCGCGCCCACAAATCAGCTCAATTTTTTTAATCTACTAGGCGCTCTACGTTTTTCAGTTTTTCCATAAAAATTACGAGGGAAAAACTTCTTTTTCGTATTTTGCAAATAGAACTAATAAATTTTTTTACAATTTTGATGGGCATATTCTTTTAGGAAATAAAATTTTCCCCAAAAAACATCTTTAATAATTTTATCGTAAGCTTAACAGGTAAAAAGTTATTATACTTTGAATACTAGCAAAAATGAAAAGTAAAGCAATATTTGTTGCAAATAGTCACAGGAAAAAAACAACTAGTATTCAAAAGCTAAAAACTTTTTCCCCGTTAAGTGTACAAAAAATCCTATAAAAAGTTTTTTGTGGAAAATTAAATTTTCAAAAAATTTTTAACAAAATTGTATGGAAAAATGTTTTTTGCAAAATTCCAAAGAAAAATATTTTCCCATGTAATTTATACGGAAATTTATGTGGGGGCCCTAAGATATGGGGATAAGGGGAAAATGTTAAGGACAAAAAACGAATGGAGGTCGGTTATACATTTTATACCCCTAGGGTATTTATACACAGTTATGGGAGTTTTTCTTCAATGTGTATGAAGAATATATTCAAGCAATAGTCCCATAACTTCAAAGGAGTCTCCCATAGAGAGGTAAAGTGTGGCCCCTGCAGGGGGCGGGTCAGATGGACTGGTCAAATGTATGACCCACCCCACTTTGTTTTTCGTCCCGAGCATTTGTTTCAAACATACCTACCCGCTATCTCTATTCCTTAAGGGGGCTGGCTCCAATACAAAATTTTCAATACAGACTAAAAATTTATTGAAGAAAAACCCTTAACATACCCTTGGGGGTTATATGTATGACTGACCTCAATGGGTTTTCGTCCTTAACATTTTCTCAAATACCCTTTATCACCAAACCTTAGGGGGCTCCCATACAAATATGGCTGTTTAATGAAATTCTTAAATGTGGTTTCTGCAGCGCCTATTATACCCCTAGACGGGTCGAATGTATGGGTCATACCCTACTTAATTTTTCATCCCCAGCAGATGCTTCTAACATACCTACCCGCTATCTCTATTCCTTAAAGGGGTTCCAATACAAAATTTTCAATACAGACTACCTACCCGCTATCTCTATTCCTTAAAGGGGCTCCAATACAAAAATTTTTTTTTAAGAAAAAATCCCATAACTGCATAGGAGTGCCCCCTAAAGGGGTTAAATGTATGACTGACCTCCATTGGTTTTTCATCCTAAGCATATTCTCAAAAATACTTGCCTCTTTCCTTCACATTTTAGGGAGGCCCCCATACATACATATATGGTCGTTATTTAAGTTCTTAAATTTGTACATAAACTTGCATAACTTTTAAACATAAGGAGATCCATCCCATTTCAAAACTTTTACAATATAATAAGGACACCGTAGGCTAATTTTGCTAAGCAAAAATAAAAGAAAAAAAGGTATCCAAGATTTTGTTTCATTTGCTTCTAGTTCAAAACGATAATTTTAATAAAAAAAAACAATTTTAAAAAAACGGCAACACTTTTGCACCCCATAACTCGACAAATAAAATTCATAAAAATAATATTTGGCAAACACATTCATAGAGCCATAGTTATGCCAAATATAAAGACATTTTAGCAATTTTTTTTTGCAAGTCCGCTTCAAGAATAATGCGTCATATTTTAAAAAATAGGTTTCAATGATTTATATTTTTTGAGCAATGGTTGACATTTCCATGGAAATGTCCATATGTAAAACTTGCTTTTAAAATATTAAGAATATGGAATTTTATTAACTAAACTTTTGACCATTGAATATGTGATTAGAAAATTATCTAAAATTTTAAAATAAAAGTTCCCAATTTTCAAATTTTTGCTAATATTCGAATATTCGAAATTTGTATGGATTTTTTAATATTTTCTTTTTTAAATTTACAATAAAATGTCTTGTTTTTTCAAACTTGTTTCTCAAAATTTAAAAATGTATCACCATTTTGGAATATTTGTTAAAAATTTAGTTTTCTAATAAAAAACTAACTTATTTTTAAAAATGTAAAAATGAAATAATTTTTTTTTAAATTGTCGATTATAGAGAAAATATTTTGCATAATTTTTTTATAAAAACTAAGTTTTCTAAATTTTTGAATATAGAACAATTTTTCGAATATAAATTTTGTAATTCGAGATTTTTGAGTTCTAAAGTTCTTTTTCAAAATTATTGAATAAAAACCATTTCTTTTTTTTAATTTGCGAATGCATTGAAATATTTTAAGCATCTTCTACTGAGAAGCTTTCATAAAAAAATTCCTGATTGCTAAATTAACTGAAGACAAACAAAAAAATCCGTTACATTTTCAAACCCGATGTCCTTCTTCTACAACAACCTTCAACCGGTTATTAAGAGATCATCCAGACAACAGATCACACTAATTAAAATTAGGCCATCTATAGAAAATGTCACAGAGAATTCAAAAGAAGCCCAGGAAAAGGGGTTTGTTAAAAGAGGTCAACATTTTAATGTTATTTTAAGTGAAGTTAATAAAATCACAATCACAATGTATCAAAATGATGATGATGATGGTGAAGATGATTTTTGAAGTTCATAAAAAGATAAAAAGAAAGGCAAGAGTATAAATGATATAAATACATCGTACGTAATTACTTTTGACAGATTTCTTTAATTTTGTGATGTATGACATTTTGTGACCAGGTCCATTAAAAAAAAGAGAAAAGAAAAACATATAATTTAAACAACAACAAAAATCTTTAAGATCTTAAGCAGATGTTAAAGAGGATGGATGGATGGATGACTGAATGTTTTAACGAATGGACTTTGTTGCATCAATAACCCTTTTTGCCGCACACTCAGTTTAAGTTAAGTTTTCTTAAAAAAAAAAAAAACTTCAAAAGGGTCAAATTTTTTTTAACAGTCATTGTTGTTGTTTTTCTTCTAAAAAATCAGAGAATCCTTGTTCGCCTTTATGCACTCTAAGCAAATATTTGTTGTCATTGTATTAAAAAAACAAAAAAAAAAAAAAAAAAAAAAACAAAAAGAACTTGTCCAGTCTCTTTATCATCTTGCTCATTTCAAAGATGAGATTGATTGTTGCCACATTTTCATGCAACATTGAATTGTATTTTGTATGTATGAATGACACTTGATTGAATTCGAATAATTTTTAAAGATAAAAATAAACTTTCTCACACTAACTTAAAAACTATTCTTTTACAAAACTGAAAAGACCAGTTACTGGTATCTTCAAGAGGGCACCTCTCTTTCTTGTTAAAGAGCTGACCTCTTAGACAAAAATATTCACACCAAATATTTTTTTTTTTTATTACATATTATTTATAAGATTTAAGTTTTAAATAAATTTATATTTCTAAGTTTATTTTTTACTTTTGTTAAAAAAAATTAAACTAATAAACTGTAATAAACGTAATTACAACTTGATCTGGGATTTTTAATTAAGTAATTTTTCAAATTTTATACCGTAAAATCATTGTGATTTCAAAATTTTATGTTTTAAGTTACTCGTTTAAAAATACACTGAAACAAAACAAAAATCAAAGAAAATGATTCAAATCAGTAATGTTGAAAAAAAAAAAATGTTTCAACAAACGCTTAAATTTAGAAACTAAAAATAGAAACAAAACTGATTTGTAAAGAATGAACTGTCTCCATGTTGTTTAAGGGTTCGAGAATTTCTATTATAGTTCGCAATGTGACAAGTTCTAAAGCAGTCTGTCAGTAAAGAAGATGTTCCCAATTTGCTATTTCGACAATTTGCGTTCTAGTTACCTTTTTTACTTAAATTTTTTTGTAAGCTCGTAATTTCTCTCCGTGTATTTTAAAAGTTTGTTGTGATCAAAAATAAAAATTAATTATATTGGTTAATTTACAGTGTAATCTCTCTTAATGGACACCTTAATTAACTGGACACCTCTATTGGACGGAACCTAATCCTAAGTCCCGGCAGTGTCCTCAGAGTTCTTTTCTGAGGACTTTCCCATTGTGCGGACATAAAAAGATTCCACTGAAAATATATTTTAAAAAATCGTGTTCATTTTAATGATTTTTCGGAATTTGCAAAACTAAAAGAAAATTTAAAAAACTAACTCTAGTCAGAGATGTATATATCGAGTCCTTACCGTTAAAAAAAAGCTAAAGCGACATAAACACAATTTTACAGGAGAAAGTTTTTTTTTATTATAATTCATAAAAAGTTTGTATGAAGGTTGGCGCTTAAGCTAAAATTGTTTTTGTTATAAAATCATAACGGTTCCTTATGTGACCATGACATTTTAGGGGATGATACAAGTGTTGTCAATAAATTCATTTATTAAAAAAAAAAAAACGAAAATTATGTCGCTTAAGCTATTCTTGCGGCAAGGGCTCGATATTTTGTGTCCTGTGATTCCTAATGGAAGCAAGGGGCCACAACGAATCTATTTCATTCCATCCAGTTTGATGTTAAAAGTTTAATTTCCCTTTAGCTAAGGCCGCTTCACACTATTTCGTTGTTCAGTTGTCGTCGCCATCTATGCAATGAACGACCTATTCTGCGTGTTCTACCCTGTGGATTCCAATCGATGGGAATTTTAGCTTGATCTTCATAAGACCTGAGATGGTTTGATTAAACTAGATGTTAAGAAACCAGAAAAATCTGGCCCATTATAGGTGGAAAAAAGACTCAGAGGGCTTTAAATTGCGAAACACGCTTAAAGGCTCTCTTACAATGACCAGTGTAGAAGTTAAGATGACAAGGATGATAGAGAGTAGTCAACGGAACATCTTCTGTGTTATTGCCAGGCATCCGAGGACCTAAGACTCAAACTGATTGCTCGGTTAACTTTTAGGAACAAAACTTGTCTCTCTGACCTTAATTTGAATAGGATCCACACCTCCGTTGAATCAGCCAGCTGGTTGATTGAAAATGTGGGCAGCCAGGTAATAAAGGACCCCTGGGAGACAATGAAACACGGTTACGCAGCGGGACTAATTACTAGACCTATGTGAGCTGGGCTTGATTCCGGCTGCCAATCAAACCTAGCCTAACTCTTGGCAATGTCTACCAGACTGTCCATTTGTAACCTATGAAGAAATGTCACTGATTTTTAATAGCAAAAAAAAAAAAATCCTAAACAGTGAGTAAGATTTTCAGTTCGCATGCAGTCTATAAAGGGACAAATACACTTGTCAAATGCTTGTCATGCAGGCGAATTTACTCGTGTACGTGTGTTGGACGTGATATTCGCCGCCATATCTAAATTTTTATACCCTTCACCACAATAAGTTGTCAAGAGGGTATACTTAGGTTGTCATTCCGTGTGAAACTTTTTTATTATTCATCTCAGACCCCATAAAGTATATATACACAGAAAAAATTATTGCCGAATTATTTTCAAACAACCGCTTGTTTGAAAATTTTTTTAATTTCTATAAATATTTTTACTGATTCAATCAATATTTTTGTTTGATTTTTATTTAACCAACAAAAATGTGGACAACTCTTCAAAAATAAAATAAACGCGTTATTGGTGTCAAGTTTTCATGATTTTGTATGAAATATTTAACGCTCTTTAATGTTGTCGTCTTTTTGCATTTTTTTATTTGATCGTAAGCAACACTTCTTTATGTGAAATATAAGAACAACAACAAAAAACACACACAGTCTATTTTTGGACGCTTTAAAAAAGTGCAACTATAAGAAAAACAATAGCAGACACGACATTATAAGAAACAAAATCCCGTATTCAATTTTTTAAAACTGTTTGGTTAAATACATCAAATACAAAAATAGAATGATGACGAAAAACATATCGAGTCGGTCTGCTGCCGTTTTTGGTTACATTTCTTCTTTAGCAAAGGAAAGGATACAGCAACAGAGAGTGATAAAGAAAAACATTGTGTTGTGTGTATAAATAAGACTTCGTTCAAAAATTATTCCAACAAAAAAATGTGTTTCAAAGCCAGTCGGCGGCTCTGCTTTGCCGTCACCTTCTCATACAGTGCTTACTTGTGTGCGCGTCATTGCTTGTGCAAAAACTTTTTTTTTTTTTTTGATTTTGAATTTCAGTAAACTTTTTGTTTGATTCAGTTAAATTATTTGTTTGAAAAAATTAGTGTTTTTTTTCAGTAAACAAAATGCAAATAAATTGTTTGAATATGCAAATTTGTTTGTAGGACCGATTTCAGACAAAAAATTGTTTGATTCTACAAATTTTTTGTTTGAATTGGAAAAATAATTTTTTCTGTGTATTCTGGCTCCTTGACTTATTCTAAGCCATGTCCGTCTGATGAAAACACGCTCACTTTCGAAAAACTCAAAAGAAATAAACAAACTGGGGGTCAAGTTGCTTGTTTGATTTTCCATTCAGCAGTGACGGTGTCTGTCACACATACAAACATATTTTCACTAATACTAGAACAATGCATGATACGTATTTTGATAAGTGTATGTGGGCCTTAAAGATGAACCTTACAATTCTCTTGAAATTAATTTTTTGTGAGGATTTTAAATGTAACTTTCTCTCAGTGTACCTTACAAGTTCGTTACATTAATCAAGCCAATCGAACATTTGTGACAAAAAAAATTAACAATGTCCCCATTTTGTTCCGTTTGGTTGGAACAATAGCAACCAGCTAAAACGGCTTTATTTTTTTTTTTTTTTTTGTAGTAGAACGATGAAAAAACACTTTTTTAAAATTTCTTTAAATCACAAGACAGACAATGATTGAGAAATTAAACTCTTTTTCAATCTTTTATTTTTCAAACAAATTTCTTATAAAGAAAAATATGAAAATATTAATAATAAAAAACCATAAAAATTAAGTTTAAAAAACTGCTGACGTATAGCGACCATCTATTGTGGCCGTTAAGACTTATTTTTTGGTTACTTCAAAAGAAAAAGTCGATAAAAAGAATCTCATGTAAAGATTTTGAACAAAGTATTAGAAACCAGAGTTTCTTTTATTTTCTTTTTTTTCCATTGTTTGTCTAGCGGAAATCATAATGACCACAATAAATTGATAAATAAATATTAAAATTGTACTTCTGGAAGAGAGTTTCTTAGAAAAATGGGAAATGGAAAATAACAAGCAGGTTTAAGGCTGGGAAATACAAAAGAGTAAGCAAGAAAAGTAGGCCTACAAAAAGATAACTCCAGATAAAATAGTTATGTTAAAAAAATCTTACATTAAAAATTTTATCTTAATAGTTTAATTTCCCTCCAGCTAAGGCCGCTTCACACTATTTCGTTGTTAAGTTGTCGTCGCCATGTATGCAATGGACGGTCTACACTGCCTGTTCTACCCTGTGAATTCCAATTAATGGCAATTTTAGCTGAATAAGCAAAAGGCCTGCGGAGTATGTGTCCAAACTAACACCCAATGCGGTGCAAGATTTCAACGTGGACTGGTCGATGATTTGTTTGATTCCATAGTTCCACATAAGACATGGTGTTAGGCCTACCGTGAATTAAAATTGAAAAGTTTTTTTTCTTTAATTTTTTGTAAAATGTCAGAAGCACTTTTACAAAGATGAAAAACGTTCTGCGTGGACTTGATTTATCGCTTTACCTAAGAACACGAATGCTCAAATGTTGTTAAGACTTCTCAATACTGCTTTATGAAGCTGAGGCTTGGACTTTATCAGTAGCCTTAATGAATATGATAGAAGCATTCGAAATGTGCTGTTATAGAAGGATGTTAAAAATCAGCTGACTGATCGATCACATAACCAACGCTGAAGTCCTAATACATATGCAAAAAGAGCACGAAATCCTTGACATCATTTGACTTTTTTAACCACTGTAATAGTTCCTAGCAAAGTATAAAAATTCTACTGCTTAAAAATTTTAAACTTGACTTTTTAATTTGCGTTTTTATTTAAACAAAAATAAAAGTTTCTTTAAAATTGAATAAATATTTACGTAATTATGGCAATAATTTACAAAAATTGCTGACATTTAAAGGAAATGTTATTCCTAACAATTTGTAATCGGAATCAAGTTATGATGAAATATATTAGCATAACCAGCCCATTAAAAAGCTTTAAAGGGATTTGTATTTAAAATCTTTATATTCCATATATTTTATTTTAAACTTCTTTTGCTGCAAATCAGTGTTATCAACTTTATAAAAAATTATTTATAGCATTAGAAGAAATTAGATAAATCAAAGCGAAGTCTTAGGAGTGGAACAAAATGCTTTTTAAGCATTATATTTGAAATAATAGCGAGCAAAAACGTTAAAAAATTTATAAACGTTATAAAGCAGTGGTGGACATCATATATTTAAGTGTTTGCACTAATGTTGCTCAGAAAGTTTAAAGTATATGAGGAGCCGCAGAACAAAACGTACTTTTTCGCATTTTTTGACAAATTGATTTTTTGATATTTTTATAAGATTTGGGTTGTAATCTTTAAGAAAAAATCTAGTTAACATATTTTTTTTACCAAGAAAATAGGTTCCAAAAGAAATTGGTGCATAATAAAACGTACTTTTTCATTTTTTTTTTTCAAAACGTGCTTTTTTCATTGTTTTTGATTGATGTATTTTTGTAATTCTGAAAAAAAAAAAAAAAAAAAAAAAAAAAAAAAAAAAACAGTAGAATGGCCCTAAACAGAAAAGCCCTTTAGCTACTTAAAATGTCACCAAAAAAAGACAAAAAAATTATTGAAATTTCTATTATTATTTTTTTTAATTTTGCTGTAGTGAGGAACAGTACATAAAAACTAAAAATAACGAAAATAGTTTCTTTATTCAAGATTGATTGATTGTATTCAATAAATAGTTTTATGAATGTGTCGCACCTTTTACTACCACTTTTATCTTTTTTTTATTTTTTTATTTTTTCACTATTATTCGCTTGTTTGGCTCTGATCAATTGATCGTATAGATCGATCAGTTTTGATTTGATTGTTGT
This sequence comes from Pollenia griseotomentosa, assembly GCA_963931875.1. Classification (NCBI taxonomy): domain Eukaryota; kingdom Metazoa; phylum Arthropoda; class Insecta; order Diptera; family Polleniidae; genus Pollenia; species Pollenia griseotomentosa. Next base: position 6,095,450 of record OZ007562.1, on the reverse strand, counting down.
ATAAGAATTGAATTTAAACTAAAAACTTGTTGTGCACAAAAACTATCCGTTAATAATAGAGTATTCAATAAAACCTCCATAGCTATTGTTTTCAATTGACCCAATTTTGTGCACTTTTGAACACCACAATTGTTTGGAGGGGTTTTAGGCATGACTTGGCCAAATTTGTCACAAAAGAGCAACTACTGAAAGGTCTAGTCTTGGTTTTTTTTTATAATTGTGCTGGCACATGTGACAATTTTTAAAAGAAGAAAACAAAAGTTTAATTATTATTCAAAAGTAAAAAAAAAATTTGTGTGGAATTAAGTTCGCTAAAGAAAAATATCAAATAGTACTATAAAGTTCTTCTGTTCTTAATATAAATGTTACTGTATACAAGTCTAGTTCAAAAAACGATTTTTACAGAGATATTAATGATATTAATGGCCAATTTCACCAATTTATAAAAATGTCAATTAATGTTTAAAATTCGTTTTTTATGTCGAATAAAAATAAAATTATATAAAAAAATATGTATGTATATTTAAACATGAATGGATATTTAAGAAAGTTACTATCCATTGTAACGACTTCAGCTTACTTTGGAAGTGCTAAAAAGTACCACCAAAAAAGTACCATAAGGTCTTCGATTTATCTGATTTCATTAAAGAGATTTAAAAAAGTTTCTGTTAAGGATCTTAATAACATCAAGTTTTATAGAGTAGTAAAGTGCGATGAATATAGTCTAAAATTAACCACAAATAAGACAAAATATATTATAGTGGGTAAAAATTTGAACAATAATCATCACACCGTACTGAAAAAAACCCGAATCTGTCTTAGAAAGAGTACAATATACCCATTTTTGCTGTTAACTAAATATCATTCCAAGGAAAACTTTGAATTGAGTAGACAAGAAGGGATTTTAGTCTGGGTTCACACTATGAAAGTTTTCTTTCATAAAGTCTGAGTTAATGGGTGAGAAGGGAAGAGAACATGCTGTGATTCTCTCCCCTCTCACCAATAAACTCAGACTCAGTGTTGCCGTTAGGATACGAAAGATACATTTTTCGTATCTTTTGGCTACTTCAGGTATCATGTATAATCCTGACATTTTTCGTATCTTTTCAATCTGTACGCAAAATGTACCGAAACAAAACATTCGGGAATTTTTAGCCAACTAAAACTTATTGAGACTGATCATCGTAACACACTCAATACTAATACAATAGCAGCCAAGGCGCATTGCCTAAAAGGTGAGGTCAACTCTACAACAACACTGCTTCTGTGGTCGGATTGTCAAAAATATTGCTAGTAATAAGGTTAGTTTACATAAAAAATTAGTTGGCATACACACTTTGACAAGTCGACCACCGAAAAAAAAACACCATATGTTGACTTGACCCCACCTTCTAGTGAATTCGTCTTGATAGCAGCTTTAATAATGGTGAAAGAAAACATTAAGGAGTTGCAACATACGATCCACCTAAATCGATAATTACTATGTAGTAGTGCGAAGTTGTTCTAAAGGAAATTTTCAGGAAATTTGTATGAACGTTGGTATAATCGCCGAAGTATAAACGCCTTAACTAGTATATTAATTTTTACATAATAATTACATATAATTTATTTTAAAGTTTGCTTACTGTATTTTTAAAAATTACATATGTACCTAACATTTATGACTTAAATAAATATAAAATATAAAAATTAATTTATACAAAATCATTTTCTTAACAATATTCATTTAAATATCAAATAAAAATGTTATGTTAATAAATGTTAAACGTTAAAAATGGAATTTCAAAATTTTTCCAAAACGTATCTTTTTGGGAAAAAGTGTATCTTTTTGGAAACTAAAATGTATCTTTCTCGAAATTTCACTGGCAACACTGCTCAGACTATCTGAAAGAAAACTTTCATAGTGTAAGCCCAGACTTACAAAGATGAAAAAGTTGCTGCGTAGACATGATATATAGCTTTACCTAAGAATACGAATGCTCAAATGTTACGCCTTCTCAATCCTGCTTTATGGAGCTGAGGCTTGGACTTTATCAGTAGCCTCAATAAATATAATAGAAACATTCGAAATGTGATGTTAAAGAAGGATGTTAAACATCAGCTGGACTGACCGATCACACCACTAACACTGAAGTCATAATACGCATGCAAAAAAGCGATAAATCCTTGACATCATTAAATGTCGTAAACTAGAATATTTTGTCGATTTATGCGACACCCAGAAAAATAAGGACTACAAAAAGGTATAATAGAAGAAAGAAGACCTCCAGGAAGGAGTAGAGACTAATAGCTTAAAACGCTATGCCAATGATTCAACAGGATTACAAGATAACTCCTCACAGCAGCTGCGAATAAAGTGAAAATAAAGGCTGGTCCAACTATAATGCACGTTGTTAATTGTGAGTCACACCTGAACGTCAAGTTTTTGGCACAACTTAAATTCACATTTTGTTATTTCAGTGTTTGACAAATAACGCCGTGCAATAAAGCCATAGGAAATAAGCCCATATCGCTTTATTTCCATGTAAGGAGTGAAATAAAGCCATACATGGCCTTATTTCCCATTTAAATTATTTTCTTTTAATAAAATTCTAATTTATTTAAAAATTGTTTTGTTGTTTTTTCTCTGGGTGTATATATTAAAAATATAACGAAAACACTTTTGGGCGCAAGGATTTTCTCCTTTATAGTATAACTTCGCTTCGCTAACTAAAGCTTCTCTGCATAGCCGGCCTTCGTTCGAAAACAAGGCAGATTTAAGAAGCTTTAGTTAGCGAAGCCAGTCTTTGTTATACCATAGAGTAGGAAATCCTTGCGCCCAAAAGTGTTTTCGTCATATTTTTAATTTATACACCCAGAGAAAAAACAACCTACAGTACCATATTTTTTCAACACTTGACAATGGCAACTCATTCTTTTGGCAATTTGTAACCATAACAATTACACTGTTATGGCGTTATTTCCACTTTGGTTACTAAGCGATTATGATGATATTGCACTTGGATGGTGGTAATAAAGCCATATGGCTTTATTTCCCAATGCATTGAGAAATAAGGCCATATGGCTTTATTTCCTATGGCTTTATTGCACGGGCCCTTGACAAATTCAACTATGGAGAGGTACACAATTGAGCGGCTCCTTAAGATTGTTGAAGCCTTTTACGAAAATGGGCGTTCAAACCAAAATGCATTTCATGGCACACTTTCACCTCAGTGGATTCGTTAAAAAACAGAATTGCCGCATTTGGGCAAATGTAAATCTACAAGTGATTGTTGAAAAGCCTGTGCATCCACAAAGAGTGACTGTTTGGTGCGGTTTATGGGCGTCATCGGGCCTTACTCAAAAATCAGGTCGGCCAAGCAGTTACCGTGAATGGTGTTCGCTATCGCGAAATGATAACGGACTTTTTGTGGCCAGAAAATGAGGATATGGACCTGAAAGATATGTAATTTCAACCGGATAATGACACTTGTCACAGATCCAACGAAGCAATGGCTCTTTTCCGCGAGAAATTCTATGGCCACGTGATCTCACGTCGTGGCGATGTTAATTGGCCGCCACGATTGTGTGATTTGACACCGTTGGACTTCTTTCTTTGGGGATATTAAAAAGAAAAAGTGTACGTAAATAAGTTAAGAACAAGTCAAGATCTAAAGGATGAGATAATTCGGCACATTAACGACATTGAACCTTAATTTTTCTCAGAGTCGTTGAAAATATGGACCATAGGATACAGGTATGCCACCGAAGCCGTGGCGAGCATTTGGCCGTTATTTTGTTTCACACATAGTTATCATAGATCCATCTATCATAATAAAAAAATGTAAGAAAAGATTAACTCACTGTTTATTGTTGGTGTTTTGTTTAAGCTTTGATGTTGTTACAAGTAAGACTTTTAGTGTTTAAAATTCTAATTCGCTTTAGGGTTTTATTAGTAACGGGTCCGCCATCTAACGTTTTTTTTCAACTAGTGCTTATTTCGTGAATGGTTGCACTTAGCTCATGTCTGATTTGACAGACAATTAGTTTTATCCTTCCGCTGAACGAATATGGTTGTGTATTCGCTTGAACAACGCTGGGAAATATTGCGACATTACTTTGAAAATCATGGTAATGTTGCAGAATGTGTGCGAAAATTGCGTTCGGATTTTGGAAGAAGAGAAGCACCGCCAGCTCCGTATGTTCGTTATTTTGTGAAAAAAGTGAAAGAAACTGGCATCCTCATCGATAAACCAAAGCGTGAAAAGCCAAAAACAGTGCGTACACCCGAGAATATTGCTGCTGTGGCAGAAAGTGTGCGTGAAGCGCCATCAACATCAATTCACCGTCGTTCTCAACAATTGAACATTTCGGAGACATCGTTGAGACGAATTTTGCATAAAGACCTTGGTATGACGCCATAGAAAGTCCAATTGGGTCAGGAGTTGAAGCCAACTGACCATTCAATGCGTTTTCGCTTCGCTAAGTGGGCCTGCGATCGACTTAGAAGATGCAGATTTTGCAAAAAAAAATCATCTTTTCAGATGAAGCTCATTTTGATCTTGGCGGGTATGTAAACAAGCAAAATTGTATTCATTGAAAAGCCGATGCACCCAAAACGAGTCACTGTTTGGTGCGGATTTTGGTCCAGAGGCATAGTTGGGCCATTTTTCTTCGAAAATGAGCAAGGAGTGGCCGTTACAGTCAATGCCGATAGTTATCGGGCCATGTTGAACGAATTTTTGTTCACAAAAATTGAAGAGGAGGATATTGGCAACATTTGGTTTCAACAGGACGGCGCTACGTGCCATACAGCCGAAGCTACACTCGATGTTTTGCGCCCTGTTTTTGAAGATCGCATTATCAGCCGCAGAGCTGATGTCGTTTGGCCACCTCGGAGCTGCGATTTGACACCGTTGGACTATTATTTGTGGGTTGCCGTCAAAGATAAGTGTTACGCCGACAAGCCAGAGACAATTGACGCTTTAAAGGACAATATTCGTGAAGCCATTGGTGAAATACAGCTGCACACAATCGATAATGTGCTTAAAAATTGGACCGATCGGGTAGGCTACTGCATGGCCAGCCGAGGCAGCCATTTGAATGAAATTATTTTCCATTATTAACCGGAAGGATTGTACCCTCAACAATAAATTTCAGTGTACTTATCAAATATGAAAAATTGGGAATTTAGCACGTCATACAGAAATCGTTATAATGATAAATTTTGTATTCCCGTAAATAACTTTCGATAAAAAATATTAAGATAATTATCTGAAAACTTTTTGTTATATTTACTATTAACATCGTGCATTTTGGTTGGACCACCCTTTATCATAGCCAATGTTCGAAACGGACACGGCACATGAAGAAGAAAGAGAAGATCATTTGAAATGGACACTGCTTACTTTGATCATTATCGGTAAGCAGGCTAATAATGACTATGTATTATTGAATCATTCAAATTTAGAAATTACACAGAAAAAATAATTTCAATTAAAAAACTTGTGATATTAATTAAAAAATTAATTAAATTTGCACCAGTTAACAAATTAATACTATCAATTAAATGTTTAATTCAAATGATTAGATTTTTAATTAAAACTGATTTTATTTTCGATTAATGCTTTTAATTGGTGACAACATTTTTCTGTGTATGAATAAATATTTCTTTCTTGGTGATTTATTAAAAAGTCTTTTGGCCCTTTTTTCAATGTATCGACAAGCTGTCTGTTACTTAATGTCAACATAAATTTATTATACCGATAAACTGTCCATTAACGGTTTTGGGTTTCTCAATATACCGACAAAAAACATTGGTGTAAGTTGGCAGCACCACTCAAAATACATGTAAAAGTTGGGAGTCAGCTGATTGAATTTATCTGTACGTCAAATAAAAGGAAAATAAATAATTGGCAGATGAGTGCCGGTTAGCATTGCGACAAAATAGAGGCAAATGAGACATTGAGAAAACCAAATTTCTTTAATGTGCAGTTTTTCGTTGGGAAAAAAGAAAATCGCCTAATGAGAAAATGGCCATTTATAATGAAACGTCATCTTAGTTTAGTTAACTTTGTAATGACCTTTATTTACTTTGAGCACAAAATAAATATTCCCAAAAAAGTGCCAAAACGTTTCCAGAGATCAATCTTGATTAGCCCGAATGTTTATTTATTTTGAAGGTTCTAGCGAAAGTCTTAATAATAAAAAGTTATTACATTTTAGAATACTTTGTAATGAACTCAGCTTACTTTTGGCATTTATTGTAGCGGGCTTATAATAGCCACTAAAAATATTATTCTTCTATTCCAAAAAAAACTTAGTAACTAAAAGTTATTACAGTTTAAAACACTTTGCAATGACGACTGCTTACTTTAAGCATTACATGAAAGCTGCAAATCTTTCTTGGTTTCTTGAAAACTTTAAAATTTAAAATTTCATTATGAAAGTGGATTTCCTAAAAACGATACTGACAAAGTTTTTAAAATAGCAGCTTCGTACACCTGGTAATGATTTCTAATTACCATGGGCATTACATGGAAGTAGCTTTCTGAAAAGTTGCAATTTTTCTCCTCCTATTTGGATTTCGCCAAGAAATATTTAATTATTTCAACTAAAAATTGTTGTTATTGGCCCATCTAGAGCACAACTACCACATTTTTATTCATCACATCTTTCTTTCTTTCCCTTTTTGTATTCCGATCCAACCACTATGGTCTTTTAAATAATAAAAAAAATAAATAAAAACCAGCGAAATATACAAAAAAAAACTAGAAGTGAACATGATTCATGTGCACTTTTCATGCCAAGTCTAAATAAAGCATTAAGCCGTAAAATGTTACCAGCATAACAACCAACCAGCCAAACAGTCCAATTCAGGGGTCCCCATCCAAAACAGAGCAAAGGCGACTTACTTGCTCGTTTGTTGGGACGAGTGGCAATAACGACAACAAAAAAAAATTGGTGAAAAATTAATAAAAAGTCAGGAGTAAAAAGGCACACACTTGTATAGTCCTTTTGTTGCCATTCAGTCTGTTGTGTCTGCTTTTATTATTATTGCTGTTGTTGTTACTGCTATTCTTGTTGTTGTTGCTGGTGTCATAAATTTTACATGACGACAAAGTCGCATGAAAAATTCTTCATTTACTCTCTATTGAACTGTGTATCCTATAGTTGGTTGACATTTTCGCGATTTCATTATTTTAGAGCGTTTTTTTTGGAACATATAGTTTCTTTATTATTATTATTTTTATTTTTTAATAAACACAGTGACGGTTAAGGTTATTGGTTCCAAAACCTATTATCTCAATTTTCGTTTACGATCTCGACAAAACTAAAATCGTTAAAACTTTCTTAGAACTGATTTTAATTTGGTTTTTTGGCTTTAGGAACAGGCAGGACTTTCATTTTGTCTACATACTTCGCCTTTGTAGCTGTAAGTCGTGTCTATTTCCTTACTCTATTGGCTAAAATTTTCCACCGTTCTGGGATCCAAATTTTGCAAAATAAAGCCCGAAAAGCTACTAAAATTTGAAGTTTAAGAAAAGAACAACTCAACTGACAGCAAAATCCAAAATAAAAAAGCCAAACCTAAATTAATTTTATCGAAAATTTGAAAACAAGTCGCTTGATCTAACAAGCAAACTAAAATCGATAAACAAAACGCTTGTTTCAAAAAACACTTGATTCTGCACAATCACAGAATGACAGATGCTAAGAACTTGGACAAGAAATCGAAAATTGTTCACTAAAACTTAATTTTTTTTTTTTTTTTTTGTTAAAAAATTTTGTCTTCTGCTCAAAAAAAATCACTGAAATAAAAAAACACTGTAATTTTTAGAAACGGAAAAAGCACTTATTTTCCAAAAATCGCTAGCATAAGAAAAATCGTAGAAATTTAAAAATCTAAGTAATAATTGGAAGAGAAATTAAAAAATGGAAAAAATCACTAAAATCTGAAAAACTTTATTGAAAAATTTAACAAGTTTTGTTAATAAAAAAACAATAATATCCCATAAAAAACTGAAATAAAAGATTGAATTGCTACGAAGGAAAAAATCGCTGTTAATTCTAAAAATCGTAAAAACATTAAATAAAAAAACACATAAATCAGCAAAAAAAATTTACAAAAGTCAAATAATCTTGATTTTGTAAAAAATATAAAAAAAATTTTGCAAAATCGCTTAAATGAAAATATTCCCTTTTTACTAATTTACGAGATATTTCAAAAAAATACTATTTCACAATAAAAAAAAGTCACTAAGATTATAGCTGTGTCAAAAATTAAAAAAACGCTTATTTCACAAAAAATCGCTAAAGCCAAAAATAGCTCAAATTGGTTATTTGAAGAAATGTGAATTTTAAAAAGTGAACTTAAAAATCTTTATAAAAACTAATCGGTAAAAACAAGACAAATTTATAAAAAAAAACGATTAAAACAAAACAAATTTCAAGAGGCGAAAATGATTTTTTTTAATTGCTTAATCTAAAAAATAAATAAGTAAAAAAAATTGCTGAAATTTAACATTTTAGAATTTAAAAACCAAACGAAAATTGTTGGAATTGATAAGACAATTTCTGAAAATTTCATAAATGGTTTATTTTAGAAAAAAAACAACTGAAGTTGTGTTGCCAACCACAATAATCTGGCAACGCCGCTGATGTTAAGATATAAAAAATAATTTTACCCTCAGCGGCGTTGCCTGATTTCAAGCTAAACTTTGGTTGCCTTCAAGGGCCCATAATTTAAAGAAAATTCCCTTTAAATTGAACAATTTTTGACAAATACCTGCTTTAATATAAAAAAATAAGTATTTTCTTAAAAAATCAGCAAAAGTTTAAAATATGAAAAAATCAAAATAATTTTTGGGAATACAAAATTTTAATTTAAAAGATTTTGTTATTCGTGCTTTATTCGTAGTTTTTATTCTTGATAAACCTACTTACAACTACAATTAATGTTGGAAGAATTTCAATCAATTGTTGTGGGGAATGTAAGAAGAGATAGACTCACTGTTAACTGTTGATGTTTTTGTTTAAACTTTGATATTGTTACAAGAAGAACTGTTGCTTATAATTCTTATACACTTAACAGTTTTATTTGGTTTATGATGATCTGGCCTAAGCACACAGTGAAATGCGCATAGGAATAGCTTATCCCATCAACAATTAATTTCAAGTGTTTTTATCAAGAATAAAAACTGGGAATTAAGCACGAATAACAAAATCTTTTAAATTAATATGAAAAAATCTTTAAAATATTCAAAAAATTGCTAATTTTGGGAAGTATGCATGATTTGCAAAAATCGAAAAATTACAATAAAATCACAAAAAATTCAAATACAATGAAAAATCACATTATATAAAAAAAAGATATAAATAATTAATAGGCAAAAATCGGTCATTCAAAGAACCACCTCTTAAATCGCAAAAAAAAAATCTTAAAATTATTTGATTATTTTAAGTATATATAAAAATCGCAATTTAAAAAAAACGCTAAATTTAAATATTCTCATATTTCAGTAATTTTTGTCTGAAATGTTTAAAATTCCAAAATTTCTTCAAACAGGGTACCCATTTAAAAAAAATAAACCGAAAGTCTTTAAAATTGTAGTAATCTTTGAAGTTCGGCAAAAAATCGCTGAAATTTCTTTAAAAAGTGTATTTCATAAAAAAAACCTTAGAAAATATTACAATGTTCCTAAATTAAAATAATTATTTATCAAAATTATCAAAAAAAAAAAAAAAAACGCTAATATCAGAAAATAACGTTAAATTTGTATATAATTAAAAAACGCTGAAATAAGTAATATGTAAAAACAATTTATTATACACAAATATTTCTAAAACAAAAAACTTACGAATTTTACAATATAAACGTTAATTATAGCAAAAGAAAACTGCAAAATAAAATTCTCATTTAGAAAACATAAAATCGCCAAATTTCTTTAATATACAATTTATATATGAAATTTCAAAAAATATTCAACCTTTATTTAAGCAAGTAAAATTGCTATGTTTGGCAATGCCGAATCGATAAGAACAAATAATTATATAAATACCGTTCTTAAGATATAAATAAATCTAGTTTGTGCCACACCCACCTTTCCAATCCAGCCTACATTTTGTCGGATGTTGTGTATTGATAAGCGAGATGTATGTACCTAATTTAAAAACGTTTCCATTATTCAGATATACAGAAATCTATAATATCTTTGCATGGGAGGTGCCACGCCCACTTCTTTAATCCCGCCCATATTTAGAGATGTCGTGTATAAAACCCCGGCTAAGTGTACCAAATTTTGAAAAAGTTTTCTCTTACGGTTCTTTAGATGTAATAACAACTATTTTGTACCACCCCACTTCTCGAATCCCGCTTACATTTTGTGGAATGTGGTGTATTGATTACCGAGATGTTTCTACCTTATTTGGAAACGTTTGCTCTTTCCCTTCTCCAGATATACAGAAATGTATCATGTGTTTGTATTGGGATTGCTGGGCGTGGCATATTCAATCCCGCCCATAAATAGGTTGGGCATTAAAAGCCAAAATGCTTGCACCTAATTTGGAAACTTTGACTCACAAGGGGTTTATGATTGATACGATTTCTCTATAACGTGCTAAATTCCCAATTTTTAGTTTTGAAAAATACACTGAAATTTATATTTGAGGGAAAGCTAGTTTCTATGCGCTTTTCACTGGTTGCTTAGGCCAGATCATCAGGTAACCTTTTTCCAAAGAATTTGAAAAAAACTAAAGATATTTATTATACTAATAAATCTGTAAAACGAATGAGAATTACAAACGTTCAAGTCTTACTTGCAAACGATATCAAAGCTTAGACAAAACACCAACAATAAACATTGAGTTTATTTTTTGTGGGTAACATTCGTAGTTTTTCCTCATATTTAAGACATTAATGGGCCGATCTGGCTGGATTCGAATAGCAAACTTTAACAGAGTATATGTGCCATAAATATATAACAACCTAGTCCCTATTGTTTCTAAGCTCTTAGAAAACTCAATTTTAACATCCACACGGAAAGACGGACTTCGTTAAATCAAATTTGCTACTCATAAGGACCCAAAATATACAAACTTTATAGAATTTAATATCAATATTGTAGACATTCAAACGAAATCACAAATTATTTTACCTTCGGTGTAGGGTATAAAAGAAATCGCTTAAATCGAAATAAAAAACTATTAGAAATTTTGAAATAAAAAAATCATAGGAAAACGACAACCGCAATAAGACCTGATTAAGTAAGGAAAGTAACTAATGTAAATTTACGAAAATTTTGGGTAATTTCTCTACAAGATCGCAAAAATTACAAGTTTTTAGTTTCAATTTATTTCCGCTAAAACCGGCCTTAAACGATAATTCATTCAATGTTCTAAAAATCTTTAAAATCGCAAATTGCAGAAAAAGTGAAATTAATAAAATTGGATCAATCGGAACAATCGCAAAATTATTGGAGTTGTAAGCTGCTGCTAACGGGCCCTATACACGACTACAATATGCATGCGCAATCAAATATTTGTGCCAGCTGATGGACCATGTATTATGCGTGTGTTATGATTGTACGCTTTGCTGTAGCGATTTCAAGCTGAGTTTGATAGTTTGGTTTTTTTTTTTAAATAAAAAAGTAAATGCGATGCGGGCTAGTGGCATTAATCCGTAAAAAATTTTCAAAAAAATTAATATTGTCCAGTGTGATTTTATGGTATGTGACCAAAAAAAAAGAGCCGAAAACCAGAAAGAACAGGAAACGGGGATTTGATAAAGACATAAGAAATTAGAGAAGTTATAATACAAATACTTAAGATATAATTCAAAATGTTGTTATGATTATATTTTATCATCAAAACTTTCGTAAGCATTAAAACAAAATTTTCCACAATGAAGTGAAAAAAGAAGTTTACATTGTCTCAAATAAGAAAGTTCTATAAAATTTGGTTTTTTATTTAAAATACATCCAACAAAAATGTTTACAATTTTCAAATTGTAAACATATTTTGTGTATTAAATGGATTGAACGAACTATTTTTTTTTTTTTTTTTTTTTTTTTTTTTTTTTTTTTGGTTTAAACAAAACAACACAAAAATAAATGGTTCGATTGGGGGTGAAGGAAGGGAAATCTCACTTAATATTTCTGTAAACTTTTACTTCATTCGTACTTGTGCGAATTGATTAAGTGTGCCATTTTTTGGGGTTAATATCAAGGCAATGATTTAGCACCTTGTTACATGTTGCAACAACAAAAGGCGACAAAAAAAAAAAAAAATACATAATAATAAAAATTGCCAACAAAAAAAAAAAAAAAAAACAGTCAACATCTGAAAGGCATAAAACCGATACAACGCCACCAAACCATTGAAGAAAAAATTGAAATAAAAAAATCGTTCATACAACCAAAAGCGAGAGATTTATTTATATTTAGTAATGGCTGAAGTATTTATAAAATATTTTTAGATCCTTTTTTTTTTGTTTGTTGGTTGGATGGTTGTTATTCCCCAGTGGAACCTACAATCCTTCATGGCAGCCGAGGTTGGTGTGTGTATGTATGCGCTGGCTTTGGCTTAATTAAAATCAGATTGGACACGTTTGGGGGATTCAGGAGATTCGATTATGGCCAAAAGTGCTTAATTGAATTAGTGAACGCGTTTATTTTGATTGTTGTGATAGGCATTGTATTACACTGACAACTACTGACAGTCGAAAAAGAGCATTGATTGCGGAAGACAAATACGCGAACATGTTCCTAAAGTATAAGATTTACATATGTACATTGTATGTAGTATGTATGTATGCAAAGGTGTCCTGTTTTTGTTCACGGCTTACAATGGTTTGTGAACAATAAATTTATATTCTGGTAATCAGGTAAATTTAATGCGTATAAATGTTTTTGAAAGTTTTATTTATTGTAGTTAAATATTTCTTTCTTAATTTACATACTTTAATTAAAAAGCTCAGTGGCCTAATAAAAGGTTTTTTAAGGGAAACAGTTTCAACTGGCTTAGAGAAAATTTTCTTTTTAAAATTTAAAAAAAAAAAAAAAAATTTAATAAATAATCTAATTCAATTAAAATTGCTTTTAAAAATATATTAAAATTTTCTAAAAATATAAAATGATCTTCCACAGAAGTGACAAAAGCTGAAATTTACTCATAAACTTTTTTTAACTGTCTGGCACACATGGATTCCATATCCAAAGAACTGTTCATGTTTTAAGACCAAGAACGAACCAAGCCAATTATGGATACTCTATTCTGAGGAAGAGCACATTTCAACAAGAGCGTTTTTAATAGATCGAAACAAATTGTAGTCGGAGCAAAAGGCCAAACTAGGCGGTTCGTCGACGGCCTGATCGGAATTTCAATGGCCCGCTGCAAGACTCTCATCGAACGTGAGTCGTATAGAAGGGCTCAGGTGAGATGAGAGGGGCAGCATACCTGCTTGATGGACAGAACTCTATGGCCTGACTACGACGCGGCGAGAGCGCGCGTGCTACTTAGTCTAGGTAGCAACCAGAAAAGGAGATAATGTATGCGGTTCAGACGTAGTAATTTTGCCCAGACGTACAGGGGCCTGATCCTCTCAGCCGTTATCGAGTACTTTCTCGATTCGAAAGCAGTTTTATTTCTAATTCTTTCAGTCGATACTGAACGAACCGAAATTATTTTTTCAATATTGTGAAACTCAAATTAATTATTTACAACACTGAAAAAATAATTCCGATTCGTTCAGTATTGACTGCTTTCGAATCGAGAAAGTACTCGATCACGACTGCCAGAATCAGGCCCCAGTTCGTCTGGGCAAAATTGCTACGTCTGAACCGCATAAATTATCTCTCGCTTCGATCTGCTTCTTCTCTTTCATTTTCTAGCAAAAACTAGTTCTCTCTTTCCAATTCACATTAAAAACTTAACCAGTCTCCTAAACTTCCATACACAACAAAAACTTGTGGGTCCCCTAACACACAATAATTTCCCTTTTACTACCGTCACTTTAAAACAATAACATTTTGGGTTGGGTTGAAAAAGGTGTGTCTGAGTTGACATACATCTATTTGTGTCTGTAAAGTATTGTAATAACAGACGTTTCCAATGTCATTTATTTGTATTTAATATTCAAAAACAAAATACAAGTTGAAACGAAAGTATGGCTATTTAAGTGGCACTTGCCACAATATCAGTCCAATTGTGTACACGAATTGACTTCAACGAATTTGGATAACAATTTTAAAATGAAACAAAAACGAAATCTTAATGAAGTAAAGTAAAGGGTGAAGAGAAAAGAGAAGTTAATTGAAAAAAAAGAACAAGATAATTTTTTTTTTATTTAAACGTTTATTTTAAAAAGTTTAAAATTTTAGAGACCTTTGTTTTTTTATATTTCGTGTTTTTGAATATCATCAGGACTCCAAAAAACCACATTTAAAAAAAAAATTTAAAAAAAACTATAGAAATCAGACCCCAATCCGCCCCCTTTTAAGATTTTTCTCTCCGCGATGTGGACATAAAGCACAGCCACCGCGTGATTCCCAAAGGATCCTCTCAAACAACCGGTGTTTGGCTAATCTGCCTAGAGACCATAGGTTCCCTTGGCATAAGATATGATTCTGGTCTGCTGTGATATGTTTTGGATCTGGTTAGGTCATTTATGCAAATTGACATTTTTGTGATACCTAATTGCATAAATGTTACATGTTCTACATTTTTGTGTTCGTTTGTACAAAAAATAAAACTGTGGGAAACATTTCGAGTTCTTTTATGAATATGTTCATGAAAAACATGCAAAACATGTTGCATATTTTACCTTCACTTTAACTTAAGGTGTTTATACTGCCCTGTTTTACAACTTTGGTACTGACTACTTTGTTTTCACAACCAAGCGTTTATTTTGTTTGTCATAATTTATACCGCTCATGATTTTGTAAAAAGTTTGTTTTAAATAAAGAATTAAAATTTTTTATATACATATGTATTTAAATGAAAAAATATTATGCATTACCCTACAAGAAATGAATGAGCGAATAGTCACATTTTTTACGATGGTGTTAAGAAAATTTTTATTGTAGGGTATGTTATCGTTTTAAATTTTTCCAAGCAATTAGTGATGTCAATATTTGTTTCCAAACCGTAATAATGTGCAGAAACCGCTCAAACAGCTTTCAGAATCGCTAATGAAGTACATTTATGATAAAAGCGTAATAGTTGTAAATTAAAGCATCTAATTTTGTTCTATTGATGTTGCATAACATGGAACACTTCGAGTGATTATAGGTAATATGTTTATACTGTAACATATTTTTCTCAGAAAAGAAATCGCCATTAGTCCTCGTCCATATTGCGAAATATTTGCTGCAGAAAGTTTCTTGTTTGCATTATTAGTATGGCTGCTTTCCTGAACGTCTCTAGGCATTGTTTAAGCAGTGATTAAATCAAGCAGTTATACTTTACAACACTGCAAATCCAATGCATTTTAGTTTTTAAACGCTCCAACCCAGGCATATGTTGAGAATCATTGAAAGCATATTCTACCTTTTGGTGATACATCTTTTACGAAAATTAGGTGCAGCAGAATAAAAATTGAAAAAAATCTCTTGATATCGCGACTGACCAGAGATCCTATCTAGTCCCTGGCGGCATGGAACTTGAATGAATATTTGCTGAGTGCCCTTCGGGGATCACGAGGTGGTTGTCGTTTGTTCCCAAAGTGGCGGGAAAGGAAATACAGAAATAACCTGCTCAAAGGCTGATTTTTCACCGCTTGTAAGAAAGTTCAACCTGCGGGACGAATCATCACTAGGTGCTGTTGCTATTCAACAGATGCTGCTAGCATATTCCAAAAGCAGCGGAAGTAAGATATGTCCTTCTCATTATTTAGGGCCGAGTGTTTAATTCCCCTGCCTGTGTGTGTTGGTTGCGCTCACACACAGCGCCGGTTGGTAAACGGATTGTTTGTCACCCAGTTGTAAGGCCACCTTCGAATTAGACCAATACGACAGGTGCTCTCCAGTAAAACTGTTCTACACATGTGATTTAAAACTCTGCAAAAGAATCGTCAATGTTAATAATGCGCTAGTTGCATTTGTCTGCACATCAGACACGAAACAGAAAACTTTATGATTGTCATTCAAAGTCGAAGTTAGCACCGTTGCGTTTGGAAATACATGATATGCGTTTAGGTTTTAAGAAAGGATCCTTAAAAACGTTAAAATAATTAAAAATTCTATTTTTAACACTTAATTTGAAAACACTAATTTTTCGGTTCAATTTAAACGGAAATTTAAATTTTTTTCCAAACAATAACTTCCATAGACAAACAAATTTTATGTAAATTGATCGACTTTGAATGCCATAAATACAGGGAATTTTAGAAAGACTGAAAAAAGCAAGAAGTCAACACAAAAAATAACCAATAAGCAAAGTGTGCCATGACAGGCATCTTTGACAATTGACAGGAGAGAGACATTCCAAAAAAAAAAAAAAAACGAATAAAAAAAATTAACTAGGAAACCCACACTTAACTCAAAAAACTAAAGGTTCCACAAAGTCTGGTGTGTTATGATTTGGTTCTTCTAGACATTAAGGTTTTTCTTAAGGGAAAATGCATAAGAAATAAAAGAGCATTAACGAAAAAAATGTTAATCTTCCATATCAATAGATTACCAATTATTTACAAGCATTCAAAACTTGAGGGTGCTTTTAATAGATCAATAATATTGTTGTTATTGTTTGTATGGACTTATATAACGATCGCCCCGCCATACATTGTGTCCCAAACAAAAAAGACATCAAAATCAAGTGTGTTTTTTCCGTCGTTTTATTAAACAAAAATACCTTAAAAAGAAGTTGGATGGTTGGCTGATCCAATACAAACGAGAACATTGAAATTAACAATGACACTACAAAACAGAAAGAAACTGGACTTAAACTGAAATCGAAATAATAAAAAAGAAGAAATATAAACATACGATTCTAAGTTATTTCTGATAGAATGGAGCCTAATGAGCTGCTCTACAATACAACATTTGACAAGAGTGTTTCTGTTTCCATAAGCATCTCGAAACGTAGATATTCATAAGTTTTATGGTCATATTTCCATATACACTTACCGAATGAATGAATAATTGTTAATCCAATCAATGTGCTCGTTTTATTTATTTTTTTTTTCATTCCTTTATTTTTCATTATGTCTCTGGCAAGTCTGACTTTTAATGTTGCAGCTCTTTAACTTGGCATTGTATTGCTGGACACATGGTCAGTTAAATACAAAAACACTTGAGTCCATTCCCCACTTCCACACACACACTCGCACAAAAGATCCAACTAATTCAAGTGCCAACAATCGTCCAATCCATCGATCGGATCGTTGTTTCGTTTGTTCGTTCGATTTGTGCAAAGAAGTGAAGTTTGGCATTCGTTTTTATTACTACTGAAGGTGGTTAAAAATGGATTTAAAGCATTTTCTTTATGTGGAGCTATTGGAAAAGATTAATAATATTGAAAGGGAATAAAAATATTAGGAAGAAATAAATAAACAAAAAAATATAGAATACGATTACACTTCGTATATTTTGAAAACAACACTAAATTCTGTCATAAATTATGTAATTTATTGAAGAAAATTAAAAAAGGGGACACAAATTTTACAAGGAACCTGACATTACTACCATCTGAAATTGGAGCGTTCAGCATTGAGTAACAGCAAAGGGACCACTACCAAAGGCTTCGTGTTCGGTAGCCAACACACAGGAGACAGATTCCATTTGACCTCTGCTGCAAAAGCAACCCTGATCGAATATCAAAAGTACATGGTGAGACCCTCAGCAAACCGAACGGCTATTTAAGTATACAATTGTCTTGACGAGACATTCAACTATTATTTTAAGGCCAAAAGTATCGTTACTTCTCTCCAAAAAAAAAAAAAAGTTTTTGTTGAATAGCAATAGCTTCGTTCTAGTTTACGAATAAAAATGTGTCCCAAGCCCGACATCTTTAAAACCTGCCTACCCACGATTTAAAGGGTAAAAATACACTTGTCAAATGCTTGTCCAGCCGGCGAATCCACTCGTGTATGTGTTCTGGATGAAATATTCGCCGTCATAACAAAATTTTTTGATTTTCCATCTAGCACCGTCGTTGTCACACATACAAACACATTTTCACTAATATTAACATAGCGCTTGATAAGAAATGCTTGACCGTGTACAGACCCCTAAAAACTCTGCTGTTGTATAATCCGCGAAGGTTTCTCATCGAGTCTAGGGTCTAATTTCCTAAAGGCTACTGATTCGCGTTTTATTAGATTGGATTCTGGTCATGGTATATTTCAGATTTGCTAATTCGAGGCCCCAGACTTAAAGCAGCTTAAGGCATTGCTTGCACTTATCTTCCAACAATTTAAGAACAAGATTTTAAGACTTAAAACCACAGCCCTCTGGGGTAAACTTGAGTGGCCCAATAAAAAAAACCCCGTTATTTATAAGCCGTGTTCGAAAATAAACCGAACATTATTTACACACCCAGAAACGATATCTATTTTTTTAGTGTTTGTGTATTAGGAAACAACCCTTAATACGGTTCAGTACGAAAGTAACAAACATTATGTAGTGTTCTGTTTTTCGGTCTAAAACAGAACAATTGTAGAGATAGATCCTATAGACATACTATATACATACTGATTCTAAAGACATTAGGGTATTCATTCGGTTAACCGTCAATCGGTTAACCGATTATATACTACCCGATTAACTGATCGGTTAATTTCAAATTGGCTTTTTTCGATTAACGATTAAACCGGTTAATTTCAGTCGATTAACCGATTAACCGATGTAATAAAATTTTTAATTTTTTGTAGTATTATAACATATTTTTTTGTGTTTTTAATTATTTCGTCTCATATACAAAAGGTTTGTGTTTAGAAAATATTTTTTCATACAAACAAAGGTGTTCTGTGATCTTCATTTCAACCCATTTTCCGCCGACTGATTTCAATGTTCAATAAACAGGCATGTGGCGAAAAATGAGTTAAATCCCAGCAAAAACTTTACTTACAATCCTACTTTTAATGACTTCAAGAATTCATTACTTTGTAGCTTTATTCGCCACTTTTTGGATTATTAGTTATATATTAAATAATAACTTTATTATATCTTAAATATACAGAAAAATTTGTATTTTCATTATGACAATAAAAATGTCATTATAGTCATAAAACATAGTTTTTTAATGCAAAAACTACGCTGCCCCGGTAGACTAGCTGGTAGAGAGCTAGTCTATCATCACCGAGGTTGCGGGATCAAATCCCGCCAGAGACAGAAAAAAAAAAATAAAAAATAAAATAAAGTAAAATAGAATAAGAAAAAAAAAAAAAATAAAATAATTAAAAAAAAAACAAAAAAAAAAAAAAATTAAAAAAAAATAAAAAATTTTTTACTTTATTGACTTTGTGTAACTATATATTTTTATAAAAATTTTAAGTATAAAAAAAACATATTATTTTTTAGATTATAATAGGCTAAATTATAAGGGATTACTTTTGGGACATCTCGAACAAAAATAAGTACTTCTTCTAGTAGAAAAATAAGTAGTCTGTTCGTCAAGTTCTCATTATTTTTCTACTTATTTTGTAAGCAAAGTTTTTGCTGGGATGTTTGATTGTCAACACCTTTTTTTGTTTCACGTACTTTTTATATGTATGTGTTTAGTTATTTGTTTCTTCTCATACCTTCTCATAACAGTGTTTTAACAAAATTAACCGAAACAACTAGAAGTGTTAAACATTTTTAAAAATTAAAATAGACTCTAAAGGCATAATGGAATATTTTATATGTTTAGAGCAATCCTGAAAAAGGACTGAGAAATTAGATATTCATCTACGATAAGTGAACAAATTTTTTCTAAGTCAAGTTTTGACGATATGACTGTTGTGGGCTACCGCTAATAATTTATATTTTTACTGTGCAGTTAGGAGGTATCAATGAGCGCTGCATTAAAATTTTTATTTTGTTTGAAACACAACAATATTTTTTTTAAGCAATTGAACAATTTTATTTAGGACATTATGATGATATGACTTGATAGCACACCTTGTAAATCCCCCAATTATGTATTAATTGAAAAATGCATATTACATATTTATGAATCGTTTTTTTTTTTTTGTTTGCTCGTTTTAGTTCAAGAAATTTAATGTTGATTGTTTTTTTACTAATAAACTCCAAATAATAAAAATTTAATGAATTTCTATATATTGAAATTACTTAATTTATGAAAAGAACTTTATTAATCGGTTAACCGATCAAAAACAAAATTAACCGATTATTGACCGATTAAACCAAAACCTCGGTTCATTAATCGAGCGATTAACCGATTAAAGCAAAAGGTCGTTTAAATGAATACCCTAAAAGACATACATATTCTTTATAGACATACATACATAGGCTTACATTGTATTTTAATGCACTGTAAGGTTTTTTTTTAACATTGATGAAGGAATAGCAAACAAAAAATTTTAGCAACGCTTCTCACTAGTTCTTGTTGCTTGGCAATTTGCACGACCACAGCAGGAATAGCCTGTGTGTGTATTGTATAAGAAATGATATCCCGCCTGGACCAAGAGCTCATGCATTGATTGTTCCATTTTTTAAATTTTATTCTTTCCAGTCGCAAGTAATAGGTAAATTAGGTAGGTTGAGTTCGCTGAATGTGAAGACCTTAAAGTATTTTTAATACTTTGCAAAAAACCCCAATTATATCGTGTAGTACACTCTTGGACAAGTGACCGTTCCTTTCCTTATCAGGTCTACAAAGAAGATCGGCAGCCGTATTCTGTTTTTCGCTTAAGCTAAACCTCTATCGCTAAAAATCTATAAAGGTTATTAAGCGATTTTTGGCTACGAAGGCAATTCTGTAACTTGCATTGCTGAATTGACAATGCCATACAAATTTAATTCGCCGCAATTTTAGCTTTTAATGTCATCGCTAATATGTTTCAATTTTGTATTCTCTAAGGCATTTTAGCTATCGAGATTTAGCTTTTGCTAAGCGAATTACAGAATACGGCTGCAGGGGTCTTATTTTGGCAGTCGTGATCACATACTTTTTCGAGTCGAACAGAAAGAATCAAAATTATTTCCTCAGTGCTGTGAAAACTCATATAAACACTGAAAAATAATTTCGCTTCGTTCAGTATCGACTGCCAGAATTAGCCTCCAGGTTCATATGCTGCCTACTTTCAAGACAGGGATTGGGGAAAATTATGCTCTTAAGAGGACCAAAAAGGTCAGCCCCCACAGTAATGAATATATTGATTCTGAATTACTTACGAGAAGTCACCGACAGTGACTTTCTTAATTTAACGGACGTCGAAAAAACAATGCAATCGTGGTTATCAGGGTTACCGCTGAAAATTTTTGAAAACGGTCACTCAAAGGGGATTTTCCAGAAAAAAAGCATTTCAATTAAAAAAGGGTCAAGTTTTTTTATAAGCAGCAATTCCTTTTTTAAAGAAAATAATAAGACGAAGTTTTTTATAAACAAATAAAACAATATTTATTTCAGGCAGGAAGTGCTCAAAAAACTTAACTTTTTAGGAATGTGCGTTCTATATTTTGTTATTAAATCTTCACTTGAAGTCCATTTCTCCATCTCCGCTTCGAATAAATTAGGAGAAGAAAGCATGAAATTGTAAGTTTCTACTTTGAGTCTGTTCCAAAGTTTATTTTAAAGCAACACAGAAAAAAATGTTTGCGCCAGTAAAAGAATTAATCATAAATAAAATCAGTTTTAATTAAATATTTAATCAGGTGAATTAAACTTTTAATCAAGTGAATTAAGCGTTTAATTGAAATATTGTAAACGTTTAATTGAAATATTGTCAATTAAACATTTAATACACTTGATTAAAAGTTTAATTCACCTGATTAAATATTTAATTAAAACTGATTTTATTTTTGATTAATTCTTTTACTGGCGCACAAATTTTTTTCTGTGAATGCTTATGGCGAACACTTGTTTAGCTGGAGCACTACTGCTGATAAAAAACAAAATGTGAGTGCATTTTCCAAAAAGGGTCAAAAAGTTGCACAAAATAGTTAAAAATGATACAAAAGGGTCATAAAGGTATCAAAGACCGTCGAAAAAGGGTAAAATTTTTACTTTGGATACACTAAAAAGTACTCGCGGTTGGGAAAGTGCCTTTTTACTTCAATTAATTTCCTAAAAAAAAAAAAATAACGGAATTTTCAAAAAATCTGTTTTAGTTAAACTGATATCCGCCATTTTGTCAAATATGATTAATATTTTGTTGTGCTGAGAACTAAGTCTCGCTCTATATCTAGCCAATCTATTGCAAAAACAATAAAAAAAATATTAAATTACTGAACATGCAAATCAAATTGCATGCAAATCAATCATATGCAAATCATAATCCAAAAAGTTCAAAAGGTCAAAATACCAAAACGTATTAGAAAAACAATAAGAGAAATCTAGAACATAAATGACAATTTGTGCCTTTTTTACAGGCCTTAAAAATAACAATAGTCGAAACAAATAAGCCGTGTGCAAAAAAAAATCTGAATTGATTATTTATTCATGATTGCAATTTCTATTACGATTTTTAATCTTTTTTTTACAATTTTGCCTTTTTGCATTTAAAATTGCAAAAAAAAACAAAAAAACATGTTGTTGCTTATTTTGATTAGTTACGAGTGCATAAAAGTCTATGACTGACTGATTTTTTCTTGAAGTGTTTGTCTAGAGATATTTTTTTTTTTTAGGGTGACTTTAAGTTGACACTTTTATTGTTTGATTATGGGCTAGAAGAAAAAAGACAAACACGAATGCAATATTTGCATCTGTCAGAGTTTGTGGCATCACATTGAGGTTTTTTTTTTGCTGCTTTGTTTGCCGAATGTATTGCACAATCTTCGAAAAACTCATCCATCATTTTGATTGAAGTCTTGTATGAACAAGATCGTCATGTGAGTATATTTTTCTTTAAGTTTTTGTGTCATGTATTTGCTGGGTTTCATGGTTGTTTATTTGGGATTTGTTTTTTTATTTGTGCTGTACTTGTGTTTTGGAAAACATGCCTTTTTGAATTTGTTACGTACATACAATCAATGTAATCGCATTTTAATTAACTTTCTTGCTGGCTGTGTTCATCCGCCAGCCAGCATATTAAATCTCGATCTATTGCAATTTTTTTATTCTTAAAGGAATTGCATAATCAGCATTTGCAGTTTTAATACATACTGAACTTACAACTCATGAAATATTTAATCAATTTAATGTAACCCATAGCAAACAGCTAAGTTTCCTTCCTTATAATTTAAAATAGTAATCTCGTTTATTACTTCAAATATTACTCTGGTCTGCCAACATTTCCACCTAGACACCTTAGAAACATTTTAAAAATACTTTCAAATAAAATAGATCTATAGGAAGCATCTTAAACATTTCCATACAAATTAATTTAAGCCACTGCTGGATTTGAGCTGCTCTTTTACAAGATATTACAGCTTTTTTTTATTTTTGTTAAGTTCGTCAAAGCGTGGGTTCATTTTCTTAAGTTCTTTGCATTTAACTTCTTTTTTTTTCTTATTTATAACGTGGGCGTTATTTTTTGTATGTTTTTGCCTCACTGTAGATATTTACAAATTTGCATAAAATTGCAATTTACTAAACAATAACTGCATAATTATGTCGTAACATTAGTTCTCCTTCTTATTAAGCAACAGAAACAATTTGAAACTTCAAAAGTCGGAGATCTTTTGAAATTGTAAATGGAGTAAATAAACAAATGAGTAAAAAAAAGAATAAAAAGGTTTTTAAACAAGAACTTTTTTAAAAAAAAGTTTAATTGCTCAAACGCAGCTGTATTACGTATCAACTAAAAAATTGCCACATTTGTTGTTGGGTACACACGATGGCCTTGGTAAACGTATTGTATATCTTAATCGTGTATCTATTGAAACAATTCTACTCTGTATTGCAAGTCACAGTCACGATATAAGAAATCAGTTATAGACTTCATCCTTCTTCCTTTTTCCGTTTATGATCTTTGGTTAAAAAGGAATTTTCTTTTTGTAGCGCTGGAGGAATAATTCCGATGTCTCGGCTTCAGATCGTCTAACACCCAGTTCTCTTTCTTCTAAATAATTTTATTGTTAAAAGTTAAAAAAAACTATTTGATCTTTGTGATATTGTAAGATTTTCTTTGGAATGAATATAGGAATTTTTATACCCTACAACACAGATTAAGGTTTGTCACTAGGTTTGTAATTTCTACTATATTGATCTTATACCCCCTAAAGTATATATATATTCTGGATCCTTATGAGTAGCGGATTTGATTTAACGATGTCCGTATGTCCGTCCGTCGATTGATTTGCCCGTTTGGATGTTGAAATGGGTTTTCCGAAGAACCCAGATATGGTGGACACTAGGTTGTTTTATATTTATATTTCGTATAGTCTGACATAGTTTGCTATTGAAATTCATACCAATCGGTCAATAAATGGCTTAGATATCCGGAAAAGACCACGACTGCTTCTAATTTTTTTGGATGAATTTAATATTTAAATAAAATATTCAGAGTTAAGCACATCATAGAGAAATCTTATTAATAATAAATTTTACTTTGATGTTTATTCGGCCTAGTTTTGTTTTTTCATCTTCTCATTCATCTGTCTTTTTCAACGCAAAGTCAATGTTCGATGTTTTCCGGACTTTTTTTGTTTAGTGTGGCAGCCAATTTTGGTTTTCAAATGAAAAAAATTAATAAACAACTTGCTTTACATTATTCTTACAAATGCACGAATCTTTATTTAGGACAACTCCCAATTTTTTCTTTATCTTCTTCCAGAATGAATTCAACGTCGAAATCATCATCTTTAAAGTTTAAATAGTTTCCAACACAATCTATTTTTTAAATTTAAACAGAATTCGAGCGATGAACTGGAGCCTTTTTCTAAACTAAAAAAAAAATAAGTTTTGTGGTTATTTCATTAAACTGTTTATGGGTTTTAATCCAATAAACTTTAGCCAGATTAATATATGAAAATAAGGATTAAAAACCATAAACAGTTCAATAAAATAACCACAATACTAATTATTGTTAACCGCTGAGGCACAAGCTTTAAATTTACATTTGCCCTTCAAGTTCTGCCGAAAAAGGTCAACGAGAAAAATAAAGACAAAAAACAGAAAAATGTAATTTGGACTTCAAGAAGAATTCTTGACAAAAAATATACAATTAGGTAAGAACATAAAACTTAATTAAAACAGGTAATCATTCAAGGCAAATTTCGATCAAGTAAGATGGTTGATGTTTGAATAATGGTGGTTGTTAAACGGCAAAGATTTCAAAAGCGATAGTGTGGTTACTATCGAAACCTGGGTCAATTCCCCGGTCGGTCAAGAATGAAAAATTATCAATAAATTTTTTCTTCATAAAAAAAATTTAATGAAAATAAAATTTAATGAACTTTAGCCAGATTAAAATATGAAAATTTGGATTTAGAACAAAAAATATTCTTCAAAAACTTCTTTTTGCAAAAAAAATTTAGAAAACAAGTAAAAAGTATAGTGGATCAAGTTCGACCATTTGTCGAATACACCCAAGTATGGACGCAAATTTTATGCTATACAATTTTTAAAATGTTAACATCATTGGAACTATAGATACAGAGATAATCGCGAAGGACTGATTTTTGTGACCTTTGACCTTGAATAACTAACGGCGGAGGCACGAGATTTAATGAGACTTGTGACAGCTTTTAGAACACCAAAACGAAGGTTTACTCGAGTTAACAGCTTATTATATCTCATTCCACAGTCGAGCCGTTTCTTTCCTTAAATGGCAGGGCTATTTTTTGAGATATGACTACGTAAGAAGCGATATTTTAAATAATTTTACTTAAAATTAAACTTTTAATCCCTGGTTTTTTCAACCTTTTTGTTATTACAGAAGTGTTGCATTTTACTGACCAACAACATGGCGGATTACAAAAATGTAGTAGGAAAGTAGGTGAATTACAAATAAATGATAACACATGTTAAGTATGAATTACACATACACCTACACACTCACACTCGTTAACATGATCATAAACAAAGAGAGAATGATATTTTCTATACAATTGAGGACAAAAACAAAACTGGTATTGCCAGACAGTGTGTCGCCTTAAATTTACAACAACATTTGAAATTGTGTCTAAAGAAAATTGAATAAATAATCAGCCTGTATTTCAAATAAACAAAGACAAAAAATGGAATTATTATTATTATTTGGATTGTTACCTTATGATGGTGACCCCTCTACTTTATCTCTTTTATCTCCTTTTTGTTCCTCTATTCTAGTCTTTGTCAAAGCTGAAGCAGATCAATAAATAGAAATAGAAATCTTTTTAACTAAATTCCATTATGACTTGTTGTTTTTCTAGTCCCTATTGTTTGCACTGACTCATCAATGTTTTCATTTGTTTTGGGATTTTCCAAACAATCTGGGAAAATGCACAAATATTCGGATTAACAGGTAGTCTGTTCCTAAGTACAGTCTTACTTAAGGCTAAGAAAAATACAAAAATAAAAATTTAAGAGAGAACTGTCACTTAAGCTTCTCACAAAACTGCACGTATTTGGCAATCACCTGAGGTTGATGTTAAAAAAAAAAAAAAAAAATAGGAAATTCCCCCTTTTAAAACAAACAGCATTTTTAATACAGCTGGCAGGTCCGGCCAGTTCAGGGATGCGAATAATTGCAATCATTTTAATCTAGGGCTTACAATTGATTTCGTTAAGTGCAAGAGAGCGGGTGAAAGGAAACTACCAGGGATTTACATAGCAGGAAGACATTCAAAATAGTGATCACAAAGAACATAGAAAAATGGGCATGCTCTACTAACCACAAATAATAAAAATTAGTGGTAGTTTAAGCAGGGATTTAAAAATATGATGCTTTTATCTATCTACACAGGCGCGGATTCAGGGGGGGTGAAAAAAGGAAATTTCCCCCCCGTAAATTATAAAAATATATTTTGTTTATTTCGATAATACAAGAATTCACAATAATAATATTTTTTTAAATGTACAAATTTTTTGGAAATCACAGCAAGGTTTTTTTATTGAATCTCTAACGAAATTTTCAACAAGTATTTTTTGTTTTTTTTATTGAATCTCTAACGAAATTTTCAGTAAGTATCCAAATCTTAATCCTAAGAGTTATTTATTAGATATTTCCAATAAAACATCTAGTTTGCCGTATTCAAATACTTTTTATTCTACATTCAATCCCAGCAGGTGCCATCGATATCCAAAGACGTAAACGTTTGACTTGATAATGCGAACGGTTGAATTATTAATAAGACTTAGTATATGCAATATTTATGTATATTTGTGTTATATGAATCAAAATTCTATTCTATAATTTTTGACGAAAGCACGGATTTGTCGGGGAAAGATTTCCTTATCTTTAAGATATTTCAACATACAACAAAAAGTTGTTAGGGAAGAGTTTATTGGCTTTGTTGTAAACGCATTTGAAGAGGCTTCAAAGGATATTGATAATGACGTTGATGTGTCAATTGATGCGAAGCCACTATCATCAATAGTTCTTAAGGCTTTGACACATTTTGGTCTTGACCTTAAAAATTGTGTATGAGTTGGAACAGATGGGTGCCCTCTGATGTCAGCAGAAAATGGAACTGTTAAAAAATTCTGGAAACCCATAAATCAAACAACTTAATTTCTAAAAGCAATAAAGTGCCATTAATACAACAATTTGTATCATTTGTTAAAGAAACGACAAAATTTTTTAAATATAATTATCCCAAGCGAAACGCAGTTTTAGCAAAGTATTTGGGAGCCAAACTCTCTACATTATGCGAGACACGATGGATGGACCGTCACGACTTAATTTTACACTTTGCAACAAGTGTACATCATATAGTAGAAGCTTTGGAAAAAATATCTGAGTGGAAAGGTAGTTTCTCTACCTTTATATTAAGGAACTCAGTTAGTACTTTTGAATTTATTTGCGGAATATACACATTAAGTGTGATACTTATTGTAACACAGCCGCTTAGTATCATTTTACAAAAGCACGATATAGATCTTAAAAAGGATCAAGCCTTATCAAAACTTTAATCATGTGATTTGAAGAGAAAATAAATAAAGCCGAAGAACAATTTAAAGCGATTTTTGAAAAAGTTAAAGTTATTTGCGTTCAAATCGAGGTTCCAATCGAAAAGACAAGATTTTAACGAAATAATCACATCCAAAATGTTGAAGATTACTACCGAGTTGTAGGTTACATTCCTCTTATTGAATTTATTTTAGAAGATCTCAAAACACCTTTCCCAATAGATATCCTAAATGTATTGAACATACCTAAACTTCTACCTCAAAGTGAAATCAAGTCATATATAGAGATACAAAAATTTTAAAACCACAACTAGCTGAAGCTGATTATATTTGATAAAAGAGATAAACACCTACTAACATCTAAACTTGAGCCTGAACTGTTGCATTGGCAACAAACATGGAAAATATCTGAAAATCTATCAGATAACGTTGTAGATGCTTTAATAAACTGTGATGAAGATATCTACCCAAATCAAGGAAAAATATTTCAAATTTTCGTTTCAATGCTCGTCAGTAATGCTACGAGCGAGAGGTCATTTCCTACCCTTCGTCGAATAAAAACATGGCTCAGATCAACAATGACAGAAGATGGACTGTACATCTAAATTTGCCTCACAAGGAATTCATAAATTGCTTATTTAAAAAGATTAATTTATTTCAATTTATATTGAACTGATCTTATATTTTATTTAACCTCATTGTTGAGTTTTTTTTAAATATAATATACACATATTGTTTTTAATAAACTTTTGAAAACAAATTTTTTTTTTTTTTGTATCACATTTCCCCCCCCCCTAAGGCTCAAGCTGGATCCGCGCCTGATCTACAACTATGGAGACGACAATTTGGTTAAAATTTAAATAAATTTTATTTAAATACTTTCTTTGTTACAATTTTTTTTTTTTTTGTTTGTACCACAAAACAAAGAAGTATTTAAATATTATCATTCTTTAATTTTAATTAAAATTAATTTACTCTACTTCAGACTCGTTTTGAATGAAGACTACTTTTAAATATTGAAATGTATTAATTTTAAATAAAATTAGGGACTTAAATTTAATTTTATTTTTTCGACATTTTTTTATTATTATCTCCACATTTAATATTGCACTATTAGTGCAATATTAAATGCAATATTAAATGTGGAGATAGTAATACGTCTCTTGCAAATATATTTGTAACCAGCGTTACCGTTGGTGCCACTAAAGTGGCAATTTGCCACTTTTTCGACTGCTTGGATACTATTTGGCCACTTTTACAAAATGCACCCAAATGTGGTACTTTTTGCGATTCGTGCCACTTTTTTGATACTTTTTACGCTAGGAAAATATACTTTTTTTATTTCTGTTTTATTATAACCCCTAGCTTTAATATGTATATGTAAGCAAGTTTATATGAAATTTTTTTCTTGTCATGCGTCGTTAGCTGAAAAGCGGTTTAATAAACTTTCTATTAACCTATTTTATTTGTTATGAACAAGGGGATAAAGATATCTCACATATCCGCAACCTTGTAACTCAAAAGCAACTTCTTTTCAGGAGAGACAAAATACTTTTTTTTTACCAAATAGTATTTAAAACTTTTTGCTATATATTCTTTTATAAATCAAGAATTAGGAAAAATTCCTATTTAAAACTTTTTGCTATATATTCTTTTATAAATCAAGAATTAGGAAAAATAAAAAATAAAACAATAAATATTTAAAAGAATATATAGCAAAAAGTTTCAAATATTTGGCAAAAAAAAGTATTTTGTCTCTCCTTAGAAGTCATGAAGCAGAAACCGAACTGTTGTGTACCGAAAACTTGTCTAAAATTTGTGTAATCGACATTAAAAGTAAAATCTAAGTTTTTACAAAAAATTGTGTAATGAATTGATAATAAGAATGGATATAAAAAACAAAAAGCTCAATATATTGAAGTATTTTGACCCAATATTTATAGTGTCTAATGAAGATATAAATTATTTCGAATTAGTTTCAGAGTTTAAAGATATTATAACTGACCCAGATGCATTTATACATGAATTTAAACTTCTAGAAAGTAAAGTAAATGACACGAATTATGAACACATATTAAAAATTTCGAATGCTGAAGATTTTTGTCGTGAAATAGGAACTTTGAAAATTAGATTTGATGAATATACCTATATATATTCAAACTTGTACAAATTGGTCTCTCATATTTTTACATTGAAACATAGTAATGCTTCTGCTGAGCGTGTTTTTACTTAGTTAGCTTTAATCAAAAATAAAGTAACAAATAGGCTAGACATTTTACGAAAGTATGGAAGTCGTTTTAAGAACAATTAATTGTAAAATTTGTATGAAACTGACGATTAATAAATATGTAGCACAGGACGACATTGAAAAAGATTGTATAAAACTGATTCTTATGTTTTTGAAATGCTAAAGACGAATATGAACACAGTTTTCTCCCATCACGTCACATTTATCAGATACACCAATTATTGTAATTTCGGAAGATGTTTTGTACCACAATTAATAACAAAATCCAGGTTTATAGTTTTGTTCTATAAACCTGATTACAAAAATTTGAAGCAATAATAGACGTAATTGGATAAAAACTAAATATGCTATAATAAAGAAATTAAAAAACTAGCACTTACATTTAGTAGCATGTATGCATGCCGTGCATTTATTTGTATTAAAGTGAGGAACTGATTATATATAAAGTATTTGAAAAAGTGATATTTTAGTTTTTTTTTGTTATAGGATTTCTTGTTTTCATCCGATTATAGCTTGGCTGCCAGGCCCACGGTGTCGACAATAAAATTTCTTTCGCATATTTATATTGAAAACAATAATAAAAACTAAAATTAGTTTTTGTTTTCAAAACAAATGTACGAAAGAAATTTTATTGTCCACCTTGTGTGCCTGGGCCTACAACTTTTGTAATTAGGTTGACTGTAGAATAAAATTATAAAA
The DNA here is from genome assembly GCA_963931875.1 of Pollenia griseotomentosa. Classification (NCBI taxonomy): domain Eukaryota; kingdom Metazoa; phylum Arthropoda; class Insecta; order Diptera; family Polleniidae; genus Pollenia; species Pollenia griseotomentosa. Next base: position 6,064,369 of record OZ007562.1, on the reverse strand, counting down.
CTATGGATTTTGTTATTAATTGTGGTACAAAACATCATCCGAAATTACAATAATTGGTGTATCTGATTAATGTGACGTGATGGAAGAAAACAGTGCTAATATTCGGCCATAGCATTCCAAAAAACATAAGAATCTGATGGAATGGCCAATAAATTTCTAAAAAGTTTTTAAATGTCTACCTGTGCAATACAGTGTCTGAAATAAATCAAAGAAAATGTATTCAGAAGAAATAGTACAAGATTTATATTACTAAATGTATATATAAAACACATTACATAAATATCTTCTATTTGCTGCAACAATGTCATAATCCAAAAAAACATGTTTGGCAGAAAACAAGCTTAACGTTTTTGAATTTCCAAAACATTAAAGTAAATATTTTATAAAAATTACTTCTCGAGAGAAATATTTACAAAATATTTGTTTTAGTTTTTATACCATTTAAAATTATAATAAATAGAAAAAAACGTAAAAAATACATAATGTGGTGTACTTATTTTAATTTTAAAAGATGTGCCCCTTTTTTAAAAAAAAATCCACTTTTTGGTGCCACTTTTTTTGTAGATATCCCCTTTTTTTGGTACTTTTTGAAAATATCCGACGGTAACACTGTTTGTAACTCATTCCTTGATAATGACATCCGAAGGATATCAAATATTGGAACAAATAATTTAATAAATAATATACATATTTTTTACAAATAATTGGCCTCGAGCTCGAAAAAACTTTTTATTTTAAAATTAGGGACTTTAAATTAAAACAAAAAGAAAATTAATAAAAATGAAAAAAACAATTAAATATTATAAAATAGGCATATCGAGTCATAACCGCATTTACAAAATTTTTTTTTTTATTTCATATAAATTTTGTATGAAGGTTGTCGCTTACGATAAAATTATCGTAATGGTACCTTATGTGACCACACACAGAAAAAAATACCAATGTTAAATTAACATGGCGATATGTTGATTGAGAATCATAGTAAATTTCTGCAAAAGTATGCCCTTTATTTAAATTTATCATTATTTCATATTAATTTTAAATGAAAAATATTAAAATAACCTTTAATCACGTTTATTTAATATTATTCACTTTTAAAATAATATTGTTCAATATTGAATCCATAAAAACCTGTTTTATATTAAAATCAAAAGTTTATCTTGTTAAATTAACATGCATAAACACTTAAGTATGTACATTTTTTTATTTTCATGTTTAAAATATGTTATAAAAAGAAGACAATTCCCGTATTCTTTTAATTAAAATTGTTTAGTTAAATAGTATGTTACAGGGGTAAGTGTTTTGAATTATTCTTAAATAAATGCACTCAAACCAATTTGATTCTACATGAAACTCACGTTGTTTCAACTTGAAATAACTTTCATTCAACGTGATTCGGATTGTTATTTATAGTTATTTTAAAAGAAAAAAAAGTTGTTCGCCAGTTACTGTGAAATCATGTTAAATTAACATGAAGTAACAATAAAGCAGAATCACCCCCGAAAACGGTAATATCAACCTTGTTTTCGAAGATTTTACCTTGATTTTTTTCTGTGTGCATGACATTTTAGGAGATGATTCAAGTGTTGCCTATAAAGTTATTTGTTAAAAAAACGAAAATTGAAAATGATGTCGCTTAAGCTTTTTTTGCGGTAATGCCTCGATTTAATGATTGTTTTCTAATTATGTAAATATTTTTTTAAAGCTGATTTATTTAGCTTTCCATTATGATTAAAATAATAAAAATCGGTTGAAAAGAGTTTTTTTAGAAATCGCTTAATATGTTTCCAAAAACCCAATTTTGACAGATATGGCGCACTTCAAGGGTTACTAAGCTCCCTAAACAAGAGCGGCAAGAGTTTTTTTTTTTTTTTTTTAACATGAAAATTCTATTGCCAATACATTTTCAATAAAAAAAAATCGATACAGCGACCAGTCAAATAAAATTTTCCAGCCGGGTGCTGTTGAAGTCGCGTTCTAAAGGTTTGTTTCGTAGAAACTGTGTGAAAATTAAAAGTTATGAACAAAAACGCTTGCCGGTCTAATTTAGGTAGCTAAGTTAGGTTAAACAAAATGGCCATATTATTATTGTTTTTGTACATGTGTATTTATTACTACAAAGGTATATTTGTAAGCTTTCCACTACAACTTAAATCGGTTAAGAAACATATCGCACACCTAGTTTAAAAGTGACCCAACTCAAATAACTTAGTTTTTCAGAAATCGAAAAAAACTGTTTTTGCCCTAAAAAAATAAATCTTTGGACCCTTAAGTAGAAAATCCATACAGATTATGATTAAAAACGTTTTTTTTTTTTTTAATATTTATACACTAGATAATGAACAATTTTTAGTTGTGTCATTTTTGCATAAGTTTCCGAATTATTTTAAGTTTTGTCACTTTAGCTGAATTCTTTTCAAGTTTTGACACTTTTGCTAAATTCTAAACTGACACAAGTCTTACTAATATAAACTCCAACAAAGATTTATTTTATCAAAAGTGTCACAATTCGAATTAAGACTATTTAGCACTTAGCAGTAGGGATCTACTGCCATTATATTTTCTGACACAACTAAAAATAAATCACTCTTATGAATTGCAACTTTAATTGTTTTTAGCGTCATATAACAACAACAAAAAGCACGGATATTTTTTTTTTATAGATAAACAAGTGTATTGCGTATTAAGCATATAAACCCGAAAAATTTAAATTTTGAGTTGAGTCACTTTTGAACTAGGTGTGCGATATGTATATTTTCGAAATCACCAAAAAAAAGCAGACTTCCAAAAGAAAAACAATTTTGCTCGAAATTTCGAATTTTAAGGTCCGGCTTTTCCTATTAGGAACAAAGGAGCCAAGACGAAATGATTTGATTCGGTTCTTAACGATTAAAAGTATTGTATTTTTATCCAGCTCTGCGTTATTTGTGAACAAGTTGTGCGAAGCACGCCCCCTATTTCAAGTCCTACCCTGTGGTGCCTAGTTTATTTCGCTTTCAACGTAGCGTGTGACCGATCTACCTCCATCTACGATTCAAAATTTCCATTTTAACTAGCCGCTGGTTAGTTCTGCTGCCCAGCTGTGGGTTTGGGAAAGTTGTAGGCCAGAATATCTTTAGACTTAGCAGACAGGGGTTAACAAACACCTGCACAGCGTGATTATCTCTCGATGAAGCGCTATGTGTCTCGCAAGCATAATGGACTACTGATTTAGCGCAGAAGGCGAAAACATTTAACTTGGTGTTAATGGAAATGATAGTTGACTTCCATATTGTGTTTTATATACCGAAGGATGGATTGGCCGTAAATTTTAACCCCCGTATTGATAAACGATTATTAAATATAACAAACGTTTATTAAGGATAATTTTCATAGTAAATTTGTTCTTTAAACCTTATTTAAATCTAATGCCAGTAATGCTAACGCTAATGCCACACTAAAGCCATTTTGTCATGACATAGTAGCTATCTTAGATTTAAGTGTCAACAATTTCAATGTCATTACCAACATTTTTATGGAAGTTATGGCATTGAAAGCTATTTTCGGGAGTAGTATTGTAAGTGAGTTATGGTTAAATATGGACGGATTCCAATCAAATTTGGTTAGATGATTAACATTGCAATCAAATACGTTTAGACCAAATTTAATTAAAATACGAACATAATAAGATGCTTTATGGGCACAAAGACTCTATTCCGGAAATAAGCTTGTATGGGGGCTATGTGAAATTATGGACCTATTTTCACCATTTTTAGCAGGCTTGGTCCCTGTGCCAATTTGAATCTATGTACTAAATTTCATGGAGAGCCAGCCAGACGGGCGGACGGACGGACTTCGTAAGATCAGAATCACTTTATGAGTCGATCGGTATACTTAAAGGTGGGTCTAGAATCAATTTTTTGAGGCTTTACAAACATCAGCACATACGCATAATACCATAATACTGTGGTGTGGGTTTAAAAAAAGCAAATCAAATCAAAAGGAAAAAAATCTAAAATTTCGAACTTCAAGGAATTTTCTAGAAATTTCGATTAAAGGGTTTTAAAGTATGCAGCCTGTTTTGTAGGATATATTTGATAATTTGTTTAGTATTAAGCGAGTTTATTTATTTATTATCTAAAGTTTTTTACAAACACAATTTCAAATTATTTCACTGAGCAATAGTATCGTAGACCTTAAGCTGACTGATGTAAAATATACCATAATCTATGGCGAAAATCTAACCGACAACCCTCGCACTCATAGACTACCACACTTCCAACTTGCCTTTCGGAAGAACACTAGTGTAACGGTTTTTTTTTTGTAGCTGAGTGTGAACTTTTGCATATTAATTTAAAAAAAAAAAAACAAAATTAGAAAAATTTTTCCTCATTCCCTCATACAATAAATAAGAAAATAAATCAAGTAAATTAAAAACTCCTGGGAAAATTATTAAAAGTTATAAAAGGAATACGCAAAAAAAAAAAAAAAAGAAAAGATAAAACGAAATACAATTAAAAACAATTGCACAATTTCAATTTCATTACAAATTTCATTTTTGCAATTCAAATTGTCAACCTTTAAAGAAAATCGAAAAAAGAGTTTATTTCTAAAAAAAAAAGGGTAAAATGGTTGCAAATATCAAGAATCAATTGTTTGTCACCTGCGTTCTTCCTTTAACCTCTTTATCGTCATAGAGATTTGTTTCTGGAGCACATTAACACAATTGTAAAAAAGAAAAATAAAAAATAAAATCTTAAAGGGCGCAATAGAAAAGAAAGAATAGCAAAATTGCGACCTTTCTATTTTTGATCTTTGATTTTTGACATTTTCGTTATTTGTACGACAATTTTTGCAAAGCACTAAATTTAATTAAACAACGTGACAAAAAAGGGTTGCTGTTGTCATTTGTGTCTGTCCCTTCTGTTTGATGTTTATCAGAGGTTTTCTAAGCCATTGAGTTTTTGCGATCACATCAATTTTGCTTCATTTATTTATTCATGACAACAACAACAACAAAGAAAATGAAACAGAGAGAAGAGGGGATTACAAATTTTAATTGAATTGAATGATTTTGTATTGATTTTAGCGAAAATAAAATTTGCGAGCATGTAATTGCGACAAGAAAAAAAAGGTTTCATCGTGACATCTGCGAATTGTTTTCTGCTCCTAGATTTATTTACTTTTTTTTTTGTTTTTTAAGAAGTTCAAAAGGATTTTTATTGTCGTCAAAGGTCTCTTCACCTTTATGTTATTTTTTCTAGATCAAAGTAAATACTAAATAAAAAATTTCATAAAAAAATTTGAAAACAAAACAATAAAGATTTGATTGGAATTGATTAACTTTTCAATAACAAAAAATAAAATTTTGCAAAATATTCTTAAAATAGAACAAATGTACAGATGTTTAATATTTATTAGAATTTTTTTTTTTTTTTTTGTGAACAATGGAAATATTAAGGAAAAATTATTTGCATATACATGAAAGCAAATTAAAAATTTCATACATTTAATTGGCATTAAATTTAAATTTGATTAAAATATGTTCATAAAATTAATGAAAAACACAAAATGTTGTGTATATGTTTAAGAAACATTAGCCTGAATATAAAAAATAAATATAAAGGGTATTCACGTGCAAAAAAGCAAAAGTGCAAAAACATAACAACAACCACAAAGACAAATATTAACGCACAACTAATGGTCTATGTGGTTGTTGTTATATTTTTGCACTTTTGCTTTTTCGCAAGGGTGCAACTTGTGACGTGAATACCCCCATAGTTTTAACTCATTGCTAGCAAAAGTTCTTAATGGAAATCCCTAATATTTAATTTTTAAAATCTGGTGCGATGGCTTTACAATTTTTCAAATACTAAAGCAACCAGTTTTTAACTTGTTTAAAATGGTTAGAGAAATATGAAAATCTTTGCAATAAAATGAAAGTTGCCCCAGTATTTAAGATGAAAGTGATTTACACTATCAGTGTAATGGTTGCAAAACGTACAAAATGTTTCTGTCAATCCCAAGGATTCATAGAAAATATACAGCCCAATTATCAATAAAAATTCTCCCAGTTTCCCGGGGAATTTGTATTCATGATTGGGCTGACAAATTAAACAAGTAGAAGTGATATATTCATTTGTGCCGAATCTTACGGCCATGTTTTGACAATCGCAATTTTAGACTAACTCAATTTGAACCATGGAAAATACACAATCGAGCAACGAGTTAAAGTTATTCAGCCTTATTATGCAAATGGATGATAAATTTGGCGGCATGAAATAATCCCCCAAAATATAACCCCCCAAAAAAATAATGAAATAACCCCCCAAAAGTTTGTACAGAGCACAACAACAACGATTTTTGGGGGGTTATTTCTTTTTGTTTGGGGTGTTATTTAGTTTTCTTAATTGGGGGATTACTTCATATGAAATAATTCCCCAAAAAATCATTATGAAATGAAGCCCCAATATATTTTTTTGGGGATTATTTCATTTTTAAATTTATTACGGAAACGTCTTTTGGCGCAAGGACTTTCTCCTCTATGATATAACAAACACCGCCTTCGTTAGAAAAAGCTTCTCTGTATAGCCGGCCTTCGGCCCGCAGTTAGAATTTTTTGCGCTAAGTAAAGCTCCTAAATTTGGGCTTACGCTAGGCCTAAGGCCGCCTATGCAGAACAGCTTTAATTAGCGAAGCCGGTATTTATTATACCAAAGAGGAGGAAATCCTTGCGCCCAGCCAAAGACCGGCTATGCAGAGAAGGTTTATTTAGCGAAGCCAGTGTTTGTTAAACCGTAGAAGAGAAAATCCTTGCGCCCGGCCGAAGGCCGGATATACAGAAGAGCTTTAGTTACCGGCCGAAGTCTCAACCATGCTATCTATCGCATGATTCTTTAAACCAAAACTGGACATTTAATGTATTATACATATTGGGGTCTTATTTCATTCCAGAATTTGGGGTCTTATTTTACTTGAAATAAGCCCCCAAAAATTAGGATATTATTTCGTTTCTGTTTGGGGTGTTATTTCATTTCGTTGGGAGTTTATTTCATTTTCAAAATTAGGTAATTTCATTATTTTTTTAGGGGTTTATATTTTGGGGGGTTATTTCATGCCGCCGATAAATTTTCAATATCATTTTCAGTGATGAGGCACATTTTCACCTCAGTGGATTCGGTAACAAGCAGAATTGCCGCATTTTGGGCAAACGAGAATCCACAACTGATTGTTGGAAAGCCGATGCATCTACAAAGAGTGACTATTTGGTGCGGTTTATGGGCTGGCGGCGTCACCGGGCTGCAATTCTTCGAAACTGAGGTTGGCCAAGCAGTTACCGTAAATGGTGTTCGCTATCGCGAGATGATACTGGACTTTTTGTGGCCAGAAATTGAGGATATGGACCTGGACAAAATGTGGTTCCAACAGGATGGTGCCACTTGTCACACAACCAACGAAACAATGGCTCCTTTGCGACAGAAATTCAATGGTCGTGTTGTCTCACGTCGTGGCGATGTTCAATGGCCGTTATTTAAAAAAAAAAGGTGTACGTCGATAAGCCAGCAACAATTCAAGAGCAAAAGGATGAAATAATTCGGCATATTAACGGCATAGAACCTCAATTATGCCTCAGCGTTTTCGAAAATTTAGACCAACGGATGGAGGTGTGACGCTGAGGTCGCGGCGGCCATTTGGCCGATATTTTGTTCCATACATATTTGAACCATACCAATATTATCATAATAAAAAGAAATGACAATAATTTCCTAAATAATTTGTGTTTTATTCAAAATCAACATCGGCCCTTCAAAATTTAACCACCCTTTACTACGAATAGCAAAGAAAATGTTTTTTGTAAGATAATATTAATTATTAATATTGGAATTAAAGGAAATGATTATTTAGTTTGCCTGTTGGTCTTGTTTTTTTAGTTAAATATTTGCCAATAGCTTAAGGCACTGTTATTTTACTCTTAATTGGTCTTGAAGTTTCTTTTGTTATTTCAGGAAAATTATTGGTTAATTTCGCTAAATCTTTAGGTTCTCCTTCGCGAACCTTATTAGATTTAAAGCACCGGAACCAATTGCTACGAATGATTTGTACAAAATATTGATGAGAGAATTCAAGATTATTTATTTTACCGTTTAAAACATTTTAGAAATGGAGGTTTCTATTGTCAAACGTCTAGAACTTATTTGTACTTCTAATAGTTTTTTTTTAAAGGGTGTGTTTATAAATTCAGTAGAGGTTTTTAGTGAATTTAAACACTAACTCTCAAATTTATGGTCAATTTTCAAATAGTTTAAGGCACTAGAATGTTCCTTCCTACAAAATTTTATGTTTATCTAATTAATACAAACAAAAAGAACTAGAGAAAATAAAAATAATAAAAAAAAGGAAAACTATAATAGATCCATTGATCTGGTAAAATTTTTTTTCCTTTAACAGAAAAAACCAGTTGACTATTTGTCTGTCATTTTCTATTTGTCTTGATGCATTTCAAATTGTTTTAAATGGAAAAAATAAAAGGATCCTCTTTTTTCCAAAAGTCTAGAGATCTTTTGTTCTAACCATGTCTAACAGACGACTCAGTTCAATTATGTGAATGGAAGGGCAAAGAAAAGAAAAAATTATGAATGATACCAGAGAAAACAAATGGAATAAAGAGGAAAATAAGAAACATTTTTAGACAAATAAAACAATAGATCAACAAATAGAACGAAGAATTGAATTGAAAAATACTCGAAATTCATTCATAACAATGACTTTTAGAAAGAAGTTTTATATCATTTGTGAAGAGAAAAATGTAATAATAAAAAAGAAGAAAGAAAATTAAAAATGTTTTAAGCAGCAATAACAATAATAAACAAAAAACAACAAAGCGCAATAAATATTAAACAAAAGATAGAAAAAAAGTTTCTATAAAAATGTGTAGTAGTGTGTCCATTGTAACGACATGCCCAAAGTATAATTTCTAAAACTACATGTAGAAAAAAGGTTCTTCAAATGTCCGTCTGTGCCTGGTTTGTGATCGTTTTTGTTTAAGCCAGCCTTGGGCGACACAATGTCTGGCAGGATCGTTTGTTGTCTGTCTAACGTGTTTCTCTTGTTTGTTCAAGCTGAACCTGTGTAAATGCCATACAAACACACAGCAACTTTTATAGACTTGCTCAAAGACATTTTGTAAATGTGTGTACATACATATTTCTGATCTTGTTCAAATACTTAAATGGTGGTCTTACAATTAAAAAACACATAAAAACTTAAAACATATATTTTTTTTATTTATTTCCATTGTTAAATATTGATGAGGCATTTTTTTCTATTTATTGCTTTTAATAAAAAGGTGCAATAATGCAACTAATGTCAAACATTAATTGGACTTCGGTTATCAGATATAGGGGATTCCATTAATGTCAATTTAAATTTTGAAATCTTTAAAAAAAAACTTCCAATTTGTGGTTTCAATTGTAAAACCTTTCAACACAAAACTCCCAATTTTTGCTTTTCTCGTATAGAGGTTGCCATTATTATCAATTTTAATTCAAAAATTTATTTAATTTAAAAATTTCAGCTTTCTTCTTAAAAACCCACCCAGAGACCAATATGTCTATTGTGACGTCTTAGGTAATAGAAGAATACTAAGAAGAAAAAAAAAGAGTGTAAGTTTAAGAAACAGTAGAAGATAATATCGGATAAAAAAAAACCATCCTACTAGGCACAATAGTCCTACCCAGTCAGGTCATGCTCATTAAAAATTTCGTCACATTCACGAGCCCGCGATACTCTACAATTCGTTCTCCTCCTTTATGCAGGATTAGTCCCGTTTAGAACCCAAAGTAAAAGCCTCCCCACACAGTCAGGATCCTCCATTTCCCAGCTCAGTCTGTTCCTCGACGTTCTTAACAATTAAGGCCATCCCTAACGACCACATGGCGAATGGCCGGCTTTAATTCATGCACCAGTTGCATTTGGTAATGTTTCAAAGGCAAATACATAAGCAAAATTAGCCATCTGGCGTTAGAAAAAGTCTAAATGGTTGAAAACGTCAAGAAATTTGGACCATTTACAGCGCCGTAGATTCGCTTTATTCATCTAAGAACAACCCGTAGATTAAAAAAAAAATAGGTTTTTAGACGACTTCTTTAATTTACTTGGATACTTGAACTATAGTATATAGTATAATTCCACTGAAAATCTTTAAGTAAAAAAATTGTTTTAATCGCTTTTACCTAAAGTTTTTTTGAAAACGAAAACATGATAAAAACCTACAAACTTGTTAACATTTTTTCCTCCCTGCTGAGTTAAATATCGCATAACAACTTTTAAGTCATGTAGACGCTACATTAACAACAATTAGCGAAAATGATTTTTAAGTGGTACTTTATCTCAAAAAACATAAAAAGAATTTGAAAAAAAAAAATCCTTTTTTATTTTTCCTTCTTTTAAAATTGTTTTCCCTAAATTGAAGGGTTTTTTTTCATAAATTTGCACAGCAATTAACATACACGAGTAACAACGAAAACTTTTAGTTAAACTTTGACCTTGCAAAAATGAGAAGAAGAAAAATTTGTATAAATTTTTGTACTCTTTTCAATTTGTTTGCAATACACATCAGAAGAACTTGTCCAAATTCTCTCGCCCCTTTTATAAAAATAACAATTATTTTCAAATAAGTGAAGGCTTAGAAAAACGAACGGCTCTTCGAAATAAAAAGGGCCGAAGATATTTGTATTTTGTAAAGAGCTTTGCACTAAAAGGCTAGATTAGATGTGAATGAAATGTGTCACGAAAATAAAAAGTATTATGAAAAAAGTTTGACATCCCATACGACTTCATCATTTTTTGAAAAATTTCTAAACAATAATAATTTGCATTGGATCAGGGTTGCATTTTATTTCATGTGTTAGCAACTGTTTAGTCTAATGGGTCGATGACGGTTAGCAATACAACTGAAGTTGAGTTGCCAGCAGCGAAATTAGGCAACGCCGCTCATGTTAAAATATACAAAATTTTCTATTTATTTTATATTTTAACATGAGCGGCGTTGCCTGATTTCTCTGCTGGCAACTCAATTTCAGTTCAGTCGTCATCCGTAATCGACCCATAAGTCAGTCCCTTTATGCCTTTCTCTGCCTTTCCTCCAGCTAATTCATTAACATTTATTAAGAGCATGTTTGAGCAACAGTATGAATATCCTTTACACTTATTTAGAAAACCAGAGCAATTTTTTTGTAGTTTGGTTTTATTTTCATAGCCTTAGGTAAGGGGGCAAGGAGAACAACAAAGGGGGAAAACTGGTATTGTGTTAATATGTTGTTGTACTTAACCTTTTTATAAAAATAAAGAAATAAAATTATGTATACATATGCTATCTGTTGCCAAAATAACAGTTGAATGATGCAATACTTAATATAAGGGGATTCCCTAAAGGAGATTTTTTGTGATTTTCCAATAAACTAATTCGAATTCAATTTAAATGAATTTTTGTTATTGATTTAATAGAAATTAAACTTTTTAAAAAGTTCTTTTGTATGTATGTATTTTAATTATTTTTAAGTTTTTAGGGTTTCCCTTTTAATAAAAAATTCATATTTTTAATAAAAAATTAATATACATAGTTGTATAAAATGCGCGATTCTTTAATTTAATTTTTTTTTTTAATTCTTAATTTTTCCCTAAACTCAATAGAAGTTAATTTCATGGCTCACCCTTTATTTTGAAATAAACCTTTATCTAAATATTATTTTTAACCTATAAAAACATATTCATACATTTATAATTAAAATTCCATACACCTTTTATGTATGGCATATCAAAAACTCATATTTGACACGAGATTTTAAAAGATAAAAAAAGCTTCTTGGCTGTCTACCTCTTTGCAATCCACAAAAGTGTCGACTATAATGCGGCATTAATCTTCACACAACAAGAAATATGGACAACAACATTTCAAACATAATTTTCAAGTTAAAATTCTTATTTAAATATTTTCTTTTTCATTCTATTTTTTTTTTTCATTTTGTTTTGTCCCTGTTAGGCACCTCTTAAAATATGGGCAATTAGGGTAAAATGATGGTACTTAAAGGAGGGAAATTATTCTTCCATACAATAAAAAACAAAAGCCTTAATAAATGTTATTGTAGCAAATTTCTTTCAATGTGTCGCCTTGTATAACTATTCATTAGAACAAGAAAAAGAATAAAAAAAGTGAAAGAAAAAAAAATGTTTTTTTTTTTGAAAACAAATGTTTTCAAAATTTTGCCTAAAATAACAAACTTTATGTTCGAAATAGAATGATGTACAAAATGTTTGTTGTGCAAATAAATTAAAAAAATCTTGTTAGCACTGCAAAGAAAATTTCTTAAACCTAAACAAATTTTTTCAGTTGATAATAAAAAAAAGATCTGGCGATTTTGCTTAACAGAGTCTTTAAATTCAAAATTAAAAAATATTGAAATTCTTAAATATAAATAATTGATTTTTAATCACACTGAACTCAATTGATATAAGCTTTTTTAAAAGAACTTATGTCCCTTAGAATATACTAAATTTTAAATTGAATTTAGCCTTAAGACAGTAAATCCCACTAAATAAAAAAAATACGGTTAGAGAAGAATGGCATGTACTCCACCCCTCTCACATTTTTTAAAAAGTCCGTTTCTCGATTGGAGCGTTATTTAAGAAACTACAGCCATTTAAAGTTTTTTGACATTTTTGTATAAAAAAATCGACTTTTTATGCAAAATGTGAGGGATCACAGATAAACGTCCGTTTCCCGATGGGAGCGTTATTTAAGAAACTACAGCCATTTAAAGTTTTTTCACATTTTTGTATGAAAAATTCGACATTTTATGAAAAATGGGAGGGTTCTACCATAATATGGTGGTAGGGGATAATAATATGGTAATATTAAACATAATATGTTTCAAATTTTCTTTAAAAATAGTTTTGTTGGAGGTGACCATATTTAAACATGTTTTTTCTATGCGTGTACTTATAACATATTTCGAGATTTACGAATGCAAAGTTGAACAAGTGCAACTTTTCTCATTGGATATTTCAACTGCAAGATTTGTTTTAATAAAAGCTCTTTAAGAGAGACATTATGCATGAACTTCTCCTCCTAGAAACTATGCGATTGCAAAAAACTATAACTTTTTTCTTTGTATTATCTCATGTTTCGATGTCACGTGCGACATTAAAAATCAACATTTTATATCCGTGCTTCGAAAGAAATTGCAGAAAGCTAATAAAAATATCGAGCACAAACAGAGAGTTGGTCACGTGCGACATCGTAAACGTGAAAATAAAAAATTCGAAAATTATTTCTTTATATAAATGATTTAGTTATGTAAATACATACATTTACTTGCAAACACATATGTACATACCTGTATAAACGCACTGGTTCTCTCGAAATATATTGTTTACTCGTATTGTTGTAATCATTTATTTTTAAATTAATATTTATTTATTAAGCTTGAGGTCTATTATTTTTTATAAAATTAAACCATTTTATCCGATATTTCGTTTGCCTTCTTCAGGGAAAATTAACAAATTCAAATTTTTAATAAATTAATTTTTTATTATTTTAAAGTGAAAAAAGTTACGAATAAAAAGAAATGTACATGGAAAACAATTTGTTATTTTTTCGTAAATTTTAATAGCCCTAATTTGAAGTACATAGTCACCTACATACTAAAGATTTATTTTTGCAGTATCTTTCAAGTGGTCGAAATTCGGCCACCGGGCGAACCTAGTGCATTGAATACTTCTGTTTATTTAAAATAAATTTAGCTAAGCTCGTTTATATATAGGGTGATTTTTTAAGAGCTATAGGAAAGTTTAAAAAAAAAAACATAAAATTCAGAAAAATGCATCTTTAATTGAATCGATAGTACGGTACATATAATTTAATGTTTGAAGATTATTTCATGCAAATGTTGACCTTGACAGCGCCTCAAATGGTCCATCCGCTTCGTCCAATTTTGGCATACTCTTTCCGACATTTCGGCCGGTATCTCATTAATTAATGCTTCAATGTTGTCTTCCAATGCGTCAATTGAAGCGGGCATGTGTGTATAGACATGAGCTTTAACATAGCCCCACAAAAAATAGTCTAAAGGTGTTAAATCGCACGACCTAGGCGGCCAATTGACCGGCCCCGAACGTGAAATAAAATGTTCACCGAACTCGCCTCTCAATAAGTCCATTATTTAGCGTGCTGTGTGGCATGTGGCACCGTCTTGTTGAAACCACATGTCATGCAAGTCAAGCTCTTGCATTTTGGGCAAAAAAAAGTTGGATATCATCTCACGGTAGCGCTCACCATTCACAGTTACGTTACGATTCGCATCATCTTTGAAGAAGTACGGTCCAATGATGCCACCAGCCCATAAACCGCACCAAACTGTGACTTTTTCTGGATGCATTGGTAGCTCTTGCAATGCTTCTGGCTGATCTTCACTCCAAAATCGACAATTCTGCTTATTAACGTACCCATTGAGCTAAAAATGAGCTTCGTCGCTGAACACAATTTTTCGATAAAAAAGTGGATCGCATTTTGATAATAAAATTCAATCATTTGCAAGCGTTGTTCGTTTGTAAAACGACTCATGGTTAAATTACAGACCAAACTGAAGATGTTTGACAGTGAAACAAAATAAGAAACGTGCGTCAGCTGTTTAAACCAGTGTTGCCAAAGAGATAATAGCTAAAAACTCACCCGATATAATTCGGTAAAAAAAAACAAAAACCACATAAATATAATGATGGCAAAAAATGTCACGTGCGACATGTCACATGCGACAGTTATTAAAACTTACTTGAAAAAAAGTATAAATCATTTACTAAAGCTAGTCGCATTAAAATATTGCATCAGGTTTCGCTGATAAAGGCGCTTGATATCGTGGCCGCGAAAACCTTTTTTGTTTCTTTCACGTGTGAATGCCTTGCTTTTTTGCAATTGTCTTGAAAATGAAAAAGTTGATCAAAAATAGCAATAGCACTAATTATAGCGCTAATTAAGAGCAGCTTTAAGTTAAATCTATTATCAAAATAAAAAACCGTTTTATTTTGACTTTTTTCACTTTAAAAGTTTATGACGGTCACGTTCGACATGATAGAAATGCCCATATACAAAAAATTTAAAGCATATGTTTTATATATCATTGTACAGTTAAATTGTATCTTCTTTTAAATAGTGTATAGAAATTTTTATTTTAAAAAACTTTTGCTATAAAAAATAATAATAATAAAAATCGCAAATTAGTTAAAGATGGTTTTATTATAAATTTTGTGTTTTTTATGTAGAAAATATGTACAACTCCCATAAAATGCTTCATGCGTTTAAGTTAACACAATACATTAAAATTGTTTTGAAATAAAAAACACTTGTTTTAATTCTAAAAATATTCTATGCTTTTTCCCATGTAAAGTTGTTAAAAAAAAATGGTTCGATTTAGAAAATGCCTTCATCATCTACATTTACTTCGCTGTCTCGGTGGTATCTACAATCAAAACACATGTAATTGTTTTTGTTGTTTTGTTTTTAGAAAAGTCAATTGTTGAAGCTTTCAACCGTTATAAATTAGTAATTTTTTAAATACTTGTAAGAGTACAAAAAAATGAAGTCAGTCTCTTTTAAAAAGTAAGTAACACATGAAAATTGTTGTATGCAAGTGGAAGAAAGGAATGAAATTCATAAAGGTTAATAGCGAACGAATTATAAGAACCCTACAGATATAGACAGATTTTAAGAAAAAGAAAATTCTTAACTTGTACATCGATGTAAAGATAATTATTATTGTTACAAATTAAATTATTTGTCCCCAACCGTTGTTGTTATCAAAATAGCTAAAGTAAGAATCTGTGTGGGCGGAACGAAATTCAAGTCTGTGTTAAGTTAAGAGCGCCACCCCATTGCCTCAGCACGTTTGAAATAATAAGTAGCGAAAATCTCCCAAGAGTTAAAACCGAGTGCAATATGCACCGTTAAAGCAGTTCATAATTGATGAAATCCTTCTTGTCCCACCAAATATAGAGCATAGCCTTGGCGCAATAATTATTCTGTGTTAACGTTGATTCGGAGGCCCTATGCTCCTTGTAGGAACGACGTTTATTCGTTTGGGTGGCCTGGCTTCACATTTGTTTACATGGTGGTAAACAAACCCCCAAGCCCTCACTCTGATATGCTAGCTCATATATCTTCTTAAAGTTTTCGTAAAGTTAAAAAACCGTCCTCTGCACTTTTTAAGTTCCAATTCGTAAAACCGTTTTAAATACTTCTTGTAGAGCTCTGTATAAAATTTTTCAATTGTATAAAACACAAAAAACACCTTATCCTTTTTCTAAACAATCAGGTATTAAAAGCTTTTAATTAATGTTTTTGTAATCTTTTACCCATAGAAGTGAGTTTTTTTACACACATTCATAAATACATGATTTTTTTTCGTTGTGTTGCATTGTTTTTATGAATTCCAGCTGTATACTCGCCTTAGCACTTATCCTTTTTCATAATTTTTTTCCTTCTATCCTTTTAGTCCTGTAGGTGTAGGAACATGTAAATGAATTGTTTGTGAAGGCGTTTCTGTATGCTCGGCTAAATCTCATATGGTTTTTCTAAATTTTTAGCTTGTATAGAAATTTAAAGAAGTCATATGGAGCTACATAAATGTGAGCGCGGGTTTCCTATGGAATGGGTTTTGGGAGCAAAACTTAATATTGTGGAATTAATAGTGATACCTAAGCTCGTTTAAAAGTGCACCAACAATTTCATTAAGGCAAAACAAAATTTCTCTTTGAATTAACAATCAAGTGGCGTAAAGTTTTGCAATTCTCTTCTCACTCTGTGTTTCTCGCTTTCTCTTTTTTAAGTTAACACTGTTTTGCTTTATACCTTAGAAAATTGGTGAAAATCTATTTAAGTCTTTAGATTTAAAATCATAAAATATAGAAATAATTAGAAAAGAGGGGAAAATGTTTATTAGGACATCAACAAAATTTTAAATGTAGCAAGTTGTTATTCAAAAGTCGCCACAGTCTGTAAGAGATTTCGGTTTTCTCTTAAAAAATAGAAATGTCTTGCTTTGCTTTAAAGTTCTTAAGACAATTTTGGCTTTTTTCTAAAAGGAGCTACTTTTATCCTCAAACAATCCTTTTCAAAGTAAAACTATTTCCTTTTCCAATACAAATTAAACTTGTTTAAACATTTTAGCAAATCTCTTTTGATTTTCTTTTAAAAACTCATCCGAAAGGTTTCCTTGCCTTTTATCTCATCTGCGCAAAAATAGAAATCCCAACTAAATACTTTCACTCAAGCGTAATTTTGTATCCGTCATCTTAAAACGGATGTCCTGATGGATTTTGACATTTATAATGCAACAACTACAAACACTTTCGCTCTCAAATACACAAACTCACTCTCTGCTATCTAACTAATCTGACATGCGTGTGTGAATTTAAGCCGAAATGGATTTTCATATCAAACTAAATTTTGTCAAAATTTATTTTCAAGAATAATTCCAAAAAAAAAAAAAAAAAATCATCACTTTGCTAAATATTTGTAAATGAAAAGTTTTAAACAAAAAAAAACATTTAAAACCTTGTGCGAACACCGAGATTAGCGTTTTACGCTCGTTTGAATTTAAATTTATAGCAAAAAAGATTTGAAAAGGACCCTGCATTTGTTTTCTCTGTTTCAGTTTTATTATTTTTAAGGGGTTGTGACATTTAATCTTCTTCATCCAGCTATCTACCACACTCGATAATTTAACATTTCTGTAGCATCATATACATATAGAAATATGTATGTACAATTAAAACAGATGTATTCCTTTGTTAAACAACCCAGATTCATTACCTTACTAAATGCAATGCATGACAAACCCTGATCTAACATGCAGTTTTTAACAACAGAAAGTTGAGTGATAGAAATCTGTAACAACAACAATAATTAACGCTTAAATGATTGGGAAAATGTAAAAAAAAAATAGAGATATTGACTGCATGATTTCAATCAAGTTAATATGCATAATTTGTTTTATGTATCTATTGGTTGAAATTCTAAATCTTAGGGCGTTTTCTTTTCTGAGCAATATTCTGCCTTTTAAATATCTTTATATTTTTTCCGGAAAAATATGTATTATTTTAAAAGTGTAACGCATTCTTTTGCCAAGATGTTTCCCTTAAAAAGAAAAAACTCATTTTAATTACAGGGGCAGAGGAGTGCAGCACTAAATTAACAGCTGGTTTTGTTATTATTTCTGAAAAATCTTTTTTAAGAAAAAAGGGTTTTTGTGAAAATAGTATTTTTTTTTTAAAAAAAGTAACGTTCGTAAAAAAATATATATATAAAGGGCGGTCCAACCATAATGCACGATGTTAATTGTGAGTCACACCTTAACGTCAAGTTTTTTGTCCAACTTAATTTGACATTTTTTTGTTTCAGTGTTTGACAATTTCAACCATGGAGAGGTACAAAATCGAGCAGCGCGTTAAGATTATTGAAGCCTTTTACGAAAATGGGCGTTCAAATCAAATCTATTTTTTTGGTCAGTATAATCGACCAAATGTGTCCACAGCAAACCGGGTCTGTAGGAAATGTAAAAACACCTGTGCAGGCTTGTTTGGTGCGGTTTATTAGCTGGCGGCGTCATCGGGCCATACTTCTTCGAAAACGAGGTCGGTCAAGCAGTTACAGTGAATGGTGTTCACTATCGCGAGATGATGACGGACTTCTTGTGACCAGAAATTGACAATATGGACCTGGACGATATGTCGTTCCAACAGGATGATGCCACTTGTCACACAGCCAACGACACAATGGCTCTTTTTGCGAAATATTCAATGGCGATATTAATTGGCCGCTGTTGTAAAAGCATTCTGATTCATCAAATGAAAACAGTCGTAGTCCAGGCAAAAGCAAAAAACGAAAAGTTGTACACAACAAAGACATCGGCAGTTCCCAGTTTTATTTTAAGCCTTATCCCCAAAAATCTACACATTTCCTTAAAAATAAATTAAATAATTCCTATTACGTCAATAGAAAAATATTCAAACATTGATTTTTTTAAATAAATCCATTTGTGTAATAGAAAAAAAAATGATCCGTTGATATTTATCATATCAAAAACTTGGGAATCAAAATCTTTTGATTCATCAGCCAATGCAATTTCGTTTTACATGTTGCTTGTTTAAAAAGTGCATTTGAGATGATTGCATACATTTCTCACAGCAAGCTGCATTATTTTAAAGGGTGTATTTATTCTTATTAATTCTAATAACTTATATTGCATTCTGTTGCAAATATTGGTTTTAGTTCAACAGAAGTACCGGTAGTTGGTACAAAATTCATATTAAAAACTATTTCAACAAGATCTTGAAAAAGTTTTAAGCCGCAAAAAAGGCTAAAATTTGTACCCACATCTTGACCAAATCGGTCTTGCCATTGCAAAAATTTAATTTATAATGATATATTATCCCCAAAAATCTCCAGCGATAGAAGTGCTTTTCTTCAAAAAATCACCTGGGCATTTTCACAAAATTTTTATCCCCAATTACAAAAAAAAAACCCTAATTTGGGGATAAATCCCCAAAACTGGGAACACTGTGACAGACTGAAACTTAAAATAAATCCCGAAGTTACCGAAGATGGGACGTTGTGTTTTTATTTTGTTTTGATTTTGCAGTTTGAAGTATGTTTTCCTATTATGTCTTTAATTACTTGTTGGAAAAAACAAAAAAAAAACTGTTGTTTGATTTATGTATGTATATTAGCGTTGCCGTTAGTTGTATGGAGAACTTTTTTTTTTTATTTCTTATACTTTCCCCCTCCAAATCGGTTCAGTTTTATGTAAAAAAAATACAAAAAAATTTCGTAGCGATAAGTTGTGTTTTAGGGAGGGCGTCCGGCCCTCAAAGTTTGCCATCAAGCCATTTATTCAAATGTAATTTGTTTGCGTATGACTATCTTCTAAAAACAACATTTTACAAGAATATGATATATGGCAATATTTTAGCTCTTCTAGTCAACAACATAAGCCTCAAAGAAAGTTTTTTGCTAAGACTAATATCTTAGAAAATAATTAAGAAAATAACAACAAAATACCAAACATTTTATATACGTTTTATATATATAAAAAGGCGATTTAATGTCAAGTGACACAATTTTGAAATCGATGTCTTCCGATTTGGATGAAATTTACACCAAGGTTAGTCCTATTAGATAGTAGTTTACACACAACAAGATCGGTCAAAATGTTTCAGAGCTAGAGGGGGTCAAAATTTGCCATACAGGTGTTCTTTCTCATCCATGTAATTTATTACCTATTAGTGTTAGCAAAATTTGTCCCAAGTTTTTTTTTTTTTTTTTTTTTTTTTTTTTTAATTTCCTAAGCTAATCCCGCGAAGCTCTATGCTTGTCTGCAGGAAAGAAACCAGAGTCTCTGGCGGGAATCGAACCCGCAACCTCGGCGCTGATAGACTAGCTCGCCTACCGAGGCTTAGATAGCTATTTAATCAATCTTTTTTAAAAATATTTTTTTGTTTTTTTTTTTTAAATTTTTTAATTTTTTTTTTAAATTTAAAACTTTTTTTTTTATTTTTTTTAGCCAAGTGTTAAATTTAAAAAAAAAATTTTAAAAATTTTTTAAAAAAACAAAAAAAATTTTTTTAAAAGTTTGATCAAAAAGCTATCTAAGCTACTTGGGACAAATTTTGCTTACACCAATAGGTAATAAGTTACATGGATGAGAAAGAACACCTGTATGGCCAAAATGTCAAACTTTGATCCCCTCTAACTCAGAAACTTTTTGACCGATCTTGTTGAAAATTTGTGTCTAAGCTACTATCTAACAGTACTAAAATTGGTGTAAATTTCATTTAAATCGAAAGACATCGATTTCAAAATTGTGTCACTTGACATTAAATCGCCTTTTTATAAATATAAAACGTATATAAAATGTTTGGTATTTTGTTTTTATTTTCTTAATTATTTTCTAAAATATTGATTTTAGCAAAAAACTTTCTTAGAGGCTTATGTTGTTGACTAGAAGAGTTAAAATATTGCCATATATCATATTCTTGTAAAATGTTGTTTTTAGAAGATAGTCATACGCAAACAAATTACATTTGAATAAATGGCTTGATGGCAAACTTTGAGGGGCGGACGCCCTCCCTAAAACACAACTTATCGCTACGAAATTTTTTTGTATTTTTTTTTACATAAAACTGAACCGATTTAGGGGGGGAGAATATAAAAAATCAAAATAAAAAAAATAACGGCCACCTTAATGTATATGTACATATTTTGTTTTACTGTTATTTTTGTACATACCAAAAATTCTTTTGTTAGTTAAATTTAATAGACTTTATTAAAATGCAGAGAACATTTAAAATACAAATCAAAAAGAAATCACATATCATAATGAAAAATGGAGCTTCCAACGAAGCAGGTTTGTAAGTGAGATATATAAAAGGTTCGCTTACCATTGCGCTTACGGAATGCGTTTTATGCGCATTTAATATGCAGCAAAAACTCGAAAATATGCCCTCAAAATTGTTAAAAATATGCCCCCAAAAAATCAAAAATTGCTCATTCAAAAACCAAATATTCAACATTTGCATTAAAAAAAAAATACTAAAATTATAATCGATAAAGCCCAAACACCATAGTATTTACAGACCAATTCAAAAAATATTTAATTTGCTGTAACATATTTTTCGGGCAAATTATATCTAAATGCCAACATAATTAGATCACTTACGTACACAAAGAAAGAAGTTTTTATGGGGAATATATTAAATTAAAGACCAATTCTCACAATTTACATAAACTTCGTCCTTAGTACAATTTAAATGTATTAACCATATTTGATCAATGCAGCTTGTACTTTGCGCACAAGGTTAACCAGGACAGACAACCAGCCAGACGGACAAATGGGCATCGTTAAATCAATTGAAAAAGTGATTCTCAGTGGATCGGTGTACTAAAGGATTGGTTCTGATTTCTATGTATTGCACACATCGCCAAAAACGTATGTCTATAATTGCTTTTTCCTTAATTTTTGCTTTTATGTAAAATTTGAAAGTTTAAAAAAACATTATCTTTAATGACAACCTGGTTTGTCTTTATTTTAGAGTAAAAATTCAATGTGGATGGCGAAATTAAAGCAACACGTTGGGTATACAGATAGATATTTGAAACAGAAAAGCCATCTGTTAACCAGAATTTCGAAAAAAAGCTTACAAGAGGCATCTAAATAAATTTAATATGTATTAAAAAAATGCCTCAAAAAGGCAAAATATGCGCTAAAATCTTAAAAAATGCTGCAAAAAGGCTCTTTTAACTAAATTATGCAAAAATATGCTCCAAACGGTAAAATATGCCAAAATATGCACCAACAAATCGATGCCAAAATTTATAAAAAGCTCTAAAACCGATGGATATATTATTTCTGCCTTCATTTGTCGCGCTAGAAGAAACATGCAATTACATATTTGCGGTTTCCCTGGTAATAACATATATTAATTTACATTTTTTCGAGTAAAATAAACTCTTTGGTAGAAAATTACCGTTTTCGATCATAATCGAAAATATCAAATTATGTTTGACAAAATTCTCTCATTTCTTTTTTAGTTTAATTTTCTTTTTTAGAATAAAACAAAAAAAAACAAAATCGCAATAAAAATCAAACTGGAGTCTAATCGTCTGCTACAAATAACTACTCGTATAAAAACAACTATAAGAAAAAAAATTAATAAAGTCTCCAAACTGTCTTGGATCTTAAAAAAAAAATAAATACATTTACGATCAAGTCTTTCACACTCATGAGAGTACGGGACTAACCCACGTTGCAATGAGTGGCTCCTTTTGTTCTTAATGGATTTAGTAAGTTAAACCTTTAGAACCGAAAAAAAAGAAGACAACAAAAACCCAATCAAGGCCAATGACACGTCGTTTAGATATTGATGCGTTTGTCGTCCCAGTCGATGGGTAAATTTTATGCGCTTTAATGCTGCATTGACGCTTTCAAAGAAAGAAGTTGATTCCAAGCAGCATCATCTAAATGAGAATTTTCCTTTGTTAGTCTGTTCTTTCAAATCTGTTTCTAAAACGTAAGCGGAATACACAAACACACATTCACATTTAGTAAAAATAAAAAAAGGTAAAGTACTCAAGTGGTCAGACGGACGGACACCCTGCTGTGCGTGGAATTCTGGCAAGCGGGTGTCAAGCTCAAGAACGAGCACTAAAAATGCCAAAACGTCATAAATTAAGAGACGCGCTTATGGGTTTCGTTTTTACGCTCCTTCATACGTTCGTTGGTTCTTTTTTTATTTCATTTCGTTTTTATTAAAATTATTTTATTTTTATTATTTCATAACTTTTTTTATTCTTTTAATTTGATTTTGTTTTTATTTTCAAAATAAAAGCAGCATTTTTTTTTTCAAAAAATGTTTTTTGATCATATAAATATAATTTTTTTTTTAAGATTTTATGAGTCGGAATATGAATGAAGTTTGAGGTTTTTTAAACTTTTTATTGTTGTTGATTTAAATATTTTGTAATCCGGAATTTGTTGTTTGTATGAGAATAAAAGTTTTTCAAGTTTTGTTGAAAATAATAAAAGAAAATAAGTTCATGTTTTCTATTTTTATGGAAATATTTTAGGAAGTTTGTTTATGATTAGCAATTAGTAATGAAAAGTGGGAAGTTCTCTAACACTTAAAATAAGAAATCGATATTTTTTTTTTTTGATAAAAAGCGATAAATTGATTAATTTACCAATGAAAAGGAAATTGACAAAAGATTTTAACAATAAATTTTGTCACATTTTATGTGTCATCTATGCTATGACTATAGTGACATCAATTCGATGCCATATTTTATTTACCATTAACATTATTTTCATATTTAAAAATTATAATAAGAAGCAAAAATTCCCGTATTCCATTTTTTAAAATCATTAAGTAAATACATCAAATTTTTAAAATAGAATCAGCCCAATTATTAAAACAAATTCCTCGGGAGTTTTTCCCTTTTCCTATTTTTACAATTGAATTTACGTAGGAAAAATGGAAGAAGACACTTTTCATAGTACTGATGTCAAAATTCATCAGCGATATGACTCCTTTTCCATCAGTGTACAAATAGAAAAGCCAAAGATATTAGCAAATAAAACTGCAGAGTGAATGATGATCTGGCCTAAGCAATTAGTGAAATGCGCATAGATTCTAGCTAATCCTTCAACAATAAACTTCAGTATATTTATCAAGAAAAAAATTGGTTATTAAGCACGACAAACAAAATCTTATTAATTCAAAGTTTTGTTGTGTTCCAAAATATTATTTTGATAAAAAAAAGTATATTTTAATGAAAAATTTATCTTTTTATAAAAACATTATATTTTTATAAAAAAGTATCTTTT
Source organism: Pollenia griseotomentosa (assembly GCA_963931875.1). NCBI lineage: Eukaryota > Metazoa > Arthropoda > Insecta > Diptera > Polleniidae > Pollenia > Pollenia griseotomentosa. The sequence goes on along the minus strand of OZ007562.1, from coordinate 6,039,959 downwards.
TTTAAAAAAAATTATCATTTAAGAAAAAAGTATGTAAAAAAGAACCTTTTTTAAAAAAAGGATCTTTTTATAAAAAAGAGTATATTTTTGTAAAAAAAAGTATCTATTTTGCGAAAAAAAAAAAGTATCTTTTTGTTTAAAAAAATGTATCTTCCTGTGAAAAAGTATCTTTTTTTGTAAAAGTTCAAAATGATAATCTTAGAATCTTTTGAAAAGGGATTTTATGTGAAAACGTGCATTTAATGAAAAAAGTATCTTATGAGGTTTTATCTATATATAAGTTATTAACAAAATTTTCCAGTATTTCATTTTTTATTTTATTTAGAAAATGCCGAGCAGCACCGGGGCCAAACAGCTAGTTTATTTATAAATTTTTAAAACGTTTATTTAAACATATATTTCGGCACATCTTTGAGTGCCTTCTTCAGGGTTTTTTTTTCTTATTTTACAATATTACAAAATTTATTTTTACCAAGCTTATCTTTTTATAAAAAAGTTTTTTTTTTTTTTTTTGAAAAAAGTATCTTTTTATAAAAAAAAAATTTTTTTTTTAAAAATGTATGAAAAAAGTATCTTTTTATAAAAAAAAATTTTTTTTTTTTTGAAAAATGTATGAAAAAAGTACCCTTTTGTAGAAAAAAGTACCTCTTTGTCACTGTTGCCAATTCAGAGATTTTCCCGCTAAATCTAGAGTTTTTGAAATGCCAATCGCGGGAAAAAATACGTTTTAGCGGTAAGCGGGAAATCTAGCGACTTTTAAACAACTCTCAGCGGCTCATTTTCGCAACAAAAACCTTTCTCAAATTTAAATTGTACAGATTTTTTACTTTTTCTTTTTGTTTTTTCTGGCTAAAAACTACTTGCTTATGTTCACGGTTTTAATTACTTTTGTAGTTTTAGTGAACTGAAGATTGTATATGAAATTTTTTTACTATTTTCAGTAAGTATTTTGTTAGGGCTGTATGTGACAATTCACAACTTTAAGCTTGCTTAAAATTTTGAAACAAAAGGTAAGGAAAGGTTAATTATCTCGATAGATCCCAAGCAATTTAATTCACTAGCTTTCATGTTACTAATTGTATCTAATTGCTTAAAACAGCAAATAATTACCAATAATAGAGTAAGGCCCGTTTTCACGACTTACCTATAAAGTTCGAAATAGTAAACGGTACCTTTAGCACTAGTGAGGTATAAAGTTACCTTCAACTATTTTTCGTTTTCACAACTTCTGTATAAAATAAACTTAACATTTTTGAAAATGTGGCAATACTAAAGAAAATACCGATTATTTTTGCCAAAATAAAAATACAAACTGGCAACTACGTACTTTTTTTACATTTACAAAATATACGAATAATTGGAGTTGCCATTTATAAAAAAATATGTGAATATAGTATGGGAATCTCAAATCTAAACCTTACGACAAAAGTTAAAGGTAGAACGTTCCTCTCTTTAGCTTATCTTTCACTTTTAGATTAAAGGGAACTTGTGATAATTAAAAGCTCATTATCTGTTCGATAACTTCCTACATTTAGCTATCGTTAAGTCGTGAAAACGGGCCTAAATGTTATAAACTTTTTTGCGTTTACGTACTAAGTTTGTCATTCTGGGTGAAACGGTTTTAATATTCATCTTAATATTTAATATTTCACAACTTACCGGTAGCTAAAGGTAGGATTTTATGGGCCGTATAAAAAGTGTTCCATTATTACAAATTTTCTTTAACCTATCAGGTAGGATGACCTTTATTTACTTTATCGCTTACTTTAGGTTAAAGTAAAGTTTTAATAATGTAACACTTTTTATAAGGCCGGTTTAAGTCTACTTTTAGCTATCGGTAAGTTGTGAAAACTGACCTAAGTCGATTAAGCCATGTCCGTCTGTCTATCCGTCTGTTGAAATCTCACTCACGCTCACTTTCAAACGACTCAAAAGAAAAGATAAATATTGGCATTTAATTGTTAAGAACTCATCTAAGAAAATTGGAATTGAAGTCCAGCACAATCGATTCTATAGGAAAAGAATGAATGAATTAAAATGTGGAACAACCACCCTATAAAAATTTTAAATATTGTTACAAAAACTAGTGGCGGAATTCACATATTGATATAAGATTTTGCACAAATTCGTCCTATATCATTAGAAATTACACTGTCAACTATCGATCAGATCGGTCCATAACTTACCATTGGCCTGATATAAGCCCTACTCTCGGAAAAAGCTTTAGTACGCGTAGAACCGTAAAGCTCTCAATCTGTGTTCTATTATAATAACATTTGGTCGTTCATAGTTTTACAAGACTATAAATTAATTACTTGTTCAAATTTCGTGAAGATCGGCCCGTAATTTACCATATGACCCATATAAAGACCACCCCGGAAATATTCTAACTGCAGGTGGAGGGTATCAAAGATTCGGCACAGCTGAATACATTACTCTAACTTATTTTATTTTTGGGAATAAAATAACTAGGGAAGTTGAAAACCTAAGTATGTAACGTATTTCAGATTGATATACCTTTGAAAAAGCAGCCTATATCCAGATTTATATAAAACTTTTAAAAATGTTTAGGTTTTAGCGGTATTTTTGAAAAAATTCCCGCTAAATTAAATATTTAGCGATTTCTAGCGGTTTTGAAGTCCGATTTGGCGGGAAATGTTCAAAAAAAGTTGGCAACAGTGCTCTTTGTAAACAAGAGTATATTTTTTTAAAAAAAGTATCTTTTTGTAAAAAAAAAGTATCTTTTTGTAAAAAAAAAGTATCTTTTTGTAAAAAAAAGTTTATTTTGAAAAGAAAGTATCTTCCCGTGAAAAAGTATTTTCCTTGTTCGAGTTCAGTTTTTTTTGAAAAAGGATTTAATAGTGAAAACGTGCTTTTTATGAAAAATTTATCTTTTGAAAATATCTGTCTTAAGCCTGGTACTCTGTTCAACATTTCACGTGAAATGCTATCAAAATGCATATGAAAAAAACTTGTGCGGAATATCTATGAAATAATGTTGATGGAGTTGTACTCTGTTTATTTTGTGAAAAAGTTCCGAAATGTTTCTGGCAACATTTTTTTTACAACTGCGAAATAATGTAAGCTGCCTTTATTACACGTGGAATTTTAAGCAAAAGCAAAAAATATGAACTTAATATTAAAAAAGAAATAAAAAATTAAAATAACACAATCGGTAACAGTTTTTTTTATCCATATTTACTTTTTTTTTATTAAAAAAAAATAATTTTAGTAAAATACATGTGGCGTTTGTTTACATACACGAAACAATGTAGCATACTTTGAAGGAATAAAAACGTCGAATTGTACAAACTCGCAAGATTGGTAACATTGATAAATGCCAAAATTTTCGTGTGGAATAATCAATGTTGCTCAACATTTTTCACAAATTTGAACAGAGTACTAGGCTTTAGGAAAGAATTTTTTTTTAGCAACAAAATAAAAAATATTTTTTGCAAAAACAATTTTTTTAAAAAAATATTGACTCCTATGTAAAAAAAGTGAATAATCTTTTCCCTCAAAATTTTGCTTTTCCCCATACATTTTTGAGGGAAATGGAAATAAGTTTCGAGAAAATTTTTATTTTCGTAAGGGTTATTATTTTTGTATAAATATTATTTGTTGTGAAAAAATTATCTTAATGCAAAATGAGATATTTTTTTCGCAAAAGGTTAATTTTTTTCCAAAAAGATACTTTCACAAAAAGATATTTTTTTCAAAAAGATATTTTTTCCAAAAAAAAAAAAAAAAAAACAAAATACTTTGTATATCATCTGTTAAAAGTTTAGACTAGACTGTCTGATAAGTACTCAATATTTTTTCATTTGAATGGACCTTTTAACACAATTTGGTGTTGATTTCCCGTATAAAGTGACAAAATTTTCATTATTATGTTAATTTTTAAAAACTACACATTTTTTTAGAAAAATAATTTTAATAAAAAAAAAAATAGACACAAAATTTGTTTTATATTTCTACAGTATTTTGACACCTTTAAAAAATGACTAGATATAAAATGCAAGATTTTGTTATAAACATTATTCGTTTTTAATTTTAAATAAGTGTTTTCAAAAAGATTTAGATCATTTTTGCGCAGAAAAAGTATCTTTTAAGAATTTATAACGTATAATCTAGTTTTGTAAAAACCCCTTCTCTTTAAATTAATCTGATTTATAATTTCTCACATTTGGCTTCCAAAAAAATATGAAAAAAATGATATGAAAAATTTTACAACAGAAGCCTTTTTTAGCGTTAAGCTAAGAAATAAACAAACAACAACCAAAAAAAATTATGACATAAATCAAAATTTTTCTTAAAAAAAAACACACACACGCAGGCGCACAAAATGCTGAGGCATTCGACCGTAAAATATTAATTTTGATTTAGAATCCTGTTTATAATTTTTTATGATTTATACGCTGCTGCAACAAGAAACATAAAAATGAAATATTTTCTTTTTCACTTCTTTGAGTTATTTTTTTTATTTGCTTAAAACTAAAACAACAAAATAATAACAATTTCGAAATTGTAAACAAACAAACCCTAAAAATTTAAAATGATTTCCCTGGCCAGGGTACTTCAATCGAAACAATGAATCTCGAATCTAATGTTGGCAAAACAAAACGTTAATTATAAATTAAAATATCAATATACAAGTATTATCCTTTTAAAAAATAATAATAAAAGAAATTTTACAAGGATTAAAATGAAAGAAATAAAGACAGTAAGAAAAAAGAAAGTGTCACTTGTCAGTTTGTTGAAGACTTTATGAGTTTCCATTAGACTAACTCCGATTAGGTTGATTTTTCTTTTTTAACTGTCATAAATTTAATAATTCATAAATTTTTTAAGAAATTGTTAAAAAAAAAACTTTGTAACGGACCAATTTTTAGTAATAAATCATAATTTGGTGCTAAAACAAGATAGTGCAGAATGAGCTATGTATTTAGTTTTAATTCTTTATAAAATTTTTAGTTATTATTTTTTCAGCATTTTGTGAAGGAGACTTGGGAAGTTAATTATGAATAACTTTGCAATCATTTTTTTTTTTTTTTTCATTCATTTTATTTTTCCAAATAATATTTACAATTACATCTTAAAGTTCTATGCAAATAGTTCAAGTTTTGTACTTTTTCTTCTTGAAAATTTATAGTTATATACAAAATTATATATACATTTTTATATTTATATTGTAGGCAAAAATTTAAAAAACCTATTTAAACATTTTCTAAATTTTAATAAAAACACCTATAAACTAGTTACTAGCTACTTAGGCTGATGCTAACTCATTAATATAAGGGTTTTCAGATCCAGAACATCTTTCATAAAAATTTGTAGTGAGTCTATTTATTCTTGAAATAACTAGATCAGTGTCAGATATTGAATGAAGTCGCACTGTTGAGTAGTGCCAAGGAAGGTTGTATATGAGTTTTAATAATTTATTTTGTGAGATTTGAAGTTTTTTAATATGACAAGTGGCGCTATTTGCATACATAGGCGCAGCATAAAATATTATGGCTTGGAAGATAAGCTTAAAAATAAGTTTTTTATTTTTAATATTTAGGGCGGAGTTTCTGTTGAGAAAAGGATATAGTATTCGGGTGGAAATATTCACCTTGTTTATTACGTACTGTATATGTTCCTTAAATTTTAGTTTAGGGTCAAGAACTACTCCTAGGTACTTTACTTTTGACTCCCATTGTACCTCTGTATTTAGAAAAATAATGTTGCGTTGGGGAATGAAGCAATCTTTGATTTTTCTTGTAAAATATATTGCTTGAGTTTTATTACTATTCAATGTTATTTTCCATTTATTAAAGTAATTAGTTAATTTTTCTAGGTCTCTTTGCAAGAATGAAATAATATTTTCTGATAGTTCCCCTGAACACAATATTGCCGTGTCGTCAGCAAACACTGACATGGTGTAATTTTCAAGATGTGGAAGATCTGAAATATACAAGTTGTATAAGATAGGTGACAAGCAAGATCCCTGTGGACAACCCGCGGGTATATTAACATTTTCGGAACATGAAGAACCTAAAAATACATTAAATGAACGCATAGTCAAAAAGCTATTTATTATTTTTATAAGGAATGTGGGAACATTGTATTCTATCATTTTATAAATAAGGCCGTCATGCCATACGGAATCAAAGGCTGCTTTTACGTCGAGTAGTAGTTATGTTAGATAAGGTTAAGAAAGGTTATGTGCCCACTCGGAGAGCAATGCGGTTGCGGTCCATTGTGAATGAAAAAGGTAAGGAAAGAGAAAAGTAAAGAAAAGAAATAGAGCTGGATAGAATTAAGAGAGTTACAGAAACAACCGCACTATTTCCCTGACAAAACCCAGTAGATCGCCGGATTACATCCAGCGATGCACCCCAGTTTGTCGTGAAATCTATCTTCTAGCCATTTCTGTCTGACATCCAAGGACAGTGGCACTGTACATGCCCGATCGTCTCCAGCTCCTCAGAGTCATCGCATAATCTGCAGAAGTGCGATATGGTATTGTCCCAAATACAGGTTTTTATACAATTTTTAGTATATTTTGTATGGGAGGTACCACGCCCACTTCTCCAATACCTTTTGTGGGATGGTGTGTATTTATAACCTTAATGTTTGTAACTAATTTGAAAACTTTGGCTCTTGCCGTTCTCCAGATTAACAGAAAAAAGTAATAAAAATAAAACAACCACAAGGGATTTTTTTGGAAAAATTAGAGGCAGTCGTGGTTTTTTGCCATTGTTGGACTGATCTGGCTGATAGCGAGAAATGGTGGACTATATGTGACATAAATGTAAAACAAGCTAGCCGCTACCATGTCTGGAGTCTCCGGAAAACACATATCAAACGTAAGACGGACAGACGGACGGATATCGTTAAATCAACTTCTCTCCTCATAAGGACCCAGAATATATATACTTTATAGGGTCTAAGATCAATATTGTAGAAATTACAAACGGAATGACAAACTTATATATACCCTTTTCCACCTGTGGTGAAGGGTATAAAAATGGTCGATATTTAAAATTTTTAAGGTTTTTTTACGAAAATTTCTTGATGTTTTTAAATTTCTATAGAAAATGAATCAATGGTTTTATTTGTATATTTCTGTTAAATGAATTTAAACCGGAAATTACTTTAAAGTATCAGAATTTTCATTTCATTGTCTATTTTGACACAGTTTTTTTTTAACGTTTCACTATTCATGGATTTGTTTTTATTAGATTGTTTTACATTCAGACACACAATGCGCTAAATTGATGTTTTCTACAGTTTATGAAGTAGTTGTTAATAATAAATGAAACAAAAAGTCTCGACGCGTAGTATCTATTCTTATTTTTTATTTGATTTTGTTGTTATTTAGCCAATATTAAGTAAATTTTTGTTAGGTAACAACTAACTACCCCTGAGTTTTGTTATTTTTACTCTTTTGTATTGAATTTTGTTCTGTTTGCACTGTGATCTTCACGTAATCTATTCTACTGTGCCTTATGACGAGTACTCGCAACCAGCGTTGCCAGAAGCTTTGGGGAAAAAAATCATAATTTGGCGAAAAAAAAATCATATTTTGATGAGAAGAAAACCTCCCATTTTTTCTTTTTCAAATACATTTTTTTTTTTTCTTTTCACATATAATTTTTTTCATCAATATTCCCAAAATGAGCAATCGCTATTCTAAGATGCTTTTTTATATATTCTGCATAGCCAGAAACAATGATGCATTTCTGTGTACGCTGGACACAGGGTAAGTGTAAGAAAAGAACGCAAACGCAATAAATAAACTATTTTTAAGTAAGGAAGAACATGTAAAATCAATTAAAATTGATAATCATTCAAAAAAGCAAACTTCGATCTACCAAAGGTTAAAATACAATTTGGTTTAAGGATTGATGTTTGACTATTGACGTCAGCAGTCGTCGATGGCTGCGAGTGTAAAACGGCAAATCCATCTGAGGAGATCGAGTGGTTGCGATCGAAACATGTCATGGTAACCTGCCGGCCCGGGTTCGAGCCCCGGCCACGGTGTAAAATTCCTTTCTTCATGAAAATAATTTAATGAAAATTAAATTTAATGAACTTAAGCCTAATTAAAAATATAAAAAATTTGGATTTTAAGAATTGTAGAAAAAAAATATGATCGTTTTGGCAACGCTGCTCGCAACACTCGTTACAATTGCAAACAAAATCGTTCGATTTTGAACGCTCCTTGTTTTTGTTTTTGTTGTTTTTATTTAATTTGATTTGTTCCTTTTGTTGTTGTTGTTGAGCTCTTTGCACTTCATTGACTTTGATCGTATTGTTTGATATTTAATAATGATAATGATTGTTTGTTGTTTTTTTTTTTTGTGTTATTGTTGTTCCAGTATTTTGTTGCTAATGTTCTTTTGTTCGTTTTTAATTCAATTGTTTGATCTGCTGTGTCCCACTATTGAAAATCATTGTTATTAAACAGTTTTTATTGTTAAAATCATTAGTGTCCATTATTTTTGTTTGTTTGACTGTCTGTTTTGGCTTCATTTACTTGTTTTTGTTTTAATAAATGACTGTGAGTTTCAAAGAGAGTAAAAGAGGAAGAGTAGTAAATATCAATTGTCAAATTTGTTTCTTTTTGCCGCGTATTTTGTTTTAAGCGAAATTTTGATACCCTGATTTGTTCCACCGTTGCAAATTATACAACCAACAAACATTTCGCAGACATTTCGTTTAATTTTTATTTTCATCCAACCATCTACAAACTATCGGTACTCTTAAATGGACATAATTATTGTTTATTATTTGATTTTTGCAATCATTTATGCTTTTCAAAGGCGATTTGGAAAGGAGATGAGGGTTTGGGTGATTTATGTTACAAAACAAAACATTAAATTGGGAAAGTCTTTAAAAAAAAGAGTATTAGAACCGATATAAATTACAAACATTAATAGTTTGTAAAGAAATCCGTACAAATTGTTACAAAATTTGTATATGCTTTGGATTTTATTGAAAAAATTCTAAAAGTTGTCTTTTCAACATGTAAATTTTAAATTTGTAATGGTAATAATAGAAGTTTATGGAAAATGGTTTAGTTTTTTTTTTTTTTTTTTTTTTTTGACAAATGCGGATTTTTAAATACCTGATTGAGCTCTGCGTGGGACCGAAATGAACCAATCTAATTTTGCAAAACCTTAAAAACGAGCTCGGTCTGCATTTCATGAAGTTGGCCGGACTCAAAAGTTTATAAACAAAAATATAAAACAACAAAAAGTACCTTTTTTCAAATGAATTAATTATATTATTTTAAAATTGTAAGCAACCCGCCAACTCCAGGAAATACTTTTCTCTTTTTTTTTTTTTTGACTTGCGATTAGTTTCAAAATGTAGCCACATTTTTTTTATTAATGGAACAGTAAAAAAAAGCCCATTGATCCAATTTGACCATGTAAACAAGTTTTCGTTGCATTTAAAAATTGAATTTTGAAATTTATTTGAAATCATGTGTTGTTGCCATTAATATGCGCTGAGTCCTCACGTCAAGTTTGACTCGTCAAGTCTTGAGTTTTTAGGAAAGAATGAAAAAAATATAAAAAAAAGCAGCGTTTAAAAAGCTGCAGTTGAGATAGTAAAAGTCATAAGAATGTGCTGTAACTTCGACATCTTCATTTGTCATTGTACAAAAATAAACCGTTGACTTTACTTCTGATCCATTAAATGAAAACAGTCGCAGTGAAGGCAAAAACAAAAAACGGAAAGTTGTTCGCAACAACGAACATCGGCAGTCGACATGTTCGGAAGTGTTTGGTTTGACCGACTTAAACTTTTAATAAATCCCGAAGTTAACGAAGATGGGATGTTGTGTTTTTGTTTTTTTTTTTTTTTTTTTTTTTTATTTTGCTTGAAAACATATTGCTAGTAAAGCTGAATCCAAATTACAACGATGCTGCTATAGAAAATATGCCACTTTTCCAAGAAGAAGATGAACAATATTAGTATTTTTTATTTTATTACCAAAACATGTTTTCATTATATTTTTTAATCTTTACAACAGTCTTTACTTATAATATCATTTTAAAGTCCAGAATTGTGATTTAATTTTTAAAAAAATTTTTTTTTTATTTTAAATACCTACCACATGCGTTCATAAATACATACATATGTAAGTATGTTTTTATTTGTATGAATGTATTTATTTTAATGCTTAACAATCTTTTTAATTTTTTGAAATTAAATAAAACTTTAAATTAAATTATCGTTTTCATACATATGTTTGTTATTTATTATAGAAAAACGCACTTCGAACTGCAAAATAAAAAAAAAACAAAAACACAACATCCCATCTTCGTTAACTTCGGGATTTATTAAAAGTTTAAGTCGGTCAAACCAAACACTTCCGAACATGTCGACTGCCGATGTTCGTTGTTGCGATCAACTTTTTGTTTTTTGCTTTTGCCTTCACTGCGACTGTTTTCATTTAATGAATCAGAAGTAAAGTCAACGGTTTATTTTTGTCCAATGAAAAATCAGAAAGTGGAAGAAAAAGCAATTTTTTGATTTTGACTGCAGCTTTTTAAACCCTGAAAAAAAGTACTTAACCGTACTCGTCAATTTTTTTTATTTCGCTACTCTACATGAAATGAACGAGCGAATTATCATATTTTTCACATATTTACCCTACAAGAAATGAATGAGCGAATCATCATATTTTTCACGTTGGTGTTAAGAAAATAATAGAAAACTTGATGATTCGCTCATTCATTTCTCGTAGGGTATATGCTTGATGAGTTTAAAGTAAAGAGCAAGAGCAAGAAAACTAACAATTACGTTATAACGTACACGCAGGTTCAAAGCGCCAAAGTTCCTCAACTAGAATGAAATCACAAACGTGATGGCGTAATAAAAGTTAATAAAACTCGTAGATCAATGGCGGTAGGCGTTAAACGGCAAAGAACTCTAAAGAGATAGAGTGGTTACTATTGAAACATGTCAAATCAATCTGTCCGTGAACGTGAGTTCAATCCCGTGGTCAATCAAAAATGAAAAATTATCAATAAATTTTGATTCATTTCATGTTGTAAAATTCGTTTCTTGATAAAAATAATTTAATGAAAATTAAATTGAATGAACTTTAGCCTGATTAAAATATAAAAATTTAGATAAAAAACCACAAACAGTTTAATAAAATAAATATTAAAAAAAGGAAGCTTAAACAGACATTTCGAAAGTCTTCAAGACCTTGAAATGTTTCTAAACATTGTCTCTTAATTTTTTCTTTTCTTTAAAACACTGCTACAATTAAATTTAAAACCAACACCAATCGTTACTTTAAGGAGTCACTTTGTCGTTCTTTCAGATTTATAATTTATTCAGTTATAACCTGTCTGTAAGTGTTTTTATTCTTTGTTCAACATTTATTGACACGAAACACTAAAATACACACACAAAACTCTCATTGCTGGACATTCGCATCTCATACTTAAATGATGAAAAGTTGAGCAAACAATCTAGCGAAGTGAACAAAATATGTGTTGAGGAATTTCTTGTACATGGCATAAACATTGTAGAAACATTGAATTTTTATCATTATTTTCTTTTTTTGTCAAGATAAATGTCAAACAAAAATAGTTTGAATTTCGTGTCAGTTGGGGTACCAGAGAACAGCACCAACAGCAGCAGTTTTAGTATAAACAAATGTAATTAACGCATTTACAAACGTCGCCAACTAGTGTCGCCGTCCATCTTACTTGTTTCAGTTATTGCACTTGCACAAGGCCCATCACCATCAATATTTGTTAAGACAGACAGTTAAACATTGAGATAAGCTATTTGGACAGTAACAGCAGCAGCAACAATTACAATTGCAACAACTACTTCAATTGTTTACATTACAAACTGGCTACAAAAAAAAATAACACGGTTTGTTAATGCAACTGTGTAAATTTGACGTACTAAAAGTATTAAAAAAGAAGAAGAAACTAGAAAAAAAGTACTAAGCACATTTAAACAAAGACAAATAAAAACAAAACAAAAAACAGAAGAGTTTAAAAAAAAAAGAGTTAAAAAAGAAATTTGAATAAAAAATTAACACCAAAAATCGATTGTACGGTCGATTGAATTGAAGGCGATTTTGTTGTGTCTATTATTGTTGTTACTGTTTTTGTTGTAGCTGTTATTATTTTGTTGTTAACTTCAAGTACTACTGTTTGGGTTCTTCTGTGTGTGAACAAACTAAATATTGGACAAATAAGAAGTCACTCACATTATAGAAAATTAAAAAAACAAATTTTTAAAGTGAATTGAACTAAACGAAATAAAACTGAAAAGTATCTCATCGTATGGATAGTTAGTTGATGCATATTAAGTCAAGCAGTTTGTACAGCTTAAAGAAGGGAGAAAAAAAAGATGTACATTTGTAGATATATTTGTAAATATTATGTAGATGGACGGTTGATGAACATTTCGTACTGCTTTACTAAACGATAGTAAATATAAACAAAGTACCCAAAAAAAATACTGACAATGGGAGCAGTAAATGCATAACGTCAAATGTCCAGCAAACCAATACACTGAGGACAGTGGGACTAAATAGAAAAAAATTTAAAAAAACAGCCAGTACAAAGTTGAATTTATGAAAAAAAAAAATGGTTTTCCGTAAGCTAGTCCCGCGAAGGTCTACGCTTGTCTTTAGGAGACAGACCAGAGTCTCTGGTGGAAATCGAATCCGCAACCCCAGCACTAACAGACTAGCTACCTTTCCGCTAGCCTTTCGGAGCACTCATCACTGATATCTGAAGAAAATGGGAATTATTCACGCCTATCGTGAATATAAAGTGGACAGACGTTTCCCTTGAAATTTTGCTTTTTTCCTCATCCATTTTTTATTTTATTTACGATAGCGGTGAATGTTCAAAAAACTGATTTCATTAAAAAAATTTAATTTATAAAAAATTAATATTACACTCAAAATATTATGTAGTTAAATTCAAACGAAAATTAATTTTAAACAACTAAAAATTCATTTAAAAACGGATCATTTTTATTCTCACAAACAATAATGTAAAATTAGCAGAACAATCTTAAAACGTAATCTTTTAGCAGAGAAGGGAAAAGAGAATGCCATTTATTTTTCTCTCTCTCTCTTTCTCCTAAAAAAAATCTCGAGACTTGACGACTAAAACTTGAAGCGTGTGAACCAGCACTAAGTAAGTCATTTTTCGCGAAAAATAAAAGTTATAAGTAATTTTTCTATCAAATTTTAATGCTATCATTTCCACGGTGATAAATTTTTAATAACAAGTGTGTATTGTATGTGTGGGGGAGACTGATTGCTTGTTTAGCAGCATGTGTAAGTGTTGCAAAGTGATAATCTGTTTCGTATATGTAAATGTGGTGCACAAGAAATGGAGAAAAAAAAAATAAGTGATTAAAAGTGGCCATATGATATAACCTACACCAAAGTATGTAGAGACAAATTTTCGAGAATGCATCCTATGGGACCAACGGCCCGCCAGGACAATTTATGAGGTTATAATTCAGGCAAAAGTTTTTTGTGCCGAAAATCATTTAGACATCTTCATCAATATGAGATTTGTTTGTTTTAAGGTGATTTTAGGAAAGGGATTTATATGGAACCTATGATCAATTTTGGACATACCAATAAACAACTTTAGCACGATATAGTAGCTATCACAAAATTGTATGTCATACCGATATTAATAATGAAGTTATGGCATTGAAAGCTATTTTCGGGTGTAGTATTTCTTTGGGAGCTTTAGTCGAGTATGAACCGATTCCAACAAAATTTATTAAGTAGATTTAGATTGCAATAAACTAAGTTTAGACCAATCTAACTCTTATTTAAATATCAACATTTTAAGATGGTTTACGGGCACAACGACTCTTTTCCGTAAAGAAGCTTGTACGGGGCCTTTTCAAATAGGCTTGATCCTTGCGACAATTTGAACATATGTACCAAATTTTTATTAAATTATTTCCAAAATTGCGACCTGTATTTCGCGCACAATATGGACATCTAGACGGACGGACATCGTAAGACTAACCCAGAAAGTGATTCTAAGTCGGTTTACTTAAAGGTGGGTCTAGGACATTGATGCTCATTTCACCAAACAATTGTTTATTAAGCACACCTCTTTATTTTTAACGCTTTTTAATTTAGTTTTTCATCAGACAGCGACGAGTGAACAGTGCTGTGTTTGCTTTTTTTTTCAATACAATGTGTAAAATAAATGATGAGGAACTTGAAAAAATATTTTATTGCTCTAACGAAACTGCCATCAAAGCATAAATATAGAAGATTTAATTTGATTTTTGTTAGATACAATTCTAACTTTGAATTTTCAAACAAACATTCTGGCAGTTGACACTGAATTTTCTTTCTTTTTTTACGTGGCAAAATGGGAAAATTTTCAATAGATTTTGTTTTTAAAAAAAAACTTAAAAAGTCTAAATTTTAAATGTCAATTTAAAAAATACAAAATTTAGTATTAACTGCATAATTATAAATTTGTACAAACAAAATAATTTCTTGTGGTTAAGTTATACTGAAAATCTATGCGGCTAGTTGTTTGTGTCACTATACTTTAAAAATTCTCTCAGACTTGGCCAAGATTGTAAAGTGTTACAAACATCAGCACAAACGCATAATACCCTCTCCACTATTGTGGGGTGGGTATAAAAAATGTGAAAATAAAACTAAAGATGAGGATGGTGATGGAGGATTTCTTGTTTACATTTTGATGATGTTAGTGAATTTCCAGTCAGTCAAAAAGCAAATATTATTTTTGTTTTTTAGTTTGGTTACTGTTTAACATTTATTATTTCAATTTATTTAGTATTTGAATTTTAACTAAGAAATAGTTTCACATTTTTTTAGATTTATTTGTTTTAAATTTTGATTTTTATTAGAAATATATTTTAACTCTTTTAGAGCTGTATTACGATTACTACAAAAATAATTGTAATTTTTTTTAAAATTGGTCTTAAAGGCACTTGTGGTTTTAAATGAGAATAATAGAATATTAATTTTTAATGACAAATGAAGAAGTTACAGTTTTTCTACTTTGACTGCAATTTTTAAAATTGATAAAAACATAACATATATGTATATTAACATTAAAGAAAAAAACACAAATTGTTATTTAAAATAAAGCAGAGCTTTTGATTAATCTTTATCAACCATACTGGTGTACTTTTGAGTTTTAACGCTTTGTAAAGAAGATTGTCTAAGTTCCAGTTTACACTATTGACATTTCCTGCCGAACAGCCAAAGCTTGAATGGGGAGGGTGTAATACATGGCTATCTGTACTGGAAATTTTCCGTTTCTCTTTCTTACTTTTCGTAGGTTTCATCTTGTTGCTTTATACGTATCGTTTACTTAAGCCGTCGTCATTTTGGCTTGTAACTACAAGAACTCGCGTCCATACGTACAAAAGAAACAAGAAGGAAATGTATGTTTCATAAGTAAAACCTTTAGACAAGTTTAAAAAGAATTTAAAAAATATCAGGCAAGAAATGTCCCTAGTGTAAATCAGAGCTAAGATTTGTGGAATTGTTAAATATTTATTTTGAGCATAGTTTTGCTTCTGTTGTTGTTGTTGTAGCAGTGAGATATAAAGAAGAGCAGTTGTTGCTGAGCGGACAATTCATAGTCGGTGTTCGTTAAACTCCGAGTCGTTCCGGTACGTAGGACCGATTTTCGTGAAAACGTAGATTTTCTTCTAACACGTCTGAGCAACGATTTTTTATTAAGCCACATTTCAAAAACAAAGCCAATCGAAATCCATATGATGCAAAGCGGATTGCACAACATTTTTAAAGTACGCAAATCGAAACAACGCAAATCGGGGCTTTGGTGTACAATTGAAACACAGCCGCGAATAACGTTTTAAGTTACAAAATAATTTTTTGTCAGGAGAGCAAAAAAACGATTATTAATTTTTTTCTTTAACTTATTAAAAATAATGATAATAAAAACTTTTATGCAAAATATCAAGAAATTTAAAATTTAAATTACAGGCAAATTTATAGTTTATAAATTTTTTTTAGTGGAAAATCGTGGAAAAACGTTTCATATCCACAATTTCGATGTCATTTGAAACGTTATTCCACGTTTCAAAATCATTTACTTTGTATCATTTTGTAAGTAACTTACAACGTTCTTCCACTAGTTGACTCTATGTGTCATTTTGAAGGCGCTAAGGTGCATAATTTTGGGTGATTTAAGGTTTAAACACCGAAGCAGGGCTGGGCAGTATTTGAAATACATGTATTTGAAATACGTATTTAAAATACAAATACGTATTTTGTATGGGAGTATTTTGTATTTTAAAAACATAGTTTACAAAATATATTCTGTCAGTTTATTGATGGTTGATTGCATTTTAATCTACCAAACCATTTTTCATAAGTCTAATGCAAAATCAAAAGGGTTTCAATTTCCAAAAATAAAATTTACACATAATATGGAGTTTTAGGAATCGCTTACGGTGCGGAAACTTTTTTCACCGAATCAGCTTAAAAAACAGTTTTTTATTATCAGAACAAAATTCCCCACATGGCGCTGGAGTGGTATTTTGCACTCAAAAAAAGTTATAACCTTAATGTACATGACGTGGAAGTATTTTGTATTTGAAATACGTACAATAAATGGAAGTATTTTGTATTTTAAATACATACAGGATGTGTAAGTATTTTGTATTTTAAATACATAACCTGAAAGTATTTTGTATTTTAAATACATGACCAGCAAGTATTTTGTATTTTGTATTTTAAATACCGCAAACCATGTATTTTGCCCAACACTGCACCGAAGAGAGTAATGTTAACGGTTATCTGCAAAAAAAAAACAGTTTTTGCAAAAAGTGGCTTTTACAACGTTACTCGCGGCTGTGCTTTAATTAAAATTTGTGTATTAATTTAATTAAACGTGGTGGAATGATGAAAGTTTCGTTGTTTTTAAGCTCTAATTTCATGAATACAAGTATTTTAAAAAGAAAATAACATTTCCACACTGTTTTTATTATTTTCATGAATTAATAGAAAACTATTACAGCTTTATAAAATAAATATTGCAATTAAAATATTAAGGAAGATTTAAAACTCAAATCGTTAAATTACTTAAACGCTCGTTTAAAAGCACCAAGAGTTATTAAAAGGTGCCAACTTTTCCCTTTTTACGTTCTAAAAATTCTTTATTTGGTTTTCTAAAGGTTAAAATTAATTAAAAGAGTATTTCGTGACGTTGTTTCTTAAGCAATTAAAAACAAATTGTTTTCATTTCATTTTTAAAACCTGGAAATACGAATACATACATATATACATACATATTTTTTTCCAAAAACCGCTTATACATTGTTAAATAATCGCTAACATAAAGTGATTATTAGTATTAAGTCATAGAATTAAAAAGAAAACAAAAATATTTATTGTCAACTATTGTTTTTTATTTTTTTTTTTTTATTGAAACCCCAAAACATCTGTTCAAATAATTTGCTAAATAAATACATAGCAAAAAAAAAATGTTGAATAACAAAATATAAGAATAAAACACAATTAACTAACCAAATACTTTGTTTTCATTTTATTTCTAAAGATTATCTGCGTATTTAACTCGTTCCTTTTAAAAACAATTGTTCGACCTAACCTAACATTTTTATTACAACAAACATGAAAACTTTATCAAATACATACACTGTAAACGGAAATGCAACTGTGTACAAAATACGGTTTATGCGACTCTGTTTAATGTTTTGTTTTTGTTCTACTTGCAAACTCTTGCTCTCCTTCTCTTGCATTCTTAGTTAATATGTCGGTGCATGTGTGTGTGTAAGTGCGCAGTTATGTTGGGTTATTTATTGCACAATAATACAAATTTAGACAATGGCATCTGTCATTTCTTTTGTTTCGTTTGTACACATTCAAATAATTCGCAATTTTTTAATAATAATGAAAAGAAGAAAAATAATAATAGAAAAAAATTCAAACAATTTATAAATACAGATATTGTTAATTGCTGTTATAGAATATTAAACGAGGGCTATAACAAAAGGCTATTAACCCATTAAATCAAAGTAATGTGAAATTTTCTTACAGAAAACATAAACAAAAAAATATCAATAAATTTTCTTTTGAAAAAAAAATAATATCAATAAATTTTTTACAGAAAAGTGTAGTTATAGATAACACAAGGGAACGGTCTGGAATTTGATTGCAAATTTTTGCTAATTTGAGGTCGCTGATTTCAAATCATTCAAAATTATGTTAAGATAAATGTTTGTAGACCTACACTGTGATTTTTGTCGCATTTTTTTTTTATGAATCTTTAAAGAACAAAAAATTTGTTTTTCCGTTTTTCTTCAAAAATTCAACCATATCTCTGAAACTACACTGAAAGAAAAATGCTTCATATATTTAATGAATAATTTTTATAAAAAAAATTTCATTGGTTAAATGAAAATTTTCATTGTCTAAATGGAATTTCATAGTTATAATGAAGTCTTTTCGTTAAAATCGCTTCATTGGATTTCGTAATTACGTTAAAAATTTTCATTGGATATATGAAAACATAAGTTTGTCCAAATTAAACAAAAAATTTTAATTGGGAACATAAAAAACAATATACAAACATAACTATATTCATAAATTAATACAAAATTATAGTTTCCTTAAAAAAATGTTTAATTGTTAATTAAAAAATGTAAGATTTAATTATTTCATACATCTAATGTTATATGCCATTAAATTTATGAAATCAAAATTTGTTTTATAAAAGCAACATATTTCAATAATTTTGCCTTCATAAATTTAAATTTTCATTATGACAATAAAAATGTCATTATAGTAATGAAACAATAACTTTCAATCCACTTTCAATCAACTTTGTTATTGCTGTTATGGACAATTTAATCTCATATTTACGCTCTTAATTGAGTAAAAAACGTAGTTTTTTATGCAAAAGCAACACTGCCCCGGTAGGCTAGCTGGTAGTGAGCTAGTCTATCAACACCGAGGTTGCGCAATCGATTCCCGCCAGAGACGGAAAAAAATATAATAAAATAAAAAAAACTAAACAAAAAAAACAAAAATAAATTATAAAAAAAAAAAAATTAAAAAAAAATAAAATAAGAAAAAAAAATTTTTACTTTATTGAAAGTATTCATCCAATGAATAATATTCATAGATCTAAAGTAATGTTTCATTAAATACATTTTAATGAAACAGGTTTCATTGATCCAACGAAGCGCTGCATAGGTTCCTTTTTAATGCAATTTTTCATGGGATTAATGTCAAAATTCATTGGTATTGCGAAGAAAATTCTTTCAGTGTACAGGCCAAATTTAAAACCAATTTAAGCACGGCTTAAAGATAATACTGTTGCCGAGTTTGGGATTTTTTGTTAACTGAATATCGTCCACCGTTTGCAATTTATTCCAATATATGTAGTGAAAGTGCCTTAATTTTGGATATAACGGCATATCTCAAAAAGTAGAGCTGATAGACAAAAATGGAGATTAGATTTCAAATCAGCGACCTTAAATTAATAAAAATTTACAATCAAATTCCCGACCGCAAAATGTCTTTTCCGCAGTTAATTTTTGTTTATAGAAATTTCAGGTTATCAATTATTTTGTTTAAAACATTTGATACCTATATTTCGTCCAACCATAATTCACGCTGTTAATTGGGATTCACACCTTAACGTCAAGCTTTTTTCTCTACTTAAATTGGCATTTCTTTGTTTCAGTGTTTGACAAATTCAACCATGGAGAGGTACACAATCGAGCAGCGCGTTAAGATTGTTAAAGCCTTTTACAAAAATGGGCGTTCAAATCGAAATGCATTTCGTGCACCTCGTGATTTTGTTGGTCAGCATAATCGACCAAATGTGTCCACAAATTTCATCAAACCGGGTGTGTTAGAAATGTGAACACCCCTGTGCGTGCCCAGTTCGTTCTGCGGACGAACCGTTCGCGATAGTGCGACAATGTGGTCGGCCAAGTAGTTACCGTGAAGGGTGTTCGCTATCGCGAGATTATAATGGCCTTATTGTGGCCAGATATTGAGGATTTGGAACTGGACGATATGTGATTCCAACATGATGGTGCCACTTGCCACACAGCCAACAAAACAATGGCTCTTTTGCGCTGGAAATTCAAGGCAGTGTTATCGCACTTCGTGGCGATGTTAATTGGCTGTTATGATTATGTGATTTAACACCGTTGGTTGGACTTCTTTCTTTTGGGATATTTAAAAGAAAAAGTGTACGTCAATAAGCCAAAAACAATTCAAGAGCTAAAGGATGAGATAATTCGGCACATTAACGACATTGAAGCTCAATTATGTCTCAGAATCATTGAAAATATGAAACATCGGATAGAGGTGTGCCACCGAATCCGTGGCGAGCATTTGGCTGATATTTTGTTTCACACATAACCGTCATTCATATTCCTTCTTAAAAATAATAATAAATATTACGATAATTGTCTGAAAACTTTTTGTTTTATTTACAAATAAAATCGTGCGTGTTCGTTGGACCATCCTTTATAAACACGCTTTTTTAAATAATTTTGTGCAAGCTAGAAACATAGCATAAATGCAGCAATTTAAAATTTGAAAAAAAAAACTTTTTTTCTACAAAAGTGCCAAAATTTTTAAAGAAAAATGTATTTAAATTGTTCAAAAATATAAAAATGTGTATTACGCAAAAAAGGGAAAACTTGACAAATGGTAACGCTGCTTTTATTAATTTTTTTATTTTAAAATTTTTTTGGCTAAATCTCTTGAGTTATATTGCCAGGGTATCACACAATTTTTGGAGCTTCAACCACAAGTACTCGTTCGACCTTAACCTTCGTATAGGAAGGCGAGAGCTTCCAGAATCCGCTCCAGAGTATTTTGGTATCCACCAGTAAACGTCTGAGTTATTTCCTTGGTACTCTACCAGTAAAACGTCTGAGTTATATATGGTTCTCAACCAGTCACGTTGAGTTATTTTTGGTTCTCCACCAGACAACACATTAAAACATTGAGGTTAAAAACGATTGCATATAGTTAATGTAGAAACCGCAAAAACTGTAACTCGATATAGTTATACGACGCCGAACCACTAACCAATGCGGGGTGATAACGCAAACGAACGAAAAGCAGACAAACAAGAACGACCTGTTTGTCCTTAAGAAATAATGACAAAAAGCGCGAGCTGCTTCTCCACTCAGAGCAGTTTTACGAGTGACGCTGCTTTTAAAACAAACTAATTTTTGCCAGTGATGTCACAACAATATAACTTATTGCCACTTTTCTAGTGATGACACTAAAATAATCAAAAGATGTAGAATGGAATAAAATGACATAGGACACTCCCAAAAAAAAAAATTATAAAAATAAGCGCACAATTATGCGCTTAGAAATAACACATACAGAGACTTCTATAGAAAATTATATCGAGTTATTAATAAATTTTCTTAAGAAAATTCCTTAATTTATTTATTTAAAAGAAAAAAATTAAAAAAATAAGGGCCAATTTCTCCAACTGTATTTTAATATCAATTCATATTTAAATAGAGATTTTTATAAAATTTGGTATCTGTTTCGGCATGAAAAACAAAAATTGATTAAATACAATTGGTGAAATAGGCACTAAAAGTTATAAAAAATCATAGTTGTCGATAGAAAATTTTCTATAAAAATATTATACATAGTTACATTTTATAATTATCGATTAGTTTATATAATAATAATTTAAAATTATCCATGAATTTTTATAATTTTTTTTAGAAAACGGTAAAAAATTTTGTTATTACATATTTAAATTTAAAAGACATTTCTGTTGGCCTGTGTAAAAACAGAACATCACTTTTGTAGCAATTGTGCTTATTCAAAACAAATCTCATAAATGTTTAAAAAGTAAAAATATAAACGAAACAATTGAACTGATATTGAATAAAGGATTATTTTTGTTAAACAATACACCCACAAACACATTGACAAACACACATACACAAACGAAATACAATACAGTACAAAGTAACAATACCACAATAATATCCGATCAATATGCACCGATAAATGCAAATAACAGCCAAACTGCCGCATTAACGAACAAGCTACAATTTGTTCCATTTTAGCGTGGTTAATAAAACAAAAAAAAATAAAAGTTTTTTGTTTTAATACAACAATTACAATTTGTTTTTAGATATAAAAGTAATTAGTGCACAACAAAATGTCACGACACTTTCGAATGCAACTCTGCGGTGTTTGTATGGCGGAGAGTGAGAGCGTGCGTGTGTGTTTATTTGCAAGTACAAAAAATAGAGATGTCTGATCCGATTATTTTTGTCACTAATGAAAACAAAATAATGACAACAAAAATAATGTCAGCAAATTAATGAAAATGAAATTAAATTGTTATTATTGAAAAAAAAAAATTGCATAAC
This sequence comes from Pollenia griseotomentosa, assembly GCA_963931875.1. Lineage (NCBI taxonomy): Eukaryota > Metazoa > Arthropoda > Insecta > Diptera > Polleniidae > Pollenia > Pollenia griseotomentosa. The sequence goes on along the minus strand of OZ007562.1, from coordinate 6,017,531 downwards.
TTAAATAAAATAGTTTAGGGAAATGAAGGTTGGTTGCGTGTGCTAGAGATAACAATTTGAAGTGCTCGATTTTGAAAAATACTAGAGTATAAAAAAATCAGATTTATAGAAAATCGCTCGAATACAAAGCAAATAAAGTGATGATTATTTTATATTATAATTATTTTCCATAACTATTTAATTTCAAAACAAAATAATTACAAAATCTAAACATATAACATAACAATCCCTTAAACCCTAATCACAAAAGATGATTTTCATTTATTTTCGTTTTGATTACTCTATTAAAAAAAATTAAACAAAAAAAAAAAGAATAAAAGAAATCAAACATTCATTAATGATATTCATTTTCTATTGTCTGTTACTTTATATTTAGATAGACACAAGTTTTAATCAATATAAATGAATTAACAGCGATACCTAACACCTTCATAACATCAACACTGACCATCGATATTCGATATCCCACCATTCCCATCGAGCGTTCATTCACTCACACTCATTCTTTATGCAGTCGGTGAACATTCAATATACTCTGGCAATCATCTTCTTAATAATGAAAACATTTAAAAATCTTAAGAAGGTGAAAAATATAAATAAATAAATATGATTTTTTCCCACCAACAATACCTGATAAATTAGTAAATAATGGATCTCATTATTTAGCGTTTTTGTTTTCTTTATGATTTTTTTTTTAGTTTGTTAACAGAAGATTTATTTATGCCATATTTATGGATAATGCCGACAAATAACTACAATAACAAAAAAAAATTTGTAATATGATAATTAAAAGAAACAATTTTTAAATTAATCGCCCATGTTCTGGAAAAAGCAGCGTTTTTAAATTGCTTACGGTTTGAAAAACGCAAAAAGCATCTCAGAATATTCTATAAAACACGCGACAAAAAACTGGTTTCAAGCAATTGTCTTTTTTTTGGCGATCTAACATTTTTACGTAGATATGACCATTGTTCATCGATTTCTTGCAAAAAAGGGAATTTTTAAAAAATTTGAGTTGACTCTCTTTAAGAGAACAAGTGCGATATGTTTTATCATAACAAATCATAAACAAACAATTTGAAATTTAAATGCCTACAGGGTTTTTGTTTGCTAAAGAAATATACAATCAAAAGAAGTTACAGCCATGTTTTGGAAATCGATTTCAAGTGAAATTGAAATCGAACAAATTTTCAAAACGATCCTGTTTGAAAGGGTCACAAAAATCGTCCGTTATATATACGACATGCTTTAAGTACCACTTATATTTATTAGAATAATTCTAAAAATTATGAAAAAAAAATTAACTAAAAATTTCCTTCTTTAAATTTTACTCGATTTCGATTTGTAGCACACGGCTGTTAATTAGTTTTTTACTTTAATCTTTACTTACTGAATCTGCCTTATTTTGTCCTAACAGTAAGTAGTTAAAATCTTAAAACTAAAAATTAGTATTACATTATTTATGTTTAGACTAGAGTTGTGTCGTCCCGTAACGACCTAGTTCCATTGAGCGATTTTCTTTTTTATTGTTTCTCTTTCCGCATTCTTAATCCTTTGGATTATCACAGGTGCTTCGTTTTCTTGTTTCTATTCACTTAGAACAAGGTTTATTGTTTGTAGGGGATCAGTGTGGCCGACTTTCATAAACAAATCGTCAATCAGGTTTTAGATCTCAGCATAGCTGTTTAACCGCCCTAACCGATGTAATCGAAGCAATAAGAAGCAACTTAGACGATGGGAGAATTTCATTTTTAGTCTTGCTTGATCATTCAAAGGCTTTTGATACGGTTCACCACTCAATACTGGGTTTCAAATTATCTAAAATGTTCAATTTCTCCACAACTGCCGTTAGATTGATGTCAACATATTTAACTGATAGATGGCAATACGTCTCTAATAAAGGCCTACTCTCTAATCCTCTTCGCGTGACTAGAGGTGTTCCGCAGGGCTCCATACTGGGACCATTACTGTACTCGATCTACGCTAATGATATACCAAAACAGTATAAATATTCAAGAATCCATATGTATGCTGATGATATACAGCTCTACCTTGATAGCTGCAAAGCATCCATCTTAGCAAGAGTTAAAGATCTTAACACTGATCTAAATAGTATTTTCCTCTGGGCGACTGCAAATGGCTTACGAATTAACCCGGAAAAGTCAAAATGTATTATAATTTGTAAAAACTCAGTCAAAATCGAGTCAGGAATTGATATTTTTCTGGGTGGTAGCAAAATTGATATTGTTAAGTCTGCCAGAAATCTCGGTGTGGTTTTCAACAGTTCACTAACTTGGTCCGATCACATCAACCAATCATGTGGAAGAGTGTATAGTATGTTAAGGTGTTTATGGGCTACACAGTATTGCACACCACTAAAAATAAGACTACTCCTGGCTAAAACATATTGACTACCAGCTTTGATGTACTCAACAGAAATCTTCAGCGGCTGTAACTCAAAAGACACTGCTAAACTAAACACAACATTCAACAATGTTGTACGTTACATATTCTCCTTGAGGAGATTTCATCATGTTTCTCAGTGCTCCGGTCGCATATTTAATGTCACCTTTATGAACTACTTAAAGATAAAAAAAACCTTGTTTTCCTACATAAAATTGTAACATCGGAACAACCGAAATATCTTCATGATCGCTTAATATTTATGAGGTCTGCAAGGGAAAATGGTATCATGCAAATTCGACATCGGGACACGGCATCTGAGAGACACTTTTTTATATTAACTATCCGTCTCTGGAACCAACTTCCCCCAAACTTTCGTACTATTGGCAACGCAAATAAATTCAAACATTTTCTTCAACAGTTATACCGAACTTAACCTGCTGCAACACAGTAGTAACTTATATGAACATCTCATAGTATTTTTTTTTCTTTTGTTTCTTTTTCATCAATTTTTTTATCTTTCTTTTTCATCTGTTTCTTTTTTCCCCCTATCTTAAATTATTAAATTTCATATTATTATACTCTTTTATCCACATAATATTTAAACCTATGAAATTTTTATTGATATAACTTTCGGATTCTGATACTGTAAATTAAAAGATATTAAGGGTATTCACGTCACAAGTTGCACCCTTGCAAAAAAGCAAAAGTGCAAAAACATAACAACAACCACAAAGACCATTATTTACGCACAACTAATTGTCTGTGTGGTTGTTGTTATATTTTTGCACTTTTGCTTTTTCGCAAGGGTGGAACTTGTGACGTGAATACCCCCATTATATATTGTTGTATCCGAAATTGCAAACTTAATAAATGAATAAATAAAAAAAAAATATAAAAATATTGTGACATAAAAAAATCGTAATTGAATCAATTACAAATGTGATCCAAAGCAATATATCACCCGTGCAACGGAATTCATCAACGCGTAGTTTAAAACAGGTACAAATTTACGAGATTATTAAAAAATATTTGCATTTATTGAAAAAAATATTGTTGTTTTCAAGCTTTTTAAAAAACACATAACAATTGTTTGTTTGCTGCCGTTTTTAGGAACGACAGAGAAGTTTTCTCGTTCCTCGTTCGTTTAGTGTAGAAAGTTAAAGACAAGAACGATGAACGAAATGAACCACTTGTAACTTTAAGCTTATGGATCGGTCGAAACGATTCCACAAAAGGAAGGATTTGGCCCAACTCTAGTTTAGACAGTCCTCGAACTAGCGGGTGGAATATCAGCTTTTCGAAGCATTGTTCGCGTCTTGGATAAATTTCCAGTTTGATAATATATTTAAGCATGGACATTGCGAAATTGTTCTCATGCCAGAGGAATCTCTTAATCCTATGGATGTTCTCATTTCTTCATACCAAGGCGCTCTAGTCATGGTTCTAAGAGCCATTCCTAAATTAGAGCGGAAAGCGTTTTCTAGATGTCAAAAGTGCTCATACCCATACACAGAAAAAATTCTCCCACATTTTTCACCAATTAAAGCATTAATCAAAAATATAATCAGTTTTAATTAAATTTTTAATCAAGTGAATTAAACGTTTAATTAAGTGAATTAAACGTTTAATTAATACTATTAATTGGTTTAATTGATACTATTAATTTGTTTTTTAATTGAAATCAATTTTTATTTTTTTCTGTGTACAATTGGTATGCAGCATACTGAAATAGCGCGGGGGCTACACTTTGGAATTGGGAAATCTGGAAATTACTAAACGTTAAATAGTGAAGTTGGCCACTAACGTTATTAAATAATGGCAATTTAGCGGTTTTAAAAGTTGACGCTTTTATTTCAGCTCAGCTTTGACGCTTTTATTTCGATATGGCAGTTCAGCATAAGAGCTGAGCAGAATAAATTGTACCGCCTTCCGCTCTTATTTAGGTGTGGCTGTAAGAGTTGTCGATTGTGTCCCCTGTATATTTGCTTGCCTTTCCGCATAATTCCATACCATATGTCCAAAATCGGTTTTAAAAATGTTTTAAACAGGATTACTAAGTTTAGATTTGCCACTTATTAACCAGTGAAGTCTAGTAGCTGTGAATTTCGAGTGAAGACTCTTGTTTTCTATGTATTGACGCCAACTCAGGCGTCTATCCAAATGTATATCAAGGTACACAGAAAAAAATAAAAATTGATTTCAATTAAAAAATTTGTGATATTAATTAAAAAATTAATTAAATTTGCACCAGTAAACAAATTAATAGTATCAATTAAACCAGTTAATAGTATTAATTAAACGTTTAATTCACTTGATTAAACGTTTAATTCACTTGATTAAATTTTTAATTAAAACTGATTATATTTTTAATTAATGCTTTGATTAGTGAAAAATTTTGCATAATTTTTTCTGTGTATGTTTCAAAATCACAATTGGATATTGTAACATTATTAAGTGTGACAGGTGCACGATTTCCTCTACTGAGTGTTAGCATAACGTGTTAACTTTTTAACTCGTTTACTCGAATTCGCCAATTTTTCAACCAAGTTTCTACTTGACTAAGATAGTCATTAAGTAAGCGAGAAGCCACTTGCGGGTTCACTTGAGAACTTAGAATAGCTGCATCATTCGCAAATATGGGAATGGTTAGTTTGCTGCATATTTATTTGGAAATCGGAGGTATATATTAAATAGAAAATAGATCCAAGAACACTTCCCTGTGCAACACTAGCAAAAGTCAAAGGAAATTTTTAAACAGCATTCTTTTGATTAATATCGTTCGAACAAAAAGAACTCATATTAAATTTGGATTGTGCATCATTTCTCTTTAAAGTACAGTTTTAATCAAATAGACCAAATCGTTTCAGTAGACGCTAGCGGTTTGAAAACTAACAATTTCTAGCGTTTTCGTTTGTCAGAAAACCTGTTTGGTTTTTTTAAATTCGAAAACGCGAATTGTAAGCGATATGCATTTTTCAGATCGTGGGCGAAACGCAGTTTTAATTTTCCGGTGAAAAGTTCTCAAAATCTTTTTGTTAAAATGCTTTCTATAGAATATTTCTCGATATATTCTAAATTCTAAGAAACTTCTTTTTAAAAAATTTCGAAAAGTTTTCTAAATTCTATTAAAAACTTCTCGATTGTATTGAAACTTTTCCGATATCTTCATTTGCTTTAAAAAAAAAACGTATTTTTCAATATTTTTATTTCGCTATATTTCTGTGGCATTTAAAAAAATTTAAAAAAAAAATTGTTAATCGTACGAATTTTCATTCAAAAAACATTTTTGTTTACGTTTTTAAAATTTTGTATTATAAACAAAAATTTTTTTTAATTAAGGTTTTTTATATTAATTAATAAAAATGATTTATTCACCGAGTTTTTTTTAAACTTTTTTGCTATCTTATCTCGACTTAAGATGTTTTGTCAAAATGCCACAGATTTCAAACATAGAAATTTTCTCTTTCTATATTACAAAGGGAACATTGTTTTTTTTTTCTTTCTAACCAAACTTTTGCAGTCTTAATGACAAACTTTTTCAAACTCTTTGTAAAATAAAAGAGACACCAATTTGTCTCATATTTCACACAATAAACACACTTCAAATTAATTCTTAAATGATTTACGGTGAATGGGCGGGGCTCAATAGCGTCAACATATAAAAATGTAAATTACTTAATAATTCATAGGAGATTTTTTTTTAATATTAATTGTTGCCATTACAACGCTGGTGACAATAAAAACGACTAGAGAAAAATAAATCCTACCACCCTTAGAGACGCGACCACCCCATTGTTGTCTAAGCAGGAATCACTTAAAATCCACAATTTCACTGTAGTGGAAAACAATTTTATTTATGACTTTTTGTTTTCCGTCTATGTGCAGTAGCAAAGAATCTTAAACAAAATTGCTTATTACTTCCGCAATTGTGACATCAACAATATTTTATTATTCGACTAGACACCCAGCCATCACCAAGAACTGTGTTGAAGAGATTTTTTTATTGTTAAAGTCCACTCGTGTATCTTTAAGCATCAAGGGCTAAAACTATCTCTTTTATTTAGGCAAGTTTGCAACAAATTTGTATTTGTTGCATTAAAATGATTTTTAATCCTGCTTTAGAATTTCGTAAGGAACTATTTTTCCTCTTTGTAAAGTGCTCGCGAGCATAATTTGTTTCCTGTGTGAGCTCAGCGTGATATCATTTGAGCAGCACACAAATATTGCCAATCATGCCGTGAGTGTATCACACTTGGCTGTTGGCCTCAAGGGCAGTTTAATGTGAGCGAGAGAGTCGTCATTCATGTGATAAGCGCCCAGTGGTGTATAAATTATTATTACCCTGTAACGAGTGTCGAAAAACAATTGTACAAATAAATTGAAAAACTTTTTTTTAGCAAGTTAATTCGAAACCAGTTAAAAATTGTATCTAAGTTAAGGGTTTCTAAATTTAATAGTCAATTAAAACGAGAACTAGAAAACAATCAAGAAGAAAGTATTATCTAAAAAATGGGTTTTCTATACAACACTGTGATATGTAATTCATTATCATTGCCGCTGTAGATGTGAGTGTGACAGAGGACTTGGGTTTATCGACCCGACTTTGTGAATTTTGTGAAAAGATCTTGGCATACATCGATATAAGATCCAAATGGTGCAAGAAGGAGGAGAAATGGTTCCAACCAGACGACTCAACATGCTATACAGGGCGTTAAGCCATCACTTTGTTGAGCCGAATTATCTCTGTGTCGTGAAAAGCCGACTTTTTAAGATCTTTCTTTCCGCGACTTTGGGTTTAAGCCACAATCAACACGTGATCCCCGAAGGGTCATCACTAATAGTCTGGCTGGAAACGTGCTTCTGTGGGCTACTGACTCCAGTAGTGATCACAAAAGATTTCTCAATTTTGAATTGACTGCACCTGATTTTCCCGGAGGATGTAAAACCAAAGGGGAAATATCCTTAGGATGTCACCCTACACACCTCCAGGGAAAATCGATGTAGAATGATGAAATAAAGCTCAGATATTATTTTTATACAAGACCTTTTTTAAATTCAAAATGGGACAAATCACGTCATTATTTCATCTACCGCCGATGTAAATCTCCTTTCAAGTTTAATGTTTTACGAGATGGCGAACAAATTTAATGATATGAGGCGAACAAAAAAAAAAAAAAACGTTCTCGAAAATTTCCATAAATCTGTCATAATTTCACGTTAATTTAATTTAATTGCATTTCATTCTCTCTTTTGTACCTTTCGCGCAACAATTCGCATGTGAATTTATTACACTCAGTCTCCTCCTACTCTTTCAATTTTTCATAATTATCGTACTCTCTTACACTTGGTTACACACACTTTGGCATCAGCTTGTGGATTTTGCATAGTCCTTTTTGCTTATTATTTCGAAAAATATGTTTTTAATTAATCATACACATTCTTTCAGGCAATTTTTTTAACATTTTAAAATACCACAATTTTTTTCCCTAATCATTTCCATTTCAGTTAGTTGTGTTACAGATCTAATGCTTTTTGTTTTTGTTGTTGCGCAAACAAACAAAAAACAAAACATGTTACAAATCGGAAAAGGAACGACATTAACTCTATAAGTCTGTTTGGTTGTCTGTCTCTCATATAATGATGAACATTTATTTATAATAAATTTGCATAAAAATGCAAAAACAACAACAATTTCTACAAAAAAAAATTTTTGTTGTTATTTAGTACTGTCATAATGTGGCATATCAAATGATGTTGTTGACAACGCCAAAGTTTTGTTACTGTCTTAATTTTTTTTTTTTTTTTTTAATTTCCTACTCAGATGTTGGTGTAGTGGTTGTTGTTGTTGTTTCTTGATTAGGGTGGTAAATTGTGTAACAGTGTATGTTTGTTTGTGTTTTTTTCTAATTCAAATGATAGGAGTATCCCAGCGGGAAAACTCAGAAGACCTTCTTACTTCAGGCCTTTTTAAAGGCCTGCTTAAAAGATTTTTTGATTCAATTACTATTCTTATCAAACTGCTAAAGAAGGCCTCATAGAAGGCCTCGGCTCTTTCGTATAAAAGATAAGATACACCTTCCACACTCGCTTCTATGAGAAGGGAGTAGAAAAGGAGTAACATTTTTTGTATTGTTTTTTTTGCACAAGCAAAAGCAAAATCAATTTTTTTTGGTCCCGTTGCCCTTCTTATGTACCTGCTGAAGAAGCGAGAGCGGAAGGCCTTCTCCGCAATGACAACGTGTGTAAAAAAGATATGAGTATGGAATGGAGCAAGAAGGCCTTGTACATCCAAAAGAAGGGGTACAGAGGCCTTCTAGAAGGCCTTCCTACTCCTTCTTTTTCCCGATGGGATGTTTTGCATTTGCACTAACACCCTGATTAATATGTGTGTGCATGTGTTTTGTTGTTGTTGCTATTTTTACTAGGATTTAACACAGTGTTACCACTTTTTGAATAATCTTAAACAAAATTACCATTTTTAAATTTTTGAAGTTACTAAAACCTTAAAAAAATCAATATAACGCAAAGATTAAGTTGAGCTAGGCATGTTGAGCGGAGACGCATAAAGTGCTGCTAAAATACGACATTACATGCTAAGACCATGGTGGAATAAGCAGGTGGCATCGTTACGGCAACAAATACAACATTACAACAAAAATGGAAATTACATCACCGTTTACGTCAAAAAATACTTTCAACAAAAATCAAAGCTTGCCGCTGAACGTGATGAAATAAATAAATCTTATTTATTATAATTTAATATTATCAAATACTTTAGTAAAATACAATAATCACAGCACAAAACGTGAACTTTTTGTAAACATAAACAAACTTTGACATAAACCTAGACAAACAATGCAAGAGCAAAAAATCGTCATCTGGCGTAGTGCGTAGTGAATATTCCTGAATGAAGCAGACTAGTTACATCTCGACCTGTAACGCCATAAAAATAGAAGAATTACAGCCCAATTATGAATAAAAATTCCCCGGGAGTTTTCTCCCTTTTCCCATTTTTACAATTGAATTAACATAGGAAAAATGGGAGAAAAAACTCTCGGGGAATTTTTATTCGTAATTGGGCTGTAAATCTAGGGAAGTTTCAATATGTCTTCTTTTGTAAATAAAATTCCTGTAATGGTTTCAAAAGATAGACTGTTTCTTGAATCAGTTTAACAAATGTTAAGGGTGCTTAATATTCTCTAAGTAAAATTTATTACTTTTTGTTATGTTGGAAACATACACTGAACCAAAAATCCAATGAAAATGTACGTTAAGCAAACGAATTACGTTTATTAAAATATTTTCGTTGGCTCAACGAATTACTCGTTAATATTATAAAAATTTAGGTATTATTTTCACATCTATTGAAATCTAAGAGTCCATGCTGGCGTCATTAATTATGTATTAAGATTTTCTAAATCTATATGAAACGATGGAAATCTTTTCTTAAAAATAAACTGTGAGTTTGGTTAAAAAAACTGTCCAGTTTTTGGATTAAAATTATCTAGAATGGTATAAATTTTTATCAGTGAATTCAAATATGTATTGATTTTATTTGGGTAAATAATTCAATATTAAATTGTCTTCAGTTTTTTTAAAACAATCGTCCTTTCGATATCGAAACATAATGCCAAACACTTAAATACCAGTATATACACATTTATGAAACAATTTAAAATTGCACGTGATCTACACCTTAATTCCATTCAATTCGGGTAATAACCAGTGTTGCCAAAACTTGATGACCAAAAATGGCTAAATTTACGGAAATAAATGGCTAAAAAATGGCTAAAAATGGGCTAAAAAATGGCTAAAAGATTTTTTAAATAAAAACACATTAAAATTCAATAACAAAACAGAAATAATTCATTTAAATTTGTTTACGATGAAATTGTAAATCAAGATCATTTTCTTAAATAAGAATAAGCGTAAATTAATATTTTTATATATATTTTAAAAATTAAATAATCGATAAATTCGATGTCGTTATTGTTCATCTCATAGGAATCACTCGTGCCTATTACACAGCGTTTACATTTGTCAGTACTGGCAAGACAGTAAGCATATACATATTAGTTGGCAAAACAATGCAAAAACAAAATAGCTGTAAAAGTGTTTATGTATTAGTAAAAAGGTTTGAATGAATTGCTACCGTCTTGCCAGTACTGGCAAATGTAAACGCCATGTTAGTTTTAAATAATTTGAGGGAAAATCATAATCACGACAACAGTAACCTAACCTTTTGAGTCCAGATATACAATAAAAAACAATTAAAAAAGTATAGTCGGTCAACCCCGACTAGATGATACCCTACACCACATTATAGCCTATGTACCAAATTTTATTAAATTGTCTGCAAATTTCCGACCGTTACTTTGCGCACAAGGTGTACATGAACAGCCGGACAATCATCGTTAATTCGACTCAGAAAGTGATTCTGAGTCAATCGGTATACGTTGGTTAAGTATCAATATTTTAAAGTGTTACAAACATCAGCACAAACGCATAGTACCCTCTCCACTATTGTGGTGTTGGTAAAAATAGTTTATTGTTACGGTAAAAATATGTACCTAATAAAAAAAATTGAATTAACGGTTGCTAAATGTAACCTATTTCTAAAATTACTTTTAAGATGTTTACTTGGCTAAATACCCTCTCTACTTCAGCATTAGACCATGGATGTGAGAGCAACTTTATAGTCAATTCTGAAATTTCTTAAAAAAAATTTGTTGCCGACTGTATCTCTTTATTGAAATACTTGCAACCAGAAAGAAACACTGATGTTTGTGTTGATCCATTTTATAAATTTAATATTGGAATACTGTTACTTTACTTTGAAAGATGATTCATCCTCGTTTATAGCGATTCTCAGCATTTGTAAAAGTTGTGATTTAAATTAAAGGCGTTTTAACTGTTTAAAATGTTTATTTTACTTTTATAAATTTTTAAAATAAAATAAAAATTATTCTTTTAAAAGTAAAACGGCAAATAAAATTTTATGGCTAAACAATTTGAAAAATGGCTAAAAAAATGGCTAATGGCTAAAGTCATTTTTTAATGGCTAAACAGGGTGAAAAATGGCTAAATCTAGCCACTAAATGGCTAAATTGGCAACACTGGTAATAACCCACAATGTGGCAACACTGTAAGTATGTCTCTTGGAAATTTTGTAAACAAAGCAAATAAAAAACAAAGTTTAAAAACTGTCAACACTGAGAACTTGTTTAACAATGAAAATAATCAGAAACATAAAATAAGAAATGATAGTACGGAATATGATGGATAACAACGGTATTTTATTCTTTTTTTTTTTTTGTAGTCAACTATAAAATTCTTCATTTATTTTTTTGTTCAATAGAATAGAACCACTGGCATTTTTAGCTTAAATCAGTAGACGGGTGTGGTAAACCTTAATAAAAACCAAATAGGATTAAAATTTCAGTTTGTGACTACAGTTTGGTAAATCAATATGGAAAGAAAACGTTCTTTAAATTCGTCGGAAATGGTGAAAATTGATGTTTACCATTCTGAAAGGTATTCCTATCGCGAATTCGCTAGAAAAATAGGACTAAGGCATAATGTGGTAATAAATTATGGAAAAAATCGCGAAACATACAAAAAAAAAATTAGAAAGGAGGTACTTGCGCAGCTCTTACACCACAGGATAAGCGAAAAATTCTTCGAATCGCCTCAAATTCAGCCCATTCTACCTTTAAAGTTAAGCATTAAGAGCAGTTATTGCAAGTAAACCAACAATTGAGGCAGTGAGCATTTACAGGTCCGAAAGCTAAAGAAAAAAACTCCATTAAATGTAATCTGTCAACAGCAGCGCCTACAATTTGCCAAAGAGCATATGACGTGCGATGCACAAACACAACTAAGAGAAAAGAATTGGCGGAAAGTAATTTTTTCGGATGTAGCCATCGGGCTATTTTTCATCGACTAAGAAGATTTAAAATGCATTTTAGAGGCTTTTCGTTAATTTTTGACTGTAGCTTAAGCTTGTTATTCTGGTTAGGCATTTAAATCCTATATTGCCGTGACAAAAATTCATCTTATTAAAAAGAAAAACTATTTATTTAAAAAAATAATTTTTAAAAATAGAAAATAAAAAAAATGGCACTCCTATTGCATTGTCCTTTTGTTTACTACGTTTTAACTTTCGAAGTTTGAACTTTTCCATTAACACATGGTTCTAACTACAAAAAATTATTTCTACCGCAACATACAGTTCTATCCTGTTGTCCCACACCCGTGAGCCTCATTGTTGAGCAACAGAGTTCTATCGGTTTTTTTAAGCCCTCAATTTGTGCAAAAACTAATAAAGTAGCATGGATATTTTTAAAAGGATGATAATATTTCAGGACTAAATTGAAATAATTCAAAAACTGCTTTTAAGTTATTTGGAAACGGAATAAGTAATGCGATAAACAATATTCAAACTAAATTTTCTTAAAACTAATTAAAAGAAAAAATCAATACAAATCGTTAATTAATGAATATTTATTACAAGAGTTCAAAAAATCATAATTTCACTCTTCATGAGGCGATTTTCAGAATTCTTCTATTTTTAAAGATGTAATTGTTGGCTTTGAAAAACAATCAAAAAATAGCTGAGTAAAGCTTGTTTACGTTAAAAACAATCCAAGAAAATGCAATTTTTATTTTTAAAAATCACGTAAAATTCAAAACATAAAAAAGTCAAAGTCTTGCTTTCACGTAAAGTCACACAAGAGAGACATAGATCATAAAAATCGATGAACGCGTTTTGCTTTTATTCACAATTAAGTGAAGGTACCCCATTTTTAAGTGAAGCAAAAAACGTCCATAACACTGTGCATAAACCAGCCTCAATACTTGCAACGCGAAATGAAACTAGATTATTGGTAGTGCAAATCTGCCAAAGGATTTTGAAAAGTTAGCTCGGTTTCCTAAAAAATCGGCCCCTAAAGTTTTTGAATTTTTTGAAAAAGCGTTTGGTATAAGTAAACAAAAATATACTAAATGTACTTCTGAGCTAAAAGACTATTTTAGATGTTTTCAGTAGATTTGTATGGCAATTCTTTTCTTAAAATATATATACCATCTAACACTTATTTTAAGGGGTCATTTTGGTCCTTTTTTAACTTCCACACAAAAGTATACTAAAACGGCACTTTAGAGGGTTTAAATGTTCAACGAATATTTTATGCATCAAATTTCACTAGGGGTCTCCTAAGACCAAAAAATCGTGCAGTTTGGATGGATTTTTCGAAATTCCAGGCGTTGAAATTTTTGAAGGTTTTTATCTCTTAATCAACAAAAACCTTGTTCCCTTGTGTTATAATTAAAAATTTATTAAAAAAAAATCAGTTCTAATCCAAATTTTTATATTTTAATCAGGCTAAAGTTCATTGAATTTCATTTTCATTAAATTATTTTTTAATGAAGAAAGGAATTTATTGATAGTTTTTTATTCTTGCCTACCCGGGGAATCGAACCCACGTTCACGATAGGTTGGTTGATTTAAAAGCTCGATTTTGCTAAAAAGAGCCAATTTAAATCAAATATTTATTACAAAAAAAATATTATTGATTAATATTCAAAAATCTTCTATATACAAACAACAAGTAAGAACCTATAATAGGTCAATCCCGACCATATGATACCCTAAACCCCAGAATTTAGACACAAATATTCAAGAATGTACCCTATTTGGGACCCGTGGGCAATAATGAATCTGCCAGAACAAAAATATGTTATGAGGTTAGGATTCATGTATAAGTTTTTTGTGCCGAATATGCAGCCATGTCACAGAGTACAATTCCGTTCGGAATCGAAGAAAACATAATTTTTTTTATTGATAAAAAGTGTATTTTGATAGTTTTTTGGCCTTTCAGATACAAAAACAAAAACGGTTTCATTCCGAAAATGTTTTTTTGTAATTTTCTGAGCCACCAAAATACGGAATGACTTCTGTTTCTGAACGGAATTGTACTTTGTGACATGGCTGATTATTTAGATATCTTCATCAATATGAGATTTTTTTGCCACTAAGTGATTTTAGGGGGCGAGTAAATGCTACCCCTTCCAACCACATAGTAGGCATCGTCAAAGTTCAAGTTTATGTAAACACCAGAATTTATAAGGAAGTTTTGACATCAAAAGCTATTTTCGGGGGTATGTAGTATCTGTATGGGATCAAATATGAACCGATTCCAATTAAGTTTGGTAAGGTGATTTAGATTGCAATAAAATATGTATGTTTGGACCAAATTTAATCTAAATAAATAAGATGGTTTATGATCACAAAGGTTCTATTGTGGAAAAAAGCTGGTATGGGGGCTCTGTGATATTATGGACCGATTGTCCCCATTTTCAATATTTGTACTATTGTACCAAATTTCTTGAAATTATCGGTCTACAAAGCTTGCGTAAAATCAGTACTTTTATACAGATCTGCAGAGCTAGTCAAGGTTAGTCAAGGAGAAAATCGAAAAAGTAAAACGCAAGAAATTAAAAGTTGTTTTTAATACCCTTTAATCTAATTTTTATAATTTTTGTTATAAAATTCTGTTTAATAGAGAAATATTTGAATAATATTTGTCATAAAATTCTTTAATTACACAAATCTTATTAAAAAACTACTTTTAAAATTCTTGCGTTTTACGTTTTCGATTTCCAGAACACCCCTGTATCTTTTAAGACTGGCTAACTAGAGGGATAGACACAATCAAATAAAAAGAAGAAAGCTTTACTGGTTAGAACACATCCTACGAAAGCCATACGGCTCGGAGAAGAACATTACTCAATGAAACTGCCAAACCTTTTAACGAATTAAGATATTTAGCATCAGATCAGCGATAGGCAACCTATAATATTAAATTTCGCAGTTGTATGAATTCAAGATATTTTCCCTGCAAATAATATTGGACTACCTGATCCATTTTGATCGAATAAACTACTCCCTGGACTGGTCCAATGCAATGCAAGCATGACTCATGTCATTGTTAAAAAGAGTTTGTAGTGAAACGACATGTCTTGGTTTTTTACGACATGTTTTCGTTTTTAAACGATTTCAAAACTAATACTCTTTGGTATACCATGGAGTAGTTTTAAGACTACTCCTTTGTAATCCAAAACTGTTTTATATGGTAGTACCCTAGGGCATCGTAATGTTAAATAGGCCATGTTTTCCCATACATTTGGTTTACCTTTGGACTACTCCTAGTCCCTTATGGGCTACACTTTACATGGGGTACAAACACTTTTAAACAATGACATACATGGTCCATGCTTGCATTACATTGGACCAGTCCATGGAGTAGTCCATTTTATCAAAATGGATCAGGTGGTCCAATATTATTTGCAGGAGTCCTTTATTATGAAAAATCCCGTTCTTGGCGGTCTTGGTGTATCATCTATTAATTATTTTAATGAGCTTTGTTTCATTTTACATTTGTAAACACAATAAATTATTTTGTTTTTTTTTTATTACTTTACTTGATTATGACATTGATGTGGTTGGTGGCGGCTTTATGACACCGTTAATGATGATCATTTGTCACACATAAATTTCTCAACTCAACATCATTAGCATTCATTTCATCATCTTCTTTTTGCTTGACATGCAGCAGCTCGATGCATTTTATGCAACAATAAATCAAAAAAGAGAGTTTGACGTTTTTTTTTAAATTAAAAAAAAAAAATTATAAAGGTGGACACAAAAGTGCCAAAAGCTACTAATGATTTGGCACTTCACATTAATTTGTTTAAATTATTTTAGAAGAAAAAAAAATTCAAAAGGGCAACTTAAAATGCCCACGGTTCAGTGATGACAATTATGTACAAAGAAAAATAGCGTAAGCCAAGCTAAAAAAAACGCCATTAATGTGAAGAGTAAAAAGGAAAAAATAAACTCTTACAATTGCTTAGCTTTACAAGTGCTTTTAATTACAACAACTTAATTACTGCTATTTACTAGAAAATCAGCTAAATAAAATACTAATTATAGCAAATACTACACAACAAAAACGATTTAACAAAGATTTTTAACTCTGGAATGACAAATCGTATGTATGTATGTGTATTGATTTTAAATTTTGTACTGCCTTTTTAGGGAGGGTGTACGAAAACTTTTAGTCTAACAATTTTAGGTGGTAGTTTTGAAGGAGTATACGACAATAACTAGCACCCATTCCTTTCTTTTTATATATATATATTTTTTTTTGTTTAACTACCACCAAGACTAATGTCACCAAAACGACATTATTATAATAGCTTTAAAGAATTTTATTTAACAATATGTTTTTTTTAAGTTTCAATATTTTGTCCTTCCTTTGGCTCTTATTGTTCAAAGAAGAAAAAAAGCGTTAACCACACCATACCAAAAATTGTGGCATTAACAGCCGTCAACTTTCAACTTTACATACAAAAGAAGTAAACTCGAGTATTTTTAGTAAAGTCGGTTGTATATGCACGAGTATATACTCGACAACACTGGAGTTTATATATAAAAGGGCAGTTGGAAAAAAGGCATAGAAACAACAATTCCTTTAAGTAAAAGTTTAACTACTTGTTTGCTTTGTGGCAGAATTTGGGAAATTATTTTACTACACAAAAGTTAAAAAGTGCAATAAACTAACGTTGCAATCAAGCTTAATATTTTGCTTTGTTTTTTAACTCTTCTATAAAATTTTATATACATACGTGCATATTTTTAAACAAATTTTTAATTTTTTTTTATATTTCTTCTTTTTTACATTCACTGAGAACTAATAGCGCGAAAAATTGTTCACTGCAGATTCAAGATAGCATTTTTTCCATTGAGGGGAATATAATTTTCATGGGAACAAAAATTGCACTTTTTCTTCAAGATAGAGGTGAGTGAGTCAGAAAAAAATTTCAGCCAAAACTTATCCTTGGTCTAACAAGTATGTGAAAACAATTAAAACTTTTTAAAAAATCCATTATGGACTTTTAAACAAATAGCAAAAGATCTAAAGGTTCATCGTCGCACTGTTTCAGAAGCTATTAAACACTACAAGACTTGAACATTGAAAGAGAATATGGAACAGGTAGAAAAAAGCTCAGATATTGGTAAGGCAAAATAAGTCGAACAACTCTTTTAAAGACCCTTGAACACATCTATCAAAAAATGCTACGATTCTGTTGTGCTAAGAGCCAAATCTAATTCTGGGCTGAAGTCATTTTAAGTTCAGGATCGCAATGCAGTAAAGAGCGATTAAAATTAAGGTTATATTTAAATAAAACACACCTGTTGTGTAATGGATGATTAAACCTGGGGGCTAGTTCTGGCAGTCGTGATCGAAAATCTTTTCGATTCGAAAGCAATTTTACTACAAATCCTTTAATTCGACACTGAACGAATCGAAGTATCGACTTAAAGAGTTAGAAATAAAGTTGCTTTCGAATCGAAAAAGTATTCGATCAATACTGCCAGAATTTGAACCCTGGCAAAATTTTCCCAAGTTATAAGGCAAGATTTTTTTCTGACTGATGAACGAGGGGTAATGTACAAAAACAACACCGGACAAAAAAAAGCAAATGAAATTCAAGAAGTTTCTTGTGCGGTAAGCTATTTGTAATGGGTGATTTTTTAAGAGTAGTTTTTTAAAAATCTAAACACTCAAATTTGCATCATATATTCAAAATTTTTATTGGAATCAATAAATTGGTCTTTGCCATTTACTTTTTTAAAATAACTTCATGTAAATGTTGCCCGCGACTCCGGTTGAAATGGTCCATTCGTAAGGTCCAATTTTGCACCACATTTTCGAGCATTTCGGCCTGTATTCAATGAATCCCACGTGTTATGTTATACTCTAATGGCCAATATTCAGGATTTATATTAAAACACATTTATGTTTAAAATCGTTTTAAATACAAAATTCTCTTCTTCAATAAATACTTAAATCAAACTTTATTCACCGATGTGGTACACTTAATTTCAACTTAAGTTTCTATTGTAATATTTTAGCAAGGTGGCCTCAATATCACGACAATACAACAACAAGAGGCAAAGCAATAACAATCAGCTGTTTTTGAGAGCACCTTGTAAATAATTATACTTTTTTATGATATTTTTTATTTAAATAAGACTTTTCAAATAAAACTCAAAAAATCAATCTGTATTTAAATACGATTTAAGTTTGTATGAAAATTAACTTAATTTAGATTTAATTACTATCCTGAAAATTGGGTATAAGGCTTCAATCGTGTTTGGCTTGTCCACATAGACCAACGACTTCACATAACCCCACACACAGGGCCATTTCGAGAGATAAACTGCTCACCAAATTCATCCTTCAATATGTCCATTGTTTCACGAGCTGTGTGGCATGTGGCACCGTCTTGTTGAAACCACATATTAACCAAGTCCAACTCAGCCAATTGGGGCAAAAAAAGTCGCGTATCATGGCACGTGGTTGAATAAAACATGCCCAATACCTGAGAACGGCGACAAACTGACATTTCACTTTCCTCATTAACACTGGTCGCTACGGCTGCAAAATTGTCTTCGGTACGCACTCTACGAACGCGAGTCGGTGGTTTAATGTCCACATTTGGTGCGAAATTTGGTGCTTATAGCACGAATTGTTGATTCACTAGGTCGATTATGACGACCATAAAAAGTTCGTAACAAACGATGGACATTTCTCACATAGCACGAATTTTGATAATAAATATCAACGAGTTGCAGTCGTTGCTCGTTTGTGAGTTTCTCCATGATGAAATCGCAGAGTATACAGCCAGCCCGAAAAACTTAATTCATAAAAAATCACCCTTTAGTTGTAGCACAGAAAGCCAAGCGTTTGTGACATCAGGCACGATAAACACAAAAATGTATACATATCACGGAGTGTCAACAAAATCAGCTTTTACATTTCCTAAAAAAGCATACTTCGGCCTGCGGAAAGGTATTGAGCACTTGTAGAAAAAAACTTAAGAACACTGCAAAGGACCATCTCCTCAAAAATTGTAAAGTAGGCAACTATTAAATTTTTAATATGAAGAATTCCGGAAAAAGTGGATAAATTTATAAATAACGAGTAATAGCTATGGCAATACTTTAACGTTTAAGGCGCCCGTACACGACATGTTTTTGTCATCTGACATGTCAAATTTCCCACTGCAAAATACATACATGTCGTGTGTTACCTTTTTAACTTTGCTTCTGTAAAAGTCAGACGCATAGTCATCTGACAAAATTTCAATTAGAGCGTGCTCTATTTTCTTCTGACAAACCATCTGACATCAGAAAGCTATGCCGGGAAGAAACCGGCAGCGGCGTCCACTATTTACGGAATCATTAGCCGGCTGAAGTTAATTTTTTACAATACCGAGATATGTTTGATCATCTTACCATTGAATAGAATTTATGTGAATATATATATAAAAACCGTTTTATTATAAAATCCTAAATTGGTATCTTTGAATTAAAAGAAAAAAATGTTAAGATGGCTGAACTATTTTACGGCGCAAGCTATTTTGAAACCGAGCACTACTTTGGTTTCTGCAATAACAATGCGAAAAAAACAGAGACAATGTCAGAAGCAAATTACATGTACGTTTGTGACCGAATATTATAAAGCTTATGTAAAACAGCGATTTTGACAGACATGCACAATTACATGTGACTTGAAAATTTGACATGTCAGATGACAAAAACATGTCGTCTATATGCTCCTTTAATGATGCATACAATATTTGAATAACTTTACGTGCATATTTTTATTTAGCATAATATAGCGTGATTTTGAGATTTTTAGAACTTCCGACAGGAATAACTGTAAAACTAGCTGTCATACTAATGAAGTGTGCTTGACCTTTTTTTAGAATACTTTGACAAGTTATCGTACAAAGACTAAAGCTACGGTCACACTTATTAAATATTTGACCAAATAAGCGTAACCACTATTTTTGTTGATAGTGAGTGCGATTTAACATGGTCTAAATTTCACAAAATAAAAAACTGTTTTTTGTAAGATATGGTATTATAATCAAAATAAATATTGCAATTAAAGAAAATAATTATTTAGTTTGCTTGCTGGTCCCGTCTTTTCCGTCAAATATTTGACAAGTGTGACCATAGCTTAACACACCAGAACATCGTTTGCAAATCGCTGACATTTTTTTTTTTTTAATTTGAGCTCTGTTCGCCACACATATAGAGCGCTACATTAAGCCAGCGATGAGGCTCATTTTTGGGTTAAAATTTAAAAGAATGACTAAAGTTATATCTTTTATTTGCTAGGCCAGAGCATTAGCTATCATATACGTTAAAGTTAGAATAGATATTTCAATAAATATCTACTTATTATGTTTATCTTGAATTGTTTGAATAGACCACAACATAAACTTTGAAACTATTCAAAAATAAATCAATGATTCAAATATGTTTATTTTGTAAATCCCAGCCCCCCCCCAAAAAATTAAAAGCAAAATAATTAAACAATGAAAAAATGTTTCAATTACAAAATTTTATGATTATTATTATTTGCATTTTGATTTTTAATGTTTTTAAGTGTTAAATTTTTTCTCGCCCCGTTTTTATTTGTGAATTTATTTGACAGGTAAAGCGGGAACTTTTTCACAGGAATTTAACAGTAAATTGGCGAGTTATTTCCTTACGTGACATCTAATACTCGCCAAAAATGTTACAGTCGCAGTTAAGTGAGAAAAACCGTTGTTTGTTTCAATTTATAGCATTTTTGTTTCTCACATTTCAATCGAAAAGTTTCTCGGCGCGAGAGTTACAGAACATGGGCACTGGGTCTTTCGGTGGTCTCCTTGTGGTATCCAGTGCCAATGCCCGTCCTAGCTACTACCTAGGTGTTACTGCAGAACTCAACCAATTTATATTCCTAATGAAAAGAACAAGCAACCTTAGTTTTATTCTAGATATATTATTCAAACAGATAAACACTGGGGCCAAATTACGGGATTCGATATCGTAACTAGTAAACAATTACAATAGGATTTGTCAATTTGGCCTCTGGTTTCCCTACGTATCTTCCACTAATAACCTGAATTACCAGACATTGTAACAGAATAAAAAGCAGAGTTTTCTCGTCCTCCACGTCATGACAACTTCTGCAGTAGTCATTAAAATCCAGATCTACTTTACCTGCATGAGTCTCTACTGGACAGTTTAATGTCTTATTGAAAATGCTGTCCTGAGTTAGTCTCTATTAAACCACGTTAGAAAATGTGTCCTCCGTGTAGCACAGCTATGCCACAAGGCCCTGGCTAAGGAACGGATCCACCGGAGAGGCCACAGCAAACTGTACGAGTCTATAAGTCTCGCGATGTTTAAAAAGTAAAAATTCCCGGATTCTATTTGTTAAAAATATAAAGTTAAATTCATCAAACTTTCAAAGTAGAAGGATTAAAATTCCGCCCAACAAACCCCCCCTTAAACAAATCTCACTCACTGTAATTTAAATTTTTTACCGAAAATGCACTTCAAGTCAGAGTTGTCAGATTACGGGACTTATCCCCCAAAGGGGATAAAAAAAATTGATTAGGGGATTTTGTTTGGAATCATTTTTTTTTAATTTTGGGGGACTTTATTTGGCGCCCTATGCTCCAGTGGGAGTTAAAGGAATAAATATATATATTTAATATAATAATTTAATTGTTATACCTTTTTTATGGCCACGAAAACTATGTTTGAAATTAAACTTTTTGTTTGACAAATCTTTCACTTAATACTGACTTTAAACGCTATGAAATCAGCACATTTGGACTAAAAAGAAAAAAGTTTTTATATCTAAATGTATACCAACAAATGATAAAGCGTTTTCAAGACTTATAAACATTTTGCCCCATATGCATACTTACATATATGGGACAACAAAATTTCAGCTAAACTATGAATATACATACTTCATTTTGTTAAGGGCCAAATAAACGACACAAGCAGTTTGACAACAACAAGATGTTTATGTGTATATTTTAAATTTTGAACAAACTCCATACTTTTTTTCATATGTTTGTGTAACCCTTTGTTTGGTTTATTTATTTGGCCCTTTAGTGTAAAATTCACTAATGCAAACATAAGTTAACTTATATGAATGTCAAATGTACAAATAAAATGAAATAAAAAAAAATATTATATTATTAAACAAATTAAAAGTATGTATTTAATGGGGATTTTTGGAGATGAAAAAAGTAATTTTTGGGGATACAATTTTACAATTTGCGGAACAAATCTGAAAAATATCTGACAATCCTGCTTAGAGTGTGGGTTGCACTCTCTCTCTCGCTCTCCCTCCCTCTTTCAATATTTTTTTCCCAACAACAAAATATTCAACGTCCAAAATTCTCAGAGGGTGTTTTTTTTTTGTAACAATTTTGTAATTTCTTGTGTTGGTTTTTATGGTCCTTATTATTCCTACAAGTGGGGTATTTATTTTGTGTCGTTATTATTTGCCCTGTGTGGTTGGTTAATTGAAAGCACATTTCAATTCTTGTTTCTGGTAATTTAAAGAATAATTGGCATTAACGTCATTATAGCGTAATAATCACATTCATAATGCTTGTGTTGTAATAGTAATACAAACTACATAAATGACACTTAAACAGGACTGATTAAAAGGTTTTCAGTTACGTTTTATTTATTTTCTCCTTCTTTCTCTCTGTGTATTTGGACAAAAGAAACATGTCCACATTTGGTAATAGACCAGGAACAAAAAGAAATAATTGTTAAAAAACACACACACACACACACAACAAAAAGAAGTGGCTTGTACTTTCAACAATTAAACAAAAACTAATGCCAACTAAAGCCTAATCACCAATTTCGCCAGGATTATCGTTCACAACAATTGAAAAGAAGAGAGAAAAACAATTTTGGTGCAAGTTGACTTATTTTATACAGAAGTTAATTGTTTATGAATTCGGAAAATTTCTAAATTGCGAAAGTAAAGAAAATTTCCAAAAACAAATCACTATATTCCCTTATTTGGCCAAAATAAATCTTGTTCGAACATTTTCGAAATTTAAAAACGTCATTAAATCAAGCGGGCATGTTCTGATAAAGTTTGGGGACTTCAAATCGCAAAGCTATGCTCAAGGGAACTAGAATATTTTAAAGATATTAAAAATTAAATTCGAAAATTTGCGAAATTTCAGTTTTTGAATTTATCTGATTTTTTTTTACATTTGTAGTTATTTTTTTTTTTTTTAATATTAAAAATTCCCTACATTTTACCTATAGTAGTTATGTTCGAACATTTTCGAATTTCCAAAATGTTTTAAAAATCATTTTACCAAAGCTAAAATTTGTTTTTTATTAAAATGCTTAAAATATTGATAATTTTCTTTATATTAAACTTTTTTAGTGACCGTAGTGCCAATTTGGGTACACCTCTTTAATTCCAAAAAAAAAAAAAAAAAAAAAAATTTTTTTTTTTTGTTTTTTGTTTATATGTAATGAATTAAATAATAAAATAAACAATATTTTATTTTTTGTCCGGTAGTTTTTGTTTGGGCTTAAATGGGTTAATTAAATTTTTTTATAATAAGTATAACATATTAAACTTACCCTTGAAACTTTGATGTGCGAAAAGGCTTCAGATTTCAAAAATTTCATTATATACGACGGCAATGGCACTTTCTTTAATGAATGTTTTTATAATTTGTTGTTGTTGCTTCAAAGGCTGGAGGTCATAGATGTTTAAGTCGAAAATTATTAATCACTTTGAATTTTTAATCCTTCATAGATTAGCGGGAAACTTAACTGTGATTTTATAAGTAACGGAAGTAGAGCAACTTTTAGTCATTCACTGAAATAAAGTCTAAACTCCAAGATGGCGAAAGGTATATCAAATCGAAAAATCGGATATGAATTCTTTTTATGATATATTTTTTTTAGATTTTTGGAACTCGTTTATGTATAAGGCAAGAATCGGATTTTTTGATATATTTGAAGTTTACTTCTTGTAATTTCGGTGCATACAGGAGTTTTGAAAGTTGGACCTACATATATAAAGAATAAGGTTATACCGAAACAGTGACAAGTCTTAAAAAATATCGGTTATAAGCTTAAATACCTGTTCGTAAGCCATTAGAACTCGCTAAATCAGAATTTTAGCAGTCGTTGGCTATTTGTAGTCATTCCAGTGTCGATTTTGAATTGAAATCCTATATAAATTCTGTTCCGAAACATGGTTTACGTTTTGTGGCAAGGATAGCTTTACGTAGTCCTTTTGGATGACAGTTATGACTTTGAACTCTGCTTCAGATTTTTAGTACTTAATTTTGAAAATTCCTTAAAATTATTTCCAGGATATTTTTCTTAATATTTTTGAGTACAGCCTGCAAAAAAAGAAAAATTATACGGAAAACCCATTAACATTTTTATTTTATAGAAGTTGTAAAATGTTCCTTGAAGTTTAAACTAATTTCATGATCTACTCCTCTAGTTTTAGTGTAAAGACATTTTTATGAACAGGCACTTTAAAAAAACTAAACTCACTAAAATACAGATTAAGACTTGAACCTTTCCCCGTTATGGATTAACCAAGCGCTAATCCTAGGATTAACAAAACTAAGTAATAACTAAAAAAAACTAAAATATAAATTATCCAGGTGTGGAGTTAAAGACAAGCAAAACGCGCACGTACCCTGATAAATATCTAATACAACGCAAATACATATAAGTAAATGGGAGCGGGAGAAACAATAAAAAAGCAAAAAGAAAACAATAGGTCAACAGGTAGAAATTACCATTGAAGCTCTTAGGTAAGCAATAAAGTAATAAAATCACTACGCCAAAGGTTAAACGGTGATTGCAGCAGAAAATTACTTTTGTAAACATGACAACACGAGAACGTACGATCGTGAAAAATACGATGGAAAGCAAATTGAGAAATTGTTTTTCAAAGGAATACGCATGCAAACCATTTGAACGTATTTTCCCTAGATGAGATTTAATTTAAAAATTTAATCTTTTTTGCTTTTTTTTAGAATTCATCAGAGTTGAGTGTAAAAGTGAAGAAGGCGAGTCCATGTTGGCAAAAATTATTTACATCTATCACACCTTTAAGGATTTCTTTAATATAAGAACGAAAAGACCTGAACTCGCGTTTAAACTAAACGTTTTCCTAAGGTTTAGTTTAAAAATCTTGAACTAAACTGTGAAAGAAAGAAGGGATTTGAAAGGGAAGTTGGATTAAATTGCTTAAAAATCTTTAAGCTGACTCTTAAAGGGCTACTTAAGACACCTTCAACACAGTTCCCCTACAAGGCAATTCATCAATGTGTCCTCTTTGGACTGTGTACTATAAAATAAAACAGTTACTTACTGGGTAATCCCTTTTTGAGCGCTTACATTTGTCTATTCGATTTCAAATTAAATTCATTAATAGCCAATTTCATCAATTCTTTTTAAATATCAATTCATATTTAAATATGGTTTTTCGTATACCGAGCCATAACCGCAAAAAACGCTTAAGCGACAAAAACAAAATTTTACAGGAAAAGGTTTTTTTTATTCTATTTCATAAAAATTTTGTATGAAGGTTATCGTAACGGTACCTTATGTGACCATGATATTTTAGGAGATGATGCAAGTGTTGCCAATAAAGTCATTTATTAAAGAAAACGAAAATTTAAAATTAAGTCGCTTAAGCTTTTTTGCGAGCCCTATATTTTTATTTGAATGAAAAACGAATTTTAAACATAAATTTATATTTAAACAAGTAAGAGTGCTATATTCGGCTGTGCGGGATCTTATATACCCTTCACCATTGTGCGAGCAGAATACAGAGCAACTAAATAATTTTTACATATACATACATACATATTTACAATACTTAAAACTTCATTATAAATGAAATTTAAAAAGCGAAAACTGGTAAATATTTTTTTAAAATCGTTTTTAGAACAAAAAAATATTAGAAAAAAATTTCTTTTTTAAAAACCAAGATTCGAACCAGGGAACTCACAGTTTCTAACTTAACACACCCCCTAGACAACTGAACCATGAAGGAACGCTGTTTAAATATCATTAAAATGAACTGTTTACAACACAGTTTTTTGTTTGTTTTCTTTTTGTAAAGGCACTGTTGTCATACCGTAGATTTATCTCTTTTGGCGAGTTTTTAAGTAGCAAAAAAAACACAAAAATTCCTAGTTTCTATTTGTTAAAATTATTTCGTTAAATATATGAAATAATAAAGAAGGGTGATAACGAAAATCATATTGAGCATTATGCTAGTATATGTAAACAAATGCAAAGGGGGGGGGGGGGGGAGAAGAGACGACAACCGGATTTGAGCTTCGCTTTTCATAAGGACTCAGAATATATATACTTTATAGGGTGTAGGACCTTCGGTGAAGGGTATAAAAAACAAACGTAATTATAAAAAAGAGTAATTTTTGGGATTTCAGTATTTTAAAGAAGAAATTTGCCAGTTATTTTGGTTATAAATCTTGGACTCGGGAAGATCTATGGTTCCCGACAATGGGTATTTAAAAAAAAAAATTTATTTTTTGGTCATAACTTTTTCGTATCTGAACCGATTTTCCCGAGTTTTTCAGAAAATATTTTCTACTAAAAATTTCTGATCTTGATATATAAGGCGTAACCATAGGTCATATTACAGTCAAAAAATTCGGGTTTTTATACAATTTTTAATACTTTTTGTATGGGAGGTACCACGCCCACTTCTCCAATCCCTCCCACATTTTGTGGGATAGTGTGTATTTATAACCTAAATGTTTGTACCTAATTTGAAAACTGTGGCTCTTGCCGTTCTCCAGATATACAGAAAAGAGTAATAAAAATACAACAACCACAAGGGATTTTTTTGGAAAAATTAGAGGCAGTCGTGGTTTTTTGGTCATATCTCAGCTATTGTTGGACCGATCTGGCTGAATTTCAATAGCAAGAAATGGTGAACTATATGTGACATAAATGTAAAACAACCTAGCCGCTATCATGTCTGGAGTCTCCGGAAAACACATATCAAACGTAAGACGGACGGACAGACGGACGGATATCGTTAAATCAACTTCTCTCCTCATAAGGACCCATAATATATACTTTATAGGGTCTAACATCAATATTGTAGAAATTACAAACGGAATGACAAACTTATATATACCCTTTTCCACCTGTGGTGAAGGGTATAATAAATTGATGAAATTGGCCATAAGTTTATTTGATTTAAAATTCTAGTTTTAAGTCTGTTTTCTTTTTTTAATTCAGCAAATATCGCATAAAATTTTTGAATTAAAACAAATTCTTCGCAATATTTACTTAGTTATTAATACTTTTCGTATATTCAAAAAAAAAATTTTTCTTACTTCTTTGTTAAAAATTTTGAGTTTAAGCAAATATTAATTTTAGCTCACTATTGTTTCTTTTTCAATGTATTTGTTTTATTCTTTGTAAATGTGTTAATTTTAGTTTCTTTTTTTTAATTATAAAGGAGAAGAAAAACGAAGCAGACTAAGTACCAACTGTTCTTTTTTAATAATTCGGGCTTAACAATAAATTAATTAAGAAAAAAATATCTACAATACCAAAGTTAAAATATAAACAAATGAAATGAAAAGTTTCAATGCCAATGTCATTTATTATAAAATACAAAGCGAAAAAACAAAACTCTTAATTTTGGAAGATTTAACGGCTCCATTAACTGGTCTTTATGTGGCATCATAAGACACCAGTTATAAGAAAGTATCATTGTTTTATACTCTCTAACATTTAATCCTCTTGCTCTTAAACAATTAATTATCATAACTTCATTAGATTTCTACTTACTAAAACCAATGTTTTGTTGTAGAAGTTCCAAATAAATGAAAATAAATAAAAAATTAATCTGAAATTTCGATTTTTCGATTAGGTTTTTTTTTATATAAAACTACCAGCTTTACCCGGTGCTCTTCGCTATCCCCATAGAAAAACAGATCTCGTTTAGTTACTTCTTTTACACACGCAGAGAAATTATGGTTGAAGGTAAACATGCTCTAAGAGCTACATACAATTGTTAGATTTTAACAATGTTAGTGCTTTCAGGCAACCATAATACGGTTAAATATGACCATAACATGGTTAAAACTAACCGTAACTTGCCCGAAATCCAATAATTTGGTCGAAATTATCATAAAATTGGGCAAAATTAACCATAGTATGGTCAAAAATGGGCACTGTTAACCATATTATAGTTATTAATTTCAGCTATGCTTCTTGAGTCAAGTTTTTATTTTAATTCTTTTTTTTTATTCCTGTTACATGTTATAACATTTGTGTTCCACTTTTATTAATGTGCTGTTGTATGAAAAACACTAAAAAAACTGCGTACTTTTCATATAAATTTAAGTACACGTTCATTCGCTTGTGTTGTAAAAATAGCACATACGCTATCCTTTAATTAATTTTCCAGCCCGCGACGACGCACAGAGTGGCCAAATCCATCAGAAGTGGCGATGAATTTAGGGAAGTCGTACCTTTAACATATTGATATTTTTTATTGATGGATATTCATAAATACATAAAAAACACCATTAAAAAAAAGGTGGAAGATATTTTTATAGCATTTTATGGGTCTTTTTGTATTTCAGAAAAAATTATCTTATTTCACAATGTTCACTGTAACTTAGGAATGAAAAACGATAAATTAGTAAATTAAATTGCAAATTAGAGTAAACTTCATGTACTTTAAAAATATTAAAAATTTTTAAAAAATAAAAAGGAGTAAATATTTAATCACCCCTATCGTGAATAACAAGTGGAATTTTTGTTCCCATGAAATTTTCATTCCCCTCGAAGGGAAAAAAGCAATCATGAATCTCATGTGAAAAATTGTTTACGCTATCAGTTCCAGTAAATGTAAAAAAAAAGAAGGATTAGAAAAAATTAAAAATCAATGAATTTTTTGTTAAAAATATACACGTATATATTTTAAAGAAAAGTTAAAATAATAAAGGTTAATTACAACGTTAGTTTTTTTCACTTTTTTAATTTTATGTAATAAAATATTTTCCAAAATTCTGCCACCACGTCTTTCGAAATCTTCACGAATCCGCCGGCAATCAACCTGTTGTTTTGCATTTTGTTGACCAATTATCGGTTTGTGCCTTATTAACGGATCTAGTTCTTAATATTCGATTTATAGGAGGAACTACTTACATACATGTTCTATTCTCAAGCAAAAATAAAGTGAGAAAATCTAAGGGAAACATGAACAAATTACGAGGGAAAAAACTTTTCACGATAAGGAGAATTTATTCCTGTGAACATTTTTTCACGTTATTATTCTCCTTTGAATTACCTATTTTTCATGGGAGTTTTTCATGATCGCAAATATGTGAAAAGAGGAAAAATTTCGAGGGAAAAATTATTCACGATAGGGGTGAATAAGTATTTTTATTAGTCATATAAAATTTTGCTAAGATCCGATTTTTTTCTCCAAATTCCATAATTCCACAAATTTTAATCAAAAAAGTCATATTAGAAAAAATAATTTTTACTGGTCAATATTTATAAACATAAAACAAACAAAAAAAAACAGAATTGTTAGGCTTTTTTATTTACTTCATTTCATTAACTTAAAAAGCATTATTTGCTTCATATCACGTGATTTCAAATCATATGTGCCTTTTAAAATCAGACGTGTGATATTGTGGTGTTCCGTTTTTGTGTGTATTCGGTGTGGTTTGTAATTGACGAAAGCAGATCGAGTAACACGAAAACGGTGTGATTTTCAGAGCACCACAAATCGCGCGTGCAACTTTAAAAGCACCTGATTTGAAATGAAGGGACCGATAATCATCGTTTAATTCATTAAAATATTCCTCGTCGCCATCATCATCGTTATCATTTTCGTTGTAGGAAAGAATAATTAACTCCGATGTAGTCTGTGGAACTTGCCTTATTGTCATTTTACAATTATTCCTCATGCTTGAAATTAAAGATCCTTTCATTAAAAGAAATCTATTAAACACGTCTTCTAATGCTTCCTGAGATTCTTCAATTAGTTGACTAATAGGCAATGGTGAAATTGATATAATTTCTCGCCCGTTAATAAAGTATTTATGTAGAGTAGGAGGCATAAATCCCATGGATAATTTTTAGCCTGACAGTGTAATTCGTAACTCGTACTTAAAGTAAGTATAAAAAACCAAAATCAATGGTATCCACATTTACATCTTTTACAATCATTTTATCAATATTGTTGAACTCTTTGCTTGTGGCGCCACAAATATAGCACTTTTGTGTGGATTTTGTGTCTGTAATAGCGTAACAGACTTAACCATCAATCATCACTAGAATAAGTTCGGGATTAACTTTCACTAATGTCTCTCCAACTAATACAACGAATTCGTTAAGAGCTTTTGTTTTAATTCGCCACTCTTTCTTTTTTCAGATAAATATTGTTGGCCGTTTCTTTCATAAATTCCATAATTAGGGGCCTGCAAAAGGATTTTGCCAATTTGTTTTCTTTTCATAAACTATTTGTATGCAATATTGATGATCGTCATACTTAATCGCAAGAGGAGATTAACTTCTGAAAACTCGAACTTCAGTGATTGACTTTCGATATTGCTAACAAAATATGCGCCGCGAATACTGAATGATGGATGACGAGTGTACCATGTCCTTACTATTGATGACTAAAAAGAGTGTATTTTATTAACATTGACATTGTCTTGATGATGAGGAGGAAGAGGTAGAGGCAAGAAGACGGCTGGCCGAACTGGAGCGCATTTTGAACTTCGTAAAAGTTCGGGTTGGTATTACGATGGAAGTTATGTTTATTGGAACTCCATGGTATCCAAATGGATCATTGGATCTTTTTGTGTCAGATAAGTTTTGACTAACTGCCATTTCTACCTGTCCTATGTCTTAATTTATCAGTTTGCGCGCAGGACAACTGAATTAGACGGCATTTACAACTTTCGTTTCGAAGTGAACTCCGGCCACAATTGAATTTGTTTTACCAGCGTTTCACAGTGACCAGTGATGGGTCTTCACTCCAAAAGTCAAAGTAAGTTGATCGTTGCACTACTGTAAAAACTGCGTGTATTTTATTTTCAAGAGAAATTAAAATTTTTCATGGTTGTTTTCTAATGCAACCCTCTAGCTTGGTATCTGATACTTATTTCTGACGTTTTAGTATATCCCATAGTTATTTCGACTGCGTATCGATTTTATTATATAAAGAATAAAGTGAGACCTTACGACAGAAGCAACATTAGCGACGGGATTTCTATTCTTCAAATTTTCAAAAAAATAAATTGGATGGCAAATTGAAGATGTTTCTTCGTCAACGTTTTAGAATTAAATACATATCAAAATTTAAAAAAATTAGGGCAGCCTAAGACATTTTATTGCTATTTTTCTCAAGTAAAAATACCTATATCTTGGATTTAAATAAATTTAGAATAATCTTTACTTATTAAGAGATCTGAGAACTCAAAATTCATTTACTGAACTTATTTTATAAGAGGAAAAACACTTTTTATTTCAATTAAATTTTCTTTTATATTTTTGTTTATTATTTTCAAATAATTTTTTTTATTTATTTATACTTTCTTTTTCAAAATTGGAAGTTTTTTGTTGAAATGAGATATTTACAATTGTTTGCTAAGTAATTTTATGCAATTAATGATTTTTAAAGAAAATTAATAAAATAAAATTACAATTAAAATAGTTGAAAATTATAGAGATAGAGAGCGAAAAAACAAAACAACAAACAATCTACGGTTTAAAGCTTAAAATCTAAAAGAAATATGTTTTAAACTTAAACTACGAAAATACTTAAAAGTTAAATTTACAATACACATTTAGTCATTTTTTTTTTTATTAAATAATTGTTTAAATTTTTTTCTTCAGGTTCGCCTTCGTCGGGTGGAGGTTTTAATATAAAACTGGCACAGGTCTTCTTAAAGCATTATCCATTTGCGATTCCATGCCATTTGGTGTCGCTGTACCCGGTGAAGAGCCCGGCGATGAGGTGGAGGAGGAATTGTATAGACCGGCGGCAGCAGCATTGGCGGAATGGGCAGCATATAGAGAAGGTGCTGAAATGCCTGAGTAAATGCCGGAATAGAAACTGCTTAAAGTGGTGGGAGGTAACTGAGGAGCTTTCTGGGCTTCGTGAAGATTATGCGATTGATTGCTGGCTGCTGCTGCAGCGGCGGCTTGTGTTTGATGCAGTTTGGATAAAGCTAAAGGATCAAAACCACCAAAATAGGGCACTGGATAAGGTTGGTCCAAATGATGTGAGGGTGCAAAGTAAGGTGGTAATTGATGGAAGGGATTGTAAGAACCAGAGCCAGGAGCACAATTATTACCCAATTTTTGTTGGCCATTTGCTTGCATTTGTAAAGCTCCCTGCGGTCCTTGGGCCAAAGGATTTTTTGGTTTACGACGTGGTCTGTATTTGTAGTCAGGGTGTTCTTTCATGTGCAAAGCTCTCAAACGTTTTGCTTCATCTATAAAAGGTCTTTTATCTGTTTCAGCCAACAATTTCCATTCGGCACCTAAGCGTTTGGAGATTTCCGAATTATGCATTTTTGGATTATCTTTGGCAATTTGTCTTCTTTGCAAACGAGACCAAACCATAAAAGCGTTCATGGGCCTTTTAATGTGACCTTCTTGGCCAGGAGAGGTGGGATGATGGTGCCCTATTTGACTGTTAGAATTATGTAAATTGTGCATGTTGGAGTTTATGGAACCCTGACTGCCAATGCTGCCGGCTGAGCCAATAGATGAATTGGGGGACAAAGTTTGCTGGCCCACAGAGGTATGCATGTGTTGGTGTATACTGTGATTATGATGATTTTGTGAGCCCATATGGCCCATACTGGCGGTACCCATTATCGAATTACCATTTGTGGCACTATGACCTCCTACCGGTGAGCCACCCATGGCCGCTGATATGGCAGCCAAACTCCCAGATTGAGAAAAATGCATAGCACGCTTGATATCCATATCGGAGGGACTAATGGTACTTTGTGGGGCATAATCACCAGGTGTAGGCATATCTAAACCCTGACCACCCAAATGAAATCCATAATTGGGATGTGAGGATAAAGCTGCCATGTTTAAATATAAGCTAGCAATTGTGCAAGTTGCTTAAAAACACTTTTTTGAAAATTTATTTAAAAAAATTAAACACTTTTAACTATTGTTTTCTTTTTTAATTGTAAGAAATCTGTTTGCTTTTTTATATTACTCTCTTTTATTTTTTTAGTATTAATTGTTTCTTTTTTAGACGTTTATTTATATTCTTTTTTATTTTTTTGTTTTATTCTTCTATTCTTTTCAAATCTCTACTACACTACTGTTCATCTCAACAGCTCTTTAACAACTGATGTAATCACACATTTACCAACTACCGACACGATTCGAACCAAATATTTTTTGTGAGTGTTTTTGTTTTAATAGAAAAACTCTCACTCTCCTGTTTGTACGATTTTTCCAAACAATTCTCTTGTGCTCTATACACAAATGCTGAATACAACTGCTGAATGGTGAGTGTTTAGTTTTTCCCTATTGTTTACTCCCTATATATTATTTTATTTTGTTGCTAAAACGTTTTCCAGTTTGGCGAACGTGAGCGAGAGGGAGAGAGCAAGTTTCGAGTATAAATGTGTTCATTGAGGAAAACTTGTGGAAAAGAGACAAACTGTTATAAGTATGAGGAAATGTTTTATTTTACCTGTGTAAAAACAGAGGAAAGGTTTCGTCTTTCATTATTGCTTTCAACGTTGTTGTAGTTGTTGCTGCTGTTGTGTTATTTGTGTAAAATTAATACGGTAATAGTTTTGTTGTGTGTAGTGTAGTCTTTCTTTTTTTCTCTTATTGTTTTCGATTATTATGCTTCTACTTGTTTTTTTTTGTAAAATAGTGTGCATGTCCTGTGTTATATATAAATTATATGAATCAGAGTATAGTGTATTAGTTGTTGTTGTTTTATTGTATGCGTTGTTTGGTTCGTTTTTATGCAGCCGTCGATCTTTGTTCGTTCCGTATTGAGGCTTTTGTGCGCATTGTACCATCATCATTGAGAGGTGTGTTTAGTACAATGGCAGCATGCTTGTTGTTGTTAATGTTAAGCTGAAGAAAAGAGTAAAATGGCATTGAGTTGTTTTTGTGCTACACACACACACATAAAAAATGTTGAGCTGCTGGTATTGTTAAAAAACTTTTTGTATATTATTCTAAAAAATAAAACGAGAAATAATATAAAAAAAGTTTAAAAAAACGCGTTGCCTCCCCATTCTCTCTCCAAGTTTTGTTTTTGAATACTCTCATTTATAAACTTTAGATAAAGCCTCGAATTAAAACGTTTCTAAAATTAAACTTTTTCTTATTGTTATTATTATAAAAGCATACATTTTGTTGCTGAAAAAAGAATTTTTGTTTCTATTCTATTTTAGCCATTGTTAAAAACATATTGTTGGTAACTTTTATTAAAAAAAAAACTTTGGTAGGTACCTATAACATTTCTTGTATGAAAGTAGGTATGAGTAGAAAAAAACTTGCATTTTTACATTTTTCATACCCCATATTACCATTAATGTATGAGAAAGTATTTGTTCGTTGGATTGTGCTAATAGCTTTTATTTTGATTTTTTGTTTATTGTCATACTGTTGAGTGTGTAGTCGTTTTATCTCATTTATTGTCTAGCTTGTAACAGACGCACACATGCTCTACTCTATTTAAACATCACATAAACAGTTATTGCATACACATAAGCGTGTGTGTGTGGGTGTAGGTGTAATAAACCAAGTTTCTATTGATAAACAAAATTTTTTCCATTACGCTTTTGTTTGCTGTGAATGGAATGTAAACTTTTGTTTACAAATGCGTGAGAGCAGGTGATAGGGAGAGAGATCAGTATGAGTGCAAACGTAGAGTTGCCACACATTTGATCAAATAAAATCTAATGATATTCCAAGAACTTTTTACAACACATAAAGTTTGACTTGTCAAACCTTGAGTTTTTAGAAGAGAGGGGAAAAAAGAATGTAAACTGGTACAGACTTGACGGTACCCAAGGTTAACTGGCGAAACAGAGGTTTTTTGCCTTCAATTGTTTTAGTGTTTACGGCTAGAAATGTCAACCATTTCTTAAAAAAACATTGTAAAACCCAAACAAATCGGTTTGAATTGTCAAAGTCAGCAGGCTTTTCGCTGCCACATTTATTTGATTCGCCTTGACCATACCATTCAGTTTAGTTTGTTCTTTTTGTTTTCCTATACAAAATTTGACGACACAATTTGATTGTGTATGAGCGAACTTATACGCAGGTTCAAAAGAGAATTACAAAAAACCTGATCAGCTAAACCTTACGTGTCTGAACCAACACTTAGAATTTTTGGAGATATTATGATAGCTATTTATATATGGGCATGTCTTTCTTAGGTTCACCGTGCCGAAAATTTAAAAGTTATTAAAAGCATATTCTTTTATGATTTTTTTTATAGAGAAATACATATTTAGATTTTACTAATTTTATAAATTCCCCCATAAATTCGTTCACTAAGACGAACAAGCAGACTGCAAAGTTGTACAAACGTAGTTTCTTGTTTGTGATAATGTTTTATTGTATGTTTTCTCTAATATTATCTTCTTTAAAAGAGATGATATTTGAAACAAATTATTCCAAAAAAATGTCCTTACATGGTATGGTCTAAAATCTAAGGAAGAGTTCGAAGAGAAATATGTTATTCAGATTAACGGTAAATTTTTATTTTGTTTTAATCATTATTCAGTTAAATTATTATGGAAAAAAGTTCACGTTCCAAATGTAACGTATCGAAACAGATTTTGGCTTAAAAAAAATACAGAAGATTTTGGAATCAAACCAAAGACATTCTAATGTAACATTGCTACGTAAAATTTGAAAGTAGTTTGACTAAAAAATTGTGCCAGGTTTCGCTGAATTACGCCTTTTTATACTTGGCCACAAAAACTACTTCTATTTTTTTCACGTTCGAACCGCTACTTAGTGTCTACTTAGTCTTAGTGCTAGTGCTTTTATTTAAGGGTTAAAAGACGGTTAAAATATTTGTTGTTTAAAATGTTATCGCATTTTTGATGCGTATGACCGTCACCTTCAACACTGTGGATTTACCCATATAAAGGGTGGTTAAATTGTAAGGGCCGATGTTGAATGTGAAGCACACCTTAACGCCAAGTTTTTTTCCGAATTTTATTTGACATTTCTCTATTTCAGACTTACTCAATTTGAACCATGGAGAGATACACAATCCAACAACGTGTTAAAGTTATCCAGACTTATTATGAAAATGGATGATAAATTTCGAAGAAAATCATCTTCAGTGATGAGGCACATTTTCACCTCAGTGGATTTGTCGATAAGCAGAATTTCCGCATTTGGGCGAATAATAATCCAAGAGTTATTGTCGAAAAACCAATGCACCCACAAAGAGTGACTGTTTGGTGCGGTTTATGGGCTGGCGGCATCATCGGGCCGTATTTTTTCCAAAATGAGGCCGGTCAGGCAGTAACTGTGAATGGTGTTCGATATCGTGAGATGATAACGAACTTTTTATGGCCCGAATTGGAAGATATGGATGTGGACGATATGTGGTTTCAGCAGGACGGTGCCACTTGCCACACAGCTAACGAAACAATGGCTCTTTTGCGCAACAAATTCAATGGCCGTGTTATCTCACGTAATGGCGATGTCAATTGGCCGCCAAGATCATGTGATTTGACACCGTTGGACTTTTTTCTTTGGGGTTATTTGAAAGAAAAGGTGTACGTCGATAAGCCAGCAACAATTCAAGAGCTAAAGGATGAGATAATTCGGCACATTAACGGCATAGAACCTCCATTATGCATCAGGGTCATCGAAAATTTGGACCATCGGATGGAGGTGTGCCGCCGTGGTCGCGGCGCCCATTTGGCCGATATTTTGTTCCATACATAATTGAGTAATACCAATATATCATAATAAAATAAAATTACAATAATTTCCTAAATAGTTTGTGTTTTATTCAAAATCAACATCGGCCCTTGAAATTTAACCACCCTTTATATAAAAATTTCCGTCTGAGATAATGTTAAAGGGACAAGAAGTGTACAAAGGCTTAAAGCCATGTCTTCCTAAAAAATTATCCATTTACGATTACGTAACATTAAGAATCTTTGTGCCTGGTGAATGGCCCATATTTTTATTCCGACTTATGTGAGAAAGTCTACTGAAGTATACAATTTTTATTTGAGATACCTAGTATTGAAGTTGGGAAAGGTAGACAAAATCCTAAATAGAGGTCTTCATAAACCATTATTCATTTGCGAATTAATACTATAAGGAGAAGTTGTGACCGATGAAGAACATTAAGGCGGATTCTTAGTTACAAGTGAAAAAGCGAAATGTCTGACTAATAGCCGTTACCCCAAATTTTTTGCGGTGTTGGCCTAACTCCACGGTGCTCAAAAACACTGGGTGGACATAATGTGTCCATCGGCGCATCGTAAGTGTACAGGTGAATAGTCGAGCAAAACCATTACACTCGGCCCTTGCTTTGATACTGAAACTATCTAGCTTCCACTGCTGAAATACAGCAGCTTCTGCTTATGGGCAACAGCATCTAGGAAGAATCTTCGATAAGCCGAACTTCCTCACAATGGGTGAAAAATCAAACCTCTGATCCAACAATTTTCCTTAAATTTTTGGGTACAAGCCACAGCCTCTAATGGTGTTTTCTTTTCTACAAAAAATGTGACATCCATTCCACATTTTACCTTCAATTTTTCCCAGGCTCATTTGGTTCCCGAGGTAGTAGATAGCATTTTAATTTAGCCGTGATCTACAAGAGAACTGTCAGTTTCGCCTTTGCGGAGTAACCATTTAAGTGTGTCCGTACAATGAGAATGTGTTCTTAAATAAGCTTAATGATTTCATTTAGAACGCTGCTGGGACCATAGAACAGTGTTTGTCGAAGGAAGATTACAATATTCCACTTTAAATACTGGATAAGTATACAAGTTAAATTTGAATTTTCTCTATATTGGATGCCGAGGTAGGATACCATAGCACCAGATTTGCTTTAAGAACTATTTATAAAGTAAAAGGGCAAAATTTCTTCTAATGAGTGAATTTATTAGAATTGCTTCAATTTCCATTTGGGTTAATTTTGGTTCTATATGGCATTTCCATCTTAAACGTCGACGTTTCGGTTTACGTTCATCTTTGGCTGTAGTTGTTGGTTGACATATCTGAAGTATATATCAGATACAATTAAATACAACTTAAAATGTATCCTTCTTTAATAATAAGTAGCTTTCTAACAGCTTGTGTGTTTACGTGGAAACTTAGCTTCAGTTACAGTATTAAGCTTTACGCGGCACTTTATCAAAAGCTTGAAACACATCAATAACGAGTGCAGAACAATATTTTTTTCTTTATATTTATTTTTCCTTCGACGTTTACTAAC
The DNA here is from genome assembly GCA_963931875.1 of Pollenia griseotomentosa. NCBI lineage: Eukaryota > Metazoa > Arthropoda > Insecta > Diptera > Polleniidae > Pollenia > Pollenia griseotomentosa. Next base: position 5,978,688 of record OZ007562.1, on the reverse strand, counting down.
CTATGTTTTTGTTTGGTTGTGCTGTTTTCTTCCAAATCCAAATTGATGATTTGGAATACGTTCATCCAGTATCGGGATAAATTTAGAAACCAAAAGTTTCTGAATTGCTTTTAAATGTTTGATAGTAAGCTAATAGACCTATAATAGTCAACTTTTGCGTGCTCTTCTCCTGGCTAAGCTATCATGGTAACTAGAGAGACTTTCAATCCCGAAGGGTAGTGGACGTCAGTTCGTAAGATAGCATTAAAAATCAAAAGGATTATTTTTATTCCTATGCGGGTTAGTTACATAAGCATTTTGTTACTAATAATATCCATACCAGGGTAGTTTCTTGGGGTTATTTTCAATTTCCCTAATCTCAAATCTTAGTGGTAAAGCTGTTCCGGAAACTACAGGTGGCAACTCTATGAGATCAGGGTTTAATACATTTTCAAATGTTTAACAAACAGGTTTCCGTTTTCAACTTAATTTCTTGCCCAACTTCCATTCAAGTATTGCAAGGGTGGTTTAGAAATTACCGGTCTTACAATTGTTTGTTCCTAGCCATTATGAGTAGTCAGATTGTGAATTGCATTAAGTTTTTTCAAATACTTTTCTAGGGATGTATTTTTTGAGCCCGCAGTAACTTTTTTTTTTGTGCATTTTTTCAGTAAATTTCTAAGCTTAGGGCTTCTAAGGATTAGGCCTACTATTTGACAGTCAAGACATCTTCAACATATACATAGTTGTTTATCTGGTCTGTTTGGGGACTTTGGAAGAATGAAGAACAGCTAGTTCTAGATTTCTTTCAATATTGGCAGTAGAGAGGTCTATATATTCTGGCGAACATAGCCATATCGTCGGCTTAGAGTGTAAACCTGCTAACTCCCTTTTAACAAATTTTAGAGAAGAGACAAAAAAACTTTTTATTTTTCCTATTTGCTGCTTGAGAGGCAAACCAAAAATATTCTTGATTTGACAAACTTCAGGACTCAGATTTAAGAAAAACTACATGCTGGTCGACGAGCCATATCTTTCTCGACCATACGGCGTTAAAATCTCAATTTACTTAAAAAGTGGATTTAGCAGGTTTACACTCTAAGCCGACGATATACATATTATCCTTGCAATGGGTACTGATATATTTTTCGCATTTTTACCAATTTATCCATAAGCCAGCCGTGGCTAGAAAATGAGTCGGGGACAGAATTTTTTAGGGTTCATCATTGTAAACAGAAAAGAGGGCGTAATGATTTATAATATTAATAGTATGGACGCTCTAATATTGTAAATCTAGATAAATGTACATTATACTGATACAATTACTAGGCTTCGATTAAACCCATCAAGTCAAATGTTTGTTGCTTGAAGGTAGTCTTCACAATGATGAAGCATTAAAAAACGTTTAATTCGGGCTCTTACCAGAATGGTCGAACCACTTCTATAACGAGCATCTCCTTCGTACCATATGGTATGTAACCATTGAATTTTAACGAATTTCTTGAGTTTTAGACACTATCGTAAGATCAATTTGTTAATAGACAAGTATTCTAGTTCATATTGATGTTGGCGAATGCTGTTTGCGTTCCAAAAACAAGTTTTCGAACAGTATATGGCTGGTTAGTTACAGCTTGCAATAACAGCGATTGCTTTTTAAACATGTCCGGCATTATTTGTAAAATTTTAACCGTTCAAACAAAAGTTTCTTATAGTTTCTTGGATTAAAGTTGAGAACAGGAGTTTGGTCCTTAGGCTCAGTGTTCATAATTGTATTTGAGGCGTTATTTGGTAAAACACCTTGCACTAGCATTAAAATCGCTTTCAATAAATTGACGTAAGAGGTACTGTTATTACTAAACAGCAGTACTTGAATGTAATTTGTAAAAAGTTGATTGGTTGCCTGCGTTCGAGGGGGATCAACCGATCTCTTAACGATAGAGTATACAGGGTATCCTCTTTAGTTTACAGTGTGATTACCATCACAGTTGTCAAATTTCTTAACGTAAGAATCACTTGTAGACTTATGACATTAGCACAGCTCTTACCTAAGGTTGTATTCCTAGACCTTTTCTTCATCTTTATAACATGCCATTTTTACGGAGCTTCCAAATAACTGGTTGACATTTCTTGATTTTTTTTAATAGTTTCACCCAAATTTTTTCCTTTTAATAAATTTCAGTGTTTTCAAACGAAATTTAATAGAATGCTTTGTTATCAATGATTTTGTTATTTGCAAGATTTTGCGGGAATTTAGTTTTTTGAAATAATCTCGGTTTTTTTCATGTGGCGTCGTAACAAAACATCAAATAGCCGGTCCCCAACTTGACTTGACTTCTTCAATGTCTAACTCAATATATTTTCTTTTTAAAGAATTTCAGAGTTTTCAAACGAGAGGAAATACCTTGTTTTATTTTAATGATTTTTGCAGGATCCTCTTGTGTTTGATGAATTTCTTTATTAAGAATTAAATTCAAATAATCTCGGCTTTTGTTAATGGCGCATCTCGATAAATTTGTTTTCAAAGGATTCCCATAAAGTAAGAAATGTATTGTGTTACTGCCGATAATTATGAATGATACTTTTATTTTTTAAAAAATCTAATGAATGTTGCCATTAAAATATATTCTATAAATTTAATATAATTTTACAAAACCAATTTTTTATGAAAATTTTCCTCAATGAACTGAGCCTCTATGCTCCCCCAGGAGTCAAGGATAACAGAAGATGATGAAATGTTTGATTACGCTGGTAATTGTTTATATATATATTTATTGTATACATCCACACATTTTTTTATTATTTTCATTTTCACAATATACTTTTCACAAGAATTCATAAGCTTTTGAGGTTTGGAAGAGGTCTTGTCTTTATTGTGAACCTACTTTAATTGTTAATATTTCTCCAACGTTTGTTTTCTTTAACATCAACTTTGTGAACGGGACATCAATTTCAGAGAATGGTTTTAGACAATATAGACTTGCCCTTAACTTCCACAAGAATTTGGTTACTTTTAGCGAAGCATTTCCTAATAAAGCAAAATTCATCAAACTTTCTTTAAGCCTATAAAAAAATTAAAAATTGTCTATTATCCCCAAATTATTGGAATCGAGCTATCAATTTGTTGATTTTGCACCTATTAGCAAAATGATTATAGATAACTAAAAAATTTTAATTCGGGAATATATTTTTTTTAATACGTGATATTTTTAATTTTAATTAAAAAAAATATCAAAAAACTTTGCAATTTCAAGCAATGTGTTAATTGATTTAATTAAATATAGCTCAGGTTTTGACAATTCCCAACAACAATTCTACAAGTTTAAATTTTTTTTAAAGCGAAATTACTATTTTAATTAAAATTTTTTTTCAAAACAACTAAAATGTTAATTAAATCAAAATTATATTTTTAAAATGATCACATTAATTAAACTAAAATACTTTTTAAACAATTTTTTTAATTGATTAAAAAACTTTTGATAATTTTTTTGTGTTTAAAATATAATGGTTTTTATTTTAAGTTTCTTAAAAAATTTAATTTTGTAATAATTTTGGTTTTACACTTTCATAATGAAAGCCAAAAAAAAAACTAACAAATTTTTGAATCCTCCAAAAACCCTTTAAAAATATTTAGAGCAACTAAAAGTTTGACATAAGAAAGAGAAAAATTAATCATATTTTTGTTAAAAAAATTTTAAATTGATAAAATCAATCAATTTCCCTTAAAAAACTTCATTCTAAGGGCTAAAAAATCAGAGCAAGTTAAACTCTCTTTTTGGTTTAAAATGTGTTTAAACCCACAAATCTATAAATCACTAAACATATAAACCATCTTTAAACGCATAAAATTGGGCGTTTAGACCCCATTCAGACTCGGCAAGTTAGTTGCGCAAGTTACTTGCCGACAACAACCTAACGTCTTACCGCTAACGTCTAAAAACCAAGAGTTGCGCAAGTAACTTGCCGAGTGTGAAAGACTATATGAATTTGGTAAGATTTATCGTAGTGCTGCCACATGTTATTTTTTTAACAACATATAATACATGGGACACTGATTGATAGGTGTTGAGTTAAAACTACCTACATATAAATTTATGTTTAGTTTAACTAAACCAGCGTTTAAGCCATCAGTGGGTTATTAGCCATAAGTACATTGTTTTTAATATGTACATTGTTTGGGGCACTTTATACAACAGTTTTGGGGCTTAAAAAATAACGTCTGGCATCTCGTTTTAAAAAGCCACCTTCATGGAGCACATTCATACACAAGTGTGAGTGAGTTTAAGATTTTACTAACTTAAATTTACTCGTACATTTTGTGTAGATATAGTTGGGTTGGTTGGCTCGCTTTTGTTTTTGTTTATTATACGAGTTGTTGCTGATGTTGTTGTTATACTTCCTCTTATTCTTCTACGGCTGTTTCTTTTCGTTCATCTTGGAATATGTTATTGTGTTGCCATTGGCGTTATTGCACTCCCTGGCAGTGTGCGAAATTTGTGTCTGTGTTGAAGCTATTGAGCCAATCACAATGGCTGTATGGTGTGGGAGCTTTTGTTGTCATTGTTTTGTGCGCAAATGCTATATTATATACATTAAGGATAAACACACAGGCACAAACGTTACACATATGTTTGTACATATTATACCGTACAGTATATATAATTTACAGTTACTAAATTGTTTATTAAATACCAACACTCACGTAATTTTTGGTGTTACACATCTCATTATATTATTTCCATTTTGTCTATGAATGTATGCGTTATGTCATTTATTTTTATTTAGGGAGAGCATTTATAATCAATGTATCCCTATTTTAATTGTTGTCGTTATTATTGTTTTTTTATTTACTGTGGTTTCAATTAAGCTTTTGTTGTTGTTTGTTACTTTCTATGTATGACAATTATTTTTCTGTCAAAATCAATGTTTGTTTGTTTTATTATAAATATACACATTTGTCCTTTTGCTTTATTGCAAAACTAAGAAACGATAATTTTTTTTAATTGATTTTTTGTTGTACGTACATTCTTGCAATATTAAAAAAATTTAAAAAAAAAACACAAAAATTAAACTTTTCCAATTTTTTTTTAACTTTAAACATTTAGAGCCACTTTTTGGGTTGAAGATTAGCGATTAAATTAACTTTAATCTCCGTATTTACTTTTTGAGTTGTATTTTTTTAACTTTATTTTGCTAGTTTAAGCGGCCAATGGTGGTGGTTTAAACCTTAACTTATGTTAAACTGTTGCAAAAATATGAAACAAAAAATAATTATTAAAAAATGATATATTGCTAAGCACTTTTATATAATTTTTTCTTTCTATATTATATCTTTAATATATTTTTTCTTTAAACACAAAAAATTTCTACCTTGTAAACAAAATTAAATTCGCGCATTTTCTTCTTCTTTTTTGAAAACATCCATATTGCTTTGATAAAAAGTTGACATTTGCAAAAAAATGCTGCCATTTATTTGTGCTCAGTGTGCTACATGGTTTAAGCTACCACTCAAAAATATCGATTTCAATTGATAGTAGATTAACTTAATTCTCAGATTAGATAATTATAGAATTCAATTAACTTTAATCTTAAACCCAAAAAGTGGCTCTTAATGACACATTTTAGTTTTTCTTAAAACTTTCAACTTACAAATATTCACTTAAGACGATAATTTTAAATTTCTATTAAAAAAAAAAACCAAAGATTGTATATATATGTACCTATGTTGTACATTTATATGTACCTATATCGATAACAGCAACTTCTTATAAAATAATTATTAAAAACCTACATACCTATTATATTTACTAAAAAAATAAAAATTTAATGAAATTACATACATAGTTTAATAACTTAGATTTTATAAAGATTTTCGATAACTAAGATATTCTATTGAAAATTTATCGAAAACTTATATTTTCTTTAAAAAAAATTTATAAATTTTCTATAAAAAATACTATCGTTAAGTTAAATTTTCTTTAGAAAATTTATCGGTAACTTTAATTCTCAATAGAGTATGTCCGGATAACATTAATTTTTTTAAGAAAAATTATTGATAACTTAATTGTTTTATTGAAAATTTATTGGTAACTAAACTTATCCATAGCTTTAATTCTCTAAAAAAAATTATCGATTACTTAAATTTTCTATAGAGCATTTATCGATAACTTAAATTTAGTCCAGAAATATTTTAAATAACTAAATTTCTCTATTGATGGTATGTATATTAATAACTTAAATTCTCTATTGCAAATTTATCGATAAAATTATCGATTACTTTAATCTTTTATAGAAAATGTCCCGATTACATTAATTTTCAACCTAGAATTTATCGATAACTTAACTTCTCTATATAAAATTAATCGATAAATTAAATTCTCTATATAAAATTTATCGGGAACTTAAATTTTCTATAGAAAATTTATTGACAACTTAAATTTTCTATAGAAAATTTTCGATAACCTAAATTCTCTTTAAAAAATATACTGATTACATTAATTTTCAATAGAAAATTTATCGATACCTTAAGTTTACTTTTGAAAATTAAGAGATAACTAACAGCCAATCCCACGATGTCACACGTTAACGTTCGCATAGAAATTTACATTTAAAACCAATACAATTTCTAAAATTTGTTTACTGATAGCTTTTATTTTCTTTTGCAAATTTATTGATGCATTAAATTTTTCCCAGAAAATTTATCGGCCACTTAAACATAACATCTATAGAGGAACTACCGATAGCATTCATTTATGCATTAAACCGATGACAAATACCTCCTCAAAAAATTCATGGATAACTCGAATTTTCTTAAGAAAGTATTTACATCATTATGTTTTTCAATGTCTTATTTTTCTCTATGAAATTTTTAAATATCTTGAATTTACAGCCTGAAGTTTATCGATAACATCAACTTTGAAGAAGTTTTTAAACAAAAATAATTTTTTTTTTGCTATGTCCTTTATATCTAAAAACCCTCGAAGGAGGTACTTAAGGACCGGATGTTGCAAAATTAACTTTTTCACACAGTTAATGCTCGTCTATAGAAATAAGTTTATTGAGTGTTTGTGTATATAATTACCCTGGCATTTTTAACTTATACTTATATACTACAGCATATAAGTATTTCAAAAAAAAATATTTTTTTCTGCTTTAAATGTAATTGCTGTTAAATACTACCCCATTGTGATTGTGGTCATAAACACACCGTGGGATTTTAAGGAACGAGTTAATGACACTTCAATAAAAACACAAGTGTGTACTTCAATTTACCTTAAAATCGCAAAAAAAAACTAACTTAATTTTTGGAAAATTGTTTAAATTGTAGTCATAAATACACACTGGTACTTGACAAACTACAATGTTTAACAATTTATGAACAAAATTTAAAAACTAACCCTTAAAAAAGGTTCAAAATAATTTGCAAAAGTTTAATTTGGATTTTTTTTTGGGTTTAAATTAAAGTTTTTTATTATTTGAGTTTTTGATTTGAGATTTTTTTTGTAAAATAATTCGCAATCAGGGTTGTCAGATTGATTTTGATCTTTAACGCCAAATTCAATGGCAAAAATCGCCAAAGCCTTTGTTTTTTAGTTTTTGACAAAAAAAAAATACATATTTTTAGAATTATTAAAAATATTTTTTGTAAATTCTAAAAATAAATTTGTTCAGTATCGCGAAAAAACGCCAAAAATTTAAGAAAAGTCGCCATAATATATGTTTTGTTTAATATTTATTTAGAACACAGTTAAAATAGTTAGTGAACACAAAAAAGGTAAAACAATGTTTACTATAAAATAGTTTATAGTAGTCTACTTAAAGTAACAAAAACAGAATTTTTGCAGGCAGTATTGAACAAATATTGGATATACATTTGTATATAAGTTGCAGTTATCTTAAACGCTTCACTGGCAAGACTCACTATTTGTCTTCTTTTTTGGAATACATTGTGAGAGAATTTTACTTATTCAATGAAGGTACAAAAGAAGTGCAACATGTACTATTCACATTCATATAATTTAAACCTCGTAATAACGCGTCTAGAAGTTCGTAATGCATTCTACTTCAAAGTCGAGTTTTTGTGGAGTTCATAATTTCAACACAGGCAATACTTGTTATAATTACCAGCATATAAAGAACAGCCAAAGCAAGTTCCTTTAAATGGTATACCTGCCGCATCCATGTAGCTATAAAATTTTGGGCTAAACGTATATAAATTAGATGAAATTTCATCATTAAAACTATCTTTACAATTCAAAAACGCTAATTTTTTCGAGTGTGTTTCGTAAACATCAAAAGGTATGTTAATTTTCATAAAAATCTTTAACAACAAAGTTTTTTATCTATGATAATAAATTGCCACATATATAATAGAAAAATGTTCATAGACTTTACATATATTCATGTTTTAAGGAATTATTTTTATTGATTCTTTCAAGAGCACTGTTAAAAACGAAAAGCAATACAAGCATACACGCATAGAAAAAACATGTTTAAATATGGTCACCTCCAACAAAACTATTTTAAAAGAAAATTTTAAACATATTATGTTTAATATTACCATATCTACAACCATATTTTGGTTGAATTAGTCCTCCATCAAGAAGGTACAACCATATTATGGTTGCCTCTGAACATGTTATGGTTAAATATTACAAAATTTTGTTTAAAAATTAACAATAGTATTTTCCTCTTTCCCAAGAGCAATCAACCAATCAAGCAATGAAAATCAACCATGCTATTATTAGTGTTAAACATGTTTTTGTTATTTTTAACCATACCATGTTAAGAGGCAACCATAATATGATTATGGCTACTTAATGAAGGACTAACTCAACCATAATATGGTTGTTGGTGACAATAATATGGTTAAATTAAACATAATATGTTTAAAATTTTCTTTAAAAATAGTTTTGTTTGAGGTGACCATATTTAAACATGTTTTTTCTCTGAGTGTACTTTCAAATACTCAAATTCATACATAAAAATACTGGAATAAAAATAATATTTTTCCTTCTTATTGAATATAACGAATTTTAAAACAAATCATCAAAAATAGCAAACAAAATCGCCAACTATTTTTAAATCGCCAAAAAGTCGCCATGTCAAATCAAAAATCAGGTCGCCAAACAAGTTTGAAAATCGCCACGTTTGGCAAAAAATCGCTACATCTGACAACCCTGTTCGCAATTTAAAAGCTAATAAAAGATTTTTAAAAAAATTCAACAATTTTGTGATTATGTAATCAGTGATCTATAAAAAGTTTGATTTTGAAACAAAATTTGTTAAAATAACTAAAATGTATTTTTTTATGATGATTTAGAGCAGACATAAAAATGCATCTGATGCGCAGCGCGTTTAAAAAGCATCACTAAAAATGTCAGCTGTTCGAAAATACAAAACAGAAGGCGATTATACGCATCATAAAAAATGACTGATGCATATTATACTTACTATCAAGCACTTAACCAAACTGCGAAACAGAAATGCGTTGGCATCAGCTAATTTGCATGAGCATCGCAAACAAATCACAGATGCCCATCAGCTGTAGTGCAGTGGTGCATTTCCGAACAGGCCCATTATTGACTTTTTTCTGCTAAAGAATGTTAATCTTTTGTACATTTAATTATTTAAAGCAGAGTTATAGCGGGTAAAATAAAGTCAATTGGTTGTAACAGGTTTGCTGTCTTCAGAAGTTCTTCCCGAAAAAAAAACTTCCGGTTGGCGCTCGGCTCGTTCGGGAGCAAAGATCCCATTTTCGTGGGAAGGAGTCAATCGGTTAATACCGACCGGTTTTAATACTGTCTCTGAGTAATCAAAAAAGTATGAAATGTCTTATAAAGGGTGCTTCAACCATAATGCACGATGTTAATTGTGAGTCACACCTTAACGTCAAGTTTTTTGCCCAACGTAATTTAAAATTTTCGTTGTTTCAATGTTTGACAAATTCAACCATGGAGAGGTACACAATTGAGCAGCGCGTTAAGATTGTTGAAGCCTTTCACGAAAATAGACGTTCAAATCAAAATGCATTTCTTGCACTTAGTGATTTTTGTTCAGCATAATCGCCCAAATGTGTCCACAAACGGGAGAATTGTGCGCTAGTTTCAGCAAACCAGGTCTGTAGGAAATGCGAAAACACCTGTGCATGCATGTTTAGTGCGATTTATGGACTGGCGGCGTCCTCGGGCCGTACTTCTATGAAAACGAGGTTGGCCAAGCAGTTACAATGAATCGTGTTCGCTATCGCGAATTGATAACGGACTTCTTGCGACCAGAAATTGAGGATATGAACCTGGAAGATATGTGGTTCCAGATGTTTATTGTGATTTGACACCGTTGGACTTCTTTGTTAAGGGATATTTAAAGGAAAAAGTGTACGTCAATAACGCAAGAACAATTCAAGAGCTAAAGGATGAGATAATTCGGCACATAAACGACATTGAACCTCAATTATGTCTCAGAGTCATTGAAAATATGGACCATTGGATATGCCGCCGAAGCCGTGGCGAGCATTTGGCCGGTATTTTGTTTCTTACATAATTGTCATAGATCCTTCTATGATAATGAAAAATATTAAGATAAATCTCTGAAAACTTTTTGTTTTATTTACAATAAACATCGTGCGTTTTGGTTGGACCTCCCTTCCCGATTCACTAGGACAGTTTAAGGCCCGTTTTCACAACTAACCGATAGCTTAACACAGAAAAAATTCTCCAAAATTGTTCACCAATTAAAGCATTAATCAAAAATAAAATCAGTTTTAATTAAAAATTTAATAAAGTGAATTAAACGTTTAATAAAGTGGATTAAACGTTTAATTAATACTATTAACTGGTTTAATTGATACTATTAATTTGTTTACTGGTGCAAATTTAATTTATTTTTTTAATAATATCACAAATTTTTTAATTGAAATCCACTTTTATTTTTCTCTGTGAAAGTAGACTTTAACCGGCCTTATAAAAAGTGTTCCATTGTTATAACTTTACTTTAACCTACCAGGTACGATTTACCATAATTTACTTTATCGCTCACTTTAGGTTTAAGTAAAGTTTTAATAATGGATCACTTTTTATAAGGCCGGTTAAAGTCTACTTTCAGCTATCGGTAAGTTGTGAAAACGGGCCTAAGTGTTAGAAAATGTTAAATGACTTACCCTAACTATCTATTTGACTGTTATTTTGCAACTAATTATTCTAAAGATTTCAACAAATAATTTTTATTTAAACTTAATGCAAATCAACTTTCGAGGTTAGGTTAAGTGAAACGCAACATTCAAATGACTAATTCCAATTGTCCACTTAAATATCTCCTAGTAGCCAACTAAGTAGCAATTGAGTCTATAATTTTTAAAACAACAGGTTTAAATTTTATTACAAGGACTAAACTAAGTCAACTGGAAAAAGGATTGTTAGCCCTTATTTGGAAAAAATTTAAGGATTGCCAATTCGATTATCTTAGAATACTTTAATTATTTTGCCTTCTTGAACCACCTACTTACTAGACTGTGACCAATAAAGCGTTTTTTTAACCACTTTTACAGTTGATTTTACGCTGTCTTCAATGCAAAAGAGAACATGGTATTCCATTGTTTACAACATACTGGTTACCAGATTGTGTCTTGCTAGTCTATAAGGTAACACTTAAATTTATCTTGAGGGCTGATTTGACAGAAAAGCAATTGTAGCCCACTGACACTATCTTACCACCTACTAGATTGTCTCTTTATTTTCTCTTAAGTGTCAATTGATTTTCTCAAAAAATATAAAGATTTCAAATAACTAGCATGTTAATCAGTTTTGTTTTCAAGTTGCCAGCAAAACTGCTATTTTAGTTTTTAAATGCCAAACAATGGGGTTTTTTGAACCCTGTTGTATTTAGTTTTAATATTTTTTTTACATTCCTTTTAAATTAACTTGAAATTTTCTTCAAAACAATGCAAACTTTTTTTCATTAAACTTGTCCTCGTCTTCTTAAGTGGCCCGTTTCGATTTCAATATAAAAGCATTTTAGTTTAAATGTGCATTTAATAAAATATTAATACAAAAAAAATCAAAAGTATGAAATCAATTGAATTTTTTTCAACACATTCCCTTTTTTTTGAATTAACTTAAATTTTTGCCATTTATTTTTTCAAGTGGCTGGCTGACTGACTGGCATAAACTTCCTATTAGCAGTTGGCATACGTATGTAAAATTATTGAAATTATTGAAGAAACCCCTTTTTGGAACTCTTAAAAAAAAAATATTCACATGAATCCTTTTGGCAAAAATAGAAAAGAAATCGAGTTCAGTTTAATTGATTGTTTTCTTAATAAATTTAGCCATTCATACATAAGATTTGTCGTAAATGTTCATAAAATTCAGTAGATTTTTACCAGCCTTTAATTATAAGGGTTAAATTAAGCATGAGTTATAAGTATTAAGAAAATTATGTTTTTTAATAAAAAAAAAATATTATTTAACTTCGCTTCAACACGTACAAATTATGAGATATTGAAGAGTTATTGCAATAATTTCTTTAAGATTTTTTTTTTTAAATGCGTTTATTTTAACATTTCGTTCCCACATTCATTTTTTTCTAGACATAATTCAATTTATATTTGTCTTTTTTTACAAGCCAATGGTTTCAATATGTAAAAAAAAATTTTAAAGGTGTTATTTTTTGTGATTTTATAAAATGCATTTTTAATTATGGTGTGAAATTATTTTAGAAAAAATTTTTTTGAGAAATTTTAAACAACTAAAGATTAAAAAGTCATGCGGTTTTTAATAGCAGACCATTTATTTAAAAGACCAGTAAGCTATAATAGGCTGTGCTGAATCTTGAATACCCTTCACCATACCACTCACCCAATAAGGCACATACAAAACAGAATTTAAACAAAAATTTACATACTATCTGGGGTCTTTGGAAACCCATTTCAACAGACAGATTCGTCCAGTTTTCCGTGATCGTCGTCCTAAGACCCTTCCTCACGGTGCTCTTAACACTGGGTCAAAACAATGCGTTGACCAGCGCCCCCCTCCTCCTTCGCCACAAGGCAAAAAACTAATTGAGGTCGGTCATACATTTTATCTTACTTGGGGCGGACATCGTTAAATTGCGTGCCTCGGTAGACTAGCTGTTAGCGAGCAAGTCTATCAGCGCCGAGGTTGCGGGTTCGATTCCCGCCTGAGACTCTGGTTTCTTTCCTGCAGACAAGCATAAAGCTTCGCGGGATTAGCTTCGGAAATTTAAAAAAATAAAACTTTGGGACTTATAAGGACCCAGAATATATAAGCTATAGGGTCTAAGATCAATATTGTAGAAATAACTAACGGAATGACAAAAAAAGCGAAAAAAACAACAAGGGATTTTTAGGGTAAAAATTAGAGGCAGTCGTTGTTTTTTGCTCATATCACGGCAATTTGTAGACCGATTTGTCTGAATTTCAATAGCAAAAATAGCTTATCCCATCAACAATAAATTTCAAGTGTTTTTATTAATAATAAAAACTGGGAATTAAGCACGAATAACAAAATCTTTTGAAATTAAAATTTTGTATTCCCAAAAATTGAAATTACTTTTTGATAATAAACAGGCAAGTGCACGGCCTAAAAAACACTTAATTGACAACATATTTTGTAAAGTTGTTGTTGTTTTTATTTTGTTTTTCTTAACCTACTTACAACTACAATTAATGTTGAGAGAATTTCAACTAATTGTAGTGGGGAATGTAAGATGAGATAAACCCACTGTGTATTGTTGATGTGTTTTGTTTAAACTTTGATATTATTACAAGTAGAACTGTTGCTATAAGTCTTTTACGCTTAACAGTTTTATTTGGTTTAATATCTTTAGTTTTTCTAAAATCTTTATGGATGAAGTTTCCTGATGATCTGGCCTAAGCAACCAGTGAAATGCGCATAGGAATAGCTTATCCCATCAACAATAAATTTCAAGTGTTTTTATTAATAATAAAAACTGGGAATTAAGCACGAATAACAAAGTCTTTTGAAATTAAAATTTTGTATTCCCAAAAATTGAAATTACTTTTTGATAATTTTGACGAAATATTATAATAAATGTTGACTAAAAATAGTTGTATTTGTAAAACAAATAGACTGTTCAGAAATGCCCTCCTCATATTAATTGTAAAAATTATTAGCCATTTGATATTACGATATAAAAATACAAAGAAATTTCACTTTGTATTGAGATGAAAAATCTATGGCTGAAAAAATAATAATTTTCTTCCAGTTTTTTTCTGATGTTTTACCAAAATCGACCCACTTGTTCAAATATTTCAATTTTGTTGAAGAAGTTTTAGCATTATTTTCAGAATTTTTTATAAAAATTTTTAGCGTTTTTTGGCCTTGTCAAATGCCAGATTGAGCTGTAAAAATTTTGAAGATCTGGTCACACTGATTACGGTGTCACAATCGACCTCTTTATAACCGATCGGCAAGACTATGGGCATGTTCGTAAATGCATCACTGCGCTGCATCAGAAAAGCAAACTTTTTTTAATGCCGATAAAAAAAATTATTAATATAATCTGTTTTATTGTGCATTATTTTTGTGTAGTATTTGACAATTTTTTGGTCCACATCTACTTCACTGATATTTATATAAACATTTGAAATCACTAATGCAGCGCAGTGATGCATTTACGAACATGCCCTATATAAAAATGCATATGCATTATTGCAATGGGCGTGTGGATTTGCAATGAAAGTGTGGCGAATAATCCGAATTTATTTTCCTCGGCGCTATGCGCTACGGCCCACTTTTTTGGCCTGCAATCAACAAGACGGTCTCTACAAGAAATAATTGAGCGAATCCACATATTTTTCACGTTGGCGTTAAGAAAATGATGGGAGAACTTGATTTTATATCACGTCCATCAATTTATAGTCGAGATATCGCCGAAAATGTGCAGTCGAAAACTACCTCAAAAGAATCGACTGCTGCATCCAATCGTACATAGTGGCAAGGTCCAAGCATTATAATGAAATAAGTTTCATCGAAATCATAGCTTTACATGTGTTTTATTTTACATTGCTTTTGAAACTGAAAAATGGGTAACCCGTTACATATATGTACATACATATGCCCATATATAAATGTGAAAACGTGCAGTTTTGTAACAGTCAACTCGCGCCTTTAACTCTTAATAACATGATACCTAATAAAACTACAAAATTATTATTTACAAGGTTTAATAACAAGTTTTGCCTTGCCAGGTCAATTTGGAAGGTGTAACGTTGCGAGTACTAAATATTACTAACAACTACTATAGTACTTTTTTCGCAGAAAATAATATATAAAAATAAAAATCTAATAAAATAATAAACATAAAAATTTTCCTATTTCTTTTCTTCTTACTAATAACGTTTAAGGCTGATATTTTCCTTTTATTTTTACTTTTTCTTTGGTTTTTGTTGTATGTAAATTTTTCTCTCTAAACACAATAAAATTATTTGTGTAGGTATTTAGGCAGCAAAAATTTTTAATTACACTTCAAAACAATATTGGCGTGTTATCATTGTCACATTGTTGTGCTAAGCAATTTGTTCCTTTTTTTCATTTTGTAAACAGACAGACAGTTTTGCGGACGGACAGACTCAAGCAGCCAGACTGACAAAGCAAACGTAATAATAATGACATGACAGGGAGTTGGTAGAATAGACAATGTATATAGTAAAAAAAAAACCAGACATCATAAAATAATAAAATAAATTAGCGAGCAAGTAAAAACAAACATACATAAATACTTTAAACTACTATTCGCATTTGAAAAAAAAAAACAATAAATAAATAGAATACTAAGGTATGAATGTTCTAGTAACTGTAAAAATCAATAGCCAAAATGCATGTAAAAAAGGTAAATTTGGGTAAATGACTTTCTAATGACATACAAATTTAGAAAAACAAAAAAAGGGAAATACACACAATTTCCCATTTAAAAAGTTAGTTAGGAAAGCGACATGCATACTTATAAAACATAAACATTTTAAATTAACCCAGAAAAAAACAATTTTTAGAAAATCGCTTTCAAAACTTAAGCAATAATAACATTAGTATTAACAAAACAAAATATTAAATTTAAAAAAATCTTTGACTTCATTTTATTGTCCAAACTCCATTTTAACTTTTTTTTATCTATTTTTTCCCCTTGAGAAGATACTGCACAACTTGCCTAATTCATATTAACGGCACTGTGTGAAAAGAACAAATTGAAAGAGCGCCACCTAGCATGAGTATCACCCCTAGCATAGACCACAACCTTATCAGAAAATATAAAAAAGTAATACCAAATTTTAAAAAGTAACAATTTGAACTGAGTCAACAAATTTTCCCCTCGAGAATTCTAGAACTAAGAGCCCCATACACGACTACATTATGAATCAATCAATCAAGTGATTGTGCCAGGCAAATTCACTAGAAGGTGGGGACAAGTCAACATATGGTGTTTTTCTCGGTGGTCGACTTATCAAAGTTTGAATACAAACTAGTTTTTTATGTAAACAAACCTTTTTTGTTTACTACCAATATATCTGTCAATCCGATCACAAAAGCAGTGTTGTTGTAGAGTTGGCCTCACCTTCTAGTGAATTCGCTGTGGTGTCAGCCAATGGACCGGGTATGTATGTGAATGAACTCTTTAAAAAAATTAAACATTAAAAAAACATTATTTGATAAAAAAAAAAAAACAATAAAAAAAATTATTAATTACACAAAAGAACTTTGATTGCTGATTTCAAATCGAATCTGTATTTTCTCTATCAGCTCTACTTTTCGAGATATACCGTTATGTCCAAAATTTATGCACTTTTGCTACATATATTGGAATAAATTAAAAACGGTGGACCATATTCAGTTAACAAAAAATCCGAAACTCGACAACAGTATTATCTTTAATCCGTGCTTACATTGTTTTTAAATTTGGCCTGTAGTTTCAGAGATATCGTTAAATTTTTTAAAAAATAAAAAAAAACAAATTGTTTGTTCTTTAAAAATTCATAAAAAATAAAATTGCGATAAATATATCAGTTTTGGTCTAAAAACATTCAGCTCAACATAATTTTTAATGAAATGAGGTTTAATTCATTGTAATCGGTGCACAACTTTTGATTTTATGCACAATTTACTGAGAAAACTGAATATCGATTTACAAAAATAACATTTTAAATATGTGTGTGTCTTGAACGTTGTTTCTTTTTGTATGGAAATCAATATTCAGTTTTCTCAGTAAATTGTGCATAAAATCAAAAGTTGTGCCACTTATTTTGGTTGTAAGACTTGGACTCGGGAAGATCTATGGTTCCCGAAAATGGGTATTTTCCAAAAAAAAATTAATATTTTGGTCATAACTTTTTCGTATCTGAACCGATTTTCCCGAGTTTTTCAGAAAATATTTTTTATTAATTAAATTTCCGATCTTTTGATATATAAGGCGTAACCATAGGTCATATAACAGTCAAAAAATTCAGGTTTTTATACAATTTTTAATACTTTTTGTATGGAAGGTACCACGCCCACTTATCCAATCCCGCCTACATTTTGTGGAATGGTGTGTATTTATAACCTTAATGTTTGTACCAAATTTGAAAACTTTGGCTCTTGCCGTTCTCCAGATATACAGAAAAAAGTAATAAAAATACAACAACCACAAGGGATTTTTTGGAAAAATTAGATTCAGTCGTGGTTTTTTGGTCATATCTCAGCCATTGTTGGACCAATCTGGCTGAATTTTAATAGCAAGAAATGGTGGACTATATGTGACATAAATGTAAAACAACCTAGCCGTTATCATGTCTGGAGTCTCCGGAAAACACATATCAAACGTATGACGGACAGACGGACGGATATCGTTAAATCAACTTCTCTCCTCATAAGGACCCAAAATATATATACTTTACAGGGCCTAAGATCAATATTGTAGAAATTACAAACGGAATGACAAACTTATATATACCCTTTTCCACCTGTGGTGAAGGGTATAAAAACACAAATATTCTTAATTTTTGTTTTCAAATAAAAATAATAAATGCGTTGCGCACAAGTGGCGAACAAAATTTGTAAAGCAATGAATATTGTACCAGTATAATTGTATGGTATGTGTTTCGAGCACTACCCAACATCACTTGTTTGTGCCAGTATGCTGGAGTAGTGAATGCTCCGCTTTAAGGCCAATTTTAAGGTTTGATTTTAAATCACATTTACATTCAGCCTAATTATGAATAACAATTTTCCGGTAGTTTTACGCTTTACCCATTTTTACAATTGCGTTTAAATAGGAAAAATGAAATGAATGAAATGAAAAGCTTCCGGGGAATTTATTTTAATAATTGGGTACATATAAAATCGTTTTAAAAACAAAATTCTTTTTTTTACTATGCACTTAAATGAAAGTTAATTCTCCATCGGGTATATTTAACTCGGCGCCGGGTTAAATATTCATAAAAAACATTTTATTTCAAACTTATTTTAAAACTAAATTTTTCTTAAAATAGATTTTAAATCCAATTTAGTTTTTTATGAACATGACAATTAAATAATATTGCTATGTCTATCAAAAAATTTATTTTAAATTGCTTCTCTTTATTTTCAACCCTGTTTGCAATCTGCAAACTTAATTAAACTAAAGAAAATTTTAATTTTAAACTAAAGTTTTGAGTTTAAACTAAAATTTTAGGCCCTAACTATGTAAAACGCAACGCAACGCCAATGAATTAGATTAAAAGCCTCATCACTTGTGGCGTTGAAAATTTTCAAACGGTACATGAATTTCTGTAGAAAGCAACAACAAAATTACAAAATATTTATGACTTTATTTTTGCTTTTAATGTAATTTTTTTGCGTTGCGTTTTATATAATTAGGGCCTTAATTTAATATGTACTTATATTTCATTTGTGTACTAAAATTTAAATTTCATTCTGTCTGCTCTACATAATTTTTGACACTAGCTGTATTAAAAATATGGCGCCATCTTTGGCTAAACATGTAAACAATTATACAGTGTTACTTTACGTTTGATATCATGTACAACAAATGTCAGTGAGAGAAAGCATTGCCATACTAAAGAAGACTAAACAGCTGCTTTCGCTACAGTTCTTCTATTAAAAGTAATGGCAACGCAGTTATATAGTTGAAATTGTTTGTGTTTGTTGTTTTTTTTTGTACAAAACCGAAGTAATTATTAAAGAAAATTTGTTATAAAATAAAAAAGAAATTTATGAAAAAAAACTAAAAACATCACACGTACACACACCTTTAAAAACATTCCACGTAATCTTTCGGAAACAAAAAAGTAATTTTTTTTCTTCGGATTGTTTTCCAAAGTGTTGTCTATAATTTTCCCGTTTGTAAATCAACATTTTGTGTTTTTTTGATTGTTGGTCGTTTTTCGATACGCAACAGATACAGACAGATAAATAGATCTTTTTGTACTACTTTTGTCGAAACAAGAGCAACGAGACGTACTAAATATTGTGGACAAGATTTCAGCTGATTCATCTTTAACATACATATAAAAAAAAGCAAAAAATATTACTGGAGAAAAGGTTCTTCGTTTGTCTGCCACTCAGGTGATCTAGTTTAAAAAGAAGCACTAGAGAAAAGAAATACAACAAATACACAATGTCATTAGAACAGCAACAACAAACGGCCGAAGATGCTGCATCGCTTAAAAGACAACTGGCCAAAGGTGTGTATGGACCATGAAGATTTTTTTTATATTTACATACCTATTTGTTTTAATTAATATCATAATATTTACATACATTAGTATGTACTTAATTAATTGTTTTATAAAGATTAAAATTACATATATTTTTATAAATTGCAAATTTACAGATATTTCTTCAGTAATTTTTAGTTAAACAAAAATATCTAGTGCAACATGCACTTAAGTCATTCATTCAATGCATTTTTTTAAGGGCGATGAAACATGTGATTGTGTGTTTGTGCTGTATTGATGTGTATATCTGGAAAATTGTTGATGTTTTTTTTTAATCAACATGACATGATTTTTTATTATAAAATATGTACATATACAAAACATATCACTAATTCTTACATCATACGATGGTTATTACCTACAATTTTTATAATTTCCGAAAATTTTTAGGGAAGTAATAAAAGAGTGAACATTTTCAAAATTTTATTTTTCAAGAAAATTTATGCTTTGTTTTAACGATTTTTAATAAAAATTATGTTTGAAAATAGAAAATTTATAAATTGAAATATAATTTTGGCAGCAATCATTTTTATTTATTATAAATTTAATTTTTTATACTTTATTAAATTATTTAAGCTTAAGGTCACTTTTTTAAAAAATTAATTAAAATGTTTTTATTCCATATTTCGAATCTTCTTCAGGAAATTTAAAAAAAAAAAAAAAAAAAAAAACAACATTTTAATTAGTTTTTTAAAAAAGTGACCTTAAGCTTAAATAATTTAATAAAGTATAAAATTTAATAAAAAGGTCGAAGAAAAAGGATTATAATTTACTAAATTTAATTTTTCAAACCCATAAAATAAAAAAAATATAAAAATTTATTTTTTACCAAGCGACTATAAAAAACAAAATTTTGTGAAGTTATATGCAAGCGACTATAAAAAACAAAATTTTGTGAAGTTATATGCCTGTATTTATAAAAATTTTTTAAATTTAATAAAGGTTTACAAAACAAATTTTGTATGAAAATTTGGCTTAATAAATGTTTGTTAAATTTATTAAGTCTGAATTTACACGTTTTATCTTTTGATGCTCAACTTCTTTTCAATTCCATTTTAAAGATGCCAATATAATCACACGCAGCATCCGGTTTCAACTTTTTTCGGTTAAAAACAACAATAATTTTAATACCAGCGAATCAAAGAGAAAAAAATTACATGCAGCCATCGTTGTGCATATACCAACGAATAAAAACACAAAGCGTACTGACCGAGTACAGGCATCTCCGTACTAACCCCCTTTCTTCTTTATTCCCTCACCTAAAAACATAAGAGTTGAGCATCAAAAGATGAAACGTGTGAAAGCAGACTAATCGTTTATAAATACGGGGGATAATATTTTAAAAAATTGACCAACTTTAAAAAAGAAATAAAATTTAGTTAGGTATTAAAAAAATTAAAATCTTTTAAAAACTAGATTCCTTAGGCTAATAGTGTTTATTTCAGGAACCTTACAGTTATAAGATAAACGACGAAAAAATCGTAGATAAAATTTTAAACAACAATTAGGTATCAATTGAATTTACAAACATATTTTATTTTAAGTGGCATAGCCACACATCAAACAGATTCATCAAATTTACGTATGTACCTTTGTGTTGGTTATACCTATTTTCTTTTGCTTAGCACAGCCACACATCAAATTCAGGCCATCAATCTTCAATTAAAAGTTGTTGTAGTAATAAATAAAATTGGACTTGTTTACTGTCGAAAAATATTAAATTATTTGCCATATACATACATACATACATATGTAATTAAATTTCGATAAAAAAATTTTTAATACATCTTTTTTATAAATAAAATTTGAACAAATTACGTGCACACACATCAAACTGGCGTCAAAATCAAAGAATACAGTTGAACTTCTATAAGTCGAACTTCTGTAAGTCGAAAATTCTTAAAGTCGAAGGGAAAATCTTGGCAATAGTGGTAGACAGACAGGCCAATTCACATGATTTTGTTTCTATAACTTTAACTTCTTTATCTTGAATTTTTCTATAACTCAAAGTAAAGTATTTGCACCACGCGTGGCCACACTTCCTTAACTGGAATTTTTTTCCAAAAATTTTTTTTCATCTTAATTTTTTTTTTTCTTTAAAACTAATTCACCTTTAAAATATGACATATATTTTTAGTTAAATAAAATTTGATAAATCTAAATTCAATAATTCTGGGGGTATTCACGTCACAAGTTGCACCCTTGCGAAAAAGCAAAAGTGCAAAAATATAACAACAACCACACAGACAATTAGTTGTGCGTAAATTGTCTTTGTGGTTGTTGTTGTTTTTTCATACATATTTGCTTTTTTGCATCTTGCGACGTGAATACCCTTTTTATGTTTTTCGAATTTTGCATGTAAACACTTATCAAATCACACAATATTTCATTAAATGAAATCTTTCAATATGTACATCTGTATTTGTACAAAATAAAATTAAAATAATATTAATGCCGAACGAATTTAATTTTTTGTTGTGCATAATTATAAAATTCTCTAACTTGAAGTTTTTGTAAGTCGAACTTTTTTGTCGGGATAATGGAGTTTCGAGTTATAGAAGTTCAACTGTATATAAGTAAGATTTTTATTACTAACACAATTCAAAAATGTGAGTTTGATATTGGCCATGCAGCACAGTATTAAAGTAGTAGCGTATGACGAGGATTCGTTTTCAAATTAAAGCGTATAATATTTTATTCAAAGGCACACAATAGGTGACGTAAACGTAAAAGCGTATCTACATCGTACGTTAACTTAGATCCGCATTGTCATAGAAAAATAAAATAAAAAACATAAACTGCAAAATTTGTTTTTGTTTTAAATGTTTGTTAGGTGAACGAGTCTTGCGCTCGTGTTCTACAAACAGACAGAAAATTAATTAATTTTTGTGTTTTCAAATTGAATATTGAAAAGAAAATAAAAGAAGAAAAAAAAACAATTGAAATAAAAATCGAATTTTCTAAGATTATTTGTAAAAGAAAACAATAATACGTTGACAGTGAATTGTGTTCCAGCATTAGTTATCGTAACCAATTAAAGTAAAAAATACTTTTTTTTAATAAAAAACCAGGGCAATTTTAAAAATGCACAAAAATGTTTAAAATATGCATGCAAAAAAAAAAAAAAGATTTAACAATATGTGTTAATGTCTTTTAATGTTGGGTTTTATTATAATTTTGGTGTTATTTTATTGACCTTTTAATTAAAGTTATTAAGAAAATCTTTTCCATATTTTGTTTAATATTATTGCTGATGTTAAGTTAACAAATATTAATTAGTATTGTTGTTATATTGTTAAACTGTTTATGGCTTTTAATCCAAATTTTGATATTTAAATTAGGCTAAAGTTCATCAAATTTAATTTTTATTAAATTGTTTTTATGAAGAAAGGAATTTTACAACATGAAATTAATTAAAATTTATCAATAATTTATCATTCTTGACTGAGCTGGGAACCGAACCCAGATTTACAAATATTTTAATTATTATTAAGTAGAAATTTGTAAGTCGATTATGGCCCATAGGTTAGGTTTCCGAAATTTAATAAAAATAAAAAAATACATGTTAATTACAAAGTATAATCAATTGTTTTTTCAAGTTTTCAAATTGAAATGATCTTCGGTTGTCCCACAAAACCTTAGAATATATTGAAAATATTCGTTATTCAACGTCAAGTCGATGTTACCAGAGCATACTAAAATAATATTAGTTTTCATGGAGAATTCAATGGAGGTGTCAATATATTCATCGGCCTCGTTTTTTATTAAAATATCAGGGGTGTGCTGGAAATCGAAAACGTAAGTTGCCAGAATTTGGAAGCTGTCTTTAATACAATTTTAATCTAATTTTCTGGTTAATAGAGAAATATTTGTTTAATATTTGCTATAAAATTCTTTCGATTTCCAGCACACCCCTGTATATGTTGTTTTTTTAATTTGGTCAACGTTTGATGACCAAAGGCCCAACCATAATGTGCATGAGCTGGCTTTAGCAACTGTGCGATTACATGTAAATCATATTGAACGTAAGAATGCTTTTTGTTAAATTTTATAAAATATCATTTGCCTAAGCAAAGTGCGAAACTACGAAATCAGATCCTTTGGATTTTGTTTTTGTAATTTTAAACGCATTCGACTGGCTTTTCGCAGTAGCTCAAACTAAACTAGATTGACAATAAATATTTTAAATCAAGATTTACAAGACCTACACGATTAACAAGGTCTGCAATAGCAAACCCAGAATTCCGCTATTATAATATAACTTTTAATAAAAGTTATTAGATAAAGAAGATTTTTAAAACAAAAGATTTTCGAGCTGATTAAGAACTGAACTAGAATTAAATAGGACATAAATTAGAGCAGCTTAATAACTGAACTTGAACTGAATTAGAACTAAACTAGAACTGAAAGAATTATACTAGAAATGAAATTGAATTAAACTAAAAATAAAATAAAATCGACTAGAACTAAAGTACAACTAAACTAGAACGGAAATTGAAATAACACCAAAGTAAAGAAGATATGAAAAAGAATCGAAAGTAAGTTGAATTGCTTTAAAAAAGTTATAGAACAAAACTAATAATGTACTAGATTAACCGTTTAATCAAAGTAATACACAGCTACCACTTACATATACATTTGAATATATATGCCTTATTACGGTTCTCTATGTCGAAAACGACTCTGTAGTAGATTAAAGTAACACAAAATCTGTTTACTTTAATTTACTACAAAATTCGATTTATTAATGTGTTACCGACAACGAGAACCGTAATAAGGCTAAATGAATGCTTAAATATTTTAGTACAAACATTCTTTAATGTTTCAGTAAAAATTTTTATGCTTTTTCTAAATTCACTGTATATATTTACTATCTTTAAGTATCAAAATTGGAAAGAACAAATAAAATACTTTTTAACAAACAAAAAGTAGCGTTAGCAGTAAAATAATTTTAAAGTTTTGAATGTATTCCAAGCAATTCTTATGCAATTTCAAACACAAATTAAAAGAAAACAAGAAGAACTAGAAGGTCAAGGGAAGTTAATGCCCCTTCAACGGTTAAACTTAAACAACTTAAAATTACAACTGTTAATGATGAGTTGTAAATTTTTGATGTTTTTGTTAACCCCTCTAGCACAGGGTTAAGAAAACAATAATAGAAACCTTAGAACAACAAGGTTCTTTTTACATGTACTCTTTTAGATGCAAATAGAACCTTGTCCTAAGGTCGCGTGATATCAATTGAACTAGAGTTAAGTTGGAAATCATAATGGCAGCCACATTTTCGTTTTTTCTTCAATCTTATTTCTTCCAAATGTATTTCATTTACAAATTTTGCTTTCATTTTTCGAACAAAAATGCAACTAATTTTTTTTTTTAAAGTTAAGTCTACATCAGCAAAAAAAATTTATGAAATTGTAAATGACGTTTATAACAATTTTATTTAGTTTTAAATGAAAATTTTAACAAAATGTTTTAAAAAATAGTAATAAAAACGTAATATTATTGTAGTAGACAAAATTTGCAAACGTTTTCTTAATTGAAAATATGTGTGGTTGCGAAAAAAAATTACTGCTTTATTGTGAACACCAAGTGAAAATGTTGCTATCATTGTGAACGAAGCTTAATTTAACAAGTTTTAAGCAAAAATTTATAAATTTACAAAGATTTGTTTTTATTTTCTTAAAAGCTTCGTTCACAATCAAAAAAACATTTTCACTTGGTGTTCATAATAGAGCAACAATTTCTTTTGCAAGCACACACATTTTGCATTAAGAACCCGTTTGCAAATTTTAGCCACAACAATATTAATATACAACATTTTGTTGAAATTTTCATTCAAAACTAAATAAAATTATTTTAAACGTCAGAAATAGAGTTTTTTTTCCCCGGACTTTTTCGATTCCCGGGAAAGCGGGAAATTTGTTTAAAATTCCCGGGATCCCGGGATCCCGCTCCATATAAATAATACAAAGTAAATTTTGGTTTTAATTAATGAAAAAAAACTTTTATAAAAAAAGTAAGGGAACTTGTTTACAAAGAAAGTAAATGAAATGGTTCAATACTAAAAAATTAACTTAAGATTGAAATAGGAACTTGAATTATTATTACCTATTATTATGCTTTTATTCAGTATTATTATGCTCTGAATAATTCATAAAACAATAATAAAAACAAAATAAATTATTATGCTCTGGATAATTCATAAAACAATTATAAAAACAAAATAAAAATTAAGGTACTCAAGATATGAGATCAAAAAGTTAATTAATAAAATAGATAAAATACTTTAAAGAAATATATAACATTTTTTAATGGCTTAGGAAATAACTTTCTGATACACTCAAAGCGCTTAGTAAGTCGTCAAAAAGTATATTCCTGATTTTATTTACTAATTATCATGTTTTCGAAAAATTTCGTTCATTTTTTACCGAGGTTGGACAAATAGTTAAAAGTGCACCGTTGTAGCTTCGGATTCACAATCAGAAGCATTTTTTTCTTTTTTATAAACAACGTCTATATCAGTCAAATGTATGTCAAGTTTGATGCAAAAATAGCATCAACCGGACTGCTTCTTCCAAACCTTTTCATTTCAATAGGTCCATTTGTAATCTTTAGGACAATGTGTTTTTCAAGTTGTATGTTGTAGTATCTTACACGAGTTTCCAAAATGTTATTTTATTTCGGTTTCCCCGCACTTCACGGGTGTATAAACCAACACAAATTGAAATTGAAAATTTGTGTTTATCACCTAATAAACATATCGCCCCTACATTGCATCATAGTCATATATCTAAATTTGAAGTAACTTTAGCAAAGTTTTCCCTCATACCTTCTCGTATTATATCTCAAACTGAACCGAAGTTATAGCAAAATATATCTTTAAATCGGTACATTTGGAAAACTTTAATCGCATTTTGCCAATATCGTTTGTTTTTGTAGATATGACTATGTTGCAATTAAGGAGCGATATGTTTAGGTATCTCCTATTTTTAAGACTTGTTCATGGGCAATGAAACTTTACTGCCTGCATCTTATTTTGAATTAATGTACTTTATTTACTCTTCACTTCACTTACTGTAATAATTATCAACTGTTGCACTGCCCATTCTGCTTTTAGTAGATTTATTGCATCAGGAGACATTGATTTAAATACATGTACTCACTTCTTGCAATTGATCTAATCCACAACCCATCCACAGATGCTAATTTTTAGAGAATAGAAAACTAAATTTCAAAGTATAAATAGCTATTTTCTTAAAATTTGAGAAATTTTTTATTTCCCGGGATCCCGCAAGAAAAATCCCGGGAAAACGGGAAATAAAATAATGGAAATTCCCGGGAAATCCCGGGAAAAAACCCTAGTCAGAAACAATTTCATACAAATTGTTTCTGATGTTCTAGTTGCCTCAACTTTAGTTACATTTTGAAAAAAAATTTTAGTTACATTTTTGTTTTAAAAATGAAAGGAAAATATATGAAATATTTTAGGAAGAAAAAAGATAGAAGAAAAAACGAAATTGTTTCTCGGAATGTGAACGAAGCCTAAACAAAATCGTTTCTAAACTAAAAAAAAAATAATAATAAATAAATAAAACAAATATTGAAACATTTTTTCATTGAAAAATTTTCGGTTGGCGGGAATTGTTACATGAATAATTTCTTAAACTCGTTTGCATTAAAAGCCTCATATATGTTTGGTATAAAGCACATTCATAAATTAATTTAATATTTTATGTATATATTTATATTAGAGCCACTATGTCAATAACATTTTGTTAACACACAAACTTGATTGAAATACAAAAACTTTTCAAAATAACAATAAAAACCGAAAAAATAAATAAACAACTTGAAAACTAATAAAAAAAAACTAAATGAAATAAAGAAAAAGAAAACAAGACTTAACTTAGGGAGTTATTTTGTAATTTACTTTACCTTGCGTTGTGAAATCTTAAAAATTAATTTTTTTTTATTTTTAAAAATTTGTATAAAAATATGTTTTGCAAACAAGGGAGTTGAACTCTTCAATTTAAGCACACATATTTACATATATCTACATATTCATACATCCATGTTTACTATTGCTTAACTCAGAGACTAAAAGAGAGCATAAAATGTTAAACATATTTGCATATTTAGACAAAAAATTGGAATAATTGGCATACACCTGTTAGGTAAAGTTGTCAGGTT
This sequence comes from Pollenia griseotomentosa, assembly GCA_963931875.1. Taxonomy (NCBI): domain Eukaryota; kingdom Metazoa; phylum Arthropoda; class Insecta; order Diptera; family Polleniidae; genus Pollenia; species Pollenia griseotomentosa. The sequence goes on along the minus strand of OZ007562.1, from coordinate 5,950,790 downwards.
GAAGAATACTTTTTATTCACTTTGGCCATTTTTATTCTTAATTTTTAGGTAGGTATTATTGTGTATTTCAAATCGAGCAAAAACATTTAAAAATTTTTAGAGCTTTTTATACAAATTTGAATTGATTTACTTTCGCATTAAAATATTCAATTGCCCCCCATGTACTTAATTCTGTTAATAGGAAAATTTAAACAAAATTGAAAATTATAGATTTACTGCTACATCGATTTATCTTTGCAAATATTTTTGGGAATAGTTTTGTTTGTTTGATCTCTAATTAAGTTCTATTTTAAGATCAGTGTTAGTTAAATTTAATGGAGTTAAACATATTACAATTCTAGTTCAATTGCAGTTTATTTCTAACTCAGTTCTAATTTTGTTATATTTTGACTGTAGTTCACTCAGATCTACTTTTTTCTTATTAAGTTAAAGCTAAATTTTAGATCAGATACGTGTTTCTAATTCATTCTTAGATCATTATTTTATTTCTGGTTTAGTTCTATTTTGTTTCTAGTTTAGTTAAATATGTTTTAGTTTAGTTCGTTTTAATTCTATTTGAGTTCGAACTCAGTTCTAGTTCATTTTGGGTTCTGTTTTACTTAAGTTTTAGTTTAGTGCTATTTAAGTTTTATTTTATTCTAGTTGTATTCTTATTCAAATTCTAGTTAAGTTCTAAATCAGTTAAAGTGTTTTTGTTGCAGCAGCAAATTCAGGAGTTGCTGAGTTGATGACAACCCTCGTTGAACTCCGCCTCGTTGCGGTGCGTAGAATCGATTGTCGTGAAAAAGTTGTTCAAGTGTAGATACGTTCAGTTCTAAATCAATTCTAGTTCAGTTTTAGTTAAGCTCCAAAAAAAGTTATAGTTCAATACTAAATATAAAATAATCTAACTTTAACTTTAAGACAATTTAGAGAAGTCCTTAATATAATTTGGACAGTAACTTTCACAATTTTATCAAGGAACTTTTCTTTATATATATAAACATACATATTTTATATGTATTTATTTACTCTTCTTTTATGGAAAAGTTCTTACTCTTTACTCATTTTATGAAATAAAAATTAGTTTTTTTAAAAGTTTCCGCTCATAAAATGTCTCTATAGAGAATTGTTGTTGGGGATAATATTTAAGCTGCGTTTGTTTAATTAAAAAAGCAAGCTGTTTGTTATTGCTTTTCATTTATTTTTCGTTTTTTTTTTTTTTTTGTATTTGCTAAACTCTAGTATGTTAATAAGGTCTTGCGACAATGATCAGACGATCGTTCGTTCGTTAGTGTTTTTGTAGGCATTCAAAACAAATTTGAAATTCTATTCAAATACCTTTTCCAAAAATACTTCATTTAGTTGGTAAAACGTTAGCTGAACTAGCAGACGCTTGGATTATGTGTCAGAAAATAAAAAAAAACTTAAGTTAAAGACACAATAAATAAATCGTACAGCAAAACAAAAGAAATGTTTTCTTTTAGTTAGAATAATCAAATTATTTTTCATTAATCTTTTAAATAAAAGAGAGAAAAAACTGTGATATTTAAACAAAATTTATTTATTTATTAAAAAAAGTTTGTTTTTTTAAATTTCTATAAGAATAATTAAACAAGACAAAACAATGAAAGTACCACAAAATCGTGATAATTGCAAGTATTCAATAAATTTGAAAATCTTTAAATTACAACCAAGTGCTAATAGTGAAAAAAAGTCTTCGTTGGTAGTGCCCATGCCAACCATAATGCCCTCTCTACAAAGGAAAAGGAACTCCTGGCGCAATGCCTGGAAAATGGCCAATCACAATAATACTCAAAGTATTAAAAACAGAAATCACAATAAGAATTCGTATAACAATTCTTACATGAATTCTAAAGATAAATTTAATAAAGGAATTGTTATCAATTCGGATCAAACACCGATAATACTCAAAGATCAAGTAAAAATTTATAACGATAATAATAATGGAAGTGAAAAACTTATTAAAATTAATAACAATAGTGATTTGAACAATAATAAAAATCTATCTTTAGAAGAAAATGAAATTTTATGTAAGTTATAGAATAAAATTTTACCTAATAGATATTTTTTCTTTAATCATGATTGGATGGTATATAATAAACAAAATATATTTTATAAAAAAATTTTTTTGCCTTTGGGATTTTTTTTTTTTTTTTTTGCTGAACGCCGACATTGATAAGAAATTATTAAATATTATCGCAGTTAATTTTAAAAGAATACTTATATATTAGCAATTATTGAATTGGTAATACGAGGGTGGCGTAGGAAAACATTGAAGCTGAAATATTCAGCCATGTAAACCGTAAATAAAATTCAAGTAAAATTGGTATCGAAAAAAATTAAAAAAAATAATCCTGTGTTGCAAGTTTATAAAAATATTCCCTTTTAAATGCACTCACTTCATACTTTGATTACAACTAACCAGAACTACTCTTAAAATAAGAAAACTAAGGTTAATTTCAATGAAATTGAACGGAAAATTTCCATCGATTTTAATTTCATTCGATTTCGATTCCAACATGTCTGATTGCACTAAATTAAATTTTGTATTGTATTAAAAATTATTTTTCATTTCCATTGCACTGATTGCATTTAAAGATAGGCTCTAGCTTAAGTCAGGTTTAGATTTACTTAGATTTAAGTTTTGGACGAGTTCAGTTTAAGTTTAGTTCTAGTTCAGTTTTAGTTCTAGTTTAGCTTTAGTTTAGTTTGAATTCAGTTCTTAATCTGCTCTAGTTTAGTTCTAGTTCAGCTCTATGTTAGTTCTAGTTCACTTTATGTTCATATTAGTTCTTGTTCAGTTTTATTTAAATTCCAATTCTTTTCTTATTTAGTTCAGCTTCTAGATCCAGCTCAGTTCCTAATATTTTTCCCGAGTGTTCTGTTTTTCCTAGTTTTAAATGTGTGCCAAAGTTTAAATTTTGTACTTATATGTACATAAATTTTGTTTTCAAATTTTAACTTAGTATGTACCAAAATTTCAATTTTCAAATTTTAAATATTGTACTAATGTTTTGTTAAACAAACTTAATTTAGTACTGCATTGTATAAATACTTTGATTTTGCACTTAAAGTTCAGTTTTAATGCAATAATTAAAGAAAATAATAAGTAACTTTTTAAAAACATATTAAAATTAAAAATTGATCATATATCCCTCGCTTGTTTTCTTCATTGCACCTCTCTGAATCATTTAAGTAGTAGTTTTAAACGTTAATTTTTAATAGTCTCGAGGCAATCATTTCATTCGATTCAATTAACAACAAGATTAGCGTATTATTTTAGACATAATTCATTTAAAAATTATAATAAAAAATTATTTCCGTCTGGGTTAAAACCAAAAAAAAGTAAAAAAGTATAGTCGGTCAAGACCAACCATTTGCTACCTTACACCACAGTAAATTAATAACATAACATGACATTTTTGGGTCAAATTGGGTATATACGGCCGTATACATAACGAAAAGTTGGCATGACGTTAGCACAACGTTTATTCATAATACACTTATCAAACTCTGACTAACGATTTGCTAAACTCTTGTTAACGAGCTGCCAAACGTTTGACAACTTGTAAAAATACAGCCGTTTAATCTCAAACTAGTTTGTTTTTTTAATCTTTTTTTAATTTTAAGAACTTTTTAAAATTTTTATATGTGGAGGGAAAACAAAAATAAAATAAAATGACCAATACGAATTCACTCCAGGTGACCTTAGCTTGCTGCGCAAGCATCAGAAACAAAAACAAAATGAATTGTTTTACTGCAGTGTTGTATTATTTTGACACAACGTTAAAGAACTTTACAGTGTTGTATCCGTTTTCAAAATAAGACCACTCGTTTCGCTCTCTGAAACTAGTTTGCCAAACATGCTGTTCATACGATTCATTCTTGTTTCATTTTGACATTTTTTTTGTGTTTTTTTTAAAGTAGATACAAAAGTAAAAAAACTTGAAAATATAATATTTAATACTTTTATTAACATTTTTAGGTTATAATTATCACTTAATTTTATTAAACATCAATTTTTTTTCTTTGTTTTGATTTTTTTTTGAGAGCTAGTTCAGATAAACTAACGATAAATGTTATCAAAATTGGAGATAATAGTACATTTTTCCTGTTTCGCAGCCTGTTTCAAAATGAAACGACCTGTTTCGCTCTCAAAATTTTGTATGGGGAAACAAGTCGTTTGGGGCGCGAAACAGGAATAAGAGAGCCAAACACGAATATTGCTGTCCGTGTGAACATGGTATTATATGAATTCGCCTTGGGAATGACAAAACCAGCGTTGATTAATGCAGAATGTGTTGGATTTTTGCGCAATATAATGTAGCATCATTAAAATTCAGAGTTGATTTATTAAAAGTTAGCAGAAATGTTTGTTATGAATTACCTCTGTGCTAACAAGATGCTAAGCTTTATCGGCGTTCTAGTTAGCAGATCGTTTTACGTAGTGCACAAACTGCGGCTAACTTTTTGTTATGAATTCGGCCTATAAATATACTGTGCAAGAAATTGACACTTTTTTTTGAGACAAGCTGGGAGCCTGGCGTTTAAACCTAATTCAGGTACGCTTATATACCGCTTATATACCGTTTTTTTTTTTAGATTGGCTCTGGTTTTCGAGATATACCGTTATTTCGAAAATGGAAGAGGATGCACAACATATATCCGCGTAACTCAAAAACGTTTATTGAAATTACTAAAAAAAAAATTTTATCAAATTTGTTTTTTAAAAATTCATAAAAAATTAAAAAATGCAGCTAGGCTTCTAAATTTTTGCAGTTTTACTTTTCTTACAGGAAATTTTATTGCGGAATTTCGGTTTTTTAGTCATTTCAATAAACTAAACCGTTTTTGAGTTACGCGATTATCTTGTGCAACCCCTCCCTTTTAGAAATAACGGTATATCTCAAAAACCAGAGCCAATCTAAAAACGGCGAACACCACTGGATTGAGCGTACCCGAATTATGTTAAAGCGCCATGTGCCCGGCTTGTCTGTTTTTTCAACAAGCATAGTGATATTAATATAATTAGATGGTCAATGGGCACAGAGACTATATGCCGGAAAGAAGTTTGTATGAGGGATATGAAAAATTATGAACCTATTTTCAAAATTTTCAATGGGCTTCGTCCCTACTATCACCTATCAATGAAAATGTCTTAAGAAATTTTTATTAAATAATCTTCAAAATCGCGGCCTATACTTTGCGTTCGAGGTTTATATAGACTGACAACCAGTCAGCCAGCCGGACGGACATCGAAAGATCGACTCAGAAAGTGTTTCGCAGTCTATTGGTCTAGAATCAATATTTTTATGTTTTACACACATCAGCACAAACCCATAATACGCTCTCCAATATGGTGGTGTGGTTATGAAAATTCAAAAAATACAAATTAAATTCCAAAATAGAGAAAAAAATAGAGTGCCATAATAGTTGAAGGCATCTAACTTGATAAATATTATTGAAAAAACTGTATTTAAATTTCAAATACAATCTTATAATATATTTCTATTTTATATTCATTCATTAAATTCTTTGTAGAGAAGAAATCGCATGTTATTTGTTTATTATTAAACAAATGTATTTGTAAAAAAATACAAACTCTCGTACGTGCACATGTACGCGATCGCTGTTAAGTTTGAGAGCGTTGAAAATTTTTGTTTGCGTTTTTGGTTTGTTTGTAAATCTGTGGTCATACTTAACAAATTTCGACGTCCTTTATGTAACCACTAGTTTTATTAAAGATTTGTGGTATTTTATATAACGTTTTCTATATTAAAAAGCAGTTTATAAATTTTTTTCTGTTGAGATTTTTTTAACACGTTTAGTAAATAAATAAAAATTATTAAAAAGATAGTAAATGCTTTATCGATTTAGTGTTCAAGCTTTTGTCTTCAAATATTTGTTAAGTGTGAACATACTTAAAATTAAAGAGACACACGACATTCTGTCAGATAAGGTATAGTGGAAATTTGATTACACAAGGAGTCTAGTTTCTATATAACCTATTGATAAAAAAAAACATTTAGTAACTATTGTTAAATTATAAACATGAGTTCACCATCGATTTTAAGAGAATTTTTGCAAACTGGTACTAATTTCAAAACTAGGTTAATAATACTTTAATCCCACGCTTGAAATTAAAATTATTGATTCATGTTATTATTTTAAATTTTTTCTTTACAGCAATGCCCTGGTTTGGCATGGATATTGGAGGTACCTTAACGAAATTGGTATATTTTGAACCTAAAGATATAACGCCCGATGAACAAGATCAAGAGGCCGAAAGTTTAAGAAGCATCAGACGATATCTAACAAAAAATTCAGCATATGGTAAAACAGGTCATAGAGATACACATTTACAGGTGAGTTAAATTCAGATAGTGATCAAACGAAATTTAAATTCAAAAACAAAAAAGACAGGTAATAACAGAGAGAGAGAGTAATCGAATTCAAATTTTGTTCATAAATTCAATGAAAAGAAGGGAGGCAATAAAAGAGCGAGAAGGAGAGAGAGAGTAATTGATTTAAAAATTTGTTCAAAGTAGTGATGTTACGAATATCAATTTTCAATATTCGCGAAAGCGAATACGAATATCTGCGCCAATATTCGTCGAATACGATTATTTAATCTCAATTTAGCACTACTCCATATTTCAAATTCCATTGAAAATATCTTTCGTATGCGTCGATAACAATGAATTGAAAAAAAAACTGTCACATTACTACTAATTTATTTTGTCTTATTATGAAAACTCCGTTGACTGAATTTCAAATTATTAACTTCGCACCTGAATGGCACTAGTAAACATTTTAAAATTTTTATAATTACATCGTGGAACGTAAAATAAGGAAAAATAAGGGGGGTTACCGCGTATTTCGATTTGAAAGAAATCATTTACGAACAAAAAGTTTTCATCAAATTTCACAGTACAAATTGTTCGAACTAGTAAATTTTTTCTTTCGAATCGAAATACGCAGTAACCCCCCTGAGCTTATTTTAACTTTAGCCAGGCAATATTTATACAAACAAGTGTTCCGAGCGAGCAAGTGTTTAGTTTAGGCTTCAAAACTTTTATTTTTAAATTTTAATATTGCTCTACTTATATTTGATAACACATGTCTAAAGTTCATCGCGTTACGCAAAAATTTTAGCTATCGCTAACTGCTATAAATACGGGATTTCAATCAGCCCTATTATGAATAAAAATTCCCCGGGAGTTTTTTCCCTTTTCCCATTTTTACAATTGAATTAACACAGGAAAAATGGGAGAAGAGAGAAAACTCCAGGGAATTTTTAATCATAATTTGAGATATAACACTGATTTTTTACATATAGAGAGAGTATGAAAGAGAACTTTGGCTAAGGTAACTTGAAATTTTTGATTTTTTGAGATATGACTATGTTGCAATACAATCCCCGCAGGAAATGTCACTGGGGAATCTGCATTGATTCACTAAGGCAGACAAATTCATTTAATATAGACATTTAACGTGTGCGTGTCATTAGAAATCTACAACTGACGTTGGAACTATTATTGACTAGGTACATATGTAGACATTTGAAATTTGTTGAAAATTTCGCCAAAAAGTCACCAAAATAGTCGACAAAACTGGTGACTTGGAGACACTTGCATCCAGGTTTCCTAGAGGACACAAACACAAGTTCCAAAAGTTTTACAGTTTGTCTATTGCTTTAAGGTTTTTAGATGTTCTCTCAATAAATTGTAAATAAAATCAAAATTTACGCACCAATTTTAACGAAAAGGGTCTCAATTTCTTTGGACAAGAAACTGGCTCGTTGTTGTGTTTTTTTTTAAATGAACTCTTAAAAAAAGTTTGAAATTTTTAAAAAAAATTTTATTTTTTTGTGTCAAACGCAATTTAAGAAACAATGTTTTCACGAACTAAAGATAATTTCGGATTTTTTTTATTGAATTGGGTGAACCCTTTTCAAGTTATGCTACGATATGAAATAAAAGTGCCTTTATTTTTTAAATAACGCTATATCGCAAAAAGGCACTATGCGTCTCTTTGCCGTCGCATCGGTAATACGAATATTCGTAACATCACTAGTTTAAAGCCAGGCAGATTCACAATGTACATATCACGCCGTTACTTCAATAGTGGCATAACTCAAAAAATGAAATTTTAGAGTTATTGTTGCAGAATTGTTCGCTATGTTTTTCTTTATACTTAAATGGTTAGAGCAAATTAAAAACTTTAAACGCGTTTTTCTCGAATTGAATTTTTTTTTTTAGTTATGTCAATATTGAAGTAAATGAGCGATATGTATTTGGTTGTCTAAATTTTGTTTATGTGGAATTTCGACATTTAAAATTACTTAGTTTGAATATAAAAAACGATCAGCTGGGCGGATGCGTTTACCTGCTTATCGTACCATGGTTTAAAGTCTATTACTTTAGCTGTAAATTAAAAAAAAATCTTTCTTTTTTTTACTAAAATTAATTCAAAAATTTGCATTTCGAAATGTTGTTATTTGCCTGTTTTATTTACATATTTGTTTTCATTATAAGTAATGTTTGATTCAAAAATAATATATGCATACATACTTATTTGCAATAAAACGTGCTAACTTGACCTTCATGGAAAGCCAAATAAATCAGTATAAATATTATTTAAATTATTTGTCTGTTAGCCATACCATTCATTATATAAACAATAGTATAACGTTAGAATAGTGTTTGATGTCTAGAAATAAAGGGATTACATATGTACATTAGGGATATAACTTTTTAAAAAATATTAAAAATTTGGATTAAAAACCATAAATAGTTCAACAAAATAACCACAATACTAATTATTGTTAAAGCTAAGGCACGAGCTCTATGTGTTCATTTGTCCTTCAAGTTGTGCTGAAAAAGGTCAACAAGAAAAAGAAAGACAAAAAAGAAAAAACAAAAAATATACTTTGGACCTCAAGAAGAATTCTTGAAAAAAGTACGAAAAAACAGAAGTAAAGAAAAAACATGTAAAATCAATTAAAATTGATAATCTTCAAATAAGCAAATTTCGATCTACCAAAGGTTAAAATACAATTTGGTTAAAGGATTGATGTTTGACTATTGACGTAAGCAGTCGTCGATGGCTGCGAGTGTAAAACGGCAAATCCATCTGAGGAGATCGAGTGGTTGCGATCGAAACATGTCATGGTAACCTGCCGGCCGCGGTTCGAATCCCGGCCACGTCAAGAATGAAAGATTATCTATAACAATTTTAATTAATTTTCATGTTGTAAAATTCCTTTCTTCATAAAAATAATTTAATGAAAATTAAATTTAATGAACTTAAGCCTTATTAAAAATATTAAAAATTTGGATTAAAAACCATAAATAGTTCAACAAAATAACCACAATACTAATTATTGTTAAAGATAAGGCACGAGCTCTATGTGTTCATTTGTCCTTCAAGTTGTGCTGAAAAAGGTCAACAAGAAAAAGAAAGACAAAAAAGAAAAAACAAAAAATGTACTTTGGACTTCAAGAAGAATTCTTGACAAAAGTACGAAAAAACAGAAGTAAAGAAAAAACATGTAAAATCAATTAAAATGGATAATCATTCAAAAAAGCAAATTTCGATCTACCAAAGGTTAAAATACAATTTGGTTAAGGGATTGATGTTTGACTATTGACGTCAGCAGTCGTCGATGGCTGCGAGTGTAAAACGGCAAATCCTTCTGAGGAGATCGAGTGGTTGCGATCGAAACATGTCATGGTAACCTGCCGGCCGCGGTTCGAATCCCGGCCACGTCAAGACTGAAAGATTATCTATAACAATTTTAATTAATTTTCATGTTGTAAAATTTCTTTCTTCATAAAAATAATTTAATGAAAATTAAATTTAATGAACTTAAGCCTAATTAAAAATATTAAAAATTTGGATTAATTTTTTTAAAACTATAAGGGAACGTATATTTATTTTTTTTGCTAAGGTCAAAAAAGTTCACCCACCAACCGCGATGAAGTTTTGAAAATTTTTAATTTTATTTTTAGTTAAGAAAAATTAATAATATGTTTATTTAAAACCAAAAAATAGCTCAAGTATGAAATTTCATTAATATTTCTGTGGTCGTATGGAAAAACTAGAAAACTCCATTTTTTGAAAACACGAGAAAAACACACTTAAAATTTTAAACATATTTCGCTTATTATTTGTTATGAATATATGTTAGTTTACATGCGCATTAAACAAAACATAATTTTTAATAGTGTTAAAGATTTCTGGTTCTATTGAACTAATTTTGGCCACTAAAACCGAGAATCAATGTCACTTATCTTGTTTTTTCGAAAAATAGAAAGGGTATTCATTTCAATTTTTTTTTGGTTGGAAAAATGGAAAAAAGAAAAATTACACCTTATTGACGTGAACGGTGTTTTTTTTTTGTAAAAAGTACAAACTATCACAAAAAAAAAAAATCTGTCAAATAATTCGTGGAAGTACTAATTGATATTTTTTAAGATGCCGAATAAAATTGTTAAAAGTGAATTAATTAGTTATTTAATTTAAAACGAAGTGAATGGTGTTATTTTCATCATAATATTCGACTACAAAAAGTTACCTCAAAATGGCGATTGTCTGCCAAAAAGTCGAGTATTTTATTAACTTCAGCGTCTGTCCATTTTTTGACCTCATTTCTTTTTTTAGTTCTTTTTTAATAACTTTTTTCATTGAACACATTCTTAATATGAATTTTTCTTTTTGAAAGATTAAATTAGAAAGAAGTTATCTTTGAAATGTTGTAACTATAAAAAATAATTTTTAAAATCAGAGTTGTACAATTCAAGAGTTTATAAAAAGAGATGTAAATTTTAGTACTTTGTATTAAAAATTAACAATTTTTTATGAATGGCAACATCATTTCGTTTGACGTTTATAGTGGAAAATTACATCTTTTTACCCTGATTTTTTTACACTTGGTTATAGTATGATAAAAATGTAACTTTTGGTGGAATTTTTTTTCTTGTGGTTGTTGTAACAAAAATTTCATTTTTCCACTTTTCCATTTTTCCAACAAATAAAAAAACTGAAATGAATACCCTTAGAGTTATCTAGTTTTTCCGAAAAAACTTTTTTTCTAATTTTGTTTAATGTTTTACGGAATTAAGACAACTTAAGAAATGATTTGTGGAAAAACATTAACTATTTACCATTAACTAGTTTTTTTACGAAAAAATTAAGTTACCCACGCTACTTCGTGCGCGTCTTCCTTTCTGTCGTAGACATATGTATTTATATGCCAAAGTTTATGTTTCTAGATAAAAAAGCGATGAGTTATAAAACAAAAAAGTACCAAACAGTTATTCTCATCCGCTCATGACATTGCATGTTTAATTTTTTGTTTATAGGTGCAATATTAACGAAAATTGAAAAAAGTCTGTCAAAGAAAGTCAAAGAACAAAAAAGTACCAAAGAGATACCTTCTACAGATCATCATTCACTGTGGACCTTTCATGTCTAATTTTATGTTTTTAGGTACAATACTAACGGAAATTCCAAAAATACCAGTTAAAGAACAAATAGTTCCAAAAATTTCACTCACAGGTTCTTATCCTCTCAAGATGTTAAATATTAACTACATATGTATAATTAAGGAAAGTTCCACTTGTAAAACCAAAAGCTAAAGAAAGGAATTTAGTTTCCCGTATTTCCCCCTTTTTGGTACTTTTTTTCTCACCATTAAAGTATCATAAATTAGAATATTGTAGTGGGAGCTCAAAAATTAACGTTCGATGTCCAAAAAGTACCGAATTCGTATTTGGACTCAAATGTGATTCAAATGTGGTATAAACTTTATTTCTATGTTTATTGGTAGATTATAGATGGGGTGACAAAAAAGTTCCAAAATACATGTTTCACCGTTTCAAAAAGGAACCAGACACCCGTCCGCTTATTTTTCTAAAAAACAACGACACCTCTTACATTTTTTTGTATCTCTTTTTTAGTTCTTTAGATATTTCGAATTTTAAAAAATCACGTCTTAGTTGGTGAGAGACAACTTTCTGTCCAAGTTTCAAGTTTTTAGCTTCAGGCGTTTAGGCTGTGCGGTAATGAATTAGTCAGTAACGTTACAATTTTATATTTATATATAAGCCGAGTATTTGTCTGTTTTTATGCATAAACCGAATTAAAGGTTTACCTTTTATGGGCCAGTTTATGGGTTATAAAATTGTTTTTTTAATTTTTTTAGTTTAGCTGACCAAATACACTGTCTTATCTTTGCAACAGAAAAAAAGTCGAAAGATTTTTCAAAGTTACTGTACCACATAGAGTACGGTAGATCTTTATGGGTTAAAAACTATTACTCGGAAAGATTTCGGGGGTTTGGCAGTCGTATTCTATATATCAAGAACTTCAAGAAATTATATAATATGCATATTCTATAATATTCTTTGATTTATCGGGAATTGCGAATTTTAGGTTTGGCAGTCGTATTCTATATTTAGGTTTAAAATTTTGACCCAAAGTGCTGGTGACCCGAATTTTTTCTATTTCGCTCTTTCTCTCTTAGTTATCGACACAACGTCGTTTTTAACTTCAAATTTTTCTGTTTCTTAAGACACCATGGAGTTACCTTGTTTTTTCAAAAAATGCATGGAGTTATCTAGTTTTTACATAAAAATTAGTATTTTTCTGATTTTTGTTTTTCAAATAACTTTTAGATGAGAAACTATATTAAAATTTCGATCTGACAGAGTGATGGTTAATGATTTTTCATGTAATGTAATGTAATGTTATGTAATTTTTCAAAAAAAGTGGAGTTAACTAGTTTTTCCATATGTCCACAGATTTAGAGATGGTAAGAAATTTTTGCGCAAACCAAAACTTTTTTTTAACCTTTTTTAACGAAAAAAAATTAAAAATGAGTAAAAAAACACCGTATAAAATTATGAATATTCAATATTGCATTGGTTTAGAAAAACCAATTGGTGCGTGAACTTTTTTGAGAAAAATTACAAAAGATTATAATTTTCGTGGTTACTAGGACAGGGTTGACCTCATGGTACTATGCCAAAAAATTGGTTATACCCCTAATGTACATACATACATATTTCTATTGAACTGAAAAATTAGGGGGAAAAAGAAAATTTAAGATCTAAAAACAAAAAACGTAGTTTGAAAGGTTTTTACGAACTTAAAGGTTAAAAAGATTTCTACAGGAAACTTGTTCTATTTGAAAAGTTTTTTTTTTATAAAATTTAAGTTTTAAAAGCTTTCAATGGAAGACCTGAAGTTCAAAACGTTTTCGTATACAAAACTTGATCCGATCTTGATGTTTGAAAAGTTTTTGTTAAAAAAAAAATTTATTTAAAACTTTATATACAGGCCTGTTCTGAAAATTACTTTTTATGAAAGTGATTTGAAATCACAAGAAAGGTGTTCTAGGCATATTATTTTGTGAATTCAAAACGTTCAGCTACGTAAACAACTTTTTGAAATCACTTTGTTATTTTTGCGACTATTGTAAGGGACCGTCATAATAAATTACTTAAATAAAATATTCAATGTGTTGTTAATAATTCTTTATGCAATAAGCTATTTTATTTATAACAAATCTTTTAAAATTAAGAAAAATCGACGACACTACAAAAATTATTTGCTTTTGTTACTGCTGTTGTGATGTCTGGTTTGTTTTTTAATTGAATTAAAGATCACTAATTTGCTAACAGCGGCATGAAAGCAAAGTCTAATATTTATTAAAAATCGTAAAAGATGTAAAGAATCACAGGAAAAAATCGCTTCTGTGCTAAATGGCTAAAATTCGCAAAAAATTGCAAAGTTGACAAACCCTAAAATTTATTTGAAATCGCTAAATGGGTTAAAAAAAACAAAATGTCAGAAAATAACGAAAAAAAAAATTTCCAAAATAGCGAAAATTTTTCAAACAAGCCAAAAAATTGATAAAAAGTCCCTAAAACTATTAGGAATGGCAAAAATTCGGTAAAAATTGCTTGTTAGAGGAAATTCGCAAAAATTTGCTAACAGCGGCATGATAGCAGAGGGTACTATTTATTATAAATCGTTAAAGCTGTAAAAAATCAGAAAACTCCCGTTAAAAAAAAAACAAATTGTCGGAAAATAACATAAACAGCGGTAAAAAATTAGCTATCATTTTATAGAACAAACTGTTTGTGTTTGCTTGTGCTTTCGACAGTTGAAAATCACACCGAAAAACACAAAAACGGTGTGATTTACAGAACACCACAAAATCACACGTGTGGTTTTAAAATCACGTGATTTTCAGAACAGACCTGATAAATTTTTTTTACAGAAAACTTATATATGTATACTATGAAGAAACAGAAGATTGTTGAAGAAGAGTGCAGCGACGCTTGCGGGTAAACATTGTCGCACGAAATGTTAAATCAAGCAACTATTTAATGTTCCACTTTTATATTTCGTAAAAATTTTTGAAATTAAATAGGTTAGTTTGAATTTAAGACCTAAACGTCAAATTATAGCTTGCAACCAGGGTTTTTTCCCGGGATTTCCCGTCCCGGGAATTTCAGTTATTTTATTTCCCGTTTTCCCGGGATTTTTCTTGCGGGATCCCGGGAAATAAAAAACTCCTCATAATTTCAGAAAATAGCTATTTATACTTTGAAATTTAGTTTTCTATTCTCTAAAACTTAGCATCTGTGGATGGGTTGTGGATTAGATCAATTGCAAGAAGTAAGTACATGTATTTAAATTAATGTCTCCTGATGCAATAAATCTACTAAAAGCAGAATGGGCAGATGATAATTATTACATTTAGTGAAGTGAAGAGTTAACAAAGTATATTAATTCAAAATAAGATGCAGGCAGTCAAGTTTCATTGTCCATGAACAAGTCTTAAAAATAGGAGATACCTAAACATATCGCTCCTTTATTGCAACATAGTCATATCTTAAAAAACAAACGATCTTGGCAAAAAGCGTTTAAAGTTTTCCAAATGTACCGATTTAAAGATATATTTTGCTATAACTTCGGTTCAGTTTGAGATATAATACGAGAAGGTATGAAGGAAAACTTTGCTAAAGTTACTTCAAATTTAGATATATGACTATGATGCAATGAAGGAGCGATATGTTTATTAGGTGATAAACAAAAATTTTCAATTTCAATTTCAATTTGTGTTGGTTTATATACCCGTGAACTGCGGGGAAACCGAAATAAAATAACATTTTGGAAACTCGTGTAAGATACTACAACATACGACTTGAGAAACACATTGTCCTAAAGATTACAAATGGACCTATTGAAATGAAAAGGTTTGTAAGAAGCAGTCCGGTTGATGCTATTTTTGCATCAACCTTGACATACATTTGACTGATATAGACGTTGTTTATAAAAAAGAAAAAATTGCTTCTGATTGTGAATCCGAAGCATGCTACAACGGTGCACTTTTAACTATTTGTCCAACCTCGTTAAAAAATGAACGAAATTTTTCGGAAACATGATAATTAGTAAATAAAACCAGGAATATACTATTTTAAGACTTTCTAAGCGGTTTAAATGTGTCAGAAAGTTATTTCCTAAGCCGTTAAAAAATGTTATATATTTCTTTAAAATATTTTATCTATTTTATTAATTAACTTTTTGATCTCATATCTGGGGTACCTTAATTTTTATTTTGTTTTTATTATTGTTTTATGAATTAAATTGTTATGCTTATGTTATCTTTTTATCTTGTATCCAGAGCATAATAATACTGAATAAAAGCATAATAATAGGGAATAAAGGCGTGAGGTGATAATAATTCAAGTTCCTATTTCAATCTTCAATTAATTTTTTAGTATTGAACCATTTCTTTTACTTTCTTTGTAAACAAGTTCCCTTACGTTTTTTATAAAAGTTTTTTCATTAATTAATAACAAAATTTACTTTGTATTATTTATATGGAGCGGGATCCTGGGATCCCGGGAAATTTAAAAAAATGTCCCGCTTTCCCGGGAATCGAAAAAGTCCGGGAAAAAAACTCTACTTGCGACACAAAACGTTATGTCTGTACGTATACGTGTTTTCAAAGAGACACCAAAAGAAAATAACTTTAAGTAGAAAAATTTTTCTTAAAAATCGAGGTTTGAATTTCTTGTTTTTACAGAAAACTAAGTTTTGAATTAGTAAAGATTTCATTTGAACCGCTTAATAGAAGTAAAAGAATTTTATTTTTTATACACCAAAGTTTAACTTCCGATTGGAAATTTTTCCCTAATGCAATCCGTCTTTTTAATCTACTTCCGCATAATATACAAATAATTAGTAACGCACTGAGCTTTAAATAAAGCATTAATAATAAGATTTTATGATGTTTAATATTTATACCCACACCACAATAGTGGAGAGGGTATTATGCATTTGTGCTGATGTGTGTAACGCCTTAAAATATTGGTCCTAGACCCACCTTAAAGTATACCGATCGACTCAGAATCACTTTCTGAGTCGAAATAACGATGTCCGTCCGGCTGGCTGGCAGGCTGGCTGGCTGTCCATGTAACCTTGTGCGCAAAGTACAGGTCGCAATTTAGGAGATAATTTGATAAAATTTGGGACATAGGTTCTTATTGGTACAAGGACCAAGCCTGTTGAAAATGGGCCTAATCGTAGGACATCGATAGAAGATAGGGGGAAATTTCTTCCTCTCAGAAACTATTAAACCGATTTTAATGAAATTTAAATCTTAGATAGAACGATATCCATATGGACACACAAGGTATGCATCTTTTAAAAAATAGGACCACAAGGGGAGATAGGGGCAATTTATGCCTCTCAAACCGATTTTAATGAAATTTAAAACATAGATAGATCCATATCTATATGGACGCATAATCTATACAGTTTTTCAAAAATAGGACCACAAGGGGAAGTAGGGGGCAATTTCTGCCTCTCACAAGCTTTCAAACCGATTTTAATCAAGTTTACAAACATAGATAAATCCATATTCATATGGACACATAAGCCTGATGTGTTTTTAAATACTGTGGTGTAGGGTATCATATGGTCGGCCTTGACCGACTATACTTTCTTACTTGTTTTATTTTGTTAATTTTCAATTTAATTTATTATTTTAATAATTTTTTTTTCTCTGTTAAATTTGTTTCTTTTTCTTTTGTTTTAAAATTTTATCATTTAAGAATTATAATTTGTAATGTTTCTGCTAACACAATGCAATAAGAGGCTTTAAGTCTTCTGTATAGAATTGGAAAAAATTAAACGCTGAAAAAGTTTTCAAAATAAACATCTTTAACATTTCTTTATTTTTATCTGTTCCTTTTATTTTTTAATTCCAATTATCTTATTATTCTTTGCTAACCCTTGCTCCCTCATTTTTCTTTTTGGATTATAAAAAATTTAAGACTTTGACTCTTAATTTTAATATACAACGTTGACAACGTTTTTAGCAACAAACTGAGAAATATGTTGAAAGCTATTACTTTGCTGTCGTCAATGCTTCACTTAAAAATGAATTGTGAATAATTTTTGACACTATATATACATAAATACATATTTAAACAAAAAAAAAAAAAAAGCAAATGCATTATTAATTAATTTCTTTAAAAAAAATAACAAATGCCTACGTTAGAATTTGTTTATTACATAAAATAAAATTTTTTGTGAATATCAACGCCTTAATAAATATTTACTTAATTGTTGCTACTAGTGAAAAACTTAAATATATAAAGTACATACTTCGTTTTTTCATACGTATGTACATACAGTGATGCGAAAATTAATAGGGACACAAAATAATATGGACACCTAACATTTAAAATCAAAAGGACATATCTTTAAAATTAAATCGAGTATAACACACAAATAAAAATTACTTTGTATATAATTTATTTAGCTTTTATTTTCGTCCAGATTTAATTTAGACCAGATTATGCAAGTAATGGATATGCTAGGAGGATGAAACTGGAAAATCAAATTTTTTAAAATATCTTTAGAAACCAGTTCTTAATAATAAGTACATATATCTGGATTTTTTTCCAAGTTCATTATTTTGTATTTTTAGTGTTAATCTAGTTGATAATTTTTAGTTATCACATAATTTTTTTAACCGACCAACAAAAAAGTTACATACCAGTACCCATGTCAGTGATGCATTTTGAGTTGGTTTGCTTTGGGCCAAATTTAAATCGCCAATTTAAAGGGCCAAAATACTTTTGATAGGGCCAAAAATTTCTTAAATATTTGATTATTATGTTTGTATTTGAATACATATAACCAATAGTTATACATAATACATGTCTTATTTTTTTAAAAACAAAAACAACAAAATTTAAATGGTTCAAAAGTATTTTTGTCCATTTTGTTAAATTTTAATGTGTGTTTGTACACTTTATATCAGACATGTTCTAGAAATCGAAATCACGAGAAATTGAAATCGATCATATTTTGAAAACCATCCTGTGTTTAAAGTTTATAAAAATATTTTCTTTTATATACCGCATTATTTGCGGACCACTTATCTTTACCAGAAACTAGTCTTATAATCAGGAAAATCTATGGTAGTTTAAAAAAAAAATGAGTTGAAAATATCAATCGATTTTATTATCACGTAATTTTTATTTCTAGAATATGGCCGAATGTTTCACAAATACCATTGATTAAAAGCAACACGAAATTTAATCAGCCTTATACCGATTGTCGTAATCGATCAAGTCGTTTTTTGTAAGAGATTAAAGTAACACAAAACCAGTGTTCATTAATTTCTTACAAAAAATTACTTGATCGATTACGACAACGACACCCGGAATAAGGCTGAACGTTTCAATACAAAATTTAATTTTTGTATCAAGCAAGCATTTTAACCATTTGCAGTCTACTTTATTTTTTTGGTGGATTTCATTATTTCATCAGAGGCATTACTAGTTGTAACTACCAGCATGTCAAGAACAGACAAAACAAGTTCCTTAAAATGGTACGTACCTGCTGTATCCTTATATGTAGTTAAAATACTCTTTCAATTAACAAGAAGTAATTTTGTCCATTGTGTTTTTTTATAAACATATAAAGCTACGTGAGTAACAACGAATTTTATCTGTGATAGTTGCTACATTTTATAATAGAAAATGTTCATAAACTTTAAATATACAGGGGTGTCATGTAAATCGAAAACGTAAAACGAAAGAATTTGGCAGTTCTTTTTATTAAACTTTTAATCTTATTTTTACAATTTTTGTTAAAAAATTCTGTTTAATAGAGCATAATTTGTATAATAATTGTCATAACATTTTTTTTTATTACAGAAATCTTATTGAAAAACGACGTCTTAAAATTCTTTCGTTTTACGTTTTCGATTTCCATGACACCCCTGATATTCATGTTTTAACGAATTCTATTTATTGATTTATTCAAGAGCTCTTTTAATTATGAAAAACAATTTTCTCTGACCATACATATGAATGCCTCAAATTTCATACATAAAAATACTAGAATAAAAATAAGAACATTTAAAAAAAATTTTTTTAAGAAACGCTTTTCTTAAAAAAGAAAATTTTTAAAAAATTTTGCCCGCCCCCCTAGATTTTATCCTGGCTACGCCCATGTATTCGTGTACTGTCATCGGGAATATGTATGCCTGCAAAGTTTCATCCATTTGCATCGAGTAAAAGGCGGTCAAAAAATTGTTGCCTCCTCCCTCCCCCCTAGATTTTATCCTGGCTACGCCCATGTATTCGTGTATTGTCATCGGGAATATGTATGCCTGCAAAGTTTCATCCATTTGCATTGAGTATAAGGCGGTTAAATTAACGTTACAAGATTTGATTTTCCGAAGTGAAGCTAAAGAAAAGGTTTTAAAAATTTTGCCCGCCCCCCCTAGATTTTATCCTGGCTTCGCCCATGTATTCGTGTACTGTCATCGGGAATATGTATGCCTGCAAAGTTTCATCCATTTGCATTGAGTAAAAGGCGGTCAAAAAGCATTTTACCAAAGAAAAAATTTGTTTTGCCTGTTCCCCCCCCTAGATTTTATCCTGGCTACGCCCATGTATTCGTGTATTGTCATCGGGAATATGTATGCCTGCAAAGTTTCATCCATTTGCATTGAGTATAAGGCAGTTAAATTAACGTTACAAGATTTGATTTTCCGAAGTGAAGCTAAAGAAAAGGTTTTAATAATATTGTTTCTTCGTATTGAATTTAACGAATTTCAAAACAAATTACACTTAATTCACATGAGGGCTTTTACGACGTCGCTTTTTCGACGTCTCTTTTTTTTGTTGGCAAACGGTGTAGTGAAGAAAGAGGGGTAAACAAAAAGAAAAGTGTTTTTCATAACGTTTCTATTATTTATCTTTTAACTTTTTCTTTTTACGTTTTATTCTTTTTCTTTCTTTGAAATGTGTGGTTGAAAATACAATGAGACCTAGATTATCGATAAAAAAAAATCGATATTTTTTTATTTTCCAGTAATTGATGCTGCCGGTTAATCGAATGACAGATAATCAAGGCTCTACTGTATATACAAAAAGACATGCAACCAAAAATCATCGTATGAACGCAAAGGGATTTTGGAAGTTGCTTTAAAAGGGAATTAAGTAAAACGACGTCGTAAAACCCCTCATATGAATTGAGTGTTAATGGCTCATCAAAAATAGCCAACAAATTCGGCGACTGTTTTATAAATCGCCATGTCGCCAAATCGAAAATTAGGTCGCCAAACAAGTTTGAAAATCGTCACGTTTGTCGAGAAATCGCCACACCTGCCAACCCTGTACGTGACAGCTAGTCCTCGCCAAAAAAAAGTTACAGACACAGTTTAGTGAGAAAAACAGCTGTTTGTTTCAATATATATCATTTTTGTTTCATTTCACACATTTCAATCGAAAAGTTTCTCGACGCGAGAGTTACAGGAGATGGGCACAGGATTTTGTTGTAGAGAAACCCGTTTTTTTCAGGCCTTTAAATTTTTGTAAATAAAGGAAAGATTTTATTGCGTATTTATTTTGTTATATCTTTGTGTAGAATTATAGAAAACAAGCTAAAAAAAAATTATTTCGTGTTTCTATTACTTTTCACATCACTCACTGTATGTACATATTTATGAGGTCTCCTCAGTTCATCACCTACAAATGATCTTATTTTTTTTTTAGAATTAGACCAAGGTTAACTAATTTTTGTAAAGGAAGTGTTAAATGAATTAAAATTTAAGGAATTTCAATGTTTGTTTTAATAGATAATGCAAGTTGTTTAAAACAGTTGTTAAATGTTTTTTTGCATAATGAACAGGCAGATAAATAAACTTTAAAATTAAATCAAAAATTTAGTCGTATAGCCTTAAGTAGTGCTTTGAGTTTTTATTTTTAACCTCAATGATTCAAAAATTCGTATAAAATTTCTGTTACAGAGCGGTGCGCGGTTTTAAAGAAAAACCCCACAACATCTTTTGAAGAAGCCTTTTTTCAAACTATGTTCATAACAGAACACATAAAACTTTTTGTTCATAGAAAAAAGCTTAGTTAAAAGTTTTTTATGGAAAATGCACTAAAAGCAAGCAAAATTAGTGGTAAAATATGTAAACTAATTAACATTTAATTTAAAATCTAAAAGCAATATGGAAAATTGAACAAAAAACAATAAAATAAATACATTTTTAATGGCAAAGATTGTCATTAAAAGAAACAGAAGCTTTTTATTTTTTACTTTTGCTACTGCTATTGACATTTACATATTTTATTTTTCATTTTTGTAAATATTCCCTTTTATGGTACTTTGGTACGGTAACCCTGTACCCATGTTCTGTAACTTTAGTGAGAACTTCTCGCATCGAAAAGATGTGAAACAAAATATTCCATCGTTTCTCGAAAAGTGAGAAAAAAGTGTGTCTGTAACTTATGTCGAAAACTATCAAAAGAGATTACGTCGTTACGTTATAAAAGTCATAACATTGCACTCGAAGCCGATGTGACATTGCAGACGTTGAGGACGCCAGTCACACATATAGTTAACGGCGACCAAAATTTACTAAAATTGAAAAATTTTCAACGACGGCGGCGAAAATACAACCGTCGGCCATGCCAAATAATGTAAAGTGCGACTTTAATGTTTGTTGTTTGTAAACGAGCTTTGAAAAAATTCGTATATTTTATAAAAATGGTAAAAAAAAATAATTAAACAATAAAAAAAAGGGCCAAGAACATAATTTTATTATTATTATTCTTTGCAATTTGCATTTTTAGTTGTTTTTTAGTGTTAAAATTTTTTTCTCGCCCCATTTTTATTCGTGAGTTTTTTTGACAGTCCAAAGCGGGAACTTTTCTCACCAAATTGTTACAGACACACTTTTTCTGAAAATTGGCGAGGAATTTCCTTGCGTGACAGCTTGTACTCGCCAAAAAAAGTTACAGACACAGTTTAGTGAGAAAAACAGCTGTTTGTTTCAATATACGGCATTTTTGTTCTATTTCACACATTTCAATCGAAAAGTTTCTCGACACGAGAGTTACAGAACATGGGCACTGATAACCTGATTTTATGTCATAAAGTTTAGTTACTTAAATGGTTTTAAAAAGGATGTGTTTTTGTAAGTAAGAAGTTAAAATTGAAACAAGACATAGGATAATTCATTGCTTTATTCAAAAAGAAACCACTTGCTTAGTTTAAAATTATTATATAAACCTACATATTTCTATCATTAGAACGCGCATGTGATTCAAATTTTTCAAACACTCTTGTAACTTTGAATCACATGTGACTTTGTTTAAGTTTTGATTTTTTGAATTTTTGTCCATTAATTAGTGATGAACTCTAAAAATAAATTAATAATCACCCTTATCGTGGTTGGCGAATTTAAAATACTCCTGCGTCTGTTTGGTAATAGATTAAAGGAAATAAGTTCACGTTTTCTTTAATCTATTACCAAACAGTTGAAGGCGTATTTCAAATTCGCCGACCACGATAAGGGTGAATGTTTTACATTTTTTTTCCCCCAGCCTAATGTACAGTTTTTTTTTCTTCAAAAGATTTTCACAACACATTAATTTTTATTGGCTGTACTAAACATTAAAAGCTACTTTTTTATGTACAGCGAATTTTTTAATTCTAACAAGATATTTAAAAAAAAAAATCGGAAAAAGTTTCTTTTAACAATTTGTCTTATTAAAAAAAATGCTAGAGAAATTCAATTCAATCTCGATTACTGGAATGAATTAATGTTTAAAAGAATATTATAATTCTATATCTAAACCAATTTGAAAGAAAAAAAAATAATAATTTATAAGTAGGTCACAAAGCTTTTAACGTGTTTTCAGATTTAAATTGTTGTCCTCATTTATTTTTTTTTTTTTTTTTTTTTTTAATTTTCAGATGGACAATGTGGAAATACGCAAACGTACAGGATCTTTGCATTTTATACGTTTCCAAACTACAGATATGGGCAATTTTTTATCTCTAGCTAAACAAAAGGGCATGGCGGAATTGGTGACTACAGTATGCGCCACCGGCGGAGGTGCCTATAAGTTTGAAAATGATTTTCGTGAGGTTTGTAAAAACAAGTCATATATTTTTTTATGTACGCTTAATAAGAACTATTTTAAATCTTTTTTAGCAAGTCAATATGAAATTAGCTAAATTTGATGAATTGGACACGTTAATCAAGGGCATACTGTTTTCGGAAATACAAAATAGTACAGAATGTTATTATTATGAAAATGCCCGAGATATTATGTAAGTTAGAAAAAATTTTATTTAAATTCGTTTGTATGAAAAATGGTATTTTACTTTTAGGAAAAGCGAAAAAAAGGCCTTTGATTTTTCCCAACCTTATCCCTTTATATTGGTAAATGTGGGTTCTGGTGTTTCGATTTTAGCTGTTTATGGACCCGATAACTATAAACGCGTATCGGGTACAAGGTAAGCTAGGCAAAAAATTCTTAAAAAAAATCAAAAATTAATTTTTTTTATTTTATGACTAGTTTGGGTGGTGGTACATTCCTGGGTTTATGTTGTCTTCTAACAGGTTGCACAACTTTTGAAGAGGCCATACAATTGGCCACTAAAGGTGACAATAGAAAAGTTGATAAATTAGTGCGTGATATTTATGGTGGTGATTATGATCGTTTTGGATTGACTGGCGACTTAGTGGCCTCTAGGTATTTAGTTGTTAATTAAATTAACATTTCTTATTTCTGATTACATTCCGTTAAATTTTAGTTTCGGCCAAATGCACATACAAGACAAAAGAGCTTCAGTTTCTCGTGAGGATCTTGCCAATGCCACTTTAGTTACAATAACAAATAATATCGGTTTGATTGCTCGCATGTGTGCATTGAATGAAAAAATCGATAAGGTACGTTAAAGTTATTTATGCATTAATTGTTGTTTTTTTTTATATATATTAAAATTAATAGAAACGTTTAGGAATTCATTTGAATTATCTTAAAGTATTATCATGAATAAAGGCGATAATAAATGGGGTTTTTGATTACTGCTTTGTCATTCTTGAAATATATAGATATTCATAAAAAATACTTTTTAGGTCTTTATAATTCATTTTTGGTTGAAATTATTGTATTATTTTTACTTTTGCGGGCTATAATCTGTTTAAAATGATAATAATTTGTTTTTAAGAATTTTTTTTTTTATCACCTTTTATTGTGTAATTTTTTTTAACAAAATGTATAAAAAACATTTCAAGTAGTAAAATTAAAATTATGTATATTCCTTCATTTCAAAGCTTTGTTTGGTTTAAACTTTTAATTAAAATATGAAACTTCAATCGAACTATAAGTTTAAAAAGTTTTTTTTTTGTAGAAAATATATTTAATTTTCAAGTTCGACTAGTTATTAAAAATAACTTAGTTCGAACTTGAAATTCAAACAGTGTTCTATAAAAAAAAACTTAGTTCGAACTTCAAGTTCAATTAGTTTTCTATAAAAAAAATCTCCACTACAAATTTAACCAGGGGCCAAAATTACATTACAATTTAAATGCAAATTTCGATAAGTATGAAAAGCCGTAATTCTTTCCCCAGTTCTATCTATAGAAAACTTAGTTTGGTCAGTTCGTTTTTTAAAGAAATTTAGTTCAAACTTTAGTTTAATTATATTCTTAAAAAAACATAATTTGAATTATATTCTTAAAAAAACATAATTGAAACTTTTAAATTTGAATCGTGTTCTAAAGAAAACTAACCAAATATTTTCTAAAGCACTTTAAAAATCATTTCATACAAATTAAATAAAAATTTATATGGAAAATTTCTCAACGCAAGGAGAAAGGAATTTACAAAATAAGAAAATGCGAAAGACAAATTCGCAAACGCATTAAAGAGTACCACTCGATTTGCTACCATTTTTCTTTTGCATCGCAATAGAGAGTAGCCCCCCAGAGAAACTTATGTGCAAGATCAAAAGATTTTTTTATGGAAAATTAAGTTCGAACTTTAACTTTGAACTGACTTTCTGCAGAAAATTTTAATTTTGAAAAAAATAACAAAATTAACCTTAAATTTTTGTTAACGTTTTCAGGTCGTTTTTGTTGGCAATTTTCTGCGTGTTAATCCCATTGCAATGAAATTATTGGCCTATGCCATGGAATTCTGGTCTAATGGTACCCTTAAGGGTCTCTTTCTGGAACATGAAGGTTATTTTGGTGCTTTGGGTTGTCTATTACAATTTAATGGTGAAATTGCTGCGGCTTTGAATGAAACCACAGAAAAAGTTCCAAATTCAGATCCATCCACGTCTCACAGTACTAATTCTGATACAACAGAAGAGTCTACAACAACGTCAAGTGAAGCTGATTTAACAAAAACAGACTTAGCAGAAACTCAAAGATAGTTAATAATTTAGTTTAAAGAGTGGTGCCTTTATTTAAGTTTTAAGCATTATATAAGTTAAAAACAATCAAAATATATCTAAAAAATCTTTAATCTTATTTTCCTCCCTTTTTTACACTAAGTTATTTTTGTAACAAATATTTGGACTTTAAGGTTTTTAATTTGTTTTTATTATTATTAAATTTATTGTATTTTGTATATTAGTTAAATGAAATATTTATAAAACTTTTTTGTTTTTTTTTTTTTTTTTTTTTTTTTTTTTTTTTGTCTGGGTTTTAGAACGAACACATTTATAATTATTTCGTGACCTTAGGACAACAAAATTCTATCTAACATATAGTATAGGTGAAAATAGAACCTTGTTGTCCTAAGGTCGCGATTTGTCCCGTCTTTAAATAAGTTTTGAAGTTAAAGTTTGTTTTATTATATTAGATTTTTATTTAAACGCAGAAAGTTTTCTTTAGCAAGTTGAGGTTCTACAATTAAATTGATTCATCATTAAATAAAGTGTATGTATAAGAACTGGATGGGTTTCATCATCATAATTTAAAGTAATATTTAATTTAGGTATTCCTTATTTCAATTAGAAGCACAACTTAACTAAATTACAATTGTAATTAGAAAGTTGATAATGCAAATTTCTTATAATTTAAATTAAAAAATCTTGGTTACAATTACTTGTTGTTGGAATTTTCAATAACGATGATATGTAATTAACGAAAATATTAAGAATTCCATATAACAGGTAAATCTGGCATGAGCGGACAGCGCAGGCAATATTAAAATGTGTTCGTAAAAGGCAGATAACCTCCCTAAAGAACTGAATGCTGTCTTTCGAAAGTAAATGAAAGAAAGAAGATTATAAAGTAATTTGATTTAAACTCGAACTTTTATATAAGAATTTTTGAATTCAAATACAGTTTCTAATTATCTTAATATCGTCGGTCTCATGTAGTAAGGCCCTAACTGGATTTTTTTCGAATTTGAGTTTTTTACTGATTCCAATACATTTCCCACAAATACTCCTCGTAACAAAAATTTAATGCAATAGCATCTAAATTATCAGTTTTACAAGCAATTTACAAGCAATCATTTTACATTATGATACATACAGTTTCTATTATGTTTTTGCCTTCTCCTGTAAAGTTGCAATTATGTGAGTTAGGGCCTTTCTACATGAGACCAGCGATATGTAGTTAGAATAACAAGTAGTTAAAAGTTTTTCAATCATAATTGCATGTACTTAAAGTTTTTTAATTCAATAAAAGTTGTAAGTAATTGAAATTTGTCCACTACCAAATAAATTTTTTTTAAATTACATTTTAATGTAATTTGAATTTTTTGCAATTACTACACATTTAATTGAAAAAAAATCCAATTTAGTGTAATTGAAACTCTTTCGGTCTGTAGTGTATGTATTGTATTTAAAACAGGTAGAACGGCACAAATTTAGTTTTATTTGTAAGGAAACCAAACATGTCGCACTTCTTTTTAATGTAATTAATACATTTATTCATATTTATGTTGTTAACTATAAAATTGATGATTTTTTTTGTGCTTTAATCCATGCGCAATTGTATTTTTCTTTTGCACTGTTTTGTTGTTAACATTTTTTAAATTTATTAAAAATTTGAAGCGAAAAATATAAAAACTTTAAAGAAAGTAAAAATAAAAAGTAAAAATTCTTTGCATCATAATAAAAAAAAGCAATATTTGTGTTTATATGTCGGGTATTTGTTAGTTTCATTTATTTAAATCGTGCATACTATTTAAAAATAATTTTAATTTTTTTAATTTATTTTGTAGGATTTTTGAAATTTTTATTTTTTTACACAACAATCTAAACTTAAATAAAAACAATTTGAAATCAATTAAAATTTGCTCTTTATTATTAAATACGATGCATTTGTCGAAAGATATCACTATAATCACGGCTAACAGCACAGTCTACTTTAAAATCAAGTACATGAACGTTATGATCGGTCGCAACAAATAAATAACGACTATCGCATGCCAAACTATAAACAGGTGATGATTTGAAATCTCCTCCTCCACCTTTACGTCTTCTAAGCACTTGAGGATAATACAACTGCATATGTTTGCCTGGCGCTCTTATGTCATAGAGATTAACACGATTGTGATATTTGGTGCCACATAATACTGCATAAAGACCATCATATTCCAGACAATAGAATGAAGAATCAAAAGGATCTTCCCATACAAATTCATCACAATCTGAACGCCTATCGTAAAGGCGAAAACTGGTATCAAAATTGGCGGTGAATAAAACATTATCATCTTTTAGTTTAAGATCATAAATTGAGATGGTATTTGAATTGAGAGAATGTTCACAGCCGCTAAAATATAGTGTTCATTAAGATTTGGTATTTGCTTTTGAATATTATTAATGAAGTATGAGTCAATGAGATTTGCTTAATGAAGAATTTTTTAATAATTACTTTTTTTAACAAGGTAACTTTTTATATTAAACACTTATTTACGTAACACTTACTGATGACTTTAAAGATTATAATTTAACCGTTTTTTTACATTTTTTATTATTATAATAATATAATATAATATAAAAATTATTTACAATCAATCGAAATAATTTTCAGAATTGTTTCAAAAATCATTTTAAACGTTTGATAAAAAAAAGGAAACTAGAACTATTTATTTGTTTTTGTTGTCTGTTACAATCGTTTAACACTATAAATTTATATGTACTTTATATATTTCCTATTCTTGTAGAAGTTAATAGATTCATTAACCTGACTGACTTTTGCAAGACACCAAAGTTAAAGGTGTGCTCCTCATACACAAATATTTTACGAAAAAAGTCCAAAATAAAAAACGTGAACCCAAAACTTTGTACGAAAAAATCGTTAAAAAAATTCCTAATATTTCTAATTGCACGTAAAAAATGTGTTAGAAAAATCCCAATTTGATTTGTTTTAAAAAAAATCGGAAAATTCGCTTAAATACATAAATAAGGCACCACTTCAAAATATCACAAAATCAACTTTTTTACAACCTGTTCGTCGATTTCAAACGTTAACGTTCGCATAGAAAATTACATTTGAAACAAAAACAAATTTTCGAATTTTGTTTTTGTTTTAAATATAATTTTTTATGCGAACGTAAACATTCGAAATCGACAAACAAGCTGTTAATCTATAAAAAAAATCGATAAAAAGTGCATAAAAAAATCCCTTAAATGAGGAAAATAATTTAAAAAATGGTCAAACATTTCGAAGTAGAAACAAGAGTGCCATATTCGACTGTTCTGTTAAAACTGTACGTATGTAGGTAATAACTGAAAGTTCAACTCAACGGTTCAGTTTAACTGCGAAATATAAAATTTTTATATTTTTGTTAAAAATGTACGTGAGTGGCCGGCTTTATACCCTTCACCCTGGTGCGATAAGAACAGAAAGTTATAAAAATACCGCTCTTTAGATATAAACAAATCTATTTTGTGCCACCACACTTCTCCAATCACGACCCCATTTTGTTTGATGTTGTGTATTGATAACCAAGATGCTTGTACCTTATTTGGAAACTTTTGCTGTTTTCATGATTCAGATATGTATAGATAAAAAAACAATCTGGAGGCTTCGGAAAACCTATAACAACGGATACACAGACATCTTTGAATAAAGAGTATACAAAACAGCCAAATCATAGACTTTCATAAAATAATTACCAAAACTTTAAACAATAAAAAATTCATAATTTAAATAAATCATCTATTATGGCCATTTTTAAGTCCACAAGTAAAATACATTTGAAACGAAAACAAAAATTGTTGCTTCTTATATGTATTCTACTTGTAGATTTGTAACTTATAGTTTTGAGAAACAGGGCCCTGGTTGCTCTTTACACCAAAATATAAAAAAGTAAAATTTTTTGAGAAATAATTTTAATTGCTTGCTGGCGTTACGTTACAAAAAGCAGACTTTTCGCTGGAAATGCCCATATATGCCTACATAAGTATTTTTTCATGAGTAAACAAATTATAACCTTAAAATCTTTTCTAAAAACTTTATGGGTCGGTAAATTATCGAATGAATGAAAATTTAAAAATGTCTCAAATCTGTACTTACCTTTCCAAATCAATTTCTTTCAGGGCACATCTTTTCGTAGAAGTATAAAGACCACCAAACAAACGATCGCCTGAATCATTAAAACGCATTGTTTTATAAGATTCCTTTAAATCTTTAACTAAATCCAAATTTATCAAACCCAATTCCTCTTCACGACGCCAAATTTTACCACAATAATCCGTACTTGTTGCATATATATTTCCCGCAAAGTCTACACATCTTAAGTACTCTTTGGGCAGGTGTAATTGTTGTTCGGTGGCATAAGTATCTTCATAAATATAACAACTACCCGTGACACGACCTACAAATATGCTGTCATTTTTTTTAACAAAATCAGCTATATCGGCCTTATTGCTGGTAACGATTTCATGATGATAACGTCTTTGCAAAGCTTCGGTATTTAAACGTTTGTGTTGGCTTAAATAACCAGCATAGGAAACATACAGCCAATATCGTTCTAAATGTAATTTGGTAGCAAACATTTTCGAACGATTAAAATATTGATGCTCTCTATAACAGCCATTTAGCCAATTTTTGGCAATTTTCAAGCGATTGGAAAAGGATAAGTAGGAATGAGTGCTGGTTGTTAACGAAAATTTAAGTTAGATACAAATCATGTCTGAACAAGTCCTTTAATTTACAGTTAACTTACCGCCTTAATATTGAAGGTTCATAACGATGGCCACACATTAACAAATCCAGAGATTGTTTATGGAATATATTATTTTCAATCACATTATTAAGCATAAAATGGGCACGACAAAGGTTTAATAAATCGTTTTCATCACAATAAGCAAATATTTTCAATAAACAATCCGAATTTAAGTCTAACAATCGCATTCCGCATTATTTTGCACAACTTTTCTGTGTTTATTATGAATTTTATTGTTGTTGTTGTTTGTTATCATGTTTCCGTTCAGGGTTGTATTTTAAAAGTAGCAGTTAATACTCGCTGAGTAAATGAAAGCTGCCAGATCGATTAATGAAGATTATGGTTAACTAAGATAAAAGGCCGTTACAAAATAAATCTTTTATATTACAATAAAAGGTTAAGAAAATTTGATAAATTTCTGAATGTAGATTGATAAATTTATTAAAAATTTTAGCAAACTTAAAGTTGTATATTAAAATTTATAAAAATGCATGTACATATGTGTTTGCAAGTTTAAAATGAAAAAATATTTACTTATAAAGTACATAAGTGAAACCAACTTTGAAAACTGTAATAAAAAAAGCTCTCAAACACTGCAATTGTTTAAACTAACACAGCGTTTACATTTGTCAGTACTGGCAAGACAGTAAGAATATACATATTAGTTGGCAGAACAATGCAAAAACAAAATAGCTGTAAAAGTGTTTATGTATTAGTGAAAAAGTTTGAATGAATTGCTACTGTCTTGCCAGTACTGGCAATTTTAAACGCCATGTTATGGAAAAGATTTTAATTATGTATACATACCTATAAATTCCTCTCTTTATTGCTTACATACTTACTTACTGGTAAGTGTTTACAAATTATTCAGTTTTTTAAATAAATTTTGATTTAAAATTTAACAAATTTTTAACAAACAGTGAGGAAACATTTAATAAACATTTAATATAATGATAATGTTAATAATATCATTTGATTTATTTTAATTATTATTTGATCAAAAAGGGTTTCTTAAATGTCTCATGCAATTTTCGATTTTCCCTAAAATTCTTAAAATGGAAATTAATACGAATTTTTTCATAAAACTTATCAAAACTTTTAAATTTAAATAATTTTTTTAACTCAACTCTTTTTTGCGTATTGTTTCTTTCCAATTTCTTTTTATACTAAAACACCATTCTACAAAAAATCTTTTAAGATTGACGTTGATAACTCCTAATTATGTCAACTTAATTTATTTTTACTCGTTTCTCGTATCTGCTCCAAATACCATCGAAATACCAAAATACTTAAAGCATTCAGATAAACAAAATATTTACTTCTAAGTGATGTCAGATGCATTTTAAATTAAAAATAGACTAAAAATAGGTTGTAAATTTTTTTGCAAAATAAATGTGTAGAAAAATACGAAGCAAATTCAGTACACATTTTTTATGTGTAAAAAAGAGAAGATATTAAATAAACAATTCTATTTAAGTTTTTAATTGCTTAAAAATGTTGTAGTTTTCTGCTTTTTGCAATAAAAAATAATAATAGGTATTACAAGTGATTAACTTTCTTCTCCTACAAAAAAGTTCCAGCCAATTTTTATTGTTTTTGTTTTACAATTTTAGAACAGAAAAATAGTTTTTTATTAGAAATTATAAGCCATCACTGATTTGCATTCTTTTTGGATTTGAAAAAATACAGTAATAGTTAGTTTTTTGTTAAAAAAAAAAAACAAAAATATATAAGTACAGTGGTATCCCGGTTTAACGTATACTTAGTTTAACGAATTCGCGATTTGACGTACGGTCATATTTTTTCCATTGAGTACCTTATACTACGATCAAACAGCAAATTTTTGTACTCTATAGAATGAATGCAAACATGTTTGCATCCATTCTCTTATGTTTTTGTATACATTTTTACCATATTTTAAGAGTGATTTTACTGAAAACAGCGAGTTAATAGAAGTATTTTATTTTCTTACAATGAAAGGAAAGAAAATACTTGCTCGCCAAAATAAAAATTTGTACGTTACAAAATCATTTTTTACTTTTGTTAACAAAACAAATGTTTGTTTTCTGTTTCAAATTTTATGTCATTTTTGTTAAGTTTTTGTACAGTTGACATCAAAATGCCCAAAAGAAAACGTTTAATTCTTAAAGAAAAATTAAACATTATTGACAACTATGAAAGGGGCCTGCGACTAAGTACATACTTTATCAAATGTCAGCTGCCGAAGTAATCAATATGCACAATTATAAAATCAAAACGGAAACTTTTGAGCGAAATAACTTGAATATGTTTTACGTTTTTTAAGTTCATTATCATTAGTTTTGTTCTCCACTGTGTACTCATTTAATTGAAAATGCTATGAAGTATTTATTTTTTGTTTGTGTTATAAATGAAAATGAACGAATTTACTTTGTTATTGCTTTATTAATAAAAATGTATTAAAAAAAACTTCGGGATTTAACGAATTTTTCGATATAACGAAAGGGCCTGACAATATATAATTCGTTAAACCGGGATACCACTGTATATATTTATAAATATATCGTCGTTCGTAAAGAAGTGTGTTTCATAATCATATAGTCAAAAATTATGATATAGAACACAATAATTTACAAGCAACAATTTGTTAAAGCAAATATACCAACTTTGCTTGTCTGCTTTCCACGCGTTATACGTTTAATCTCGCATTGGCCAATGGCTTGGCGTTGTACAACTGTACCGAGTTACAGTATTTAAGGTTTTCAACATTTAACCTATGCAATCGTTTTAAACCTCACTTTTTTAACGTGTTTGCCTGGTGGGGAACCATAAATAACTCAACGTGACTTGGTAGAGAACCATATAAAACTCAGGCGTTTACTGGAAGCTCTCGCTATTCTATACGAAGGTTTAGGCCGACCGGTGAATTGTGAATGAGGCTCCAAAATTGTGTGATGCCCTAAAGATAAAACTATGAATAGTCTGTCAAAAACTTATAGTGTCAAGTTTAAATAAAAATAAAAACCTGCCTATATACATATATGTATGTACATATGAGCGTT
Source organism: Pollenia griseotomentosa (assembly GCA_963931875.1). Lineage (NCBI taxonomy): Eukaryota > Metazoa > Arthropoda > Insecta > Diptera > Polleniidae > Pollenia > Pollenia griseotomentosa. The sequence continues at coordinate 5,917,201 of OZ007562.1, read as the reverse complement.
TTTTTGTGGATGATTAACGTTTTTGAAAGTTTAAATCTTAAAATTTAATAGTTTTTAAATTTGTTTTTATAAATTTATCAATATAAAAGGTTTATCTAAAATATAAACAAAACTCTAAAACAAGAATTTTTTGTAAATGATCAACATTATTTTACTAGATATTGAAAAGTAAATAAAATACCTATATTTCTACTTTTAACCGAAAAACTAAAAAAAAAAAAAATAATCATTTCAATTTTAAGCAATAGCACACTTTAAGTAGAACAATAGGTCACTTTACTAATTTTTTTAACTTCAACTTAAAAGTAGGCCAAAAAAATCAGAAAAAGTTAAACTTTTTGTTACTAAAGAAACCAGTTTCATTATTATCAATTGACTACTATACAACATCATTATTAAAGAAAATGTCGGAGCTTACCAAAAATAAAAACGTAGAATATGTAGATTTTTATACAACTATTTTGTTCTTTATAATTGTTCTTTATTATTGAATTGTAAATAATTTTATTGTTCTAAAAAGTTTTCTTTAAACAGTCATGTCTACTATGTAAATAAATATGTATGTTTACGGAAATGTTTTGCACACGAAATATTTCTACATTGAAAAAAAAATTTAATTTTAATGGCTCTAAATTATATGTACTGGTTTTTATAAACTGCTTTTAAATCAGAATTTCAAGAAAGAAAAAAACCACAAAATGAAAGTTATTTAATCTTTAATTTTTTTAAGAAAGTTTGTTAAAGTGGTTTCTTGTCTATATCATCATATAATAAAAAAAATATGTGCACTTAAATTCATTTGGCAAATTAGATAATAAAGGGCTGCATGAACAACTTCATTCATGAACATACTGAAATGCTTATTCACTGAAAGTCGTGTTCGAATAAAATTGTGATTACCGAACAAACTGTTGTTTTATTCATGCTGCTATGAACACATTTCGTTTCATATCGTAAACACACATAGGTTGTTCAATGAAACGGGCTTTGTTTCATAGTTTTCATTCTCTCTCATTTATTTTTATTAATACTCAATAGCAATGTTGCCACTTCAGTAAATTCATATAATTATTTGCATGCGTTGCCCATGTGTAATTTAAATTTTAACACATATGTAGATATACCTATGCACATACATATATGTATAGTATACATATTTGGAATATAAACAATAAATAAAATGCAAAATATGTTTGTTTTTTTTTTTTGCTTGTCATTTGCATTTTTGAATAATACAAATCTTTGAAACATGGCAAGATTCAATTGTCTTGTAATGTACTGTACACGGCCCTGAAATGAAACGAACTCATAAAAAACTCACACATTTTTAGGTGAAAGATGAAAAACAAGAGGAGGAATGAGTTTATGAGAAATTTAATTGTTAGTTTTGTAAGTGTCTTAGGAGTCTGACCACGTGGTTGTTTTCCATGAAGTATTTCATGATAGCTTTGATGTGTTACTATGGTGGAAAATAAATAAATCAAAATTTCCTCTTTTATACCAGGTAAGCTGCAAAATTTTCGCAACACCAGCTAGCAGTGCCTCTTCAGAACGGGTGTTTTCGTCAGCAAGAAATTTACTTTGCGAAAAATGTTGGGTCATTGGGTGGAATACAGCGTCAGTCGAACAAATTATGTTTTTACATCATAATATGAAAACGATGGATGTTGATCGTGCTGGATGATGTATATGACACTTTTTTGCCTAGAATTTATCACTTTTATTTTAACCATGAATTATCTCATTTTTTAGTTCTCATTATAATAATATCTGTAGATTGTTAAGCATTTTGAATTTATTAGCTATCTACTTTTTTCTGTTTAAGACAAAAATATTGCCGAACATTTTTTAATGTTAGTGAATATTTTGAAAATAAAATTAAATATCTTTAATTTTATTGAAAATTTACATTGAAAATAAAAATAAATTTGAGTTCTTATTTCAATATTAATGTATCTCTTAAACTTGTTGCATTTACCCCTCATGGTTAATTCAATTTTTTTTTTTTTAACTTTCTTATGTTTTTATTTTTCTACAACTGGCAACACTGACATTTAAATCATACTGTTTTTTATGAACTTATTCGAGATTTGTTCAATGGTTGTTCTGTTTCATGGTTGTTAATGTTCATATTCTCTTGTATAAGCAAATAAACTAATTTCATCTTATTCGTCTCTTAAATATCGAGTGTTCATTGCTTTCATTTCATTGTATTTCATCTTACTGAATACGAATGAAGCGAACACAAAATTATAATGAAGGTTTCATGAACATCATTATTAAGTTTCATGCAGATGTTTATTAGATAAACTATTCTTATCTTATGCTAGCAATATAATAATCTTCTATTTTAAGTAAATTTTTGTCCCTCAATTGCTGAGTTTATTTTACACACTACGCAAAAATTAGACAGCAAAATTAAAGTTCGATACGAAATGTCACGTCAGCTATTTTATTAAATTTTACTTCTACAATAAACAGTGTTGCCAAAAAAGACAACATAATAAGCCGTTTCAAATCTCTGACCCCTTTTGCACACGCAGAGTTTTCTTTGACAACGTTTTTCCCATTTTATTTTAAACTTTTTTTTCACTTGTGCTCGCGGAAAGTTTACTTCGACCACTTTTGTGTTCTTTTATTGTCTTTATCCTGCCTTTACACATGCAAGTAATTACTTGCAAGTAGAGTATACGAAAATGTCGACGTTATAGTCGAATGTCTTACAAGTTGTCGTTTAAACTTGCAGTTTTTATTGCAGCAATTCTTGAGTTTATCGGCGAGAGAGATAAGAAGCTTGGGGAGGGGCACACTTTTCAACTTTAAGTTGGCTGTATTTGTATTATACTTAAAAAAAGTTTTTATACATACCAACTCAAGAGCAGTAAAGGTCTCCAGGTGGTGATTAAGGGAATGGATTCATGCGTAGACCCAGAGGAAATTAAAACTTTCTTAGAAGAAAAAGGCTTCAAGATAAAACACGTGGTAAATATTAGAAATAGAGACAAAAATCCACAACCACTATTTCGAGTAGAATTAGAGCCCGGCGACATTAAGTTAAAAAAAAACGAAACGCATCCCATTTATAGTTTAAAATATATTCTACACAGAAAAATCACAATTGAGGAGCCGCACAAAAAAAATGGACCTGTTCAGTGTTTAAACTGCCAAGAATTTGGCCATACAAAGGCATACTGCTACTTACCCCCTGTTTGCGTAGTATGTGGTGAGCTACACGGTACAGTTTCTTGCGATAAGCCTAAAACCGACCCCAACGTTAAAAAATGTAGCAACTGTGGCGGTAATCACACTGCCAATTATAGAGGATGCCCTGTATATAATATCGTCAAGCAGACGGTTGGACCAAAAACAAATGCCCCTCAAATGCAGGTTGCAAATCAAGTTATCACAAATGCAATTCAAGCCCCCCAGTTTAGTAATAACAGAACCTCTTATGCTAACGTTCTAAAATCAAACCATGAGCCAATGCAAGGTGCCTCGCCAAGTAATGATGAAACTCCAGTTTCTAATTTAAGTCGTTTAGAAAAAACCATGGAAACATTAGTGCAAACAGTAAATAATTTTACGAACACAATGGGTAATATGATGCAGGAAATTCTTAGAATGCAATCAATGTTATTGCAAGCTGTACTTAACAAGCCATGAACTGTATAAAAATTTGTTTTTGGAACGCAAACGGCATCCGCCAACATAAAAATGAACTAGAATACTTTCTTAAAAATAAACAAATTGATGTCATGATGGTTTCTGAAACTCATTTGACTTCAAAAAATACGTTTAAAATAAATGGTTATATACTATATGATACAAAGGACCCTCGAGATAGAGCTTGTGGAGGTTCTGCCATTTTAATTAAAACCAGAGTCAAACACTACCTAATGGGTGATCATCGTGAAGATTATCTTCAAGCAACAAACATTTGCGTTGAAGAACTAAATAGAAACGTAGTAATCTCATCGTTATACTCCCCACCTAGATATTCAATATCAGAAGGCCAATATTATAAATATTTCAAATCATTAGGACCCTGTTTCCTGGCCGCTGGCGATTATAACGCTAAACATACCTTCTGGGGGTCCCGACTTATAACACCAAAGGGTCGTGTTCTATTTAATACTATTACTAAAATGGATTTGAATGTGATAGCGAGCGGACAACCAACATATTGGCCTACTGATCAGCAAAAAATACCAGATGTCATCGATTTTGGCGTGGTTAAAAACATCCCCTTAGAAACGATTTATGTTGAAGCTTCCTTAGAATTATCTTCCGACCACACACCAACAATTGTTACTTTAATGAACCCCAATAGAACTGTATCTCCAACTGGTTACTTAGCGACGCCAGCTACACAAATCAATTGGCTAAAATATAAAAAATATCTCAGCACCCATTGCACAGAAAATATTCCGCTTAGTACACCGGAATACGTAGATCGCGCTATTCTTAATTTTGACAGTTTTCTAAAGCTAGCTGTACAACATTCCAGTATTACCCAAAAAAAAACTAAAAATATTAAAATTTATTCCACAGATGTTGAGCGTCTCCTGTCTGAAAAAAGAAGAGCCCGAAGAGAGTGGCAATTGCACAGATCCCCTCAACTTAAGAGTTTGTTAAAAGATTGTACAAGAAGGCTAAGAAAGTTACTACAGATACAGAAAACGGATTCTCTGCAAAAATATCTTAAGGAACTTGATGCAACTCCGCAATCAGACTACTCATTATGGCGTGCAGCTAAAAATCTAAATAGGCCAGTTATCTCTAAGCCACCATTAAGAAACTTGAACGGAAGTTGGGCAAGAAATGATAACGAAAAGGGAAATCTGTTTGTTAATCATTTAAAAAACGTATTTACCCCAAATATATCTCACGATACTGCGGTCGAGTTACCACCTGTTCCTGCTAGAGCAGCTATTCCCCTCAGATTTGAGATAAGAGAAATCGAACAGGCTATTTGTGACTTAAACACTAAGAAGGCACCTGGTATTGATAAAATCAGTAATAAAATGCTTTTAGAGCTACCTCGCACAGCAAAGAAAATTATTCTTTTTTATTTTTAATGCTATTTTACGCCTTGAATACTATCCTCAAAAATGGAAGGTTTCCTTAGTTACCATGATACCAAAGCCAGGTAAAGATCATACAAAAGTTGAGTCATATAGGCCAATTAGCTTATTATCAAATATGTCAAAGCTGTTTGAGAAATTATTAGTTTCAAAATTAACACCGATTTTAAGTGAAAATAGATGTATTCCAAACCATCAGTTCGGATTTCGAAGAAAACACAGCACAATCGAACAGACTCATCGAATAGTAAATGTCATAAGAAAAGCATTTGAAGAAAAAAAATATTGCTCAGCACTCTTCATCGATGTTTCGCAAGCATTTGATAAAGTCTGGCATGAAGGCTTATTACATAAATTGAAACAAAATTTACCAGCAAACACACACAAGCTGCTAGAAAGCTACTTAGTCGGTCGTCAATTTATTATTAAAGAAGGAAATTTCTTAAGTTCACCTCAGCCCATTGGCGCTGGAGTCCCACAAGGCAGCATCCTGGGCCCTCTATTATATTTAATTTATACTTCGGACATGCCAACAAGTAACTACACCCAAACTTCAACATTTGCAGACGATACAGCATTTCTAAGCGTCCACGAAAACCGTTATGAAGCATCTCGTTTCTTACAGCATCATATATTTCAACTAGAAATATGGTTAAGACAATGGAGGATAATGGTCAATGAGCAAAAATGCGTGCATATAACATTCACCTTGCGCCGGGAATCTTGCCCCCATATAACAATCAACAATCAAATAATTCCTCAACTTTCGCATGTAAAATATCTGGGTATACATCTGGATCGGCGATTAACGTGGAAATGCCATATAGAGGCAAAATTAACTCAAATGAAACTAAAAGCCATTCAAATTCATTGGCTTATTGGTAGAAACTCTGTCCTTAGTCTCGACTGCAAACTTCTTCTTTACAACTCCATCTTAAAGCCAATCTGGTGCTATGGTATTCAGTTATGGGGCACTGCCTCGGCCTCTAATATAGAAAAGATTCAAAGGCGCCAAAATAAAATTCTTCGAATAATCACAGCTGCCCCTTGGTATGTAAAAAACTCAAATATTCACAGGGATCTCAATGTTCCATTAGTCAAAACTATGATTACGAAATATGCAGTAAAATACTTAAAAAGGCTCGAATTGCATCCAAACCCACTAGCACGAAATATTTTAAATGATAGCGGCCACACTCGCTTAAGAAGAAGAGACACTGCAGCACTTATCCAATTAGATGAGCGACAAACACCTAGATAAGTGAACAGAACCCGTGATGAAGAAAATTTTTGTCTGGCACTGGCAGGACATAAAATAAAGTATTAGGTTAAGATTTGATTAATTATTGTTAGTTCATATTTAAATGTATGAAGATTCAATAAATAATATTGAGAAAAAAAAAAAAAAAAAAAAATATATAAACGAGAAGAGAAAAGACAAGATAAGAACACAAAAATTGAAAAACTAAAATTTCATTATCTGGACACTAATGCAATATCAAGGCAGCATTTTAAAAAATTGTAGCTACAAACATTGCAAGTCTGGAAGATGATCAAGTTGCATGAATGTTTAAAAATTAGAGTTACCAGTTGCGAAACAGAGCTTTATTTTTAAATTAACGGTTGGCATTAATAATTACACTGTGCTAAATGAAAAAAACTGTCAAGTTGGGCACAGCCGGGTTGCCCTAATTCAGGTACGCTGAATCCAGTGGTGCTAACCGTTTTTTTTTAGGTTAGCTCTTGTTTTCGAAATATACCGTTATTTCAAAAACGGAGGAGGTTGCGCAACATATATTCGCGTAACTCAAGAACGGTTTCGTTTATTGTATAAACAAAAAAACCGAAATTCCACAATAATATTAGCGATATATGTAGTCCAAAATGTTAAATTTTCTGGCATCTATAACTAAAATGCCTGCAAAATATTTGTTATACATACTGTCAATTAGCGCTATAGGCCATTTTCGCTTATTTGCCAACTAAATGTGATGTGAAAAATCTTAATTATATGCAACTTATTAACAAAGTAATCTAATATGCAAATTGAATCAAATATCTTTTTTGTGTTTGCTATTATTTTTTTAACTGAAAGAAAAATGTTCATTTTGTACGAACTTATATGTACCAATTTTAGATACGATGAATTCTGAAGTATTTGATTAAAATTAAATTAGTCAAAAATAATTGATTATTCCAAATAGGTTTTTAGCCTCGAAGAAATATCAATCATAAGTCTACAAAAATATTACCACCTAGCAATTAAAATTGCAATATTATTAAATAAATTAGTAAGCAATTTCAGTACGTATGTTTTTTGTTTAGATTTTTGTATTTCAAATAAACAATTACATGCAACTTCACAAATTCAAGCTATAGTGCAATTCGACTTTAGTCCACAACATCGTGCATTTAAAGCAGTGGACTATAAGCGAATTCTACTGTTTTATATTTCTTAATTTAAAATACATAATACTGAAATTCCAGATTAAGAAGCATTTTGTAACGTATCGAAAATACATTCTCAATACTTTTCTTTTTATGATAATTAAGCTACTCAAAATCTAAGTGTTAATGTGATTTTATAGTACAAAAATTAATTTAAATATGATGTAATATTTTTACAATTTTCAATATTAATTATTTATTGCGTTAGAGTGTATATCGATCGATTTTGTGTTTTGCTTGCTTTCGGTTCTAAATCGTTCCAAAAAACATTTTCTTTAAAGTAACGGAAGTAAAATTGCATCATCAGAAAAATAAAATTAATCTCTAATGTCAAGCAAGACCACACAATTCATATATTTCAGTATTTTAAAATTGACAGTAAATTTGTTTAGATATTAATTTTTGTTTTATTTTTTGTTTAAAAGCTCTCCTTCTTAGAGACGGGCAGATACACGGGCCAAGAGTTAATAAGACGAAGACAACAGTATATTATTTCGTTAATAATAAACAAATAATGAAACAAAACAAAAAACTCAAATACAAAAATATGTATAAAGGTGAGAAAATGTGATTATACGACGAACATTTTCGCAACATGACTTTGAAAACGTATTCCTCAATATATAAATAAAAAAATATATACATCATACAGATACACACACAGGCAAACAAATTTCGAAAAATGTTGATAATAAACGTACACTATTTCCAACTGATTTCAAGCTAATTTGTATACAATTGCTAATGAAGAAGGAGAAGAGCAAGTCACAGTTAATGAAACGACCACTTTTGCCAACTTTTTTTGAACATTTCCCGCCAAATCGGAGTTCAAAACCGCTAGAAACCGCTAAATATTTAATTTAGCGGGAATTTTGTTAAAAATACCTCTAAAACCTAAACATTTTTATAAGTTTTATATAAATCTAGATATAGGCTGATTTTTCAAAGGTATATGACTCTCAAATTACGTTGCATACTAAGGTTTCCAACTTCCCTATTTATTTTATTCCCAAAAATCAAATAAGTTAGAGTTATGTATTCAGCTGTGCCGAATCTTTGATACACTCCACCAACAGTTAGAATATTCCCGGAGTGGTCTTTATATGGGACATATGGTAAATTATAGGCCGATCTTCACGAAATTTGAACAAGTAATTTATAGTCTTGTAAAACTTTGCCTGACCAAATGTTATTATAATAGAACACAGATTGAGAGCTCTACTGTTCTACGCGTACTAAAGCTTTTTCCAATGGTAAGTAATGGACCGATCTGATCGATAGTTGACAGTGTAATTTCTAGTGATATAGGACGAATTTGTGCAAAATCTTATATCAATGTGTGCATTCCGCCACTAGTTTTTGTAACAATATTTTTAATTTTTATAGGGTGGTTGTTCCACGTTTTAATTCATAACTCTTTTCCTACTGAACCGATTGTGCTGGACTTCAATCCCAAATTGCTTAGGTGAAATCTAAACAATTTAATGCCAATATTTATCTTTTCCTTTGAGTCGTTTGAAAGGGAGCGTGAGTGAGATTTCAACAGACGGACATGGCTTTATCGACTTAGAATTACTCAAGGAAACAGAATGAATATACTTTATGGGGTCTAAGATGAATATTAAAACAGTTTCACCCGGAATGACAAACTTAGTATGTAAGTAACGCTATTTTTGGTAATTATTGGCCGTTTTAAGCAATTACATAAAATTAGTAAGATGAAAGTTAGTGAATTATATTGCTTGGGATCTATCGAGATAATTAACGTTTTCTTGCCTTTTGTTTCAAAATTTTAAGCAAGCTAAAAGTTGTAAATTGTCACATACATCCCTAACAAAATACTTACTGAAAATCGTAAAAAAATGTCATATACAATCTTCAGTTCACTAAAAATGCAAAAGTGAACATAAACAAGTTTTTAGCCAGATAAACAAAAAGAAAAAGTAAAAAATCTGTTAATTTTAAATTTGAGAAAGGTTTTTGAAGCGAAAATGAGCCGCTGAGAGTTGTTTGAAAATCGCTAGATTTCCCGCTTACCGCTAAAACGTATTTTTTCCCGCGATTGGCATTTCAAAAACGCTAGATTAAGCGGGAAAATCTCTAAATTGGCAACAGTGGAAACGACTCATGAGTTATAGCTGTGTAAGTGAAAAGGTAATAGAAAAAAGAGAGAAAATATATTGTGAAATAATTCTATAAGGTTATCTCTAAGCTTAGAAATCCGGAAACAGTATAGTGTTTTATATTTTAGTGACTCACGTGGCAAGTTAATAGGCTCAAAAGTTCTTTAAAAAAACCGGTGAAAAGAGAGCGTGTACTTATTTCCTTTAATCTATTACGAAACAATCGAAGGCGTATTTTAAATAAGCCAACTACGATAAGAGTGAATAATTTTCAAAGAGATCGATACAAAAATTACTTTTATTGAAAAAGTCTCATGTTGTTTTTACAAACCTTTTCTCAAACGACAAACGTTTGAAAATCATAGTGTTCTCAACAAATACGGGAAATTATTTTCATATTGAGAAATGCATTTATTTTCAACTTGCTTTCAAATGTTGTTTTTAAACGTTTTTCAAATGTGGACTGTAATACAATGAGAAACATAAATGAAAAATATTTTTTTTTAATTTAAACTCATTATTTTTTTTAAATAAACTGCCAGCTAAACATTCACCATCATATCTAAGGGCACTGGTACACGTTTAGTATATATTGTGATATTTAGATCGCGATCTATATTGATGGATCACATAAAATGAGGCTTTCCTGCGATATGGATCGCGATCCATTAATATTGCATGCTACACGTTCAATAAATATCGTGATATTTCTAGTGCCCTAAAAGATTAAATAATGCTTTTTCCGTCCTTAAATTCCTGGAAAGACGAAAAACATGGCTGCTTTTTGTTTTGAGGATTGTCACGGCGTAGCACCGCGGTCGAACAACAAAGGGCTTTTAGGAGTAAATGGGACAATACCATACCGGACTTTTGCAGGTTGGGCGAGGATTCTGAGGAGCTAGAGACGATTGAGCATGTACTGTGCCACTGTCCTAGGACGCAGGGTCTCCGGCAGAAATGGCTAGGAGATATATATCACGACGAACTGGGGTCCTTCGCTGGATGTAATCCAGTCGATCTACTGGTGTTTGTCAGGGAAATAGATCGGCTGTGGAGGGTGTTTTTGTTCTATGTAGTATCCATTATCATTTCTCTACTTTTTTCTCTTTCTTTTCTCCTATATTAAATTCACTTTACGAAATACATAGTCATATCTCAGAAAATCCAAAATTTAAAGTAACTTGAGCAAAACTGCTCCTCAATGCCTTCTCTATATGTAAAACATTGTTATACTCAAACTGAACCGAAGTTATAGCAAAAAATATTTTATTGAATCAGTATAAAAAGGTTAATTTTGAAACCTTAATCGCATTTTGCCAAGTTTGATTTATTTTGAGATGTGACATACAGGGGTGTCATGGAAATCGAAAACGTAAATCGAAAGAATTTTAAGAGTCTTTTTTCAATAAGATTTCTGTTATAAAAAAATTTTATGACAATTATTATTCAAATAATGCTCTATTAAACAGAATTTTTTAACAAAAATTGTAAAAATTAGATTAAAAGTTTAATAAAAAGAACTGCCAAATTCTTTCGTTATACGTTTTCGATTTCCATGACACCCCTGTATATTGCAATAAAGAACCGCTGTGTAATTTTTCTTTAATTGTCAACTAGATCGGGACTGTTCTGAAAATCACGTGATTTCAAATCACGTGTTTTTGAAATCACGAGCGTGATTTTGTGGTGTTCTGAAAGTCATACCGTTTTTGTGTTTCTCGGTCTGCTTTCGGTAATTGAAGATCACACCAAAACACACAAAAACGGGACACTAAAATATCACACGTGTGAGTTTAGTAGGCACATGTGATTTGAAATCACGTGATTTGAGTAAAAGTGATTTGCAGAACAGGCCTGTATCAGGCCATTTTTTTTTTGCTTACATTTATTATTACCTCTAGTGTTGCCAAGTTTATTTTTGCGTTCAGAAAAACACTTGAAAACAATTTGATATTAAATTGATAAAGCACTGTATGTCAAATATTTTAATTAAGATCATTGTCAATTTAAAATCAAACCATTGAAAATGGTTTGAGAATTGTGCATCACTACTAATTAGCCTACCTGCACCCGTAATTTTTTTTTTTTGAGGATTTATTGAAAAACGTGACTATAAATGAAAAATTTACTCACGTACCTCGTAAAATACAAAAAAAAAGAGAGGGGCTAGTTTTAAGGATTCGTTGTACAAATAGTTAAATAGTTTTAAAATTTTTTTAATAGATTATAAAATTTACTGTAAAGCGAATAAGAATTCTTATTATTTTTAATATGTATTTGAAATACATATGTGGTATATTTTTTTACGGGTTTATATTTTTACAATATATTTTTTAATTATGAATTAATTTTCAGATATATTTAGCAAACGAAAAGTTACTGATATTTCAATAACCCACCTGAATAAATATGGAAAATCTTTACGCTAGTTAAAAAAATGTGTTTCTTTTATGTATGTACGTATAAAAATATGGGAGCAAATAGTTGTAATGGAACCAGTGTTAAGGCCCAACTATAATAAGCATACGCTTGCTTAAGCTTCTGTCAAAAATTAACAAAGACTCTCAAATGCATTTAAAAACACAAAAACCAAATCAAAAAACATTTGATTCCGTGCGGAAAGTGCTATCAGTTTCGCACTTTGCCTACCCCCCGTTTTTATTTTTTTTCAGTTTTACTACATTTGCAAAATAAACTTCTTAAAAAAACATAAAAAGTTGTAATTGTCTTATCATAATATAGGTGCGTTTGAGAACTTTTAAAGTAAAAAGTACGCGAACGCAAAATTTGTAAAAATTCGAAAAATAAAGGCAACAGCTGATGGCAAATAATTGAATTGTTGAAAAATGTTTACACTTTTGACTACTTAACTCGTTTTCATCATAACTCACGTATACGGGACTCACGTATAAATAAGGTGGGAGCGAGAAACATCCCAGTAAAAAAGGCAACAATTTTATGGATTAGTTAATAAAATGTTTCAAGATTACGAAATTTCAATGTAAATTAAGAAATTTAAATATTTTACAAGTAGTTGTTGTTGCATCAGGTTCTTTCCTGGGAAAAATTCCGATTGATACAGCTGTTACTGATTTGACAATCTTTGGCCAAATGACACTTGGGTCGTTCCGCGCCAAAGATCCAATTGTCGTGGGAACGTTAGTAGTTAAATGGTATTTATTAAAGATAAATAATCAGATAATTTAAAACAATGAAGTGGAGGGATTTCGAAGTAAGTGCAAAAAAAATTTAACCCTAAGTAGGTAAAGATTTTTGCAATGTTATAAAAAAATCTGAATAACTTTGTATATTAAATTAATATAAAACACAAAATTGAATCACTCACGGGACCCTCTCCCATTAAAATTGTTTAATTAATTTTCAGCTAAGGGATATGGTGTATTGGGTATGAGGTATTCACATGATACTCTCTCTATATACTAAACTACACAATAAAATGTAAATGTTGCCCTTGCAATTGCTGATACTGATAGCAAGCTTCATATATAGCCAACCAGACCGTTATATGGCGATACATATCGATGTATGGCGGCCTAACAACACCTTAAAATTAATGATTATATTTTCAAGTTCATTGAAGAATTGTTAAATATGTGCTGAAATTTTATTATTTAAAGAAATTTAAATCAAAAGGTTGCAAAATTAAAAAAAAGAGGGAAACATTTCAAAATGTTAAATGAAATTACTAAAAACTTAAAAAAATCACACATAATAATAAAATTTTTACTCACTCGTGTATAGACAGATCTCTTTAAGTATCGACTAAAGTCCAGTTATTTTTGTCAAAAGTTACCTTAAATACTACTTTTGTTAAGGTTTTTTTTTAATTGTTTTAAATTAAAAAGGTAAATTTTTGATGAAATTACATAAATATTTTTAACAAACAGAAACTGGGAATTATTTCCTTTCGTAGGTTCCTTTTTATATTATACTCAACATTTTTTTTTTATTTTTCGAATTTATTCTATGAGCTAAATTTCAGTTATGTATTTTATAAAGCTTTTTTGTAATAGTTCTATTCCTTACATTTGTAGGAATGAATGACTTTTATACACTACCAGACTATTACATATATTGTATTTTATTGTTACATTTTACCTTAGCTATCCTTTGGATAGCAATGAAGTATATTGTATGTACAGAAAAATTTACAATTATTAGACACCAGCAGAATGTAATGCATTTTCTGGCCCGCTACGGCCTTCGTCAGCATTCTTTGTGTCACACTGGATAGTGATAGTGATACGGAAATTTAGCTCATAGAATAAATTCGAAAAATAAAATGTTGAATAAATATTTTTATTAAACTATTTACCTTTTTTATAAAAAAAAACTAAAATTTACAGCCATATTTGTTTATTTATAGAAAGTGTATTTTGATACTTTCTTGGACCCTAAGGTACATTCCGTTCATGAAACAAAATTGGTTTCATTCCGAAAAAATTTTTCGTCATTTTCTGAAGCACCAAAATACGGAACGAATTCCGTTTCCGAACGGAATTGTACTCTGTGCATGGATGTTAAAGTGGTTTTTGGAAGGCCAATATGGTAAATTAAGGAGCGATTTTCATAAAATTATATTGTGGTATTTGTAGCCATTAAGGTATTCATTCGGTTAACCGTCAATCCATTTTCCGCCGACCGATTTCAATGTTCAATCAACAGGAGTGTGGCGAAAAATAGGTTAAATGTTTGATTACCAACACCTTTTTTTGTTTCATGTACTTTTTATATGTATGTGTTTTGTAATTTGTTTCTTCTTATACCTTCTCATATCAGTCTTTTATCAAAATTAACCGAAACAACTAGAAGTGTTAAACATTTTTAAAAATTAAAACAGGACTCTTAGGGCAGAATGGAATATTTTATATGTTAACAGAAATCCTGAAAAAGGACTGAGAAATAAGATATTGATCTACGATAAGTAAAGAATTTTTTCTAAGTCAAGTTTTGTCAAAATAAAAGAAAAGAATCGCTTTACTCTAAAACATTTAAACCAAATTACTTTTCTAAAAGATTATTTTATAAGATCTCCTTTAACTATTGAAATAAATAACTAATAAAATTATCTCAGTCTATTTTTTTATAAATACATACTTGGGGGGTTCACAAGGTAGTCATAAAGTTGTAGTCTTATGTCTTTAAATAATTACTAGAAATATATATCGAAGGATTAATATGCAAACCGGCTAAATCCACTTTTTATGTAAATTGACATGTCATGTGCACCCTGTGGTGTGTCGAAAATGATTGGCAACGCCTCTAGTCGAGCTTTGTTAAAATCCGGAAAAGTCGTTTAAATAAATATGGCTTTTCGTTATCTTAACAGAGCTCCAAGAGAATTACTTTTGTCCCGCCTTGAATGAACCATACTCAAAGCTGGCGGTTAAGTACCCACAAATACCCATGCTATCGGCCGTTCAACTCAAGCTGTAATTATAACAAAAACACATTTATCTACTTTTATCTCAACTCGCTGTAAGATGCGGACTCAGAACAAATTATTGTCCTAGGTGACGAAAAACCTCAAGTCCTTAATAGCATAGTTCTCCAGGGCTTTGACGAGGTTATACTATTAGGACAGTAATGGTTACAAACGTAACCTGTTTAGAAACGTTACTGCTACTAGTTGAGATAAATACATAAATGAATTACTATCAAATCCCAGCTTTGAAGTCATCAGCCGACAGTAGGATATGCCTGTGTGTACTAACCCCAGTTTTGCTTATACTTCATCCACAGCCAGGACGAAAATAAATCTCCCGAGAAGTAAAGTAACGTAAATTTATAAGTTAGGTAAAACTAACAACCGTAGCTATTCACGTAAACAATTACTAACAATATATGCGAAAAAATCAAATAATAATGCGCTGAGCACTAGGGAAAAACGTTAGGACTAAGTACACCAAAGATTCACAGCATTACTGCTTTAGATCTTTGGCGTGAAATACCCCCAACGATTTTCCTTGCAAATCCTCAATTTCGTATAGGCTATTCCCTACCGGTCTAACTATTCTACACCTAAAGAATTTTCTCGCTAGTTTCGCGTTAAATCCGCGCTTAAAGTCGCTTTGTTGGAAGTTTCACCGGTAAACTTCTTGTCCGGGTATAAATTTAACGTTTCGACACCGCGTATTATAAGTCTTTTCGTTCTTAACATAAGCCTTATGTAGACTTTCTCGTATTTTCTGTCGCAAGAGGTCCATATTTACCCTCATGTCCAATCATATTTGTACCGAAAAGTGCGAAATATGGGGTAACACCAATGGATGTCTGTACCGACGATCTTAGCGAGAACTCTATTTCAGGCAGATGCCTATCCCATTCGGTGTGTTCTTCCTGCAAAAACGAGCGAACTGCTGCTAAGATTGACTGATTAAATCGCTCGGATGCGTTGGCTTGTGGGGAGTGAGTGGCTGTTCGTAGATGTTTAATGCCAAAGTTTTTTTATCATATCCGCAAACTCTTTGCTAACGAATTGTTTGCCATTATCTGACACAAGTGTTTCCGGGGTGCCAAACTTATAAAAAAACGTCTGCAATTAAAAACTTTATTACATTCTTAGTGCTTGCCTTAGGCATTGCCTTCAACAGCACAAATTTCGTTAAATGATCTAACGCAATAAAAATAAAACTATTCCCGTTTTTAGAGCGGGGATATGGCCCCAGAAAATCGATATTTATGAATTGTTTTTTGTTTGCTCGTTTAAGTTCAAGAATTTTAATGTTTGGTATGTTATTGTTTTTTTACTAATAAACTCCAAATAATAAATAATTAATGCATTTCTATATATTGAAAATACTTACTTTATGAAAGGTCGATTAAATGAATACCCTAGTAGCCATATAAAGCTAAATTGTGTCCAATTAAGCTTAAGCACATTATCTATGGCCCCTACTACGGTTCACAATTCAACTCAGTTGAGTTGTAATTTTTTAATTTTTGTATTACGGTTTACAACTTTGCCATATTGCGGAGAACAAAAAAATTAAAAAAAATACAACTCAACACAACCAGTTGAGTTGTGAACCGTAATAGAGGCCTATATTTGTTACAATTTAAGACGTATTTAAATAATTTCCTAAAGTGGGCTTTATGTGGGGCCTATGGTGAATTATAGAACAAATTTGTATTAAATCCGGGCGCATTATGGCACCATTTATGTTGCTTTTTGTAGCAAAATTATTAAATTTTTAGGGTGGTAGTTCCACATTTGGATTCATAGCTCATATCAATCCCAAATTACTTAGGATAACTAGAAGGAATTTGAGTTGTTCGAAAGTGATCGTGTTTTCAACAGGCGACGAGGTTATACTATTAGGACAGTAATGGTTACAAACGTAACCTGTTTAGAAACGTTACTGCTACTAGTTGAGATAAATACATAAATGAATTACTATCAAATCCCAGCTTTGAAGTCATCAGCCGACAGTAGGATATGCCTGTGTGTACTAACCCCAGTTTTGCTTATACTTCATCCACAGCCAGGACGAAAATAAATCTCCCGAGAAGTAAAGTAACGTAAATTTATAAGTTAGGTAAAACTAACAACCGTAGCTATTCACGTAAACAATTACTAACAATATATGCGAAAAAGTCAAATAATAATGCGCTGAGCACTAGGGAAAAACGTTAGGACTAAGTACACCAAAGATTCACAGCATTACTGCTTTAGATCTTTGGCGTGAAATACCCCCAACGATTTTCCTTGCAAATCCTCAATTTCGTATAGGCTATTCCCTACCGGTCTAACTATTCTACACCTAAAGAATTTTCTCGCTAGTTTCGCGTTAAATCCGCGCTTAAAGTCGCTTTGTTGGAAGTTTCACCGGTAAACTTCTTGTCCGGGTATAAATTTAACGTTTCGACACCGCGTATTATAAGTCTTTTCGTTCTTAACATAAGCCTTATGTAGACTTTCTCGTATTTTCTGTCGCAAGAGGTCCATATTTACCGCTTTTGGTATGATATTTAACTCTGGTTCACTTAAACCCTCATGTCCAATCATATTTGTACCGAAAAGTGCGAAATATGGGGTAACACCAATGGATGTCTGTACCGACGATCTTAGCGAGAACTCTATTTCAGGCAGATGCTTATCCCATTCGGTGTGTTCTTCCTGCAAAAACGAGCGAACTGCTGCTAAGATTGACTGATTAAATCGCTCGGATGCGTTGGCTTGTGGGGAGTGAGTGGCTGTTCGTAGATGTTTAATGCCAAAGTTTTTTTATCATATCCGCAAACTCTTTGCTAACGAATTGTTTGCCATTATCTGACACAAGTGTTTCCGGGGTGCCAAACTTATAAAAAAACGTCTGCAATTAAAAACTTTATTACATTCTTAGTGCTTGCCTTAGGCATTGCCTTCAACAGCACAAATTTCGTTAAATGATCTAACGCAATAAAAATAAAACTATTCCCGTTTTTAGAGCGGGGATATGGCCCCAGAAAATCGATATTTATGAATTGTTTTTTGTTTGCTCGTTTAAGTTCAAGAATTTTAATGTTTGGTATGTTATTGTTTTTTTACTAATAAACTCCAAATAATAAATAATTAATGCATTTCTATATATTGAAAATACTTACTTTATGAAAGGTCGATTAAATGAATACCCTAGTAGCCATATAAAGCTAAATTGTGTCCAATTAAGCTTAAGCACATTATCTATGGCCCCTACTACGGTTCACAATTCAACTCAGTTGAGTTGTAATTTTTTAATTTTTGTATTACGGTTTACAACTTTGCCATATTGCGGAGAACAAAAAAATTAAAAAAAATACAACTCAACACAACCAGTTGAGTTGTGAACCGTAATAGAGGCCTATATTTGTTACAATTTAAGACGTATTTAAATAATTTCCTAAAGTGGGCTTTATATGGGGCCTATGGTGAATTATAGAACAAATTTGTATTAAATCCGGGCGCATTATGGCACCATTTATGTTGCTTTTTGTAGCAAAATTATTAAATTTTTAGGGTGGTAGTTCCACATTTGGATTCATAGCTCATATCAATCCCAAATTACTTAGGATAACTAGAAGGAATTTGAGTTGTTCGAAAGTGATCGTGTTTTCAACAGGCGAACATGGCTTAAACGTCTTAGAATTACCACCAAGGGCCAAGAATGTCTATACATACTTTATGGGGTCTTATATGAATAATAAAAATGTTTCACACGGAATGACAAACTTAAGGTCATGTTCTGACAATAGCAAAACGCTTATCTATTACGATGACGACTTGAAATAGGTGTTCTGTAAATCTCAATCGTTAAAAGTTTGTCGACTTCAAATTGCAAAAATATGCTCAAGGGAACTAGAATATTTTAAGAAACAAAGACAGATCGCGAGCAAAACGCACGAGTTTCAGAAAACCATAAAATAAAACCGACGTTTTACGATTTCAAATTGTCCTACATGGCCTTTAGTATACCGACCCGTATTCACCAACTGTGGTGGTGGTGTAATTGTAACAACAAAATATGCTAATATAGGCTTTTAAAACAGTACTAGAAATCTAAAATTCACCACTGGTGGTGCATTTTATTTTTTGCAAAAAAAAAATATAATTTTTAAAAAAGTACTAAAATACAAATTTTTTAAAAAATCTCAAAAATGCACTTTTATTGCAAAAAAAGTCAAACTTACAAAAATACAAATTTTTTTTATATACTAACTGCAAATTTTCTATTTACCAACAAAATATACGATGAAAACTTATTAAAACAATTTTCCTAAACAAAAAAATAATTTTAGAAAATCTGCTAAAAATATGTATGTACATACTACCTTTTTTTTTTTGCAAAAAACCATGAAATATTTTTGTTTACAATTTCATGCTCAAAATTTTTAATTAAATTAACTGCCTGGCCCACAATGTCGACAAGAAAATTTCTTTCTTATATTTATATTGAAAACAATAATAAAAAATTCAAATTTGTTTTTGTAAATATTTAAATAAATATTTAAAAAATTAAAACATAAGTTTCCAAAATTGTTTAGCATTTGAAAAATATTGTTTTTAACATATTTTTAAAATGACTGGTATGTTTATAATTGAAATTTTATTTATGAAAATATTTTGTTTATTTTATAAAAAAAAAATTTATAAAAAAAATTTTCTCAACATTATTAACATATAACTTTCGGTATTTTTAGATTATACGCTGTTTTTTGTCCAAAAATTTTTTTCGATGATGGTTTAAAAATAGAGTCCCAAATAATTTTTTGTTTATTAAAATCATTCAAAAAAAAAAAAACATAAATAAAACACATTTTGAATTAATATTGAGATCAAATTATTTAAATTTATTCCTTTTTTTATATAATTTTTCTTTTTTTGTAAATTTTAGAAACAACTCCATTCATATTTTTATATACATTCTTATTATTTTTAAATATTGTAGGGCGGATGGTATTTTTTGCTTAATTATATAAAATGTTTATAATTACAAAACTTAAAACAATTTTTTCATGATTTTCAAAGTCATACATTTTGGAAGAACTTCAAATTATATTTTTTTATAAGATTTTGAGTTTTTAATTAAAAAAAAAATTAAGGCAACAGAGTAAAAACAAAATTGTACTACAAAATTATAAAAAATTAACAATTTATTCAATTTACTATATTTTTTTTAAAAAAACTATAGGAGATTTACATTCTTTCTTAAAAATGTAAAAACTTCGGGAAAATAAAACACACAAGGCCTCAGCGTATAACAACACTCCAGGGCTTAAGGTGTCTGTTAGACATAATGCTCAGTCTCACACTCTCTCTGGTGGTAAGGTCTTTCGTGTATGAGTAAGAAGTTTTAGCTATAAAGCTTGAAAGGCGGACAATAGCAACGACATTAAAAAAGCCTTTTTTTAAGCAAGCTGACGTTCATAGGAGAAGAGAAAAAGGTAAAGCCAAATTGTATTTGGTTTTCTTTTGAAATAGGAAGGCGAACGTCCAAAGTTAAACTACTACGACGAAGCTAACGCGTCAGCGCCTAAAGATTAAGTCTTTAGCTTCGAGCATAAAAACCTTATGCCGTTTGCTTAAAATGGGCGCAACACTCCAGTGTCAACCCATTTCTGCATACGAGTCATTTACGCAATTCAGGCTTAAAGTGCTGCAAGAATAATCCAAAGGTTGTACACCATCATCCTCGACAATATCCATACAATCCACATTATCATTGCTAGACATGCAATCATCTTCATCTTCGGGTATGCTCACATCCACAGGGATGTACATATGGAAGGGTTTTTGTTCTTTAAGCCAGGGAGATAAAAATATAAGTTCGATGGGTACACGATCTGAGATATTTTTTCTCAATAAAGCCAATAAAAGCCATCTGGCAGATCGAGACAAATGTCCAGGCAATTGTACAAAACATTGGCGTATAATGGTAATCAGATTACTGTTGCCTTTTTCGAAGAATGGATATTGACCCACCAGCATTGTGTACAGGATAACGCCTAAAGCCCACATATCGGCTGGTTTTCCCTTGTAGGTGGGTTCAGGGCAGAGTAATTCGGGGGCGGTATAAAGAGGACAGCCAATTTTTTCACTTAAAGTATCATCCTCGGGATTATCGAGTATCATCGAACCTTCAAGAGATTCATACTGGAGTTTAGTTCTAGAAAAGAAAAATAGAAAAACAGATATAGAAAAAATGTTGAAAAAATTAAAAGAAAATTGAAAAAGTTTTAAAACAAAATAAAAAATATAAAAGAAGGCATTAATTTATATTAAGAAAAAAGAAGTTTTTAAAAGTGTTTTTACAGGGATGTGCTGGGAATCGAAAACGCAAGAATTTGGAAGTTGTTTTTATTACACTTTTAATGTAATTTTTAAAATTTTTGTTAAAAAATTCTGTTTAATAGAGAAATATTCGGGCACGTTCTAGAAATCGAAATGAAGTGAAATTGAAATCGAACGAGACTGTAGGTTCAATTATTTACAAAATTACCGTAGTTTTTCTTGGTTTTCAAAGATGTTCTTATAAAGCTAATTGGTACTCAAAAAATGATATAGATAAAATGGAATATTTTTAAGAACTTTCAGTTCAGGGTCGTTTTTAAAATTGGCTCCATTTTAAATCTACTTCATTTCGTTTTCCAGAACATGCCCGATTTACATAATATTTGACAATTTATTACAGAAATCTTATTGAAAAACGACTTTTAAAATTCTTTCGTTTTACATTTTCGATTTTTGCACTCAACATTTTTAAAGCAAAAAAACAAGAAAAATTTTTTAACTACATATTAATCAAGGCGAATTAACTCCAGGTAAGCTCAACTCGTCAGCCGTTCATCAGCTGTATCCACGGCGAATTAAAAAAATGGTGAAACGTCAAAATATTATTTTGTTTCTATACTGAAATTTGACAACAAGTCAGAAAATTTCGTAAACAAAATACATGGGGCTTTTTGTAGTTGTAGAGTTGCACTTACCTGTTATAAATTCGCCTTGATATTAATGTTTGCCCTCCAGAATATTATATACTGAAGTCCAAGGCGAATTCAACTACAGGTGGTGTCGAAACGCCATCGAATTTTGACAGTTCGAACCAATTTATTTTGATTTGTTGGTGTTTTGTTAGAAATGGTTAACATTTCGAACCGTAAACACTAACAATGCAATGCAAAAACCCCAATGTAATTTCTGTTGTTTTTGGATTGTTGTAGTATCGACTCCACCTGCTGTTGAATTCGCCTTGACTTAAGTCATTAAGGACACAAGCCATTTCTTCGAAATTCGCCATCTGTTGCGAATCCCGCATTTTTAATTTATTGGAAAAGAAACCATTTTTTTTTACATGCCGAAAAACTAAGATTTTCACAAGAAAGGACTTTTTTTAAATTTCTTGCAATTGAATTTCTTTAAAATAAAAATACCTACTTGTATTTCATTAAGAATAATTTTTGTTAAAAAAAGAGTAAAATTTTTAAAATATCTGTCAAAATCACAAGAAATTGTATTATTGCCATAATAAAAGTTTTGAAAAATTAAAAATTCCTTTATGAAAATCTTTTTCATTGAAGAGTAAGAAAAAGTTTTTTAAATTTGACAAAATTGTTTGAAATCTAATGCCGAATTCTTTTCTGAGAAATTGTTTGTTGCATATATGTTACATGTTCTGCATTACATATTGGTTTCTACAAAAAATGCAACATCTGTTGTAAATATGTATTGAATTTGCTTCTAGTAATCATAGTTGGGGAAGTGCACTAAATATTGATTTACATCAGCATTGCACAATCACTAAATAAAACTGCAATAAACTAGTTCGCACTATTTTTTTTTTCCAGCTTTAGTGAGAATTGGTATAATTTTTAATAGCACTTAAAACACTCTGTGCACTGATAGAAAAATGCATCTTCATATTGATGATGCCCTAACATCAGAATTGTGACATCAATGTTACTACAAATGGCATCAATGATGCAAAAAGTAACATCAATCCAATGACTAACGTGTTCGTACAATTTTGTAATTTTTTACGTGTCATCTATTTTATGATTATAGTGACATCAATTCGATGACATATTTTGTATATTATTAACATTATTTTCATGATTACAATGTATTATAAGAAGCAAAAATTCCTATATTCTATTTTTTTAAATTATTTAGTTTAATACATGAAATGTTTAAAGTAGAATGATTACGAAAACCATATGAGGCATGGTGCTGGTGTCTTATTATTGAGAGTTCTGCTATAAACAAAGGTCGTTATTCAACAAACGTGAAACAAACATATGCAACGGGTAAGTAAAAAATAATATTCTCTCACTTTGACTTAAGTCAATTTCAATGACTTTGATTTAATGACAAACTGTCATTCAATTGATGCTAATGTGTCCTTTCTCCGATGTTACTGCGTCATCGCACTGAGGACATGTTCGTCATTTCTGTGATGCCGAAGTGTCATCCCATTGATGACATAATTTCATTTTGCCCCTGATGACACTTTGGCCAAGTGATGTTAAGGCTGACATCACAATAATGACAAGTGTTATGGGGTCAAAAACGAAGACACTTGTCATAGTACTGATGTCAAAATACATCAGCGTTATGACGCCTTTTTTATCAGTGTGGTGTTGCAAATTTCTTTACTATCACTAACGCGGATTGACTGCATAAAATCTGCACTTAATTTAAATAGTGCAAAATTTCAGCTTGCAATAAAAAAGCTGCATAAAAACATACTCGAACTAAAAGTTAAAAAATGTAATTTGGTATGTGATGATGTACAAAAGCAAAGGAAATCAAACAAAATTAAGTTTTGTAAATAACGGAAAAGTTCTTGGCTTTTATAATTAAAAAAGACTTTTCAAACAAATGAATGAAGAACAAAAAAGTTGCAATAATCTGCTGATTGCTTTTTTCAAAATCAAACTAGGTAGATATTATTTTTTTAATTCCAAATTCTTTAACATCACTCATGTTTATTTAGTAAGGCTGCTTATTTTCAATTCATATGTAGCTCAACATCAACAAAATCTTCGCAATAATTTTGCACTGTAGTTTAAAGTGAGTTGAAACTGCACTACCCCGTCTATGGTCGTGATGCATACCGATCATGATGTAATAATGTATATTCTTCGTGGTGTGATGTTAGATATCTATTTTTTTACCTATTTTAAGTTTGTAGGTAGGTATGTACCTACCTACCTAGATTTTTATTGACAGTTTTTGACCTAAAGTTAAACATTTAAAAAATGCACTATTTTTTTCTAAATATGTACCTTAGCGTGGCCGTTAGTTGTATGGAGAACTTTTTTTTTGATTTCTTATACTCTCCCCCTCCAAATCGGTTCAGTTTTATGTAAAAAAAATTTCGTAGTGATAAGTTGTGTTTTAGGGAGGGCGTCCGCCCCTCAAAGTTTGCCATCAAGCCATTTATTCAAATGTAATTTGTTTGCGTAAAACAACATTTTACAAGAATATGATATATGGCAATATTTTAGCTCTTCTAGTCAACAACATAAGCCTCCAAGAAAGTTTTTTGCTAAGACTAATATCTTAGAAAATAATTAAGAAAATAACAACAAAATACCAAACATTTTATATACCTACGTTTTATATTTATAAAAAGGCGATTTAATTTCAAGTGACACAATTTTGAAATCGATTTCTTCCGGTTTGGATGAAATTTACACCAAGGTTAGTCCTATTAGATAGTAGTTTACACACAAATTTTCAACAAGATCGGTCAAAATGTTTCAGAGGTAGAGGGGGTCAAAGTTTGCCATACAGGTGTTATTTCTCATCCATGTATTTTATTACCTATTGGTGTTAGCAAAATTTGTCCCAAGTAGCTTAGATAGCTATTTAATCAATCTTTTTTAAAAATATTTTTTTGTTTTTTTTAAAAATTTTTTTAATTTTTTTTTTTTAAATTTAAAACTTTTTTTTTTGTTTTTTTTAGCCAAGTGTTAAATTTAAAAAAAAAAATTTTAAAAATTTTTTAAAAAAACAAAAAAATTTTTTTAAAAGTTTGATCAAAAAGCTATCTAAGCTACTTGGGACAAATTTTGCTTACACCAATAGGTAATAAGTTACATGGATGAGAAAGAACACCTGTATGGCCAAAATGTCAAATTTTGACCCCCTCTAACTCAGAAACTTTTTGACCGATCTTGTTGAAAATTTGTGTCTAAGCTACTATCTAACAGTACTAAGATTGGTGTAAATTTCATTTAAATCGAAAGACATCTATTTCAAAATTGGGTCACTTTACATTAAATCCCCCTTTTATAAAGGGTGTTTTTTTAAGCTAGATAGAACTTTAAATTGTAAAAAGTAACACAAAAAATTAAATTTTGATGAAATATTTTTTTTTATCGTTTCAGTATACTCTGACAAATCATCATGAATAGACTCACGCTTGAACAACGCTACGAAATTATCCAAATTTACTTTGAAAATCAGTCGTCGATTCGCGCAACTTATATCGCAAGATTGTGTTCAGCGATGAGGCGCATTTTTGGCTTAACGGGTTTGTTAATAAGCAAAATTGCCGCATATGGAGCGAGACCAATCCACAAGAGACCCTACAGACTCCATTACATCCAGAAAAATGCACCGTTTGGTGCGGTTTTCACGCTGGTGGCATCATCGGACCTTATTTCTTCAAAAATGAGGCCGGAGCTCGCGTTACGGTCAATGGAGATCGTTACCGCACCATGATCAATGATTTTTTGTTTGAAAATATGGATGACATTGATCCGGAGGAGATGTGGTTTCAACAGGATGGCGCTACGTGCCATACGGCGAACGCAACCATCGACTTATTGAAATCAAAAGTTGGCGATAAGTTGATTTCGAGAAATGGACCTGTCAATTGGCCTCCAAGGTCGTGCGATTTGCCACCTCTCGATTATTGATCTTTCGAATAAAAAAAAAATTTTGATTACAATTTAATTTTTTGTGTTAGTTTTTACAATTTCAAGTTCTATCGGGCTTAAAAAAACACCCTTTATATGTATACCTATAAAACGTATATAAAATGTTTGGTATTTTGTTTTTATTTTCTTAATTATTTTCTAAAATATTGATTTTAGCAAAAAACTTTCTTAGAGGCTTATGTTGTTGACTAGAAGAGTTAAAATATTGCCATATATCATATTCTTGTAAAATGTTGTTTTTAGAAGATAGTCATACGCAAACAAATTACATTTGAATAAATGGCTTGATGGCAAACTTTGAGGGACGGACGCCCCCCCTAAAACACAACTTATCGCTACGAAATTTTTTTGTATTTTTTTTTACATAAAACTGAAATCAAAATAAAAAAAATAACGGCCACCCTAATGTACCTACATAGGTGTTACCTATTGCTTTAAAAATATTAATTGTTTGAGATTGACCTACATACATACATATATGTATGTATATGTAGGTAGGTACGTACACATTTTTTTAAGCTTTTAATTCTTGATTTTATATTTTTTTGTTACTTAACCTCAATTGTACTACTGGTTTTCTAACTGCATGAAAACCGTCGGCCTCAACAATTGAATTTGAAGTTTTTCGTTACAAGTTCTAATAGGTAGGTACTTCTTTAAAATTAAAAATAAACACATAAGATTTAAAAAAAAAAATTGTAAAAAAATTCACGCCCATATAAAATACATACAAAGTAAATTTTGTAATAAAATCAAGATCATTTAAAAAAATCCACAAATTAAATGCTGTACCTATATGATAATTATTAACTACAAACACTATTGCACACATACACATATTAGCAACACCGAAACAACAACAACAAACTTAAAGCAGCAACACCCAAAAATGCTTTAAAAAAATACAATTTCAACAAGTATTACAACAATATACATACATAAACACAATATGAAACCTCGAACTGACCCTGATATCAATACAACAAACAAATACCAACAACAACAATAAATTCAAGCCGATGAAGAAGAGCATAAAACATCAGCAGTAACAACAACATAAACTCCATGAACTAAAACCAGCAACAAAGCACAACAAAAACAAAGTTAATTTTGCGTGTTTGTGGAAAATATGGTAACAGAAAACAAAAAAATGGCTTAAAAAGTTCGCAAGAAGAAAAAATTTACTATAAAAATAATAATGATTAAATACAATTACATACAAGAAATGACCTCGCAGATTTTTTTAACTGTTTGTGTGGTATATTCAGTGTTACCACCAGCAAAATTAAAAACTACAGTAGAGATGAACCGAAATTAACAGATTGAAATGAAATTACACCTGATATCAAATTAACATTTTATTTTCTAAAATAAAAACTTAAAACAGTACAAATAAGCATAGTCGTTCAGGTCTGACCGTGTGATACCCTACACTACAGTATTAACACACAAAATTTAAGAGTGTTCCTTAGTTGGGACCCATAGGCAATTATGGAACAGCTAAAACACAATTATGTTATGAGGTTATGACTAATATAATAATTTAAATTAATAAATTAATATTAGCCAGGTATCTACATCTACATGAGATTTATTTGTTTAACAGTGATCTAAACACCAACATAATAAGATGGATTAATTATGTATGAAGTTTTTTGTGCGGGCTATATGAAATTACGGACCGACTGATTCTCACAATTTTCAATAAACATACATACATATGTTATAAATTTCATAAAATTATGTACATATCTTAAAATTGCGACCTGTACTTTGGATATACGGGCATCGTTATATCGAATCAGATATTAATTCTGAGTCGAGCGGCATACTAGAACCAATATATTTTTGTGCTACACACAGCACAAACGCATATTACCCTAATTTACTATAGTGGTGTGGGCATAAAAACACAAGAAATTAACTTAAATGAAATCTATATTACCCGACCCTCGAAGAAGAAGGTTATTCTAAGGTTGAATATTGTTTATCGCTTTACTTAGTCCGTTTTTAATTAACTTCAAAACAGTTTTTGAAAAATTTGAATTTAGTCCTGAAATATAATTATCTTATTAAAAATATCGAAGCTACTTTATTATTTTTTGCGCAAATTGAGTCTCAAACAATCAACGATGAGGTACATGGATGTGGGAAAATATGGTTTTCAGTACCTATCGGAACTTTGTGTTTTTTTTTTGCAGATAGTGTGATATTTGGTCAGTTCAAGTTCTAAAAGTTAAAGCAAAGGGATAATAAAATCAAAGTGCCAATATTTTTTAATATATTTTATAATTTTATTTTACATTTTTTTTAATAGGCAAATAGTTTTCCTATTTTATAAGACGAATTTTTGACGCAGCAATAATAGGATTCTATTATTAGACATGATGTTTGTAATATGGATTTTTGGTTAAGGTACTTGTCTTCAGAAACTCATTTTACGATTTCAACCCCACCCCTTATCGCTTCTTTAAGCTGCACCAAAAATGTACATTATTTTTCTTTTCGTGTGTGTTGTAAACTAGGGAAATCGCAAAAGTTGCAAACCGAAATGGATTAAAAACGTGAATCATGTTTCCAGACAATTCTACAAAGTAGAAAAATAGTAATTTCGTCACAATTTATTGATTTTCCGAACACTATCAAGTTGATTTAAAAATATAATTTAACTTTCCTTTTTAATCTAAGAAGTAAAAATCTTAAAATAGTTCCTTACGTTCGGTTTGTGTAACAAAGTCAAATTTACAGTTCGTAAAGCAGTTTTTTTTAATTCAAACTTTCTTTTTGTGATACTTTATTTCCTCGAGACTTTGTTCAAGCTTACCCACCCTGGAGTTTTCACTGTTGCATGTTTCGCTTCCAAAATTTTTGTTTAATTACCCTTTTTCGCGTTTTTTCGGAGGTTGGGAGCTATGTGTAACATTTGGTTCATCAATATAGTTTTCATTGGCTTCAAAATTACTAACACATACTTCCTAATTATTGCTTGTTCCAAACTAATAAAATTTGGAACAACGAATCTGAGCACCATCCCAACATTTATGCACTATTAACTACTATTAACTACAAATTTTTATTAAAAATATCGTTCTATATTGTATACTCACGACAGTAAAAATGAGACCCGATTCGGGCAATTACCCACTAAGTGGCAACACTGGGTATTTGTATTTAATTTTTTTTTTTTTTTCAAAAATCATGAATGAGGCAAGACCATCATCTCAACATCATGAATGTAGTATTTATGGAGCCAATTGTTGTAGTTATCGTTGTTGTGGTATTCGTAAAGCAAATTGCACAAAATTGTCAATATAAAATTTTTGAGTACATACAAGAGAGGAGTAGAACGAAAAAGTTTAAATCAGACGGTGGGGCAAAATGACGACATGTGTAAAAAATCTTAAAAAATAAAACATTTTCAGGAAAAAAATGTTAAAAATATTTGTTTGTCAAAAAATAATAATAAAAATTAGTACGGCTACCAATAAATAAATCGGTTTATTTTTATTTTTTTTACAGAGTGATGATGGTCATTCAATTTAAGAAAAAAAGGCGAAATGAAACAAGAATTTCCATTGTGCCCCGATATCACGCGTTAGAGTCGTTTGGCCCCCAAAGTCTCCAGACCTTACTTCACCTGGCTTTTTCTTGTGGGGATTATTGCAGAACAAAGGTTTACAAGACAAAACCAACAAATGCATTAGAACAACATTTGGGGTTATTTTTGCTTCAGTCCTTAATACTTTTTTGTTAAGATGCATTACCAAGTTTTGAGGCCATTTGAATTTAGGGATTTTTTAAAACCTCTTAAAAATTTTAAATAAAAAAATAAAAGTACCTGCATAGGTAGTTCTTTGAGTTTCCTAATGTTGCAGCATTCATTAGCAATAAATGTTTCATTGAAGTTTCATGTTATTTATAAAATTTTCATTTCTAAACATTTTGAAATGTTTGAATTTTAAAAAATCACTTAAATACGTTTAATAATTATGATTATAAAGACAATATTAAATTATTTTTAATTTAAAAAAAATAATTAATATTAGAGAAAAAAATTTTTTCGCTTATTCCAAAGAAATATGCATGCAACATTACCACACTTTCACTTTGGTGGATGAGATTTGGAAAATCCGAATAAAACCGCACAAGTCGGTCTTTAAAAAACTTAGGTAACTTTTTTTATTGTTATAACTGGACAGGTAAAAAATATGGTCATGAAGGTTTTGCCAGGTACTTTTATTAAAAAAATTAGAGTATAAATAAGAGTTTTCCAACCCCTTCATTGTCATATCGAAAGTGCTTGCGAAAGTGAATAGTGAAGTTTAAAGTCTTTGACACTGTTGTCGGTAAGCAGTTATATTAAAATTAGTAAGATGGAGGTGAGTAACAAGTTAAAAACTAAAATTTTTCATCATAAAATCAAAAGTTGTGGACAGATGTTAATTATTTACGCATTGTTTTGTTTGGAACTTTCTTTTCTATACATGTAGAAAAAAATAGCTGCATTTTTATGCTGTTTAAAAAAAACAAATATTTCGAAATTTTGGTAAAAAATTATTTTTTATTTCTAAAACGACTAGCGCAGATTTCGCCTTTCTTAAAGGTAATTTTATTGCCAATTTTAGGCCACTTTTTGAGCAGGCAGTATATCACAAAGCGTGTAAACCGCACAAAATGGTAAATTTTTCCAGATGTAATGAAGGGTCTGTTGTCGATTAGTATCACTCCATATATATGCAGCAATTTTGTTTATTAGCAAGCCCGTTAAGCCAGAAATTAGCCGTGCGCCATAAAAATCGCAAAGTCGTCTATAAACTGCGCAAATTGTAGACCGATTTTCAAAGCAAATTTGGTAGCGTTGCTCAAGTGTGAATCTATTCATGATAATTGGCCAGAGTATATTAATAATAAATATGACAGTTCGTTCAACAGCTAAACGCCCAACCAGAATGCGCATAATGTGGCTTAACCAACTGATGTAAATCATATCGCTCCTTTATTGCAACATAGTCATATCTCAAAAAAATCAAACTAGGCAAAATGTGATTAAAGTTTTCAAAACGTACCTTTATAATCAGATTTAATAAAATATATTTTGCTATAACTTCGGTTCAGTTTGAGCTATACTCCGGTTTTTTGTTTTACATATAAAGAAGGTATAAGGAACACTTTTGCTTAAGTAACTTGCAATTTTTGATTTTTTGAGATATGACTATGTTGCAATAAATGAGCGATATGTGTCAAACCATAACGAACTTTACGAAACTTTATGTTAAGTTTTATGAAACTGTAATTTGTTTAAGCAAAGTGCGAAACTGATCGCACATTCCGTACGGAATCAAATGTTTTTTTATTTTGTTTTTGATTTTTTAAATGCATTTGAGAGGATTTTCGTTTATTTTTGACCGTAGCTTAAGTTTGTTTATTCACATTCTGGTTGGGCCTTAACCGTTTTTGTTTTATCGAGTCACAAAAAAAAAAAAAAACATTTATTAAGATATGGATCGAAATAAACATTTAAATTGTATTGTACTGTAATCGACCGATATCGAATGCCGTAGATTTTTATAATGTAAAACAATGTGCTTTATTACTTTCATCTGCGATAACGTGGCCTGATGGTAGCTCATTGGTAATACAAAAATATGTACCTACTACCTATGTATTTTTTTTTTTTAGAAAATTGTATGTGCACTGTAAGTGACTCTATTTTATTGCCCGTAACTGTAGGTGTGTGATCTTCGAAATTTCATAATAATGTTTAACAAAAGACGATATATGTATATTTTAACAAAATTAGCAAAAGAAAATATTGATTTAATTTTCATTAAAAATATTTTTTTTGCTTTAAATTTTTCTTAAACTTTAAACAATTTTAAAATATTAATTAAATTTGTTTAATTTATTATTTTTAAATAAAAAAAAAACAAAATTTCAAATATTTTTTATTTTAATTTTTTCTTTCGGAAAGGGTGTTTAAGAATAAAAAATATGTACCTACCTATTTGCAACAATAAATATTTAGTAATTCTTGCGGATATATATAGGTATGTACTATATTTCATAAAAAAATAAATAATTTTTGTTTTAAATTTATTAAAATAATTAGAAAAAAATATTTTTTTTTAATTTATGTACATAAATTATTTCTCAGGGTCATAGGCAATGTGTTCAATGACCTTAAAAATGTTTTAAACGATGATGATGATAAATGACTTGATTAAAAACAAAAAGTTAATAAAAGAAAAATACACAAACAAATTTGTTAAATATTTTTTTTTAATTAAGCAACCTGCCTGTTTAACATTTAATTTAGTAAATACATACCTATAAGTACTTGAAAAAAAGTTACAAAATGCTGAATTTTCAAAAGATCTAAAACTTCAAAAAGTTGTTATACTCAAGTTTTACAAATATGACCTCGTCTACCCCCACCACCATCATTTATTAACACTAATATGTCACCTTTTGGTAATATATTTTTATTTTACTTAGCTGTTTGAACAAACAATTGATTCAAAACAGTTTATTACGAAAATGTCAAAAACCCAAAAAAAAAAACACCAAAAACGTGCGAGGGCTGTAGTTTAAGTAAATCATTTTGTGATTTTATTGCTAAACCTTATTCATTATAAAAGCTATCGAAGCTGAATAAAGTTAACAAATAAAAATAAGTAAAAACGAAGGTTGTGGTTAAAATTTTGATAAAATTCTACTTACATATTTTTATAACACACACATACACAAATTGCTTGTAAAAAAAGTAATTTCCTGTAATTCTTAGAAATTTTAATGATTTAATTAAAAAATAAGAGTTTTTTTGTTTAAAAATAAGTAAATTATTAACTAATTATAACTGAAATTACTTTAAACAGATCTCATAATTTTTAAAACTTAAAAATATGTAAGTATGTAGGTATGTAGGTAGGTATGTACCTATGTGAACAAAATTGTAATTCAGGTAAATATTAATCATTGCACCATGTGCAAGAGAATTACTAACAAAAGGTGTAGGAGCAAGCTAAAAATAGTACCCCACTCTCTCAAAATAAACAGCAATTTCCTCTCTTGGGTTTATTACAAACCAGAGAGCGTTATTTTGTTGTAAGATTTTTACATTACAATCAGCGTTGCCGTTTTGGATACTTTTAAAAGAAATTGGTTACTTTTTTTTAATGTGTACTTGTGTAATTTTCGTTACTTTTTTTTAAACAAAATTAACCAATTTTTTTTAGTGCAAGCATTTTCCGCTTCGCCTTTTTTGGCCTAATTATTGGTTATGGTGCTGGTGCATCCAGCACCAATACGATTTTGAGAAGCTTAACCACATAATGCTAGGATCGAAACTGGGACCAACGATAAATTTCGACCAACACTAATTTTCAGTAAAAATTCGATATACAATAAAATAATTATTGAGATTAAAAGTAATTTTATTGTCTAAAACATTTGAAAGCTAAACCAATTATAGTCACCCTGATACTGATTTGTTTGGCGTTCGTCGGCAAAGAAATAGATATAAATTTATTGCAAAGTTCGCCGCAAAACGACTTTCGCGGCAAAAATTAAGTCGTTCGTCCCAGCTGCGTTTCTATCATAATAAGGATATAATCTTTTAATTTTTACTGTTATTTTATTCTCGCTATTCATTAATGATTATTTTGAATATTTTGTATGTATGCAGATGACGTTAAGAAATGGAGTTATGAAAGAGCTTTCAAAACAGTTTGCTTAGAAACGCTGTTTAAACATGAGAAAAACCTGTAACATGATTAGTCTATACTTTACACTTACATCATGTAAGTGTTAAGCTATGGTCACACTTGTCAAATATTTGACGAAAAAAGCGTGACCAACAGGCAAACTACAATAGAATTTTCTTTAATTCCAATATTTATTTTGATTATAATACTAATCTTACAAAAAACAGTTTTTTGCCATGTCTAGCAGTATAATTAGTTTAATTTGGTGATATTAGGACTATGTTAAGTCTCACTAACTATCAACAAAAGTAGTGGTTATGCTTATTTGGTCAATTGTTTTATAAGCTTTAATGATAAATAAGCATTTCATGTCAGTTGTAGACTGGGTAAATGCATTTTGCTAGGTAGACAATTTTCTGGATCTAAGCATTTTATATGACTCCAAGTTTAACTTTAATCAATTTATAACAGCAATAATAAATAAAGCCAGGGGAGCACTTAACTATATAAAACATTGGTCAAAAGAGTTTAAGGATATACATTTTCGTTCTTAATACAATTTGATGAATGCTTAACTGTACAAAAACTACTTAACCAAAATGAAGCGTAGTTGTAATCATAAGCCGAGGTCGTTCTTAGAGTTATGAAATATTTAAGTACAAAGTCAAGCAATGAGTCGGAAATTAGCAACTAATTCGCTAAATTTTTTGCATCTACTTAATCTAACGCCAATATGATGATGATGATGATGAAACCAATTCATTTATTGTGCACTCTATTCAAACACTCTATTACAAAAAAGCTTTATTTCTTTTGTTTATCTAATTATTGAAGTAGGAGCGATATTTTGGTATACCATTCCCTAAGCAGACTGTCTAACACTTTTATATATACATATTAATGCCTGTGTTCATAAAAATAATTTAAATTTAGTAAAGGTTTACAAAACAAATTTTGTATTAAAAATTGGACTTAATAAACGTTTGATAAATTTAATAATCGTTTATGAATACGGGGGTAGTACTATTACTATACTATATCATTAGAATTTTTTTTTTTAAATTCAGCACAAAATAATTTGTCTAATTATATGTATACGTAAGTTTTATTTTAAAATGTCTGTCAGGACCAACATTTACAAACTACAACACTACAAAGATCTCTATAAAGTTTCAAGATTATAGCTTCAAAATTATAACTTAATAGTTTTAATTCTGCTCCTATTAACAATTTGTAAGTCTGATAGCACATATGGATTGATACTCTAATGGTACTTCTTTCTAAAAAAAAATAACTATTTTGCTCCTTTTTCGCTTATACTTTTTTTCATGCAAATAACTAGTATAATTTTTACTACATACGAAAATGTGTACGGGAGGTGCCACGTCTAATAATAATTTCGAATTATATATCCTATTTTTTCTTCCAGGCCATCAGTAACATTAAATATTTTCTCCTTTATATGTACTTTTACAAGTATGTAGATATCTACATAAATTTTTCATTTGAAGCAGAAATTAAATGTTATTTTTAATAATAAAATTTTTTGGAAGTTTTGGTACAATTTTTTTCATAGTCGTGGCAACGCTGATTACAAGTCTCTTTTTTGTCCTCTTTTATTTCATTTTTAGCCTCAATTTATATGCAACAAGCTGCTAAATTGTTTAGTAATATAGACAAAATGCAATTTTGCAGCCGTTTACACTTTTGAAAATTTTATTTTTTTTTTATTTTGTAAGGCGGTTGGTAAGAATCAAGTTTTTTGTTGTTGCAAGATTCAGGGCCCGGGGGAGGGGAGGTTTGGTTTAATGATATTTTACAATTTGCGGGTGACAGCAGTAGCATGTGTGTTAATACTGGTGGTTTGTAAGTGTGCTCATATTGAACAATATTTGGTAGAGGGGATTCTCTGTGTTAATTTTTTGTAGTATGTATTTTGTAATTGTTGGCCCTCATGTTAGTGTTAAAGTATTGGTGTGGTTTTTGTTGGTGGTGGCGTAAATTTTTTTGTGTATTTCATTGTATTGATTTCAAAATTATTTGGTTTGAAAATACGTTCAATGTTACTGCAAATGTTGCCATAACAACAAATGTTTTTTTTAATGAAATTAAAATACATATGTATGTATGTAGGTATCAGGCTTGCCAGTTTAGCCTTTTAGTGCTAGATTTAGCACATTTTTTTCTGATTTAGCACTAAGAATTTCAAAAAACGTGCTAAGTGCTAGTTTAGCACATTATTTTGCATATTTAACACTTTTTTTTGATCCTAAAACTACTTAAAAACTTACATAATCAATACAACTAAATAATAAATTATCAAGAATCAAGAAAACTGCATACATATACACTACATTTTTTGCAACTTTAGCGCATACTGTTTTCTGCATCTTTGTAGTGTATGAAAAAGAAAACAACAAAGAAACGAACAGAGTTACTTTTAGTCTTATGAACAAATAAATTAAAATTATTCATTGGGCTTAATAAACAGTAAACGGAGAACTAGAATTAAAATAGAACTGTTATGTTCAATTATACGCATAAGAGATTGAACCCTCCTTTAGGCAACATTTTTGCCACACTTTAAACTTATCGGATGATATTGTAAAAAAATCGGTTCATTTTAAGAGTGAAAATGAGTTGGTATATGAGAAAGATGAGAATGACATGATTGTAATTTAAACAAAATGAATATGGGCATTTCTCCAGAATGGTCTACCAGGATGAAAAAATTAAATGTTGATAATCATCGTCTTTTATTGTTTATTATTATAAAAAAATCTATGTTGTTATAAAAGAATGGTTTCACAGCATATCTCAGCTGTTTTACTTGAGGAAATTGTGCTGGAAACTGGAAAATTTTATATTTTCTACCTCTAAAGACATTTTTATGTACTTATTTTACATGCAAAAAATATGTTATGTGTACACTCTTTCTTCATTATCTCTCCATTACAATCAATTGCAAATTGAGTATTAAGTTGCTTGTTAAGCAAATTTGAAGATATTTATGGGAATCTGCATGGTGATAATAATAAAAAAACATATATGTAAAAAGTGTCACGTGCGTAATTTACAATTTATTTTTTTCTTCGCCAACCCATGCATAGTTGCTTTTGAACAAAACATGACTATAAAGGCCCATTACTAACCTTTATAAAAACATTTTTTCCAAAATAAAAAACTTCTACAATTCACTTACTTTCGCACTTTTTCTTACGGTCCTAAAAGGCACTTCTATTTTTGTCACGTGAGTAAGTCAACTTTGATTGCATGGCATTTGGGTACCCTGTGCTCAATTTACCATTATATATACTTTTTAGAAAGAACTCATCACAAACAATGTAACGATTCTAGAATTCATTCTAAAATTCCAATCCACTTATATTTTTTTAATATTCAAACACAATAAAACGCGTACAAATGTCGCGTGCATAACCATAATCTTTTATTATATGTATGTATTCATAAAATCAATGTTACAAAACTAGCACTTTTGTTTTTTGATGTAGAACAATTTAGCACTTTTTTTGTCGATTTAGCAATTTTAACTTGAATTCTTCTGGCAAGCCTGGTAGGTATGTAATATATTAAAAACAGTATAACAAAAATCGGGTTTTTAAAAACATATTCTTTTGGTATTTAACAAAAAAAAAACTGTAATTTTTTCTCAAAAAAAAAAAAAAATTAGGCTTAAGCAAAAGAATAATAAAATAGAAATATTACAAAAAAGCTTTATAAAATACATAGCTGAAATTTAACTCATAGAATAAATTCGAAAAATAAAAAATGTTGAATATAATATAAAGTAACCTGCGAAAGGAAATAATTCCCAGTTTCTAAAATAGAAAAAGTTTAATTAAAAAAAATGTAGGAATTCAAAGAAATGTTATAAATTTTTTTTCAATACTTTTAGAATGATTCTATACACTAACAGAATATGTATCTTTTATCTTCCTGTTACATGTTTCACTTTAGCTATCCGTTGGTTAGCCGTGAATTAAATTGTATACAAAAATTTTACAATAACCCTAATAGCGGTTGTCGAATTTAAAATACGCCTGCGACTGTTTCGTAATAGATTAAAGAAAAAAGTTCAGTTCCAAACAGTCGCTGGCGTATTTTAAATTCGCCAACCACGATACGGGGGGAATATCAAGACATAAATAAAGTAATGCATTTTCTGGCCTGCTACGGCTTTCGTCAGCATACTTTATGACACATGTTTAATTTAAAATTATTTAATTTATTTGTTTATATTTATTTATCTCATAATCGCACTTATTTTTCCAAAATTTCCTGATTTTTCTAAAACTTTTGCAAGTTTTTGTTTATTTGAAATTATTTTTTTACCCACTGTGTGTGCTAGAGATTGTATTTCATTTATTTGCATGTACATGTTGTTGTTTTAACTTCTAGTTTTGATTTTTTTAAGGTTTTATCTCAATGTTTGTGTGTTAATGGCAATAACGAGTTTAAAATGCTTTATTTTCGTTGTTATTTCTATTTATGTTGCTGCTTATTTGTTGTTACTGTTTTTGCTACCAGAGCACAATTATGTTTTAAAATACATACATACATGTAATTTTATTATTGAGAAAAGTTTGCCTATGTATTTGAGAAGTTGTGTAAAATTTAATTTACTTCAGTAGTGACATAACTCAAAAAAATTCATATCGAGACAAACGCGTTTAAGTTTTTAATTTGCTCTTACCTCTTAGAAAATATAACGACACATTCGACACGGGGAAAGTATAAAAGACATAAAGATGAATTTAAAACACAATACATACAAAAAAAAAACATAGCGAACAATTCTGCATCACTAGCTCGAAAATTTAATTTTTTGAGTTATGTCACTATTGAAGAAAATGAGCTATATGTGTGTTAATATAAGCACCACATGTTTAGAAGCTATTCATTGAGATAACGAAATACCTATTGGATACAAATAAATATTTTTTACAAGAAAGACCAAGAGTTTAAAAATTTGTTACGAAGAAAGTAACTGTAAAGGTGTTAAATTATAGACAATCACAATACCTAGCTAGGTAGGTATAATTGATTTAGAAATTGTTTTTTTTTTTTAATTTATGAATATTTTTCTAATAGGGAATATTATAAAGAAGGGTATTTAAATGTATGATACCTATGAGTCAAAGGAAACCATAGGAAAAATCCACTTAATTTGGAAACTAAATTTTTTTGAAATATTTATTTTTGTAAAATATGTGTTTCAAAATACCTAGTCCTTTAAAATAGAAATTAAATATAGGTATATGTAGAATAGGAACAAATAAAAAGGGATTTAAGTAATTAGAACTATTATAATAATATTACATAACGGTAGTAAAACATTAACATACATGTGATTTATGTTTAATAATACAATTTTACCTGGTTAAATTTTAATAATTTAATAACTTATAGGTACCTACCTATTTACAATTAATATTAAGGGGGTTATTGTGAAAATACATTTCTTTGCGTTGAGGAATGTTCATATAAAATTATTGAAACTTTTGAAGTATTTTAGAAAATTAGGGGATACATTGATTTTCTAGGTCTTGATATATTTTGTAAGGGTTGCGATTTTTTAGTTTCTAATAAATTGTGCCTTCTTTTACAAGTTTTTAAAACAAAATACCTATGTAGGTAGATACCTAGCCAGTGAATATCTTTTTACATTAATCCAAAACTTTATAACTCTAATCCGGGAAGTGAGTTAAAAAGCGAGGAATAAATGTTTGAAGTTTAATTTTAAAAAATAAAAGGTAGGTATAAAAAAAGTAAAAAAAAAGAAAACACTTACCTGGCTTCATCCACAAAAAAGAAACGCTTCAATTTCAGATCTCTTAAAATAATGCCATTACGATGACACACCAAAACAGTTTCACAAATCTGGTGAAATAAAGATCTTGTTTCAGGCTCTGACAAACGATGTTTATCACGCAAATACGTATGTAAATCCTCAAATACACCTACAGTGCTATCACATGGAGAAACAGGTTTGGGTGCCTTCAAAATAACATAAGTCCTTTGCTTGTTTAGAGTTACTATATCCTTGACGTCTCTAATTAGCTGATGACCATAAATGGAACTGCGGCATTGTTCAGGTTCTTGTTGTAATTTAAAGTAGGCATGTTGCACTTTATGTAAAGGTTCATTTATAACTTTACACAGGAACTGTTCACCAGTAAAGACGTCAGTGCATTTTAGATTAGACATATTCATGTCCACCAAATGACGATAGCAGGAGGGAGCTTTGGCAAAGGCAGCAGCAGGTATATGTTTGGGTTTGGCACATATTAAATAACGATCTTTAACCACATTTACCGCTGAATCAAGACTAGAGTCCAAACGTAGGGATTGTAATTCAAAGGCTCCTCCTGGAGTTGACAATTTCTTGCGTATTGTTTGCAGCATAACAGCATCTAAAAAATTTTTTTTGGGCGTTGAAAGTCCAGAGGGAGTTGTAGGTGGTGGTTGGACCCCACTACTGCTGCTAGAATTGGTGATATCATTAGGCAGGGGAGAACCAGGCTGTGAGTAGCTGGATTTATTTGCTGTTGCAGTATTTAGTACTGAGGTGGCAGGTGTTGCAGAGATTTGGGTTGAGGAGGCAGTTGTATTGGCTGTATTGCTATCCATTTTTAATTATTTTGTTTTATTTTTAAAGTGTTTAACACTATAATTGGCAAACAATTGTATCACTAGTTTGTTTTTAAAGATTTTTTCAACTCTAGGGTTGGTTTTGTTATAAAAAAGGCTCTTAAACTGTTCTCTTTCTTATTTTATTATGAAATTCTCACTTTTTATTTTTATGCGCACTTTGTTTTGTCATCAATTTTCTTAGTCATACGTCATTTACGCTTATTTTTTTAATGCTTAAATGACAGCAGTGTTGATTTTAAAAATTCTTCTACGCTGTATGTGTTTTCCATAAATGTATTTAAATATTTTTAGCACATTTTTATTTATTAAATAAAAATGCTGATGCAAGTTGAATTTAAAGTTACGAAATATTTTTTAAACGATTTTTAAAACAAAATCTTTTCTCGTTGTATATATTCTTTATATAAACTAAATATTTTTTTGTAGAAACATACGTTCTATTTAAAAAATTTGGTTTAACTGTATCCGGTACAATAAGCGCCTTCACGTATTCAACGCTCGCTGGTAAAAATTCAACTGACGTATTCACTTTCAATTCAAAAAAAAACCAACAGGCAGACAAAATTTAATAAATGAAACACACGCAGGCCAACACACACATATGTACCAGCACAAGGTTTGAATAGTGCTGCCATATTTTAGGGATTTTAAAAAAAGAGCGTGTAAACAAAAATAAAATATCAAAGAGAGAAGATAAACCAACAATAGTTGTCTCTGTTTAATCCTTACGAAAACGTATAAAAACAAAAGTTATGATAGAATAAAAACGATGCTGCCAATATTTTTATTAATTAGTTTTGAAGTATACTATTGAAACAGCTAGAAATGAAAATCTCTCCATTTAACGAGAAATTAAAAAAATTAAGCTAGATTATTAAAAAATGTATGCGGAATTAGTTATTTTGGATTGCAAGTTACTCATTACTCAACATTTTTTTTATTATTTTTCGTCCTATCAATTTATGTATCAAATAACAGTAAGAATTCGTAAAGTTTTTCATTTATCAAATGCCTTATTCATAAAAAATATTTCAGGTTAATAACAGGTTTATTAAACGAATTTCCTATGGAAATCTGTTTAATAAACCTCTTATAAATCAATAATATTTTTTATGAATATGGGGGAAAGTATTTATGAAATTAATGAAGGTAATCATGGTGAAATTACGATATAATTTCACAATGAAATGTAATGCAATGTTCGCACGGCATTTTAAATAACATTGTTCGCCTTTTAGGCCTTATTCATAAAAAATATTTCAGGTTAATAACAGGTTTATTAAACGAATTTCCTATGGAAATCTGTTTAATAAACCTCTTATAAATCAATAATTTTTTTTATGAATATGGGGGAAAGTATTTATGAAATTAATGAAGGTAATCATGGTGAAATTACGATATAATTTCACAATGAAATGTAATGCAATGTTCGCACGGCATTTTGAATAACATTGTTCGCTCTTTGAAACAAATGCAAATTACGATGTTCACACCGCTTATTCATAATTCAACAACTCTTCTTCTTAAATTTATGACAATTTTTTGGTTTTTAAATTATTACAAAAGCAAGAAACAATTTTAAATAATCTTCTTTCTTTCCAAAGTATTTCATATATTTTTTGAGTTTACTGCTACTTAAGCAACAATTTGTATGAAATTGAAAATAACGTTTATAATAGTTTTATTTAGTTTTGAAATTTTAACAAATGTTTTAAAAAATAATAATAAATTAGTAATATTGTTGCGGACAAAATTTGCAAACGATTTATTTCTGTGTCTTGAACACCAGCGAAAATGTTGCTGCCTATTGTGAACAATTGTAACAATTCCTATTTTTTTAATTTATTTGTTGTTTAAAATTTTACAAAAAACAACTTTTTTACTTCGATAAAAATTAGTTATGACAATGGTTTGATTGTAGTTGGCATAGTAAAGGCCCAACTATAATATACATAAGCTTGTTTAAGCTTCTGTCAAAAATTAAAAAAACAAAATGAAACAACATTTGATTCTGTACGAAATTGCGATGAGTTTCGCACTTTGCTTAAGCAAATGACAGATTCATAAAACGTAACAAAAAGTTTCATTAAGTTCAATATGGTTAGGCACTTATGATTGACATGTATTCGCACATTTGCTTAAGCCAACTTAAGCATATTATAGTTGGGTCTTAATTCAAAATAAATTACGTACAAATGAGATAATTCGGTCTCAAAATTTTCTATAACGAATTATGTAATTTGGATCATAATTGGGCTGTGAATAACAAATGAGAGCGAATTACGGGAAAAAAACGCTGTCGTGTGGTTTAGCATAAGCTACTTACAACTAACAACTTCATAAAAAATATATAGAGGGCATGTGAAAAATATCTGGAATGGCAGAGAAAGTACAAGGTAAATTCATTAGAAATTTTGTTCTTAATTTTAAACCCATATTACGTCAAAGAAAAAAATGAAAATCTATATAATAAAAATGATATATTGTCTGTTGCTGATCGCATAACTTGAGAACGGCTTGACCGATTTTTTCTTTAAAATGATCGCCATGGTCCAACTTAGGTTTATACGAAAATAAAATTTTGCCCCGCCCACTTTTACGCCCACTTTTTTAATTTACCTAAAATCAGAAAACGGCTCCATCGATTTGACTAATTTTTTTTTCAAATGTTCGTGTTAATCCATTTTCAGTTTTCATCAAAAGAAAAATTTACCACACCTACTTTTTCTATTTATTTGACTGATTTGGACGATTTTTTCTTTAAAATGGTCGCCATTTTCCAACTTAGGTTTTTAAGGAAAGAAAATATTTCCCCGCCCACTTTTTTCGATTTACCTAAAATCAGAAAACGGCTCCATCGATCATTAGTAATCAGCTACCGAGCGAAGCCGGAACGGCCAGCTAGTATCAAATAAATTAATTTGACAACTCTCCCTTGTACTTATTATTATATTAAATTAATTTTCATGCTAACTACACATAAAAAGAGCTAACTGTGCAGGCGAAAAGTCTAGAAAATTAAATAAAAAAAACTTCTAGCAAAATGCGTATAATTAATCGCTAAATATGAAGGAAACACTTCAAATTGGCAACAGTCAAGTTTAAAAACAAAGAGAGAAAATGGCAGTACATAGAGAGTTTATTAAAACAACAAAAACAACGAAAAACATAGTTTGGTTTAATAAAAACGTTATTATTTTAAAAATATAAAATGTTTACAACGTTTTTATTTCAAAATTAAATGCAATTCAAAGAAAACTAACGAAAATATTAAAAATTTCGATTTCGGAACAAAATTTAACATTTTTTTATAATTCTAAAAACAATCTAACAGAATTCTTATTTTAAAAAAATAGAAGTTTTAAGTTAAGTAATACAAAAACTACCCCTAAATTTAAAAAAAAAAATCTTAAAAAAAGGAATTTCAATTTGAAATTTCTTTACTGTCATAATACTACGCACATACCTTGAGTACAGTTGCGTTATTCTTAAGGAATTCCTTCGTCCTGGTAGAGTTTAAAACACAAGCATTTTGTTAAAACAAATTGTTATTGTAG
This sequence comes from Pollenia griseotomentosa, assembly GCA_963931875.1. NCBI lineage: Eukaryota > Metazoa > Arthropoda > Insecta > Diptera > Polleniidae > Pollenia > Pollenia griseotomentosa. Next base: position 5,873,186 of record OZ007562.1, on the reverse strand, counting down.
GTTTTCTCTTTAATCTTCAGTTTTGCAGTTCAGTTTAGTTAAATGTTACTTGAAGTACTCCACTTTATTATTAGGATTGGACTGCAGGTAGAACATTTTACAGCAAATACAAAAATAAATTGCATTTAGCAGCTGCGGCTAGGTGATTCAAGGAATTAAAATTTTCAAGGGATTTTCTAATTCTTTTTAATACCTACATAATATTAAAATTATTTATTTATTTCTGGAAAATTAATTTTCCATAAGTACCTATCTAAAGTCAGAATAAAATTTAGTAATTGACAACATACCTACTTATTAGTACCTAAATGTATTTTAAAATTGTAATTTTTAAGTAATTAATTTGAAACATGTAGGTAGGTAATTGACTTTTCAAAACAAATGAATCATTTTTGCTTTAAAAATTAAAAAAAAGCGCCAGTTTTATTCAACTGTGTTCAAATTTCAACGGATTTTAACGTTCACTTTTTGCAAATTCAAATTTATTCGGGATCATGCCACGAATGGCTGTTTACGTTAATATATGTAAAAACATGTTTATTATTCCGTCTTCGTCATCACTTAACTTCGTCATTGTTTCGATCTCTGTATTATTGTTGTTATTACTGTAGTAGTGAACTTCGTTTGTTTACTGTTTACTTTAATAATATTTGATTATATCCGCGTGCTCCATTTGAATGACCAAAAGAGTAAGCAACTGTAAGGAGGGGGATTTTAATTATTTATAAGAGTGTGTGCGAATGTGAGCTTGAAGAGTCCCAAAACTATTCACTCTAAAAAAAAATAACAGCAAAAATTTTTTAAATATGTACTAGGTATGTATTCTCAAGCTTTATCATTTTCATTTTTATTTAGTACAGTGGTGTTTTAGTAGCGTGTGTTATGCGTCATATTTTTAGCGTTAAAAGTTCTAGAGTGTTTGGATTCGAATTTTGCAGATAATTTAAATGTTATGTGAGTTACAGAGAAACAGAAAATAGTACATAATAGTACATAGAAATTTCGAAACGTGGAGAAGAAAAGCGTTTTAAACGTAATCAAAATATTATGAAATTATAAAATTTTTTGTTGATAGCAAATACCTGTTCGTTTTAAAAATTTTAAATTTGCAGATTAAATTCTAGATAGTGTTTAAATATAGTAAGCAGGATTGATAAAGTTGGTAAAATTGTACTTTTATGGTACAGTTCAAAACTAAAAAGGACGCTGGTACCCCCTGACTCATTTGGTACTATTTCCAAATTTTTCAACCTACATATTAATAATATATATAAAATGGCAACTCGTACTTACTGTCCAATGAATACCTATAAGCGGAGTTTAGTGTTTGGTGCAAATAGTCCTGCGAAAATGCAAAATATCGTAGCTTTATCTAATGGAAACTCTATTTTTTGTTGTTGGATTTAACAAAACAGTTATGATATTTTGCATTTAATTTTTTGCAAGTCTAAGTTCATACGGCTCTTTCTTTATTGAAAAGATTGCTACTTTATAGGCGAGAGGGGCGAGGGGAAAAGAAACGAGTACACACATGCCTGAACTGTCTTTACGTTTTGCTTTCTTAAGGCCCAACTATAATATGCTTAAGTTGGCTTAAGCAAATGGGCGAATACACGTAAATCATATATGTCAAACCATATTGAACTTAAGGAAACTTTTTGTTAAATTTTATGAATCTGTCATTTGCTTAAGCAAGGTGCGAAACAAATCGCACTTTCCGTACGGAATCAAATGTTTTTTGGTTTTGTTTTTGTGTTTTTAAATGCATTTGAAAAGATTTTTGTTATTTTTTGACAGGAGCTTAAGCATATTATAGTTGGGCCTTTATTCGTTGTTTAATTTTGTTTTTGTTTTCATACGCACGACTATACAAAATAAAAAACATGGCGTCGACATGACATGAATCATTTGAACACCAATTCATGTTCAAAGAAGAAAAAGGAAGAACCTTTTCAATAAAGAAAGAGCCGTATGAACTCAGACCAAGACATCAAACACTGAACTCCGCTATTGTGAATAGATTTTTAGACTTGTTCATTGAACGATTGCTTATGCCACATTCCAAATTTATTATCAGCGGCAGCATATAAGCGTGCATTTTCTGATGATATTGACAAGTTTTTAAAAGATATAGATAGGAAACCACTTCTGCAAAAGTTCTACATACATAGTAGAAAAGACGACTTCCTCTCAATTCAAGATTATTTTGGAACGAATTCATAATATTTTCAAATATTCGTCAACAAAATGGTTGTCACGTCAAGAAGTAATCAACAGAATTTTGGAACAGTGGGAACCCTCTCTATTATTATTTTACTCCGAATAATTTTGAAGGAGATTTTACAAGCGCTAAATTAAATTTTATTATATTCGGACTTTCTACTCGTTTCCTGTTTCTGCAGTACATATTGAAAAATGTAAACTCAATAAATTTGGAAATGCAATCCGAAGATGCTCGTATGCACATCTTTTAAGAACGCTTAAAAATTTTATTTTCGTTTAAATTTCGAGATTGCATTTTGAGAAATATTCGTCAATTTTCCTCAAAAAAGACGATAAATTCTAAAAAATGTATGAAAACGCTCTCTGGCAGCAATCAAAAATAAAAGGATTTCTCGACCCCAAAAACCGCATCATTCAGGTCTGGCTAGACCAAATACAAATATTTTGGAAAACTAACTATTTTGAAAAATCTGGGGCTCGAAATTCATTTTTGACCTATGGTTTCTTTGGCAGAGTTTCTTGCAATGACTTACGCGAAAAATTTTTATTATTATTATGTATTATTATGTATAATGAGCATGTATTTTTTGCTATCTATACTTTACATGTATTTTAAGTACCTTTTGTTTTATTGTATTAAATTTTTGTTTTTAAAAATAAAATAAAAAAAATTTATAAAAAAAATGATTTAGTACTATTGGAGCCGAAAAAGTACGATTTTAAAAGTTCGTTGGTACGATATTGGTTTTCTCATTTATTTATCATCCCTAATAGTAAGCATAATGAAAAACAAAATACAGTTTGGGCGGAAAAATTAGCACTTTAAGAATAGCCTAATCGGACACAATGCTGGGAAACATATCGGGTGTTTTTTTTACAGGTTTGTTTTTCGAATAGAGATAAAACTGGCATTTTGTGGTCAAATCTGGCAACTCTAATGTCATTTATGTTCAGTTTGGTTTGCCATTTCATCATGAACAGGTTGACAAAAGAACAACGCTTGGTGTATGGGCCGAAAATGAGATTGATCTCGATGCTGATTTTCATCGCAAAATTTTGTTCAGTGATGAGGCTCATTTTTGGTTGAATGGCTACGTCAACAAGAATCCACATGAGACCCTTGAGACGCCATTACATCCACAAAAACTGATTGTTTGGTGTGCTCTATGGGCTGGTGGAGTCATTGGGCCATACTTCTTCCGAAATAATGCTGGAGAGGCAGTTACCGTTAATGGAGACCGGTATAGAGCCATGATAACCGACTATTTTGTTCCCGAATTGGATGGCATGAATGTGGATGAGTTGTGGTTCCAACAAGACGGCGCTACATGCCACACAGCGCACGCCACAATCGATTTATTGAAGGAAACATTCGATGAGCGCATAATTTCGCGGAATGGACCTGTCAATTGGCCACCAAGATCGTGTGATTTGACACCATTGGATTATTTTCTTTGGGGATATGTGAAGTCGCTCGTCTACGCCAACAAACCAGAAACGTTAGGGGAATTGGAAGCCAACATTCGTGGCGTTATTGCCGACATACGGCCCCATATGCTCGAAAAAGTGGTTGAAAATTGGACCTGTAGAATTGGCTTTATTCGAGCCAGCCGCGGCGGCCACATGCCTGAAATCATATTTAAACATTAATGGCATAAAATTATCCTTCCAATAAAGCCAAATTGATGGTCATTAAAACGATTTTCTTGTGTTTTATTTCAATTCGAAGTTCTATACCACTGAAAAAAACACCCAATATCATGCCTATAGATATAGGTACTATCTTAAATTACCTACACTTTAATTTGTTTTATTGTAAGAATGACATTAAAACTAACAAACAATATTAAAGTTGTTAACAACAATTTGAGATCTTATTTAATGAAAATATTTTGTAGATTTGAAAAATTTAGTACATATACGTATTATACAAACGAAATTACGTAAAATAATTGCAGATTTGAGAGTTTTAAAAGAAACTTATCAATATTTTTAACTCCAAGACACCATATTATAATTCCATGATCAAATATGACTGAAAATCAAGATACCAACCAACTTTTTAAAATTTATTACAACTTTTGTGAGAATTTTTTAGCTGATCAAATTTAACAACTTTTATAAAGAAATTTGCGAAGACTTTCCAAAACCTTTTAGAAATTTCATACTTTCATTTTTAAGTAAAATTAAAACTTCACAAAAACCACTACGGCATAGGATTTAGTAACGCATTGATCGACTGCATATTAAAAGTATGCATGTTCATGTAAAACTTTTTTAAATTTAGAAAAATGCTTAAAACTGCAAAACTTCATAATGCTACAAAAAAGGAGTCCGCTTTCAACTTATTAATTCTTCTTGGTTTAAAACTCAAACCAAACTAAAAAAAGCGACCGAAGTACAAAAGGCTGCAAAATACACCTCGTAACAACATGCCACAAGACGATGTTAATTTTTCTGAAAACTTACAAACAATAATTACTAGAGTTGGGAAAAATCGTTCCTTTTGTGGAATCGTTCCGACCGATCCGTTAGATCAAAGGAACTAGGTCGTTCCTTTCGTTCATCGTTCCTGTTTTTTACTTTGAACAATGAATGAACGACGAACGATAAAACTTCTTTGTCGTTCGTAAAAACGTCAATAAACAAATATTTGTTATTGTTTGTTGTCATGTTGTGGCGTAACGACTACATTAATAATAATTATATAATTTCTTAAATGTTTGTAAAAAATAATAACTGTTTTAATCCTGTTTTAATCTGCGCGTAGTGCCGCTGCTGGTGGTGAACGAGTGGTATATTGCTAAAATATATTGCTTTGAATCACATCAGTAATTGATTTAATTAGAAATTTTTTATGTGTCACGATCTAAATACACAAAAGTCGGCAACACTGATCAACACACAAAAAATTAACCTACAGAAACACATGTGATGATTCAACGGAGGAACGATTAAAAAGGAACTATTGAACAAGTCCGCACCGTTCCTTTTAGGGAATCGTTCAATGGAACTAGGTTGTTCCGGAACGACACAACTCTATTAATTACTGCCTGTTCATCTATTTCCAAACGAAGACTTTGTTCGCTTAACTTACATTTAAAACAAAAATAAATATGTAACAAAATATTGGTTTTGTTTTACATGTAAGTAAAGCTAACTAAGTCTTTGTTCGAAATCGATAAGCAGACCATTATTATTCAGGGAAGCGTTTTCGTCAAAATACTTAAGACTTGTGTGATAGTGTAAAACGGCCTTAAAGGGTACTTTACACGGTTATACTTTGTATTAAGACACGTCAAAAACTCAAGTTATTTGTAAAAGTGGGATAGTGGGAATGCAATGTGTTATGAAAATGACAAATATTATGAAAAAAACAGTTGACATCGGATACGACTTCACCGTTTTTTAAAATTTTTTTACACAATTATTCATTTGATCAGGGTTGCATTTTTACAAATAAAATTATTATTTCATGTGTGGTAATGTGAACACAAACTGTAATATTCAATTAGAATTTTGACAGCCGCAACAAAACTCATTAGATTTCTATCTTACAAAAATTATCCCCCACTTCCCCGTGTAAAAGATAATACATATACAATAAATTTGTGTATATATATATATTTTTAATTAGATCCCCTAAAGATGAGCAACGGAGTTGCCTCGTAATATTGGGTACAAAAATAAAAATATTGAAAAGTAAAATCTAAATGTCCTCAAGCCGAAACAAACATAAGCCACAACAATGGGTATGTTCGTAAATGCATCAAAACTGTGCATCAACATGTGATGCAAAATTTTGTTGCTGATGCGTGATCACCAGTTGCACTTGTGACGCCGATGCTTTTTTACTGCACAACAGCTGTGAAAAGTTTGAATTTTTGAACACGAGCTAAATCTTAAAAGTTTTATGAGCGAACATAAAATAATATGTTATCAACAATAGCGATGGCAAATTTTATTGAAAATATTTAACCAAAAGTAATAGTTTTCTTATAAATTACAAGAAAAAGCGCCAAAAAAGAAAAATAAAACGATTTATTTTATGTTAAAAGTTATTGAATCAGAAAATTAACTGATGCAATAACTGCCAATATTTGCTGCAGAGCTGCGGCATCACTGCATAAAAAAAAACATTTGACATATGAAAGTAATGCCAAGTTTGTAACAAGTGATGCATTTACGAACATTTAACTTTACTAATGCGCAACTGATGCGCAACAACTGCATTTACGAACGTACCCAATATTATCTTTAATGAAGACAGACAGGGGTTACGAAATACTTGTAAGACTTCTTTGATAGTGTAAAGTACCATTTAGCAACACCGAAATAAAAATATGTACTCCATATAAATTAAATTCGTTTGAAATTTCGTGAAAAAATAATTAACAAACTTCAAGAGCACAAAAAAAGTTGTAACCAACTTTCAAAATTTCTTTGGTGGTTTCTTGGATTTGTTTGCGATGCTCATGCAAATTAGCTGATGCCAATGCTGGTTTAGTATGAATCAGACAGTTTTGTGATGCGTGTTTGTTATGCGCCCCATACACGTTCCAATTCAATTGTCAACTGAGGCTTTCAACAATTTGATGTTTGGCCACACACTTCATCAACTGAATTGAAAGATTTTAAATTAATTTTAAAATTTAATAAAATAAAAGACAATTTTTAAAATACATACTTAACTTTTTTTTTAAAAGAAAACTACAAACATTAATTTTGGCAGCTGATCAAGAGATTCGAGCACACACCACAGTACAATCGAATTGAAAGACTTAGTAGTCAACTTGGAAAAGTCAAAATCTTTTGATTTTTCTTCAACCAACTCGACAACCGTCAAACTAATCAATTGACAAAGCCATACACGCTTTGATTTGGACAACTACCGACTCAGTTGACAATTGAATTGAATCGTGTATAAGCTGCTTTATGTGCATATTTTCAATCAGCTGACTTTTTTATTGATGCTTTTACGAACGCGTTGCGCATTAGATGCAGCGCAGTAATACATTCTCGAACAGGCCGAACAGTTGTACAAGACTCTTTTGAAATATAATTAGCTCAATGATCTAATCAAGTTTAAGTAGACCATTATAAATGAAATTCCTATAAACTTTTAGGGATTTGAAAAATATTTGTATTATTTTTCAATAAAAAATCCAAAAAAATAACCTTCAAATTTATTTGGGATTGTTATTTATTCAATGCTCTACCCAAGGCGAATTCATTTTTCAGGTGGCGTTGAAAACACAGCTGTGCTACTTTTTTTTCTTAATTAGAGAGAGAAATGTCAAAAGTTCCTTGTGATTTTGACATATGGATCAACGAAAGCAACAAAAAAATACATTGTTGTGTTTTTGGTGTTGTTACTTGTTGTAGTATCAACACCACCGTTTACATGAATTCGCCTTGGCTCTACCTTAATTAAAAATAATATGGAAATTTTAAACAACGTTTACAAAGGATAAAAGGATTTTTAAAAAATTTAAACATTTTTTGAGTAAAACCGAAAACAATACAACGAATACAATGAATAACAAATTGAAAATAATATTTTTGTGTCCGTCGTTTTTATTTTTTAAATAATATATTTTAGATATATGGTATGTATATGATTCGAAAAATGTCAAGATTATTTTAAATAAAATTGGACATGCATATAGGACTTTTTCTAAAAATCTTAAATTTGCTATTTGCACAAAATCACATGTGCATACAAGTTTTTTTTTAATTCGGCACAACGTACTCACTTCAAAATTTTTATTATTTTGCCCTCAACTAATATGAAATACATTGAGCAGTAGAATACAGTCTAATAGACGAGTAACTTGGTAGCTGTTTGTTTTTACTTAAGGACTACAATTCTAAACAAACAACAAAATATCTTCATAAAAATATCTACATACATACATTCAAATTTCTCCCGTATACTAATTTCTTCTTCAAAACCGTAGTTAAAACTCAATTCTTTTTCAAACTTTGTGTGTTTCAAGGTGTATTTATTTATTTTAAGTAAATAAGACCATGGTGTTTGTTGGTGCATGCGCATGAGTACTAGCGCAAGTTTAATGATTAAAATCTGTTTAGCGGATTTGGAAATTTTCGTTAAAAAAAAAATTTACCTGAATTAACGCGAATTTTGCAAATTTGCAAAAACACATGGTCAAGATGTTGGGAAATTTGCGAAACAAAATATGTCTAGGATTAAGTTTATTGCTTTTAATTTATGAAAAAAATTGGAAATAATGGAAATTTTAGTTAAATATAAAAAAAAAAATTTTTTGAACTTATTAGTTTGCCATTTCTATTTTTTTTTTTTTTTTTTGTAACGTGCATATTGAAAAAATGTCAATGAGTCACATTTTGCTTTTAAATTTCCATGTGAACTTCTTAGACAATAAATTGTCAAACTGTTAACTGCACATAGGGCTGAGAAAAATAAAATGTGATAAAAATAACTTAAATAATACAATTTTTAAGTTGTTTAAATTAAAAAAAAGTTTTAAAACTTAGTTTAGGTAAATTAGGAAATGTTATTTAAAAATTATCTTTATTTTATATAAAATAAATTTCTAGATTTTATTCAGGTATGTGATGAAAACTTATCGATTTCAAAACGATCATTTTTGGAAGGTGGGATGAATTTCGAGGGATTTGAGAATCCGTTTTTGAATTAAAGGCTTAAATTTTGGTTTAAAATATCGCACTTGAATTTAAAGAGGGTATAAACTCAAAATTTAAAAATTTATCGAAGATGTAAGACATTTTTTAATTAAATATTAAAGGCATATGAAAGAGAATTTTTTATTCTCAAAAAGTAGGGAAAATAGCACGATTTTTTTAAAAAAGTATACAAATAAAAATTTTGAGTTAACATCCTCTTTATAATCAAGTGCGATATATATAACGGATGGTTACATTTAAAGGGCCGATGTTGAATGTGAATGTTTTTTTTCTGCATTTCATTTGACATTTCTCAATTTCAGACTAACTCAATTTGAACAATGGAAAGATACACAATCGAGCAACGCGCTAAAGTTATTCAGGCTTATTATAAAAATGGGCGTTCATATCAATTTAATCGTCCAAATGTGCGTACAATCGGATAAATCGTGCAACAGTTTGAGCAAACCGCGTCTGTAGGAGATGTGAAAACACCAGTGCATGCTCGTACAGCTCGTACTGCAGAAAATATTGCGGCTGTTCGCGATAGTGTGGCTGAAGAGCCGTCCACCTCAACTCGTCGTCGTGCCCAACAAGTGCACCTCTCACACTCGTCGCTGATGAACATTATGCATAAAGACTTGCATTAACACGCTTACAAGTGCAACTGACTCAAGAACAAAAGCCTCTTGACCATTCCAAACGTCATCAATGATCAGAATGGTGGCAAGAAATGGCAGCAGTGGATGATCAATTTTCGAAGAAAATCATCTTCAGTGATAAGGCACATTTTCAGTGGATTCGTCAATAAGCAGAATTATCGCATTTGGGCGAATGATATTCCAAGAGTGATTGTCGAAAAACCAATGCACCCACAAAGAGTGACTGTTTGGTGCGGTTTATGGGCTGGCGGCATCATTTATTTTTTCCAACATGAGGCCGGTCAGGCAGTAACTGTGAATGGTGTTCGATATCGTGAGATGATAACAAACTTTTTATGGCCCGAATTGGAAGATATGGATGTGGACGATATGTGGTTTCAACAGGACGGGGCCACTTGCCACACAGCTAACGAAACAATGGCTCTTTTGCGCGACAAATTTAATGGCCGTGTTATCTCACGTGGTGGCGATGTCATGTGATTTGACACCGTTGGACTTCTTTCTTTGGGGTTATTTCAAAGAAAAGGTGTGTGTCGATAAGCCAGCAACAATTCAAAAGCTTAAGGATGAGATAATTCGGTACATTAACGGCATAGAACCTCAATTATGCCTCAGCGTCTTCGAACATTTGGACCATCGGATGGAGGATATTATCATAATAAAAAGGAATGACAATAATTTTCTAAATATTTTGTTTTATTCAAAATCAACATCGGCCCTTAAAATTTAACCGCACATATTCTAGTAATAATTATTGAAAATTATCAATAATTTTCTGTTGTTTTGATCAAACCTAATATGTTTTTTGACTGAAAATGTTGCTTTCATTGTGAATCTGGCTTTGAGCATTTCATTCAACATTTGCGATTATAAATGCTTATTTCGTAATAAAAGTTTGAAAATATTGTTTTATAAGTTAAGATTGAAATAAGAAAATTCAGTAAAAGGATATATTGGTATAAAAGCTTATTTTGTTTAAAATCGAATATTCTTGTCTAGCAAAGCATTTTTGTTAAACAAATATAAGAAAATTTAAAAATTCTCTAAAATTTTTCACCAATTAATCCAATTATTCAAAAATAAAATCATCTTTAATTAAAAATTTTATTAAGTGAATTAAACGTTCAATTGATACTATTTATTTGATGAATGTTGCAAATTTAATTACATTTTAATTAATATCACAAATTTTTTTAATTGAAATAAATTTTTTTCTGTATATAAAGAGAGTCGTTGTCATAGTCGTTTAAAATTTTTGTGGAATAGAAAGTTTGTCATATTTATGTCGTGCATGCTAACGAAGACAATGCTGTAATAAATAAAATAAAAGAAAACAATAGTAACTACCTAACGGCTAAACCAATTTTTAGAACACGATCCCTTTCGCCCTCTCTTTTTACAAAGACGGTTGATGGTGATACGTTAAAAAATATAAACCTCACACTTGCAAGTGTTGCCACAACGGCAAACACAATCTTATTAACAAATGGTACCATGAACTCTAACACAGATGCAATGCAAACATCTCAAGTAAAAAGTGGTCAAAAGCCTCAAGTACAAGTTGGTATGGACAGGTACATAACAGTGCTTAAACGGGGTCGCAGCCCTACCTCTGCAGCAGTTGCTTCGGCTTCAAAAGTACCATCTTTTGATAAAATAAACTCTCAAAATCGTTTTGCAATTCTGGAGGATGAATCCTCGGAAGCACCAAACGTTATAAAATCTTCTAAGCCACCCCCGATATATCTAAGGGAGCAAAACTCAAGTGAGTTAATAAAGAGCGTGATCTCGGTAATAGGTGAAAATTCGTTTTACGTAGCTGCAATCAAGCGTGGAAATATAAATGAGACAAAAATACAAGTAAATCATGAGAATGATTTTCGTAAATTAACTAACAAATTCGAAGCCCTTAAAAAAAGCTTTTACACATACCAACTAAAGAGCAGCAAAGGTCTTCAGGTAGTGATCAAGGGCATAGACTCATGCGTGGACCCAGATGAAATTAAAACTTTTTTGGAAGAGAAGGGTTTTAAAATAAAAAACGTTACAAATATTAAAAACAGGGAAAAAAATCCCCAACCATTATTTCGGGTAGAATTAGAACCTGGCGACATTAAGCTTAAAAAAAATGAAACGCATCCTATTTATAATTTAAAATATATTCTCTACAGAAGAATAACTATAGAGGAGCCGCACAAAAGAAATGGTCCCGTTCAATGTCTTAATTGCCAAGAATTTGGCCATACTAAGGCATACTGCTATTTACCCCCTGTTTGCGTCGTATGTGGAGAATTACATTGTACAGTCCAGTGCGATAAGTCTAAAAATGACCCCAATGTAAAAAAATGTAGCAACTGTGGCGGAAATCACACTGCCAATTATAGAGGATGCCCTGTATATACTATCGTCAAGCAGTCGGCTGGACCGAAAACTAATCCCCCACAAATGCAGGTACCAAATCAAGTAAACACTAATGGCATTCAAGCTCCGCAGCCTAGTAATAACAGAACTTCGTATGCTAACGTCCTTAAATCAAACCATGTGCCAATGCAAGGCGCTTCGCCAAGTAATGATGAAACTCCAGTTTCTAATTTAAGTCGTCTTGAAAAAACCATGGAAACATTAGTGCAAACAGTTAATAATTTTACGAACACAATGGGTAATATGATGCAGGAAATTCTAAGAATGCAATCGATGTTATTGCAAGCTGTACTTAACAAGCCATGAACTGTTTAAAAATCTGTTTTTGGAACGCAAACGGCATCCGCCAACATAAAAATGAATTAGAATACTTTCTAAAAAATAAACAAATTGATGTCATGATGGTTTCTGAAACTCATTTGACCTCAAGAAATACGTTTAAAATCAATGGTTATACACTATATGATACCAAGGACCCTCGAGATAGAGCTTGTGGAGGTTCAGCCATTTTAATTAAAACCCGAGTCACCGCGAAGATTATCTCCAAGCAACGAACATTTGCGTTGAGGAATTAAATAGAAACCTAGTAATTTCATCGTTATACTCACCGCCTAGATTTTCAATATCAGAAAGCCAATACTGTAAATATTTTAAATCATTAGGACCCTGTTTCCTAGCTGCTGGCGATTATAACGCTAAACATACCTTCTGGGGGTCACGACTTATAACACCAAAGGGTCGTGTCTTATTTACCACAATTTCTAAAATGGATTTAAATGTGGTAGCGAGCGGACAACCAACATATTGGCCTACTGATCATCAAAAAATTCCAGATGTTATCGATTTCGGCGTGGTTAAAAACATCCCCATAGAAACGATCCATGTTGAAGCTTCCTTAGAATTATCTTCTGACCATACACCTACAATTGTTACTATAATGAACCCCAATAGAATTGTATCTCCGACTGGTCACTTAGCGACGACAGCTACGCAAATTAACTGGTTAAAATATAGAAAATACCTCAGCACCCATTGCACAGAAAATATTCCGCTTAGTACACCGGAGTATGTAGATCGCTCTATTGCCAATTTTGACAGTTTTCTGAAACTAGCTGTTCAACATTCCAGTATTGCCCCCAAAAAAACAAAAAATATTAAAATATATTCCACAGATGTCGAGCGTCTTTTGTCTGAAAAAAGGAGGGCTCGAAGAGAGTGGCAATTGCACAGATCCCCGTTACTTAAGAACTTACTAAAAGAGTGTACAAAAAAGCTTAGAAAGTTACTGCAGACTCAGAAAACGGCTTCTCTGGAAAAATATCTTAAGGAACTTGATGCAACCCCACAATCAGACTACTCATTATGGCGTGCAGCTAGAAATCTCAAAAGGCCAGTTGTCTCTAAACCACCATTAAGAGACTTGAATGGTAGTTGGGCAAGAAATGATGTTGAAAAAGGAAATCTGTTTGTTAATCATTTAAAAAACGTATTTACCCCAAACATATCTCACGATATTGTGGCCGAGTTACCACCTGTTGCTGCTAGAGCAGCTGTTCCCCTAATATTTGAGATAAGAGAAATCGAAAAAGCTATTTGTGATTTAAACCCCAAGAAGGCTCCTGGTTTTGATAAGATCAGCAACAAAATGCTTCTGGAGCTACCCAGCATAGCAAAGAAAATTATTCTTTTAATCTTTAATGCTATTTTACGACTTGAATACTACCCTCAAAAATGGAAGGTCTCATTAGTTACGATGATACCAAAGCCAGGAAAAGATCACTCCAAAGTTGAGTCATATAGGCCTATCAGCTTATTATCTAATATATCAAAGCTGTTTGAGAAGCTCTTAGCGTCCAAATTAACCCCAATTTTAAATGACAATGGGTGTATACCTAACCATCAATTCGGTTTCAGACGAGAACATAGCACAATTGAACAAACCCATCGGATAGTAAACGCCATAAGAAAAGCCTTTGAAGAAAGAAAATATTGCTCCGCTCTCTTCATCGATGTCTCTCAAGCTTTTGATAAAGTCTGGCATGTAGGTTTGTTACATAAATTAAAGCTGAACCTACCGGTTAACACACACAAGCTGTTAGAAAGCTACTTGGTCGGTCGAAAATTTATTATTAAAGAAGGTGATTTTTTAAGTTCTCCTCAGACAATTGAAGCTGGAGTCCCTCAGGGAAGTATCCTGGGCCCACTTTTTTATCTTATATATACCTCGGACATGCCGACAAACAATTACACCCTAACCTCAACTTTTGCTGATGATACAGCTTTCCTAAGCGTACACGAGAACAGTCGTGAAGCATCTCGATACCTGCAGGATCATATATTTCAACTAGAACTGTGGTTAAAACAATGGAGAATAAAGGTCAATGAGCAAAAATGCGTACATATTACATTTACCTTGCGCCGGGAAACATGCCCCCCTATTAAAATCAATAATCAACTAGTGCCTCAACAATCGCATGTCAAATATCTCGGTATTCATCTAGATCGACGTTTAACATGGAAATGCCATATAGAAGCAAAATTAACCCAAATGAAACTAAAAGCAATTCAAATTAACTGGCTTATTGGAAGAAATTCTGTTCTTAGTCTCGATTGCAAACTACTACTTTACAACTCTATTTTAAAGCCAATCTGGTGCTACGGTATTCAACTATGGGGCACTGCCTCGGCCTCAAATATCGAAAAAATTCAAAGGCGCCAAAATAAACTTCTTCGAATAATCACAGCTGCCCCTTGGTATGTTAAAAACTCAAATATCCACAAGGATCTCAATGTGCCACTGGTAAGGACTATTATTACGAAGTATGCGGTAAAATATTTAAAAAGGCTAGAGTTGCACCCAAATCCACTAGCTCGAAATATTTTAAATGATAGCGGCCACACTCGCTTAAGGAGAAGAGACACTGCAGCACTTACCCATTAAGATGAGCGATAAACACATATATAAATGTGATACAGAACCCGTGATGAAGAAAATTTTTGTCTTGCACTGGCAGGACATAAAATAAAGAATTAGGATAAGATTTGATTAATTATTGTTAGTTCATATTTAATATATGAAGATTCAATAAATAAATAATGAGAAAAAAAAAAAATAAAAAATATTTATGTCGTTTACGACAATCATAAAACCAATTTCTAAAGACGACTGATTTTACACTATAATTAAGTTGAATAACTTCTGGTTATTAATAGTTTTATTTTAAGTGCATATTAAAACATATGTTGGCATATTTAGACATATTTGTACGTGTTATGGTATATATGTATAACACATATTCAGAATTATATTGACGTAAAAATTTATATTTATCGAAATTTTAATTATTTCTGAATAGACAAATATGCTCTTTAACGAATGAACATTTTAGCATATTAAGAAATTGTTCAGGAAATTGTGGCATACATATTAAAACATATTTTGGTGTTAAAATGTTTTAAAATACTAAGAAAAGTCAAATGGCTAAAACTTTGTTTGATTCTCTTTTGCTTTTAGAACTGCTTTTAGTCTCTTGGCTATCGATTCCATCGATTTCAAAGTTAGCCTCGGAGGAATTTGTGACCACTCTTCCTGCAGAATTTGGTTCAGAGAGTCTTTGCTGGTTATGTTTTTTTCTCTTTTATTTTTAATTTGCCTGTCCAAGTGTTCCCAATAATAATCGATTGGGTTCAGATTCGGCGACTATTGGGGTGATCCAGCTGTTTTGGTACATCGAACAACAACTAACAAATTTGGCGGTACGTTTAGGATCGCAGAGTGGTTTTAGTCAAGTTTTTTTACGCTTGGAGCTAAATTTTTTTATTTTTTCTTTGTTTTGACGCTCACTGTATTAGCTCAAAACTTGTTTTACCTGCAATTGTTATTGTGGAAAATTTTTCAGGATATTTAAATAATCTATTTTATTCATGATTCCCTCGATAAACTCAAGGTTACCAACTCCGTTAGCATTCATACACCCCCAAACCCAAACCATTTCGTGGATATTTCGTGGAATAGGTGCTTCCCCTTCCTTTCTCCTGACAGATTTACGTCCATCACTTCCAAATACATATTTGGATCTACGTCCATCACAATATTTCTCATACTGTTAAGCAAGGTGGCGGCAATGTGTATGAATGCTAATGCAGTAGGTAACCTTGTGTTTATCGAGGGAATCATGAATAAAATAGATTATTTAAATATCCTGAAAAATAATTCTCCACAATCCGACCAAAAAATGGGTTTAGGGAATGATTTTGTTTTCATGCAAGATAATGACCCAAAGCATTCGGCCGTTATCGTAAGGGAATGGTTGCTTTGTAACACAAAAAAGTGTTGCCTTATCCTCCCCAGAGCCCGGATTTAAATCCGATTGAGCATTTGCGGGCTCATATGAAAACAACATTAAGAGATTACAACATAACCGGCAAAGAATCCTTAAAAACGCTCTCAGAGATATCTGGAGTTCTATTCCCCAAGAAGTTACAAAAAATCTAGTCCATTCGATGCCAAGAAGACTTCTATCTGTTAAAGAAGCTAAAGGACACCATACAAAATACTAAAAACCTAAATATTTCAATCTTTTTTAAAGTTATGTTAAGTTTTTTGTACTGTACAACTATTTTTTTGTTTATGAGTTTTAGCATATTTATGTTTTCGTTGTTTTTTTAACGTTAAAATATACAAAATGAAAAAGAAGTTTTATTTAAATTAATATAGATCTTAAAATTTAATTAATGTGAAATAAAAGGTTTAATATGGTTTTACTTTACTTTAAGTGTTTTCTTTTATTTTAATTTAACAAGTGTACACGTTTTTTTTGCTCACTGTATGGTGTTAGTCTGGGTTCACACTATGAAAGTCTTCCTGCAGATAGTTTATGTTTATTATTGAGAGGTTAAGAGAACATGTTATGAAAAGTAAAAAAAAAAATTCAGGGTTTAAAAAACAAGTTTGACTGACAGAAATTATTATAAAAACTCAATTAATGGAAAAGTAGATCTTAAATTAAAATAACACACAGATTACACATGGGCTACACATGCAAGTAAAAATTACACACATTATGTGTAATTACACATGGATTGGCAACACGTTTAATACCACAATTATGTATGTTACAAAAAAATTTCATAAAAACGCAATAAAGACATGACAAATTAAAAACTTAATTAACTTTCCTAGTAGAGCAGCAGTTAGCAAAACATGAAAACATTGCGAAAGAGATTGTTGTTAAATGCAAAAGTGAAAGTAATTTCTTTTTTTACTTAAAAGTTGTACACTTTGCTAAAATTTACTACAACAAATATCGGTTCGTAGTTTACCAGTTTAATATCTCTTTGTACTCACAGTAAATAATAAACAAAATGTTGGCTTGAAGTAAAGAGAGTGATAAACTAATGAATGAATTGTATAAATGCAAGTCATAAAATCTCTTGTCGCAATATCTGGAAAGAGAAAAAAAAATATACAAAAATTAATTCAGCCGTGTTTGTTCGTTTGAAATAAAATTGATTTTAAACCGAAAAAAAATTGCATTACAGATTTTTACATATAAAAAAAAAGTTTTGTTGCGCAGTTATACCATTTTATTTCCGCTATAATCAAACTTTCTTCTTCTTGATCATCATGTCATACTAACTGAAATACACTTTCCCCGAGAGTCGTTGAACTTTTGTTTTGTAAAGAAAATGCTTTCTAAAACATTACAGTTCAATAACCCGCCTTTCAGTGCATGACACATTTTGCTGCATACTCTCGTATAACAGCAACTTACTACTGCGGTACAACAACTTCACCACAGAAAAACGGTTAAACAGCAGCAAAACCAACAAAATAATATTCAAAATCAAACTGAAAACACTCTCACCTTTTTCTAATACACTCACTCTCATATTAAAATAAAATGCGATGGATGGCGGAAGAGTCTTTAAAACCCTAGTTTTAATATTTTTTTTTTCGTCCTAACCTTTTCTTTACTAGACCATCTTTATCCGAGTTAAAACTAGGGTATTCAATTAATCGATGTTTTGTATTTGTGGCAAACCTGTTCAAGCGAACAGGATGAAAATCTTTAAAACAACTGGATGTTTGATAAATAATTGTATTCTAAGTAGGCTGTGAGGAAATGTCAACGGCAATGAAAATATAATTATAAAATGAAAAATAAGAACAAATAGTTTGATTTTTCAATAATACACTCAACCAACGTGTTTGCATAATTATTAAGATATCGGGTTGTTGCAGTATTAATCGATTATTTGCGCGAATAAATATTCGAGGTAAAAATTTAATCGAATAATAATCGAACAATTTAGTATTATTCGGTTAATCGAATAATTTTAATTTTGTCTAGTTTGGAAGTTTAAAAATAAGACCAAAAATTATACATATTTTTTAACACAAAAATTTTATTAAAAAAGTAACAACAATTTAACAAAAGGTACTTCATGTAATAGAACAGGAAAACTTTTTAAATAAAAATATGAAGCATCAAAATTTAAGCTAATCTTCTAAAATAATCTTTAAAAAAGTGTTCAATGTACATGTTTCAAACGATTTTTTTTCTTTTGTTTTGATGAGACTTGATTTAGAAAATATTCTTTCACTTATTGTTGACGTTAGAGAGATTGAATCTCTTATTGATTTTTAAAAAATTTTAATACTTTTAATTGTCTTATTAAGGTCTGGTAGAAAGAATATTGTTTTACTGTAAAAGTCTATACTAAACATTTTTAAAAATAAATTATTCCCAAAATCTTTTATTTCAGTCTTTGTACTATATTTTTAAAAATTATTACTCGAACGAAATGTTCCTGAGTATTTTAAACGTACCGGCTTGTTTTTTTACATAAAAGAAAAAAACTAATACTGTGAAAATGCAAATTTTCGATTAATCGACATAAATTACTCGAATTATTCGTTAATGAAAAAAAGCAATTTTAAATTATTAGAGAATTTAATCGCCCAAAATTATTCGATTAATCAAACAACGATTAATCGTTTGAATACCCTAGTTAAAACTCTGACCCTTTATCGGACTCAGTATTGCCATATATTTAGCCTGATTACGGTTGGCGTTGGCGCATAAGCCTGAGTCGTTTTTTTTTTAGTAGATTAAAAACACAGGTTGTGTGTTACTTTAATCGATATAAAGTAACGTCAACCGTAAGCAGGCTGAAAATTTCACAAAAACTGACGATTAAAAAAATAATCTGTTTTTATGGGAAAAAACTGTTCCTAAAAAATAATTGAAAAAAATGATAAAACATACATACATATTTTTGTATTTTAAATTTATTTTTACTGAAGCAAAAAAATAACAATTTTTCTATTATGTATCTATTATATTTAGCCAATTTACAAAGTGTTCACAAGTGATACGTACTAAATTGCTATTTTAGGCTTAATAGCACTGTTGTGAACATCCTGTAGTATTATAATACATATGATAAATAAGTGTAAACGTCAAAATTGAATAAAAAAAATAAATATAAAAATGTATTTTTTTATTATGTACATTAGGGAAATAACAAAATTTTTGGCATAGTACCGCGGAGTGGTAAAGAATGTTTTAGTAATGAAAACGGGTCTATGCAATAACTCCCACGAAATAAGTCCCACTTTTAAAAACGAAATAAGTCCCACCAAAAATTGCCTAAAAAAATTAAATAACTCCCACGAAATAAGTCCCACTTTTGAAAACGAAATAAGTCCCACCAAAATGAAATGATTTAAAAATTTACTTGAAATGAAATAACTCCCACTCAAAATGAAAAACCTCCCCCTTGAATAATATATTTCTTAAATGAATTAAGTCCCACTTTCATAAACGAAATAAGTCCCACTTTTTCACTGTTTAATGCGATTTCAAATAAGAAGTATTTGACCCGAAAAATCGTATGCAAGCTTGTAGAAGGCTTCTTAATGGAATGGATATTTCGAATTTTGATAGAGTTCCAGAATTTAATATTAATTCTTTTTTCGGTCAAGGAACGTATAGAGAACGCCTACTAGTAACAACGTTTGGATTCGTAAATGGATTAAGTACAGATCAATTGTTCTTATTATTAAGATGGAAACCGTTCCGGAAGGACCATCAGATTAAAATTACCGACCTTTATAAATGGCTTGAAGATCCAGTGCATGGTAGACGGTATTATAGTTTTAACGTGGCATTGGGATTAGTTGTATTTTGTAATGGTGATATTAGAAAACATGGAACACGAATTCCAATTTCCTACTAAAAATATAATAAAACACATACATACGTAATTACGTCAACAATTTTTTTTTAATATTGTTTTCCAGTAGTTAAATTCGGTACCTATTTGTACACATTTCTTTAAAGTTTTTTTATTATAGTAAGTATAAAGTAATTAATAACAAAAAATGGAGAGCCATGACAGATAAGGACACAAAATTATAGTTGTCCCTTTTACGAAATGTCCAATATATAACTTTTTGCATAAGAAAAAAATGAGAAATAAAGCCATAATGACCTTATATTTCATGGCTCTATCGCACTCCTCCATAAAAAAATCATTTATTTATTATTTAGGGATATGAAATAACTCCCACTTTACAAAACGAATTTATTCCCACTCAAAACGAAATAAGTCCCACTTAAAATAAAAACGCGTAACGAAATAAGTCCCATCAATTAACGAAATAAGTCCCACTTTTAAAAACGAAATAACTCCCACTTTCAAAACAGCAATTTTTTGTGGGACTTATTTCGTTTTTAAAAGTGGGACTTATTTCGTGGGAGTTATTGCATAGACCCAATGAAAACACCTGCCTCTCGTCGTTTTGCGAAAAAAAACCTCACGCAGGGAAGCAAATTTCTAAGATCTTCCAAGAAATTTTGAGCCGCGATGAATTGTAAACCTTAGGAAAATGTTGGTGGATAAATCCCAAAGTAGCATTTAAGTGATACGTATAGGAATATATACAAATATCAGGTGTATATTTTTTCAAATTTCCCTGAGATAAAAATGGCTGTTTTCAAACTTCAACCCGATCCCTGCTTAAACTTTTTTAACAATCCGAAAAAATTATCATATTTTTTATTAATAAGTTTTAATGTTCTACACGGTTATACTATGCCGTTTTTAATATTCGCAAAAAGTGTGAAAAAGTTATGGCCCTAATGTACATACATATAGGTAAACGCATAACGCCCTTTTTAACATTTTAAAAATTTTACGGGAGTAACGAAAACTATTTAAAATGATAAATTAATAATATGCCTTAAATTATTTATAGTTTCTTTTACTTTGAAAACCTACAACTTGTTTTGACAATGGACAATGTTGCATATTATGCCAACTGTTAGTAAAAGGCCTTTTAGCGTTTATCATTTTTGGTTAGTAAAATTCATCACACATTTAGACCATAGTAAATTATTTAATCAAACATTTAAGATGTTTATTTTATATAAGAACAAATTTAATTTTCATTGGCCTTATTCTTAAAAAATAAAACAGGTTTATAAATTGTTCTTAAAACGAATTTTAAATGAAAATTTGTTTAAAAAACCTTTTGTAAAACTAAAATGCTTTTATAAATAAGGCGGCATATCTTTTGTTGCTTTAGAACAAATGTTAATGCATTGCTTTTAAAAGGGAGTACAAGTTATAACATTGTTGCATTAGAATACATTTTTTTTAATCATATTTTAACTAAATGCTTTCTTGTATCATTCGAATAAAACTGAAAAACAACAATGATAAAAAAACTGTTTTTTTAATAAAAAATCTGCAAGATTGTTTTGCACTTCAAAAAACTGAAAAAATAGATAAATTTGCACATTTGGCAACTCTGATCACACTTCAAAGAAGAGCGAGAGAGAAAGTGAGAGTAGGACGAAATCGATTTATTGTTGTTATCCTTCTTTGGACTATACAACCAGGGTTGTCAGATGTGGCGAATTTCAAACTTGTTTGGCGACCTAATTTTTGATTTGGCGACATTGCGACTTTTTGGCGATTAAAAAAAAACGTTGGCGATTTTGTTGCCTATTATTGATGAGCTATGGATTTGTTTTAAAATTCGTTATATTCAATAAGAAGAAAAAATATTACTTTTATTCTAGTATTTTTATTATGTATGAAATTTAAGGCATTCATATGTATAGTTAGTATTTGAAAGTATGTATGTTCAAATGGCTGATGAAGATAAGAAAAATCTTCGAGAAAATTGTTTTTCGTTTTTAACAGTGCTCTTAAAAGAATCAATAAATATAATTCCTTAAAACATCAATATATTTAAAGTCTATGAACATTTTTCCATTATATGTATGTGGCAATTTATTATCATAGAAAGAAAACGTTGTTGTTAAAGATTTTTATGAATCCTAACGTACATTTTGATGTTTACGAAACACACTCGAAAAAATTAGCGTTTGTTAATTGTAAAGAGGGTTTTAATGATGATATTTCATCTAATTTATACATTTTATAGCTACATGAATACGGCAGATTCGTACCATTTAAAAGAACTTGCTTGAGCTGTACTTTATATGCTGATAATTACAACAAGTATTGCCTGTGTTGAAATTATGAACTCCACAAAAACTCGCCTTCGATGTAGAATGCATTACGAATTTCTAGAAGCGTTGTTACTAGGTTTAAATTATATGAATGTGAATAGTACATGTTGCACTTCTTTTGTACCTTCATTGAATAAATGTAATTCTCTCACAACGTATTCCAAAAAAGAAGACAAATAGGGAGTCTTGCCAGCGAAGCGTTTTAAATAACTGCAACTTATATACAAATGTAGATCCAATATTTGTTTTATACTAACTGCAAAAATTATACTTTTGTTCCTTTAAGTAGACTACTATAAACTATTTTCTAGTAAACATTGTACCTCTTTTGTATTCACTAACTATTTTTACTTTGTTCTAAATAAATATTAAACAAAACATGTATAAAGGCGACATTTTTTAAATTTTTGGCGTTTTTTAGCGATACTGAACAAATTTATTTTTTAGAAATTAAAAAAAATATTTTTAATAATTCTAAAAATATGTATTTTATTTTCAAAAACTAAAAAACACAAAGTCTTTGGCAGTTTTGGCGATTTTTGACATTGAATTTGGCGAAAAAGGTTAAAATCAATCTGACAGCCCTGTATACAACAACCATTTTAAACAGGAAAAGGCTCTGAATTCTACAAAACGAAATAAACAAATGATTTCTTTTTAAGGCTACAAGTTGGTTATAGTTGTATTGAAAATCTTTTTATACGCTTCACCACTGAAGGGGGGTATACCAATTTCGTCATTCCGTGTGAAGCTTTTTTTTATATTCATCTAAGAATCCATATAGTACATGTATTGTGGGTCCTTGAGCAATTCTTAGTCAATTAAGCCATGTCCCTCTGTTGAAATCACGCTCACTTTAGAACGACTCAGAAGAAGAGAACAATATTGAAATCAAATTGTTTTTAGTTCTCCTAAGCAGTTTGGAATTAAAATTAAGTTAAATACGTCAGACAAAAATCCTACATTTAACTAACTCCAAGTTGTTAAATGGCCCTAAGAATCCCTCTTTAACATCTTTGTTATCAAGCTTTTTTAAATGTCTGCATCTAGGTTCTTTATGATTTTTGAGATCATATATGTCAAGCATATTACTTTAACACTGAACTTAATTTCTATATACATATAATGATAAATCTGCCTCCCTCAACTATTTAGACGAGAGGCTACACTTTTCTCTGAAATTAGATTACAATTTTTACTCGGCAAAAAAAGTTCTGTTTCAAACTCCTTGATTGATTGATAGACTCAATTTAATCTTCTTTTTTACATCGCTAAAGGCCCAAATACACTGATCAAAATGCTCATCAAGCCTTGTGTTAGTATTAGTGAAAATGTGTTTGTGTGTGTCCCACCGACGATTCTGGATGGAAAATTAAAAAATTTTGATATGACGGCGAATACAACGTCTAACACACAGTCAAAAGTTTTAACTGCTCAAGAGTTCTGCTATGCAAATCTTCTTTTGATCTCAATCAACTTGCTTAGAATATCTGCCAAAAAAAATAGGTTCAATTCCAACTAATTTTGAATGTTGTAAGCAGCGTTGCCATGACCAAAATAATTTTGTAACCAAAATGTAAAAATAAAGCAACCAAAGGCGAAAAAAGTAACCAAAATTATTTTGTATCAAAGTAATACAGATTTTATTTGCACTTCATTTAAAAAATATGTCTAAAGAAGAAATTGTGTTTGTTTGTATCTTGTAGGCTCATAAACCGCTGGACCGATTTTTATAAAGTTTTGACAGTATGATACCGATGGTCTTGAAAGAACAATAGGCTATATAATTTTTCGAAATTTTTAGTGGAAGTGGCACCTCCTATACAAAGTTAACACTTATTTTCGTCAATTTTAAAAGCTTTTTAAATTAGAGCTTTCAACCTTTTTATATAAAGAGCTCTTGCAAGTAAAAATGTAAAGGTCTTGCTGCGTGTTATAGTATCAAAGTGCAAAATTGAGCTAAATTATGCGGTAGATATTTTATTTATATATGCCCGGTGGAAATATAATAATAGTAAACGTGATGGGATTGAAAGGGCCTTTGACATTACCGTTTATCTAGAAAAGTATTTCAGCTGGACCTATGAAGCATTAACAATAGCAGAAAATGGCCATTTACACTTCAAAGTGTATACCTTATATGGTTAGTTGATATTCTGTTGAAAGTTTAAGCTTATAAAAAAAGTAATTTTTAAGTCGATGAATAAAGTATAGGTTTTAGATGAGCAAATACTACACACAATTTCAATAGTCAAAAAAGCGGAGTGGTTAGTTCTTGCTCCAAAACAAAAAATTGGTTATTTTTATCGAAAAAAAGTACACAAGTACACATTGGAAAAAAAAGTAACCAATTGTGGTTAAAAGTAACCAAAACGGCAATGCTGGTTGTAAGTAATCCAGTCTTTGTATTGTATAAAGAAGGGTTTCGCTGTTTAATTATTACATCAGTAAAGTTCTTCAAGAACGATTTATTCAAAGAAATCTGACATTTGAGAGTTTTCTTGGATTATAGTTCCTCCTTTAACAACTTTTAAAACACTTGTTAGATTACCCTCGGTGTAACCCGCAAACAACACACATTTAAGGGCTTTTGTACTGTAACAATTCATTCAACTTGTTACTTTTTTCTTGCAGTTAATCTTTATACCTTAGCAAGATCCACGTCTACAAACGATTAACAATAATGAATAAAAAGCTTTCCAAAGCCAAAAGGCCAATGACATCACACACACTGACACACTCTAAATATCAATAGAGCTCAAAGAAAGTTTCTCAAAAGAAATGCAAGTTTAGGCAAACAAACATCGAAACCTGCTGTCTGGTTGGTTGGTTGGATTATGGTTTCGTCAAATGTATTACAAAAACCCGGCAGTACAAGAAACAGAATGACGAAACCAAACGTGATTATGGAATGTTTGTGGTCTTTCTAGTAAATATAGTTGATAAGTATAAATGGTGTCGCATGCTGGTGATGAGTTAGGAAATTTCACTTTCTTTTCATACTACGTAGTAAAAATTTTATGATGATGGGGTGAATAAACGAAAAGAAAATGAGTCAAAAGGAATTAATGAAATTTACGTAAGTTTTGTTTTGGATATATAAATTATTAATTAAAGTGATTTTTTATTCAAAATGTTTTAAAGAAAATATAAATTATTATTTAAAATAAAGAAAATCAACTAAATTTTCTTGCAATTATTTAACTGCACTAAGAGAAAACACTCATACCTGTATTTATAAAAAATTTTTAAATTTAATAAAGGTTTACAAATCAAATTTTGTATGAAAATTTGGCTTAATAAACGTTTGTTAAATTTAATAATCATTTATAAATACGGGGGTCAATGTTTTAAAGTTAAAGAAAAAAAACAAGTTAGAGTGCTATATTCGGCTGTGCCGAATCTTTGATACCCTCCACCGACAGTTCGAATGTTTAAGGAGTAATATCTGTATGATGTCTTTTTATTATTATTATCTTAAACTGTGACGATTTGTTATTAATTATGGTTTTAAGAGACTAAACTGTTTTCCGGGAGTAGGGCATATATGGGGCCTAGGGTAAATTATGTACCGATCTTCACGAAATTTCACAGTATCATTTATAGTCCTATAAAATTGTGACGAGCCAAAATTTGTTATGATTGCATTATTTTTTACGGTTTTAGGCGTACTAAACTGTTTTCCGGGAGTAGTGTTTATATGGGGCTTAGGGTAAATTATGGACCGACCTTCGCGAAATTTTACAGTGTAATTTCTAGTCGAATAAAACGGACTTGTGCAAAATCTTATGTCATTCCGTGCATTTTTGCATCATTTATGTTAGTTTTTGTAACAAAATTATCAAGTTTTTGAAGGTGGTGGTTCCACATTTTGATTTATAGCTCTGGTCCTACTGAACCGATTTTGCTGAAATTCAATCCCAAACTGCTTAGGATAACTACAAGCAATTTGACACCTAGTTTGTTTATTTCTTTTGAGTTTTTCGAAAGTGAGCGTGTTTTCAACAGACGGACATGGCTAAATCGACTTAGAATTACTCAAGCAGCCAGAATATATATACCTTTTGGGGTCTGAGATGAATAATAAAAAAGTTTCACACGGAATGACAAACTTAGTATACCCTCTTCACAACTAATTGTGGTGGAGGGTATAAAAATATAAGGAAATATGCTCTGTAGGAAAGAAATTATTGCTAGATTTTAGCTAATTAGCAAAAAAAATACTTAATTATGCACTGAAAAAAAGTAAACTCTGGAAACATGTTCAAATATGTATGCAAGTATATTTGACAATTATGAATGTGCTATACAAATAAAATATGTGCGTTAAAATATGCTTTTAAATAAGACGAATATGCTTTAAAAGAGAAAAATATGTATGTATATAATTAGTATTGTGGTTATTTTGTATGTATATATATTAAAAAACTTCAGATATGCCGAAATATGCTTTCAAATAAGAAAAATGTGCTATAAAAAGTTAAGATATGCCAAATTTTACTTTAAAAAAGATATTTGAAGCTACGCTCAAAAAAGGAAACGTTGCTAAAGTATACTTTAAAAAGAAGCTTCTCGATAATATACGGGCATGTTCTGACAATCGTAAAATGCTTAACATTTGCGATTCTGACTAGAAATCGTATAATAGGTGTTCTGTAAATCGCAATCGCAAGAAGCTTGGCGGCTTCAGATCGCAGAAAGGGATCTAGAGTATTTTGAAGAAACTATCGCAAGCAAAACGCACGAGTCTTAAGGCCGTCTCAGATAAAACTTTTGCTTCGCGTTGCGTTACATATACAGAAAAGCGTAAAGCAAAAAGTGTATGTCACAATAAAAACTTTGACAACACTCACACATTGTGTGTTAAAAAGAAAATAAATAAAAAAAATTATACTAGAAGATTGTCAAAGCGCGCAAAAAGATGAGAGTTGCCCAACTTTTCGCTTCGCTTTGCGTTAAAAGCAGTTTATGTGACAAGTGCCATATAAACATGTACATTTAACTCAAATGTCAAAGCGTATATGTAACGCAACGCGAAGCAAAAGTTTTATCTGACACGGCCTTTAGAACATCATAAAATAAATCTGGCGTTTTGCGCAGAGATGCCAACTATTTAATGGCAAAACGTGCCGACCTAGCAGTCAAAAAGAGCTAAAAAGCGCTAAATTTAAAAATTAAAGATTGTTCTGCTTAAAATGCATTTATAATTCATTTTTGTACTTCAAACTCATTTATAATAAAAAAAATTCAATATATAAATGTTTAATAAAATTACTTCTTAAAAATTGTATGCAAATATTTACATAACAATATGTAATATATGGGCATTTCCCCAGAATGGTCTACCAGGATGAAAAAATAAAATGTTGATAATCATCGTCTTTTATTGTTTATTATTATAAAAAAAGTCTATGTTGTTATAAAAGAATGGCTTCATAGCATGTCTCAGCTGTTTTACTCGAAGAAATTGCACTGGAAACTGGAAAATTTTATATTTTCTTATATTTTCTACTTCTAAACACATTTTTATATGCTTATTTTACATGCAAAAATATGTTATGTTTACACTCTTTCTTCATAATCTTTTCATTACAATCAATTGTAAATTGAGTATTTAGTTGTTTGTTAAGGAAATTTGAAGACATTAATGGGAAACTGCATGGTGATAATAATAAAAAAACATATGGAAAAATCGTACGTTCGCGACCCGTACGTTCG
This sequence comes from Pollenia griseotomentosa, assembly GCA_963931875.1. Taxonomy (NCBI): domain Eukaryota; kingdom Metazoa; phylum Arthropoda; class Insecta; order Diptera; family Polleniidae; genus Pollenia; species Pollenia griseotomentosa. The sequence goes on along the minus strand of OZ007562.1, from coordinate 5,844,943 downwards.
CGACCGGTACATAAGCCAATTAAACAAAAACCAAAAGAGATATTTTTTTTGGTAAATACTGCATGGAGACCTACATTAATACACTTTTAAAATAAATTAATCACTTTTGAATATTCCGTTCCATTACGCAGATTTTTACATTTAACTGCTGTCAGCCAAAGTTGACTTCTATTTCGCGTACGTTCGCGACCACATGTTTATAACTCTTATTATGAAAACAAAAACTCGATGAAATCCATCCTTTGCACTAAACATACATCTACCCAAATGCTATCGAATCGCAAGAAAAAATGCTAGGAAAAGTTTTGTTTTCTATATTATTTGTACATCAAAAGCGTACGAACGTACGTTCGCGACCCCAGGAAATGCCCATATGTAACTAAAAATATGAAAATTCATTTTCAAAAAGTGCTAATTTTTTTTATATAAAATATTGACTTTTTATATGTTTCAATTGAATTTATTTTTACAAACAAGCTTGCTTCGCAAGATTATTCGTTGCTAAAAATGGTGTATATAAAGCAAGATTTGCGTGTAAAATTTGCGTTTCTGTCGGAATATCTAGTGAAAATTATATATCTGGTTGGGATAGTACAACATCGCTAAATGGTGCCATACATTTCTTATGTTTTTGAGTCTTCGAATGGCGTACAAATTGAAATTGTTTAGCTTTTATTATTAAATTGTAATATTTGCATAAAGCTTTCGACGGATCTTTTGTTGGTTTCAATTCATTTTTCATATACAGGATTTGATTCCCAAACCTTTCTATACTTTTGGCCGTAGCAAAAAATGTGTGCGCATATAATTGAACCAAAGACGAAACCAGAGGGTAAAAACGGGAATATTTACTGATAGATGTAAAAAGTGTCAACCGTTCCAATATCACGTCTGAAAAGGGCTAACGTGAAAAATTACGTGCCAGGAGTAATCAAAAAGAGCCAAATATAGCCCCATAGTAGCTAAGTTGGCATCACTGCTTTTGCGATTTCAAATCGTGTGATTGTCAGAACATGGCCGATAATCTTAAAATTTAAATAAGAAAAAAATTTAGAAATGCGTTTCCAAAAATTTTGTTTAGTTTCAAAGAAAAATACTTGAAATTATTTTGTTAAAAGTGAAATATACAAAAATATGAGAACATATGTTTTCCTAAACGAAGTTCGCGCTTGTTATCTAAAAACAGGCAGTAACAAAATATAGAATCAAAATACCTATTTTGTTTAATAAATTATTTTAAACGAAAATAATTAAAATAACGGTCTTTAAATTAAAATACGCAAAAATTTGCTATTGAAAGCAAAAGTATTTTTAAGCAATAATTCATTTATTTTGTTGCTTGACCTGAAGGAAATCAAGATTTTGATGAAACAAATACTTTTAAGAGCAAAAAGATACAGGGTAGCGCATAATGAACGTTGTGATTTAATAAATAATAATATTTTAAATAAATATGTATTATTTTAGGAAAATATTCAAAAAGATGCATTTCAAAGTTACATATCGCACTTGATTGTAAAGAGGGTATTAACTCAAAATTAAAAAATTTTTAAAAAACAAAACAATTTTTAATTTTCCATTAAAGGCGTATGAAAAAGAATTTTTAAGCCAACCGTTTTAATACCAAAAAGTAGACAAAATAGTACGATATTTTTGCAGCGCGTAGATGATATGAATACTGCGAGTCGATTTTTCCAAAAAGTTAAAAAATAAAAATTTTGAGTTAATATCCTCTTTATGATCAAGTGCGGTATATAAAATAAGCGAAAATATATTTTAACAAATTTCCAACAGAAATTCGTTAAGAAATTTAATTAAAATTAAAGCTTAATTTAGAAAATTTAAAATATGGGCATTTCCCCAGAATGGTCTACCAGGATGGAAAAGTAAAATGTTAATAATCATCGTCTTTTTTTGGTTATTTATATAAAAAAGGTCTATGTTTTTATAATAGAATGGTTTTATAGCATATCTCAGCTGTTTTACTTGAGGAAATTGCGCTGGAAACTGGAAAAACTTTATATTTTCTACTTCTAAAGACATTTTTATGTACTTATTTTACATGCAAAAAATATGTTATGTTTACACTCTTTCTTCATAATCTCTCCATTACAATCAATTGTAAATTGAGTATTAAGTTGCTTGTTAAGGAAATTTAAAGATATTTATGGGAATCTGCATAGTGATAATAATAAAAAAAACATATGGAAAAATCGTACGTTCGCGACCCGTACGTTCGCGACCGGTACATAAGCCAATTAAACAAAAACCAAAAGAGATATTTTTTTTGCTAAATACTGCATGGAGACCTACATTAATACACTTTTAAAATAAATTAATCACTTTTGAATATTCCGTTCCATTACGCAGATTTTTACATTTAACTGCTGTCAGCCAAAGTTGACTTCTATTTTGCGTACGTTCGCGACCACATGTTTATAACTCTTATTATGAAAACTTAAACTCGATGAAATCCATCCTTTGCACTAAACATACATCTACCCAAATGCTATCGAATCGCAAGAAAAAATGCTAGGAAAAGTTTTGTTTTCTATATTATTTGTACATCAAAAGCGTACGAACGTACGTTCGCGACCCCAGGAAATGCCCATATGTAACTAAAAATATGAAAATTCATTTTCAAAAAGTGCTAATTTTTTTTATATAAAATATTGACTTTTTATATGTTTCAATTGAATTTATTTTTACAAACAAGCTTGCTTCGCAAGATTATTCGTTGCTAAAAATGGTGTATATAAAGCAAGATTTGCGTGTAAAATTTGCGTTTCTGTCGGAATATCTAGTGAAAATTATATATCTGGTTGGGATAGTACAACATCGCTAAATGGTGCCATACATTTCTTATGTTTTTGAGTCTTCGAATGGCGTACAAATTGAAATTGTTTAGCTTTTATTATTAAATTGTAATATTTGCATAAAGCTTTCGACGGATCTTTTGTTGGTTTCAATTCATTTTTCATATACAGGATTTGATTCCCAAACCTTTCTATACTTTTGGCCGTAGCAAAAAATGTGTGCGCATATAATTGAACCAAAGACGAAACCAGAGGGTAAAAACGGGAATATTTACTGATAGATGTAAAAAGTGTCAACCGTTCCAATATCACGTCTGAAAAGGGCTAACGTGAAAAATTACGTGCCAGGAGTAATCAAAAAGAGCCAAATATAGCCCCATAGTAGCTAAGTTGGCATCACTGCTTTTGCGATTTCAAATCGTGTGATTGTCAGAACATGGCCGATAATCTTAAAATTTAAATAAGAAAAAAATTTAGAAATGCGTTTCCAAAAATTTTGTTTAGTTTCAAAGAAAAATACTTGAAATTATTTTGTTAAAAGTGAAATATACAAAAATATGAGAACATATGTTTTCCTAAACGAAGTTCGCGCTTGTTATCTAAAAACAGGCAGTAACAAAATATAGAATCAAAATACCTATTTTGTTTAATAAATTATTTTAAACGAAAATAATTAAAATAACGGTCTTTAAATTAAAATACGCAAAAATTTGCTATTGAAAGCAAAAGTATTTTTAAGCAATAATTCATTTATTTTGTTGCTTGACCTGAAGGAAATCAAGATTTTGATGAAACAAATACTTTTAAGAGCAAAAAGATACAGGGTAGCGCATAATGAACGTTGTGATTTAATAAATAATAATATTTTAAATAAATATGTATTATTTTAGGAAAATATTCAAAAAGATGCATTTCAAAGTTACATATCGCACTTGATTGTAAAGAGGGTATTAACTCAAAATTAAAAAATTTTTAAAAAACAAAACAATTTTTAATTTTCCATTAAAGGCGTATGAAAAAGAATTTTTAAGCCAACCGTTTTAATACCAAAAAGTAGACAAAATAGTACGATATTTTTGCAGCGCGTAGATGATATGAATACTGCGAGTCGATTTTTCCAAAAAGTTAAAAAATAAAAATTTTGAGTTAATATCCTCTTTATGATCAAGTGCGGTATATAAAATAAGCGAAAATATATTTTAACAAATTTCCAACAGAAATTCGTTAAGAAATTTAATTAAAATTAAAGCTTAATTTAGAAAATTTAAAATATGGGCATTTCCCCAGAATGGTCTACCAGGATGGAAAAGTAAAATGTTAATAATCATCGTCTTTTTTTGGTTATTTATATAAAAAAGGTCTATGTTTTTATAATAGAATGGTTTTATAGCATATCTCAGCTGTTTTACTTGAGGAAATTGCGCTGGAAACTGGAAAAACTTTATATTTTCTACTTCTAAAGACATTTTTATGTACTTATTTTACATGCAAAAAATATGTTATGTTTACACTCTTTCTTCATAATCTCTCCATTACAATCAATTGTAAATTGAGTATTAAGTTGCTTGTTAAGGAAATTTAAAGATATTTATGGGAATCTGCATAGTGATAATAATAAAAAAAACATATGGAAAAATCGTACGTTCGCGACCCGTACGTTCGCGACCGGTACATAAGCCAATTAAACAAAAACCAAAAGAGATATTTTTTTTGCTAAATACTGCATGGAGACCTACATTAATACACTTTTAAAATAAATTAATCACTTTTGAATATTCCGTTCCATTACGCAGATTTTTACATTTAACTGCTGTCAGCCAAAGTTGACTTCTATTTTGCGAACGTTCGTGACCACATGTTAAAAACTATTATTATGAAAACTTAAACTCGATGAAATTCATCTTTTGCACTTAACATACATCTACCCAAATGCTATCGAATCGCAAAAAAATGCTAGGAAACGTTTTGTTTTCTATATTATTTGTACATCAAAAGCGTACGAACGTACGTTCGCGACCCAGGAAATGCCCATATGTATTTACTGCCGTATTCATAAAAAATTAAAATAGATTTGAATTGTATTTGAAGAAAAATTTGTATGAAAATTTTTCCTTAAAACACATTTTAAACTTATTTTATTTATTATGAATATACCAGTTAATATTTATAAATAATAGGGTTTTTGTTTTCCCGAACTTTTTTGATTCCCGGGAAAGCGCGAAATAAAAAAAAAAAATCCCGGGATCTTTGGATTCCCGCCGAAAATAAAATTCAATTTATTTACAGTTTTGTATCCTTAACTAGCAGAGACGAATGATGTTATACTAACTAAGTTTGGCACTCCATGTGAATTTTTTTTAATTTTCATCCCATAAGTCTGGGTCCTTAAGCAATTCTAAGTCGATCTAGCAAACAGAAAATAACAATTTTGCTGCCAATTTTCTTCTAAGCAATTTGTTGTTGAAAAAGGTTCAGTAGGAAAAGGGTTATGGCCCCAAATATGGAACAGTCTCCCTAAAAAATTTACAAAAACTAACATGAATTGGTGGCGGAAAGCACTTATTGTCATTAAATTTTAACAAATTCGTTTTATATCTCCAGCAATCACACCACCAAATTTCGTGAAAACCATTCTCAGAAATCACGTTAGCATTGCTTAAACCATAACGAATAATCCTTTTGTGGTGAAATTTCATAAGACTCGAAATACACCACTAAATTTCGTTAAGAGCGAGTCATAATTTATCATTGGCCTTATATTCTCGAAAATCGGCTTAAAAAGCCTTAAGCCGCAACAAATATTGATATTGTGATAATGACGCGACCCCACATAGATTTACTAAGGATTAAAAAAAGTTTTTGTTCAAAAATTCCCGAAAATCCCGCAACTAATTCCCAGGAAAGCGGGAATTGAAAACAATTGAATATCCCGTGAAAAACTTTTCTTACTATACTTCTATTTCAAATCCAAACTAATAAAATAATATTTGTAATATTTAGTAGACAAAATAGTAATACTTTCAATGTCTGCATAAAAACTACAAATAAAAATGTGTGCATGTCTAAAAGTTATAAAAAAATTTTAATTTATGTATTTGTACTGTTTAATACCAACGACTTAAGTGGTAACACAATTAAGTTGATAGGTATATTTTTGAAATACAAAATATTTGTTTTATTGCAACCAACCTTGAATTTAGCGGCCTTCGCCTTAAAACTTTAATAAAAACATATTATTTATTTTTATAATTAAAAAAAAACTATAAATATAAAATTTAAACTCTTTAATAGGTTTAAAAAATATTTTTTAAGATAAAACACGTGAAGAATGAAATAATATTAAGTAAATTGTTTAATTGCCACATACTACTCGCATAATCTTTAAAAAAATACACACAATCAGGTTTTGAAAAACAAATTTAAACCAAAAAAAAAATTATTAATGAAGGTGTGTTTTTTTTAGAGGTTAAGGGAAGTGTCAAATTAAGAATCTAAATTTTTGGTGGTGAAATAAAGCGCAGTTTTTAAAATAAAATATGTTACAGCAAGCAGGTGTTTCTTAAGATTAATTAGGGGTAATATTTATTAAATAAACAAAATATTTGGGTAAAAAGTTTCAAATAGAAATAAAAATCGAACAATAAAATTACATACTTAAAAATTCGTGATGTAAAATACGAAAAAATAAGCTTTAATTGCTTAATATGCATTATAAGCAAAAATATGCTTTTATAAATCTATGTAAAATTCGGTTTTTATCGTTCTAGAATAAAATTTAAAGCAAAATTTTTAAAAATAAGCCTTAAAATGTAAAATATGCAAAATAAGCAAAATATATGCCTTAACAAATTGACAATAAAATTTGTTAATATTCATACAAAAATTCCTTTTATTTAAAAATATAGTTATTTCGGCTTTAAATAATATTGTTAAAAGAAAATATGCAAACAAGGCTTTTAAAAATATAATATGCAAAATAAGCAACCGCATGCTCCTACTAACGAGCACTAAAAATTTAAAACTTTACTGCTAAATATAAAACAAACTCCATTTGGGCTTAAAAATATACTGTTAAAAGAAAAGAAGCTCAAATTTCCTTGAAAATAGAATAAATACAATAGAAGCAAAAATATGCTTTAAAAATGTTATGTGACAAACTTTAAATTTGTTTGATCTGTTTAATAAATAGACATGCTTGTACCAAGGTACATTAACACAAGGTAGACTCATTTGGGAGTGTAGAAATGTTTGATCTGTTTAATAAATAGACATGTTTGTACCAAGGTACATTAACACAAGGTAGACTCATTTGGGAGTGTAGACATGCTGCTCTATAAAAATACCCGACTTGTTAAAATTGTCATCATATAAAACAAAAACAATTTAACGCACACATGTACAAATTTTGGCTCATACACACGAATTTCACAATTGGAGTTTATGTCTGTTTGCTAACGAGTCTACCTATCTATATATATATATATATCTTGGTTTGTACGTAATATAAATCATATTTTTTTAAAGACAATCTTTAAAAAAGAAATATAGACAGGAATTATGCGAAAATCTACTTTTTGTAACGTAACGCTAGCAAACACCTAATACGATGAAATATGCTTCAAAAATTAAGAAATATTTATAATAAGCTAAAAAAAAGTTTTGCAAAAATTCTCTCACATACTTCAAATATTTGTGAAATATGAGTTTGTTTTTATAAAAAACTAGCTTAACCCGGTGCGCTTCGCTACACTGCTTAAACCACTTCTTCAGTTGAGAGATATTTAATATATGCATCCTATGGAAGGTTTTCCCCCCTGCGCCTTCCCGATTTATTTTTATTTTCAAAAGTGTAGTATACCATAGGAGTGACTTCTACTAAGTTTGAACATTCTTACTATAACAGTTCTTAAGATATGTGATATTAAACATTGGCGTCCTATGGGGGGTAACATTTCCCCGCTGCTATTTTATTTCAATTTTGGGGTTCAGAAGATCATACTACAAAAAGTTTAATAAAAAGAGTGCAGCAGCTCTAAATTATATTTCTATCTATGAGGGGTACTGCTCCTCCTCTGTCCATTTCTATATTGAAATTTAAAGTTTGCCATAATAGTAGCTTTAACCACGTTTGAAGACTCTCCCTTTAATAGTTCTTGAGTTGAGAGATATTTAATATATGCATCCTATGGAAGGTATTTCCCCCCTGCGCCTTCCCGCTTTATTTTTATTTTCAAAAGTGTAGTATACCATAAGTGTGACTTCTACAAAGTTTGAACATTCTAACTTTAATAGTTTTTAAGATATCCGATATTAAACATTGGCGTCCTATGGGGGGTAACACTTCCCCCGCTGCTATTGTGTTTAAATTTTGGGGCTCAGAACATCCTACTACCAAAAGTTCAACAAATTGCTTGCAGCGGCTCTTATTAATATTGCTATCTATGAGGGGTACTGCTCCTCCTCTGTCTACCCCGCCCATTTTTATATTGAAATTTATAGTTTACCATAGTAGTAGCTGTAACCATGTTTGAAGACTCTCCCTTTAATAGTTCTTCTGTTGAGCGATATTTAATTTATGCATCCTATGGAAGGTATTTCCCCCCTGCGCCTTCCCGCTTTATTTTTATTTTCAAAAGTGTTGTATACCATAAGAGAGACTTCTGCAAAGTTTGAACATTCTCACTATAAAAGTTCTTAAAATATGCGATATTAACCATTGGCGTCCTATGGTGGGTACCACTTCCCCCGCTGCTATTTTATTTCAATTTTGGGGCTCAGAAGATCCTACTACCAAAAGTTCAACAAAATGCGTGCAGTGGCTCTTATTAATATTTCTATATATGAGGGGTACTGCTCCTCCCCCGTCTACCCCGCCCATTTGTATATTGAAATTTATAGTTTACTATAAGAATAGCTTTAACCACTTTTGAAGACTCTCCCTTTAATAATTCTTCAGTTGAGCGATATTTAATATATGCATCCTATGGGAGGTATTTCCCCCCCTGCGCCTACCCGCTTTATTGTTATTTTCAAAAGTGTTGTATACCATAAGAGTGACTTCTAGAAAGTTTGAACATTCTCACTATTACAGTTCTTTAGATATGCGATGTTAAACATTGGCGTCCTATGGGGGATTCCACTTCCCCCGCTGCTATTTTATTTTAATTTTGGGGCTCAGAAGATCTTACTACCAAAAGTTCTGCATAATGCGTGCAGCGGATCTTAATATATGCGATAATTAATATTGGCATCCTATGGGGGATAGCAATTCCCCTGCCCCTATCGAAAAAATAAGTAGCCTATTTTATTTTTAGGGCTCACGTGATGTATCTGTAAAAATTTCAGGAAAATCGGCTCAGTAGTTTAGGAGTCTATAAGCCAACAAACAAACAAACATACAAACATTTTTCATTTTTATATATATAGATACTTGGAAATATGCTTTTACAAGTTAAATATGCAAAATTAAGCCTAAAAAATTTGAACCAAAATTATTTTTAAAATTTTTTCGAATCTGCTTCTTTGATATCACATAATTTTTTTTTGCTCAAGCCAATACTTGGTTAAAATTGCAATTTAAGATATGAATTCTGGGTCCTTGTAATCCTAAGTCGATTTAGTCCTGTCTGTTCGTCTACTGAAATCACGCTCACTTTTGAATGACTAAAAAAAGAAAATAACAGTATTGGTGTCAAATTGAATTCTAGTTCGGCTTAGAAGCTTGGGATTGAAATCCAGCATAATTGGTTCAGTAGGAAAAGAGTTATTAATCCAAATGTGGAACAACCTTCCTAAAAAAATTCAAATTTTGCTACAAAAAATTATATAAATGGTGGCAGCGTGTTCGGATTGGCATATAATTTTGCACGAATTCGTTTTATATAACTAGAAATCATACTACCAAACTTCGTGAACATCGGTCCACAATTAACCATAGGCCCCATTTAAAGCCCACTTGAGAAAAACACTTTACTATGCCTAAAACCGAAACGAATAATGCTTTTGTAATAAAATTTGGTATGTCATAGTTTCATTAGACTAGAAATGACACAGTTAAATTTTGTGAATATTGGTCCATAATTGACCAGAGGCCCCATAAAAAGCCCACTTCTTTAATATTCTAACTATCGGTGGAGTTCAAACTCAAAGGTGGAGGCAATATGGCACTCACTGGTGTTTTTTTTCCAATATAAAAGTAAAAGTTTTTTTTGTGACAAATTTCTTATAAAATTTTAACTTGAGCATGAAAAATTCGAAAAATTTTTGCAAATAAAATTTCTAATAATAAAAGTGTCAATCACAAATATTTTTACTTTATTTCAACTATAAATATACATATGGGGGATTTCATGTCAAGTGACCCAATTTTGAAATCGATGTCTTCCGATTTGGATGAAATTTGCACCAAGGTTAGTCCTATTGGATAGTAGTTTAGACACAAATTTTCAACAAGATCGGTGTAAAAGTTTCTGAGTTAGTGGGGGTCAAAATTTGACATTTTGGCCATACAGGTGTTCTTTCTTATCCATGTAACTTATTACCTATTGGTGTTAGCAAAATTTGTCCCAAGTAGCTTCGATAGCTATTTGATCCATCTTTTGAAAAAAATTTTTTTTGTTTTTTTAAAAAATTTTTTTTATTTTTTTTTTTTAAATTTAAAACTTTTTTTTATTTTTTTTTTTAGCGGGTATGTTTTTTTTTTTTTTTTTTTTTGTTCAAAAGAAAGCTTATGTCTTTTCCTTTAAGGTAGTTTTGGTCCCTTTTTGGGATGCGAGCGGCTTATGTATAAAAAAAAATAATTTCTAACTCTAGACAAGGGTTTTTCAATTTTTAGCATATGCAGTGTTCTTTCTCATCCATTTAACTTATTACCTATTAGTGTTAGCAGAATTTGTCCCAAGTATCTTCGATAGCTATTTGATCAATATTCTGAAAAATTTTTTTTTGGTTTTTTTAAAACTTTTTTTTTTTAATTTTAAATTTTTTTTTTAAATGCAAAATTTTTTTTTTATATTTTTTTTTTATCCGGAATGTTTTTTTTTTTTTTTTTTTTGTTCAAAAGAAAGCTTATGTCTTTTCCTTTAAGGTAGTTTTGGTCGCTTTTTGGGATGCGAGTGGCTTATGTATAAAAAAAATTATTTCTAACTCTAGACGAGGGTTTTTAAATTTTTAGCATATGCACTATTTTGAATTTTTTCCTATTTGTGTTTAAGTGTTTCTAAAGCCTTAAAAATAAAACGTTTGCAAAGAAACTAGACAAATCACCATTTCCGACGGTATGTTACAAACCCAATTACTATTTTATACCTTCGATACTATAATGCCCACAATATGTTAATCCCAGGAATAAAATCACTTTTTTTCTGTAGAAATGTTGACAAATTAAATTCTTTTTATTAATTTGTAATAATAATTAAACTAATATATAATTATAATAATTTCTAATAATAATAATAAAAAGATAAAGATAAATAATTTAATAAAATTTATGTAGGAAAAATAAAAAAAAGAATTATTTGTCAACATTTCTACAGAAAAAAAGTGATTTTATTCCTGGGATTAACATATTGTGGGCATTATAGTATCGAAGGTATAAAATAGTAATTGGGTTTGTAACATACCGTCGGAAAGGTTAATTTTTCTAGTTTCTTTGCAAACGTTTTATTTTTAAGGCTTTAGAAACACTTAAACACAAATAGGAAAAAATTCAAAATAGTGCATATGCTAAAAATTTAAAAACCCTCGTCTAGAGTTAGAAATAATTTTTTTTATACATAAGCCACTCGCATCCCAAAAAGCGACCAAAACTACCTTAAAGGGTAAGACATAAGCTTTCTTTTGAACAAAAAAAAAAAAAAAAAAAACATTCCTGATAAAAAAAATATAAAAAAAAAAATTTTACATTTAAAAAAAAATTTTAAATGTAAAAAAAAAAGTTTTAAAAAAACAAAAAAAAAAATTTCAGAATATTGATCAAATAGCTATCGAAGCTACTTGGGACAAATTCTGCTAACACTAATAGGTAATAAGTTAAATGGATGAGAAAGAACACTACATATGCTAAAAATTGAAAAACCCTTGTCTAGAGTTAGAAATTATTTTTTTTTATACATAAGCCACTCGCATCCCAAATAGCGACCAAAACTACCTTAAAGGAAAAGACATAAGCTTTCTTTTGAACAAAAAAAAAAAAAAAAAAACATTCCGGATAAAAAAAAAATATAAAAAAATAATTTTGCATTTAAAAAAAAAATTTAAAATTAAAAAAAAAAAGTTTTAAAAAAACAAAAAAAAAAATTTTCAGAATATTGATCAAATAGCTATCGAAGCTACTTGGGACAAATTCTGCTAACACTAATAGGTAATAAGTTAAATGGATGAGAAAGAACACTGCATATGCTAAAAATTGAAAAACCCTTGTCTCTAGAGTTAGAAATTATTTTTTTTTATACATAAGCCGCTCGCATCCCAAAAAGGGACCAAAACTACCTTAAAGGAAAAGACATAAGCTTTCTTTTGAACAAAAAAAAAAAAAAAAAAAACATACCCGCTAAAAAAAAAAATAAAAAAAAGTTTTAAATTTAAAAAAAAAAAATAAAAAAAATTTTTTAAAAAAACAAAAAAATTGTTTTTCAAAAGATGGATCAAATAGCTATCGAAGCTACTTGGGACAAATTTTGCTAACACCAATAGGTAATAAGTTACATGGATAAGAAAGAACACCTGTATGGCCAAAATGTCAAATTTTGACCCCCACTAACTCAGAAACTTTTAGACCGATCTTGTTGAAAATTTGTGTCTAAACTACTATCCAATAGGACTAACCTTGGTGCAAATTTCATCCAAATCGGAAGACATCGATTTCAAAATTGGGTCACTTGACATGAAATCCCCCATATGTATAACTACCCGCATTTTATTATCCATTGTCATTTAAAATCACCCTTTCTTTCAAAAAGGATTTACAATCCTAAATTTCTTTTTGATTGCCAAATTAGAATAGATAGATGATGATCATGCTGGTGGAAAAACGTGAGAGTTTTTCTAATGATTATTTGCAATTTTTTTCTTTTGTGGAACAATATTATTTTTTTCCCATAAAATGTAACAAATTTTATTCTCTGATTTCTAAGGCAATCATTAATACTCATGTTTCCTTTCTAAATATGTATTACCTCGATGGCAACATATGCTTTTCACAAGAACAATAGTTTTGAAAAAAAGCATATGTATGTGATTTCCTTTTCTTAATAAAAAAAGAAAAACACCAAATAAATAAAGCAAATGATTATAAATAAATACCTGAAATAATAACAGTCGTAGGTGTAATACTTCATATTGCATCACAACTTTCTTTCACTATTTTTAAAAATAATAAATATTTCTATTGAAATTTTTGAATTCCCATAGTTTTCATCTGGTGTTGTTAGAAAAATAAAAGAAAGAAAGGGAAGGTATGCTTAGGAGAATCCTTAAAATAGAGAAATAAGAAAGGCGAATTTTTTTTTTAATTTTTAGTACTAGGGTAGTTTTTCTTTAACCACCCTTAACAACAACATCCCTATTGTTAAACTACTTTTAAAAATTGTTCCTATACTTTTAAGGCATTTTCCCTTTCCTTTCTTTAACCCACCACTTACAATTTTTGACACAATTTAAATGCGCAAGATAAACTTAAAAAGAAAATTTTTAATATTTAATACGCATAAAAATGTAACAAGTTGCTAAAATTCAAGTTCAAATTCAACAAGTAAAAGTGTCATATTCATCTAAGCCGACTTTTATATACCCTTCCCCATTAAAATTAAAAAATCCTTCAAAAACCTTAAATTTGTTAATACACTTGTATTTGCCGTTAAATATATCTTTTAAAGAAAAAATTAGTAATAATTATACTCTTGAAAGTAAAATATGCCCCAACAAATTTTAGCCAAAGTTAAAAAAGTTTGATAAATAAATTTTTAAATAAAGTATAAATTTTGTTTAAAAATATATTATTAAAGAAAACAACGTATGCAAAAGTAGTTATAACTTAATCTATATACCTTAAATAAGGTCGGGTGAGTTACACTATTTATAACTCAAAAGCGGCTGAAACGATTATGATTTGTCGGGTTTGTCATCGCCCCGAAAAAAGAAATTAAAAATATAGAAATTTTGCAAAAAAAAAAATCAAAAACTTACAAAAAAGAAGCAAAAGAAAGTCGTGTTAGTTACACCACCTATAGCGGCTTTACAGATTTTAATGATTTGTTCGATTCTTCTCCGCCCCGAATAGCAGAATAACTATTAAACTGTCGAAAAAAGAAATTGGGCGTGGCACAAAACCGATTTCTTTATATTTGAAGAATGGTAAGAGTAAAATTGTCCCTTTTTGGTACAAATAGTTTAGTTATTAATAATCAAAAACTGACAAAAAGTGGGCGGAGTTGGAGAAATAGGCGTGGCACAAAAAAAATTTATATCTGGAGTACGGAAAGAATTGTCCATATTTTTGTACAAATAGCTGAGTTGCTGATGCACAAAATCTGACAAAAATTGGCGGGATTGGAAAAGAGGGCGAAATTTGATAATTGGGCGTGGAATTTTCTATACTAAGACCAAATAGATTTGTGTTTATTTGGAGGACGCTTACAGTCAAAGTTTCCAAATTGACTACATATCGTCAGCTCATTATTGGTTTGGCGCATATGCCAAAAAGTCGGAGTGGAGAAAAAGAACAAGAAGGTTTACATGAAGATTTCTCAAAATGTATACAATAGAATTTATTTTTTATATTTTCTCCGTTGTATCCGCCATATGTTTTGAAGAAAAATGTAAATTTTTGTCAACTTTCATGAATGAAGTTAAAAGTTGATAGTGTTTTATTGAAAGTGAAAAATGTTTTTTTGTGATGCATACGCCACTTTTCTAAAAATATTTTAAAAAGTAGCTTTTTGTGCTGCATAGTCTGGATGCACACTATGATGAGAAGGGAGAGAATATTTGCATGTTCTCTTCCCCTCTCACCAATAAACTCAGACTTTCTGAAAGAAAACTTCTATTTTTTGAACACAAACATACGCATACTTATTGCTATGCATTGAGTACCTACATAGCTGAAATGAAAGTTTCTATATTAACAATCTAATAAAAAGTCAACATTGATGATTCTTTTATTTGGTTCTATTTTACAAAAACAGTTCCATTTTCATATTATTAATAAATTTTATAATTTTTTTACTATTTATTAACACGTGTTTATTATTTAAAAAAAACTATTATTTTTTCTTGTTGTCATTTTATTTTGCTTTTGCTGATAAAGTCTATGCAGAAATACAACAATTAAAAAAATAAACGACGCGCACTTTGTTTGTGCATAACATGATGAAGATATCAAAAAAAATTGCTATAAAAACAATTGCATGAATAAAAAAACACAACTTTACAAAAAATCAGTAGTCAGCTTTTGCTTAAACTACTTTTTCTTCTTGCGGCAATGAAGCAAAGCAAGAGTGAAATTTATTTTGTACGTTTTTATATGAAGAATTCGGTGCAATTGCCAAAAAGTGGCGTGTAGAGCAAAACAATACTTAAAAAAAACTTTAAAATAGTTGATATGGAGCAAAATTAATGCTTAATATCTCTGAAAACAACAAAAAAATTTCCGAAACAGGTTTTGGATTTAAAAAGAAAAAATATATTCCTCATACCTAATTCATTTTTTTTAAATGGTCGGTAGGTCAAACCAATTATAAGCTGACTAAATATCTTGGATATCAATACACGACATCTGCCAAAATTTAAACTGGCTTGGATAAGAAGTCGAGGTATTCTATGTGAAGACAATATATATGCAAAAAAACTTCTATTCAAAATCCAAAATAAAGTTTAGTTAAATTAGCACGGCCTGAATTGATCGGATAGTAAAATATAAAAAATGAACAAAGATAGGCTTTAATGCGAATTTTAATATTGACAATTTAAAAAAAAACATATGTTCAAATATTTTTTATTTAAAAAAATGGCATTAAAAGTAAATAATAAATTAAATAAATATAGTAGTTACTAAGCAAAAATATGCTTTAGCTTTACTAAAGTGATAATAAACTAAAGATTGAACGAGTATTTTGCCTAAAAATATAAATTGTTTTAAGCAAATATTCGAAAATATGCTTTTAAAAGTTTAAAATATACAATAAAGCAAAAATGTGCTTTAAAAAATTTAGATGAAAGTTTCTAATTCTATAACTTAAGACATTATTTGAAAATAAATTTAAAAATTAGAAAAACAAACCTTTAACATAACTAAGCAAAGCTCCGAAATTTTTTATAGTAAATTCCTTAGAAAAAAGATAAATTATTTATGCATAAATATGATATTTTGGGAAAATTTGGAGAAATATGCCATATAAAAAACTATTCAGAACATGCTTTACAAACAACATACGTTAAATTAAAAAAATTCGCGCGGCAAACAAATAAAGTAGACTAGTTTTTTCTATCGTAAGAACATCTTTTGGTAAAATATGCAATTATACTATTAATAGAAGAAACGCACACAAAACAAATATAAACTATGCAAAATAAACAAAGATATACTTCTGCAAATTCTTCAATTTAGCAAGAGAAGTTTATTTTTTTTTTAAAAGAAAAATCAATGTGACAAAAAAATGCTCGTTAAACATATATATGCTAAACATGTCAAAAAACGCTTATTAAAAATGAATATGCTATATATGCCAAAATATGCTTTAACAAATCTAAGCCAAATTTAAGTTTTTTTTTTGGTAAAAATAAGAAAATGAAATGAAATGAATTATATTACAATTACTTGAGAAAATACCAACTACATAATAAGCTAATAAAAAGAATATATGCAAAATAAGCCATAATATGCTTAATCATAAAAATACTAATAAATCTTAAAGTGCACGAAAATCTTATTTCATTTAGGGATACCTTCCTCAAATTATAAATTATCCTTAAAATGAATGCTCATTCATGATTGCTAAACGCCATGTGCACCTTTCCTTTCACCTTTCCTTGAGTAGGATTTACTAGTGCTGTGTGTGGGATACGTAAAAATGATGCTACTACTTGCAATACAGTCACTACACATAATTTTTTTTTTGTTTTTTTTTTTTTAACTCAGTGTTTTCTTAACGTTATAGACAAAGACTCAATGGAAATGGTTTGAATCGAAAAATAAAAAAAAAAATTCATTTATTTTTCAATATCTTGTACCTTTTTATGTGTGATGATGTTTTTCACACACAGACTCGAACAGGATATGCTGATGTTTTTAAATACCTTTGATATACGTTTGTTTGCATTTCATCCAAGGATTATGTTTGCTTTCCTATCACAATTGTCTACCGCATTTCTTATTGCTTAAGAGTTCATTGTACTGTTGTAAACCAATTGAAATTAATAAAATATGTAGTTCAAAATGTTTTCTTTATTTTCGGCATATTTATTTAGTCTTTTTCTACAAAGAATTTGATTTACTTTACTTTAAAAAACAGTTTCCTTGTTAGATATGTAAATACATATAAGAAATTAGAAATTAAAATAAGAACAAATGTGGGTATTTCCAAACTATTTATGTGTCCTGTTGTTGGGTTTAGTGATAAATATTTAAAAAAGTGCTGTTATTTCTTATCTTTCAACAATTTAACATAATTTTTTATGGTTTTGCTACTCTTTTGGGAAAAGAAAAAGTTTTTGAAAGGGATTTCTTTTTTTAAAAAGCAATCAATAAAATTTAATCTTATTTGTTTCTCATAAAAACCAAAGAAATTAGAAGTGTCAGAGTTCAATATTGTCATAAATTTAAATTACAACTTAAACAAATTGAAGGCAAACAAGTTACAAGAACAGCACGTAAAAATGTATTCAAATTAACTGTCTTACAAACTGAAAACTTTTCAAACTACATATGTAAAAATATTTAAAGAAAATTATGCAAAATAAAATGCTTAAAATATGCAAAAAATCTCTTAAAATTTACAAAAAAGAACACTTCGAGACCTAACCTCGAAAATAATGTGAGCGTCAAAAATCAAATTTTACAGAAGAGAGTTTTTTTATTTCATATAAATTTGTATTAAATTTGTCGCTTTCGATAAAATTATCCCTGCTATAAAATCGTAACGGTACCTTACTGCCCGTCTATACCAGAGATAATTATTGCGACATATATTGCAGTAAATGTCAAAATTATGTTATCTTTAATGTAGACAGCAATTTTTTGTACATATTTATTGTCGGCAATTTATGTTGCAATAATTGTTAGTCCGTTTTCGTTGACAATTATTGCTAACATAAAACGTCAAATTAGATTGTCAATTGAGAAAGAAGAAAAAAATAGAAGCAAATCGTCTAAGAAAGAAATTAAATTTATGAAATGGTAGCAAATTATAATTGTAGTAAAATAATTAAATTAAAGAATTTAAAAACACTAAAATAAAATTACAAAAATTATTTTTATTAATATAATTTTTTCTTATTCGATCTTTGTTATTTAAATTTATATTAATTTGTTTAAATTTGAGTTCTTTCTATAAAAATATTAATTTTATATGAATTGACTCTTATTCGACCTTTACAAAATTTTTATTATTATTATTATTTAATTAAGCTTGAGGTCTCTTTTTTTATAAAAAATATTAAATTTTATTTCAACCAATATTTCGGAACTTTAGCAAAAAAAAAATTTAATAAAATTAATATTTTTATATAAAAAAAGACCTCAAGCTTAAACAAATTAATATACATTTAAATAATAGGGTCGCATGGGAAAGAATTTAAATTAATAAAAATAATTTTTCCAAGATAGCGCTAGTTTTTACACTGCACCTAGGGTTATGTGACCATGACATTTTTGCAGATGATGCCAAGTGTTGCCAATAATGTCATTTATTAAAAAAAAACGAATACTGAAAATGATGTCGGTTATGTTATTTTCGCGGTTAGGACTCGACATTTTAGTTATTGTAAAAGGTAAAGGGTCTAAGAAAATAAAAAAAAAATTAAGCAATATGCTTTTAAAATGAAAATATGCAAAAAGGTAAAAAATATGCTTTAACAAATCCTTAAAAAAAAATCGAAATTTTAACTTTGTGTTTAATCATATTTGGCATAAACTTAAGCTTTAAAATGTTTTTTTAAAAAATTAAACTAAAGTTATAATTTATTTAATTAATAACTCATTCGGAGTTTGGCATATATGTTTTTGTTTAACGTTAAAAAAAAGCTTGAGTTTGAACTATAAATTTTAAATTAGTTATGTCAATAAATCCGAAATATGCAAAAAAGTGCATTTTTAAATTTTAACCAAAAGTCTATTTATGACTCTGTTAATTGAAGAATTATTTTACTGAACATGGGAAAATAGCAAATTTACCTAAATAACTTTCTTTTATAAAGAAATATGCCAAAAAGGCTTTTGAATATGAAATTTTTAATATGTATAAAGGGCCCCAAAGCTTTATTATTCGGTACTAAATAACTTATCAAATGGAACCAGTTTGAACCCGCAAACTAAATTCGTTTGGTAGAATTAACCGTTACAATAAAAATTTTAGAAAAAAAAGGCAAGAAAATTATTTGTGATTTTACCAAAAATTAAAATAAAAATGTATATACTTTAGAGTTTTACTATCGACTACTTTATGATAAGTATTTATAATCTTTGCTTTAATAATTTGTTCTTAGTTTAAGATTTGGGAAAACAGATTTGTTTAAATCGTATTTTTCGTGAACACCGTCTGTAGACGGTCTTAGTGGCTAAGAGGAAAAAATATAAAAAAATGTAGCGTATTTTACGCTAGCAAATGCGCATAATAATTTCGTCTGCTGGCTGGTCAATAGGGAAAAATCTTCCCGCTTTCTCATAAAAAAATGAAAGATTTTGTCTAATGAAACAAAAACTAGAAACAGCGGTAAGCGGAAAAAATAAAGCTTCATTCACTGAGCGGTCAATAAATCACTTATTTTATCAACACAATTGATTATGATGATGACAGCATTGAAACCCCAATCAAGTAATGAATTAAATCGGAAGATAATGCAATGTTTAGATATGTTACATTCTGTTCCAAAAAATGCTCGTCTATGTATAGATGAGCAGATGTGCTCAACCAAAGTGTTTCATCACTTAGTCATCGTCCATCGGTCCCTTAAACCACTAAGGGCTAAAAAATCAGAGCAAGTTAAACCCTCTTTTTGGTTTAAAATGTGTTCAAACCAACAAATCTATAAATCATTAAACATATAAACCATCTTTAAACGCATGAAATTGGGCGTTTAAACTACCAGTACAAATCATATGAATTTGCCAACATTTGTCGTAGTGCTGCCACATGTTATTTTTTTAACAACATATAATACATGGGACACTGATTTATGGTTGATGAGTTTAAACTACATATAAATTCAAGTTTAGTTCAACTAAACCAGCGTTTAAACCATCAGTGATTTATTAGGCATAAGACCGTCTACAGGCGGTCTTTCATCTTTTGTGTCTGCTGCTTTCCAGGATAATTTTTTTTTAGCAAATTGACATCAAATTCGATTTTTTCAGCCCAAAAATATCCTAGAAACAAAATTCATGTAATAGTATGATGTGTATTTCCATTTCAGAGGTTAAAATGTTAATGCAAATATATGTTACCTAAAAAATATGCTTAAGCAATTTAAAGCAACATTTTTTGTTTTTCTAAAAAACTGAATTGATAACATTAAAAAAAGCCAATTCAGCATTAAAATTGTTAATGAAATATTAGAAAGTTTAAAACAATGATTTTAAAAGAAAATATGCAAACAATATGCTCTCAAAAGCAAATTATGCAAACATATAATTTAACATACAATTTTAAAGTAACGTATATATTTGCTAAGAAGTTAAAAAAAATGTCAAAGAGACAATAACAAAATTGTATAAAAAAAAAATTTTATAAATAAAATATGCAAAATAAGCAAAAATATGCTTAACGAAAACTGAAGAATTATTTTAGAAAAATTAATAAAAAAAAACGCTAAATACATTTCAACAATGTTCAATAAAACAAGTAAGAGTAATGTTATATTTGGCAATGCCGACTCTTTTATACCCTTCACCATGGTGCGATAAGAACAATTTTTTTATGTGTAAAAAATTAAGACCCAGAATAATATACACTTTATATATGAGCATTTCCGTCAAATGGTCCACCGTGACCGAAAATTTAAAAGTTATTAAAATCTGATTATTTTACGATATTGTTATAGAGAAATATTAAGATTTTACTAATTTTATAAATTTACCCATAAATTTGTTCACTTAGATGAACAATCAGACTGCAAAGTTGTGCAAACGTAATTTCTTATTTGTGAGAATGTTTTATTGTATGTTTTCTTTAATATTATCTTCCTTAAAAGAGGTGATATTTGATGAAAATTATTCCAAAAAAATTTTCTTACATGGTCTGTAATCTAAGAAAGAGTTCGAAGAGAAATATGTTATTCGAATTAACGGCAAATTTTTATTATGTATGAATCATTATTGTTATGGAAAAAAATTCACGTTCGATATGTCACGTATCGAACCAGATTTCGGCTTAAACAAAAAAAATACAGAAGATTTTGCAACCAAACCAAAGACATTTTAATGTTACATTGCTACGTAAAATTCTGAGAGTAGTTTGACTAAAAAATTGTGCCAGGTTTCGCTGAATTACGCCTTTTTATACATGGCCACAAAAACAACTTCTATTTTTTTCACGTTCGAACCGCTATTTCTTTTGCCATTATCTTTGACCTAGAATCGCGTCCCCCATAAACTTTAGCATAGATAATAGTGCTTTCTTAGTGCTATAATTTAAGGGTTAAAAGAACGTAAATATATTTGTTGTTTAAAATGTTATTGCATTTTTGATGCGTCACGTCAACACTTTGGAATTACCCATATATCCTTTCCACCTGTGTTGAAGGTTGTTAAAACTAATTAAGTTTAAAGTCGAGGTTGTTAAAGCTTTGATTTGAAGTTGCTCATCTTTGTTTCAACATTAAACGATTTCGATTCAAAAAGGTTTCAAAAACGATGTTTCGAATTACAAACAAGTTTAAAAGTGTTAAATTAATGTAACGGTTCCCAAATCCGTGATCCGTGGACCATAAAGAAGAATTCCAAAAATATTATTTTTGAAATTGATTTTTTTTTTTTTTATTTGAATTTACTTAAATTCAAAAACTGCAAAACTTCTTTTTAAAATTAAAAAAAAACATGGGTTAAAAGTATCGGTAACGTTTATTTGACTTTAAAATATTGATACCTTTTGTAATCGAATTGGGTGCCCGCGGAAAAAAATTAGTTTCTAAAGAGCCGTACATCAAAAATTGTCATTAAGCTTTAAATAAAAGTAATAAGTAGATTTTTGGCATGAAAAATCTAAACAAAATTTAAGTGGCTTGGAAAAAATTCATTATGAAGGAGGTTATTTATGATCGATCTTTCTAGTTTTTTTTCTACTGAAACTCGATACATATTTTCATAAAGATCTTAATTTTGAAGTAATAAGTGATTGAAGTTTTCTTTTTGTGTCTTACCAACATAATATAATAATTTCAAATTAAGGGCCTTAAAAAACACAACCAAATCAAAATTGTAATTACAAAAGGCAAAAACTAACTTAAAAAATACATTTACTTTTGAAAAAGCAGATGTTTCTTTCCTTATAAGAAAAGACCAATAATATACAAAAAAAAGTATACAAGTTCCTTGTTGTTGAACATTCAAACATGTTCCATTCGAAAATACCAACAGAAAAAAAAAACATTTGTGTACAGTCAACAGTTGTTTGCTGAAGAACGCATCCAAAATTAAGATGATCATAACGATCTGTATTTTAAATAAAAAAAAAAAATTATAAGAACTCAAAACAAAAACACACAGATACTTTTCTTCTCTGGTACACTCGAACTCACACTCTGATAACAAAATTGTGAATTCAGAGCCTGGTGTGTAAACAGGTTTTGTGGTACTGAGTGAGTGTTGGCGGCTTTTTTACCAGGGTTTTGCATGTAAAGGATCACAAGGATACGAGAACCAAACCGATCATTGACAACGATAAGGTGGTAGTTTTTTTCTCTTTTATTTCAACTTTTTATTCGCTATTTTCATCTGTCTTTTGAATACAACAGACAGATGCATTTGGTTTTTTGGAACAATTATTGTTTTCGAGTTTTCTTATTCGAAATAAACTGCATTTGGGATTTGCTTTTGTTAAAGAAGCAAAAAAATACGCTTACAGGCAGTGAATTCATGACTATTTTTTGAAATTTCGTAAGGACATAGATTTCTATACATTCATAGCAATAGACAGCATCCTGCTCAAATAGCAAAGGCATTTGGAAAAATACAGCAAGTTCGAAAATGTAAAAAAAACACATGATGCCAGAGCATCTGTTTTGAGATACTGATAACGGATGGAAATATCTATAAAGGGACATACTTTTTTAAAAACATGAAGGATTTTATCAAAAAAATCCACCCCTGCAATGAGAAAAAAATAATTTAGAATAGAAAAAAATAATATAAATTTGAAAACAATATAACATGTTATTAAAGAAATAAATTTTAATATATATTAACCCTCTAACACTCATTTTAAGGGGTCATTTTTGTCCTTTTTTAACTTTCCCACAAAGGTATACTAAAACGGCATTTTAGAGGTTTAAAATGTTCGACGAATATTTAATGCATCAAATTCACTAGGGGTCTTCAAAGACCAAAAATCTTGCAATGTATGTAAAACGGATTTTCGAAATTCCGGGCCTAGACATTTTTAAATTTTCGAAATATATTCTAAGAAAAGAATCGCCATACAATTCTACTGAAGACATCTGAAATAGTTTTTTAGCTTTTTTATTTATTTTTTTTTTTTTTTTTTTTACTTATACCAAACGCCTTTCCAAAAAATTCAAAAACTTTACCAGTAGTCAAGTTTAATTTCGCGTTACAAGTATTGAGGCTGGCGGCGATGACCCGAATTTTGTTGCACTGTGTAATTGGACCATGAGCAAAAGCAAAATAAAATTACAACAAGAAAAAAAATAGTTTTATAAAATAATAAAAAAGTGTTAATAAAAAGTAAAAAGTTCTAAAATTTATTAAAAATATAAAAATTAAATTGTTTTTGTATAATAAAACCAAATAAAAGAAAAAAAATCACTAATTTTGACTTTTTATTAGATTATTAATATAGAAACTTTCATTTCAGCAAGTTAATTAATGCATAGCAAAAACTTTTTTAAAATATTTTTAGAAAAGTGGCGTATGCGGCACAAAATAATATTTTTCACCTTCAATATAACACTATTAACTTCTAACTTCATTAATGAAAGTTGACAAAAATGTAAATTTTTCTTCAAAACATATGCCGAATGCAGCGGGGAAAATATAAAAATATTCTATCGCATTTATTTTGAGAAATCTTCATGTAAACCTTCTTTGTCGTTTTTCTCCACTCGGACTTTTTGGCATATGCGTGAAACCAATTATGAGCTGACGATATGCCTTTAGTGTAAAATTAAAAATGGTTTTGCTTCATTTAAAAAAATTTTTAATTTTAGTTAATACAGTATTGTTGAACAAGTGCGATATGTATTACATTTTATTTTTTTAATTTTTCAAAATTTGAATTCTTATTGCATTTTTCCCAATAACTACTAAATTTTAAAATAACATTTCTTTTAAATACCAACAATTAACTTTAATCTCCATGGGTTTAAACCCACATTTGCCCTATAAAACAACATGACTGCAATTGAGAAAACCAAATAAAATCCTTAAATAAATCACATTCATCCTTAAAAAAAAAAGAAACGCCTTTAGCAAGTAAATACCCACCAACTGTCCTCGTCCTAATATTTACATGTTTCATTTTTTTAATATTTTTCATTTTACAGTTGTAACAGCTGTTTCAATACTTTTAAAAACAAACACTACATGCAGATGTATTTGTATTTAAAAGTTAGCTGAATTGACAAAAACTATCAATCAAGAAAATTAAAAAAATATATTAAAAATATGTTCATGTCATGCTCTCAAAATAACACAGTGCAACACGAAAAAAACCATATACGGACAACTCTACGTGATAAAAAAAAACAAAAAAATCAAAATTCCGAACGGTTTGCAAGATATGAGCCTGATAAAATGATCACTTTTTTGCAAAAATGACTCCGAGGCCCCAAATCTTTGGGAGCCGTTAAAAAAAGGGCATGACTTTAGGCAAAACTGGGAGACACGGGTCTTTTTTTTTGGTCTTTTATCACGTAGAGTTGTCCGTATATGGTTATTTTTCCATGACTTAAAAAATTACACACAGTGTAATCAAAAACAAACTAAAAAAATTTTAAAACTACTAAATTATATTATAACTTTGTTAATATTTAGTTTTTTAAAAAATTATGCTTAATCTGTGATCACCCACTTTTTATACCCTCTACCTCCACTAGAGTGGTAAATGAGGGTAAACTAAGGCTGGGTTTTTGAGATCCCAGTTTAACTAGGTTAAGTTAATCTGAAACAGATTTGTGCCGCCATAACCAAGTCTGTGTACACAATTTCTACGAAACCGCTTAGTCTTGCTAAATATGTTGGGTTTAATGAAATAATGAAAAAAAAAATCACATTTCGCCGGAAAAATCCGAGTTTTAGACTACGTAAAACTAAATTTAAACTTAATCCACATCTCAAAAACCCGGCCTAAGTTTTTCATATCGTGCGAAACTATTTTAATATTCATCTAAGAACCCATAAAGTATGTACATACATACATAGTACTTTCATAAATTTTGGTACACGGTTTTTATGCAATAAAATCATTATGAAAAGGTTTTTTTTTTAACTGTTCCGATAAGGGAACGTTTTGAGATTCCAAATTTGGATGACGTTTATCATAGACCCCATACAAAGCCCACTTTCGGTTTTTGGAAATCACATCAACGAATTTCGTGTGGATCGATACATAGTTTAACATAGGTCCCATATAAAGCACACTCTGTGAAATCATTTAAAAACGCCTAAGACGGTAACAAATATAAGGCCATATTCAGACAATCGCACGATTTGAAATTGCAAAACAATAGATTTTTCAATGGTGTTCTGAAATTTGTGCGTTTTTCTTGCGATCTGCCATAGTTGCTTAAAAATGTTCTAGTTCCCTTGAGCATTCTTTTGCGATTTGAATTCGCCAAATTTCCTGCGATAGCGATTTACAAAACAAATACTAAGCGATTTCAAGTCAGAATCGCAAATGTTATAAGTTTTCTGATTGTCAGAACATGCGCGATATTTTTTTTGCAATTTAAAGTAAAAATAACACCATACAATTTTGTGATAATCGGTCCGTAATTTACAGTATGTCGCATATACAGCGGCTTTCGAAAAACGCCAAAAAAGTTTTTTTTTTAGTACAAAAAATATCACTCTACCGACTTTTGTAATGATCGATCCAAACTGTTACGAATCATGATATTTTATTCAAATTAGGTCAAATTAAATTTTAAATATTTATTTATTATGATGTGCTAAATTCCCGATATTTATTGATAAATACACTGAAATTTTTTTTTGAGGGAAAAGCCAGTTTCTATGCGCATTTCACTGGTTGCTTAGGCCAGATCATCAGGAAACTTTTATTAAATACTTTGGAAAAGCTAAATAATATAACGTATCGTATCATATCAAACAAAACTGTAAAGCGAATGAGAATTAAATGACTAGAAATAAAATCCTAAAACTTTCTAATGGTCGACCATAATTTAACATAAATCTAAAACCGCAGCAAATTATAATACTGTGAAGTCAGTTTTTATAAAGATTGGTGGATAATTTATAGATCCCACTTCTAAAGTATTCTAAATTTCGGTGGAGGGTATTAAAGATTCCGAACAGCCGAATAGAATATAGCCACTCTTACTTGTTGTACTAAACAATGATTTTTATTACAAAAAATTTAAAAAAAAACTTAATCGCTTTTAATTTCGTTAGTACAAAGGTTTTTTTAAAAAAAAATTTATTTGTGATCACCAACTTTTTACCTTTACCGAAGGTAAAATATGCAAGTTTGTCATTCCGTTTGTAACTTCTACAATATTGGTCTTAAACCATATTAAGTATATATATGTTGGGTCCTTATCTGACCGTGTGTCCATTGAAATGGGTTTTCCCAAGACACCTGAAATGATGGGGACTTGGTAGTTACATATTTATGTCACATATAGTCCGAAATTGTTTGCTATTGAATTTCAGCCTGATCGGTCGACAAATAGCTGAGATATGAGCAAAAAATACGACTGCCTCTTATTTTCCCCAAAAATCCCTTGTTGTTGTTTATTTTATTTTTATGTATATATGGAGAACGGCAGGAGCCAAAGTTTCAAAATTAAATATAATCAAATATGCTCCCCAGAGGAGTAAAAGGAACGAATATATATATAACTTGGTTTATATATCCGACAAAATTTGGGTGGGATTGGGCGAGTGGGCGTGGCACTTCCCATACAATGACAGTAAAGATTTCTGTATATCTGGAGAACGGAAAGAGCGAAAGTTTCTAAACTAGGTACGAGCATCTTGGTTATTAATTAACATCATCCGACAATTTGGGCGAGATTGGACGAGTGGGCGTGGCACTGCCCATACAAAGACATTTAAGATTTCTGTATATCTGGAGAACTGCAAGAGCCAAAGTTTCCAAATTAAATACAATCAACTTGGTTTATATATCCGATAAAATTTGGGCGGGATTGGCCGAGTGGGCGTGGCACTTCCCATACGAAGACAATAAAGATTTCTGTATATCTGGAGAACGGCTGTTTACAACACCCGATAAAATGTGGGCGGGATTGGACAAGTGGGCGTGGCACAAAGTTGATTTTTTTTATTTCTTAAGAACGGTATTTATATAACTTTCTGTTATAATCGCACCATGGTGAAGGGTTTATAAGATTCGGCATAGCCGAATAAAGCGCTCTAACTTGTTAAGCCAAAGGTGGATTTTTAATACCAAAAAGCGAAAACATTTTAAAATCGCTCATAACTCCGTTCTTTGAGTTTGATTGAGTTTTTCAGGAAAAAAAGCTTAATCTGTGATCACAAATTTTTCAATCCGAAACGAAAATAGATTTTAAATATTAACAATAAAAAAAATCGACTTGCTTGGTTCAATTAGTGTCTGCTGTTAAAAGCTAAAACTTGCTTTTAAAATTATTTTTCTTTTGTTAAAGATCTGTGTCCTTTTAGAGTTACAAGTCCTCGCTTAAAAAAATGAGTCATTTCTTTTATTGTTTTCTAAATTTCTTACAGTTTTATTTTCCATTATTATATTTAAATCGAGTCGTTTAGTTTTTAACCTTTTCCTTTGGCTGTTACGTCTCGTCTTTCATTGAAATGTGTTCGAGTACCGGTCATAAAATCACATTTGTTTGTCTATCTACTTGAACCTTAGCACCGAGCTGAGGTTGCCTAGTGCGTTCTTTAACAAAAGGACATCATTAAAATCTATATACCTACATATATCCTGCCAGGAAATTATGTAAAAATATAAGAAAAAAACACCTTGTTTATGAAAAGGAAACAAGGTGCTGCAGCTAAAGAATCAATGTATTGCTTAGGAAACTACATAAATGAAAATTAAATTGAAAACTAATTGTAAAACCGTCGTCTTTCGTCACATTTGTACAGCAACCTCATCATAATGAAGAAACATCTGTTAACTATTCGTAGAAGTGTTTAAGTTGAGCGTCAAGCAGCCCAGCAGGGTTATCCTTGTCATTGTTGTCTGATTGAATCACTTTTGTTACGAACGTTGCAAGTTTTTTTTTTTGCTTTTAATTAATAACATTTGTGTAATTTTATTTATTTTAAATACATTTTAACATAAATAATCATAATTAAATATGAAGGTACATACATTTATTATTATTATTGTATTGTATATGTTTGTTTATATTATTAATATAGATATTCAAAAAAAAAAACACATAAATAGTTTAATTGAATTGATTAATTTTTTTTTTCTTTAAACAGTGGTAAATAAAAGTGAAAGAAAATATAAGAAATTCAAAAATAGAATAATTTTTTTTTTTAATAAATTTTTAAAATAATGGCCAAAAATTATAAAATTTTTATTAATTTCAGTTTAAAGACCTCTAAGAAATCTCAAAAGAAAAGGTCGAATAAAAAACCCATCTTTTATTATAAAAAAAACCCATCTTTTATTATAAAAAAACCCATCTTTTATGACCTCTAAGAAATTTTAAAATGTTTTTATGATTCAAGAATTTTAGATAGATGTTTTTAAGACATTTTAAGCTGAATGCCAAAACGCGTTCAATGCGTTGATACGTGTGCATCTATCAAAAAAGTAGACTCAGTGTAAAATCAGTGTATTGACCAGTTACACAGCACCTGCATCAAACGCAGGAAGTTGGATTACTTTTGTATTCGTCGTGAAAAAAGTCATAAAAGTATTAAACGCATAAAACGCTCCAGTTTTAGTATACCACAGAAATATTGAAAAAAGGCATGACGGTTTTAGTACATAAAAAAATACTTGATAATTGAGAATCTGAACAAAAAATTAAACCGAATTTTTAGCTCTACTAGGGGCGGTTTAAAAACGGCTTTGAAAAATACTTAAATTGTATACCAAATAAAACCTTAAATAAAACAGAACGGAGGCAGCAACCACAGATAACATCGAATTTATCAAACTACTTGTCAAACCTTACATTATTGGTGCTTTCATAAATTAAATTTTAAAAAAGTTAAAACCAGATGTGTCAAAAACGCAAATGACATAGAAATAAAATGTGATCTGGGAATAAAAAGAAAATCTATATGAAAAAATCACTTTGAAATAAATTCTTATTTGTAAAAGTACTCGTAAAATGTTAGCTTATAGGTCTTTCCGTAAAACGAATTTTAAAAAGTAAAAATCAAAGTTTTTTTACAAATCTTTTTCGTCTAATCAAATATATTTTGGAAATGTATTATATATATTTTAAAGGGCTGGAATATCTTTGAAGTATCTAGAACATAAAAACTGCTTTAGGGCACTTCAAGATATACTAAAATCTGGATTAATTAAATTTTGAAAGAAAAATAAAATTAAAGCTAAATTAAATTCATAAAAGGGTTTTAGTCTGAGCTAAATAATTACAATACCACCCATAAGTTCTTTTAGTCATTGACTGGCTTAAAAGATTTTCTCGATAAAAACATACATAATTTGAAATGATTTACTTTTATTTTTCTTTCCCACTGTACAGCGATTCCAATCTATATTTAATACTATTTAACACTATACATACATACCATAGTTGGGGGTAGTGCACTAAATATTGATTTAAATCAGCATTGCACTATCACTAAATAAAACTGCAAAAAAATTAGTTTGCACTCTTTTTTACCAGCTTTAGTGATGATTGTTATTTTTTAACTACCACTAAAAAATTTTGAGTGATATTGCAAATTTTTTCACTATCACTAAACGCAGATTTGAATTCAAAAATCTGCACTCAATTCAAATAGTGCAAAATTTGGACATGCAATCATAAAAGCTGCATACAAATATTGTCTCACTAAAATTAAAAAATGTAACTTTGTATGTGCATGGCTTTTGATTTCTTTTGAGGATATGCATAAGTAAAGAACATTTAACAAAATTAAATTTTGTTAATAACGGTATAATTATTGGCTTTAATCATGAAAAAACAAGTTTTTAATTTTAAATTTAGTATAACAATTTAAGTTGCACTCAAATGAGTGAAGAAGAAAGAAGTTGCAATAAGCTGATGATTGTTTTTTTTAAATCAAACAATTTTTTTTTTTTTTAGTGCAAAATTTTTTAACATCACTATCACTCATGTTTAGTGAGGCTGCAAATTTTGAATTCATCACTCAACATCAGCAAAAAGATTGCAATATTTTTGCACTTTCACAAAGGGTAGTGATAGTAAGTGCACTACCTCCATCTATGATACATACACATATTATTATTTTTGCGCCATTTTTTTCATATAATTTAAGGTCTTTACATTTTATTTAATACAACAATCAAACTTTTAGCTAAATGATTGCTCCAATTGTACCCCTAAAATATAACTTAAGACTCCTCATTTTCCTCACTAACATCTTCTACTAGTTCCTCTTCCACTATCGGCTGACTGTCACTCTTTTTCCGTCCTATAAAACGTTGAAATACTGTGCGACTATTTGAGCCTCCAGCTCCTATAAGAAAATCGAAATCCTCCCCTGTTACAGCCCAAGGAGATTTTTTCGGTTCTGGATTGGATGACATCAACATTGAATAGGCGGAGCATATGGCCCCTTCCTTGCTGTGGTGAATACCATAGCCAAAGTATATTACCATGCCCAAGGAAACCCATATAAAGAACCGCAACCAGGTCAGAAAACTTAAATGAACCATCAGAGCAATATTGCAGAAAATACTAAAAGCAGGTAACAAGGGCACCAGCGGCACTTTAAAGTTTAGACCCCGGGTGTTTTGATGATGAACGAATATGACAAAAACACAGGCGAATATAATGAACAACAAGAAACCATACAGTAGTAAAGCCCACCAAGAGGTAACCGTTTTGCTGTCAGACCAGAAAGTTTTTAATTGGAAGCATAAAGCAAAACTTAAAACGGTAAAGAGTAAAACACCTGCAGAAACAGCACTTCCGGGTTCAAAACGTCCTAGTAAGGGTTCTAACCATTTATATTTGGGTTTAAGGCGACCGGCTGACAAACCCTCTATCAAATCACTGGTGGGAGAGGCCGTATCTATACTGTATTGTGAAGTAGAATCATTTTCATCATCATCTTCATTTTCTGGGGTATCGGGAGCATAAATGGGGTTTTCCATTATGGGCAAAGGACGATAACGTAATATTATAACACTAGCGGAGACTATGGTATATGCTAATAGAGTACCTATGGACATAAACTCTACTAGATTTCGTAGGTCAAATACCAAAGCTAACAAAGCACTAGAAATACCGGATATAGCCAGATTTAGTACAGGAACTTGGGTAACACTATTGATTTTACCAAAACAATGGAATAGCAAGCCATCCGACGCCATGGCATACATACAACGTGGTAAAGCAAACAGAGAGCCTAACAAAGTGGTAGTCATGCCACATAAAGCTCCTATGGTAATGATATATTTGGCCCAGGGTAAGCCCATTTGTCCAAAAGCTTCGGGCAAAGAAGCTGCCGGATTTATATCATTAGTGGGTATCATTAAAGTTAAAGCAGCACTTACCAATATATATCCCGCGGATACAACACTTAAAGATAACAAAGTAGCTAAGGGAATGGAAGCTGAAGGATTTTTCGCCTCCTCACCAGCCGTAGCTATAGAATCAAAGCCCACAAAAGCATAAAAACAAGTGGCGGCCCCCGCTATTACACCACTAAACCCATAAGGCAGAAAGCCTCCTTCCGATTGAGACCAATTCTTGCCATCAGCATACCAAAAACCTACACATATTACCAAAACCATGACTGCTATATTTACTACCGTTAACAAACTATTGATTAAAGCTGTGGCCTTTACTCCCACTGCCAAGGCCAAGGCGTATAAGATGCAAACAAGAAAAGCTAAAATATCTGGATAGCGGGCGAACAGTCGGGGTTCCTCTAGATCCCCTATAAGGGATAAGGTGGTATTTTCAATCCAACCACCCAGCAAAGAGTCGACATAACCACTCCAAGCCCGGGCAACTGAAGCAGCTCCTAGCATATGTTCCAGTAATATGTTCCAGCCAATAATAAAAGCCCAAAATTCGCCAATAGATATGTAGGTGTATACATACGCTGAGCCAGCCTTGGGCACGCGAGTACCAAATTCAGCATAGCATATAGCCGCCAGCATAGAAACCGCTCCGGCCAAAATAAAGGAGACAATCACGCCAGGTCCAGCAATGTCTTTAGCTACAGTACCGGTTAGGACATAAATGCCAGCACCCACCATATGGCCGATACCTGATAAAGGGGAAGCTTTCAGAGATTTTTGTAAATAAAACAAAAAAGTTAAAGTTTTGGTTAATTTTCAACTACCATAACTTTTACATTTTTGCACAAACTAGTTTTTCTTTTACGTACCCAACAAAGTAATATCAAAGGTATTTAAACAACGTTTTAGAGGCGTCTCCATTGCATCGGTGGGCAAAGGTTTAGTGCGATTCATTTTAGCACACAGGCCGGACATAACATGGCCCAGTATAATGCGCCTGGTACCAGGCATGTTTCTCTTTATTTTGGGTTTGGTTAGTTTTGTTTAAATTATTAATTTAAAGTTAAAGAAACGTTGCCTGCTTCCGCTGCTGATTAACTAACATATGTGATCTGCTGCAAAGTGTTGCATACATTCAGGATGTTTAAACTTTAAATCATGCACACTGGGTCGAAAACATACAAACTTTAACACTTTTTTCAATAATTACAATTTTTTTTTTATTTAATTTTAATATAATAAAAATAAAATGGTTTAACGAAAAATTTGTGCTTCTTTAAATGCTTTTATAGATTTTTTCTTTTTGCTCAACTTGTATATGTGCGTTCACCCACTACAATGATTGAAGATAAATGAAGACGTCAGATATTTCAATGTCAGTTATTATGGAGCATGCGCTTTGGATCTTAGTAATTGCCTTTAGACATTTGTTTACATATTACCAGTGTCCGTCGTCCCCAACACACTTGTTGAATCATAAACATAATTACATACTTTTTATATTAAGTGATTTTTAATTTTTACTGTCTAATACTAAGGAATTTCGTTCATTCTATTGATTTTTTTATTTAAAAATGTTTATGGTTTTAGGGTAATAGAGTTATGGAGGGAAATAAACCATGAAATATGAGTTAACTCTTAAAAATCATTAAGCTGATTATTTAAAAATGTCAAACTGACACCTGTTATGGTTTTATGCATTTTGTAAACCAATTAGACGACTCAATTAATTCAAGTTCAAAGTACATATATCTTTCTACAATGCTTTAAAAGGCGGTCAAAGTTTGTTGTTGTTGTGGCTGGTGTATCTGAGTTGACAATCCTTGATCGGGGATTGTTGAACTCCGAGTCGTTTCGGTACGTAGAACCGATTGTCGCGGGAACGGTCAAAGTTTCTGTTGCTGTATGTTTCTTTAAGTATGTATTTCAATAATTTCTATGTTCACTAAGCTAAATTTTTAGTTAATTTAATAAATACAGTAATAAATCATGTAGTGTAAAAAGCATGACGGGCTAAAAACGTCATAATAGAGGATCTAATAATTTTTATTTGGACTTAAGCTTCGTACATACGTGGTCAGATCTTACAATGTTGTCATTTGCATTAATTTTACACATCTGCCAAATGAATGGCATCATTGTCAGAAAAATGACAACATTGTAAGATCTGACCATCGTCTGTACGAAGCTTTACCAATAAAAGTTTCCAAACGATCATTGTCATCCTCATTTATATTTTCTATTACATGCATACAACAATGTAACTACAAATTTTTTTATTTGATTTTGTCTTATATATTTTTATCAAAAATTTTATAAGTCTGCTCTTCAATTGTTTTCTTTTTTTATTACTTTTAAAAATTCAATATTTGCAAAGAAGTATAAAGTTGACATTAAAGTTTTGAAAAAACAGACGTTTTTATGAATTATTATTAAATGAAGACTTGCGTTAAATTTTTAAAAATTCTGGGCGATGTTTATGCCATAAAATTAAAGTTTTAGCTTTGTTATAAATATAGCTAAAATGTTTTCCTTTGAAAATATCAAACGTTACGATAAAATCAGGGTTTAAAAAACTGCAGTCGAACAAAAAACGAAAATTTGTGCACAACTTTCCGCTTTTTGAGTTGTTTTGACAGCGACTGTTTACATTTAATGAATCAAAAGTAAAAGCAACAGTTCTTTTTTGGACAATGACAAAAAAAGAAGTCAAAGAAATTGAAGTTTTTCTACTTTGACTGCAGTTTTTTAAACGCTGGTTAAAATACAAGATTTTCAAATAAGTTTTTGTTTAGAATCGTTAACTTCTGATAACCTGTGATGGAAATTTATTTTCTAACAGCTTTGTTTGATTAAAAAAAAATTAAATTATATATTTACCACTTTTTCACATTCGAAATTAAAAAAAATTTATAAAAAGGAAATAAAGAAATAAGACACATTATTTTTGAAAAAATTTTTAATTTAAACCATTGTTCGAAAATAAACAGAACATTATTTAGCGTTCGGCTCACACACCCAAGAACGATATCTATTTTTTTAGTGATTGTGTAGACGAACACAACCCTTAATACCGTTCGTAACAATTTTCAAGAAAGATCAGAATATTATATAGTGTTCTGTCCTTCGTTAAAAAACAGAACAATTGTAGTGATACTGTAGACAAACATTATATTTTAATGTTCTATAATGTTTTTTTTTTTTTTTACATTGATAAAGAAATGAACAAACAAAAAATTTTAGCAACGACAGCACCACGAACAGCTTGTGTGTGTATGGTGTTTATTTTTTGTTTATGTAAAATTATTTTGCTGGCTTTTTGTTTTTTTTCGTATGTGTATTTTGTATTTGTAAAAAATGTTTGGTTTTTTTTACCAGCCAGAAGGGACGAACTTTAATGAGCCGAACCGAACACATTGAAGTGTGTGGATCTGAAAAAAAACCGAACGGAATTAAATGTTGTCATCTTTTGTTGAGTTTGATAAAAACCGTATTATTTCTGTGTTTGAAAGATGATTAACAGGGAAACGTTATTGTTTTAATGATTTTCTACACAAACACTATTAGCGTTTGTGTTTTCCACAAATCTACCGAACCGAACACTAAGGAGCGATATTTACAGCCGTATTTATAATGGAAATTTGGCATGAAGTTAGCACAAAGTTTATTTATAATACACTTACCAAGCTCTGGCTAACGATTTGCTAAACTCTTTTTAACCAGATGCCAAACGATTGCCAACTTGTAAGAAACAGTTGTTTAATGTTAAAAAATTTGGTTGGTTTTATTTTAGTTACTGTTTTATTTTATGTTTCTTTTTTTATAATTGAATAATTTTATATTAATTTTAAAAACTTTTTAAATTTGTTATATGTGGAGGAAAAAACAAAAAAAAAAATACAAAAAAATGACAAAACCAGCGATGATTAATTTAAACGTGTTGCATTTTTCAGTAATATAATGTGGCATCATTAAAATTCAGGGTTGACTTTTTTTTAGTTAGCAGATGGACAAAAGTTTGTTATAAACAAACTCTGTGCTTACAAGCTGCTAGGCTTAATCGGCATTCTAGTTAGTCCCCTTTTACAATGTGACAGACAGAAGGCAGACAGACGAAGTTTGTGAGAGAGGAAAAAAGTAAAGTGTGTCACGCATACAGCGTCGCCCCCTTACCAACAAACTTCGTCTGTTTGCCTTCTGTCTGTCACTTTGTAAAAGGGGACTTAGCAGCTCGTTGTACGCAGTGTGAAAACTGTGGCTAACTTTTTGTTATAGATACGGCTGTTATTAGTGTTTATTTTCGAACACTGATTTAAACACAATTTTTTTAATTAAATCTTGAAATTTTTTCCAGTGTATTTTAAACACTACAACACTGTTTGAATGTTTTGTTTTGTTGTTGTTTACTATCAAATCTCAGCAGCTGTTCAATATTTTTCTTTTGTTTTCTTTTATGTTATTCTTGTTCTTTTTTATGAATTTCGTAACTGAGTAATAAAATAAAGATTTTTTCAATTTTAATTTACAAAAATGTTAAGACATGTACCCAAATCGCCTGTAAGGTTGGTAAGTATTTAAAAGTTTGGAAAATTCCAATAAATATTTATAAAGTTTAAAACTTTGACAGCAGGCTGCTTGTGTTTTAGTACATGGTAAATTTTCCTCCAATGCTGCTGCTGCCTCTACAACTAAAATCGAAGAAATTCGGGAACGTTTAGCCAATGGTCCTAGTTTCCAAGATTTCGTACAAAACCCCGAAAATATCAAAGAAGAATGGGGAGAATTTGAAGGAAAACTTAAACGTGAAAAGGGCGAGAATGAAAGATTAAGATTACCACCCTGGCTAAAAACCACCATACCAATGGGCAAAAATTATGCGAAGATCAAATCACAATTGCGTGAACTGAAATTGGCTACAGTGTGTGAAGAGGCAAGATGCCCGAATATAGGAGAATGTTGGGGTGGTGGAGAACATGGTACACAAACAGCCACAATTATGGTGCGTAGACAGTCACTCCACATGGCTTTGTAAAAAGATAACCTCTGGTGACCTTAAATATGATATGATTTGAATGTTTATTTTTTGTTTTAAAATAGTTGATGGGAGATACTTGTACTCGCGGTTGTCGCTTTTGTTCGGTTAAAACCGCCAGGATACCCCCACCGTTGGATCCAGCAGAGCCTATAAATACAGCAAAGGCTATAGCATCATGGGGATTGGACTACATTGTATTAACTTCAGTGGATAGAGATGGTAAAACTAAAAGATTTTTTAAATGAAAAATTTTGTATGCGTTTGTTTTTACAGATTTACCTGATGGCGGCTCAAAACATATAGCAGAAACTGTCAGGGAGATAAAAAAGCGGTAGGTTTGGATATATATATCCTTGAAAGCTTTTAAAAAGTGTTTTATAAAAGCCTTAAACACACTATGCAACCAACAAAGAAACATGCCTGATTGCAAAACCATGTTGCAAAGTGTGTACCTACCATTAGAAGGGTTTTTGAAAGCTTTTCATTTCATTTTCTTTTTTAGCAACCCCAACATTTTTGTGGAATGTTTGGTGCCCGATTTTCGTGGCGATTTCAACTGTGTAAAAACCATTGCAAATTCCGGTCTGGATGTTTATGCCCACAACATTGAAACCGTGGAAAAATTAACTCCCTTCGTACGTGACAGACGAGCCCATTATCGCCAGACCCTTAAAGTTTTAAAGGAAGCTAAAAGTTTCAATCCAAAACTTATAACAAAAAGTTCTATAATGTTGGGATTAGGTGAAACTGATGCCGAAGTGGAACAAACAATGCAAGATTTACGTGAAGCTGAAGTAGAATGCCTAACTCTAGGTCAATATATGCAGCCTACCAAAAAGCATCTCAAAGTTATCGAATATGTTACACCGGAAAAATTCAAACATTGGGAAAACAGAGGCAATGAATTGGGCTTCTTGTACACAGCTAGTGGTCCTTTAGTGAGAAGTTCTTACAAGGCTGGAGAATTCCTCATAACAAGTATATTGAAAAATCGCAAGGCCAGAGAAGAGAAATCGAAAGCTTTAGAGTAATTTACATTAACTTCGATATTTAAAAAATTTTTGATTGTTTGCTCTCGAAAAATATAGAACAATTTTATGCCCCCCATTACGGTTTATAACTCAACTCTAGTTCAGTTGAAATTTTGCTCTGTGCCAGTGCGGTTAACAAGAACATCAAACATTTACAACACATCACTAGCAGTTGAAATGTTAAGTTTCAACTCAACTGAGTTGAGTTGTAAATCGTTATAGGAGCATTAGACAAATGATTCAAAATTGAGATTTGAAATGAAATCGATCTTGTTGTAAATAAAAAAATGTATGTGTAATAAAAAAATACAAAATTTTTATTTGAATAGTTGGGCCGGGCCGTGTTTATGTTAATTTTAGAAAAAGTTTAAAATTTTCCCAGAGTATCTTATATTTATCTCGTGAGTGATTTTAAAATTTTAATAACGAATTTTCTCACTTGTGATTAATATTTAAAATAATCACAATCGCAAGAATTTCATATATATATAAAAATATTAAATACGAAAGCCCAAAAGTGCGAAAACATCACAACAACCACATAGACAATAATATATGCGAAGCAATTGTCCATGTGGATCTCAATTTTTTGCACTTTTGCTTTTTCGAAAGGTGCAACTTGTAACGTGATCACCTTAATGTAAAAAGAAAAGTAAAATTTTTCTTAAAAGTTTAGTTTACAATATCTTATAAATAATATATAAATTTGCGATTTTTGACTTATGACATTGTTGCAAATGAGCGATATGTATATGTAGTAAAACAGTAATTCTTATACATATCGCTCCTTTACTGCCACTTAGTCATATCTCAAAAAATCAAACATTTTAAGTTAATAAAGCA
Organism: Pollenia griseotomentosa; assembly: GCA_963931875.1. Taxonomy (NCBI): domain Eukaryota; kingdom Metazoa; phylum Arthropoda; class Insecta; order Diptera; family Polleniidae; genus Pollenia; species Pollenia griseotomentosa. Next base: position 5,805,939 of record OZ007562.1, on the reverse strand, counting down.
AAAGTTATACCTCATTCCTTCTTTATATGTGAAAAAATCAGTTTATCTCAAACTGAACCAAAGTTATAGCAAAATATATTTTATTAAATTTGTATATAAAGGTACATTTTGAAAACTTTAATCGCATTTTGCCAAGTTGGATTTTTTTTTTTTTGGAGCTATTTTGCAATAAAGGAGCAATATTTGCCTGTACATACCATCCGTATGTATATAACGGAACATTTTGAAAACTTTAATCGAATGTTGCCAATTTTTTTTTTTTTTTTTTTTTTGAGATATGACAATTTTGCAAGAAAGGAGCAATATTAGTGTGTACTTACCTTATGTTAAAGTTTCATCAAGCTGCTGCAGAAAATTGTTTACAATTTGCGAATCTTCAGCTGGATTATTTGAATAATCTTTTACATTAATTTGCCATTCTTTAGAAGAATCTAACCATTGGCAATCTATAACAGAAGCTTGTGTGGGATATGAAGGTAAACCGCCACAATATTCTAAAACACAACAAATATTCAATTTGGCACAAACATTAAATATACGCTGAAAATAGTTTTTCTCAAATAATAACTGAAAATTTAAAAATAAATAAATATTAGGACAAAAACAAACAAAATGGTAAAAACCTTTTACAAACCTGTCTAGAACTGGAAGATTGTATTAAGGAATAATTTAAAAACTCAAAACTTTGATGGTTTCCTAACTAGAAATTAAGAACATTTTAGATTTAAAGAAAATCTGTACACCTTTTTTTTACCTACATAATGCAAACTGTGCAAATATATTATATTTTGCTGACAATGATAACCAAAAGCCAATTGTGCTGCCACCAACAACAATTCTTGGACATGTTTTTCCGCCTGAGTCCACAAAAAAGGTGCAGCATTTGTGTGTTTTAGTTGTATTTGTGTTTTCATCAAATTAAAATTAATATTTTCTGTAGTAATTCTTCTTATGTCTTGCAAATTTCCAAATGTAGATGGCAACAAAAACCAAACGGTATATTCTGAACAGGTCATATACTCAAATAGCCAGCGTATATCATTGAAAATATTTATTAGATGAGAAAGGCGGGAATTGTTCAAATAGTTATGAGCAATTAAAATAGATGATGTAAGTTTATTCAGAACATGATTTTGCGGGATTTTACGATAGGCATGCAATTGGCAGAACTGGCTTAAAAGATTTTTGCTGTTTTTTATATTGAAAAAAATTTAAATTTAGATTTTCTATTACAACTATCATAAGAACAATATTAAAAATAAATTGATTTTTTTTTTAATTCAAAAATTATAAACCGGTTTTTTAATTCGAAATTAAACTAATTGGGATTGATTTTAACTAAATATCCCTTAATATAAAAAACACAAATAACTTACCTATATCCTTCTTTATATACAAACTCCAAAGACAACAAATCCAGCCATCTGCCATTACAGTACTCGCCATGACTTATATTCATCAAGCGGGGAAATATCACATCCGTACAACTGAAAAAACGTATTTGAAATGCCAAAACGGAACACTCCCTTGTAAGGCTGCCATCCACAGAGTAAACTATATGATCAGGATTTAAACTAAAATCCCGGCATGCATTTACTACTAAAATATTTTGTTGTCTTTCACTTTTCCGGCGTCTTTCTGAACGTCGTCTTTGTCTTAAAAGTGCTTGTTTTGAGGTGCAGGGTACATCACTATCACTGCTGTGTTCTTGCTGCAAAGTACTTTCATCATTGTTGTGCTCCGGCGCTGTTTTAGGCAAAGAGAATGTAATTTTTATTTTGGCCTGAGAGATTCTCTGCCGTATTTCATGCAAAGCAGAATGATGGATATACTTAGCGCCACACATTAGTTGTAAGGCCAGGGTTATAATTTCACATTGTTGCTGGGAGTGTACAAGATAAACTGGAGCTTTTTGCGGATTACTTGGAAATTGTAAAACTGCTTGCTTGCATTCACCTAAATTAATAATTTCTAACTGCAAAGTTGAATTTTTATGTACTAAGATGATAATTTAAGTACCTAGTATCTAATTTACCTCGTTTATATACATATTTTTTCTTAAAACTACAAAACTCCTACATATTCAACAAATTCAAGAACGAAAACTAACCGAATTAGGAAGAAGAAGCCTCAATTTCCGTTAAAATGTTTTTAAACGTCATTCTTCTTTCTTATTGTTTTTCGTATTTGCACAAGCAAATGCAAATTCATTAATGAGATACCAGACTGTTAATATAGGATTTTAATTTAATAAACAATTCGATATGCAAAACTTTTAAACAGATCATTTAACGTAATGAAAAAAATTTGTAGTTTTAAATCTAATTTACAAACACACCTAAAACTAAGAAAACTAAAACTATTAAGAAAATACTAAATTGAAATATTCTCAAAAACGATTTTCCACTACATTTCTAAATGGCCAATATTGATATAAAATGCATATTTGTATGAACTATAAATATGAAACCTTCAGAGGTCTATTATTCGAATACTATGCGTTTCTGAGTTTCTTTCAATTTAATATTTTCTCTGTCACATGAACCGATTATACATATCAAAAATCCTGTTTTATTGTTTTAAAAAAATGGTTGAAATTGAATCTATTACTTCAATCCAAAGCGTAAACTATCATAGTAGAACGGTACTCACGAGCAAAACGAACGCCAAGGAAAATAAAGTATTTGAATTTGAAAATGACGATAAATGTTAAATATGTTACCCACATATTCCCATTCATTATAGAATATCATTGTACATGCTATGTATTCGCCATACGGGTATATTCTAGAAACTGAAATGAAGTGGATTGAAAATCTAGCAAATTTTAAAAACGATCCTGTAATTACAATTCCTAAAAATATTTCTTTTTATTTATTTTCATACTTTAAGGAAAAACTGCGGTCATTATGTAACTAATAAAACTTGAAATCTTGTTCGATTTCCATTTCATTGCATTTCGATTTCTAGAACATGCCCGTTAATTATGATTATTTTTAAAACACTTGTGTTAAGATATCACAAGTTGCTGTTGTGGCCGGGGGGTAAATAAATAAATAAGTAAATAACAAATCGTCGAGTCTGGCAGCCGTGTTCTTGGCCCTTTTGCACAAGGCTGTCAGATTTTTTTGAGCTCCATCGCCAAAACGGATGTCAGAAATCGCCAAACGTCAATTTCGTTATATTTCGTAACATTTTTTTTTTTTAATTAAATTTTGCATAAAAAAGCTAGTATAATATTTCAGTCAAAAATCGCCAAAAACTGAGAAAAATACAAAAAATTCGCCGCAAGTAAATTTTGTTTAGTTTCTGTTATTTTTTTTAATGACATAAAATGGAGATCATATATTCAGTTAAAAAAAAACTAAAATTAATTACACAAGTCTATAAGATCGTACACTTCAGCCTTATCGATTCCATTTCTGGTGTTCTGACCTGCATACATACTTTTACAATTCAATAGAGACTGAATATAAAATAAGGGCTAAAAAATCAAAGCAAGTTAAACTCTCTTTTTGGTTTAAAATGTGTTTAAAGTTTAAACCAACAAATCTATAAATAACTAACTTGATGGCCACACGATCAAGTTTTGCCTTTCAATTCCATTCAATTTGCAATACACTCTCACTTTTTTACTAACACACTCACACTTTTTAAATTGACCACGAGATGGCTTTCAATTTCACCTTCCCATTTGCTTGGCAATTTTACTTTCAATTTAACAGCTGATTACATGTTTGTCTTTATAAATTGTTTTCTTGATGAAATCTTCAAAGTAAATTGCTTACAAATTGAGTGCAGCCTACGTCACAGCTTTCAATTTATGTATATTTTGACAATCAGTATATGTAAACGACTATCAAGAACAACTTGATCGTGTGGCCGCAGGGTAAACACATAAACCATTTTTAAACGTATAAAATTGGGCGTTTAAAAAACGATTACAGACCATATGAATTTGATAAGTTTTATCGTAGTGCTGCCACATGTTATTTTTTAAAAACATAGGTACAATACATGGGACACTGATTTATAGTTGTTGAGTTTAAACTAAATATGAATTCAAGTTTAGTTCAACTAAGCCTGCGTTTTAACCATCAGTGATTTATTTGCCATTAAAAAATGATTACAAAACAAAAACCATGTGAAAAAAAGTTTCCAGATTTTTTTAAAAATTAGTAATGATAACAAAAAATTACTAACTTTTAAAAAATCGCTGAAATAATATAAATGGTAAAAATAGCAAAGTTACCCCGGGTCTCCACGTATTGCGGCAAACGTCAAATTTGATTGCTCCATTAAATTTGCGACGTATATACCGCATATTGCCATGAGTGGCAATCTATTGCGCAATGATTGCTCTTCTGATTGCTTGAGCAATTATTGCTTAACAATCTGCTGTCAAATCAGTTGTTATTTATCTGACATTTTATTTCTCTGTACGGTTGTTTATTTATTTGTGTGTTTGTGTGCAAATAAACAAAAAAGTAATACAAAACACAGCTACGACAATTACAATTAATTATTTTATTAAGTAAATTTATTAATTGAAAAAAGAAAATTTAACAACCACTTGAAAACACAACATAAAACATTTGTTATAAATACAGCCACAAAACTTTGGACAACTACTCGCGGTGAAAATTGCAAATTTATGGCAAAGCAATTTCAAGTGTTCAATATAATCAGCAATTATTGCTCCATTGTTCTGTCATTGTTCTGCAGACGTTTTTGCTTGTACTTAGCAATAAATATTGCTACGTGGAGACCCAGCGTTATTAATCGCCAGTTATATAAAAAATCGCAAAAAAAAAAAGTCGCCAGTTGCCAAATGGAAAATAACACCGCCAAACACATTTCAAAATCGCCACGTTTGGCGAGAAATTGCCATATCTGACAGCCCTGCTTTTGCATGTAGTTGTTCCATTGTCTGATAGCGTTGCCATTGTCGTTCTTTTGGTCGAAAATTTTTCGTTTGGTCGGATTTTAGCGAATTAAGGTTAAAGGCTCAGTTAGGCGAACGTTGCTGTACCGTATCTGTACTGTATCAATCAGATTTTCGCTTTTTGTTATATGCAAACCAATACAAAAGCTTACCGAAATCTAATGTACCGTAGTTGCAACGTACCATTCTGTATAACATTCTGTTACTATTGCTGTTTATTTCTCAAAAAGCAAAGTAAATATCAACAAAAAAAAATTAAGAACAAAGCGTGTCGCCGAGTACGAACACAAAAACCATTCTCTATTCCCCACCCGTAATTTGCTCACAAGCAAAATGTTTTCAAATGTTTCCCTGTCTAAATGGGCACTTAAACCGATGCCGCTCCAAGTTTTCTTCTTATAAAAACAAATGGCTCTAACGTCATGGCCGGTAATGGTGGTGGGCTTAAACCTTACTACGCGATAAAGTTGATTTATTTTACACTGAGCACAAGTGTCAATCTCTCCGCCTTTTTTAAAATAGTACATGTAAACCCCACAACCATATTAGGTGTTTCTTATATAAGATGGCCTTTTTTTTAGGGAGTAGCTGTAAAAATTGGATGCCTTAATACTATTTTTTGTTTCCGGTTTTTACGAAGTCAATGGTACAAGAACCGCAGAAAATATGTGTACGTGTTCGTACACAAATGGGGAATGGGGATTTTACAATTTTTTAATATGTATATTTTCCATTCTTTTATTATTTACGCTTGTTTTTCTTTGTTTTGTTTTATCTTACTCTTATCAACAACTTATACGGTGTAAAGTGTCCTAATTAAGATTACCATTTTGGTTAAGTGTGTAAAAGGTACTTTATAAACTTATGTTATTTTTCTTGAGGGAGTGTTTAAAAAAAAGAATTAAAAAATAGAAGCTAAAACCGTTGACAACACATAAAATTTTTGATATTTTAAAGACAATTTTTAAGCAACCATGTATGTCTTCCCCAAAAATAAGTAAATATGAAAGACAATATAATAAAGTTTGGGAAAAAGAATGCTAGGCTATTGGTAATTATTTGTGATGCATCGAAGTATTTAATAAATGACGGATATATGTATTTTTATTGTTGATTATAAAACGGCTAAAACCGATTGAACAAGCTCCAAATTCCTATAAATTGGCTTATTCGTCTTCAATAACAGCATATTGTTCTGCTTGTAATTCTTCACTGGAATCGCATTAAAAGGATTTAAGAAAACATGCCGAAACCAGTCGCTCGCTACAAGCAAAATAAAATAATTTTTTTGACTAAAAATTTTTATTTGAGGAATTTTAAGGGTTTCTTTTTAAAATGTTTCTTACTATTTTTAAAAAAAAATTTAAAATTGGTCAGAGAAAAAAAACAAAAAAAATATATGAACTTTTTAAGGTTTTGTTTTTTAATTTGGGGATATTTTTTTACTTTTTTGGGGACAAGGAAAAAAGTACATGGTAGCCCTGCTCGTAATGAAGGAAATGGCTTGAATCAAGGCGAATTCAACTTTAGTTAATTCGCCTTGGCTTGAATAAATAAACTTTATAAATTCCAGTTTAGTTTACTAGTAACAAAGTTTGATGGTGGTTGTTTTCCAATTGGAGAAGTTTTATTTCGTTGTCGTTGTTATTTAATTGTGCTTACGCGTAGTAGTTTGTGTTTTTAATTGCATTGATATTTTTAGTTTATTTCGTAAAGTTTAATGCTTGTTTTTGGCTTAAATATTATTTAGCTTTAAACATTTTTTATGCAAGATGCATAATATAAAAATGTTAAAAAATTAAAAACAAAAATGTGTTAATTAAAAAAAAGAAAACCAAACCCTAGCTTAATAAATAATAATTATCAAACGCACACACACAAAGAAAATCACATGTACAATAATAAAAATTCATAAAAAAGTTAAAAAAATCTTATAGTAAAATAAAGAGAACAGAATTAAAAAACAAGTTCGCCTTACCCAATCTTTTGTGCTTTATAGTTTTTGTTATTTTTTTAACATGGCTTGAAATTGGATTTTGTTTGTGTCTTTTACGTCACTTATAACTTACAAATTCAAAACCAGGCCCTCCACAACAACAAAAAGAAATTACAATAAAGAATTATAAATTCCATTAAAACTAATCTTCTTCTAACAAACTTCAATCATGGGTGAGTTTAATAACTTTTTCTTTGTGTACTATTTCAACAATAATTATAAAAAACTTTGCAATTTTAGTAAGTTTCTATTATTGTTATGCCTTCTACTCCATTTACTTCACTTACTTAAATTCGTTGTCTGTCCATTCCACTAATTGTCTTCATACGCGCCATCTTGTAACAATTAAATTTCCTGCAAATAAAAGTTTATTGTTAATGCAGTGATGAGAAGAATTTTTATAGATCAAGTTTTGTTTTTGTTTGCACAGGAACCAAGATTCCTTTATATCCGTTTTTTGTATTTTTACTGCGGAAACTAATAAAGCAGGCAAACCGACAAACTGACATTACTAGGGCAACCAAACAAAAGCAAATGCTTATTTTTTGGTTTACAAGATAGAAAGATTTTGATTTGAACACAAATTCCGATCATAAAAAACAAAGAAAATTACCTATATTTGTTAGGGCTTTTTTGCTTATTTTGGCAATATCGGCTTTTTTTTAGTTACATATTTTTGCGATATCGGCTTTTTTTTACTTATTTTGCCATTTTAAGATAATATTACATTTTTTTCATACGAAAAAAAACTTATTTAAAAAAATTTGCAAAAATCGTTATTATTACTTTTTTTAATTTGCAACTTTTTTTTATAAATACTAAAAAATCAACCATTTCTGTGCTGTAACAACTCTGGTTAAAAAAATCGTTTAACGTTATGGTAATATTTTGTGCTTCCCTTAAACAATACCATCCCAAAAACCTATATTATATCTGTATGTTATTATAGCTACACTAAAGAGTGGAGAGGGTATTATGCATTTGTGCTGATGTGAGAAATACCGTAAAATAGTGGTCCTAAAGTATATCGATCAACTCAGAATCACTTTTTGTGTCGATCTAACGATGTCCGTCCGGCTGGCTGGCTGTCCATGTAACTCGTGCGCAAAGTACAGGTCGAAATTTTAAAGATAATTTAATGAAATTTGGTACGTGGGTTCTAATTGGCACAAGGGCGAATCGGTCCATAATTTAATATAGCCCTCATACAAGCTGCTATCCGGAAGAGGGTCTCTGTGCCCACTATCAAACCAATTTTAATGCAATTTAAGACATATGTAGATAGATCCATATTTATATGGACACGTAAGGTATACATTTTTTCAAAAATATGACCACGAGGGGGATAAGGTTAAATTTCTGCCCATCAGTAACTATTTATCCGATTTTAATGAATTTTAAAACATATATAGAACCCTATTCATATAGCCATACACTCACGAAACTTGTTTTTAAATACGGTGGTGTTGGGTATCATACGGTCGGGCTTGACCGACTATACTTTCTTACTTAATTTTTATGCAACTCTGTCTTAGCGGTACTGTAACGTACTTTTTATAGAGTTGTGTATAATTTTTATGTGTTTATGTTTTAAGTATTAAGCCTTTTTATCAACTTATTTTATTATTTGCTTGTTTAAGTTCTTTTCTCTCGAAAATTCCACAGCTGTATTCTTATGATCAAATTCCTCAGTCTGTAACGTCTTATTTCTTTTTAAATATAGTTTTTGTATAAAGTAACGTCTGTTAGCTCCCCTTCTCTCTGTTTTTGGTATAGTAACGTTTTATATTTTGCCTTTTTAATATAGTTTTAGCTATTAAGAATTTCTCTGTATATCAAATATTGTTAATTTCTGCAAATTTTGGGGTTTTACACAAAGTTGTAACAAAATTGGAAATAAAAAATCTTTCATTGGTTTTCTAAGTGAACATAGTTATGGACCGTAAGAAAAATGTCCCGTATTCCAGGGGATATAGGGGACAAAGTAAATACAAAATTTAAATCAGTTTCATTAAAAAATGAAGGATTTACAGTATTAAAAGATATTGGGGATATTTTCGGAGGCAAGCGGAATTATGAGTCCAATCGTATAAAATATACTTCAGAGCAAATACTCAATTTTAAATATACTCTCTTAACATCTGTAGACGTAGGAAGAACTTTTTCTATGTACAAGAACTTGCTGACTCCAAACAGACCTAGTTTTCTTTTCGAAAATTTATTGCATCAACTTATAATTTACTTTAACAACGTATTAAACGAATTAAGTGAAAATAAACAAGTTTAAATTGCTTTTTTTAATTTTAACAGCTTAAAACTGTTAAAAAACTGTTTACTGTTTTAAAACTGTTTTTAGTGCTTTTTTCGGTTGCCCTAGACATTACTATCATAATTACTCTTTTCTTTTTTATGCAGACTAAATAGTACACCCAAAAAAATTACCTGTTATACAAAGTCAATTTTAGTTAAAAACGGAGTAACCCAATAAACCATAGAACAATACGATATGTATGTACATAGTATATCTTTATAACTTAAAACGCTAAAAACTAAAGTATTTTAAAAGTTTTTAAAATGCGATTTTACTATCGTTATTATTGGCAATTATGATATCGAAAACGATATCATAATTTAATGGAAAAACGATATTATAAGAAAATGTACAATTTAGTCCGAAAAAACTATCGTTTTCGGTTCGTAAACGATTATCACTTGTGATACTTTCTATCACCTGTATGATATCGTTTCAATATCGTTACAATATCGCTTGGTTTATTGGGAAGTTTAAAGATGTTTGTAATTTTCATAAAAAGCTGTTAATAAATAAGGTTAAATTGAATAAAAATGAAAATTTTTTTTAATACAGAAATGTTAAATTTACATATCGCTACCTCAATGCAATGGACTTATAACGCACAATTTGTTGAAAATTGCTTTATATTCACTTAAAACTTAACATTAAAGTAAGGAATTGCCAAAGCTTCTCAAGAATCCATATTTTTAACAAAAAATTTTCGGCTTATATATTCTTCTTCTTTATTTGCATATTCGGTTTTCGAATGTAAGCGACCATACAATTACAAAATTGACATTTCAAAAAGTTAAATGAATATTTTACATTAGATTTGATTTCAAACATCGTTAACAATCTGAGCAAAAACATCTCTATTTCTTGCCGCATATATGAGATTCTCCACATTCTGAGATCTATTCCATTGTTGTACTTTTTCAAGCCATGACATCTCCTTTTTGCCTCTACTACGTTTTCCTTCAACTTTGGCTTGCAGGATTGTTTGGAGTACCATATATTTAGGGTTCCTCATAAAATGTCCTAAATAAACAGTTTTTCGTTTTTTTGATGTGGGATAAAAGTTGGCGTTCTCGGTTCATTCTCCTTAGAACTTTGTTATTAGATGTATAAGATGTCCAGGGTATTTTTAGTACTCGTCGGTAAGTCCACATTTCAAATGCTTCCAGTCTTTTCATATCTACAGCTTTTATAATATGGTATACCTCCACAGCATACAGCAGTACTAACCATATATAATTTTTAATGAATCTCGATTTTGTCTTTGTATTATATATTAATAAAAAAACTTTCTAAATTTAATCTTAAGCTTCGTACAGATGGTGGTCAGATCTTACAATGTTGTCATTAAAATTGCCTAAAAATATCTTGCTACTGTATGAACATTGTAAGCTCATTTTCATTTGGCAGTTATGTAAAATTAATGCATCTGACAATGGCACCATTGTCAGAAAAATTACAACATTGTAAGATCTGACCACCGTCTGTACGAAGCTTTAAAATCAAAAATTAATACAGCTTCTTAAGAATTCACATTATTTTAGAAAAATTTCCAGCTTAAATCTTTATAACTTAACGAAAACAAAGTTTTATTTTTTTAATTAAAAAAAATTTTAAAATATAACAAAAATATAACATAGCCGTCTTTATGTCCCGAAAAGTTGAAGGTGGCCAAATTCGAAATACAAACCGCCCTTAACGAAGTCCTTGGTCCTCACCAAGGCGAATTGACTAGAAGGTGAAGTCAACTCTACAACTACAATGCTTCTGTGGTCGGGTTGTCAAAAATATTGCTAGTAAAAAAAATAGGTTTGTTTACATAAAAAAATAGTTTGTATACAAACTTTGACAACCCGACCACCGAAAAAAAACACCATATGTTGACTTGACCCCACCTTCTACTCAATTCGCCTTGGTCCTCACCTTTACACTTGGTTCAAAAAAGAATGGAGAGTGGAAACCGTGTGGCGATTTCCGGCGGCTAAATAGTTTAACGGAGCCCAATTGCTATCCCATTCCCCACATTAAGATTTTACACATATTTTACATGGGCGTGAAATTTTTCTACCATTGCCCTACGCAGATCTTATCACCAGATACCAGTAGATACCCCTTTGGGCTATTTGAGTTAACCCGTATGTGTTTTGGCCTACGTAGCGCCGGACAAACATTTCAGTGGTTCATGGACCAAATCCTACGTGAATTTGATTTTAACTAGCCCTATTTAGACGACATTTTGGTCGATTTCAAGATCATAGAGGAGCATCGTGAACAACTTCGTAAAGTTTTTGCAAAACTTCGTAAATACGGCGTAGTAATAAATCCATCAAAATGTGTTTGCGTACAACAAGAGTTGCATAATTAAGGTCTTGATCGAGAACCAACTGCCTGAACGTGTTATTAATCTACGAAGAATTCTCGGCGTGTTGAATATTGTCCGTCAATTTTTGCCCAACGCAGCCGAACACCAGGTTCTCTTGTGTAAATTTATTAAGTGCAATAAAAAAACGATCAGTCTGTAATTGATTTGAAAAGTGGAAAACTTTCCTTTGTGAGGCCACTAGTATTCCCGAATGAAATGTGAAGTATTTTCGCCACATGGTGGAAGGTAGAAATGTTTGTATTTACACCGATCAAAAGCCCTTACAGTACGCTTTTCATCAGAAATTGGAAAAAGCAACATCCCGAGAAGCCCGGTATCTCGATTTTTTGGGTCAGTTCACGATAGACATCCGTCATATAGCTTTCATTTAAAAAAAAGTTTTTAGTAATGTGAAAAGAACAAGCGCTCAAATACAGAACAAAAAATCACCGTTTGTATACATATGTCAATAAATGTAGCAAAATGTTTTTTTTAAAAAAAGAAACAAAAAAGGTACCATTTTCACCCCTTTATCGTTCGAATTTTAAAAAATTACTAGATTTATATTTGTATTTTTTTTAGATAAGTACGAATGTGATGAAATTTAAATTTTTATGTGACAAAAATGTTCCAAAATACAGGGTTTTTCCGTTTGCACCCCATTTGCCGCATTTCAAAAAGTACCACCCACCTGTCCGCTTATTCTTATTCTTATTCTTTAACAACGATTTGTATTAATTTTTGTCTATATCTCTATTAGTTAAGTAGATATGAGGTTAGTAAATTTACACTTTTTTACCCTCCAAACATTCGAATATCCAAAAACCCCGTCTTAGTGGATCGTTTTTGCGAGAGACTAACCTCCGGTCAAAATATTTTTTCTTCAGGCGTTAAGCTGTGCGATGATGAATCAATCAGTCAGTCATTAACGTTAAAATCTGATATACTATATATATATATATATATATATATATATGTTGGAGATAAAAAAAGTAATTGGATGATTTTAAACATTTTTTTCAAACTTTGATTGAAATTTTGTATTCATAAATTTATTGATAGAAACTGTTTGTTATATTATCTATCAAAATGTGTATGCATGTACATTATTAAACGAAAGCAAAGTGATTTCTGTAATTTGATTACTTCCCTTCCTTAAAAAAAGGAATTTCTATAGAAAATATGTAGAAAAAAAGGAATATCACATAAAACCTCAATCCGAATGGAAATGTAACTTTTCAGCAAACAATATTGGCCTAATACGAGCACAATGTATATAAATATTAAGATAATCCTGAAGGATTTTTCCCCATCCCCTCTTGTGATTTTCTTTTAGGTAAAGGGAAATAAAGTGTTATTTTTATGTGAGGGATGGGTGGTAGTTAGTGTGGAAAAGTTTTTGCGTGTTTTTTTTTAATTCAAGAAAAAGTTGTATAGAAATATTCAAAGTTACTAGGCTTTTTTGTTTGATGCTTTGTACATATATTGTTATTATTCGGTTTGTGTCCGTTTATTCAATCCAATCCAATTGAAATGAATTTGCCCTAAAGGCATAAAACGGAATTGTACTAAGGATACTACGCATAAATATGTGTATTTACTATAAAAAATGAAGGGAAATTTAGGAGACTTTAAACCTTAAAAATATCAACAAAGTATATAAATATGTTTGGGTACAAAACCAGGAGTCAAGTCATTTTGAGTTTCTCTCCCCTTTTTGTTTATGTTTACTATATATTAAAGCAAGTTTTGAAGTAAATACTCGTACATACAACGATACAACAATATCTGAGTGGGTATGTCTTATTGTGGTTGTTACTCTGATAAAATACTTCAATAACAGTAAAATGGATTAAAAGTAGAAGTAGAAGGAAGCCCTGTAAACATTTGAATTTGAAAACCCACAAAATATATTTATTTATGGTTGTTGGTTGGTAGTAGAATGCTTTCGTTTTGTGTAAGGAAGTTTTGAAATTAATTCAATTTAAAATTTATTTACCAGTAAAAATTAATATGTAGGTACATTTTTAATAAGAAATAATCGCTAATACTTAAAAGAAACTATGGTTTAATCAGGTATTTACTATAGTTTTGACATGTGGTGGAAAGTTTTCTTACCATTACAATTTTTTTGATACAATTTGACATACAAGTTTGCTGCAGAAAGCCGTTGTGAAATAGAATCTTTTTTATTTTGAGAACGTTTTTTCTAATGCTCTCAAATATAAACAAAAAACAAGTTAGAGTGCTATAATCGGCTGTGCCGAAACTTTGATACCCTCCACCGACAGTTCGAATGTTTAAGGAGTAATATCTGTATGATGACTTTTTATTATTATTATCTTAAACTGTGACGATTTGTTATTAATTATGGTTTTAAGAGACTAAACTGTTTTCCGGGAGTAGGGCATATATGGGGCCTAGGGTAAATTATGTACCGATCTTCACGAAATTTCACAGTATCATTTATAGTCCTATAAAATTGTGACGAGCCAAAATTTGTTATGATTGCATTATTTTTTACGGTTTTAGGCGTACTAAACTGTTTTCCGGGAGTAGTGTTTATATGGGGCTTAGGGTAAATTATGGACCGACCTTCGCGAAATTTTACAGTGTCATTTCTAGTCAAATAAAACGGACTTGTGCAAAATCTTATGTCATTCCGTGCATTTTTGCGTCATTTATGTTAGTTTTTGTAACAAAATTATCAAGTTTTTGAAGGTGGCGGTTCCACATTTTGATTCATAGCTCTGGTCCTACTGAACCGATTTTGCTGAAATTCAATCCCAAACTGCTTAGGATAACTACAAGCAATTTGACACCTAGTTTGTTTATTTCTTTTGAGTTTTTCGAAAGTGAGCGTGTTTTCAACAGACGGACAGACGGACAGACAGACGGACATGGCTAAATCGACTTAGAATTACTCAAGCAGCCAGAATATATATACTTTATGGGGTCTGAGATGAATAATAAAAAAGTTTCACACGGAATGACAAACTTAGTATACCCTCTTCACAACTAATTGTGTTGGAGGGTATAAATAAAAAATTACAAAACCAGCGATGATTAATGCAAAACGTGTTGCATTTTTGAGCAATATGATGTGGCATCATTAAAATTCAGAGTTAATTTATTAAAAGTCAGCTGATGGAGAAAAGTTTGTTATGAATAAACTCTGTACTAACATACTACTAAGCTTAATCGACATTCTAGTTAACAGCTCGTTGTACGTAGTGTAGAAACTGTGGCTAACTTTTTGTTATGAATACGGATGTTAATCTCTTAACAATGCTAAAATACTTTCACTTAATTTCGAATAGAAAAGAAAAAGAAAGAATTGAGAGAGAATTTGAAGTTACTGCGGGAGATATAAATATGGGCTTAAGGACTTTATCTGAAGTTAAAGACTTAATTCTGTTAGAACACTAATGGCTAATAAATCAGTGAATGTTTAAACGCTGGTTTAGTTAAACAACGCTTTAATTTATATACAGTTTAAACTCAACAGCTGTAAATCAGTGTCCCATATATAATATGAGGCTTAAAAAAAATTTGCGTGGCAGCACTACGTTTCCGAAATCTTTCTACTCTTTTAGAAATTTAATTCCGACCAAGACTGGATAACAATTTTATGCTAATAAAAATTAATTATTAATACTTACTTAATTTATTATAAATCGAAACTTTCTAAAAACAAAATATATTAAAATTTTAAATATGGAGTTTTCTCGCCTATTTATAAAAATGTTAACTAAATTTTAAATTTATTTGTAATAAAAAAAAAAAAAATAAACTGATTATAAAAAGTCTTACGTCAACAAATCTGTAAATGTCTAAACGCTGGTTTAGTTGAACTAAACTTAAATTAAATTTGTTTCTGCAAAATTAGAATATTTAATTCCCAACAAACACGAAGTCAAACCTTTGATATGAAATGACTTTATCATTTGACATCAAACACAATTCTCAAACGTTTTTCAAATGTTTGATTTTAACCTTTTAAATTCAAATTGATAATGATTTGAAAATAAACATTTGACATCAAATGTTTTATCAATTAGACGTCAAATCAGTATCAAATGTTATATTCAATCCAAAACTAAACTTGGCACTACTAAATCGAAAAAAAATGTAAACATTAAAAATTACGATTAAAGTTAAATTTTTGCTTGGTGGTTAAATGAGTTTTGCAAGTGTACGATTTATTTCTTGTGAAAAATTATTTGTGTGTAACAATGATTAAATTTACGAATTAAAAAAATAAAACGGGAAAGTAAAGAAATTTTAAGTTTGTTGTATGATCGCGGTGCTACAATCATCAAAATAAAAGGGTGCCAATTATTTCGTCTTTGCAAGAATTAGAGGACGGAAAGAAAATTATTTAACATTTTAGCTATGGTGCCGAATGTTTATCTTACAGTTTATTTAAATAAATAACGAATTTAAATTAAAAAAAATAAAATATTTTTATTTATGTTCCACATTGAGTTATAATCCACATTTGAAAAAAGTTTAAGAATTGCGTTTGAAAGCAAGTTGAAAATAAAGGCATTTTTCAATTTGAAAATAATTTCCCCTTTTTGTTGAGAATGCTATGATTTTCAAATGATTTTTAAATCATTATCAAACGTTTGTCGTTTGAGAAAACGTTTGATTTCAAATCACTTTCAATTTGAAATCAAAGCTCCGTGTATGTTGGGATTTAAACAAAACAAATTTGATCGAAATTACAACTACGGAACTAAAACCATTTCGAGTGAAAAATGTGACAGTCCTGGGGCCTAATTCTGGCATTTGTGATCGAGTACTTTCTTGATTCGAAAGCAATTTTATTTTAGTCCATACTGAACGAATCAAAATTATTTTTTCAGTATTGTAAAATCCAAATAAATGCTTAACAATAACGAAAAAATAATTCCGATTCGTTCAGTATTGACTGAAATAATAAGATATTAAATTGCTTTCGAATCGAGAAAGTTCTCGATCACGACTCGAGTACTGATAGTCCCATATTTATAAAAAAATCCTATTGCTGCCTAAAATTTTAAACCGAAATCGCTCTATAACTTAACTTACTAAAAAAAATCAAAATTTTGTATTTGCGCATTTTTAAAAATTTAATTTAAATTTTCAACTTATTAAAAAATTACATTTGTTGAGTAAAAATCTTAAACTGTAAGTTTAAAGTTAATATTCGAATATTTGAATATTTGCAAAAATTGCACTTTAGAAGGTTTATTTCTATAAATTAAAAGTTTTTATCCAAAGTTTAATTGTTTTACATAAATTTTATTTACATAATTTATTTAACAAATACAAAGTTTTAAATAGTCAAATTTGAAATCAACTCAAAATATTCGAATATTTTTTGAAATCTACCATTATATATTTAAAGTAATTTTCAAATTTTCGAAAAACTAAAAAAATTGTTTTATATTTAAAAAAAAAATTATTTCAACTAGAAATCTGTTTTTAAGGCATTTATCTGTGTAAATAATAAAAATTTTCTCTTAAATTCTTAAGTTCTAAAAAAAATTCAAAGTTATATTCAAAAATCTACAAAAAAAATCACTCAAAAGACTAAAATGAGACTTAAAATTGCCAATCAAGATTTAAAAAGTTTAACAGCCAATCCCACGATGTCACACGTTAACGTTCGCATAGAAAATTACATTTAAAACAAAAACAATTTCAAAAATTTGTTTTTGTTTTAAATGTTATTTTCTATGCGAACGTTAACGTGTGACATCGTGGGATTGGCTGTAAGTTATGACATACTTGTTATCCAACTTTTGCTCCTTCTCCTAAATTTTCCATGAAGTAACAAATCCTGCTGAATTTAAAAATGCTCATTTAAATCATTAACTGCCATAAGAATAAGTCCCAAGAAATAAAATGAACTTTTGCATATTGTTTTTTTTTTAAATTTTTTCCATTTCCTCTAAACATTCCTCCCTTTACCAAAAA
Organism: Pollenia griseotomentosa; assembly: GCA_963931875.1. Classification (NCBI taxonomy): domain Eukaryota; kingdom Metazoa; phylum Arthropoda; class Insecta; order Diptera; family Polleniidae; genus Pollenia; species Pollenia griseotomentosa. The sequence continues at coordinate 5,788,361 of OZ007562.1, read as the reverse complement.
TAAAATACGAATTATCTTCTCCAAAATTTATTCATGTATTAATGGAATATTCCGCAACTTAAAACTCAGTTAGTGTTTGTTTGAGTTCTTCTTTTTAATATTTTGTTTTTTTACAGTTTTGCAAAACTTTATTATCACATCTCCAGAATATAAAGTAGAGAAAATCCTTTTTTAGCGCTATCAAGCATTTTGAAATAAAATGCAATTAAAAAGTGTTATTTAAGGGATTATTCATTCATCTTGTAAGACAGAAAAAAGATAAACACAAAAATGAAAAACCCATTAGTAGTTGCACATGATAAAATGCTAAAGCCTAATTATGAGATTGTGGAAAATGCTTGGAATGGCATACCTACAAACATACATAGATAAATACTCATTCATATACATATGTGAATTGTTTTTGAAGACAGTTTAAAAACAAGATAAAATATGAAGTGAAATTTTTTTTGCACTCTAGTTGGTGTGGGAGTTAATAGTTAATACACTGAGAGAAAAAGTTTAAAACATATTTTTATTAAAGAAGAAATTTAATTAAACTAAAAACAAAATTTTGACAATTCGAACTTCTACGAAATTTTCAATAGGCATTTCAAAAACCTTTTACCCATTATTTCTTTAAGTGCATACATACTTTTATTATAACAGTTATGTATTGTTTACAGTTGAAATGACACACAATGATGCTTGTATTGTATGTTATTTACTTTATTTATGATGATAATAAAAACCGCTATATATTGCAATGCATTATACTTTGCACCCCCCTCAAACTCCCAGCACAGTACACAATCCTTCTTAAGATTTTAATGGAAGAATTTAAAAAACTAAAAAAAAAAAAAAAATAATGAAGTAATTTAGCAAAATTTTCAAAATTTCTCTCAACAATAAATTTCAGTGTATTTATCAAATATGAAAAATTGGGAATTTAGCACGTCATACAGAAATCGTATTTCAAACGAATAGCTTGGCAGTTTTTCTAATGGGAATCTCAAGAACATTCAAGTTTGTGTTAAGAATTTTTGTGTATATTTTAATGACACTAAATGCTCTTAAATGAGTTCAACTAAGTTTAAAATGCTTACTTAAGTTTATGTTAATTTAAAACTTAAGCCAGTCAAAGAAATGTTAAAATTAAAAGGGGGTTAAGGGATTAATAAAGAGTGCCATCAGGTCATAATATTCCTTAAAAATTTAGTAAAGATTTGCTATTTAAAGAACAATTTGTGACACTAAGCTTTATATTGTAAAATAAAAAAAAGTTAATTTTTATATAAAATTTAACGAAAATTTGCTATTAATCCAATTATGAATACAAATTCCCCGGGAGCTTTGACCCTTTTCCCATTTTTACAATTGAATTAACATTTTTTTTTTTTTTTTTTTTTAATTCCCTAATCTAAACCTAATTTATTCATAATTGAGCTGTATTTGTATAAAATTTTGTTAAAAAAAATTGGCTATTTATTTTTAGCTAATTTACTATTAATAAGATGATCAATTTAGAAAATTCTACTGTAGCTAGTTTTATAGAATATTTTGCTTCTTTCAATTTATATTTACAAATTTAACCACTGGGTGACAAACAATGCGTTTCCCAATTGCCCCGAGTTTGAGCGGAACCAACACTTTACACTTGCCCCTTCTGAAGCAACTGGCTGGAGCTATCCTAGCAGCGTCTGTTGAGTGGCAAGAGCACCTAGGGATAATCATGCCTCAGGCCCACCTCTGTTAGGTTTTAGGTTATATCCTTTTGCGATATCGGTTAGTAAACCACAACCACCACGTAATCGCCGAAATTATCTTTGCCAAAAAGGGATTGGGAAAGCGAAACTTTCGCTAAGACAATCTTTACGAAAGACAGAAAGCATTTCACGCAAGAATCATTCTAATGGAGGTCTCAAACAATAGACAATCTGGTGCCCTGGTTAGCTGCGATCGTAAAGATCTTTTAATATCTGTCATTTTTGTATTTTGTCAAAACCCAGGTACTGACTCCACTTGATTTGCCCGGAGGATGTAACACAAAAAGCTGAAGTGGCCTTAAAATGTTCCCTACGAACCCCCGGGGGAACAGAATATACAAAGATTCCGTTAGATTTCACAAAAGAGAAACAATATTTTGCATTTGTTTCCCACAAGACTACTTGCACCAAGTATGTACTACTGAACTCCGCTATTAAAAGTATTAAAATATTTAGCTACTAAAAGGAAATATACAACTATATGATAACAGGATATGCGAGCCCCCCATATACCAAATAATGTCTTATTAATACAAATTATACAGTAACTAAAAGATGTGACTTACTTTAAACTAAAAGTCTTTTAACAGTTGGCATTTTTCCCAAACAGAAAATGGGAAAATTGTTTGTTTAAATTCAATACGTATGACAGTGTAAAGAGGTCTTTTAAGTTATCCCTGGTTAGTTATGATATGCTCAGACAAGTAATTATCTTGCTTTCTAACTAAGTATGTATCTACATACATAGTTTTGTTTTTAGTACGAGTAATTTGACGCCTTGTCTTACTTTACCTCCCCACTTAGCCTGCTATTACCCTTACTCTATTTTGCGACATTGACAAAGAACTTTTCATTAAGTGGTGCAGATATATACGTACTACAAATGGCATGGAACTGAGCCAAAAGGAATCTATCTACTGTTTACTTCATGACACTGTACGCATAAAGAAGACAAAAAAATCATCGCTTGCAATGACTTGTATATCCTGCTGCTTTAGTTCATTTTGCAGTTGTCATTTATAACATGTGCCAGAGGATTTCAATTAATTCCAAAAACCAACAGTTCTATTCCTACTTACAGCTGGATACTTCAACAAATGAATAAGCAATTAAGCCAAAAAAAGTTACTGAAAAACAGAAATATAAACAAAATTATCCGAAAAGCCCACAGGCTTAAGTATACTTATTCAAATTTATTTTACAAAGATTTGAAAAGCAATTAGATTTTTTAAATTGACATTTTTGTTTTAATTTAAATTAATTAAGATATTAAATTTAAATTAAATTCAATTATTTAAATTTGCCTTTAAAAAAAAAAAAAAAATTAATAAAAAGCTTTTTCCAAACTTTTATCAAGGCATTGTTAAGCTTAAAATTGCCTTTCTGCTTAAAACTATCAATCCTAAAGGCTCAGTTAGCCGAGAGTAACAGTAACTAAACCTCACCTATAAAAAAGTAAGACCAATCTATTTCTATAATCGTTCTAATTGCTTTACTAAACAAAATTAAGCAGCTGATTTGCAAAGTTACTGTTACTTCCGACTAACTGAATCTTAAAGGTATCGTTACTCATACGTAAACACGTAAACGGTGCATACGACTTTAATGGCTGGTAGTTACTAAAAATAGCTAAAAGATTTATTTTTGTTTAATTTTGCTAATAAATTTGTCTATGATATAATTTTTATGGCTGGGGAGCCTATTACTACATATTATTCAATTCACAAAGCGATTTATTGTGTCATATTAGTTGTATTTGCTAAAATTTTATGACTGTTATAAACATTTTGTTTTAATTTCATATCTAAATATTATATCGCAACACAAATTTTTATCTACTATGTATTTTCAGTCAGATATTTTCCCGCTGGTTTTTGTTTAGAATTTTTTGTCATTATTTTTCTTCAATTATTTTTTTATTCACATAATATAAAGAAAAATAAGTTGTTCCCAATTGCTTCAAAAAAATTACTGATTTTGTATGCAGAGCAGCCAGCATACTGCTAGTTGAAGATTTGACATTTAAATTTAGCTAATGAAACAGTGTTTTACGGGCCCTCCAATGTTTTTGAGCAATTTAGGGTTAATATTAAACTCTCATTTTAAAAAAGCATTGTTTGATATTTAAGAGAGTATTAAGATAAGATAAACAATTTCCGACAAATGAGAGCATATTAAACACTAAACAATTCTGTTCTGTTATTAAGAATTTTGTTAAAAATTTAAATAATCAATTTAGTATAAAATGAGGCTTCAAATGCTTTAAAACCTAACAAAATTTATTATTAAACACAAAAGAGAGGAAGTGTTAACTTGAAAAAAAAATATGTACACTCAAACTTAACAATAATTAGTAATACGACTGGAAAACTCATTCATAAAAAACTAATGAATGAATCATTTATTTTAACACATTAAATATTGTGCAAAACAAAGTTATACGAATTCATTTCTTTATGTAGATAATTTTATAAAAATAAGTTTGCTATTAAAATTAAGTAAAACAAAAAGAATAAAATTAAAGAAAAAAAATATAAAATATGCCCTTGTCTGGCCCTAATAATCGAGAGCGTGTACGAGATCCCCGAGAAGAGATTTTGTTGGAGACAAATTTTGAAGATGATGGTGTTTTGACGCGTGTATACAATAATAATCCTTATAATAATCGACGAAGACCCACTTACCGTTCGGATCCTTCGCTGGATCGTTATTCAGAACGAGATGGTAGAGAAGGTAGGGAAGTTTTAAGGTTTTTTCTTTCTTCACCAGTAGTTTTCTTAGATGCTTTAGTGTTTAAAATTCTTTAAGTTTATTTTTTATATTTTTTCTTCTTCAAATTTGCACCCGTTTGGCTTATTCATTACTTCATTGCTTTTAAATTCTTCTTATGACCTTTTTTTCTAAGACAATTAAAAGACGTTTAAAAGCAAACATATTATTCAACGAACTTTTAAAATTTTTAAATATGTAATATAATATTAAAAACTATGTAGATAATTAGTCAAAAACTCTTTTTGAAGTGTAGCTAATTATAATTTTGCTAAACAATTTATTATTTCATATAGGTACATAGATATTTTTAACCATTTAATTTTAATACTCGTAGCTAAGTACTGCTGCTGACATTAAAGGTGTATTACAAAAGTTTTAGGCTACACTCATTACCTTCTTTCTTATCTTATCGCACTCTTAGTTTGGAGTTATTGTAACTTAAAATGTTTTACTATTTTTGCTCTTTTCTCTTGTTATTATTTCTGCTAAATAAATATTTACAAACCTAAAACTAAAGCTACGGTCAGACTTATCAAATATTTGACGAAAAAAACAGGACCAACAACCAAACGAAAAAATCATTTCGTTTAATATCAATATTTTTTTCGATTAAGATACCACATCTTACAAAAAACTGTTTTTTGCTATGTCTAGTAGTTTAATTAGTTTATTTTGTAATATTAAGACCATTTTAAATCTCACTAACTATTAACAAAAGTAGGGGTTACGCTTATTTGATCAAATATTTAATAAGTGTGACCGTAGCTTAAGTAATAAACTAATGCAAACTAAGGCATTTTTCATTTAAAATAATTATATGCACATATGTATGTATTTATATGTTGCTGCTATTGAAAGTGCTAAGAAAATCGGTTGGGGTAGGACTTCTTAATTGTAAATTTTAAGAAGTCCTAAGAAGAACGAATGTTGACAAAAACAGTGTTGCCACGAAATTTATTGCATCTTTTTATTAAAGATTGCTTTAAAACTTTTTTTATATCTAAAATTTTCTTTTTCTTCTTCTGTAAGCAAACAAAACATTTTATGTTAAGGCATCGATATACATATACATAGATTGTTTTATTAAAACCTTTAGTTCATTATTTTATTGAAAAAAATTTTATAACTGTTCACATTTATTGGCAACACTTTATTACTATATAGTGTTGCTGTTAGTGCTAAAGGCTAGTTTTCACTATCTCACAAGTCTTACGTATTCCATAATACATTGTGAGATAGAAATCGTATGAGTTTTGTTGCGACTGTCGAAAAATCTAATGATCAAATGAAAAGTATTATTGTTTAGAAATTTTTAAAAAAACGATGAAGTCGTATGGGATGTGAAACTTTTTTCATAATACTTGTCATTTTCGTAACACATTGCATTCACACTTTGTCATATTACTTGAGTTTTTGACATGTATTAATACAAAGTATAATAGTGTAATCTAGCCTTAAGTATAGATTCATCATGTTAGAGTTTTTCTCATGTTATAACACGGTTGTTAATGCAAATGTTTTAAATCGATTTTATAACATCATGTTATAACAGTAAATCATGTCAGTTGTATACGGCTAGTTACCTTTTGAGAAATGTACGTTTTTTTGACGTTGCCATATCGTCAGCTCATTATTGGTTTGGCGCATAACATGGTAAAATTAACTAAATGCGTATTTAAATACAAAGACAAAACTGGCCATTAGATATACATATATATATCGTTACTTTAATACAGAAAAGCCCTAACTAACATTTCCCTTACTTTACAGGAGAAGGAAAAAACTTAATAAAAATTATAGTCCTATAGTCGCGATTTTTTTTTTAAACGCAGTTTTTTATTAAATTATCTAAACAATTTAATAAAATACTGCGTTTAAAAAAAAATCGCAACTACAATACTACAATTTATATTAAGTTTTTTTCTTCTCCTGTAAAGTAAGGAAAATGTTAGTTAGGGCTTTTCTATATTAAAGTAACGATATGTATATCGTCAGCTCATTATTGGTTTGGCGCATATCATGGTAATTTTACCTTGCTATGCCAGTCTTATCTTTGTATTTAAATACGCATTTAGTTAATGTTAATTTAAATTCAAGTTGTATTAAGATACAGATTCATATTTAAATGTACTTGAAAAATTCTATTTATTTATGAAAAAGTATAAAACAGCTAAAACAAATGATCTTTAAACAGCTGTTTGTCCAAAATAAAGAAACTTATAAAGTGTAGTTATTAACGAGGTGAATGTTTTCTGCTTTTCCTGTTGTTTTTGTATTTATTTGACATTAAGGCCACCTTGTCAAGTAAATAGACCATGGATGTCTGTCATAAGGCGTTGTATGCGAAAATTAGGTTTACTTTCTACTTTGAAAGCTTCACAAGCAGCGTTCGAAAAATGTAACTGCTTTTGAAAAATAAAATTTTATTTTTACATGTGGTGATGCTGCATAAAAAGCGTTGCATGTTATTAATACCTACTTGTATTTTCTTATCGTGCCATATTGAAAACTCGTAGACGTTCAGACGATACGTTTTTTGTTACTTTTAAATTAAAATTTTGGTATTTAATTTCAAAAATTTATACGAAACATATTAAAAATGAATATTAAATTGTTGCTTGATTTAACATTTTACGCTACATTGTTTATTCCGCAAGCGTCTCTACACCCTTTGTCCAATATCTTCTGTTTAATGAAAAATTTCTGTTTGACATGTCGCGAAAAAGCATAGAATGCATTGTGTTGACCAGCAGTTTAAGTTTAGCAGGCAGGACACAATTGGAAATTACTTAAAACCCGAAATAAAATGAGGGTTTACTTTGTATAAAGTTTTGCTAGCATTTAATACCAATTTTATATACTATAATTATTTTATTAATTATTGCCTAACGTACTAATTGAATTCATTATTGTGATGTGGGTATAAATATGTATATATGTACATATAATTTGTCATTATGTTTAGCGTTTTACTTTGACTTTTTCTAAAAAGAGGTTAATTAAATGGTCAACATAATTAAGAAGTTTTCTTTTGAGGCACAAAACTAAAACCAAAGAAGTACAGTGTGTAACAGAAATTTTACAGCACAGAAGCATTAAATTATAGAAAAATTTAATTTTGTTGAAAAATAGAAACTAAAATGAGCACATACAAAGTACTTTTTGTTCAAGTTTAACTGAATGAATATGCAAAGATCTGAACAAAAAAAAATTTACGGTGGCAGCTTAATCATGACTGATTTTTGCAAAATGTAAGAATTTAAGGTAACAAAATAATTTTCTTAGAAAACCTTAAAAAATAAAGGATTCTTTTTGATCGCTGGAATCTGAACAACGTTGTTCGTCGGCGGACAGTGTTATTATACATGATGGCGCAGAATGAACTATGTAAATGGTTTATAACTTTTTAATTTATGTGATAATTAATACTTTTTTTCTAAATACCATTATATTATTGAGGATTTTTTTTTCATTAGCTTTGAAAAATGATAACCTGTAAGTGATGTCAATTTTCTGCTTCGCACATACGTACGAGCACTTTTTAACATATTTTGTATAACTTTTAGCAAAATTTCGGGTGTAATTATTTCTGTTCGATTGTACAGTTATTCATAATTAATTCCCGGAGTCTTCTTCATAAAATGTTGAAAAAACAAAGAAAACATAATAAGGGAAATCACGATGGGTAGTGCAAACGATGCAAATGCATGCAAAAATACACACATCTGCACAACACAATAACAAAAAGTACGTATATGCAATTTGCTCTATTTTGCTTCGTTTGCACTAAAAAAACCATGACCAAATAGGTAGTGCATATTTTCTCGATTGCAAACAAATGTAAACAATAACATTTGACATATTAAGCTAGTAGTGAGCTAGTCTATCAGCCCCGGGGTTGCGGGTTCGATTCCCGCCAGAAACTCTGGTTTCTTTCCTGCAAAAAAAAAAAAAACTAATAAATTGAAAATTTTCGTTGGTTTTAATATAAAATAGAGAATAAGGTTTAAATAATTTATAAAAAAATCATTTATTTTAATTTGCTTGTGTATACATAAGCTGCGTTCGTTTACCCCAAAATTTGTACAAATTTGTACTGGATTTTACTGAAATGCGTTCGCGTACACATACATTTTTAAAATTTTCATATAACTCACCTACTGGATTTTACTGGAAGAGTAAACGAACGCACATTATTGTAAACAAATGCAGCTTTTACAGTGCTGCCAGAAGTTTTTTTGTGTTGCCAGAATAAATTTTTAGAAAAATTTGCCCCAAATATAAAAGTCGCATGCATAATATGCACTGCAAATTTACAAATTGCAAATTTACACAATGTCCATCGTGATTACCCTTAATAAATAAAAAAAGTTATAAGGAGTTCAAACTATAAAGCTCATTCTGCGCCACCCTGTATTAGTCCATTCAGTCGTACGATTTGTAAAAAAAATCGTGTGTGTCCAAAAGTCTGTCCAACTAACACATGATTATGAAAATTTTCATAAAATGATAGATCATATGTGATCAGAGTTGCATTTTCTTGTAAAGTAGCTAAGTCATATTATTTTGCATCTTTTTTGTGCTACACATTTTTTAGATATATATAATTATGTATATATAATTATATCGATGGCTTAATATGTAAAAGTTGTAACTCAATTGTTTTAAAAAGTATTTTTTTTTATTCTGATAGACAATTTCCAAATGCATCTTGCTTTAAAATTTTAGGGAGCTTTAGTATAAATTTTTTTATATTAAAAATTGCATTCAAACTTTTTTATACCCTCCACCACAATTAGTTGTGAAGAGGGTATACTAAGTTTGTCATTCCGTGTGAAACTTTTTTATTATTCATCTCAGACCCCACTAAGTCGATTTAGCCATGTCCGTCTGTTGAAAACACGCTCACTTTCGAAAAAATCAAAAGAAATAAACAAACTAGGTGTCAAATTGCTTGTAGTTATCCTAAGCAGTTTGGGATTGAATTTCAGCAAAATCGGTTCAGTAGGACCAGAGCTATGAATCAAAATGTGGAACCACCACCTTCAAAAACTTGATAATTTTGTTACAAAAACTAACATAAATGATGCAAAAATGCACGGAATGACATAAGATTTTGCACAAGTCCGTTTTATTCGACTAGAAATGACACTGTAAAATTTCGTGAAGATCGGTACATAATTTACCCTAGGCCCCATATATGCCCTACTCCCGGAAAACAGTTTAGTCTCCTAAAACCATAATTAATAACAAATCGTCACAGTTTAAGATAATAATAATAAAAAGACATCATACAGATATTACTCCTTAAACATTCGAACTGTCGGTGGAGGGTATCAAAGATTCGGCACAGCCGAATATAGCACTCTAACTTGTTTATATATAAAATTTTACGGATTTATTAGTTTTTTCCCCACTGTAAACTAACAAAAAATCGAGATGCGTCTTTTTTATATTAACCCATCGATATGCAAAAAAAAATACCAATTACGGCTATTTAAACTTACCATGTTACATTTTAATGTTTTCCCTTTTTAAACTGAATTTTCTATACACATTTTTCTTTATTTACCCAACTTTTAACATTTTATTTACAAAGCTTATAGCCATAATTATTATGCAAATCCTTTATAAAACAACAAAAAACCTTTATTGATGGCAATTTCTATTGAAAATATTGACAATACCATGATTTTATTGTTATTTACGTTACAGGTGATTGCTGTCAATCATGTATGGCGCGTATACCATATGCCACCCTTATAGCAACACTAATGTGTCTCCTAGGTGTGGGTATATTTTGTGGTACCATGTATCGTGGCGCATCATTAACCGTTATCATGGTAGATCAAGTCTTTCATTTGCGTTTAATATGGTATGTTTAAAGTTGAATCAATTAACTTTAAGTTTGATACACAATTATAAAACATGAAATTTTTATGTATTATTTTTTTCTTTCTTTAATTTTATTTAAAAAAAGGATTGAAGCAGTGCAAATGATATTTGTTACCATTGGCGCTGCCATGGCTGCTTTGGGTTTTATGATTTTATTTGTTGGTTTTCTGGCAACTGGAGCGACTCGTTACAAGGTCTACAGAGCATGGCGTTCGCGTGTCGGTGGTCGTATATCATGCGCAGTGGTAAGTGACAAATTTAAATTTTATATACATACTGGCTTTGTGAAAGTTTTTGAATAATTTTTTTTTGTTTTCCAGCTTATGGGTTTAACTTATTTGCTAAACTTTGTTTGGACTTTAATTTTGTGTTTCTTGGTTATTTGTACCTTCATTTACACTATGTTCTGGAATATGTGCTCAAGTGTGGAAAGATCTTTAAGCTGTATAGATTTAACACAATTTCGTAAGTTTAAAATTAAGAAAATCGAAAAATTGAGTCATCGCTTATTTGCTGCAACAACTTCATAAGTCAAAAATTTTGACTTAATATCACTTATGTATAGTAAATCAGGTGTTAAACTCAAATCTTGAGAGAAGAAACAAGTTTTCTTTTTCAATTATATTGTTCGTAAATCTTAGTCGTTTTCTGTAATACTAATATTTTTGAGTTGTGATTATGTTGCAGCAAATAAGCGATATCGACTTAATTCAATTACAAAAAATATATATTGATATTTTAAACAACGAGCTGTTTTGGTGCAAACAATGCTGCTTAAAAATTAGAATTTACGACTGAAAATTATATGTATGCTTCTATTTCTACTTCTTCAACCTGCAAAGTTTTCACTGAAGTGATTACCTTTAGTTCTAGACACCACAAAAAAAAGTTTGACAAATATTCAATTATTATATAGTTATTTACTTGACGTTGCCATATCATATTGTAAAAAAATCGCACAACTGTGACCTTAAAACAAAATTATAAATTTTTTTCAGCTAAAACAGATTTTGCAGAGATTTTTAGGAAATAAATAAATGCATTACATTTTCAAATAATTGAATTAAATTAATAATATTTTTTTCTTTCTAAAATTCTTACAGATTTCATGTTTCCCGTTAACACTAAACCAGAAGATATGAAAATTTGTGAAAAATACGAAATAAAAGCTTTTTGCAAAGATGGTGTTGAAAATGCTGAAGTTATGTTCATATTAGCCACCCTGGCGACACTACTTGTCATACTCAGTTTGGTCCACTATCTTATGTGTTTGTCGGCCAACTATGCTCACATAAGGGATCATGAGAAATTTCAGGAACTTCAAGAAATACAAAATCTTAATGAACTAGAATATAGCGCCACATCAAAAGATCGTTTCTAGGACATATTTCAGAAGATTCATTTTGAGCTTAAGGAGAAGTAAAATACAGCAACAAATTACAGCAACAATGCCACCATTTTACATCAACGATAGAAAGATTCTTTTTTGTTTTAGCTAGACAAAATACAAAAACAAAAAAGTACTAACATTTTTATTCACATATTTTTTAATTGTTTATGCATATGTATTAGTTAGTTATCATTATAATTTAGCATTAAGTTTATTTCCATTTATTATTAATTTCATTAAATTTAGTTGTTTTTAATTTTTATTTCAAAAAAAAAATTAAATTTTTAAATTAGTTTTTTTTTTTAATTATGATATACCCGGCCTTTGAGCCACGAATCAAAACATATCAATTTTTTTTATTGTACCTACATATTATGATTTAAAAAATACAGCAACAAATTCCTCTTATGGAAAAAATGCTCTATTTTTCCGTCCCCAAAAAACTATAAAATTTCTTTAACTATAAAAAATTTCTGTTGAAATAAAATTTGTTTTTAAAAAGATGATCTCTAGAATTAAATACAAAGGAGTGTGAATCAGGCGCAGTCGCTTTAATTCAGATTTTAATTGTCTTTAACGAACACTGTTAGTTTGTTTTTAGCATTTTTTGTTTAAGTTTTTTTTTTCAAAAAATATTTTACAAAAGCTCAATCCATTTATAAATTTATTAATATTATGCTCAAAATGAATTCTTCTGAATTTGCTTGTAAAAATACAAAATAATTTACAAATAAAAAATATAAATTTAAGTTTAAATCGATAAATGTATGTAGACATATAAGGAACTATTTTTATAAAACTAAAGAAAAATTAAGAAATTTTTATGAAAGTTTTTATAAATTTGTTTTTATTTTTATTTTTTTTTTTTTTTTTTTTGAACGTTAACGAAAAATACATGTTAATTAAAAACAAATAAGCAAAGTATATTCGGTCAAGCCCGACCATTTGATATCTTACTCCACAGTATCTACAGAAAAATTTTTGAGAATGTACCCTATGGGAGCTAGGGGTAAATTTAGACCGATTCGGTGAATCCCGACCCCAGTAATTGCAGACCCTTTTGGAAATATGTTCAAACATGGACCGATTGCCATAAAGTTTGGAGAGGTGATTTAAGTTGTAAGAAAATTTATTTGGGACAAATTTATTTTAAATGCCAAAATAATAAGAGGTTTATTGGCATAAAGGCTCTATTGTGAAATTATGGAACGATTCTCACCATTCTTATCTCTAAAATTACTCGCGCACAAGGTTTATACGGAGAGCCAGCCGTACGGACGAACATCGTTAGATCGATTCAGAAAGTGATTTTCTGAGTTAATCGATATATTTCTTCCTTTTGGTTTTTTGGTTTCTTCCTTTTTGGTTTTAATGCTAGAGCATAACATTTGCCAACCGATTGCATTCTCATCTTAACAACTTACATACAAACCATACAAAATTATATTTGCATGCAAAATAGAATGGTTTTTTATATTTAAAGTTGAAATGTTAAAGTCACACACACCTATTTTTTTGTTTTTATAAAAAAAATGTGGAAAGTTTCAGTTCAATCGGAGCATAATTGGTGCAGCGCCAGGCCCTCAAAGTCAATTAGTTCAGTTAATTCACTAGCAGCTGGGCTAACAATTATGGACATGGAGCAAAATTCGCTAGAAGTTGAGCTAACAATTATGGACATGGCGTGAAACGAAAAAATGTTTTTACAGTAAAATCTTTAATTAACAGACAGCGAAGGGACCATTAAAACGGGTCCGTACAATGATAAAGTACTCTCAAAATAAATCAATGCTTTCCTTTAGAACGTTACCGGGACCAGGTGTCCTTTTTAAGGAAGATTACACACTATAAAAATATAAACATTTTTTAACCGATTCAAATCTATGACATATTTTATAATCAGCTACATACCTATGTGCTGAAAATCATTCGACTTCAAAACGATAGTTTTAAGAAGGTGTTATAAATTTCGAGCGATTTTAGTTTTAGCTTTGAGGGCTAAGGCTCAAATCATGTAAAACGCAACGCCAAAGAATTACATTGAATGCAAAAACAAAGTCATAAATATTTTGTAATTTTGTTGTTGCTTTCTACAGAAATTCACATTGCGTTTTAAAATTTCAAGCTCCTCATAACTTGTGGCGTCAAAAATTTTAAAACGGTACATGAATATTTATGACTTGTTTTTTGCTTTCAATGTAATTCTTTGGCGTTGTGTTGCGTTTAACATGATTAGGGCCTTAATTTTTTTGTTCAAAGTACAACAACAAACAGAGGAAAATGAACCTATTAGAAATCAATTTTTAAATATGCTGAAAACAATATTATCGTTTTGTTTTCAAAATCGTTTTCCATCACATACCTGTATAATGAAGGTAAACCTTAGGATTTTAAAGTAAAAAATGTTCATTTTGGAACAATTTCATAAAAAAATGAAGAAATACCTATTGACTTTTTAAATTCATAAATTGCTACATGTTTTTTCTTCTTTCCATTTAGTTTTTTATTCTAAAATGTTCCTAATATGTCTATATCAAAAATATATGTAGCTAATTATTAAAAGACATATTTTAATTGCAATGTAAAACTGTTTAGAAGTAACTACTCTCCAAAATTTAAATTAGTAACAAAACATCGCAAAATTAAAACAAAACAAATTACAAAAGCAATTCAAATGTAAAAATTTTCATAAGAAAAAGAAATTGCTTGAAAATAAATACATACAAAATGTATTTTTAAATACTAACAGTAAACGATTTAAAACGATTTTATTTTGTAACGATTAAATTAAATAGTACCAACTAAATAAAATACAATCAACACAAACAAACTGCCAATTAAACTTTTTAAATAAAATCAAATTTTAATAAACTGATATTTTTCATCCTAAAAATAAACATTTGTAAATAGTTACTTGCATTAAAAAAAATAATAAGGCGGCTCATAGGTAGTTTTTTGTTTAAACAAAAAAGAGAGAAGTTAACCTTCACTTAAATAGAAAATTAAGTGATAGGTTTGGGCATTATTAAATAAGTCGCTATATAAAATCATCGACTTGATTCGAATATCTTTAAGTATTAAAACACTGTACAACTGACTGGCGTTTACCAGTCACGGCTTAAACTAAACGGCCAACATAGATAAGAGCGGCAAGAGGTATTTTATGTAAAAACAAGCCCGAATTTAAAACCGGACGTCTTGACAATCCGATTTGACTGATTTTTACTTCGGTTTAACTAAAACTGTATGGGCAAAAGAACTTTTTAAGCGCCCATAACAAAAAAAAAAAAATCTAAAAAATTTAGGGTTTAAAAAAATACAAAATCGACCGCTTTTATTCAACTATCTTTATTATTGAATATTTACACTTACACACAATTCTATGCCATAAAGGGCCAAATGAACTTGTCAAATGCTTGTCCAGCCGGCGAATTCAACGTGTACGTGTGCTGGACGTAATATTCGCCGTCATATCAAAATTTTTTGATTTTTCATCAAGCGTTGTCTGTGTCACATATACAAACACATTTTCACTAATGCTACCACAATGCTTGATGAGTATTTTGATCAATGTATTTCGGCCTTAACAAATCAAAGCAAATAAGCTCGAACTGTCAAAATCAGATGCCGTCTCGACACCACCTGTAGTTAATTCGCCTTGCTCTAGTGTTTTTTTAATGACGGCTAAACTTGACACTTTTTCAGCCGTTTCCCACCGGTACTCGACAAAGTGATTTGAAATAGTCAATTCAAATTGCAGCAGTTTTTTTCATTCAAAAATTTCTAAAAATGTACCACCCTATGGTCTACAAAGAAATAATAAAAATTAAACAATTTTTTAAGAATCAATTAAATTGTAATTATCTATATATAATTGTATATTTTATGTTCTTTTTTAAATTAATTACAAAAAATTATAATTAAATAAGAAATTAATTATTTTCTGTCTGATATAAAAATAAAATTTCTATTTAAAAATTTAATAAACATTTGTTTAAAAAATAAAATTTAATTTAAATTAACTTCTTTATTGTAACCAAACAAGCTTTAAGCCTCGTTTTTTTTCAATATATTTTATTGCCTTAGAACAGTAATAGAAATATTGAATTTTGTTCATTAGGATTCATCCCTTATTATGGCCGGCATTTTATTGATTTATCAAGTTTTTATCGAAAAAACTTCATAGGATGATTATATGCTGGTAGTGCTGGCGCAGTGGTTTTTGGCGTTATGCAAGCATAATCATATTGATGTGCGGCACGATAATTATGTTCCGTGGCTGCACTATTGGTGCTAGTTTGTTTAAGTAGCCTTTCAATAGTCGGCAAGTGTGCGATTTTATCTCTGACTTGTAGGGGCAGATCGTCATGAGGTCCAAAGTGTGTTGATACGCCTGTAGTGTGGGTATAAGTAATGCCACCTCCCTGAGCTGCTGGTATAATAGATATCAGGGAGCCATCATGGAATTGTACTTGAACAACGCCGTGCGAAAGCTGCAAAAATGTTAAAGTATTAATGTAAAGAACAGAACTATAAACTAAACTTGGAACTAAACTAGATCTCAACTAGAACTGAAGTAAAACTGAACCAAGCTGAGCAAAGACTCAACTAGAAATGATTCTACTTAACAATACTTAACTAGAACTGAACTAAGCTAAAAGTGAATAAGAACTGAACTAGAATTAAATTAGAACCAGAACTGAGCTTAACTTAATTGAAAATACAATGAATCTAAAAGTGAACTTGAAGAGATTTATAACTTAGCACAATGTAAAATGGTATTAAATTAGAACTAATCTAGAAACTAACTACAACAAAAACTGAACTATAACCGGACTGGAACTTATCACACACTTTTTAAATAAATAATTTCAAATTCTTACTTCTGTAGCCACACCTACACTCGGCACTTGAACTCTTTTAATCGGTACATTTTGCTGAGCTGCCATTAGTTGTTCCTGCTTTTGTTGTTGTTGCGTTTTACTCTCATAATGCATGGAAGACATGGTACTTAAGGAGAAATTAATGGATGAACTTTGTTGGGTCTTGGGCGTGGAAGAATACATCAATACATTATTGTGTTCACGTGTATGTGTTGTTATTTGGTGTGGTTTTAATTGGGTGGATGGTCTTCGTCCAATTACAATTGGAAAGCAAGCATGTACTCCTGATTGATCAGTTAATTCCAAAGCTCGGCACACCTTACGGCAATGTTCAAAACAATTCCGCTGATGTTCAATAAAAGGTTGTGCCTGTTCCATTTCCATTTCAAGATTAAGTTGACGACCATGTGTGTCATACACTTTACATCCTTCACTGGCAGATGTTGTTACTTTGGCTCCAGTATAGAAACAAGCTTCAAAATCTTCTAAAGTCTCCATTAAGGCACATTTAGCTTGAGAACTAAAGTATGTGATTTTGGGTGTTTTACTTTTGACTAAACCCACAAAACGCCCCGCATAAACATATTTCTTCCAGTGTTTCGAAGGCAAATTGTCATAAGAGAATATGCAATCTGCCGAAGTAGTTGGAAGTTCCGGTGGTTTTTCGCTTATAGGTAGACCTCTTCCCGGATCAGGCTGGTAAATAATAATCCGCATGCCATCACTGGAAATCCAGCAAATATCGGTAATACGATCGCAATTATATTTGGCGCGATATTTAATGAATTCTATAACCACTTCACCTTGCTTTAAAATACTCATAATAGCATTTTTGGTCTTATAACGTGTGGGCTGCAAGCGAGCGGTGTTCAAAGGTGGCACTGATATGCGTTCTGTTTTAGAATCAAGATTTTTAAGTAATTTTGGTGAAGCCTCATTTGAAAGATTGATCCCAGTGCTGGGTATGCCAGGTATCATGTTTTGAGGTTGATGTTGCTGTTCCAAGTTATAGGAATTTGTTGCCTTAACTTCTGTTGATTGTTGTAGAAAAACTGATTTCGGCAAAAATTCATTTTCTCGATTTGCCTCTTGAAACTGAGGACTGGAAGAGTAAGGCTTAAGAGAAGCAGGTGATCGCCAATCTAAATCCATACTATCATCTGTATAGTTGGTAATATGCGGCATATATGGTTTACTTTGTGCTGGATGTTCTAAAGTTGTTTGTTCATAGGATTGATGTTCAAAAATTTGAGCCATTGGCAGACGTCTATTATATTTATCATTAGAACGAAGTCTTGAAGCGCTGGAAGTATTGCCTATATATGTAGGATGAGGAGAAAAATGACAAGAATATAACATAAAAAAAAAATACCTACTACTAGCAAATGTTATAATGCCACTATCACAGCTCGATCCAGTTAGGTTATATCCCAATGAACTGCTTGTACTATTAACCGTAACACTTTCAAGCATCGAGCCAAAACGCTGCATAAACGGATGCTGCAACACTTGGTCAAGTCTTATTCGCTCTTTAGGATTTTTCTTTAATAGTTTATCAATTAAGTCTTTAGCATCAAATGATATATAAGAGGGTATATGATAATCCGACATGACCACCCGATTAAGAGTAGCCTGAATAGCATCTGTGTCAAAGGGAGGTTGACCCACCAGCAAAGTATAGAACATGCAACCTAAGCCCCAAACATCGGCAGGCAGACCGTGTGAAGCTCTCGAAACAACTTCAGGGGATATATAATTAGGAGTTCCACACATGGTGACATGACGTTCATCGGGTTTCTTCAGTTGAGTGGCTAAACCAAAGTCAGCTATTTTAATATGCATATCCTGACTTAAAAGCAAGTTTGGTAGCGATATGTCCCGATGCATTATTTGATGAGAGTGTAAATATAAAAGCCCATCAACTACTTGTTTTAAAATACTAGCTGCCTCTGGTTCTGTCATAGGCCGACGCAAAACCTGTTTGATATAACGCTGTAATTCACCGTTCTGAGCCAATTCCAATACCAAATAAACATACTTCAAGTCCTGGAAGAAGGTATATAACTCTAAAACAGAAGGATGCTTAAGTCTTGAATGTATTTCCACCTCCTGGCGTACACGATTTGCCAAAGCCGCTCCTTGTATTAATTGTTTATCAATCTAAAAAAACTTTGAAATTAATTTGGTTTTTTTATTTGTTTCTTTTTTATTACCATTTTAATGGCCACCAGTTGTTGTGTCTTCAAACACCTTGCTTTGTATACACTGGCAAATCCGCCCTTGCCCAATAAGTTCATAACTTCATAGTCCTGAAAATTTTACTTATTTGTGAACCTACAAAAATTCCTTAGCTGCACGGCTACTTACCTCGATTCTTTCTCCCCAATTACATGTTTGTAAAGACATTTTTCATTTGGTTTTGTATATATTTATAAATATATAACATTTAAACTTTAATATATAAATTTTATGTTTTGTTGTTTACTTTAAGAAAAACCACAACAAAAATTTTTATTTTAGTTATAGGCTGTACTCTTTTTTCGAATGCCAGTGTATTTAAATGAATAGTTTAAAAAGAACGCCAAAGAACTACTAAACACAGACCAAATTACAGGGCTGTATTTTGGGTAATAACAACAATGAAAAAATGTTACCGGATCAGCTAATGAATACTAAAATAGCATTCCAAATACATTATTTAAAATAAATTCTAAAAATAATATTAATTTTGATTAAATTTAGAAGGATTTTTATATTTGCTTTGTTTTTAATGGCAAAAGGAAAATTTTTTTTTCTTAAACGGTGTCCAAACTTCTCTTTAGGAATTTAATATTTTATTTTAAGTCTGGTAGCTTAGTTCATTTTTCTTAGATTTTTAGAAATGTCAAGATTCTTTCTTAACATCTGGCTATAATTTTTCTATCATAAATAATTTTGTAATCATCATCCAAGAAGGGTGCTCTACATTCTAAGATATTTTTCCATTATTAAAAAAAAAAGCAAACTATATTTAATATAAATCTATGCTGACGTTTAATCGATATAAAATGCCTTATATATGAACAAAAGTTTTGATGAAAATTATAAATTTTTTTGATGTATGAAAAATTTTGTATAAAATGAATATAAAAAAAAACTTATTGACTTGTGGCCAAATTTCACAAGTGTATTCAAGACTCCTTGATTGAGGAAAAAACGAACAGTCAACAAGTTCCACGTATAGTAATAAACATTAAGAAAAGTGTAATTAAAGGAAAAAGTGTTGTTTATAAAATATAAAAAACATTAAGTGAAAATGTGCTTTTACTACCAAAGTCTATAAGTGATAAATCTCTATGAAATAATAAATCAAACATTTTAAAAATGAACCAAGTTATTTAAAGATATATAAAATAAAACAAAAAATAAGTCAAATTAATTGGTATTTACGTGGGAAATAAATTCCTTGTAATTGTCTCCAGCAAAAAAAAAAAAAAAAATTGCAATTTTTTTCAGGGTTGTTAAATAGAGCAAGTTATGAATATTTATTTGACTAATTTATAAATAACTGTGGCAGCATTGGAATTCGTTATAATTTGACAGTTCTGCCATCTAACCTCAAACACGGACTAAAAGTGACAAGTTTTCTCTTCTGCAATAATTGTCGGCCACCACACGGAAAATTAAAAAAGTAAATTTTTTTCATTGTTTTAAACAAATTTCAATTAATAATTAGTTAAAACAACAATTTTATTTACATACAACAATATGCCTTGAACAAAATATTGAAGATTCTCTACAAAAAAAGACCAATTCTTTTTTTAACAAAAACAAGTGAAAAGTTTTAGAAGAAAAAAAAAAATAGAAACGTAAAGAAGAAGAAAAAAACAACTACAACAAAAACAGTTACTAAAACAAAATATAGATATTTTGGATTGATGGAGAAGGAGCTGTGCACCAAATACGCAGTAAATTCTGCAAATGAACTTGAGTTAGATAGTGATACTCCTTACAAGAAAACAAAAAAAGCAAAAAAGAAAAAAAGTCGAAGGACGCACGATAAATCACGCAGTCGAAGCAACAGCCTCAGACGTCAATCATCATCAAGTGGTCACGGTTGCGCCGAAGCCAGTCACGCATCCAGCAGTAGTCACAAAATTCATAATACCACCTCCGATAATATAGTTGAATACTCGGATGTAAGTTCCAGCGATTTTTCGGATCCCGAAGTAGGTGAAATTAACTCAGACGGATCGGTGGGTAAACGTGCAGCCGCCACTACCAGTTTGGGAAAAAAGCGTCATAATGTAACAAAAAAAAATAGTACTAAACCTGTATCTATTAAGACGGAGGTGCGTTCCGATGTTAATCTAAGCAGTGATGAGGAAAATTACAGGTAATATTGCGTTTGGTTTAGTAGATTTATGCTTAAACATTGTTAGATTGCACTCTTCGAGCACCTGTATTTCTTATAAATTTTTAAAGTAATTTTTATTTTATTTTCGATTTAAGGAAACAAAAGTTTTTTTTATTAATCATAACGTTATTTTTCTTTTGGGGAGAAGAATTGCAAAGAACATTAGTATGTGTATATAAAATTTCAATTTTAAAAAATGTTTCGGCTCTTAAATCTCTGATATTTTAAGACGCTGTTAATGATTTTTATAATTTTCAAAATTCCTTATTGGATTTCAACGTTATGCTATATAAACATTCCTAATTCCTTAATAATTTTATAACATTTCTTTGGAAAAAAACTTGAAGGTGCTTAATAGTGTGCAATTGTTTCTAAGTAATTAATTGTTTTATATAAATTTCACTATAAATTGTATTTTTTGTTTATTTTTCTCTTTTTGTTGAAAAAAAAATTATATTTTAACTTACACAAACTACAACGCAAGACTTTACCACGCCTTTTCTAGGTGGGTAAATAAAAAATATTAAAATTTTAAGCTTTAATATCTTAAATTTAATAAATTTTTCGACAATTGTAAATTCTCATAAATTTTTTATTATTTTAGAAACAAAAGGAAAGATAGTTTCGATAGTTTATCAAAACTCTCCCCAAATCATGTCAGACGCATTATTTTGGGATCTCCTGTACACAGTTCGTCAAAAGTGAATCTAAGCGATAGTCATAATGTCTCTAAAGGTGGTTTGGACAGCAAAGAGAAGGAAAGGCATCAGGACGATAGCAGGCGTTCATCAATATTAACACCACCCTCTGCTGGCCACAAGGCTTTGGATAAACATGGCGTTGAAGAATCCGACTGGGATGAAGAACTGGACACATTTTTGTCTAGCGAGAGCATAGATACAGATGAGTTGGAGGCTGAAATGAAGCGTATGAGGAGGAAGAAAAATAAAAAAGACAAAAAACACAAGCGTAGTCGTAAATCAAAAAAACGCAAAAAGAAACGTACCAAATCATTTTCTAGCATAGAACCTATTTCGGATAATGATTTAGATGATGTTTTGGATACGAAAGTGTCGTTACGAAACTATACACCACCAGCAGCGGGAGTCACAGCTGATAAAAGTCCCTCAGATCCCACGTATACACCCACTAAACTGCACAGTCCTATATTAACAGACACCCCACCTCCTATAAGACCTGATAGTAGTAACAGCTACTATTCTGAATCAGCTAATATGACTGTACAGCCGGGTGTTTCGACTAGCACTTCCTCAGCGCCGGCTAATAATATTGTGGGCCTACAAGTGACTGTAACAAATCGTAGTACACGTCATCGTACACCACCACGAACTTCCACAACGAAAAATCGTTTCCCAAATCCTCATTCACCTCACACTCCTCCCTTGTATGCAGGTAGTAGTAGTTCGGTTTCGGGTCGTGATGTACGCAACTCCCGTTTTGTTATAAGTCCAGGTAAAGATGATCATCGCCATCATCATCACCATCATGGACGTGCCGATATGTCTGCTGCAACAAGTAATCATCATTACCATCAACGTCAAACGGGTGCCGTCACTTCAGATAGTCACAAATATAAAGAGACCGATCGCTATTATCATCATCAACCTTCAACGCCTCCCCATAAGAAACGAAAAATGCACGATGTTCGTAATGCGCTTAATTCGCAAAGTTATTATGATCACGGTCGCCATGATAGTAGAAGTAATTCACGTAATATGCGTGCAAATGAATATGATCGTTATAATAGAGATAACTATTCTAAACGTTATTCCAGGTATGTATTTGAAAATGGAAATTGTTTTTGTTATAATAAAGTATTAGGAGATTTGGTTCTAAATTCTATGTTTGTTTGTATGTATAAATGTTATGGTACATAATAGTAAATATTGATAGGACCACAAGCGGCAGACCTTTTAGACTCCTCCTTTTTAAAAGATTCGCTTCGTATAATACCCTGCCTTCAGAAGTATGCCTTCTAGAAAGTATACATTTCTTTTTGAAAAACCTTCCAAAATATTCAGTACAAATTTGCTACTCTCTTCTTTAAGAAGGGAGAAAGGAAGTTGTTCAGTTTTATTTATTTTTTATTTTTAGTGACCTTACTCTCTTCTTTGGGAAGGGATCAAAGTTAATATTAAAGGGAGTGTGGAAGGGCTTGCTCCCAATGACAATCTGTGTAAAAAATAAATAAGTTTGGAATGCGGAGGGAAGGGCTTGTGACTGCTATATAAGGCCGTCTATTAGGCCTCTTTACTTATTCTAGTTACCGCTAGGAATATTTTATTTTTATCAATCAATATGTTAACAAATAGAATTGGATCAATATATATGAATGTGGTTGTCATTTCTTGTAAAACTATTGTAAAAATATTATTTAATAAATAAATTAATTAAATTAAATATTCATCTAAGACCCTCTAAAGTATATATATTCTGGGTTTTAGATTAATTCTTAATTGAAAACATGCTCATTTTCGAAAAACAACATAAAAGAATAATTCTGGTGCCAAATTGTTGCCTTTTGCTCTGACGACTTTTTCTAATAAATAAACAAACAATATATAATATGTCTTACGTTTTAAAATTTGTATTGACAAGTTTAAAAATAAAACTCGCGATCACAATTTTTAAAACGAGAGAATTGACTTGAATTGTGCTCTCGAATATAATTTTTTCCTACCTTGCTCAAAACTAATAAAATGGAGATGTGACTTTCTTTCTTAGGACTTTAATATCCCTAAAACGAGTTAAACTACTGTGAGGTCAATATTTATAAAGATTTTTTTTTTTTTTGTGTTTTTGCCTCACCGTTCCTAACTATGTAATGTAATTTAATTACGAATTCATAATAATCTTAAATAAATAATCTATTGATTGAAAGTATTTCGCTTGTTTGGTAGTTTTGACGCTTATTTTCGTCAGCCACTTAAGTTCGATAACGCTGTTATAGAACCAAAATTTGTGCTATATAAAGGATCTTTCATTTAGCGCTGCAAATTTTGCAAATGTCTGCTGCGACTAAGCTGGTTGTCACACAAAATGTCCAATTTTTGATGACTCAGGGGCAAATATTACGGAGAATTTGACCAATGTCATTTGTTCAGTTGGACTGAAGGGCCACTGTGGCTTGTGACTTATTCGCAAAACCTGTGACTTAAGAAATTCCCACAAGTAAAAGTCAAATAGCATGATCGCTGTGGCCGATTCACTCACATCACCTCCAATTGAGATGAGCACCCCCTCAAATCGCTGGTGCACAAAGTTATATGCTGCATGAGCTGTATGGTATGTAGCACCGTGCTGTTCAAACTCATGTCTTTGGTATTCATTTCATCCAATTCAGTCCAAAAGAAGTTTTTCATCATCGACCTATAGCGCTTGCTATTGACGGTGATGTCCTGGATAACGTCGTTCTGAAAGAAATACCAAACAGCAACATTTTCGTGTTGCATTGGGTACTCTTGGAACACATGTGGATTTAAATCGCCACAAAATCGATAATTTTGGTTGATCAGTTTAAAATTTTTAAAAATTATTCACACAATGTTGAACGCTTTATTCGTCCATGGTGATTTGACAAACGTATATTTTTATATCTGTGGCTTGGTGCTAAAAGGGCCAATGTCAAAATATTAACTTTTGAGAAAATTTAAATTAAAGTTCATTTTTATAGAAGAGTTCTTAAATTAATTAGTTAAATTAGAACTTGACTGTTTAAGCAAAATAAAAGCGAGTAAAAAAAATATTGACATTGGCCCTTTTAGCACCAAGCCACAGATATAAAAATAAAAGTTATAAAATAATTTTTTAAATATCATAACGCCCATCCTAAAATCTCATATAGATGAAGAACTTTTACATCAATTTTAACATCATAACATAATTTACCCAATAGGATACACTCGCAAAAATTGTTTTTATATGTATATTGTGGTGTAAGGTATCATATGGTTGGGCTTGAGCGACTATACTTGCTTACATACTTATCTTAAAATATTATTACAATAAGCAATTCATTGGTTTAATTTGTTTAAATGTTTAAATTGTACAGCAGAGAGTTTTTGTATAAAAAATGTTAAAAAAGTTTTATTTTAAAATGATTTATAAAAAATTGTTACAAATAAAAAGTTTAGTAAAAGGTAATATATTAATGAAAAGTAGAAAGACTTATTTATACATTCTTTCTAATTTCCTTACATATTGCCTTTTAAAATTGTTCGGATAACCCACATAATGAATTTGTCGTTTATTTTGAGATTGATGTATATCTTCGATATTACTACGTCCAGCCATTTTGGCAGCCATTTTAGCAGCATGCATCATTGTTTTAAATGTTCTAACCGTGGTGAAGGGGGCATTAGTAGTACTAGTTTTTAACTCCTCTTCTTCATCACTTTCTTCTTCATTAGAGGTGTCATCTTCAGTTTTACTTGCCTTAGAAGATTTGGTAGTAGTATCCTCTGCGAAAAGGTCTTCTTCGGAGGATTCTGGGGGTTTGGTTGAAGGTTGTGTGTTAGTTGTTTTAAATTCCGGTTGAGTTAAAGGTTTTTTGCTTATTAAATCTTCCGTGGTGGGGTTGTCGGTATCTGAACGAGATTGTGGTTGATAAGGGTTGTCGTTTGTTGGTGTGGAATCATATGCTAATGATTGTTCATAAGTTGGAAAATGACCACATGTTGGAGATGGCATATTTGTTTGTAAATTATGGTAGGAGTTAGCAAACCAGGGTATCGCTATAAAAATTGGTTGGAAAGTATATGGGCAACCGCAACATTTGTTAGGCGCCATAGGTTCTGTTAAAGGTAGATATTCAGGCATTGAATGTGGCTGTGCATTCAAGCAATCATTTATATTTCCTTTAAATTCTCCGTAATTTTGTGAAGTTATTGCTGGTTCCTCAAAATTTTTGTTTGTGTTCTGATTTATGTTGTAAAATGTTCTTAAAATCGGATCATCTAAATACTCAGGCGGTATACTAGGACCTTGAGAAGCCACATTAAATTCTGGATTATCTTCTGGGTACATATTATGAATTGACAATAAATCATCATGTGAAAACCCCAAATTCGGCATACCCAATACTTCTTCTTGTAGCATATTTTGGAAGTCATCAGGATTTATAGGATGTTTAATAATTTTATCCCTCGAAGGCATTTCTAAGCCGGATAAATCTTCATTTTGTGTTCTACTTGTATCATGTTTTGGACTTGGGTTACTTTCATCACTTTGTGTTATTTCTCTGGTAGGTAAAATATCAGTTTTGCTTAAATTTGACGAAGATTGTGGTATATTTTCATAGTTGCTGCGATGAGAATTGCTACGAGAGTTAAGAGGAATTTTGACGGGAACATCGTTATAATAAGTAGGCACTGTGGGCACGGTATGTTCATGTTGACGATCTGCCCTATTTAAAGCGGCTGAAGGAGAAGGAATGTAATGAGGCATATGTTGTGGCATTTGAGGTTGAATAGACTGTGCTGATGGAGGAGATTGTTGATAGGCATTGCCAAATTGTATATTTGGTGGTGGCTCAAAATGCAGATTTGTTGCTCCATTAGTTCTTATTGATTGTTGTTTATTAAAGTTTCCATAATTTTCTGCCGAAGGCTTTTCAAATGGTGGTAGCTCCTGTAACTGTCTCGAAGCTAATTCTGGTCCTTTGCACATGTAATAAGGTTCATGACTGCCAGCAATGTTGGGTTTTATTTCTACACACACGGTTGTATGCCCACGTCTGTTGCGAGCCATATTTCCGTAACCAGGCTTAATGAAAAACGCTTGTGTCACAAACAAAATTTGGATTAGGCAAAATAGTAAAACTTGTCTGCTCGAAAATGTAAACATGTTTCTGGATTTTAACACTTTATTAGTTCAATTGTTATTACTGCTGTTTTATTAGACTCTTTCCTTTAAATATTATTCTATAATTCAATAACTTAACACAAAACTAGTTCAATTCATTTAAAAGTAACTTCTTAAATTTCAAATATTACTTTTTTCCAATTAAAAAAAAATTTTTAGATTTATTTAGAAAAACACTCTTCATTTAACAGCGTTTAGATTTAAACTAAAATAAAATGGAAAATTATGAAATTTGTACAAGCATTTAAATTCTTCTTGGCCTACATTTATTCAAATATTGCTAATTTGAGGTATTGAAGAGTAAACTAAGTATTAAATTCCAGTTGAGTTGGCATTATTAATTTATGTCTTTTCCACTTTTTGTACACTTACAAACTTTTCAACAAGTTGTAAACTTTTTAAAAAGAAGGAAAAGTAAATAATAATTTTGCAATATGTATTTGTTTTTGCTCGAGTCATCAATAAATATTTAAATATGTTTAATACATTTGTTAAATTATGTAATTTTTGGTATTTCTAAATATGTAAATGGAAAAAACAATTTTAAATAAAATAATTTTTCATTATTATTTTAGAAGTCCTAGTATATCGCTTATGAGAATAAGATCCGGACAGTCTCCTACTTCAAACTACCGCGGGGGCTCACACAAATATAAATATCCCACATCGCCGTCACCTGTACGTTCACGTTCCACGAAACATGAACGTTATGCCTCAAGATCACGTTCGCCCAGACCATCTCGTTATGCGGAATCTCCTTCAGATTCTCCTCGCAGTGGAACTCATCATTATTATCGCAATCGTCGTTCTTCATCACGCTATCGACGTTCACGTTCAAAACTCTCTCCTGCCAGCCGTTCAAGAAGTAGATCGAGAACTAGATCTCCTTCCAGTACGCCGTGTGAGTTAAAACAAAAGAGAATAGAATACAGCAAAAAAATCAGTGAGACTAGCTTGTTTGCAGAACTGGTCAAAGATAAACACAAGAGGCAAAAAGCTTTGCAGGTAATAAAAAGCAAAATCCTCTTATTTAAGCAATAATAACTTAATTGTCTCTTATTTTACTTTAGGAAATCATTGAAAAGCAGGAAGAGAATAGTAATAGCAATGGGGCTTTAGCAATAAACGATAACAGTTCATCCATGGAAAGTAATGTGCAGGCCAAAATTAATACGGACGAAACAACAACAGCTTTACTAACGGATTCCAAAGTTACCAACATTTTACAGCCTTTGGCAAATGATAGTTCACTACGACCTTCAGCTGCTGCCGAGAACACAGCCATCGTGCAAACTCAACAAAGCAATGGTGTTAAAAAACCTGCAGTGGACGTAAATAACATTCCAATGCCACAGTTAGTCAGCCCAACAGCAACAACAACAACAACTACAGCCAAGTCATCATCAAGTAATGATGAAACAGATCGTGCCCTTACCTTAACAAGCATACCTCCAAATTGTAAACCAGAAACCCAAATACTTGAAAAAACAAAGACCACAACATCTATTAAACCTAAGAGTCTCACAGCACTGCCAATGCCTCCAGGCATAACAGCAGCTGATTTAGCATTGGCCACAACACCATCGCCGCCGCCCAATCATCATAGTACGAACACAAACGCTAAGCAACAAAGTACAACGTCCAAAAAAGCCTCTACAACGACATCATCGTCAACGGGGCCCATGGCTAATGCTAATAAAAGCCTGCTTAATTTACCCATGCCCCCCATGGTGCCAGGCAGTGAAGATCTTAGTGGTGAGGATGAACTTATCAATAGCCCCGAAGATTTTGATAATTTGTGTGCAGGCAATTCAAGCAATAGCACCACCAGTGGCGGTAAATCTAACAAAAATGACTCCGAGATAAAACGCAAGCGTCCCGTTATACTCAACAGACGAGATTCACGGAATAATGTTCGGGATTGGGGTGAACGTTGTGTGGATGTCTTTGAAATGATTGCCCAAATTGGCGAGGGCACCTATGGTCAGGTGTATAAGGCTCGGGATCATCATACCAATGAAATGGTGGCCCTTAAAAAGGTGCGTATGGATCATGAGAAAGAGGGGTTTCCCATAACGGCTGTGCGTGAAATTAAAATCCTGCGGCAACTCAACCATCCGAATATTGTGAATTTGCACGAAATTGTTACCGATAAACAGGATGCTTTAGAATTCCGAAAGGATAAGGGCTCATTTTATTTAGTATTCGAGTATATGGATCACGATCTCATGGGCTTATTGGAATCGGGTATGGTCGATTTTAATGATGAGAATAATGCTAGTATCATGAAACAGCTGCTGGACGGACTTAATTATTGCCACAAAAAGAATTTTCTACATCGTGATATAAAATGTTCAAATATTTTAATGAACAATAAGTAAGTAAATCTTCACAAAATATTTTCGAAAGAAATTTTGCAAAAGTTATCATTTGAAATTTTTTACACAAAAATTTTGTGCAAATGGAACTGAAAAAGTTTCTACCAACAATTTAGAATAAATTTTTACTCGAAATTTGTTTACAAATTTAACCAAAAATCTTCAATTCTTTCGTTACTTTTTTTTTATTTTTTTAACAATTTAAAGGGGTCAAGTTAAATTAGCTGATTTTGGTTTGGCTCGCCTCTACAATGCCGAAGATCGTGATCGTCCCTATACAAATAAAGTAATTACTTTATGGTATCGGCCGCCCGAGTTGCTTTTGGGAGAAGAACGCTATGGACCGGCGATAGACGTTTGGTCCTGTGGCTGTATACTTGGTGAACTTTTCCTAAAACGGCCACTTTTCCAAGGTAACTATGAAATGGCCCTGTTGGAAAACATATCGAAAATCTGCGGTTCACCGGTTCCCGCCGTTTGGCCTAATGTCATAAAATTACCACTCTTCCATACACTTAAGCAAAAAAGAACACATCGAAGAAAACTACGTGAGGATTTTGAGTTTATGCCAACACCGGCGCTGGACCTATTAGATAAAATGTTAGAATTAGATCCAGAAAAGCGTATAACGGCAGAGGATGCTCTCAAATCGCAGTGGTTAAAGAGCGTTAAGCCCGAAGAGTGAGTTAAATATGTAACAATTTTATTTTATTGAAGTAAAAGTCAGACTAGGGAAACATTTAAGAACATGCAGATATGTGAATTAAAGATGTTAAAAAAAATAATTAAAAAAGAAAACTATATAAACTTTTTATTGGTAATTTAAATTTTCTTAAATACTTCCCCAATAAAACCCCTTTCACACTCGGCAAGTTACTTGCGCAAGTCTCTTGCGCAACTCTTGGTCTGTAGACGTCAGCGGTAAGGTCGGGTTAAGGAAAAAAAAATTTTGTACAGACTTTGTTGTACTCGGCAAGTTACTTGCTTAACTAACTTGCCGAGTCTGAAAGGGGTCCTAAGTCTATAACTAAACACAAAAACCAAAATAAAAATAATTCTTAATATTTTCCCGAACAGAATGCCCGCCCCTATTTTACCCACTTGGCAGGACTGCCATGAAATGTGGAGTAAAAAACGACGTCGTCAACATCAACAACAGCAGCAGCAACAGCAACATCAACCCACTGTTACACATCCAAGTGCAGCTGCAGCCCAAGATGCCTAACAGTCACAAACTATTGGCGATCATACCTAACAGTGTCGTAGCCCCAATGATGGTGCATTTGCTTCGGGAAATTCGAGTAGCAATAGATATCGTGAGTGGCGGTAGGTTTTGTGTAATGTCTTCTTATTATTGTTATTATAATTATTGCAATTATAAAACATTTATTATTTGTTAAATGCACATAATTTTATCGATAGTTTTTGGTCATCTGATCAAGAAAACAACAAAGTATCGTTAACACAATGGCATTTCTTTTTTATTATTTTTTTTTTCTTTTCACTGTATAAATCTACTCCATAAAAATGGCCTTTAAATAGTTTTGCTGTAAATTTTGATTTGATTTTATACTTTTCTGGAAAATACTAAATATTTATACTACTTTTAAGTAGTATTATTTATTCAAATAAATGACTGTAGTTTGTAAATTTATAATTTGTTTTAATTTATCTACCATATTGATCTTGGACAGGCTCTTAATGGAGTAGTTCATACTTTAACAGTTTTAATTTCTGCTGAACTTTTATAATTAAGTTTTGAATGAATACAACAAACTTTATGAATTCAATAGTACAGAAACGAATTAAAATTTGTGAATACATATTATTATTATTTTTTCATTAAAAAGTTTTTTAAAATTCTATCAAAAAATTTGTTAAAATTTTCTACCAAAAATTGTTCACCAAAATGATGGTAAGTTTTTCATATATACATACAGTTAAACTTCTATAACTCGAAACTCCATTATCCCGGCAAAAAAGTTCGACTTACAGAAACTTCAAGTTAGAGAATTTTGTAGTAAATGTACAACAAAAAATTAAATTCGTTCAGTATTCATGTTATTTAAGTTTATTTCGTACAAATACATATGTACATATTTAAAGATTTCATTTAATGAAATATTGTGTGATTTGATAAGTGTTTACATGCAAAATTTGAAAAACTAAAAATTATTGAATTTAAATTTATCAAATTTTATTTAACTAAAGATTAATGTCATATATTAAATGCTAATTAGTTTTAAATAAAACAAAAATTTAAGATGGCAAACAAATTTTGGAAAAAAATCGACTTGTGGAAGTGTGGCCACGCTTGGTGTAAATATTTTACTTTGAGTTATAGAAAAATTCAAGATAAAGAAGTTCAAGTTATAGAAACAAAATCATGTGAATTGGCCTGTTCAACTGTAGTATGTATATCAATCAATATAAGAATTTCATATAAAAAAATCTTAATACATTTTTAAAAGTACATATTTACTTAATTAAAAAAACTTTTCTGGTGAATGTGAAAATTTTCGCATATTTTAGAAAAAAAAAGTACAGAAGGGCTACTTTCTATTGCAATGCAAAAGAAAATTGCATCAAATCTAGTGATTGGTGCTCGTTAATGCGTTTGCGCATTTGTCTTTCGCATTATTTTAGTTTTATTTTTTCTTTACGCGAATCTTCACTATTGAATTTTAATTAACCCTTGTGTTAATCCCACCGAGTTGTATTTACATAAAAAAACTGAAAAAAAATTTAAACATTAACTTGAGCCTCTAGATCGTCGTTATTTAGCTTAAAATCAAGCGAATTATGATTTTTGTTTTAACTTGTGTTTTGTTTTGTATCACAAAAGATTGGTTCAAACTCTACCTATCGCCACATGCGCTCCCAAGTACCCACAACAATATTTGTGCCAAATATATATATATATATACATATGTATGTAAAATTATGTTTGCTAAAGCTTTTTAGTCAAAAAAGATTTAAAAAAACTTTGCTTATTTATAAAAATTATTAATATTTATTAGATTCTAGGCAATGACAAGATTTTCTGGGTGTTAAGTACAAACTTGCTGTTCTCATTCTGCGCACCACTTACGAATCTTACGTCTTTTTATTATGGTTTGTTTATAACATATATCGAGCCCTAACCGCGAAAATAACGTAAGCGACATTATTTTTAACTTTCATTTTTTTTTTAATAAATGACTTTACTGGCAACACTTGCCTCATCTCCTATAATGTCATGGTCACTTAAGGTTCCGGTAAGGTTTTTTTGCAAAAACAATTTTATCGTAAGCGACAAATTTCACACAAAATTTATATGAAATAAAATAAAAAAAATCTATCCTGTAAAATTTGATTTTTGGAGCTTACGTTTATTTCGCGGCTAGGGCTCGATAAGGCATGATCCCGTCACAATTTTTCTTTCTGTTTTATTCAGCCATGCTGATGGACCAGAACCTTCTCTGATTACTGCTATTTCTTAAGTATACCGTTGGGCTCAGAATCACTTTCTGAGTCGAATTAACAATGTCCGTCCGGTTGGCTGGCTCTCCATGTAAACCTTGTGCGCAAAGTCGCAATTTTTAAATAATTTAAAGAATATTCCTTTCGTTTTTTTTTTTTTAATTGAAAACAACCATAAAAAACTAAAATTTGTTTTGATTGAATTCTAAGAGAATAACCCCATTTATTTGTTAAGAAAATTACTTAAAAACTAACTGCCAATTTCTCGATGACGAAAGAACGTTTTCTTTCGCCCAAATACATTTGAAACAAAAACCAGTTTTGAGAATTTGTTTTTGTTTTAAATGTAGTTGGGCGAAAGAAAGAATTCATTCGCATTTAGAGAAATATGTAGTAAATTTTTCCCAAAACAGGTTTTTCTTACTTTTGTGAATACGAAAAATAATTAATTTTTCACACAAATAACATTTATCAATTTTAAATATCAGGGACCTGTTTCTCAAAACTACAAGTTACAAATCTACAAGTAAAAAAAAATTTGAAACAAAAACAAAAATTGTAAAATTGTTGCTTTTTTTTAATGTATTTTACTTATAGATTTGTAACTTGTAGTTTTAAGAAACAGGGCCCTGATATTTAAAATTGACAAATGTTATTTGTGTGAAAAAGTTTAGTACTTAAAGTTTATTCATAAAACCTAAAATTTTCACCATGAAGATCAACGCTTTCAAAACGATCGGCTCATTTTTGAATATGATCTTAATTTTTTGTTCAAAATAAGTTTAATATAAAATTTAAAGGAAAGCAAGAGAAAAATGTAATAGAAATCAATTTTTTAAGAAACTGAAAAAAATAACGAAATTGTCGATTTGAATTTATTTCATTTTCAAAATCACTTTCCATTACTTGCCTGTAATACTGTTTCCATATCCCATAATAATTTTGGAATTATATTAATACAACTCTTATTCGGTTACTAACACATGCATTTTTGGTAGGTTCTTGGTTTCCTTTTTTAAGTTAATCTAAATCTTATTATCGGGCATATTCTGACAATCGCAAAACGCTTAATTTGGAGTTTGGCGACTTCAAATTGCAAAAGGGTGCTCAAGAGAACTAGAATATTTTTAAGAAACTAATGCAGATCGCACGAGTTTCAGGACACCATAAAATAAATCTGGCGATTTCAAATCGTGCGATTGTCAGAACATGGTCGTATATTTTAAAACATTTTTTCTTTGGTTTGAAAATATGTTTCAAAAGGTGCCAGTTTTATTTTTTTTAGAGATTATTTAACGTTGTCTGAAATGTTCATAAAGTTTGTTGCGTTCGTTGTTGAACTGTATTTTTAAGTTATTTCCCTCAAGGTGAGTTCATATAGGAGACCGCAGAGAGAGTTATGCTGACTCAGTTTTTTTTATGAGGTTTGCATTTAGAATACATATAAGTACCTAACCTACACAAATCAAATTCATAACTGGTGGAATCGCCCGAATTTTCTCTGAAAAATATTTAGTTTAGTTGTCACAATTAATGAAAAACAAATTTTCGACAAACTATCAAGACGAAGTATGCTACAAATTCGCATTGATACCTACAGTCACAAAAAGGACATCTAGCATAACTTTCTGTTTCTATGCGGCCACCTGCATGAATTCGCCGTGGTTTCCTTTAGAAAATAAATATCATACATACACTTTTCTATAACAGTTTGTTTTTTTATTACTTTTTTATAGATACTTTTCATTTTAAACAAATTCAAAAAAGATAGTTGGCATTTGAATTTTTAGGGCTTTGATAACTATTTGTTAAGTTTATAACTTTATTTTTATTAAAAAAAAAAAACAAAAAATATAAATATTAGTAATCCAAAAACCATATTAAATTAGCATAAGTTTATCTTTTTAAGATATTGCGCAAACAAGTTGCAATTAAACTTGTACAACCAACCAACCAACTCTTCTTAACTGCTTAAAATTTAAATAAATAAACTATACATACAAATAATTAACTAATTAAATTAGCATAGATTTTTTTATTAACATTATAATTATTATAATAACTACAAGAAAAAAAATTAATCATGTCATAACAAATAAATAAAATTACAAATAAAAATTCATTTAAAATGGAAATTAATTATAAAAATTATGTAAAAAACTTAATAAAATTAGTTACAATGAATATTTAAAGTATATAAATAAAGAAAAAATTAAAACATAAACAATTTGAAAACAACATACTATAAAACCAACATGCATATGCTATTATATATAGTTAAAAAGTAACAGCTGTAAAATTAATCTTATAAATTTAAACTATAAACAAATACAAAAATATTTAAAAAATACTAATTATTATGAGAATTAAATCAAAGTTTAAGAAGGCACAACTTAAATTGCATAGAATATAAAGAATTTTTGTTTCAAAACATTTTTTTATTGTCGCCTTTAGAAAAAAATGCTTTAGATTTTTTTTTTTTATTTTGTTAAATTTTTATATTATTTGATAGCACAGGTTTAAAGAGAATGAGCGTGTGTGAGACTGAAAATTAATAAAAAACTAAAAAATGTAATAAATTAAAAAAAAAAAATCATATAAATTACAACCAAAATTTTGTATTTAATCTGAAAATTGTAAAACGAGTTGTTAAATTTTTTTTTTTGTTTTTTTTTATTATTTTTTTAATCAGCCTTATTGTGGTTGTCGTAAGCGACTATGTTGTTTTTTGCAGTATATTAAAGAACACAGGTTTTCTGTTACTTTAATTTGTTACCAAAAAAGACAGTCGTATACGACAACGACAACCTTAATTAGGCTAAATATCTTATCTTGTATTTATATAAAGCTACCTAAACTATAAAAACCTTTAACAACTGAAGTAAAATTTTTATAACTGAGTCACTGACGGGTGGTAAATTTGGCACCTTTTAATTTTACAAACAAAAAAAAAAATTTAAAAACATGGGCTTTATATCAAAATCTCATATTCTAAAGTCTTAAAAACTTTGAAGAGGAGTGTCGAATTTACTCATCCTCAGTAGTTAAAAGTTTTTAATCATTTAAAAGTTTTTGAGCGTCTCTTATAAAAAAAATGTTTTATAACTTAATATAAAAAGGTATCTTCTGAATTGTTAGATAATAATCATAAGTACCGATGACTCTTTTTTTAAGTTTCCTTTTTATTTAAAATATATTTAATTAAAACAAAACAAATTTAAAAAAAATAATTTTCTAAAAAAATTATTAAATATACATGCATAGATACATATGTAAATATGTATAAACAAATAAAATGGGAAAAGAAAGTGTTTCCGAAGAACAAACCTTGTTAAACTAATATAATAGATAAAAATATAATCCAAATATTAAAAACAAAACAAGAAAAAAACTTTATTCTATTGTAAAAAGATATTTATTTCTATTTACGAGAGGGATTTATAAAAATTATAAATAAAAATATCAAAATAAAAAGGAAGTGCGTTTTATTTAAAATGGAAACCAAAATCAAGTAGTAATATATTTTACTTTCAAATGAAGGCCTTAAATAATAGATGATAACTATTGCCCCTATTTCGGTATACAACTCAACTCAGTTGAGTTGAAATTAAAACAACTGCTAATGAGTTGTAATTTTTTGACACATAACACATAAAAGTTATTTAGATATTTTCATATCAAGATTATTTGAGATGTGAGCGAAATGTGAGTTTTTTTATTATTTCATTAAAGACCAACAATTTAAGCAAAACTAAGCTGTTCCGTCACAATTTTGTATACAAACTTGTTAATGGCGGCACAAATCTGGGGCCAAATCATGGCAGTCGTGATCGAATACTTTTTCGATTCGAAAGCAATTCAATTTCTAATTCTTTCTGTCCATACTGAACGGCTCGAAATTATTTCTTCGGTGTTGTAAAGCATTTATTTGAGTTTTCAAACTCTGAAAAAATAATACCGTTTCGTTCAGTATTGGCTGAAATAAAATTGCTTTCGAATCGAAAAAGTATTCGATCACGACTGCCATGATTTGCCCCCTGTTTTCAGGGGCCAAATTACGGCATTCGATATCGATCGAAATTCCCATTTAAAATGTATTGTAATTTCGATCGATATCGAATGTGGTAATTTGGCCACAGGTTAACTAAGCCTAGTTTAACTGGGATATCAAAAACCCAGCCTAAATAGTTTGGCCTATTCACCTTTTAATCTATTCTCAATTCAGAACCTACCAACACAAAATTTTCACACGACATCTTCAAATTTATAAAAAACAGTACAATTCTGTTCGGAATCAAAGAAAACATATTTGTTTATTGATAGAAAGTGTTTTTTTAAAAGTTTTTTTGCCTTTCAGATACAGAAACCTCCCATTCCGTTCATGAAAACAAAAATGGTTTCATTCCGAAAAATGTTTTCGTCATTTTCTGAAGCACCAAAATACGGAATGAATTCCGTTTCCGAACGGAATTGTACTCTGTGACATAGCTTAATGTTATGGATTTAAAAGCAATTTTCGGAAGCAGTTTTTGTATGGGAGCTATGGACCGATTCGAAAAAAATTTGGTAATTTAGATTGAAATAAAATAAGTTTGGACCATATTTAAAATGAATACTAGCATAATAATATAGTTTATAGGCACTTGGGTGTTCAATTAATCGGGTTTTATTTTTGTTCGAAAAAACGATTAATCGATATTTGGCATTTTTAACTTATTCGATTGAACGAATAAAATTTTAAAATTCTTCGAATAATTTTGTCGATGTTTTGTTCTTGTTAAAACAGCGTTGTTAAAACAATTGGTAACACAACGATATCGTTGACATATGTATGTCTAACATCACTGCAGTATTGCCATATAAAAAAACGCCATCTTGAATGTTATTGTTTCTTTACTACCCGTCTCCACTATCCATCAAATTGGTAAGAACAGCATGTCGCACATGAATTCTATTCGTGTAGACTGTTCATGTTTCGTCCATGTGCTGCCATCGTTGCCTAAACATTCGTCTTAGCATCCATGTGCGCTATGATGTTGGCCATACAATGTATTTTCTGTATACAACCAAACGCCACAACAACAAAAATTTTAGTCAATCAGAACATGAACATCAACACGTATTCGCCACATACAAGAACGTAGACAAATTAATACCGTTGTTTTGCCGGCGTTATCGTCATGTCATGTTCAAATCGAAACCGTATGAATACGTGGGGCTATATATGTATGGTTTTTCTTGCCATACATTTTCTGCCTTATCAAAGAACATAAATAATTGTGCGTCGCTTATTCTGCCAACGTTTTGTTCTTGAGCAAACATAAGAATGGAAGGTCTGGACGGCTTGTTATTCTGCCGAAGTTATTGCCAAATTGATACAGGGGTGTGCTGAAAATCGTAAACCAAGGCGAATTCAACTACAGGTGGTGTCGCAACTACAACAATCCAAAAACAACAGAAACAACATAGGGTTTTTTGCATTGCATTGTTAGTGCCATTAGCTCGAAATGTCAACCATTATTAGCAAAACACTTACAAATCAAAACAAATAAGCCCGAACTGTCAAAATCAGATGCCGTTTCGACACCACCTGTAGTTAATTCGCCTTGTCGTAAACGCAAAACGCCAGAATTTGGTAGTTGTTTTTAATACACTTTTAACCTAATTTTTATAATTTTTGTTATAAAATTCTGTTTAATAGAGAAATATTTGTTTAATATTTGTCATAAAAATATTTAATTACGCCTTATTTAAAAAAGTAAATAAACAAAAAAAATTACGACAAACGTCACACACGAAGAACATCACTGCAAACAGCTGTGCCTGTGAGGTCACTTTATTAGTACATTCTGGTCTAGACCGGGGGTAAGTTAAAATAAAAGCGCCCTGCTGTGTTTTCAACGCCACCTAAAAAGGGAATTCGCCTCGCTAATTCGGGTTTGAAAAAACAGAGATGTTTTTTTATGTAAGCAAAACAAAACAAAAAAACAAATCCAACTGCATTATAAGTATTGTCAATATCGCACTGTATATATCGCACTTGATCAACAAGAGGGTATTAACCCAAAATTTTTATTTTCACTTTTTGAAAAAAACTCGGCACGTAGTATGTATTCATATTTACCCGCTGTAAAAATATCGTGTTATTTTGTCTATTTTTTTGTTAATGAGACGATTGGTTTAAGAATTATTTCATAAGTCTTTAAATTAAAAATTGTTTCACTTCTACTGAAATTAATTAAATTTCGAGTTAATACCCTCTTGTTTATTTAATGCGTTATTTTTATCGTTACTTTAATTTAGGTTTCATGAAAAAATTTACGCTTGTGCAAATGTCTTATGTTGGCAATTGAGGTGTTTGCTGTTTGGAAGATGTGGAGGAAGAAGAATTTAAATTAATTAAATTCGATTTAAGCAGCATTGTTTGTCACAAAACAGCTCGTTGTGTAAACCACTCTTTACTGCAAATTCGTTTGTTTTTTTTTATATCTCCTCAGTTTTAAACAAATAGCGAGCACAATTGCCGCAGCACTATTACCGTCTGCATTCATTTAAAACAAAACGAAAATAAAAAATTGATGTTTGTACGAAATAAGTTTGTGCTGTTTATTGTCGAATATAAAATGGAATAAAGTGCGCGATTGCCAAGCCAATTGTATGGTTTATTTTGCCCTTAACCTTTTTTAAGGATTCTATTTCATTAATTTTTATGTCTCAAATTTAAAAAATTTAGTTTGTTAAATATGCCTTTTCTAAAGAGTTTTCCTTTTAGGGACACATAAAAATTCCTTAAATATCATTGCTTTCAATCTTTAAAAAAACCGCTGCATTTATTGATACAATGAAATATAGTTGCCTACCAACATCAGTAGTTTCGTTCAACAAAATCGCACAATTACCAGCACTGCTAGTATAGTGTTCTTTGTATTAGTCTTGGGCTTAATCGTTCATTTGGGTGACTTGTCAATAGAGTTCATTTAAAAAAAG
This sequence comes from Pollenia griseotomentosa, assembly GCA_963931875.1. Lineage (NCBI taxonomy): Eukaryota > Metazoa > Arthropoda > Insecta > Diptera > Polleniidae > Pollenia > Pollenia griseotomentosa. Next base: position 5,748,570 of record OZ007562.1, on the reverse strand, counting down.
TGAACTAGTTCGTTCTTCCAGTTCAGTAGTTCACTTTTAGTCAGTCAGTCTTTTGAGCCAGCTGTATATTTCGTCAGTCAGTTCATTTAAGTCAGTTCATGTATGTAGTTTAAAGGTTCATTTACTTCAGTTGCTTGTTTTGATTTCTTATTCTGTTGTTGTTTATTTTTGTGTGTGTCAAGCTTTGAAAAAATTAATAAAAATTTAAATACTTAAAAAAACTTATTTAAATTTTTAATAAATATTTAAATATAATAAATATAATGTAATAAATATAAATTTTTGATCAAGTTCAAAAACACAATTGTGAATTTTTTATAAAATTTCTTTTCTTTGTTTTTCAACAAATAAATTTGACATTCCTCATTTTACAAAAACAAAATGCATAGTATTTTTCATGTTCTTTACCGAATTGATAGAAAAGAGACAACAATATTATTAGTTTCTATATGTTATAATATACTTGTTTCTTTTACTCATTGCCAGATTACTAAAATATGTTCATAATATAATCAGGGCTGCCATATTAAGAGATGGCTCGCCACATGTGGCAATTTTCAAACATTTTGACTACACTGCGATTTATAAAATATATGGCGATTTTTTTATTATTAAAAAGAATTCCGTATGACGTGCTAAATTTCCAATTATTATTTTTGATAAATACACTGAAATTAGATAAGCTATTAATTTATTTTAAGACTCTTATACTATGTTTCCACTATCAGCTTGTTGTCAACTTGTTTTGAGCAAAACGTGTCAGAGTGCTTCCATTATGTAAAACTGGTTTTGGTTTTCGATATCAATTTGGCATTAATAATGTTTACAAACATGAAAGCAAAATATATTTTTGTAAAATAATAAATATTTTCTTATTTGTTTTTTAATACACATTAAACATATAATTTAATAAGTCTTGTTATTTTGGTAAATCTGTAATTTTTTTCGAAATTGTTAATCACCAATAATGGAAAACTCTGCTGAGTTTTTTCATGGTTTTCGACATTTTTTGGAGCAAAACTAGTATTTATTTGAGTTTTTCGAACATGAAAACTGTATGGGAAAACAAGTAGCAGAACACTTGTTTTGCTGCAAATGTAGTTTTGTGGCCCAAAAAATGTAAAGCGGCCCATACACTTGCAATATTATTGTATATGATATTCGCCATATCATTTCCATTTTGTCCTATATTTTACAATAAGTCGCACAATAGTTTCATTCATTCAATAAAAAGGCGAACATAACCTATAGGAATAATATAAACAGCATTGTATAACGTTGCCAACACACTTCTCTTTCTTTTCGTTGTGCAATAAAAATCAAGTCTTTTGATTGTTGCCAATATATTGTTCCACCTTCGAATATCACATACACATTGGCGATATAATTGTACTATACGTAAAATTTAACAATTTTATTCTAAGTGTATGAGCCGCTTAAGTGAAATACTATTACATAATGGAAACACTCTGACACGTTTTGCTCAAAATAAGCACCCCTACCTCAAACAACTACTCCCATGAAAATATTCCTATATTTTTTTTATTTCGTATTGTGAATAATTCCTATAACAAATTTTATGGGAACGAATTCCCAAACTAAAAACATGTAGGGAACATGTAAGTTTTAATTTGTATTTTAAGGTAGGGCTCAATTAAATTACTTTTTTCTTTTATTGAAGGAGTATTAATAAGAAAAATTAAGATAAACATTATTCATTATTTATTTTATCATATAATTATTAGTGTTTTATTTTGTATATTTTTCTTTCAGAATACAAGCACTGACAATTTATTCACAATAGAGACATTTGTTTATAAAGCACTGACAAATAATGCACAATATAAATTTTTACTCCCAAAATATTTGCGATGACAAAAAATTGTCAGGTGAAAACGCTATGTTAATGCCGACAAAATCACCTCAACAATAAATTTCAGCATGTCCTACGGAAATCTTAAGCGGCCCATAGACACATACTGCTGACACCTACTGCCGATGAATCCTTCGTATACGTGTGTGATTGATATTTTACTACACACCTATCAATCATCATTTTAAAATAAATGTCATATCGTGAGATTCAAGAGAACCCCTACTTTCTTCACACGTTTTTTTCTCAGAAACTATTTTAAATTTGTTTTAATTTAAATTGAAAGAAAAATATATCATAAAATTAATAATTTTTTTTATTGTTCATTGAACAACTGTCAGCAGTATGAGTTCATTTTGAAATCAAACCTATTTTGGTTTTTCATACTGCATTGTCTGTGTGACGCATACATAAATAAAAATTTCAAATTTACAAACAAATGCTGATTGCATGAGCATGAGAAGTATGTGTCTATGTGACCCTTTATTAATAATACAAAATATTTTATAAATTGCCGAAAAAATCGCAGCTAGACATCTCTAAGTATGGCAGCCTTGATTTTATTATGAAAATGTTTAAAGCTATCTGGCAATGAGTAAAAGAAACAATATAATGTTAAACATAGAGACACTAATACTATTGTTGTTTCTTTTCAATCAGTGCGGTAAAGAATAGAAATCAAGTGGACAAGCAACTGAAGTAAATGAACCTGTGAACTAAATGAATTGAACTAAATGAATTGAACTAAATGAACCCTCTCAAAAGACTGCTGACGCAAAAGACAAAGAAATCAAGTGGACAAGCAACTGAAGTAAATGAACCTGTGAACTAAATGAATTGAACTAAATGAATTGAACTAAATGAACCCTCTCAAAAGACTGCTGACGCAAAAGACAAAGTGACGAAAAGTGAACTGTTGAACTAAAAGGAACTGTAAGACTGAATGACAGTTCAACGTTCATCTGACTGACTAGTTCAATTGAACTAGTTCGTTCATGAACTACCCAACTCTACTTTGTATTATTGTAAAATTTCATTGGCTTTAAAAATAGTGTTCAACTCCATTGATTAGTGTGAAAATTAAAAAAAATATAAAAGCAACAATTTTATTAATAATAAATCGACTAAAAGCAAATAATATTTTGCATTAAAGATTATTAAATTTTTTTCCTAGAGAAAAAACCATATTTGTGCAACCATTTATTGCTTTTTTGTGAATGTGTGTGTAAGAAAAAAATCTAATTTTTAATGCATTAAAAGCAAAACAACCAATAAACGTAGACAACGGAATAAAAAAGAAAAACTATACACATCTTCACATACATACATTTTTAGAAATAAACACTAATAACTAAAAAAAAAAAACGAAGAAAGAAGATATGTACGACTGAGCAAAGTGAAAAAGGGGAAAATAAAAGAAAGATTTCTATGAGTACAATTATATTTTTTTCTGTGTATAACTTAGTAGTGTACGTGTGTGCTATTTTGTAAAACTACAACGAGCAGAACAAAAAAAAATGAAAAAAATATTACTTTCAATAAAAACGTTAGTAAGTGAGCTGAATTTTTAGAAATTAAAACCAGAAGCAAGGTATATTTATACCTTGACCAGAAGCATATAAATTTGTAAAAAATTAAAGAACATTTCTTTTGCTAAGTGGCCTCAATTTGATATAGTACTCCATCAGGTTTGATTAGTTCAATATAATAAAGACTTCCATTGCTTTCCATCTGTTGTGTTGAAATAGAAATAATTAGACGATTGAATGTAAATCAAGTGTTGACATACATATAAGATTCCCTAACAAGGCGAGCCCTGTATCAAGTGAGTGAAAATATTACAAAATAATCGGTAATAAATGTAAGGAAAATAATATTAAATTATATAAAAACTAGTTTATTTTTTTGTTTCTCTGTGTGTGTTGCTTTTTCATATTTTTTATGTTTAGTATGGCCACCATTATTGAATTGGGTCGTAATTTTCATAATTCGTGTTTGCCACGAATATTGTGTGTATGCACTGTTTACATCAGTCAGTAAGCTCATCCGTTATATATATTAGGTTAGAATTAGTCAAACAGCTGGTAAATGTCACTATGTAAATATAGCCAGATTGCTGTGAAATAAAAAAAATCAAAACAAAGAAAATAAAAAATAGAAAATAATAAGTGGGGTTCAAAATGACGAAAAAAGTTTTAAATGTCATTGTATTTTAATTTTTATTTAAAAAGTCTAAGCATTTGTCTAACATTATTAATAAAATATTTCAAGTGCGCAAATTTTATTTAATCTCAAAAAATTTAATAATTAATATATTTACAGTTTTTTCGTTCATTATCTGCCTTCTACGTATTATTGTATTCTCTTGGTAAAGAAAACTTTGTAAAAAAAACAGCTGTCAAAAAATAAAAAAAAAAAAATCATCAGTAAGCTCAATAGACGAGGTCGCTGATTGCGCTTGCGGCTGAGAGCGCTTGTGTTATAGGAAGAGAGTCGGGAGGTTATTAGTGAAGACGTAAGGCTCAGGAAGGTTAAAAAAGAGAAAAGCTATAGGAAGGAGAGAGTAGCAGTGGTCCTCATTGGAGTGTGTGTTTTTTAAAGAGACTCAAAATTGATAGAAATAACAAAAAAGCTGCTGCAACTGGTGCCTCATCTGAGGACCAGCCGCCGCGCAAAAAAGGACGACGTTCAGCAGCAGGAGGTGCCACTACTTCATCAGCCGCAGCAGCAGTAGGAACGAATACTACAACAGCATTACCAATAACGACTTCAACATTATTAACGACAACAACAGCAGCAAGTTCGACTGGCATAAACAACAGTAGTACGAGTCTCAGTTCGATTGTGCCCATAGACACAGAAACAGCAACAACCTCAAGAGCGGCTGCACAACAACAAGAACAGATACGAAATCAAAATAATCGCGAAAAACAGACAAAAGGTGAATCAGCAAATAATAATCAAAACACAAAAGGCAACAGCAGTAGCAACAACAATAACAAAACCAATAACACTAGCAGCAATAACAAATTACCAATAACAACAACTACAAACAATAACAAAACAAACGAAGGTAAAAGAAAACTGCCCCAGGACGTCTGTAGTGAAAGAAGTTCCAGTGGCAGTTTAGAACAGGACTGTAGTTCGAACATGCAAAATTCTGCATTGAATCCTTCCACTTCTACATCGAGTAACTCATCGTTTAGTGCTTCAACTGTGGAAAGTGGGGCAATGCCCAATTCAGCACCAGCAGCTGGCAGTAGTAGCAGTCATGGTGGGACTGACTCCTCTGCTGCGGGTTCTTCGAGCGTTAATAATTCGTCATCCACCAATGGACATGATTCCAAACACAACGGTTTCACTGCCAACAATACCAATAACAATAATAGCACAGAGGTGCCAAATGCCTGTGAGGAGCAAAACAATCATGAAGTGGCAAATAAAACAATTTCCTGGTTAGGCAAGTCTAATCAGGAAATAATACGCCTTATTGGGCAGTACTTACAAGATTTGGGCTTAGAGAAATCTGTTAAAACTTTAATGACAGAATCTGGGTGCTATTTGGAACATCCCTCGGCTACAAAGTTTCGTGAACACGTCTTATCGGGGGAATGGAATAAAGCAGACGCAGATCTTAAGGTGAGTGAACCACGCAAAAAAAAAAAATCAACAACAAAAACAGACAGACAAATTGCATGAATAAAATGCAACAAAGTAGGTAGGAAAAAGTAAAGTGAATTACTTTTTCAGTTGTGAAAAAACAAAGTCGTATGTCAGTTAATCAGTCCATCCGTTTCGCTCTTAAACAAGGGGTTATTGTGGGTGTTTTGTGTATTTATTAATGTATGCGTTTGTTTCGTAATAAATATGTATATATTTTTTTTTTTTGTTTTTATGTATTGTGTTTTGTTGGTATTAATATTAAGCTATTTTTTGTCTCTACCTTTAGCATTTTTTTGTGCTTCTTTCTTTTCCTTTTTGGTACATACATACATACATATATAAATTTCTTGTTTTTGTTAATTTTTTCTGTGTTTTTCTTTTAAACACATACTAGTTATCATTTCCGTAATAAACACTCTTTGTTTACTTTGTTGTACGTATAGATTTCTTTAATTATGATAGATTTTTCCTGTTAAACTCTCCAAGTTGTGAGTATTTTTCATTTTCATGCTTTCTGTTTCTTTTTCATTTTTTATTTACTTGTGTATACATAAATTACTAACTATACTTTTGTTATTTTCCCTTCTCCTCCCTCAACAAATGTTTTCTTTTCTTTTACCATTGTCACAATAACATTGATTTTTTTCTGTTAAGCAAGATTCACCCAAAATTCCGAAAAATTTTTTTGTCCAGACAAATTTTTTATGTATAGTTTGACGTCTCTCTTGACAGAGGGAAATAATTTTGTTCGGTACATTTTAAAATTGAATTGGTTTTTAGTTTCCTTCACACAATAACTTATGTTCTATTCAAAATTTTACGTGTAGGGAAAATAGGGAAAGGTTTCTTAGTTCTGATGAATTGAAGGGGTTTTGGTTCAATTTCTGAATTTTTCTCAAAATTTCCTATTGTAAAACTTTAAAATTATGTACATTATATCCTAGGTAGGTACCTACATATACCTACTTTTTTAAGTGCATCATTATAAATTCGTAAATCTGGTAATAGTTCTATAATATAAGGAAAGTAAATAGGTAGGTACCTATGTGGCATCTAAAATAACAACAAAAATTGAACACTTAAAATAATGTCTTGAGTAATAACCAGGAAAGCGTTTTATGCGCATTAAATAGGCAGTAAAAACTTGAAAATATGCCCTAAAATTGTTGTTTCCAATTAATAAAAACAATCCTAAAATAATAGTCGCTAAATCCAAAACACCATAGTAGGTATTTACAGGCAAAAAAAAAATCGGCAAACGGTAAAATATGCACTGACAAATCGATGCCAAAACTAATAAAAAGCTCTAAAACGAAAAAATAAATAAGCAGGTAGGTATGCGATAAAAGTCGATCATTTTTAGCAGGTATGAAGAATTTCGAGCGATGTTAAAATCGATTTCTGAACATTTTTCCATGTTATTATTAGGGGCGTAACGAACACCGGTATCGGTGTTCGTTACGCTAATGCCCTGATCGGTATTAGCGATATTTTACTGGCGATACTTTTTTTAGATTTTTTAAACAAACAATTTAAGTAAGTAAACCTACTTCATGAGTTCTGTCGCATCTGAGAGACTATTTTCCACTGCATCTCTGCACAAGTTGAGAGTAATTTGTATTTCAAATTTTAATTTTAAACATTATTTATCTCTTTTTTGTTTTTTGTTTCAAAATAATTTAATTTTTGTTAATTTTACTACGAATTCAAATTTAATTGGTTGTTTTTAAAATCTAATTAATAGCAATTTAATATAGGAATGGGCATTTCCACAGAAATGTTAACCGCAGCCAAAAAATTCAAAGTCTATAAAAGTATGTTGTTAACATATTTTTAAAGGGAATCTATCAACTTTCAACAATGAAAACAAATTTTACATTTATTCATAACACACTTTGAAATATTCAAATGCAAAGTCGAACAGGTGCAAAGGTTCTGTTTTGAACATTTCTATTGCACGTTTTGTTTTGCTAAATAATCTTAATGAGAAACATTATGCATTGACAATTGTTTTTTAATCTCGGTTTATATGCAAACAATATAAGAAAAATGTAAACGGAACGATGCGATTGCCAGTTACGGCAATTTTTTTTCTTTGCTTTACCGTATATTTCGATGTAGCGTGCGACATTGAAAAAGAACATTTGTTATCAGTGCGTCGAGGGTATTTGTACAATGCGCATCAAATATTAGTAACAAACAGATATTTTTGTTGCAAATTTAATAAAAAAAATGTTGCTGGAAAATAATCAGTGCTTTTCTCTTGGTACTTATTTTAAATTTGTAGCGTGCGACATCGTAAGTGTAAAATGCATAAATTCAAAAAATTGTTTTTCTAAAATATCTTTATTTGCAGCAAGGACAGCTTATTCCAGTTAAGTTTTTGTTCTATGTATATTGAAGATATTTTTTTAAGTTAATAATTTTTGTTTGGAAAATAAATATATTGAATGTATTTAAAATAATGTACAATCATCTTACGCATGTCTTATTACATAAAAAGTAAAAACATAAAAGTATGATGGAACAAAATGTCCAATGCAACATGTAGCGTGCGACAGTGATTAAAATTAAATTAAATATAAACTACACAATATTTTTGAATCAAATAAAAAGCATTATAAGATTATTAAGAATGCATAACATTTTAAAATTAGTCGCATTTAAATATTTAATCAGGTTTCGCTGAAATCAGTGTTTGAACTGTTTGCCTTAAAGGCGACTTCTGTTTTTGTCTCATGCAAATGCCTTGGTTTTTTTTTTAATTATCTTGAAAACGAACAATTGCTCAAAGTCTACCTTAGCACAAATTATAGTGCTAATCAAGAGCTATAAGTTTCGCCTCTTCTCAAAAAAAAAAAATGTTTTGTTGTATGTTTTTTTTTCACTTTTAAGGCGTACGAATGTCGCATTCGACATTGGAGAAATGCCCATATGTATTAATAATCTCTTACATTGTAATTTTGTATAATATTTATTTATTTATTTATTTATTTATTTATTTATTGGTTTAATCTTATGAATAAATTCTAAGACTAAAAAAAATTAAAGGAGCACTAGCTGCCAAGGCTATCAGCTCGAAAAAATACTTGTATTATTTACAAAGATATATTTATATTGGTTTTTTTTGTTTAAATTCTTAGTTTAGTTTGTTTTATGTAGATATAGATTTTGCTAATGTTTGATATGGAGGGGACTTGTAGAAGGCTGAAAGCTGTTTCATTACTAAAGTGTGTTCTTCTAAGGCTGCTTAATGTTGGACACTCGCTGAGAACGTGTTTGATGGAGAGGTTGTATAATAAAAAAATTACTTTACTTGAGTTTTGTTTGTGAATTTAAATTTAATACATACATATGTATTCGTATCGGTATCTCCGATATTTCTTTTTGAGTATCGGTATCGTATCGGCAAAAAGGCGCATTTTTACCACCCTAGTTATTATTCTCCGTTGAATTACCTCAAGAAATTTTTTTCATGGGAGTTTTTCATGATATCAAATAGGTAATAGGTACGTGAAAAGGGAAAAAATATTAGGAAGAAATTATTCACGGTAGGGGTTAATTCCTACGATTTTAACTGTCAGTTAACCATACATAGTATGTTTATTGACAGTTATAGCAATACATACACTCAGTCGCAAAACACTACATACAATTTCATATTTTTTTTTTTATTTGAATTTTTTTAATTTTTAATTTGTTTCCTCTTCTGCGTCGAAAACTTCTTTTAATCTTTTAGACATCGAAGAAACAAGATTTTTCGTTACTTCTGCAGAATATTAAATATCGTATATGTTGAGATGAACGTTTATTTAATAAGTAAAAAGATAAAGTACATATGTATAAAAGAAAAGGCGGTATTTACATAGGTGCAATTATACGTACTAATACATCATAAAATAGTATGTTACTAGATTATTCAATATGCTTCAAAGAGTAAATTCATTATACAAATATACAACTAACACCCCTTCTCAATATTATAAATATTGTACTTAAATAATTTATATGAATTTAAAATGACATTTGAATCAAATAAAGAATAAATTTAAATTAACAATGTAAACCAATAACACTTATAAATTTTGATATTTTGATTCTCTGTAAAGGCTTGGTTAAGATGTCAGCTAACATTGAGTCCGTAGGACAATAAGAATATACAATTTTATTTGATTTATATAAGTCACGAATAAAATAAAATTTCACATCGATGTGCTTGCTTCTAGGGGAAACTTTTTCTTCTTGAAGCATCTTCAGGCAGCTCTGGTTGTCTTCAAAAATTGTAGGATTTTGCACATCGACACCAAAATCTTTCATCAGTTGGATTATCCACAAAAGCTCTTGAGAAGCTTCTGCTAGCGCCACAAACTCCGCTTCAGTGGACGATAGTGTAACATTACTTTGCTTTCTACTTGCGTAACTAATAACAGCATCGCCAAGCTTAAAGATGTAACCACTTGTAGATTTGCGGTCATTTGTATCACCGGCCCAGTCAGCATCAGCAAAGCCCTTGAGTTCCAATCCGGTTTTCGATCCCACACATAACTTCAAAGTCTTAGTACCCTTAAGGTACCTGAAGATTCGTTTTACTTCAGTCCAATCGTTTTCATTGGGGTTGTTTATTTTGCGAGATAGTATTGAGACAGCCACAGCAATATCGGGTCGAGTGTTATTCGAGACGTATAAAAGCGATCCGATTGCCTTTCGGTATAAAATGTTATCTGGCAACAAATTTGTACACTTAACCTTTAAATAACCGGGATCCATGGGTATGGATGAAATCTTCGCATCATGGAGATTAAATTCTCCTAGTTTTCTTTCAATATATTGCTCCTGGGATAGATAAAATATATTGTCATTCAATATTACTTCAATTCCCAAATAAAGTTTTAAATCTCCTAATTGAGTAATTTCAAAATAAGATTTCAGTATACGTACGACGTCTTCAATTTGTTGATCTGACTTTGATGCTATTATAATGTCATCAACGTAAATTAAAATGTATGTCGTTAGGTCGCCATCATCTTTTACATACATACAAGGTTCGGCCTTTCCCCTTCTGAATCCCGAATTAATAAGAATCTGATTAATTCGAAGATTCCAACATCTGGCCGACTGTTTTAGCCCATACAAACTTCCATTTAATTTACATACAAGACCCTCGTTGCCGGGTTCAACAAAACCCTCGGGTTGCTTAATATAAATATCAGAGTCTAACTCACCATATAGAAACGCCGTCTTAATATCGATGTGGGATACTTTCATCTTACCGCTACTTGCAATGGCCAATAAACTGCGAAATGACGTTTGCTTTACAACTGGCGCAAAAATTTCATCGTAGCTTTCTCCATACTTTTGCGAAAAACCTTTTGCAACCAACCTCGCTTTGAACTTTTTTACGCCATCAGCATCATGTTTTGTTTTGTAAACCCATTTGCAGCCAGTTATTTTGCCATTTTTGGGCAGTTCTATCAAATCCCATGTTTTATTATTTTGCAGTGCTTTCATCTCCTCTTTCATTGCGTTTAACCACCTTTCACTGTTAGGTCCCGACAAAGCCTCATTATAACTTATAGGGTCATCACTGGTACAGACTTTATAACCGTACTTTTTGGGAGGTATACCCTTGTTTGATCTTGAAGAACTTCTAGGTGTATCATTTAAATTACTTTGTGTTTCAGAATCGGATGATGAAACTTCTTCTGCTGTTGTAAAACCTTGAAAATCGTCTGAACTTATTCTATCAATATCTTCATGTTGTTCTTTTTGTGGCTGCGACTGAGCGATGTTTGTGTTTAAGTTTGAAAAATAAATATTTTCTTTTTCAGTATTTGAATTATTGTTGTCTTCTAAAACGTTAGGCGAAAGAAAATCTCCACATTCTAAAAACTTTACATCACGACTAATAATGACTTTATTCGAATCGCAAGTCAGCAGTCGAAAAGCTTTCGATTCATCAGCATAGCCAACAAATAGACACTTAACAGCAACTTCATCCAATTTTCTTCGCTTTTGCTTATTAATATGCGCATAAGCAATAGTACCAAAAATACGAACGTGGCTCAAATTTGGAGCCTTACCATACCATAATTCAAATGGGGTTACATCTGTAGCAGACGACAGTAAACGATTCTGTATGTAGTTCGCACTATTTACAGCCTCAGCCCAAAATTTGATATTTATGTCTGAATCGTACAGCATACACCTGGCCATCTCCATTAAGCTGCGATTCTTCCTCTCCGCAACACCATTCTGCTCAGGAGTATAAGCGCAAGTTAACTGGTGAATAATGCCCTTGGACTTAAAATATTTGTTCATTCTGTTGTTCACAAATTCCCCACCTCGATCAGTTCTGAATTTCTTAACACGCTTGCCAAATTGGTTTTCAGTCTGTTCGACGAATTCTTTAATTTTATCGAATGCCAAGTCTTTCGATGCAATGAAGAAAACGGTACAAAAACGACTATAATCATCGATTAGTGTCAAAAAGTAACGATTACCACCAGGGGTTTTATTTTGCATTGGACCGCACAAGTCGCAATGTATTAGTTCTAAAATTTCATTGGTTTTAGATTCTGACGATTTAGGGAACGGATTTCTTGACTGCTTGGCTCTTAAGCACACTTCACAATTGAATTTACAATTACAATTGTCAACGATTACACCCGTTATCAAGTCTCTTGTTACACTGGACTTAATTGCATCAATGTTTCTGTGGCCAAAACGACGATGCCAAACGTGAACGCAATCATTTTTACAATGTGATAGTTTATTTGCTTTAATACGGTGATCCAGTACAAACAAACCGTTGTTTAACGATGCTACTGCATAAACATTACTATTTTTTGAAATCGAACAACCCTCTGATGTAAAATTCACATTGAAACCCGCACTGGTCAACTTACGGACGGACAGCAAACTTCCGTCTAATTTTGGTACATACAATACATTTTGCACAAGAATGTTGTTACCCTCACAAATAAGTTCGCAATCGCCAATTCCACACGCTTTTAGCTCAGTACCATCTGCCAGATAAACAGCTTCTTTTCGTTTCGTGTCCATGGTTATAAAGTATTTCTCATCACAGCTCATATGGCACGTTGCTGCTGAATCAATAAACCAATCCCCATTAGTTTTTGATTTCATTACACCAAAACAAACGTTAACGCTTTCATCCTTAACAATGTTTGCGCGATTGTCATTTGCTTTTTGTTGTTTATGTGGCCTCTTATTTGGGCAATTTTTTTTAAAATGGCCGGGCTTGCCACAAATAAAACATTTTGGCACAAACTTTCTTTTTTGTATTTTAAACGCCGCTTCTGGCTCTTGCTCACAGCCGGACACCCGTTTAAATTCCTGAAGCAGTTTTTCCGTAACTAAATCAAGCGTTAGGTCAGCTTCAGACCGCATTTCTAACGAAGTTATTACTGGGTTGTAAACCTCCGGCAGTGTGCCCAACAAAAATGCAACAGCTTTATGCTCTTCTATTTCCTCGCCCAAGTCCCGCAAACGATCAACGATTATAAGGAAATCATTTATGTGATTTTCCATCGTTTTACCACTATCAAGCCGCATAGATGACATTTGCCTTAAAAGACTTACTTTGTTGGTTATGTTCGCCTTCTCATGATGTTTTTTTAAGGTGTCCCAAAACTGTTTTCCCGTTTTCAGCTGCTTTATGAGCACTTTTTGCGATTCCTCCACAGCCAAACCAATAACAGCCCTTGCCTTTCCATCACATGCCAACCATTTTGAATCCGGCGCCACCGGAGCAACACCAACAACAACATCCCACAACTCCCTTTCCAGCAACAGCAACTCCATATTAAATTTCCAAACATGGTAGTTGGTATTTGACAATTTTGGAAATTGTGCACAAACAGTGTTCATTGTTGCTTTTAAGCTTTCCTTTTTTTTTAAACTTTTAAGATTTTTAATTAATTTTTACTTTAAAAAAAATTTTGCGCGTAAATCTGGGCACATAACCTGTTGAGATGAACGTTTATTTAATAAGTAAAAAGATAAAGTACATATGTATAAAAGAAAAGGCGGTATTTACATAGGTGCAATTATACGTACTAATACATCATAAAATAGTATGTTACTAGATTATTCAATATGCTTCAAAGAGTAAATTCATTATACAAATATACAACTAACAGTATATACACGTTTGCAAAGTCTCCTGAGTTGCGTTTTGCAAAAATTTCACACTTGCCATTACTTTTTTTAAACTATTTTAACATCGTTATATTTAGTAGACCCTGTTCAATAGTTACAAGTGAAATTTAAAAAAAATACTTAATATGTACCTACTAGTGCTGGGATACTATCGATATTTTCTACTATCGATACTTATCGATAGTTTAGATTTCACTATCGATATATCGATATTACTATGTACTGAATGTTTGTACTTGTGCAGGAAAAGTTTAAATAGTTTTTTATCAGGCTACAGTTCGTTGTTTTTATCACTTTATTGAACGTACGCACGTTATTTTAGATGACAGTTTTTTAAAAATTGATAGTACCTTTCTGAAGAAACCGAAGTAACAGGGACAGATATTCTATTGCAACTTTAAATAATTTTCTAAATTAATTTCAAAAGATTTTGTTATTCGTGCTTAATTCCCAGTTTTTATTATTGATAAAAACACTTGAAATTTATTGTTGATGGGATAAGCTATTCCTATGCGCATTTCACTGGTTGCTTAGGCCAGATCATCAGGAAACTTCATCCATAAAGATTTTGGAAAAACTAAAGATATTAAACCAAATAAAACTGTTAAGCGTATAAGACTTATAGCAACAGTTCTACTTGTAACAATATCAAAGTTTAAACAAAACACATCAACAATAAACAGTGGGTTTATCTCATCTTACATTCCCCACTACAATTAGTTGAAATTCTCTCAACATTAACTGTAGTTGTAAGTAGGTTAAGAAAAACAAAATAAAAACAAACAACAACTTACAAAAGATGTTGTCAATTAAGTGTTTTTTTAGGCGGTGCACTTGCCTGTTTATTATCAAAAAGTAATTTCAATTTTGGGAATACAAAATTTTTAATTTCAAAAGATTTTGTTATTCGTGCTTAATTCCCAGTTTTTATTATTGATAAAAACACTTGAAATTTATTGTTGATGGGATAAGCTATTCCTATGCGCATTTCACTGGTTGCTTAGGCCAGATCATCAGGAAACTTCATCCATAAAGATTTTGGAAAAACTAAAGATATTAAACCAAATAAAACTGTTAAGCGTATAAGACTTATAGCAACAGTTCTACTTGTAACAATATCAAAGTTTAAACAAAACACATCAACAATAAACAGTGGGTTTATCTCATCTTACATTCCCCACTACAATTAGTTGAAATTCTCTCAACATTAACTGTAGTTGTAAGTAGGTTAAGAAAAACAAAATAAAAACAAACAACAACTTACAAAAGATGTTGTCAATTAAGTGTTTTTTTAGGCGGTGCACTTGCCTGTTTATTATCAAAAAGTAATTTCAATTTTGGGAATACAAAATTTTTAATTTCAAAAGATTTTGTTATTCGTGCTTAATTCCCAGTTTTTATTATTGATAAAAACACTTGAAATTTATTGTTGATGGGATAAGCTATTCCTATGCGCATTTCACTGGTTGCTTAGGCCAGATCATCAGGAAACTTCATCCATAAAGATTTTGGAAAAACTAAAGATATTAAACCAAATAAAACTGTTAAGCGTATAAGACTTATAGCAACAGTTCTACTTGTAACAATATCAAAGTTTAAACAAAACACATCAACAATAAATCTTTTGAAATTAAAAATTTTGTATTTCCAAAATTGAAATTACTTTTTGATAATTTTCTAAATTGTTATTGATGCTCAACCCAAAAAGGTAATCAATCTAGCGGACTTATCCTTTAATGGTCGTTCATTGTTTTGTCCTATGCTCGCAATTGCAGTTGCAGTTGCAATTGGATTTGCATTTTTTTTTACAACATTACAAAAATATTTGACATTTCAGTCCCTATATAAACATGTACAAATTTCGACTTAAAGGCCTTTAATTAGCAGTAAAAAGCACAGCCAAGCAATCCATACCACTTGCCATTCTTGTTGTTTGTATTCATTGCTGTTATTCCGCGCGAATTAATAATAGCTGTATCTTAAATAATAATAATATCGATATTGATATTTTTCCTATCGATATTTTAAGGTTATCGATAATATCGAAAGTACTATCGATAGTTTCCCAGCACTAGTACCTACATATATACAAAAATTATGAAATAACATGAAAATATGAAATTGTATGTTGAGTTTTGCGACTGAGTGTAGTTATTTATGACTGAAATTTGTGGTTTAAAGTATTACATTAACCAAAAAGTTTTCAAACGAAAAAAAATTTGAGAATTACTATTTCTTACCCATCAAAACCTATCGAAAAATTACCTAATTTTTTTCATGTAGAATCACTGTCTTAGTGTACTATTATTAATACTTTTTTCTTTTCTGTAAGCAATTCTCTATGTTTTTTATTCTTTGGTTTTTGTTGTTACTCTATCTCTTGTTTTGTTGTTGTATTCATCAAAAATTTGAAAACAAAGACATTTTTAAAATTTCTTTTACATGTTAATGGAAATATAAATACATCCCCACCTACATGTACTAACTAATTTTTCTTTGTTTTGTTGTAATTGCTATTTATTATCAATAGTATGTAGTACAAAATAACCTTACCTTGCTCCTTTAGCGTAGGACATTGTTCTTCATTTATTTTAATAAGTGCTGCCAACACTTTATAAAACAACCATTGATTACAAGAAGGTAGTATTAATATTTTTTTTATTAAGAGTTCATATTGTAATACGAAATAAACAATATATACGTATTACATATGTGTTTGCATAGTAACTTAAAATCTGAGCAGTAGTCTGGGGAATAAAGATAAAAAAAGTCGAATTTATTTTTCCGTAGGACTAACGGATTTGGAGAAAATTCGTTTCAAAAAATTGTAACGCACAGTATGCAAACCAACGAGATTTTGAGAAAAAAGGAAATAATTCTGTATTATCTAAACGGGCTTTCCGATAGGAGTAAACTTTCAGATGCCAATCAGGGACTTGTATTTGAGTTTAAGTTTTGGATTTGGGGTATATAGACCTATCAAGAGGATCGCCATATGTTCCCAAAGTAGCGCGTGAAATATGGAGTATTTTGCTTTTTCTTGTTGTTGAAAGAAAATCGTTTTTTTATGTGTAAATAAAATAATTTAAATATGAAAATAAGTTGTACACTTCCTTTTGACACTCACTGTATGTAAATCCAAAATTGTGTTCTAAAGCCAACATTAAATGTTTAAAGTATGCAAGTATATCAAAAAAAAAACTTAAAAATATGCACAAAAATATGCACGCGTAACAACACAAACTCATATTTTTTTATTAATTTTATTTGATCAAATACCTATACATATATTTTTTTTTATTTATTTATTTATTTATTTACTAGTTTTGTTTATAGGATATAAATTCATATATTAATTTATTTACAATTGTTAGTAGAAATTTGTAACTGATTATGGCCTTTAAAAGGCTAGGTTATAAATATGTACCCAGCAAAAAAAAAAAAAAAGGAAGTCATACTTTAAAAACTGCATCTTAATTACATCCAAAGTATGTAGCTAATGCTAAGGCGATAAAGTTGCATTTTAAAATCACTGCATTAATATCACTTCTTAAATGGACAATTTCATATGTGTGTGAAGTTAAATTTCGAAATTTATTGCATAACAGAGCTCTGTTGAAGCGCTAACATAACTCTGTTAACTATATGGAATTGTGGTATATGTATTCAAATTGGAATTATATCTACATTTTTGGATCAAATGGACTGGAAAAAAATATAGGGCTTAACACATATCCCACTTATCAAAAACTTTTATTAATTTAGGTATATAATAGGACTTTTCATGTTTTTTTAAATTTTTTAAATTAACAATTTCTCTGGAAGATTATCCCGAATTCCAGGAAAACGGGAGGAGATGGGCGGATGAAATTTGATGGAATTTGTGGACAAAGTGGTCTTTTATGAAACTTGATTTTCAGAAGCTTAAAGGTGTTGCGTCTTCATACGAATTTTTCAATTTTTCCATATTTTCAAATTTGAAATTCACTGTTTGATGAATTTCAGGAAAACGGGAGGAGATGGGCGGATGAAATTTGATGGAATTTGTGGACAAAGTGGTCTTTTATGAAACCTAATTTTCAGAAGCTTAAAGGTGTTGCGTCTTCATACGAATTTTTAAATTTTTCCATATTTTCAAATTTTGAAATTCACTGTTAGATGAATTCCAGGAAAACGGGAGGAGATGGGCGGATGAAATTTGATGGAATTTGTGGACAAAGTGGTCTTTTATGAAACTTGATTTTCAGAAGCTTAAAGGTGTTGCGTCTTCATACGAATTTTTCAATTTTTCCATATTTTCAAATTTTGAAATTCACTGTTTGATGAATTTCAGGAAAACGGGAGGAGATGGGCGGATGAAATTTGATGGAATTTGTGGACAAAGTGGTCTTTTATGAAACCTAATTTTCAGAAGCTTAAAGGTGTTGCGTCTTCATACGAATTTTTCAATTTTTCCATATTTTCAAATTTTGAAATTCACTGTTAGATGAATTCCAGGAAAACGGGAGGAGATGGGCGGATGAAATTTGATGGAATTTGTGGACAAAGTGGTCTTTTATGAAACTTGATTTTCAGAAGCTTAAAGGTGTTGCGTCTTCATACGAATTTTTCAATTTTTCCATATTTTCAAATTTTGAAATTCACTGTTTGATGAATTTCAGGAAAACGGGAGGAGATGGGCGGATGAAATTTGATGGAATTTGTGGACAAAGTGGTCTTTTATGAAACCTAATTTTCAGAAGCTTAAAGGTGTTGCGTCTTCATACGAATTTTTCAATTTTTCCATATTTTCAAATTTTGAAATTCACTGTTAGATGAATTCCAGGAAAACGGGAGGAGATGGGCGGATGAAATTTGATGGAATTTGTGGACAAAGTGGTCTTTTATGAAACTTGATTTTCAGAAGCTTAAAGGTGTTGCGTCTTCATACGAATTTTTAAATTTTTCCATATTTTCAAATTTTGAAATTCATTGTTAGATGAATTCCAGGAAAACGGGAGGAGATGGGCGGATGAGATTTGATGGAATTTGTGGACAAAGTGGTCTTTTATGAAACCTAATTTTCAGAAGGTTAAAGGTGTTGCGTCTTCATACGAATTTTTCAATTTTTCCATATTTTCAAATTTTGAAATTCACTGTTAGATGAATTCCAGGAAAACGGGAGGAGATGGGCGGATGAAATTTGATGGAATTTGTGGACAAAGTGGTCTTTTATGAAACCTAATTTTCAGAAGCTTAAAGGTGTTGCGTCTTCATACGAATTTTTCAATTTTTCCATATTTTCAAATTTTGAAATTCACTGTTAGATGAATTCCAGGAAAACGGGAGGAGATGGGCGGATGAAATTTGATGGAATTTGTGGACAAAGTGGTCTTTTATGAAACCTAATTTTCAGAAGCTTAAAGGTGTTGCGTCTTCATACGAATTTTTCAATTTTTCCATATTTTCAAATTTTGAAATTCACTGTTAGATGAATTCCAGGAAAACGGGAGGAGATGGGCGGATGAAATTTGATGGAATTTGTGGACAAAGTGGTCTTTTATGAAACCTAATTTTCAGAAGCTTAAAGGTGTTGCGTCTTCATACGAATTTTTCAATTTTTCCATATTTTCAAATTTTGAAATTCACTGTTAGATGAATTCCAGGAAAACGGGAGGAGATGGGCGGATGAAATTTGATGGAATTTGTGGACAAAGTGGTCTTTTATGAAACTTGATTTTCAGAAGCTTAAAGGTGTTGCGTCTTCATACGAATTTTTCAATTTTTCCATATTTTCAAATTTTGAAATTCACTGTTTGATGAATTTCAGGAAAACGGGAGGAGATGGGCGGATGAAATTTGATGGAATTTGTGGACAAAGTGGTCTTTTATGAAACCTAATTTTCAGAAGCTTAAAGGTGTTGCGTCTTCATACGAATTTTTCAATTTTTCCATATTTTCAAATTTTGAAATTCACTGTTAGATGAATTCCAGGAAAACGGGAGGAGATGGGCGGATGAAATTTGATGGAATTTGTGGACAAAGTGGTCTTTTATGAAACTTGATTTTCAGAAGCTTAAAGGTGTTGCGTCTTCATACGAATTTTTAAATTTTTCCATATTTTCAAATTTTGAAATTCATTGTTAGATGAATTCCAGGAAAACGGGAGGAGATGGGCGGATGAGATTTGATGGAATTTGTGGACAAAGTGGTCTTTTATGAAACCTAATTTTCAGAAGGTTAAAGGTGTTGCGTCTTCATACGAATTTTTCAATTTTTCCATATTTTCAAATTTTGAAATTCACTGTTAGATGAATTCCAGGAAAACGGGAGGAGATGGGCGGATGAAATTTGATGGAATTTGTGGACAAAGTGGTCTTTTATGAAACCTAATTTTCAGAAGCTTAAAGGTGTTGCGTCTTCATACGAATTTTTCAATTTTTCCATATTTTCAAATTTTGAAATTCACTGTTAGATGAATTCCAGGAAAACGGGAGGAGATGGGCGGATGAAATTTGATGGAATTTGTGGACAAAGTGGTCTTTTATGAAACCTAATTTTCAGAAGCTTAAAGGTGTTGCGTCTTCATACGAATTTTTCAATTTTTCCATATTTTCAAATTTTGAAATTCACTGTTAGATGAATTCCAGGAAAACGGGAGGAGATGGGCGGATGAAATTTGATGGAATTTGTGGACAAAGTGGTCTTTTATGAAACCTAATTTTCAGAAGCTTAAAGGTGTTGCGTCTTCATACGAATTTTTCAATTTTTCCATATTTTCAAATTTTGAAATTCACTGTTAGATGAATTCCAGGAAAACGGGAGGAGATGGGCGGATGAAATTTGATGGAATTTGTGGACAAAGTGGTCTTTTATGAAACCTAATTTTCAGAAGCTTAAAGGTGTTGCGTCTTCATACGAATTTTTCAATTTTTCCATATTTTCAAATTTTGAAATTCACTGTTAGATGAATTCCAGGAAAACGGGAGGAGATGGGCGGATGAAATTTGATGGAATTTGTGGACAAAGTGGTCTTTTATGAAACTTGATTTTCAGAAGCTTAAAGGTGTTGCGTCTTCATACGAATTTTTCAATTTTTCCATATTTTCAAATTTTGAAATTCACTGTTTGATGAATTTCAGGAAAACGGGAGGAGATGGGCGGATGAAATTTGATGGAATTTGTGGACAAAGTGGTCTTTTATGAAACCTAATTTTCAGAAGCTTAAAGGTGTTGCGTCTTCATACGAATTTTTCAATTTTTCCATATTTTCAAATTTTGAAATTCACTGTTAGATGAATTCCAGGAAAACGGGAGGAGATGGGCGGATGAAATTTGATGGAATTTGTGGACAAAGTGGTCTTTTATGAAACTTGATTTTCAGAAGCTTAAAGGTGTTGCGTCTTCATACGAATTTTTCAATTTTTCCATATTTTCAAATTTTGAAATTCACTGTTAGATGAATTCCAGGAAAACGGGAGGAGATGGGCGGATGAAATTTGATGGAATTTGTGGACAAAGTGGTCTTTTATGAAACTTGATTTTCAGAAGCTTAAAGGTGTTGCGTCTTCATACGAATTTTTCAATTTTTCCATATTTTCAAATTTGAAATTCACTGTTTGATGAATTTCAGGAAAACGGGAGGAGATGGGCGGATGAAATTTGATGGAATTTGTGGACAAAGTGGTCTTTTATGAAACCTAATTTTCAGAAGCTTAAAGGTGTTGCGTCTTCATACGAATTTTTAAATTTTTCCATATTTTCAAATTTTGAAATTCACTGTTAGATGAATTCCAGGAAAACGGGAGGAGATGGGCGGATGAAATTTGATGGAATTTGTGGACAAAGTGGTCTTTTATGAAACTTGATTTTCAGAAGCTTAAAGGTGTTGCGTCTTCATACGAATTTTTCAATTTTTCCATATTTTCAAATTTTGAAATTCACTGTTTGATGAATTTCAGGAAAACGGGAGGAGATGGGCGGATGAAATTTGATGGAATTTGTGGACAAAGTGGTCTTTTATGAAACCTAATTTTCAGAAGCTTAAAGGTGTTGCGTCTTCATACGAATTTTTCAATTTTTCCATATTTTCAAATTTTGAAATTCACTGTTAGATGAATTCCAGGAAAACGGGAGGAGATGGGCGGATGAAATTTGATGGAATTTGTGGACAAAGTGGTCTTTTATGAAACTTGATTTTCAGAAGCTTAAAGGTGTTGCGTCTTCATACGAATTTTTCAATTTTTCCATATTTTCAAATTTTGAAATTCACTGTTTGATGAATTTCAGGAAAACGGGAGGAGATGGGCGGATGAAATTTGATGGAATTTGTGGACAAAGTGGTCTTTTATGAAACCTAATTTTCAGAAGCTTAAAGGTGTTGCGTCTTCATACGAATTTTTCAATTTTTCCATATTTTCAAATTTTGAAATTCACTGTTAGATGAATTCCAGGAAAACGGGAGGAGATGGGCGGATGAAATTTGATGGAATTTGTGGACAAAGTGGTCTTTTATGAAACTTGATTTTCAGAAGCTTAAAGGTGTTGCGTCTTCATACGAATTTTTAAATTTTTCCATATTTTCAAATTTTGAAATTCATTGTTAGATGAATTCCAGGAAAACGGGAGGAGATGGGCGGATGAGATTTGATGGAATTTGTGGACAAAGTGGTCTTTTATGAAACCTAATTTTCAGAAGGTTAAAGGTGTTGCGTCTTCATACGAATTTTTCAATTTTTCCATATTTTCAAATTTTGAAATTCACTGTTAGATGAATTCCAGGAAAACGGGAGGAGATGGGCGGATGAAATTTGATGGAATTTGTGGACAAAGTGGTCTTTTATGAAACCTAATTTTCAGAAGCTTAAAGGTGTTGCGTCTTCATACGAATTTTTCAATTTTTCCATATTTTCAAATTTTGAAATTCACTGTTAGATGAATTCCAGGAAAACGGGAGGAGATGGGCGGATGAAATTTGATGGAATTTGTGGACAAAGTGGTCTTTTATGAAACCTAATTTTCAGAAGCTTAAAGGTGTTGCGTCTTCATACGAATTTTTCAATTTTTCCATATTTTCAAATTTTGAAATTCACTGTTAGATGAATTCCAGGAAAACGGGAGGAGATGGGCGGATGAAATTTGATGGAATTTGTGGACAAAGTGGTCTTTTATGAAACCTAATTTTCAGAAGCTTAAAGGTGTTGCGTCTTCATACGAATTTTTCAATTTTTCCATATTTTCAAATTTTGAAATTCACTGTTAGATGAATTCCAGGAAAACGGGAGGAGATGGGCGGATGAAATTTGATGGAATTTGTGGACAAAGTGGTCTTTTATGAAACTTGATTTTCAGAAGCTTAAAGGTGTTGCGTCTTCATACGAATTTTTCAATTTTTCCATATTTTCAAATTTTGAAATTCACTGTTTGATGAATTTCAGGAAAACGGGAGGAGATGGGCGGATGAAATTTGATGGAATTTGTGGACAAAGTGGTCTTTTATGAAACCTAATTTTCAGAAGCTTAAAGGTGTTGCGTCTTCATACGAATTTTTCAATTTTTCCATATTTTCAAATTTTGAAATTCACTGTTAGATGAATTCCAGGAAAACGGGAGGAGATGGGCGGATGAAATTTGATGGAATTTGTGGACAAAGTGGTCTTTTATGAAACTTGATTTTCAGAAGCTTAAAGGTGTTGCGTCTTCATACGAATTTTTAAATTTTTCCATATTTTCAAATTTTGAAATTCATTGTTAGATGAATTCCAGGAAAACGGGAGGAGATGGGCGGATGAGATTTGATGGAATTTGTGGACAAAGTGGTCTTTTATGAAACCTAATTTTCAGAAGGTTAAAGGTGTTGCGTCTTCATACGAATTTTTCAATTTTTCCATATTTTCAAATTTTGAAATTCACTGTTAGATGAATTCCAGGAAAACGGGAGGAGATGGGCGGATGAAATTTGATGGAATTTGTGGACAAAGTGGTCTTTTATGAAACCTAATTTTCAGAAGCTTAAAGGTGTTGCGTCTTCATACGAATTTTTCAATTTTTCCATATTTTCAAATTTTGAAATTCACTGTTAGATGAATTCCAGGAAAACGGGAGGAGATGGGCGGATGAAATTTGATGGAATTTGTGGACAAAGTGGTCTTTTATGAAACCTAATTTTCAGAAGCTTAAAGGTGTTGCGTCTTCATACGAATTTTTCAATTTTTCCATATTTTCAAATTTTGAAATTCACTGTTAGATGAATTCCAGGAAAACGGGAGGAGATGGGCGGATGAAATTTGATGGAATTTGTGGACAAAGTGGTCTTTTATGAAACCTAATTTTCAGAAGCTTAAAGGTGTTGCGTCTTCATACGAATTTTTCAATTTTTCCATATTTTCAAATTTTGAAATTCACTGTTAGATGAATTCCAGGAAAACGGGAGGAGATGGGCGGATGAAATTTGATGGAATTTGTGGACAAAGTGGTCTTTTATGAAACCTAATTTTCAGAAGCTTAAAGGTGTTGCGTCTTCATACGAATTTTTCAATTTTTCCATATTTTCAAATTTTGAAATTCACTGTTAGATGAATTCCAGGAAAACGGGAGGAGATGGGCGGATGAAATTTGATGGAATTTGTGGACAAAGTGGTCTTTTATGAAACTTGATTTTCAGAAGCTTAAAGGTGTTGCGTCTTCATACGAATTTTTCAATTTTTCCATATTTTCAAATTTTGAAATTCACTGTTTGATGAATTTCAGGAAAACGGGAGGAGATGGGCGGATGAAATTTGATGGAATTTGTGGACAAAGTGGTCTTTTATGAAACCTAATTTTCAGAAGCTTAAAGGTGTTGCGTCTTCATACGAATTTTTCAATTTTTCCATATTTTCAAATTTTGAAATTCACTGTTAGATGAATTCCAGGAAAACGGGAGGAGATGGGCGGATGAAATTTGATGGAATTTGTGGACAAAGTGGTCTTTTATGAAACTTGATTTTCAGAAGCTTAAAGGTGTTGCGTCTTCATACGAATTTTTAAATTTTTCCATATTTTCAAATTTTGAAATTCATTGTTAGATGAATTCCAGGAAAACGGGAGGAGATGGGCGGATGAGATTTGATGGAATTTGTGGACAAAGTGGTCTTTTATGAAACCTAATTTTCAGAAGGTTAAAGGTGTTGCGTCTTCATACGAATTTTTCAATTTTTCCATATTTTCAAATTTTGAAATTCACTGTTAGATGAATTCCAGGAAAACGGGAGGAGATGGGCGGATGAAATTTGATGGAATTTGTGGACAAAGTGGTCTTTTATGAAACCTAATTTTCAGAAGCTTAAAGGTGTTGCGTCTTCATACGAATTTTTCAATTTTTCCATATTTTCAAATTTTGAAATTCACTGTTAGATGAATTCCAGGAAAACGGGAGGAGATGGGCGGATGAAATTTGATGGAATTTGTGGACAAAGTGGTCTTTTATGAAACCTAATTTTCAGAAGCTTAAAGGTGTTGCGTCTTCATACGAATTTTTCAATTTTTCCATATTTTCAAATTTTGAAATTCACTGTTAGATGAATTCCAGGAAAACGGGAGGAGATGGGCGGATGAAATTTGATGGAATTTGTGGACAAAGTGGTCTTTTATGAAACTTAATTTTCAGAAGCTTAAAGGTATTGTGTCTTTATACGAATTTTTCAATTTTTCCATATTTTCAAATTTTTAAATTCACTGTTAGATGAATTCCAGGAAAACGGGAGGAGATGGGCGGATGAAATTTGATGGAATTTGTGGACAAAGTGGTATTTTATGAAACTTGATTTTCAGAAGCTTAAAGGTGTTGCGTCTTCATACGAATTTTTCAATTTTTCCATATTTTCAAATTTTGAAATTCACTGTTAGATGAATTCCAGGAAAACAGGAGGAGATGGGCGGATGAAATTTGATGGAATTTGTGGAAAAAGTGGTCTTTTATGAAACTTGATTTTCAGAAGCTTAAAGGTGTTGCGTCTTCATGCGAATTTTTCAATTTTTCACATAATTTAAAATTTTGAAATTCATAAAAGACCACTTTGTCCACAAATTCCATCAAATTTCATCCGCCCATCTCCTCCCGTTTTCCTGGAATTCATCTAACAGTGAATTTCAAAATTTGAAAATATGGAAAAATTGAAAAATTCGTATGAAGACGCAACACCTTTAAGCTTCTGAAAATCAAGTTTCATAAAAGACCACTTTGTCCACAAATTCCATCAAATTTCATCCGCCCATCTCCTCCCGTTTTCCTGGAATTCATCTAACAGTGAATTTCAAAATTTGAAAATATGGAAAAATTTAAAAATTCGTATGAAGACGCAACACCTTTAAGCTTCTGAAAATCAAGTTTCATAAAAGACCACTTTGTCCACAAATTCCATCAAATTTCATCCGCCCATCTCCTCCCGTTTTCCTGGAATTCATCTAACAGTGAATTTCAAAATTTGAAAATATGGAAAAATTGAAAAATTCGTTTGAAGACGCAACACCTTTAAGCTTCTGAAAATTAGGTTTCATAAAAGACCACTTTGTCCACAAATTCCATCAAATTTCATCCGCCCATCTCCTCCCGTTTTCCTGGAATTCATCTAACAATGAATTTCAAAATTTGAAAATATGGAAAAATTGAAAAATTCGTATGAAGACGCAACACCTTTAAGCTTCTGAAAATCAAGTTTCATAAAAGACCACTTTGTCCACAAATTCCATCAAATTTCATCCGCCCATCTCCTCCCGTTTTCCTGAAATTCATCAAACAGTGAATTTCAAAATTTGAAAATATGGAAAAATTTAAAAATTCGTATGAAGACGCAACACCTTTAAGCTTCTGAAAATCAAGTTTCATAAAAGACCACTTTGTCCACAAATTCCATCAAATTTCATCCGCCCATCTCCACCCGTTTTCCTGAAATTCATCTAACAGTGAATTTCAAAATTTGAAAATATGGAAAAATTGAAAAATTCGTATGAAGACGCAACACCTTTAAGCTTCTGAAAATCAAGTTTCATAAAATACCACTTTGTCCACAAATTCCATCAAATTTCATCCGCCCATCTCCTCCCGTTTTCCTGGAATTCATCTAACAGTGAATTTCAAAATTTGAAAATATGGAAAAATTGAAAAATTCGTATGAAGACGCAACACCTTTAAGCTTCTGAAAATCAAGTTTCATAAAATACCACTTTGTCCACAAATTCCATCAAATTTCATCCGCCCATCTCCTCCCGTTTTCCTGGAATTCATCTAACAGTGAATTTAAAAATTTGAAAATATGGAAAAATTGAAAAATTCGTATAAAGACACAATACCTTTAAGCTTCTGAAAATCAAGTTTCATAAAAGACCACTTTGTCCACAAATTCCATCCAATTTTATCCGCCCATCTCCTCCCGTTTTCCTGGAATTCATCTAACAGTGAATTTCAAAATTTGAAAATATGGAAAAATTGAAAAATTCGTATGAAGACGCAACACCTTTAAGCTTCTGAAAATCAAGTTTCATAAAAGACCACTTTGTCCACAAATTCCATCAAATTTCATCCGCCCATCTCCTCCCGTTTTCCTGAAATTCATCAAACAGTGAATTTCAAAATTTGAAAATATGGAAAAATTTAAAAATTCGTATGAAGACGCAACACCTTTAAGCTTCTGAAAATCAAGTTTCATAAAAGACCACTTTGTCCACAAATTCCATCAAATTTCATCCGCCCATCTCCTCCCGTTTTCCTGGAATTCATCTAACAGTGAATTTCAAAATTTGAAAATATGGAAAAATTGAAAAATTCGTATGAAGACGCAACACCTTTAAGCTTCTGAAAATCAAGTTTCATAAAAGACCACTTTGTCCACAAATTCCATCAAATTTCATCCGCCCATCTCCTCCCGTTTTCCTGGAATTCATCTAACAGTGAATTTCAAAATTTGAAAATATGGAAAAATTGAAAAATTCGTATGAAGACGCAACACCTTTAAGCTTCTGAAAATTAGGTTTCATAAAAGACCACTTTGTCCACAAATTCCATCAAATTTCATCCGCCCATCTCCTCCCGTTTTCCTGGAATTCATCTAACAGTGAATTTCAAAATTTGAAAATATGGAAAAATTGAAAAATTCGTTTGAAGACGCAACACCTTTAAGCTTCTGAAAATTAGGTTTCATAAAAGACCACTTTGTCCACAAATTCCATCAAATTTCATCCGCCCATCTCCTCCCGTTTTCCTGGAATTCATCTAACAATGAATTTCAAAATTTGAAAATATGGAAAAATTGAAAAATTCGTATGAAGACGCAACACCTTTAAGCTTCTGAAAATCAAGTTTCATAAAAGACCACTTTGTCCACAAATTCCATCAAATTTCATCCGCCCATCTCCTCCCGTTTTCCTGAAATTCATCAAACAGTGAATTTCAAAATTTGAAAATATGGAAAAATTTAAAAATTCGTATGAAGACGCAACACCTTTAAGCTTCTGAAAATTAGGTTTCATAAAAGACCACTTTGTCCACAAATTCCATCAAATGTCATCCGCCCATCTCCTCCCGTTTTCCTGGAATTCATCTAACAGTGAATTTCAAAATTTGAAAATATGGAAAAATTGAAAAATTCGTATGAAGACGCAACACCTTTAAGCTTCTGAAAATCAAGTTTCATAAAAGACCACTTTGTCCACAAATTCCATCAAATTTCATCCGCCCATCTCCACCCGTTTTCCTGGAATTCATCTAACAGTGAATTTCAAAATTTGAAAATATGGAAAAATTGAAAAATTCGTATGAAGACGCAACACCTTTAAGCTTCTGAAAATCAAGTTTCATAAAAGACCACTTTGTCCACAAATTCCATCAAATTTCATCCGCCCATCTCCTCCCGTTTTCCTGAAATTCATCAAACAGTGAATTTCAAAATTTGAAAATATGGAAAAATTGAAAAATTCGTATGAAGACGCAACACCTTTAAGCTTCTGAAAATTAGGTTTCATAAAAGACCACTTTGTCCACAAATTCCATCAAATTTCATCCGCCCATCTCCTCCCGTTTTCCTGGAATTCATCTAACAGTGAATTTCAAAATTTGAAAATATGGAAAAATTGAAAAATTCGTATGAAGACGCAACACCTTTAAGCTTCTGAAAATCAAGTTTCATAAAAGACCACTTTGTCCACAAATTCCATCAAATTTCATCCGCCCATCTCCACCCGTTTTCCTGGAATTCATCTAACAGTGAATTTCAAAATTTGAAAATATGGAAAAATTGAAAAATTCGTATGAAGACGCAACACCTTTAAGCTTCTGAAAATCAAGTTTCATAAAAGACCACTTTGTCCACAAATTCCATCAAATTTCATCCGCCCATCTCCTCCCGTTTTCCTGGAATTCATCTAACAGTGAATTTCAAAATTTGAAAATATGGAAAAATTGAAAAATTCGTATGAAGACGCAACACCTTTAAGCTTCTGAAAATCAAGTTTCATAAAAGACCACTTTGTCCACAAATTCCATCAAATTTCATCCGCCCATCTCCACCCGTTTTCCTGGAATTCATCTAACAGTGAATTTCAAAATTTGAAAATATGGAAAAATTGAAAAATTCGTATGAAGACGCAACACCTTTAAGCTTCTGAAAATCAAGTTTCATAAAAGACCACTTTGTCCACAAATTCCATCAAATTTCATCCGCCCATCTCCTCCCGTTTTCCTGGAATTCATCTAACAGTGAATTTCAAAATTTGAAAATATGGAAAAATTGAAAAATTCGTATGAAGACGCAACACCTTTAAGCTTCTGAAAATCAAGTTTCATAAAAGACCACTTTGTCCACAAATTCCATCAAATTTCATCCGCCCATCTCCTCCCGTTTTCCTGGAATTCATCTAACAGTGAATTTCAAAATTTGAAAATATGGAAAAATTGAAAAATTCGTATGAAGACGCAACACCTTTAAGCTTCTGAAAATCAAGTTTCATAAAAGACCACTTTGTTCACAAATTCCATCAAATTTCATCCGCCCATCTCCTCCCGTTTTCCTGGAATTCATCTAACAGTGAATTTCAAAATTTGAAAATATGGAAAAATTGAAAAATTCGTATGACGACGCAACACCTTTAAGCTTCTGAAAATCAAGTTTCATAAAAGACCACTTTGTCCACAAATTCCATCAAATTTCATCCGCCCATCTCCACCCGTTTTCCTGAAATTCATCTAACAGTGAATTTCAAAATTTGAAAATATGGAAAAATTGAAAAATTCGTATGAAGACGCAACACCTTTAAGCTTCTGAAAATCAAGTTTCATAAAAGACCACTTTGTCCGCAAATTCCATCAAATTTCATCCGCCCATCTCCTCCCGTTTTCCTGGAATTCATCTAACAGTGAATTTCAAAATTTGAAAATATGGAAAAATTGAAAAATTCGTATGAAGACGCAACACCTTTAAGCTTCTGAAAATCAAGTTTCATAAAAGACCACTTTGTCCACAAATTCCATCAAATTTCATCCGCCCATCTCCTCCCGTTTTCCTGAAATTCATCAAACAGTGAATTTCAAAATTTTAAATTAGGTGAAAAATTGAAAAATTCGCATGAAGACGCAACACCTTTAAGCTTCTGAAAATCAAGTTTCATAAAAGACCACTTTGTCCACAAATTCCATCAAATTTCATCCGCCCATCTCCTCCTGTTTTCCTGGAATTCATCTAACAGTGAATTTCAAAATTTGAAAATATGGAAAAATTGAAAAATTCGTATGAAGACGCAACACCTTTAAGCTTCTGAAAATCAAGTTTCATAAAATACCACTTTGTCCACAAATTCCATCAAATGTCATCCGCCCATCTCCTCCCGTTTTCCTGGAATTCATCTAACAGTGAATTTAAAAATTTGAAAATATGGAAAAATTGAAAAATTCGTATAAAGACACAATACCTTTAAGCTTCTGAAAATCAAGTTTCATAAAAGACCACTTTGTCCACAAATTCCATCCAATTTCATCCGCCCATCTCCTCCCGTTTTCCTGGAATTCATCTAACAGTGAATTTCAAAATTTGAAAATATGGAAAAATTGAAAAATTCGTATGAAGACGCAACACCTTTAAGCTTCTGAAAATCAAGTTTCATAAAAGACCACTTTGTCCACAAATTCCATCAAATTTCATCCGCCCATCTCCTCCCGTTTTCCTGAAATTCATCAAACAGTGAATTTCAAAATTTGAAAATATGGAAAAATTTAAAAATTCGTATGAAGACGCAACACCTTTAAGCTTCTGAAAATCAAGTTTCATAAAAGACCACTTTGTCCACAAATTCCATCAAATTTCATCCGCCCATCTCCTCCCGTTTTCCTGGAATTCATCTAACAGTGAATTTCAAAATTTGAAAATATGGAAAAATTGAAAAATTCGTATGAAGACGCAACACCTTTAAGCTTCTGAAAATCAAGTTTCATAAAAGACCACTTTGTCCACAAATTCCATCAAATTTCATCCGCCCATCTCCTCCCGTTTTCCTGGAATTCATCTAACAGTGAATTTCAAAATTTGAAAATATGGAAAAATTTAAAAATTCGTATGAAGACGCAACACCTTTAAGCTTCTGAAAATCAAGTTTCATAAAAGACCACTTTGTCCACAAATTCCATCAAATTTCATCCGCCCATCTCCTCCCGTTTTCCTGGAATTCATCTAACAGTGAATTTCAAAATTTGAAAATATGTAAAAATTTAAAAATTCGTATGAAGACGCAACACCTTTAAGCTTCTGAAAATCAAGTTTCATAAAAGACCACTTTGTCCACAAATTCCATCCAATTTCATCCGCCCATCTCCTCCCGTTTTCCTGGAATTCATCTAACAGTGAATTTCAAAATTTGAAAATATGGAAAAATTGAAAAATTCGTATGAAGACGCAACACCTTTAAGCTTCTGAAAATCAAGTTTCATAAAAGACCACTTTGTCCACAAATTCCATCAAATTTCATCCGCCCATCTCCTCCCGTTTTCCTGAAATTCATCAAACAGTGAATTTCAAAATTTGAAAATATGGAAAAATTTAAAAATTCGTATGAAGACGCAACACCTTTAAGCTTCTGAAAATCAAGTTTCATAAAAGACCACTTTGTCCACAAATTCCATCAAATTTCATCCGCCCATCTCCACCCGTTTTCCTGGAATTCATCTAACAGTGAATTTCAAAATTTGAAAATATGGAAAAATTGAAAAATTCGTATGAAGACGCAACACCTTTAAGCTTCTGAAAATCAAGTTTCATAAAAGACCACTTTGTCCACAAATTCCATCAAATTTCATCCGCCCATCTCCTCCCGTTTTCCTGGAATTCATCTAACAGTGAATTTCAAAATTTGAAAATATGGAAAAATTGAAAAATTCGTATGAAGACGCAACACCTTTAAGCTTCTGAAAATCAAGTTTCATAAAAGACCACTTTGTCCACAAATTCCATCAAATTTCATCCGCCCATCTCCTCCCGTTTTCCTGGAATTCATCTAACAGTGAATTTCAAAATTTGAAAATATGTAAAAATTTAAAAATTCGTATGAAGACGCAACACCTTTAAGCTTCTGAAAATCAAGTTTCATAAAAGACCACTTTGTCCACAAATTCCATCAAATTTCATCCGCCCATCTCCTCCCGTTTTCCTGGAATTCATCTAACAGTGAATTTCAAAATTTGAAAATATGGAAAAATTGAAAAATTCGTATGAAGACGCAACACCTTTAAGCTTCTGAAAATCAAGTTTCATAAAAGACCACTTTGTCCACAAATTCCATCAAATTTCATCCGCCCATCTCCTCCCGTTTTCCTGGAATTCATCTAACAGTGAATTTCAAAATTTGAAAATATGGAAAAATTGAAAAATTCGTATGAAGACGCAACACCTTTAAACTTCTGAAAATCAAGTTTCATAAAAGACCACTTTGTCCACAAATTCCATCAAATTTCATCCGCCCATCTCCTCCCGTTTTCCTGGAATTCGGGATAATCTTCCAGAGAAATTGTAAATTTAAAAAATTAAAAAAAACATGAAAAGTCCTATTATATACCTAAATTAATAAAAGTTTTTGATAAGTGGGATATGTGTTAAGCCCTATATTTTTTTCCAGTCCATTTGATCCAAAAATGTAGATATAATTCCAATTTGAATACATATACTACAATTCCATATGGTTAACAGAGTTATGTTAGCGCTTTAACAGAACTCTGTTATGCAACAAATTTCGAAATTTAACTTCACACACATCAATTTCATTACTATTGCAGCACTACTTTTGATTAGCATCTTAAGAGTTATTTAAGTAACCTTTTTCCCCCTACTTATAAATGACATTCAAATATCGGAACTGTAAAAGTACTAGAAACGTGGAATATATGCAGTTAAAAGTAGTAGAAAATGAACAACATTTTTCCAATGACATGCTTATGTATGTTAAATTCATAGCGTCTTCACCCGAATTTGAAGTACTTCGGGTTGGCGAATTGTGGTGATTTAATAACATCCCAGCAAAAAAAGCGTTGAAGTGTTAAATTTTATTCTGATACCATTATAAATTACGGTTTTAGGCGTACGAAACTGTATATCGGGCCTAGGGTAAATTATGGACCAATCTTTACGAAATTTCAAAATGTCATTAATAGTCTTATAAAACTGTTAAGTACCAAATTCTATTATGATAGCATTATTAATTACTAAACTGTTTTTCGGTAGAAGGATTTATATGGGGCCTAGGGTAAATTATGGACCGAACTTCACGAAATTGTACAGTATCATTTCTAGTCCCTTAAAACTGTTACGTGCCAACTCTTGTTATGATAGCATTAATAATTACGGTTTTAGGCGTACTAAGTTGTTTTCCGGAAGTAGGGTTAAATATAAGCTGCACGACAGATTTTTTTTATTAAAAACAACAAAGATCGTGACATGTTTTCTATTGAAAATTAAAATTTTTATGCACAAGATATGAAAAGTTAACGATTAAACTAAAATAATAAAACCCAATTTTGTGCCCCATATACTATTTATTGCACTAATATTTTTGAATGTCTTTCAAGTAGGTCAAAGTATTTGTTTAAGACTGGGTTCATACAATAAAAGTTTTCTTTGAAAAATTCTAAGTGTATTGGTGCGAGGGGAGAGAAGAATATCATGTTCTCTTCTCATTTCACCAACAATGATGACTTTGTAAAAGAAAACATTCAAAGTGTGCACCTGCACTTATCACACACAAAATAGAATCCACATAGTGTATCGTCGAGTTACTGGTTTGCCGCACGGAACAAAAATGTTTTGATATATATTCTATATAGAATATGCAGCATAACAATTACAAACAATAATAAGTTTGTTCACGTAACAAGTTGCACTGTTGCAAAAAAGCAAAAGTGCAAAAACATGACAACAACCACATAGACAAATATTTGTGCCGCTTTAGATTGTAATAAGTAGGATAATCTTGTTGCTAGTATTATGTTTGTATGTAAATAAATGAAAATTTCTTATTTTCAGGAACTCGAGCCACTGATAGACAATGGCAAACCGTCAACCATAACCGAAATGAAATTCATTTTATTGGAACAAAAATATTTGGAAAATTTAGATGATGGCTGTCCTTTGGATGCTTTGCATGTTTTGCGCAATGAATTGACACCATTGCAGCACAATATTTCTCGTGTTCACCAACTATCCTCGTACATGATGTGTTCTAATAATCACGATTTATATCAACGTGCCAAATGGGAAGGCAAAGGTATATTATCAAGAGCTCTGGTAATGGAACGTTTACAAACATTTTTACCACCTTCGGTAATGATGGCCCCACGACGTTTGCGCACCTTACTACAACAGGCCGTGGAACTGCAGACACAAAACTGTCTGTTTCATGACATGGCCTGGGAAACAAATTTACAAAATGTCTCACTGTTAACTGACCATAGTTGTGCCACCGATGGTTTTCCCCTGCAAACCATACAAATACTCTCCGACCACTGTGATGAAGTGTGGTTCTGTAAGTTTTCGCCTGATGGCCTTAAGTTGGCAACGGGCAGCAAGGATGGTGCGGTTATAATATGGGATGTTGATCCTTATAAGCTGTTATTGAAGCAAAGACGCCTTTTGGATTGCCAGTCACAAGTGAGTGTGGCTTTTATTAGCTGGAGCCCGGATTCAAAGTTGGTATTGACTGTCGGTTCAGAGGATTCGACCGAAGTGTGCATTTTCAACGTAGACGATGGCCGTTTACTAATGAAAATGAATAATATGAGCCAGGAGGATAGCCTCTCGTGTGGTGCTTTCAATCGCGATGGCACACGTTTTGTTTGTGGCGGTCAAAAGGGTCAGTTCTATTTGTGCGATCTCAAAGGTACGGTGCTGGAATCATGGGAGGGTGTACGCATTAATAGTGTCGCATTCAGATCGGATAATAAGACTATACTAGCCGCTGATAATCACTACCGCATAAGAGGGTAAGTTTTTATATTTATTTAAAAACTTATCTTGTACCAACAAATTTAAAAAAAAAATGTTTTAAAATGTTTACAAATTCCATTGAATTCATCATTAGCTTAGAAAGGTTAGTATACGTTTGTTCTGATGTTGTTGTAACACCTTGAAATATTGGTCATATACCGATTTTTTAGTATTCCGATCGACTTAAAAACACTTTTTAAATCGATCTATGTGGGCCCGGCTGGCTGACTGTCCATGTAAACCTTGTGCGCAAAGTACAGGTCGCAATTTTGGAGATACAATTTAGTGCATAAGTTGTAATTGTCACAAAGACCAAGTCTATTGAAAATGGGGAGAATCGGTCCAAATTTCACATAGCCCCCATACAAGCTTCTTTCCGGAATATGGATTTTGTGCCAATAAACCGTCTTATTAAGTTTGTGTTAAGATTAAATTTGTTCCAAACTAATTTTATTGCAATCTAAATCATCTTACCAAATTTTTAAGATTGGATTCGGTCCATATTTGTCCAAAGCTTCCAAACAAATAATACTCCCGAAATAGCTTTCAATACCGTAACTTCCTTATAATGTTAGTTTTGACATTAAATTTGGCTACAAAATGTTGTATTGGTATGTTCAAAATTTACCATAGGTTCCATATAAACTCCCATACAAAATCACTTAAAGGTCAACAAATCGCATAAAGATGAAGATACTAGATATTATTCAGCACAAACACCTTTTACATTAATCTTAACCTCATAACATAGGCCCCTATTAGGGTTCACCACTCAAAAACATAACAAAAATTACAACTGATCACAACCAGTTTTCTTAATTACAACTCAACTGAGAGTTGTAAACCGTAATAGGGGCCATAATTTTGTTCTAAAAAGGGTATGGATCCCAAAAATGGTATACTCTCGAAAATTTGTTTTTAAATACTATGGTGGTCGAACATGACCGGATATACCTTCTTACTGGTTTTTAATTGTAGTTTATAACACTACTTTTGTTTAGGCATATTTACAAATCATTACCGGAATTTTTTACAAGTTCTAACTTTTTAATTATATGATAACCTTTAAAATAATGTGTAAGTAAATACATTCCCAATAGTGAACGTAAGATTTAAATATATTAATAACAAGCATTTAACCCGCTATTACGTTAGCGTTTCCCTTTCTTTCGTGGACATATTTGTATGCCAAATTTTATGTTTTTTGATTTTAGCAAAAACACTCATTACTCCTACACCTACAATTTTATGTTTCTAAGTTCAATATTAAAGAAAATCAATATTAGATCAATATTAAAGAAAATTCAAAAAGTACCACATGTAGAAAGAAAAAGTAAAAAATAATTTATTTCCCGTATTCCCACCTTTTGATTCTTTTTTCTCCCCATTGAAGTATCAAACATTTTAATATTCAGCCCAATTATGAATAAAAATCCTCCGAGAGAAAAACTCTTTTCCCATTTTTAAAATAGCGTTTAAATAGAAAAAAAACTCCCATTGAAATTTTCTTCACAATTGGGTTGAATGTAGTGGGAGCCCATGATTTAATACTTATATGTAGGACAATGAATAAACAAAAATGTTTTGCATTTAAGCTAACGATATATCTTTAATAAATTTTTTTTTAATTTTATTTCGCTAAAACAAACACTTGAAACATTTTTTCAATAGCAATCCATGTAATTTAAAAAAAAAATAAAAAGTTAAGTTATTACCATTCGATATAGGAAATTTAAAACTCTAACAAAACTTATTTGATCATATTTACAGGTACAACTTTGATAACCCACGCACAGATTTTGACGTCCTCAAAGAGTCCCATCCGATAATGACTTTTTCCGTTAATTCTGCTGATCGCTTAGCCCTGCTAAATGTCTCTAGCCAAGGTTTACATTTATGGGACATCGAAGACAAATGTATTGTGCGTAGTTTTCAGGGTATACGTCAGAGTAACTTTGCAATACACTCGTGCTTTGGAGGCGTCAATGAAAGCTTTGTGGCAAGCGGTAGTGAAGATAAACACGTTTGCATTTGGCACATTAAACGAGAAGAGCCGTTGGCTAAGTTAGCCGGTCATGCCAAGACCGTTAACTGTGTTTCCTGGAATCCTGTATATCCCTCATTATTAGCCTCGGCAAGTGATGATTCAACCGTACGTATCTGGGGACCTACAGCACCACACAATCTTAACACAACGCCCGAAAGTGACGATTGTTCATCATGTTCCTCTTCGTCGTCATGGAATATGACCTCCTAGAGCCTAAAGACACCAAGAAACGGTGCAGCCATGTGATCGGAGTGGCGATATTATACTAGCTGATATATAGATAAGAGTGTTAGGGTTTTTAACACAACCTGAACCTTTTTGTTGTAAGAAATTCATTTAGCCTTTAAGAAGATTAGGAGATACAATACGTTCTAGATGTTTACTGAAAAAAAAGAAAATAACGATATAAAGGAATAAGCGAGAACAGGAAAGGCATTTTCGTGCAACTATTTAAAATTGGTTTGAATATAGAAGTAATATATAGCGAGCTAAGCATTACTCTACATTATATTGTAAGCAATATACAAAATACTGATTCAAAGTAATAATAATAATAAAAAGAATTTAAATAAACAAATTCAGAAAGTTAAAGCAAAATATTGGTAACAAACATCAATAGGGGGACCCTTTTAAAATGATTAATAAGAAAAACTGCTCGTTTTTAACAAAAATTTTTTAACTATCATCATTATCACCACCTAAACCTAATTTAGTTATATTTTTCTATTAATAACATACGCAACTTACACCTATATATAGTTTTTTTTTTAATTTTTAACTTTCTCCCAGAGAGTTGCTCGTTCGTTTTTATCTATTTTGATAATTAAAATACATATATAGATTTTTTTTTATATTCGAAAACAAATTAAGTTCTTCTTCGAAGTGATTATGGTATAGATAAGCGTTTAACTTCAATAATTTAACAGAAAAAAAAATCGAAGCAGAAAGATACATTTTAAGTAGATTATAATTGATTTCTAAGTTCATTTACATATAAGAATGCTAAATTATTTTCTGCCTAACTGCCTGACGCCCTTTCAATAAACATGGTTAAATTCAAGGCAGAACAAAAGAGGCAGAAGGCCCAGAAATGTCAACCAACCAATAACAACTATTGAGAATCAGCATAATATTTAAGTAAATACAAAATTAAAGAAGAAACAAAGTAATAAATATTCATAAACTTAAAGAATTATAGTGATTTAAGGCATATTTTTAAAATGAATTATTATAAAAAAGAAAATAAAATTACCGCAGAATACAAAATAATTTTCATCAATAGAACAAAAACAATAAGAGCATACATACATTATTGAATAATACAACAACAAAAAATTGAACTTTATTAACAAGATCATAATCACATAAAACGACCTAATAAATTAATAAAAATCAGATATATAAAAAAAACTAAATTTAAAATAGACTTTAATTAAAAAAAAATTTAATTAGGTTTTGGTTTTTGTTTACAGATTTCGAAAAACATAAAATTCAAATTAAAAATAGTTACAAAAAATAGTGAATAGTGAAAATATTATGGTGTGTAGAATAAATAATGATCCAATGCCTTAAACTGGGCACTATTGTCTCCAACACATTTGTATAACAAAATGTTTTCTTATATTCTTCATTATTGAATCAGAAACAGAAAGAAAAAACTTAAAAACTTTTTTTATTTACGCACTGGACTATTTGATATTTTTTACAAAATAATTTTTCCACAATGTTTTTTTTAATTCTTAAATAATCAATTACATACTTTCATAGTTATATTGCCAGGGTAACACATAAAATAGGAGCCTCCTCCAAAGTTATCGTCGACCTAAACCTTCGTATTTGAAGCCAAAAACTTTTAAAATCCGCTCCTGTGATTATGGTCTCCACCTAGGATTACCATACGGTCTTAGTTTTTCTTGATTTGCAAGAATTTTCAGTGCTCATCAAAAATCAAGAAAATATGTTTTTTAAGATTTTTTAGGGCCAAACCAAAAACATGTTATTATTTTTTGAATTAGTTTACAGTTTTCCTTATACAAAGCTGTGTAAACAGCGAATAATGTTTTATGGTTTTGTTTTAATGTTTTTGTTTAAAACCCTATCAAAACTACGTTTCCTTTATTCAACACTAATAATTTTAAAATACTGAGATGTTGATTTTAAACAGAACCCCGTATCAACTCTCGTATTAAAATTCCTCTATACTATCTATCCGTTTTGAATTTTACAGAGCAGTTAGTACTGTATTCAAGGACCGGAAAACGTTTTTTTTATGTTTTTAAAAATATATTTATCATTGTTGTTCGAAAAATATTTTAAACTGCACAAAAAACAAAAAAAAAGAATAAAATATTTTGTTTGATATTGTTTCTTTAAGTTCAAAATAATAAAGTTCTCAAAAAAAAGTTTTAATTTTTTCGTACAAAAAAATAAAAAACAAACAAAAAAGATATTTATTTTTTCAGTACAATATTGGGGGTATTCACGTCACAAGTTGCACTCTTGCGAAAAAGCAAAAGTGCAAAAATATAACAACAACCACACAGACAATTTGTTGTGCGTAAATACTTGTCTTTGTGGTTGTTGTTATGTTTTTGCACTTTTGCTTTTTTGCAAGGGTGCAACTTGTTACGTGAATACCCTTATTATTTTGTACATGAAAAGAAAAAAACCGAAAACTTAAAATTGAACATGACAAAGATAAAAATTATGAGATAAGATTATAAAGTTATGTATATTATTTTTTTACGCTGGTAAGCTATTTTTATTTTTTTTTTAACCGATTTAGCGATTTCAAATAAATTTTAGAGTTTGTTTCTTATGTTGATTTTTTCGTGAATTTTTGCCATGTTCGCGATAGAAGCGATTTTTTCCTGTAAGTTTCTGGTTCTTTACAGCTTTAACGATTTATAATAAATAGTAGACTCTGCTATCATGCCGCTGTTAGCAAATTTTTGCGAATTTCCGCTAATTTTGCAGTTTTTACCGAATTTTTGCCATTCCTTAGTTTTAGGGACTTACAATTAATTTTATGTATTGTTTGAAATATTAAAAATTTTCGCAAATTTTCGCTACTTTTACGAATTTTTGCAATTTTTGCGTAGCTTTGTTGCTATATGAAGCAATCGTCGCAAGTTAAACATTTTCGCTATTTTAGCAAACTTTTGCGAATTTTTGCAACATTTAATTTACTAATAAAATTTGTGCCCATAACTTCTTTTAAATTTGCATTTTTATAATAGGGGTAATTATAAATTTAATTAAAATTCACAATTTAAACAACAAAATTTGAGTTCTCAATGTAAGTTTCTAAAAACAAAAAAAACTTTTTTTAAAATCTTTATTGTTTTTTAACTTTAAAGAACAATTCAAACCAAAATGTATTAACAAAGTGACCTCAGTACTACAACAAAAGAAAAAACAACAGGCTTGTTGTTGCTAGAATTGAGATGTCAAATGTCAAAATGCCATATTAAAAAAAGTAAATAAACAAAAAAAATGACGACAAACGTCACACACGAAGAAAATCACTACAAACTGCTGCACTTGTGAGGTCAAACAAAATATTTTTTTTTTGTACGGATGAAAATATTTTTTGAACACCAATGATAAATATTTTTATGTACAAAATACATATTGTACTTCAAAAATAAATATCTTTTTTTGTGTTTCTTAATTTTTTTTTAACTGATAGAAAAAAAAATTATTTTGTACTTATGAGTTTTGAATTTTTCAAATGAAAAACTTAAATTTTAAGTTTTCGGTTCTTAATTTCTGATGCCTGACTGTATTTTAGTTTATTTTTTCTGTGTGAATTATATTTTAGTAAAGAATTTTACTGGAAGTTTGTAAAAAATTTTCTTTACAGGATCGTTTTCAAAATTTGTGTGATTTTAAATCCACTTCTTTTCGATTTGTAAAACATGCCCGATGATATCCATTTTATGTTATTTTAAAAAAAGTAACAGAAACTAAACAAAATTTACTTTCGGCGAATTTTTTGTGTTTTTGACGATTTTTGACTAAAATATTATACTAGCTTTTTTTTATGCAAAATTTAATTTAAAAAAATAAACAAAATGTTATGAAAACTGAACAAAATTGACGCTTGGAGATTTCTGACATCCGGTTTGGCGACGGAGCTCAAAAAAATCTGACAGCCCTGCCATCAAAGGCTGTTAAAGTCTTGTACAAGGCAAATTACACAGCGTTTACATTTGTCAGTACTGGCAAGACAGTAAGCATATACATATTAGTTGGCAAAACAATGCAAAAATAAAATAGCTGTAAAAGTGTTTATGTATTAGTGAAAAAGTTTGAATGAATTGCTACTGTCTTGCTAGTACTGGCAAATGTAAACGCCATGTTAACTACAAGTGGTGTCAGAACTACTACTACCATGGTGAAATAAAATTTAAATTAGAATAAATAAGATATTGACCATAATTAAATAAAAATTGGCTAAAAATTTATTTATTTCATCACGTTTACCGGCTCGCTTTGATTTTTGTTTAAAGTATTTTTGACGTAAACGGTGATATAATGCCACCTGCTTATTCCACCATGACTACTACTACTTCTTAACAAAACACTTACAAATCAAAACAAAGAAGCTCGAACTGTCAAAAACAGATACCACCTGTGGTGTCGAAACGGCATCTGATTTTGACAGTTCGAGCTTGTGTTTTGATTTGTTAGTGTTTTGCTAAGAATGGTTGACATTTCGAGCTAATGGCACGCACTAACAATGCAATGCAAAAAGCCCTATGTTGTTTCTGTTGTTTTTGGATTGTTGTAGTTCCGACGCCACTTGTAGCGTGTGGTTTTTTCTATTGCTGCATGTATACGAAGAAAAACATACAGTATCTTTTTAAATTGATTTTTAATACATTTTCCTCTGTTTTCCTGTATATATTCTTTTAAATTCTTTGTTATATACATATGTTAATTGAAATATATGTTGAACAAAAAATTAAGACTTAACTGCAGAAATGGATTTTAAGATCGGTCGAAAATCATCACACCTACAAAAACGATCATTTTTCATCACATACCTGAATAAAGATGTCAAAAACAATCGCATTTGTTTGAGCAAATTACAAAGATGTCAGAAACAATTACTGCAAACACAACTGCACGAAAAAAAACACAACCAACGTATATTTATAGCAGTAAGTCTCGGAAAGCCAGCTGTTTATTTTTTATTTGCTTGTTTTGTGATACGAACTGTCAAATGTTGTATAGTAAACAAGCAAGGCCCATTGAACAGGTCTGCGCAAGAAGCCTGATGATCATGGTTTTGTTTTTTTTTAGCTGTCAAAAGTTGTTTACATTTTGCTTACATGTGCATGTATATGTTTGTTTACGTTTATTGTTTTTTCCAAAACAAATTTAAGCGCCATTGATTTTATGTATATGGTATGCCACACATACACGTTAAAGCTAAAAAGAAATTTTACACAAACAAAATACATGTCGCATGTCGTTTTTTGTTTTTGTTCAAGTAAGCAGACCTGATTGCCTGATAGATGGGCCTTGTGACAAACCATCTAACATCAGCTGTTTTGCAAGTCATTTGCTTGTGGTGGCAAACAGTGGCAAATATAAGTTCATTAAAATCTATTTACTTATTTAGACATATTCTTTAAAAACATATTTTGTTAACTGTAGTGCAATTAAAAGTGACTAGAATTATAAATCGGTATAAAATTGGCTGTAATAAACGATATAAGTTTATGTCAGACTAAACCAAAAAGGAACGTGTGAAAGCAAAAATTATAACCGTTCTGTATTTGTTAATTTTGGTAGATATGCGCGATTATATGTGTGTTTTATATCTGACGAAGCCACTGCAAAATACATGCAGTGTAAAAGTATCGTAAGTCAAAATCTGTATTTTTGTAAGTTTTATTTATATTTTTATGTTTATAAAAATGATATAAAAGTTTGTTTTTAATTTTATTTAAACAATCAGCCATGTTTTGAAAATCACTTTTGGTGAAAGGGATTTAAAATCACAAGAAAGGTGTTCTGGACAAAACCTTTTTTTAATAATTGTGATTTTAAACCGGTCAGCTACGTAGCCGCCGATTTGATTTAAAACTATGTACTTGCTTATTTTTCCATCATTTTAAACCAAGTTAAAACTTTGTGGTTTTTAAAACGGCCTTAAAAAAAATCACAATTTTTATTTTAAAATCACAAGCGATTTGAAATCTTGTGATTTTCAGAACATGCATGAATATCTTCTTTTAATTTACATACAAAGTACATATATGTTGCAATAAAGGAGCGATATGTACTTATTTATACTATCAACTAGTTTAGTTATCCGCGTTTAGCTCTTCGTTACTTCTGAGAATAATTTTATTGTATTTAAAGTATTAATAATGAACTGCTAGTACAATATTTATTTATTTTATTTATTTTTTCATGGTAATACAAATAGCCAATTGGCCAATAAATAATTAGCCTAAAGTATCTTTTTTACTTTTAAGCAAATTTTCTTTTTAATACCATCATTTAATTAATCCATCTCCCTGTTTAGCTGTCCAAAAACTGTTCCTCCATAAAGGCAGATAAATGTTGCATTAAATACTCTTTTATTATATACACTGGCAAAACAATCAAAGCCGCCTGAAGAGCACGAAAACGGGTTACCACCACATAAACAAATATTAAGGAACATAAATGGTGACCTGTCACTAAAGTGCGATGTAGAGCAGCACCAAAATCTGTAGTGTTTTCACGCCACAGCATAATAGGCAATAAGAAAAATTTCGAAAAGTTTGCTAAAACATTGGCTTTCAGCAAAATAAAACCAAAGGACTTAAGGCTTAAATTGAAAATCAAATTATTTTCAACACTTATCGAAGCCAAAAATAGCAAACCAGTGCAAAGTAAATAATCTTAAAGAAAACAAAGTTGATGATACCTGTAGAAATAATCAGAAAATTATAAATTTTACTAACCACATATATTTTGGGCACAGCACAAATAAAAACCATGTTCATTTACTAAAATTGAATGAGACATGTCATCATTTGTTTGATCACGTTTTTCACGCCACAAAGTAAATGATTCCAGCAGTAAAAGCATTAATGATAGTTTCCAAAATAACTGAAAGAAAATATATAATAAAAACTGTTTTTAAGACAATTTTACTTCGAACCCACCTTAAAGTCCCTATTAAATAAAGCATGTCTATAGGCTTGTTGGGACAGTAACATGGAATCCACCAATATAATTACCGGCTCAAATTCGATATATTTGTC
Source organism: Pollenia griseotomentosa (assembly GCA_963931875.1). Taxonomy (NCBI): domain Eukaryota; kingdom Metazoa; phylum Arthropoda; class Insecta; order Diptera; family Polleniidae; genus Pollenia; species Pollenia griseotomentosa. The sequence continues at coordinate 5,704,065 of OZ007562.1, read as the reverse complement.
AGCAATACTGTGGCATTTTTCCTTTGTAATTTAACAATAATAAAGTATTTTTGTTAATCAAACGTTATAATAAGAGTCATTTTCGTTTAAAAGTCGTATTCGTTTAAATTTTTTGTCGATATTAAATTAATCTTTACAGCTGAGGATGTAAAACACAAGGAAATTTTGACGTATTTGTGTCGTTTACGACAATTATAATACCAATTTTTAAAAACGACTGGTTTTGACTACGACAACGACACTCATAATAGGTCCGATTATCGCCTGCTAAGATCTACTTACACAATTCACTGTTTTTACAGTATTGCTATATTTTTTAAATAATTCCTTGACTTTTTGGCCACAATTGATGCACACAAAGGCACAAGATTCCCTTGCTTTCGACATTTTTTAATTTAATATTAAAGCAATTTAAAATTTCTTAATTTTTTAATGTTTACAACAAAGTGGTCCTAAGAAAACCAAAATCAAAACAAAATTGGAAGTTATCAACAACATATGTTTTTCAAACTGAATACCAATTACTTAAGAATACTCATTAACAATACTGAGTATTTGTATTTACTGTTTCAACCAAGGCCTATCCAATAGGTCTGCTTACTATTACAACAATACAACAATACAAAAAACAACAGGCATTTTGTTTGTGTAAAATTCCTCGCCGTTGTCAAAATCTTATTACTACATAGGCAAAACAAAAGGAAAAATGTGTTTTGTGTGCATTTATGTGTGGCAAAAAACCAAAAAAGTAAACAAAAATATACACGTATAAGGAAAATGTAAACAACTTTTGATATCGTTGAGGAAAAAACCAAATAAACATCTGGCTTCTTAAGCAGACCTATTGGATAGACCTTGGTTTCAACTTTAAATGGTTGTTTTCTTTACTAAATATACATAATTATGTCAATCAGCGTTGCCAGATGTGCATATTTATATGTTTTTGCAGTTTTTAAATGGTAACACTGTAGTTACACGTTCAAGTTTTTCTTAACCCTGCGGCCACACGATCAAGATGTTCTTGATAGTCTTTTACATATACAGCTTGTCAAAATTTACAAAAATTGAAAGCTGTGACGTAGGCTGCACTCAATTTGTAAGCAATTTACTTTCAAGATGTCGTAAAAAAAAACAATTTATAAAGGCTAACATGTAATCAGCTGTTAAATTGATAGTAAAATTGCCAAACAAATGGAGAGGTGAAATTGAAAGCCATCTCGTGGTCAATTTAAAATGTGTGAGTGTGTTAGTAAAAAAGTGAGAGTGTATTGCAAATTGAGAGGAATTGAAAGGCAAAACTTGATCGTGTGGCCACCAAGTAATAGTCTGTTACATTTACATACTTGGGGGATTCACAAAGTGTTATAAAGTTAAATGTCTTAAAATAATTACATGAACAAATAAGACTGTTGTGAACAACCCCTCATAATACAGTGTGCTATTTTGAATTTAAATTAGCTGATTTAAGACAAATATAAAAAATAGATATTTACCTTAAATCAAAATATTTTTTAATTCTAACAGTGCAGCCACACGATCAAGATTTTCTTGATAGTCTCTTACATATACTATTTGTCAAAATTTCCAAAAATTGAAAGTTGTGACGTAGGCTGCATTCAATTTTTGAGCAATTTACTTTCAAGTTGTCATCAAGAAAACAATTTATAAAGGCAAACGAAAAATTTCTTCACTAACCTTGAAATCAGCTGTTTTCTTGAACGTAAATTGAAACACTCACTAGAAAGAGAATTTTAAAGGCAAGTTCGTTTCAATTTTTAAAAGTATGAGTGTATTGGTAAAAAAGTGTGAGTGTATTAAAACTTGATAGGCAAAACTTGATCGTGTAACCCTCAAGTAATCCATGAATTAATAAATTTTATTAGATCTTACCTGACTATTTTCCATTTTTCAAACGCAAATCACAAATAAATTTTATTTTGTTTGTTTACCAAACAGCATAGTCCTAAGCTGATTTGCCGCAAAGTGATTTGTTACAAAAATTGCTAGCCGCAGGTTAAATTCGGATGTTAGCCGGATAAAATTATACCATCAACGGCGACGGCTTACAAAAATTAATGCGGCTCGGCTCAGCGCATGTCTCTTCTGATTAGTTACGACAGCACAATAAACATAAACATAGCCAGCAAAGTTTTAACATTTTTGTTTACAAACCATTGTAAAATGTTAGAACATTATGACAATATAACATCATAGCACTTCTTGTGAATACCCCAACTGTTTGTCAAAATTTACAAAAATGGAAAGCTGTGATGTAGGCTGCACGCAATTTTTAAGCAATTTACTTTCAACATGTCATCAAGAGAACAATTTATAAAGACAAACTTAAAATTTGCTTACTAGACTTGTAATCAGCTGGTTTCTTGGACTTTAATTAAAACGCTCAACTTGCAAGTTCTCCCAGCTAGCATTTTGTATCATAATCTAATCATTTAGGAATCAGCTTCAAGAGCAAAATACCCGTATATGAGCTCATTTTTCAATCATAAATGATACTCTCGTTGTGAGAAAATGGTACCCTATCGATGAATCACCTGAAAGAATCATTTGTGATACAATTTTCTGATTCCTTTTTGATCAATTTAATTGTAGTTTTTATAATCATTATTGGGTCGTTTTCGTCTCATTTTTCAACCGTGAACTATATAGTTTTTGATTATATTTCATATAATTTTTTAATTGTCATGTTTTTTATTTTTTCTCCGATAATTATGGCTTTTGATTATTCGAACCAGCTATATTTTAAACCAAACAAAAGTTATCGGTTTTTCGCAAAGAAGAGAAGAAACAATTTGCATGTTCATAAATTGTCAATAATTTTTGGGCTTTTTTTTTAGCCAAACTTCTTATTTATTTGGCTAACATGAAAGTTTCTATTTTATTTTTTCATTTGGCAAAAACAAAAATTCAAAATATTTAAAAATCATTATTTAAGCATATATGTAAATTAATCATTTATGAATCCTTTTTCAATCACTTAAGTGATAAATCAGTTTTTAATCATTAACATTTATCTGAAAATAATCATTTGGGCGGTCCCAGCTAGCATTTTTTGAAATTTTTTATCATATTCGAGTCCTTTTTGACATTTCAGCGCAATTAAAATACCAGGGGCCTGATTCTGGCAGTCGTGATCAAGTACTTTATCGATTCGAAAGCAATTTAATATCTTATTATTTCTGTCAATACTGAACGAATCGAAACTATTTTCAGTGTTGTAAAGCATTAATGTGAGTTTCACAATACTGAAAAAATAATGTCGATTCGTTCAGTATCGACTAAAATAATTAGAAATAAAATTGCTTTCGAATTGAGAAATTAGGCCCCAGAATGTGCGCTTATTTTGTCAAAGACTTTTGTTCTGAACCGGTGGATGGTTAGAATGGCAACGCTAAGATTTTAAATTTGCCAGGCTAGGCCGGTAGAGGAGTGACTTCGCCATCTTAATCATCCACAAGCCATTGTCAAAAAAAAAAAAATTCTTAATAAAATAATGTAATAAAAAAACAAAAACGAATAAAAACTACTAAATAAAAAAACTAATTGCCTGAAAACATCGATATCAAAATCTCGAATAGCAATGAAACTAAGTAAAACGTAATGTTAATGAAATTGTGTATTACCATAAAAAAAAGAAACTAACCTAAAACTGTTCCCAATTCCCTGCGATCACTTAATTCCCGACTATCCCGACCTATCACTTCCTTGGCGGGCAGCTGATGTTTTTGCTGCCTGGCCTGCCCTCCCACTACCTTGACAAATCCTTGGCCCATATGTGGATTTGCCCCTTTACGCAATTCTACTCCTACAAGATTAAAACTTAGCTCACTTACCAAGGCACAACTCCGTGCCCAAAAACCCTAGTCCGAGCTCGGTCTGGTGTACAAAAATTACGGGTAGGATCAGCAATAATATACTTTCCCTCCGTCGGTCTGGACTAAGTCCCGTCTGTTCATAGGTCAGTGTCGTGTCCAATGCCAGTGTGTATGGTGTGAGAGGGGGTGTATGTGTGGTGAGGGTGCGTTTACGGATGGATGGTGTTGATAGTGTTTGGAGGATGTGGTGTGTTGGGATTACGGATGATGTTGGTGTCTGGATGCAGTGTATATGGATGAATGTTGGTGTTGTGTGTACTCAGAACCACTTTCTGAGTCGAACTAACGATGTCCGTCCGGCAGGCAGGCTGGCTGGCTGTCCATGTAACCTTGTGCGCAAAGTACTGGTCGCAATTTTGGAGATAATTTAATAAAATTTTGGACATAGGTTTTTATTGGCACAAGGACCAAGCCTATTGAAAATGGGCCTAATCGTAGGACCACGATAGAAGATAGGGGAAATTTCTTCCTCTCAGAAACTATCAAACCGGTTTTAATGAAATTTAAAACTTAGAACCATATCCATATGGACACAAAAGGTATGCATTTTTTAAAAAGTATGACCACAAGGGAAGATAGGGGCAATTTATGCCTCTCAAACCGATTTTAATGAAATTTAAAACATAGATAGATCCATATCTATATGGACGCATAAGCTATACAGTTTTTCAAAAATAGGACCACAAGGGGAGGTAGGGGGCAATTTCTGCCTCTCACAAACTTTCAAACCGATTTTTTATAAACATAGATAAATCCATATTCAGAGTCTAAACACAATGTAACGATAATTTACTGCGGTGCGATTTTTCATACGATATTTTATTGCGGTGCGGTTTTTCATACGATTTTGAAGTAAAAAACCGCAGTGCGGAACGTCATAAAATTAAAATCTACTTTATTTTCATTGCGGACTTTCTTTCTCTCTCAACAAAGCGAATTTAATTCGCCTTGTCTCTCAATTTTTGATACACGTTCTCATTTTGATGTTGCCATAGTTTTTGAATAATTGGCTTTGTTCACAACATTATTGAAAACAAACAACATGATAAAAATGTATTCACAAATAAATTTATAAAAATTTAAACAAAAAATGACAACTATTTCCGTCGCCGTCTTCCGTTGTATTATGTTTATTTTTCTCTCCCGCAACGAGAAATCGCACCGCACCGCAAACATTGTGTTTAGACCCTCATATGGACACATAAGCATGATGTGTTAAATACTGTGGTGTAGGGTATCATATGGTCGGGCTTGACCGACTATACTTGTTGTTATTGAATTTGATATCAAACACTTTTAAATCATAAGCGTAAGTCATTTGTGTGTCGATTTTTAAGCGTGCAAGTGATTAATCACCAAATGTACTCAAAAAAGACTCATACCAATAATTTTTGAAAAAACGATCTTCCAAATGCTAGCAGGGGTTAAATTTTTAAAAGTATGAGTGATTAGTTAACAAGTGTGTGTGTATTAAAACTTGAATGGCAACATTTTATCGTGTACCCTGCAAGCATTTTATGAAAAAAGTAATCATATTCGAGTCATTTATGACTCCTCTGCACGATTAAAATAAGCATACATATATGAGCTCATTTTCTGATCATGAATGATTGTTTTCTCGGGAGGAAATGGTACCCTACCCGGGACTCTTTTTGAGGAGTCTTTTATTACCCGCTTTTCTGATCAGTTTCGACTCATTTATGACTCATATTCTTAATGATTTGCGAGTCTTTTTCGAGTCATTTTTCGAGTAATTTTTTAGTCATATTTCTGATTGTTTGCGATTCTTTTTCGACTCATTTTTTAGTCGTATTTCTGATCGTCTAAGAGTCTTTTTTGACTCATTTTTCAGTCCTAATTCTAATCGTTTGCGAATGATTTATAAGCTTAACTAGCCTATGACCATAACACATATTTCTGCCAAGCTTCATAGATCTAGGGGCACTCAATAACTTTTAAGAAGCAATATATAATAACTAAAAAACGTTTTAAATAAAAAATGCAATTTTAAAAGAAGTCATGATTAATAATTGCTAAAATTTAATGTTTAAATTACTCCACCAAATTTTACCAAATGCCTGTGTACATCAAACTCATTTATTCTTAGAAAATACCAAATTAACGTCAAAGTGATGCAGTCGTCGACTTGATGTAACAACAACTTAAAATTAACATCGACATTGACAACAACTTATATAATAGGGGTGATTATATTTATATTGTTGTCGCCAAAGAAAAGGATGTTGTCGTTATTTAAATTTTTTTTCCGGCAGTTGTTGAACGTTTTCCGATTAGTTCGATGGACAATTTGCAAGCAACCGGTTTTTACTAGTGCGCACAAAAATATTGTTACGTTACTGCCTTTCAATAACGTTTTGGTTTATTTCCTTTATAATAAACCGTTTTGAGTTCTTTATTGCAACTTTAATAAAATAAATAAAACACAAACACTTAAAACACTGTTTACAATTTACACAACTTTATTTAGTACAAAGTCACTCTAACAAACCGTAATTTATAGCTTTTATTTATTACCAACTATAATTTCCTCAGCGTTATACGTTATTGACAAAGTCTGAACTAAGAATGAATTAATTACGCTAGTCGCCGCTAGTATTTATACAGCAATTTGGTTGTCTAGAACATTCGAAATGTTTTTCGAAGGTTCGAGGCTTTACTTATTCACCACACTTTAATTTGATGTATGGCAGCGCTAATGTTTACATAATTTTACCTCTTATACTGAAGCTTTTTTAACGGTCATTTCTAGGTCTTTCTGCACATTGGGATTGAAGTGTACTAAATTATAACAATTTTTAATAACAATGTAAACTAGTAAAATTACTTATGAATACAAGACAACTAATAAATACAAGACAACTTATAAATACAACTAATTCTTAACTAATAATTACAACTAATTCTTAACTAAAGTTACTTTCGTAACACTGCCCCCCACTTAAGCCCGAATAGGCTCAGAATCACTTCTTCCATAAGGGGCTAATCGTTCTAAAAAACCTTTCATTTTGGCCCTTGGCCTTTTATATTTCCGTAGTTGGTTTACAACATCATTTAATTTCCTTATCACCTTATATGGCCCATTCCAATGTATTTGTGGCTTGCCAACTAATCCTTCCTTTGGTTGTTGATTCATTGACAAAACCAGCTGGCCCTTCTTAGATCCTTCAGAATACACCACCCAATCATATCTGGACAACTTTCTATGGCCACGCACGGACTTTCTATGGTCGTACAGATTTCTCCGCTCCAATGAAGATACCTTCTTATCCTCGGGTATAGGTAGTGCATTACAACTGCACTGTGGAAGCGACGCACAACCTCTGTTTGCTGTGCTCCTGTCTGCCACACGCTTTGGGCAGTTTCCTTTAAAATTTTGACTTCCACCTATACTATTGGCTCTTATAACCTTGGCCGATACGGGCTCTCTTCTTTGCGCCGTTATCCAATCTTTACTGGGCGCTACCTTCAACGAGCGACCCTCACTGACGCATTCCCTCCTATCTGCCTCCGTACAGTGCCTGGCTTTCAATCTGCTAAGCTGTCTTACACGAACAACCACTTTTTCTCGTTTTTCAACTTTTCTGTGAGCTGACGATTCCTGACGAGTACATTCGAGAGGCTGTCCCACACGAGCCTCACTTTCATACCCAACATCCAGGGGTATTTCATAATCACACAAGTACATAATTTGCTTTCCCATATTCAGACTTATATTATGACTTATCATAAAATCTGCGCCAATCAGTACTTCGTCTACAATGTCGGCCACAATAAACTCATGAAAAGCGACAATATCGGCAATTATTAACACCACACGTGTTTTCCCATAGACAGTAGCAGGCTCACCTGTAGCTGTTCGCAAGCTCACTCCGCTAAGTGGTTCGACAGCTCCTTTAACCAAGTCAGGCCTTATTATCGAGAATCCTGCACCAGTGTCGATAGTCAAAATGCGCTTTTTACCATCGATGTAGCCAAATGTCGTAATACTTTTGTTACTCTTTGGCACTACTAAATTTATTATCGAGTCCTCAGATGCGAAAGGTAGCACTCCCTCCATACTTAACGGCGACTCCTGTGATAACTGATGACAAGCCCGTTGGTTGTTTCTCGGCGGCGAAGCAGATCTTGAACTATTTCTTCGTGCTTTACAGTCACGCTGTATGTGCCCAACCTTTCCGCAGTTATAGCATTTCAGTTTGTTTCTGCCTAGCTTCTCATTTAATACCCGCAAAACTTCTTCTGTAAGTCGCTTTAATTCATTCATGATGTCTCTATCATCATCTGCTATAACATCGAGCCTTTGCACCTTAAACGACTTCTGCTTTGCAACTATTCTTGCGGTTTCCTGAGCCAGGGCAAATGAAACTGTTTCTGCAAACGTTGACTTCAATGATGCACACACCGCATACTTGACATCAGCATCTCTTATACCGTTAATGAATGCTTCTGTTTTGAAGCTGTCCAACAATGGGTGATTCTCACCAGGGTATGTAAGCTGTACCAACCGCTCAATCTCCAGTGCGAAGTCCTGTAAGGTTTCGTTTGCCTTTTGCACTCTGCCACGCAACTCCATTTTGTAGATTTCCTTTTTGTGTTCACCTACTGGTACACTTTCAAGCACTTCAGCCGCAGTCCCCTTTAAAGCAAGAATTAGCTCGATGGCTTTTTCCTCACTGTTCCATGCATTTCTGTTGGCAACTGTATCGAACTGGAACTTGAACACATTTAATGGCACACTACCGTCAAAGCAAGGGGCCTTTATTCTACTAGAAACTTCTGGAATAACTCGCACTGCTGCTTCCTGGCATTGAATATTGTTAACTTTTGCCTCCAGATGGTGTAGTTTTTCATCAAAAACCGTTTTCACATCCGTGACTTGAGTTTTTACATCAGACAGCTTCTGGTTAAATTCTATTTCCATTTCGTTTACTCTTTCGTTTATTTCACTGGAAATTGCCTGAAGCTTCTCATTTGTGATCCTGGAATTCTCTTGAATTTCAGCCAGGATGGTGCTAGACTTCTCTTCCATTTTTCTAGAAGTTTCATCAATTTTTCTAGGAGTTTCGCTCGAGTTTTCTTTTATGATCGGTACCATGCTTTTGGAATTATAGTCCATTTTTCTAGAAGTTTCGTCTAACATCGCTCTGGAATTTTCGTCCATTTTTCTAGAATTTTCTTCTGACATTTTTTGCATTTTTGCCATCATAGCAGCAAACATTGCGTTTAAATCCATACTGCTAGCAACTGCACGAGTACATACCTCTATTTCTTCTTTGTCCTCAAATTCGTAACTCACAATGTCCATATTGCGTCGCTCGAATTCATCTAATAGTCTCTTCTGCAGCTCTGCTTTATTACCTGCAGTTGGCAGATCCAACTTGCCCAATTCTTTCTTGAGCTGTTGTACTTTAAGCTCTTCAAATTTCATTGCTGTCTTGTTATTATTATTTTTTTTTTTCACTTTTATTAATCTATTTATTTTATTTATGCAATTTCACTTCTGACACCATTTGTTACGTTACTGCCTTTCAATAACGTTTTGGTTTATTTCCTTTATAATAAACCGTTTTGAGTTCTTTATTGCAACTTTAATAAAATAAATAAAACACAAACACTTTAAACACTGTTTACAATTTACACAACTTTATTTAGTACAAAGTCACTCTAACAAACCGTAATTTATAGCTTTTATTCACAACCAACTATAATTTTCTCAGCGTTATACGTTATTGACAAAGTCTGAACTAAGAATGATCTAATTACGCTAGTGGCCGCTAGTATTTATACCGCAATTTGGTTGTCTAGAACATTCGAAATGTTTTTCGAAGGTTCGAGGCTTTACTATTTCACCACACTTTAATTTGATTTATGGCACCACTTTACATAATTTTACCTCTTATATTGAAGCTTTTTTAACGGTAATTTCTAGGGCTTTCTGCACATTGGGATTAAAGTGTACTAAATTATAACAATTTTTAATAACAATGTAAACTAATAAAATAACTAATAAATACAAGATAACTAATAAATTCAACTAATTCTTAACTAATAATTACAACTAATTCTTAACTACAGTTACTTTCGTAACAATATTTAAAACTTTTTGTTCTAGTATTGGTTTCAAGGATTTTTTTATTATTGAACCGAATTTTGTACAAGATTATCTTTTTTAAATTGTTGCTGTTATTCTTTAAAACCATTAAATTGTTGTGGAAATTTAAGTTAACTTTTATTTATGTTTCAACATTTTAGCGATTTTTTGTTTGTTTCTGAAACCATTTAGCTGTCCAAAAATGTTCTCAAGCGTTTTTCGGTAATATATGTTTTTTATATTTTTTTAGTGATTTTTCTATTATTTTCGTTTTTCCCTTCATTTTAGTTAATTTTTGTCTTATTTTAACGACATTTTTATTATTTATTCCTTTTACTTCTGAGAGTAGTACCTGTATGGTGGCATTTACATATTTATAAAATTTAAAATTTCAACGTTTTTTTACACAGGGTCTCCACCTGAGATAGGATATAAGATTTTTATATCAGCAAACGTCAAATTCAATCGCAAAGAGTATAATCTTACCTGTGGACTCTCAAATAGTATTAGTATTAATATTATAATAAATGTTATGAGACAGTTGTTATAAGAAATCAAGAATGATAGAATAGAAGATTACGCCATCCCGAAAACAAACCTTAAACCTGCGCATGTCGCACATATGACGTCACGCAAACTGTTTTCCTATTGGCTACTTATTTTAAGTTGTCAAACTAAAAATAGTTGTTGCAACATTACAGTGGGACAATTTATTATTCAACCCTTTAAATTATTTGGTAGCAAAATATATTTAGTTGTTATTTTATTAAACTTTCTCTTTCTTGTACAAGTATTTTTAGAAATTTCCTCTTCTGCAAAACGTTACCCAAAGCTTCCTTTGTTCTAAATCTTTGGGAAAACTGTAAAAGGATACAGATTTTCTACAAGCTGTATCAAAAATATTAACACTATTTAAAACAAACAAAATTTTATTTTTAAGTGCAACTTCTCACTTGACTTTTTACTGTCATTTTGCTTGCATTTGCCTACTGCACACTTCATGTTTATGTTTGATTGTGATATTTTTCCTTTGGTCTAAAATTTTTATAACACACTTCTGTAACACTTTTTTTGTGTGTTAATATTGTTTTTCATAAAATGTTAGCTAAAATCCGTAATTTAAACGCAATAAAAAAATATATTTTTTAGAAACGTCAATGAATTTTAAAATGCAGGGCTGCCATTACTTACAAAATGCATGCATATTTTACAAGAAATTCGAAAATCTTAGGGTATTTTAGACTTGGTTACTTTTACTAGGGACAAACTACGTCATCAAAAAATCATGCTCATGTCGTAATCTTGTATTCTATCATTCTTGTAAGAAATCGTATAACAACTATCTAATAAGATGGTCTGTCTAACATACACATACATATAAAATAATTATAAGACGCTTACAATAAAATGTAGAATTTTTTTAGTGCAAATAGTCAAGATCTTGTGATAAGTGTTTAAAAAACAAAATTTTTACTAAAAAAAAAAGAAACAATTAAAAAAAAGAAGAAAAACGACACAAGTTTACTGTACGAGAATCATTCGTTTATTAAATCTTATAAGATACGTGTTCAGGGTTGCCGAACTTGGTCTTTTCCGACCAAATTTGGTCCGATATTTTTGGTGATTTTCTTAAAAACTTCGAGTGATTATAGGTAACATGAAAAAGTGTTACATGCATATACTGTAGCATTTTTTTCTCAGAATAGAAATCGCCATAAGATTAACGTTCTCTCACATATTATAACCGATATTATCTCAGGTGAACACTCAGTGTTAGGATTTTTGTTATTTCAAATTTTTGCGTTTTTTAGACAAGCCAGCGGGCTTGTTTCTGTTGGTATCTGTATTTATATTTGTGACATTTTATATTTATTTTTTAAATTTTTTTATTTACATATATTTTTACTTAATTATAATTCATAATGTTTTGTTAAGTTTGTCCTATTCACAATGTCTGTTTTTCATTTAAATTTTAATTCTCAATTTTCCTGTTCGCAGGATTTTTACAAAAGGATATAAAATGCGTTAAGGTATGTGTGTATACACGCAAATAATTCTAAGTCTCCTTTGTGGTGGTATTTTTGTTTCATTTTTGTGTTATAAATATGAATAAGTTTTTCATTCCGTTTGTAATTTCTACAATACAGTAGTTTTGACTTAACTGCCTTTTATTTACGTGCACTTTTGACTTAACTGCACAAAATTGATCATTTTTGGCATTATTCTTTATAATCCCATACAAATTCCTTTTTTAAGTGCACTTTCTTTACCTGCACATTTAAGATAAGTGCCCAAAATTTTTGGCATTTTAAGATTATTTTCATACAAAAAATCCAAGTTAGCTGCACTTTGACTTAACTGCCCAAATAACATATTTTCTGTAATTATTCTTTAAAATCCTTCTTTACGTGCATTTTGTATACCTGCACATTTTTCATATTTTTGGGCAGCTTTAAAATATTTTCATATAAAACATCAAAGTTAGCTGCACACATGAAAAAATATGGTGGCCACTTTTTCACATAAATATCCAATTTTAGCTGTTTATAAAAACAAAAATCGCAAACAAGTCAAGTTGTTTGCATGTACCTACATTTAGGCATATGGGTTGTGGTTACAGCAATTTTACCATGATTATATGAAAGGAATAGCAAATCTTAGGTCTGGAACAGAATAAAGTAGTTGTAGTAATATTTGAAGCTGACAAATAGCGCAACAAAGTTCAAAATTTCGATTTTTGCGCTTCAACGGCAACGACTACTGCAACTACGTATTCTATTGACACTACTTTGAAACTGCCGTTTTTAATTTTTGACAGCTTGCAGCGCTATTTTTAACGTTGTACTACAGAAACTTTTCTGTCCCACATTTTATTGTTACCAATTTTAATATCTCGTTCCGTCTAAAAATGACTACAGGTTGTTTGAACGTAATTGTTATTATCAATTTATTAATTAAAACGTTGTTACTCCTCTTTCAAACACTTTAATTTAGCTGCACTTTTATGCAGGTAACCACAATTGCGTACCTGCACTTTAAGGCAGTTAAAAACATTTAAGATAGCTGCATTTTTGATTTACCTGCACAAAAAATCGTGCAAAGGAGATTGTGCAGCTAAGTCAAAATTACTGTATTGATCTTAGACCCTATAAAGTATTTATGTATATTCTGGGTCCTCCTGAGGAGCGAAGTTATTTTAAAGATTTCCGTCTGACCATTTGTCTGTTGAAATGAGTTATCCGAAGAGCCTAGAAAAGATGAAGCTGGTATATATTTATGTCAAATATGCTCCGTTAAACTTTGCTATTGAAATTCAGCCTGATCGGTCCATAAATGGCTAATTTAACCATAAAGCCCTTGTTGTTATTATTTTTATATCTGGAGATCGGCAAGAGCCAAAGTTTCCAAATTAGGTACAATCATTTTGGGCGGGATTGGAAAAGTGGGCGTGACACAAAATAGATTTATTTATATCTTAAGAGCGGTATTTAAACAACTTTCTGTTCTTATCGAACCATCATGATGGGTATATAAGATTCGTCATAACTGAGTTTAGCACTCTTACTTGCTTAAGTTTTTTATTTTTATTATACCCACACTTAAAGAGTGGAAATGGTATTGTGCGTTTGAGCTTTGAGCCCTAAGTCCAACTTATAAGGATGTCCGTCAGTCCGGCTGACTGGTTGTCAGTCCATGTAATCTGACGCGGACAGTACAGTTCGCAATTTTAGATATTTGTCATAAGGACGAAGCCTATTGAAAATGATGAGAATTTGTCCATAATTTCTAATCGTATTCATACAAACTTCTTTCTGGAAAAGCCATTGTAACTACATTTAAACAATCGATCGTGTTATGTTGGTATTCAGATTAAATTTGGACCAAAAATATTTTATTGCAACATAACACAATTTTTTTTAAATTGGTCCATACTTGACCATAGCACATATACAAATACCACTGACGAAAACAGTGCCGTAACTTCCTTTAAATGTTGGTATTTATATAAAATTTGGCGACGATAACTTTTAAAATAGCTACTATGTCATGACATAATTTTGAACTGGTAGGTCTAGAATTGGCCTATATTCGACAACAGCAGGCACGTGCAATCAAGTGATTTTGCCAGCCGATTGACCGGGTATGTGTTTTTGGTGTGTTTGTACATTTTGCTGTAGCGATGTCAAACAGAGTTTGACATTTTGCTGATGGTACCAGTTTGTGTTATCATGTATGGTGCAATAAGCTCATTTAAGAAAAGTTGTCAAAGTGTAACCATCAGGGTACAATGCATTAAAAAAACATTATTTCGACAGCTCAGAATTGATAAAACACAATTTGTTTCAAAACCTTCTTATTGCAATGCAACATTGCACTAAACACTCTTAATGACAAACGGTGCGGTGCCATTACTCATTTCGAATCTTTAATAAAAAACACGAACAAATAAGACAAACAAATCTCATAAAGATGTTGATATTTAGATTATATTTGGCACAATGAACACTTATATGACGTTCAATCTAATAGCAAAATTTTGTTTTGCAGGTCCCATTATTGGAGTTGGGTCGCAAATGTGGATTTATATACTGTGATGTAGGGAATTAATGGTCGGGCTTTACCGAATATACTATCTTTAAAATTTTTTTTGTTTGTTTTGTTATTTGTAATTCGGTGTGTAATCGCAAAATGTGTAATTAAGTCCTTTGTGTAAATTTTTCACTTGGTTTCCACCATGGTGGAATAAGCAGGTGGCATCGTTACGGCAACAAATACAACATTACAACAAAAATGGAAATTACATCACCGTTTACGTCAAAAAATACTTTAAACAAAAATCAAAGCGTGCCGCTGAACGTGATGAAATAAATAAATTTTTAGGCAATTTTTATTTAATTATGGTCAATATCTTATTTATTTTAATTTAATATTATCAAAAACTTTAGTAAAACACAATAATCACAGCACAAAACGTGAACTTTTTGTAAACATAAACAAAACTTTGACATAAACCTAGACAAACAATGCAAGAGCAAAAAATCGTCATCTGGCGTAGTGCTGCCACCTGTTTATTCCACCATGGTCTCCACATTGTGTTTGCTTTTTGTGTGTGCGTTTATTAAAATAAACGTATGTATTTATGTTTGTACGTAGTACATATCGTTACCTAAAATGCAAAACGGCGTAGCAACAAAAAAATCAAAATCGAGTTTTTGATTGATTATGATGCACTAGACTAAATAACATGCCCCTATAAAATTAAAATAAAAATAATAGTGTTGTTACGCCCTTTTGCGTTTTCGGTGACGATATATATATATATGTATACATATATAAATATAGTATCTACTACATACTATATTTTTAGAGGAAACGAAAAATATTTAGTGGTAAGTAAAAAAAATCAGTTGGTTGTTGTTGAAAAAATAAAAAAAACTACAAGAGTGTGGTAAATATATAATGACAATAAACATCTGGCAAAACAAAGAAATACCTGCTGTTACTGTTGTGAATAATACAAATTCGAGGAGGGCATACGATCAATACGCAGAAACCTTTTCGGGATTTTTGTAAAGACATCATTTTTGGCAAAGGCAGCTTCGTTTGCTTTCACATTAATAGCTCCAAGTTGCACGAAGGCGTGAGATGTTTTGTATACTCTAGGCTTTGCAGCCTGAGCATCATGATAACACTTTCAGATTATAAAAAAAAAGAAGTAAGAAAGATATATTCGGCTGTACCGAATCTTTAATACCCTTCGCGCGCATGCAGCGTCTTAGACAACTTACCCAGTAACAAACATTATCAAACAGAACAAAAAAACAAGTAAGACTAATCTCCAGATATACAGAATTTTTTGTGCCGCGCTAATATCTCCAAGACCGCCTAGTTTTTCTGATGTCTTGTAGGAGTATCGAAGCTATTTGTACATTTTGAAAATTTTACTATTACGGATCTATTTTGTATTTGTAGGGGAGGTACCACGCCCACTTATCCAAAAACACACACTTTTTGATGGAGTGTGTGTATCGACAAACCAGCTTTGTGAGCCAGATATAAAGAAATGTATATTGTGCCACGCCCACTTCTGCAATTTTGCCAATTTTTTTCCAGACGTCATACATCGAAGCTATTTGTACCACATTAGGAAAGTTACTGCTACGATTCTCCAGGAATACAGAAATCTTTTTTTAATTTGTATGGAAAGCTCCACGCCCACTTCCCCAATCTCGCCCATTCTTTAAAGAGGGTATATAAGTTCGTCATTCCGTTTGTAATTTCTACGATATGTATAGATCTGAGATCCTAAAAAGTATATATATATTCTGGGTCCTCATGAGGAGCGAAGTTAGTTAAACGATGTCCGTCTGCCCTTCTGTTGAAATGGGTTATCCGAAAAGTCCAGAAATGATGGGGTTGGTATATATTTATATCGCATATGCTTTGTTAAATATTCAGCCTGATCGGTCCACAAATAGCTGAGATATGATTACTAAACAACGACTGCCTCTAATATTTCCCATAAATCCCTTGTTGTTGTTATTTTGTATATCTGGAGAACGGAAAAAGACAAACAGCCGTATTCATAATGAAAATTTGGCGTGAAGTTAGCACAAAGTTTATTCATAATACACAACCAAACTCTGGCTAACGATTTGCTAAACTCTTGTTAACGAGCTGCCAAACGTTTGACAACTTGTGAAAAACAGCCGTTTACTTCGAACAATTTTGTTGGTTTTTCTCAATTTACTGGCTGTTTTTGAATTCGCTTTCTTTTTTTAATTAGTTTTATATTAAAAACTTCTTAAAATGTTTATATGTGGAGGGGGGAAAAAATTAAATGACGGAACCAGCGATGATTAATGCAAAACGTGTTGCATTTTTGAGCAATAAAATGGGGCATCATTAAAATACCGAGTTGATTTATTAAAAGTTGGCAGATGCAGCTCGTTGTACGTACCCTGCAGATAACGAGACTAGTCCATACATGCATGTAAAGAGTAGTCCATAAAGGAGTAGGAGTACTCCAAAACTACTCCAAATATATGGGTAAAAGGTGGTCCATTTAACATTACGATGTCCTAGGAGGGGACCATATAACTCACCGAAGTAGTCCCTAAACTACCCCATGGAGTACTAAAGTGGGTTAGTTTTAAAAGTACTCCATGTCATTACAGTATGGAGTACACTAAAGCGGTGGTTTAAGCATTTTTCATTTTTTACTAATCGCCTTTTATGGCGTGCCCTGTAGTCTATTATTGCTATTGTTAAATATATTTACTTGGTATTTTTAATTTGTTTACCTTTTTTTCACAAACTTTCACTTTTAAATAAACAATTAATAATGGACACCATCAGGACTACCAATGTGTAATACTGTTAACTATAGAAAAGTATACATCATGCAGTTGTTGGCAGCACTGCATGTTAATTTCTTTTAACATGGTCCATATTACAGTAGATTGGACCATGTTGTAAGTAGTCCATTTAAGCCACAATAGACCATGTAACCCAATATTATCTGTAGGGTAGTGTACAAACTGTGGCTAACTTTTTGTTATGAATACGGCTGACAGTTTCCAAACTTTTTTTCATAATACTTGTCATTTTCATCACACATGCATTCACACTATCAGACTTTTTTTTTATATTACTTGAGTTTTTGACATGTATTAATACAAAGTATAATAGTGTAAACTAGCCTTAAGACCTACTAGATTTTGAGTAAATTTCGTCAAAATATAGTCACGAAGTAGATTTTGTTTTGTATGGGAAATCTAGTTAAAAACAACTAGATTTCGCTCGAAATCTTGTAAGTACTAGATTTCGTTGCAGTGTAAATGGTCTATTAAGAATTCAAATGATGTAGATTTGAAATCTTAAGAACATTAAAGATAGAATTTCATGGTGTGGATACATTTTCGGTATTTATTAGGCTTCCTAAGGAATTTTTTCGTTCAAAAGGTCAACGAATCGATCGGAAACTTTTTATCTTAAGATGATAATCAAAATTTAAGTGTCACACACTGTAAATGACAGACAGTCAGTAGTGAAGGAAAAATGTTAAACAATGGAATTGATACTTTTCATACATATAATCTACTTGGAAGTGGTTTTAAAAGGTACATATGTACATATGTATGTACATATTTATGTGTATGTAAGACTACAAACAAAATTGTATAATGATGTTGTCTAAGACAGAATAAAAAAGCAGCTGGTTGGTTGGTTGGTACAGGGCGTTTAATTGCCGCAAAACATTTAAAGCAATCCACAAACATTAACACATACATACGTACAAATCTATGTACATGTAAGTAAATAAGTAATAATTTAATAAATCCAGCTTAATGAATGCTTTGTATAAGTAAAAAAGAAAAATCGTATAGTCTGATATAGACCCGATATGTACGGGTTGAAGCGTTTGAGAGTGCCGACGCGGCAGCAGAAAAAGTTTATAAAACAATTTTTGCGGCACACATCTTTTGATGTGTTAATAACAGAAAAAAAAATAATAAAAGCAACAACAAACGAAACGAGAAAAAAGATATACATACTTACAAAAAAGAAAAACAACACTTACTTGGCCGCTGCCCATACTTGCATATTGCGCGCATGCGCTCTTTTCAGTTTTCGATAATCAAGTCGACATTTGCTTAAAACGAACTACACACAACAATTATGAATATTAAGCCGCTTACTCCCCTTCTTCGCAAACCAACCATTAACACACAGTCATTTACACGAACACATGAACTTTTAATTCCACCAATTTTAGTTCACTTTGTTGTTAGCGGCGCTGCGAATCAATTTACAAAATAAAAGTACACACAAACGAAAAGTAAAAAAAAACAAGTATGTATAGTGCTATATTTGGCTATGCCGAATCTTCCATACCCTTCCTCATGGTGCGATAAGAACAGAAAGTTATATAAATACCGTTCTTTACTTGATCACACGATCAAGTTTTAATACACCCACACTCACACATTACAAAACACTCATACTTTTAAAAATTGAAATGAACTTGCTTTTAAAATTCTCTTTCCAGTGCTTGTTTTAATTTACGAAAAAGAAAACAGCAGATTTGTCTTTATAAATTATTTTCTTGATGACATCTTGTAAGTAAATTGCTCAAAAATTGAATGCAGCCTACGTCACAACTTTAAATTTTTGGCAAACAGTATATGTAAAAGACTATCAAGAAAAACTTGAGCGTGTAACTGCAGTGTTAGATATAAATAAATCTATCTCGTACCACGCCCACTTCTCCAATCCCGTTCATATTTTCTCGGATATTGTGTATTGATACCCAAAATGCTTGTACCTTATTTAGAAATTTTGACCTTTGCCGCTGTCCAGATATAAAAAAGAACAGCAAGTGATTTGTAGGTAACATTAGAGGCAGTTTTTTTAATATCTTAGCCATTTGTGGACCGATCTGGAATTTCAATAGCAAACTTTTCGGGACTATGTGTGATGTAAATGTGTAACAACCTACTTCCCATCATACCTGGGTCTTCGGAAATCCTTTTTCAACGGACACACCGACAAACATCGTTAAATCAACTTCGCTACTCATAAAAACCCAAAATATATTTATACATATACAGTGCAATCTCCCTTAACGGACACTTCCCATAAGCGGACACCCCCATTAAACGGACATTGTTGCTAGGTCCCGGCAGCGCTCCATAAGAAAAGCATTGCAGTCGCTTTCCCTTGAACGGACGCTTCTCATGAGCGGACGCGGACATCCGCTAGATAAAAATAAATTCTCTTGGACGGACACTTAGCTTATTTTTTCCCCGAATTTTTCATGTCATAATTTACAAATAAGCCTTCCAAGACTCTTTTAATTTGTTCGATTTAACAACAGGGCACGGTTTATCATATTTACTACATCACATAACATAGTTAAATGTGGGTATGTTAAATACATATTTGCTCTCTTACATAATGTTTTCAATTTAACGTTTTTTCTACGATTTACGCTTCTGCTTCGGAGAGTTGACAATACTTATTCTTGCAATGTTTGTGGTGCATACGCATGGTGTACAAACCTATTTGACCAACAGCTTGTAATCTATGCCATTACTTATGGGATTTAGGGGATTCCCCAAATAATAATCGATGTGCGTTTGCTTATTGTACTTTGGAATGCATTGTTCATTCGTTTGTATACATTAGTGCGGTAAGACTTTTTAAAATTGATAAAAAGAGGTCTGTATTAACTATTAAGCAAAAAATAGAAGTGATTGAAGTGTACAACAAAGAAAAATTAAGCGTGAGAAATTTATCGAAGTACTCATAAAACATTTTAAACTTTTATTACATATAGAACTACATTTAATGATTTTTTGTTATTAAACCCAATTGAATTGTTTATTTTTTATATTTTTTTTAATAAAAGTATGTATCTTTAAATAAAAACAAACAATATAAGGCAAAGTTTTGTTGATTTAAATTTGTAGTTTTCTCTTGGCCGGACAGCCCCCTTGTGCGGACACATTTCAACGGTCCCTTCGGTGTCCGCTCATGGGAGATTCCACTGTATACCTTATGCAGTCTAACATCAATATTGTAGAAATTACAAACGGATTGACAAACTTATACCACAGGTGGAAAGGGTATAATAAAGCAAAAAAAAAACCGACAGCAAGATAGACGAAATGACTATATTTCAAGATTATTCATCTGCAAGGCGTTTCGTTGTCGTCTTCTGGGTGGCAGCAGTAAATGTCGGCATTTTATAAAAGCCTTTTCATACTTGATGGCTACGTCCGTAATGTGCACATTCATTTTACTTTTTTTCTAATATGGACGTGTTTCCAGTACCTTCCGCTCCAAGAACAATCAAAATAATTTGCAATCTTTGTGTGAAAAGTATAAAGGGAATAAGAGAATGAGCATAAATAATAAATAGATGGAATCATCTGAAAGTTATGCTTAAAATAGTTAGGCTTAGATATCAAACAAAATAAAAGCGTTGTAGACATACATATTAACATAACAAAATTATTTTCGAGTGGAAATTTGGAATACTGAACTGAATGAGTCAAATTTCGACAACTTTTAATTTGTTTTCCTTCATCCGAATATTTGAACTTTCAACCCAACACACACTTGATTAAATTTAGGCCCGTTTTCACAACTTAAGGCTAGTCGGAGTACCCACAAAAAAATTGTCTGCTTTACACATAGGTATGTAACTACATATTTATATTAAAGCTCAATGCGGCACGTGTTAGAAATTCACTTGTTAAAGTAACAATCGTCTATTTTTTACGTTTGGACGTGTTTCAGAAGAAAGACGCAGTAGTCTTCTCAGTAAAATGTAGACAAAATCATATTTCTTTACAAAAATATTAAATATTGTACATTTTCTGAGGCAAAAAGAAAAAACTGCTTAATTTGTCTTAAGCTAAATTTGAGTTAATGGCACCTTTGAGATCTTCACGTTCAAACGAACACATGGTCAAAGTTTTAATTATTTTCTACGATGTTTTTTAGGAAGTTATAGCAGAATGACATTTTGCTTGTCTTTTTTCAATGTGCAATAACATTTGGAATAAAAACTTAAGTTGAATTCCGTCCTGTGACATTAGGACTATTTAGAAATAAAAACTTTAAAAAATTATTACCTTTAAGAAGTGATGATTATATTAGAGTAGGAGTAAATTTCAAAAAATAACATTTAAGCTTCGTTCACAATCAGAGAAACGATTTTGTTTTTTCTTCTATCTTTTTCCTTCCCAAAGTTTTTCATATATTTTCCTTTCATTTTTAGAACAAAAATGTAACTAACATTTTTTTTAACTAAAGTTGAGTCAACTAGAACTTCAGCAACAGAGTGTATGAAATTGTTTCTGACGTTTAAAATAATTTTAATGAGTTTTGAATGAAAATTTTAACAAAATGTTGTAAAAAATAATAATAAATGCATAATATTGGTGTGGCTAAAATTTGCAAACGGTTTCTTAATGCAAAATGTGTGTGGTTGCAAAAGAAATTGTTGCTCTATTATGTACACCAAGTGAAAATGTTTTTTTGGTTGTGAACGAAGCTTTACGGCCAATTTCACTAATCAGTTATATCAGTAATAACTGTCAAAAACATATTCATCCTGATAACGGTTGGCGTTGGCGTATACGCCTGAGTCGTTTTTTGTAGTAGATTAAAGTCTTAATCTTCTTAATCAGGCTGATTGTTAACTGGAAATTAAAGTAATAATAATAAAATTGGCCGTTAAAGTTTTAAATTTATATTCTACAAAACTAAAAGACTTAAGCACTTTTTTCTTATTGCCACAGATTTATTAAGATAATGCATAAGTACAAATGATTGGCTTATTGAAAAAATATCATAGACCAACCGAACAAAATGATTAAAATTAGGCATGGAACGATATGTGAGTAAATAAAGACGTTTTGTGAAGGAACGATAAATAAACGCAGCGGGAAAAAGAAGGAGTACGGATGCCTTCTAGAAAGCCTCTGTGGGTCCTTTTTTTGGATATACAAGGCCTGCTCGCTCCATTCCATACTTATATCTATTTTACATATGTTGTCATTGCGGAGTAGGCCTTTCGCTCTCGCTTTTTTAACAGGTACATAAGAATGTTAAAAAATGTTACTCCTTCTCTAATCCCTTCTCATAGTTTGAGTTTTCTGTCCTATACAGTGGAAACTGTCTGTTAAAAAAATCGGAACGTTGTAACTTTTGCGACTTGTAAAGCTTTTATTCTCTTTAAACTCTTACAGTTTGACGTCAATCGCTATGGTTGTGTTTTAACAAAATTGTGTAAAAAACCAGTAACAGTACAAACCATTTTACATTTAATGAGGACACCCAAAGTAATCTAGTAAATATCGTTTACGAACCTTTCATTATGACCCTAATTATGTAAAATGCAACGCAACGCCAAAGAATTACATTGAAAGCAAAAACAAAGTCATAAATATTTTATAATTTTGTTGTGCTTTATACAGAAATTCACATTGCCTTTCAACATTTCAAACACCTCATAACTTGTGGCGTTAAAAATTTAAAAACGGTACATGAATTTCTGTAGAAAGCAACAACAAACAAATACAAAATTTCAATGAAAATTTCCCTTAATAAACGTTTATTAAATTAAATAATCGTTTATGAATACGGTGGTTTATGTTTTTGCCTTTTTAACTAGGAATATCTTATTAATTTTGCCATCATACAAGCAAGGAACCAAATTACGGCCTTCGATTTTGATCGAAATTTTATTAGAGATGCTTTGTAATTTTGATGGAAATCAAATTCCGAAATTTGACCCCAGTTCTTTTGTTTTTGGTTAAAAAGGCGACTTCATCGTTTTTGAAAATTTTCTAAACATTTCATTTGATCAGGGTTGCATGTTAACAAAAGCATCCCTACAAGACGGCTACCGGTTATTTTTCTAGTTATATGACTGGTAGTGTTGACCGATATATTGGTTAAAGTTTCTATTAGTTTATTAAGAGCAAAATGAAAAAACTAACCGAAACTCTTTTGTACATGTGATTTTGCCTCTCTCTCTAACTAACTCCTCTCGTCTACGGAATATATACCTTTACTGCTTACTCTGCTGCTTTTTAATAGTCAATGATTAACGCTAACTAGGTAGTCTTAACGTAAATATTGGTTAGCACTAACTAGTTATTGATAACGTTAATATTGGTTAGTACTAGCCTTTGTAAAATACATAGTACAATTTTTTTAATTTTCATTTTTAATTAAATTTTTTATTGAAAAAATTATAATCAAATTCATAGGAAATTAGACTTCAGCAAAGTATATACCACGTACCGTTATTTCTGTGGCTGCTTTATGACTTTCCACCTCTTGCATGGGTCTGGAAATGGAGGTAAACGTACGTGTGACTAATTAGTTGTGACCAAAAATTCAAATACAAACTTGAAAAGTTATCAGGATTTTTAATAGCATTATTTATTCCTTTATTACCACCGGCAAATCTTAAACGATTATCCTGGTCAAATCCATCACCCTCATGGCTGCTACCTGTTGGACGTTCACTCCTTTCAAAACTACCGCTTTATACATGACCTCTGTTGTTTCCAGAGAATCTACCACCACGTACTCAGAAGCCGCCATCAGTACCTTACTACAAGCATTCTAGCAATTTTTTTAACTCTACTTTAATATTTAAATTATAGAAGTTAATTAATTGATTTAAAATTCACAAATTTTTACAAGCGTTTTACAAAAATATATTTAAAAAATGGCTTTATTTATGATATGTTAGTTGTTCCACCTCCTATATAAATTTAACACTTATTTTCGTAAATTTAAAAAAACTTTTTATATAACGAGCTCTTGCAAGCAAAACCTTTTAAGTCTTGCTGTGTCAAAGTGCAAAATTGAACTTAATTATGAGGAAGATCTTTTATATATTGATGCTTTTTGCCCTATGGAAATAAAATGCTATTAAACGGGATGGAATTGGAAGGGGATTTTACCTAATCGTTTATCTAGAAAAGTGTTTCAGTAGCAGATAATGGTCATCTACACTTCAAAGTATATACCATATATGCTTAAGTTGATAGTCTGTTAAAGTTTAAGCTTTAAATAGATGAAAAATGAATACCACACACAATGTTTAAGGGTCAAAAAAGCGGAGCGAGTAATTCTTGTTCCAAAACAGAAAATTGGTTATTTTTGTGTTAAAAAAAGTAACCAAAATGCAAAACAAGTACACATTGGAAAAAAAGTAAGCAATTTTGGTTAAAAGTAGCCAAAACGGCGACGCTGAGTGTGACTACAAACTGTAATTTTACATTAGATTTGTTAACAGTCGCAACAAAACTCATTAGATATCCATCTCACAAAGTATGACGAAATACGTGAGACTTGTGTGATAGTGTAAACTAGCCTTAAGGCCCAACTATAATACGCAAAAGGTTGCTAAAGCTTCTGTTAAAAATAAACAAAAATGCTCTGAAATTCATTTAAAACACAAAAACAAAAAACATTTGATTTAGTACTTAAGCAAATGACAGATTCATAAAACTTAATAAATAGTGTTTTTTAAGTTCAATATGGTTTGTCACATATGATTTACATGTATTCGCCCATTTGCTTAAGCCAACTTAAGCAAACATATTATAATTGGGCCTTTAAACACATAAAAATGCACTCATCTACAAGTATAGCTGAAATATGCATACATATGTAATGTATAAAAAAACTTGAACATTTTTCGACTTAATAAATTCAAAATATGTTTCTGAGTGTGTCGAAGGGAGGAAAATACTTTGATGTTGCATTTGCAAAAAATAAAAGTTGAAAACAATTGTTAAGCTCTAATAGGGGTAGTTGTCTATTATTAACAAAAAAAAAATAATAAAAGCATTTAATATTACTTCTTTTTACTGTCAACGAATTTGTTTTGAATTCTTGTTGGATTGTTTTTTGTGCAACAAGCAGCAAATGACACGGATCAATTTTATATTACAAGCCTTTATACATGGGTATATGGCGATGATGAGGTACAAACAGATTTCTATAAAAAATACGGATGTTTATTAGTGTGCTTGGGTATGTCTGTCTGTCTGCTAGTGCATGTATGTTTTTTTAAAACAGCTTTTATGCCCCAAAGTTACAAGGGTCCTCTTTGATCTTTGCCAGTTTGTATTTAATGGGTTGTACACATTTTTTTTTAATACATGTTATATTTACCCAAATAATTCTGATAAATGTGGGAACATCTGTAATTAAGATGAGAGCAATTGAAAATATGACGGATAAATGAAAGTTGTTAAGCGAGGGATAGTGTTAAAATTATTTTAATGAAAATTTCAAATTTGCGTGTAAACAACATTTGACAGTTCCTACAAAAAAAAAAAAAAAAAAAAAAAATAACAACGGAAAGGAAAAAAATTATAGATGGCGCTTCGATAGTACCTTATAAATCCCTGCAAATAATTTTGGACCACCTGATCCATTTAGATAAAATGGACTACTCCATGGACTGGTCCGATGTAATGCAACCATGGACCATGTCATTGTTAAAAAGTGTTTGTAGTGAGACGACATGTCTTCGTTTTTTAACGAAGTGCTTTCGTTTTTAAACGACTTCAAAACTCAGCCCCTTGTGGGCTTCTCTTTACACTCGTGTTTGGACTGGTCCTATTATTTGCAGGGATGATTATACCATGATTGATGTCAAACAGTGTAGATAAGTGCTGCAAAGTATTGAGCATGGGTACCGGCTATTTGCACTTTTTTTTGGGTATTCGATGCTTAAAAGTTGTTACTCAATACTTTCAGAGTTGTATTTTTTAAACATAGTTCAATGGAAAATTAAACGGTTTTCTTTCGAACTACAACTCTGTTTGAAATTACATCTGCAGAATTTAATCAACAGTCAAAAATAAGCTAACAATAAAAGGAATATCAATAAGTTTATGCAAGGAGAATTCAATCTATTAAAGCTACTTTTTTGTTTTGTGTGTGAAATATTGCTTCAAATGTGTAATTTGAAAACACAGTCATTTGTAATTTCCGAATTCTACATTGGCAACACTGCTAATAATACATATAATCAAGGCGAAGAAGAAAATACGTCAACAGTGACGAGTGTATCCATCAGTACTGTTTAGTCAGCTTTGTCCGGTGTATGCATCAGTACTGACTAGTCAGCTGTGTCCGGTATATACATCAGTGGTGACTAGTCAGCTGTATCCGGTTTCTACATCAGTACTGATTTGTAAAAAGATATATGTTTTATCAACCACAAAATTCATAGGTTAAAGAAGGATGCAAAATCACACGTACGCAACAGTTTCGGTAATTTTTTTCACGTTGGCCTTAAGAAAGTGATAGAAACTTTGTTCTACGCGATGACGGATATTTGTATCAGCAATGCCAGTCATATGACAGGTCAAATGACTGTCACTGTTCTTGTAGGGTACTCTCTTTCATTCAATCCAACACACAGGGTTACCGTTGAATATTTTTGAAAAGGGTCACAAAAAGGGGATTTTCAAGAAATAGGGGTCAAAAAAAGGTATTTCGATTAAAAAAGGGTCAAGTTTATTATAAGCAGTATTTTCCATTTAAAAAAAAAAAAATAATAAGACCACGTTTTTTAAAAACAAACCAAAAAATTTGTTTGAGGACTGCCGTTTTCTGTTTTTAGCACCTGTCAAAAATTTTGTTCTTCATTATAATAGCTCATTTTTTAATGCTATTTTTTTGTTATATTCCTACGTTTTTTTTGCCGCTTTAGTGATTTCAAATAAATTTTAAGGTTTGTTTCAAATTTTGCAATTGTTCTCGAACTTAAGCCATATTCGCGATAGGAGCAATTTTTCCTGAAGGTTTTCTGATTCTTTAAAGTTTTTTACAATTTTAATTTACAAGATTTTTTCAATTTTTAATAAGTATAAGGCTTAGCAAAATATTTGAAAAAACGTACACCAAATTGCATTTTTTAAATAAAATGTCACATCTTTTGTAGACAAGAAAACCCATAAGCTATTTAATAAATAAAAAATATATAAAAAATAACAGATATTTATGTATGTTTATGAGTAATGTTTGCTATAAGAGAAATTGTACTTTATTTTGTGTTTTACTATCAAAAATCTAATTTAGAAGTCGTAAAAAATGTTTTAACACAAACTTTAAACAAATACTAACTTTTTTTTAGGAATGTGCGTTCTATACTTTGTTATTAAATCTTCACTTGAAGTCCATTCCTCAATTTCCGCTCTAAACAAATTATGAGAAGTAAGCATGGAATTGTGAGTTTCTACTTTAAGTCTGTTTCAAAGTTTATTTTTAAGCAATGCATATTTCGAAAAAATTTGTTAAGCAGAAGCACTACTGTTCATCAGTGTTGAGAAAAACAAAATGGGTGATATTTCCAAAAAGGCTAAAAAAGTAGCACAAAATAACTGAAAATGATACAAAAGGGTATATAAAAAAAGGGTCATAAATTCGAAAAAGGGTCGAATTTATTATCACAACGGTAACGCTGCCGTCACAGGGCTGACATTTGTCAAGTTTTTCCTTTTTTTAGATACAAACAATTTTAATTTTATATAGATTTGAAGTTTGTATAAATTGTCTGTTGTTCGACCTTTATTTTTTTTAAATTTATTTTTATTTATTTAGATTGGGGTTTGCTTATATGAATTTTATTTTATGTTGTAATTTATTTTTCTAACTTTAAAAATTTTCAAATATATTGTAGCATAAAAGCACAATTATTTGGACGATATTACACTTGCAGTTCTTCAGACATACAAAATTCTATTTTATGCCACGCTCACTTATAAAATCGCGCCCTCGCTTTGGTTGATATTGCGAAACTATTTGTACCAAATTTGGGAACTTAAGCTATTGCAGTTCTTTAGATACACAGAATTCTAGTTCGTGCCACGCCAACTTCTCCATTCCCTCTCACATTTTGTCAGATATTGTGTACTGATAAACAATGTGCTTGTACGTAACTTGGAAATGGCTACAGCCAAGTTCTCCAGATATACAGAAATATATATTGTCTTTGTGTGAGAGGTGCCCTGCTTACTTAAAATTTTAAAAACAAAATATGTATATATAGCCTGTAGCAACTCCCAAACCATCAGTTATATACTGGTAAAGTTCCATAAAGATGCTGAACTGATCTTTATGGAACTAAGGACATGACCTTCTACAAACAAACATACATACATATATACATTAACTTTTTATTATATAGTAAATATAAGTAGTTTCTTTAAAACTAATTGTTTTGTTAAAAAGCTATAAAAATGGTTTTAATTTATTTTTGAATTCAAAGACAAAACAACTTAAGTTGAGATATAATAGCAAAAAAGTTTTTAAAAAAACTTGGTGAAAAAATCATTTTTGTCAAATAATAAAATCAACCCATATGTATTTAAGAAAAATTTCGTTTGTAATACAAAATTTTAAAAACGTAAGCAAAAATGTTTTTTGAATGAAAATTCGTGTTATTAACAACATTTTTTTCTACTCTTTAAATTTGACTTAAATTTTTGGCAATTTTGAAGGAAAAAAATTTTCTTTTTTTCAGAATTAAGTTTTTTTA
This sequence comes from Pollenia griseotomentosa, assembly GCA_963931875.1. Taxonomy (NCBI): domain Eukaryota; kingdom Metazoa; phylum Arthropoda; class Insecta; order Diptera; family Polleniidae; genus Pollenia; species Pollenia griseotomentosa. Next base: position 5,674,967 of record OZ007562.1, on the reverse strand, counting down.
AAAAAATATTTGGGAACGCTGGTTTAACAGTAAGTGAGTGAACAAAGCGAATAAAGTTAATTCGCTTTGTTAGAGACAGCGTTGCCAGAATGATCTTATTTTTAAAGATTTTTAGACCAAAATAAGATTTCAAGATCTTTTTTCTCAAATTAAGATTTTTTTATTTTTAGAAATAAAAATTCTTAACTTTAAATTTGTACAACAAACATACTTTTATGCAGTTTTTTAACAGTCAATTTTTAAAACAATGAGGTTTTGAATCAGCTTGTCTATTAGTTTTGCGCACTTTTTGTACCCATTGTCGAGCATACCCAAAAATGCATCATTATTTCTGGGCATACAAAATTTTAAAAATGCATCTTAGATAAGAGGTTGTTCAATTTTGGAATATTGATGAAAAAAATTATTTGTAAAAAGAAAAACCGTATTTTTATAAAGTTTGATATAATAAAGCACAAAAAAGTTCATGAATTTAGTACCAAAAGATAAAACTAATGGAACTTAGCCCTAGGATTATCGTCTTCGTGTGGCCAGACAAAATTGTGTTTTGCTTTCAATATTTTTCGAATATAACAAAAAATCAAGGGAGTGAATTCTGTAAATGATTTGTGCTGAATCGGATTAAACTAATTTGGATTCAATTGGAGCAAAGTAGTGGGGTGAAAATCTATTTTTATGTAAAAGTCTATGAAAGTACCCTCTTGGCCAGACCAAATTTTTTTTCAAGCTAATTTTTTCAAATAGGACAAAATATCAAAAAACAGAAACGTAGATTCTATAAATGATATGTTTTGAATTGAATGAATCAAGTTTTTGAATCAAAGCAAATGGATTTAAAATATATTTTTAGAAAGAATTTTATGGTAAATAGCCCTAAAAACACAATTTAAACCTACAATATAATTTTATATAAATACCGCAATTATGTATTTCAATTTAAATAGTTTCCATAATAAGAAGTATTTCCTTAAAAAAAAAAAATTTTTACTTCGTTGCCATTGTTATTAAAAATTTTAAGATTTTTCTCCTCAAAATAAGATTTATTTTTCGCCAAATGAAGATTTTCCTTCCAAATTTTCTGGCAACGCTGGTTAGAGAATAAAAAGATATAAAAACATCTCTTTTGTGTTTTAAGACCAGCGTTGCCGAATTTCTGTATGATTATACGAAAATGGGACAAAAAACTCGGACTATTTTTTGGATCATAAATTTTTTTGTGTGATTTTGCCTTAACATTTGTCCATTAACACACCAGTAAACTTACCAATCGAACGATTTCATTTTATATTAAAAATATTTGCGTAAATATTCAACCAAACGTTTGTATACATTGGCAACTTGGATGCTGAAAGCTTTTGGTCAAAAGTTTTTAGATGAAAAACTGTCTTGGTGAGCCTCTGTTTCCTAATTAACAAAACTGTTATAACTGTAACTGACATGAGAAATTAAGCTATACATGTGCATAAACTACATACAACAAGAATGGACAGCTAGCATAATTCCTCTTCTAGTGCATATATGTACCTTGTGTAAATGTAACTTGTTAGAAATAAATTTTTGTCTGGTAAAATTTTTTTTAAAGGACATTGGTGCCTTACAATCTGACAACGGCGGTGTATATTGAAATATGTTGGGAAATTTTGTTAGGCCAGCTGTGGAAAAACATTAAACATTTCAAACGTTTCAACAAAGCACATCAAACGTTTCAACAAAGCACCGGACGCGATTCAGGTATTTCAATGGCTTTGGTAAAGGACATACTCGGCGAACGCATTATTTCTTGCCCAATCGATTTTAACTAGCCTCCACGTTTACAGATTTTAAAACATCCAGAACGTTTTCTTACAGGATATAATTTTTCAAAGCTGATAAAAAAAAAATTAATAATAATCGCATGAAAAAAACTTATCATAGTTTAAGACTTTAAGCTTATTCTGCGCCAGCTTGTACATATTCGTAAACTAAAAGCGTTACTATTCGTTTGGCACAAAATTTGTTTTGTGTAATTTGTAAAATTTTTGGAAAATTTTGATACTTTGCCTGTGTAAAATTGAACTTGACAACACTGTTCAAAACATAACAAACAGGGCTGGTATCTTTGGTCAAACCCCAAATTTAAGTGGGTTTTATTTCATTCAGGTTCAAATTCAGGGGGCAGTAAAATATTAAACATTTGGCGAGTTTTTCCTTATTTAGGAAATGATATTAGTACGTAAATTAAAACTGAGTCAAATTAATTCAATTAAAATGAAATTATTATTTGGACTTTTAATGCCTATTTTCGATGTGATTCTTAAGACTTTGTTTTTGTTTTAAATGTAGCTTTACGAAAGAAAGAATTTATTGGCATATCGGAAATAGGCTATTATTACATTTAGAGGAATTTTTTACAAAATACATTAATTTGGGGGTTTAAAGTGTTTTGGGGTGAAAAAAAATTACCTGGCAACATTGATAACAAGTAACATTAACGCAGAGATAGGCAAAAGGCCGCCCATGGGCGCTTTGTTATTCTCTTATTTACACGTACTTAAGCACACGTACAGAAGAAAAAAATGAAAACAATTCAGTCTCGCATGAGCAGTCGCACAGGTATGTTGTGTTACGCTTGTTGCTTGAGCAGCGTTGCCAAATGTGATTTTTTTGTTAAAAAAAGTTTTTTTCTGTTAAAAAAAAATTTAATTTAAGAAATAAATTTTTTTGTAAATTGTTTTTTTTTCTGTTAAAAAAAGTTTTTTTTTATATTTCTTTGTTTTAAAAGTAATTATTTTTGTAAATTGTTTTTTTTTTCTGTTAAAAAAATTTTTTTTAAATAAGTTCTTTGTTTAAAAAATGAGTTTTTTTTTTGTAAATTGTGCAGTTTTACATTATACTTTTTTTCAATTTTGGTATATTTCTTACGACATTTTTGCCTTTTAATGGCTTCATTATAATCCATTAATATTGTAACATTGCAACACATAATGGTGACAGAGAAGAAGAACTTAACTTATTCAAAACTTTTGATTACTTCATCTATGTCAAACTTGTAGGGACAAAATTTTATACGCATGAGGTCTTCGAATTGTTTTCTTCCATACGTAAGTTTAATATGCAATATTTTTAACAAAAAAAAAAAAAGAATTATGGCAACGCTGCATAACAATGAGAGCAGGAGAGTAATATAGCACTAACATTATTATAAAATACACATGTATGTGTTTGCCTATCTTTGCATTAACGACAACATTTTGTTGTCTACGTTTAGTTGAAAGTTAAACGTCGCATGGAGTTGTTGTATTGTACGGTTAATTGTATCTTTTAAAGTATAGATACGTTTCTTTATTATTGTTGTTGTTCCCTTCCTCTTACTTGTATATACACAAAAGTAATGAAAATTACTTAAATTAAGAAAAACAACATTTCTTTTTAAGATGTACCTATGTATTGAAAAATTATTTAAATTAAAATAATAAATTATGTATGTTTAAAGAGATAAAAATAAAACAAAGTTTATACCCATTAATTAAAAGATGTTTCATGTGTAAGGAAATACCCATGAAAAAGTTTTTCAAGTGTGTGACTAATCAGTGCAAACGAATTTAAGGAAAAATTAGCAAACATGTTATTAAAAATAAACACAAAAATAAATCGGCATCTTTTAAAACAACAAGAGGCAGATTAAGCGACAAATAGTTAAAAAAAATTATCAAGAAAAACTACCCTCTTTTATCATTACACCAATAATAACAACTACAGCAGCGACTACCAAAACTACATCAAAAATGCTGGCGGTATAGGTACCTACAATCTGGATGTTTCGTTTACAAGAACATAAGAACCAATATCCTATTCCAAATTATAAAAAAAATATTTTTTAATCTTCCTCTGCATTAGGTTTAAATTAACAAAATTTTTTAAAAAACGAAAAATCATAAATAGTATATACATATTACTATTGCTCTGCCCTCATACACACCTTACCATAGATATGTACATATTTACATCTTTGTATATTTGTATAGATATTCACTGCGTTGTTGTTGTCTGTCTCATTTGAAGAAACAGCAGTAACAAAAACAACATAAACAAAATAAAAAAAGTTGTAAAAGTTTTGTTATTTTTCTGTCTTACTGTGAGTGATGCTTGTTGTTGTTTTTGACCTAAAAAAGTAATACCAACAACAAAAGTCGTAAAAGAACAAGAAGAAGCATCAGTAAAGAAAAAAGAAACAAAAATAAATTGTGTTGTTGTGCCCTTTGCATATACGAAGTATAAAGTAAAAACGAAAATAAAACAACAATAAAGTGATGTTTGTGGATGCGAGAGAATGAGTGAGTGAGAAAACAGCAAAAGGAAAAATAGTAAATATACACAAGTATAGTAAACAAATACGGAATACCATTTTGTTGTTGTTGACTACAACTTTGGATTAAAGCGAAAAAAAAAACTAAGAAATAGTTAAGCAGCTGTGTAGTATTCGAAGAATCAGTTTTCATAAAACAATTTGGCGGCTATGGCAGGAAATATAGTAAAATGGTGGAAACATAAAATACTTGGTGGTTATAAACAATTTTCGGGTAAGCCTTTTTTTATTTATTTTTCAAAAATTTTAAGTAGGTACTTATGTACCTACAAATGTATGTATGCATGTATTGTTGACCTTAAAAAAGTTTAAACATCAAATAGGTAGATACCTAGTTAGGTATTTTTTTTAATTAGGTAAATGTTTTTGTTGAGGGTAACATTTGTTTTTAAAGTTTAATTTCTTTTTGGAAAACAAGATTTTTTTATTTTTTGTGGAGTGTTAAAAAAAAATTTGTATACCTATGTACCTACCTACCTATATATTTAGAAAAGGTACATAGGTATTTACATATGTACATACATACATACTGCCGTATTCATAAAAAATTAAAATGGATTTTAATTATATTTTAAAAAAAATTTGTATGAAAATTTTGCCTTAATACACATTTTAAACTTATTTTATTTTTTATGAATATGGTAGATAGTATGTAGTTTATTTCTAAAGAATATTTTTGATAGGTACATTTTTTGATTCTTGTTAAAATTTTGAAAAAATTTTAAGACAAAAAAAATTATTTTTTATTCTCAATGGAAGTATTTAGGTACCTATTCAATATGAAATTTTATTATGTTTAACTAGACGTGACCATTGTCCAATCATTAGGTCTAACCAAAACACAATTCTTTTTGACAACTTTATAATTTTTTACACAAACAAATGCGGTTGTTTTTGACATCTTTATCATTTTTTACACAGGAAAAATGCGTATGGTTTTTTCAATTATTGCAGTTCTGCATAAACAACTTAATAATTGGACCATCACCGTGACATAACCACACAAAACAGCTGTTCGAGCTGTTGAGCATAACGCCAAACCCCATAGAAACCAAATGAATTTTGACTTTTTTTGTCATAACCATAAGCGCTGTTACGGCTATGCTATTATGAAAAACAATTTCTTCGGAACAAACTTATAAATCCGTCTTTACCGCATCTTAAGCTATGTTCACATTATCTGTATTTGCCATGTGGAATGTCACTCTTCCACCCACATGTGATTTCATGTAGGTATACATATGTCAAAATTTGAGTTTTACATAAGGTTTATAATTTAAATGTTCAGTTGTTGGTATGTAACGTACATTTGACATAACCTATCAAAAATAAAAAATTAACATTTTTAATAATTAATTTGTGTATTTTTTATCAGTTTTATTATTTATTTACTATTATAATATGTAGGTACATATATACCTATGTAGGTATGTATTCAAATTTCAATTAATTTTTGCCCCCACCAACAATTTTCTTAATAAAAAGCAGCTGATGTCAGACTACCTAACACATGATATTGTTTGAAGGTGTTCAGACGATATGTACAAATTTAACATGTGAAAAAGTGACAATCTACATGACAAATACACATAATGTGAACAAAGCTTTACAATTTTTACAGAATTTTACACAAACTATGTACAAACATACATACATAAATGGGTATGGTGAAAACTTAAAAAATTTAAGGACTTAACAAATAAAATTTGTTTTGACTTGTTGGTACACTACATACCTACATATATGTACCTAAGTAAAACAAACTTCGGCCTACCAGTAGGTACCTAGGTACCTATATGCTTCTTAATATTTAATAAACATATGTACATATGTATGTATGTTGGTACCTATCAATTAAATCGAATAGGTAGGTACATTACTTTTTTTCTAACGCCTTTCTATTTATCATTAAATCCATTATTTAACAAATATTCGTAAACTTTTGAAATTCCCGAAAACACAAGATTCTAATAATATGTATGTACCTATGTATCTACATAGATATAAACAACCTCTTTTCTTTGCCCATAAACGTTTCCAATTTTTAAATCTTCTTTTTAAGGATAAATTTTTATATAGGTACCTATTTGTTATTACTGAAAAGATTTTATTTAAAAACAAACCGTTTTGTAAAAAGAGAATACCTAGGTATTTTCTTTTTATATGTTAAACGAGTTACCAGTGTTGTTGAAAATTGTATGTAGTAGAAGAGAATAAAATACAAAACATGTTTTGAAGATATTCGGCATGGCATTCAAAAGCAGCACAATAATTGATCGTTTGCTTTTGAAAAGCCGACCCGCCAACTATAATACTACAAGAAGAAAAAAATAACAACAATAAAATTAAAAAAAAAAAATGTATGTACCTATGTTTGTATGTACCTATATATGGGTACTAAACTCGTACGACAACTACACACAATATTGGATACCCAACAGAACACTACCCCGTATTAAACAAAATATTGAAAAGAAGAATAGAAAAAAACACAATAATAACAGCAAAACAACAACAACACGAAAAATCCAAAATGTAAACAAATGAAGGCTGACAGGCAAGTAAAGTAAGCAACAACTGGCAAAACTATACACTTAACTATGTACCTACGTATTCTTTGTAAATATACTTTTGAAAGAATGTATTGCATGTAAATGTTTAGATACTTTTAAGCAGAGTTGGAAAATTGTGTATATTTTTACTACAACACGCCCATAATTTAACATAGTTCTCAAATAAAGCCCACTAAGGAAATATTCTAACTGTTTTTGGAGGGTATCAAAGATTCGGCACAGCCGAATATAGTAATCTTACTTGTTTAAAATTTTTTTTAGGTAAATAAATTAATTTTCGGCATAAATTCTTGCATTTAATATACATATTTATGTATGGATGTATGTATGTAAGTATGTATGTATGTATGTATGTATGTTAAAAAAGATTTTATTAAAATTTTCAAATACATATGTATGTATTAGCAAATATATACATACATACCAGTGATGTTATAGGTATACTTTTTACAAAAGGCCCTACGCAGCCTGAAAAAATACCTACTTTTCAGAAATCGAAAAAGATTGCCAAATATAGGTATGTACATAGGTATAAAGTTTAATCACATTTTTAAAAAGCCCCTTCATTTTAATGATATCAAAATACCTATGTTTCCTTTTTTCCCTAAACATAGGGACTTCTCCCCACTTGTTATACTGATACACTGAATCATGCACATAAATAATTCTCGCCAATTTTTTTTTTCAATTAAACCAATAATCAAAAACAAAATCAGTTTTAATTAAAAATTTATTCAAGTAAAAAATGTTGTTAATATCTAAAAATATTAAATTGATACATAATATTAATTTGTTTACTGGTGCAAATTTAATTAATTTTTTTTAGTTAATAGGTGTCACATATTTTTTAATTGTAATAAATTTTTATACTTTAACAAATGTCTATGTTTAATTGATTTTTCCTTTAACTTCTTTCAATCATTTAAGAAATATTCCATCTCTGCCTTGTAGTACAAGTAAAGTATTCTATTTTTTGTTGTTTTTTTTTAGCTAGCGGTCGGCATTTTAAATGAAAATAGACACTGCTTCTCACATAAATGTTGTTTGTACCTACAATGTACAACGAACTTAAAATTTAAGAGGTTTTCTTAACAAGAAAAAACTTCAAAGAAACTTAAACAGAATCAAGACCGAAAATGTAAAAAAAAACTTGAAAAAACCTACAGAATCCTTAAGAAACATGATTTGTTGTTTTCGAACTTCAAGTTTTTTTTCTTTCAAACAACTACGTAGGTATGTATGCATGTATTTGGGTACTTTTTGTTTTGTTTTTAAACATTGATATTTTTATTATAAATCTCTACCTTTCAATCATCATACCTTTATACACTAATTGCTTGTACAAGCAGCAATTGCAGCTACACAACAGCGACGACAACAACAGTCAAAAAGTCGGCCATTAAAAATATTAACAAAAAAATATCACTGCAAGTTAGTTTGCAAAAAAGTACAAGAAAAAAATAAAAAAAAGAAGTACATATGTAGTAGTACTGCCGAAACCAGTTAACTTTATAGCCAATGCAATGTATTTTAGTTAGGATGCTGCTCCGATTTACTACAGTTTAAAATACAGGAATACAATGATGATGATTTTTTGAAGTTTTGTTTTGGAAAAAAAAAAAAAAAATGTAGAAGAACTATTGAGATTTTTTTATTTGTTAAAATGTTTACAGAATTTAATTTTTCTATTAAAAAATTATTTAAAACAAAAATGTTGGTTTGAAATTACTTAAATATATGTTCTATACACTATAAATAACAGTACATAGGGTAAGTGCACCTAATGTCGGCATGTACCAGTAGTCGGCATCTTTTGCATTTAAACGTTAATAAATAAGAAATGCGGGTTTTAGATTAATAAATAGCATCAAGTTTGTCAAGAAAATTTACTCATCTTTCTATTAGTAATAATTTAATTGGAGTAAGATGAGTATTTTCGCCAAATTTTGAAGTCTTGAGTGACAAGTTATTGGACTTGTGCGGTAACCCTTGTTTTTCAAAAAAAAAATTAGTGTTAGAGCTAACTTAAAAAGGCAAATAGTCATATTATTTATTAAAATTATGTTACCAATAAAGTTTGAAAAGGTAAAAAGTCTATTAAATTTTATCGTAAAAGTAAAAAAATGTACAAAAAGTTAATATTTTATTAATTTTGTTGGGTGCCGTCATTAGGAACAAAAATTTACAAAATTTCCTTTGGTCGGCATTGGGTGCCGACCACTGGCAAATCAGTATTTTTCTCTGATTACACTCAAATTTTATTAAATTGTTCATCAATCGTGCCTCTTGCCTCTGAGATAACAGAAAATGAGTTTAAAACGAGTTTACCCAGTAGTCGGCATGATTTCTTTTGAGTATCTCATGACCTGCCGACTTTAGGATAAGTGTTGTCCTAAAGTCGGCAGCAATTTTATTTCTAGTTTAACGGTATATGGGGTCCTTAAACAGGATAATTTTTAAAATTTGTAAGGACTATGATTTATTTACATTACCTTTACATAAAAATTTCAGTAAAGTTAAATATGAAAAGCAGGAAAACAATGCAATTGTTTAAGTTTACTAAAGTGATCCTACAAATAAAAAGTTTTAATATCTATACTAGGTGCCAGCCAGAAATGTTGCGTTCCACCCTCCATTTTACAGGACAGAATACAAGTTTAGTCAAATGCTAAAGAGGAAAAGTTAGTAAAATGATGGCACTTGCTAAATGTAAACTTCCGGTAAAAATTGATTACATTATGAGTACAGTGTATGCGATTATAAAGGAAGATGGAAGCACCACAACATTTAAAAATGATCGTCCTGGAATCATCATTTAAGTTTAGTTGTTTAAAAAGCAGAGGCAATTAGTAAAGGACGAGCTATAGTCCCTGAATAAGGCATCAGCAAATGTTTCACTGATTTAAAAACCATCTCATTGAACAAAATGCTGTTGATATTTTAGATGATCCGTCCAGAATATTTAATGGCAAAAAGACAAGTCCCAATGGTTGAATTTCAATATGTAAGATTTTAATTTGAAATCCAACAGTCAATTTTCCGATGTTGATTGCAATAAATTTTTTTTATTCAATTTATTAATAGATTGCAATTAAAATATTGCATTCAAATTCAGTAATTGCAATAAAAATGGAATCAGAATCAAAACCTTCGTTTCCTTTAAATGAAACACTCCTTCTTCTAGAAATAAACCTGACTGTGATAATTACAAAGTATTGCAATCTTACAAATCTGAAATCATTTCGAAATCAAAGAACGAAATCACTTTGGTTGAAATCATTTTGATTGCAGATTTTGCCTCCAACAAAACTTATTTAAAAGAAAAATCTTAATCATATGGTTTCTTTAACAATAATTTTGTCACCGGTGATTTAGGTTAAAATAGTTATTCATCAAGAAGACACAACCACATTATGGTTGCCTCCGAACATGTTTTGGGTAATAACAAAAATATATTTTACACTTATAATAGCATGGTTATTTTTCAACCATAGCATGTTGCTCTTGGAAGAGATGAAAATACTATTGCTAAATTATAATCGAACTATTAGTGGTAAACAAATTATTGACATATTTAGCCATAACATCAAAATATGGTTGTGACTACAACAAAATGGTTAAACTAACCATAATATGTATTAAAATTCTCGTTAAAAATAGTTTTGTTGGAGGGAAACTTTTTTTCTACATGTGTACACCCAAAGAAAAAACATGTTTAAATATGGTCCCCTCCAACAAAACTATTTTTAAAGAAAATTTTGAACTTATTATGCTTAGTTTAACCATATTATGGTTAAATTAGTCGTCCAACAAGAAGCCACAACCATGTTATGATTGCCTCCGAACATGTTATGGTTAATAATGACCCCTATTCTGCGTTTCGATTCGAATCGAAATTTTCTCCGTTTTTGGCAACTTTGGTGTTTTGTGCCAATGTTCTGTAACTTCCGCGTTGAAAAACTTTTCGATTGAAATGTGAGAACTGAAACAAAAATACCATAAGTTGAAACAAACATGTTTTTCTCACTAAACTGTTACTGAAACATTTTTGGCGAGTAATTTCCTTACGTTACAGCTATTACACACCAAAAATGATACAGTAACAGTTTAGTGAGAAAAACATGTTTGTTTCAACTTATGGTATTTTTGTTTCAGTTCTCACATTTCAATCGAAAAGTTTTTCAACGCGGGAGTTACAGAACATTGGCACAAAACACCAAAGTTGCCAATAACGGAGAAAATTTCGATCCGAATCGAAACGCAGAATAGGGGTCAATAACTAAAATATGTTCAACACTTAGATTATAATGGTTGTTTTTCAACCATAGCACGTTGCTCTTGCAAAAGAGGAAAATACTATTGTTAATTTGAAAACAAATTATTGCCATATTTAACCACAATATGTTGTGAGGCAACCATAATATGGTTATGGTGACTTGATGTAGTACTAATTAACCCATAATATGGTTGTGGGAGACAATAATATGGTTAAACTAAACATATGTTTAAAATGATCTTTAAAAATGGTTTTGTTGGAGGTGACCATATTAAAACATGTTTTTTTTTGCGTGTAATGCCTACATAAACGTACAAATGTACATTTTAAGCATTTAAGAAAGTAAAAAGCTTTAATTTTCAATAAATGATCAATTAACCTCCAGTATAAATTGGTTTTTTCTTTAAAAAATAGCCATGCCGACTATAGGATCATTACATGCCGAGGATTGGTAAATCGTATGCCGACTACTGGCAAATGCCGTGTATTTTAGAAAAAAGTAAAATTACTCAAATTTAATATAAAATATGTCTAAAAACTTTTATATGAATCGAAAATATACATATTGCTGAACTGTAGTGGCTAGTTGCCATCCCAGTATCACGTTTATGTACGTAAGGGCACCAGTTTAAAAATCAAAAAAAAGTTAAACTGCCGACTACTGGTACACTTACCCTATAGTGATTTATGCTTAAGGGCGAAATAAACCACACAAAATGCTTGGCAAACACACACATTGTTACCGTTTTGTATTTGCTAATAAACAACACAAATATACTTCGTTAACATTAATTAACATAAATTTTTGTTTTGTTTTCAACGAATGCAGACGCCGATAGTGCTGCGGCAATTTTGTTGTTTTTTGCTTAAAACGGAGAAGAAATATAAAATAGAGGCAAAGAATTTAAAGTAAAAAGTGATTTAAACAACGAGCTGTTTGTGGCAAAAAAAAATTAATTTACTATTTAAACTTATTTTAATGCTTCTTTTAAAACGTCTTCAATCTGCAAAGTTTTCACTGAAATGAATACATTTAGCATTAGATGCCACAAAAAGTTTGACAAATATCCAACAAGTCTCCCAAATATTAAACATTTTTAATATTTCTACAATCATTGCTTCAAATGTTTGTCTAAACAGCAAACACCCCAATTAACAACACAAAATATTTGTGCAAACGTAAAATTTTGAGAAGTTGCCAAGCTATTTGAGTGATTTATTATGCTATTTAAGGGCGAAAAAAACCACAAAAATGTCATGGCGAACACACACTTTGCCTTTGCAAATAAACAACACACACTTCATATTTCGTACAAACATTGCTTTTTCGTTATGTTTTCAATGAGTACAGACGACGATAATGTTGTGGTATTTTGGCTCGCTATTTGTTTTAAAACGGTAGAGAAATATAAAAGAAAAAAAAAGAATTTGGAGCATAGAGTGTTTTAAACAACGAGCTGTTTTGGGGCAAGCTGTTTAAAAAAATTACAATTTACTGCTAAAAATTATTTTAATGCTTCTTTTTATACTTCGACACTCTGTATAGCTCATAGTGAAATGATTCATTTTGCACTAGACACCACAAAAAGTTTGACAAATATCCAACCTGTCTGCCAAATTTGAAAAATTTTTAATATCTCTACAAACATGTTTGAAATGTTTGTCCCAACGCAAACAAAAAAGTAAACTTTAAGACTTGTTTGCTAAGCCATTTCTGTGGTTTTCTTTGCCTTTAACAATAGTGTAGAAATAAACTACTAAATTTCAATTAATTTCTAAATAAAATTATAGAAATCTATTTGCCAACTATGTGAGATTGCTTAATTGATTTCACTTTTTGCCGACTTATTTTTTTTTATTTAGATCAGCGGTTAGTAGTTCAAAATATAATTAGGGAGTTCACAATAGCTCTTTCAAATATGTCATAATATAGTGACGTTTTCAATTTAATTCCTTAATGTGGGTTGGAAAGTTTGTTTTTTTTTGTGTGTAAATGAAATTCACTACCAAAAATTAAAAATATAATTTTGATTTAATTAACATTTTAGTTGTTTTGAAATAAATTTTGAATTAAAATAATAATCAAATAACAAAAAATTATTTCGTTTAAAATAAAATAATTTAAACTTGTGGAATTGTTGTTGGAAATTGTCAAATTAAAATTAACAGCCTGTTCAACGATTTCGAACGTTAACGTTCGCATAGAAAAATACATTTAAAACAAAAACAAATTGTCGAATATTGTTTTTGTTTTAAATGTAATTTTCTATGCGAACGTTAACGTTCGAAATCGTTAAACAGGCAGTTAAACTATCATTTATTGAAAAAAAAAAAATATTCAAAATATTAAATTTTTACAATTTTTAGTAATCAATATAATCATTTTGGTAATAGGTGCAAAATCAACAAATGGGTTGCTTGATTCTATGAATTTGGTATAAAATTGGTAATTAGAGACAATTTTTAATTTTTTCTGTGTTTGCAGCACAAAATTTATTCTATACATTTTTCGAATAATTAATTTCTAATTCGAAAAATTTTAATACTTTAATATACTGTGTTTTATACCGTTGGCTGCCAACAAGGAAAATTTCAAGATGTCAAAATGTTGCCACATGAAAATTTTAAAATACTCATTGTTGTTTTAAATAATTTTTTTGGTAAAATTGGCATTGCGGCTAATTATGCTGTACTGTTTTTTTTATATATTTTAATGTTCGTTTTTTTTATTCTAGTATCAAATTAATATCTTGATCAATTTTTAAACGATCATTTCTAGTTAAAGGCGTCAGAATTTGGAATGATTTATCACCAAACCTTAAAATGTTTAAAACTGGAGTTCCCCGCCACGCGTTTTCGCGTCAACGCATTGCATATTTTTTTTTATACTTTTTTGCGTTATACGCTTCAATTGTTATGCCACGCTTTTTACGCCGTATCACAGCGAGTAAAGATCAAATTTAATTTGTCAAAATCAGCTGATTTGTTTGACTGCCGCTTGCGACGATCCAAAAATATTTTTAATTTCAAGTTGTTATTCATATGTTGTTATTTTATTTGTTTATCTTTATATGGAAGATCTAAAATTATGTTTTCTAGGCTTGTATAATTACTTAAGTTCAAAAATATTTATGCACATATCACCTCGAACCTTACTGCTGGTCCCTTTTCTTTGGAAAAAGGTAGTGGGGCTAAATCCATGATGGATGATCTAGCTTTCTCTTGGAGTCTCATCCCTGCACTTTTGAAATAAATGGCAACGTAATTGTCTAGTAAATAAAAATAATTACGTTATTTTTTTGTTTTTACCTAACTGCTTATCAAATGTTAAAGTTTTGTAATTCAGTTCATTCATTTTTCTTATAATTGGCAACTTGGTTATAAATGAAAACAAAGTAAACAATTTTTTACATTTTAAAAAGAAAAGCTGTCAAAGTTGGCGATTGTAAGCAAATTTTGCTGTATTTTTACACTTTTATAGAATTTTCTAAATTGGCAACATGGTTGCTTTTGTATATTGGCAACATGGTTGCTTTTGTATATTGGCAACATGGTTGCTTTTGTATATTGGCAACATGGTTGCTTATTAATAGGCAGTGTTGCCAGTTTTGTGTTTAATAATCAGGGGTCTAATTCTGGCAGTCGTGATCGAGTAATTTTTTTATGTGAAACTCAAATTAATGCTTTACAACCCTGAAAAAATAATTTCGATTCGTTCAGTATTGACTGAAATAATTAGATATTAAATTGCTTTCGAATCGAGAAAGTACTAGATCACGACTGCCAGAATCAGGCTCCAGATTTAAAGAAGGAATGTATGAATATGCATAAGTCGGTCTATATGTCTGGTTATACCAGTTTATATGTAACCTTTATAAAACAAAAACAACAATAACAATTTTACTTCAAAGTGCAAAACAGCGGCAATGAAAAGGTTAAAAAAACAACGAATGAACAGCAAAATAAACGGAAAGATTGACACTTACTAGGAGTACCAAACAATGCATGCCAGTGATGGGATTTGAAAATATTCATTTTGTGCCAAAATTTAAAACAAAACGGGCCAAATTGTCTGAAAAGGGGCCAAGTTTCTTTATAAAAGATAATAAACTATGAAAATTTAGCTTAAAGTTTCATTTATGAATTTTGGCATTGATTTTTTAGTGCATATGTTAACCCTTTGCCTATTTTTAGTTAATAGTGTATATTGCACCTTTTTAAGCATATTTGAGTCTTATTTGTTAAATGCACAAACAATTCTTATATAAATCTAAACTTCATAACAAAATTTAATTCTGGTTGCTCTATTACTGCCCATGGGCCCTAAAGAGGAGTACTCAAAAATTTGTCGGTACATACTGTGGCGTAGCTTGACCGTCTATACTTTTTTACTTGAGCCAATTGTTTGAAAAATTCCATCACTGATGCAAATACGCTTTCAAGTAAAATAATACACTTCGGATGGTGGGCATGAATGCAAGGAAGTATAGTTAAACTGCGTTCCTTGAGATAGGACTGAAATTTAATTTTTCTTCTACAGTGTTCCCTTTAAAACAGTTTAAACGAAAATCTTATTTGATCTTCAGCTAGAGTTTTTTTAAAGAAAATAGATACCACTTCGGAATCGGGACAGCTGTAAAAAAAACAGCAGCATCATCTTAAAAATCTCTATACAAAACTGGTAAAAGCATTGCGAGTGTATTTTTCAGGGTGTGTGTTTTCCTTTGTTTAAACGTCCATACGTCTGGCGGATCTTTTGTATTTTTATTATTTTTTTCTTTCTCTCTTGTATTCCACAGATAACTTGTGATTATATTCTTACCGTCTTTGTAGTTTTGTGTTTTTTTTTTTTACTTTTGATGGTCGGCATCGATATACACAGAGCTAAAGGAAGCTCTTAAAGTGTGCGTTGTTTTTTTTTTAAATTTTTTTCCTAAGTCTTTCTTTGTTTTTAAGCGGTACTTTTATTTGTTGGATTTTCTTTTTTTTCTTTTCTTGAAGTTGGTTTGTTTAGCCACAGGTTTCCAGCTTGCTTTTGTATTTCTTGGCGGTACATACCCACTTACATACTTACTAATAACTTGTATTTATCATTTGAAGAAACCCCTTCTTGTGTTGATCTTTTCTTAAAAGTTTTGCGTTTCAGGTTTCATAAGTTTTAAGTCCTTCTCTACAATGTTGCAGACACGATTTGTTGTACTTGTATTTATTTTTCTTTTTTTTCTATAAAGATATCGTCCCAGCAGGCGAAAGGAAATTGCTTTAACATTAACAACAAGTTAAAATCCTTTTAAATGTAAAAAGTTTTGCTTTTCTCTTCAACTGTTCGACAGTTTTTATATACATAAATAACAACTGTTACTTGGGCAGCTACTTGTCTTTGGCTTTCTGCTAAACTTAAGAAAAACAAGAGAAAAAAAAACAGATGAACACAAAATGCAAAAAAAGGTAACTGCTCATTTAAACTGTGATTAAAATTATAGCAGGGTAAATTTAAAAAGAAATCCTTTTTTTGCAAAAAAAAAACTTATGTAGGTATTTGAAAACTTTACTTTTTAATAACTTATTACCAACAAAATTGCCACCTTTTTGCTTTAAAACGACTACACTCAAAAGAAAAATCAATCCATCCGTACTCAAATCAATCCGAAGCGGCATTAATAGTACGGTGAGTACGGATTTTCTTGAATCAAGTACATAAAGATTTATTCAAGTACTGATTTTCAATCGCAAAATACTTAAATTATTCATATGTAATCCAGATTTCTTACTTGAAATAATTCAAAAATGAGATTGATTTAAGTAAAACTAAGATTGAATTAATCTTAAAATAAGCTTGATTCAAGTATTATATAGTTATATATAGTTAAAGTTAAAGAAATTAGAAAGACAAAATTATTATGATTGATTTACTAACCCTTATTACACCTTACAGAATGATAAAACACGAACATCATGCCCGATATGGTTTTTACTTTAGAAATCTTATGTACATATTTAACTTTTAATATAAACTAAATGATAATCAAGAGTTCAAATGTACTTTTTAACCCTTCGTGGTAAGCATGAGCCTGGCCAGACCTTTTTTATTTCAAGAAATTCCGGGATTGATTTTCGAAAGACTTTGAAAGAGAAAACATTTACAGGGGACTTAATTTTTATTTACATTCTTTACTTTGTTATTAATTTTTTACTCACAAATAGTTTTCACTTTCTAACAAGAATCATGGTATTGTAAAGGCGAATTCACTTCACGTTATATGCAACTTTTCTTTAGTTTTGTAACACATTTAACTTTATTCGCCATTTTTTAGTGTTTACACTAATTTTCGCTTCAGTGCTGCCAAGTTTTTTTGATTTGAGAAAACCATATGATAACAATTTGCGTCAAATTGATAAAACATTGTATGTTTATATTCAAATCATTATCAATTTAAATTCAAATGTTAAAATCAAACAATTGAAAAAGGTTTGAAAATTGTATTTGATGTCAAATGATAAATTCATTTCATATTAAAGGTTTGACTTCGTGTTTGTTGGGTTGTATAGATTCATTTTTAACTTAATTCTGCAGGGTCATCATTCTTTTTAAAATTAAAACAAAAATAACTTCAATTTAAATATTAATTTAGTTTGGAATTTAAATTATAAACACTCACATTTTGAACAAAAAACCATTACGAATGTCAGTATAAATGACAGACAGCTTTTGTAACTTTGACAGATGAACCAAAAATTTAATAAAATTATTAAAAAATCACCCTAACGCACACTTATTTATTAATGCTAGGCAAGGGTGGTCGTACCCACCACCACCGCTGACTGAATGCCAGCCTGCCTGCCGGTCTGCTAACCTCGGTTTTTTTTAAAAGCTTTTGAAACAAACCATGATGATGATGCTATAAAGTCGTAAAGCACTTACTCACGCTTTTTCCATTTAAACTATTCCCGCTTATGTTGTGTTGAAAAATGTATGCTTAATTGAAATTGATGATAGCGTTGGTTGTGTTGGCCTGGTCTGGACAGTCGCAGTATCAGTCTGTCAGTCAGACGGTGCCTTTTTATACTTGCTACTTTTTTTAGTTATATTTTGTTTTTGCTTTTTTTAACGTAGTAAATGTGTGTTCGTTCGACTTTGTTTTTGACATGAATAAGCCGACCAAATCAGACAGACAAAATACAATTTTTTTGTATACTGAAGGCTTAACTAAGAAAAAAAAAAAACACGCAAACCAAAACTGTTAAACGAACTCGTATGTTGCAGTTAAACTTTGAAATAAAATAAACGTAAAACAGTCAAACCTTTAAATAAAGGAAAAGTAAGAAACGAGTTATCTATCGAATAAGGAAGACAGCTTTTAAGTTTTTACTGTGAGTAGAAATGTATATTTTTCTAGTGGCACTCAATATGTTAAAACTTGTTTTATTTGATTTTTTTTTTTGTAGCATTTTGGTTATTGTGCGTAGATTACTTTCTGACTGCATCCCATCTAGCTCTTGACAATGATTGATGACTTTTAAAGTTTTTTTTTCTTTTGATTTTCATCATTATAATTTTTCAAGTCTAGCTACAGAGTCGCACAATTTTTGTAACAAATTTAGAGTTTTTTTTTTTGAAGAAACTGTCAGATTAAAAATAGCTTTAATTTTGTCCGTTTATCAGTCATGTTTTTCTTTATAATCTTCAAATACTTTTTGAGTTTTTCTTTTGAAATATTTGAGTGATGTTACACAGGTCTTCTTTTTTTAAGGACCACACACATAGTTTTTCTTTTTAAATTGTTATAAGTATTGCAATAGCTTTGTAAAATTATGCTCTAATAAGTCAACTTTAAAAAAATCTTAATAGAAAAACATTATTTTTGAAAAATATTAATAATTTCTAACACTTTTTTGTTTTACTAAAACACTTCCATATAAAGAGACATTTGCTACGAAACATTTGATTTTAAAAATTAAAAAGCAAAAGCCGAATAAAAAAGTGTACTGCGTGTCGTGTACAATCAGTTTTTGTAAGTTTGTAACTGAGAAGAAGAAATAGAGAAGACATACAAAATACTAAAGTACTGCAAAACAAAAGTTTTATTCTATAGAAACACGAATGCAGTTTCAAATAATCGAATAAATGAAGTTTTTTACAGCAAATGTTTCATAATATGGAGGTCTAAAGAGCCATTGATAATTGACAACAACGAAAACCCTCTTAAAACAAAATAAAAATAATCTCTCAAACTTCCATGCGTGTAAAGTCCCAACAAACACGAAGTCAAGCCTTTGATATGAAATGAATTTATTATTTGACACCAAACACAATTTTTGAACCTTTTTCAATTGTTTGGTTTTAATATTTGAATTCAAATTGATAATGATTTGATTATAAACATTTGACATACAATGTTTTATCAATTTGATGTAAAATTGTTATCAAATGTTATTTACAAAACAAACAAAAAACCTGGCAGCACTCAAGTGAAAATCAATGTGAACCCTAAAAAATGGCGATTAAAGTTAAATGTGTTAAACCATTAAAGAAAAGTTACATATAACGTGAAGTGAATTCGTCTTCAAAAAAACCTTGAGTCTTGTTAAAAAATATAAATTACACTAAGTGACAGTTTTTTGACCAAATGAATTTGACACCTAATCTTTATGTAAAATTTTCCGCTGAATCCGAATATGAAGTCAGAATTGTCAAATGTAGAACAGTTTTTAAGATATTTTAAAATAACCGTAATTTGTGTTTTTTAAAAAGATGATGTGACTGAAATGCAAATACATATCTTTAACAATTTTAAACAAATCGAAAGAATGTGAATGAAAAAAAAAAAACGGAAAAGTCAAGAAAATATAAGTTTGTTCATGGCAATCCTCAAAACAAGTAGAGCCAAGTATTTTGTCTTTCCAAGAATTAGAGGACGCAAAGAACTCTATTTCATCTTAAATCTATGGTGCCGAATGTTTATCTTACAGTTTATTTAAATAAATAATGAATTTAAATTAAAAAAAAAAGATTTTATTTATGTTCCACATTGTATAAAAATTCACTTTTGAAAATATTTTGAGAATAACGTTTGAAAGCAAGTTGAAAATAAATGCATTTCTCAATTTAAAAATAATTTCCCCTTTTTGTTTAGAATGCTATGGTTTTCAAATGATTTTCAAGTCATTATCAAACGTTTGCCGTTTGAGAAAAGGTTTGATTTCAAATAACTTTCAATTTGAAATCAAACCTCCGTGTTTGTTGGGGTTACACAACAACAAAGTAAACAAACTTTCTACGAACACAATCATAGACAAGGCGAATTAACTATGTAGTTTAATTCGCCTTGATCATAGAGTTTGGTTTTTTGACAGATGAGCAGTGCTACCATCTCATCATATTTTTTACTAGATTTAGCAGATTGAGTTGGGGAATTGCATTTTTTTTTTGAAAAATATGCTAACTCCTTTTTAGCATATTTCTTTGCACAAAGTTAAATTTTTTTTTAGCATATTTTTACTTTTTAAAAAGCATATTTTTGTTAAAAAATACATTTTTTACGAAATTGTATACATATATTAAAATTTCTTTTTATTTAGCAGATTTTAAGCATATATTTTTTTTTTAAAATTCAGTAGATTTTTAGTAAATTTTCTACATTATACGATTAGCAGATTTAAGCAGATTTTTTTTGAAGTTTTGGCATATTCTCATTAAACAGTTATGGCAACACTGCAGATGAGTTACGTTTTTTCTTTCTTTCCTTTCGTTCTAGTCAATCTTCTATGTAACTCCCCGTCTTCAACTGACATGATGTTATAAAAAAAGCGTTGTTAAAACATTTGCATTAACAACCGTGTTATAACATGACCTCTAATACCATGAGTCTATACTTAAACTATCATAATATTAGTGTTAATGTTAAGCAATTCATGTCAGTTTTAGACTGCATGATAAGAACACTTGTCCTCATAAAATATGAAATATTTAGAACACAGGGTGTACATTTGACAGTACTGGCAAGACAGTAAGAAAATACATATTAGTTGGCAAAAACTCTACTAACTGCCTTCGTGACGTAGGCGTATAGACAATAATAAAGACAGTTCACTTTTAAAAAAATGTCAAACGTGAACGTTGCAGTGCAAGTTGCAACTAGACGTGTTTTATGCGAACTTAACAAATTAAAAAATAAACAGAAAAAGAAGAAAAATAGTATTAAACAACTTTAACTTTTTTTAAACTTTTTGATTTTTTTTCTTTTGCGAACAAAACTTAAAAATCCTGTCAGAAAATGTCAAATCACTGTCCAAATTTACTGTCTTCGAAATTTGCAAGACAGTAGACAAGACAGTTGAACAAGTTCGCATGTATTATATCTGTCTTGGCAGTACTGGCAGATGTACATAATGAACATAACTAACATAAACGGAGGCAAAAGCACGGATTTCCATAAGATTTTGCACACATTTTTTTATATGACTAGTTTCGTGTTTATCGGTCTATAATTTACCTAAGGCCCCATATAAAGCCCACAGGAGGAAAACACTTTAGTTAAGTCTCCACTAGGTTTTCTAAGTATTATTTGGTTTCCATCAGTTTAAAATCTAATTAAGTAAGGGTTGGTCTCATTTTCCGGTTTTAACTTGTCTAGAGAAATTAATGCCTTACAGAAAAAGGAATCCAAATATTGAATTTACCGCTTTAAAATATTATAATTATTTATTTTGAATACATTACCGTATTTCACTTTACCACAGATGTGTTAAATTTTGAGATTAGTTTTCTTATTAAATATTTTCCAACTTTTTGTCATTTATTTTTATAACAATTTTTCAAAAATTATATTCTGTCATTAACTTGAATAAACAGCTCTAATCTTTAGTAGTATTTTATTATCAAGCGTTTCAGTTTTTTTTTCATTCAAATAAAAAACCGCAAAAATGTAATAATTTGATTATAGTTAAATAAAAAATTAAATAATGATTAAAAAAATAAGCAGTAAACCTTGTAATAAAGATGTGACCTATTAGATTTAACTTTTTGCAAATTTTAAATTAAATATTTTTACAGGTTTTTTTTTTAAATTAAATATTTACTGTTATATTATATATTTGCTTAATGTTGATATTTGCTGAAAGGTATTAAAACTTGTGAAGAATATATTGGCGCGTTCTTTCCTGACACAAAATGCTGCTTACACTCACCCTCATAATGTGTTACATCTTAACTTTCACAAAAGAATAAAAATCTCTGTCATTTATGTCACTTGGTTTCATGTGCATAGATTTTAAGCAATTTCATTTAAATATTTTTAATTAAAAACCATAACAAGAACAGCTGTTTTAATAATAATGCATTTCAAACCATTTGGTAAAATGAGTGGTGAAACATGTAAGATATTATTGGTTTTATAAGGTAACATTGTTAGAAAAAAACATGTTATGCGCCTACAAAATTATATGTTTTTTTTTAGAAAAAAAAAACACAAAGAAGGGCAAAATATAGAATAAACCGAATATTTATATACCTGCACCATAAGAATCTTTATACTTATTAATATTTTTATAAATTAAAATAAAACTACTCAAAAACTTTATTTACACAAAAGCAACAAATTAGCATTTATAAAAGGTAATTGTTAAAATTACTTTTTAATTTTGTTCGGGAATTTTGTAATTGTTCAATTTTTACTGTTCGTAAACTTATATACAATACTGTTTTCAAGCATACGTATTTAACACTTTATATTAAACAAAAAAAAAAACATGATTTTAAAAAAAGTAGGACATTAACAGCAAAAAAACAAAAATGAATGGGGTATTCAACAGCTCTTATGCTACAAATATACATAAATGTTGAGCAACGACTCCACTGACTGACTGGTTTACTTATTCACTAACTGGATGATGATTGTGGTGTTATTATTTTTTAACAGTAACAGCTACAGATATTAAAAAATAAAACGAAAACATACATACAAACATTGTAATGATGTCGTATTTAAACCAAAAATGTTAATGAAAAACAAATATAAAATAAAAAATCATGAGGAACATATCGTCCGTCACCTTAAATGCAAACACATGAAGCTACACAATATTTCAAATCGAGTTTTTGATTGTTTGTGGTTCGTTTTGTCAAACTTCATGTTTACGCCAGTTGTTAGACCCCTGCGATCAAAAGTTGCGACTATATTAAGAAATTTAAACGCCAAGAACACTTTTTCATACCCTCCACCACTAGTGGTGAGTAGCAGGGCTGTCAGATATGGCGATTTCTTGTCAAATGTGTCGATTTTGAAACGTGTTTGGCGGTGGGATTTTCCATTTGGCGACTGGCGATTTTTTTTTTTGGCGATTTTTGATATAGCTGGCGATTAACTTGGCTATTTTTACCATTTATATTATTTCAGCGATTTTATGTAACAGTTTGTCATTTCTGTTATCATTTCTAATTTAAAAAAAATCTGGCAACTTTTTCACATGATTTTTGTTTTGTTATCATTTTGAGTGAAATTTATATTCAGTCACTATTTAATTCTAATAGTATGTATGCAGCAGTGTTGCCAGTGAATTTTCGCGAAAGATACATTTTAGTTTCCAAAAAGATACACTTTTTCCCAAAAAGATACATTTTGAAAAAAATTTTAAAATCCATTTTTAACGTTTAACATTTATTAACATAACATTTTTGTTTCATTTTTCATGAATTTTGTAAAGAATGATATATTAATTCATTTTTTATTCATTTAACCGTAGAATGCATAAACAAAAAATACCAACAAACGCATACCGAGGGTACCCATGTAACAACCCATTGTAATTTTTAGTCATTTAGTCTTACAGAAAAAATATTAAACTTAATGACCGTTTACTAAAAATATGTAAATATTAATGAAATTATTTAATGTATTTAATTAAAAAAAAAATTAAAAAAATAGAACAGCTGTTTACTCGCTAATTTTTTTCATATAATATTTAATGGGTACACGGGTACCCCGGCTATGCGTTTGCGTAGGTGTCATCTTTGGAAGCTAATAGCTATGAAACCGCTGAACCGAGTTTAACAAATGGGTAATAAAACTACTCAAAAAGAATTGAACTTTCTAGATCCGAAGTTTCAATACTTTTTCAGTTCGTATAGAAAATCAAAACATGCGTAAGCCGGAGGGTTAAACATGAAAATAATATATGTTTTTCTTCTTGTTCTGTTGTTTTCTGTTGTTGTTTTTCCCAACTTGTGTTGTGTCTACAACAAACTTTGAAAAACAGACACGTTTGCACGCATAAAAGAATGCAATGCTGAGAGATAAGACCAGTGTTGCCGGTGAAATTTCGAGAAAGATACATTTTAGTTTCCAAAAAGATACACTTTTTCCCAAAAAGATACGTTTTGAAAAAATTTTAAAATCCATTTTTAACGTTTATTAACATAAAATTTTTATTTCATATTTTAATTAATATTGTAAAGAAAATGATTTCGTATAAATTCATTTTTATATTTATTTAAGTCATAAATATTAGGTACATATGTAATTTTTAAAAAATACAGTAAGCAAACTTTAAAATTAATTATATGTAATTATCTTTGGATGTTATCAAAACAAATTCATTTTTGTAAAAATTAATATACGAGTTAAGGCGTTTATACTGAAAATAAAAAAGATTTTCATATTTCCTCACTGGCAAAACATAAAATAAAGAATTAGGATGAGATTTGATTTATTATTGTTAGTTCATATTTAATATATAGTATTCAATAAATAAATAATGAAAAAAAAAAATATTTCCTCAGAACAACTTCGCACTACTAGAAATCATTGATTTAGGTGGATCGTATGTTGCAACCCATATGGTGTTTTTTTCGGTGGTCGACTTGTCGAAGTGTGTATGCCAACTAGTTTTTTATGTGTTGTTGTAGAGTTGACCTCACATTCTAGTCAATGCGCCTTGGCTGCTATTGTATTAGTATTGAGTCGGTTACGATGATCAGTCTTAATAAGTTTTAGTTAGCTCAAAGTTCTCGAATGTTTTGTTTCTGTTCATTTTGCGTACAGATTCAAAAGATACGAGAAATGTCAGGATTATACATGATACTTGAAGTAGTCAGAAGATACGAAAAATGTATCTTTCGTATCCTAACGGCAACACTGGTATGCAGGTCAAAACACCAGTAATGAAATCGATGAGGCTGAAGTGTACGATCTTATTGACTTGTGTACTTAATTTTAGTTTTTTAACTGAATAGGTCTGTATATGATCTACATTTTATGTTATTTGAAAAAAAGTAACAGAAATTAAACAAAATTTACTTTCGGCAACTTTTTTGTATTTTTTTCTCATTTTTTGGCGATTTTTGACTAAAATATTATACTAGCTTTTTATTATATGCTAAATTTAATTAAAAAAAAAATGTTACGAAACAAAACTGACGTTGGGCGATTTTTGGCGATTTCTGAAATCCGGTTTGGCGATGGAGTTAAAAAAAATCTGACAACCCTGGTGAGTAGGGGTATACTCTGCCAAATTTCGTGAAGATCGGCATATAATCCACCATATGAGTAGTCCACTTGCAAACACCGCTAAGTAAAGAAAATAAAAATTCTGTAACAAAATGCCGGCTGTTTGCTATTTAAAATGCATCTCTAAGCCATTTTCAATCTCGTTCACGTAAAAAAAAAATAAATGTGTAGTTACGTCCGTTTGCATTTAAGGGGACGATATGTACATACATCCATATATAGTGGATAGTGGTACGATATTATTTAAATATGGATAGTCTACATATCTCGTATTTGCTGTAACAACGTCATTAGTCAAAAATCGCAGCAAACGAGCGATATGAAAAATGATAACAATTGTAGAATTTTTTTTAAGTTTCTGCTAAATTTAATGATTACTTTTTGGAATCCAATATACATATAGTAAGTAGACTTATGCACACCTAGTCCAGTGAAAGAGCGAACATAATAAAGATTCAAATCTTAATTAGAGTGGCATAAATAAATAGGGATTTCTTTGAAACCGATCTCGCTTAAAAACTTTTGTTTGTATGTTTGTTTTTCATTCATATTTACAGAAAAAAAGGGTTTTATTTTTCTCTAGAAAAATGTTTGTGTGTGTTTTTTTTCGAAGAATATGTTCTTGTTGTTGTTTTTAACATAACAAGAACAAATATAAGGTTTCGTTTTCAAAGAACACAATTTTCAGTCACACATGCCGATATGATTAAATTAAATGTCTGCCTAGTTTCTTTTCGGGTTCTCAATAAGTATGTAATAACAAAAAACCTAAAATAATGTTAAAAATAACAAAATTGTTTTTTTTTTGCCCATATATTAGTGAACCATACGTGCATATATGCATATATACATATATATATGTGAAACGATCAATCAAACTGTCAATCACAAATGAAGTTATGTGCATAAAAAGATTGATTGAATAGAGCAGAAAGTTTAAGACAAAAAAAAAAAAAAAAAAGGAAAAGAAAATGTTTATATAGTATTAGTATATTTGACAAGCTGTCCTAAAATGACATTTTGAAACAAATAAATCATAAATGCGAAAAAACGAAGAGTTTAAGAAAAATACAGTTTAAGGCAAAACGACGAATATTTATTAAGAAATTTATTTTAAAATTTAGGTAAATCTTACCCCGGTATTTATAAAAAATAAAACAGTTTTATAAATTAAACAAATTTTCAAATAGAATACCTACGCTTCACAAACCTTTTTTAAACGTCTATTATTTATTAAAAATAGGACCGTTTTTTGTTATAGAATTTATTTTTTTTTTATGTAAAATTAAAATATTTCATTTTTCTAATTGTTTTCTTCTATTTTACAGTTTGTTGTTTTTGTTTTGCTTTTTTATTGTATTTGCTTATTACAAAAAAATCATCTGGCATCACTACTGTCTAGCTCTCAATCTTTTTATATGCACAGCGGACAGAGTTATCAGATAAATTTGTTACGACTTTGACATTTTCATGGTAAATATTTTATTTCTTTGTAAATATTAAAAACGTCCCAGTTTGGATAAAAACTCTGACATTTTTTTTGTAGAGAATTATTGGGATGTTGTAAACCTACCGTCTTAAAATTTGTCTATAGGCCTCATTAGTTTTTACTTTTCGTTGCCGTTCAGTGTCCTTCTTTTTGAAGCAAACTGCTTTTTCTGTGAAAGGAATCAGCTGTTTTAACGAAGAAAATTTTTGAAATTGTGGAAAAAAACTTTTCGTCAAAATTAAAAAATTAATATTTTGTGTCAAGATGTATTTAAAAAAAAATCTTTCATTAGAACAAATTTTTCTTGATTTAAACAAAAAATTAAAATTTATACATACAACATACATACGCACTTTTGGCTCTCACTTGAGGCCGTTTTCACAATCACACAAGTCTTACGTATTTTGACAAAAGGCATCTCTGATATAATTATTGTTTGAAAATTTTCAAAAACAATAACAACTTATCATGACAGGGTTGTATTCTTTTTTTTAAATAAGTAAGACTTGTGTGAAAGTGTAAAGCTGGAGGTCCATACCACGCGTTTTCGCCTCCACGCAGTGCATGCTTTTCTAACCTTACTTGCGTTCTACGTTTCAAGTTACATGCAACGCTTTTTATGCAGCAGCAGCACACGTAAAAATAAAATTTAATTTGTCAAATTCAGCTAACTTGTTCGAACGCTGCTTGTGACGCTTACAAAAGTAGAAAGTAAACCTACTTTTCGCCTCAAGGCATCTACGCTTTTGTGCATGTAACTTGCTACGTATAACTACATAGATTCTACTTTTTTGACAGCTGCGTATGCAGCGAAAAAGCGAGTAACGCGTGGTATGGACCTCCAGCTTAAAGCAGCTATTAATGTTGAATTCTATTTTAAGCATATTTGTCTGCAAACAAAACGAAAAAAAGAAAACAAACCAAACATACAAAATTTAAATTGAACATAAACAAAACAGCTGAGTCATAACCGAACAGATGGTACAAACTAATTTTGCCTTATGACATGAAACTTTATATGTATGTAAAAGTTATTGTTTCCAAATTTTATTTCTATACCTATAATTATATTTTATAAAGTAAGGGCATTGAAAGATATTTTCTGGAGTGGATTTTACATGGGTAAAAGAATTGAATGAAATTTGAATCAATTTAAACGAATAAGGCAGAAATGAATTTAAATTCGTTTTCCAAGTCCAATGAATTTGTAGAATGAGTTGCAATTCGTTTTCAATTCAAAAGAATCTGTAAAATGAATTGCAATTCATTTCCAATTCAAATGAATTTGTTAAAGTGAATTGCAATTCATTTTACAGATTCATTTGAATTGAATTGATTTTGAATTCATTCGAATGAATAAGAACAATGAATTGCAATTCAAATGAATGAAATCAAAACTGAGTTGCAATTAGGCTTGCCATTTCTATTTTGAGAAAAAGAGGACGCCAGCATAAAAAATGTAGGACATTTGTTCGAAAAAAAGAGGACACTTTTAAACAACCTAATATTAATAAAATTAACGACGGCATAAAAATTAACAACCAAAATTTGTTTGTACACAAAAACTTAATTTGGGTAATTCCATCTCAAGTCGACCAAGAGTGGGACTAGACCCCTTGCGATTTGAATGTAATTTAGCGAGAGGGTTTATTTGATCCCATAAAGAACATATATCAACGAAAAACAATTTTTTAATTTTTTTTGTTAAAAGTTGTCATATTCAAATTGTCATAACTAAAAAACTACTTTACATACGAAGATGATTTTTTGTCAGTTTAAAGAGAATACTAGAGGCTTGAATAAATATATTGAAAAAAATGTCTATCCATATTACATTTTAAAAATGGACTAAGTCAAAACCCTATTTTTTTACTGAATTTTTTTATATAATACTTCAAACTGTTTTTTAAAAATCCTAAAACTTTGAAGGATGTGCTTTTTTTTTAGATATGATTTTTTTTTTCTTTCCAAAAGTAATCTTAAAATAAAATTTTAATATAATCATTTGAGCAAAAGTAACGACATTGATAAGGTTGCTTTTGCTTATTTGTTGCATTTTTTAGGGAGCTCCATTTTGGGCACATTCAAAGAAGAGTACTCTTTTTGTCACGTTACGTCCCCAAAAATTAAATCATAACTATCTTAAAAAAAAACCCGTGCACCTAAATCTTTTTTTTAATGAATTTTGTGAACTGTGATTTAAAGTTTAAATGCAGGAACAAATTTTCAATGAAGGTGTAAAAAGCCGGACAACCCCGGACACTTGATGAAAAAGAAGTAGGACTGCCACGGATACCCAAAAAAAGAGGACGGTGTCCGGGGAAAAGAGGACGGATGGCAACCCTAGTTGCAATCAATCAAATACAAGAGCAGATCTAGGGGGAATTACTTAAATTCACTATTTTTATTGCAGTTGGAAGTTTTCAATACAAAAAGTAAAGAAATTTTTCAATTGTAGTAAAAGTAGTAAGAATTTCGAGTAAACGAACACAGCTTTTACAGCAAAAAATGTTGTTGAGATTTAGGCCCGATTTCACATTTTACCGATAGCTAAAGGTAGGATTTTATCGGCCGTATAAGAAGTGTTTTATTATTACAATTTTACTTTAACCTGCCAGGTTGGATGAACCATATTTTACTTTATCGCTCACTTTAGTTTAAAGTAAAGTTTTAATAATGGAACACTTTTTTAAGGCCGGTTAAAGTCTACTTTTAGCTACCGGTAAGTTGTGAAAACGGGCCTTAAAGTTGCTAAAATCTTTAAAATTCGAATAAAAAATTTAAAAAAAAGAAATTTTCCACAATATACAAATATGAGATTATTTAAACAAAAAATTATACTTTTAGTAATATTTTCACACTATTTAATAAAAATAAAAATTTAAGTTTCTTTTAGAAAATAAACAAAATTTTTCCATTTTGATACGATTTTCGCCTTTACATAATAATTTAATTCCTATTCTGCCACTACCTGACAATTTCATTCCAATACAAAATCAATTCAAATTTCAATCAATTTAATTCAAATGAGTTGGAAATGAATTGCTACTTCTTTTTTCTAATTCATTTGAATTAATTCAAAATCAATTCAATTCACTTAAACAAATTCATTTGAATTGGAAACGAATTGCAATTCATTTGAATTAAAAATTAACTGCAATTTATTTTTACCAAATTCATTTGAATTGACTCAAGTTTCATTAAATTAATTTTTTGTGTGAAAGTAATTCATTCAAAATTTCATTTACAGCTCTGTAAACGAGTAATTTTTGTAAAAATCTTTATACCTTTTTTATAATCATAAAAATAACTTCAATCTTTTAAAAGCTTCCAAAAACACTTTATCATCTGTCAACAACATAATTGTAAGAAGTTGCAACACCAACCAACCCATTGCACTACAACTCCTACATTTGTTTGAATGAAAAAGAAAAACGTTTTTAAAAGTAATTATAATTCAGTGATATAAAGTGCTGTCCTTACGTACTCACTGACAACAACTTACATACTCAAACCTCTCTGTCCGTTTTTCCATCTATCAACTTAACATTGTCGGCTTTCACTTATATTATTGAAGTGTCGCTTTTTTTTAAGTGCACCACTATCCACCATTTAAGTGGTTTTTAATTGATAAAAGTCGAGTGTAAAATAAAAAATATTACAACTGTTTTTTTTTTCATTTAATTCCCACGCTTTTTTTAAATATTTTTTCTTGGTATAGATATAAGAGAGTGCACATTTGTTTGTATAAAAATGTGCTAATCATTGGTCATTGACTTTATGTTAGTTACCTATTAAATATTATTTATTTGTTTTTAGCTTTTTCAATTGTAAAAAAAACATTGTCTGGGCTTTCTTAATTAAAAAAAATTTTGAATATGGAATTCATGTTTTGCATTACTCTGCTAAAATAATTTCTAAGATTTTTTTTTTTTTTTTTATCGAAATCCAATTTTTTCTACGCATAAAGTAGTTAATAAAAAACAAACTGTAAGTCTGGCAACAGAGTTCGTTCCAGTGTTGCCAATTTTTCCATTTGGTATTCTTTTAGGAATCATGTTTTTTTAAGATTTCCGGGAATCCCCGTAAATGATATAAAAAATTGTTGCGCTCCCGCGGGAATTAATAAAGTCGGAAACATTATAAACTGTAAACATAAGGTATCTGGCAACACTGTTAATTAAGAGTATTGCTCCAGGGGTGGATAAGTTGACATGGTTCTAATATGCCATACAATTTTTTGCACCAAAATGTCTAAACTGTTCTAAGAACTTATTTGTGAAGTTTCTTAGACGTAATAGTTAAGTTTTAAATGTTTTATATCATTTTCTAAAATAAAATTATCCCATTTGCCTTCCAATAATTTTTAATAAATAGTTCTTTTGAACGTTTTTAACTCTTTAATAAAAATATTGAGTCATTTTACTTAAAATGTAACGATTTAGAAAATTTTCTTCTTTATTAACCAAACCGCTTCTTTGCCAACTCAATTTGTTTGACAATTCATATGACAGATTTTTATCATTGAAAATAATTTAACTTTATGTGTTTTTGTAAAAATGGTTTTTCTCATACCCTCCCGTTCTAAAGGGATTATTGTATATTTTCCGCCATTCTATCAGTTAGGCATTTACATACATGTTTAACCTTTCACTTCCGTAAACACATTAAAACACACACACAAAAGTATTTGAAAATTGTTTTCTAAAAAGTCAAAATGTTAGGCCATATTAGAATTTATTTTTAGTGCAAAAACAGCCAATATTTGTATGTGTATATTTCCGCGTACTTTAACACTTTACTGTCGCCTTTGTGTGCACACACTCGAGTTCACTTGGATTTACTCAGTATGTTGTACTTAAATTTGAAGGAGGTTGGGGATGAGAAGCTAAATTGAAATGTTTGTAAGTGTTAGATACTTCAGTGGAGAACATTCAGGAGTGAAGTAGGTACATGTTTTAGTCTTCAGCAGAGTTATAAAGGTGGGAAATGTCAAAGAAAAGTAGAAAAAAATTGCATGGAGTACTTTAATTATGTTTTGAAAATGACAATTTTTTAGCCATTGTTTCCAAAAATGTTTTGTTTTTTCTTAACTTAACTTTCTAAAATAATGTGGAACCTTTTTGTACATATACACAAGTATGTATATGCATCCGAGTGGGTCTGGCAGCCAATTATTTTTTGGATGGTATTTTGACATTTAGGTTAACTAAATACTCGGATGCGTATACCTGTTAAGTGTACCCTAGTAAGATACCAGTTTTGTCAGAGCTGTGTGAGCAGTGTTGCCAATTTAAAAGATAAACTTAGCTTTTTTTTATTTGGCATAACCATGAAAAATAAATTTGATAAGTTTTTGAAAATTTTACACCAATAATAAAACTTTTCTAGATTCGTATATGCGATCGACTTGTTTATGCGTTTTTGCAATTTAATTTTGTTCTTAACTAATGACCGCCGTGAAATGAATTTAATATATACAAATAAAAACAAATCGTCAGCTCAGAATTGGTTTGGCGCATATTATGGTAATTATTTTTCTGAGCTGACGAAATATTGATCGTGCTTTTAAAAATAAAGATAACAAAGATGACAGATTATGAAAAAAGATTACAGAAAGAGGACACAAATTTTATAGATGACAGCCATATAAAATAGATAATTGTCCTCTTAAAAAGAGAACGTATGGTCACGTTACATATATTGAAAGTGTCAACATTTTTATACAATTATAAAAGCAACCAAAATAATCTCAGAAAATTTTCATGTTGAAAAATTTCAACTGAGCTAGTATTACCATGTAAAGATGCCTTAAGCGATTATTAAATTTAGCAGAACTGATATGTTTTAATGTTCTTCCAAACACTATTCAGATGCACTTTGTTCTACAAAATCTTGTTTCGAATGTAATTTTGAGAAACACCTCGTATACAAACACTTTGAACATGCTTAACACTATTTCCGTTTTGAGGTTTGATATTTAAATAAAATGTCATTTTTATTTGGAATCCAGTTTTTCGTATTTTTTTTTTATACACATTTTTGTTTAAATAAAATTTTCTATTCAATTCGTCACAGCATTTCAGCAGCATTTGTACATTTTAAATAGAATGGAACAAAGGAATTTAGACCGCTAAGGTGTCATTCATTTGCTCATGGCATTCATTCATGCATTCAACATACAAAAACTACTACAAAACCCTAGTGACAAAATTCATTTTCTAAAAAAAAAACAACAAAACATTTGATAAAACTACTTTACACAATCGCCAATACAAAAAGTGTAAACCACTTTTTTGGGTGGGGCTCAACAAATATGTCGTACTTACAACAATGTTGTTCAACCAATTCATATGTTCGTTTGTATATGGATGAATGTAAAATGTAAAGTTTGAAAATAAGTAAGTTTGTGTGTGTGTGTGTGAGTTTATTTCATTGTAAAAATTGGTGTGGCAGCACTAATGATTGTTATGGTTTCGTTTGTTCGACTAATACAGCCTGTATTAGACATCTCAATGGGGATTTAAGTTAAAACTGCTTCCTGTCGTCTACATATAACAATAAAAACTAAAAATTTCTATGTAAATTTATACAAACATAATTTGTGTTATAATAAAAGTTAAAGGGTCTTTGGAGTTTAGAATATACATACACAGAAAAAAATAATTTTCATATTTGAATAGGAAAATCGAATATTTGATTAAAAAATTTTTTAATTTTCTGCGATGACGATTTTGCAGTACATACTGATAAAAAATTTTGTAGGTATAATTATTGAATATTTAGTCAACAACCAAGTTTAATGAGTTGTCTAAAATAATTTTTTTCAACAAAATTTTTACGTGATTTGTTAAAACAAATTGTTGAAAATGTTGAGTAAATCAAACAAAATTTTTATCGAATCTTTATTCATTTATTTATTAATTATGATCTGCTTAATTTCCGATTTTTATTCTTTGATGAATACACTAAAATTTATTGTGGGGGGATAAGCTAGTTCCTATAAGCATTTCGCTGGTTGCTTCGGCCAGATCATCAGGACACCTTTTTCCAAAGACTTTGGAAAAACTAAAGATATTATACAAATAAAACTGTAAAGCGAATGAGAGTTATGAGCTGTCAAAAACTGGACAAGAGTTGTAAAAATACTTAACTTTGATTCAAATATATTTTTTTTTGAATATGAAGAAATATTTAATTATTTCATTATTAAATATGTTTTATTGAGTACTATTTTGTAAAGTGTTAATTTAATAAATTTTTTTATTGAATCAAATAAAAAGTTTGTTGACCTAAAATTTTATTTTTTAACAAAAAGTGTTGTTAAAAATTTTCTTGGGATATTTTTTTCTGTGTATACCACAAAGTAAAAATTAATATTTTTTGTAAAAATTATCTCGTTAACAAAGATTGTATACCAATATTTAGTTTAAGAAGTTACTTAATTTATTTTTTAAAATAAATTTGATGTTAATATTAAATATAATTAACATTTTTTTTTAAATAACTGTTGAGTTGTTAATGGATAATTGACAAACATTTTATTCTCACACTCTTTACCACTGTCTAAAGCAGATGCAAATGTCAAGAGTATAAGTGAAACTAGCAGTGTTAAATAGTCTTAAGGCCCAACTATAATATGCATGAGCTAGCTTAAGTTACTGTCAAAAATTTACGAAAAGCCTCTCAAAAGCAGGGTTGTGAACTATTTTTAATCAAAAAGCGCCGTGCACCCAATCAAAAAGCGCTAAAAAGCGCTAAATAATATTTAAATAACAAACTTAATGAAATGTTTAAGAACCAAGTTTTATTAATTACACTGGCTCTCAAAAAAAAATCGTTTTAATTAAAAATATATAAAATACAAGATATTACAGCGTTAAATTCAAATCCGTTTTCAGTTTTTTCTATCATGTCTAGTTTTTTTATGCGTACCTGCGAAATGCAGGTTTATTATGAATAAAATATGACATGAAATCATGAAGATCCGTAAACAAAATGTTAACTAGACGTGATTGAATAAACTATTTGGATTCAGCACGGTAAAGTCAATTAAATCAAGTTCTCTACCCCGATTTTTTTTTTTTTTTTGTTTTTTCAGAAAAAGTAAAGTAATATAATCTCAAATATACACGGAAAAAATTATTTACTAAATCACCAGAAAATATGACTTGAACCAAGAAAGTCTTGCACCATTCTCATCCAAGCCAAAATTTTCTTATTGTAAACATGTGTTAAAGCAAAAAGTTATAACTCAAAGCGAACTAAAATTTACTTAAATACAACTAAAAAAAAAATCCATTTTAATTCTTTAGTTACTTAAATCAAGTTTTCGTTGTTTTTTAAAAAAAGCCTGAATTTTTTCATAAAAACGTGTTGCGCTAGTTAGTTTAAGAAAACTTAATATAAAAATAAGAAACTTTTGACTGATTTGTAACCATGTCGTACCAAATAAAAATTTATTGAATCAAACCAAGTGTTCTTGCGCATTTTCTGAAAAATTTAAAAAAATCACTTGCATTTGTTTTTTGATGCAAGAAATTCGATTCTATTAAAAAATCAAGAAAATCAGACTAATATTAAATAAATGCCGCTTGATTTCAGAATATCTTTATTGTTTTTAATAAAAATAAGCTACTTTTCTATTTCTTGTTTTAAGAAATTTTTGATCATATATTAAAAACGCGAATTTTTTAATCATGAGAAAATGTTTCTTTATTTAAGAAAATTTTTCTAAATACGAACAAAATAATTTAGAATCAAGAAATTACTTTTGGATTTTCTTCTTTTAAGATATGAAATGCAACAAGGAAAAGTTCTTTCCTTGTATAGTATGCATTTCAGAGTAAAGAATTTAATAAACGGAAACAAAATTTGGTTTAATGTGTCTTGATTTTAATGTATGCAAATAAAAGTACAAAAATGTTGGGTATCAATAAAAGCGCTAATTTAGCGCTCTTTTTAAAAAAAGCGCTAAGGAAAAAATATGCGCCTTTCCGACAGGTAAAAAGCGCTAAATCTAGCGCCAAAGGCGCTAAATTGGCAACTATGCTCAAAAGCATTTAAAAAAAATAAAAAAAACTTCTGATTCTGATTTCGCACTTTGCTTAAGCAAATAACAATTTCAAAAAATCAGAGGATTTTGTTATTCGTGCTTAATTCCCAGTTTTTATTATTGATAAAAACACTTGAAATTTATTGTTGATGGGATAAGCTATTCCTATGCGCATTTCACTGGTTGCTTAGGCCAGATCATCAGGAAACTTCATCCATAAAGATTTTGGAAAAACTAAAGATATTAAACCAAATAAAACTGTTAAGCGTATAAGACTTATAGCAACAGTTCTACTTGTAACAATATCAAAGCTTAAACAAAACACATCAACAATAAACAGTGGGTTTATCTCATCTTACATTCCCCACTACAATTAGTTGAAATTCTCTCAACATTAATTGTAGTTGTAAGTAGGTTAAGAAAAACAAAATAAAAAACAACAACAACTTTACAAAAGATGTTGTCAATTAAGTGTTTTTTAAGGCCGTGCACTTGCCTGTTTATTATCAAAAAGTAATTTCAATTTTTGGGAATACAAAATATTAATTTCAAAAGATTTTGTTATTCGTGCTTAATTCCCAGTTTTTATTATTGATAAAAACACTTGAAATTTATTGTTGATGGGATAAGCTATTCCTATGCGCATTTCACTGGTTGCTTAGGCCAGATCATCAGGAAACTTCATCCATAAAGATTTTGGAAAAACTAAAGATATTAAACCAAATAAAACTGTTAAGCGTATAAGACTTATAGCAACAGTTCTACTTTGTGTTTTGTTTAAGCTTTGATATTGTTACAAGCAGAACTGTTGCTATAAGTCTTATACGCTTAACAGTTTTATTTGGTTTAATATCTTTAGTTTTTCTAAAATCTTTATGGATGAAGTTTCCTGATGATCTGGCCTAAGCAACCAGTGAAATGCGCATAGGAATAGCTTATCCCATCAACAATAAATTTCAAGTGTTTTTATCAATAATAAAAACTGGGAATTAAGCACGAATAACAAAATCTTTTGAAATTAATATTTTGTATTCCCAAAAATTGAAATTACTTTTTCAAAAAATTTAACAAAAGGTTTCATTAAGTTCAATTTGGTTTGGCAGCTACGATTTACATGTAAAGTTGCTTAAGCGAGCTTATGCATATTATAGTTGCGCCTTTTTTACATTTCTAGCAACTCGATTTTAGTTAATACTTTAATTTATCATCCGATTGTCAAAAAACACTTCTCCAGTTTTTCTGTTTAACTTAAATATCAAAGTAATTGGGAATTCAGCACGACAAACAAAATCTTGTAATTTAAATATCAATATTAAATATTTAGTGCTTTAAACTCTTTTTTAATTTTTGTATTTTGCTACAATTAAGCCATTGCTGGCATTAATATTAACCCATCCATAAAGAAGTTAACAACATAATTGTAATATTGTAACTTGGTTTTTGTTTTAAAATTTTTTTTTCTATCTTTTATTGGGTAATAACTGTTGGAAATAAATTTCATGACAATTTGTTAACTACAATACCATAAAGGCAAAAAAACTTAGTATGTATGTAACATTAGGAAAATGTTAAATAAAGAAATAAAGTTGTTAGCAATAGGAATTGTAATTGTATCTCCTCGTTGTATACATAAAATGAAAGTAGGTCAATTAAAGGTTTCTTGAATCAAGATGTGCTTAAATTTATTCAACTGTAAAGTTCTTAAAAAAAAAATAACAAAAGGAGGAACTAAGTAAATATCAATGATAGCAATTCTGTAAAATATTCTTAACAATTCTTGGTAAAATATTAAAATAACAAGTAAATCTGAAATCCCTTTTAGTGAAAAAAAAGATTGTACAAGTATTAAAAGATATAAAAACAAATGATTTAAAAAAAAAAATATGTATCCTGGCAACAGCTGTTAAATTTTTGTTTGTGTGTGTGTGTGTTACCTATGGAAAACAATAAAAACCGGAGCATGAGAGCAGAAAAAAAAAGAAAAACAATTCAAACCATAACAATAGAATTTTGTTGGAATGGCAAGGTATAAAACACCATTTTTTTCGGCTTGATCTTTTGTGATTATGAAGGTATAAACATCAGACACTCGTTTAACACAGTGTTAACAGGAAAAATCTTAAAAAACTGTAATTCATTTAAGTAATATTTACAAATTAAAAAAATAACTTTTAGTAAAG
Organism: Pollenia griseotomentosa; assembly: GCA_963931875.1. Lineage (NCBI taxonomy): Eukaryota > Metazoa > Arthropoda > Insecta > Diptera > Polleniidae > Pollenia > Pollenia griseotomentosa. The sequence goes on along the minus strand of OZ007562.1, from coordinate 5,636,545 downwards.
CAGTGCTTTGGGTTGTATAGTTGACAAAATATATTATAATAGGAGTTACCACGAACAAATTATCTGGCAACCTTCTTTATTATACAGTTAAGAACATGAAATGAGCAAAGACACTGTAGCCAAACTAATTATTTTATTTGGTACAGGATGGAGCAGAATTATTTATGCGATTATTATTTTATTTTTTTTTTTTTAAATACAGTATATTATTGCAATTAGCTTTGAAAAATGATATCCTGTAAGTGATGTCAATTTTCTGCTTCGCACATACGCGCTCTTTTTAGCATATTTTCCATAACTTTTCGCACAATTTCGGGTATATTTATTTTTGTTCGATTCTATAGTTATTTATATTAAATTCCCTAAGAATTCTTCACAAAATGCTGAAAAAACAATGAAAATATAATGAATAACAAAGCTATAAAGAATTCAAACCATTTAGCCAATTTTGCGCCACCCTGTATTTCACACGTCCAAAACAAGTCATTTTAATAATATTAATCGGGTTCAATTATTTTTGTACGTTGTTCGATCGTGTAATGATTCATAATTAATTCCCCAAGTCTCCTTCACAACATGCTGAAAAAAAAACAAAGAAAGAATAATAATTAAAAAAGAATTCATACCATATAGCTCATTCTGCGCCACCCTTGAAAACAAAACATTTGAACGTAAGTTTTAACTAGGGGTGGAATGTGTGTTTAAGGCTAGATTACACTATCTCACAAGTCTTACGTATTCCATAATACTTTGTGATCTAATTTAACATGACAGTTTGTGTTCACACCATCACACAAAGTATAAACACTCACACATGAAATAAAATGCAACCCTGATCCAATGAAAAGTATTATTGCTTAGAAATTTTTCAAAAAACGATGAAGTCGTAGGGGATGGCAAACTTTTTTCATAATACTTGTCATTTTCGTGACACATTGCATTCACACTATCACACTTTGTCATATTACTTGAGTTTTTGAAATGTATTAATACAAAGTATAATAGTGTAATCTAGCCTTTAGCAAATGGGAAAGCGAATAAATTTTAAAAAAGCATATTCGATTATGTACTCACAATACGTTCAAAATTCTATGTAAATACAATTTTATTTATGTTAATTTTATCATAATAATCAAAGGATATAGCGCTGTAGGAACTGTCAATAGTATATCTGTACTGATTTAGACTTGACTGTGTCACTAGTACTACTGACTAACTGTAGACCAGACAATGCTTTAAGCTTTACACATTTAAACTGTGTCATTACTGACTAACCTTAGAACTATTGACTAGGTAGTTCGTGTGAGACCATATGGAGTCATTAGAACCAGAGATGCATCAGCACATTTTAAAAGTTCTAGTGTACATTAAATCGAAATACCATCTGCATATATTTTGGTCCAATAACATAAAAAGAACCTTAAATTATTTAATAATAAAATCCAAAATTTCACTATAAACTGTTGCATCCTTTAAACTAAATTACCAATAAAATAATAATTTACCATATAGTTTCCATAATAATCGAGAAAAGGGCGACTTATGGTGTTTTCTTTTCTACAAAAAAAGAGGTCAATTTTAAACTGTGATACCAAAAGAAAGAAAGTTCATCTGTAATATATTTTATTTTATTTTATTATTTATTTTTGTGTTTTATGTGGTACTTGTTGTATTGTTTAAAAACAAATTTATTTAAAATTATAATGTATATATTCAATAAAATTTAAATCCCTGAGGAAGTTAAAAAAATCTCAACGAAACGTCGGAGGAGTAAAATTATGAATAAATAGTCTTTTATTTTTCATTTACTGTGACCTTGAAAGCCTGACTTAGATAATTCTAAGAAAAAACCACATAATTATAGATAAGGTCGATAAAAATTATACTAAATTGTGACATTTTATTTAAAAAAAAAAATGCAATTTGGTGTCTGTTTCTTAAAAATGTTGCTCCCGAAAAGGGTGGCTTGTTTTATTCTAAAAAACTCATCCTTTTCGGGAGCAAAATTTTTAGGAAACAGACTTCAAATTGCATTTTTTTAAAATAAAATGTCACATTTTTTGTAGAAAAGAAAACACCATTAGAGTCACTTGATCCCAGGTTTCCTGTAGGGCTTAAATAGTTTTTAAATGCAAAAATGCTAAATCCAGCAGCCGCTTAAATTTTTAAATTTTGTATTCTCTAAGGCATTTAAGCGATAGAGATTAAGCTTTAGCTAAGCAAATTACAGAATACGGCTGCTGTAAATCAAAATAATAAACAAAAAAAATAAACAATTGCACTTGTAATAATTAAATTAAAGATATAAGGTTTTATAACAATTTAAAATCGCTTTATAACAATTTAAAAACTAGTGGCAACCTTGTTTAATAAGATGTTTCGAAGAAAAAAGAAAGTACAGTGTGGCGCATAAGTAACGTTATGATATATTAATTAAAGAATTTTTTTCTTTCTGATTTTATTGAACGTTGGCATTAACATTTTGATTATAGTTTGGAAATATGTTTACATTTTGTTTTAAAAATTACATCTTTCGAATAGTGCTCATTGCTTGCTTCGTCCTGACATGCTCTTTTTAGAGCATTTCCCATAACTTTTCTTAAAAATTCAGGTCCCAGCGCCCTCACTTGTCGGATATTTGCCTTAAGCTGTTGGATGGTTCTTCGATTATGGACATACACCCTACCCTGTCCTTTACGCAACTAAAAAAAATTTAGGAGCAGTTAAGTCGGGCGAATGCGGTGGACAGTTAAAATCAGAAAAACGCGATATCATTCGATCGAGAACAATTTCGCGGAGGAGATCAATAGTTGGACGAGCTGTGTGAGCTGTGGGCCTTAAAAAATTTCAACCATTGCCCGGTATTGAATGTCATTCACAATAACCGCAACTTGTTGTGTCGTTTTCTAAAAAATATAGTCTATAAAAATACATTTGCATCTCATAGACTTTTTACACTAATCAACATCTAACATCTTCCACAAAAGATTTAGAAGACATCTAACATCTACCATCAAACACAAATTTCTATCAAAGTAATTTGCGGGAATACAAAATTTATCATTAATAAGATTTCTGTATGACGTGCTAAATTCCCAATTTTTCATATTTGATAAATACACTGAAATTTATTGTTGAGGGATAATTCTTCGCTTTAGGGTTTTATTTGTATATTATTTTTAGCTTTTCTAAAATCTTTGGCAAAGGTTTCCTGATGAGCCGGCCTAAGCAACCAGTGAAATGCGCATAGAAGCAAGCTTTTCCTCAACAATAAATTTCAGTGTATTTATCAAATATGAAAAATTGGGAATTTAGCACGTCATACAGAAATCTTATTCATGAAAAATTTCTACCATCAAACAAAAATGTCATCATTTTTGAAAAAAAATATTTAAAAAAAACTGTTTTTTACAAAAGTGCCAAAATTTAAAAAAAATATTAAACAAAAAAACCTTGTAAAAAAGGATAACTCGACAAATCAAACGTCTTTTGAAAGTGATGCCACAATAAAAATTGATTTTTTTGACACTTTTCTAGTGATGACACTAACGAAAGATGTAGAATGAAATACAGTGAGATAGGAACATCTTGTAAAGATGTTGATGTTTAGGGAAGACGTTAACATCTTCGCAAATTGATGGTAGGTGTTAGATGTCGATCAGTGTAAAAAGCCTATAAGGCGGTTCATTTAATATTCAAAAATTTCTAAAGTTTATCAAAATCAATTCTAAAACAAAACAAAAGTAAAAACGTAAACAAAAAATTTATTCACTTATTTAATCACATCGTTACTTATCCGCCACTCTGTATGATTGTGTTTAGTTAGAGTAATTCACTATTTAAACAAAGAAATTGAAGAAAAACATCCCAGAAATCGCATTTTAGTAAAATATTTAAAAAATAATATTATCAAAGTTCCAAAGGACGAGAAATTCAAGCTCCAAAGGACTAGAATTTAAAATTTTAAAAATCGTTTAAGTCGTGTATAATTTTTTAAGAAAATTCCAATATTTTCTTACATACAAATTTGTATAAATTTTTAAAAAATTTTTTTTTATTAATGATTGTAATATTTTCGAGTCAGAAGTGTACCTTTCTTTATCCCAGGCCTATTTTTGCAACCATTGACAACTGATTTAACAGTGTGTGTGTATGTCTCTTTGCGTGAGTTTTGTATTGTACGTGTGCGTATCTAAATGTATTTGTAGTAACCATGGTAATGGCATTACAACGCTAAATAAAGAAACTCATCTTTTTTTTCTTTTGGATATTCAATAGTATGAGTATTCCCTCCCACATAAAATCAACCAGAATTTATTGTTAACAACAAAAATATTGCATATACAGTTAGAGACAAAAGACATTAGTTTGTACATATGGTTGGAAAAAACGTGCTTGGCATACTTCATGGCAGATTAATTTCATTATTTTTATACTGTTTGTTGCTTTAATTTTTTATTTTATTGCCAATCTCTTGTAGCAGCCCTTAACATAGACAATAACAAAATCTTTTAACTTTTGGATTGAAATTGTCTGTAAAAAGCTGTACATTTATTATTATTTCCTATCAACATCATAATCATCTACAGTGCTGTCTTAATCATGTCGATTAAAAAAAAAAAACTTAACCTTTACACATGATCCCTGTACCCTATACCAAATTACTAACAAAAAACTTTATTTCCAACAAATGCCATTATGATAAAACTTCATTGTTTTACGCAGATGCGTAAAAGGAATAATAATTTCTAATTTTCCCTAAACAAAACTTAAATGTCTACTTATTTTCTACATTAAATGACATAAATATTTGGATTTTCATAAATGTCCAATATAGAAACGCTTGCAAATAATAGGAAATGAGTATCGAGGTGATAGTAAGTAATAAATTTAAATGTTTTGTTGACTTGACGTGTTGAACACTTGCAGAATCTGGATTTTGTTATTGTATTAGTGCTGTTACCCAGCGGGAAAAAGAAGGAGTATGAAGGCCTTCTAGAAGGCCTCTGTACCCCTTCTTTTGGATGTACAAGGCCTTCCGCTCTCGTTTCTTCAGCAGGTACATAAGAAGGGTAACGGGACCAAAAAAAATTGATATTGCTTTTGCTTGTGCAAAAAAACAATACAAAAAATGTTACTCCCTTCTCATAGAAGCGAGTGTGGAAGGTGTATCTTATCTTTTATACGAAAGAGCCGAGTTCTTATATGAGGCCTTCTTTAGCTGTAAGATAAGAATAGTATGTAATTGAATCTAAAAATCTTTTAAGCAGGCCTTAAAAAAGGCCTGAAGTAAGAAGGTCTTCTGAGTTTTCCCGCTGGGTAGTTTCACTCTCACATCCAGAGCTGCCGTTTTTGGTTATTTCTAACCAAAATTGGTTTTATTTTTTTTTCAATGTGGAGATGTGAATATTTTTTTCATTTTGGTTACTTTTTTCTAAAACAATAATAATCACGAACGAATATGTATTTCTTGATACAATTATTTACGAGCTCGAATAATTTGTACTGTGTACTACGATTTTTTCATTATTTGTTACCAATGAACGGAAGTTTTTTATAATCCCTTTCAAAACAGCAACCAAATAATTTTTTTAAGATTTTTGCTAAGAAAATATTGCCATTTGTGATTTTTATATTAAAAACGCCATGATCTGAAATCGTAAACAAATGAAGTTTTAATCAATGGAGATTTTCAATTATTATTTTTGAAATGAACGTAGTTTTTCTTGATTTTAAGAGAAGTAAATCGATTTTAGAAAATAACTGAAAAATTACACAATTTAGGTTATTTCTAGAAGTATATTTATATACATATTTGAAAATACACGTGGGAATTTTAAAGATTTTTTAAAATTACATTGATTTATTAATATAATATTAAAATTTATGGAATTTTCTTTAAGAAATAACTGTAAGTTTAAAGAAATTTGAAATTTTACTGTTTATAACTTGTCGGTATGTATATTTATTTAATGTTTTTTAACATAATTATTTTATAAAAAAACTTTTGACTGTCAGTCATATTCTTTTTCCCCATTGAATGTATGTAATGATATATTAGAACAATTTTTAAACATTTTTTATAATAAGAATTATAAATTTGAATTAAAATTTACACAAAACAGAAAAAAGTTTTTATAATATAACTAGTATTGTGGTTTTTATAATATTTTAGATATATGTAAATTAGAAAATATTTACATAAAATGCATTTTGCATATCGCCAATCGTTTTAAATTTCGCCAAAATAATCGCCGAACGTAAATTTCTATCGACAAAAGGATTAAGAAATCGCCACATTTGACAGTCCTGCCAATAACAGCTAAAAATCGGAAAACTATTATCCCTTTTTATTATTTATAACTGGCATATTAAAAAATATTCAACTCCCACTGGAGCATAGGGCGCCAATAAATAACAAAAAATTTTTTACGAAAAGAGTCTCAAATGAATAAAAACTTTTAATTACGTGAAACTTAATTTTATTATTTTAATATGTTTTGTTTTCTTGATTTATAATTATTGTTTTACTATAAAGTGCAAATAACCTTTGTGTTACAATGTATTACAATGATTTTAATGATTTTCTCAATTAATAAAAAACATTTTAAATTTGGTTATATTTTTTTACATTTGGTAACTTTTTCAAAAATTTTGGTTGTAAAAATTGTATTCGTTGTGGCAGCACTGCTCACATCCATTAACTCAAAGCTGCCATATTTAACTTAACGTTGTGCGTATATTAGATGTTTAAACGAGAATGTTAAGTTAACAATGACATTTAGTGTCATCATAAATTTTAGTTACACTTTGTATATATTTATGTACTTTTGCAAATAACGTTAAAAAAGGATATATTTTTTGAGTTTTATTTACTTAAGGTTTAATATATTTAATTATGCTATTTTGTGTTTATTTCTCTTATTTTTTCTTTTAGTTTACTTAGTAAATTATGTCCATTTAATTTCTTTTTATGTTTTATGTCTAGTTGGAAAGAATAATATAAAATAAAAAAGTTTTTTCTTGCCATTTTATCCTTACTCATCATTTAATCATGGCACGTCTTCAAAATTGCCTCTTGGTAGAGCGCTGGCCTCATATATCTCCCATGACGTATTACTGTCAGTAATTCAAATGACTGAATAGCTGATGAATGACATCTTTGTGTGTACATTTACTATAGAGAACAAATGAAAGAAAAGTAGAATTTTAAACATACTGCTTTTGTAATTACTTTATGCTGCTACAGGCATTATAAATGTTGTTGATAATTTCCATATGAAAGGCATCTAAAAAAATAGGTTTTAAACGACTTAGGATAGACACTACTATAAGTGTTTTTCTAACTTTTTATTTATTTCAAAAATTTAAAATATGTTCTAAATTAAACTTTATGTTTTACAGTTAAAAATTTCTTGTTAAAAAAAAAAATTAAAAGTTTCTTAGTTAATTTAATAGATTTTGTTATTCGTGCTTAAGTCCCAATTTTTATTCTTGATTAAAGCATTGAAATTTATTGTGGATGGGATAACCTGTTCCTATGCGCTTTTCACTGGTTGCTTAGGCCAGATCGTCAGGAAACTTCACCCATAAAGATTTTAGAAAAACTAAAGTTATAAAAATTTTTTTTTTTGAAATTTTTTTTTTACAATTTTTTTTTTTATTTCGAAAAAATGTTTGCAGAAGTAACAGAAATCCTTTGCTATTGCCTTTAAAAAAATTTTATGATATAGGGAAAATTGATCGGGATCGAACAGAATACAGGTAGTACATATAAAAAAGTGTTATTGTTGTTACACAATCAGAAAAACGTATAGCTGCCCTGATTCATCCTTATCCGTTACAATACGTTCACACTAGCGTATTTTATAGTAGAATAAAGAGCTTAGACACGCGTTTACGCTTAACAGGTATATTGTGAATTCCACCTTAGAAGGGATTTTTAAATTTTTTTTGGTCTTTTTATTGTATTTGTTTTTATGACTCTAATAATATTCCATGACCCTATTGCTATGCAATACGTTGTTAAATTTGTGTCAGGTATTTTATAGCATATAAATAAAAGCATTTTAAGTTTTTTAATCCTTTTTATTCTACCTGTATTTGGTATGAAAAAAAGTATGAAACGGTTTAAAAGCAAGTGACATTCGGATGCAAACTCAGTGGATATAATATGTCTGAGTAATAACAAAGTTTTTCATAAACATGGAGAGCTTCAGCAATAAAGAATTGGCCGGAGAGTATTTTAGAAACAAAAACGAGGAAAATGTTAAAAATTACATTCGAAAAAAAGGAAACTTAAATTCCTATAGCACTGAAATACAATTGAACTTAGAAAATAAATTATCTGTTTTCTGTCAGCGATACAGGAAAGTTGATTACAGCAAAGATAGAGTTTATAAGAGCTTTGCAAACTGGTTAGAGACCGAACTTTCTGTCCAGATCGCTTTAGAAACTTCAAATCAAAACACACGTGGGAGACCACAAAAATCGCTGGACAACTGTAGCGATAGATCTAAGAGGCGAAAGCTTAAGGATATAAATAAAGAAATCGGATATGAAAATATTCAAGATACTTTCCTACATCAATTACGATCACAGAAACAATTGACAAAAGTGGATATCATTGAAAAAGTTGTTAAAGCTAGTCCATTGAGAACAAAACGGATTCTTAAAAGTATACCAACTCCGAGCGATGCAAAACAATTCACAAATGAGGAGGCATTAGCATTATTTCTGGATTTGAAATAAATTAACAACACAGCAATATATTCAGCTCAGATTGCGCGCGATTGAAAAAGGCTCAAATCTGTATCCAGCTTATCATCACATAACAGCTGTTTCGGCAGAGGTACAATCTCTACTGGATCACACAGCCGAACGCTTGCTACAATCAATAAAAGGAAATGAGTTAAAGAAATATGGAAACACAAAGTTAATTCGTTTTTGTAAATGGGGATGTGATGGTTCTTCCGGACAAAAACAATACAAACAAATAGTATGTGAAAATATTTCGGACTCAGATATGTTGATGGTATCATTTGTACCATTGCGATTAAAAAAGATTTTGGAAGATTCAGAGCCTTCGACTAGTACAACGCAAACAAAGGATATTTGGAAAAATGAGACACCATCTTCTACGAAATATTGCAGACCTATTAAATTTGAATACAAAAAAGAAACTCATGATGCCATTAACAAAGTAGTTAGTGATATCAAGGCCCAAATTGCAATACTACAGCCATTACAATTAGATTTAGATGGGCAGCAAATTGAAGTTATCTACAAATTAGTGCTAATAATGACAGATGGAAAAGTAGGCCAGGCTTTTACTAACACGAAGGCTGCATCCAGCTGCATAATATGCCATGCAACATCAAGCCAATTAAACCAAGTCCCGACAAAATCATTAGATAATACTGATGCATATGAATTTGGATTATCACCACTACATGCAAGAATACGACTTATAAAACACATACTTAAAATCAGTTATGATTTCGATTTCGGATCTTCAGGATCAATAAAAAACAACGAAACCAACAAGGAGTTAAGAAGTTCAAAAAGGAAGCACGTTCAAGATGAATATCGCAAATTTGGGTTGATTATAGATCAGCCGAAACAAGGATCAGACAATACAAATGATGGCAATACCGCAAGTAGATTCTTTTCAGATCCAGAAACAGCATCTGAAAAAACAGGTGTTGATTTTAACCTCATTTTTAGATTTAAAATAATCCTAGAAGTACTTGCGTGCAATGAAGAAATTTATTCTAGAAAATTTGGAGATTTTGCCAAGGAAACTGCAAAAATATATACAACCAAGCACCCATGGAGAAATATGTCTGCTACAGTTCACAAAATCCTTTATCATGGAGAAGATGTCATTAAATATCAGTTGGTGCCACTCAGGAAAAAAGGAATAAGGATTACAGAATTAATAGAGAGCACAATACTCACTAATGAAGATCTATTTAATATATTATTGGCAACGTCAGATCCGTTCATCTCCAGTATTCGAAATCAATGGAAAGTGGACCATCGGGATTTAGATGAAGAAATCAAAAAACTACTAAAGAACAGAAATAACACAAAACAGAATATGGAATATTTGCAGTCAATCTTTCAATTAAATGAACAATAATTATAATTCATTAGATCTAAGACAGACATTGCAATAGTAAAAAATAATAATAAACAGAACCTCACATTGTTACAAATTCTATTATAATATATTCCTGCTTTTATTTTTAAAAGGTTTTTTTATCCACATATGTAATAAACAAGAAATATTCAAAAAATAAATACCTATATTTTCGTATCAAAATTTAAAAAAAAATCAGAATTCAGCGGATTTATTTTGCAAAAATGTATTAACAAATTCTACAGCAAAAAATAATAGATTCTTCTTTAGTAATAGCAAGATTTTAGATAATATTTCTAAAGTTTTTTTAAGTGTAAACAAATTTGAAAGCAAAAAATTTTTAATTTTTTAGTAATAATAGCAAAACATCCAGTTGATTTTTTTTTTAATGTTAAAATTTTTTTTATAGTGTAAACATTTAATTTTTTTGAGTGTCCCATTATTACAAAAAATGTTAATGATTATTATTTAAATCCAAAAATGACATTTTTAAACATTTAAAACAAATAAAAAAAAATATTTCACGTTAAAGTTAAAAAAATCTAAAGTTCCAATTTGCCCTTAAATTTTCCAATAACTACTCAACCGATTTTAATGAAATTTAAAGTGAAGAAAAGTTTAAGAATCTATCTGTCGATTAAAAAAATTCACTAAAATATCTCCTTCGTTTCAAAAGTTACAGAATTTTGGCCGATGAAAAACCATTTTCAGCCACTGTGCGTTGGCAAAAAAAGTTTAAAAAAAATAACTCAAAAAGTAAATACGGAGATTAAATTTAATTTAATCGCTAATCTCTAACCTAAAAAGTGTCTCTTAGTTAAACTAGGTTTAGTTAATCCGAAACAGATTTTAACGAAACCGCTTAGTTTTGCTCAAAATATTGGTCGCTAATGAAATAAAAAAAGAAAATTACATTACCCCGAGAAAATCCGAGTTTCAGACTACGTTAAACTAAGTTTAAGCTTAATCCATATCTAAAAAACCCGGCCTTAATGCGCTAAATTGGCTTTAAAAGTGATTTCGAGTTTACAGAGTTGCCGGATGTTTAATATACAAATAAATCTATTTCAAACTTTTGATGTTGTCAGTTATTATTTGTAAAAATAAAAGAACTGTTTTAGACGAGATAAACTAAAATTGGTAATAAAGTTTTTCAACTAAGAAAAAGTTTAAATTATGCCAGTATTGCCAGACTTAATGTGACAAACTTAAATAAAAGTTCTTTGTATTCTTTATAATTATTATAATTAATAATAAAGCTGCTTTTAATCGCATTATTCTTTTCCTATTTTTGTTTTAAACATATTATTAAGTTTTGTGATACTAATGGTATTAATCAAGAAAATCAAGAACATTGAAATTGAAGGAAATTTTAAGTTACATTTTTTTATAAATTATAGTAGTTTTTAATTATTTTTGGAGTAATTCTAATACATAAACCTTTAAAACAGGATAATTTTGAAAATTTGTTCGATTATATATTCAAGCCGACTTACAGATTTTTATAACTAAAGACATACAACTCTGCTTTAAACTTCTCTTGCTTCAGACACATACACATGAACTGTTGATTGTTTTGATTTTCTTCTTTACTCCTTTTAAAAGCGTTACCAACTTAACCGCATAATAAATAATTTGCAATTATTAATGTTGCCATATTTATTCTTAAGGGAATATAAACAAAGAAAAAACCCCTTGACGCTCTACTCTGCTCTTGTTATCATCGTAGAGTACTTTGGGTTTTGTTTACTTAAAGCACTCGTTCTAGTTGTTGTGTTAGTGTTTTATTCAACACAAATGGGGAATTGAATACTTTATATGTTTACTTAAATACTGCTAACAAGTAGGGGGGAAATAGAAAAGAAAAATTGGGTCAAGTTTTGCATTAATGAAAAAAAGAAAAAAACGAACAACTGCACGTACGTAAAGCAAAAGTATTTATGTAAAGAAAAAATGCCACTCACATTTAATGTCTATTGTTCCTTATGTACGCCCCTTTTTTTCTTCACACATCTATATAGCTGGCATTTTTCCCAAACAAATTATAGAAAAAAAGATGAGGCATGGTAAGAAGATGCCACATCATTCTCTATGGTTAAGGATGATCTTTATGCATCATATAAAAGTATTTATTTTGCTGTTTGACGGTTTACTTATGTACATATATTGTGTTTTTATACTACTACTACTACTTTTTTTTATTAAAGAAACTCTGTTATATTTCAAGTTATTTGTTGTGGATTATTGAAAATCCATATAAATATTTTATATTAGAGAGTCTTTTAAAAAAGGGGGAAATTGAGCTAAAAAAGGCAGAGAGAAGTGAAAAGAAGTTCATTTGGAAAAAAGTTTTAAATTAAATAAGGAATAAATTAGATCATTGAACCTAAACAATACTTTCTTATATGTATATAGGAAAGATAAGGAAATTTTTGGAAATATTTGAAATAAAAGGGAAGATGGTACGCTTCTAAAAGGTAGTAAACTGGAAATATTATAGGTATTGACGAATAAGAGCTGACAAATCTTATAAAGCAAAACGCGTTAATTTATTTTTAGAAATTTAGCTTAAATTATCGTTTCTATTTGTCCTTCTTTTATCTTTAACTGTAAAAAAGTAAAAGTGCTTCTAAAATATATCATAGAAATATTTTTTAAATTGCTAAGCGTTTGGTTTAATGAAAAAATTTTAAAAAATTAGTTAAGTAAAATGTTACGATTGTAAATGCAGTTGTTGCGCATTACAGTTGCGCTGGCAGTGATTCACAGTTTTTATTCATTAACTAACCTACCAAAATTGTTGTGCTCTGTATTTTGGTTTTAAAAATATGGTCACCATAGTTATAAGTTAATTAACGGAACGTTCAAGTTTTAGTTGATATCGTAAGCAAAAGAAAAGGACTTCACTAAAGATGCTAGACTGTTTAGTTTTTATATTAACGATTTTAATAGTTTTCAAAGTTTTGTTAGTCATCTTCCAGACTTGCAATTTTTGTTGCAGCAATTCTTGAGTTGTAAGGGAGACGGATGAGAAGATTGGAGAGGAGTACTCAGTTGCATGTGCCTTGCAATTCTGTTTTGTTTTGTAAATCTCACACTTTTCAACTTGAAGTTGGCTGTAGGTGTGTTTGTATTTATAAATAAAATATAAAAAGAACAAGATAAAATTACAAAAATGGCAACCCTAGAATTTCATAATCTGGACACTAGTGCAAATTCAAAGCAGAATTTTAAATAATCGCAGCAACAAAAATTACAAGTCTGGACAATGACTTTATAAGCCTAAAGCTGGGATCACACGATTGCCGCAAATGCACCAATATGACACAATTTTTATTGTGCTTTATTGACGCACAATAATGAAATTGGACCAATAACATATTCTGAAATCACACGATTGCCCTGTTTTAAACAAATTTCATAGCCGCTAGTTGGTACAAAGCGAAATGGTTACAACAATTGCCACATCACAGTCACACGATTGTTCTTACTTGACAACTGCGAAAACAGCTGTTGTGGTAGCTTTTTTATTTGTTTGAAAATTCTTGTTGGTTTGTAAATTAAATAAAATTAAATATGTATCATATATGTATGTACTTAAACAAATTTTTGTTGAATATTTTTATTTCAATTTTTTAAGAAATTCCAAAAATTAAGTCTGTTCAACAATTTCGTATGTTAAGGTTCGCTCAGAAACTTAAATAAAAATATTCGCACTGAACAGCTAAATATGCTTGTGAACATACATACATATTTTGGTAATAGCAATAATTAAAAAAAAACTTGAAATGCATAATAAATAAATAAATATTTATCTTCATTACCTACTAAAAGAAACACAAAAAAGTAAATTTGTTAAAAAAAAGGCAAATATTGGTGCGTATTGTGTTGTTTGATTGCCGCACAAGAACACAATAAATATTGGTGCATTTTTGTTATTTTTATTGACTCGCGGTTGCATAGAAAACAGTCACACGATTGCCGCACCAGGGTTGCATTTGATTGGTAAAAGTAAGTACAATATTGTCCTTGATTGGTACATGAGCCAATTGGTTGTGCAGTCACACGATTGGGGTATTAAAAAGTATGAAAATTGGTGCATTGCGGCAATCGTGTGATCCCAGCTTAAGTTCCAAAACATCATAATACTTTACAGTCAAAGTCAAAAATGTATCGCCAAGTTTAACGATTGCTTATTGTATACATACACGTAGAGAAAAAACATGTTTGTATATGGTCACCTCCAACAAAACTATTTTTAAAGAAAATTTTAAACATATTATGATTAATTTAACGATATTGTTGTCACTGACAACAATATCATAGTTTAATAAGTATTCTATCAAGAAGCCACAACCATATTATGGTTGCCTCTGAAAATGTTATGGTTAAATATGACAATAATTTGTTTTTAAATTAACAATAGTATTTTCCTCTTTTCTAAGAGCAACATACTATGGTTGAACACCAACCATGCTATTGGTACATATTGTTAAATATATTTTAGTTATAATTAACCATAACATGTTCGGAGGTAACCGTCATATGGTTGTGGCTTCTTGATGGAGGACTAATTTAGCCATAATATGGTTGTCGGTATGCTTAAAATTGTCTGTAAACATAGTCTTGTTGGAGGTGACCATGTTTTTTCTCAGGGTGTACGTTTCGATTACTTTTTTGGTGCACATAGGACAGATTGTAAAATTGTACACGGTTGCATTGAACAATGCATTTAAAAAAAGCGAATTGTTTTGCAAGTTGCAACTGAAATTTTTTAATTTAGACGAATTATTCATTAAATATAAAAAAGTTTTCGAAAATATTTGTTTTTTAAATAATTTTTTTTTTAAACTTTTGATTCAGCATTTCATTTTTGTTATTTTAATGTGCTGTTTTCACCACCCAAGTTATTGAACGTGTACAAAAATGTAGAAAATGTAGAAATTTTACTACACGTTCAATCATTTGCGTTGTGAAAACAGCACATAACTTAAACCAACCACCCCAATCAATGACACCCTTAGTTAAACAAAAATCTATTTTGATTAGGAAAAAGTTTATAAATTTTAATTTTCTTTTGACAATATAAAATAAAAAGTGAATTTTATATATTTGGTGGTGCTTGTCATAAAATGTGGTAATGAATGCAAACAAAATAAGTTTTTGAGAGAAGAAAGAATTTGTATCCACTTTACTTTTTTTTGTGATAGTATATGTATGTATGTATGTGTGCATAAATTATGAGCTTATGTATGTGTGTGTGTTTTTTTAAGTAATTTTGTTGCCGTTGAGTGTATAAATTTATTTTAACATGTCAACCACATCCACTTTGATGTTTACTTGACAGTTTTTATGTGTTTAGCTTTTATCTTTAGAAGATGTTTTTTTTTTTGGTGTGTGTATGTATGTATGCATATGGATATTCCTTTTTCAGATAACTGTATACAATATGTTTACGTTGGCGTCTTTTTTTGCTTTCCCTTTGCCTCCCCCTTTGAAAAACCAAAATACCGGGCCTTTGATGAATGTGACTTTTATACTTTTTCCTTAAAAAATCATAAAATAAAGAAATATAAAAAAAAATTAGACCAAAAACAACATCACCAACATGTCAGAGGATTAAGTAGTGTTTGTTAAGTATTTAATATGATCAAAACAAGTTTGAAGAAGTCAAAGCACAAAGTAATTTTTCTTCATTATACCCTCCACCACAATTAGTTGTGAAGAGGGTATACTAAGTTTGTCATTCCGTGTGAAACTTTTTTATTATTCATCTCAGACCCCATAAAGTATATATATTCTGGCTGCTTGAGTAATTCTAAGTCGATTTAGCCATGTCCGTCTGTCTGTCCGTCTGTCCGTCTGCCCGTCTGTCCGTCTGTTGAAAACACGCTCACTTTCGAAAAACTCAAAAGAAATAAACAAACTAGGTGTCAAATTGCTTGTAGTTATCCTAAGCAGTTTGGGATTGAATTTCAGCAAAATCGGTTCAGTAGGACCAGAGCTATGAATCAAAATGTGGAACCACCACCTTCAAAAACTTGATAATTTTGTTACAAAAACTAACATAAATGATGCAAAAATGCACGGAATGACATAAGATTTTGCACAAGTCCGTTTTATTCGACTAGAAATGACACTGTAAAATTTCGTGAAGATCGGTACATAATTTACCCTAGGCCCCATATATGCCCTACTCCCGGAAAACAGTTTAGTCTCCTAAAACCATAATTAATAACAAATCGTCACAGTTTAAGATAATAATAATAAAAAGACATCATACAGATATTACTCCTTAAACATTCGAACTGTCGGTGGAGGGTATCAAAGATTCGGCACAGCCGAATATAGCACTCTAACTTGTTTTATTTCATTTTTTTGCGGAACATCAGATAAAATTTAAAATTTCCGGTTCGTGTGGGGTTGGTTGGTTTGTCATGCTTGTCTGTGGACAAAAAGTCGACAATACTTAAACATTTTTATTATTATAAATTTAAGCTTTGGGCGTGTGTTTTTTAGTGTTTTCATTTAAACTTTTATTGTTATTATATGGTATGTGCGTATTCTTTTCTAAATTATATTTGTCACACTTAATAATTTACAAGAAGCTTGTTGAAAAATTATTGTTTAAATCCAGCTTAAGTGTTCATATGTCATTTATTTACGAAAGAAAGTACTTTTAACAGTAGCAAAAAATAAAATAATTAAGCAAAAATTCGTTGTTTTAACAACACATACATACAGAACACACATTTAGCAAAGCAGCAAACACTTTATTTAGGGACTTATTTAATTTTTTAAACCCTGCTTAAATTTTGCACAGCCAACCTTCGGCTAGCTGAAGCTCTTCTGTATAGACGGCCTTCGTTCGGTCGCAAGGGTCTTCTCCTCTATGTTAAAGCTTTTCTGTTTCATATAAAAGAGGGGACTTATATCATTGTAAAATATGTTTTCAATAATGAGGTTTTAGTTTATTTTTTGTTTTCGGGGTTATTTCATTTTTTAAGATTTGCTTCGTTTTCAAAATTGAGACTTAAATTCATAATATACTTATTTCGTAGTTCGTAGAGCCGTTGTAACTAGAGTGACAACAAAATAGCTATACCTATTAAATTATTATTTTAAAGCTCTTTTCTTTTATAATTGTTTTATAACACAAACTAAATGCCTCAACCCTGAAGCCTATCTAGTCTGGTTCTGACTGACATTAGGGTAGAAAGAAAGTTTTGATTATAATAATTGTTGCCCTGAGTATAACTTAAAGATGATAGCCCACTTATCAAAAGAGAGTTTTATCTTGTGGGACATGGACATTATAACTTGTGTCCAAGACCTTTTGATAATATGTATTCTATAATAAAAGTACTCTTAACAAATGCTTAATAAAGAATCTGTCAAATACGAGAATCTTAAATGAAATTATTTAAATGTTTGAGACAGCTTATTTGTTATCTTTTAATAGTAAATGTATTTTGAGACCAAAAGTATTTGAAATACAAAATACTTGAGCGACAGGCATTTAAAATTCAAAATACATTTTGGGAATGTATTGAAAATATAAATAGAAAATACGTATTTGTGTTTTAAAAACAAGTATTTGAAATACTGCCCAACCCTTGGTACAAGCAAGTATGAACCTATCTTCGTTCCTCTCTCTCCCATAAACTTGAATTGTTTCAATATTGTTGTGTGTAAAAGTTTAAAACTTCGTTTAGCGAAGTTGTAATCAATCTAAATATACATACATAAGATTAAAGTTGTCGCCACGTTTTTATGGAAAACTTTTTTTTTAAGTCTTAAGGATTTAATGTCAAGTGACCCAATTTTGAAATCGATGTCTTCCGATTTGGATGAAATTTACACCAAGGTTAGTCCTATTGGATAGTAGCTTAGGCACAAATTTTCAACAAGATCGGTCAAAAAGTTTCTGAGTAAATTTCATCCATATCGGAAGATATCGATTTCAAAATTGGGTCACTTGGCATTAAATCCCCCTTTTATATATATAAAACGTATATAAAATGTTTGGTATTATGTTGTTATTTTCTTAATTATTTTCTAAAATATTAATTTTAGCAAAAATCTTTCTTCGAGGCTTATGTTGTTGACTAGAAGAGCTAAAATATTGCCATATATCATATTCTTTTAAAATGTTGTTTTTAAGAGGTAGTCATATGCAAACAAATTACATTTGAATAAATGGCGGACGCCCCTTCTAAAACACAACTTATCGCTACGAAAGTTTTTTGTATATTTTTTTACATAAAACTGAACCGATTTGGGGGGGGGGGGGGGGAGAATATAAGAAATAAAATAAAAATAACGGCGATCATAATGCACATACATACATACATATATGTACATATACATATATATTTTTTTATTAAAAATACCTTTGAAATAATTTTTAATTCCACCTTTGAATAATTTTATAATTCTTTTTTATTTTTGACGAGCTGGTTTTTTACCTTCATATATTTTTTTATTTGTATTATGTTTCTTTATACGATAGCGGCGCCAAGATAACACAAAACACGTTTTTTTCGGAATTCCTTTGAAATGTTTTATTTCAGTTTTAATTGTTGAGTCATCAACAACAGCAACAACAGCAACAACAATATAAAGAAAAAAAATCTCAAGCACATTTATTAATATTTAAAGCTAATTTTTTTCTGTTTGAAGTAAATTATTGGACAGCAGCGAAAAAGATACAATTTAAGATAAAATAGACAAAAAACGTTTTATTAAAATGCTTTTACGGAAAATTGCGCATTCAAAATTTTTTTTACAGTTTTAAGAATAATGAGTAGCTATTCTAATGAAACAAAAATAATACATATTAAAGGCCGTTACACACTATCCCACAAAGTCGAAAAAATGCTTCCCTGATCTAATTTTTGTCATGTCAGGGTTGTGTTTTCCTTAAAATACGTAAGACTTGATAGTGTAAAGTAGGTACTCTTTAATAGGTACTATGAAAAAAGTTTTAAGTGAATATATATTTTTTTAGGTAAAAAAAAAAATTAAGCAGTCACATAATTTTTAAATCATAACTAAAATCCGTTATTGCGTTTAATTTCATATTTATTTATTAACGGTCTAATTTATAAAAAATAAAACCGGTTAATAAAGGCTTTATGAAACGGATTTTCATACAAAATACGTTTAATAAACCCTTTATTAACATGTTTTATTTTTTATAAATAAGGCAGTAAATATTTAAATTTCAAAATATAAACTAACAATTATTAATTAAACATTATTCTAGTTCTTAAAGCTACAGTCACACTTGGCAAATATTTGACGAAAAAAAAATGACCAACACAAATGGCTTGGAAAACATATCAAAATTTTACGCATGTAACAAAACAGCTCGTTTTTTTAATAATTTTTTACTTTAAATTCTTTGCCTTAATTTTATATTTTTTCGCCGTTTTAAGCAAAAAGCAAAAAAATTGCCGCAGCACTATCGGTGTCTGCATTCGTTGAAAACAAAACAAAAATGAAAATTAATGTTGAAGAATATTTTTGTTGTTTATTGGCAAACACCAAACGGAAACAATGTGTGTGTTTGTCAAGCATTTCGTGTGGTTTATAAGGCCCTTTAGTAAGTCTTTTAACGTTTGTTTTTTGTTAATAAAATCGCCAACTTTGGTCTAAATATTGTGGACATTTGTGTAGTTGCAATATATCAATGACAATTTAAATATTCGTTTGCATCAGTTGCATCAGTGTTGCCAATAGATTTTTTTTTCAAAAATACCTACGCATACTAAAAAAAACCGATTTTTCCCTACACGTTGAAGAAGTTTCTGCTCCAAAAATACTTACGCGCTTATATCATTATAATCTTAAAAAAGCGCAATTATAAAAAATAAATTTCATTCCCAAATATATATTGAAGCTTTAATAACAAAAATATACAATAAACCAAAAATAATTATACATACGTAAATTCAATTAAAAGAACAAGAGGTTTTTTAAAAATTAGTTAATATGTAGTTCTTTTAAACTTAATTTTTAAACGATAATTTTAGTTTAATTAAGGTAAAAACAAAAAAGGGTATTTTAAAATATATTTGTTCTTTGGAACTAAACTGAATTTCGAATTCGAAATCAATTCAGTCTATTACACTGTTTTGTTGAAATGATCTTATAATACAAATTGATCATAAAGTTGTGTGGCTCAATTTGTTGCACTTTTTTGTGTGACCATCGCTTATTATTGAAAAAATTTTCTGCACATCGGCATTTGCATGGGGTCCATGTATGAGGTCCATGTTTCGAATACATGTTTGAAAACATAATAGTATCATTTATGGAAAAATTGTAAATTTTAACATGAAAGGGGTTGCCTAATTTCGCTGCTGGCAACTCAACTTCAGTTGTATTACTATACGTAATGGATCCATTAGGTTAAATTCTTAAGACAATAGTTAAAATTTAAACTCATCTTTTTTTCTCCAAATTTTTTCAAATATTCAGCCTTATTCCGGTTGTCGTTATCGTGATCGACACTGTCGTTTTTTGTAATAGAGTGAAGTGACACACAGCCCATGTTCTTTAATCTTCTACAAAAAACGACACTGTCGATGATGACAACGACAACCGGAATAAGGCTGATTAAATCGTTATTTAATTGAAGATCATTTTGTATTTCCTGAAGTGCCGTTAGGCAAACGTTTACGCAATCAAATTGGGTTAAATTTATTTTCTTAAAGGGGGTTTTTTAAAAGTTCCTCACATTGGCCGGCATAAATTTCCTTTTTTTAACCCACAACCAACTCTGTTTTCTTTTAGTAATAAACTCTTGAATGAAAAAATATTATTAAAAATACATTATTTAACATTTATATCATAAATAATGCAATATGAGAAAAAATACCTACAATTGGGCGAATATATTTTCCCTACTTTTGGCAACACTGGTATGCGTATTCAACAAAATGTTATAAAAAAAACAATTATTCCCTTTATCAAGATTTTTTTTGCAATAAAGCGGTCTTTTTTTGTTACTATAAATCATTAAATGTGAATTAAAATTTTGATTGCCGCCTAATAACATGAAAAAATTTTTTTTAATAAAATTTAAAATCAATAATTGCTTAATAACAGCTATGAAATGTATACGCCGTATGCAAGTTAATTTTTTGATTTGTTTGTTTTTATTTTTTATGATTCCATACCCCCATTCATTCATATGTTTGTTTAACTCTAGACAAAAACTTAAACGTCCGTCCCTTTTTCCGTTTTTATACATGCAATAAATAGCAAAAGCGGCCACAACAACAACAACACTTATAAATAAAAAATAAAAACCGCTTTTTAATTAACGTCACCATTTGTTTAAAAAAGCAGTCAATTAGGTTTAAAATGTGAATTATTTTTCTTTTAAGAAATATTATAAATAAAAATTATTAAAAAAAATAAATTAATATTTATTGTTTTCGTGGTGGTGGTTGTTGTTTTTTTTTTTGCTTTATTTATTTATTTATTGTGCTGTTTAATAAATTATAAGCGGCATTAAGCTTTTTGATGCATTTTAAAATCGTGTATTTAGTTTAATACCATAAAACGTATAAATTACTTTATGAATATTAATAAATCAATGGAATTTTAGCGTTTTTAAACTTTTTTTGGTGATGCCAATTTAGATTAAAAAGGTTTGATTTAGATTATAAAAACTAATTTGCCGCGCGTGTGTAGTTAATATGTAAGCAATACTTATTCAATAAAAATTACATCACTTCTAAACAATCTAGGAAGGGTGTTATAAAAAAACTAAGAAAAGTATACAAAAGTGATTGAAAACGTCAAAATAATGTATGCTTATAGGCACATATTCTTTAATTTCTTAATTTGAAAAAATTAATTTTGGTAATTTGTGGCAATTAAAGTAGTGTTGCCACCTCTGAATTGTGATGCCAACTTTTGAACCACTAAACGCGTGAAGAAATTGAATTGTGCCAATAATTTTGTCCAGAAAAACTGGGTATTTTTTTTTTGTTTTTGAAGTTAATATAATCAAAATTTTGAAAAGAAACAAAGTAAATTTGGCTGGAAATTTATTATTTTATCTAATAAATAGGTATTTGTTTATTAAAAATCACTTTAACAAGGTTCTTAAATCAGTCTTGAAGTTGAATGGGCTTTCTGTGCCAATAATATAGTCCTTCACTGTATATTTTTAACCAATTAAAACGAATTTTAGGATTAAGGTCATTGTCCTTTATATGTCAATCACTGTATGTATCCTTAAAGTACCAAGCAAATATCATATGATCAAAGTAAATCTATGTGCATAAAGATCTTTTATAAAATTAGAAAAAAACAAACATTATGCTGTACTATCCGCCACTTGTTTACGCTTAAAAAAACTTAAAGTACCCAAAAATTGCATCTCTGTTTATGAGGTACTTGTGCAACAATAACAACAGCCAAAATAAGAAAAAACAAAAACTAAAAAAAGAAAACGGCAAGAAAAACAAAATTTCAAAAACAACAAAAAATTGTACCCGTAATACCTTTGGTAGTAAACTTTGATAGTAATAAAGAAAACAAAAACCAGTTTCAAAGCACGATTTTCGTATTTGTTGTTATTTTTATAAGAGTACGTAAGTTTGTATATCTTAAGTATGTATGAAGATGTAAAACGCAGCTGTGATGCAAATGTGGCACAATTGGGCCATTCTTGATACTTTTCAATGCTTGATGTCCCTTTTCTAATATTTTTTGGTCTTTCAACTATTTACTTTACTTTAGCGTTACACGATTAAGTCTTGCTTCAAATTTTGTTTCAAGTTTCAATACAGTTAGGGCTAATAAATCAGTATAAGTTAAACTCTCTTTTTGGCTTAACCCTTTCAGGGTCAAAAATAATTTGTGGCGAGATAAAAATCTGAAAATTTGTATTTAAGGTAATGTCATGGCGCTGAAGTCGGGAAAAATATTAGTTTTCGTCTTAAGTCGCTCCCCTGGATTTTAGGGGATGTCGAATATATTCGACATTGACCTTTTGTACGGAAATAAAAGAAAAAAATAGATTGTTTACCATTTATCCGTTAAATATTTATTGAAATATGAAAACGGTGTAGCAATTTCACACATGTTGTTGTTTTCTGACAGTGGCACAAATATTTCAAATATTTTAAAATTAATATTTCCAATCAAGATAAACAAGAAGTGCTAAATACTATTTGATAAAACTGCTCAGTGTCTTTACGGCGATGGTCACTTGAAAAATAACCCACTATTCAATTTGAGACACCAATGATTTTGCGGGAGCCCCATTATCATTCTGAAGCTTGTTAATTTGGGTACTATTTAAAACATTTAGATCATAAAATGAAATCTGAAGATGTTTTCTAAATATTTCACGACCCTTTTAATGGGTTTGCAATTTTTTTACTAAAATAAGTTCGTTGGAATGTCTAGTTTGTGCATAAATGGGGGAAACAATTGCAATTTTTAAAGTTTTAAGGACTTAACTAAAAATACATTATTTTAAACATACTTGCAATACAAGTTAGATATCCTGATCTACACACCAATGTGATTCGATCGAAACTAAAGAGATTAATAATACAGAAAATATTTTTAAGTTTGTAGGGTCATTCTTGAAATATTAAGAGAATAAAACAAAAAATTGTGTTAAATATGGGAATATTAAAAGTCACTATATCTTTAAAACTAAAGCTTTAAAATGAAAACTAATGATGCCGTCGTAATTAGCACTTTCAATTTAACTAAAAACTATGGACAGAAGTAAGGAAACATTTGGTTGACCATGTTATAAGTTCTGTTTCCAGATATTTCAAATGTGCGAACTACGCCCTTTGATTTTATTTTATAAAAAAGTAGCTACATATTTTATTATTTCAAAAATGTTCCATTCAAAAAGAAAAAGTTCTGAAAAATGTTCCAATTAATTTAGCTTAAAAAAAACCGTGCAAAATTACACCGTCATGGTCTAAAAGGTATGTACATTTTGTTTTGAAAGTTTGCTCAACATCAGAATTTTTTGCCATCCCTGATAAAACCCCCTTTTTGCATATGTTTGTATGTTTGTATGCACATACAAATGTACATAAATATATACCTATAAAGAGTACTCTTTGCACAACAGGCACTTTACACAACAACGATGCACAGAAAAAATGAAATGAAAAGATAAACAACACTGTTATAAGTAAAAAATAAATACACATAGATACGAACTTACACAACCTAGAAATGTTTGTATGTAAATATGTATGTGTGTATGTTTGTACTTACACTCACAAAAGGCACGCTTTTACGGCATTTTATAAAAAAAAGACGCGGCTCGATTGTAAGCCAAATAAAACACAAAAAAAAAAAACACAGAAAAGTATTAAATGACTGAAAGAGTCACTGTCGGTTGTTCGTTTGGTCTTAGTGTCTGTCTGTTGGCCGTATGCACATACATACATAGCTAATGTTGACGGTTTCGACATAGAGTTTTTTTTATCATTCGTTTTAAAGACTCGATTTTTTTTTGGTTTGAGAAGAATCAGCAGAAATAAAAAATTTCTTAAGCATTTATTATTTTGTTGTTTTTTGTCTCTGTTCAAAAGATACCGCGCTTTAGGCTAAGCTTTGAATGTAATGCCGGTATATAAAGAAATATGAGGTGGTCTGTAATAATGAACCTAAGCGCAACAAATGAGTGTTTTAACAATACAAAACTGTACGAAAACTTATACTAGTAATGGAAATATAAGCCCCTAAGATTTTCTATATTTTTTAAGAGCTACTTATCTACGAAGGTATAAGTGGTAAGTACATACATACATATGTACATAAGTGTGTCCCAAAAAACTTTTTCTTACAGAGTTTTCGGAAGAGGTTAAGAGGTCGCACAAACCTAATTTTTGCCAAAAATCGGGTTTGTGAGCCTTTTTTGAATTTTCTTCATAACTTTATCAAAAACCACAATTTTCTTCACTTCTAAGGAAACAATTTTAAAGAAAAATGTAAAATACCGCTTAATAACTTTTAAAATGTCTTTAAAAATGAAAAAAAAAAACAAAAGATGCAATTTGAAAGATCAATTAATTCTAAACAGTTTAGAAAATAAATTTTTTGAGTTTGCTCTTACCGTTCGTGAGTTATACCCATTTTTAGCTTTGTACCCAATTTATAATATTACACTGTACGACAAATTTCCCTAGGGAAAGTGTCTATTACACCCACACCAGTTGACCGATATGCCAGATTTTTTTCTTAAGTACTTCGAACTATTCTCCGAATATCAGAATGCTCAAAAGTAGTTATCGAAAAATTTCAAAATACCCGTTATTTGTGTTTTTAAAAAGGTGATGTCACTTTTAGCCTTTTTTTTTTAAATATTTTTTGTTACTAAACACATATACTTGGTGTTGGTTTTGTGAGTTGATAATAATTGTAACTTTGCCATTTGGATCCTACTGGGCACCAAATGTGCGTATTGAAATAAGCTAGCGTCGTAAGTTATAAAACTTAAAAAATTTTATTGTTTGGTTTTAAAAAAATTAATTGAAAAGAGAAAAATTGCAAAAAATTAAAACTTGTGAAATTTGAACTTTGGCCCAATGTAACTTACTCATTTCTTGACCAATTTTGACGAACGGCCTGTGGTTGCATTATTAATTTCATTATTTTTGAATAAAAATAAAAGAATAAAAAATCCGTCGATTATTTTTATGAAAGTGACATATTCTTTTTAAAAACCACCAATAATGATTATGGAATATCTCGAAAACTGTTCTACTTTTGACCATTCTGACTTCACATTCGGATTCAGCGGACAATTTTACATAAAGATTAGGTGTCAGATTCATTTGGTCACGACTTTGTTGAAAATTTGTGACACAGTGTAATTGATTGATTTTTATGATTAGGTGATGAAAGGAAATATATATGTATGTATGTATATATGAACATATATATATTTTTGCCACATAGCCACATAGATTTTTTGAAATATGTATACATATACGAAACTTAAAGAAAAAATTAAAAGAAATAGTAGAGAATAATCTAAAAAATGATGAGTAAATTAAACAGATTAATTATATTGATGTAAATGGGATAGTGAAAAGTTAAACTTATAGTCTATCTAATCCAAGCGTCAACCTCGCCTGCATCTGGTACGTCCTGCTTTAACAGACGAGGCTTTGGATGCGCTGTTGGCAGCCCCAGCTCCGGGATCGGATGCTGTTACCTAATCAGTTGCCATCTTAAATAAACTGATTAACGAAACCACAGCAAACTGTAACCAAACGATCAAACCTATGACAACCATGAGCTTAAAAAAATAGACACCGCGGTTCGGAAATGAATTCCGCAGATAAAAATTGCTATTTATGGGACTGTGTGAAACCCGATGGCCGGTTAATGGAGAGTTTATAACTTCCTGCAAAACAACTTTGTTATTTTCAGGCTGGGACACAGGACAGCCAAGAATAAGTGGTGTGGGTATTCTGTTATCAAAAGAGGTAAAAACACTCTCATCAAGTGGAAACAATGGTCTGATTGGATAATAACAGCACGCTTCAGATCTCGTGCGAGAAATATTACTGTTGTACAATGCTGCGCTCCAACTGAAAATGCAGATTTGAAAACCAAAGAAGACTTCTATAACCTTCTGACAACTTTTATTGTATCGAGAAATCGCGGTGATAGACTCCTTCTAATATGAGATTTTAATGTTTATTAGGATCTAATAACATGCAGCGAGAAAGCGCTATGGGACGGACGGCAAGGGATTTGAAGAATGACCCGAAGAACTTTTCATCAAAACTTTTCTCTGCTATGGGACGGACGGCAAGGGATTTGAAGAATGACCCGAAGAACTTTTCATCAAAACTTTTCTCAATAACAACTTTTGATAGTAGATTAAACTATATTTCCTCATTAAAAATATACACAAGGGGACGTGGATGTCACCGGACAACATCACAGAAAATCAAATTAATCACATTGCCATCAGAAGGGAATGGAGGGGCTACTTACTCGGTAGTAGAAATTTGTCTCAAGCTTGAAAACAATTTTGTATGGCCCTATGATCCTTATAGAGCTAAAGGAAACCATAATAAAAATTATATATGTTTGTATTATTTTTAATTTCTTAGTAGAACTTTTACCCCGTATTCATAAACGATTGTTAGTTTTAACAAACGCTTATTAAGAAACATTTTCTAAATTTAAAATATTTTTATGAATACAGGCATTTTTATTTTTGCCAAGAAATTTATTTTATTCCTTGTGTTTGTGGCTGAGGGCTTTTCGCTTTTCGCTTGTTGCTTTTACTGCAATTTCTGATTTACACTTTATACAAATGTGAACAAAAACAAATCTAAAGAAAAGATTTCTAATTGTATTTATTTTTATTTAGCATATTAATTAATAATTCAACACATTTATTGAATTAAAGAAAAATACGAAATACAATGAGCTGTTAATTGAATGGACACAGAAATAAACAACCATGGTCATTATTATTAAATTGTTTCTTTTTTGTATTAGTTGTTTTTGTTTTTCTCTTAACTTTTACTTTTTGTGGGGCGCCATAAAGACTCAGTATTTTATTTAGCTTAAAGCTACGGTCACACTTGGCAAATATTTGACGAACAAAAAGGGACCAACAGGCAAACTAATATATAACTTCCTTTAATTCCAAAATTTTTTTTGATTATAATACAGCAGCTAACATAAACAGTTTTTTGTTATGCCTAGCAGTGTAATTAGTTTTATTATGTGATATTAAGTCCATGTTAAATCTCACTAACTATTAATAGAAGTAGTGGTTATGCTTATTTGGTCAAATATTTAATAAATGTGACCGTAGCTTAAATTGTAAAAAAAAAACTAGATACCTATACATATGTAATAGATAATTCGAGGGTTGCTTGATAAATTTTAATTACAGTCTTTTTCGCTTATATCTTTGGGTGGTTACTGGTTTGTCGCACGGAACAAAAATGTTTTGATCTACATTCTTTAAATAGAACACGCAGCATAAAAATAACAAACTAAATTTTTGGTCATTTATTGCAAAAATGTTCCATTTGCATATCTTTTCGTGCCTTAAAACGAGAAATATATGAGCTGCACAACGGCAAGAATCGTGCGCTAAAGAACTTTAGTGCATGCAAAATTGCAAGTTACAGAACGCGCGTTATAAAACGTTTAGTCTATACATATATTAAAGTATATACAAACATATTATTTAAAATTAATCAAATGTAAAATTAATACACAAAAGTGTATTTAAAAACATTTTTAACGTATTATTTCTCAGCTATTTATATCGTTTAAATTTTTAATTCTTTTTTGTATTGTGTTTTTTTTGATTAACTATTGCCTTACCAAAGATTTTTATGTACATCGTTAACCAATACCCACCCGGGTATTACTGCATGTCTATAAGCGATGAGAACAAGTTATCGTCATACAACTTTTTTTCGGTTTTAAGAGAGTTATTAGAGAAATAAAACCGAAATTAATATGTTAAAAAAAAGTGTGAGACTTAAATTTGAAAAACGACGTTTTTGTGCGACTTTTTGTTTTAAAACCGACTTTTTGGGCGACTTTTTCAAAATTCTCAACGGTAACCCTGGCTGGTTGAAAATTTAAAAACCCAAAATCAAACCCAAAGCCATTTGACTTAGTCACCGCCGACACAAATAAAAAAAATATATAAAAGACCAACAGCAAAAAGAGTTACCGCCTCTAAGATTACATATTTAACAAAAACGAAGCAAAAGAAAAATGAAAAGCTTTTGTTAACAAAATAAACGCCAAAGTCTTTTAATGTACAAACATACATTCTATAATAAGCTCATCTATGTTGTTGTTGTTATTTAGAATCTTACATTACATTTTTTTTAATATATTCCAATGATAATGATACCAAGCAATTTGTGTGGTTTATTATGGTCTTACACCAGAGTTAGTCTTTTCTCCCTCTTTTTGTTCTAGTCAATCTTCTAGGCTTTTATGATTTGTTTGTAATTTTTATGAAGATTTTTAGAGAGATTCTTAAATATTAGAATTTACTAGAGATTCTAATAATATTTCTCTTTTAATTACCTAATTTCAGTTCAAGAATGCACCACCGATTCCGAAGAATTAATGTACCACCAGGTGCGTGCCTCTTCCTCCTGCAGTGCTCCACCCGATTTATTATTGGTTAGTGATCGTGAAAATAATATACCGTTACGTTCACCGGTTGTCAATATAATTGGTGCAACTACAGCACCAGCTACCACAACAACGTCGCCATCATCCGGCATAAATGCGTGTCACATAACATCTGCCACTAATAACAATCAAAGGCATAATCAAAAGTTGCAACAACAACATCAGCAACAGCATCAGCAACATCATCATCATCAAGTTACAACACAACAGCTGTCACTGGCATATAACGGTACAAAGGATATTGGTGGAAATAGTAAACATCAAAAACAGTCTGGCGTTGGCATTAGCTATAGCAAACATGGTCAACAACAAGATTGCCAACAACAACAACAGCAACAAACAACAACGTCATCACAAGATATTGAGGCACAACAGATGGAAGTACAAACGAATAACCCCTCCTCAACGCGTCACGCACATCATACGCAACATCAACAACAGCAGCAGCAACAACGTGCTGAGGAGCATATACGTTTAGAGGTAAGCTTTTTTTAAAAAAAGAAAAAGATACAAAATTGTATTCCTTAAAAAATATTATAAAAAGGCAAAAAGTTAATATTACAACTAGTTAATTAGCTGGTCAGGGTTTAAAGAGTATGAATTGTTTAAAGGAAAAATTTTATATTTATGTATACACTCAGGTTTTTTTTATGCGGTAGATGCGTTCCAAAAAGAAGCGCATAAAGAAAATCCGCATAAAAAAGACCCCATTTTCACGAGCAAGTGAAAACTCACAGAACTCCTATGCCATTTCTACAACAACGCAAATCTTACGGGTGAAAGCCTTCTCAAAAACTGAAAATAGAATAGATTATTGAAGTCTATGGGTATATTTACACGATGTCTTTTCAGACATGTCTAACAAACACGCTTGTTTTGTTTGTAGACAATTGGGTTAGAGAAGAAATGAGTTTTCATTTCTTCTCCAACACGGACGGACACGAAATGAGTTTCCATGTTTGTCAATATGATTTTTCATGTACATATAAAAAGAAGATTAGTCAATTATACATGAAAACAGACATGTAAATACAAAGTGTTTTAGGTAGAATGTTCAAAAGAAAATGAATAAAACAGACATGCACAGAAAAAAATAATTTTCATATTTGAATACGAAAATCGCATATTTGATTACAAAAATTTTTGAATTTTCTGCGATGACGATTTTTGCGGTATTGATAAAAAAGGTTGTATGTATAATTGTTAAATTTTTAGTCAACAACCAAGTTTATTGAGTCAATAAAAAAAGTTGTTGCCCAAAATAATTTTTTTCAAGAAAATGTTTACTTGATTTGTTAAAATAAATTGTTGATAATGTTGAATAAATCAAACAAAATATTAATCGAATCTTTATTTTTTTATATATTAATGATGATGTCATTAATTTTCAATTTTTTTATTTTTATAAAAACACTAAATTTAATATGCGGGGATAAGTAAGTTCCTATGCACATTTCACTGGTTGCTTAGGCCAGATTATCAGGAAACCTTTTCCAAAGACTTTGGCAAAACTAAATATATTATTCAAATAAAACTGTTAAACAAATGAGAATTATGAGCTATTTAAAAATGCACAAGACTTGTTAAAATACTGTCTTTACTTTGATTCAAATATTTTTTTTATTGAATGTGAAGAAATATTTAATTATTTCATTATTAAATATGTTTTATTGAGTGCTATTTTGCAAAGTGTAAATTTGATAAATTTTTTCTTTGAATCAAACAAAAAGTTTGTTGACCTAAAATTTTATTTTTAAAAAACTGTGTTGTTAAAAATTTTCTTGAGATATTTTTTTCTGTGTGTCTGAAAACACATCTTATAAATTGGCTCTATTTATGCATGTATTATCCGATATCCTTAGATTCTACGTAATATGTAATGTAATTTAATATGTATAAGTACTGAATTTATAAATAAATAATTAATTTGTATAGAAACTCTTAAAAAATTTACCATATTAAAAAATATTTTTTGTCTAGGTAAAATCGGTATTAGTTATGAAATAAGTCTAGTCCGACCGAATGCAGGGGTTCGGTATAAAAAAAATTTTATACATGTTGTCGTGAGTGGTTACTAGTTTGCCGCATGCCACATTTTGGTTTAAATTAAAACTAAACAATTTCTTAATAATAACTTTATTGGTTTGAAAACAATACAAATAAATCAAAGAAAACGTACGTTAAAGGTTCATCTTTATCTTTATGGAAAGAACATTATGAAAAAATATCGGTTTCGAGCTTGATCTTAAAAATTTAATGAAGTTCGGGTGGTTCGGGTTAGGTTTCAGTCTGAGAAAGTGCGTTTAGTCGGACACTAGAGATAAGTCCACTGAAAAATCCAATTAATCCATTTGTACTTTAATCAAGCCGAAGCGGTCTCAATAGTACGTACGTACGGATTTCCTTAAATCAAGTACAGAACGCTTAATTTAAGTACGGGTTATTCCAGTGCGAAATACTTAACTTATCCATTGTTAGTTCCGAATTCGTACTTAAAATAATCCGAAAACAGAATTGACTTAATTAAAAGTGATATACAATTAATCTTAAACTATGCTTGATTCTAGAATTTTTAAAAAGGTTTAATCTCGATTCGTACTTGAAATAATCCGAATGTGAGATTAGATTGATTCCAGAGCTGTAAATGAATCATTCATTTTTGAATTAATTCGTTAATCCTTCATGCAGTATATTAGCAAATTTTGAATTAATTCGTTTCACACAAAAAAATGAATTAAATGAAATATGAATCAATTCAAACGAACTAGGCAGATATGAATTTCAATTCGTTTCCAAATAAAATGAGTCTGTAAAATTCCATTTCGAATGAATTTGTTAAAGTGAATTGCAGTTCATTTTACAGATTCATTTGAATTGAATAGATTTTGAATTCATTCAAATGAAGTAGAAAAAAGAATTAGCGATTCAAAAGAATGAAATCTAAAATGAGTTTCAATCAATCAAATTCAAGAGCAGATCTAGGGGGAATTACTAAAATTTACTATTTTTGTTGCAGTTAGTAATTATAAGACACCAGCAGCATGTCCAATTTGGTTTCCGTAATCATTCTACTTTAAAAATTTGATATATTTAACTAAATAATTTAAAAAAATATAATATGGGAATTATTGCTTCTTATTTTGCTTTTTTAACATGAAAATGATCTATATTTTTCTTCTTGTAGTGTTATTGTTGTGTCTACAACAAACTTTTATAAACACACGCGTATGCACGCATATTGGTTTTCGAAAGTTATCCAATTTCGGATTGTTTAAATTACTTTTAAGAGTTATTCGTACTTAAGTTTTTGTTTACGACTCGTATTAAAGTAAGAAGAAAAAACTTAAATCAAGTACAAGTTTTTTTACTTTGTTAATAAATTTAGTACTTTTTTTTGACTTTACTTCAAACTAAAAGTTTTTGGCTAACTATAAAAGTTACACTGCCAGGGTATCACACGAATACATTTTTTGGCGAACCAATTTAGGTTAAAATGCCAGGGTATCACACCAATTCCAGATTCTCAACCACAAGACCTCGTTCGACCTAAACCTTTGTATAGAAAGGCGAGAGCTTCCAAAATTCGCCCCGGAGTATTTTTAAAAACGTCCAAGTTATATTTGGTTCTCCACCAGTCACGTCGAGTTATTATTCGTTCTCCACCAGACAAAACATTTAAATTGAGGTTACAAAACGATTGCACAAAATCAATGGTGACATCCGCAAAAACCGTAACTCGGTACAGTTATACGACGCCAAACCATTAACCAATGCGGGGTGTCACCACAAAACGAACGAAAAGCAGACAAACAAGAACGACCCGATTGTCCTTTAAACAAAAATGAGAACGAGCGCGACCTGCTTCTCCACTCAGAGCAGTTTTACGAGTATGTAGTACTTTTTTAGATTATTTTTATTCGTATTATGTTTATGCATAACCAACCGTTAATACAAACTTATGGCAACCCTTTGACTGGCATTGTTTCCACAGTATTTAAATGTAAGTTACCGTTATTATCATGATACCGTTAATAATTTGACATTCCAAGATTAAAAACTCGCTTAATGTATTTGTGTATATGTATGCATATAAAATTTTTTATTTTAATTTCAGGTTTCAAAAAAAAAAAAAAAAACATTTTCTAAAAAATTTTCTAAAATTCATTATAAATTTCATTTCACACTTTTATGTTGATGTTGTTGTTCTTTTTTTTTAATCTCAGCCAGGGGACGATTTTCTATTTAATTTTGTTAATAGTTGAGTTGTTTTCTAGTTGCTGTTTTCTAAAGAAAAACATTTTTTGTTTAGGTTTTTTCGTTGTAGGAAATTTTAATTGCTTTCTCTGAAGATTCTTAACTAGAAATGTATTTATGTTATTGTATATTTTTAAACAAGCGCCATTAGCAGTATTTTCTTTTAGCATCTTTATGCAATAAAAATCAAATAGAAAATTAATGACGTTGTTGGAAGTGGTGTTTGCCTCTGATGTCTTTATGTGGGTTTTTTTTTGGGTGTGTTTATGCTTTATATTGATTTTGAATTTCAAAACCATTATTCAATTGTAAAAGCGAACGCACCCCTGCCTGGAGACTCATCTAAATGGCGTTTTTATTTCTTTTTCAATTGTGGTTATTATTTTGTTTGAAGAAAAAGAAAATAAAAAATTTAGTTTGTACATGTGTACATATTTATTTCTGTTCAAGGAGTTTTTTTTCTTTTCTAAATCTCCACAAGTGACTTTTTTTGTCTCCACAAGTGGTCTGTTCCTAAGTGACCATTAAAGATTTTAGTTTACCATGTGGTTATCTTAAAATAAGACCTCCAAATAGTTATTTCAACATATGGCCCTTAAAACTCAAATGTATTTTAATTTGTATTTTTCTTCAATTATTTCTTGGAATAAATAAAATATTTTTCTTTTTAGGAATTTACTTGCGACGTTTCCGTAGAGGGTGGCAAATCTTCGCAACCCCTGCAGTTTTCTTTTACCTTCTACGATTTGGATGGCCATCATGGCAAAATTACTAAAGATGATATTGTAGGTATTGTTTATACAATTTATGAGTCGATAGGTAAATCAGTGGTGGTGCCTCATAGTGGCAGTAAAACTATAAATGTGCGTCTAACCGTTTCCCCGGAGGGTAAATCAAAAGTTGGCAAAACAAAGAAAGCAACCACTTCCAGTGCAGTGGTTTTAGATGCCG
Source organism: Pollenia griseotomentosa (assembly GCA_963931875.1). NCBI lineage: Eukaryota > Metazoa > Arthropoda > Insecta > Diptera > Polleniidae > Pollenia > Pollenia griseotomentosa. The sequence continues at coordinate 5,601,993 of OZ007562.1, read as the reverse complement.
CACAAAAATCTGCTGCTATAGGCTCCAATAACCAAGCTGCCCGCAGATTACATCGTTATAGACCTCGTAAACTTATCAAATCGGACGAGGAAGATGATGATAGTAATAGTGACAAAGAGCGTGATAATACTGCTGCAAACCTTTCTCATGTTTTGGCCTCTAAATCAGCTTTTAAAAGCCATAAATTAAATAAACTAAAAGCGGAGACACATTGTTGCAATCAACTGCCTTCAGCGGCCCAAAATAATGACGCACTACCACCAAATTCACCTTTGGATACAATTTATGATAATCTCAAAACTTCGGCTACGGTTTTAACACCGGAGTCCTGCAGAGAATGTTTAGCGGCAGTGGATGAAAGTCGCCAATCGGCCATTTCACCGACAGCACAATTTCCCGCCCACAAAATGTCGACCACAAATGAGGCTTATATGAAACATGTGGCTTCGACACGCATAAAAATGTTAAGGAAATCAAGGAAACAAAAGGTAATTAAAAATAAATAGAAAGGCGAGTGAGAACAAGCTAATAAAAAGAAATCGAAAAATTTTAATAGAACTTTAGGAAAAAGTTTAAAGATTTGTGTGATTCAAAACAAAAATTTACGAAATAGTTCTAGATTTCTGATAATTTTGCGGTTAGTTTCCCAAAGTGGTACCAAATTTTAATACTTTTCTTATCAGAATGTATCAAAGAAAGTTATGTTTAGAATAGCAAATAGAAATACGTTTACAGTTCTATTATTTAATTCTTTGTAATACTCCATTAAACCAATTTTTTTCATAAAATATGAAGACAAAAAGTACTAAAGCAACGCTAGATTCACAATGACAGCAACATTTTTACTTGGTGTTCACAATAAACTAATAATTTGTTCCCCAATCACTTATTTTCCATCAAGAAAACGTTTGCAAATTTTGCACAGAGAAATATTATATAGATATTTTTTTTTTATTTTTAAAAACACACATGTAACATTTATTTAAAACTAAATAAAAATTAGAAACTGGGAATTATCTCCTTTCGTAGGTTACTTTATATTATATTCAACATTTTTTTATTTTTCGAATTTATTCTATGAGTTACATTTCAGCTATGTATTTTATAAAGCTTTTTTTGTAAAAGTCATTCCTAAAAATTTAAGGAATAGAACTATTACAAAAAAGCTTTATAAAATACATAGCTGAAATGTAACTCATAGAATAAATTCGAAAAATAAAAAAATGTTGAACTAAATAAAAATTTTTATAAAAGTCATTTACAATTTCATACAAATTGTTGCTGAAGTAGAAGTAGACTTAATTTAAAAAAAAAAAAAGCTTAACTGATCTACCTAAACAAGAGAGGCAAGCATTTTTTTAAACATGAAAATTTTATTGCCAATACTTTTAAATAAAACAAACTGACCTAGCGATCTGTCAAATAGGATTTTCCAGCCAGGTGGTGTTAAATTTACGTTCTAAAGGCTTGTTTCGTATAATCTGTATGAAAATTTGATTTTTTGACATAAAAAACGCTTGCCGCTCTTATTTAGTTAAGGTAGCTCAGTTAATTATATTTTTGTTGTAAAACGAAAGCTTCTTTTTTTTAAGTTGAGCCTACATCTACATCAGCAACAATTTGTATGAAATTAGTATAAACGACGTTTATAATAATTTTATTTAATTTTCAATGAAAATTCTAACAAAATGTTTTAAATATAATAATAAATACATACGTAATATTGTTGTTGCAAAATTTGCAAACGCTTCTTAATCGAAAATGTGTGTGGTTGCGAAAAAAAATGTTGCTTAATTGTAAACACCAAGCGTAAATGTTGCTTCTATTGTTGACAAAGTTTAAATATGAAAAATTTTTTTATACCTATACATATTTTTTCAAATAAATTTGAAACTCGGAATATAATTCGTATTTTATTAGTACGATTTTAATCAAACTTGTTACGGATAAGATAAAGATTTTTCCTCAGTCGTCTACTTTCATTGAAAACCAAACAAAATTAAAAAATTAATTTTTGTACAAAATATCGAGCCCTAATAGCAAAAATGGTGTAACCAACAACATTTTAGATTTTTGTTTTTTGATAAAAATCGAAAATTTCATTTCTAAAAATCTCATATCTCTGGGAAGTACCGTTACGAAATAAGAGCAAAAGCAATTTCAAACGAAACCCTAGACTTAAAGCAAAGATATTTTAAAAAAGCCTTCTGTAAACTTTTATTTTTGTTGGTTACATCATTTTTGCTATAAGGGCTCGATATGTTTGTGTTGTTTATTGGCGAACACAAAACCGAAACAAAGTGAGTGTTTGCCAAGCCATTTGTGTGGTTTATTTTGCCCTTAAGTTTACACAACATGCGTTTGCCATGTTGCCAATTTTCATTGTTAATTTTTTTAGAATTTGTATCATTTATTTTTATTTATAAATTTAAATTTTTAATTTATTTTGTATTTTTTGTTTTTCTTTATTTGAATGTACTTTTGCATTTAATTTTAATAATGCACCATTTTAACATGCGCCTCTTTGCAAATTGCTAAAATTACACGATTGTTATTAACCTGGACTCACTTCACATGCATATAATTCACTTCATTCATATACATACATATATTATGTTATGCCCATATAGCATCAAGACTGCATGGAAACAAGACAACGTAGTTTATCTGTGGGCAATGAGAACTGCTGGAAGAATCGTCATCTTCAAAAGCAGCCAACACAACAACAATTGCTATGGCATGCCGAACAGCAACTGAATCAAAGTGGTGGTGATATTGTAGATGGTGTACAGTTGCGTAATCCTCTTAAAGCAAGTAAAACAGTGACTGGAGCCCAAAAACGTAATTCAGCTGAGTGCTGGAAATCGGCCCTTAATCGTAATGATCTTATAAGTATTATAAGAGAGAGTATGGAAAAGAATCGTTTGTGTTTTCAGCTGAATGGGTAAGCATAGCGTTTTATTTAAAAAAAATTTCCCGAAAAAAATTTAAAAAAAGCCTTTTAAACTTTTGGTTTAACTTTATTTCACAAATTTTGTTTTGTTAAATCTGCTTTAATTTTTTTTTTGAGAAATTTGGCAACATTGCATGTCTTTTAATATTCCCTAATAAAATTTAAATACCTTTTTATAAATATCTTAAAAAATAAAAACAATTTACATCACCTTTAATAATTATAAAATAACCTTAAATTTGTGTTAATAAATCACTTTAAATATTCAGTTAATTTGATTTTTTTGTAAACGTTCGCTTTCAGAAAACCCCAAGCAAATGTGAGCCCCATCAGACATTCACAACCACTAACACAACATCATCAACAGCATCTACTCCACCAACAACACAACAGCAGCAGCAACAAGCACTCTCAGCAACAGCAACAGCACCAAACATCAATTCCTATAAATTCTCAACAGCAACGTCAACGCTCAAACACAGCCTCGAAAATTCCTACGTTAATTGCCAACCACAACAATGGCCACTTAAACAGCCCTTATTCAACCCATTATCCCAGCGCCCATTTGCGCTCCAGCAGTTGTGCGAATTCCACCAACAATCAACACGATACAACTCTGCACGAGCAACACAACAATACAAATAGCAGCAGCAATATCTATCATCATCTCCAACCACACATTCCCATTTATCATCAACAAATGGCCATTAATCCAGCCGTTATAGCGGCCCACAATGCTCTACTTACTACAGGAGGAGGTAGTGCCTCGGCAGCAGGTCATCATGGTAAAATGAATCTCTGTGGTTATGATTCTTTTCTACATGCCACTATTTGTGGTGGAGGCTTAGGTCAATCACCACCACCCCAATCTACATTGGCCCAACCAGTAACCACTGCCCCAGGCCTTTCAACTGGCCATCAACAAATAGCTACCGTTCAGCCCATTATGTCCACTAGCTCACAAAATACTCCCAAACACTTAAGTTTAGCTGTGACCGCGAATCAAATTAAAACGAGTAAGATACTTCGAAGTGGTTCCTATGCTCAGGCCCATCAACAACATCAGTCTCAAGTGCACAGTAATACCACCCAAAATTCTCCCCAATACCATGGTTATCAGCGTCTGCCTTCTTCTTCCAAACATAATTTGTCGGCTTTGCATTTGGTCAGCCCCACCATGGAAAAACCAGCTTGGGACCAACTAGATAAATGGCGCAGAGATCAGGTCAAAAATTATGATCAACTTTTGTATGCCAAACTTAGTGAGAAATTACAGCAAACCAACTTGGTTTCCTCCTTAAACTCCAATGCGCGGGAAACAAATCAAAGGCGCAAACATCGAGTGCTAAGACAACGGAGAGCCAATTCTTTAATAGCTCAAGCTAATAACGTATCATTAAACTCTAAGATTTTTGTAAGAGAAGAAAGTGATTATGCCCCAGTGTTACCTATCGAAGGTGATCCAGTCGAATGCGAAAATCTTCTAGGGCAGACCAGTGATGAAGAAAGTCATTCTCAGCATGAATCTACTCTACAAGCTCAAGATCAAGACAAGTTAAATAATGATTCTTTAAACTCGAGACATGTGGCCGAGGGCAATTTAGTGGACTTAGATGACGTCGATACAGACGATTTGGATCAAGCCATAGAGCACAGTAAACATCCTCTCAGCGCGGACACTTTGCTTAGTGCAGAGTCTGACGTACATGAACTTAATTTAGATGACGGCTTAGATATTGAAGAAGATTTGGAAGAAGATTTAGACGAAGATCTAGAAGAGGTTGTGGTGGGTGTTCATGAAGAAAGTGGTCGCAATAGTGCGGCCAGTAATGACAGCAACAATGTAGGCGCCACATTGGCAAATACAAATGGTGCTAATACAAGTACTACTTCCTCCTCGCTTATACATCGTTATGTGCATGAGCACATACATCATCATTACCATCATTTCGAGGAAAAAAAAGAATGAATATGCATTAATGCTGCAAAACAAAACGCAAAACATTAATTTAAATTTGCAAACTAATTTTCATAGAACAATACAAATAGAAAAGAGGATTTAAATACCACCACCAAAAGGATAGGGAGTACATTGATTTTATCATTGTAATAATCGGATACCCCATATAGTGTGTACATATAATAATTAAACCAGTGTTAACAGTGTTAACAAAATTAATTTACAATTTTTTTATAAGTATAAAATGGTAAACATGATTTTGGTTGCTGAAATTGGCCAAAATCGGTTCATTATTTCTTCTATCCCCCATACAAACATCCCCGGGGCGGGGTAAACGGGATAAACGAAAGCTACACAATTTAGCACAAAAACTTATTTGAAAAGAAATGCTCTGCAGCAAAAATTAGTCATTTCGTTACGCTATTCAACTTCAATTTCTAATAGTTAAATCCTTTCTACGTGATTTATAATTTTACGTCATTTAGGCCGTAATTATGTAAAACGCAACGCCAAAGAATTACATTGAAAGCAAAAACAAAGTCATAAATACTTTGTTGTTGCTTTCTACAGAAATTCACATTGCCTTTTAAAATTTTAAACTCCTCATAACTTGTGGCGTTGAAAATTTTAAAACGGTACATGAATTTCTGTAGAAAGCAACAACAAAATTACAAAATATTTATGACTTTGTTTTTTCTTTCTATGTAATTCTTTGGCATTGCGTTGCGTTTTATATAATAAGGGCCTCAATTTTAATTATTTGTTGGTGGTGGGTATGGGCATGGTCGAATATAGCCTTTTAATTTGTTTTTATATAATTCAAGTGGTTCTTTTTTGATTTTATTTCCTTAAGCAGCAATTTTTCTTACTTTTTATAGAACATTTATTAGAAAATTTAATGTATTTTGGTGTGTACGTGGTGGGAAGAATGTAGTATCATTTTAAAATATTTGCGCTTATACTGCATTTTTATATTCAGAATTTCTTAAAAAACTGTAATAATTCCTTTTAATTTGCTGTTAAATTATTCAACCTTATTTTTCAGTTTTGTTAATTCGAACTGATTTTTTTCTACATAATTGAGATTAAATACTTTTTTTTCAAAATCTAACAAATACAAATACTAACACTTAATTAAATTTGTTTTTTTTTTTGGCCTTTTTATAAACATTTGAACACAAGAGATGGGCTTAAAGTTTGAGGTTAGAAAATTTTAATTATTTTATTGAAAAAAAAAAAACTTTAATATGTCTAAAATTTGAATTCTATATAAACTATTTATTATAGATTCAGCAAAGTTTTTAAACATATTTTGTATCAAATTGTATTAAAAATGTGTGGTTTTAAAATTTCAAAATGCATATTTATAAGTTAAATTGGTGGATTCACAAGGTAGTCAGTCATAAAGTCATATATATATCTTTAAATACTAACAGGAAAAAATATGACTGCTGTGAGCAAACCTTCATAATTAAGATTTATACTGTGTAGTTATAACAAAACAATAAACACACAGCATAAAAAGTCTCATTATTTCAGGACTTTTTTTGTTTTAAACCCAACAATATTTTTAATTAACAATTGTACAATTTTAGGATATTATGACAATAGTACTTAATAGCACATCTTGTGAATACTCCAAATAATTTTTTATTTTAAAATAATTAGAAAAGAACAATACCAGTTGTCAAAATGAAGTTCAATACATATATTTTCTATCCGAGCTTAACATTTTATTTATTAGTGCCGGTTCACACACGTCAAGTTTAACTCGTCAAGTCTTGAGTTTTTAGGAGAGAGGGGAAAAGAAATGACATTCTCTTTTCCCTTCTCTCATAAAAGCTAAAGACTTGACGAGTCAAACTTGACGCGTGTGAACCGGCACTTAATGTTGTTTTAAAATTTTAGGTTAGGACGAAAAAATATACTTTATTTTTTTTACAAAATTTAATTTTAATTTTTGTCACAAAATTTTAAATTATTTTTAAAAAAATTATATTTTATTTGACTAAAGTTTCTTCAGATGTTTCTTTTTCTTTATAAAAATTAAATTTTCATATAAATACACCAAATATAAAACATAATTACCACCCTGAAACAAATAAAACTGGGTTACAAAGTGCAAAAAGTAACTAACTTACCAAATGTCCTATAAATGAGAAAAAATTAACAGAACTAGGATTAATTTAGTAAACAAAGTCATTCAAAAACGATCGTTTAAAATAATTTTAAAATTTGTATTAAAATCAGTGTTAAGTTTATTTTTGTTTTTTTTTTTTTGTTTGTAGCCCAGTTTTAATTTAAAATGCTACAAATTTGAAAATACAAATACAATTAAACAAAGTAACTAAAAAACAAATCGTCAGCTCAGAATTGGTTCGGAGCATAGCATGGTAATTTAACCATGATATTCGCCAAACCAATTCTGAGCTGACGAAATTACAAATTTAAAAGGAATTTTTCATTTACATACATTTTGTATTTTATTTTATAATTTTTTTAAATCAATTATTATTGTATAAAAAAAAAGAAAAAAAATCCATAAAAAGATCAAAAGTGCTTCAAGTTTAAGATATAAGGGCATGTTATAGAAATCAAAATGAAGTAAAATTGAAATCGAACGAGATTTTGAGTTCAATTACATATTTACAAAATGACTGCAGTATTTCTTATTTTTAAGCATTGTCTTTGTAACACAAAAATGAAGTAGATAAAACGAATGATTTTAAATCCACTTCATTTCGATTTCTAGAACATGACCGATAATAAATTTTTTTGTTGTCTAGATAAAATTTATAATTAAGTATATTTATATTATGTATGTATTAGTTTGTATGAATGTATAATATTAAAAAAAAGGTGTAAATGTTTGTGTGTGTCAAAGAGTGCAGATTTTTTAAATATATAAGAAAATATAACACTAAAATTTTTTTTTTTAATATATATAAATAAAAAAAAGAGAACCGCATTTTTTATGATACAGTATGAAGTTTAAAGCAAAAAGAGGATAATTAAAATCATAATTTTTGTCTGGTTTTAAATAATTTTAAGTAAAATTGCCTATTTTATTTTTATTATTTATTGACATCTGAAAAAATTTATATTTATGTTTATTAATAATTATAAAATTAGGAACTGGCTGAATCAGCCTTCGTCCTTGCCTATTAAAAATATTTTTTGTACCGATTGAAAAATTAAAAAAAAAAACAACTTTAATTGTTCCAACAAAATGCTTAATTTAAATAAAAGTTTTGTCATGGTCGGAAAAAATTAACAGCCAGGCCCACGATGTCACACGTTAACGTTCGCATAGAAAATTACATTTAAAACAAAAACAAATTGTAAAATTGTAAAATTTGTTTTTTTTTTTTTAAATGTAATTTTCTATGCGAACGTTAACATGTGACATCGTGGGCCTGGCTGTAAATATTTTTCTTTTTTAATTGTTTTTTGCATATTTTAACAAATATTTTTATCACCATTAGAATCTCTTTGGCAAAAAGTAAAAACATAAGATCGATTTTAAGGTTTTATTTACTGTTTAATATAATAGTGACCCCATTTTCACTCATACTGTATTTAACTAAAAAAAAAATGTGTTCCCTTCCCTTTATTATCAAAATAAACAAAATAAACTGACTATACAAGAAACGTTGCTTCAAATTATAAAATACATACAAATAAATAATAATGTTGCTAAGAAAACTATAGGTATTCATACATAAATTTTAGTAGAACTATAGAATTTTTCTAAAATTTTTAGTTTTTTAACAAAAATATTAAATTTAAATAAACTTTTACTATTAGCTAGTAGCAAATCTTTTTACATATATAAATTTTTATTATTTTCTCGAATAATCAATCTTATTAATGTAATTTATCATTAATAAGTTATCAAACTTATTAATGATAATGTAATTTATATTCGTTCTTATCTTCTGTTTAATATGTAAAAAAAAAGAAAACTAAACAAACAAATACAAGACAAATCAAGTTTATTCTTTCTTAAATTTTTTATAAAATAAAGACTGATTTCCTCCAATTTTTTTGTATTAAAAAATAAACATGTTTATAATTAAAATATATAACTTATAATTAATTAATATATACATGCATTACAAATATTAAATAAATAAAAAACATTAAAAACAGAAAATATTAACAAAGAGTAGAGTTTTTAATTAATAAAAGTTATTCAAATAGAGGACTGATTGTATTATCAGAATTAAAAATTTTGTACAGACAGCAGAAAAATTTTTATTCTATTATTATTAGTTCTAACTTACTTATTCTTGACCTCTTCTACCTTGCAATGTAGAGGTATGAAAAGGCTTCGCCAGCGGTTTCGACTTTTAGCAATGGCTTTTGCATGGTTAGGATCAATACCATGTTTCGTAAGAGTATCTGTCATACTATCCCACTAGGATACTCGTCATCGTTCTCTTTTCCGCACTCTTATTGGTTTTGTCACGAAACAAGCTTCAGTATTCTAGTCTTCTATCATTATACAATGTCCATACTATCCCAGTTTTATTTTCTTAATTTATCGAGTGCTACAACTTACAGATTGTTTCTAGTGGTATCATCTGTTTTTCCCTGCTACTCTTTTAAATAAACGAGAAATACTTGTTTTTAAATTCCTGGACTAACTAGATTTTCTGTTTTTTACAGCAGGATTTATTAAGTAAGTTTTTATTCAAGAAGAAAAAAAAATCAAAGTTTTCATTGTTAAAAACAAACAGTTAATTTTACCAAACTTATGGTTCGTAAGACCATTATAAAACTCTAAATGCATCTTAAATTCGTTATAAAATAAAAAAGAAACTTATTTTCTTTTGAGAACAATAACAAAAACTATGAACCATTTTTAAATGCTATCCAATTTTTCTTATTTTTTTAATCCCTCCCCCTTCTTCTTGAAAAGATATAAAGTTCTCTACTTTTTCCCACAAATGCTTACTAGGTATATATAAAATTTTACTAAAAGCGTCTGGCATTTTGGTTCTTCTATTTTTCCATATACATAGTTGTACAAAATATAAAAGTTAAACAAAATCTCAAAACAAAAACCAATACTCTCTCTACCATAAGATATTATTCTAATAGAAAAGTTTTGTCAGCTATTTTTACAAAAAAAAAAAAAAATATTATTCTTAATAAATTACTCAAAAAAAAAAAAAAAAAGATTTTGGAAACTTAAACTCTGTGCATGAGTTTAGTCTACGAACGGCATTATTTATAATCATAATGATGATCATGAGCAGTAGTATTCATTCACTCGCAGAGAATAAAAATGAAATATATGTATGAACATTTGTCGAAATCAATTAAATAGAAATATGTATACAAAAACTCGAAAAAAAAAACGGACGCTAAACAATCCTTTGTGATAAAAGAAACAGATGCTCAAAAGAATTAAAAGAAATTTGAAAATCAAACTTAAAGAGCGTGAAATTTTATTGGGGGTTTTAAAAATATTAAAGTATTACAAATTAAAAGTTACCCAACGACTGCACAATATTTTTGCTCATTTTGCTTCACACTGTTCAATAACCCAGCGGGAAAACTCAAAAGACCTTCTTAATTCAGGCCTGCTTAAACATTTTTTTGATTCAATTACTATGTGCGCATTTAGACAGGAAAACATTTTGTTTGGGAGCAAATAACTGGTGGGGAAGAGAGAATGGTTTTTGTGTACTCGGCGACACGCTTTGTTCTCATTTTCTTTGTTGACATTACTTTGTTTTTTGAGAAAAAAACAACAATGTTAACAGAATGTTTCCAGCAACATGTTCGTCTGTGTGACCGAGAATGAAAAAAAAAAAAACAAAAGAGAATTGCAGATGTTTCTCTTCCAAATGTTCGCTCGTCTAAACGCGGACTATCATGTATTATCTAAGTCCCCTTTTACAATGTGACAGACAGAAGGCAGACAGACGAAGTTTGTAGGCGAGAGAGGAAAAAAGTTTAGTGTGTCACGCATACAGCGTCGCCCCCTTACCAACAAACTTCGTCTGTCTGCCTTCTGTCTGTCACTTTGTAAAATGGGTATAACTGTCAACGAATGCCTCGGCTCTTTACAATTTTAAATTCAATATACAAACTGTCAGCGTCAAAATAAAGTGTACAACTGGTTTTCCAATATAAAAAGTGTTATTTTAGTAAAAAAGAATTAAAATTTTTAGAAGTTTTTTATTATTCAGTTCAGAGTTTAGTTTTAAAATACTAAGAAAAGTGAAGTGGCTAATACTTTGTTTGATTTCTTTTTGCTTTTAGGACGGCTTCTAGTTTCTATGGAATCGATTCCACCCATTTTAAAGTTAGCGTAGTAGACAATTTTGGCTACTCTTCCTGCAGAATTTTCTTTAGAGAGTGCTTGTTGCTTATGTTTTTTTTTTAATTTGTCTGTCCAAATGTTCCCAAATGTTTAGGTGAGTTGATATTGAGCGACTATTGGGCTGATTCATCTGTTTAAGGACGTATTACAAAAGCCAACACTATCACGCTTCACTATAGATACAGTATTTTTTCCGTTGAATTTCTTATTTCTACCTTTTATCACGTTTTTTTTTGTCCAACTTGCTTTCGTCAATTTTTGGAGCAACGTATTTTTCACAGATGACAGCAAGCTTGAAGTCTGATCAAATTTGACAAAGTAGAAATTATTAATTACAACTTACAACACTTCTTACATTGGAAAACAAGGTGTACACTTTATTTTGACGCTCACAGTATGTATGTATGTATGTAAAAGGAGTACGGATGACTTCTTGAAGGCCTCTGGTACAAATTTGTTTGGATATTTTTATTAAAAATTGCATTACAAATTTTTTAAATAATAAGTTTAAAATAATAAGTTTCTTCCTCTGTAAACAAACAAAAAAATCGAGTTAGACCTTTTTTATATAAAGCCATCGAAATAAATATGTATATTGGATACAATCAAGTGTTTGAAATACATACTGAACTAAAAAAAATTCTCGAAAATAGTTTAAATTCTTTTGGAGACCTGTTGGTAATGCTGTTCGTTACAATGATTTTGAATACTTTTTGTCGTCATTAATGTTCTGCGCGGAATAATAGACGAATTTTGTCTGACAAGTAGATGAATTTGTATTTAATCGTCTATCTTGTTTTTCTTTTATTGTTTTTTCATTTTGTGTCTATTGACGATCATGTCTGATCGTGTTTTTTGTTTTTATTTTTGGTTGCTGTTGGCCACTTTTCCGTTGAACATGATGCAGTTTTTGTTTTGACTGATCGGTGCTGGTGGTGTTTGATAGGAAGATAAAAAAAAAGTTTTCTTTTATCTTCTTTTTAAAAGAAAATTTATTTTATTTGTCTTTTGGTTTATCTAGTGGTTGGTCGGATTGATCGCAAATTTTGATTACGCAAACAAATTAAAATAAATATTGAAACAAATAAAAAACATTAAAAAATTATAATTGTTAAATTCAACAAACCAACAAACAAAAAGATTTATTTCAACAAACCAACAAACAAAAAGATTTATTTAAACTTTTTAATAGAAGTGTTTTAAAATAATGACGAATCCCTCAAAATGTGCAGTGTGTGGTGTGTCGGCTTCATTAAAATGCATGGCCTGCAAACAAGTGTATTACTGCGGTAAAGATCATCAGAAAATTCATTGGAAGAAAGGTCACAAGGCCGAATGTAAATGTTACGAGGTGAATTGTTATAAACTACATATTTCTATAAAGAGTTTTTAACATTAAATTGTTATAAAAAACTTTTGCAAAGAACATATTTTTAAAATTCATGAAAATTTTTGTTAATTAATTTTTGGCGCTCTAAATTGTTTATTTTTTTTTGTTTGTTTGTAAAATACTTGTTTTTACTTTAAACAATTACATATTGGTTAAATAATAAACATACATACATACTTATGTACAATTAAAATAAAAAAGTACATATTTAAAATATGAACATATCCACATACATATGTATGTAAGTATGTATTAAAAATGCTTATGTTTTAAACTAAAATTTTAAACAATTACAGATCACTAAAAATGATGTATTGGGCCGTCATATACGTGCCACTCGAGATATTAAATTGGGTGAAATTATTTTACGTGAACCTCCACTCATTTATGGTCCTAAAGTTGCCAGCTCTCCCTTGTGTTTGGGCTGCCATCGAAAACTTGTTACCCCTGTATCCAATTACTACAAGTGTACAGGTTGTGCTTGGCCTTTATGTGGTCCGGATTGTCAAAAGTCCGTCCACCACAAAGATGAGTGTGATTTAATGGCTTCACGCAAATTTTCGGCCAAAATCGATTATAAGTTGGGCAACGAACAAAGCGGCAAAAAGGAATCCGCCTACTGTGTCATACTTCCATTGCGTTGTATGCTTTTGAAGCAGAAAAATCCCGCACAATTTGAACAATTTGCCGCATTAGAAGATCATTTGGAGGAGCGTTTAAATACGCCTCTCTACCAAGTATTGCGTGCCAATTTGGTGACATTTATCAAGACCATATTGGGTATGACGGAATGGAGCGAAGAGGAAATTTTGCGTGTAGCAGCCCGCTTAGATACAAATGCCTTTGAAGTACGTCAGGCTATTGAGAATCGTAGAGTACGTGCTATTTATCCTTTGGCGGCTATGTTGTCGCATGATTGTGTCTCAAATACCCGACATACGTTTGATGAACAAATGAATATAATATTTATAGCTAAACAGGCCATATCAAAGGGTGAAATAATTTGTACTTCATATACTCAACCTTTGAAAAGTACTTTGATGAGGCGGGAACATTTGGCCCAGGCAAAGTGCTTTGATTGTACTTGCAAGAGGTGTCAAGATCCCACAGAGTTGAATACATTTGTAGGGTCGATATTGTGTAGTAAATGTAAAGTTGGAAAGGTAAGTCCCTAGTAGTTTAAATTTACAATCCTTCAACATTTTTTTGTGCCAATCCTTTTAAACAAATTTAAGTGAAATCTTAAACGAACGAATCCATATGTATACATACATATATATATATATATATATACATATATATAATAATGTCTTATATATACGTAAGTATGTTTAAAAACAATCGGTTTTATCAAAATCAAATTCAACCGATCTTAATTTCACTCTTAATTCAATATCCGAAACTTTTTTATAACAATTATTAAATTGAATACTTGCCACAGATCATTTCCACAAATCCTATGGATAACAATGCCGTTTGGCGTTGTCAATTATGTCCCCATCAACTGTCGGCCAAACAAATCAACCTGGGAAATAATGCAATGCTAAAAGAAATTGATTCACTGGACAAGACTTCAGTCAGAGCTTTTGAGGAGTTCTTACACAGATATCGTGATATTTTGCATGAAAAGAATACGCATGTTTTACAAGTGAAATATGCCCTGACCCAATTGTATGGAAATGCTCCCGGATTCACTTTGTCAGGTTAATTTCTCCCGTTAAATTAATAAACTTTTATTAAAATTTTTTTGCAATTTAAAGAAATGAATGATGCTGCCATTAAACGTAAAATAGATCTTTGCCAAGAACTTTTAGAAGTTGCGGATGTTTTAGATGAAGGCTGGAGTATATTTAGAGGTAATTTATTTTTGGATCTACAGGAGGCCCTATTTGTGCAGACGAAAAGGGAGTATCTGAATGGATTATTAACACAAACTGCTACACAGGTAATTTCGTAGCTTAATAAAAATTGTTTAACAACATTTTATATTAAATTATGTACTTTTTTTAATTTTTATTTTTTGTAACTACAAACATATCGAGCCCTAACCGCGAAAATAACGTTAGCAACATCATTTTAAATTTTCGTTTTTTTTTTTAATAAATGAATTTAATGACAACACTTGCATCATCTCCTAAAACGCCATGGTCACATAAGGTACCGTAACGATTTAAACCAAGAACAATTTTATCGTAAGCGAGAAATTTCATACAAAATTTATAGGAAATAAAATTAAAAAAACCCCTTCCCTGTAAAATTTGAATTTTTGGCGCTTACGTTATTTTCGCGGTTAGGGCTCGACATGTATAGGTATATTTCCTTTCTGTGCTTTGTTATTTTTAAACCCAATTATAAACTTTGTTTTCTATTGTTTTCCAGGAAAAATTCTTGGAATCTTTGCAATTGTTAAAAGAGGCCATTAATATAATGAAATTAGAACCAGATATGAAACAAACCTTAAATGAGCGTACCCAATTGTTAGCGAAAGAGTTGGAAATGGAGGAATATAATGAACAAGCTTAATTGAAAAAAAGACTGTTAAAAATATTTTTGTTATTACCGGATTCAACAAAGAATTTTATTCAAAGTTAAAAAAATATTTTATAATTCCACCAAGTTTAGGTTTGTTATTTATTTTGCCAATTATTTATTAAAAATGCGTTAATATTTTAAATAATAAAACAAATATTTAAAAATTTTGAAATACATATTAATAAACAAGAGAAACGATAACGGTTGTGTAAGTGCATTATTAGTTTCCGTTTACGTTTTTATTCGTCTGCAAAATTTTGATATTGTTCCTTTTCTGTCAATACCTGAGTGATTTGCTTAAATAAACATAAATTTGATAAACATTTATTAAAAAGTGGAAATTTATAAAAATAATTGTTAAGAAAGTTTTTAATATTTATTAATTTATTAAAACTAACGGGTTTGGTCTACAAGTTCGTCGCTTATCATTGCCATTTATTGTCTAAAACTAGTGTTTTTAAATTTGGCAGCACTGTTTTTGTTGTCTCCAGCTGTTTAATAACAATTTTTTTTATTAAGTGACAGCCATCACAAAAAAAGAAAAACATGCAAAACGTTTACAATTTTCTTTAGAGAAAAAATAGGAAAATTATAAAGACTTTAATAAAATCGTTAGAAAAGACTTTAATTATGTCAAATGTAACAGCAGCGGTTATAGCTAATCGCAATAAAAAACACTTTTTAGGGGTACCAGCTCCCTTGGGCTATGTGGCTGGTGTGGGTCGTGGGTAAGTGTAACATTTTTATTTTTCCTGTAAACTGTTTTTAATTTTAATAAAATTTCGTCTCAAGTGCCACTGGCTTTACCACCCGTTCTGATATTGGTCCCGCCCGTGATGCTAATGACGTTTCCGATGACCGCCATGCTCCTCCGGCAGCTAAACGCAAGAAAAAAGATGAAGAAGAAGAGGAAGATGAAGATTTGAATGACTCGAATTATGATGAATTTAGTGGTTATAGTGGTTCATTGTTTTCCAAAGATCCTTACGACAAAGATGATGAGGAGGCTGATGCTATTTATGATTCTATAGATAAACGTATGGATGAAAAACGTAAAGAATATAGGGACCGTCGACTGAGGGAAGATTTAGAGAGATATCGGCAGGAGAGGTGAGTTTATGCAGTTTTTTCTTACATTTTAGTTTAAAACATTATTTTCATCTAAAACAAAATTATATTTTTGTACTTATTTCTAATAAATTTTATATAGCAAACGTTTCCATAGTAGGGTTTTTGAGTTCTTATTTTTATTTTTCAAACTTTTTTCGCTTTATTAAATTTATTTTTTGGCTAAAAATCAACAATTGTATTTTATCAAATAATTAATATTATGACTTAAAGCTCTTCCCGTTGTCCTATTATATATTAAGAAAAATTCCCTTTTTTTCCTTAATACCTTTTCACCATAAACAGACCAAAAATTCAACAGCAATTTTCTGATTTAAAACGATCTCTGTCCAATGTTACTGCAGAAGAATGGTCAAATATACCCGAAGTGGGTGACAGTCGTAATAGGAAGCAGCGCAATCCTAGAGCTGAAAAATTCACTCCTCTACCAGATAGTGTTTTGTCAAGAAACTTGGGTGGCGAGTCTTCTTCAACCTTAGATCCCTCCTCGGGCTTGGCTTCTATGGTTCCTGGTGTAGCAACACCAGGTATGTTAACACCTACAGGGGATTTAGATTTGCGTAAAATAGGTCAGGCTCGTAACACCCTGATGAATGTAAAACTATCACAAGTTTCTGATTCAGTAACGGGTCAAACTGTAGTGGATCCGAAGGGTTATCTTACAGATTTGCAAAGTATGATTCCCACTTATGGGGGTGATATAAATGACATTAAGAAAGCTCGTCTATTGCTTAAGAGTGTAAGAGAAACAAATCCCAATCATCCACCTGCCTGGATAGCTTCAGCTCGTTTGGAGGAAGTCACAGGAAAAGTACAAATGGCTCGAAATTTAATAATGCGTGGCTGTGAGATAAATCCTCAATCGGAGGACTTGTGGTTAGAGGCTGCACGTTTACAACCTATAGATACCGCTAAAGCGGTAATAGCACAGGCTGCTCGTCATATACCCACTTCAGTGCGTATTTGGATTAAAGCGGCAGATTTGGAAACAGAAACAAAGGCAAAAAGAAGAGTTTATCGCAAAGCTTTGGAACATATACCGAATTCAGTGCGTTTATGGAAGGCTGCCGTGGAATTGGAAAATCCAGATGATGCCAGAATTTTACTTTCCAGAGCAGTGGAGTGTTGTAACACAAGTGTTGAACTATGGTTGGCGTTGGCTCGCCTGGAGACTTATGAAAATGCCCGTAAAGTACTTAATAAAGCACGTGAAAATATACCCACCGATAGGCAAATTTGGACCACAGCTGCTAAGCTGGAAGAGGCCAATGGTAATATACACATGGTGGAAAAGATTATAGATCGTTCTTTAACATCGTTAGTGGCAAATGGTGTAGAAATTAACAGGGAGCATTGGTTCCAAGAGGCAATAGAGGCAGAGAAATCAGGGGCCGTACACTGTTGTCAGGCTATTATTAAGGCAGTCATAGGTGTAAGTGTAGAGGAAGAAGATCGTAAACAATCATGGATGGATGATGCAGATTTTGTAAGTTCTTACTAAGATATTGTTTTTAAATATAAATAAATAAAGAAATTTCTTTTTAGTGTGCTAAAGAAAACGCCTTTGAATGTGCTAGAGCTGTTTATGCTCATGCTTTGCAAATATTCCCCTCCAAGAAAAGCATATGGCTAAGGGCAGCCTATTTTGAAAAGAATCATGGTACTCGTGAGTCCTTGGAGGCTTTACTACAGCGCGCTGTGGCTCATTGTCCCAAATCTGAGGTGTTGTGGCTTATGGGTGCTAAGTCCAAGTGGTTGGCTGGTGATGTACCCGCTGCTAGAGGCATTCTGTCTTTGGCCTTTCAGGCTAATCCAAATTCTGAAGATATTTGGTTGGCTGCTGTTAAATTAGAATCCGAAAATGCCGAATATGAACGCGCTAGAAGATTATTAGCTAAAGCCAGAGGTTCGGCACCTACACCCAGAGTAATGATGAAATCAGCTCGTCTTGAATGGGCTTTAGATCGTTTAGATGAGGCCTCGCGTCTTTTAGATGAAGCTGTTGAGGTATTTCCAGATTTTCCTAAATTATGGATGATGAAAGGCCAAATAGAAGAACAACAACATCGTTTAGAAGAAGCCACAGCCACTTATAATCACGGTATAAAAAAGTGTCCAACTTCAATACCCCTGTGGTTGTTATCGGCTAACTTAGAAGAACGTAAAGGAGTGTTAACTAAGGCACGTTCCATATTAGAAAGGGGACGTTTGCGAAATCCTAAAACTGCCGTATTATGGCTAGAAGCTATACGTGTGGAATTAAGAGCGGGCCTAAAAGAGATTGCTAGCACAATGATGGCTCGAGCTTTACAAGAATGTTCTGATTCTGGTGAATTATGGGCAGAGGCGATTTTCATGGAATCAAAGCCTCAAAGGAAAACAAAATCTGTGGATGCGCTTAAGAAATGTGAACATGATCCTCATGTTTTATTAGCAGTATCAAAACTCTTTTGGTCTGAACATAAATTTTCTAAAGGTCGGGATTGGTTTAATCGTACGGTAAGTAAAAATTTTGAAACTCTATCAGAACCTTCTTTAAAGAGTTCTTAAATTTTTCTTTTAGGTTAAAATCGATCCCGATTTGGGTGATGCCTGGGCTTATTTCTATAAATTTGAATTACTGCATGGCACAGAAATCCAACAACGTGAAGTTTTAGAACGTTGTATAGCCTCAGAACCCAAACATGGCGAGGCCTGGTGTCGTGTTAGTAAAAATATTAAAAATTGGTGTTTTAAAACACCCGATATTCTTAAGGCAGTGGTAAAGGAAATATCGATACCGATTTAAAATGAATAAGAAATAATAAAAATACAACAATTTGCAAATATGCAAAAAAAAAAAAAAAAAAAATTACAACAAAACCTCGATTTAAATTATGTTTTATACTTTTTTGTATTATTGATTGGATTAACTATATGAAGATAAAAGGTTTATATTGATATTTTGCAAGATTCCAAGAAGAAGTGATGAGTTCTAAAAAACAGAAGGTTGTCAGAATTTCTTAGGTGTAATGTGCCACTTTTAATGTAAGTGTTAAACAAATTTAGTAATTTTAAACAATAGCGTTTTCTAATAACATTCGGTAGCAGTTTTTTTTTTCCTCAAAACAAAAAATTTTCACAAAATTATTTCTCTAAAAAAATGTTTTATTCCAAATATTTTTACCATTTAAAAGTTCTTAATAAAATTTTACTTTTAAATTTATTTCTTTATAAATTTCAACAATTTAAAAGAATGTTTTAGCAATAATTCCACACACAACACACAAGCGGCAAATAGGGAGCCCAGACCAAATAAGGCTAAGGCATATCGACACTCTGTTAAGCCAATTGAAACAAAACCTCCAACTCCTCCTTCACATTTAGGCTTTTGAGGAAACCACTTGCGTTCCTCGCGATTCATAAGACCTATTTCACGCTGCCACCTTAATCTGAAAAGCGAATTTAATTAAATTCAAGCAAGTTTTACTTTAAAAAATCTTACTGCCTCCGAAAAAGCTCTTTATAGGGAAAATTTTTTCGCGTTGGTATCGCTATCATAGGTAACTGGAAAGGCTCTAATTCTTTTAAGCCACATTTTTCAGGTTCACTAAATGTATCACTGATAATTTGATATCCAGCTTGCAGTTCCACTTGATAGGCAAACATGCCCGAACGCATTTTTTCCATGCCTGCCAAAGGTCTCATATAAATACTGTCTCCTTTGGGAGCAATTTTCTTGTGATACAAGAGATTTGTAACAGGATCCGTAGATTCCTTTCAATTGCAAATGTTTTTAAAGATTTCAAAAGAAACTATGTATTCTTAAAAATTTCCAAAGCATTTTACTTACATTAAAATATATTTTATTGTAGACTGTATCCTGAACTCCAATTTCCAGAGGAGATTGACTTAAGTCGCTTAATGTATGTATAGCCTCAGAGGGACTTTGTAATAGAGCCACTATATTGGCCGAAAATGACGTGAAGAGAAATAAAGTTGCTACGAAAGTTGTAAATACAATAATACGAGCTGAACGATTTGCCACAGCTACATAAAAACCCTGCTGACACATCGCACCCCAAACAAAGACAGCACAATCCCAATAATCCATTTCATGATTATGAGGAGAAAATATCAATTCCAAAGCAAACACACCGAAAGTAACAATAACCAAAACCACTAAAGAAATCCAAACATCATTTTCAAAAGGCATGGCAAATATATTGGCCACTGCGGACAAAGGAGGCTGTCTAAACATAAGGCCAGCACGTATGCGAAAAGTTTCAGCCACAAAATCACACAAAGCTATACGATCCAAACGCATAAATATAGCCATTTGACCAAAATCCAGCTCATACCTCTGAAAACTGCCCATTAGGCCATCAAAAGAACCATTTGATTGACGCCAGCCATAATTGTCAGTTTGGTGAGTATTGAAACTACAACAGTTAAGTTCTCATCATATTAGCAAAAGGAAAGGAAAATTTTAGGAATTTAAGATTTTACCGCATATTTAATTTGTTGGCCAGTTCTATGGTTAAACGATTGTTAACTTTAGAAATGGTATCAATATGTCTCAAAGACAAATCTTCTATATTCGTAAACATATCGGGAAAAGCAATCACCAGACCAGTATCAAAAGTTATATTTTCTAAATCCTCACGCAACGATATAACCGAACCATACGACTGCAAAGCCGAAATCATGTTGTCCACTTGAGAAAAATTCTTAAGTACTAAATTGTACTTTAAAGGTTTCAAAGCCGCTACTTTATAAACATCTAGTAAGGCGTAACTTCTGTCAGGATTCTCCACTAACACTTTAACTTCACTGTCTGGTGGAAAAAACATTTCCTCATCTTCTAGTGTAGTTAAACCGGAGATGTCTTTAGTTGTTAGTAACCAAAATCTGTTGGTGGCAAAATAGTTATTTTCGGAAGCCGAAGACCATCTTAAAACATTCCAACCACAAGGTGTATTAAAGTCTAATAAAATAATGCCTGTTTTATGGTTTAAAGGTCCTAGCTTAAATTTTAAAGGACGCCGTTTAGTGTCGTTTTTATCTACTTTAAAAGTAGGACGGGGTCCATACAAATTCGGTTGAGGCATTTTATCTAAGTAATCCTCACCTGACCACACGTGTAAAGGCATATTGCGTTTCAAGTAAAATAAAGCCATTTTAGAGATTCCAAAGGCTGGAATATTTTTGATTTTAAAGGAATATTTAATGTTTTTCTAATAACACTTACTTGAGGCATTATTAAAAGGACATATTATTAAATTTAAACTGCGCACTCCTTGATGTCGAAAATATTCCAATATTATTTCTTCATTAAGCAATTCCCTTTCTGCTTCCGTGCTAGTTTGGGGCAAGTTATTGTTGTCATTAACTAAAGCTGTATCACATCTCTTGACCTGATTTAACGCATAATGTAACGCTAATGTTGCTTTTAACAGTATTAGTAATTGCATCGTTGTAATCTTGTTAAACTCTGTTTCCTTTAGCAGCTGCAATTCCTTCTGTGTTCGTGTAACTTGTTTCACTGCAATCTTAACTTGATTATCGCTGGCTTTTTATATGCACGAATGTTATTGCATGTTTGGGTTCTCTTTCCCCTAAACTTTTTTGTACATTTTTTATGCCAGTAATTGTGGGACAACACGTTTCACTTACGCACGCAGTCAAATGCAGTCAAGGTAAATAAGTTGTAGGTAAAATGATTGCACTGTTCGCTATCATCGCATTAAAAGAAATTACCAAATTAAGTTGTTAGATGAGGATAAAATAAAAGTGAAAGGTGTTGAAAATGCTTGGTCCTTTCAAGCATAAGAGACTTTGAGATGAAATTGTTTCTGTTTTTTAATCTATTTAAAAGAGTAAAATGAAACTAGAAGCAAATAAAGCTGTTCATAATTTGCAAAAGTCAAAAACTTGTGGTCCTGCTCAGCGCAGGAGATTTGAAAATGTTTAAATGAAAAAGTTTTATTCTTAATCTCGCCAGCACAAATTTTAAAACGAGAGAATTGACTGGAATTGTGTTCTCGAGTAGAATTTGTCCTACCCTGCTCAAAACTACTAAAATGGAGATGTGACTTTCTTTTTTAGGAGGGCAGTATAGCCATTCATTTAAATTCACTACTTAACTTGTTTCTTTGTTCTTGGCTCTATCTCCGCTATGGCTAGAATGGTAATTGCGTTATAGAATTTTATTGTTTCTATTTTATTTAATAAAGCTCGAAAATGCTTTTAATTGTTTATTTGAATATATTTAAAAAACTGGATCTTTAAACAGTTTAACAGTGTTTTTAACACTAGCCACAGTTCGAAGGACCATTTTGGTTTTAAAGCAACTATTTAAATTGTTTTATAATTTTAAATCTCCTCCAAAGAAATTTAGTGAATTTCTTTACAGACAATGAAATCATTTTAATTCTGCTGTGTGCAATTTTAAAAACAAGTTTCAAAACTCCATCCTTTATTTCAAAAATTTTTTAAACAGCAATTCACAGCCCAGGATAATCAAACCAAATAGAAATCCCCAACCCAAAATAGCCCACGCATAACGGCATTCCTTTAAGCCAATCGATACAAAACGTCCCATTCCCTCACATTTGGGTCTTTGTGTAAACCACTTAAGTTCCTCCCGGTTTGTTAAACCCACTTCACGTTGCCATCTTAGTCTGTAAAATAAATTCAATTTAAAAAAATATTCTTCTTAATTTTAAAACAAAATTAACTGTCTCCTAAATAGCTCCTTGTAGGGAAAATTCTTGCGTGTTGGTACACCTATCATAGGCAGTTTATAAGGTTCCATTTCTTTTAGGCCACATTTTTCAGGCTCACTAAAAGTGTCGCTTATTATTTGATAGCCCGTTTGTAGTTCCACTTGGAAAGCAAAGGTCTCATAGCGCATTTTATTAATGCCAGCAACAGGGCCCAAGTAAATACTCTCTCCTTTAGGAACAATTTTCTTGCGGTATAAATGACGAGTAACAGGATCGGTAGATTCCTGTCAATTGAAAAATACTTCATTGTAAATTCTTCAAATAATATTTCTCTGCCTACATTAAGAAACACTCTATTATATCTGGTATCTTGTACCCCAATTTCCAAAGAAGATCTACTCAAATCACTTAATGTACGTATAGCTTCTGAAGGACTTTGCAATAAAGCCACAATATTGGCTGAAAATGAAATGAATAGGAATAAAGTTGCTACAAAAGTAGTAAATATAATAATACGAGCCGAAAAATTGGTCACTGTCGAATAGAAACCCTGTTGACACATGGCACCCCATACAAAAATAGCACAATCCCAATAGTGGAGCTCATGGGTATGCGGCGACAAGGCCAATTCCAAAACAAATATCGCAAAAGTAACAATCAACAAAATGATTAGACAAATCCAAACATTCATGTCAAAAGGCATAGTAAAAATATTGGCCACTGAAGACAAAGGAGGTTGTCTAAACATAATACCCGCTCTAATGCGAAAAGTTTCTACCAAGAAATTACAGACAGCCGTGCGATCTAAACGCATAAAAAATGCCATTTGCCCAAAATCCAATTCGTAGCGTTGAAAACGTCCCATTAAGCCATCGAAAGAGCCATTGGGCTTATGCCAGCCGTAGTTGTCAGTTTGATAGGTGTTGAATCTATAGGAGAATAAAGGAAATTAAATTTCAAAGGTAAATAACAGACTTCCTCCACATACCTCAAATTAAGTTTCCTGGCCATATCCACCACCAAACGATTTGTAACCTTGGCCATGGTATCAATATGCCTTAACGATAAATCCTCTATATCGGTAAACATATCAGGAAAGTTAATTACTAGACCCGTATTAAAAGTTATACCATCCAAATCCTCTCGTAAAGATATTACCGAACCATATTGGCTTAAAGCTTTAAACATATCCTTCACATAAGAAAAATTCTTTGCAACAAAATTATATTTCAAAGGCTTAGAGGCTGCCACTTTATAAACATCCAATAAGGAATATGCAGCTTCTTGGTTTTCTACTAGAACCTTTACTTCACTGTCAGGGGGCAAAAATATTTCCTCATCGTGCAGACCTCGTAAATCATTTAGATCCTTTGCGACTAAAAGCCAAAAGTTATTGGTTTTAAAGTAATTATTTTCCGTGGCCGCCGACCATCTTAAAACATTTAAGCCACAGGCGCTATTGAAATCGTTTAAAATTATGCCCGTTTTGTGGTTTACGGGTGCAAGTTTGAATTTTAAAGGGCGCCTGAAAGTATTATTTTTAACTTCACGAAATGTTATGGGTGGACCGAATAGAGCCCTTTTAGGCATTTCTGGCAAATAATTCCTACCCGACCAAATGCGCATAGGCATTTTGTTTTCCATAAAGAAAGAGGCCAGTTTGGAAACTTTTAAAGCTGAAAATTGTATAATTTTATTGTTGAAGCTGTTTAATTTTTGTAAAGTTTTTCATCTTTGCTACCTGTTTTGTTAGAAGGACATTCAATTAAGTTCAAACTACGCACTCCGTGATATTGAAAATATGCCAAGTTGATGTGCTTCATTGAATCTTTGTTGAACCCATTATTTTTAGTCTCGCTTGCATCCGAAATGTTGCTTGCTATACATAATATTAGAGCTATTGCTATTTGTAGCAATTGCATGGTTTTATCCTTTAATTTTTTTTGGTTGTTCCTTGTTTGCTTCTTTATTTTCTTTAACCTTTAGCTTGATTTGTTTGGGCTTTTTATACCCATTTTTTTTAAACGTTTTAAATTTGAGGTGATTCTTTGTTAAAATAATTTTAATATTCAATAGTTTTCGTTTTTTTTTTTGTTAAAAAGCAAATTATCGTATTAAGTTGTTAGAAAACGAAAAGTAATAAAAGTTCTAAATTGTTAGATTGAAAATTGGTTTCTTGCTGAATACGAGGGAAAACTTGAAAGTACTCCTCATTCAGGAAATTTATGTTGTTTTATAGTTTTTTTTTTAAAGCAAAAGTTTTGAAATAATAAATGTGACATTTTCTTGTTTGCAGACAGGTCCTTTTAGATTTCTGTTCACCTTTGTTCCAAGATTTTTTATTCAATTACTAGCTGTTAAGCCTGTCCCTGCCAGGCAGGAATAAAAACTACTTTAAGGTAAGCCCGAACGTCGGAACCATATGCTTGGCAATTTATAGCTTCATTGGCCTTAAGGGGGCTTTAAAATTAGATTCAATGTAAAATAACAGAATTTTGCTACACCCCTTTTCCTCTCAATACTCCGTCCGTAGCCCAAATTAGATCCGACTATTTCAGGCTATGTACTATATGCTAGACAATTTTCAGCTTTCTATGTCATTAGGAGGCTTTAATATAAGCTAAAATGTAAAAAAATTAAATTTTGCCACGCCCTATTTTCCTCTTAATTCTCCGCCCACAGGCCAAAAATCAAAAATACGTCTACGTTAAAAGCAAAAGACAAGGGTCCGATTTAGAATCACGACAACCAGAAGCGTTCAAGACCTTACGACTCGATATTGTTAATTCGTCGTGCGGGAGTTTATGTGCTCTATCCGCCATTTTACACATTTCGGGTTAATTATGCCACTTTAGGTTTTCGACCACAAAATTTTCAAATATGTAATCCGTTTTCGGCTTTCTCATAAATTTTATCTCAGAAACTAGATGAGAAAGCCGAAAACGGATTACATATTTGAAAAATTTGGGGTCGAAAACCTAAAGTGGCATAATTAACTCGAAATGTGTAAAATGGCGGATAGAGCACATAAACTCCCGCATGACCAATTGGTAAAGGCCGGGTACGTTCGCAAATGCATTAAAACTGTGCATTACTGCTGCAGTGATGCAACATTTTGTTGCTGATGCGTGATAACCAGTTTAATTAAAGCAAAATTTATTTAAAATATTGAACCAAAAAGTGATAGTTTTCTTATAAATTACAAGAAAAAGCATCAAAAAAGAAAAATATACCGATTTCTTTTATGTTAAAAGTTATTGAATCAAAAAATTTACCTGATGCAATAACTGCCAACATTTGCAACAGAGCTGCGGCAGGCATCACTGCATAAAAAAAACTTTTGACGTATGCGAGTAATGCCAAGTTTCTCACAAGTGATGCATTTAGGAACATTAAACTTTACTAATGCGCAACTGATGCGCAACAGCTGCATTCACGAACGTACCCGCCCTTTTTGGGTAACAACGTGGTGGCTTTAGTTTAATCTTAAAATAAGACAAGAGTCCAGTTTAGAACAACGACAACCAAAAGCGGTCATTTGGGTCATTACGTGGTGGTTGTAGTTAAAGCCCATAAGAAGACAAGAGTCCAGTCTAGAATTACGACAACCAAAAGCGTCCAAGACTTTCCGATTCAGTATTGTTAATTGGTAAAGGCCCTTTTGGATCATCAATTGTAGTTTAATCCCAAAACAAGACAAGAATCCAATCTAGAACAACGCCAACCAGTAGCGTTTAAGACCTTACGATTTGATAATGTTATTGGCAAAGGCCCTTTGGGTCACAACGTGGTGGTTGTAGTTTAAGCTCAATTGTAGGAAGTGTAGGAAGTTGAGTTAGTTGGCCTACACTGAAAAAACAAATCAATCCATCCGTACTTAAATCAAGACGAAGCGGTGTCTATAGTACGGTAAGTACGGTTTTCCTAAAATCAGGTACAGAACGCTTGATTCAAGTTCGGATTATTCAAGTGCGAAATAATAAACTTATCCATATTTAATGCCGACTTCGTACTTAAAATAATCCGAAAACGGGATTGACTTAATTAAAAGTGATATAAAATTAATATCAAACTGTACTTGATTCAAGAACTTCTAAGACGGTTTAATCTCGATTTGTATATGAAATAATCCGAAAGTGAGATTAGATTAATTCTAACCTAAAAACTTAAGCCAGAGAACCAGAGAGAATATTATTATTTTACTTACAAGTTACACATGTTTATTTCACTTTTGTTGTATTCCGCCCTTTGTTTACAGAAGAATTCTCAATTATAAGACACCAGCAGCATGCCCAATATGGTTTCCGTAATCATTCTACTATAAAAATTTGATGTATTTAACTAAATAATTACAAAAAATAGAATTTGTGAATTATTGCTTTTTATTTTAGTTTTTAAACATGAAAATATTCTATACTTTTCTTCTTCAAGTGTTGTTGTTGTGTCTACAACACGCATATTGGTTTTCGAAAGCTATCCCACTTTGGACTGTTTTAAGTACTTTGAATTGTTGTTCGTACTTAAATTCTTGAGTACGACACGTACCAGAGTAAGAAGAAAAAAACTTAAATTTCGTACGAGTTTTTTCTTTCTGTGTAGACATTGTCTGCACAAATTGTCACGTTCTACAAGTACCATTTGTTTAAAGACTCTGCACATGGAGGTCATATACAAGCTAATTTGTTAAAAAAAAGTGTATTAAATATTCGACTTAAACTCCTTTTGTTCATATTTTCAAATTCCTCAATATTTTTTCTCCTGCAATCAATATTTCCGACTGTTTTATTTAAAACGATAGTTCTCTAAAATGTAAATTAAAAGCAAATTTTCTTAAAATAGTTTTCATTTCTATAACAATTCAATTAAATACTTACTTATGTATGTATGTATGTATATATAAATATTGAGTCACGAAATGTATTAAATCATTTTATACTTTTAAATCAAAGTCAATTATTATTCAACAAATCCTTTGAATTTCTTCTTCTTGCCATAACTGTTGTGTAAAATTGAAAAAAAAGAAAACCACATCACGTGCCAACAATTAAAACTGAAAACAAATAGAATTTATCGTTTTTAAATGATTTTTTATTTGTTTTATTATTGAATTTAAATAATTCCCAAAGTCAGAACTTGTAGTCGTTGGAGGTGTAACTGTGTGTGCAAACAAATATTTTTCGTTTTTTGTTACATTTGGGTTACATTGGGGTCTGACAACCATGAAATATTGTAATCATTGAATCAAAAGTATCAGTATCGATGGAAGTTTAAAAATTTGGGGGAGTTTTTGGGAAAAGGGTGCAACCGGTCTTTGGAAAAAAAATATTTTTTTTAAAAATAATTTAAAAGAACAATGCAAATATTAAACCAGTTAGACTGTTAAATTATTTTCTGATTTTTAAATATTTAAGGAATGGTTTTTTGTGTTTTCTTTTTCTGTGCCTCCTTATTTTTGTCCAGTTACACAAAAAAAAAAAACCCCCAATAGCTTTACTTTTGCAAAATTTATTTATTTTCAGCTGGTAAAGATCATCGATGCACACAATTTAGATTGGGTAGATTTTTGGCAATTAAAACGAAAATACTATTACGTTCATAGTTACATGTTTTTTAAATTAAAACAAAAATTCAATGGAACAACAACGAATAAAAAAATATTTAACATTACAACAATTTGTTTAAATACTCTAAAAGGTTTAAGACTTGTTTAATTAAAATTTTAAGGCAAAATCAAAAAGCATGTTCCTTCGAATCAAAGGAGACTTTAAAACTGAAAAACAATGAAGTATTCATTATTGTGAAAAAGATGGAATAGAAATAGAAAGAGAAAAAAATATTTAGTGCTGATTTTGAAGAAAGACAATCAAAAAACCGAATAATTAAAAAAAATACTAAAAAGTGAATTATATAAAAGGCGCTTCCTATCTTTAAATTGCAATAAAACAAATTATGTGTTAAATGGTTTGGCGTCGGCGTAACGCAGACGAGCGAGAGAACAGTCAGCCGAAGCCGCTGTGAAAACAGTCAGCCGAAGTCCCTGTGAAAACAGGCAGCAGGAGCCGCTTTGAGAACAGTCAACCGGAGTCGCTGTGGCAACAGTACCAGCAGAAGCTGCTGTGAAACTTATTCGATACTTAACCCACAGGTTAGGTTTCCACACTGAAACAATGGGAATATATATTGAAAGGCCTTTCGCTGCCATTATTAATGGAGTATAACATCGAGCTTATCCTTGGTTTTGCTGGGTGGCGCCCATTCGAAATTTGTAATTTTCAATTACTCTGGCGCATAAATTAGGCTGAATTTGACTGATGGCGTAAGTTATGTTGGCTTCGAGGGTCGTTGTGGCTTGTGTCTTATTCGCATATACCTGCGACTTCAGAAAGCCCGCACAAGAAAAAGTCTAACGGGGACAGATCACGATCTTGGTGGCCAGTTCAAATCACTTTAAATCACTCGTGTCGAGTGTCCAATGAAGTATAAGCTGTATGGGACGTAGCAAAGTCCTGTTGAAACCACACTTCGTTGGTGTCCATATCAACGGTATTTTCTAAGAAAAATGGACCGAGACGCCTCCAACCTAAAATCCATATCAAACAGGGAGGCTGTGTATTTATAAACTGTCTATTTTTACCAAATTTGGACAATTTGGAAATAAATCTATTTTGTGCCACACCCACTTCTTCAATACCGCCCACATTTTGTGGGGTATTGTGCATGGATAACCAAGATGCTTGTACCTTATTTGGAAACATTGACTCCTTCCGTTCTTCAGATATACAGCAATTCATAATTTTATTGCACGGGAGGTGCAACGCCCCTTCTCCAATATCGGCCATATTTTGTCGGGAGTATAGAACACTTTACAATCTATTTTATGTAAACACTAGCTTAACCTAGTGCGCTTTGCCACCCCCATTAAAATTAAAATTTAAAACAGTTTTC
The DNA here is from genome assembly GCA_963931875.1 of Pollenia griseotomentosa. Lineage (NCBI taxonomy): Eukaryota > Metazoa > Arthropoda > Insecta > Diptera > Polleniidae > Pollenia > Pollenia griseotomentosa. The sequence goes on along the minus strand of OZ007562.1, from coordinate 5,572,041 downwards.
GTGTATTAATAACGAAGCAATTTATACCAAATTTCAAACTTTACTGTAACCATAGGTGAGACCAGTGTTCAAAGACTGGTGAACAGGGGTACTCCCAAAGGGGGGTTCTATCCCCACTATTGTGGAACCTGACTATGAATACCATGTTGGCGAAGATGGACAACATTAGGATCAAAACAGTGGCGTATGCTGATGATGTTGCGGTAGCCCTCACGGGGAGACATCTGAACATAATGTCTCAGTGTATGGAGGCTGCTCTGAGGGTACTCAGCACCTGGAGCGCATCATGCGGGCTGGGTGTCAATCCGTCCAAGACGGAACTGATACTTTTTACGGGGAAGTACAGGATCGAGGACTTTAGGCTTCCGAGGTTAAATGGAACCGAGCTTCAGATCTCTCACAGTGCCAAGTATCTGGGCGTGGTTCTGGATAGTAAGCTGTCATGGGGACCAAATGCCCTAGTTGCCATATATGCGTGTAGGGGTGCAATCGGCAGAACCTAGGGCATGAGCCCATGGTGTGTCAATTGGATCTTTGAGGCTGTAGTAAAGCCGAATCTGTATTACGGGGTCGTTGTATGGTGGCCTGCGTTGGATAAAAGCAGGCACAGGGCAATACTTGAGAAGGTACATAGACTTGTCGCGTTGATGATCACGGGATCAATGCGATCTACTTCCACGAGGGCGCTGTTTACGATACTGAACTGGCTCCCGGTATACATCATGGCCAGACAGATGGCTCTTTGCTCAGAGACTCGGCTGAACGCGGCGCTCGGTTGGTCGGCCCGTGACTGGATACGCCGGGATAATCAAAAGTTCGACTGTCCCTGATGGTATGGACTATTGCACCCCGGTGCCTTTCACTGGCGCGGGGTTCGTGACGGGGATGGTGCATGGCAATGCGCTGTCGGGTACACACCACGAACAGACCCTAGGGGTTTATACTTATGGTGCGGGGAAGGGTTGTGAAAGAGCTGGCGGAGGTTTCTACATTGAGGAACTGGATGTGAGAGTTCCCTTTCGTCTGCTGAGGAACTGGATGTGAGTGTTTCCTTTCGTCTGCCGGATGGATGTAGTGTCCTGCCCCCGGAGATCTCGGCTATAAGGCGGGCGGCAAATTGGCTGAGGTATCATCGCATATCGGGAGATATACGTATATTTACTGACAGCAAGGCTGCCCTAGCGGGTGTCTATACGACATCTAGGTTAACTGTAGAATGTCGGATGTCTTTGAATGAGATTGCGAAATATTCAATGGTAACGCTAATATGGATACCGGGTCACTCGGAGTTCCCGGGTAATCTAGTGGCAGATGGGCTGGTCAAACAAGGTGGTCGCATGGATGACGTATTCATCGATCAATTTGTTGGCCTTCCAATGGCTCACTGTAAATTACTTATCAGGCGCGAGTCTTATAGGGTTGCGCAGATGCGGTGGACTAGTGAGTCCACCTGCTCGATATCCAGGCTATTATGGCCTGGTTATGATGAACGGAGAACTAGCTCTCTACTTTGGTTCAATAGGGACCAGATTAGGATAGTTGTATCGGTTGTGACTGGGCACTGGCCGGTGGGGACTCATGCTGAAAGAATGGGTCTGGAATTTAACGACTACTGTAGAAGTTGTCAGGATGGGGAGGAGGAGGAGTCTGTGCTTCACTTTCTCTGTCAATGCCCTGGGTTGCGGGGTATTAGGGAGGAATGCCTGGGGAAACCAGTGTTTGCCTGCCTAGAGGATCTATTCAGGAAAGAACTGAGATCGCTTATTCTTTTCATTAGGAGGACGAAGTGGCTGGATTCTGCAGTGACGCCATCTGAGTAACTGCTCTATAGGATGGGCATTGGCGCTGGGTATCACAAAGGGACCAATAAATAACCCAAGTGAGCTGTCTGTTGATAGCTGCCCATGGAACCTAACCTAACCTAACCTATTCTGATATTGGTATCGGACAAGTTTCGGACGACAATTAGCGAAGTCATGGGCGAATTGTCTGCATGGGCGACGGATAAGGGTTTGGGAGTCCATCCGAAAAAGATGCAGTTGGTTCTGCAGCCAGGATAATTCTCATAGAAAATTACTTTTTACTTATTTTATAAATGTGCAATGACACATGGAATAAAAACTGTGACATTAGGAATATTAAGGAATAAACACAATAACCGCAGAGAAGTGATGAGTATATTCGAATACAAGTCAATTTTCAAAAATCATGTTTCGGACTGTGGGCTTAAATATCTGACGGCCGTCGCAATGGATGGAGGTCTGAAAATTGTCTTGGACATAGCCTTTCTAAATAACCTGATAGAACAGTGTGGTGCCATTGCACATGATGGAATTGACGTTGCTATGTTGGCGTATTGATTCTTGCGTGCTCGTTTTGGTGCTGTCATCTACATATAAATAGTGGCGCGTTGTATTTGGCTGGCTCTTTTGGTGCTGCCATCTTTTGCTGTACTTTTACACCATTTGTTGGTGTGACATATTTTGCTGGCTTTGTGTGAGATGTGCCTTGCCCACCTGAAGATTTAAAAATCTTTGTAGCCTACGTTAAGCGCCGTTAATCAGGAAGTAAATATTGTAATTGTCGTGGTTACTAGGACATGGTACTATGCCAAAAAATTGGTTATACCCCTAATGTACATAAAATATACATAGATGAATAAATAGATGAAAACGTAACCATTTTAAATCATTTGCTTTTTAATCAAAAATTATTTTATTCACCCAAACAACGATATTTAAATATAAAAACAGGCATATAAGTACATTTTATGCCCTTAAGGACCTAAACTAATACATATGTATGTATATACCATGTACATATGTACAAAAAAAAACATACTACTTATTTAATATACATTTAAGTTTATGCACGAGCATGAGTCAACATGTTTGTTTTTATTTTTGTTGTATTTCTCATTAACTTGCAACGTTGTATGTATTAATTACACAGCATGCCAAATTTTTAAAAAAGAGACCCTGGAACTAGACTATATTTTTTTAAGGGTTTGAGATGCGCTGAATCCGAATCTGTACTTTTTAATTGATTGTTTATTTTGTTGATTTGTTTTTTTTTTATAATTTTGACTTGATTTTTTATATTTTTTATATTTTTTTAAGGTTTTTTATATTTTTTTGTAATTATTACAAGAAAAAAAAAAAAAAAATTAAAAAAATTTAAAAATAATAAAAAAAATCACTAAAAAAAATACAAAAGTCAAACCAAAATTATAAAAATAAAATATAAAAAATTTAAAAAAGTAAGAATGCTATACTCGGCTATGCCGAATCTTATATACCCTGTACCATGTTCTTTAGATAATTAAATCTTTTTTGTGCCAAGCCCACTTCCTAATCCCGCCAACATTTTGTCGGAAGTTGTGAATCGATAATGATGAAACTTGTACCTAATTTGGAAGCTTTGACTCTTGCCGTTCTCCAGATATACAAAAATCAATAATGTATTTATACGCCCACTTCTCCAATCCTACCCATATTTTTTAAGAAGTTGTGTATTAATAACCCAGCTATGTTCATTAATATAGACAATATTTCTTTTACCGGTCTTTTGATATAAAAAATTTGTCTCTTACCGTTCTTAAGATATAAAAAAAATATTTTGTGCCACGCCCACTTCCTCAATCAGGCTCATATTTTGTGTATAATTTAGAAACTTTGGATCGTTCATCAGGTATAAAGAAATTTATTATTTTTTTTTTTTTTTTTTTTTTCCTAAAAAGAACTTAGATTTTTTGATTGCAAATATACTAGAGTGCTCGAACACGGGACAGTGTATACTATGTTATATTAACTACTATTTGTTTATTTATGGTCTACATTATATGAAATTTCTTGTCAAATTAACGTTAAAGAAAAAAAAAAAAAAAAAATTTATTATTTGTTTGTATGGGAAGTGCCACGCCCGCTTCTCTAATCCTCATTTTTTTGGAGAGGTTGTGTATTGATAAAATATAAATAAAAAACAACAACAGCAAACAACTTATGGGTAAAATTAGAGGCAGACGTGGGTTTTTTGCTTCTATCTAAGTCATTTATACCCCGATCTGCCTAAATTTCAATAGCAAAATTTAAATGAGAATATCCGACATAAATATATAGCAACCAAGTCCCCATCATATCAGGGGGGCTACTCTTTATTGCGATGCGAAAGCAAATGGTAGCATATCTAGCGATTGGTACTTTTTAACCCTAGAGTACGAACCATATTTTACGTACGTTGTAACTAATGATCGTCGATTCGACGATGTATTTTTTAACTGCCTATAACTTTGGCTTAAAAGCAAATATACTTTTTCAATAAATGTTATTATTCATTATGGCACCTTCTAAGTTTATATAAAAAAATAATTTTATTTTAATTCATATAGATAAACGAAATATTTAATTTTAGAACTTTTTTATTTTATGTTGCACATATTTTTGGGATCATAAAAAATTACCTATAAAATATTTTTAGGAAAACTGAAAAACTAAAAAAGAATCAAAACTTAAAAAAGACATTTTTGTCTTTAAAAAAAAATAAAAAATTTTTTTTTTAAATAACACTTTGAGCCAGAGTCACAAAGTTCAACTTTGTGCTCTCCTCATATGGGTTTTTCGCATATATCACATTTTGATTTTGACATTCGTCATTTTTTCGTATGGGCATGATCTACACATACTTCATTTGTGTTCTTTTTTATTTTCTCCTAAGCTGGACATTGGTGCCACTATTGTTTGAAGTAACAACATTTGCAATATTTGCTCACAAAGTTGAAAAATAAAAGTCACGTTAATACTAACCATCGACGATTCGACGAGTACAAAACCAATAAAAGCAATGTTTCAGCAACGCAATTCAAAAAACACAATTACACACAGCAAAACTAAATCATCTACTAACAGCATACAAAATTTGAGAGTGTTAGACACACCCATTTAAAAGTAAATTAATTAAAAGGAAGCGATGCTCGTCGAAACGTCGATCATTAGTACTCTAGGGTTAATGTGTTTGCGCATTTGTCTTTCGCATCTATTAATTTTTTTCTTTTCGCAAATCATCACTATTTATTTTATTTAAGTTTTCCAATTTCAAATATTTTTTCATATTGTAGCATTTCATTACTGTCTGCGCCAACTTTCATTTTTATTGCAAGTATTTCTTCATTTTCAAAAAATTTTGCGAAAGTGATAGAGAGCACCAAGTTGGCATTTCGCTTTCGCATCGCAATAGAGAGTAGCCCCCCTGGGGTCTTCGGGAAACCCATTCCAACAGCCGGACGGACAGACGGTCAGGTGGATTTGAACTTCTGTTCACATTAGGATCCAAAATAAATAAACTTTATACCGTTTAGGATCAATATTGTGGAAGTTACAAACGGAATGACAAACTGAAATAAACCCTTTTACCTTCGGTGAAGGGTATAAAATTACCAAAAAAAAACCAGGATTTTTCAAACTTCGTGGTAAAAAAATCTCGGCTGCCGCAAAATCATCCAAAGCAACAAATGAAAAATCGCCCAGACGTACGTATACGAAAAATGGCAAAAAAGAAAAACAACAAATTTTTTTTTTCAAGTATTTTTTTAATAATTCTTACAAAATATCTTTTAACCTACATTATTGGTAGGACTTTTAGACGACATGAGATTTTATAAATAAAGATAAATTCAAGGAAATATAAAGTCTCAAATATGGCGAAAAACAGGATTTTTATTAACTTAAATTGATGTTCTCGAACACCTAATGAGATTCAGAAACTCAAAGTACAGATTGGGATTATGCGCAACTCAATCCCTAAGAAAAGTAAACTCTGGGCTATGGGTTAAATATTTGTTGGCCTGTGTTATTTTGAAAAACTTTTAACGTTTATTTGTTTATGTGATTTACTTTATATCTTAATTTATTTGTTTTATGTTTTATTTAAAATTTTATCATCCTGGTAACCATATAAATTTGTTTGTTAAAGCCTTTTTTATGCTTGAATCAACATAAATAACAATAGCTCTTATACTTTGAGTTGTTTGCTTTATAAAATTGTCAGGAAAAACAGTGTTTCACCAGCTACAATTCCTGTAGTCAATGGCAAATAACATTTTAATACTCGCAGTTTTTATAAAGTCATTTCACACATCGATGGCATTTGTGGTGTTGTTTAAATGAAATATTTTTTTATGAGATGTTTTTGTTTCTATTCTTAGGGATTTTAAAGGTCATGAGGTAGTTTGCTTTTTACTTTAGATACAAGGTAAATGAGATATGTTGTTAGTAAAAAAGTAATGAAAATTATATATTAGGCTTAGTTTACTCGTTTTTGTGATTAAAATCATAGTCTACACTAAAACGTGGCGTGTACAGTCTAGCCCTTAGTATATTCTAAAGTTAAGTCCTTAGTGTGGCCTTAAGTCAAGATCTTATCGTGGTCTTTTAAGTCTAGTTTAAAGTGCAATCTATAGTCGAGTCAAAATTCTAGTCTTTGTTTTGGGTTTAAGTGTAGTCGTTTGTCTGGCCTATAGTATAGTTTATATTGTACTATATAATGTAGTTTTTTGGTCTTTAAACTAATGTCTTTATTAGTGTAGTTTATATAATAATTCTGGCCTATATTTAAGCTTTAAGTGTATTTTATAGTCTAACTAAAAGTGTAGTCTTTACTCTAGTTTTAATTGCAGACTATAAAATAAGTGCGGGTATTGTGGTATAGGCTGGTAATGTGGTACAATGCCTCTTGTTAAACTAACAAATCAAGATTAATGAAAAAAATCTAAAATCATTTTAAGTGTCCGTGGCGAAAAATTTGATTAGCTGTGTAGTCGACTTTTTTTGGGTGCTGTTAAGAAATAAGTTTTTGTTTTAAAGGTGCATCTTCAAGTTCTAAAGTGTAATACTAAAGTAATTGGAAATTACCCTATAGCTGTAGAAAATAATTTAAAATTATTAAATATCTGGATTAACCTTAAGTGCATCTAATGTGTTATACCTTAAATCAGCTAATTTGTTATAGTGTACCACACACATTACCTGCCAAATAAGACATTAATGAAATTGTTATTTTTTTACATGGATTGTTTTTGTTATCTTGTTTCTTTTTTTTTTGCAACAGTGTAAAAATGAATATAAAACACAACTACATTACCAGCATATGGTGTACCACATTACCAGCATATGGTGACCAAATTACCCGCACATTTTTTAAAGTCGTGTCTAATGGGATTTTCAATATTTTCTTAAATATCTGAAAGTGTGGGTTAATATTTTAAGCAAATAACTTCGTGGAAACCTAACATATGTAGAATGCAGATGGCTTAATCATATTTTAATCGCACAAGAATTAAAAATTTGACAATCTAAAAACAAATAGGTATAACACATTACCCGCACTTCCTCTAATGTATTCTTTAGTGGTCTATTGTTTAGCCCAAAGAGCAGTGTGTTGTCAAGTTTATAGTGTATTTGTTTGGTGTAGTCTTAATTGTACGCTATAGTCTTGTCAGTAGTCCAGTCTTTAGTGTAGTTTTTAGAGTGTGTAGTCTTAATTCTTAAGATTACAGTGAGTGAACTGTATTGTTTTCTTGTTTTAATGTCCGTAATTTCTTCAAAAAGAAAGCTGTTCGTATTCGTACGTATGTACGTTTATTTGGCCTACGTGGTTTACCTCAGTTTTCTTTTAAATTATGGCAGCTTTTACACCATGGATTTCTATACACAGCTAGATTTTTTTTTATTAAAATTACGGGCATAAGTGTGGTATTGTATCCAACTTATAGTGTAGTTTATGTAGTAGCTTATAGTGTACTGTCATTCCTATCAGGTCTTTATTGTACTTAGTATAGTGTATATTAGTTTAGTGTAGCAATGAATGTAGCATATATTGCAGTTATCCTGTAGTTTATAGTGTACTGTCCTTTCTATCAGGTCTTTATTGTGCTTAGTAATGTATAGTGTTTTATAATGTTTTTAGTTCTTAGTTAGTGTATATTAGTTTAGTGAAGATTGTATGTAGCGTATAGTGTAGTTTATCCCGAAGTTAATAGTGTATTGTCATTTTTATCAGGTGTTTATTGTACTTAATATAGTGTATTTTCTTTTAATGTTTCTAGTTTTTAGTTAGTGTATATTAGTTTAGTGTTGTATTGTATGTATCGTACAGTGTAGCTTTAAGTGTAGTTTATGCTGTAGTTTATAGTGTACTGTCCTTTCTATCAGGCCTTTATGTACTTAGTATATTATAGTCTAGTTTATAATAATTAGTTGATAATCTAATTTTTAATATGTTTTCAATAAAAGTCGATACTCTATTTTGTAGTCTAGTCCTTAATGTAATCCACTGTAATCTCTTTGTTAAAAGACTTTATGGTAAAAGATTTATTTGTTAATTTTATTAGAAAGTTGTTGCATCTTATCTATTTATGACCTCTAGTAGCACTAGACACATGCTCAAACATCTTGCACAACAAAATTTAGTACCCATATTTTATTACAAAGATTTATCTCTTAAACAAAAGTTAATAAAATTAAAGAAGTAAAAATAAATTTTATGATTAAAATAAATCTGAAATCAATACGAGCATTAACATTTTGTTTTTTTTTCATAAAAACCATATGAACATTTGAGTATAATTCTTCAAATCCTTTAAAAGGAAACCCTAATCCAAAATAACAATTTTATTATAATAGAAATGTTTGCATGAGCAAAAAAATACCACAATACTATTTAAATTTTTTTGTTTTGTGGCACATTTAATTCATTTTTAGTGTAAGTGTAAGTGCAAGAACTTGTGTTTAACTGTCTGTTCGAATTATTGGCAGTGTGTGCGTGTAAATTAAATTCTTCTTTGTACGTTTAAGTGCGATACCCCTTTAGTTTCTACTCATGCTTTAAAAAAAAAAATCAAGTTATTACTAAGTACGTGGTTATACATTGAAATCTTTTCCAAATCTAAAAGTTTAATTACATTATAAGTTTTCTTTTGCCAGAATTGCAGTTAAGTTTTCTGTAAGAATTTCAATATTTGTTTTAGATTTTTAAAATGACTTTTAAGTTGTCCCTCGTTTGTTTTATTTGGTATGCCAGAAGTATAGGAACATTTGCTAAGTTGTTTGCTTATAGTTTGGTTGTGTTTATTACAATTTTCGTTGCAGATTATTTTCCAAATTTTTTTCTGGTTTATTTTTCTGGATTTTAGTTACAACTTTCGAAATAGTTAAACAAATTTAAATATCATTTGCCCCTTAAAAAACGAAACTATCAAAAGCAACAGTATGCTATACATAGATTTTGTTTGCTATTGTATAAAAAGTTTTTTCATATTTACAGCATTTATAAAGAAATAGTTAAATTTGTGTATCCCTAGAATAGTCAACTTTGCCATTTAATCTTTTTAATCTGTCTATTTTACAAATGCAGTCCTTTTAAAGTTATTCATTTTGCCATCATTGTGCTGAGTTTAAATTGTAAACGATTAAATCAAGAGTTAAGTGGGCTCGCATTTATGCTAATATTAGATAATTGCTAGTTTACAATTATTTTGCTTGTTAGCAAAAGAAAAATAAAAACTTCGATTTTAAAGAACTACACTTTAGACTAGACTATAGATTACATTTGATGCTTCAATATACCTGGATTAGGCTGCACTATAGACTACACTATAGACTAGACTGAAGACTTCATATTAGACTATAATTTAGATGAGACTAATTCTACATATCTTTTAGAGTCTCTATTTTATGGTTACAAGACATTTTAGGATTTTTTTTTATAACACAGGTGAGGATAAACCACGGTTAGTTACACAAGTAGCAGCATAGATTTTAACTAAGGGCGATAAACAGCTTCAAATGGCAAATAAAGTTGGAACTAAAAATAACTTAAAACAACAAGTGAGGTTTACTGCCTGTTTTTAGAAAACGTAAACAAGTGAGTAAGTGAGAAATTATATTGAAAACAAAAACAAATTTTTGTTTTTTATTTTGTTTTCAATATAATTTCTCGCTCACTCACTCACTTGTTTTTATTTTCTAAAAACAAGCAGTTTATCTTAACATCTGGGGCCAAATTACGGTATTCGATATCGATCAAAATTTCAATACAATTTAAATGGTAATTTCTGTCGATATCGAATGCCATAATTTGGCCCCTGACAACGTGGTGAACATAAGTGTTTAAACAGACTTTTTCCCTTTTATTGCGTTCTGTTCCCGCCAATCCAACCAAATCCCCCGTCATTCAACATTTCGATTCATTTCATTTATCTACCACGTATAATCAATATTATTTAGTGTAATGATGTCATATTACTCATACGTACTGATGATAATCGCAATACAAAATTCACATTAATCATACGCATCGTTGCAAATGCTGCACAAATCCATTTACACATGAACGTGTGCATTCATTTGTTTGTTTCTATTTATGCGAATTTGTATAGCATACCCTTAGGTGCTGTTTTTGATTACGTATTTTGATAAACAATTATCATTTTATTTGCTGTCTTTAATTACAAAGTGTAACAATTAAATTTACTTAGAATAACAAGTCATTACACTTTGTTTATAAGGGGAGCGTTGCCGTTATCCTTGCCAAATTATTTGCGAAATATAAGTGCGTGTGCGTTTTTGTATCTGTGTAAAAGTGTAACTGTGTCAACTAGTTTGTTATAAACAAGATAATTAAAGCAAAACACACACACACACACAGTGATTAATTAAATTGTTTACAATGACACCAGCCATCGCAATGGCAACAATATGTACTTGACATTATCGTCGTTGTCAATAATCTTTGTAATTTACATAAAATTTGTTTTCTGACATCCCAGCGCTCCTTAGATTCCTCTTGATGTAACATGATTGCTTTTATTGTTCTTTGGTTTTTGTTCCAGTTCTGGAAATTGTTGCAGTAGCAAGAAAATTTTATGAATTAAATTTGGTTTATTGGAGAATTTAGGAAAGTTATGCAATTTCTTGGAAATTTTGGAGGATTTTTTAGGGAAAGTAATTTAATTTTGAGATAAGGTGAAAATAGTTTTAAAGTTAATAGATTTCTTTTAAGCAATGGCCAGTAAAGCTTCAAAAAAAGCTTTAAATTATTTATTATCCCTTTTTTAATATCCCCAGATAAATATTCTTGTACCATTAGTAATTTATTATTTATGATTAATCAAAAACATTTAACTACAAAAGTATTATAAAATATCCAATAGGAATAATTTATTTTTTATTTCCCCTCCTCGAATAAAAACGGTAATTAATTTTTAATTAAATTATATAAATACACTACGCGTTCGTTGTAATTACATCACTTGTAATAACTCTTATTAAGTTTATATTCTTATAAACAAAGTGAAAATGATTGATGCAAATAAACATTAAATTATTTGCTTATTTTTTTTAAGCTCATAGTCAAGTTCAACAAGTTTGCTTACATTCACTATAACTTATAAGGACTCCCTATAGAGTGATTTTTTCTAACGATATAATTTAAACAGAGGAACACAAATTTTACTCAGCTCTTCTCAGCTCCCCCTTTCTCTTTGACATTCACTCATAGGAAACTAATTAAATTAACACGCGCAATAAAATAATAGTAAAATTTAAATTACGCAAGAAAGAAAAAAAAGAAAAATGTGTGAAAAAATCAAATAAATTCACAACCCTGTAGATTTTAATAATTATTAAAGGAATTGTTTTTTCTTTTCATAAAAATGATTTTGTATTAAAAATCCTTTACTAAATAATTAATTTCAAACTTAAGCTTTCTAAAGTTGCCTAAAAATATGGACATTAAACATGTTTTCGCACTGATTTTATCTCTAAATTCTCAATTCGTTTATTTATATTTTGGCTACCAAATTCCGACAATCAAGTATCAATTAACTTTTTGCTGTCCCTTTGTAAACCAATATACACTTAAAAGCGCCTTTGGACATTTAATTATTTTTTTAAAACTAGCTACTAAACTAATAACAAGTGATATTTTTGTATAGCAATTGTAATTTAAGCTATGTTCACACCCTGCAGGAAATTTGTCGCAATTATTCTGTGCATAAAATATTATAGTAAAAAAAAACGAATTGTGATGAGTGAAAACAAAACATATCGCTTAACTGGTGATAATGTTTTTAAATAGTAGTTGCTCCAAAAGAAAGGTAATTGACATAAAACTACTTATGTGACTGCATTTTGTGCGGGTAGTCGCAGATACTATCTGATTTTAATATTTTATATGAAGAGGGTCAATAATATTAACATGGTTCGCTCGGGACAATATCTGCGACAGCCACTATATTAATCGAAGTTGAATGTGTCTGTTTAAGTTATTTTAGTGACCTGTAACAAACTCTCAAAAGGTGCCAACACGTAACCACTAGTTTTCTTAAAGAATTGTTTGCTTTTGCAAAACGTTTGGCTATAGCAAATATTATTGAACAGTTTCTAAATTACATCATACTTCTATCTTCTTACAAATAAAGTTTATTAAATCAATAAAAATTGTTCAAAATAAAGCTAAAGTTTGATCAATTTGCTGGTCACGTTTTTTTTGGATTTTTTTTGTCAAATATTTGTTAGGTCTGAACAAACCTTTAGTCGTTCGTTAAAGTTGTGTGAAAGAACCTGGTCAATAAAATTCAAGAAAAATTTTCTTTTTCTTAAATAAAATAAACTTTTCTTTAAGAGTGGCCAGAAAGCTTGGTAACTTCCAAGCACACGTAAATAATTTGTTTTCCTTCTTAATAAAAGGTGCTGTCAATTTGTTCATCTTCACTGTAAATGTTTTTTTTTTTGAAGAAACCATTCAAATAAGTATATTTTTTCCCCTAAGCAAATCCAGAGAAGCCCTACGCTTGTCTGCAGGAGACCAGAGTCTTTGTCGCAACCCCCGCAACCCCCGGACTGATGAACTAGCTCACTACCAGCTAGCCCACCGGGGCACCCTATTTGTTTTTTTTTTCGTTTTATTGGATTCATTTGTCGAGTGATCAACCTCCGATCCATATGTTATCTTCCACTTAAGTCCGTGAATCTGTAACTTAGTTTTGTAACTACAGTAATTTAAATAAAATAAAAAAGTACCAATTGGAAATCAAAAAAGTACTAAAAAGTCTGCTCTTGTAGATTCCCAATAACTCTTTAAGGCTTGTTTACACTATTATACTTTGTATTAATACATGTCAAAAACTCAAGTAATATGACAAAGTGTGAATGCAAAGTGTCACGAAAATGACAAGTATTATGAAAAAAGGTTGACATCCCATACGACTTTATCGTTTTTTGAAAAATTTCTAAACAATAATACTTTTCATTGGATCAGAGTTGCATTTTATTTCATGTGTGAGTATTTATATTTTGTGTGATGGTGTGAACACAAACTGTCATGTTCAATTAGATTTTTTTGACAGTCGCAAACAAAATCATTAGATTTCTATCCCACAATGTATTATGGAATACGTAAGACTTGTGTGATAGTGAAAACTAGCCTTTGCTCTGCATGTTGAACTTTATGTTTTTACGTTCAGAATAAATATAATTTCCAAAAGTACCAGTTAAAAACAAAAAAGTACCAAAAAGATCCCTCTTACAGATTCTTATTTACTCAGGACCTTGCAGTGTCTAATACTTTTACTAACGGAAATTCATAAAGTACCAGTTGCAAAACAAAAAAGTACCAAATAGTTCCTTTAAATAGATTCTCACCCACTCAGGACATTGCATGTTCAACTTTATGTTTTAAAAGTACCAACAGTTTTAATCTTATAGGTTCTCATTCACTCAGGACGCTGCCCCTATAATTTTATGTTTCTAAGTTCAATATTATAAAAAATTCTGAAACTACCACATGCAGTACCACAAAATTAAAAAAAAAGAAACTAAATTTCCCGTATTATCCCTTTTAATACTTTTTTTCTCTCCATTGAAGTATTTTAAATTTCAGTATTGTACTTGCCCATAATTTTATACGTATATGTCAATACATAAAAAAAATGTTTTGAAGAAAAGTACCAAAAAAAGTAAGATTTTCGAAAAAGTACCAAATTCATATTTGTAACGAATTTGGTATAATCTTTATTTCTATGTTTATTGGTTTAGAAGATAGATGGGTTGACAAAGAAGGCCGAAAAGGGCCGAATTTCAAAAAAGTACCAGACGGACAGGTGTCTTATTTTTCTAATAAACAGCGATAAGTATTAATTTTACCAAATTTACCTGTTTTTATACTTTTTTTTTTTGTTTTTATACTTTTTTACTTTTAATTCTGATGCGTTCTTATATTTGTTTGCTTATACTTTTATATAATAAAAGATTGCTAATATTTAATTTATTTAATTTATGTTCAAAATTACACGCTTTACCCTAATCAAATATTCCCTAGTGTCATTACTCGCGAAAAATCCCCAAAACAGTCATGAAACTAATGATTAAAACTACACAGAAAAAATTCTCGAAAAGTTTTCACCAATTAAAAAAAAATATAATCGGTTTTAATTAAAAATTTAATCAAGTGAATTAAACTTTTAATCAAGTGAATTAAACGTTTAATTAATACTATTAACTGGTTTAATTGATACTATTAATTTGTTTACTGGTGCAAATTTAATTAATTTTTTAATTAATATCACAAATTTTTTAATTGAAATTAATTTTTATTTTTTTTCTGTGTATTTTTGCTGGTATTTTAATGTCGCTTTTTTATCCTTTTTTTTCTTTGTTCTAAATACCTACACACACTTCAACTTTACATTTTCCTTCCATTTTCTTATTCTCAACAAAATGTTGATGAGTCTTGCTTGAACTGGCAAACAGGCTGGCAGGCAGAATTAGTGCTAGTTTGAAACTAAATCAAGTTATGATGGTAATATATATGCGCATGTTGTTGCTTGATTGCTGTGTTTGCATAATGACATTATAGTGCATCATCGTCATTATCCTCAGCAGTGAAGTAATCACGGAGTGAGACTTTAGCGTCCTTAGATATCATTGTCATCATAGGAATGATAATGTAAGATGGTGTATTCGTGTCGTGTTGCGTTTAGAAATCTGTAATAGTGTAAGTGATGCAAATTGGAATTTTACTTTAAATAATCTGCTTAGGAAGACTGTAACTTGTGTGCTTCAAAATGTTTACTGCTGTTGTTTGGATGGATGGTGATGAAGATGAAAATGAAAATAGTTTTAACATACACACCCAGCTGAAATAGCAGGTTCGTTACATTTCAAAGTCAATCGCTTTAATTTCCGCTATACAACCGCAAATTGAAACGTACTTTTACAAACACATTGCTCTTCTGCTTTTTGTCTATTTATTTGACCACATAATTACAAACAGTGGGGGTTTTTGTTGTTAGAAATGTTGCATGCAGCAGAAGCCAAGACAATTGGAAGTTGTAAAAAGTCGTTTTCTAGAGATCTTTAGTAAAAATTCTGGTGAAGGAAAATTTGATTTACAACGCCTGAGATAGTTTTCCGGAAATCGATATATTCTTAACGAACTATTGTCCTTTTATACTTATTACAATTAGTGTAATTTTCGACCACTTTTTCGCACATTTTGAGCGGTATATCGGCGATAACTTGATAAATGTTGGTTTTCAAATTCTCCTACGTTAGGGTTTTATCCGTTCCGATTCGTTCTTTGATGCAGCTCCACAAAAAAGTCTTCTGCTGTCAAATCACATGATCTTAGTTTCTTAATTCTTCTTAAAACTTCACATGCAATAAAGCCAATATTTATCGTGTTGTGTTGCTCGTGGCACCATCTTGTTGAGACCACATATTGGAGGCCAAAAAAAAATTGATTTTCATATGGCAATAGCGGTCTGAACTGACGGTAACAGTTCCTCAGATATTTTTGGCAGAGTGCACATTTCGATGATTCGATATGTAACACTTCTAGTCAGTGTTTTTTATTTGAAAATACAATCCTTCCGGTTAATAATGGAAAATAATTTCATTCAAATGGCTGCCTCGGCTTGCCATGCAGTAGCCTACACGATCGGTCCAATTTTTAAGCACATTATCGATTGTGTGCAGCTGTATTTCACCAATGGCTTCACGAATATTGTCCTTTAAAGCGTCAATTGTCTCTGGCTTGTCGGCGTAACACTTATCTTTGACGGCACCCCACAAATAATAGTCCAACGGTGTCAAATCGCAGCTCCGAGGTGGCCAAACGACATCAGCTCTGCGGCTGATAATGCGATCTTCAAAAACAGGGAGCAAAACATCGAGTGTAGCTTCGGCTGTGTGGCACGTAGCGCCGTCCGGTTGAAACCAAATGTTGCCAATATCCTCCTCTTCAATTTTTGTGAACAAAAATTCGTTCAACATGGCGCGATAACGATCGCCATTGACTGTAACGGCCACTCCTTGCTCATTTTCGAAGAAAAATGGCCCAACTATGCCTCTGGAGCAAAATCCGCACCAAACAGTGACTCGTTTTGGGTGCATCGGCTTTTCAATGTATGCTTGCGGGTTTTCTGTGCCCCAAATTCGACAATTTTGCTTGTTTACATACCCGCCAAGATCAAAATTAGCTTCATCTGTAAAGATGATTTTTTTTTTTGACAAAATCGGCATCTTCTGTAAGTCGATCGCAGGCCCACTTAGCGAAGCGAAAACGCATTGGAACGTCAGTTGGCTTCAACTCCTGAACCAATTGGACTTTGTATGGCGTCATACCAAGGTCTTTATGCATAATTCGTCTCAATGATGTCTCCGAAATGTTCAATTGTTGAGAACGACGGTGAATTGATGTTGATGGCGCTTCACGCACACTTTCTGCCACAGCAGCAATATTCTCGGGTGTTTTTGGCTTTTCACGCTTTGGTTTATCGATGAGGATGCCAGTTTCTTTCACTTTTTTCACAAGATAACGAACATACGGAGCTGACGGTGCTTATCTTCCAAAATCCGTACGCAATTTTCGTACACATTCTGCAACATTACCATGATTTTCAAAGTAATGTCGCAATATTTCCCAGCGTTGTTCAAGCGTATACACAACCATATTCGTTCAGCAGAAGGATAAAACTAATTATCTGTCAAATCAGACATGAGCTAAGTGTTACCATTAACGAAATAAGCACTAGTTGAAAAAAAAAACGTTAGATGGCGGACCCGTTACTATTATACTATTATACTCTTATACTTTTATACATTTATACTATTTTACTAGTTTACTTTTATACGCCCTGCAGGAAATGTCAATAGTGAATCTGTACTTATTCACTATTGACACAGTCACCAGTACTAGTGACTTTTTATACCCCAGAAAATGGGTCGAGTGAATAAAAATGTAGTTTATACTAGATAGCACTAAGTGTACTAGCACTAGATTTTACTTTTCAGTACTAGCTATGCTGAAAACTTTAAACTTCAAAAAGTGTAAATAACTCTTTGCTAGTGCTAGATAGCAAAATTTAATTTTTTCAAACTAATTTAAAAAAATATAAATGTATAAAACAGAATATAAGAAAAAAAATGTTAATTTCCTTTATGTCTTGAAGCGTTGAACAAGTACTGTGTATTGATCAGTGTTGCCACTTTGTGGTTAATTACCCGAATTTGGTATAATTTAGGTGTAATTTGTAATTCTTACTTCAGATACCCAAATAAAATCAAGATCCGATATAAGTGATGACATTTATTTCTTTTAAAATACTGTTGATAAAAAATGCACAGTCTTCTTTCTTTTTAAGAAAACTCTTCAATAATTAAATATATATTTCCAAAAGTTTGGTAATGAATGTCGCAAGATGGACCCTTAGATGCGAATAAAGATGCCTATCATAGTGATTTAGAAACTGAAGTTTGTGGAAAAAAGAGTTATTCAAACTAAAAACTAACCTGGGGGAAGATATGTTTCCAATATTTTAACATATAATTAATTTTGTTTTTATCTTGCAACTTTTTAATGCTTTAGTTTGAAGAATATTTAACGCCCTTAACAGTTTTAAGACTGATTAATGAAAGGGACAGTTATATAAAACCCTGCAGTCATTTTGTTAACTAAATAAGGTACAAAGGGTAGTTTTTAAGACCATGAAACATAAAATGGTAGACAACACAAAAAAATTAATTTTAATCGCAGATTAATACACGGTATTACCACGTGAAACTGATTTCAAACAAATAGGTACCGCGCCTGTCCTTGACGAAACGCATTGCAGACGTCCAATTTTGTTCCTTTTTTCGAGAATCGCTGGCTGCCCTTCACGAATAAAATGAACAATGTTGACCTCCAAGACGTCAATTGATGCTGGTTTATCAGCAAAAAACAATCAAGAGGTGTCACATCGCACGGCCTTAAAGTCTAATTGACAGTTTATTTTCTCTAAATCAACACATCGCCTTCATTTGTGAAAAAATAAGTTGCGCCATTTAAATCATGTAGTCGCCTATAAGTTGCGAAAGGCGATGGCGGATTTTCAAAGCAAATTTGGATAATTTGGTAACATTGTTCAAGCATGAATCTATTCATGATGATGTGCCTGAGCAAAAAGTGAGAGCAGTATGACAGTTCGTTTGACAGCTAACCTTTGGCAAGCTCTATCGGGCTTAAAAAACACCCATTATAAAGGAATGGCAATGAGCATTTCACATTTCCTAGATATATGCAACCAAATGTGGAAGTTAAACTCATTATTTAAGGAGATTTATTTTAAGTTTTATTAATTGTTTTTTTAAGTCTTTAATGTAATTTTTGTTAATTTATTTTAAATTACCATACGAATCTAAACAGTTTGACTAATATTGATCTTCTTTCTTTATGATTTTTCTTTTATAATTTTCCTTTCTTTATAAATATCTTTTTATTAAATAAAACTTCAATTTTGTATCAGGTGTAATTTCATTTAAATCGGGTAATTTGTGTCATCTCAAGTGTAATTTTGAATTTTGCTGGTGTTAACACTGGTATTGTTATTTTCAAAAAAAAAAAAAAAAAAAAATGATTTAGTTTGTATGCGAACATAAATAAATATATTTTTATATAAGATGTATTTTGTTCGACCTTTATAATTTCTAATATTACTAAATTTTCGAGCTTAAGGGGTTTTTGTTATAAAAAACTTTTAACGTTTATTTTAAAACCAACATTTAGGCACTTCCTTGAGTGCCTTCTTCAGGGTTTTTTTCTTATATTTATCTGTATTTTATACATATTTCTTTTTAAATTTTTTTTTTTTAATTTAAAAGATTTTGTTATTCGTGCTTAATTCCCAGTTTTCACTGGTTTGCTTAGGCCAGATCGTCAGGAAACTTCATCCATAAAGATTTTAGAAAAACTAAAGATATTAAACCAAATAAAACTGTTAAGCGTATAAGAATCATACGCAACAGTGTTGCCAAAACTTGGTGACCAAAAATGGCTAAATTTACGGAGGAAAATTACTAAAAAATGGCAAAAATGGGCTAAAAAATGGCTAAAAGTTTTTTTTAAATAAAAACATATTAAAATTCAATAACAACACAGAAATAATTAATTTCAAGTTGCTTACGATGAAATTGTAAGTTAAGATCAATTTGTTTTATAAGAATAGACGTAAATTAAAATTTTGATAGATATTAAAAATTAAATCATCGATCAATTTGATGTCGTTATTGTTCATCTCATAGGAAGCACTCGTGCCTATTAGTTTTTAATGATTTGAAGGTAAATCATAATCACGACAACATTTAACCAACCTTTTGAGTCCAGATCTACAATTAAAAACAAGTTAAAAAGTATTGTGGGTCAATCCCGACTATACGATACCCTACACCACATTAGAACCTATGTACCAAATTTTGTCAAATAATCTCCAAAATTGCGACCTGTACTTTGCGCACAAGGTTTACATAGACAGCCAGCCAGCCGGACAAACATCGGTTATTCGACTCAGAAAGTAATTCTGAGTCAATCGGTATACGTCTTAGGACCAATATTTAAAGGTGTTACAAACATCAGCACAAACGCATGAGGGTACCACTGTTGTGGTGTTGGTATAAATATTTTATTGCTATGGTTAAAATGTTTACCTAATTGATAAAATCGAACAAACGGTTGCTAAATGTAGCCTATTTCTTAAATTACTTTTAACGATGTTTACTTTGCAAAATACCCTCTCTACTTCAACATTAGACCATGGAAGTGAGAGCAACTTTATAGTCAATTCTGAAATTTCTAAAAAAAATTTGTTGCCGCCTGCATCTCTTTATTGAAATACTTGCAACCAGAAAGAAACACTGATGTTTGTGTTGATCCATTTTATAAATTTAATATTGGAATACTGTTAATTTACTTTGAAAGATGTTTCATCCTCTTTTTTAGCGATTTTCAGCATTTGTAAAAGTTTTGATTTAAATTAAAGGCATTTTAATTGTTAAAAGTGTTTATTTTACTTTTATAAATTTTTATAACAAAATAAAAATTATTATTTTAAAATAAAAACGGAAAAAAAATTTATGGCTAAACAAGTTGGAAAATGGCTAATGGCTAAACTCATTTTTTAATGGCTAAACAGGGTGAAAAATGGCTAAATCTAGCCACTAAATGGCTAAATTGGCAACACTGGTAGTTACCTTGTTATTCACGCGGCCCAATGTTATTTACTACAGACATTTAACATGTGCGTGTCATTGGAAATCTACTACTGACGTTGGTACTATTTACTAGGTAGTTCTTTTGGGAAGACGTTGGAACCAGAGAATTACTAGTACATTTAAATAAATCTAGTCTACACTTTTGGCACGAATACAAATTCATAATAATCTTTTTTTATTATTTCATCAGATTTTATAGGAATTATAATTCTCAGTTGTTGTTGATAAACATTTTTTCGTTTTAAAGGCCAATATAGTGGCAAATGTAGTGTAGTGTAGACACTGTGTTGACAATGTCACCAAAATAGTCGACAGAACTGGTTTTGGATTTGTGAGTAATTTTATTGTTCATTCAAACAATGTTTTTTTTTTCTTTCTTTCTTTCTTTCTTTGGTATTTATGTCTTTGTAACATGTTAAAAAAGCGTAACATTTTTATATAGTTTTTCATTTTGTTTATGAATAGAGTTCCTGTCATCATTTACACTTATTGTATCTTCCTACAAAAGTATGCATTGTATGGAAATAAAATAAATTTAGTTTATACCAATTAAATATAATATACATACATATCATATTCAACTTAACGACAATTTTCCCTCTTTTTGGTGCTATAATAATGATAATAATTTTTTGCGTAATTGTAGTTAAAAAAAATGACAAAGTTTAAGCGTAGTAATATTTTAAATTTACAAACGGAATTTAAATTATAATGTATGTACATATAGAGTAGTTAAGGTACAAATATTTTTTTCAATTTGTGAAATTCTTAAAGATTAAAGATAAATGAAACGTTTACAATCTAAATTTGAATAGAAATTTTGAAAAGAAATTATCTAGAACTTATTAAAAATAAAACAAGTAAGAAAGTATAGTCAGTCAAGCCCGACCATATGATATCCGACACCACAGTATTTAACACATCATGCTTATGTGTCCATATGAATATGGATTTATCTATGTTTAAAAACTTCATTAAAATCGGTTTGAAAGTTTGTGAGAGGCAGAAATGGCCCCCTACATCCCCTTGTGGTCCTATTTTTGAAAAACTGTATAGCTTATGTGTCCATATAGATATGGATCTACCTATGTTTTAAATTTCATTAAAATCAGTTTGAGAGACAAAAATTGCCTCTTTCTCCCCTTGTGGTCCTATATTTTTTAAAACTGTATAGCTTATGTGTCCATATAGATATGGATCTATCTATGTTTTAAATTTCGTTAAAATCGGTTTGAGAGACAAAAATTGCCCTTATCACCCCTTGTGGTCCTATTTTTTTAAAACTGTATAGCTTATGTGTCCATATAGATATGGATCTATCCATGTTTTAAATTTCATTAAAATCGGTTTGATAGTTTCTGAGAGGAAGAAATTTCCCCCTATCTTCCCTCGTGGTCCTACGATTTGGCCCATTTTCAATAGGCTAACCTATGACCCAAATTTTATCAAGTTATCTCCAAAGTTGCGACCTGTACTTTGCGCACAAGGTTACATGGACAGCCAGCCAGCCTGCCAGCCAGCCGGACGGACATCGTTAGTTCGACTCAGAAAGTGATTCTGAGTAGATCGGTATACTTTAAGGTGGGTCTAGGACCACTATTTTAAGGCGTTACATCAGCACAAATGCATAATACCCTCTCCACTATTGTGGTGTGGGTATAAAAATTTTAATTGATCTTTTAGTTCTACGGATTAATTTTGTATTTTCTTTTTTTCTTTTAACTACAGCCTGTTGCTTTATTATCCTGCTTTCTCTTAATTTTAAGAGAAGTAATCAAGCATTATTTTCTATCCAGTGCGCAGGGCATTTCTTAACTCTTTTTGCAAATTATTCGACGAGTTTTGTTGCTTTTTTGTCTCTTTTTTTTAGCCAAGTGCGTGTGTGTTATTTGTATAAACAAGATAAGACTTCAACAGCCTTTTCGCCCAACGACTTATATGGTGTAATCATATTTGTGTGTCCCAAATGATTTAACTTGTGTATGTTTAGGTATGGTGTACTCCTCTCATAGACAATTGCTTTTGATTACTTTAGTGCAGACAATTCTTATTAAATGAATGTGTAAATTTTAAGTAATAAAATTTTGTTTTTTTTCCTGAAAATATATTTTTTTTATCTAAAAGTTTGTCTTATGATAACCATAATCATATTAATATGAATGAGTAGGGATTATTAAAATTTTTATGTCGGTTTTTAGTTAAATTAAAATAGTAAAGATAATTTAAGACAACTAAGACAATAAAGTTAATTATTATTTGGTAGAAGAACATTATTATTTAATTTTGTGAGAAATAGAATATATAGTTTAAAATAAATACAAGTTTCACTTAGACGTTTTGAGGTGTTAATTTCATTCAGTAGGGAACTCTTTGGGCGATAACTTCTGACTGTTTTCGTGGAGAAAAATCGATTAAAAAATGGGTACCTTTGAGGGAGTCTAATTTGAAAATGTACGAAAAATAGAAGTAAGGAAAAAACATGTAAACAAATTTGAAAATGTATAATCAACTACAGCAAATTTCGATCCACCATTACTATTGGTTTCACTATAGACTGGCAGGCGCCGCAGTGGTGCAAACGGTAGAACGGCAAAGAATTGTGATGATGAAAACGTGGTTGTTCTCGAAACTAGTAATTTCGAACCGAGTTCAATCCCTCGTCAAGTCTAGAATAAAATTATCAAAAATTTCATGTTGTAAATTCCTTCCTTCACTAAAAATAATTTAATAAAAATTAAATTTAATGAACTTAAGCCTAATTAAAAATATCAAAAACCTTAATTAAAAACCAACAGTTCAATGAAAAATCACAATTGTTATGAAATTTGTTAATCTTCTTAAATTGTTAATCAAATGAACATTAAATTAATATATTACATTTGTGACACTTCGCAATACGATAAAAAAACTCACAAGTGCATTAACAAAAATCTTATTTTTTTTAACAATAAGCCATAAGACAGAGCTTGTGAATTGAACAATTTTAAAGTAAAGAATTTTGACTGCAAAAGGTAAACAGGGAAATATAAACTAAATATTATTATATGAGACAGATTTGCACAGAAAAAATTTTTTAGGCCAGTAAATGAATTAATCAAAAATAAAATCAGTTTTTATAAAATATTTAATCAGGTGAATTAAACTTTTAATCAAGTGAATTAAACTTTTAATTGAAATATTGTCAACTAAACATTTTATACACTTGATTAAAAAGTTTAATTCACCTTATTAAATATTTAATTAAAACTGATTTTATTTTTGACTAATTCTTTTACTGGCCTAAAAAATTTTTTCTGTGTGGAACAACTTTTATGACCCCTAAAGCGTTACCTGGTGTTAACAGGAAATGCTAAACGAAACATTAATAAATGGTGACTTCCCACATCCACCTTATTAACCCTTGTTAGCTTCACCAGCATTTCTACTGTTTATAACGAATCGGAAATGAACATATTTCTTCGCTTCCTAAAATTCATTATGGTTTTAAATAAAATTATTTCGTTTCCATAATTGTTTCTCTGAATATTTTTTCTTAACCTTTAAGTCTTTGGAAAAGTGCATTTTACAATACTTTCTCTTATGTATGCAGCAATTTCGATCATCACAACCATTGAACGTGCCATAAGGAAGTGGGCGTTTAAAGAAAAACAAACATTTTAACTTCTTAAATAAACGTGGCTGAACGATGTTGAGTCTTAAAACTTTTTAATAGAATAAACAAACACATTCACATGAACACACACCTAAAACTAATTGTTGTTTGCATTGTTGAAAAAAAACACACATACATATTTGAATTTGTTTATTTGTAAGTGCGGCACTTATACCCTACAAGCATTTACTATCGCGGAAGTTCAGAAAAGAACCCACTATTCTATAAAACATACTATTAGACTATCATAACCTTCCGTCGGGAAGCTTACCTCACCATAGAAGTGTAGTCTTTGGGATAGGAATACAGCTCTTTTCGGCGGTTCTCAGATGAAAGCTGCAGAAAGTTAAGTGTCTTTGAGAAGTAACGAACATTATTAGATCAGAAGCGTCTTAAAACGTGACTTTCCACACTTTTTTTTAACCATAAAAAAACAAAAATCATACTTAGTTTTGAACTTATTATATTTATTTTATTTTGTATTTATTATATTTATTTTATACTTCCTGACCCGACAGACGTTGTTCTGTCGAAGTTGCAAGGAATTTTATTGTGATAATCTTTCGGTGGGGTCTATTATTAACCAAGATGATGTCGTTAACCATCCAACCGAGCTTGTGAACTCTCTGGTATTGCTCAGGTTTGCGGTCTCCAAATGTTATTATGAGAAATGTTTTGATCCACCTTTCACAGAAAAAAATAAAAACTGATTTCAATTAAAAAATTTGTGATATTAATTAAAAAATTAATTAAATTTGCACCAGTAAACAAATTAATAGTATCAATTATACCAGTTAAAAGTATTAATAAAACGTTTAATTCACTTGATTAAAAGTTTAATTCACTTGATTAAATTTTTAATTAAAACTCAAAGATGTATTAATGCAGCCTGACGAAATATCAATGGCAATTGTCTTGAAAATAATTTTCCGAATTGGTCGTTGTGCAACTCGAAGCGCATGTTTTTCCTGAATTCAACTTTCTCGACGTGCTTCCACAAAAATGAAGACTTCAAACACACGCCAAGCTCATCGGCTGGCGTTGACCGTGGAACAACTAGAAACGTTTGGTTAAAATCACCTGCCAACAGAATCATCGCAACACCAAGACGATTCTGATATCTTTCGTAGATCTTTCATCGATCGTTTGAGTTCTACCAATGACATCTTCTGGGTCCAAAACTTTATACTTAGTTTTATGCATTTTTTTTTATATATTTATTTATTAGTTTATTAATTACATTAATATAATTGTTGTAACTAAATTTAGCTAAGAGTTCTAGCTGCAGCGGCTTTCGACTCTGATATTTTCTAAAACAAATTTACAAATTAATTTAATGTTTTGTTCGTTGACAAGTTTTAAGAGATCAGATGGAAAACTGGTGCCAAATATGTTGATTCTGGAAGAAAGGTATGTTGGGCACTCATCAAGGGTGTGGAGGATAGATATTTAGTTCTCTATTGCAAGATTCACATATTGGATGTGTAGTTTTTTCAAGTAGATAATTGTGAGTTAGTTTGCAGTGTCCTATCCTTAGTCGTACTATTATATTGGTTTCCCTTCTAGAGCAGGTTTTGGGATAAATAGGTTTCGATCCGGTGGGATTATTTTTTTTGTAATTATGCTGATATAAACGCCATTTGTCTTCGGTAGTCGATTTCAAATGGGGGTTGACTGAACTTAAAATATCTCAAGTTTCATATGACTGGAATTTTATTAGTGGTCTTTGCTTTGCTTCTGCGGCCTGTAAATCCGCATATTCATTACCTGGTATGCTAACATGAGAAGACACCCACATTATTTTAATTTTGTCAGAAAGTTTTATAAAAATGTTTCTGATTTGATTTATTCCCGGAGAATCTAATAAGGAATTTCGTATCGTTCGAATAGAATAAAGACTGTCAGTACAGATTATATCATTCAAGTCACTTGTAGAGGCGTATTCAATAGCTGCGAGTAACGCTGAAGCTTCGGTTGTGAAGATGGAACAGAAGTTGTCGATGTAGCTCATGTATATTAGTTTACCGTGCCGATCCACGGTTGCAAATGTGGTGCAATCATTTGTTTATGAAAAATGTACCATTTTTTCTTACTATCTTCTTTAAGTGGCGAAGAAGACTAAGCCCTTCGATTAAAATGCTTGTTTAATCTTCTTTAAATCGTCCAAAAGTTCAGAAGAAGTGATGACCGTTGACTTAATGCTTGCTGGGTAGATACGTTCATACATATATTTACGTTTGCAAGATATTTGAAAGTGTCTATGGATTTTCAAGTTTTCATGTCGAAAAAGAAATGAAAAATGAAAAAAAAACCAAAACAAAAACATCAACATCAAAAACTGTTTAAAATTTTGAAAACGTGCTAACATGAGACATGTTTATTTGTAAATCCGAGTAAGCTGAGATATTGCATACACACAGTTACACAAATAGTAAAAGAAGACACACAATAAAACTACAACTATAAGTAAGCAAATAAACAAATTGTACATGTACTCTAAAAGACATTTTCACTCTACTAAGTACTTTAAAAATTACACACACTAATACTCTCCGCTCGCTTATTACTCTTAGAAAAAACAAAAAGTGTAGCATACTTTAGGCTAAAATCAAGACAAGATGATGTGTGGTATAAACTATTATCACGTTATATTTGTAAAAAGACATGTTAACATTTACACATACTCATTTGAACATGAGTGATTTGAATACGTTTTTTCGTATGTGTATTCGTATGTATGTATGTGTGAGTCTAAATGTGTATGAATGTCGTACTTTAATGCAGAATTTTACTTGAATGTGTTTGTCTATCTCCTTGTTCATATGTATGAACTTTCATTTGAAAGGTAAATATCTGGTTGCAATCGTAAGTCTATTATCATGCTACAATGAACATAATAAAATTTGACAAAGAAATACAATAAAAAACTACCCATGTACATAAGGGTAGAGCGTCGGAGTTTGAAGGACAAAAGAAGTCATTCAATAAATTTCGAATACCTCCAACAATTTTTTTTTATAATTTTCCGACATATTTTTTAGCCCTCTACCAGGGCTGGAAGTAAAAGGCTTATGAATCTTATTTCAATTTGCTTAATTAATATTGAAAATTTTATTTAGTGCTGAATAAAAAAAAAAATTATAAGCAATGAAGAGAAATAAAATGATTGTTTTCCCATAAAAGATGTACTATATTAACCACTTTTATATTTCCAATGTGCTCAATGAATCAACTTTCAATATGAAGTCCTATTCCCTAAATACTTCACATACTTTTAACTTAAGCAAACTTCATAACTTCATCTCAAATCTGACCCTCAATGTAAAAAATAGTGGATATTTTAAGTGTAATGAGTTACAACAACTTTAACAAATTTTTAATGTTGCATCATATGATGTTTCACAAATTGATCGCTTTTAACTCATGTTCAAAATATTAATGCTAAGGTATAGGGCAAAAAGTATTATGTAACGCTCCACCCTAATGTTCATATTTAAAATATTAAGTGAGTATTTAATCAGGAAATAGGTTACTTCTGTTACGGTCAAATGACTTAGTAAGTGTATTAGACTTTAATTTTATAGTATGCTTAAAATACTATTAAGCCCTACACAAAAAAATTCTGAAAAATTTTTCAACAAATTTAGTATTGATCAAAAATAAAATCAGTTTTAATTAAAAATTTAATCAAGTGACTTAAACGTTTAATCAAGTTGATACTTTAATTTAATTGTGTAATATAACAACGACATATTAACTCTTCTTAATTTATTTGAACTGTAGTCTTGGTTGTAGTCTAGATAATAGTGTTGTCTATAGTGTAAATGAGAGTCTAGTTTAGACGAATTTAAATTGCCGTCTATACACGCAGAAAAAGAAAACAGGGTTAAAGTTTCATTAAAAAAACCATATTATATTCTTTGCATTGTCCACTGTTATTATTACGCCCTTCACCGAAGGTAAAATTGTATACATAACTTTGTCATTCCGCTTGTAGTTTCAACAATATTGATCTTAGACCCTATAAAGTGTATATATTCTGTCCGTCGTCTGTTGAAATGGGGTTTCCGAAGCCCCCAAATATGATGGGGGCTTGGTTGGTATATATTTATGTCAGGAATGCTTATTATAATTTTGCTATTGAAATTTAGCCAGATCGGTTCAAAAATGGCTGAGATATAAGCCAAAAACCACGACTACTTTCAATTTTTTTTCCAAAAATCCCTTGTTGTTGTTGTTGTATTTTTATTCCTTTTTTTGCTATATCTGGTGAACGGCAAGAACCAAAGTTTCCAAATAAGGTACAAACATTTAGGTTATCAATATACAGCATCCCATAAAATGTGGGCGGGATTGGAGATGTGGGCGTGGTACCTCCCGTATAGAAAATATCAAAAATTTAATATTAAAATATCAAAAATTGGGCTCTCATATGACCAATAGATACGCCTTATATATCAAAAGATCGGAAAATTTTAGTAGAAAATATTTTCTGAAAAATTCAGAAAAATCGGTTTAGATACAAAATGTTATGACCAAAAAAACCATAGATCAACCCGAGTCCAAGTTTTATATCTCAAGTAAATAAAAATTTTTTTTTAACACGTCGGTATATAAATCTGTTAAATCGGTTAAAAAATGGGCAAGTTATGAGTAAAATACTCCTAAAATGGGCTAAAAAACATCAATATTTTTATAAAAACTTAAATTTTAGAGCTATCATATGTCCTATGGAGACGCCTTACATATCAAAATTCTTTAGTAGAAAATATTTTCTGAAAAACTCAGAAAAATCGGCTCAGATACGAAAAAGTTATGACCTAAATAAATTTTTTTTTTTTTAAATACCCATTATCGGCAACCATAGATCTTCCCGAGTCCAAGTTTTATAACCCAAGCAAATGGTAAATGTTTTCTTTCGGTATATAAATCTGTCAAATCGGCTAAAAATGGCTGAGTTGTAACCAAAATACTAAAATCCCAAAAATTTACTCTTTTTTATAATTAAGCTTGTCTTTTAATATATTTAATAGCACGCAAACATGTGCAAATAAATAAATGCAATTAGTACTACACATATAAATATACATATATTTAGATATACGTATATATAAACTTCTGTTCTTTTCCAACCATGGTGAAGGGTATTTAAGATTCGACATTCAACATTTTTTTCAAACAGCATTTTAAAATTAAACTCT
Source organism: Pollenia griseotomentosa (assembly GCA_963931875.1). Taxonomy (NCBI): domain Eukaryota; kingdom Metazoa; phylum Arthropoda; class Insecta; order Diptera; family Polleniidae; genus Pollenia; species Pollenia griseotomentosa. Next base: position 5,542,609 of record OZ007562.1, on the reverse strand, counting down.
AAGTTATGTATTAGTTACCCTAAAAAGATTTATATTTACTTTACATAGTCTTATACAATTTCGTAACATTCATTTTACTAAAAAAAATTTACCGATGAAATTTTATTTTACATCGACATTTAATTTAACATGTGTAACCAAACTTATTTTTGGGGCAAAAACTCAAGACTCTTATATCCATTTTAACCTGAAAGTGTGGCCTACCCAGTGCATTTTTACATACATTTTATACGTTTTCTTACTTTTCAGAGTGACAAAGTAAAACGTAAAGTTTTCTTTTATATTTCTTGTGACACTAAAGTTCAGTTTTCAACACGTTACACATTTTGTTGTTTAAACAAAAAAGGAAAAAAAGAGCGGTGAAGAAGAAGTTGTTTGAAAGTTAGTGCAATATAACTTTGTAAATGTAAATTTACAAAACTGTTTTCGGGGTAAATAGTTGATCTAATACTGTTACGAATTCAAAGAAAAGAGAAATTATGTTAATATATTAATAAAGATTGTGTTTTTTTAAGAAATGCTTTGTTTAGTATTTAATATTAAATATTCGAAAATGTCTTTGCCAGCAAAATGCAAAACTGGCTCTTAAATATTAAAGAGATTGCTAAAAGTTTTAACAAAAACTTTATCTATTAAATGATATTTCAATGGCTTATTGTCATTAATTGTTTGTAATTAATTGTCACTTAATTTACAAAATATCTTCCCATGTGCATAAAACTCATACGAAAAAATTTAATTACATAATGGACAATAAAGGAAATTATATAAAAAACTGAAAACAAACAAATAAACAAGTATGTATGTACTTATGTAGGAATGTATTAAAAATATGGCAGGCATGACTTTATATTTATTGGTTCAATGATTAAACACAACTCAATTCTTATACACGCCCATACACATGAAGAATATTTGTTATATATAAGAAATTAATTGGAAATCACTTGGGTCGTGGCTTATTTCAGCAGACAGACAAAGCTTTACTTTAAGGAGCGAAATTCTTATAAATATGTATTATCGAACAGTCCTTTTAATTTTTATTCACTATTTTCAAACATATTTTCTTTTATCTTTCCTGTCAAACTTTAGCATTTTCCACTGTCTGTTGAACTTTATATACATATATAGGATATTGTACATATTTTTATGTCAGCATTAATAAGTATTTAGTAAGTATTCATATTTTTCATATTAAACGTGCTGCGTATTAAAACATCTACGTGTATTCTCAATGTCAGGGTATTTTTTTCACAAGGTCCAGCCGTGTTTTATTGGAAATAATTCTTATCAATAATAGCCGGTGTGGCAAATGAAGACTTTTCTGTCGGATTTTATCCGAACAGTATAAGTTGCAAACAATTAAAAAGAAAAATATGTTTTACTAACAGTGAAGTTGATTTAACAGGTTTTTTTTAAGTAATAGTCTTAATGGTCTATCAAACGACAGCGACAAAAAAGCTATTAAAGCTTAAGTTTAACTTAAAGAAAAAATGTTTAGGTAATAGTCTAGTCGTAGTCATAGGCATATTCGTATTCAAGTCATCGTCTAGCCATTGTCTAGTCATAGTCTAGTCATAGTCTAGTCATAGTCTAGACATAGTCTAGTCATAGTCTAGTCATAGTCTAGTCATAGTCTAGTCATAGTCTAGTCATTGTCTGGGCATAGTCTAGTCACAGTCTAGTCACAGTCTAGTTATAATCAAGTCATAGTCCAGTCATACAGGGGTGTGCTGGAAATCGCAAACGCAAAACGCAAGAATTTTAAAAGTCGTTTTTTAAGTAAGATTTCTGTAATAAAAGAATTTTATGACAAATATTATACAAACATATCACTATTAAACAGAATTTTAAAACAAAAATTATTAAAATTAGATTAAAAGTGTATTAAAAACAGCCTCCAAATTCTTGCGTTTTGCGTTTGCGATTTCCCGCACACCCCCCATAGTCTATTGATAGTCTAGTCATTGTCTTGTCATTTTCTAGTCATAGTTTAGTCGTATTATAATCACAATGTATTAATATTTTATTTATATTCTAATCATTGCCCAGTTGTTTCTTGGCATCATTTTAAACTTTACCTAGAGTCTAGTCTGTTATCCAGTTTACAGTTTAATCTATCCAAATGAAAATCTATAGTACAACGGACAATTTTTATAGTTCCGCTTTAAGTAAATTTTGTGTAATAATACAATTTCAGAGCATTCCCTTCCAGCTGTAAATTGCTGCGTCTCATTAATGTAAATATAATATTAATTGTTATTGGTGTAACATTAAAAAACTTGTGACTTCTAAACAATCGTTATAAAAGTGTAAGTTGCGTGTCTGACAAAATTTTCTGTTAATTATTGGCATAATTTAACAAAAACTATAAGAAAGATACGATAAAAAAAGCATTGAACTGCACGTGGCAAAAGAGTAAGAATTTGATGTAATTTTCAAAAGAAAAAAAATAATTAAAAAAAAGAAAAATGGATGTTCAAAGAAATAATGTCATATTACGAGAGAAGGAATAGAAAAGTAAGGCTGACTTCCAAAACGCACTAATACAAAGTTCGTACACAATTTTACTACTGTATTTCAACCATGTTCACGTACAAAGTACCGAAACAATGCAACTATGTATATTGTTTCTTAAAACGTTTTGAAATGTAAGTGATGCAACGCATAATACTTTTAAAATAAAGCTGTATTGCTTGCAAATAAAATGTTAAATGTCACAAAGCATCAACTTTAAAACCGATGCTCTGATTGATTTTTTGATGCGTTACTAATACTTAGCAGCGACGTTTTGGAAGGGTTTGCATTGTATATATATTGTACTGCGGCGTTATGAAACATTATACTTCGTTCTAATACAAAGCAATTGACGTTTTGGAAGTCAGCCTAACATACATTTTTATACAACTTTCACTTGTTTCCGGCAGCTATAATTGTGTTTTCACGTCCAAATCAACAGTTCACAAAATTTTTTTTCGGAATGGTGCGCATTTCAATGGTTATTTTGTAAATGTCGTCAATTGTCTTCAAAACTGTATATTTTTTTCTGAACAATAAATCCTGTATTTATTTTTCTCAAAAATCGTGTGCAAAATATTAAATTTTAATAATAAAATTGTAACGAAAGTAAACATAAAAAAAAATTTAAGAAACATAACCAATAAGAAAATAATGAACGATAAAAACAGAAAAATTCGGAAAAAATATCAAAAAGAAACAAACAATCCATTTCAAATGAACTGCAAATACGGTTTGTATTACAAGACATACAAATACATAAATTTAATAAGACACTCAGGTGTGTCACATAGGTGACCTCACGTAACATTTGTTGGAATCTTTCAACATTTCCCTTAACTCTAGAAAACAAGAAAGAACTACATACATTGCTACGTACATAACTGTGGATTTTGATTAAAGTGTAGATAAAGACAGATACAAATGAAACCCTTAAATATTTTGATGGATGTTAAATCATGTTTGCTTTTGGCAACATGGCAAATGTGCTTGATTTGTCACTTTGGCGCCTTCTGTGGGATTAAAATGGCTTAAAAACCTACAAAATGTTAAGATGTTTTCACCAGAAAAAGAGAAGGGAGATACAAAATTTAGGAGATTTGAGCCATAAAAACAATATCGCAATAATCACACAATTTATTTAGTTTTCAACAGATGTCTCAAAATATCAACACACAACTGATTTCGCAATAAAAACTTTCTATTTGTTTAGTCGTAACATGCTTGAGAATTTATTATTGTAAGCCTTTTTATGTGTTTTTTTTGACAAATATTTATGCTGGAGGTGTTCCTGAAAGTTTATATTTAAGTGGGGTGGGGATTGTGCTATTAAAGAAATTTCAAGATAATCCTTATGGCAAACTGGTCATGTGCCTTTTGCCAGCAGGTCTTTTTAACTTAAGCACCTTGCTTTTAGTTTATATGGCCGGGGGTTAGTTTGAGCCTGAAGCAAAGGAGAACGCCAGCTACTTCTTTCTTCTGCATGCTGTCGCCAATTGAGACACCAAGTGTTTTAAGATTTTGTTGCACCTGGTCATTCCAACAGAGGTAAGGTCGCCCTTTTCTGCTCGAGCGTGTTTATCAATTAGCCAAATGTGTCCGAGCCAGCGTGCTCGTTGGATTTTCATGCGATTGACTGCATTTACATCTACGTCGGCGTAAAGCTCATACAGGTCACGGTTCATTTTAATTCGGAATCCATTATCAACGACACGATAGGTGTCGATTTGTTTTTCCAGGGTTTGGCGTAATGTAAATATCTGATCAATAATAGACTTACCAGATCTAAAACCGCACTAATACCCTCCTAACAGGTTGTTCGTGAATGGCTTCAATCGTTCTCATATTACGCTAGAAAGTATTATGTATGCAATGGAGAAAAGACTTATTCCTCGAAGAATCTCCTTTCTTGTAAACAGGGCAGGGTACAGAGATGTTCCAATCATCGGGCATGCATTCTTCAGACCATATTTTGCATAAAAGTTGGTGCATGCGCCTTTCCAACTCTTCGCCTTCGGTTTTAAACAGCTAAGCGGGCAAGCCATCGGTGCCAGTTGCTTTATTATCTTTTAACCGAGCTATAGCTACTTATACCTCTATATAGTCGGGCGGCGGTATGGCGATGCCGTCGTCGTTGATTTGCGTTTCAGCTGCAGAATATTCATTTGCGGAATTGTTGACTTTATCGCCTGCTTAAAGCTTGTAAAAGTGCTTCTTCCACAGCCGGAGTGTGCCTTGTGTAACCGTCACTAGATTTGCATTAACATCTCTACAGGACGACGCTCCATTTTAAATCATTCAATTACATTTTTCAAAAAAATGTTTTTCAATATACGGTTTGTAGCCCCAAATATTCTCTTTAAAATGTCCATAAAATCATCTTTGTATGTAAAGTAGTTTTCGAGATATTAAAGCAATAAGCTCAACACATTTGGCTAATTCGGCAATATTATGACATTTTGAATATGACATAACTTTTGAAAAAAAATTTTTTTTATTTTTTTTGTTCATATATGTTCCTAATTGAATAAAAGGAACCTTCTCACCAAATTTCATTTCGATAGAGGGCGCGTCCCACTCTTGGTCGATTTGACATGGAATTACCCCTCTATGATATAACGAACACTGGCTTCGCTCAGTAAAGCTTCTCTATAAAGCCGGCCTTCGGCCGTGCCCAAGGATTTTCTTTTCTATGGTATAACGAACACTGGCTTCGCTCAGTAAAGCTTCTCTAAATAGCAGGCCTTTAGCCGGGCTCAATTATTTTTTCCTCTGTGGTATAACAAACACCGGCTTCGCTAACTAAAGCATCTTTGCATAAACGGCAAGGGGTTTCTCCACTTTGTTATAAGTAGGAATGCGATTTCTATGCAAATGCATCTTTTTTGTCGATAGTCTAAGATCGATGTCAACCAATTATATTTCCGAATTATTAAATTTACGTTAAAATGGCATCGATTTGTTTTTGCATATTTTTGCATATTTTGATTTTAAATGCATATTTTTGCATATTTTATATTAATTTATATTAAATTTCCATCTTATAAAAAAAGTTCTTCAAAAAATTTCAAAACTGTACACAAAAAAAATCTTCCAAAACAAATGTTTGTATTTCCAATTTGTATTTTCCAACTTCGGATTGGTGAAACAATAATGCCAGTATTAATTTTTTTTTTTTTTTTTTTTTTTTTCATTATTTATTTATTGAATCTTCATATATTAAATATGAACTAACAATAATTAATCAAATCTTATCCTAATAATTTATTTTATGTCCTGCCAGTGCCAGACAAAAATTTTCTTCATACGGGTTCTGTTCACATATGTAGGTGTCTATCGCTCATCTTAATGGGTAAGTGCTGCAGTGTCTCTTCTTCTTAAGCGAGTGTGGCCACTATCATTTAAAATATTTCGAGCTAGTGGATTAGGGTGCAACTCTAGCCTTTTTAAATATTTTACCGCATACTTCGTAATAATAGTCCTTACCAGTGGCACATTGAGATCCTTGTGGATATTTGAGTTTTTAACATACCAAGGGGCAGCTGTGATTATTCGAAGAAGTTTATTTTGGCGCCTTTGAATTTTTTCGATATTTGAAGCCGAGGCAGTGCCCCAAAGTTGAATACCGTAGCACCATATTGGCTTTAAAATAGAGTTGTAAAGTAGTAGTTTGCAATCGAGACTAAGAACAGAATTTCTTCCAATAAGCCAGTTAATTTGAATTGCTGTTAGTTTCATTTGGGTTAATTTTGCTTCTATATGGCATTTCCATGTTAAACGACGATCTAGATGAATACCGAGATATTTGACATGCGATTGTTGAGGCACTAGTTGATTATTGATTTTAATAGGGGGGCAAGTTTCCCGACGCAAGGTGAATGTTATATGTACGCATTTTTGCTCATTGACCTTTATTCTCCATTGTTTTAACCACAGTTCTAGTTGAAATATATGATCCTGCAGGTATCGAGATGCTTCTCGACTGTTCTCGTGTACGCTTAGAAAAGCTGTATCATCAGCAAAAGTTGAGGTTAGGGTGTAATTATTTGTTGGCATGTCCGAGGTATATATAAGGTAAAAAAGTGGGCCCAGGATGCTTCCCTGAGGCACTCCAGCTTCAATTGGCTGAGGAGAACTTAAAAAATCACCTTCTTTAATAATAAATTTTCGACCGGCCAAGTAGCTTTCTAGCAGCTTGTGTGTGTTAACCGGTAGGTTTAGCTTCAATTTATGTAACAAGCCTACATGCCAGACTTTATCAAAAGCTTGAGAAACATCGATGAAGAGAGCGGAGCAATATTTTCTTTCTTCAAAGGCTTTTCTTATGGCGTTTACTATTCGATGGGTTTGTTCAATTGTGCTATGTTCTCTTCTGAAGCCGAATTGATGGTTAGGTATACACCCATTATCATTTAGAATTGGGGTTAATTTTGACGCTAAGAGCTTCTCAAATAGCTTTGATATATTAGACAATAAGCTACACGCAGAGAAAAAACATGTTTAAATATGGTCACCTCCAACAAAACTATTTTTGAAGAAAATTTTAAATATATTATCTTTAATTTAACCAATTTATTGTCACTGACAACCATATTATGGTTAAATTAGTCCTTCATTAAGATGCCACAACCATATTATGGTTGCCTCTAAACATGTTATTGTTAAATATTACAATAATTTGTTTAAAAATTAACAATAGTATTTTCCTCTTTTTAAAGAGCAACATGCTATGGTTGAAAACCAACCATGCTATTATAAGTGTTGAACATATTTTATTTATTTTTAACCATAACATGTTCGGAGGCAACCATATTATGGTTGTGGCTTCTTAATGGAGGACTAATTTAAACATAATATGGTTGTCAGTGACAATATTATGGCTAAATTAAACAAAATATGTTTAAAATTCTCTTTGAAAATTGTTTTGTGGGAGGTGACCATATTTAAACATGTTTTTTCTCTGGGTGTAATAGGCCTATATGACTCAACTTTTGTGTGATCTTTTCCTGGCTTTGGTATCATCTTTACTAAGGAGACCTTCCATTCTTGAGGGTAGTATTCAAGGCGTAAAATAGCATTAAAAATATAAAGAATAATTTTCTTTGCTATGCGAGGTAGCTCCAAAAGCATTTTGTTGCTTATCTTATCAAAACCAGGGGCTTTCTTGGGGTTTAAGTTACAAATAGCCTTTTCGATTTCTCTCATCTCAAATCTTAGGGGAACAGCTGCTCTAGCAGCAACAGGTGGTAACTCGTCCGCTATGTCGTCAGATATGTTTGGGGTAAATACGTTTTTCAAATGATTTACAAACAGGTTTCCTTTCTCATTATCATTTCTTGCCCAACTTCCATTCAGGTTTCTTAATGGTGGTTTCATGATAACTGGCCTTTTTAGATTTCTGGCTGCACGCCATAATGAGTATTCTGATTGTGGTGTTGCATCCAGGTCCTTAAGATATTTTTCCACGGAAGCCGTTTTCCGGGACTGCAGTAATTTTCTTAGCTTTTTTGTGCACTCTTTTAATAAGTTCTTAAGTTGGGGGGATCTGTGCAATTGCCACTCCCTTCTCACTCTCCTTTTTTCATTCAAGAGGCGCTCGACATCTGTAGAATATATATTATTATTATAAGTTTTTTTGCGGGTATTGCAGGAATGTTGAACCGCTAGTTTAATATAACTGTCAAAATTGGCAATAGAAAGATCCACATTCTCCGGTGTGCTAAGCGGAATATTTTCTGTGCAATGAGTACTGAGATATTTTTTATATTTTAGCCAATTTATTTGTGTAGCTGACGTCGCTATGTAACTAGAGGGAGATACAATTCTATTGGTGTTTGTTATAGTAACAATTGTAGGTGTGTGATCAGAGGATAATTCTAATGAGGCTTCAACGTGAATCGTTTCTGTGGGGATGTTTTTAACCACGCCGAAATCGATGACATCTGGAATTTTTTGTGGATCAGCAGGCCAATATGTTGGTTGTCCGCTCGCGACAACATTTAAATTCATTTTAGAGATTGTATTAAACAAAACACGACCCTTTGGTGTTATAAGTCGTGACCCCCAGAAGGTATGTTTAGCGTTATAATCGCCAGCGGCCAGGAAACAGGGTCCTAGGGATTTATAATATTCACAATATTGGCTTTCTGATATTGAAAATCTAGGTGGAGAGTATAAAGATGAAATTACTATGTTTCGATTAAGCTCTTCAACACGAATATTTGTTGCTTGCAGATAATCCTCACGATGATCACACATTAAGTAGTGTTTGACTCGGGTTTTTATCAAAATGGCAGAACCTCCACAAGCTCTATCTCGAGGGTCCTTGGTATCATATAGTATATAACCATTGATTTTAAACGTATTTCTTGAGGTCAGATGAGTTTCAGAAACCATCATAACATCAATTTGATTATTTTTGAGAAAGTATTCTAGTTCATTTTTATGTTGGCGGATGCCGTTTGCGTTCCAAAAACAAATTTTTAAACAGTTCATGGCTTGTTAAGTACAGCTTGCAATAACATCGATTGCATTCTTAGAATTTCCTGTAACATATTACCCATTGTGTTTGTAAAATTATTTACTGTTTGCACTAATGTTTCCATTGTTTTTTCTAGCCGACTAAGATTAGAAACTGGAGTTTCGTCATTACTTGTCGAAGGGCCTTGCATTGGTATATTGTTTGATTTTAAGACGTTAGCATAAGAAATTATGTTACTACTAGGCTGGGGGGCCTGATGGTCATTACTGTTTACTTGATTTGTTACCTGAGGGGGATTAGTTTTCGGTCCAACCGACTGCTTGACGATAGTATATACAGGGCATCCTCTATAATTGGCAGTGTGATTGCCACCACAGTTGCTGCATTTTTTTACGTTGGGGTCGGTTTTAGACTTGTCGCAAAGAACTGTACCATGTAATTCGCCACATACTACGCAAACAGGGGGTAAGTAGCAGTATGCCTTAGTATGGCCAAATTCTTGGCAGTTCAGACATTGAACGGGACCACCTCTTTTGTGCGGCTCCTCTATAGTTACTTTTCTGTACAGAATGTATTTTAAGTTATAGATGGGATGCGTTTCATTTTTTTTAAGTTTAACGTCGCCGGGTTCAAACTCCACTCGAAAAAGTGGTTGGGGAATGTTTTCTCTATTTTTAATGTTTAATACATGTTTTACCTTGAAGCCTTTTTCTTCAAGGAATGTTTTTACCTCTTCTGGGTCCACACATGAGTCAATACCCTTAATCACTACCTGAAGGCCTTTACTGCTTTTCAGTTGGTATGTATAAAAATTTTTTTTGAGTGCCTCAAAGTTGCTTACAATTTTTCGAAAATCATTCTCATGATTGATTTGTATTTTTGTTTCGTTTATACTACCACGCTTGATAGCAGCTACGTAAAACGAATTTTCACCAATAACCGATATCAAACTCTTTATGAGCTCATTAGAATTTCGCTCCCTCAGATATATCGGGGGAGGCTTGGACGATTTTATGACGTTTTGTGCTTCAGAGGATTCATCCTCCAGAATTGCAAAACGATTTTGAGAATTTATTTTATCAAAAGATGGTACTTTTGAGGCCGAGGCAACTGCTGCAGAGGTAGGGCTGCGTCCCCGTTTAAGCACTGTTATGTACCTGTCCATACCAACTTGTAAAGTATTCATAAAAACATTTTAAAAAGGTTTGAAAACCAAATTTTCTTTGAAAATTCTCCTTAATAAACGTTTTTTAAATTTAATAATCGTGTATGAATACGAAGGTAGCTAAATTAGAGGGATTTAGTTCACTTAATAGACAACTCAACTTAATTGATATGACAGAAAGTATAATTAAAAATGTGGAAGGAAGAATAGCCCAACAAATTAAAAAAAAATCCAAAACGTTTTGCAAAAAATATGGGTATTCAAAAAATAAAACAAATTTCAACTATTTATCTGGAATTCAATGTGGGATCTGAATTAGAAAATTCATATTCTCCAAATGAATTGGCATCCTTCAAGTATGCTTCAACTTCGGTTGACGTTGAGAGATAATTTTCCATGCACAAAAGCTTTTTAACAGACAAAGGATTCCTTTTGATGATATAAAAAAAGTATTTATTTGATTTTGCATAAATTAAGTTTGAAAAATATTATACCTATGAATAACAATAGAATAAAAAGATTAACAAATTTTATTATTTCTTTTTTTTTTTTTTTGTTTTAAATAAAATTTAAAAAGCAAGCGCTTTTTTATTGAAAATGTTAAATTTTTTTAATGCATATTATGGAGTTTTAAATGCATATTTTATGCGCATATTTTCGATTTTTTAGTGCATGAAAATCTCATCCCTAGTTATAAGAATTCGGGTTTTTTATACTATCCCTAGAAACTTTTACATAAAATTTTATATACATTATATTATATATTGGGGTCATTTTTCAACATAAAATGCAAAAACACCCTAACGAAAAAATTAAAAATAACCCAAAAAAAAAAAAAACCAAAAATTGCCCCAAAATTGCGTGTTGTTGTGTCTTATGTAAAATTTAGGGGCCGTTCTTCACTTTCCTTTTTGGGCCATATTTCCTGGGGTAATTTTGCGCACCGCCACACTAGATAAGTGCCTTTCATTTATCACAACGTAATCAATTGGGTTTCTCGTGTTCTGATCTAGGGATAGCCAAGAAGCCTAGTAAATGCTTAGATGCTGAAATCTAGTACTACTTACCTGGAACTTGCCTTAGACTATGACAAGGTTTCAGAAGAAAATTTATAATCATAAAAATTAAATTAAATCATCTTAAAATCAAATTTCCGACACAATACAATTTTTTTAATTACTTGCAATTCTCTGCTGTTTCTTGTAAAAAAATACAAAGTTCCCTGAAACTAATCGCAACAAGTCTGTAATGAGATTTTTGTTATCTACAGTTGCCAACAAATCAATATTAATTATTGAAATCTTATCTTTTTTATCCATTATTTTTACAAGTAGAAGAAAAAAACATCTACAGCAAAATGAAAATAAAAAAAAATAAATTTTATTTTCTTGTTAGAAATCTTCAAGAAAAAATAAAAATTTTTATACTTCCATTTACACCAGATCGATCTAACAAGTACTTGTGTGTTTTAATGCACACATAAACACACACTTGTAAAGGCAAATACAGACACATACATGGTCATTCGTATTGTAAAGAAAAGTAGTTTGTTGTGTATTTAATACAAGGAAAAGTGGAAGTATTAAAGGAATAGCCAGCCATATATATTATATGTGGATAGCTAGGCGCCTACGAGGGCTGTACACTTTTCTGCTACTTAATTTATTTCCAGAGTTTGTTATGATCTTGTGATGATTTGTGATGATTTATGATGTTTATTTTTTTCTTTATTCCTACAACCCTCGTACTTTTTATATAATATACATACATACTTTTAAATTATACCAAAGAGCCTTTTTCAAATGTTTTCCAGCACTTCTGGACTTAGTTAAGTAGAAAGTTAAATATAAATCCATTTGACTTCAATGTTCAAAAAGGAACATATTTTTTTTTCTATCATCTCTAGCGAATGTTCAACCAAATGAAAAGCAACAACTAAAATACAAACATCTATCGATAAATGGTTCCCACACAAATACAATCTAACAAAATATAATAAAAATAACGTATGTGACCCTTAAGCCTACAGCGTATATAAATGTGTGTGAGTAGTTTATGATTGTATGTGTTTATATCCGTTTTATCTGAAATTAAATGTGAAATTTAAACATGTTCGTTATATATTTACACTGACTATTTACACACACATGTTTGTGTGTAAAAAGTGTTGGCATTAAATTATTTTTCATAAGAGTTTTTGCAGAACAAAAAGCAAATTCATTTATTATGTTTAACTAAGAAGAATATAAAAATTATTAAAAAGGTTTTGATTATCAATGTTTTTTTTTTTTATATTTTAACTTAAATAAGGTGTTGGCCTAGAAAACCTAATATCCTTGTAAATTTAAAATTTTTATAAATTTTCAAGCGTTTTAAAGGCAAATAATAGTAAGCTATTTAAATAGTCTAGTCATAGTCTAGTCATAGTCTAGTCATAGTCTAGTCATAGTCTAGTCATAGTCTAGTCATAGTCTAGTCATAGTCTAGTCATAGTCTAGTCATAGTCTAGTCATAGTCTAGTCATAGTCTAGTCATGGTCTAGTCATAGTCTAGTCATAGTCTGTCATAGTCTAGTCATAGTCTAGTCATAGTCTAGTCATAGTCTAGTCATAGTCTAGTCATAGTCTAGTCATAGTCTAGTCATAGTCTAGTCATAGTCTAGTCATAGTCTAGTCATAGTCTAGTCATAGTCTAGTCATAGTCTAGTCATAGTCTAGTCATAGTCTAGTCATAGTCTAGTCATAGTCTAGTCATAGTCTAGTCATAGTCTAGTCATAGTCTAGTCATAGTCTAGTCATAGTCTAGTCATAGTCTAGTCATTGTCTAGTCATAGTCTAGCCATAGTCTAGTCCTAGTCTAGTCATAGTCTAGTCATAGTCTAGTCATAGTCTAGTCATAGTCTAGTCATAGTCTAGTCATAGTCTAGTCATAGTCTAGTCATAGTCTAGTCATAGTCTAGTCATAGTCTAGTCATAGTCTAGTCATAGTCTAGTCATAGTCTAGTCATAGTCTAGTCATAGTCTAGTCATAGTCTAGTCATAGTCTAGTCATAGTCTAGTCATAGTCTAGTCATAGTCTAGTCATAGTCTAGTCATAGTCTAGTCATAGTCTAGTCATTGTCTAGTCATAGTCTAGCCATAGTCTAGTCCTAGTCTAGTCATAGTCTAGTCATAGTCTAGTCATAGTCTAGTCATAGTCTAGTCATAGTCTAGTCATAGTCTAGTCATAGTCTAGTCATAGTCTAGTCATAGTCTAGTCATAGTCTAGTCATAGTCTAGTCATAGTCTAGTCATAGTCTAGTCATAGTCTAGTCATAGTCTAGTCATAGTCTAGTCATAGTCTAGTCATAGTCTAGTCATAGTCTAGTCATAGTCTAGTCATAGTCTAGTCATAGTCTAGTCATAGTCTAGTCATAGTCTAGTCATAGTCTAGTCATAGTCTAGTCATAGTCTAGTCATAGTCTAGTCATAGTCTAGTCATAGTCTAGTCATAGTCTAGTCATAGTCTAGTCATAGTCTAGTCATAGTCTAGTCATAGTCTAGTCATAGTCTAGTCATAGTCTAGTCATAGTCTAGTCATAGTCTAGTCATAGTCTAGTCATAGTCTAGTCATAGTCTAGTCATAGTCTAGTCATAGTCTAGTCATAGTCTAGTCAAAGTCTAGTCATAGTCTAGTCATAGTCTAGTCAAACTTTTTATTTATTTTGACAAGTATAAAAATTTCGCTATCACTTTTGTAGTACTTTTTTGTTATATCATAGTTATGGCGTGACCAAAAAATCACTTTTAACGATAATTGGCTATTAAATTTCAATAAAGAAATTTTATATTTATTATATAAATAAACCTGCAATATTGTTTTTCGCTAAACAAATGTTTATGTCTCAATATAAAAATATTTTATTGAATCCGCGTTGAATAACAGCGTAAATATTTAAAAGCTGTGAGGATTTCAATGATTTACTGTGGTATGGAAATGTTTTTTCAATGAATCTCTAAAAATGCTATCATAGATAAAATAAAATGTTAAATTTTATAATGAGTGGCTCGAATGAAGTGTTTTTTTGTTAGTCTGCAAACAATCGCAAGAATTTCTTTTCTTTTTACTTGATGTTTTATTTTTTATTACTTTCGAATATCAACAATATCTTGATATAATCTACACTTTTATGTTTTCAAGTGTTTCCTTTGCAAAGAATTATTTTCAGGAAAACTGAAAAAAGAGGAAAACAGACAACAAATATATCCAGCCAAGATATTATATTATTCTCGTTTTCTTACTTTTTAGTAATAATACTGAGTACTTTCTTATATATTATTTTTTTTCTTTTTTGTAGCTTTTTTATGATTTACTGCAGAAAACGAGTTTATTTAGCGCTTCAGTTTATAAATCTAACAAAAGCTTATTGGATTCACATGCCTTCACAACTCAACATTCGTGAAAATGTTTTCAGTCAGGAGGAAAAAAGGAAAATAATGCTCTAAGAAAACCAAAACAAAATGATGCTATGAATGTGTGGCAGTCAATCAGTCAGTCAGTTCTCGGTAAGTGTTGTATCGTAAATAAATTACTTTTTTATAGAATGTTTGTATGTTCGTTGAAAAGGAAGTGCTATTTTCTTGTTTTTTACTAAATGTGTTGTTATCGTTTAAAGCGCTATTTGTGCTAAATATGTTGTTTTGTTTTTTTTTTTTTTTTGTAAGTTTCGTATTTGTTTTCATATTTCTGGGAGCAATATGAAATTTAACTGTTTAGTTGAAGGAGATTCAAAAAGTCAATTATGAAAAAGCTTTGTTATTTAAAAGCTTTAAAGCTCTATATTACTTAAAACTTAAAAAAATGTGAAAACATGTGAACAATTTAAAAGCTTTTTTTGTTACACTAAAGCTTTAAGGATTTTTTTAAACGTTTTAAATTTTTTACCAACTAAAGGAACGAAAAAGTGAGAATTTTAATGAAATTGCTTAAATCATAACATTTAAACAAATATTTTCAAATAATTAAAAAAAAGCTTTTGCAATAAATGACAAAAATTTGTTTTAATTCTGTATTTACAATCTATACAAAAGAGCTTTTGCTAAACAAAATTTTGCTATAATTTTTAAAAATATTTTAACTAACGTCAAATATTTGATTAATGTGAAAGCTTTTTAAATGCTCTTTTATATTTTTAATAAAAACAGTTTTGTTAACTATTGCATTTTCAAACTTAATACGGTTTTTTTTATATTTTCCTGTATTTTTAAAACTTTTATAAGAAGCAATTGTAAAACATAAAGCTTTTTTAAGTTCCTTAATTATTTCGATAAAAGTACTATTTAAACTTAAAAGCTTCTCTTTGCTTGTATATTGGGTTATAACTATTTTATAAAGCTGTTTGTTTATATCGCTAGTTATAAAAATTTTAATCTTAGGGACTTTTTTTCAGAAGAGGTATTTCATTAACTTTTTTATACAATTTCAATCAAAGCAAATAACAGAAAGTGTTTTAAGGATTCGTCTTAAATTCAATATATTTTTTACTTTTTTCTATTTATATACAATAAATAAAATAGCACAAAACATACTTAGACTTTATAATATAAAAACAAATTAAACACGTAACCTTTAAAAAAATAAATAATTTTTAGCTTAAATTTACTATTTCCCATCAAATTTTTGTTACTTTCCAAGGAAAATTTAATTTCAGCTCTTGATTAGACTTCAATGTTTCCTTTACTTGCCTGTCTGCTGCTTTCACTTTATGCTTTCAATCAGTGTCAAATTTATTACTGTTTTTTTTTTGTTGCGTTTTTTTAACTTCTTAGTCAAGGTAACCGTGTGTTTTTTTTAATTTAACTTGTAAAAAGGAATTTCGCTTTTTTGGATTTTTTTTAGTTGCTTGGGGCAAATACAGCAGGACAAACAAAATAAATGACTGAATGAATATTGTTGCTATCGATAAAATACAAAAGCTTTTTGACTTGTTTTTTTATTGTTATTTATTGATTGATTGATTAGATTCAATATAAACGAATATTGAGTTGGGTTTTGTTTAGAGTGTCAGCATTTTTAAACACGGTTTTTTTGTATACGAGTTAAAGTTGTTACAAAAGCCCTTTAAGATTGCTGGACACATCAACACTTTTCCGGTTAAATTTTTTTTTAATTTAAAAATAAAAATATAAAAAATTTAATTAAACCAAAAAAAGCAAAAATTTTCAAAAGCTTTTTAATTTACTTAACTGACTCTTAAGCTTTCGTACTAAAGCTTTCAACATAAACCACAGAAGTGGTTTGAAGAGTTTTTTAAATTTAATCATAAAAGTCATCTTAAGGTCGCATTAAATTTTCTTGTTTGTCTTCTCTTTAAAGATAAACAAGTTAATCGGATTTTAGAAAAACATATGTCTTTATTGCCCCCAGTCTTTTTCTATTATGAAATTTGAAGTGTTGCTGGTTTCCAAACATAAATATACATTTTCAGTTGTACAATAAAAAAATATAAATTATGAGTTATTGTCAACAATTTATGCGTAAAATATTACATTTTTTCTTAAATTAAATTTCGTTGAGTGGCGGGCTATAAAGGGAATGTAAAAAAACAGAAATGAAAACCTATAAAATACAGTATTATTTTATTTTTTCTGTAAAGCCTATAGTACACGGAATGTAAAAAGTCACATGCGCATGTGGTTCTGACGTAATTTTGTCGTCATGACACAACACAAACTTGCTACTGTGGCTTTGTAGTGACGTCAAAACCACATGCACATGTGACTTTTTACATTCCGTGTACTATAGGCTTTAATGTTTGTCTAATGCAATGTTTATTAAATGTCTGGCTACATTATCTGTCTTAAATTAACCGATTCTGTTTATTTTTAAGGAGCAGTGAACGGCATTCATCAATAAAACAAGACGATTACTCACAGTAAACAAGGTGAAAATCCTCTTACTCACTCACTCTTATTGTGAATAAAGTTTTTCATGAATTTGGTTCCCGTTTTTGCTTAAAATTTTATGGGGGAAAAAGCTAAAGTCATAATAATTAAAGTTTGTTCTCTTCTCCAATTTTTCCTTCTTTTATTCAATTGTAAATAAGACGAATCCTAAATAATCTGAACCATGGGCTGTGTTTTATATTGGACATATCGCAAATTATAGATCGTTCACCACAAAATTCGGTAGAGTTAGACCAAATTTCCATACACTCAAAATAAAAAATCAATCCATCCGTACTCAAATCAATCCGAAGCGGTATTAATAGTACAGTGAGTACCGAAGATTGGTTATTCAAGTACGGATTTCCAATCGCGGAAAGCTTAACTTATCCATATTTAATCCCGAATTCGTACATGAAATAATCTGAAAATGAGATTGATTTAACGAAAACTAAGATGGAATCTCAAAGCTTTAAAAACATAATGTTCAAATATAACTGAAAATATAAACTAAATGAGAAGCAAGAGTTCTTAATTTTATTTTTTAAACATGAAAATACTGTGTTTTCGTCTTGTTCTGCTGTTTTTGTTGTTTCTGCACCAGAGATCAGCAATGAGTAGCAAGAAAAAGAGTAGAGCCTAATCATGCCCAGTGGTATAAAAAGAAGCAATCGCCACTAATGACAGGCGAAATAGTTAGCACTTTTACTCAATTTCTACTAGTGACTACTGATGTGGCATTCAAATCATACCTATATCTTTCCCTGGTCACCAATATCTAGTGTTGACATGTTAAAATAGGTACTCACGTTTCGCTAGCTAATTCTATAGCTCCAAGTAATGCAGAAAACAATTTTTTTTTCAACGACAAGACAAAAAATGTGTATCCGAAATGGATCCCGTTACTGAAACAACAACAAAATCGCTTGCTTTTTGCTATCACGTTTTGTAGATATAAGTAGCTGACCCTTATGGTAGGTAGAGGTTATGCAGAGAGGGGTCAATTGCCATCTTCGTAGGACATTGCCATGTTAAATTACACAGTTAAAAGCATGTAGAGTAGATTGTGATTGCACTAGTGGTAGTTCTTTTAGAGCTAGTGAATATACATACGCGGAACTAGTCCCGTAAACCACTGGGTGACTCATAAATTCTTGTACTTATACGCACTCATACTTATTCCAATGTTATTCAAACTCATATTCACTCAAAAGTTTTATTTTACTCATCGTACTCATACTTAAGGCTATATAACACTATCTCACAAGTCTTACGTATTCCATAATACTTTGTGAGATAGAAATATAATGAGTTTTGTTGCGACTGTCAAAAAATCTAATTGAACATGATAGTTTGTGTTCACACCATCACACAAAGTATAAACACTCACACATGAAATAAAATGCAACCCTGATCCAATGAAAAGTATTATTGTTTAGAAATTTTTCAAAAAACGATGAAGTCGTATGGGATGTCAAACTTTTTTCATAATACTTGTCATTTTCGTGACACATTGCATTCACACTATCACACTTTGTCATTTTACTTGAATTTTTGACATGTATTAATACAAAGTATAATAGTGTAATCTAGCCTTTAGCAACATTGGTAGTGGTTAATTTAGATTCTACTAAACTCAATGTGTATAGGCGAAGCAAAATGCGAGGCTGCCAGATCTGTCCCCGAAATAGCAAAGTGACGATTTGGCAATTACAGTTTACTAAAGTTACATGTTTGAAGTGGACGATTTTTCGGCAAATTTATCTTGCAGCGCTGATTATGAAGTTGTGTGTTTTATCTGTTGTGTTAAAACGGTAAATGGATGAGCTTAATGAGTTGAATCATTGTGAGTATTGTAAGTATTTTCCTAAAATTATAAATCAAACTGACGTCATTTATGAGTATGCGTATAATGTCGACGTCGCACTCATATTAATTTCTCTTGTGAGTATGAGTGAATCAGTTCCCAGCGGGAAAACTCAGAAGACCTTCTTACTTCAGGCCTTTTTAAAGGCCTGCTTAAAAGATTTTTTGATTCAATTACTATTCTTATCTAACTGCTAAAGAAGGCCTCATAGAAGGCCTCGGCTCTTTCGTATAAAAGATAAGATACACCTTCCACACTCGCTTCTATGAGAAGGGAGTAGAAAAGGAGTAACATTTTTTGTACTGTTTTTTCGCACAAGCAAAAGCAAAATCAATTTTTTTTGGTCCCGTTGCCCTTCTTATGTACTTGTTGAAGAAGCGAGAGCGGAAGGCTTTCTCCGCAATGACAACGTGTGTAAAAAAGATATGAGTATGGAATGGAGCAAGAAGGCCTTGTACATCCAAAAGAAGGGGTACAGAGGCCTTCTAGAAAGCCTTCCTACTCCTTCTTTTTCCCGCTGGGTTTAGTTTAAATGATTTCTACGCACTTATACTTACAATTGCATGAGTCAGTATGAGTAGCGAAAAAACGATTCATTGCTGATCTCTGTTCTGCACACAACAAGCAAATCGTTTTTTTACTTGTTCTGTTTTTGTAGTGTCTGCGACAAAATTTTAAAAGTTAAATGAGATCAAAGCGCTCACTTTGTAATTTTACTCTCAGAGTGGCACTACCAACAAAAAGTTTTTATTTTTTTTAACTTGGTTTAAGAATATAATATGTATTTTATTCCACCTTTAATTTTTCAAGTATTAATTAATTTTCGAGCTTGAATTAAAAAAAGAATTTAATAATTTGCCAGTTATTCTTAAATTTGTTACAATTTGTTGAAAATTTATAAAATAAGGAAGAAAAAACCCTGAAGAAGGCAATCAAAGAAGTGCCGAAATATTGGTTTAAATAAACGTTTAAAGTTTTTTTTAAAAAAAGACCTCAAGCTCGAAAATTTATTTATACTTGGTTTAAGAATTTTGTACTTATTTTAAGAAATTCCGGGATTGATGTTCAAAAGTAATCCCATTTAAGATTGCTTTAAGTACGTTTTATTGTTGTTCGTACTTGAATTTTTGAGTACGACTCGTACTTAAAGGTAGTAATAAAAACTTAATTAATTCCGAGTGTTTTTCTTTCTGTGTACAGTAATACAATTTTCTTAGAATTAAATGCTTCTTAAATTGCTTCTTGGAAGGCTGCTTTATGTGGGACGTCAGGACCGATTATCACAAAATTACATGACGTTATTTCTAGCCATATAATTCTAAATTGGAACTCATTTTGGCAAAATATCTACATTTGTTACTTTTTTAGTCATTAGTTAGTATTTAAATGAATTCTCAGAGTGGGCTTTATATGGGGCCTATTATAAATTATGGACCGATCTTTAAGAAATTTAGTAAAGTGCTTTCTTATCTTTCGAAACTATGACAGACCGAATTTCACTGCAAAAGCATTATTTGCTATAGCTTTAGGCGTCCTTAAGTATTTCCGAGATTTGGTTTTTAATGGAGCATATGATAAATTATGTTCCGATCTTCACGAAATTTGATAGTGTGATTTATATATATAATGTCCTGTGGTTCCTATTCGGAACAAAGGGCCACAAAGTGTGATTTATAGTCATGTAAAACTGTAAGAGATCAACATTTATTACAATAGCGTTATTCGTTACGGTTTAAGGCGTAGGGAAGTGTTTTTCGAGAGTGAGCTTTATACAGGGTCTATGGCAAATGGGTCAAAACGACCAAGAGTGGGACACGACCCCTTCCGATTTTAATGAGCTTTCGTGAGAAGGTTCCATTTATCTTATAAGTAACATATATAAACGAAAAAAATTTTTACAATTTTTCTTTCAAAAGTTATGTCATACTCAAAATGTCATAATATCGCCGAATTAGCCGAATGTGTTGAGGTTATTTCTTCAATATCTCGAAAACTACTTTACATACGAAGATGGTTTTAATGTCATTTTAAAGAGAATACTAAGGGCTACAAACCATATATCTGCAATATATTAAATTTTAAAAACGGACTAAGTCAAAAACCTATTTTTTTATTTGGCTGATTTTTTTTTATATTATTCCTGAAATTGTTCTTTAAAAATCCTGAACCTTGAAGGAGGTGTTTTTTTCTTTCACAACCTTTAAAAAAAGAATTTTAATATTGTAATTTTGAGTAATAAGTACACTGCAAAAAACACACGCAAAGAAAAAACATGGTTGTGGTAAACATATTCTAAGAGCAACATATTATGATAAGAATTATGATTGTAGTCACCATATTAAGATTATTATTGAAACATATTATGACTCAATATACTCGCAATATGTCATCATAATATTTTTCCCTTGATCATATTATTATTCTGTTAATCATACTAAGTTAAGAAGTAATCAAATTATTGTCATGTTAATCATATTAAGCTAAGAAATTAATCATATTATTGTCATATTAATCATAATAAGCTAAGAAGTAATCATATTATCATCATGTTAATCATAATAAATTTAGAAGCAATCATATTATGATACAGCACCATTTCATAGCTGTCATAAAAATACAAAATAAATTTTAATATTTTTGAATCGATTTTTTATTTTGTGGCTTTTTACAATTTTTCTTAATGTTAATCAAATAGCGGAGTTCAATATAAGGCTTGCAAAAGAGCAAATGAAAAATCTGTGGTTTTCATGGGCAACCGCGTGTATCCATTTTTTTGATTTTAAGATGTTGATGCCATATTGCCTAATTTTGAACGCTCTTTATATTTTTTTGAAAAAAAGATAGATCAATTCCGTTTTGTAACGTAATGACAAAGTTTAAAATGTGCAATACCTAGCCCATAGTTTGATCTAGAATGGGTTTTCGGCTTTCTGAACAATTTGTTTTAAGACATACGCGGTTGCCCATGAAAACAACAGAAATATCGTAGCACTTTTATAAAATATAACGAAATCCCTGTGTGTTTTGTTGTTGGATTTTACAAAAAACTATGATATTTTGCATTTGCACTATTACATCACTAATACTTGAATGAACTCCGCTAATATTTTAATTTTTTAATTTCTTTAAGCTTATTTTTTTTATGGAATTTTATCTTTTTATTGTTTAACCGCTCACAAATAAAAAAAACGACACAACTTCTTCAAAATTATTTTACAAATGGCGCTAACATAATATGATTAGAGTAAAAATAGTTTGATTGCATCTTTAACATAATATGATAAATGTATAGAAAGTTATCATGTTATGGCTATTAAAAATCATGGTATGGTTGTGAGAAATATAATATGTTTAGAAAGTTATCATAATTAAGTTGTTAGAAAAATAATTATTTTTCGGTCAACAATACTCAAATTCATAATTACGATAAACATTGATATGTTTACGGTAACTATAATATTGTTGATATTAAATAAAAATAACAATTATTTGTGTACGACAACAATATATTGTTACGCTGAATCCAGTGGTGCTAACCGTATTTTTATGTTAGCTTTAACCGTTTTAAAAAAAAACCTTCTCACCAAATTTCATTAAAAGCGGAAGGGGTCGTGTCCCACTCTTGGTCGTTTTGATGGAATTACCCAAATAATGAACCAATCTTCAACAAAAACTAATTTATGCAGAATTTATTAAAAAATTGATATTAGTTTTGTAACAAAATATAATTTTTATAAAGGAGGTTTCACACATTGATTTATAACTCTTTTCCTACTGAATCTGTTCAGTGCTGGATTTCAATTAAAAATTGCTTAAGATAACTAGCAAGAATTTGACAACAATGTTATTATTTTCGCTTGAGTCTTTCGAAAGTGAGCGTGTTTTCAAAAGATGGACAGATAGACAGACAGACGGACATGGCTAAATCGACTTAGAATTACTCAAGCACCCAGAATAAATTGTTTAGGGCCGATGTTGATTTTTAATAAAACACAAATTATTAAGGAAATTATTGTCATTTCTTTTTTTTATGATAATATTGGTATGGTTCAATTATGTATGGAACAAAATATCGGCCAAATGGCCGCCGCAACCTCGGCGGCACACCTCCATCCGATTGTCCAAATTTTTGATGACGCTGAGGCATAATTGAGGTTCTATGCCGTTAATGTGCCGAATTATCTCATCCTTGAGCTCTTGAATTGTTGCTGGATTATCGACGTACACCTTTTCTTTCAAATAACCTCAAAGAAAGTAGTCCAACGGTATCAAATCACATGATCTTGGCGGCCAATTAACATCGACATCACGTGAGATAACACGGCCATTGAATTTGTCGCGGAAAAGAGCCATTGTTTCGTTAGATGTGTGGCAAGTGGCACCGTCCTGTTGAAACCACATATCGTCCAAATCCATATCTTCCAATTCGGGCCATAAAAAGTTCGTTATAATCTCGCGATAGCGAACACCATTCAGAGTAACTTCCTGAACGGCCTCATTTTGGAAAAAAACGGCCCGATGATGTCCATAAACCGCACCATACAGGCACTCTTTGTGCGTGCAATTCTGCTTATTGACGAACCCACTGAGGTGAAAATATGCCTCATCACTGCAGATGGTTTTCTTCGAAAATTGATCATCCACTGCTGCCATTTCTTGCCGCCATTGTGGTCATTGACGACGTTTGGAATGGTCAAGAGGCTTTAGTTCTTGAGTCAATTGCACCTTGTAAGCATGTAAATACAAGTCTTTATGCATAATGTTCATCAATGACGAGTGTAAAAGGTGCAATTGTTGGGCACGGCGACGAGTTGAGGTGGACGGCTATTCAGCCACACTATCGCGAACAGCAGCAATATTTTCTGCAGTACGAGCTGTACGAGCAGACCCAGTTTGCTCAAATGTTTGCACTGAAAAAATCACGAAATGCACGATATTCATGAAATCAATTCAACGCCCATTTTCATAATAAGCCTGAATAACTTTAACGCTTTGCTCGATTGTGTGTCTTTCCATGGTTCAAGAGAAATGTCAAATGAAATGCAGATAAAAACTTGACGTTTAGGCCCTTAAAATTTATCCACCCTTTACTTTATGTGGTCTAAAATAAATATTGATAAAGTTGTACACGGAATGAAAAGCTTAGGCTGGGTTTTGGGGTCTCAGTTAAACTAGGTTTAGGTAATCTGAAAACAGATTTGTGCCGTCATTACCAAGTTTGTATACGGAATAGCTTAGTTTTGCTTAAATGTTGGTCTTTAATGAAATAATAAAAAAATCCGAGTTCCAGACTACGTAAAACTAAGTTTAAACTTATTGCACATCTCTTAAACCCGGCACATCTCTTAAACCCTCATTAACCACTAGTGTCGGTAGAGGGTATAAAAATGGAAAAAGAGAAAACAAATTCGGGGGAAATGTTATTCATAATTGGACTGAAAATAATCTAAAGTCTAGTTTATAGTGCAGTTTACGGCTTTGTTCGAAAATATACAGAACATTATTTAGCGTACGGCTCACACACCCTGAAACGATATCTATTTTTTGTTGTTTGTGTATTAATACACAACTCTTAATATCGTTCATAACTATTTTTAAGAAAGAGACGAACAAAAGTATTCTATTCTTCGTTATAAAACAGAAGAACAAGTTTTTTAGTGTTTCTTTTTTACTTTGATGAAGTAATAACCAAACAAAAAATTATTAGCACCGACTTCAGCCAAAAGGTAAGCACAACTGAAATGAACAAACATTAATGTGCTGAAAAAATAGAACGCAATAAAATGTTCTCATCTTTTTGTGGAGTAGGAGTAGTATTTTTTTTGTGTTAGAAGATAACAAACAGAAAAAAATTATTTGTTTAATGATTTCCTTCACAAACCCTATAAGCGTTTGTGTTTTCCACATATCTACCGAACCGAACACTAAAAACAGTATATAATGTTTATTTTCGGACACAGGCTTGGTCTAATCCAAGGCCTTTAATTTCGTTTGTTTTCTAGATTATAGTTTTGTCAATCAACAAACTTAATCTTCCCTCAACTTATCCTAAAACATAAAGAAAACGAAATATGTGTCCAAAATTCAATCACGACTACCAATAACTTTCCCCCAAACTCACTCAACTATCGGTACTAATTGATCTCTATAGGAAACCTTAAACCAAAAAGGACATGGAAACGTAGACAAATCAATTCGTTAACATGTTTTCTTTAGTTTTCTTTCGGCCTTTTTTAAACATTGCCATTACAAACGTACAAAGAAACATTTGTCCTTCGTCTATCTTTTTGCATCAGTCCCTTTTTAAAACCATTATAAGCGAATACGTGTGGTAGTCTAAAGTAAGTAAAACTCTATAACGAAATTATCGTTGAAACGACACGAGAAGGAAAAAAGGTCGTCACTTTATTAATATGTAACCAATGATTGTGTAAATGTTAATTTGGTTTGATGGTTGAAAAGGTGTAGAAACACACTAACGACACGACACGTAATTTGGTTTTTTTGTATTCCTGTTCTAAGATGAGCTGTTGAGATGAGCTGAATTTGATGAAAATCAAATGAAGCGCAATGTCACCACTGTTTAACAGTTTGTACCTTGAATAGGTAACATTTATTGCCAAAATCCTTAAAATACATTATTTATTCAGGCACGCAAAGACAGATGGGTGGTAGTTAGTTTAATAGATGGAGAGGGAGCTAAAGAGAGAAATTCAGTTGTGTTTGTAGTACTTCATTTGGTTAATTTTAAGAAGCTGAGGGCTTATTTTGTAGATTCATATGCTGGCATGTGTTTAAGCGTCAGGTAGTAAATAGAATAAGAAAAACAGTGAACGGCATAAAGAGACTTGACAAAAGTCTAGACTATAAACAATGTAGACCTTCAGACTAGACTGAAGTCTAGATTATAGAACAAACTTAAATCTAGCTTATTAACTAGCCTCTGGTGTAGATAAAATACTAGATTCAAATGTAGTTTATAGACTAGAATTTAGAGTAGACTGATCTCTAGTCTAAATTAAATACAGGTCTCTAGCCTGGATTATTGTGACTCTTTTTTAAAGAACTTAAAATTGTAAAAAATAATACAAAAAAATAAATTTTTATCAAGCTAATTTTTTATTTGAGAGATAGAGGAAGTCTAATTTTGGTCCACTTAATCAAGGATTGCTGGCCGCATGACATGAAACCTGTAAACCGGACTAAACGGAGTATTTTCTGGATGTAATAGAGTCTGTTATGTTATGGTCTGATAAGGATTTTTAAAGTAAATTTGGATAGTTTTTTTTTTTTTTTTATTTATTTATAAACTATCATTGAATCATTTTACATTCTTATTTCTACAATTTTTGAATTACTATCATTAGATATTACAGCAAAAAAGTACATATTAATATAGCAAAGATATCTTAAAAAATAATCAATTACATAGGAAAAAGATAGTGAGAAAAAACCTATATATAATATCACAAATTAAGTAATGGGAAGTTAAAGCGAACAAGGACTAACTTTATTACATACAAGAATGTATGTAGATAATTAGTCTATGTTATATAAACATCTCAAATGGGCAAAGTTTGATCCCCTGCATTTATCATTAAATGACAGGGCCACATCATTAATAAATTCGTCTATTGTCTTTTGTCCTGATAATTTATGTAATTCTGCTGTAGAAAACCTTCTCGGCAGGTTGTATACGATTTTCAAATTTTTATTTTGGATTATTTGATTACGTTTCTTATGAGTCTTTGCGCAATTTTTCCAAACAACACAGCCATATGTAAGAATGGGTCGGATACATAATTTGTATTAGAGAAGTTTGTTTTTAATGCTTAATTTAGATTTCCTGTTAAAAAGAGGAAATAAGCTTCGACCACATCGAATAGCTTTTGAGCAAACCTTTACCAGATGTTCCCTGAATGTAAGTTTTTCATCGAGTATTATACCCAGATATTTAATTGACTTTGAAAAAACAATTTCTGTTCCCTGAAAATATAGTTTCAAAGAAGGGACCCTTTTCGGGAATTTGTTGAAAGGAAATAAGATAGCTTGCGACTTTCCTTCGTTTATCTTGATTTTCCATTTGGCAAAGTATTTAGAAGCAGATAAAAGAACATTTTGCATACGTTTAACAATGGTATTTGAAACCTTTCCATGTGAGATGAGGGCACTATCGTCGGCATAAAAAGCCACTTCATTACCAGCCTTTATCTTAAAATCGGAGATGTATATATTGTAGAGTAATGGTGATAACACCTAACCCTGTGGTATTCCTGCAGGAATGCTTTTTACGTCCGAAAGGAAACCGTTTACTTCAACAAAAAAGCTTTTATCAGTTATGAAATTATACATTAATCTTATAAGATAGCTCGGACAATTTAGTTTGAAAAGTTTATAAATAAGGCCATTGTGCCAAATTGAGTCAAAGGCCTTTTCTATGTCTAGGAAAAGTATTCCAGTAGAATAGCGTCTATTATTGTTAATTTTAATAATGTGGGAAGTAGAGTGTTGTGCTCTAAACCCATATTGGCTTTTATGGAGTAGATTGCCCTCATGGACAAAGGACCAAAGTCTATTCAATAAAACTTTCTCAAAAATTTTATCCAGAGAATTCAGTAAACTAATTGGTCTGTAGCTTGTAGTCAGTTTCGAGTCTTTACCGCCCTTTGGTATGGGAATTACCCTGGCCCTTTTAAATCCAACAGGGAAATAACAATGTTTGATACAAAAATTAAAGAATCTAACTAAATAAATGTAAGCTGAAGTTGGAAGATTTTTTAATACAATATTACAAATTTGGATAGTTTCGTAGCGCTTTCCAAGCGTAAATCTATTCATCTATTCTGTCGGAATTAAAACTCCTTAGCTATTGTTTCTATTAGACTTTGAATCTCTAATTTATTAACATTTGCCAAATTTACACGATGTCTTTTCAAGCATTTCTAACAAAAAGGGGCTGCCAAACAGAAACGAAACGAGTTTTCATGTTTGTTAATATGTATGTTAAGAAGATTAGACAACTAGACATGAAAAGAGACATGTTTTGAAAGACATCGTGAAAATGCAAAATGTTTTTGATTGCATGTTCAAAATAAAACAAAGAAACCAGACGTGTCTGACTGAAAAGACATCGTATAAATGTCGCCTTAACGTTTTGCTTAAACTTTATGTTGTGAAATTTCCTTTTTTTGTTTGTTGTTTATCTAACTCTTTTATCTATGTAGTTACAAATTTCCTTTTTAAACCATAATTAATGTCTTTTAGTGTCTTGGATTTATAGAATTTGACTGCTAAATGGCCTACCCATCCTTATTTAATCAATTAATTTTATTTTGAAATTTATTTTTCCCTAAACCTCCTATAAATATTTGACGTTCTTTTAAATTACCTTCTGTGTTCATATAAAGCTTAGTCTAGACGATATGTTGAATCAGCAAATGTATACTTACACTCATATGCTTAAAAATAATAACAAATGCCTCTATCAGCATATTTCATATGTTAGGTGTCTAGACGATATGCTGAAAATACCAAATTTTTCAAATTCAACAAATGCCAGCAAATGATATTTCAACATACAAGTTAGCATACAATTTTTGAGTCTACACGATATGTTGAATTGTGTATGTTGTTATGTATGTTGAGTAAGGAGAACATTTGTTTAAAAATTAAATTTAATTTGACAATTCTCTTTTTTATTATTTAATTTAAATTTGTTTTATCAGTTGTCGCTTTAGGGCAAAAATGAATAGTTTTAGTGCATATTAATACTTAATAAGTAAGAGTGCTTTATTGGGCTGGGTCAAATCCGCAAAAAATTAAAATATTAAAGGACCGGATTGATCTTAAAATTATTAATAAAGCCTCACAGTTAATTAATTAATTGCAATTGTACCTCTATGGTATATTATATGCCGACCAGCAGAATGTTTTATGGATTCATTTGATACTCACACCACCATAGTGTCTGTAACACCTTAAAATATTGGTCGTATAACCATCGTTAAGTATACCGATCGACTCAATCACTATCTGAGTATATGTAAGAATGTCCGTCCGGGCGGCTGGCTGGCTGTCCAGCTTGTAGTGCGCAAAGTACAGGTCGCAATTATTTGATGAAATTTGGTACATTGGTTATAATTATTAATTGTAATTAAAAACTGTGAGGAACAGTCCATAATTTCTCAAAGCTTGCTTGTATATTCTGTGGTATGGGGTATTAAATGACCGGACTTAACCGACTTGTTTATCATATATAACTTAATTTGACCAAATTTGAATAAACTATCATGATTTGTATCAGTTTAGCCTTATTAAAGAGATATTTGGGATTTCTGGTCGGTTGAGTAATTTTTAGTATTAAAAACATAAATTAGACCAAATTTCAATACAATTATACAATTTTTTTAACCGTTTTAAAGTCCCGCTATCTACGTGACCTTTAGTGAGTTGTATGCCGATTATCACAAAATTGCATCGTGTTATTTTTAGCTATTTAAAGCTAAATTGGACCATATTTTATCACAATATCGATATTTTTACGGTTTAAGGCCTATTAAAATGATTTCCAGATTAGGCTTTATGTGGAGCATATGGTAAATTGTGGGCGGATCTTCTCCAAATTTAGTTGTGTGATTTCTAGTTTTATGAAACTATGACAGACCAAATTTTACTATAATAACGTTATTCGGTACGTCTTAGGCATATTTAAGTATTTCCGAAAATGGGTTTTACATGGGGCCTATTGTAAATTATGGAGCGATCATCTTAATGTAATATCTAGTCGTAGAAAACGAGTTCAGAAATATCAATTTGTAAGTGTGTTGGGGTTCTGGTTTAAAAGAAAATTAACTCAGCTAAGCGAAGTCGGTGCTTGATAGACCATTAAATTAAGAACCCTTATTAAGCGAAGCTGGTGTTTGTCATACCACATAGTTAAATAACACTCATATTGCAACAATTGCATAAAGTATATAAATTATTACCACATGTAAACTCAAACCTACATATTAAACAATAACATTTATTAGAATTTACATTTTTAACTTTAATAACTTCAGAATTCTATACGCTACCGTACCATGCATTCTATTATATGAAAGCTTGAAGCGTTCTCTAAAAAATATATGTAAAACAATACCACAATATCGACAAAATTATGAGATTGGAGCCGTTTTGATAAACTACATTAGTTACTAAAAATATTTTTTGAAATTGGTTATTAATGGGTTAATATTTTGGCATGTTTTCTATACCACATGAAAGGTATTTGGAAACACCGTTCAGCGATAACCATATTGCTGAGATCAAATTTATACTTCAAGAGATATTGGTTAAGAATTTATCAACTTTTATGGTCAAAGTTCGTTGGCCAACATTTTTATTTTCAAAGCACTTCTAAATGCATTTTTTTGTTTCTTGCTTGCCGATGAGCTAGAAATCTTGATAAGTTCCGCGGTTATATACAAAATTAAACAAGTAATTAAAATAATACAAATTTTTATATATTTTATATGCTACCAAATTTGCCGTATGCTGAAAAGCTTGTATACGACTTTCAACAAATAACATATTTGTCAACATACGTAGAAAATTTGTTGAAAAGTAAAAATATTGTGTCTAGACGATATACTATAATTGTGAACAAACGTTTGATGACTTCGTTAACAAATGCCTGTCATATGTTGGTAAGCATACGTTTGTTGAAAAAATTTGGTGTCTACACGATATGTTGGTGCTGAAAGCAAATTTTTCAACATAAATTTGCTGATTCAACATATCGTCTAGACTAAGCTTAAAATAAAACTTTCAATTCGTTACACCTGTATTAAGTTCAATAAAGTGAGAGAGAGAGAGAGATGGAGTACCAATAACAGTTTATTTGTATAGGAGAAAGAGGGTGATGGCTTAGTATAAGTAAATATATCACTTGTGTTAGTCCTTATTATAACCAGCAAACACAACGTCATTTGTTATCAAGCACAATTCTCAAAA
Source organism: Pollenia griseotomentosa (assembly GCA_963931875.1). Lineage (NCBI taxonomy): Eukaryota > Metazoa > Arthropoda > Insecta > Diptera > Polleniidae > Pollenia > Pollenia griseotomentosa. The sequence goes on along the minus strand of OZ007562.1, from coordinate 5,511,662 downwards.
CTTTTTCAATGGTTTGACTTTAACATTTAAATTCAAATTAAAAATGATTTGAATATAAATAAACATTTGACCAACAATTGCCCAATTCTCAAGCTCTGTCGTATGGCTTATCGTTTAACGAAAATACGGTTTTTGTTTATGCACTTGTGAAAAGAAAAATTGGTTGTAACGTTACTTTGTCGTATTGCTTAATGTCAAAAAATGGGAAATATCAACGCATTGTATATTGTCAATTCACTTTGAAAAAACTATTTAAGAAGATTATCAAATTTCTTTTTCCAAATCGGGCCATTAACGTAAAAAACAGCTTAAGCGACAAAAACAAAATTTTACGGGAGAAGGTTTTTTTTATTTTATTTCAAAAAACTTTTGTATGAAGGTTGTCGCTTAAGATAAAATTGATTTTGCTATATAATCGCAACAGTACCTTATGTGACCATGACATTTTAGGAGATGATGCAAGTGTTGCCAATAAAGACATTTATTAAAAAAAAAACGAAAATTGAAAATGATGTCGCTTAAGATTTGTTTTGCGGTAGTGACTCGAAATAATAAGAAAATATAAAAAATAAAATAGAAAATTATTTAATTAAAGTTATAATGTTTTACTTTACCCTTGGCTTTTATTTATTTCTTCTTTTATAAAATTTGCTTATCCCACCAGTGTTGCCAGAAGTAGGGGAAAATACCTACATGTAGGTATTTTTGATACTAAAATAGAAGCGTAGGGAAAATCGGACAGATTTTTTATAATCTCCAAAATGTAGGGATTTTTCGTCATATCGCAAAAAATTTATTTTTAGTGATATTTTCTTGTCTAAAACGGTTGAAAATTTTTCTTTTCCCTATGATCGCTTAAAAATATATTTACAGAGTTTTTTGTGGTTTCAAAAATTTGCGACACTAATATGTTGTATATGTTTTTTCTAAGATATCATTCAATGTTGAAAGATTTAAATAAATTTAATTGAAAGTAGTACATACATATCTGAGGCATTTTGACAAAACATCTTAAGTCAAATTTAAAAGTTGAAAAAAATGCTGTTAATCATACAAACTTTCAATCAAAAGCCATGTTTGGTTACGTTTTTAAAATTTTGTATTTTAAACGAAATTTTTCTTTAATTTTGGTTTATTTTATTTTTTTATTTAAAATGATTTTTTCACCGAGTCTTTTTCTTAAACTTTTTTGCTATCTTATCTCGACTTAAGATGTTTTGTCAAAAGCCACAGATATGTTTTAATTTTTTTAGTTTTGTACTTATTTTTCGTCAAAGCTTAAATATACATATTCGAATAAAATTTATTTTTTATAACTAATATTTTTTCTTCTATTTTGATGGCAATAATGCGTAGGGATTTTTGTAGGGGAAATTTTTTCAGCGTTTAGGGAAAAATCCGATTTTTTTTAGCATTAAAGCAACTTGAAAAGATAGAATTGCATTTGTCAGCTCCCTTTTTGTTGAGAATGCTATATTTTTTAAACTATTTGTATATCGTTATCAAACGTTTGTCGTTCGAGAAACGGTTTGATTTTTAATCATTTTCAGTTTGAAATCAATCTTCCATGTTTGTTGGGTAACTGCTGTTGTATCTCTTCTCATTTTTGTTGTGTTCGTCGGTGTTTATATTTTTTTTTTTGTAGATTTTTATCAATATTTATTATTGTTTTTATTATTATTGGCATCATGTGGATTATGCGTCATTTTTTATTATTACGTTAAAGATTTCTCTTCATTCATCTCTACTTTTTTAACATTTATCTTTTATTTTATTTTATTTATTTATTTTTTTTTTTTTGCTTTAACTTGTGTGCTCTCGGTATAAATTTATGCCTGATTTAATGGCAGGTTTTAGTTTCATTTGTCCATTTTCTTGATAGGTTTTGTGTTCTTTTTTATGTTGCGTCATAATTTATTGTTATTTAGTTAACCAAAACGTTTGTTGACAGCATGATGAAGTACAAGTTAACTGCGAAACAGAAGCGTAGTTGATAGTGTTGAAATTAATGGGCTTTTTATTAAAAATGGTCTAAGGTAAGGTGGGTTTAAATTTTATAAACTGAATCAAAAATTATATTATTTATCAGGAACTTTAAGTGGTTTTTATAGATTTCCTTAAGTTTTTTAAGAATTCTCTTTTTTAGGAATAATTAACAGCCAATCCCACTATGCCCCACGTAAACGTTCGCATATAAAATTACATTTAAAACAAAAACAATTTCAAAAATTTGTTTTTGTTTTAAATGTTATTTTCTATGCGAACGTTAACGTGTGACATCGTGGGATTGGGTGTAAAAGTCATCTTCAGGGAAATCAAATTTGTGGGAACCCCTATTTTCTAATATATTAAAGTTCTAATGCTTTAGTTTACTTTTATTGTTTATTTTCTTTCTCTTTGCCTCAAACATATAAAACGCGTTCGTAAACTTCTCCTGTGTATTTGTCTTCAATTTTGCTCCGCTTTATTTGTTTGATTTTCAATATGATTTTTATCATTTTTTATTACGAAATTAAAAAAAACCTGGTGGTTTTTATGTTCAATGTTGATCATGGTTAAAAAGAGTATTAAACTCGCATACCCTCTTGCATATATACACACACATATGTGCACATTTGTTTAAGTATTTATGTAAATGTATTTGCAAAAGGTAGATATATGATTAATTTAAACAAGGATCTGGGTTATCATAAATGTGTTCGTGTATGTGTTTGTTTTATTATGTACACAAGGAATTGATTGCAGTGATTACACATGATTGAAATGATGGTGATCCCAAAAATGACAAGACAGCTAAACAGTCGGTTATTTGAGCCCAAACGAATAATTTTAAGGTAAAATGATACTTAAGGAAGGAGATCAAACAAAATTGAGAGAAGTTTTTCAAGGTTTTGCTAAAATATTCGGTTATTTAAAAATAATTTTACCTTTCAAATATTTAATTTGACTTCAAAAGGCTCAAAAATGTTTAAACGAAGTTTAACGGGAACATTTTTTGGTTTTTTTTTTCGAATATCTTTTGATTGTTGTTAAAAAAACTTAATATAATTTTTCCCTTGATTTCAGAATTTTTTCATATAAAATTTTTTGAATTTTCAAAAATTTTCATAAAAATATTTTTCAAGTGATGTAAAATATTTTAGAAAATAACCCCCCGTTTCCACATGCAAGTACAACTTCGAAATACTCAATACACTTACACTTTTTCACTAACATTCACACAATTTTTGTACTTTCAGCCAATCGGCTGTTTCCTCGATTTTTCGTTGATAATACGTATACACTACTTGCAAGTAATTACTTGCATGTGGAAACGTAGGGTAAGAGTAGTGAATTGATGTTAAAAAAATCGAACAGTTTATTTGATATTTTGTTCGAATAATTTATTCGGTTCTCTATCCGAATAATTTGTTGCTTAAAACTATTAAAGTTAAAACAAAAATTTCCCTTATTTACACAAACGTTTTTTAAACAATTAACCGTTAGTACATTTTATTTGTTTTTTAATCGAATAATTTTTTTGTTATTAAAAAAAGATTAATTGAATGTTATCAAGTTTTTAATCGAATAGTTTCAACGTTTTCATAAATTTGGGGTGCCCCGGTTGGCTTGCTGGTAGTGAGCTAGTCCATCAGTGCCGCGGTTGCGGGTTCGATTCCCGCCAGAGACTCTGTTCTCCTGCAGACAAGCGTAGAGCTTCGCTGGATTCGCTTAGAGGGGAAAAAGTATTTTGGTTAACCTTAGGTAAATTTTAATATTTAGTTCTTACTATTCGAATTACTTATGTACTATTTTGTTAACAACTTTTTTTTCTTAAAGTTATTATTATTCGATTATTTTAATTCGAATAGTACTTTTGTACTATTTTGTTCACATCCTTTTTTTCTAAAAGTGGTAATAACGATGGCTTTTAAAAATTCGAAGTGTTATTCGATTTTTTTTATTCCAATAATTATTTGATTATTTTTATTCGAATTATTTGGTATTTGATAAAATAATTATCTCTAAATATATACCAAACATTTTTTTATATTTTGCTCTAAAAAATGCTTTAAAGGTTTTGAATTACTCAGGGGTTTGAACGGAAATTTTGATTCGAATAAATATTTGGTTACTTTTTATTCGAATAATTCGAATAAATATTATTAAAAAAATCGACTTAACTTTTAAAAAAATAATTGTTTGAAAACAACATTTTTAATGATTTTAAATATTTGATTTTTTATTCGAATATTTTTCTCGTTGCACATGAAAATTTTTGAGTTTTAATCGACTAATTTAATCATATAATGTAATATTATGAAAGCATGTAAGGTTTTTATTATGATTTATTTTCATCTTAAGTTTTAATTAATTTGTAGTACGTTTTGGGGTTAAATGTAGGTGTTTTCTTTTTTTTGTTTCATTCCAAAACATTTGAAACATTTCATTGAATTTCCGCTTGATTTTGTTCACATTAAATTTACTGTTGCTGTAGCTATTTCATCTACACCGAATTTATGTGGAAGAATTAAGTCAAGTGAAATAATTCACTCACTTAAGACTAATTCATAAATATTAAACTCATGAATACACCCAAAATAAACCTGAGATGAAAAAAGTGGACATTTACTTGAATAAATTTGAAGCCAGATAACAGGAGAATTTTTATGCGCTAAGTCAGGTGTAACGATTAAAAGGCGGTTAATAATAATTTGTTTAAAAAAAAAGGTAAAAATTAAATTTTTTTTCTTGTCAGTTAATTTACTCATAAAAAAAAACAATTCTCGAGGGTAAATTTCAAATAAAAGGCAGCGTGAGTTTTGAACGTGCTGTAATAACTTTCATGGTTATTTGAAAAAGAGCTGTAACAAATAAATCAGTAAATCCCTAAAACTGAATTTAAATTTTATATCTGATCATAAATTTTTTAAATAAATTGCATTTAACACAACATTGTATTTGTCCGTCTGGCGTTTCTTACCTGCTAAAGGCTGGTTGAAACAATGAATTATTGCCAAGGAAAAAAATGGAACATCCCTAAAAAGGATTTTTTTTTGCTTTTTTAACCATTAAATCATGTGATAAAAAAACATTTTAAGTGTTTAATCAACATAATAAAAAAAAACGTTACTTAATTTTACATATTAAAAAAAATTTGGCAGATTGCCGGCTGGAAGAAGGAAAAAAGTTATGTGACCTTTAGATAAAAATTTAGCTTGTCGTACAAGTTTAAAATTTGTCTTAAATGTAAGGACCTTTTTAAGGGTTTTTTGTATTCCTTAAAGATACAAAAAAAAAATTATATTGTAAAAAAAAAAACAAGAAAACTCTTAAAAAAACTGAACATAAAACGGAAGAAGCAAAGTGGGAGTTATTTCTAAAAAAGGTGAAATCAAACCGCGGTTTTTAAACTTTTTTTAAATTTCAAGAGTTTACAATAAATTGAGTTTACAAGAGTTTACAAAGTTTGTTGGAAACATGAAATTTGTAGAAGATATTTTGCAAAATAAAGCTACAAATTTGTGATTTTGTGCAAAGTATATTTCATACCACTAGCTCATTAGGATGTCCCTATCCTGAAATTTTTTTCCTATTTTTTGTTTGTATTAAAGCAGTCAATTAAGTTGAAATTCTTCTTGTTATTGTTGTAATCAAAATACTTTGATTTTCATCAAAATTTGAAGCCAGCACGTTACTTCTTCAAATTTAATTTCTGTATGTATGAAAAAAATTTAATTTAAAAATTTTCTATTGAAAATTTATTATTTCACAAACAACTGAATATTAACATAACTTATAACTTATTTCTAGTGAATATTTTAGTTTTTGATTAAAAAATAATTTTACGCCCTAAATGTTAAAATTTGTAGACTCAGATTCCTTCCAGACTTAAAACTATCATCGGGTAATTAATTATGAAGACACGGGTAGGAGGAGATTTAACCCGTTTTCCCTATTTTACGCCCTAAATGTTGGAATTTCTAAGAAAATGTATATCTTAAAATTTATTTCAGATGTTACAGTGTCTGCATGTAAAATTTGAAGAGAACCGGCGGATTACTTAATAAGATATACAGTGGGGGAGCTCGTATCCCTCTTGCCATATTTCACGCCCTAAATAATAAAAAGGCTATAGGTCCCTTTAAATATTACACTATTTGCCTGCAAAATTTCAAGAAAATCGTTCAATTAGTTAAAAAGATATAGGGAGGGGGAGCTTTTACCCCTATTGCACTATTTTAGGCCCACGTAAAATTAAATATACTTTACGGTCTATTCTCATGTTTAACAAATATACATACAAATCGGTCAAGCCGTTTCGGAAGTGTTCAAATACAAACACCGTGACACAAGAATTTTATTTATACAAATTACAACAACTTTTAAATTAAGTTTGATGGCTTGAATTCGCTTTAAGCAAAACCGGTTGTTTGCAAGCTATACACACAGATACCAACGAATGCAAGACGAATGGTGAGAATGTTTTCTGGTGCTTTCATGTTATTTCATTGCTTGATGGCATTTAAAAAACATAAAGAAATGATCTTACACATGTTTTTATTGTTGTCGATTAAAGGGAATGCAAAAGCAATGAATTTATGAACAGGCAGCAAAAGTAAATGTATTTAATCTGCTCTCAAAATATCCCGCTAAGGACTATGTCATCTAAAATTCATTCACAAAAATCTGAAACGGTTTTTTGTTTCATTGAACCTAAAATTTCTTAATCACAATAAAATTTTCTAGTACAATACTTTTTTATTACACACATTATTGTAATGCGACTTTCATGTTAAAACTCTTCTTGTGTTGCTGTCATTTGTTATAAATTCATACAGATATAGGAGTATTAATGACATAAGTAAGTCCTTATTATGGATGTAATAGGCGCCCAAGATTATACTCCATATTATTTGATATACAAATTACATGCCATTATCCTCAATACTCGAAAGAGAACCGAACATAAACAAACCGTTGAAGCATTAAACCATTAAACCCCCATTTGATAAAACAACAAAACACTTACACTAACACTCCCTTAACAAAATTGCATATGCATGTAAAAAAAGAGGGCGGTGGGGGAAAGGAGAATTATGTTTTTGCAAACAAATTTAAAATAAAAGTAAGCAAAATTAAATGCAAGAGTGTGAACTGTGTGTTTATTGTTGCATTAAATAGCAACAAAGACTGGAAAAAAACTACTAAACTAACGGTAACAGAAAGGGTGAAAACTAGAATGCATGTGTGTTAGTTTATTCACTTGAATAATTTTGCGTATTTAAATCTCGACACACACACCCACTCATACTCTTAGATATTATTAGTGCAATGAAAATCTGTCAAGTTTAAAATTAAAACATCAATATTATTTAATTAAAACCCATGGTACAATTAATAAGGTAACCCTAGTTCTACAAAAAGTACAACAAGGCAAAAACAACATGAATTTTGTAATAGAAAAACCTATTAAAAAAAAAAAAAATATATATGTATTTCTAGCTACAATAAATAGTTACTTTTACATATTTGTTAACAAACTAAATTGTAACAAATTGTTACATAATGTAAAGTTCAGCTTGGCTACTGCGGTGACCTTATTAACCCTCCGACGAGCGGTAACTTTTTAGTCGGTCGTTGAGCGGTAAGGTCCGTAGGGACCTTATATAAAAATGCATGGAATTAATTTTTTTATTTGAATTCATTTTGATGTAAATATGTTAAAATATTACTTTGTTATTATTTTGAACATGCTTTAAACATTTGTTTTAAGAAATTTAGTAAATTTTTTAGTCATTCATATGAAAATTCATACAAGGTCCCTACGGACCTTACTGCTCAACGGCGTACTAAAAGTCTTTAAAATGCATTGAATTTTGCTAAAATTTATATATGTTTTAATTCATTTTTATGTAAATATGTTAAAATGTTACCTTGTTATTATTTTGAATATGCATTTTAAACATTTGCTTTAAGAAATTTAGTACATTTTTTAGTCATTCATATGAAAATTCATAAAAGGTCCCTACGGACCTTACTGCTCAACGGCGTACTAAAATTCTTTAAAATAAAAAATAAAATACTCTGCAAATAAGAAATCTCCTGGAATTAGTATTAAAACACTAATAACACTCCAATAATAGAAGTCATGAAATATGTGGCCATTCTCCCCATCCGTTTTTGAATGGCACTTGTTTAAAAATGTAAAAAGTCCACAGGGACCTTACCGCGCGTCGGAGGGTTAATTGTTCCTTAAAGTTTTTAAAGCCAAACATGTCTAAAATGCATTTTAACTGTCAAATTATTTTTCAAATTTAAAAAAAAAATTAAAAATCTGTCCTGATAAATTGCTTTAGAAAATGTCAGATTTCTTTTAATGAAATAATTTGACATTTTTCATTTTAATAATCTTTAAATTTTAACTGTTTATCTTGGTATGGAAATTGTGTGCTTAATCTCTTTAATATTGCAGTTTTGTATACCCCCACACCCAATAGTTTTGGCCGATGTGCGTAACACTAAAAATTTTAGTAATTTTTATGACTCAGAATCTCATTCACACTGGTTTGACACTATTGCTAAGTAAATTAAGATAGAATATCTTTAATTTTAAATCTTTATATTTCTTATTATGAAAAAAGGATCTATGACACTTATGTGTGATACGAAATATCGGCCAAATGCTCGCCACGGATTCGTTGGCATACCTCTAAGCGATGGTCCATATTTTCAATGACTCTGAGACATAATTGAGGTTCAAGGTCGTTGATGTGCGGAATTATCTCGTGCTTTGGCTCTTGAATTGTTCTTTACTTATTGCCTTACACTTTTTTTTTAAATATCCCCAAAGAAAGAAGTCCAACGGCGTTAAATCACGTGATCGTTGCGGCCAAATAATGTCGCCACGACGTGAGATAACACAGCCATTGAATTTCTCGCGTAAAAGAGCGAATTTTCTGGATTGTAGACACATTTGGTCGATTGTGCTGATCATTTTGATTGGAAAGCCTATTTTCGTTAAAAGCTTTAACAATCTTAACGTGCTGCTAAATTATGGTTGAATTTGTCAAACACTGAAACAAAGAAATGTCAAATTAAGGGCCGTTTTCACAACTTACCACTTAAAAAGTGTTCCATTATTACAACTTTACTTTAACCTGCCAGGTAGGATGAACCTTAATTTACTTTATCTCTCACTTTAATAAGGTCGGTTAAGGTCTACTTTTAGCTATCGGTAAATTGAGAAACGGGCCTAAGTAGGGCAAAAAAATTAACGTTAAGGTGTGAATGTTATCGTGCATTATGGTGGGATCACTCTTTTTTAAAAATGTTATCATTATCCCCTTTTTGGCGATTTTTTTTTAAATCTTATTGAATGTGACGATTTGTTCTTTGGAATTTTTCATTATTTTCCGTTAGAGATTGTTTTTATTTTACACAATTTAATTTTGAACTTGCCAAGGTTTCGCGATTTTGGCTATTTTTTAAAGTTTTAGTGATTTTATAATTTCAAAAAATGTTTTTTTTTTAAAGATTTTCAAAAAATTATGGATAACAAAATTACTTTTACAGCCAATCCCACAATGCCACACCTTAACGTTCGCATAGAAAATTACATTTAAAACAAAAACAATTTCTAAAATTTGTTAACGTGTGACATCGTGGGATTGGCTGTTAAAGAAAATTTCGACTACGCAATTTTTTAAAAAAAAACTATCGATAACAATATTTTCTTAAAAAATTATAAATAGAAACATTTTCTTTAAAAAACTATCGATAAGAATTTTCCAAATTTTTTGTTTATATTAAATTATTATTATTTAAAGAATTTTCTTTAAAAGATTTTTAATTGATAACAGAATTAACTTCAAAGAAAATATCGATAAGTACCTAAATATTAGTGATGTAAAGCATATACATTTTCAACATTCGCGAATACGAATATCTGAGCGAAAATTCGCCGAATACGAATTTCCAATAAGCATCGTAGCGTAACTCGATGTATCAAATGTAGTTGAAAAAATCTCCCGTTTGCGCCGATAACAATAAATTTAGAAAAAAAAACTGGAGGCTAATTCTGGCAGTCGTGATCGAATACTTTTTCGATTCCAAAGTAATTTTATTTCTAAATCTTTCAGTCTATACTGAACGAACCGAAATAATTTTTCAGTTTTGTAAAGCATTTATTTTTTTTTCACAACACTGAAAAAAAATTTTGATTCTTTTGGTATCGACTGAGAGAATTAAAAATAAAATTGCTTTCGAATCGAAAAAGTATTCGAAAACGACTGCCAAAATTAGCCCCCAGTTCCACTACTTAATTTATTTTACATTATTATGAATGGGCACTACTGAGCATTTTAATTTTTTTTACTTACTGACATGGTGGAAAATAAATAAGGAAAAAAATACGAGCTTTTTTGCTTTTCTGCTCTAGTTTTTGCGATATAGCGTTATATTAAAAATAAAGGCTCTTTCAGGAGAAGGCCTTGCTCTATACTCAGTAAAATAAAATCTTTAAAATTCTTCAACAAAATTATCTTTAAGATGTGCAAACATTATTTCTAAATCTGCACAGTAGTTTCAATTAATAATAAAAATATTTATTAAAACTTATCGATAATTAAAATTGTTTATTGGATCGAAGTTATCAATAACAAAAATTTTCGGCAGAAAATGTTTGTATAAATATAATTTCCTTGGTCTAAGATTTTTTCCACCCCCTCGTCTATCGGTTTATATTTATAACAAAAATATTGTGTTGTACTTTTTAACATATGCATTTGTATGTGTTAATTTCGTAAATTGTTTTCTGCTCAAATGTTTTATTTTCTATTTTATAGCTCGTGTGTAAATATTTCTTTGCAAGCAAATTAAATTGATTGGCTTTGATCAGTTACAAACTAAGCAGGAACAAGAGTAACTCGATAAATATACATATCAAATGATATGATGTGTGTGTGTTTGACACATCATATCATTTGATATGTGATACCATTATATAAAACTTAGACATATATAAATTTGTTTATATTAAATACACACAAACATCTTAACAAATATCCTTCATGCCTTGAATTTCCTTTTATCTTGTCTGTATTTTGTTTATATGCTTTTCTGTGCGTTTTGTATCTTTTAAAACATACAACAGCAAAAATTAACATTTTACCAGCTGTCACAATATCCTGATAATCTATCTAAAGTGTTTATATCTTCTTCTAATATTCTCATCCTGCCACTCGATTGAATTCCTCTTGTATCCGTTACTCCTCCTATTGATTAAATTCATTCAATGTTTTTCAAGAATTAAGAAAATAAAATTGAATTTTGAGTTGTTGTAATCGTGTGTATATTTTCTTGATGAGATGCGAGTGTATTGAATGCAATAAACTTGTTTCAAATACATAGAGTTAATACTAAGATCAGATAAGAAAAAGTGGCACAAATTTAAGTAATAAGTATTTTATCTAGAGAAAAGTTGAGTAAATAAATTTTTGGCTAGAAAAAAATCTGAATAACATATAAGAGTGCTATATTCGGCTTAACCGGGTCTTTTATACCCTTCACCATGGTGCAATAAGAACAGAAAGTTAAATTTTTGTGCCACGTCCATTCCATCAATCCCACCCAAATTTTGTCGGATTTTGGTGTATTGATAACCAAGATGCTTGTACCTACTTCGGTTCTTGCTGTTCTTCAGAAAAAAACAACAACAACAAGGGATTTCTTAGTAAAATTGGATGCAGTCGTGGTTTTATATCTCCATCATTTATGGACCGATCTGGCTTAATTTCAATAGCAAACCTTAACGACGTATATATGGCATACACATTTAAGAACCTAATCCTCACCATTTCTGGAGTCGTCGGAAAACCCATTTCAACATAAACACGGAGAGGTGGTCAGACAGACATCGTTAAATCAACTTTGCTACACATAAGAACTAGAGTTTTTTTTTCCCGGACTTTTTCGATTCCCGGGAAAGCGGGAAATTTTATTAAATTTCCCGGGATCCCGGGATCCCGCTCAATATAAATAAGACAAAGTAAATTTTGTTATTAATTAATGAAAAAAACTTTTATAAAAAACGTAAGGGAACTTGCTTACAAAGAAACTAAAAGAATTGGTTCAATACTTAAAAATTTATTGAAGATTGAAATAGGAACTTGAATTATTATCACGTCACGCCTTTATTCCCTATTATTATGCTTTTATTCAGTATTATTATGCTCTGGATACAAGATAAAAAGATAACATAAACATAACAATTTAATTCATAAAACAATAATAAAAACAAAATTAAAATTAAGGTACTCAAGATATGAGTTAAAAAAGTTAATTAATAAAATAGATAAAATATTTTAATGAAATATATAACATTTTTTAAAGGCTTAGGCAATAACTTTCTGACACACTCAAAGCGCTTAGTAAGTCGGCAAAAAGTATATTCCTGATTTTATTTACTAATTATCATGATTCCGAAAAATTTCGTTAATTTTTTACCGAGGTTGGACTAATAGTTAAAAGTGCACCGTTGTAGCATGCTTCGGATTCACAATCAGAAGCAATTTTTTATTTCTTATAAACAACGTCTATATCAGTCAAATGTTTGTCAAACAACGTCTATATCTATCAAATGTTTGTCAAGGTTGATGCAAAAATAGCATCAACCGGACTGCTTCTTTCAAACCTTTTCATTTCAATAGGTACATTTGTAATCTTTAGGACAATGTGTTTTTCAAATTGTTTGTTGTAGTATCTTACACGAGTTTCCAAAATGTTATTTTATTTCGGTTTCCCCGCACTTCACGGGTATATACATAAACCAACACAAATTGAAATTGAAAATTTGTTTTTATCACCTAATAAAGATATCGCTCCTTCATTGCATCATAGTCATATCTCAAAATTTGAAGTAACTTTAGCAAAGTTTTCCTTTATACCTTCGCGTATTATATCTCAAACTGAACCGGAGTTACAGCAAAATATATCTTTAAATCGGTACATTTTGAAAACTTTAATCGCATTTTGCCAAGATCGTTTGTTTTTGTAGATATGACTTTGTTGCAATAAAGGAGCGATATGTTTAGGTATCTCCTATTTTTAAGAATTGTTCATGGACAATGAAATTTTACTGCCTGCATCTTGTTTTGAATAAATGTACTTTATTAACTCTTCACTTCACTAAATGTAATAATTATCAACTGTTGCACTGCCCATTCAGCTTTTAGTAGATTTATTTCATCAAGAGACATTGATTTAAATACACGTACTCACTTCTTGTAGTTGATCTAACCCACAACCCATCCACAGATCTAATTTTTAGAGAATAGAAAACTATATTTCAAAGTATAAATAGCTATTTTCTGAAATTATGAAGAATTTTTTGTATTTCCCGGGATCCCGCAAGAAAAATCCCGGGAAAACGGGAAATAAAATAATTGAAATTCCCGGGAATTCCCGGGACGGGAAATCCCGGGAAAAAACCCTAATAAGAACCCACAATACATACAAACTATAGGGTCTTAGATCATTATTGTGTAAATTACAAACGGAATGAGAAACTTATATAAATATGTACACCCTTTCATTTCAAGAACAAAATCGTGATGATGAAATTTTTTCTAAAAAAATTCTCGATAGTAAACTTTTTTCTCAAAAAAAATAATTAATAGCGGGATTATTTCCAAAAATCTTCGTAAAAGTAAAATTTTTTTGTGAAAAAATTCTCGATATTTAATGAAAAAAAAAATTATTTTTCAATTATATTCAACATTTTTTATTTTTCGAATTTATTCTATGAGCTAAATTTCAGTTATGTATTTTATAAACAAATATCAACTAACAATTATTTGAGTAAATTTTAGTTTTTGCTTGTTTTTTTTTTTAATTTTAGTTCTCATAGAATAAATTCGAAAAATAAAAAATGTTGAATATAATATAAAAAGTAACCTACGAAAGGAAATAATTCCCAGTTTCTATTATTTTTCAATATTGAAATTTTTTCGAGAGTAATTTTCATGACATCAAAATACATATTTTCTAAAAACTATTGTCGATATTAAAATTTTTTTTTAAAAAATTTCTCCATATTAAAATATTTTGGAAACAACTTTTTCGATAATAAAATTAACTAGAAAAAAATTTTTGGTTCTTAATTTTGTTCTAGAAATTTTTTGAAAATAACAAAAAAATACATTCTGCTGGTGTATAATAATTGTAAATTTTTCTGTACATACAATATACTTCATTGCTATCCAGAGGATAGCTAAGGTAAAATGTAACAAGAAAATACAATATAATAGTCTGGTAGTGTAAAAAAGTCATTCCTAAAAATTTCAGGAATAGAACTATTACAAAAAAGCTTTATAAAATACATAACTGAAATTTAGCTCATAGAATAAATTCGAAAAATAAAAAATGTTGAATATAATATAAAGTAACCTACGAAAGGAAATAATTCCCAGTTGCTATTTGTCAAAAAATTAATCTTAATATTAAAATTTTTCTTAAAATTATTCTCGATAATAAATTTAAAAAAAAAAAAACAAGTTCACTACCGATTTTTGTTACTATATTTTTTTTACTATTTTGTTACAAATATTGGTATTGTTTATTGGTTTTTTTTTTTTTCAAAAAAATTTCACATTTGAGAATATTTCGAATTTTACATCAGAATTATCTGAAGGCAAAACTATTCAATGTTTTTCTAAAATTTTACAAGTAAAAAAAGCATACAATTTATATCACATTTACTCTAAATATTTAAGTATTCTTGTTTAATATTGCACTTTGCTATGAACTGCAGCTGCAAATTCTGAGTGTCCTTTAAATTAACTGGCCTTAATGTGCCGCATTTAATAAAGCCGGGAAATTCGTTCTTGCTCCAGTTATTTAGTTATTTTATAGGCATTTTGTGCCAACATTGATACCAACACCATTTCGCACAAAATTAAGATATTTATTAAAGCTAAAAAAGACAAATTAATAATTAAATTCAACTGAAGGGGAGGGGAAAAAATGATAAATCTTACTTTGCTTGTATATTGTGTGATTGATGGGATATTTTCCACCCAAAACTATATGGTTCAATTGACTGTCTAATAACAGATACTGCAATTTACAAAACACCAAAATAAGTTGCAGACAAAGCATTTTTTTCTAAATGTGAGGAAAAAAAAGGGGAAAAATATAAAAATATTTCTTATTTAAGGCAAAAATGTGACTCACCATCAACATACATTCGGAATTTATTGCACTAACCATGCGCACAGTGATATTTAGGGCCCATAAACCCACAAAAATTGAACAGACTATAAACGGGATGAAATACAAGTTGACGCTTTTATATAAATCCTAAGTGAGAAAAATTAAAAATAAATTAAATTAAAAATTATTTTACCATCGCGAAGTTTTTTGACAAATTATTTCTATAAATAATTTATTTTTAAGAATTTTTCTATAAAAAAAAAATTTAAATTAATTGAGTATTGACAGATAAAAAAATTTACTCCGCATCGTGTTTTTTCGACAAGATCATTATTATCAGGATTTTTTTTTTTTTATTATATTATGGAGAACTTTTTTTATAGAATTTTCTTGCAAACATTTCATTATTAAAACTTTTTTCTAGAAAAAGGTTGATTATCGAGAATTGTATCCAGAAAAAGTTTGCATTCCGAGCATTTTTCTAAGAAAAAGTTTCACAATCGAGAATATTTCTTAGAAACAGTTTCACAATCGAGAATATTTCTTAGAAAAAGTTTCACAATCGAGAATTTTTCTAGAAAAAATTTCAATATCGAAAATATTTTTTTTAAAAAAAATTTATTCTCGGAAATTTTTTCTTGAAAAAATTAATTTTTTGCAATCAAAAAAAAAAATTTTCTATCGAAAATTGTATCCAGAAAGAGTTTTAATAGAGTTTTTCCTAGAAAATGTTTCACTATCGAGAATTTTCTTTAGAAAAAATTTCACTGTCTAGGAATTTAAAACAAAAAATTCATTATCGATAATTTTTTTATGAAAAAATTTCACTATCAAGAATTTTTTTTAGGAAAACTTTTAATATCGAGAATTTTTTCAAGAAAAAATTTACTATCGAGAATTTGTTATATTCGTAATCAAGGTTTTTTTTAGAAAAAATTCATTGCCAAGCTTTTTTTTTAGAAAAAATTCATTACCAAGCTTTTTTTCATAATTGAGAATTTATTTAAAAAAAATTTTGCTATCAAAAATTATTTTCTCAGGACTATTTCTAAAAAATTTTTTGTTATTATTCTAGAAAAAATATCAGTATTGAAAATTTAAAAAAAAGTGTAATCTTAAAGATTTTTTCTCGATAACAAATTCATGGCAAACATTTTTCCTCGAAAAACCTCCGTATCGAGTTTTGATTTCCGAGTTAAAAAACCTCTTTTTATTGGATTACTTCAGTTAAAATGCACAGGTATTTTTTCAACTTACCTGGTCCCAGAAATAGACAATATTTATTACTAACATCATGCAGCCTTGTACCAATGGCATTTGCCACACCATGTAGCGCAATAAAAAGAATTTTGTATTTGAAGGTCGCAGTCTAGGCAGACACAAACAACAACAGCAACACGGTAACGTATTTATGTTGGCCTCAACACCATCGGTTTCCTTCAAATAACTGACTTCTGAATCCACGTAACGAAAACATAATTGACGAAATACGACCGCACCCACTGTAAAACTTAAGTGCATGACCGTGTGGCATATCAGCCAGGTTTTGGGCAATAAAATGGTCGTCAGAGCTGCACAGCAAATAATCGGATACAGGGAACACATCACTATTGAGGGCCCTCTGTAGTAGGCGTCCATGCTTTTCTTCAAACGTGAGATTGTAGTACCGCATATCGCAATGTTGAGTATCACGAGGAGTGTGGCCACAAATATGGAAAGTATTATTAATGGTGTTAGATCTAAATTTGAAGCAGTAGAAGCAAACATGAAAAACAAACAAAAAATATTTTAGTCATAAATTACAAAAAGTCCTTAAACAGGTAAAAGGTAAGAAAGGAAATAAAAAAATGCTTGAAATGTTTTTGTAGAAGTTTTCATAATTTCCCTGTTTCTTTTATTACAAGAAGTTCATAAGTGAGCAATAGTTTTCGCGGGTTATTTAGTTCTTTGCTTCTTTAACAGATGTTGAGAAAGTTTTGTTGAAATAAAAAATTATGGAAATATTTCATTTTAAAAAAGTTGCTACTTTAACATTTAAAATGAAAAACTACTAATTTCTTTTAGGCTACTTAAGTTTCACCTTAGATATTTAATAAGTCGAGAATATTTTGCAAAAGGGTGTATACTTTTAAAGAGAAATAATTTTGATTGAAAGAAAATATTAAGTTATATGGAAAATAAATTAAGGAAACCGATATGTTTTAACAAATTATAAAAGAGAAAAAAATATAATAATAAAAATTCTCCATACATTCTCGACACATTTAAATAGTAAATTTTTTCTTGATTAAAATAAAGTTCTAAAAAATTCTTCAATATAAAATACTCGTTTATTAAATGGAAAAATTTCTAGTTAATGAAATTTATTCTTGAAAAAAATTTCTTAAAAAAAATCTCGTTAATGAAATTTTTTCTGAAAAAAATATTGATAGTAAATTTTTTTTTAGAAAAAAATCTCGATTTAGAAATTTATTCTAGAAAATAATACTCGATAATGAAATTTTTTCGTGGAACAAATCTCGATAGTAAAATTTATGCTCCAAAAATATTAATATTAAAATTTTTTTATAGAAAAAAATCTCGATAATGAAATTACAGCTAATATAATTTTTCTCCCGAAAAATATTTGATAGAAGAGAATTAAAAAAAAACTCGTAAATATAACAAATTATCGATAGTAATATTTCTTCTAAACAAATTCTAGGTAATAAAATTTATATTTTATAATAAAGTATTCTAGGTAATGAAATCTTTGTAGAAAAATTAATCGTTGATAAAAACTTGTTTTCTAGAAATAATATCGGTAATAAGAAAGGTTTAAGCAATTTCGTTCCAAAAATTCTTGATAAAGAAAATTCTTTTAAACAAAATTTCTCGTCAATTGATTTTTTTTTCTTTTTGAAACGTTTCGTTAATCATACGAGTATTTCTCGTCAACGAAATTTTTCCTAACATAAATTCTCAAAAAAAAAAAAAAAAAAATAACAATGGTAAAATTAAAAAAAAAAAATCGATAAAGCCCTTATGACACTACATTTTTAATGCATTTTTCAAGTTTTGGTGAACAGTACAAATATAATTGGGGGATTCACAAGGTGTCATAAAGTCATAAGTCTTAAAATAATAACATGAAAAAATACGACTGTTGTGAACAACCCCTCATAATTAAGTATGCTATTGAAATAGAATAAATCAGCTGATTTAGAACAAATATAAAAAATAAATATTTTCCTAGCATCAAAATATTTTTTAATTCTAATCCATGAATTAATAAATTAAATTAGATCATATCTGACTATTTTTCATTTTTTAGACGCAAATTACAAATAAATTTTATTTTGTTTGTTTACCAAACATCAGAGTCCTAAGCCGATATAATTTGACGCCGCAAGTGTTTTGTTTCAAAAATTGCTAGCCGCAGGTTAAATTCGAATATTAGCCGGATAAAACTTTACCATCAACGGCGACGGCTACAAAAACTAATGCGGTTCGGCTCAGCCGCTCAGCGCAGGTCTCTTCTGACTAATTACGACAGCACAATAAACATAGCAAGCAAAGTTCTATTAATTTAAGACACTTTTTGTTAACAAAGCAGCAACAATATTTTTAAACCATTGTAAAATGTTAGAACATTATGACAATATAACATGATAGGACACCTTGTGAATACCCCAAATGTAATACAAAAATTTACCAAGTGCAAAGAGTTAAGCTGTAAAATGGCACACTGTCAAAAATTTTACTAAAGTTATCGATAAAAAATGAAGTTATGTCAAAAAAAATGTAAAATTGTTTAACTTAAAATTGACATTTCAAACTTGAAATATTAAAAGTGTTCCTGAATCAGCGGTTAATGGCCAAATTCAGCGATTTACCGCTTTTTGTATTTAGGTTTCTCATAAACAAAAAGTTGGCAACATTTAATAAAATAAACAAAACAGGGATGGCTAAGTTGTTTCAATTGTACTTTTTTGTTGATACTTTTTAAACATAGATTTATAATAGCTTTTTGTGGTATTTTTTATGAACATAAATAAAATTAATTTCAACTTAAAAAAATTAGTACAATTAGGGTAAAAAAAGTATAACTTTTAAAGGTTGTTGGTACAATTTTAAAAATTCTCAACGCCATCCCTGAAAGAAAACCATAACAAGAGAAAAAAAAACTAAAAAACTTTGTTTACATTTTTTATAGTTTGCTCTTTCTAACATTTACTGTTTCTTTCCATCAATTCTATATCAATTAACGAATAAAAAATGTAGTGTCATAAGGGCTTAATAAATTTTTAAGAAATTCTCAATTACTGAAATTTTTTTTGGACAAAATTGCTCGGTATTGAAATGTTTTGTGAAAAAATTTTCGATAGTGAAAAAATTTATGGTAACTAAGAATTGTTCACAAAAATACTTCATTAACGAAAAATTTTTGTTGAAAAACATTCAATTTCATTAGCAAGAAATTTTTTTACAAAACTTTTATTAACGAGAAACTTTTCTCAAAAATATTTTATTAAAGTTCAATACTAAGAATTTTTTCTAGAAAAGGTTTCATTATTGAGATTTGATTATCTCGATAATAAATTTTTTGTTAAACCAAAAAAAATTTGCGAAAAGGAAATTTGTTTAGAACCAATTTCGACAGTAAATTTTTTTCGAGAAAAAATCTCAATAATGCAATCTTTCCTAGGAAAAACTCTCTATAAGTGAATTTTTCTAAAAAAATTTCTTGTTAATAAAATATTTTTGAGTCAAGTTTCTCGTTAATGAATTTAAAAAAATTTCTGATTAAAAAAATTAATAATAATAATTTTAATTAATAAAACTTTTTCTAAAAATGTTTCGTTAGTTAACTGCCTATCCCACAATTTCGGCAAGAACATTTCATTCGTATATTTATATTGAAAACAAAAACAAAAACAAATTTAAGTTTTTTATTATTGTTTTCAATATAAAAATACGAAAGAAATGTTCTTATCGACATTGTGGGCCAGACAGTAAGTATTTTTGGAAACAATTTTTTATTAATATAAAATTTTTAATGTAGATATTTTTTCTACAAATGTAGTCTGCAATTTTTTTTAAGTAATTCTCGAGCTGAATATCGATAATTTTTTTTTGCTTAAATTGCTATTTACATAGCTCTTAAAGGTTTATTTAACATTTTCCAACTTTTTTTGTCCTATTTCCCCCCAGCTACCAAAATTTTTTTTCCCAAATTGTCCTCTTTAATCTGAAAATCAGCAGATTAAATGAGACTTAATTTAAGTAAGGTTATGATTAAAGAATGTAAGATTAAACAATTTAAAAACTCACTGTGATAATATTCCGACAAGGTGGGATGCCAGTAAATGCTCGGATCCTTTTCTGTTTCATTAAAAGTGTGTCTTTTAAAAACAGATTCTTCCAATTGCTGCTGCGGCATTCGTTCCACGTGATGAATAATATGCTCGAGATTTGATGACATTTTAATGAAAATTTTTTCGTTGAGTTTTTGATTTGAAGTGTCTGTTACGTACTTGGTTTAATTAAGTAAAATTTATTTTTAAGAGTTGTAAAGTTAAATTTATAAAAGATTTTACAACATTTTCCTGCAAAAGAGAAAGAGAGAGATTAGTAAGTTATAAAAATTCAAGGTTTTACAAATAAAGCCAAAGAGTCATCGTCGAATACAACTAAAAAGTTATTTTTTTGTTGCTGGAAATGAAATAACTTTGTATACCTAATTAGCCTCCTCAAAAATTTGTAATTTACCATGTTTTTTCATTATTTTTACCACATCAGCAATAACAACAACAAAAAATTTCATTATAATAACAACAACTTATCTCTCATTCTCACGTTGTGTAAACAAACGTTTCGTTCCAAACAAACGTTTCGTCTGGTTGCCATTTAAACAACATTTTGTAAAATATTGTTTGTTTGCATCAAGTCAACAATTGCTGCAGAAGATTCAACATTAACAACAGCAACAACAAATATTGTCAACTGCTGCATTATTGTCATTACAAAAACAATCCAACTATAAAATGAACTTAAACGACTCTACACTCCTTAATTTGCCTTCAGCAGAGGAGGAGGATGGGTTTGAATTAACTTTACGGCTTAACGTTGCACAAATGTTCGAATGAAATCGCAAATATTCACTGAAACGTACGAGTACTTTAAATTATTTTAGTCCCATGTATCTCTCAGATAGTTTCACTTTTAATTTATAAAGACGACATATTTATTACACACATAAATTCAAGTAGATATACTAATAAATGTTTATCCTAGTATTTTGCAAACAAGTTTTATTAAGTTAATAACTAAAATTAATGTCAAGAAATGTTTATAATAATTCCAAAATTAAATATAGACATAGTAACGGATCTACGATAAGCAATAGCTGGCAACAGATAACTAAACAATTTATAAAATAAAACAATAATAGCAACAATTTCGTATTTTTAATCTTTTTTCTTCCCAAAGTGTTTTATTAAAAACATTTAAGGCCCAACCATAATGTGCATAGCCGTGCTTAACCTACTGTCAAAATTTACCAAAAAGTCTCTCAAATGTATTTTAAAAAACAAAAATAAAATCAACAAACATTTGATTCCGTACGGAATGTGCGATCAGTTCCGCACTTTGTTTAAGCAAATGACAGATTCATAAAATTTAACAAAAAGTTTCCTTAAGTTCAATATGGTTTGCCCCATATGATTTACATGTATTCGTATATTTGCTTAAGCCAACTTAAGCACATTATGGTTAGGCCCTTAGTCTATTCAGCAAGAATTTGTATGAAATTGTGAATAAAGTTTATAGCAATTTCTGTTTAGTTTTGAATAAAAATTTAAACAAAATGTTTTATGAATCTTGTCTTATAATTAGTATCAAGTATTTGTTTTTCAAAAAAAATTATTACTATTGAAAAGGTCAACAAGAAAAAGAAAGACAAAAATGAAAAAACAAAAAATGTACTTTGGACTTCAAGAAAAATTCTTGACAAAAGTACGAGAAAACAGAAGTAAGGAAGAACATGTAAAATCAATTAAAATAGATAATCATTCAAAAAAGCAAACTTCGATCTACCAAAGGGTTAAAATACAATTTGGTTTAAGGATTGATGTTTGACTATTGACGTCAGCAGCCTTCGATGGCTGCGAGTGTAAAACGGCAGATCGAGTGGTTGCGATCGAAACATGTCATGGTAACCTGCCGGCCGCGGTTCGAATCCCGGCCACGGTCAAAAATGAAAGATTATCAATAACAATTTTAATTAATTTTCATGTTGTAAAACACCTTTCTTCATAAAAATAATTTAATGAAAATTAAATTTAATGAACTTAAGCCTAATTAAAAATATTAAAAATTTGGATTAAAAACCATAAATAGTTCAACAAAATAACCACAATACTAATTATTGTTAAAAGCTAAGGCACGAGCTCTATGTGTTCATTTGTCCTTCAAGTTGTGCTGAAAAAGGTCAACAAGAAAAAGAAAGACAAAAATGAAAAAACAAAAAATGTACTTTGGACTTCAAGAAAAATTCTTGACAAAAGTACGAGAAAACAGAAGTAAGGAAGAACATGTAAAATCAATTAAAATAGATAATCATTCAAAAAAGCAAACTTCGATCTACCAAAGGGTTAAAATACAATTTGGTTTAAGGATTGATGTTTGACTATTGACGTCAGCAGCCTTCGATGGCTGCGAGTGTAAAACGGCAAATCCATTTGAGAAGATCGAGTGGTTGCGATCGAAACATGTCATGGTAACCTGCCGGCCGCGGTTCGAATCCCGGCCACGGTCAAAAATGAAAGATTATCAGTAACAATTTTAATTAATTTTCATGTTGTAAAACACCTTTCTTCATAAAAATAATTTAATGAAAATTAAATTTAATGAACTTAAGCCTAATTAAAAATATTAAAAATTTGGATTAAAAACCATAAATAGTTCAACAAAATAACCACAATACTAATTATTGTTAAAAGCTAAGGCACGAGCTCTATGTGTTCATTTGTCCTTCAAGTTGTGCTAAAAAGGTCAACAAGAAAAAGAAAGACAAAAATGAAAAAACAAAAAATGTACTTTGGACTTCAAGAAAAATTCTTGACAAAAGTACGAGAAAACAGAAGTAAGGAAGAACATGTAAAATCAATTAAAATAGATAATCATTCAAAAAAGCAAACTTCGATCTACCAAAGGGTTAAAATACAATTTGGTTTAAGGATTGATGTTTGACTATTGACGTCAGCACCCTTCGATGGCTGCGAGTGTAAAACGGCAAATCCATTTGAGAAGATCGAGTGGTTGCGATCGAAACATGTCACGGTAACCTGCCGGCCGCGGTTCGAATCCCGGCCACGGTCAAAAATGAAAGATTATCAATAACAATTTTAATTAATTTTCATGTTGTAAAACACCTTTCTTCATAAAAATAATTTAATGAAAATTAAATTTAATGAACTTAAGCCTAATTAAAAATATTAAAAATTTGGATTAAAAACCATAAATAGTTCAACAAAATAACCACAATACTAATTATTGAGAATAATTTTTAGAAAAAATTTTCGATAGTGAAATTATTTATTTATTTATTTATTTATTTATTTATTTAATCAATGGACATTATCCTTACTGACTAATAACAATATTGACTTAAAATGAATAAATAACATTATAAATTTTAAAATATAGTAACCAACTTTACAGAGTATATGTAAATAAAAAATTACGAGTTCAGAAAAACAATAATTTTATGCTTTATGGAATTTAAACATAAAGAAAAATCAACAAATTGTGATAAAGAATTAAATTGTCTACATAACCTTGAAAAAGGATCAGCAATGGCGTAATTTACTCTATAAAATTTAACAAAAAGCAGATTATAATGACGAGTATTGCGACCAGGTATATTAAATTTTACAGAATTTAAAAGAAAATCACAAGAAACATTACCATTAATTAGATTAACCATAAAAGATACATTTAGCATTGTACGGCGACTTTTGAGCGATGGTAGTTTTATTAATGCCAGTCTACTAGCATAGGAAGGAAAGTTTGTCGAGTAACTCCAATGAAGATCACGTAAACAGAATAATAAAAATTGTTTTTGGACAGATTCAATACGAGAATTATGAATGTTGTAATACGGATCCCAAATGATTGACCCATATTCTAAGATAGGTCTAACGAGTGACATTATACTACCGACATTTTTTTTTCTTAAAATTATGCTATTGAGTTTTTTCTGAAAAAATTTCACTGTTGTGAATTTTTTTTAGAAAAAAATGTCGGTATAAAGAATTTTTTTTTTCTAAACAATTTTGCTATCGAGAAATTTTTCTAATTATTTACAATCAAGATTTTTAATGGGGATAATTTTACTTTCGAGAATTTTATTTAGAAAAACTTTTACTTTCCAAAATATTTTTTCAGAAAAAATTCACTACCGAGAACATTTTTCTAGTAACAGATCACTATCGAGAACATTTTGCTAGAAAAAGGTTCACTATCGAGAACATTTTGCTAGAAAAAGTTCACTATCGAGAACATTTTTCTAGAAAAAGTTCACTATTAAGAAAATTTTTCTAGAAAAAGTTCACTATCAAGAACATTTTTCTAGTAACAGATCGCTATCGAGAACATTTTTCTAGAAAAAGTTCACTATCGAGAACATTTTTCTAGTTACAGTTCACTATCGAGAACATTTTTCTAGAAAAAGTTCACTATCAAGAACATTTTTCTAGCAACAGTTCACTATCAAGAACATTTTTCTAGCAACAGTTCACTATCGAGAACATTTTTCTAGAAAAAGTTCACTATCGAGAACATTTTTCTAGAAAAAGTTCACTATCGAGAACATTTTTCTAGAAAAAGTTCACAATATTGACATTTTTTTCTGAAAAAATTTAGAAATTAAATTTATTTTTTTTGAAATAATTTAACTTTTTAGAGTTTTATTTAAAAAAAAAATTTGAGAAATCATTTTTTCTAGATTGGTTTGTTATCGAAATTTTTTTTCATTGTGTTTTTATTAATTGTTTATTTAAATAAGTTGTTAAATTCTACAAAAAGTTCCCTTTAAAAATAGTCATTGTATTTTAAAGCACTAAAATATAAATATCACAGGTACTTGTTACTGAAAAGAAGCAATTTGATAAACATTAAGATTATTTAGTAATCTGAAAAACGGCGTGACTTTGAATTAAATGTAATCAGTATTCATGAACTATGTATGTATGTATGTCTGTCTGTATGAACGTTAAACAGTCTTCCAAGGAAAAACTAAAATTTTAAAATTAAAACAATTAAAAATAGTTAAATTTTGTTTTTTTTTTTTTGATAATTTGCAAAACACAAGTGTTACGTATAAAAGTAATATTTAAAATTTTTGCTTTAAAATAAAAAGATATTTAAAGAAATTTGATTATAATTTGCTATGACAGGCATTGAAAGATAATACTTTTTTTTGCTATTTAGTATTGCATTTATTTCTAATTTTATTTTTTAAACGTTTGCTAAAATTATTGAGAATTTCACGTTAACGAAATACATTTGAAACAAAAACAAAGTTGTTAATTTTTTTTGTTTAAAATGTGCACTCACAATATTCTGTACGTAAAATTAACTTAAATTGTAATATTAAATAAATGAAAACTCAGTTAAAAACCGGTCTATTTATTTTTAACAAAAAGTCTTTTAATTTTTACTTTAATATTTTTATATAAAAAAAATATATGAATTTTCAGTTATTTTATATAAATTAACTATCAAAAATTTAACTACATATTCCGTAAAAGCAAAGGAATATTTAGGAGCCTGATTCTGGCAGTCGATTCGAAAGCAATTTAATAACTAATTATTTTAGTCAATACTGAACGAATCGGAATTATTTTTTCAGTGTTGCAAAGCATGAATTTGAGTTTCACAATACTGGAAACAAATTTCGATTCGTTCAGTATCGACTGTAAGATTTAGAAACTGCCAGAATTAGGCCCCAGTTATTTTA
Organism: Pollenia griseotomentosa; assembly: GCA_963931875.1. Classification (NCBI taxonomy): domain Eukaryota; kingdom Metazoa; phylum Arthropoda; class Insecta; order Diptera; family Polleniidae; genus Pollenia; species Pollenia griseotomentosa. Next base: position 5,485,468 of record OZ007562.1, on the reverse strand, counting down.
TTAAATTCAGTAATTTTCGTTTACTCCACAAAAGAGCCGAATTTCTAAAAAATACCAGACAGACCTGTCCGCTTGTTTTTCTAATGAGAGAGAGAGAGAGAAAATTATTATTTACTTACCCCGTTACACACGTTTGTAATTCTTTTGTTGTACGAACCGGACCCCGTTGTTTACAGAAGAACGCTCAAGTATAAGACACCAGCAGCATGACCGATATGCTTTCGCAATTATTTTACTTTAAAAATTTGATGTATTTAACTAAATAATTTTAACAAATAGAAAATGGGAATTTTTATAGATAACTAAAAATTTATTTTTTGTAGTTAAATTATATAAAATAACTGAATATTCATTTGTTTTTACGGAACATGTGGTTGAATATTTGACAGTAAAAATTAAAAGAACTTTTTGTTATTTTAAATTACATTTTCATTTAATTTTACATAAAGAAAAATTAAACTTAATCAACGGACAATATTAACTGCAACTGAAAATCCGTATTAATATGCACTTAGTTTTTTGAATAAATGTTAGAATCAGTTAAAAATTAATTTGCTTGGAATTTAAAACGTTTATTTATTTAAAAATGACTGAATGGAATACTTCTTAAATAAACTACAGTCCGTTACTGTAATAGTATTGCGAGTGTGGCTGTGTGAAAGAAAGAGTTCTTTCGCATTTACTGAAATAGGCAGTTAATATGTCAAAGCTTAAAATTTTTTAAAACATAATACACATACATCTGTATGTATGTACATACAGTCAAGAAAATGTTTTGTCTTGGCGAAAAAAGTTTATTTTGTGACATTACAAGAAGTGAATGAGCGAGTAGTCACTTTTTTCACGTTGGTGTTCAGAAAATTATAGAAAGAAATTACAGAAAACTTGATTTCGGTCATTTCATTCTATCATTTTCTTAACACCAACGTGAAAAAACGTGACAACTCGCTTATTCTCTTTTTTATTAAATCGATTTACATATCTATGTATATTAACTGACAAAAAACAGCAAGATGAGTAATAAATAAAGATCCGCCTACTTTTTTATATTATATTAGTACGTAAAAACAATTTTTGACAACAAAATTCTGGAGTTTTTTTTTCTTTTTTGATCATATTTCTTAAAATTCATTTTTTGTTTTTCTCCTTGCCGTTATAATTATGTTAGCCAAATATTGGCTTAACATTATTTAATTAATGAAAAAATAGTGAAAACAGATGTTATTTTTTAATGATGAAAGACCAAACAAAACTAATTTAAATATGTATCAACATTTACTTGACATACTTTATGTACTTACTTATGTTTTACAAACACAGGCGAACTAAAGTTAAAAAAAATTAATAGAAAAACTAATTCGAAATGCGAAAATAAGAATGAGAAAGTAAAATTTATAAAAACGTGCTGTTGTTCTTTTATTAAAATGATTAATTTGGAGTTTTAATTGATTTTGCTATCACTTTGATTAAAATCACAGTTTTTCTTATCACAAACTGCTACGAGACTGTCGTTAACAAGTCTACTTGTCGTGGTTGAATAGTTTGTTTATTTTATTTTCAAGACTATCCCATTTAGCTTTTTTTACGTTTAAATTAAATATTTTCCTAATCTCTCGAAAACAAGAGCTCAACTAAAAAACGGTTATTAGCACTGGATTCAGTTTACTAAAATTAGTTAACCCACCAGGTGACCCGCTTGACAGTTTTTTTCAACTAGCACAGTGTAATAAAAAAATCTTATGCTAGCACAGAAAAAATACAAAATCGGCTTTAATAAAACAATTCGTTCAGACAATTAATTTTTTTACTAATTTTACCCCTGCAAAAGAATTGATCATGTCAATAAACGGATTTGTATTTGCGAGTCATGCCACACAAATTTAGTCAATTAAAAATTTAATTGCATAAACTAAACACAACATATACACTTTAAATTAATGTGTTTTTGTTAATGTACATCAATTAAACATTTAATTGATCAATTTTTGCCAAACATTTTTTCTGTGAATGTAATTTTTAATTTATATACTGAAAATTTTCTCATGTTTGTGTTCATTTACATATCGCACACCTAGTTCAATAATGACTCAACTCAAAACTTCCATTTTTCGGGTTTATATGCTCAAACTATGCACAATATACTGTTTATCGATAAAAAAAATATCGGTGTATTTTGTTGTTGTACACTGTTATTAAAAACGGTAATGTCCTTCTTTATGTTTCAATTGGTATAAAGTTGTGACTTATTTTTAGTTGTGTCGAAAATATAATGGTAGTAGATCCCTACTGCTTAGAGCTAAATAGTCATTAATAATAAATAGTAATTCGAATTGTTACACTTTTGATAAAATAAATCTTTGTGAAGTTTATATTAACTAGACTTGTGTCAGTTTAGAATTAGGTAAAAGTGTCAACAATTAAAAAGAAATCAGCTAAAGTGACATAACTCAAAATAATTCGGTCACTTGTGCAAAAAATACATCATCAAAAATGACACAAGTAATAATCGTTCATTATCTAGTGTACAAATTGAGATATTTGTAAAAATTCGAGTTCTTTATATTCTAAAGGCGGTTTCACGCCTTTGGATTTTCTCATTAAACTGAATCCCGTAGCACCAGATTGGCTTTTGGATATAATTGTGGAAAATATTAAATGAAATATAAATTATAATCAATTCTTTTTATATTTTTCGTTAAATTTTGTTTTGACAAAAAGATTTCACGACGATCTCGAAAGCTTTGAGACATAAAGTTGAGAAACATCTGTTGGAATTTTATACCCAAAAGATCCCAAATAGCACCAACCAGTTAGTTCTTTTTTTTTTGTTTAAACTAGGAATGTGCGATTAAGCGATTAATCAAAAATATTTATTATTTAAAATTTTAATTAATCAAATTCTTGAATAATCGAATAACTCTTATTTTGATTAGTCAAAACCATGACTCATTAATTAATTAAAAATTTGAATAATTACAATTTTGAATAGTTAAATGGCTGGCAATTTTAACAAAAATGACATTTTTACAGGATTATTTTTACATATGTAATAAGTAAATTGCACAAAAGTTACACAAAAATGCAGTATGAAGTTTCAAAATTATTTCATGAAATTCAAAAGAGTACAAGTTTTCAATAATTATTTGGAAAGTGGCAACGCTGTATTGTTAACGATCTCTTTACTTAACACACAAAAACATAAACGTGAACGTGAACAGCGTTACCACTGTGCGACTTTAGTTGCAATTTGCAACCTTTTTGACGCGCTCTGACACTTTTTGTGCAACTTTTTCAAAATCGTCTAATTTTGCAACTTTTTCCAACTTTTTGATCAGGTGATTATTTTGTATCCAGACAATTTCAACTACTGAACTGTATTGTACATATATGCCTGGTTTTGTATCGTGTTCATTTAGGGTGGGTTTTTAACATGGAGATTAGAGATTTAGTCATCTTTAATCTGTGTTTTTAGTTTTTAAGATGAGGATTAATTACTTTTATTTGCCAGTTTAAGCGGCCAATGTTGGTGGTTTAAACTTAATCATCAAATGTCAACACATACACATGTATAACAAAAGCAGCTGTTAAATTGATAAAAAAAAACAGAAAAATTGATGAAAACCTAAATAAAATAATTATAAGAATTAATTTTCTTTTTATAAGAATTAAAAGGGGCGAAAATTCGTCTTCTTCTGTATAAAATGCCAAGTGGATTGATAAAAAGTTGCCATTTTTAAATATGTTGTTGCCACTTCTTGTTATTCATTTGGCAATGCTGCGAGGTTTAAACTACCTCTTAAAAACGGCAAACACAATTAGTACTCAATTAAATTTTTTATCAGATTAATTAATTATAGTTCGCCGCTAAGATTAAATTCGATTTTAAAAACCCACCCTTCATTTTCATGCCAATTTAGGATGATCGGCATTATTATTTAAAGCGTTTTAAGACCAAATTTTTACCGCTACTTATCTCATGTCTTTTAACGAATTTAAGTTGTTAGAAAGTAAATCTAATGATAATTCATACAATTACATTTTTAAAATAACAAATGCTTACCATTTTTGGCATACAGTAGGAAGCTTAAAAATTGATTTTAATTCACCGCATGTTTTAACTCTACCGCACAACAGTGCGTGTGCTGACAATTTTTTTTTTTTTCAAAATTAGAATTAATGAAATATAACTTAACCAACAGGTTAAAAGTAGAAACTTGTGAGTCCATGCTATCAACTTTAAATTTTCTAGATACTGAAATAGAAGGTTGGATGCCAAGTAAAGAATTTGTGCGAAAATACAAAACAAGTAAAAAAACATAAAACTTACAGTTTAAATATATATTAAATTATATACAAACACAAAAATCAATCAAATGTAAAATTATTACACAAAAGTGTATTTAAACACATTTTTAACGAATTATTTCTCAACTATTTTTGTTTATCGTTTAAATTGTTCATTCTTTTTTGTTTTATGTTTTTTTTGATTAACCAAAGATGTTTATGTACATCGTTTGCCAATACCCACCCAGGTGTTACTGCATGTCCATAAGCGATGAACTTTTTTCGGTTTTTTTTAAAGAAGTTTTCTTCATAATTTTTTTTTCAGTTTTTAACGAAAGCAATTGGTTCTGTAAGTAAAAATTTCTTTTAAACTGAATCAAATTTAAGAGAGTTATTAAAAAAATAACACCAAAATTGTCAACCGGGTGGTAATTAAATTAAAGTAATTAAAATGTTAAAAAAAGTGTGAGACTTAAGTTTGAAAAAACGATTTTTTTTGGGCGACTTTTTGTTTTAAAAAGACTTTTTGTGCGACTTTTTCAAAATTCGCAACGGTAACCCTGCACGTGAACATTACACATTTGGTTCGTTTCTCTTTCATTAACTTTACGTTTTTTTACGAGATCTCTTTTGACTTAAACAAGCACATACAAACAAACCCATATGTTTTATGTACAAAGAATACTAACAAAAAAAAGTTATAGTAAATTATGTAATACGTACATAATTGTATTACAAAATATTGTATTTGTTGTTTGACTATAATTTTAATAAACAAACAAACCAACCAACAAGAGTAAGTTAAAAAAAAAGAAACCGGTTTCTTTCTTAACGTAAATTTTGCAACTTCGTGGCTGAATGATGCTTAAAAGGTTTTTTGTTGTTTTTTTTCTTGACAAATTTTACTTTAAAAATGTTTTATGTGTTGTTTCCAGGTGACAAGCAATTGATTGTGTAGTAAAATTTATATGAAAATAATTAAAAAAACTGAGTGAAACTGGAAACAACTTAAAATTCCTTGGTTAAAAAAAAATTTATTTAAAAAAATTGTAACGATTTAAATTGTTGTATTTTTTAACTGTTTTTACTATTTTTTTACATATTTCCTCGACCTTGACTTTATTATGTTAAATTGTTTAAACAAAATAGCAAACTATTGCAAAAAAATTATTTAATCACTAATTCTACAAAACAATAAGAATTAAGAGTAAAAGGGCATAACTACTTTCTTTCTGTAAGAATTGACATTTTTTTTTAAGTCAGAGTTCAGAACTTTTCGTTACAAACGCTAAAGAACACACCATTTAAATATTTCTCATTAATGAAGAATTTGAAATTTATTTTTTTTTTTATTTCTGAATATGAAAAATAACAAACATTTTGCTCTCATGTATGAGTTAATCAAGTGAAAAGAACGTGAACAACTCTGCCTATTCGTATCGATGAAGTTTTTCGGCAATTTACTTGAATAAATTTTGAACAGAATGAAACACACACAATTTGGCTGGTAAAGCCAACAAATAAATGTAACAAAAACAAAATATGTACATATTTACATATAACAACTCTCGTGATAAATATTTTATTAAAAAAAATTCTCATAAATAAAATTTTTTCTAAAAAATTTTCTTCCTAATGAAATTTTTTCAGACAATGTTCTCGTTCTCTTTAATGAAATTATTTCTACAAAAAAATTTCGTCAATAAAATTTTTTCTAAAATATATTTTTGTTAATGAACATTTTTAAACATTCTTTTCTAGAAAGAAATTGTCGTTAGTAAAATTTTTTCTGAAAAAAATTCTTGTTAATAAAATTTTTTTATAAAAAAAATTATTGATTATGAAATTGTTGCTGGAAAAAGTTAAATTTACGAGAATTTTTTCTAGAAAAAGTTTCATTAACGAGAATTATTTCTAGAAAAAGTTTCATTAACGAGAATTTTTTCTAGATAAAGTTTCATTAACAAGAATTTTTTCTAGATAAAATTTCATTGAAGAGAACTTTTTTTAAAGAAAAAAATTGTTTGAAAAATTCTTTTTAATAAAATATTTTCTAGAAAAATTTTTGCTAATGAAATTTATCGTTGATCAAATTATTTGTAAAAAAAATTTTCGTTTAGGAAATTTGTTTAAGAAAAAAATTCTTGTTAATAAATTTTTTTCTGGGAAAAATATTCGACAATGAATTTTTTTTTAAGAAAATTCTTTGCTAAAGAATTTTTTCGAAAAAAGATTTTCGATAAAGAAATTTTTCGGGCAAAATTATCGCTTTAGAAATCTTTTTGAGAAAAAGCTCTCGTTTAGAACATATTTTAAAGTAATGTTCGTATATAATTTTTTTATTTTGTAAAAAAATGCACTTATTCTCTTTTACATTTCATCGTTCTATGACTTAAAAATTTCTCAAACCTTTATGCAATAAAACAAATGAACTGAGACATTTTTAGGCAATTATTTAATTGGTTTTTTAAATTTATATTAAAATTATTTTTAAATTTTTTGTATTGTAAAATTCTTTTAAAATTTTATAACACATTAAAAAGCTTGTAGAACAATTAAAAGGTTAAAATATACATAAATAAAATTCTGTTATTTTCTTAATGTCTGTAAATTCCTTGAACGATTCATTAGGAAATTTTGGCAATTAAGTTTAATTTGCTTATGATCTAAAATACAAACAATTTAATGTTTATTTTAGCAAACAATAGTTCCTTAAGTAAGCAGTACACCTTCCCTTGTCCCACCTTAGCAGTTGATTAATAAAAATAAGGCTCCAAAGAAATGACATTGACGCAGAGCAGCCATGTTGATAATGAACATCATTGTCTTAATAGTTAATTAGTTTCATAACAGAAAGATAAACTGACATTTATTACAACATCTTTTTCACCTTAATTCACCTCATTAACAATCATCATTATCATCTTCATTAGCAATTAAAAAGAAAACAATAGAAGAAGAAAAAGACATTTTCATTTCTCTTAAGAAACTTATTGAGTTGTAAAAACCAGAAGCAACAAAAAGGAATTTCTTGTTTCTTCGACCTTTTCCTGTTTTTCATCTGCTGCTTCTTACTTGTACGCTTTCAGGAGAAATTAGTTTGTATTTGTAATTTGTCATCAACATAATTGAACTTGTAATATTGACAATAATAGATTGCAATTAATTGGCAACTAATTAAATGCTTAGATGATTGATCATGTTCAAAACAAAACAAAACAAAACAAAAACCAAAACAAAAAATAAAATAAAACAAAACAAAATTAATACAACAAAGTAGATAATAATAACACAGGAAGATAATTATTATTTAATTTTATTACAATAAAAAAAAAGTTTTTTTAAGACGAGAATCGGCGCAGAATTTAATGAAATGAAATAAATAAACAAATAAAAAAAATGTTTTAAAACAAAATACAAAAAATGTGATAAGAATCGACATGTGCAAATTATTAAGAATTTGTTCTACAATCTTTTTAAATTAAAATTATTTAGGTTACATGACAACCAGACAAATACATAAAAAATATGACAATGTCAATAATGAGAACAATTAGAATTTTTAATTGCAAATATTTATTGAAATAACGAAAAAGATTTTTTAATAACGAAAACTTTAAATAAAAAGCTTTTGTAAAATTAACAACAAATTTCATTAATTAAGTTTTTATTAAAAAAACACCAAGTTTTAAAGGTGTTTTTTTTTTTAATAACAATAAATAGAAAACTATTCGAAAAAATTTTTCCATAACATCGAAATGTATTTATAACATTGAAAACTATTGATTTAACGATGTTTTCTTTAATAAATATGTTTATTTTTTAGATATTTAAGATTTAAATAAATAAAAAAATATTCTATGTTTTAAAAAATGTCTCCAAAAATTAAAAATATAACAGAAAATTTTAATAGGTTTTTTAACTACAATCAAATTTTGGTGTGATTGAATCATTTCAACAAAAAAAGTTTAATTTTTTAAAATAATTTCAATACAATTTTTTAGATGTTTTTAAAAAAACGATTAGAAAATTTTATATAAAAACATTTCAATGTTTTCGAATAATTTAAAAAAAAAATAAAAATAAATGGAATGTGGGAATTCCTCTTTTTTCTATAAATTCTTTTATTATATTATGTACTTCTTTGACACAATTTTAAATTTCAATAACATACAGACATTTTTGTCATTTAATTTAATACTTCCGCCTTGGTTTGTTTTCTTTTAATGATCTCTCTTTTTTTCGATAAAAATTTGAGCATTAAATGATTTGCGATTTTATTTTATTTCTATTTCACATCTTTTACTTTAAATTTTGTCAAATGCACACGTTATTGCAATTTTATTTCAATAAAACATGGTGCTCTTGAATGTTATCGAAAAAACTAACAAAAAAAAAAATGTATTTTAAGTGCAGGTGACACCTCTCGAATGGGGTTAACCGATTTTTATAATTAATATTTTTGAAAAATTATTTCTACTAAAACTAAGTTTAGAGCCGGCTTAAGATTGTGGAGTCGAAATTTTTAGCCAGAATAGAGTTCAGGAACTCATGAAACAAAACATGCTGTGATAGGGACTAGTGTAAAAGTTAATAAAAGCTATGTAAGATTTAATTGATAAACACACACATTTTATTTGTGCCAGTTACAGTTTTAATAGAATAGGTTAATATATGCAATCTAAGATTGAGTGTTTAAAATGGATATGATAATATTGGTTACTCTATTGACGTCAAGGAATGAAGAGAAGGAATCTTAGGATTTTTCTAAATAAATTTAAGCAAAACTTTTGAATACAATTTTATTAAAAATTTCTTTAAAAAACTAAAAAAAATCATTGCAAATCTTTGTGAAAGGAAAACCAATATTATGTTAAGGTATACTTCCCTTTTTTCAATTAGCTTGCATTTCTATTGTTTTTGAGTTAAAGGTTTCAACTTAAATTTGCTTCTTGTTATTAAAGATTATTAGACAAATTGTTCATTAAAATCAAAATTGTTGACTCTTAAAAAAAAACTATGAAATCTACTAAAGTGTATGATTAATTTCGTTGTCTTGTATGTCCGTCCGTAAATTATGATACAATTAATGATATTTTTTTTATTATTTTTTTAAAATTATTACAAAGTGTTTCTATGTATGTAATTGTACAATTTGTCTATTATTTGCGTCTTTTTCTACAAGTTTGGCCTTTGAACCTTAAAAAACATCTGAATTGTTTCGTTGGGAAGAAACAAATCTATAAGTATGTACACAAGTCTTGAATTGCTTGTGAGTTCTACCAATGTTTTTTTTGACAAAATAATTTGTTTTGTTAAGATGAATTATCTGAATGCTATTTTTTTTTTGGGGTTTTTTTTTAATTTTGTGGGAGCTTTTTTTGGTGAGAAGAATGATTTTTGTTTTCTTTGGCGGTGGTTTTATATTTTGTTTTTGGGTTTTTTTGTTTGGTATTGTCAAATTTATTGAAATTTGAAGGTGTTTAAAATAAAAAAAACTTACTTAAACAGCATAGAAACTTAATCATATAAACTATCATTTAATGGTTCTTGTACACACTTATTTTGCTGATTTAAACAAATTATAGTAAGTACAAACGAAGTAATTTTTCAAAATACATAGTAAAAAAATGTATATAAAAAAGATCTCAATAACATAGTACAAAAAAATCGATAACGTTAAAAACTTTCACGTCATTTAATACTGTTAACCAAAGATTAAATATATTATCGATAATTTTGAATGGTATCGAAAACTCTCGATGACCATAAAAATGTTCGAAAATTTTTCATTTTATCAATAGTTTTTTGTATTGTCAAAAACTTTAGATATTATTGGTAATTTTTAGTCACGTCAATCATTTTTGATGATATCGATAATTTTCAAAACTATTAAACATTTTGGTTACTATCGATAATTTTTAAATGTTGTCAATAACATTAAATGGTACTGAACATTTTCGATGTTTCGATAATTTTTGATATTTTCGAAAATTTTTTTGATATCGCAAATTTTTTTGATATCGAAAATTATCGAAACTATTAAACAGTTTCGTTGATATCGATAATTTTTTAATGTTATGAATATATTTTTTCGATGTTTTTGATCATTTTGAATGTTATCGATTTTTTTTGATATCGATAATTTTCAAAACTATTAAACATTTTCGTTGATATCGATTATTTTTGAATGTTATTAATAATTTTAAATAGCATTAACAATTTTCCAGGTTTTCGATCAATTTTGATGTTATCGATATTTTTTTATTAACACTAATTTTTTATGTATTCGAAAGTTTTTGTTGATATCGATCATTTTTGAAACTAAAAACATTTCGTTGATATCGAGTATTTATTAATGTTATTAATAATGACTAATCGTATTGAAAATCTTCCATTTTTTTTACCCACACCACAATAGTGTAGAGGGTATTATGCATTTGTGCTGATGTGTATAACACCTTAAAATATTGGTCCTAGACCCACCTTAAAGTATACTGATGTACTCAGAATCACTTTCTGAGTCGAACTAACGATGTCCGTCCGGCTGGCAGGCTGTCCATGTAACCTTGTGCGCAAAATACAGGTCGCAATTTTGGAGACATGTAATTTGATAAAATTTGGGACGTAGATTCTTATTGACACAAGGACCAAGCTTATTGCAAATGGGTCGAATCGTAGGACCGCGAGGGAATTGAAATTTAAAACATAGATAGAACCATATCTATATGGACATATAAGCTATACAGTTTTTCAAAAATATGAGCACAAGGGGAGGTAGGGGACAATTTCTGCCTCTCACAAACTTTCAAACCGATTTTAATGAAGTTTATAATCATAGATAAATCCATATTTATAGGGATACATTAGCATGATGTGTTTTTAAGTACTGTGGTGCTGGGTATCATATGGGCGGGCTTGAACGACTATACTTTCTTACTTGTTTTAGATAATTTTTTACATATGTTATCGCCAATTTTTGATGTTATCGAAAATTTTTGTTGAGACTGCTCATTCTTAAAACAAATATATATTTTCGTTGAAATCGATAATTTTTAGATGTTATAAATAGTTTTAAATGGTATTGATATCAATGTTTTCGATAAATTTTGATGTTATCGATAAATTTTTATGTTATCGCTAGTTTTTGATGTTATCGCTAGTTTTCAATATTTTTTGAATTATGTAATAACATTGATTTCGATGTTTCCGATAAATTTTGATGTGTTATTGGTAAAGTTACATATTTTTGCTTGTTAAAATTTAGTTTTTTCCAAATAAAATGTTAAGAAATTCCGTACGTACGTACCAAACTGGCTTCAAATTTTTCAAAAATCACAAGTATTTTGAATTTCGTCAAACTGGCATAGAAATTTAAAATTTTTATTGCATATTTCAATATTATTCCATTATCGAAAATTGTTATTGATAATTTTTTTTTTTTTTTATCTTTTTTGATGGTACTGAAGATTGTTCAATATACATAATTAGAATTCTCGATGTTTTTAAAAGTTTCTTATGTTTTTAAAAGTTTCTTATGTTTTTAACCAATAGTATTAAAAAAACATTGAAAAACAATTTTTCGATATTATTAATCCAAAATTACGAAAATTGTTTGATTTTAACAATATTTTTCGATGATGTCAAAAATTGTTCGAAGTTATCTTAGGGATTTGAAGTTATTGAATGGTAATTGTTATATTTGTATCTTGTTAAAAATGTTCAACAAATTTTAATAATCGAATTTATAAATTCAAAATTTCTTTCATTATTTGTGTGCTTGAATTTTTTTTGTTATTTTAATATTTTTTTTCAATATCTTTTTTTTTTTTGTAACTTTTAACTTGTACTTTTTCCTATTTCACCTTGAGTTCAATTCTTAAATATCTTTAAAAAATCGTTGCTGATGTTGTGGTAGTAATTTTTTAAGTTGAAGAGTTTTATTGTTGTTGTTGGAAAAACTTTAAACTTTTTGTAAAACTAAACCAGTTTTCAACTGGGTCATTAAATCTGAGTTTTACTCACTTTTTGTAAATAGATTATTTTAAAAAAAATTTTTTCCTTATAATTTTTCTTTTACATTATTTAATATGATGAACCCTACTTTATAAAAAATATTCACTTATTTATGATTTGTTAATTATATCAATTCTAATTTTTTCGTATTCTATTTGTTATTTAATAAAGGTATAATAATTAAACATAATGTTTTAAAAAGAAAAAAATCACACCTTAAACAAGTAAAAAATCACGACTTTTCAATTTAAAACCTCTAATGTAACTAACTGATCGATTGATCCATCTTCGTGTGGTGGTTTTTAATGTTGATTTCTTTTTGTGTTGTGAATTGTCTTTGTTTCTTTTTTTTTGGCATTTTGTTATTGTTTTTGCCATAATTTTGTAATTGTTTGGTTTTTATTTTTGGCTTTGCCTTTTGATTTTGTGTTAGTGAGTTTCTCACTCACATTCAGGGTTGTTAGATATGACGATTATTCGTCATTTTGACGATTTTTTTGAGAAAATACCGTAAAATTACGATTGACGATTTTTTTTACTAAAAGTAATAGTGTTATGACGATTTTCTGGCATCAATAAAACACTTACAAGAAATATTTACAATTATATTGGGAACAGTCCAAAACGTAAAAATCTATTTTTCGGAATACAAAAATTATTGGAAATTAAACAAAAAAATTCTTCCGCAATCACAAACCAGGTGACTTTTATTAGAAGCTTTAGTAATTCGAATTCTACAATTATATGAATGCCATCGAAACTGCCAAAAAATACACTAGAGCCCCGATTTGCGTCGGTCCTATTTGGTCCGCTTTTTAAAAATTGGTTAAATCCGCTTTGCGTTTTTATGATTTCGATTTGTGTCGCTACACGTTTGCATTTTTTCGCTGAAGTCATAATCACATGTGAAGAATTTTTCTATTTGCATGTAAAAATGCGAAGTCCCATTTAATTCTGTTAGGTAAGTTATTCTGAGTATAATTGCGTGTTAAGAAGTAAGGAATTGGTTATTAATAAGAAGTTGTGTAGAAAAATAGCTCCAGTTAATAGCAAATGAGATTTTATTTTTTATTTAATGTTTTTGTGAATATGGATAAATGAAATAAATTAATTTTTGTTATATTTTTATGAAAATATATTTTTTCTTTTGTATTTATTTTCAAATGATAAATATGTATATTTCAGTCCACTTGCTGAAATAAATAGAATACAACTTAACCATATCACTTTCTTAACCATAAATATAATTTCTTGCTAAAAATTTTTCAGCCAATCAATGCAATAAATTGTCTTTAATTTGTAAATTTAAATATTTGACGATTTGTTGACGATTTTGTTAAATGTTCGTGACGATTTTGACGAATTTTGTTATAGCTTTTGACGATTTTTGAAGAAAAAAGCCTAACAACCCTGCGCCCATTACTCTCTCAATTATGTAAGACACATAGCGTAAAATTGAGAGTGCTGCCAGGCGAGGGGATTTTTTCCCGTAAATTGGGAATATCACCATTTGTTTAGACACATACAATTTTTGTATATGTATGTAGATAACCAAAATATAATATTCAAATATTATTTAATGTTGGAAAATCCCAGAAACAAATTTTTTATGATTTTCATTTTAACATCATGTGTAATTATCACATTTTTCGTGCTTTTTAGATTTCGTGTTGTTTTTTTTTTATAATAAATACTGGTTGTTAAGATGTGGAAAATATTATCTTTGTACTATTTTTAGTCACTTATCTTACTGTGTTTTTTTTCTCAAACACTTATAGAACTGTTTTTCAGTTTTCGTCAATTCTTCTGCTCTTTGGTTTTGGGGAAAGATAAAAACAACATTTTAAAATTTTAATTAATTAAGACCGCATTTAGATTATGCCATCAACACCGAGTTTTTTTTCTATTTTCTTTTAAAGTAGTTGCTACGAAAATCTTTTCACATTTACATTTACATTTTTTTCAAGCATTTTTTTTAACTTTTTCAACCCCGTTTTCTTCCCTATAACTCTTGCTAACAAACAAAAAGTTGCATGAGAAAGTTGCGGCGTTAATTGCAAAATGTAAATATGGTCTAAGTTAGAATATAACTTTTTATCGTAGTTGTAACTCTTAATAAATAAATTCTTTATATAAAAACATAGAATCACATTAAGAGCCATTTAGAATCCATTAAATTTTTGAAAAAATCGGTTTATATACACATTTATAAAAAAAAATATCAGGAAATTGACTGAACAGCCTAATAATTCGCGATCACTTTATTCCGAAAGGGAATATCAATTATGTGCTATTGTTCCAAATGTAGAAGATTTAAGTGATATTTAAGAAGTTGATAATAAGCAGCTTAAGTTATTCTATTTTAAATTTGTTGGAATATAATCAGCCACGATGTCACACGTTAACGTTCGCAGTTTGGCAGTTTTGTAGAAAAAAAAGTTTTTTTATTTCAAAAATAAGAATTTTTCTTAAAAAAAGTAAACGGCAGCGCTGGGTCAACCTAAAGTGCGGCAAGCGTTAGAGTGAAACCCGGCATAACGGCGTAAATTATATGCTTTGGTTTAATTAACTCTTCAATTTGCTTAAACTAGAGTTGTGTGTGCGAGTGTTCGATTTTTCGTGGTAAAAACAATTCACGTAAGTAAAGTTATCTAACAAATTTGTTAGTGGTTACGTAGTCGATAAATTCATAATGGAAATGGGAGAAAATATTACTAGTCACAGTGGGTTAAAATGAAAAAATGGTTACACTTCTAAGCAATGTAGGGTTTCAAATAAGACAATTGCGTGTAAAAAAAGATTTTTGGTATAAATTTTGGAAACTATGAACATATTGTTACGAAAGTGAAATTATCTAAGAATTATTTATAGTTATAAGTTATCTTGTAAGTTATAGTTTTATGTCATATAAGTTACTTAAAATTGTCATGCATAATTTTCAACACAACTGTTATGTTAAAATAATTCCTATATGAATTTCCATGTTATTTCTAGAAATGGTTTTAGAACATAATAAATAGTTTTTACGGGAAGGTTCAGGACAAATCTAGAAATAATTATGAAATATAAAAAGGGGTGACTCATGTATAATTAGTTTAGTTTAGTTTGTTTTCAGAAACGGTTCTGTTCGTAACTAACAATTGTGAACAAAATAATTCATTTCAATAAAGCTTGTTAAGTTAAATAAGTGTGTGTTTTTATTCGGATTTGCAATTAAAAGAACTAAACTCGTTTATTAAAGGAAAAACGTAACAATATTTACTTTATAAAAGTATTGACCATGCAAAGTTGTGGCTTTTTTCATGTCTAAAGAATGGAATTTAGTATGTTTTATAAACTAGTTTCGAATTTTTTTCGTAACTGCAAATCAAACAGACTCACATTTTAAATATCTTTTTTTCAAATCTTAAGAAATAAATAATAATAAGAGTTTTTTTACTGCTGCTCATCTTGGACTTGAAATTTGAGTTCAGAATATGAATTTGGAAATAATTTCTTTTTATAGGTTTAAGTGGCTTATAAAACAAATATTCGCGTTTCGCATCAACGCTTTAAATGCGTTTCATACCTTATTTGTGTTCTAAGCTTTAAGTTACATGCTACGCTTTTTACGCATCATCACCACAGTAAAAAGTAAAAGTTTATTTGTCGAAAACCGCCAATTTCTTTGAACGCTGCTTGTGACGAACGGACTTTTCGCATTCTATGTGTCATATACAGATTCGACTGCTTAAAATACGAAAAAGGGTTAAATAAATGCCTGGTGGGAAAAGTCACTTTGTTATCGGGCAAACAACGAAAAACTGCAGATTAAAGAACAGTTCTTTAAATGTCTCATTTGCTTCTATTCTATCGCAAAGCTAACAAGATGTTATTTGCCTTTCACATCTACATATTTTGAGAGGTATAGCCAACTGAAAATGTAATGTTGTTGTTGGTATACTAAAAAAACAAAATCGGCAACGGAAAGTTTATCGGTCTAATAAATTTATGTCGAGATTTAATAACCGGCAGTTTCTCGATAAATTGAGAAAACGGCCACTTGGTTTTTCTTTTTTTTTAATTCGGGTATTTTTGCTGTTAAGAGATATTTTCCAAGAGAAACATTTGTTTATAACTTTTTCCCTTAACAAATTCTTTCATCTGTTAAAGAAAACAACTTTTTTTTTGCTTAATAGCAACATTCAGGGGTGCCAAAAGATTTGGACAAGAAATCGGCATATTTTCAAAAAAAAAAATCGACTTTATCGGCACTTTAATTTAATTTAAAGCTTTTTTTTGCTTAATACCAACAATTAGGGGTGCCAAAAGATTTGGACAAGAAATCGGCATATATTCAAAAAAAAAAAAAAAAAAAAAAAAAAAAAATCGACTTTATCGGCACTTTAATTTAATTTAAAGCTTTTTTTTTGCTTAATACCAACAATTAGGGGTGCCAAAAGATTTGGACAAGAAATCGGCATATTTTCAAAAAAAAATCGGCTTTATCGGCACTTTAATTTAAAAAATCGGCAAATTAGAAAAACCTATTTTTAATACAATAAATCATATTTTTAATACCAAAACAGAACAATTCAGCATACATTAATGCTTATAACATAAAAATCAATAAGAAATAAACGTTTTTCAAATAAATTGTAGTAAATTGAAAAAAATATATATTGGTGGCTTTATATAAAAAAGGCCTTATTCGATTTTTTCCGTGTACAGGGGAAGAAAAAAAGCTTAAACAGATCCGTAAATTTTAGATAAAAAAACTTTTAAATTAATTTGTAATAAAAAAGAAACAACCATGTTAATACATACTACAGCCCCTTAAAATTTAAAAACAAGATATTTTTTTCAAAAATTCGAGCAACGCCTTTTTATATTAAGCCATCGATATGTTTATTTGTACTTCAGTGTTAACTGTTTAGGCTGAGCATTTTTTAACTTTTTTGTTATAAAAGACAAATATTTGAGTTTTTAATTTTTATTAAATCCTTTTAAATATCAGCTTCAAAACAGTTCAAGCGATTAATTTTTAAATAATCTTTAGGATGACTTGGCTAAAAATTCTTTGCGAAAAATTGTGGAAGGAAAATAATTTTTTGGTAATTCACCAATAGAATTCTTTACTTTACTTCCGTACATTAGATTGGCTATCGGATGTACCCGCATCATCCTCAATTGCGTATAATCTTAAAATAATAATTTTTTTATTTAAATTATTTTCATTAATGATGAAGTACTCTAACTCTTTTGTAAGTGTCTATCCGTTTTCAAACTCCAATATAAAGTATTTTATATTTTTCTTATTATTAAAGAAAATTTTAATTGAATTGTTTTGGGCTTAAAAATGATTTCTTTTTTTAGATTTGGTCAATTTTTCTTTTATTTGGATTTAGTCTTTTATTCTTTTTAGCTGAATATTTTCCAAATAAATTTTTTTTTTCTTAAATAGAAACGCTAAATTTATAACAGTTTTCTTTTTGAAAAGTAACAACTATTCTAGTGTTGCACAAAATTAATTATACTAAAACAAACAAAAAGTTACCTTGTTTTTAATGTTTATTGAAAAATCGGCATTTTTTGAGCAAAAATCGGCTAATCGGCACTTTGATAATTTAGAGGAAAAAATCGGCAAGTGTGGCAAGCCTAGCAACATTTTAAAATAATATCAATAAATCAAATTTAAAATCTTAGCATATCTTAAGGCTGTAAATAAAAAGAACTTGAAATTTTAACTTAACCACCCCTGTTATTTCTATTCCTTTCTTTAAACCAATTGTTGTTGTGATGCTTAACGAAGCAAGCCCTTATAAAAATAAAAGTTTTAGTGATACCTTTTTAAACCGGACAAAATCAAACCCTTTTTCCCTCTTTAAATGTACGGGTCCTTCTGTAACCCTCTTAAATGAGAAAAATAATATTATCCACTCGGCAAGTGCTTTTTCCAGCTTAAAACCTTCAGTCAAGATTTTTTTATATTTTATCTTGGCTTGTTTCTGTTAATAGTGGCGTAAAAATGATTGTGGTAAAAAGCTGTTTCTTCTTTGAAAGGTTTAAATAAAAACAAGAATAAAAATAATAAAAAAAATGAAATAAAAAGAAAAATAAAACAAAATAAAATAAAAAAAAAATAAACAAAATGCTTAAGGAAATCATATAAACAGGAAATGTTTTTAAAGCCGTAAAAAGAAAAGAAAAAAGTATTAACTCTTTCCTTTTTTTAAAGGCTTAAATTTAGCAGCAAATAAAAAATGGCCTGGTTAAATCCTTTCGGCCCTAAGCAGTCATGTGTTAAAATTGTAATGCACGATTGGGATACATTGTTTATTGATTCTATAATAGTTTAAGTGACCTGGAAAGTTTGCTTAAACATGAGTTCATTTTAAACTTATTCCTCTCATTTTAAATGCAAAATAATAAAAACGTATTCAAATTTTTTTGTGGAAACAGAAAAATCTTTAATTCTTCGGCAAATTAGCATTTTTGTGGAAAAATCTAACAAAATAAAAAATGGTCTATTTAAAAGGATTAATTCTTATGTAACTAAAAAAATTTTTTCATTTCTTCGGCAATTCCTCAAAAATTTTTATAGTACACAAACTTTACAATAATAAAATGCATTATTTTTAATCAAAAAATTATTATAATAAAAGTTTTGATATAATTCTTAACATTTCCACAAAAAAAGCCCAAAATTTCCAAAGTGGCATTTAAAATATGTAACAAAATTTTAAAAACAATCAAAACTTTTTCATTTTAAGTTTTTTTTTTGCAAATTAATACACATTAAATTTTTGCCATTTTAGTGAATACTGATTTTTTGAATGATTTTTAGCAATTTTTCTTCACTCCCAAATTAAATTTAAAAAATCCCCAAAATCAACAAAATAACAGAATTCACATAATTAATGTTAAATTTATATTAAATTGATACTCAAAAAAAAAAAAAAAAAAATAATAAAAATTAAACTGCTTTACAAATGTTTAATTTGTTTTTTAGATAACGGTACTTTTGTTGTTAAACCCTTGTGGAGCCCAACCGAAAATTCCGATCGAGATAAATAGCATATCGTTGGAAAGGTAATTGAATGCCTTTTCAGTCGATATGCTGAAGATAAAAAGTGGCTGAGTTATAGCACCTCAAAGTTGTAAATTTGCCTATTTTTTACGTTTTTTTAAACATTTTTCATTTTTATTTCGTTTTTTTTTCTACGTTATAGTAAAGATCAGGAATGTTTTATTTTTTACCAAACAGTTTATTTAATTACCAACATTTTAAGCGTAATTTGAAAAAAATCGGATGAAAAATAAAGTTTTTATTAAGGATTTTGTGGAACGACAATATTTTCATATTCATTGCTCACACACTATATTCGGAGTAAATTCAAAAAATTTTAATTAAAATGACGAGCGTCTTGAACTTTTGCGTTTTTTTTTGGATGGATCTTCGCGAATGAGGAACCAACAATAGTCCGCCATCATTTGTTCATCCCACCAGCCTTTGTAACGTCTCTCGATTTCTTCTATTTCCTGGTGAAAATATTCAAATGACTGAATAAGAAGTGCAATTTAGGTTGTCATATTGGAACCTAAAAGATAAAAAGAAAAAATTTTCAAAGAATAAATTTTCAAATGATAACGGCTTTTTTGATATACATGTTTTCACTCAACGCTTACCAATGGCATTGAATTTTTGCAGTAATGCATCGATCTTCTCAGCGTAATCAGGACTTCTGTAGTTTCCCAAAAAGTTGTGAACGATCTCCTGAAATGCTTCCCATGCCTCCAAATGAGCTGGACCTGAACACTCATTAAATGCTTGGTCACCGTACAGAGCCCGAATTTGAGGACAGCCGTGACCGTCAGAATCACTGCACCCGAAAAGTTTGGCTCGACCGAAGTGGCCGTACGCACGGAGAGTACAATATCAAAAAAGGCCCACTCATTCCTCAGGAGAAGATAATACTTCCTCCATTACATATTAACCTTGGGTTATGTTAACGCTATTCCCAAAACACCATAATTTAATTTAATTTTAATCTTGCAACACTATTTTAACTCCGAAATAATTTATAATACGTAAGCTGATGTCATTTGTATTTTTTAACGAAAGTGAATTGTCAAGAGGCTTCTGGAGCCTTCGCCATTCTTTTTCTTTTGTTAAAATTTAATTGCGAGGTGACCTAGACGTGATACTGAAAGCCAAGAAGATTTTTTATATCCAGTAATTTTCATACCAAAAAGTATGTAAAAATTATTTAGACCTACTATGTATATTTGAAAATATTTTTTAATTGTTTTTAAAGGAATTTTAATATAAATACAATTGCATTATACATCAAGTCTTTTATTGAGCCTTTGTATTTTATTCAAAATCCCGTGGAAATTGCTGGCTCGGCTGAAAGCCTTCTCAACAGGTTATTTACAAATATTGTGAAAATGTTGCCAAAAGACAATCTTGCCATGAATTACCTTAAACAAAAATTTCCGAGAACCACAGCTAGCAAAATTGAAGCTGCTATATTTGATGAACCTAAATTACACTTCTTATTCAGTCATTTGGATATTTTCCCCACGAACTTGGGCTCCGAAAGTGAGTACCGTTATCTAAAAAACGGTACTTAGAAAAAAAAAAATAAAGCGTTTTTCGTGTTCAGGAGGTCCCAATTAACTTATCTAGGCATGTGGCGTTCTTGGTATTTTTTGGCTGTAAACCAGTGTTATTTATATTAAGAACATTTTGTTACAAGTTTCTGTTTAAATTTTTCAATCCTGATGATTTTAGAAAAAAAAAAAACGAGAATACCTAAAATCACTTTATATTCGTAAAAAATATCGATTTTGAACATTCAGAATTACCAAAATGGGTTTTTCATTTGTGTTTTAATTTAGGTTTTATTTTTAAATGATCTCTTTTCAATATCCATAATTCCCAAAAAGAACTCATAGTCGCCTAAATATCAGAATTCCCAAAATAATTTGTAAATTAATATTTTTGCTTAAAAAATAAATTTTAACTAAACTTTAAAATTTTTTTAAGGATTTAAAAAAAAAAAATGTGGTCCCACAGATTTTTTTTACTGTCGCCTCAAATAAATTTTTTTTTTTTGTGAATTCCTAGAAATATATTTTTTCCTCTTTGTTTGAAGTCTATTTATTAAGTTGCCCAATAAATAAGTCTTAAAAAACTTTAAATTCCATACAGTTTAATAAAAAATGTACCTTAAAAAATTGTATTTCTAATAAGGAAACTTAAATTTTTTCTTGTTTTGTTTTGCCTTTATATTTACTTTTTCAACAAGTTCAATGTCATCTCACAAGGTGGACACTTGTTTGAAAAATATTAAACTTTCTACAAAATTGTGTGGTTTTTGTCGTCGTTACACAAACGTTCTTCAGAAATTGAAACAAAATGCGTTTTTCATAATTCTTGAACTTTCTCTGACTCACGCAGGGAACGAAAAAAAGTGTTCGATTTGATTTTGAACTTTGTGTTTGATAGAAATTCCGTTTGTCCGTCCGTCTGACTAACTGCCTGTCTACTGCCATTATTCTACCATTTACCATTTATGTTTTTCGCTTTTTTTTTCTTCTTCTAAAAATAGCCTTGAGTTATAGTTGCATGGATGAATGAACATTTTATTTTATTTATTTATTCATTCATTCGCCCATTTATGCACTTTTATACACTCGCTTACTCGTATATGCTTAGACAGTGGAGGGAGTTGGGCGGTTCGTTTGTTTGGTTGGGGGTTTTTTTTTGTAGCAGAGTCTTCCCATGAAAAATGCACCTGAAACTGTATCCTTGAGCTTGCAAAAATCGTCAATGATTGTGTCAGTTTGTTTACTCTTCTACTTACACTCTTCTTCTAATCGATATTTATATAAGTTTTTTCTATAATTTTTTATTTGCACTTGGCGTTTTTCCGTAGTTGAATGTTTGATTTGGTTTGAAATACTTAGACAAGTTACATAAAAGGAACATATTGTTGAATGGCGGTGAAATACGAATTTATGTAAGTGCATTATTTTCTAGCATGGAAACCAGCCATCCATCCATCCATCCATAATTATGACGGTTAGATAAACATTAAACTGTAAAATGGCCATGGGTGGGGGTTTTCTTCACCAAAACGACTGTCAGCCAGTTGCTTTGTGTTGAAAATAGTTTAAACAAGTTGTATGAGTTATAAGCTGTCTCGTAAACGTGCAACACTTCCGTTTACTGTTCGCTAAACGTTACAGCAACAAGATGCATTCAAATGTTTAATAATAACACTATGCTAGTTGAAAAAACTGACAAGCCGGGCACATGGCGTTTTAACATAATTCGGGGACGCTGAATCCAGTGGTGCCCGCGGTATTTTCAGATTGGCTCTGGTTTTCGAGATATACCGTTATTTCGAAAATGGAGGAGGTTGCACAACATATATTCGCGTAACTCAAAAACGGTTTAGTTTATTGAAATTACTAAAAAAACCGAAATTCCGCAATAAAATTTCATTTCAGAAAAGTAAAACTCTTTTTGTAATATGAGTAGTCGTTATTGAAACATAATTTTTTTTTTGAAAAAAAAATTAATTTTTTATCAAAATTTCGAAATTTTTGTTTTTTAAAAATTCATAAAAAATTAAAAAATGCAGCTAGGCTTCTAATTTTTTGCAGACTTTTAAAAAACGAAGCTACAAACAAAACAAGCCATAAATGATTAAAATCTGTTTGCAACTTTTGATTTTATTCACAAAAGTCGACAAATTTGATTTAATTTAAGAATTTCATAAAACGCAATATTTGTATGGGAGCCCCCTAAGGCAAATTCTTAAATTAATGAAAAATTTGTCGACTTTTGTGAATAAAATCAAAAGTAGCAAACAGATTTTAATCATTTATGGCTTATTTTGTTTGTAGCTTCGTTTTTTATAAGTCTGCAAAAAATTAGAAAAATAACGGTATATCTCGAAAACCAGAGCCAATCTGAAAAAACCGCGGGCACCACTGGATTCAGCGTCCCCGAATTATGTTAAAACGCCATGTGCCCGGCTTGTCACGAAAAAAAGTGTCAATTTCATGCACAG
This sequence comes from Pollenia griseotomentosa, assembly GCA_963931875.1. Taxonomy (NCBI): domain Eukaryota; kingdom Metazoa; phylum Arthropoda; class Insecta; order Diptera; family Polleniidae; genus Pollenia; species Pollenia griseotomentosa. Next base: position 5,462,102 of record OZ007562.1, on the reverse strand, counting down.
TGTAATTATGATGACTGGCTAACTGACTGACTACCTCTACTATGAAATTTGTACAGGGTTTTACAATTTGTATTAAAAGGTCACAAGAAAAAAGAAAAACTAAAAAATTTTCATTTAATAAAGTTAAGTAAGTTGTATCAAATTACAGCCAAATGACACTCTATTATTTCTATTTTACCTCCATATTAATGACTTTTAAATAATGACTTTTATTATTTATGGTAAATTTTTTTTGCATCTCTGACTGATCTGGCTAAACGCAATGATTTGAATTTTTGTTGGGTACCCGGCCATAGAGCAACGAAAGGGCTTGCTGCTTGGCAACAAGGTGCGCTCGAAGTTTATTTGTAGGCCCTAAGCCTTTCTTCGGCGTCCCTGCTGCTCACATTAAAGGGACGTTACAAACATGGTCCGAACGTAAATTCTTTTACACATAGGCGTCCATTTTTGGATTAGGATAGTCCAAGAGATTTGTGCTTTGTCACGTAGCAGAGCAGGGATTTTTTAAAAGTTGCAGTCTGTCAAAACGAATACTTCCGAACATGTCGACTGCCGATGTTCTTTGTTGTTTACAACATTTCGCTTTTTGCTTTTGCCTTCACTGCGACTGTTTTCATTTAATAAATCAGAAGTAAAGGCAACAGTTTGTTTTTGTCTAATGACAAATCTAGAGGTCGAAGTAACAGCACAATCTTAAGGCCCAACCATAATGTGCTTAGGTTGGCTTAAGCAAATGTGCGAATACATGTTAATTATATGAGGCAAACCATATTGAACTTAAGGAAACTTTTTGCTAAGTTTAATGAAACTGTCATTTGCTTAAGCAAGGTGCGAATCCAATCGCACATTCCGTACGGAATCAAATGTTTTTTTATTTTGTTTTTGTTTTTTTAAATACATTTGAGAGACTTTTTGTTAATTTTTGACAGTAGGTTAAGCAAGGCTATGCATATTATGGTTAGGCCTTTATGACTTTTACTATCTCAACTGCAGCTTTTTAAACACTGGTTTTGTTATTACCATGATATGCATATTCTGTGAGGTTGATGACGAAACGTCATCTAATGATGAGCCCAACTGAAATCTATGACCTTTCACATGCAGTTGATTGGCTTAAATAGGCAGCCTGAAGCTTACATGGTGGGATACAAAGGCTGCACAGCAGATCCTCTGGGTCGCGGTGCGTATGGCCTTCTACATATCTATCTATCTATGCAAAATTTGCATACAAGTATCTCTGTAAAAATCAGTTTTTTGGAAGTCGGTAAAATGCGATTGCTTTTAGTAGTTTTATTAGCTAAAAGCCCTTCCAAAAAAGTACTTATTTAGCTAATTGCCTGAAAAGTTATAAATTTGATTAAATTTTATTAAAAATTAGAACCATTTTAAGAGCTTCTCAAGAACTACTATTTTCCAAAAATTGTTTAAATTATGATTATCTTTGAAATCTTGTTTTTTTTTGTCGTTGTCAGTTTTAATGCAACAACACTTATATGAATTTGTAATTTTTTAATTATAGGGAAATGGTTCCAACAAAAAATATGCATAAAAAAAATAAACTTAAATATAATACAATCTACTTAACACACATGTGTGGCAAAAAAAAAAAAAAAAAAAAAAAAAAAAAAAAAAAAAAAAAAACAATGGCCAGCCAGGCAACATAAAAGTAAATTTTAATTTTCTGAAATAATTTTTATATTCAAGCAAGTAACAGCACTATATTCGGCTGTGACGAATATCTTATACCCTCTACCGTGAGTTCGAATATTTTAGAGTGTGCTGAAGTGTGAACTTAAGTGTTTTTCCTGAGTGGGCTTTATAAAAGAAAGGCTTGTGGTAAAATCTGAACCGATTTTAAAAAAATGTCGTAGTATAATTTCCAGTTATATAAAACGAATTTGTGCACAATTTAATGAGAATCAGTACATTCTGTCACCATCTATTTTTGTTACTTGTTCCACATTGGGGTTTATAACTCTGTTCCTACTAAACCGATTGTGCTGGACTTTAATCTTAAATTGCTTAGGAGAACTAGAAAGAATTTGATACCAATATTGTTGTTTTATTTTAAGCTGTTCAAAAGTGATCGTGATTTCAACAGATGGACATGGCTAGGTTAGGTTAGGTTAGCAAGGGTTGTGCGCCCAAGGGCACACCTCCATTTGGAGGATTCACAATGGACCGCATCATTGTGAATCCCTTGAATATAGAGGAAGAAGAAAGAGAAAAGTGAAGAAGAATGGAGATGACAGATGGATTTAAGACAGGTGATGGATAACAGATACCACATAGAACAAAAAACTCCCTCTACAGTCCCCTCATCAGTAACAACCGAACTATTTGCCTGTCAAACGCCAGTAGATCGGACCTAGACCCGAGTTCGTCGTGAAATCTAACTCCTTACCATTTCTGCCTGATACCCTGCATCCTCAGAAACCTCGCATAACCTGTAGAAGTCCGGTATGGTATTGTCCTAATTACTCGTAAAAGCCCTGACAGAACATTGACCCGTTAAGAATCCTATAAGCGTCCTGAGACCACTCCTATCAATCCTAATTGCCCCTGCGTCAAAACCGGGCCATAATGCCCTAGACACCCGACAATCCGTTCTGTCCCTCCAGGACCGGTTAACGGCAAAAACGTCTTAGAATTACCCAAGGACCCAGAATATACATATGGGTGTTTCTCTGGTTATGCACGCGACATTTGTACGCGTTTTATTGTGTTTGAATATTAAAAAAATAGAAGTGGATTGGAATTTTAGAATGAATTCTAGAATCGTTACATTGTTTGTGATGAGTTCTTTCTAAAAAGTATATATAATGGTAAATTGAGCACTGGATACCCAAATGCCATGCAATCAAAGTTGACTTACTCACGTGACAAAAATAGAAGTGCCTTTAAGGACCGTAAGAAAAAGTGCGAAAGTAAGTGAATTGTAGGAGGTTTTTATTTCGGAAAAAATGTTTTTATAAAGGTTAGTAATGGGCCTTTATAATCATGTTTTGTTCAAAAGCAACTATGCATGGGTTGGCGAAGAAAAAAATAAATTGTAAATTACGCACGTGACATTACGCACGTGACACTTTTTACATATATGTTTTTTTATTATTATCACCATGCAGATTCCCATAAATATCTTCAAATTTGCTTAACAAGCAACTTAATACGCAATTTGCAATTGATTGTAATGGAGAGATAATGAAGAAAGAGTGTACACATAACATATTTTTTGCATGTAAAATAAGTACATAAAAATGTCTTTAGAGGTAGAAAATATAAGAAAATATAAAATTTTCCAGTTTCCAGCGCAATTATCTCAAGTAAAACAGCTGAGATATGCTATGAAACCATTCTTTTATAACAACAAAGATTTTTTTTTATAATAATAAACAATAAAAGACGATGATTATCAACATTTTATTTTTTCATCCTGGTAGACCATTCTGGAGAAATGCCCATATATACTTTATGGGGTCTGAGATGAATATTAAAAAAGTTTCATACGAAATGACAAACTAAGTATACCATTATTCACCACTATTGGTGGAGGGTATAGAAATACACTTTCCCTTAAAAATAAGGAGCCTTCTTTGAAAAAGGAGCTTTTTTGTAAAAATGTACTTATTGTAAAATTTATTTTTTCTTAACCGGTACTTTTGTTGAAAGGTACTTTTTTTGTAATAATACAATTTATTTTTGCAAAAGGTATTTTTTTTTTTTAAAGTTTCTTTTATTTTAAAAGATACTAGTTTTTTGTAAAAGATACCTTTTTGTATAAATTTACTTTTTTTTATAAAGGTTTTTTAAAGGTACTTGAACTTTATTGTTGAAGGTTATTTTTGTAAAAAGTGATATTTTTTATAAAAAAAGTTATTTCTGTGTAAAAAGTTTTTTTTTGCAAAAATCATTCTTAAAAAAAGGTTGCAATAATTTTTTTTGTAAGTTTCCTTTTTTTTTAAAGTACATACTTTTGCAAGAAAAATTTTTTTTGTTGAAAATGGTGCTTTTTTAAAGAAAGTTTTGTTGTTTGTTAAAAGATACTTTTTTTAAAGACAGATAGATAAGTTCTTTTTGTATCTGTAAAATCGAACTTTTTGTAAAAGTATTTTTTTCAAAATAACTATTTAAAAAAATTTTAAATTTTTCCAAAAAGGCCTTTTTTTAGTACAATTTTACTATTTTAGAAATAAGTACCATTTTGTGGAAATAATGTTTAGGATAGAAGGCTACGTTTTTATAAACATATAGTGGGCTTAATATTCAAACCTGCTAACTCTCTTTCAGCACAATTTACAGGAGAGACAAAAAGCTTTTTATTTTTCCTATTTGCAGCTTGAGAGGAAAACCAAAAATATAGTTGGTTTTACACACTTCAAGACTCAAATTAAAGTAAAACTACATGCTGGTCGACGAGGCGTATCTTTCTCTGCCATACGGCATCAAAATTTCAATTTTCTTAAAAAGTGGACTTAGCAGGTTTGAATATTAAAATTTTTGCAAAATTTATTTTTTTAAAGGTATTTTATTGTTAATAGTATGTTAATAGTGAGTTTTTGCAAAATAATAACAATAATAAATTGAAAATGCCCCAAATCCACTTTTCAATTTCTCTAACCTTTATTTCCCTAACCTGAATTTATTTTCGGTGCTAAAGGTTACCGTGGATAAGTACCATTTCTCAACCGGGTCCTTTTATTTTAGCTACTGCAGTTTATTCATGTAAATCGGCTTATTCCTATCACTCTTACAACTTTTACTCCTTACAAGTTGGCAGCATTTAAAAAAACTCGTCGAATTTTAAATGTAAACAAAAGAAAACAAAACAAACGAAAACACAAACAAATGTATCAAAAAATCTCTCTTATTAAACTGTATTATTTTCTCTGTAACTTTCTTTTTCTCTCTTTTTTTGGTGCATTGTTTTCATTTTATCACTGTTATTCACGTTGTTGTTTTTGTTGTTGCTACTGTGATAACATGAAATTTTTTGTGTATAAAATCATAGAACCTTTGCCAACATGCCGTTAGTTAACAACGACAAATTGTCTGATTAACAAGTGTATTCTTGATTTTGAAACACGGACTGTTAATACTAGTGTTAATTTTAGTTGTTGTTGCTATTATAAGTGTTAAAAGTGAGAGTGTTTTTGTTATTAAAAATAATTATGGAAGCTTGATGTTTTATTAAAAACAAGAATTAAAAAAAAAATATTGAAAAAGACAGACATAAACTATTTTTAAATGCTGCCAAATAAAAACACAAAAATGTGTGAAATGAGTAGGATTTTTTTTGTTGAGTTAAAACACATTTGCTTGTTACTTTTATTTGTTGTGGGATAAAATTAGTAGCTTGAAAAATATTTTGTTTGATTTTTTGTGATAGTCAAACAGCAACAAAATATAAAAACTGTAAATGACCATAAATAAAGAAATAGTAAAAATGAAAATTTATAAATTTTTTATGACACTACAATAACAATAATATAAAAGTTATAATAACAAAAACAACAAAGACAAAAACTTTAAAGGATTAATTTAATTTCAATCGTTTTTCGATAAAATCAAGCAAAATAACAAAAGTTTATATAAAAATTTAAAATAAAATCTAAAGTTTAAAGATATACTTAAAAAAAAAATTTTTTACTAATTCAACAAAAACAATTAAAAGTTAAAAGAAAATTAAAAAAAGCTTTGAATTTCCTTTAACACCGCATGTAAGTTTTAAAAAATTGTTAATGAAAAATTTTTTTACCACAATAACAAATTTTTTTACTAAATATTTCTACAAAATTTATCTGAACTATTCTTTTTATCAACTTTTATTAATTTTTGCTTTATAATTGCTGCTCTAGTTTTCCAAGAAAACCAAACCAAAACTTTTGTTTAAAGTTGTAAAATATTTTATTTAATAAGATTCTATTAAACTTTTTTCATAGAAAAGTTTTTTCTCACATTAAAGTTCTTAAAAAAAAAAAGTTTTTTGTTATTAAAATAATTCCTTAAAACAGAAAGAACGTAAAACCATAGATAGTTTTAAATATTATCACATTTTTTTAAAATTACTTTAATAGAGAAAACAAATTTTTAATTCTTAAGAAGTTTAAGGGCAAACTAAAAGTTTTCTAAGGAAATATTAAAATTATTAAAAACATTCTAGAGAAAATTAACAGCCAATCCCACGATGTCACACGTAAACGTTCGCATAGAAAATAACATTTAAAAATTTTAGAAATTGTTTTTGTTTTAAATGTAATTTTCTATGCGAACGTTAACGTGTGACATCGTGGGATTGGCTGTAAGAGTTTTCTTAAGAGCAAATTTAAAAACCAAACTCAGAAACTTTATTAAGATTAGATGATATTCAAGCAAACAAAAAAAAAACTGATATTTTTTATAATATTTTCGATTTTGCCACCCTTTGAAATATTCTTAGAAACAACTGTCTCCTAATGAGATTTATTTCCCGCTTTATTGAAAATCAAGTTAGCTATCATTCACACAAAATTGGCAAATAAAATATCGAATTAAAGTTACTTTTCCCAGAGTTAAGTCCAAAATGGTTTCTTTATATTTTGGACATTTTGGATATTCATTGATAGTTGTCGATATTTTCTGTGTGTTTGTAAAGTTGTCAATGTTCATAAAAAATTAATACTGTTGTTTTCAATGTTTATTAAAAATGTTCAAACAGTTTTTAGTGTTGTAAAAATACCTAGGGCTTCAATAAAAATAAAACAGTTGTAAAATAAATTTTGCAAAATATCAATATCAATTTTAATTTCAAAATACATTGTCTTTGAATATAGACAGCTTCAACAATTATCTATTGACATAAAAAACATCGAAAAATGTAGGAACGCAATAAAAACAAGCAAGAAAGTATAGACGTTCAAGCTCGATCACTTGATACCCTATGCCATTTACACAGAATAAATTAAAAATTGTCTCTAATCAACAAATTTATTCCAAATTCATAGAATCAAGCAACCCATTTGTTGATTTTGCACCTATTACCAAAATGATTATATTGATTACTAAAAATTTTAAAAATTTTATATTTTGAATATTTTTTTTTCCAATAAATTATATTTTTAATTTTAATTAAACAAATGATCAAAAAACTTTGCCGTTTCAAACAATGTGTTGATTGATTTTGACAATTTCCAACAACAATTTCATAAGTTTAAATTATTTTATTTTAGACGATATAGTTTTTTGTTATTTAATTATTAATTTAATTCAAAATTTATTTCAAAACAACTAAAATGTTTATTAAATCAAAATTATATTTTTAATTTTCTTTCAACAAAAAAATGCACAATATTATTTAAATATTTTTATAAATATGAAATTTGTTTGTCTAAAAGCGATTTTGGAGAGGGGGTTTATATTGGTCTAATTTTGGACCTACCAGAACAAAGTTTTTCCATGACATTTTTAAACTATTCTAAAAAGTGGTATTTATTTTTGAGCCACATTTAATCTCAATACCATCTTAATAAGATAGTTTATTGGCACAAGGACTATTCCGCAAAGAAGTCTGCCAATGTGAACTTATAGACCGATTCTCAACCATTTTCAGTAGGCCTCGTCCTTATGACAATGGAAACGCATGTGACGAATTTTATTAAATTATCTTTAAAATTGTGACCTCGAAGCACAAGACTACATGGACAGACAACCAGCCAGCAGGACGGAAATCGTTAGATCGGCACAGAAGGTGATTCTTAATATATATATGTATAAGACCAATTTTTTTTATTTTTTTTTTAAATTCCCAAAGCTAATCCCGCGAAGCTATTTGCTTGTCTGCGGGAAAGAAACCAGAGTCTCTGGCGGGAATTGAATCTGCAACACCGGCGCTGATAGACTAGCTAACCTACCGTGGCACTCACACTTTACACACACTTTCACTTACACTTACACACTTTATTTTAATTTTTTTTATTTTCGATATTTTTATGGTCATTGAAGGCTGCAGTGACCTCTAGGTCTGGTGAATACTGTCTGACTCTTGTCACTGGCTAAGGGTATCACAAAGGGACTGCTATAAGGACCCAAGTGAGCCGTCATCGTGGCGGCGTGTTAATTGAATTTTGGTTTTTGATGATTTCTTTATAAATTGAATTTCTTTGATGATTTCTATACTTATGGATTTGTTTCGATGGTTTCTATGTTTCTACAACATTTTTCCATTTTTTTCGATGTTTTCTATGTTATACAAAAATCTTTGATAATTTTTACGATCATAGAACATTTCCCATGTTTTCTATATTTAGAGAGAACAACTTTTTAGTTTTTCTCTGCTTAAAAGAAGTTTTTTCGCCTAAATTTTCTCTATCTATGGAAAATTTTTAAAGTTTTCCTACATTTCTATATATTTTTGGATTTTATCGTAAAATTATTTTTATTTTTATTAGTAAAATCAGTGTTGACGTTTTTGAAAAATACTCTTCGTTAGTAAATTTTTTTCGATGTTTTTGAAACTTACGATTTTTTTCGATGTTTTTATACACACAATTTCAGCGTGTTCATAAAGTTTTCATTGTTTTTACACTACTTTACTTTAAAACAGTAAGTCTTAAATTTCTTTGCATCATGCAATGTTTTCGCACTATTTTCTATGGTTTCCCACCATTTCTATGTTATGGAAAATTTTTATATTTTCTCAAAGTTTTTCTATTTCGTTGCAAATTTTTCATGATTTTTAAAAACTTTAAATTAATACGATTTTGCTTGTTTTTGCTTGTTTTGCTTAATTCCTAATTTTCATTGTTGATAAATACACTTATTGTTGGAGGATAAGCTACCTTTACCCAAAAATTTTAGAAAAGCTAAAGATAGCCGATATGCAAATAAAACTGTAGGGTGAAGGAGAATTACAAACACTAAAATTTTATTCGAAAAGATATCAAAGCGTAAACAAAATACCAACAATAAACAGTGAGTTTATCTTTTCTTATATTCCCTACTACTTTTAGTTGGACTTCTCCCAACATTAATCGTAGTTCATGTGTGTATGTTTAAAACTTTAGCATTCTTGCAAAGTATAAAAAAATCCCGGTGCCCCGGCAGGCTAGTTGGTAGTAAGCTAGTCTATCAGTGCGGGGGTTGCGGGTTCGATTCCCGTCAGAGACTCTGGTCTGTTTCACTACAACGGGCTAAAGGTCTACGTTACTTTTGCTCGGTTAATAAAGTTAGAATATAATTTTTAATTGTATTTGTTACTCTTATTAAATAATTAAATAAAATTATAAATTTAATTTGCAATGTTTTCATTCATAAGTTTCTGTATGTTTTTGAACAATTTTTCTTATGTAATTGAAATTTTTTTTAATATATTAGTTTTCTTTTAATAAAACAATTTGTTTTTTGTTATAGAACATTTTGGTAACTTTGCTGCACAAAAGATCCTCAGGATCGCGGTGCTTATGGCCTTTTATTCATACATTTTTTTATAATAATTATTCGATGCTTTCTTTAAAATACTTCTTTAAACTGTTTTTCTGTATGTTTTTGCTTAATTTTAATCATTGTAAAAAAATGTCTTTTAACAATTTTCTATATAATGGAAAATTTTAATTTTTTTATACAAGTTTCTATGTTTTATATAATTTTTTGGCAATATGTTGTACTTATTCATATTCATTTTAAATATATTTTTGCGGAAAACTCATAAATAACAATTTTCAAAACTATTTTATTTAATTCGATAAAAATGTTCAAGTCTTAAACAAAAGAGAAACTTTACAAAGGCAAGTGTAATATATGAAAAATGCATATTTTTATACTAAAATCTACAAATAAAAAATATATATTTTTTATTCATTTCGAACACAAATATAAAAGTTAAGGAAATTAAAATTTTCAACTCATACTTCACACAAACACAAGAAAAATATATTTATTAAAATTTTTTTTTTCTCCCTTTAAATGTTATAAAGTTAAATATTTTTTAAATTTCCTTCATTTTCTTTTTTTTTTTTTTTTTTATCTATTTTGATATTTTTTAAACAACATTATTTTGAATTCCGATGCAAGTATTGCTACATATTTTTATTTCAACAAACATAAATTCTCATTTTATCCTTTAAATTCAACTGCAAAGAAAATATTTTCTTTAGTATTTTGCCAAACAAAATTCGTGCTCGTAGAACATGTGTGTGTTTGGGCTTTGGTATTCTCAACCACAAAAAATCCACAATTCTCACAAGCCAACACCTGCACTACACCTAAATAACACCTTTTGGTTGTTCAACAATGAAGCATTCGAATATTCACAGTCGGAATTTACGTGTTGTTGAAAAATTTAGTACCTGTACGGCTTCTGTTTTTTTTTTTTTTTTGGTTGCATTTTTTCCTTTTAAAACCACTAAATAAACATGTGAAGAAAATAATAAAAAAATTAAAGGTATAAAATTCGTGTGGTTTTAGGGGGAAAATTTTGTTAACTCAATGAAACTTTAACAAATGTTCTATGTTTTCAAACAACATCTTTAGCCTTTCGAAGTCTATTCAATGTGTTCTTTACTGTTGCCACACCACCATAGTGGAGATGTTATTATGCGGTTGTGCTAATGTATGTAACACTAACAAATATTGATCCTACCCCCATTTATTGACTAAGAACAAGTTTTTGAGACGATCTAACGATGCCCTTTCGTCCGGCTGGCTGCCAATGTAAACCGTGTGCGAAAAGTACAGGACGCAGTTTAAGAGATCATTTGATGAATTTAAGTATGTGTGTTTTAACTGTTATAACGACCAAACCTATGGAAAATAGTGGCAAGCGGTCTGTTTTTTAACACATCCCCCATACAAGCTTCTTTCCGAAATAGAGTCTTTGTGCCCAAAAACCATCTTATTATGTTGTTATTAAAATTTGATTTGCTCGATACAAACAGACTAAATCATCCTACCAAATTTTATTAGAATCGGTCCATATTTGACCAAAGCTGCCAAGCAAATACCAGTCTCGAAAATAGCTTCTAAAATGCCATAACTTCCTTATATTCCTTATTTAATGACAATAACTTTTACGATAGTTTCTATGTTATGGCAAAATGTTGTGCTGCACAGAGAAAACAGATTCGTGATCACAACCGAATTTGGCGCCAATCGAATTTCGTTCGGTTTCAATTACTGAAAATTTCATTGCTTAGTATAATAGTTTTGATAGCAACATTTGAATTTTAGTACACTATCAGTCATAACAACAGATATTGTTAGTTGTTAGTATGATTATTAGAAACAAAATTGTGCTTATACCCGAATATATGATAGCTGCAACTGAATTAACACATAATTGGTGTTCATAACAAGAGATTTGATTGTCGTTATCAATATATTTTTTTTTAACCGGCCAAATGTAGCCCATAAGGCGCAAGGACTAGTCCAAAGGTAACCCTAATGAATGGAAAAATGGCTTATTTAACAATACGATGTCCTAGGGCAGGACCATAACCCAGAAGAAGTCTTAAAACTACTCCATTGTATACACAAGAGGATAGCTTTAAAATCGTTTCAAAACGAAAATATGTCGTTAAAAAACGAAGACATGTCGTTTCACTGCAAACTCTTCTTAATAATGACATGATCCATACTTGCATTACATTGGACCAGCCCAGGATCAAAATGGATCAAATAGTCCAATATAATTTGCAGGGTATAAAAAAAATAATACATACATACATACATATGTACGTGCATATGTTCATACCTATAAGAATTCGTAAATTACTTACCCCTATTTATTAAGTTTTTGCACATTTTCAATTTTTGACCGCAAAGATATTTTTTAAATATAAAATTAAAAATTATTTTAATCTATCAAATATTTTGACAGAAAAATTAGTAAGCAATTGGGCTCCTAACTATTTTTTGGTTGTGAATTCCGAATAATTATATTTTCATTTGTTGTACTCGAATTGAAACTATTCCAACAATCAATAATTAGCTGCAATAAATGAATTAACATTTATATTACAAAATTTATTGACGAAAGCAAATTATTTGGGTGTTTCTACGTTAAGAGGTACTATCTACGGCTACATTAAAAAGTCATATATAATTAAAAAATTTCTGGAAATATCAAACGTGTTTAATAACAAATAAAGTAAACTTTTTTGACAATAAATTGCAATACCTAAATTACCTTAGTTTAGTCATAACTTCGTGTTTACCTAGAAAAAAAGTATCTACCCTGGCCTGTCCCTTAACTATTCTGTAACAAAATCTTTGAAATTTAACACATTACTAATTCATTAAACAACTAATCGTTATTAATTACATAAAGTAGTATAAATAACAATAAAAGTCGTTAAAATAAACTTTCAAATTACTTTTATTATCTATTAAAAAAAATTACATAGTTTTTGTCCCTCGTATTTTAAGTCTCCTTCCCTGCACATTTTTCGACCGTTTAAAAATGCCGCTAAAATGCGTTGACGCTGCAAATTTAAATTGCAGAACATTTGTTTCGAAGTGAATTTAACAATAAAAATCGAGTGAGCCATTAGCGTACTCTTATTGGGCCGATAATTCGACCACACCACTCGGATCGCTCGCACGTGTTAGTGATTGATGTATCTCCCCTGGTGAGCTTTATTCGCTTGTTATTTGTGGCTTAAGTTTGTTTGTAATATTTATTTATTTATTTTAATTTCAGTATAATTTACTGTGCTAGTTTGTTTTTTCGTTACGATACATATTTTTCTGATTGTGCTAGTTTTTTAATGAAAAAATCTCTCCCCTGCCGTATTTCCCCTGCTTCATCTGATGCCAGGGAGAGAAGTGAGATACTTCTTTCTTAGTTTTTCATGTATATTATTTTACGTTAAGCCAACACATATCCACTATATACGTTATAAGTATTTTAACGCTTTTAAAATGTATGTATGCCTTATTTAATATAAAAAATTATAAAAAATCGTGCTAACCAACTTTTTACTATCATCAATCGTTATATTTTTTAATGTTTGTTTTTATAAGTAAAATTTCTTATTTAAGTTTAAAGTTTTTATTGGAGCATATATGCTCTATATGTTTTTGTTGCCATATATGCAATTATATATATATATGCAATTAAATAATTTACTTTTTTTCGACTACGTTTATGTAAGCAGATACTAAGTATTTTGGTTTTCTATGTTACATAAAAGAAGACTGTATGGAAACTTTAGTCTAATTTTGAATAAATAAAGTTGTTTCTTACGGAAATAAGGTTTGTTTTCAATTTATATTTTCCCTGTAAAGTAAGGTATCCTGTCATGTCTTTACCCTGTGTAGAGTATCTCCCCTGGTCACTTAAAATACCGGTAAAAGTAGATTACTTGACTGGCCATTATTAAACATGCATTCAAACAACCTGATTAAATACGATTATATTGAAAAAAGTTATTATTTTAAATATTTTTATCACGCCGCCATTCCTAATATCAGATAACCTCTTTACGTAGAATGACCCATTTATTGCAATGACCAATATTCAGTATTGCCCTGTATTAAATTTGGATGTGATTCTAACCATTTGTACTAATTATTAGAACTAAATTAAATTAGTTATCATAACTAATAAAAGAATTGAAGGAATCGTATTTCAGTTAGAACAACGTTTTAATAATCAAGAGAATTAAAAATCAGTTAGAACTATACATTTTTAATAGTTGCAATAATAAATCATGTTACTTGATCAATATTTTATTACTGCAACCGTTTCCCAACCAATTTGTTTTCTGTGTGTGGCAGGTCCAGAATTGACCCCCTCCCTGAAAAGACTTGAGGATGCAAACATCTTAGAAAGCTTATGATATTTAGATAATAATTAGCATTGTGGTTTTTTTTTGTTGAACTATTTATGGTTTTTTATCCAAATTTTGATATTTTTAATTAGGCTTAAGTTCATCAAATTTAATTTTCATTAAATTATTTTGTGAAGAAAGGAATTTTACAACATGAAATTAATGAAAATTAATTGATAATTTTTCATTCTTGACTGCCGCGGTGCTCGAACCCAGGCTTTCACGCACAGGTGACCCTTACACGTTTCAATTGTAACCACTCAATCTCTTCAGAGGGTTTTGCCTTTTAACACTCACAGCCATCGACGACTGCTGGCAGTCAATACTCAAACATCAATCTTCAAACCAAATTGTATTTAACCTTTGGTAGATCGAAATTTGCTTTGAATGATTATCTATTTTAATTGATTTACATGTTCTTCCCCGCGGCAGTCAACAATGAAAAATTATCAATTAATTTTAATTAATTTCATGTTGTAAAATTCCTTTCTTCACAAAATAATTTAATGAAAATTAAATTTGATGAACTTGAGCCTAATTTAAAATACCAATATTTAGATAATATATTGGCACAAAGAATTCTTATATGAATCTTAACGTCACAACATAAATTATTGTTGGCGAGTCCATGCTCACCCATGGATCTCAAATGGTGTACACTCCTATAAAGTTGTCTGTAAAACTTTGGTGTAGGGTATCACATTTTTTTTTGGTGGGACTAATACATTTCATTGTGTTGGCACTAGGAAAATAGATGGTAAGAGGGAGTAGTGCTTGTGAAGATTCAACTTGAATTTATTCATGTTTAAAGTAAGAGGAAAGACTTCAACATATAGGTAATTCCACATACGAACAGTCCGGCCAAAAATCGAATTTTTCCTGTAATGCGTTGTACGATTTACCGGCCAATCGATCACAATAGGATGGGCTCTTGGGGGAAAACGTGTATTACGAACAAACTTACTGTTTTCGCGAACCAGATCCATAATTTCATCAGAACACACCACATTGTAGTAACGATAAAACAGACAAATACAACCCACATTACGACGGTGCTAAAGGGAGTCAATAGAATAGAATAGAGTCAATACTGTCACCAAGGAGAAACTTCGAAACACCGGCCAACACATGAGAGTTGTATTCCATTCGCGGTCGGATATAGATGGATTATAGAGATTTTGATTCTTCAATAACTATACCACCCATAAACACAGATGAACCACTTTGATCCCTCGCGCGCTTATGCGTCAGCATACACATTGGGTCTTTCGGTTGGACTTGACCGACGTTACTTTGATATTTATACATTTTGTACTTTTAATATGCATAAGCGTGTATGTGGGAATTTTGATGTTTATTGAAAATGAATATAGTCTATGGAAAATTTTCTATTTTCACACAATTAGAACGTTATATATGTTAGACTTAAGAAAATTTTCAAAGCATGTTTTTGGAAATTTCTTATGTGTTTTTTTTTCATTTTCGATGACTGATTTATACCTTTTTGTTTTTGAAAAAAATTTAAATTGAAAACAACTTTCGATGTTTTTGCAAAAATATTTAATATTATATAGAAAATTTCAATATTATTATTATAGTTTTTAGTCCATTTAAAACAGAACATTTCAGATTTTTTTCATAATTTTGTCGATGTTATGAAAAAGTGTGGAGTCGTTCAAAAACGTTCATAATCAAAAAAAGTTTTAATGTTTTTACGGAAATTTATATGTTATAAAAAATAATATATATTTTAAAACAGTTTCCTATAATAAAAAAAAACTTTTAATGTTTTCATAGAAAATTATCAAGGTTTTTTATAGAAAATTTGGTGATTTTGTTACAAAAACATTTTCGGTATTATTAAAACAATATTTCATTTGTTATCATAGAAAACTTATATGTTCTTGTTAGAAATATTTACAGTGTTTTCTTGAAAAATCTGTGGTTTTGTTACAAAGACGTTTATGTTTTTTTTAAGAAAATTTGTGATGCTTTCGTATCATCAAAATGGTTTTTAAACTGTTGGTAAATGTTTTATGTTTTTTGAGAATTTTCGTCGTTAATTTCTATGTTCTTAAAAAACGTTTTTAATTTCTCGTCATTTTCTATGTTGTTAAAAAACGCTTACAATTTTTCTATGTTTTTAGAAAATTGGAAATGAATTTCAATGTTTTTCAGTACTTTTAATATTATAAGTTTTCTATATTTTCATTAAGTTCCTGTGAAGTTTCAATGATTTTTTAATTTTATTTTTTAAGTTTTCTGTTTGTGATTTTTTTTATATATTTGGAAATTTTTGATTATTTTCATTAATAATAGACAATTATATAAGTGCTCTTTTTTTCTCAAATGATTATACACTCATAGTCTTATCCCAAAAAGAATTTTCGTCAATTTCTATGTTTATAAATTTTCTTTGTTTTTAGAAATGTTTTTCATAAGTTTTTTTTTTTAAGTTTTCAATATTTTTATTAAGTTCCTGTGACGTTTCAATGATTTTTTAAGTTTTCTATGTTTTGAGAATGGCCGTGATTTTTTTTTTTTTGGAAATTTTTGATTTTTTTCATTGATTATATAAATTTTTATAAGTTCTTTGGTTTTCTAAGATTATTTTTGTTTAACTCTCACTCACTTTCAAAGAGCTAAAGATAACTTATACGTATAAGCAGCATAGTTATTATTTAAAACTCATACGTATCGTTGTACTTTAAAATTTCTATTTAGTTGTACACACCCTGTTTGTTTTTTCTGCAATAAAAACTCATTATCGATACCTGTAATTTTTGTTGTAAGAAAAATTGTTAATTGATTTTCCAAATTAATTAAACATTAAATATTGAGAGCACAATTAATTTTGAGTGGTAAAATGTTTTTAGGATGATTTTTTTTTAATATTTAAAAATCGAATTTACAATAAATATTAATAATTTTATTAAAAAAACTTTTAAATATTAACAAATCTTTAAATATTTATTGAATAATCTTGATTATTTTTAATCCATAAAGAGTAGGCTGTGTTCATTGTTTAGTTATTAAAGAACTTCTTAAAGTTTTTTTTTTTTTTTGTTCTGGTAGGGGGTTTCGAAACAAAAAGAAAAACTTTTTCCTTCTTTTTAATGAAAAAGAACATCTAACTAAAGGGTTTTTTTTGCACGCCATATGAAAGAAAATAAAAACAAAATCAGAATCATTTTCTCATACCACTAGAGCTCTGTTTGGTTTTCAATACCGTTCTTAAATTAAAAAGAAAAGAAAGAAAATCCCCTTATATTAAAGAAAATCAACTATGTTTTCCCAGCTTGCGTTTTTTAATGCTTCATCTCGACCATGAAGTTTGACAGCTGAAAATTTCTTATAGAAAATGCATTTCCTTACGATTTTTGAAAGGATTTTTTACTGACAAACCCTATGGGAAGAGGCATTGTGGAATACATGGCTGCTAGAAGTTGCGATTAATGCTAGGAACACAACTGGGACGAACGACGAATTTTTGGCCGCGAACATTTGTCGCCAAAAATAAAGCATATTTGTGTATATAAAAATACACACAATCATGTCGTCGGCCGAAATTCGTCATTAGCAGCGAATTTGCAATAGATTTATTTCTATTTCATACGCCGGCGAACGACGAACGACGAACAAATCAGTAGCAGGTGACCATGTTTGATTTTAGTTTTCAAGTATTTTAGTAAAAAAGTTACTTTTTTACTTTAATAATTGTTTTTTTTTTATTATTTTATCGCATTTAAAATAAATATACAAAGTAGATAACTATAAGAATAGTTTTTAACTGTGTTTTTGTTAATGTTTGTGTTTTTTAAGTAAATTAGTTTTATGTGGTCACACTATTTCTGTCTCTTTGCACAAACAGCAAACAACTTTCTCAATTAGTAAAGCTGTTAGTAATTCGTCGTTATTGTGTTTTATACGACGAATTTACTCAGCGAATTTTTACTAAAAAATTCGTCGTGTAGGGCGAAATTCGTCGTTCGTCCCAGTTGTGTTCCTAGCATAAGAGCAGCCTGTTTGAAATGGCTTAAGTAGTGAGAGGTTTCTCTTACCATGCTTTTCTGAATTCAACAACAAAACTTATCATGACTTTTCAATAATTTACATTTTCAGTGAAAGAGTTATTCCCGCTTTCCTCTGAAGTGTATACATATTTCTCTTTTTACTTATGTTCATTCACAAATGCAATTGTTAAGCGCATTAAATCGGCAAATGCATATGTCTGATGTTGAAATGTTAATTTACGGACGAAATTGCAACGAATTTTCGTAAGAAATCATATTTGACCACATACATACATTTGTATTTGACAAGGAATATTCTAGAGATTGGCTTTAACGAACTTTGGATTATATGTCTATGAAAATAAACAACAGAAATTCTTCTTGTTAACTTTAATCAGTGGTCTGCAACACACATTGCTTCAAACAAATAAAAAGCAACAGCAGCGCCAAAAGAAATTAATATTTTTATGAGTGCTTTAACTAACATTAATCGAATGTTTGATGGCGAAACACTTATTTTCTATAGAGTCATATTTATTGCTTAAAAAAACAATTTGGGCATTTCCCCAGAATGGTCTACCAGGATGAAAAAATAAAATGTTGATAATCATCGTCTCTTATTGTTTATTATTATAAAAAAAGTCTATGGCCCATATTCATAGTCAAAATCAAGTCGACTTTAAGTTAAACCCGGCTTTAAGTGGATGTCAATAACATTGTTCTAAAGTGTACTTTAGAAAAAGTCGACTTTATTTTTGACTATGAATATGGGCCTATGTTTTTATAAAATAATGCTTTCCATAGCATATCTCAGCTGTTTTAATTGAGAAAATTGCGCTGGGAACTGGAAAATTTTATGTTTATGTTATGGTATATAATATTTGCACTCTTTCTTCATAATCTCTCCATTACAATCAGTTGTAAAAGAAGTATTAAGTTTTTTTGTTAAGGAAATTTGAAGATATTTATGGGAAAATGCATGGTGATAATAATAAAAAAACATATGGAAAAATCGTACGTTCGCGACCGATACATAAACCAATACAGATATTTTATTATGTAAATACTGGATAGAGAACTACATTAATACACTTTTAAAATAAATTAATCACTTTTGAATATCCTGTTCAATTTTGCAGATTTTTACATTTCACTGCTGTCAGCCAAAGTTGACTTCTATTTTGCGTACGTTGGTGACCACATGTTTATAACTATCATTATGAAAACTTCAAATCGATGAAATCCATCTTATGCACTAA
The DNA here is from genome assembly GCA_963931875.1 of Pollenia griseotomentosa. Lineage (NCBI taxonomy): Eukaryota > Metazoa > Arthropoda > Insecta > Diptera > Polleniidae > Pollenia > Pollenia griseotomentosa. The sequence goes on along the minus strand of OZ007562.1, from coordinate 5,443,028 downwards.
ACATAGAGCTACCCAAATGCTATCGAATCGCAAAAAAAAATGCTGGGAAAAGTTTTGTTTTCTATTTTTTTATTGTACATCACAAGCGTACGAACGTACGTTCGTGACCCCAGGAAATGCCCATATATTTTTTATAAAGAAACAAAAATTTTCCCAAGGCTGTGTTCAGACGGCTCATGTCTTACTGACATGATTACTACTTTATTGGTGAAAGAGACGAGGGGAAAAGAAACGAGTACACAGTTTCATGTACGTTTTGCTTTCTCATTCGGTATTTTTTTGCTTTCTAATTCATATTTAAAGACTATATAAAAAAATGTCGTCAGAAAGTCATGAATTGTTTAAACGCCAATGAAAGTTCAAAGAAGAAAAAGTAAGAATCATGTCAATAAAAAATGAGCCATCTGAACACAGTCTAAAGAAAAGAATATTTTTCGTAATGAAAAAAGTTTAAAAAAAAAAATAAAAAAATTATACAGAAAAAATATAAAAACGAGAACACAATATTCTTTTATAAATATATTAGAGAAAATAATTTCTTTTCAAAAAAAGTTTATATTGAGAAAATAGAGTAAAAAGGAAATTTTCTACAGAGAAAAATTTTCTGTAGAAAAAAATTTATTGTATTAGAAGGAAAACATATTCTATAGAGAAAAATAGTCTTTAATTAACAAATGTTCTTAAAAAAAAGACTTTTTTAAAAGAAAATGGTTTCTATACCGGTTTTTCTATTTTTCTATTTTTCTTATTCATTTCGTTTTAAAAAAAATCTTATTTTAAGGAGACAATTTCCACTGAGAAACATTTCTCTTGTAAAAAAGTAAAACTTGGAAATTTTTCTCTGTTGAAAAAAATAAAAATTTTTCTTATTTTTGAAAATTCTCTGTAAATAAGAATTTCTCTTTAACAAATTCTCTGTAAAGAAAAAACCTTTCTAAAAAATCATTAAACATATATGTATTTTTTTCAAAAATAAGGATTTTTTCGAGAAAAACATTTCCTAACTAAATCTAATAATACATCTTTACTCTTAAGACCTTTTTTTCTTTATCATCTCAAAACATAAAATTTCATGCATTTATTGTTAAAAGGCTTAATAAACTTCTTTGAAGTGCCGCTGTGTAATTTTTGTTGTTAATTTATTTTTGTCTTTTTTAAAAAAATTTGATTCAGCATTTATTATTTTCTTTCCACTCTTCAACATCTTTCATACACAGAGAAAACAGATTCGTGATCACAACCGAATTTGGCGCCAATCGAATTTTGTCGGTTGCATGTACTATCACACAATTCGGTTCCAATTACTGAAAATTTCGTTGCTTAGTATAATATTGTTAATAGCAACATTTGAATTTTAGTACACTATCAGTCATAACAACAGATATTGTTAGTTGTTAGTATGATTATTAGAAACAAAATTGTGCTTATATCAGAATATATGATAGCTGCAACTGAATTAACACATAATTGGTGTTCATAACCAGAGATTTGATTGTCGTTATCAATATATTTTTTGAACCGGTCAAATGTAGCCCATAAGGGGCAAGGACTTGTCCAAAGTAAATAGAATAGAATAGTTAATAGAAAAATGGCTTATTTTACTGTACGATGTCCTAGGGCCCATCCAGCTTGCATTACAAACGAGAAGTCTTAAAACTACTCCATGGTATACTCCAGAGGATTTGCTTTGAAATCGTTTCAAAACGAAAACATGTCGTTAAAAAACGAAGACATCTCGTTTCACTCTAAACTCTTCTGAATTATACCATGGTCCATACTTGCATTACATTGGACCAGCCCAGGTTTAAGTTTTTGCACATTTCCCATTTTTGGACCGCAAAGATATTTTTTAAATATAAAATTAAAAATTATTTTAATTTATCAAATGTTTTGACAGAAAGTTTAGCAAGCAATTGGGGCTTTTAACTATTTTTTGGTTGTGAATTCCGAATAATTATATTTTCATTTGTTGTACTCGAATTGAAACTATTACAACAATCAATAATTAGCTGCAATAAATGAATCACCATTTATATTACAAAATTTATTGACGAAATTAAATTATTAATTGCAATGACCAATATTCAGTATTGCCCTGTATTAAATTCGGTTGTGATTCTAACCATTTGTACTAATTTTTAGAACTAAATTAAATTAGTTATCATAACTAATAAGAGAATTGAAGGAATCATATTTCAGTTGGAACATCGTTTTAATAATCAAGAGAATTAAAAATCAGTTAGAGCTATACATTTTTAATAGTTGCAATAATAAATCGTGTTACTTGATCAATATTTTATTACTGCAACCGTTTCCCAACCAATTTGTTTTCTGTGTGTATCATACTGCAGAATTGGCACAATTTGCTGTTAAAGAAATCATCATGAGAAAAAAGGGGTGGGTGGGAGTGTGAAAATCCTTGCAAACAAGCTAAATTGTACTCTGGCGTAACCATCGTCACCGTTGCTGGCATTAAGATGGTGACAGGCCATGGCAGCAGGCATTGATGTTGGTCTGTTGGAGAGTGTGTTTGTCTCTGAGATGGGTTGTAAAAGTTTTCTGTTTAGAGCCACTGAATATTTTGCTGATATTTCTTCTTAGTTTTTTTTTTTTTGGAAAATAAAATCAGTGTCCTTTTTTTTAGTTGTTGCTTACGGCTTTTGTCTCAGTAGAAAATTTAAGTTGCTACTGCCGCCGCTCTTGAGCAGAGAACTCTTTGCAAACGAGCTTACCTAATTACAATTTAATCATCTTTAGAGACTGTAAATGAGTGATTCATACCATTAAAATATTATGAACCTGAATTGTACTGAAGTACTAAAACATTTTCATATAACAAAATTTGGTATTTACTAAATTTATTTCGTATTTTTTAGGAGAATCATCAAATTTTTTGTTGCTGCTAGCTATTTTATTTTTCATGAAAAGTTTTTTCATTAATGATTAAATACATAAATGCTGATTACAGTACTTATACTTTTTTGTTCCTCCTTTAAGCTCAAAGTTTTCTCGTTTAAGATCAGAACTTTTATATTGCATTTAAGCAGAATGTCAACATGTTTATGCATGAGTATATTAAATAGGGGTTCCTCATATCATAAATATTTTTTGGAAATAAATTTCTCTACTTTAACAGAAATATTTGTTAAATTGCATATTTTCCCGTATTTTTCTCTTCGAAACCCCTAACGTATGTTAATTTTCTAATAAAATTTTTGCAAATTACGTTAAAAATTATTTTTTTTTTTCATAAAAAAACGATGAATTCATGTATGTTTTTTTAATCATTAGAATTTTGTTTTTGATAGAACAATTTTTATAACAAATCAAGGTTAAGTTTGACTTTTTTAAGGGGTAAAGTTTTGTCAGTGTTTAGTACTTCAAATGTATCTTAATTAGAAAACTTAATTTGTACTTAAGTTCAAAATGTTGCACATAGCAATACATTTCAATGGCACTCACTACAAGTTTAATAAAAATTTTAGTTTTTAGTACAATTCGAAATGATGAAACATTTTTGGAATTATAATAAGCGAAAATATTTTGAGAGTGAGGTAGTTAATGTTTAAGAAAATAAATGAGCAAAATTGTAGTACAAAATTCAAATTTTAGTACAAAGTTAAATTTAAGTAAAAAATTTTACAATTTTAGAAAACTTTAATTTTAATACGAACGAAGTTAAAGTTCAAGCACAATAAATATAAATGCTTTAGCAGAAATTTTAAATTTTAGTACATAATTGACATTAAGCACAATATTAAGATTTTGGTAAACATTTTAAATTTTAATCTAAATTTACATTTTAGTACGAAATTATATTCAGCACATAATTGTAATTAGGACAAAACTTAGCTCTAAGTGCAAACTTTAAGTTCTAAAATAATATTATTATTTTTAGAATTTTATTTGGAACTTTAAAGATAAATTTAAATGAAATTCAATTTCAGTACATAACTGAAAATTTAAGCTTATGCTATTAAAATTTTCTGTTTTTTATATAATTAACGTTAGCACATAACGAAAGGTTTAATACAATATGGAACAAATTTAAATTTTAGTACACAAAATTTTTTATTTAAAACACCAATTGATTAAAATCAGAATTTTAATACGAAGTTAAAGTTTTTCTTTAAAACAGGCCATTTTAGCACAAAATTTAAATTTTAGTACAAAACAAAAATTTTAGTACAAAATTTAATTTTTAGTTCAAAATTAAAATTTTAAAACAAATTTAAACTTGAGCCCAAATAAATTTTTTTTATGTTAAAAAATAAAATTGGAACTTTAGTGCAAAGCTAAAATTTTGGTACTTAATAAACATTTTTAGTACAAAGTTAAAATTTTATTTTTAAACTAAAATTTTATTACAAAAAAATTAAAATTTAAATTGTAATTTTAGTGCAAAATAATTATTCTATTAAATAACTAAAAATTTAGCACAAAATTTCTATTTAAGCATGATAACTTCTAATGTTGTGACATTTTTTTACAGAAAATTTTCTGTTAAAAAAAGATTATTATATTAAGATTAAAGTATACAGAAATCTTTTTTTATAAAAAAGAGAGTGATTTTATACAAAAAACTTTCTCTTAAAAAAGAATTTTATGAAGAAAAAAAAAAAATGTCATTTTTAAAAGAAACTAATTTTTTTTTATATAATAAATCTTTTTTGTCAATAAAGAAGGGAAACATGAATGTTTTTTAAAAGTTTCTTTAGGAACCATATTTAAGCTAAATATTCAAATATAAAGTTTTCTTTTATCTTTGTTTCGTAATTTTCTTTGCTCAAGTGTAAATTTTCATTAAATGTCTCTTTAAAAATAACGTGGTTTGTCTGTCATTTAATTTGCCTCCCCCTCCCCCTCCCAGTCCTAAACCTTTTGCCACAAAAATCTTTTTATGACAATTTCTAAATCTCTACCTTTCCTTTTTCGGTTTAATGGTTTATTTTTCAGTATTACAATAAAGAAATAAGAGCCTTTTTGTAATTGGAATAGTTAGTAAAACGGAAATTATTTAAACCTAAAAAAAAAAAAATGTTAATGTTTTTATATTCGTATTATGAATCCCCTGGTGACAGGACCATTATTATCATTACGGACAGTTTCATTAGTTGGCAAATGAAATGAAATATGTAAATAATAAGAACTTGTGCTTTGCAGGATTATGCGGTTAAAAGGACATACAGAAAATAACGCGGTCGTCTAGCAGAAAACTTAATGAACATTTTAACAGCAATTTGTCAAGAATTTATTGAGGGGGTGATATTAAAAGGCGAGGGGGCAAACGAGGGGATAGAAGCTTTTGTGTTTGACGCTTTTATTAAATTAGCGAAGAATTTTGCTTAATTATTTATGTAAAAATTCACATAAAAAAGTTTAAATTAACATTAATGAAGATATTGTACTTTAATTAAAGCAGATATTGTGTAAAAATATTTTTTTTCTCCCTTTAGCACATACATATATATTTACAGAAATCATTTCAAAGAAGTATTAAAACGAAAACACAGTGGCCTACGATAAAAATAAATCAAAAGGGTGTTCTTTTAAGTTTTGTTGATATATTTTTTAGTTTTATAAGCAGGAAGTGTAGAAATTTGCTTAGGTAGTAAACATTTTTTCATACATTATTAATTAAAAAACAGCCAAAAATTTAAAAGAGCACAATATAATTTTAAAAGAGTTTTGTTCAGTATTTAATACAAATTGCCTTGCAAGAGAGAAAATGGTAAATTTCCTAGCTCGTAAGTTAAATCTAATCACAAAAACATAGGATTTCTGTTAGATTTCATGAAAGAGCTACTTTTATTGTTGACTGTCCGGGGATTTGAACCCACGTTCACAGAAAGTTTATTTGACATGTAACGATAGTTACCATACTATCTCTTAAGAAATCTTTGCCGTTTAACACTCAAAGCCATTGACGACGGCTGGCAGTCAATAGTTTAACATCAATCTTTAAACCAAATGGTATTTTTTTTACTTCGGTTAATCGAAATTTACTTTGCATGATTACACAAGGAAACAAATTTAAACATTTTTTGTGCGGTCTGGAATTTGATTGCAAATTTTTACTAATTTGAGGTCGCTGATTTCAAGTCTAATCTCCATTTGTAAGCACGGCTTAAAGAAAATATTTTTGCCGAGTTTCGGATTTTTTTGTTAACTGAATATGGTCTACCGTTTTCAAGTTATTCCAATATAAGTTTATGTAGTGAAAGTGCCTTAATTTTGGACTTAACGGTATATCTCGAAAAGTAGAGCTGATAGAGAAAAATGGAGTTTAGTTTTGAAATCAGCGACCTCAAATTAGTAAAAATTTGAAATCAAATTAACGACCGCAAAATGTCTGTTCCGCAGTGTCCCAGCAAAAACTTTACTTACCTGGTAAGTAAGCAAATAATGTTGGAGAAAATAAACACTACTTATTTTTTGGCTGAATAACTACTTATTTTTCGAGGTGTCCATAAAATTCAGTACTTACAATACACTTACTAGAAGTCAAAAAATATCTAGTTATTATTTAACTACGAGTATGTTGAATTCTAAGTACTTACTAGAAACCAAAAAATCACTAGTTAATATACCTAATAAGTAGTTATTTAGTACGTTACCAGTAAGTAAATATTCAGTACTGAAAACAACACCATTAATAAGTAGTTATTGAGCTGATTATAAGTAAGCAAATATTAAGTAGTGAAAATAATAGATGTAATAAGTAGTTGCTGTGGTCATTACTAGTAAGTACTTATTGAAGTTTTCAAAATAATGAATATTGTAATGACTACTACTTACCAGGTAACGTATGAAATAACTACCACCTATTACCAAAAATCAAAGAGTTTTTTCTGGGGTAATCTATTTTAATTGATTTACATGTTCTTTCTTACTCTTGTTTTTCATACTTTTTGTCAAGAATTCTTCTTGAAGTCCGAAGTACATTTGTCTGTCCATGAACGTGGGTTTAATTCCCTGGTCAGTTTATAATGAAAAAATTATCAATAAATTTTAATTTATTTTTATGTTGTAAAATTCCTTTCTTCATCAAAATAATTTAATGAAAAATTAAAATTAATTAACTTTAGCCAGATTAAAAAAAAATTGGATTAAAAACCATAAACAGTTGAATTAAATACCAACAATATTTTTCATTTATAACCTCTTTTTATTTGTTTACCCCACTGTGCTTTTTTTTGGGCTCTCTTAGAAAAGAATCCTTTATAAGAAAAATAAAGAAATAAAGACAAAATTTTATTAAGAAATACAGTTAAGAGTTTTTTTTGCTGTGCCTAAATTAACCTGAACAAGAGGTCCTTAATTAACCCAGGCCAGGATTTGTTTCTTATTTTTGAAACAATATGGCACAATTAGATGAACTCTTAGATTTTTTATGGCCTTAAGGTAAAAGAAAATATTAAAATGAATATATTGTTTTTCCTTTTAATTAAAGAAGAAACAAATAAAAATTATCTACAAAATGAAATTTTTTCGTGCTGTTTCTTGAAATTTGTAAAAATTTCACCTTGCTCTGTATTTAATAACACTAAATAACGAAATGTATGTCCTCTGGCTTGATTAAAAATATCCCAGCACTAAGTAAAAAAAATTTTTTTTCGTTTTTTTTCACCCTTAAGGCCTAATGTGAGAATACAATTAAATCATATGAAGCAAACTATATTGAACTTACGGAAACTTTTTGTTGAGTTTTATGAAACTGCCGTTAGCTTAAGAAAAGTGCGAAACTGATCGCACATTCCGTACGGAATGAAATGTTTTTTGATTTTGTTATTGTTTTTTAAAATACATTTGAGAGACTTTTTGGTAAATTTTGACAGTAGGTTAAGCACGGCTATGCATATTATGGTTGGGCCTTTACCCTTTTTTATGTATAGTTTGTCGTTCTGTTTCTGTTCTGAGTCCCAATTGGTCTGTTCGTGTGTGTTGAAATGTGGTTTCCAAAAACCCCAGAGATGATGGGCACTAGTTATTATATATTAAAAAAAACCAATACTGTATCTAATGTTACCCTTGTTGTTGTTTTTTTCTGTATATATGGAGAACAGCAGGGCCCAAAGTTTTCAAATTAGGTACAAGCATTTTGATTATCAATTGACAACATCGGACCAAATCTGGGTGGGAGTGGAGAAATGGGGGTGGCATAAAATATTTTTTTTCTTTTATATCTCAAGAACGGTACTCATATAACTTTCTGTTTTTATCGCACCATGTGGGAGGCACATAAGATTCGGAATAGCCGAAAATAGCACTCATACTTGTTTTTTGCATTTTTTTACACATAAGTGTTCAAACAGAACTAAGGGTTCAAAATCAGGCAAAAATTCACAAGCTCATTATTGAAACGTTGGCAGTAACTTCAAATTTTCTCTCATTTAATTGTTTATATTTTTTATTTTCTTTTGTTTTTCATTATCTGTTTAAAAAGTTTATGAAATTTAATGAAAGTATGGTAGCATTGTTGGGAGAATCAGGGTCTATATGTGAGAGCATTTGAAAAAAACGTTCTCAAAATAAAATAGATTTTATTTCACGACGGCTTTCTACGAAATATTTGTATGGAAAATTTGGTCTCGAGGCATTTCTGTTTGAGCACTAACGATTATTTTAATGCTTTTTTGGCGGCTGGTTGGTCTAAGGTGCTGCTTTGGCTAGAGCCAAAGTCTCCAAATAAGATGAAGGCATCTTGGTTATCAATACGCAACATCCGGCGAGATTGGAGAGTTGGGCGTGGCACCGCTCATCTCTTATCGCGACATTGTGTAGGGTATTTTAGATTCGGCATAGCCGATAAAAGCACTTTTACATGTTTTTTAATAAATTTTTTGTATCTTGTAACCACTAAACCCGACCTTTAATGTTTCTCTTCCCTCCTTCCTTTTCCTTTTTTTCTCTGTTTAGTTTCCGTTTGTTCTATTTGTTAACATGACTGTTAATTTCTTTTAGCTTCTGTACTTCGTTTAGCCACTTGTTGTTTTTTCCCTTTATAATATTGTTTTAGTTCAAGTGTGTTGTTGTGCTTATTGCATGTTCATAAGTGAGTAAGTAAGTGATTGAGTGAATGGTTGAGTGAGTCAGTGACTGTGTTCGGTTTTGTTCTCGTTTTTAAATCAGATATTTTAACTTGGTTATAAAAATTCAACACAAACCCATAAAACACAATGTTTATGTTGGAAAAGTTGTTGCTTTATGTAGTTTTTCTGGTTTGTGGCTTCTTGAACTTAGACTGTTTCTTTACAGATGTAGAAGCAAGTTTTTTTTTAAGTGGAACATGAACATGTAGAAATCTGGAATAGTTGTTCCGACTTAAAAAGGAATTTTTTGAAAAAAATTTTTGTTTTGAAAGAAAACATTTTTAATCTAGTAAAAAGTATATTTTTTTTGTGCAAAAAAAGAATCATGGTAAGGAAAACTTCAGTTTCCTTGAAAGTATAATTGTATATTTTCCGAAGACCTTGGAAATGATGTGGGCTATGTTGTTATATATTTTTGCCAAGTATACTCCGTTGAAATTTAGTCAATTCATCAGACTGGGGTTAAAAAACCACGTTTGCCTCTAATTTAATCCCATGCTTTTCTGTATATGTATATCTGGAGAACGGAAAGAGCTAAAGTTTCCAAATAAGGTGCAGGCATCTTGTACATAACTTCCTGTTCTTATCGAACCATGTTGAAGGTTATATAAAATTCGGCATAGCCGAAATAGCAATCTTACTTGATTGTTTAAAAATTTTCTTATTATAAATGAGAAAAAGTCTCGTTTAAAAAGCCCCAATAAACATCGAAATTATAAAATGCATTTAAGTGCCTACATATATTTTAGGATATCTTTAATATTCTTAATTTACATATTTTTTTAGGAAATATTAAATATTTATTTTTACATATTTTATTGAAAATCTCAAGCATTCATATTAAACTGTACACATTCTGTAAAAACTATAAAACCTGTTGTCTCTCTGCACTATAATAATAATTTATATCAGTTTAAATTTATGGTTAGCTTATGAATTTGCATGACCTTGTGTGTGTGTGTGTGTGTGTATTTATCGTAGTGGTATGTTATTATTACATGCTAACACATACGTACACATGTAAGTGTAAGTATTCATACACATTTTTATGTCAAAAAAATTACAAAAATTTCTGTGAAATTAATTTTTTTACAGCTAATTAAAATACTAATTGAATAATGAATATGACATTTGTCAAAGTCAAGTTATATTTAATTAAATTTAAATTAACCATTTTTTCTTAAACATTTCTTCGTACTGAGCTATTTAAAAAAGAGCGGCAAGCGTTTTTTTTAACATGAAAATTTTATTTCAATAATACAAATCCACATAGCGATCAATAAAATAAGGTTTTCCAGCCGGTTGGTGTTGAATTCGCGTTCTTACGGCTTGTTTCGGATTAACTGTATAAAAATAAGATGATTTGGCACACAAATCGCTTGCCGCTCTTATTAAGTTAGCACACTTAGAAAAAAAATCCTTTAATTTTTACACTCCAACCTTTTTCTTTCAATATTGCTTTGAGAAAATATTTATGAAAACTAAAATTTTTTAATAATGAAACATTAAAAAATGGAGATTGTGTTTTTTTCTACATACTTTTAATATGTTTTATAATAATTCTCCAACCAATATCGGACGTCGAATTTCTTTTTGTTTAAATAAACTGAAATTCCTCGCGTTTCGAAATTTTAGGGTTTGAATTATGTAGATATATAAACTTTTTTTTAATTTAAATGGAAATTGTTTTGTGTACGAGGAAAAAAAGTTCAGAAGTTAAATAATTAGTTTTTTAAATAATTTTTTTTTTTTAATAATGCAGATTAAATGCTCAATACACATGTATGGAGTACTCTCATACTCACATTTATCACAGCGCTGTGACTTTAGGCAAAAAGCCTTGCATACTTTAGGGCATGCCTCTGTCTTATTGTATGTGATGATAAGTAAACTTGAACTGAATGAAATGAAAAATAATAAATGTTGGAATTTTTTAATGGCATGTTAAACGAAATAATTTGTCGACATTGTTCGTATTGTCACACATCCATATTGAAGGCAAAAAATTCAATTAGAAAGTAAATAGAGTTTTGGCTGGGGAAAAGTTTTTGTAAGCAAAATACACTTGACACAAAAAAATACGCTTCTATTCAATTATTCATAAAGAAATGTGCGAAAAACAAACAAATTTTTGAAAAGAAATTTGAACATTCTATTAGAAATTTTTGTATGTTATTTTAAAAAGAATTTCTCTCTTAATAGGTTGGGTTATGTTAGGTTAGGAAGAAAGGCTGGTGTGAAGTCAACTTCGCACCCTCACGCACAGACCAATATGGTCCATTGTGCCGCCTTAGTTAGTGAAAAAGTACCAATAAGAAAATAAAGAGTCAAATCACTAGAATGGATAAAGTAGTGAAAGATAAATATCGGAACAAAAAAAAAAACAACCCAACTAAACAAAATAGCCCTTCATATGCATAATCGCCTGTTATACAGTCAAGTCATTCTCATTACGAATCCTGTCAGATTCTTGAGCCCACAGCCCAATCATCTCCCAATTCGCTTAAGAACCTACTGTCAAGCTATCTCAGCCTGCTGTTCTGCAGCCTTAAACAGTGCCACGGAATGTGCTCAAATGTCTCCTACTCCTCTGGGTCCTCACACAACCTGCATAGATTCAACAAGTCATATTCCATTATCACCGCCAACCTCCCCATCATCCAGTAGTCCGGAGACCTTAATCCTGCCCAACAGCGAATCCGAATCAGCCTTCCTAATCACTGGCCACAGCGGCCGCGATACTCTTTAATCCTTACGGTTCCCTCAGTCACGATTAGTTCCGCTTAGAACCCATTTCCTCATTTTTTTCCATTAAAAATTTTCAACCATGCGGGAATTTTTTCTGTGAAAAAAACACTTAAACATAAGAAAATATTTTTCTTTTTAAGAAACCTCTTAAAGATGCGAACATTTTTCTTAAAAAAAAATTTCCCTAGAAAGCCGTTCTATAGCAAATTCGCGAGCATACGAGAAGTTTATTTTTTATAATTAAAATAAATAACTACAACATGATAAGAGTTTTCTACAAAAAAAATTTTTTACACATATTTGAGAATAATCTTCAAAAATAATGTTTTATTTAGTATGCGATTTTTTTCACACATTTTAACAAGCTATAATTGTCTGACAAAAACAAAAATCTAAGTAAGGCCCCTATTACGGTTTACAACTCAACTTAGTTGAGTTGTAATTAAGACAACTGGTTGTGATCAGTTGTAATTTTTATTATGTTTTTGTTTACCGCAATATAGCAAAGTTGTAAACCATAATACAAAAATTAAGAAATTACAACTCAACTGAGTTGAGTTGTAAACCGTAATAGGGGTCTAATTTTCATGCTTAAGAAAATGTTCAATTATGTTATGATTTTTTTTAGTTCTAAAATGTTAAACATGGTGAAATTTTTGCTTAAGAAGTGTTTGTTAAAAAAGGTTTTCTAGCATGCGAGAAATTTTCTTTGTAAAGAAGAATTTCTAGTTTTAAAGGTGTTGTTGTCTTTGAGACTTTGAGACTTTTGGTGGCATAAATTTCAAAGTAATGTTCTGTTAAATTTTAATCTTACTTTAAATTTCTCTTTTGGAAAATTTGTGGCACGTTTTATTTTCTTGTAATTGGCAAACAATTTTAAATTTTAATATTAATTTCCGTTGCTTTTTTCTTGTATCTTGTAAATTATCAAGACATTAAAGTGGCATAGCAAATTTTAAGACATCTATTTAAAAACCCAGCCAGTTTACCAAAATCTGCTTTAGGGCAAATAATCAACAAAAAGGAAGCAAATATTCCACGAAAAAGACATTGAAATATTTACCTTAAAACACCATTAAATAAAGTTTTTTTGTTAAAGTGAAAAGTATTAACGTATTTATTTGTACACTCCTACATTCAAGAAAAATAAAAACACACAAGCACAAATACACATACGCATAATAGAAAATAATAAATAAATAGGAAAAGAGAACGGAAGGAAGCCAGAAATAAATAAAAAGAATAAGAAAACAACTGAGCCGTATGACTGAAGGTATGAATGAACAAATGAATGAACGATTCAACAAATAAATGAATGAATGATAAACATAACTGAAAGTTAATGTATTTGTGTGGGTGTAAGTGTGTATGTGCATGTTTTGGGGAAGTGCGTTAGAAGTTAGTAAAAAATTTATAAGTTAAGAATGCCAAAACTAAGGAAATCTTTTAATTTTTGTATGCCTCCTCCAAAAAAAAAGCAAGCAATAAAACAAACATGCAAACAATATAACGCACAATAAACTAGGAAGGAAGGAACTAAATAGAAAAGGGAACCATCTACCTCCTTCACATTCAACCACAAAGGCAGGCAGAATTTAAGCCGAAACTTCATTCATTTTGTTTTCATGGCGTGTCATAACTTGTCATTGAATTTAATAGGCACTATTTTACTGAAATGAATACAAATTACTAAGAAGTGGCGCAAAGTCTTTCAAATATTTCTAATTGTTGAAAAAAAAATTATTCTTAAAAAAATAAATGGAATCGTCTGTTCGTTTTTATTTAATAGAAATTTGGTGGCTGTTGTTAAAGACGTTCATTAATTTTGTTATGAAGATTTGTAACAGGACAGCAAATTAATTATGTAGCAAGACATATAACACTTCATTAACTACAGGTTCTATTAATTCAAAAACGTGATTGATTATTAAGAAAAGGAAAAAAACATAATTTTCTTTTACTAAATTTTAAATAGCTTTTATACTAATTGGGTCATAACAAAATTATTCTCTCATGCTACAAAATTTGTCGTTAATTAAATTTTTTCTAATAGAATGTGAGAATTATTTCTTTTTGCTAGAAACTTTTAATATTCAACATTTTTATTTTTCGAATGAATTCCATGAGGTAAATTTTTATTTTTTAAAGCTTTTTTTTGTAATAGTTGTATTCCTTCAATATTTCACATACTGTTTTTGCTTGAAATTAAAATGATGAATTTACATTTTTTCCAATTGTACAACATATTTTTAAAGAAAACAAATTTTCGAAAAATTTCTTGCATGCTACAAAATTTTCTTGATTATTCTAAGAAATTTTTCCAACATAGAATTCTGTTAACTAATTGAAAATCTTCGTTATACAGAAAACTTTTTATGCGTTTTGTTTTAGCTTCAGACAAGATTTTCTTAACAGAGAAACTATTGCTGGAATAACCGAAAATTTTCTAGTCACAAACATTTTTTTTATTTCTTTCTATTCAACATCCTTACAATAGAAATTTAAATTTAAAAGCCAACCATTGAAATTCATTCGAAAAATAAAAATGTTGAATTTAAATTTTTTCCAATTTTACAACATATTTCTAAAGAAAACAAATTTACGAAAAAATTTCTTGCATGGTACAAAATTTTCTTGATTATTGTAGTGTTTAAGTAATTTTTGCAACATATCAAAGTGTTCACTCTTTGAAAATTTTCTTTACACAGAAAACTTTTTACGCATTTTGTTTAAGCTTCAGACAAAATTTCTTAACAGAGAAATTATTGCTCGAATAACCGAAAAATTTCTAGCCACGAACATTTTCATTTACAATAAAAAATTTGAAATTTTTTTCTTCGAAGAAGCGCTGTATAGAAATGATAAACATACTCAGATTTCTAGATTGTCGTAGGTCTACACCAGTGATGCCAATTGTAAGGAATTTTTATTTATTTGAATTTTTATTTGTGCGTGTATGGCATTTACATATTTAATTTGGGTTTTCTTTTTGGTAATAAATGCTTTTATTACAATATTTAGAAACTGTTAACAAAATAGGTACATATTTGTTTGCCTGTTGCTAAAAACAATAAATTTTTAACGTAGGGATATGTGTAGGGAAAACTTTTTTTTGTTGTAGGGAAAAAAGGGATTTTTTTCTTAGACACGTAGGGATTTTTTGAAATTTCTCCTGGCATCACTGGTCTACACTGAGGTGTTCTAAACACCGGGTTAAGGCAATGTTTATAATACCAATGAAGAATATCTCCCATGCTAAAAAAAATATTTTGATTTGTATGAAAATTTCCTGCCTTATAAGAAACGTCCGTTGGAAATGTTTTGCTGTAAAGGAAATTTGTTAAAGAAACTAAATATCCAGGCATTGCAAGAAAATTTTCCTATAAACTAAATTTATTCTATAATAAATAAAACGAACATTGTCAAATGCTGATAAATTTGTTATATAGAGGGTGGTCCAACCAAAACGCACGATGTTAATTGTAAATAAAGCAAAAAGTTTTCAGAGAATTATCATTATTTTTTTTATAATGATAAAAGGATCTATGGCGATTATATGTGGAAAAAAAATTTCGGCGAAATGCTGGGCACGGCTTCGGATCATACCACTACACGATAGTCCATATTTTCAATGACTCTGAGACATAACTGCGGTTCAATGCCGTTAATGTGCCGAATTATCTCATCCTTTAGCTCTTCAAATGTTCTTTGCTTATTTCTGTACACTTTTCTTTTAAATATCCCCAAAGAAAGAAGTCCAACGGCGTTAAATCACATGATCGTGGCGGCCAAATAATATCGTCACGACGTGAGATAACACGGCCATTGATTTTCTCGCGCAAAAGAGCCATTGTTCCGTTGGATGTGTGGCAAGTGGCACCGTCCTGTTGGAATCACATATCGTCCAGGTCTATGTCCCCAATTTCTGGCCACAGGATGTCCCCTATCATCTCGCTATAGCGAACACCATTCACGGTAACTTCTTTCGAAGAAGTACAGCCAGATGACGCCACCAGCCCATAAACCGCACCAAACAGGCGTTTTTAAATTTCCTACATAACCGATTTGCAGAAATTTGAGCACAATTCTCTCGCTTGTGGACACATTTGGTCGATTATGGTGACCAAAAAAATTACGAAATGCATTTTAAATGGGACTCAAATTTTCTTAACGCGCTACTCAATTGTGTACCTCTCCATGGTTGAATTGGTCAAACACTGAAACAAAGAAATGTCCAATTAAGGCCCGTTTTCACAACTTACCGATAGCTTAAGGTATGATTTTAATGGCCGTATAAAAAGTAAGCGGTTAAAGTAAAGTTTTAATAATGGAACACTTTTTATAAGACCGGTTAAAGTCTTCTTTTGGCTATCGGTAAGTTGTGAAAACGGGCCTTAATCGGGCAAGGTGTATCTCACAATTAACATCTATTGCAGGATGTTAACTGTGAGTGAGGCTCACATTTATAAATTTATAAATAAATATCGTTGAATTCTTTGGTTGCTTGGAAACTTTGTAAAGATATCATTTTGAGGGCTAGAAAAAAACCCACATATTTATTTTAAAGCTCAATCTCCCTTGACAGAAACCTTCCTTTAACAGACACTCCCTTTCACAGGGCACTCTATCCTGGTTCAGGCAGCATTCTATAGAAAAATATGAAGTTCTTTTGCAAGTACATTCCCATTGCGTGGCCACATTTTAATTATCCCTTCGATGTCCGGTCATGCGAAATCCTACTGTACTTTTTCTGTTAAAAAAATTGCTCGTACGCTATAAAATTTTTTGTTTAAAAAAAAGTTATCAAGGGAGCAAATATCTCGCGTGCCATGAAATTGTTTTGCTTGCTTAATATTTATCTTTAGAAAGAAAATTTTTTTCCAGGATTTAAATTTTTCTTTAAACTTCACTATATTTCTATGCTAGAAAATTTTATATTTAGATAAAAAAGCATTAAATATAGCAAGCGACATATATTTAGCTGTATAAAGAACATTTTTCTTTTATATTTGAAAAATTTCTCTGAGAAGTAAAATTTTTTTTAAATACTCTGAAAAAGTTTGGCATAATTGAAAATTTTCTATCTAAAACAAATTATGGCATGATAAAAATAAATTTACTACATTTTTTTCTTCTTTGTTAAATGTGCTAATGAATTATTATTTTAATATTCCTTTAAATATTCTCCAGCATTCTTGCACCTAATTTAGATATCTTTCTGCACAAATTCCCACAAATGGGCTGGTATTTATAAATAATAATTGTATAAATAAATTTACTACTTAATATGAATGAATAATTTATGCAAATTTAATTTTTTTTAAAGAAAGAAAAAAAACTGTAATCATTTGCAACAACACCCAAAAACCTTTAAAACAAACTAGACAAGAAATTGTTTGCATAAAATAATATCAGAGAAATAAAATAATTTACGAAAATATTGCAATTTTATGATTATATAACGTTAAAGGCGATCATAACAATTCAAATAAAAACAGAAATAGAAAAAAAAATTGAAATAAAACCACTTCTTGCTGCTTTCAATTACAAATTGGGTGAGATTTCCGCTTCTGCTCATTTTTTTTTTGTGTTTTGCTTTGCTGGCACTTTTTTTAATTTGTTTAACTTGGGGCCTTTGCTAATAAACAAATTTGCATTTTTTATTAAATTCCTATAAAAACAAAAAAGTCACAATCAATAAACAGAACTAAAGAGAAAGAAAAAAATAGAAATAAAACAAACACAAAAATAACCAAAAAAAAAAAAAAAAATACCAACAAAATTAACAGACGCAACAATAAAATGAACTTGTGAACCCACAATGGAAACGAGCATGAAATAAACGAGAAATGTATACAAAGTCGCCTCTGGAGACATTATTCTCCATTTACAAGAAACTAAGAAACTGGCAAAGAAAACATGAGAAGCAACAACCAGCAAACTGCCACTAAAGACACATAAAAAATGCTTAACTCAAAACTTTAACAACAAGAAAATTATTTGTGAATAATATTGTGTTTACAGTGGGCCACACACACACACACACACACACACATACATACCTTTCTTTAGTATGACCACATTAATAAAATAAAGAAACAGAAACCAAACTGAAGGCAAATAAAACTTGAAAACATGCAGTCATTTTTAAAGAGTTTGTATTTCAGAATGTTGTAAATTATACAAATATTTAAATATACATAGTAGTACATATCGTTACCTTAAATAAAGAAGGCCGTGAGCGATAAAAATTCGAAAAGGACTTTTTGATTGGTTTTAATTCATTTCGGTTAATTGCACCATAATCAATAAAAAAAAAGTCGATTTTTAAATATCTGTCGCTTACGGCCTTTCAAATTTTAGATGACGATAGATATACTGTTTTTCCTCTTTTGGTTTTGAATAAATATCCCTGAAAGTTAAAGTATGAAGTAAAATAAACAGTAATAAATAAATACATGCTGTGACTTACTTCTGTCACCATATATTTTAATGTTAAGCAAACACAAACACATTTATTATTACTAGTGACCTTATTTAATTCTTCTTAAAGTATGTCAGCAGAAATTGTAAAATAATGGTCTATACCTTAGACCAGAGACTCGACCAAAAGTAAGACATGATATTCGACCAGAAGCTAGATCAAAGACCAGAGACTAGAATAATCTAGTGACTAGACTAATGACTTGACCAGATACTAAAGCATAGTCTAGACTGTAGGTTAGATCACAGTCTAGATCAGAAACTGGACCAGAGACTTAACCATAGACTATGATTAGAGACTAGACTAGACAATATATCGGATACTTGGTGTTTTGACTAGACTGTAGATTAGACCATGGACTAATATTAAGAATAGACCAGAGTTTTAACCATAGTCTAGAACAGAGATCGGCAAAACTATTAAACGGTACTATCAAAGTTATTTGTAAGGGAATACAAAATTTATTAATAATAAGATTTCTGTATGACGTGCTAAATTCCCAATTTTTCATATTTGATAAATACACTGAACTTTATTGTTGAGGGAAAGCTAGTTTCAATGCGCATTTCACTGCCCAGTAAAAAAAATTGGGGTTCTTGAAGCACTTAAGAGAAAAAGCGCATAATCGAGCGCTTCAATAAGAGAGCTCTTATACAGCGGTAAATGATAAAGAATAAACTATACAAAAAAGCTGTTATTTTAGTGCTGACAACCAAGAAGGTTTTAATGCCAACAAAATAAAAATATATCATGGTTTACGAAAATGATTGAAAAAAGGCATTTAAACAAGTAAAAGCAAAACATTAACAAATATTGTAATTTAGTTAGCCCTCAAGAAGCACTTTATGAGTGCTTTGTTTGCATGTTAAAATAAGCGCTTATTCTCAGCAGAAAATAGTCCTCCAAACCGGGAACACCCTATATAAAAATCAGGCATCCCATCAGCAGGTTTGAAGCGATTTGAGGTATGAATTCATACATAAAACCTGCTCCTTTTGGAGCACATTCTTTACTGGGTGGTTGCTTAGGCCAGATCGTCGGGAAACCTTTTCCAAAGATTTTAGAAAAGCTAAAAATATTATACAAATAAAACCATAAAGCGAATAAGAATTATAAACACTCAAAGTCTTACTTGTAACTATATCAAAGCTTAAACGAAACACCAAAAATACATTTCCCTACAATTGGTTGGATTTTTTTCCACTCGAATTGCAGTTGTAAGTGGGTAAAAAGAAAAAACAAAATTAAAGAACAAATTGCTTCATTTTTCTCTTTTAATCTCACACCTACGTTTGCTCAAATATTAAATTAAACTAGTTAGTCTAGCTTGAGCTTTCACACAGACAGGTTGTGCTATGGCTTGCATTTAATGTTGCCATTTTGTGATATTTTTTATAGAATGAAGAAATCTGTTACGAACCCGAAGAGGTATGCAGACTCCTATTTAATTTAATAAATTACCCCTAATTTTAAAAAATGAAAATAGAATTTCCGTCTTTAAAACACTTCTTAAACAACACATTCGGCAATATATAAATGAACTTTTTATATAATGTTATCGATTTAAATGATCTCAAATTAATTTATTTAACTTTTTGAAATACATATTTTTTTTTTGTTTTTCTTTTTTTCTGTATTCAACATATAATATAGAAAATAGAAAATATTATTATGCCAATTTGTCTCAACAATGCCTTTAAGGCGCTGAGACCAACAATTGTAAATGAATTAATTTGTAAATAATTTTGAAAAAAAAAACCAGTTAATAAAAACGATTTTATTTTCTTTTTAACAGATTTTAGAAGAATTTTCTACCAAAAAAGTATTACAATAGAATTCTCTTGGCAACATTGCTTACATTAATCTCCATTCTCACTTATACTACTAAAATATTTCAAGTTCTACGTTTTCCAATCTCTGGTCTATATTTTGTATTACATTATTGACTAAACTAGAAACCATAGACTAGAACAGGACCTTAACTAAAGACTAGATCAAAAACTAAACCACATACTAGACTGTAGACTAGACGAAAGTCCAAAGCTACTAGATCAATATGTTAAACAAAGACTAAACCATAGTCTGTACCCACGTTCTGTAACTTTAATGAGAACTTCTCGCATCGAAAAGAAGTGAAACAAAATATTCCATCGTTTCTCGAAAAGTGAGAAAAAACTGTGGCTGTAGCTCATGTCGAAAACTATTAAAAGAGATAACGTCGTTACGTTATAAATGTCATAACATTGCACTCGAAGCCGATGTGGCACTGCAGACGTTGAGAACGCCAGTAACACATATCGTTAACGGCGACCAAAATTTACTAAAATGCTATACCAAATAGTGTAAAGTGCGACTTTAATGTTTGTTGCTTGCAAACGAGCTTTGAAATCATTCGTATATTTTATAAAAATAATAAAAGCAAAATAATTAAACAATGAAAAAATGTGCCAAGAAAAATATTATTATAATTATTCTTTGCATTTTTAATTGTTTTTCAGTGTTAAAATTTTTTCTCGCCCCATTTTTATTCGTGAGTTTATTTGACAGTTCAAAGCGGGAACTTTTCTTACAAAAATGTTAAGGCCTTATGGCACTACATTTTTAATGCATTGTTCAAGTTTTGGTGAACAGTACAAATATAATGTAATAGAAAAATTTACCAAGTGCAAAGAGTTCAGCTGTATTAAGATAAATAGCAAACTGTCAACAATTTTAAAAAAGTTATCGAAATCGAAAAAATTATGTTATGTCAAAAAAAATGTAAAATTGTTCAACTTAAAATTGACATTTCAAGTTTGAAATATTAAAAGTATTGCTGAATTATCGGTTAAGTGGCAAATTCCGCTTTTTGTTTGTTTTGTTTTTTTGTTTCTTATAAACAAAAAGTTGACAACATTTAATAAAATAAACAAAATCATAACAAAAGAAAACTAAAAAAAAATTTTTTTTGTTTAAACTTTTTATAGTTTGTTCTTTCCAACATTTACTGTTTCTTTCTATCAATTCTATATCAATTCAATGAATAAAAAATGTAGTGTCATAAGGGCTTTACAGACACACTTTTGCTGTAAATTGGCGAGTAATTTTCTTACGTGACGGCTAGTACTCGCCAAAAAAGTTACAGACACAGTTTAGTGAGAAAAACAGCTGTTTGTTTCAATATATGACATTATTATTTCATTTCATACATTTCAATCGAAGAGTTTCCCAACGCGAGAGTTACAGAACATGGGCCGCTGTACCAAAAATTAGAACAGAAACAATGTGTAGACTAAGGCCTACACCCGATAATATACTGTAGATTATGGAACCACTAGTTAATGGCAAGCTTTCACTAATACCTTAAAAACTGGCCAAAGATTAAACAATAGAACTGCTACAATACCAGAGACGAGGACAGGGGCAAAACCAGAATCGGCTCAGCGAATAAAGGCCTAACGAACTAACGCCTAATTTTTCAAAATGAAAGAATGCCTAAACAAGAACGCCTAAGAAGAAAGTGAAAGAACGTCTAACTTTAAAAATGAAGGAAAGTCTAATTATAAAAATGAAAGAAAGTCTAAATTGTTAGGGTTTCTTTCATTATGAATTAACACCTAATGAAAGAAAACCTAACAACTGGAATTAAAAGGGAAAATCAATTGTTTTTATAATTTTAAAAACTAATAATTTTCCCTTTTACAGAATGTTTACAAGATAGTGTATGTATTTTGTAAAAGGGAAAATCAATTGCTTTTATAATTTTAAAAACTAATAATTTTCCCTTTTACAGAATGTTTACAAGATAGTGTATGCATTTTGTAAAAGGGAAATCCTCTTGCCAGAAATAATTTCGTAATCCATTTTTAATTATAATATAATTTTTAATGTCCAACACTTATGAATGACTTGCTCGTAGTGATAGAAGTTTAACGAATGACGACAACTGATAACAAATTGCAAAAACATTTGTCTAACCGTAAATACAACTGTTAGTTTTCAATGAATTCACGCATAATAGTAATAAAAATCACACTTTTAGCAAAATGAAAAATCGCCTAACATTAATGAAAGAAAGCCTAACAATCAAAAATGAATAAATATCTAATTAGGCGTTTTTTCATTTTTGATTGTTAGGCTTTCTTTCATTATGAAAAATCACCTAACAATTTTAATGAAGGAATGCCTAAAATATTAGACATTCTTTCATAATGAACAACCGCCTAATTCCTATATAATTTTTTGTTGCAATTTTTAGGCATTATTTCATTTTTTTTAGGCGTTAGTTCGTTAGGCCTTTATTCGCTGAGCCCCAGAATCAAATTTTTAGTGAAGGCAATAAATTATACTCTCTATTTAACTGTGACTAGACTGTGACTAGACTATAGTCTAGATATACTTTAGTAATAATAACAACTGTGATCAAAAAATGACATATTTTCTGTGATAATTTTTATACTTACATACATTTATTTTAATATTTTAAGTTTTGTGTTGTGCTGTCCACCTTTACAAAATACTGTGATATAATTTATAAATGATGTAAACTGACGAAAAATATTATTGTAAGTTAATTTGTCAAAAATTAAGATTATAATTATTGTTATTATTGACTACTTTTTACTTTGTATTTTTATAATGTTGCCAGATTTTAATAAAACCTCAATTCCTGAAGAAGTTGGAAAGAATACCAACGAAACGTCGGATTTTATTGAGAATGAAATAAATAAATCTTTTATTTACATTAAATTAATGACCTGGAAAGCCTGCATCAAGGAAACTATATAAACTATTTAGAGTAATCAAAAAAAGGTCGATCAACACTTATAATTATTACCTTTTTTTCGTTACGAACAATTTTCTCTGCATAAGCTCTTGTAAAGGTAAAATTAACATTCTTCAAAATTAAAAAATATCACTTATACGCCCAGTTAGGTTTTCTAAAACTAAAGCAAAGCTTAAACTAATAAGCAGGAAACCCGAAAATATGCTCGAGAAAAAGTGTTTTATGCACATCAAATATGCAGTACAAACTTTAAAATATGCCCCAGAAAACCAAAAATATTCAACAATTTAATAATATTTGCATTTAAAAAAATTAACAAGCCCAAAATTAGTTATAACCGGTAAAGGCCGTACATAAGAGTTCATACAGAGGAATTTTCAAGCAATTTGCACCCTATTTGGAACTGCTGCGTGGTCTGGGCTCAACGAAACAAAGTTTTTTATAAGTTTAAAAATTATATTAAAGTTTTTTGTACCAAATATTTGGCGTTATTATAGTCACTCTTGAAATTGCTATTATTGTTGACGTAAACGACATAAATACGACAAACTTTCTATGTGTTTTACATAAATTATCATTGTCAAGATACCGACAAACATTTCAAACGGCAACGACTTCAAAAAGCGAACATGACAACTATTTTCGTAATGACTATTTAGATATTTGTGAGATTTTTTGTCTTGAAGGGATTTCAGGGGCGGTCGCCAAATTTTATATTTTTATAAACGTTTTTAAAAGAAAGTTAAAAGCTATTTACGAAGGTTTAAATAATCAAACAACCAGCCAAACGGACGGATGGACATCGTCAGATCACTTTAGAAAGTGATTCTGAGTCGTTCGGTATACTAGAAAATGGCATACCCAACGTGTTGCTTCAATTTCTGCATCTATATATAATATTCTTCATTGAATGAAAAAATATGCACTAACAAATCGATGCAAAAATTCATAAAAGCTCTTAAACCGATAACTGTATAATTTCAGCCTTTAATGGGCCGCACGAGGAAAAACCTGCAATTGTATATTTACGGTTTCCGTGCTAATAAGAATAAATATATAAAAAGAGCTGAAATCTTTTTCTTAAAAGTTTTAAAGTTCTTTAATAAGTGTTTCATTTGAATGTCTAATAAAAACGCACGACGTTAATTGTAAATAAATCAAAAATTTTTCAGAAAATTATCTATGACAATTTTATGTGAAACAATATAGCGACCAAATGCTCGCAACGGCTTCGGTGGCATACCTTTATTCGATAGTCCATATTTTCAATGACTCTGAGACATTATTGAGGTTGGGTTCAATATCGTTAATGTGCCGAATTATCTCATCCTTTAGCCCTTGAATTGTTTTTGGCCTACACTTTTTCTTTTAAATATCCCCAAGTAAAGAAGTTCAACGGTGTCAAATCACAAGATCGGGACGGCCAATTAACATCGCCACGAAGTGAGATAACAGGACCATTGAATTTCTCGCACTTAAGAGCCATTGCTATCGTTCAGATCCATATCCCCAATTTCTGGCCACAATATGTTCGTTATCATCTCGCGATTGTTGGTCACGACGACGAGTCGAGTGCGAACAACAGCAATGTTTTCCGCAGAGCGAACTGGGCGAGCATGCACAGGTGTATTCATATTTTCTACAGACACCCAGTTTACTGAAATTTAAGCACAATTCTTCCAATTGTGAACACATTTTGTCGATTATGCTGACCAAAAAAAATCACAAAGTGCACAAAATGTATTTTGATTTGAACGCCCATTTTCGTAAAAGGTTCATTAAGGTCATCTTGCATTATGGTTGGACCACCCTTTATATAAATATTTATTTAATATAATAAGTACACTGAAAGAATTTTCTTCAGAATACCAATGAATTTTGACATAAATCCTATGAAAAATTGAATTTTTTTTCATTTTTAATCAAAGTTGTTCTTATTCAACTTTTTTTTTTAACCAGAGTCGCTGGCGGGAATCGATCCCGCACCTCGGCGCTGATAGACGTTTTTTTGTTATTTTTTTTTTTTTAATCAAATTTGTTCGTATTGAACTTTTTTTTTTACCAGAGTCGCTGGCGGGAATCGACTAGCTCACTACCAGCTAGCCTACAGGTGCAGTGTAGTTTTTTAATAAAAAAACTATGTTTTTTGCCATTGCTCAATTAAGAGCGTAAATATGAGATTATATTGTAATAACATTAAAACAATAACAACGTTGATTTTTATTGCTAACGCATAATAAAAAAAGACCACATAAAGAGAGAACAAGCTTTTTCGTATACATCATTTGGTTGACAACAGTTTAAAATAAGGGTGTGATTTTTTTTAAAGAAGAACATTTATTTGCTCATTACTTAGTACATCTAAATGTATTTAGGTATGTACATATTAAAGAAAACTAAAAACATACGTATTTATGGATTGAAAGTTTTTGTTTCATTACTATAATGACCTTTTTCATTGTCATAATGAAAATTTAAATTAATGAAGGCATGTTTATTGAGACTATACAGTTATTTGAAATGGCATATTAAATTAGATGTATAAAATAATAATTTCTTCTTACATTTTTTAATTAACAATTAAACATATTTTTAAGGAAACTATAATTTTGTATTAGTTTATGAATATAGTTGTGTTTGTATATTGTTTTTTATGTTCCCAATTAAAATTTTTGGCTTAACCTGGACACACTTTAGTTTTCATTTAACCAATGAAAATTTTTAACGTAATTACGAAATCCAATGAATCGATTTTAACGAAAATACTTCATTATAACTACGAAATTCCATTTGGACAATGAAAATTTTCATTTAACCAGTGAAAGTTTTTTTATGAAATCGATTCATTAAATATATGAAGCATTTTTCTTTCAGTATATGTATCTTAAAAATTATTTATCTATAAACTGGTCATATTATTCTTAAAAAACACACATTATTTTCAAGAAAGAAATACAGACACAAAACAACATTTGCGCTTAAAAGTATTACATAAATATTTTATTATAAATTGTATTAGCAAAAAACCCCTAAACTCTTTGTTTAGTCTTACACGAAAGCAAGAAAAAATAAATAAACAATTTTAAACAACATTTTAATACTATTACTTAAACTCATCTTTGAAACTAAAAAGCCAT
This sequence comes from Pollenia griseotomentosa, assembly GCA_963931875.1. Lineage (NCBI taxonomy): Eukaryota > Metazoa > Arthropoda > Insecta > Diptera > Polleniidae > Pollenia > Pollenia griseotomentosa. The sequence continues at coordinate 5,416,802 of OZ007562.1, read as the reverse complement.
AATAAAAAACAAAGAAAAAAAAAATAATCAAATCAAATGGAAAAATACAAAATCATATAAAAAATTTAATACAATTTTTTAACCCACCATATGGCCTGAAGGCCATATAAGCTCTATTTAACAAAAATTGTAAAATCAAATTTTTGAAAAAACAACTTTTGATTTAAAAAACAATTTTTTGAATGTGTAAGCAAAATTTCCAGTGTAAAAACTAATCTTGAGTTATAATATAGAAATTATAAACTTTGGTTTTTCAGCCCCCACAGCCAAATATAATTATAATCATGACATAAAAAACCACCTTCGTGTTTACTCAAAACACTCATCTTAATACAATATAGAGACTTTCAATCCTTGAACAAATTTTCCCTAACACTACAACAAAAATTTTTACGCTCCATCATCCATCCCTGTTCTTTTGTTAGTTGTCTTGTGGTGGATTTGTATTAAAACAATCTCTGTTTTCTTCTTTTTTTTTAAGGTGGAGTGGAAAAAAGTACGTGTAAGTGATGAAGAGTTGTAAGAGAAAAAACGTGTTTAAATAATACCATTTTAGCATATTTGTTTTTCATGCTCAGTACGCATTAAAATGTGGAATAGGAAAATAGAAAAGTCATAAAACATGCTTGTTTTTCAAGTACTTTTCTGTCAAAGTAAAATAATTTTTTTATAGCAAAAAAAGAAAATGTTTTGCAGAAATGGTTTTGCAACAAGTAATTTTCCTTTTTCATAAAAAGATACTTTTTCATAAAGAGGTACATCTTCATTAAATGATACTTTTTCATAAAGATGTACTTCTTCATAAAAAGGTCCTTTTTATAAAGAGGTACTTCTTCATAAAAAGGAACTTTTTCATAAAAAGGTACTTTTTCATAAAAAGATAATTCTTTATACGGATGTACTTTTTCATTAAAAGTTACTTTTTCATAAAAAGGAACTTTTTCATAAAAAGGTCCTTTTTCATAAAATGGTTCTTTTCATAAAATGGTCCTTTTTCATAAAAAGGTCCTTATTCATAAAATGGTACTTGTTCATAATAAGGTATTTCTTCATAAAAAGGTACTTTTTCATACAAAGGTACTTCTGCATATAAAGGTACTTTTTTATAAAAAGATACTTTTTCATTAAAAGGTACTTTTCATAAAAAAAACTACTTCTATATAAAAAGGTACTCTTTCATAAAAAGGACTTATTCATAAAAAGGTACTTTTTATAAAAAGATTATTTTTCATAAAAAGGTAAAAAGCGTTTGTGCTAATGTTTGTAACAGCTTTTAGTATACCGAGCGACCAAGAATCACTTTTATAATCGATCTTACGAAGTCCGTCCGTCCCTCTAGTGGGTTTATCGGCTATCTTGGAGATAATTTTGTAAAATTTTTCACATAGGATCCAATTTTCACAAGGACCAAGCCTATTTAAAATTGGCAGAATCTCTCCATAATTGCACATAGCCTCAATACTAGCTTCTTTCTGGAATAAACTCTTTGTACCGGTAAACCCTCTTATAATGTTAGTATTTAGATTAAAATTGGTCTAATATTGCAATCTGAATTATTCATCATTAAATACCACTCCTAAAAATAGCCCAACAATAAGTTCCATAAAAAATCCCTTCCAACAATCACTTAAAAGCAAACAAATCTCATATAGATGAAGATATATAAATAATTTTTACTGCTTCTTAAACAACGTAAACATTAGCATAGAAAATTTCTTTATCAAACATTCACTTTAAATGGTTTAACAAGCAGTTGAGTAGGTGAGTTGTAAAACTCGTTCGTTACAAAATTAAAAATACGAGATTACAAATGATTCTAACAGTTCTTTTGGCGCTTTATCAGAAGAAATATACTAATTGTATCAATGCATGTTCTTTTCCATGATTTTCCAGAGACATGCATTGATATAATCAGTATATTTCTTCTTATAAAGCGCCAAAAAAAAATGTCATAATCAATCGTCATCTCGTATTTTTAATTTTGTAACAAACAAATTTTGCAACTAACCTACTCAGTTAGAAAAACGTTGTTATTAAATTTAGTTTTTTTAAGTACGTTCTTCATAATGTATTCTAATTTAAAAGTTCTTTTTATATTTACCTTTACACATTGTCACATTGTTAATTTAAATTTATTTTTATTGCTTTAATACCTCCAGAAAACAAATTTCCCATAAATATTAAAAAGCTGCTGTCATGAGCATCGTAAATCCTCGCATATCGTTTTTTGTGTTATTGAATACTTAAGTATCTTAACCTGATAATGACAAAAGTGGAAGTTGAAAAAATGTCAGCTGACATTTTTTATTTAATATTTATAGCAATTTCTTTTTTGTTAATTCTGTTCCCCCAGCCATCTGAACTTCTAGTTTTTTTCAGGTAATATATTTACATGTGTAAAGCATATAAAGAGTGTTTTTTTAGACGCAAAGAACTTCCGATAGGAATAACTGTAAAACTAGCTGTCATACTAGTTTATTGTGTTTGACTTATTTTTTCAGTGCACATAACAAGTCGTACTCTGTTCGCCAAATTTTAATATTCACCCAAATCGAGACCGTAAGTACAAAAGAAGCCATTGTACTCTGAAGACATGAATGTGAAAGAGAACTCGACTTTATTGATCCAACGCCGTTCTCATTTCTCGAGTTCTGCCCATCCACTAATTAGAAAATTTCGAGGAACGAACATGGCCTATATCCATAAAAGATGCAAGAATGACACCCCAGCGGACCATTAATTGCGTTGTGTGCTCGGTGAATGGGCTGAGAATCAACTGGAAGTTGAACCAGATTTTTGTCGTCCAAAAATCTTTAGCGATGAGGCTCATTTCTGGCTAAAATCCTTATCCGGTGCCAACATTACGGTAAATGGCGAACGCTGCAGGCAAATGATTCGTAATTTTTTTATTCCTCATATTATTGCAAGTCATTTGGAGGAGAAATTGTTCCAACAAGACAGCGCAATATGCCATAAAGAGCGTGAAACTATTTCTTAGTAGAACCTTACGTTTGGTGACCGAATTATATCAAGGGAGCTGTGAATTGGCCACTTCGTTCGTGTGATTTAACACCTTTGGTCTACTTTCTGTTGGGTTATATAAACCTCTGGTCTATGACAATTAAATGGCCAATATTCGACGCACTTTTGACTAAATAAGACTGGGTATGTTCGAAAGAGGACAACATTTTATCGACAGGATGGCGTTCACAAGGTGCATTCGCGGCCATATGCCAGAATTTATTTTAAACATTAAATGCTATAAAATTTTAAAGCTAATACAGCCAAAATTTTGGTCATTACAATTAATTTGTTATGTTTTATTTTTTAAAATAGTTCTATGCGCCTAAAAAACACACCCTATTTGCTTCTCGTGATGATACAGATGTTAAATACAAATAAGGTTTTTTTTGAGAATCATAATTCTCATCTTAATCCTCGTTAGGGCCATTGACTTTAAATCAACATATTTTCAGCATAAAATCATAACAAAACAAACGATGTTTGTTTGTGCCTGTGCGATGTTGTTGTAGCTGCTTGTGTTTTTGCAGCAATAAAAAACGCAACCATCAGAAACCGGAAATAAACCCAAGGAAACATAAAATTTGTTTACCTCTGATGCCATCCAACCAACAACCATCTCGTAAAGTAACATTTTTTTAAGTGTATATAACAATTTTATAACACATACCGTCATTACTTGAAGTACACACACATACACACGCTCTCTCTCCCTTTTTCACAAATATATGTATAAGTGTTAGTGTGTGAAACATTTATTTGTTAAACTCCCTTTGGCTAACGAAAAAAGAATCTTGTTTTGTTCTTTTGTTAAGACTTTAAATGTGTTGGGTGAAATCCCTTAAAAAAATGTTTTAGGAATTTTGGTTTGTTGTTGAACTTTTAACTTTAAAAAAATTTAAAACAAGCAGCTGGAATTTGTACTTGTTCTTAGTGCTAACCAGTAGTAAAGGTTACATGTGGTTATCATCACAATGGATGTTGTTTGTTACCTTCGGTAAAAGCTTTTAAGCTTAGATGTCAGTTTTGAAATATGAATTTCGAAACACGGACATATTTTACTTCTACAGGCTTTTGATATTTGAGATGTTTTCACTTTTGTACAAAAGAAAATTCCCACGGTTTGTTGTAACTTTAGCAAACATATTGAATTGAATTCATACGCAAATTATTTTATACTTTTTTTAATGTAACAAACTTTTTTTGAAATATTTTTCTTTTTTTCATCATTAAATGCCATTTTTTTTACTTTTTTTCCTTCTTCAGTTCTCTTGGAATTTTTACATTTATTTTAAAAATGTATAAAGTTTTTTTAGCATAAAACGCCGCGACTTATATATTCATATTTATTTTAAAGGATAGACATTCATATAATAATAAAAAAAGAATAATAAAGCAACAGAAAAATCTTTTGAACTGTAGAAAAAAACCAGTTAGAGTGCTTTATACGGCTGTACCGAATCTTTAATACCCTACACCGACAGTTAAAATATTTCAGGAATGGGGATCGATAAATTATTAAACAGGCTTTAAAAAATTCAAATTGATTACGGCTTAGACCTATTTTAATTATTTAAAAACAATAAAAAAGTTTTTTGCTTTAATTTTTTATTATATAAAATTTTATTTAAGTAAAATCTCATGATACATAACAGTTTAAGGCCCGTTTTAACAACTTACCGATAGCTAGAGGTAGGATTTTTAAAAGTGTTCCATTATTACAACTTTAATTTAACCTACCAGGTAGAATGAACCTCAACTTACTTTATCGCTCACTTTAGGTTAAAGTAAAGTTTTAATAATGGAACACTTTTTATAAGGCCGGTTAAAGTCTACTTTAAGCTTCTGTAAGTTGTGAAAACGGGCCTAAGACATACAAACAAATTTTCAGGAGGGGAATTTATATTGGACCCATGGTAATCATAGATCTATCATCACAAAGTGATTGCCGGTATTAAATACCTAAAATAGACCACTTTTAAATACAGTAGTAAAATTTGTTTTAGCGTTTTATACTTTTTAAAGACTTTTTTGAGAAGGTTGCCTTATATGAGAACTATGGTAAATTATGGACCGATTATCACAAAAATGCAAGGTGTTATTTCTGTCCTGATAACGCTTTATTACACCAAATTTTACCACAATATCCATAAAACCCTAGACAAAAGTATCGATATATAAATAGCAAAAGGCAAAACGTTAAAGAACACTTTCGTCCTCTGTTTGTCATCGATTTAAACAAAAAATACAATACATAAAAGGTATTATCTTACAGAAGCACTTGATATACAATTTATTCAAATCTGAGGGGGTAAAAAGGGAAAACGGGTGAATTCGGTTACCCAATATCTGCAAAACTAAAAGTTAAACAAAAAAATAATTTAGATACTTATCATTGTAAATTAGAATAACAAGCGGAGAGGTGTCTGGTACGATTTTGAAATTCGGCCCTTTTTGGAAAAGTAAACGGGTAAAACCTGTATTTTGGATTTTTTTTTTGTGCCACCTCATCTATGAATCTTTTTATCCAAACATAGAAATAAAGATTATACAAAATTCAAAAGTTATCTTTAACAAACAAATATAAATTTGGCGCCTTTTCGAAAGTGAACGGACCTATTTTTGGTACTTTTTTACAAAACATTTTTCTCCATTCATCGACATATACGGACTTAATTATGGGCTTCCACTACATTATTGACATTTTTGATACATCAATGGGGTGAGAAAAGTACCAAAAAGGGAAACACGGGAAATTAAATTTCTTTATTTTACTTTTACATACTGCACGTGGTAATTTTTGAATTTTCTTAAATAGTGAAAAGTGTTGGTACTTTTTCGTTCTTCAACTAAGGGAGGGAAATTTTTGGTACATTTTGCATTTTTGTTCATTTTGGACTCTGAAGCATAAAATTGAATCTGTAAGGGGGAGCTTTTTTGGTACTTTTTTGTTTTTTAGGTGATATTTTTGAATTTTTATCAGTAATGAACCTAAAACATAAAATGCAACATGCAGAGCCCAGACTGAATGGAAAACTATAGGCGGAGAATTTTTTGATTTTCCTTTGGCACTTTCTGCTTTTTTATATTATTGAAAAATAAAATAAAACATATATGAACTTAAGTGGAAGAAAACATATGTACCGGAGGTTGGTCCCTCTCCAAATCGATCCACTAAGACAAAAAAAACAAATACTCGAAACATCTAAATTCATATATACTTATATGAACATTGTTTTCATATATGCAAAAAATTATGGTAAAATTTTGAACCACTGGGCAGCCAATAGCTTAATTGATATCCCTGGGTAGACTTTATATGGGACATATGAACATTTATGGATCGATCTTTACGTAATTTGCCACGGTGATTCAAGTCCTATAAAACTGTGACACATTATTTTATTAGAATCGCGTTATTCGTTACGGGCTTAGGCATACTAAATTGTTCTCCGAGATTAGACTTGATATGGGGCCTTTGGCAAATCAACGATGGACCGATCTTCACAAAGTTTAGTAAAATGATTTCTAGCTATATATGGCCTTTTGGTTACTATTTTTAAGTTAAAATGAAAACGCCTTATTTTGTGATCAATTCAATTACTTATAAATTTATTCTAATATAAAAACTAAGATTACTTTGTAATTTTTAGGAAAAACGTGTATGCTTATTCGAAGCAACGTTAATAATAAGCTTTGTCATCGCACGAGTTTAGAGATGCCAGAAAAACGTTTTCTTTTGCAAGAGGGTAAAGTTGCCACAGCTATATATAACGAATTTTTGTTAGTTTTTGTCACAAAAGTATAAATTTTTTGGGTTGATGGTTCCACATTTGGAATTATAACTTTGATCTTACTTAACGGATTTTACTGTATTTCAATCCCAAACTGCTTAGGAGAACAAGAAGCAATTTGACACCAACATTGTTCTTTTCCTTTGAGTTTTTCGAAAGTGAGAGTGCTTTAAAGCGACGGCTTAGAATTACGTAAGGACCCAGAATATATATACTTTATGTGGTCTTAGATGAATATTAAAGAAGTTTCACACGGAATAACAAACTTAGTATACACTCCTTCATTACTAGTGGTAGAGGGTGTACAAATACACATTAAACCATAAAATTGAAAATAATGACGGAAATAAATTCAAATGTTAAACGAGTAAAGGTCTAAGGAAAATGTAAAACACACTTTCTGGAAATGGCAAGAAGAGTTTACATTCATAAATAATAAAAATATTTAAAGCTTGTGATGCTTAACCAAATACAAAATGGTAAAAGATTTTACAAAACATATTTTGCAATAATATTTAAAATAAAATTAAAACCAGAATCAGCGAAAAATTTTGCAAGTAACAATATTCATTGAAACATTTTCTAAAAATTATTTCAATTACATTAAAACATTTTTCATTTTTATTCAAGTTTAACGAAGAGTTTTCATTGAAAATTTAGTTTCATCTCAAAACCTTATAGCAAATTTCAAATTCATCAAAACATTTTTAATGAAATTCAGTTTCATTGAAAAGTTTTTTATGAAAATTAAATTTTATAAAGAGTTTTTTAATGAAAATTCGGACTCATTGACTTATTTTCTATGGAAGTTTAGTTTAATCAAGAAAGTTTTTTATTAAAATTTAGTTCCATCGAAAACTTTTTATTTGAAAATCAATTTCATCGAAAAGTTTTCTATGCAAGTTCCGTTTTATCATTGCTTGTTTTTTTATAAAATTTTCGGTTCATCGAATAATTCTTCTATGAAAGTTGAGTTTTACCAAAAAATTTTTATATAAATTTATTTTTATTAAAATTTTTTTCAGCTTCATCAAAAAAAGTTTATCGAAAATTCGAAAATAACGATTCATCTAATAATTTTCAATGGAAATCCGTTTTCATTGAAGACTTTTCTATTAAAAAAGTGTTTTCTATTCTTTTTTTTTTTTTTTTTTTGTTATTTTATTTATTTAGTTGTTGCTGTTAAAAATTCTTCTCCATATTCCGAAAGTTAAACATTTGTTTCTTTTTTATTTCAATTTAATGCTGCTTGCCGTCCAATAGAAATTTTGTTTATTAGAATTCCTTTTTTCTAAATTAAATATCTATTATAAACTTTTGAAATTTACTTTAAAATGTTTCATTTTCCACTACTTGGCTTGAAATCTTTTCTAGCTGAAATTTTCTTTTCATTTCGAGTTTATTTCACATACAAAATTAATCGATTTTCTTTCGTAAATGTCTTAACGATTTTAATTTCTTTCTAATTTGTTTTGTTTGAAGAGTTTTCAAATAGTTTTTCGTTCGTTAAGCAGAGTTCTTAGTTTTCCAATAGCAGCAGTAAGTGAGACTTAATACAGAGAAAATCAACTAAATTTTAGTTTAACTTTTAGTTTGACTTTGAAGTTTTATAGAAAATAAAATATAAAAAACAAAAACAAAAGGCAACAACTAACAACAACGAGCAAAGTTAAACAAAAGAATTAAAATGTTACATTCAGTATTGAGGAAAAAAGTTTGAAGTTGCTTAAAGAGATACTGCTGATGCGAAGTGAAGTTGTTGCTATCTAGTGTTGGCTTATACTTTTTTTGCTTTATTTCCAGCAAACACAACAAATACAATTACAAAACATAGAGCTGTGTAAAAATACCACCTACTTTTTCAGAAATTTTCTCTGGCAGGGATGTGCCACTAACACTAGTGTGTTCTCAAGTGTTTAGGGATTCTTAAACTTTTCCTCAAACAAATTTTATTAACTAAATAGAATTCAAGGATTTGTGCTATGTTTTAAGAATCTCTGCCTTTTCCGGTTGTAAAATTGTACATATTTGTATTTCCATTAAAACAGTGTATATAAAATTTGAGCACTTTAAAGAGAAAATATAGTTCTCCCTACCCACACATTGTTCTAAAGACACTTCAGTTTAATTGAAAATAGAAAATTGTTGTAAAAAAACAACGCCAAACTCTTATCAAATTTGCAAAGTAATTCGTCAACTAGGAATTAAACCCTTAAATATTTTTTTCTAGTGCTTGAAACTGAAAAGTTTTAATGGAAATTCTAAAATAAGTATTTAAAATTTTAATGGTTTACTTAAGTTTATGAGCTTAAAAATTATTTAACTAAAAAATTAACAGAGGAACAAAGCTTAAAGAAAAAACGATAGTGAGCTAGTTCTTAAACAAGAACGGCTAAAAAGCAGTTCTAATTAAAGTAAGTCTTAATTTAAAATTTTCCATTAAACACGTTATTGAAAATTTTTTAGATTTAGTTCAAATTTTTCTAACAACAGAAGTTTTTTTCAAAACCTTTTCTATGAATCTAACCTCTCAAGAATTATCGAAAAGGTTGTTTTTTAGAGATAAGGTTTCATTAAAAACTTTTTCTATAAAATAATTTTTATCGAAAACGTTTTCTAAGGAAATACATTTTATCACAAACGTTTTCTATAAAAATAAGTTTTAATTGTAAAAGTTTTCTATGAGCGATCAACAATAAATTTCAGTGCTTTTATCAAGAATAAAAATCGGGAATTAAGCACGAATAACAAAATCTTTTAAAATCTTTTGAATTAGTTTTATTGAAAACTTTTTTTATAAAAAATGTTTTTAAAAAACCTTTTTTATAAAAAATGTTTTTAAAAACCTTTTTATAAGAAAATGTTTTTAGAATACGTATTTTATAAAAAATGTTTTTAGAAAACTTTTTCTGTAAACACAATTTTATGGAAAACGGTTTCTTGAAAAATAACTTTTAATCAAAAACGTTGCTATAAGACGCTTAACGTTTTGTATGCAAAATGTTTTTAGAAAACGTTTTCTAAAAAAATGTTTTAAAAAAACGTTTTCTATAAAAAAAGGGTTTAAAAAAAACGTTTATTATAAAAAGTTTTGTTCAACACGTTTTTTACAAAAAGTTTTATTTAATACTTTCTATAAAAAATGTTTTAGAAAACGATTTTTACAAAAATATTTTCTATAAAAATCTTTTTAGAAAATGTTTTATAAAACGTTTTCTATAAAAAATGTTTTTATAAAACGATTTCTATAAAAGATGTTTTAGAAAATGTTTTTTATAAAATATATGTATGTTTTTAGAAAACGTTTTATATAAAAAATGTTATTAGAAAACGTTTCCTATAAAAAAAGTTTTCTATGCAAAATGTTTTTAAAAACGTTTTCTAAAAAAAATGTTTTAAAAACACGTTTTCTATAAAAAAATAGTTTCAAAAAAACGTTTTCTAAAAAAGTTTAATTCAAAACGTTTTCTACAAAAAGTCTTATTCAAAATGTTTTTTACAAGAAGTTATAATCTTTTTATAAAACGTTTTCTATAAAAATATTTTTTGAAAACGTTTTCTATCAAAAATATCTTAAGAAAATATTTTATAAAACGTTTTCTATAAAAAATGTTTTTACAAAAAGATTTCTATTAAAGATGTTTTAGAAAACGTTTTCTATTAAATATGTTTTTAGAAAACGTTTTATATAAAAAATGTTTTTAGAAAACGTTTCCTATAAAAAAGTTTTTAGAAAACGTTTTCTATAAAAAATGTTTTTAGAAAACGTTTTCTATGCAAAATGTTTTTAAAAAATGGTTTCTAAAAAAAATGTTTTAAAAGCACGTTTTCAAAAAAAAAATAGTTTTAAAAAAACGTTTTTTATAAAAAGTTTTATTCACAACGTTTTTTACAAAAAGTTTTCTTTAAAACGTTTTCTAATAAAAGTTTAATTCAAAACGTTTTCTACAAAAAGTCTTATTTAAAATGTTTTTTTACAAGAAGTTTTAATCACAACGTTTTTTACAAAAAGTTTTATTCAATTTTATGCAAACAAGTTTCATCGAAAACGTTAAAAGTTTCCTTAAAAACATTTTCTATGAAAATTACAATGTATTATATGAAAACAAGTTTCATCGAAAACGTTTGCTAAAAAAAACGATTTAATTACAAAAAAGTTTGAGTTTATTTTTTATAAAAACAAGTTTAACCAAAACATTTTCTATGAAACCATATGAAAACAAGGTTCAATACAAAAAAGTTTTGTTCAACGATTTCTATAAAAACAAGATTCATAGAAAATATTTTCTATGAAAAAAGTGAAATCGAAAACGTTTCTAAAAAAGTTTCTCTATGACAAGATGTTTAATATGTATCATAAGTGCCTTAAAAAAAATATAAATAAATTGCATTGCCTTTATAACTCTCATTCTATTAAAAAATAAATATTGCTTAATAAGACATTAATTTAAACATGTTCCATGTGCTGACACACATTTTTTCTTCTCAAAAACAAAACAAAAAAATCGTTTATGAATGTTTTATAACCTCATGAATTTTAATGATACCATTAAACGGATTTTTTTTTAAGAATTTCTCAACAATATTTCTAAGAAATATTTTTGAACGATATTATAAACATTGTTTTTAAAATGAATTGTTTTTTTAAGTCTATTTTAATACCTAACAGATTTACCTAAAGCACAAACTTTGTTTTTCTAAAACAAATAAATCAATTTAATAAGAAAAAAACATGAAAAAACCAAAGATTTTATTAAAAATTCTCTGGGTATTTTTTAAAAGCTTCTTACAGCAACTGTTTTAATTTAGTTTAAAAGCTCGCATTATTCAACTTTTTCTTTTGTTGAAAAAAATAATTTCAACAAACTTTTCTTTAGCGTAAATATTAAATGTCAATTCAGAAGAAAAAAAAGGAGCTAGAAAAAAACTTTTCTATGAAAATTAAATGGTCGAGAACACAATTAAGCAGCAAGTTACTGACTTCCTGCTCAGCCAAGCAAAGTAATACACTGCCAGTCTATACTTAAGTAATACCTCTGCCGTATAATAGTCAAAGCTACATCCTTTTTGAGAAACTAAATACTGTCAAATTAAATTGAGGAGGTACCCAGTAGTTTTAGGAGTAAATATAATTGTTTCACTTTTTTATTATTTTTTGTTTTAACCCTTTGACTGTCCAATGTATCACATATGATGCACAAGTGTGATGATTGATACGCTTGCGCATCGTATGTGATACACACTTTGTCTTATTTCCTTTAACAAAGCTGTGTATGAACTTATGAAAAGTAAAGTTATTTAACGCTCTCGGCGTGTAGACAATGTTTTTTTTTCATACAAGACCTGAATATTTGTATGGGAGAACACTGCAAATGTCCAGGATAAAAATATATTTTTTTTGTTTTGCAAAGAAAATAAACTTTATTCATGTTGAAAAACGTTCAAAATATAACAAAAAAATAATAATAAAACTAAAACTTAAGATAATTTCATTATATACATAGTTATAAACGAACTAAGGAAAGTTAATTTCTATGCATAGATTCATGAATTTTATTAAAAATGGCATGAATCTTATGCGATGCATAGAACGCTTCAATAATAAATAGTTGAAATATTGGTCCGTGTATCATATGTGATGCATGTAATTTTACTAGATTATGTTTGTGGACGTACGCTTTAAAAAATTTTTTGTTTGGGGACAGTCAAAGGGTTAAAACTAGTAGTTTATAAAACTACACAACTTTTATTCATCCTATCGCAGCTGAACTGGAAATAGGTAAAGTAAACAGTTTTTAATCAAGTAAATTTTTCTTCTGCTTGATGCAAGTTTTAAAAGTCTTTAAATACCTGGAATTTCAATTCTCTTTTTTTTTCTCTTTGTAATATCAAAAAAATTTAATGGAGTCAATCACATATTACCTAAGAAGGTATAAGTACCCAAGAGACAAGCGAGATTAAACATATTTGTACTTCTGAACGTTCCCTCGTATAGCAACTTAAAAGAGAATGATTAAAATTTTGCTTTACCTAGAATTCAATTAAATAATTAATAATCGCGACAAATGGTAGGGGTCAGTGATCGGCAGGGGTTCAGCTTGCCAAGAAAAGTTATCGGTCAACAATTAAGTAATATGTGTCCCAGCGTTTCTCTGCGTCAACTTTAGGAATCTAGATGTATCGATTTAAAGTTGGTAAGAATCGTATAGGGGAAATTGTATTTTTTTGTGTGTTTTTTTGTGCATTTTTACCGTCCAAATATTCGATTATCACAAAGTGATGCTTACCAAAGTGTTTAAGCTCATTGCTACCTACAACAGAGTCAATAAAACGTTGTTGTTGCATTCTGTTAATTTTGTGGGACTTATTTCATTTTCATTTTAATGGCGCCTGCATTCAGATGTCTCACTAGTCCTAAACAAGAAATTTATTGTCTCTTCATTATTTGGGAACTAGTAAAGAATTCAGATCATAGGCTAGTCTTTTTCTCTCTCTCTCTCTCTTTGATGCATATCCTTAATGGGATGTAAGCAAATGAAAAACGTTTTTCCGTTTGCTGCCAGTCGGACCAGAGGCCTAATTCTGACAGTCGTGATCGAGTACTTTCTCGATTCGAAAGCAATTTTATTTCTAATTCTTTCAGTCGATACTGAACGAATCGAAATTATTTTTTCAGTATTGTGAAACTCAAATTTATGCCTTACATCAGTGAAAAAATAATTTCGTTCGAAATAATAGATATTAAAAAATTAAATACTGCCAGAATCAGGCCCCAGTTCTCCAATTGACGGAATTGATTGAGTAGCCAGCTTTCTACTTTAAACTAACTAACTAGACTATCCTTTTGTAGTCTATGATATATAAATTAACTTCTTTCTAAGAAATTTTACTAAACTTCAATGCTGCTGGGTATATTCACTATATTATAGGTATGTGTGTGTGTGTATAAGTGTGAAATAGAGTATTTTGTAAATTTCAAGTAGCAAGCAAAGACATTCGTTTAGCCTCATAGACATCTATATTTGCACAGCAGTATTTATGATGAGTGGATTTCAAAGTTACACCGAAAAGGAAGGCACAATATTAAATGGTTTTTAATTTAAACGCTACTTAAAATTTTTTATGTAACCCCTCTTAGTTTCTTTTACACAAGGGAGACTAGGTTCAAATATTTTAAATAGAACAATTTGTTTTATACCGACCTTGTCTTCTAGACCTTTAAATAATATTTCATCGTCATCGTCATCATTATCGTCATCTTTTTTCCAACAGTAGCGTTGATATTTTGTATTATTTTATTTTCTTCAAGCACAAACTTTTTCAATAACCAGCTGACAGATGGTTGGTTTACGTTGTTGACACAGAGATTTTTGCAAAAATTATTAGACTGGAAATAATATCATTTTGATAATTAACTGTGCTTTCAATCTTTCTCACTTATTCTTTGTCTTAAACATTAGCTTTTTTGTATTACGCTAAAAAATAATGGGGTGTTTAAAACTAAAATTTACAGGGAGCTTAATTTTTAGAAAATATAAAAATTTGTTTAATTGAAAAGGTCATTAAAATGAAGAAATTGTTAATAAAAAGCTCAAAAAAAAAAAAGCTATTGTGAGCAAGTTTTAAGATAATATAACATTAAATAATTTTTAAAAGATTTTAGTAGGAAAATTGATTTAAAAAAAAATAAATATAACTAATTCAGCTAACTGAATGGCAAAAAATTATTGTTTTGCGAAAATATTTGTTAAAATAAAACTAAAAACTATAATGTTGGCTCTAAGTACAAGAGAATGTTAATAAAACTTCGAAAAGAATTCATTTAAAATTATAAAAAGTAAAAGTTTTTACTTTGGTTTTTCATTATTTTTTTTAATTCAGCAAGTTAATAAATATTCCTTAATAATTTCCTTGAAATTGGGTAAATAAAGATATTTTTGTATAATTCAGAAAGGTAAATCAGTTAAATTCCTTATACATATATTCTGTTAAAATTATATAAATAAAAATATTGCATACAATTCAGCTAGGCTACGGCTACAATTCTCTTAAATTAATTTTTTTTTTTTTAACTGTGTTATTATGGCAAGAATTATGTTATTAAACAAGATTTATTCAAAGATAATACAGATAGAAATACAAGCTTTTTAAAAATAATTCATTGAAATTTTTTCAAAATAGATTTTTTTTTTTTGGTAATGTGGCAAGAATTATGCAATTCAGCTAGCTGAAAATATTTCAGATAGTTCATATGAGACTTTTTAAGAATTCGATTGAAACTTTGTAAAAATACAATCGTTAATGAATTTATAAAAACAGTTTAATAGTACATACATAAATATACAAGTTTTTTTAAAAAGTTTACCTAGCTGGGTTGTGCTTTAAATTGCTGAAAATGCAAATTTTTAAGATTCTGGCTGACTTCCAATAATACAAAGTTCGTACACAATTTTACTACTGTATTTCAACCATGTTCACTTACAAAGTACCGAAACAATGCAACTATGTATATTGTTTATTATAACGTTTTGAAATGTAAGTGATGCAATGCATAATACTTTTAAAATAAAGCTGTATTGCTTGCAAATAAAATGTTAAATGTCACAAAGCATCAACTTTAAAACCGATGCTCTGATTGCTTTTTTGATGCGTTACTAATACTTAGTAGTGACGTTTTGGAAGGGTTTGCATTGTATATATATTGTACTGCGGCGATATGAAACATTATACTTTGTTCTAATACAAAGCAATTGACGTTTTGGAAGTCAGCCTCTCTTTGAAATTATACAAAATTACAAATTTTTTTGAAATTCAGAAAGCTGAATTTAACAAAAATTAGTCTAAAATTAAATTTTTTTAACGTTAATTATTAACACTTTATTAACAAAATTATTTTGTAGGAAATTGAGCGTGCCGAATAACGATTTCGGTTTTTGAACTTAAAACATTTTTAACAAATAGAATCCGGTAATTGTTCTTGCCCTTAAAAATATATCTAAATATATGTATTAATTTGAAGTTTTATTGCTAAACAAAGGTTAGCCTTCGAAATTTTCCTTAAAAACATATTTAAAAAATGTTTTAGTAATCAAAACATTTTTATTATTAGATTTTGTAAAATTGAGTTTGCTAAATTAGAACTTAAATTTTAATACAAAAAGTCAGAAATCTGAATAAATTTTTAAATTTAAATAGACAAGTAAACAATCAGTAAGCTCAATTAAAATAAACATGTAATTCTTCAATTTGTGTACAAAGAACAACAGAACAACTTGTTTCCTACAAAATTCGGCTAGCCGAATAAAAGTTTATTAATAAAATTAAAAAATATGTATATTACACGTAAAGTAGATATAAGTCAATATGAAAA
The DNA here is from genome assembly GCA_963931875.1 of Pollenia griseotomentosa. Taxonomy (NCBI): domain Eukaryota; kingdom Metazoa; phylum Arthropoda; class Insecta; order Diptera; family Polleniidae; genus Pollenia; species Pollenia griseotomentosa. Next base: position 5,400,617 of record OZ007562.1, on the reverse strand, counting down.
AAAGATTACAAACTCGGCTAAGGAAAGCTAATGCAAAAACCTTAAAATATATTTACAATGTTTTGCGGTTTTAACTATAAAAATATTTTAAACACAAAATTTAATGTGATTTATGAAAATTAGCACTTAAATTAAAAAGTTAATAAAGTTTAATGTTACTTTGCTATTAAAGCATTTATATCCACAAATTAACGACCCTTTCCCCACATCGTTAAATTATTATTATTTAATTGCTTAAACTGATTGTTTGTGTTTTTGTTATTTTGATTTCTGGCTACCAGCAAACACGTCACAGGCCTTATCTGTAGATCCCAAATACTGCCATCAAAAAGAATAAAAAAACTTTTCATTTATTAGTTTTGTCGAAAGCTAGAATATAAAAACACATTTATGTATTATGCTCTTTCAATTAAAACAATTTGACTTTGTTAGGCCTAGTTGATTTTTTCAAAAAGAACGCAAAGGCATTAGAGAATAAAAAACAAAAAAGCTCAACAAATTAGTTTGCCTTTAGCAAAATGTTGTGGTCACATCAAAGCTTTAACATAATCAGTCCTCAGGCTTGCAATTTAATTTGTAAGCAAGAAGATGAAAAAAGGACAAACAAACATAAAAAGCGGTCTTAGTGTGAGACATTATAGTCGAGTTTGGGACAAGAAGATAAAATGAGCGGAAAATTAGTTGTGAAAAAGGCATAAAACAGGCTTTGCAGAAAGAAGAATCTCTATTTTTAAATTACCATGCCTTAAAAATCTCGCAAGTAATTAGTATTTAATATCAATACGGCTTATAATTTGTTTACATTTGCTTAAAATTTAATGTTATTAGCTGAATTTTGTATGCATTATTATATTTAGCTAATTTCTGCTACATTTTTTTTAATATTCTGTTTTTATACATTTTATTTACATACACCGTTATTCAGCTAGCTGAATTAAGAAAAAGTTATATGATTGTTTACTCATTTTAATAACTATAGTACATTGCGGTTTATTTTTAGTTATTCAGCTAGCATCAGCAATTGTGACCATTCTTTTTAGAAATTAAAGCTGCGAAAAGCTTAATTTTATTTTTGTGTACTGATCAGATTTAATTCAGCTATAGCAAACTTTTTTTAATGCAATTTTATCAGTATATTTTTAACAAAATGTACTTCAGCTAACTGGATATATTACACTGCAATTCAGCTATCAGAATTTTATGAAAATTTAGATTATCATCAAAAATCCGCTAGATCTTTCAGTTAAGATTTCTTTCAGCTAGCTGAATTGTATTAACAGAAAGTATTATATATGTGCATTAGAAAACTTTTTTCAACTAGCTGAATTGATTTAAAACTCTTGCATATGTACAATTTAAGCGAAAATTATTAAAAAATGATTAGTCTAGGTTTACTTAGCTAGCCAAAATCTACAAAAAAAAAACTATTTAATTTAAAAACCGCTTAAAAATTAGGAATTATGTATTTTTGGCATAATTCAGCTAGCTGAATTCAAATATGTTTATCATATATTGATAATTTTTATGAGAAGATATTTTAAGGAAAATGTAATTTTTAAAGGTACTTTAATTTAAAACACGCTACAATCTTTGTTTGTTAATTAAAAGTTTTCCTATTCATTGCTTTTTAAGACCTTTTAATTCCCAAATTACGTTTCAAATTGCCCTGTATTATTTTCCAACAAAATTATATACCCTTGTCATTATACGGCTTAGCAGCGTTACTAACTTTGTTTTTCAATTTCAATTTTAAATTTAATAAACAAGTTTTTATTTTTCCTCCTGTTACGCCGCATGTGGTAAATGTGGTAACTTTATAAATAAACTGTAGTTGTAGCAAAACAACTACAAAAGTGTGTAAGTTTGTTGTACAATTTACAATGTGTTGAAAGTTTACAATTTCTTATTTTTCGCCCCGTTTTGCCATCGCATTATTTTCCACATTGATACATACATACATATTGTTCTTCTCTGTCATCATAAATGTTCTCTAGGGCGTCCTTTAAGTTTAACAAAAGGCCATTCTGTGATAGTTAATGCTTCACAGACTACATGTTTGAATGTAAATAAATGCTTAAATACTTACATAAGTGAATGCGTTTAATATGGAATAGTCAGATTTCAATGACAAAACTATTGAACCCATAACAAGAGAATGGCATTTCACATGATGGTAGAAGCAAAAACAAGAAAATATGCATCAACATCAGGCCTGCCATATTTGCCGATTTATCGGCATTTTGCCGATTTTTTGACCCTAAATTATTAAAGTGCCAATTTGCCGATTTTTGCTCCAAAAATTCCGATTTTTTTTGATTAACACTTAAAAGCCGATTACTTTTTGTTTGTTTGATAATAACATACTAACTTTAAGCTATACTGAAATAGTTGTAAGATTAAAAAGAGACAACTGTTATTAAGTCAGCGCTTCTACTAAAGAAAAAAGAATAAGTTTTATTCAATATTAAATGCAGTGTTTGTAATGTGTTGGAAAAATACATTTTTATTTGAAAAATATTCCACTATGAAGAATTAAAGACCAAAGTTAAAAAGAAATAATTTTTAAACCTAAAATAATTCAGTTAAAATTTCTTTTTCTATAAGGAAAATATAAAACACTTTATATTTGTGTTTGAAAATGGATTGATAAATTAAAAGAATAAAGGTAAGCTAAATTTATATTTACTTTTAATGAATATAATTTAAACAAGAACTACTTTGATAATTAAATAAAACATTTTTTTTAAGATTAATAAAAAATGGAGCTTCCAAAGAAGCAGGTTTGTAAGGAAGAAACATAAAAGTTTAGCTTACCATTGCGTTTACGGAAGACATGAATTTTATATGGCGAGTTCCCACTTTGAAGCAATACATTTTTGACACCTAATGCGCATTATTCAGCGCATATAAAAATTGTGGGATGTAACGATCAGCTTTACTCACTGAATGTTTTGATACAGTTATTTTTTAGTATTCTCCCTTACAAACCTGCTTCGTAGTAACACAGCGTTTACATTTGACAGTATTGGCAAGGCAGTTAGAAAATACATATTAGTTGCCAAAAACACTACTACCTGTCTTCGTGACGTAGGCGTCCAGACAGTAGTGAAATAACAAAGTTAAAAAAACTTTTTATTTAACAACAAGTTATTTGAAAAACGTTAATGTTGATTGATTCTTTTGTAATTTCATAATTTAAAAACATTAGTTAATGCTGAATTGTTCTTATTTGTATGTAAGAATCAGAGAAAGCCAAAAAGTTATATTTTTAATACTTCTAACCTATTCATACTCCACCGAGCACGAGTACAGACAGGTATGAATACCAATAAGTATGAACATAAATAAGTTTGTATAGCAACCGGTATGAGTATGAACAAACAGGCATGCGTATGGATATTAGTATGAATGCGTATGAGTATAGGCATGTATCGATGAGTATCGACAAGTAACTTCAACAACTCGTATGGTTATTGTAAAGCAAGCAGTGTAGCCAGGACATAAAAATTTTTGATGCAGAAAAGATATTTATATTTTAAGTATTTTCCAAAACCAGCAAAACAAATATAGCACTAAATAAGAATAAATTAATTTATGAAAAAGCTAAATTAAAACATAAATATTTTCTAATATTATATAATAAAATATCTTTTCTACGAAAGGGGTCTTTTATAAAAAAAATTTAAAAACAAAAGGCTATCAACTATTTTGGAATCTATTTTGTTTCTTTTTTCATGTTTCCACCTAAAGAGAAAACTCATTTTGATGCTGCGCTGCAGAAATTCACATGATTCTTGATTTTTATAAAGATAACCGTGAGTATCTTGTAAAGTTGTTTTTCCACCATAGCGTGATGTTGTAGTCTTCTGTAAGGCTAACATTTTCGTTGGCATACTGATCGACTTCAGCCTTTAAATTTTAAACGTCTTAAAAATGCAACTGCCAACAGATAAACATCTCAAAGTCATACTATGTATGAATGAATTTACCTGTGATATCTCATTTCTTAATTCCGAATATTAGATTTATATATTTTTTTTTGGTATTCGGCAACTTTTTGTGTTTTTATTAAGAACGATTCAAATAAAACATTTTGTCATTTTTTCGGATTTTCTTAAAAATAATTTTTTCTATTTATATAAGAACGCAGATCTTTATTTTCCGAAGATTTTTTTAAAGTCAGAAATAACAAAAAAAATTCTGGCAACACTAATGAAAAAAAAATTAATAAATAAAAAATGTTTGAAGTCAATGATATACCTATGGGTGTATGTGGTTATGTGCGAGTATCAAATACAATAAGTATGATAACATACATGAATGAAATGAAATGCGCAGGGATATACACAAGTATGAGAATAAATAGATACGAGTACGCACAGGTATTGAAAATTTTCGATATGTGCTAGAGTACTTTAATTTTTTTATACCCATTGTCTTTCTCTGGTAAGAATAGATTTTATTGTATTTAAAAAAAGTATTTTTAATTTGCCGATTTTTTTAAATTAAAGTGCCGATAATGCCGACTTTTTTTTGAAAATATGCTGTTTTCTTATTAAAATCATCTGGCACCCCTGATCAACATTCCAAACTAAATGCATGAGTCACTAATAAATGAATTGGGATCTTTCAAGTATGCTCCTATAACTTCGTTTAACGTTGAGAGATTATTTGCCATGTAGAAAAGTTTTTTAAGTCCAAATAGGTTTACTTATTTGTAAAGGGTGGTTAAATTTCAAGGGCCGATGTTGATTTTGAATAAAACACAAACTATTTAGAAAATTATTGTAATTTTATTTTATTATGATATATTGGTATTACTCAATTATGTATGGAACAAAATATCGGCCAAATGGGCGCCGCGACCACGGCGGCACACCTCCGTCCGATGGTCCAAATTTTCGATGACCCTGAGGCATAATGGAGGTTCTATGCCGTTAATGTGCCGGATTATCTCATCCTTTAGCTCTTGAATTGTTGCTGGCTTATCGACGTACACCTTTTCTTTCAAATAACCCCAAAGAAAAAAGTCCAACGGTGTCAAATCACATGATCTTGGCGGCCAATTGACATCGCCATTACGTGAGATAACACGGCCATTGAATTTGTTGCGCAAAAGAGCCATTGTTTCGTTAGCTGTGTGGCAAGTGGCACCGTCCTGCTGAAACCACATATCGTCCACATCCATATCTTCCAATTCGGGCCATAAAAAGTTCGTTATCATCTCACGATAGCGAACACCATTCACAGTAACTGCCTGACCGGCCTCATTTTGGAAAAAAATACAGCCCGATGATGCCGCCAGCCCATAAACCGCACCAAACAGTCACTCTTTGTGGGTGCATTGGTTTTTCGACAATCACTCTTGGATTATTATTCGCCCAAATGCGGAAATTCTGCTTATCGACAAATCCACTGAGGTGAAAATGTGCCTCATCACTGAAGATGATTTTCTTCGAAATGTATCATCCATTTTCATAATAAGTCTGGATAACTTTAACACGTTGTTGGATTGTGTATCTCTCCATGGTTCAAATTGAGTAAGTCTGAAATAGAGAAATGTCAAATAAAATTCGGAAAAAAACTTGGCGTTTAGGTGTGGTTCACATTCAACATCGGCCCTTACAATTTAACCACCCTTTATTTATTTGTTTATGCAAACAAACGTTTGAATTAGTAATTTAAATTAATAGTGTTTTCTTTTCTGAAAAATAATAATGCATTATAATTGTGAAATATATTTATCAGTTTACACGCACCCTTACAAAGTGATACATTTTTCTAAATTTCAATGGAACAAAATAATATCTACTTTTTACACTCAATACTAATGTGTATTTAGCGTATTAAACATTGAATGCAAAGTTTATACTATTAATATATCATATATCGCCACGGAAGTAGCAATTTTCAACATTAAATTTTCTTTGCATTCTAATAAGCGTTAACAAAAAAAAAAAAAAATTATTATTAAAAAAAAGTAAAACAAACGAAAAACAAAAGGTTTTTTATCTATCACAATATAATCATCATAAGTCACATCACAACACAAATTGTACGCAAACACAAGAAAAAAGTTAGTAAGAAAAATATTTGCTTGCATAAAAAAGTACTTAACGCAGATGCAAAAAAGGCTATTCTCTCACACTCAATTGAACCTGGGGTAAAGCTTCGTATAGACGATGCACACTGGTTCATATTTTGAGAAGGCGGCCAAAATTATTTTTTTTTTGTTCTCCGATTTTAAAATTTTTTTATTCATGTGAAAGTAAATACTAGTGAACCTCGGGAGCCAAAAAATTAAAACCCTATTTCAACTATTTCATTGAGAACAGGGTGGTCCGAAATGGACTTTCTCAATATTTGGTTATAGTTTTGAATTTCTGAGTCAATTTTTGAAGTTGAAATGCTCATAACTTTTTTGTTTTTTAAGATTTTTTGACAGAATAAGTTTTGTGTATTAGTTTATTTTATTAGCTATACGTGGTTTAAAGCATTAAACTCTGCGACCTCTAGAACTATTTATTTTTTTTTTTTTTTTAATGTCAAAATTTCCCGGAAATTTCCTACTTTATAGAGCATAAGTCCTGAGCGTCAAAATGCGTCAAAAAAAAACCTATACTCTCTTGTAGTCCAGAATCTAACCTACATTTCTATACCCCATTGTACGCACATCTGGATACGGCCTTGCGAACTACAGCAATTTCTGTGACCAAAGGTAAGATATTCGGTTCAAAAAATAAGTCCTGCAAGGAAAAATTACTGAAATTAAAGAAGGTGAATCTTAAAGAATTTTCGACAAATAAAGCAGTTCAGGCCACATAAATTATCTAGCACGTCAGGTTATCAATTAATTTGGAGAAGGTAAAGGTATTGCCATTGTTATGAACTCATTGTGGGTGAACGGATGCTGCAAAACGAATAGGCGACATAAATAGACTAACACGTTAGATTTCTGAGTAAGTTAAAAGGTTAAACATAAGTAAATAGCCGCAACATAAACTACATAGTTTAATTACCTGAAAATTGCAAATTAATTTAAAAAAATGGAAGAACAGGTAAATGGTCAAAAAACTAGCACGCAGTTATATTTTACGTGAAAATTACCTACATGTTACCTGTTAATTTATTGCCGGTATGTTATCCTTTTAAAAAATGTGAAAGAAGGGGTTTTTTTATGTTTCAAAGAAATGCTAATAAAAGATTAAATTTGTATTTAAAAAAGGGTTTTTATGTTTTAAAGAAGCAGTAACAAAAGATCATTTAAAAAAACTTCTATCAAGAGTATAAAAGTGCATGCATTCATAATTTTACCTTCATTATTGTTTAAACAATGGCTAAGTTCAGTTATAAAGTTCTCGCAGATATATATTTTCAACAGAAAGATGAAAAAGATTTTGTGTTACACATAATGAATAATCCATTCTTTCATAAGATAAAAATTAAAAATTTTTCATTAACATTAAGAAAACGGTACCTTAAATGTTCTAGAAACAAGAAAACGTTTTACTTACGCAACGAAAAATGGCTAACAAATGATCTGATTTTTAAGAAGCTGTCAATAACTGCTAAGGAAACTGGAAAATTGGGTCGGCCCGCAAAACAAATTGACAATTGCAGTGAAAGATCACGAAGACGCAAGCTAGCAAATATCAATAAAGAAATTTCTCATAGTATGATAAAGGATTCATTTCTGCATCAAATTCAACCAACGCAAAATAAGAAATCAAAAATTGCAATAATTGAAAAAATAGTGGAAGCTAGCCCTAAACGCACAAAGAGGATTTTAAAAAGTATGCCTACACCAACTGAAGAAATGAAATTTACTCCAGAAGAAGCATTTGCACTATTTTTGGATTTAAAACTGACAAAAAATCAGTATACAGAACTGCGAAAGCGAACCAATGAAAAAAATTGTGGAATCTTATTAGGATATCGAGATTTAGTTTTTGTCAAAAAAGAGTGCTTATCTTCACAAACGGCTATAAGTGTAACTTTAAGTTCAGCAGAAGTAAAATTGCAGGCTCTTCTCGAACACACTGCAGAACGATTATTAAATACACTTGATGCTGACTGTTTAAAAAAACTTAAAAATTGCAGCATCACTTTATTTTCTAAATGGGGATGTGATGGAAGCTCTGGTCAGAAACAATACAAGCAATGTAATTCAGAAAACTCATCTGATGCTAACAAGAAGCTAAACAACTTCTGGAAAATGAAACCCAAAGCTATTAAGATGAAATGTTTACTAATATTGTTTAATTTAAAATAGTTTAAAGATTATAATTTGTTTTTGATTTAAGTATACATTTGTATTAATATATAAAAATAAAATACACATACATCTCAAACCAAAAATAAAAGTTGAATTACCTAAAATGTTATCGATAGCCAAGAATGCTATTTGGGCATTTTTCAAAATATTCCTTTTCAGTTTTATCCTTATAACAACTCGTCTTTCCCAAAAAAGCCAACCTTTGGCCCCTGTGAATATTGGGACTAAAAAATTTACAGGGGCCAAATATTGGCATTTTCTGACAGGATCTAAGTTCGACAATAAAAAATAAGTATCAGTTGTAAAATACAAGAGAAATAATGATAAATTATAAAAAAATCATATTTGAAATATTCATCTTTTACACCGAAACTCAACAAAAAAATGAAAATCCATTTTGAACTCCCCATAACTTTTGCTCCTATCAGTCGAATTTTACGTTTTATAGCGCAAATTAAAGCCTAACATCGCACCTATCGAGCAAAAAAAATCGCATAAAAAAATACCGATCCAGTCAAAAGTTATGGAATTTTGACCGCCTTCTCGTAAAATTTCCCACTGTGCGATGGTCAGATCTTACAATATTGGTAAGCAGCGTTGCTTAAATTGCATTGAAATTGGCTAAAATGTCTTACAACTGTGTGAACATTGCAAGCTCATTTGTATTTGCAGAAGTGCAAAATTAATGCAACTGACAATCGCACCATTGTCAGAAAAATATTGCTGTTGGCAACGCCTGCTTACAATATTGTAAGATCTGACCATCGTCTGTATGAAGCTTAAGAAATTAAACAAATTTACCATTTTTTTATGCAACATGTTTAAAAAGGAAAACGACAACTTCTCAAATTTTTGCATATATTTTTAGAATAGAACAAAAACCCGCGCGAATGGTAGCATACATGGAAAATTTTTGTCAGAAAAGAAAACACCATAAGTATTAAAAAATATTGCACCTTTTAAATAAAATTAAAAAAAAAAATGATTTTTTTTTAAATGTTTAAGTTTTAAGTGCATATTTTTTATTTTTTAATGCATATTTTGGAGTTTTATTGCATATTTTATGCGCATAAATTCGATTTTTAAGTGCATGAAAATCTCATTTATTTTGGGAGTTAAATTTGTTTAGGCAATTACCCGAATTTGGCAATCAAGCGTCTGTGAACTTTAAAAAAAAGGAGGAAAAAACGGAAATATAAAGCTCAGGGTAAATAAGCGTGAAAGGCCTTAAAGCGTTGGGTAATTAAGCAAGTTATATGGAGTTCATTAAATGCAACATATTTTCTTTTGTGTCTACAAATTATTTCGTTGCTTGTGTTTGAATTTTGATAAGAAATTATTTTATTTATATGCTTAAAGAATCTTTGATTAATCGTTTATATTGTTATTCTTAAATTTACTACAATTATTTTATTGGCTGTTTAAATGTTTTGGTTTTTTTTTAATTTATCTGTTTTAATCCTTGTAATGAGTTTTTTTATGTATCATTGTCTCCTTTTGAAAAAATGTTACAAGAAAAAAAAAACGAAAAATCTTAAGAAGATAAACATAAAAGTCATATAAATCAACAAAAAAAATTTATTTTTTTGAGATAAACAGTCACAGACATCTGTTAATAAATTATTTTTGTTTACGGATTGTCTAACATGAAACCATTGTGCTGCTAATAAAGACTAACATTTCTGGATATTTCTCTCGACTTTTTATTACAAACAATTTGCCATTCAAGGAAACAAAAAAGAAAAGAAATAAACTATAACAACAATAACAATTTAGTCAGCAACAATTTAACATGTCAAAAAAAGTTTTTTTAATTTCAAAACAAGTAACAGAATAAATGTGTTGTATGATTATTGTGATTTAAGCAACATTTTATAATATTCAGATAGAAAGATTTATATACAAAATATGTACGGCTACTCACATTTCAAGTGGGACACATAAAAAAGTCTTATGTTGCCATGTTTGGAACCCAAAACGAAAGCCTTAGTTAATTTGAGGATTGCATTTAATATACTTTATTTTGCAGAAATTATATGAATAAATTATCCCAATTTAATTCATACCTACACAATATTATTAACATATTGACGTCAACTAAATATTTTTATAAGTTGCTCCATTTATAGTGGAGTAGCTGTTTATAAAAACGATGATAAAAACAAGTTTCCTTAATGGCACCATACGCTAATCAAAATACTCATCAAGTGCTATGGTAGAACCCAGTCAGCAATTTTTGAAGTTTTTGATCATATTCGAAAATTTTTTGTTTCCTTTGCGCTATGAAAACAATCATTTATGGGCTTGATTTTGAGTCACAAATGACTGCTCTTTCTGGAGAACTCCAACCGCGACTCTTCTAACAGCGTCATTGATAACTCAAGTTTCTGATCAATTTAGACTCATTTTCGAGACAGTTTGTGCTAGTAAGTACTTACAATAAATTGCAAAACTTTTCAGAATCATTTTCCAATCATATTTTTAGTCATTTACGAGACTTTTCCAAATCATGTTAAACTCTGATTTCAAATCGCAGTTTTGCATTTTGTAATTCAACACCAAGCATTACAAATAACATTTTGATTAGACTGTTTATTCTTTTTAATTTATTTTTATTATATTTTATGAAATTTTTTTATTAAAAAGTAAATACATTGTATTACTTAGACCCCTTTCACACTCGGCAAGTTACTTGCGCAAGTCTCTTGCGCAACTCTTGGTTTGTAGACGTAAGCGGTAATGTCGGGGTAAAGAAAAATAAATTTTGTACAGACTTTGTTGTTGTCGGCGAGTAACTTGCGCAACTAACTTGCCGAGTCTGAAAGGGGTCTTAGTTTCTTACTCAGACCTATTATAAACAGACAGTAGCACCAAAAAAAGAAGCATTTTTCGTCGTTAGGCTGACTATAAGACTCGGTCATCTAAATGATCAATTTATGATTCGGCACATTCTGTAAATTTTGTTTTTTAAGCAAGCCAGTCATTTTCCAAACATTTCAGGGAATCGTTTTTTTGTTTTTGATCATCTAATGCTGGGTACACACAGTGCAATCTACATGCAATCTACATCAATGCAATCTCAAAATATGAATACGTTTTGATGTTGATGCAATCTGGAATGAATGAAAAATGAATGAAAAGGAATTTGGTTTGCTAGATTGCGTAAATGCATTGCATTGTGTATACCCAACATAATGGGTCGATTGCGGATGACGACTGAACTGAAGTTCAGCTGCCAGCAGCAAAATTAGGCAACGGCGCTCAGGTTAATACATAAGACAAAAAAAATTTTGTTTATTTTAACATGAGCGGCGTTGCCTAATTTCGCTGCTGGCAAATTAACCTCATTTGTGTTGGTATCCGTAAAATTAGCCACACACTAGTGAATTGTGCTCGACGTCGTGTTAAGATCCAATTAGAGAGAAACCAAAATTGAATTGGTTTGTATGGTATGTTTATGTCGTTTTGGTAATACAGTGGTGATGGCAGTACGGGTTTTGCTATGGTTATGTCACGTCTAATTGGACCTTTACTTGTTGATGGGGCTGTGCACGCACAAATCACAAGTAATAAAAAATTTTCCATTTCTTGTGATTTGTTCGATATCTTAGTGGGCTTGTGCGCGAACATTTTAAATTTTTTTTAAGTTTAGTGTACAACAAAACGTCAAATTGTATCATTTAAGGAGTTGTTTAGCATACAAAAATTTTTTGTATTCTTCTTCAAATATCTCCTTTTTTTAGAAATAAATTATCAAAAGTGCAATTGCAGCATCCGCTTCAAAATTTATGTTGTCTTTTTGGCGTTTAAGGTTTTGGTGATTTGTTTGTCGTGTGTGGAGAAATGGCACGCTAACGAATCACACGTACAAATCACCTGCAAATAATGCGACTAGTCCATACACGCATGTAAGGTGTAGCCCATAAGGGCTTAGGACTAGTCCAAAGGTAACCCAAATGTATGGGAAAAACATGTTTTTTTTACATTACGATGCCCTAGGGCAGGACTATATTAACCAGCTTTGGATTACACCGCACCAAACAGTACACTTAAGTGGGTGTGATTGTCGCTGATGAACTGGTCTTGGATTTTCCGTAGCCCAAATCCTGCAGTTTTGCTTGTTGACATACCCATGTAATAGGAAATTGGCTTCATCGCTCATTACCAAATTGTGAATAAAGTTTGGATTTTCCTCCGCTTTTTCACGGAAACGAATGGTGGTAGTCTGTCGTCTTCAATTCTTGCACAAGTTGAACTTTATATGGGAACAAGTCTAATGTACTCAAAATTCTCTGCAGCGACCAAGTTGTTTCGAACGCCTCCTTTTTGATGTTGATGGACTATTCAATATTTTGACCAGTGTGCCAGTAGGTGTTCTTTCGGCACCAGAAAGGGTTCTTACAGACCCATGTTGACGAACATTTCTAATCAAGTGCAATGCGCACACTATGCACGCTGTGTCAATACAATAGACTGTTGGTTTGCAAAATAAAATTCAATTATTTGTGTACGTTGTTCGATCGTGTAATGATTCATAATTAATTTCCCAAGTCTCCTCTACAAAATGCTAAAAAAAAACAAAGAAAGAATAATACTTGAAAAAAGTTATGAAGAATTCAAACCATATAGCTCATTCTGCGCCACCCTGTAGTACTACATGAAAGAATTTTTCCCATTTACATTCCGATCGATCGAAAAGTTCTCTGCATCCTGGGTTCCCTCTGTCTCGAGTCCACTGATGCCCGTAATTTCGACAATCAGATATCTAGTCGTGTTCGTACCCAACAGTTAGCTTTGCTTATCCGGTAAAACTATTTTGGAAATTTCAACGTCAATTTTGCCTTCTTGAATAGACTATCGAAAATCGATGTTGTAAAATGCATTTCACTTTAACCCGTAGGTAACAAATACGTTTTAAAATTATGAAAACGATTGATATCTATTTGTAGAAATTACGGGCATGATTCCTCTTCTAATTTTTACTCCGATATTTCATTTTTCCGCTGTGTTTTATTATCTTCCGGGAAAATAACAAACTTACAAAATATAATTAAAGTATAAAAAAAAAACAATATAAAACAAAAAAATATTACAAAGTTTCAAACTATACGATATAACCCTGCAAGAATATTTGTTTTGCCTTTTTCTGTTGAAAGCCGCCATAAGCTTCGATTTGACGTTTAACTATTTATTAAATTCAAATTTAAATATTAAATTTCGAAAGCTTATGGAAAACATATTAGAGAAGAACATAAAATTGTTGCTTGATTTTACATTTCGTGATACATTGTTTACCCCGCAAGCGTCTGTTTCATGAAATGTTTCGGTGCGAAATGTCGTATAGTGTGAAATAAGTCAATGAAACTAAAAAATAATAAAGGAAATTTGGAAGTTTGCGAAAATCTATTTAATTATTTATTTAAATATTTGTTGAATGTTGAATTTTCTGTTAATAAAATATTTATTGCTTTAATTAAATCATATACATAATAAAAGAAAATATCTGCTAATAAAAAAATAAGAAAATATAACCCAATAATAATCTTTCTATTAAGTCGTATTATTTAGTTTTATTAAGTTTTTTTTTATTATAAGGACATCTATGAGATTTGAAATTTGATATTCATAAATATTTCTTTCAGTTGAATATTTAAGTTTGTTCACACTTAACAAAATTTTAAATAAGGGCTTCAAGTGTGACTAGTAAATTTGCCAAGCATTTACTTTAATAAGCTTAACTCTTTTATAAAAACATCACAAAAGTGGAACAAACCTTTAAAATAGTGAGAATCGGTCCATAATTTCACATAGCCCCCATACAAACTTCTCTCCGGAATAGAGTCTGTGTGTCCATAAGCCATCTTATTATGTTGATAATTAGATTAGATTTGGTCCAAACTTCTTTCAATCTAAATGATCTTATCAAATTTTATTGGAATTTACCAAAAATAGCTTTTAATGTCATAACTTCCGTATAGATGTCGGTATTGGCATAAAAATTATCAACAGTAACTTCTACGATAGCCACTATGTCACGACAAATTGTTATGCGGGTAGGTGCAAAACTACCCATATGTCCCATGCACACCAGTCTACTATAGATAAATATATCTTAAAAATATTCGGCACAAAAAACTCTTATGTGAATCTTAACCTCAAAACAATATTTTGTTTCGGCGGATCCATGATTGCCCATGGGTCTCAAATAGGCTACACTCTCGAAAATTTGTGCTTACATACATTAGTGTAGTGGGGTATCGTATGGTGTGGCTTGACCGATTATACTTGTATAGGGGTAATTTAACCGATGTCTTTTCAGACTTGTCTAACAAACTCGCTTGTTGCCAAACAGACACTTAATAAGTTTTCATGTTTGTTAATATGATTTTTAATGTTTTTTAATATTATAAAAGAAGATAAGACAGTTATACAGACAGACAGACATTTGGTAGCATGTTCAAAAGAGAATTAATAAAACAGGCATATCTGAAAAGACATCGTATACATGCCGCCTTACTTGTTTTTATACCCACACCACAATAGTGGAGAGGGTATTATGCATTTGTGCTGATGTGTGTAACACCTTAAAATATCGATCTAACGATGTCCGTCCGGCTGGCAGGCTGGCTGGCTGTCCATGTTACCTTGTACGCAAAGTACAGGTCGCAATTTTGGAGATAATTTGATAAAGTTTGGCTTATAGGTTCTTATTGGCACAAGGACCAAGCCTATTGAAAATGGGCCGAATCGTAGGACCACGAGGGGAGATAGGGGGCAATTTCTGCCTCTCAGAAACTATCAAACCGATTTTAATAAAATTTAAAACATAGATAGATCCATATTTATATGCATACATAAGCTATGCAGTTTTTGAAAAATAGGACTACAAGGGGAGTTAGGGGGCAATTTCTGCCTCTCACAAACTTTCTAACCGATTTTAACGAAATTTAAAACATAGATTGATCCATATTTTTATGGCTCATAAGCATGATTCTCAACGGGCCCCGAATAGGGTGCACTCTCGTTAATGTGTTTTAAAATACTGTGGTGTAGGGTATCATATAGTCGGGCTCGACCGACTGTACTTTCTTACTTGTTTTTTTTAATTATCTTTATTTCTAAATGAAATCATAGTAAAAAGTTATTAATAAAGTATTAATGAATGCTTCTTAGCAAACGTTGTGTAAAATCAAGCAAATGTTTGCTAAAAATGTTGGTTGTCTGTAGAGAGTCAAATATTTGTAAGTGCGACCAAAGCTTTAGTGTTTATGTTGCAATAAAATTCTAAGGAAATAAAAATTAATTAATTAATATAGAATGAATTTTCAATTGTCAATTTAAAACTAAAATTTTATCAAATGCATTGAGTTTGAAATAAAATCTTGACTCTTGAAAAATTATATATTTCATGGAATTCTAGGAATCTGCTTCAAAAATTATATATTTCATGGATTTCTAGGAATATATTATTATCAATAAAGAAATATAGTGTTCATATTTTTCAACATAAACATGTGCCATCCACTCTCTCTCTCTTGAAATATTTCTTGTGGAATCTGCTTTAATATTAGGAAATTTGCTTAATATAAACTCTGCCCAATAGCTTGGAATATATTTAAATTTTTTAAATATTAGAGTTTCTCCTGAATATAAAAAAAATCGAGTGTTTTCTAAAACTTATTTTCGTTTAATGTGAAATTTAATTTGGTATTTTATCTAGAATTCGTTTTACAACTTTTAGCTTTTGGCTGTTAAAAGGAATTCTTATAAAGAAACAGCAAATTGTTTTCCTAAAGTCTTGAGCTTGAGGAATAAACCTTTTTTTTTCTTTTCATTTCTTTAATACTATTTTGCTTTAAGATGTCTTAAGTCATTTTATATTAAATTATAAACATGATTTGATCTTCCTTTGTTTCCCATTATTATTATTGTTTCTGTAAAGTATTTATATATAAATAAAATTTTGACTCATATTTAAGGAAATAGAAAATAACATTAAGGACGCCCCTTTTCATAAAACAATATTAATATTCAAATTGACTTTAATATTTTGCTTTATTTGAATATTAATGTTAAGATTTTGTTTAAATACACACTTCACAAATCTTGTCTTCTCCTAGAATCCTCCTCCTGACTTCATTTTGACCGCCCATTAATATTCTTTCCTTTACTTTTTAAAAAGCTTAAAAGATTTTTTTCTGTGTACAATTTATAAATATTTAAATTCTTTTGTATTTATACATATTTATAAAAAGGGAATAAACACAAACACTAACTCACAATATAATTGTGTATACTTGTGTAAATAAGCAAATAATTATTTACCTTAAACCATATACAAATATTTAATACTGACCACAGCAAAAGCCAAAAAAAAACTTACAAAAACTGTTTGCTGAAGTTATAAAAATAACAATAATTGCCAAAAACATTTTTCTCAAAAAAACAAATTCAAGTAATAACATTTAACATAATAAACTCACACTCTTATTTTTTATATACAAAGGCACACGCACACTTTACATGACCGGAATAAATACAGACCAAATTTAGGAGCAGGCGGCCAGATTAGGTTGTAAAACAAGTAATTTCTTAAAAAAAAATTGCAAACTGGTAAAAAATTTAATTTTATAGGAAATTAAAAATTTTTTTAAGAAATTTTTATAACAAACTTTTCTGATTTATAAAAAAAGTTGACAAAATTAGAAAGTCTAATTGAAAATTTTGATAATTTTTTTAAAAAATTAGGGAACATTTTTATAAAAAACTTTGAAAATATTTGTAATTTTTATAGCAAAGTTTTAAAATAATTTACTATTTTTGTTTGATAATTTTTACGAAATTTAATATTTAATAGGAAATTTTTATCAACTTTTCTATTTTTATAACAAAATTTTAAAAGATTTGTTTTTTTTTTTTTAAATAAATTTTTTAACAGCATAGTTTTTTGTTTTTCTTTGTTTTTACAGAAAACTTTTAATTTTTAAAAGAAACTTTTAATTTTTATAGGAAGTTTTTAATTATAGTAGCAAATTTTAAATTTTTATAGAAAATTAATTGATATAGAAATTTTTCATATTCAATTAATGCTGGAAGAATTCCAACCAAATGTAGTGGGGAATGTAAGAAAAGATAAACTCACTGTTTATTATTGTTGCTTTTGTTTAAGCTTTGATATTTTTTCAAGTAAAACTGTTGCTTATAATTCTTATTCCCCTAACAGTTTTGTTTGTCTAATATCTTTAGTTTATCTTAAATCTTTGGATGCAGTTTCCTGACGATCTGGCCTAAGCACGACAAGCAAAATCTTGTTAATTAAACATTTTGTATTCCCAAAACATTACTTTTAATATTTGTAATTTTTATAAAAATTTAATATAATTATAGGATAATATTTACAAAATTTTCTGTTTATGTAGGACATTTTTACAACATTTTTTACTTTTCAAAGATTTTATTAATCTTTTTTGTTTTTATATTTATTTTTCTAGAAAATTGGGGAAAGTTTTTAAAGGAACATTTAAAAATAATTGTAATTTTTTTAGCAAAGTATTACAAAAGTTATTAATTTTGTTTGATAATTTTAACTAAATTTAATATTTTTATAGTAAATTTTTATCAACTTTTTTATTTTTATAACAAAATTTTTAAAAATTTGTTATTTTTAAGGAAATTTTTTAACAATGTCTACTTTTTTATTTTTTTTTTTTTTAAATTATATTAAAAAAAAATTTAATTTTTATAGGAAATTGTTTTTTGCATTTTGTTTTTTCTTAACCTACTTACAACTAGAATTAATGTTGGAAGAACGGCAATCAATTGTAGTGGGGAATGTAAGAAGAGATAAACTCACTATTTATTGTTGATGTTTTTGTTTAAACTTTGATATTGTTACAAGTAGAACTATTGCTTATGATTCTTATACGCTTAACAGTTTTCTTTAGTTTTTTGTAAAATTTTAAAATAGTTAAAATTTGTTAAGCAAAATAGTTAAAAATTTTTTACTTCTATACTTCTAAAAACAATTTTATAAAAATATTTCTATTTTGATTATAAGCAAGGCCCGGATTTTTATGCAAATGCATATTTGTTCTCGTCAGTCGGAGATTACCATACACAAAATATCTTTGCGAATCAAAAAATTTGCTGTAAAATGGCATCGATTTGTTAGTGCATATTTTTGCATATTTTGCTTTGAATGCATATTTTTGCATATATTGCTAATATTGCATATCTATGTTGCATATTTTGAAAAAACTTGTTTTAATTGCTTAATTTTGTCATGCACCCTTCCGCAGAAGAGATTAAAGATAACTTCGATGTTATTTATTTATTGATTTCTATTGAGAAAAATATTTTGTAAAGCACCTTCGCGTGTTGCCGCATATAAAAAGAATTATCTGGATTAATGCCTTGCTCTACAGCCTATAACAACCAGATGGGGGACGTGGTTGAAAGCAATTATGTATTATGCTGAACACTTTTGCCAATTCAAAGATGTGATAAAAGGATTTTGTGGAGGCTAACTTAAGTTAAAAAATTCGTAGCAAGCTTGATAGAGCTTAAACAAAAATTTAGGATTTAAATTTATAGTTTTAAATCCTTAGCTGCTTGCATATTTAATTGAAATTGTTTTCGAAAACAGCGTAGTGAAAATGAATATACCACAGTGGAACTATCAGCATTTAATCATGCACCTATCATTTCCGTTTTATTTTGTTTTGAAAAACAGGCAGTTTACTTTTATTTTAAAAAAATGTAGGGTAAAATATATCTCTAAAGGCAATTTAAAAAACCAAATAAAAAAAAACATTTGATTCGTATGTAATTGCGATCAGTCTCACACTTACCTTAAGCAAATGACAGTTTCAAAAAATTTAACAAAAAGTTTTCTTAAGTGCAATATGGTTTGACACATATGATTAACACAGTTGCTCAAGCCAGCTTATGCATATTATAGCTGGGCCTTTACAAGGGACTTAATTTACATGATTGTCTTAATGTTTCTTTATATATTTGTGTTTTACTTTATTTTGACTTCTAATTTCGTGGTTATTGTGCCATACTTAAGTTTATGAGAATGAATTTTAACGTTCTTCATGCTATTTTTGTTTTTGCTTGTTATTTTTATGTTTTTTTTTTTTTATCACTAATAAATATTTCATCAAACGATTTATTTAATTTATGATAATTTTAACTGCATATATTTTAAATTTTTAGCGCATTTATTTCTGTTTTTAGTGCATTTTTTATGCGCATAAAACGCGATTTTAACTGCATAAAAGTCCGGGCCCTGATTATAAGATTTGGAAAAAATTTTATAATTTTGAGAAATCGTTAATTAGGTTAAATTTAGACAAAACTGGAAATGTACAAACTTTTACAAATTTTTCTGTTTTTACGGGAATTTCTTGTTTAATTTTAAAAAAAATTTCTATTTTTTTAAAAGAGTTTATGAAATATTTTTTTTAAATTTGACAAAACCTTTTATATAGTTTTTCTAAAATCTTTATTAATGAATTTTCCTGATGATCTGGCCTAAGCAACCAGTGAAATGCGCATAGGAATAGCTTATCCCATCAGCAATAAATTTCAGTGTTTTTATTAAGAATATAAATTGGGAATTAAGCACGAATAACAAAATCTTTTAAATTAAAATGTTGTATTCCCATGGGAATACAATTTTTGCAAAAATTACTTTTGATATATAAAGAAATTTTAAAAAATGTTTTTATTAAAAAAAAAAACCTATTTTTATATGAAATTTAAAATTTTTGTTTTAGGAAGTATAAGAAAGGCGAGCAATCTCTTTTCTCCCTTACCTCCTAATCTTTATTGCTTGTTTTGTTATTTTAATTATGTATATTATGTCTGCATTTGATTTTAAGTATGAGGCCATAAGTGTAACCAGTGTTTACATTTTGGCTTCTTATTTAAAAAGTCTTTATGTTTCCTTAAACTTTGTTTGTATTATTTTTATTATAAACACATACACAAGGAATTGCGCATACCCCAGCACCTCTCACATTTTACAATATCCGGCTTCCTTTAAGTGTTTAGTGGTTGTTTGTTAACTTCCTTTAATATATTGTACAATATTTTTCTTCATAAATTTCGTATAATTTTTTGCTACTGTCACAAAATTTGTTGCTTTTTATTGGCCATCACGTTTAGCCGTTGCTCATTTCGCAGCCGTTTTTATATTTGTCTTCTTTTTTTATGTTGTTATTTATGTTTTCTTCTCGAGTAATTGTTGTTTTAATGTCTTCTTCGTCTTCGTTTTTATATGCTTAAGAGTCAGTTACAAAGTGTTTGTTTTTTTTTTGCCATTTAATAGATAAATTAAATGGCAATTTTTAGTAGTTTGAAGTAAAAATTAAATATTGTCGTGAAATTTAAATAAGGGTCAATAAACTTTGTTTTTGCTGTTGTTTTTTTAAGAACTTATAATATAAGCTTTGTTTTACTGTTTTTTTAAGAACTTATAAAAAAGAAGAGGAATTTTTTATTTCCTCTTTATTATTGGAAATACAATATATACAAACAAATAATAATGTTGTATATTAGCACACAGCAAGCGTATGATTGATATTTATTAAATTAATATTAGTCATACGTTTTTTTATAGTTTTTTTTTTCTAAAACAGATAACGGAGTAAAATTCAAAAAAAAAAAAAAAATAGAAACTGTAATAAATATCTCAAAAAATTAAAACTGCCAAATTTAAAAAGTAATTGTTCTCTTTAAAAATTTTCAAAAGCTTAAAAAAAAATCAGTAAATTTTAACGTAGCAAAGTTTTGTTAATATTTTACCAAATTTTTTATAAAAATAACAAACTGTTAAAATTTTACATAAAAATATGAAATTAAAAAAAAAAAAAAATTATGAAAATTTTAATAAAAAGAAAAATAAAAAAAATTTTAAGATTTGTCTAGAAAAATAGGTAGTTAATTTGTGAAAAATTATTTAAAAAAAAGTTTTGTGGAAAATTTCTAAAAATCTTGTAGTTTTTAAAAATTTTTATAAAAATAATAAATTTTGCGAAAACTCCTATAAAAAAGTAAATTTCTCCTAAATTTTCTATAAAAATACTAAACTTTTTCTTTTTCAACTTTTTTTCCAAAATTATTGTAAGAATTATGTTAAAAATGAAAAAAGAAAATGTCAGGTATCCTATAAAAATAGTAAATTTCGACAAAATTTCCTATAAAAATTGTGAAAGTTGCAAAAATTGGCAATGAAAAGTAAATTTTGTAAACATTTTTTTATTAAAACAGAAAATTTTGTAAAAATTTCCTATAAAAATAATAAATTTTGTACAAAAATAATTAATGTTTTCAAAATTTCTTATAAAAATAGTAAATTTTGTAGCAATATTTCCTATAAAAATAGTAATTCAAGTAAAAAATTTGCTATAAAAAAGTACATTTTGTCAAAATTTCCTATAAAAAACGTAAATTTTGTCAAAATCTTCTATAAAAATAGTAAAAAATATTTTTAAAAATTAAAAATAAATTTGCAAGTTTTCTATAAAAACTAAAAACAATAGTTTTTATAGGAAACTTGCACATATTTTGTTTTGGGAAACTTGTAAAAAAAAATTTTTTATAAAAATTTTAGCATTTCTTTTCATAAGCTAACAAGACTCTGTCGACTGACCCAACGCAATATAAACTTTCTTTGTCGGCCTGAAAGCCTGCTGGCAGCCCCAGCACAAGGATCTGATGTTATCTTAAATACAATTAAATATCTATCGAAACCTCTATAAAAGTTAAGAGGCCCTAGAAACCGTATAGCAACGACGGCAAAGTTATAGAATATGCTACAAATTGTATTTAAACTTAAATTGATGCGCCGTAGTAGACCACAGTATTTCGCGGCAAACAAGCCCATAGCCCTTAGCCTACCAAGGCGCCAGAAAATGTTTCCATAAAATAATGAATTTTATAAAAAAAAAAAAAACAAATTTTGGCAAAAATAATTGAAAAAATATTTAAAATATAAATTAAATTTATTATAAAACTTGTAAATTTCGTAAAAATTTCCTTTAAAACTGCAGAATTTTTCAAAAATTCCTTATAATTTGCGAAACTTCCGATAAAACCGCATAACGTTTATTTTATTTAATTTCTATTTTCTCAATTAAATGTAGATATTAAATATTAAAGTCACTTAAAATACTGCTTTAAGAATAAAATCTTTTAATGACCTCTAAAAATTCAGAAGGGGAATGAAGTCAATAACGTATTTTGTTCCTTTGCTTTTATAGTTTCACCATTAAAGCTATTAAATCCTAAGAAACACATTATATTACTTGCCACAAGTATTCTGTACTTGAGGATTAACATGCCACACATGGCGTTTGGTTGTTTTGAAATCATGTTACTTAAAACACGGGGTGTTTAATGTGCAAACAGAAACAAATATGTATACTAAAAAACCACTTAAAAGTTGTTAAATCAGCTCATGTTTTAATATTGTTTTCTTTGTTTTAAAAATATAAATAAATGAAAAAAATAAGAAAATTAGAAAAGAAAAATCAACTTATTTTCCAGAGCTGGGAAAATTATTTTTATTTTCACACGCGAAAAAAGGGATTCATCTTAAATGCAATAAAAGATTTACAGTCAGACAGACGGGCAGGCAGGGCAGACACGCATAGGCGTATTAAATAAAAACAAAGAGATACATACTTTGAAAATTATAGCAAGTATTTTACACAGACATTTTATGTATTTACCAAATAAATTTATTTGTTTCGCCAAAAAGTATGCTTTAAATTAACGATTTCTTTATTTCTTTGTTTTTATTTGTAGCATTTGCCAGCTCATGCTTAATTAATTTGAAAGGAGTGCAACAGTGAATAACAAGATAAAATAAATAAAAAAAAAAAAAAAGAAAAAAATATATAAAATATTTAAAACAACCATCCAATCAACGCTGCTGAATAAAACAAACAAAATAAAAAAAAGAAAATAAGTGCCAACAAAAGATTTACATACATTTACACACACGTGAATTTAAATGAAATACATAAAAAAATATGTATAAAATAGACAAATACATATTCACACATACTTATATATAAATACATACAAATGTATATAAACGCTTTTATATTTAACATTTCAACTAAATTACTCAAGCGTTTACCATGATGTTCAAGTTTTGTATAGAAATTTCCCCTACAACAACACTACCAAATCAAGGATTTGTTGTAGTTGAAGCTACTGCTGCTGCCTCTTCAAAATGAAAACCAAACATAAAAGTTGTGTTGCTGCTGCTGCCGTTGCTGCTGGTGCTGGTGAGAAAATGAAATCGGTAATTTTGTATCCATATGGACCGTTGACGGGCACCGGATGTTGTCGCATGCTGCATGCTAAAAATTTGGCCATAACAAGTGCAATTTACACAATTGTAAGTATTTAAATATTAAAACAAAACTACATATTCAGAAAAAAATATATGATGCAAAAACAAAACTATGTAGTAAAAAATATAATATTTGCCTTGGCAAACAATTTATATTTGTGACTTGCCCCACTTACAACACTTTTTGCTTTTAATTCATATGCACATGCAACTGCATATGAAAACATATGAAACGTAAAAAGACCTAAAAAATTTATTAGGTGTAAAATGTTTTTGCCATAAAATGTGAGTAGGTGTACTTCATTGCACGACAAGTGTTGTATAACAAAATGGCCAATTTAGCACAACACCTGAAAACAATAAAAAAAAAAAAAAACAAGAAACACAGCCCCTTTTTAAACACTAAATTCAAAGAAGTAGAATAATACAAAATTCCCACGAATCATTTTTAAATGAAAAAACTAAAAAATAGTTTTTCATACAAATGTTTTCATAAAAGTTCGACAAAATGTTGCTTATTTAACAAATTTTTATTAAAAGAAAAATTTCCAACAACAAATACCAAGAAAAATTCGATGACAATTTAAAAAAATTCTTTTGATGCAAAATTGTTCAAAGGGAAACTGGCAATGTTGTGAATTTTTGTTTTTTTTTTTTTATTTAAATGTTAAAAAAAAAACATTTTAATGCCTGTTTTTATAGAAAAAATTAATGAAACCTTTTCTTTCAAAACTTTTGCAAACGTTTTTAAATTCAACTGAATTTTTAAGAAAACTTTTAGATTAAACTTACTTTTTATACAGAACTGTTTGCTAAAACTGAATTTTTTAAAAAAATTTTAACCAAATTGAATTTTTATGTAAAACATTCAGATAAAACTCAATTTTTTCGATGAAACAGAATATTCAAAAAAATCTTATTGATATCATTGAAAAGTTTATTTAAACTGAATTTTTATAGAAAACATGCAGATAAAACTTAATTTTTACAGAAACCTGTTCGATAAAAAAGAATTTTTATCAATTAAATAGAATTTTCAATAAAAACTTTTTAAAAAAACTGCATTTTCTACATTGAATCGAATCGATGGAACAAAAATTTTATAGAATTTTTATCGATGAAAAAGAATTTTCATAGAAAAATTTTTAATGAAACTGAATTTTTGTATAAAATTTTTCGATGAAAATTAATTTTCGTATAAAATGTTTCGGTAAAACAGAATTTTCACAGAAACGTTTTTGATCAAACCGAACTTTTGTGGAAAACATTCAGATAAAACTAAATTTTTTTAAAAATCTTTTCGACGAAACAGAAGTTTTAAATATAAAACAGAATTTTCATAGAAAAGTTTTCGATAAAACTGAATTTTCATTTTAAATGTATTTAAATGTATTTTAAATTTTATAGAAAAGTTTTCAATCAAACAGTCGAACAAAAATGAACTTTTCCAGAAATCGCTTCATAGAAATCTTATCAATAAAACAGAATTTTCATAGAAGAGTTTTCGATGAAACAAAATTTAATTAGAAAATTTTTTTATGAAGCCAAAATTTTGATAGAAAAATTTTCGATGAAATTAAATTTTGATAGAAAAATTTTCGATGAAATTAAATTTTCGTAAAAAAATTTTCGATGAAATTAAAATTTCGTAAAAAAATTTTCGATGAAACTGAATTCTCTTAGAACATTTTTCGATGTAACTAAATTTTCATAAAAAATTTCTAGATAAAACCAGGGTTTAAAAAACTACAGTAAAAACCAAAAACTGTCAAACAAAAATGTTTGTAAAACTTCTCGATTTTTGAGTTGGTTTAACTGTGAGTAAACAGTCACTGTTTAATGAATCAGAAGTCAAAGCAACAGTATTTTTTGTCCAATGACAAACTAAGAAGTGGAAGAAATGGTAGTTTGTCTACTTTTACTGCAGTTTCTTTAACGCTGGGTAAAACTAATTTTTCATAGAGAATTTTTGAATAAAATTAAATTTAATTAGAAAACTTTTCGGTAAAACTCGATTTTCATGAACAATATTGCAATGAAAATGTATTTTTATTAAAAGTTTTTATGTAAAACCAGTTTTAATGGAAAACTTTCTGTTAAAACCGTATTTTCATTATCGGCGCAACTGTGTGTTCCCTTATACTTATCAGTTTGCTTTAGGGGCCGCAACAATAATTAATTGTTGTTATGTTCTTTTTTATCATTCGCAAAAAGAAGCGCTAAAATCATTGAAATTTTTTTTTAAAACAAACCTCATGCTGATATGAAAACCACATTGCGGAGGTTGTACTGTTGCCGTGAAATAAATTAATGTACAGATAAAATGAAGCTGCTGTTTTGAGCTTTTTAACTTCAACAAAATCTCTTACACACTTATGCTAAGTTCACACTTTGGTTTTTAAACGCGCTTAAGCAAAATGTTGATTTAGCTAATCAAAGCCGTTCACATTACATTTGAGATGATTAAGATGACAGATGATAAAGAAAAACACACAACAAACAAATTTATATTTCTCTTAAGTATTCAAAATGGATAAAAACACTTTTATAAAGTTATCAGAAGATTATTTTAATCATTTTAATGGTGAAAATTTATGAATTATTTAAGGAAAAAAATAAAAACATTTAGCAGAAATTGTGGCCGGTTGTACACGATCATGTTGGCGATTCTACATTTGAGGTATGTTCAGTGAATTCTATGTGATTTATGAAGTGATTTAGTTGTAATCATTCAATTTGAAGTGATTAACAAATCATTTCAATGTATGGGTAATCATCTCGATTTTGAAGTGATTAGAGCTTAATCACATTCGAACTGCTTAAACGCGTTTAACAAGCCATATGTGAACAAAGCACTACTCACACACAGAAATACTTTTGTACACCACTGTAGTGAATTATTACTCTAAAGGAAGCTGTGTTTAATGGCATGTAGTGGAATTTGGGTTTCCTCTAGATTTCATGTAGTACATACTACCTTTCTTCCACTCGTTCCAAACTTATGTCATTTTCTACTTAGTAGTAGATAATTTTTCATCAGCATTTTTTCATATTTTGCTATTTAAATATTCAAAAACTGAAATAAGACTCAAAAAAAAAAACTCATAATTTATGTTGATTATGAAAACGTGCTGTGAATTAATTTCTTTTATTCCACGTTTTGTTAGTGTTTTATTTCTAACCATTTATATTTTTTGTTCCAATGTTTTGTTGGAATTATAACGAGGACTTTAGCAAAATGTTAGTTATAAACAGAATTTTATAAATTTATTCAAAATACTTCATAGTGAGTTTAATTGTTCGTGAAGAAGCTGAAGTATTAAATCCTCAAAAACAAATTAAAAAAAAACACTAAATCTTTTTAAATCTTCTTGGATTTACCATTTCCTTTTTGCTCCCAGAACTCTTATCTTTATTTTTATAGCACATAATGAAATAATTAATAAAACGTTTTAAGTTTTTTAAGACAATTAGTACATTATAACAAAATTTGTTAAGCACATCAACAATTTCTTAAATGTATTGTAGGCCTGTGGAAGGATTTCTGAATCTGTATTTCTACTTAAAATTAAGACTGAGAGCATAAAACATTGACACGCTTATTAAAATACTTTAGACAACATGTCTTGCATACATACGCACACATACGAATAACAACACTAAAGGTATTTTCAAACCTAACAAATATTAAACAAAAATATCATAATATAAGCGTGACCAGTAAATCCATCAAACTTTATTTTTAACAATTTTTATTGATTGACTTAACTTTATTTGTGAGAAGATAATTGTACAACGTAATTAAGAAACTGCTAAATGATTTTTGATCTAGCAAGAGTTTTGCAAAAGCAAATAACTTTCTTATAAAACTAGTGGTTACGTGTAGGACGTCAAATATTTTATAGGTGTGAACATAGCTTAATATTTGCATATTTCATACACATTCGCACAATGTATGTACAGGGAAAGGCATTAATTGAAACGCATACATAAATCCCATAAATCCTACTGATACAGATAGCTTATTTACTTCAATAGTGACATAACTCATAATAATCCATTTTGAGATTAACGCGTTTAAGGTTTTTGATTTGTTCTAACCACTTAGAAAAAAACAACCCATTCTCTTCAAACGGACAAGGTATAAAATATTAAAGATGCATATTTAACACCACATAAAGAAAAACATTGCGAACAATTCTGCATCACTAACTCCAAAATTTTATTTTTTGAGTTATGTCACTATTAAAGTAAATGAGCGATATTATAAAAGAAAAAGTTTGTATTTTTGTTACTTTGTGGCTCCATCACGAGAAAACCGCTTAATGGATTTGGAGGAAATTTGGTAGACGGATAGCATGTGGTCCAGATTCAAATAAAGGGTACTTTTTTAAAGGAAAATCAGGGAAAAAGAGGTACTTTTTCTCTTTTTGATAAATTTGGTATGCAGATTGCATATGGTCAGAATAAGAATAAAAGTACTCTTTTCAAGGGATAAAATTGGTACTTATGAAGGGGTTAAAACAGGATAACATTAGTACTCTTTCTCTCTTCGATAAATTTGATATACATACAGATAAAAGCCTACATTAAAAAACCGTGTACTTTCTGTGGGCCTTAAATAAGGAAAAGCTGTTTGCTCTTGGTGCTCTTTTACCTTTGGTACTTTTTCTCTTTTTTAAAAATTTTCCATCAATATGGCCCAAATTAAAATATAGGGTTTTTCAGATGTAAAAACGAAAAAAATTGGTACTTTTGATACTTTTTTCTTTTTGTTTTTAATCCCCTAAGCTAATCCCGCGAAGCTCTACGCTTGTCTGCAGGAATGAAACCAAAGTCTCTGGCGGGAATCGAACCCGCAACACCAGGGGCCGAGATACTAGCTCACTACCAGCTAGCCAACCGGGGCCTTACTTATTGTATACCGGTAAACAGATCGCATATGGTTCAGTTACCGGAGTATACATATTAATACACCCCTTGCCTTTGCATGTCAGTTGCTCAAGAGTATAGAGTGCTCAAATCTTGCATGCATAATTTGGCGAAAAATAATAATACGTATAATTTGTTTATAGAAACAGTTTAATATAAAATATGTATAGATGTAGGAAACTACAGGCAATTTCTGTAAATTTTTTATAAGATAAACTCTTTTCTTTAAATCTACTCTAATTTTCACGTGAACTTAGTCACGGGTAAAAGTTTGTACATACATACATACACAATAAAAAACATGTAGAGGAGAGCCCGGCAAAAATGTGTTTTAATCAAAATGTTTCGAATTAAACGTGTTTCATTGAAAAAGCTTTCGAAGAAACTGGAATTAATAGATGGAGCATATATACCTGTCCTATCCTATATTCGATGATGTAAAGCTTTTCCTCAGCTACAAAAGCTCAAGTATGTATTTTAAGTTATGGTGTGATATAAGTTTGATGGATCCGAACTCGAGAATATGTAAGCATATGTTATTTTGCAGTACTCTAAAAAGCAGTCCCAAGCCGCTGCGAGCATTTGGCTGATACTTTGTTTCACACATTATTGTCAAAGATCCTTCTGTCATATTAAAAAATATTTCGATAATTCTCGGAAAACTTTTTGTTTTATTTAAAATTAACATCGTGCGTTTTGGTTGGACTACCTTTTAGAACCAATATTTTTATGTGTTAAGCCTACAGTACACGGAATGTAAAAAGCCACATGCGCATGCAGTTTTTACGTAATTTTGACGACACTTCAAAGCCACAATAGCAAGTTCGTGATGTGTGATAACGACAAAATTACGTCAGAACCGCATACGAATTAAATTCTCTCCAACCATGGTGGTGTGAGTGTGAGAATAATAAAAATGTTTCATTGAAACACTAATGTACAAAAACTGACAGACAGACGCACAAATAAAACATATTTATGGTTTATAATTTATGCATATTTTCAGAAGGATACCAAATATTTCGACAAGTATCAACATTAGTGTAGTCCACAAAATGAAAACTTTTGCATAAAAAATTGTTCATGTTCTTTTTATATTTCAAAAAAAAAAAAAAAAAAAAAAAAAAAAAACAACTTAAGAAAAGTTATCGTATAAAAATTCTTAAGGTCCGCAACCTATACCATTATGAATTCCGATACTCCTTAAATACGGCTTAAAATGCAATATCGATATTGACTCCGATGCCGAAAATTTTTAGCGTTAAAAACCGAAATGCGTACCGCTTCCGTTAATACCGCATTATACCGTTTCGCTATTGCAAATTAATTTGAATTTCGCAGGGAACTACGGCTGCAACACTGTTATTGTTTTTCCTACTAACCTTGGTGGCAATTCTACACTGCACAGTGGGGCAGATTCATTATTTTTCGACAAATCGTTTTTGTTAGATAAATATTTAATAAAACTTTCTAAACCCAAAACAACGTATTTTTGTTTATTATATAAAAAAAATTTTATAATTTTAATCGAGTTTCTTCGACCCTTTTTTTTGAAATTAAATTTCTTCTTAAATAACTTATCGAGGTTAAGGCCCCTATTACGGTTTACAACTCAACTAAGTTGTGAACCGTAATAAAGGCCTAAGGTCATTTCGGTTTTTATATAAATAAAATATTAGTTTAAAATTGAAATTTCGATTTCCTTTGGAAATCTTCTTCAGGATTTTCTTTTTTTTTATATACAAAATTGTAAAATTTGAAGAAAAAAAAGATTTTGAATTAAAAAAAAAATATATATTCTTTTTATAAAACTTTTTTCATTGAGACTTTTCGAGAAACGTTTTTGATAGCGAACTTTTCGATACAACCGAAATTTTTTTAGAAAACTTTTTAACTAAACATGTTATCTAGAAAACTTTATTTTATAAAAAAATTTTCGTTGAAAAAATTTCCATAGAAAACTTTATGATAAAAAAGTTTTTAATGAAAAGCTTTTAGATGTTATATATTTTATAAAAGATTTGTTTATGTTACAGTTTTAAAAAACAGAAATTTTTAAAAGATTTTTTAAAAGAAACAGTTTTTGCGGACCTTGTTTGATCCATTTACATGACTGTGTTATTTCTCATTTAAGCTTCCAAATATGTACGAAAATGTTCAACTAATTAAAATAATATGTTTTTTTTTAAATACATGTTGTAATCCAAAAACAAATTTCAATAAATTTCCCAAAAAAATTTTGTGGGTGTGTGGGCACAAAGAGTTTCAATGTGTGTGTTCTTAGGAAAGTGTGGGTGTATGTACAAATGCGGTTTCTGTATAGGAAACCAAAAAATCACACTAATTATATTAACACACATATATCAATTACTATACACTAAGCGAGGTTTTAAAAAAGTTTTTTATAAAAATATATTCATTGCATACTTTTGGGTATTAACACTGCTGGACAACAAAATAAAGTATCGGGTGTTTTTTTCAGTGGTATAGAACTTCGAATTGAAATAAAACACAAGAAAATCGTTTTAATGACCATCAATTTGGCTTTATTGGAAGGATAATTTTATGCCATTAATGTTTAAATATGATTTCAGGCATGTGGCCGCCGCGGCTGGCTCGAATAAAGCCAATTCTACAGGTCCAATTTTCAACCACTTTTTCGAGCATATGGGGCCGTATGTCGGCAATAACGCGACGAATGTTGGCTTCCAATTCCCCTAACGTTTCTGGTTTGTTGGCGTAGACGAGCGACTTCACATATCCCCAAAGAAAATAATCCAATGGTGTCAAATCACACGATCTTGGTGGCCAATTGACAGGTCCATTCCGCGAAATTATGCGCTCATCGAATGTTTCCTTCAATAAATCGATTGTGGCGTGCGCTGTGTGGCATGTAGCGCCGTCTTGTTGGAACCACAACTCATCCACATTCATGCCATCCAATTCGGGAACAAAATAGTCGGTTATCATGGCTCTATACCGGTCTCCATTAACGGTAACTGCCTCTCCAGCATTATTTCGGAAGAAGTATGGCCCAATGACTCCACCAGCCCATAGAGCACACCAAACAATCAGTTTTTGTGGATGTAATGGCGTCTTAAGGGTCTCATGTGGATTCTCTTCACTGCAAATGCGGCAATTTTGCTTGTTGACGTAGCCATTCAACCAAAAATGAGCCTCATCACTGAACAAAATTTTGCGATGAATATCAGCATCGAGATCAATCTCATTTTCGGCCCATACACCAAAATCACGACGCATTGCATGGTCTCGCGGCTTTAATTCTTGCACAAGCTGGATCTTGTAAGGTCGCAAGCCAAGATCTTTGCGCAAAATCTTCCATAAAGTTGATGGACAAAGCTCCAATTGCTGTGCACGGTGGCGAATCGATTCATTCGGGTCCTCTTCAACACTTTGCTCTACAGCGGCAATTGTTTCTTCGGTGCGCACTGTTCGACGTCTCTGCGGATGCTTATTATCACATAGAGTAAACGTAGTGCGAAAACGATCCATGGTTAACCGAATTAATTGCTCTGATGGACGATTATGTCGACCATAAAATGGACGGAGCTTGCGGTAAACTTCGCGAACTGAACCATTATTTTCGAAATAAATTTGCACGATTTGCAAGCGTTGTTCTTTTGTCAACCTGTTCATGATGAAATGGCAAACCAAACTGAACATAAATGACATTAGAGTTGCCAGATTTGACCACAAAATGCCAGTTGTATCTCTATTCGAAAAACAAACCTGTAAAAAAAACACCCGATACATACATATGTATTAAATATAACAAATAATATACAAAAAATATCACTTACGGCCAATTTCACCAAGTTAAGGCCAGTAATAATATTTTTTTAACAGTTGTAGTGATAGTTATATATAACTGAATTGGTGAAATTGTTCGTTAAAATGGTTTAAAACATTTTGTTTAAAATGCAGTCAGTTAGTGTCAAATATATTTTGTATACACCCTTTAAAGTCATTAGGTCGTGCTTAAATAATCATTAATCATTTCTTGCATGTAGAACAGACACATAATTTATATAAAATATAAAAAATAATAAATATATTTAGGCAATTCACAAAGTGTTATACTGTGTCATATTGGTTGTGTATGCTACAATTTTACGAATGTGTCATTAATAAAAATAAAGCAAATACAACCAACATGACACAATAGAACACTTTGTGAATTGCCTCATTCTATTAAGACCTTACACACTGTGCCCGGTTTTTAGATTTTAATAGCGAACACATGGTAACACTTAAAATGTGAAAAAACATGCCTGTCTATTAAAAAGTCAATTACAATTAATGAATTACAATACTGGCCCTTTGTACCTAAGAAACATTGGCTTTTTATTATGACTTTTTGCTAGAGTAAATAAGCATGACTATGAATTTTGTAGCCGAAAGGAGTTATTATGTAAGTATTTCGCATGGCTCTCTACGCAAAACAGCTACAAAATTTCAAAGTAATGAATTTTTTCCGCAAGCAAAACAGGACGAACCTGGGTAAGTTTAGTAACCAGATAATAGTGCAGAATATTTTCAAAAGAACACTTGCAGGACTGCTGGGTATTTTTTACTCTCTACACATTTAAATTATAATATATTTATTCTTTACTCTCTGTGGACTTAACTTTTTTATAATCCTGTGTGTGTTTTGGCATTTGTACGATTTTTATTTTTTCTTATTCATTATTATTTTATTAAATTCATATTTAATTTTTTCAAATGTAATAAATAATGACAGTTATTAATTTAATAAATAACAAAGCATTATTGTGTTACTTATGGTTGCTAAACTATAATTATTTATAATTACACTTTAAATTTTAAATTAAAAACAAATTGCCATGGTTCAAATAACAAATACACATTTTTAAATTAAAAAAAATGCTTTTAAATTAAAAATATTTAAAAGTTTTAATTATTTTTTCGCTTTTCACAAAAAAGTTTTTTTAATCACCCCTCGTGAATAATTTTTCCCTCATAATTTTTCCCCTTTTCACATATTTGCGATCATTAACAACTCCCATGAAAAAGTGGTAATTCAAAGGAGAATAATAACGTGAAAAAATGTTCACGGGAATAAAATCCACTCATCGTGAAAAGTTTTTTCCCTCGTAATTTGTTCACGTTTCCCTTAGATTGTCTCACTTTATTTTTGCTAGGGAATAGAACATGTATGTTAGTAGTTCCTCCTATAAATCGAATATTAAGGGCTAGCTAGATCCGTTAATAAGGCACAAACCGATATATTGGTCAACAAAATGCAAAACAACAGATTGATTTCCGCCGGATTTGTGAAAAACGTGGTGGCAGAATTTTGGAAAATATTTTACTACATAAAATTTAATAAGTGCAAAAAATTAACGTTGTAATCAACCTATCCCTCCTTCCTTTCTTCTTTTTTTACATTCACTGGAACTGATAGCGTGAAAAATTTTTCACATGAAATTCACGGTTGCTTTTTTCCCTACGAGGGGAAAGAAAATTTCATGGGAACAAAAATTCCACTTGTTATTCACGATAGGGGTGAAAAATAGAGAATTTTGTGATCAATATTTGCTTTATAGACGAATCTCCGATAAAACTTAATCGATTAAACATTATTTCGTAGAAGAGCCTTCGATGAAACATTTTTTCGTAAAAGAGCCATCGATGAAACTTTATTTCTTAGAGGAAGGAGTCTTCAATGAAACTTTGTTTCGTGGAAGAATCTTTGATAAAACTTTACTTCGTAAAAGAGTTCGATTTAATTGGATTTCGTAGAAAAGTCTTGAATAAAAAAACTTTGTTTTGTAGAAGAGCCTTCGATGAAACTTTGTTTTTTAGAAGAGTCTTTGATGAAACGTTTTTTCATAGAAGAATCTGTGGCGAAAATTTATTTCGTAGAAGATTCATCGATGAAACTTTATTTCGTAGACGAGTCTTCGATAAAACATTTTTTCGTAAAAGAGTCTTCGATGAAACTTTGTATCTTAAAAAAGTCTTTGATGAAACCTTGTTTCGTTGAACAATCTTCAATGAAACTTTGTTTCATAGAAAAATCTTTGATAAAAATTTATTTCTTAGAAGATTCATCGATGAAACTTTATTTCGTAGACGAGTCTTCGATAAAACATTTTTTCGTAAAAGAGTCTTCGATGAAACTTTGTATCTTAGAAAAGTCTTTGATGAAACCTGGTTTCGTAGAACAATCTTCAATGAAACTTTGTTTCATAGAAAAATCTTTGATAAAAATTTATTTCTTAGAAGATTCATCGATGAAACTTTATTTCGTAGATGATTCTTCGATAAAACATTTTTTCGTAAAAGAGCCTTCGATGAAACTCCGTTTCTTGGAAAAGTTTTTGATGAAACTTTGTTTTTTAGAAGAGCTTTTGATTGAACTTTATATCGTAAAATAGTTCGATGAAATTTTATTTCGTAGGTTAAATTTTGTTTCGCAAAAGACTCTTTGATGAAACTTTGTTTTGTAGAAGAGTTTTCGATGAAACTTTGTTTCGTAGAAGAATCTTCGATTTAACTTAGTTTCTTAGAATAGTCTACGACTGATGAAGCGTTTGACCGTGAAGCTTTTAAATAGAAAACATTTTGATGAATCTTACTCGAATTTTTTTAGAAAACATTTGGATAACTTTTTCCATACAAAACATTTTTAAAACACTTTTGTTTATGGAAACAATTCGACTACACTTGTTTACATAAACCCGTTGTTAAACCTTTAGTTCATTTAAATCAAATAGGACTATACTTCGGTCAAGCCCGAGCATATTATGCCCTTTACCACAGCATTTAAAAACAAATTGTCGAGACTGTACCCCATTTGGGACCCATGGGCAAACATGGACCCGCCAGAACAAAATTATGTAGAGAGATTCAGATTCATGTAAAACCTTTTATGACAAATATTATTTTGATATCTTCATCTTTATTAACTATCTTTATAAACTCAGCAAATCTATAAATTAGTAAACATATAAACCATCTTTATACCCATAAAATTGGGCGATTGAACAACCAATACAAACCCTATGAATTTAACAACATTTGTCGTAGTGTTGCCAGAATATATTTTTAACTACAAAGAATATATGGGGCACTGAATTACAGCTGTTAAGTTTGAACTAAGTATAAATTAAAGTTTAGTTTAATTAAACCAGCGTTCATTCACTGATTTTTTTAGCCATTAAGAATACTTGGCTTAAGCAATAAGTATATGAAATTTGAAGGAAAAAAACTATTGCAAAAAACCATTATAAATTGAAATTCGGACTTAAAGAAGCACATTCAAAAAAATGTTTAAATAATTTTAAATTATTTTTTTTTATTAAAATTGTTTTAACTGTGTCTTAACTTCAA
The DNA here is from genome assembly GCA_963931875.1 of Pollenia griseotomentosa. Lineage (NCBI taxonomy): Eukaryota > Metazoa > Arthropoda > Insecta > Diptera > Polleniidae > Pollenia > Pollenia griseotomentosa. Next base: position 5,364,660 of record OZ007562.1, on the reverse strand, counting down.
TTGGAAATTCAATTATTCTTGTTTTCTTTTTTCAGAACATATCCTTGCTTATCGTATTAATTTATTCCTGGCGCATAAATATCAATATACAAAAATCTAGTGACCTAGAAGATGTTTACTACGGTAAGTAATTTTTTAAAAAAATTTTAATATTTGAAGACAATTTTGTTTTAAATAAAAGCAAATTGAAAATAATGATTCTTTATTTAGTTACAATTTCACTTGATATTTGAGACTGACACATAAAAAAGACACATTTAAGGAACATTTCTTGAAAAGTATTTTAATTTTTATTTTAGAAAAATCAATATGAACTTTTGAAGCAGTATATCAGCGACATTTCGCATTCTGCTTTTTTAAGAAAAAAGCTCATTTTAAAATTCTAAAATTTTGTTTGCATCTTTTGAAGCCCTATTTATTTTCAGCCATATGTACGGCAACATCTGTCTTTTATCTTTTGGCCTGCAGGTATACTTCACTTTTTTGCCTTTTAACAATTTTAGAAAAACAAGAGAAAACTATTGCAGGCACAGCGAAAAACACTGAACATGACAGTTCTAAAATATATTTCACCTTACAAATTTTAATTCGGAGATGAATATTAAAATAACAATTAAATTAATACAAATTTACAAAAAAGTTAAGTATTTGTACATATAATCATCCTTATCGTGGTTAGCGAATTTAAAATACGCCTTCGACTGTTTGATAAAAAATTAAAGAGAACGTATACTTATTTCCTTTAATCTTTTACCAAACAGTCGCAGGCGTATTTTAAATACGCCAACCACGATAAGGTTGAATAAGAAAATAAATTACCTGTTTATATACATACATATTTGTCTGATTCATAAGCTTGTAGTAAAAACGTATTCGTTGTATAATCGTCTAATTATGCAATATTGTATATTTGTTATTGGTAGTTTTCATTCAAAACTGTTGTCTCATTATTCGATTGATTTTAATGTGTTTTGAAAATTGTTGCATTCATTCTAGGCCCAGAAATGTTCGATTTGTTTGCTGAATTTGTAAAAATCTTTTTAAAACGTGATAACTTCCCCAACAAGTTTAATTCTTCTGACTGAAAAATATATGTTTGATTAATTTCAATTTATTTTTTAAACCAGTTTAATTAAAATTGCTTATCAATTAATATTTATTACCATTTCATCTCACATTTAAACTCCCATACCTAGTTTAATTTCATGGTATCAACCAATGTGAATGGAAAATTTTATTAAAGAAAAAGAAAAGAAGTTACTAAAAACAAAGAGTGAAGAAAAAAATTTTACTTAAATAAGTTGCTTTTTTAGTTTTATTTTTCATATTTCTTATTATTTGGTAAAAAGGAATTTGCTAATCTCCTGAAATATATTATAATCTAATTACTCAAAGTGAATTGACAATGTACATTGAATTGATATTTTTAATTTTTGACATTTAGCAATACGACAAAGTAACCATACAACAACGACGCACATTGGTTGAAGTTCATATAACGAGCGGCTAAAAATAGAAGAAGTTGTCGAAGGACAATGAAACTTGGCACATAGGCATTTTTAGTTTGAATCAAGAAAGAATGGAAAAATCAAAATGATCCGCCCAATTTTTCGCCCACCTCCCATACAACTTGTATTGAAAAAGTGGTATTACTCCCTTGATTTTGATTGTATCAACTCAATTTTCACTAAAAATAAATATTATAATTGTAGAATGGGCTCCTGAAAATATATACCTGATCCGCCTACTTTTACGCCCACCTCCCATACAACTTGTATTGAAAAAGTGGCATAGCTCCCTTGATTTTGATTGTATCAACTCAATTTTCACTAAAAATAAATATTATAATTGTAGAATGGGCTCCTGAAAATATATACCTGATCCGCCTACTTTTACGCCCACCTCCCATACAACTTGTATTGAAAAAGTGGCATAGCTCCCTTGATTTTGATTGTATCAACTCAATTTTCACTAAAAATAAATATTATAATTGTAGAATGGGCTCCTGAAAATATATACCTGATCCGCCTACTTTTACGCCCACCTCCCATACAACTTGTATTGAAAAAGTGGCATAGCTCCCTTGATTTTGATTGTATCAACTCAATTTTTACTAAAAATAAATATTATAATTGTAGAATGGGCTCCTGAAAATATATTCCTGATCCGCCCACTTTTACGCCCACCTCCCACAGAAAAAACAAATAGGAAAAACATGAATATGAATTTTAAGAATAGTCTTTTAATAATTTTTTGTCCTCATTATCGTACTCCAATTTTTTGATTTGCAGCTTTGAGCGAAATGTGTTTATAAATGGGTCTGAAGACAATAAAAGATTATACATTACGTCTTCATTAGTGGCTCCACGTCCAGTTCTTCGCGAGTGATGTAATCTATAGGCTCTATAGTCTTTATTCCTTGCTTCCTGAGCTTCTTCGGACAGCATACCTGCTACAAATAATTAATTAAAATGTAAAAAATCAAATTCAAATCATTGAATAAGGGCCTTTAGATAGAGACATACCTATTGGCAGAATAGCTTCGGCTATAATTTTGCTACCATGCACCAGAATCTTATGCACAGTTACAGGCATGTAGTACCAGCCATAGAGATCAACAAACAACTTGGCAGTATCCATGCAATATATATGAAATTTGTTAGGATCGATCGCTGCATTACAATTTATTGCGGCCAAAATAATTTTAAATCTATGTATTAACTCTTCTTTTATGCCAATTACGTCTGCAGTTTTGAAATTAAAGAAATTAAAGAGAGTAAATTAATAAGATCATACATACATATTTACAAACATTTACAAGTTATGATCATTTTTATTAAACTTTAATAAATACGGTACGTATGCAATTAATAAGTACATCCTATGGGGGGTGTGCTGGAAATCGCAAACGCAAAACGCAAGAATTTGGAGGCTGTTTTTAATACACTTTTAATTTAATTTTTATAATTTTTGCTATAAAATTCTGTTTAATAGAGAAATGTTTGTATAATATTTGTCATAAAATTCTTTTATTACAAAAATTTTACTAAAAAACGACTTTTAAAATTCTTGCGTTTTGCGTTTGCGATTTCCAGCACACCCCTGTATATTTAAATAAGCTTAGACAAATTCTTAAATATTTTCCAACAACTATTGACTAGTATGTAAATTGCATTTTGTAATAATTTTAAACAGTTAAGAATTATGGCAACAACAACAAGCATGATCGAAAAATCATGTTTTGTTACTTTATCACTTTATCACTTTATAGTTTTTACTGTTTTTTTTGGAAAAGTGCAAATATGTGCAGCTGAATTTTTTTACTTTGAGCTGAGACTTCAAGCTGTAATTTGACATCATTCGTTAAACAGCGCTCCACAGCGCTAAAAAGATACAGCCTATTAAAGTTGATGAACATTGAAATTTTGATGTTTTTTATATTTTGTTCTACGAAATTTTTTATATGGCACTTTTTCCTACTTTTTTTAATGCAAATCTCATCTTTGACAATTGTCATTTACGAAAATATATAACAAAGTCAAATGATAAGTTTACTGTGATTGTACCAAAAGATTGAATATACAGTAAATTTGCATGCCATTTTAAACAAGCGAACATATATGAACTTCGAGCGTGTTTATCCAAACAAATAATAAATATATCAGCCTAATATTATGGAATCATAATATTCAGATATCTGCCAACAAAATACCAAAAAATTATCCAAATTCTCGAACATGAAAAAAAATTAATTTTGGCCACTCTTCAACCAATGTGCGACGGTGCTTGTGAATGGGACAGTTGTATGTATATGGGTTAGATTCATCAAAAATTTATATTTTTTGTCTCATCAATTTTTAATACTATTTTTTCAACAGTATTGGATAACATTATTAAAACAATAAACTTACTTTGCAATAAATACATTCACCCTTATAGTTGTTGGCGATTTTTAAATATTACGTCTGTGACTGTTTGGTAATAGATTAAAGAAAACAAGTTTACGTTCTCTTAGACAGTTTGCTTTAAATTTGATTGTGAATAAAAAGAAACATGTAAAAAAAATTGTAATTCGTGACTTGTCTTTTTGGATTTTGTTGTGATATTTTCTAATACCGATGTTTTTATCGATGCTTTTGTATTGTTTTGAGTTTTAAGGGAGAAGAAAACTAAATTAACCAGAGCAGAGATCCAAAAATGCATCAATTTCTGCTAGATATGCAGAAGTTCAAAAAACACAAATTCAATATGAAACCCGAATTCAACATTCATTTGAGTTTTAAAATAGAATTTTTTGGAATACATAATATGGGAATCCTATCCTAGCCTTCTAAAGTGATGTAACGAATGACAAAAATAGAAGCTAAACACAAACATAAAATACAAGTTTTTCAAAGGAGACTGTTATGTTTCCACAAACTACAAACAATTGCTCATTCATCACATAGTTTAAAATTTTAATATATTGACGTTCAATTTAACTTTTTTCTTGAATTTTACACACATATTTGTAAATATAGCTTTTTATTTAAATGTTTTAATATAATTTCAAAAAAAAAGTTACTATTTCGATATTAAATATACCACAAATTGTTTAGTATTAAAGCTTTAAGGCAAATAAAAATAAAAATGTGTACATATTATTCTACATGCATTTGTATTTAGTACAAATGCAAATATAATATTTAAAAACTAAATAAAAGAAGTACCCAGTAGTTCTAATGCTAATAAGCCACATTTAACTAGCCTTATATCTTAACAACAGAGTAACTCAATTTAATTTAAGACAAGTTGATGCAAACCTACTGAAATTATTATTCTACGTACTTTGACTATTCCATATTTAAAGCAATGGTTACTTTTCACACCCGACTTGATCTAGAGAGAAGATCACTTCAAAATGGTTAAATTTTTCTTTATTTATTTATTTTTATTTTATTTATTTATTTATTTATTTATTTATTTAATGCGGATATCACATACAACAAGATATAAATCTTTTAAATTACAGTATGTGATCTTATAGCGATATAATCAATTCGTGATGGTAGTTACAATATTTTCAAGAAACATAATATACATATCGTTACTTTAATATATAAAAGCCCTAACTAACGTTTTCCTTACTTTACAGGAGAAGGAAAAAACTTAATAAAAATTATAGTCTTGTAGTCGCGATTTTTGTTAAACGCAATTTTTTTATTAAATTGCTTAGAGAATTAAATAAAAAACTGCATTTTAAGAAAATCGCGACTACAAGACTATAATTTTTATTAAGTTTTTTCCTTCTCCTGTTAAGTAAGGAAAACGTTAGTTAGGGCTTTTATATATTAAAGTAACGATATACATTAAACATATAAAAACAAAGAAAAATAGATTTAATTATTCAGGTATAAGAATATAATTAAAAATTGATCCATAATAAGTGTACCCAATACATAAAATCAAAAAGAATCAATAATTAAGGTTGTTGAAAATTCGAGACCAAATTATTTTTAAACAATTCGTTTTTAAATAGTAAAGCGTTGTCTGTTATTTGTAAGTGGTTGGGTAATAAGTTCCACAGACTTATGGTATTAATAAAAAATTGCCAAGCAGAGATTAAGGTTCGATATCTTTAAGACCCATGTCTTAAAAATTTTCTCAAAGTTTTTCCCTTCTTCCTTTTTTCCTTTAAACTAAATTTTAAAATGGATAAGGGAAAAAAGCATCCGAGGAATTTTTATTTATCAATGGGTTGTTAGTACCCTTAAGGAAATGTCGGTAGTAAAACTGTCCTGATTCACTATTGACTTCGTCACCAGTGCTACTGAGCACTTATATCCCAGGCAAAGCAATTTACTGTAGATACTTACATGTGCTAGTCATTGAGAATCCACTACTGCCCTTCGTACTATTGACATAGAGACATTGGAACCATAGATTCACTAGTGCATATTAATAATTTTAGTCTACACTTTTGGAACTTAAGATACTTTTTCGATAAAAAAATTTTCATAGAAAACCGTTTTGCTAAAGATTTCAATAGACTTTTCGAAAAAGAAAACGATAAAAAAATAATTCAACGAAAATATTTTCGATGGACTTATTGGTATAAAATCCGTTTTCGATGAAAATTTTGCCATGGAAAAGTTTAAGAAACTTTGTGTGATTTTCGAAGAAACTTTTTGTCATAGAATAGTTTTTGATTAAAGTTTTTATCATAAAAAAGTTATCGATAAAGAAAAAAAAAATTGATGGAAAAGTTATTTAAAGAAACTTTTTTCTATAGAAAATTTTTTAAAAAAACTTTTTCAAAAAGAAAACATTCCTAAGAAATATTTTTCAATAAAAAGGTTTTTGAATTAATATTTTTGCAGAGACAAATTTTTCTAGAAATATTATTCTACAGAAAATTTTTTGGAAAAACTGATATTTATTGTTGGGGGATAAGCAAGAAACATTTACCCAAAACATTTTAGCATATAAAACTGCGGAGTGAATTCGAATTGCAAACATTAAAAAAGTCCAATTTGCAACTATATCAAAGCTTAAACAAAATACTAACAACATACCTGAAAATCTTTCAAACCTGCAGATGGGATGCCTGATTTTTGTATGGGGAGTTCCCGGTTTGGAGGACTATTTTCTGCTGACAATAAGCGCTTATTTTAACATGCAAACAAAGCACACCTAAAGTGCTTTAAAAGGGCTAACTATATTAACATATTTGTTAATGTTTTGCTTTTACTTGTTTAAATGCCTTTTTTCAATCATTTTCGTAAACCATGATATATTTTTATTTTGTTGGCATTAAAACCTTCTTGGTTGTCAGCACTAAAATAGCAGCTTTTTTGTATATTTTATTCTTTATTATTACTGCTGTATAAGAGCTCTCTTATTGGAGCGCTGGATTATGCGCTTTTTCTCTTAAGTGCTTCAAAAAAACCCAAATTTTTTTACTGGGTGAGTTTACAGTGAGTTTATCTTTTTCTTACATTCCCCACTACAAGTAAACCAATATAAAGCAATTTGCCAGTTCAGTTTTTTATGCCGTACGCGTGAAAATTTAATATCAAAATAATTTTTGGGAATACAAAATTAGGTTTTGGCCAGATCATCAGGAAACCAACTTTTTTCAAAAAAAAAAAAAAAAATATTTGATAAAATCCTTTTTTTATAATAAACTTTTCGATAAAGTATTTTTATAAAGAAAACTTTTTCATAGAAAATTCATCTATCTAATTATATTAATGCTTAAAAAATAAAAAAAGCAATGTAGACAGATGACGAAAACCATATCGGGGCATTTTTAAATTTCTGTAAACAAATGGGAATTCAACAAAATGAAAACATGGAGTAACAGGAAAGTAAATTTTAATATCTCTCTCTCTCTCTCTCTGGTTTCAATTCTAAAATAAATACATACACTAAAAACAATAACTAAGTATAAGAACTGTTTAAGAAAATTGTAAAATTTAGTTTTGCTTTCAATAGAACGTATACTGTAAGAAAAGCAACTAGTTTAAAACTATTTTAAGAATGTATAAAAGTGAACTAAATGGGGTCCTATAACAACCTAACGTTAAATACAATAGTTTGATTTATGAAAAAATCAAAAGTGCAACTAGTTTAAAGTAAATACCTACCAGTAAATGTCTAGCTAAATACTAGTTACTTTGTCTGCAGGGTAAATATGTATGTAGTTAATAAACACACATACATACATATCGTTGGTCTCAAGTAGAAAGGCCCTAACTCACATAATTGCAACTTTACAGGAGAAGGCAAAAACATAATAGAAACTGTATGTATCATAATGTAAAATGGCTTCTTCATTTGCTTGTAAAACTGATATTTTTGATGCTATTGCATTAAATTCTTATGACGAGGTGTATTTGTGGGAAATGTATTGGAATCACTAAAAAACTCGATTTCTAAAAAAATCAAGTTAGGACCTTTCTACATGAGACCGACGATATGTATATTTGTTACAGAATTAAAATAAAACAATAAAATCATGATTTACTTGTATGTGTAGTTTTGGAATTACATGTGAATAAAAAAAAAATAATATAACACAGGGATGTAAAAGTTGGTATAATTGTACTTTTTTAGCACTTTTCGAAAGAAAAAAGGACAAAGGCAACCCAATGACAAATTTAGCACAATTTCATAATTTATCTGATTTTACTAATAAACAAATTAAACAAATCATGATTTTAATAAAAAGTAACCAACTTTTTATTCGAATTCGTTCCTATCGTATATTTAAAAAAATGTTAAAACAATCATTTTTATAATACCTCTTGCCAAAATTTTGTTCAAAAACTAAAATAATATGTATTTTTATTTAATAAGAAAGTTTTAAAGATTTGCAGCCAATTTCACCAAGTTCAGTTTAAACTAACTACGTATTATTTGAATTTGCTGAAATTGGCTGTTAAAATATTACAAAATATATAAGTTAGAGAATATCATGCGAATTGAATAGATGTTTCAAGTATCACCAGCAATAAAATGGCGGCAAAACGGAAAAAGAGTTGCCATACTTAAGCATAAAACCGCTACAAACATTTAATAGTTTTAAAGCTGTTAATGTAAGTTTATGAATAGAAATTTTTAAAAGTGGTTTTTAAGACAAAAAGCGTTTAAAAGCTATTTTTACCTTAACAAATTCTAAAAATTTTGTTTTTTATTTCAAATGTATTTGAGCCAAAGAAAGCGTTCTTTCGACATCAAAAAGTTGGCAGCAAGAGTTTGTCAGCAAGTGATATATTCTCAAAAAACGAAGCATCCTTTTAAAACGAAGCATTCTAACTAAACATACATCCCTGATATAACAAAAAGAAATTCTCATGCATGAGTTTAATAAAACATTTGTACACACAACCTTCTTTATTTAAAATCTGTTGTACCAGTGTGTAGGGGGTAAAGAGGAACAAAACAGTTGTCTCGCAATAACAATAATACTTATACAGTTTATAATTTAACTACAGATTTAAAGGACAAATATCACTTTTTTTAGAAATAAATTTGAAAGGACATGTTTGTTTGTGTGTGTATGTGATAGCACATACATACATATTCATAATAGAAATTGGCAAGTGATATTTTATGTCATATGAATATCATGTTGTAGTTTTTGGGACAAAAAACTTTAAAACGATGTGGTTACAATTTAAGACAAGTGCTTCCACATGTGTTTGTTTCAAATTCATGTGTTTGGTATTGAATCACAACATATTGCCAGCATTTATTCAGTCAGTCATTCATTAATTTTTTTCTGTCTTTGGGTCATACAACAAATAATTTGTTAGTTTGATCAAAATTTCTAAGCAAAAGTCTGGTTATTCCTTTAGTTTGGAAAAAGAGCAAGAAAAAATACAGTGGGTAATAAAAGTTTTTCTTTTTCTATGAAAATATTTTATAAAGGAAAAAATTTTGGTCGCCCACAAAAGAAACATATTCAATAGGAAAAACTTTTGTTGTTTGTCAAAGAAATGTTTTTGTTAACAGTTTTTGTCACTCATTTATTTTTCACTGTTTATAAACCTCATCTATTTTCTGCATTTTGCTAGTTTGTCATTTTTTTGTGTCTTTGGCTTCTAACATCCATTTCATTTAAAATCGACTATCTCTATGCATGCGTAAGGAATCCAAAGATATTTTCATTATCTTGCCAAAAAAAAAAATATTAACAACAGCTCAACTCAATTCCAATTTGAAAAGAATGTCGATTTCATATCTGAATGCGACTTATGTAAATGTTGTGCATTTCATTATTAAGCGAGGGTGGAAAGAGAAGTTAATAGATATGGTACATTATAATTAAGAAAAATTTAACCTGGGAAAAGTTAAAAATCTTACCAAAAATCTGTAATTTGGACCGATTTGAAAAAAAGTTTGTAAAACAATTTATGTTGCAATAGGATTTTTTTGGATTTGTTTTGGTTACACAAATGGGATGCACTTTTTTCGGTTAGGTATTTTGCGCTTTTTCCTATTTAATATCTGCAACTTTGCTACAGACACAAAAGAGATATTCCGTGGGGTAAACCGATTAATATAACCGTGTTAAAATATAGAAAACGTGATAAAAATCCTCCTTGAGCAAAAAAAAAATTCGTATGGCCATTAAATTATCAATGCAGCCAAATTGACACAACTTATGATGCGGCAGTTCTTATTTTTGGGGCTACTTTCACGTGCAATTGTCAGAATTGAGTCCCAAATCAATGAGCTGAAAAATTTTGTACTGTGTTATGATCGCCAAAAAGGGATGCATTTGATGTTCAACAATTAGTCTTGGATTTAAGATGCCCCATATTTTTATTGAATTGATGGCTGCGGGTGTAAAACGGCAAATCCATCTGAGGAGAACAAGTGGTTGCGATCGAAACATGTCATGGTAACCTGCCGGCCGCGGTTCGAGCCCCAGCCCCAGCCACGGTCAAGAATGAAAGATTATCAATAACAATTTTAATTAATTTTCATGTTGTAAAATTAAATTTGATGAACTTAAGTCTTATTAGAAATATTAAAAATTTGGATTAAAAACCATAAATAGTTCAACAAAATAACCACAATACTAATTATTGACCATTAAAGTACAAATGGGCCTTATCGCTTATTATTCGACATGACCATTGTGACGAATAACCGAATGCTGACTTTCAAAATAAAATTTAAGAACTTTGGTTTTTTGTTCTGTGCTAAGTCTTTCCATCACAAAGGGAGATCTTAAAAAGTCAGCTTCAAAGTCTGATTTTTTACCCATTGTAGGAAAGTTCGGCCGTCTGGCGGATCTCTACAGGTGCTGTAATACTAATTGCTCTTGAACAGTTAATTTATCAATTTAACCCATAATGATTTTATGTTTAATTAAATGCTTGTTCATTTAAGATTTTTTTTTGAAAATTCCTTTTAATCTTGGAAAAACTTTTTTTCTCATTCTCTTTTCAGGTGTACAAATAGCTTATTTTGCCATAATCGGCACACAAATGTCGATGATCGTTTTAAGTGTTATGTTACTATTTGGTATTATCAAGGTAAGTAAACTGTATTTTTTTTCGAATATTCTAACAATGCATGTATGAAATTTTTAAAACTTATGAGCTTCTTATGAAATAATTGCAAAATTGAATCCAAAAGTCCTAAGAAATTTTAAAATTTGCCAAAATTTGAGTTGACAATTTCCAAAATTTGCTCCGTATCAGTGCGAGAGTTGCGGGTTCGATTCCCGCCAGAGACTTTGGTCTGTTTTACTGCAACGGGCTGAAGGTCTACGTTGCTATTGCTCGGTTTATTAAGTTAGAATATAATCGGCAATTGTATTTGTAACTCTTATTAATTAAAAAAATAAATATTGTATATATCGCTCATTTGCTGCAACATTGTCATAACTCAAAAATATAAGTTTTACACAAAACGACTTTTTAGATTAAAATTTACACACAACATAATGGAAAATAAAATGTTATTGTTCTCAAGAGAATTGAGTTTACAAAATCTTCCTTTATAAGCATTTTTTACTTATGGGATTTTTGACTTATGACGTTGCTGCAGCAAATGAGCTAAATTGTTTGGTAATAACTAAGTTTGTTCAGAGACACTCAAAATGACATTGAATTGATGAAAAATATTGCCATGAACATGTGCTGACAGCATCATTTTTTGACACATAACCTACATGTTCTTATAAAGAATTCAAAAAATACACTAAATTACTAGTAAATAGGGTGTCCGGCAGAGATTTGAAAGAAATGTACAGACTGAAAAGAAAGCACAAGTCTTCGTTGAGAGTTTTGTCGACATTTTTGGCTCTCGTATCATAAGTTCTCAGATAATAAACCGTTTGTCTTCTTTAAACATAGAGGATTAATGCTGTCGACTGATGTAGTCTTACAGCTTTTAAGGAATTTTATTTTCTGTACAGCCTAAATTATTTCCCCTTATAGTATTTACCGTCGTGTAAAGAGTCGTTATAGTAACAACATCCAAGAGCTACATCTCTTTACAACCAAGAACTCAAACAGCATCTTCAAGCAAAAACAAAAAAAAAAGAAACGAAATAAAGAAAATAAAAAATGATTGTTTTTTTTAAAAATTACTACGAAAAAATTGTTTTATAACAAAAACACATAGATAAAAACTCGCACGAAAACCAAATAAACAAGGACGAAATTGTTTTAAAAATAAGCAAAAAAAATATATCGTTAAAAATATAAAATGAAATATAGATATTGTTATTATTTCTGTTGCAACTGTGATAAGATACGAGGCTAGAAGGAAAATTAGAGAAACTGAAAAACATTTCAACAAAATAGAAGAGAACTTGGAAACCAGGAGAACCAGGAAATATAAATTTTATGCAAAACGTATTTTCAATAGGACTATTTTTTACATAGAATATTTAAACATACATTAATACAACAAGTACGAAAGTATGGTCGGTCAAGCCCGACCATATTTTTACGAGATTTGTTCGCCTTTAAGTGATTTTATATGGGACCTACCAGCACAATATTCTGTCCTGACATCTATCGTAAAAGTTCTTGTCGCCAATTTTCATTACAATACCAACATCTATAAGGAAGTCGTGCCATTAAAAGATATTTTCCGGATTAGTATATAACGAATACGTTTAACTACCTCAATGAGGTAATTAAGCGAATACGTTTAAATACCTCAGTGAGGTAATTAAACGTATTTAGTTACATAATACCTTAACTTTGATCCATGAAAAAAGTTAAAACATAGGAATTTTTGCATGTATCAATTAAATCTAAGTAGATATCAATAAAAAGAATGGGGTTTGCTGTCTTAAATTTTTTGAAATGGTTTTTGAGATGTCCTGTCATATCCTACTAACAAAAGCGTACTCATTAGGCCGGGTCGATTTGTATGGATAAATAAAAAATCGTATAGCAAAAACGTAATCTACATAAAATTCTAAGAGAATTCTCCGAAGAAACCATGGCTCTAAAATAAAATCCTAATGCGCTCCTCTCGACTTGAAAATTTATATGCCCGCCTTTTCCAAAAAAAAAAAAAATATTTAAAAAATAGCTTTTTCCAAAAAGAAATCAAATTTTCTGAACATCATTTCTATTCTTTTCTGTGACACGTCGGAACACATAAGTTAACAAAAAAACGTTATTTTATAAATACTGAAAACAATTTTTTGAGTATAATATTTTTTTTTAGTATTTTCAATCTTTTTATTTAATTCCTTATAAAAATATTAAATACAAAATTATATACAAACTTTTTTACTTGGGTGAATATTTTTTTTATGTAAAAAAATTTTGAGTGTAGAAAAATATAAAGTACAAAAGAACTAACTACCTTACTAAACAATTTTATTCAGAAAATTCGATTTCTTTTTGGAAAAAGCTATTTTTTCAAAAAAAATTTTTTTTTTTGCCAAAGGCTGGCTTATAAATTTTCAAGTCGAGAGGCGCGAATTAGGATTTTATTTAAGACCCATGGTTTCTTCGGAGAATTCTCTTAGAATTTTATGTAGATTACGTTTTTTCTATACGATTTAAAAAAAAAAAAATCGACCCTCCCTAGTACTCATACATACAAACTTATGAACAGGAAAACCGGTAATATGCAATTGCATGCTTTTCTTGTGCACCCAATGAAGGCAGAAACAATATATTTATCCGTTTTAGAGCTTTTTATAAGTTTTGGTACCGACTTGTTTGTGAATAATTTGCATATTTTAGCTTAAGCTGCATTTTTATTGCACACATATTTCACGTTTTTGAGGCATATTTTAGTACATGTTCAGCAAATAAAAAAATTGCTTAAAATTATGGTTAACAGATGAATTTTCTTTTGCTTTAATTTCGCCATCTACATTTAATTTTCACTCTACAATTGTTATTGCAAACTGTAAAGTTTTATATAAATTTGGGCTGATACATAGATACCTGGACGCATTGTGTAGTAAACCGACCTAATCAGAAACGCTTTTTAAAGTGAAGTTATCGTGTCCGTCCGTCCATCTGGCTGGTTGTCTGTCCATGTAAACCTTGTGCGGAAAGTAAAAGTAGCAGTTTTTAGATAATTTTATAAAATTTGGTAAATACGTATTAATTGTCATAGGAACGAAACCTTTGTAAGTTGTGGGAATCGGTTTATAATTCTGGTCAGCCCAGAATAAAGTTTATTTTAATGCAAATATTAAATTGTGGAATATTTTGTTTCAAATAAGCCATATTTTGTTTTTTGGGCATATTTTTAATGTAAACTTGGTTGCTTACTATGTTGTTGTCAAAAAGTACTGACGCAATTAAACGAATGAAATGTAGGTGTAATTTTTTTTTGGGAGTTTAAAAAATTCAGTGTCAAAAAAGTGTTTTTTCAAACTCGCCATTAGAAATGCATGTCTTCCGTAAGCGAGATGGTAAGCGTAACTTTTACGTTACTCCCTTACAAACCCGCTACGTTGGAAGCTCCTTTTTTTATTGGGATATGCTTGACTATGTTATCTGCCATTTTATGAATTCTATTGGCATATGTGCGTGTTAGACATTTATGATTATTTATTGCTGAAAAAATGTTTTCTTTCCAAATTATTATTGTACATTTTAAAATGATTTATTTGTAATTTTTTTATGTTACCAAAAATCTTGTAACATACACACTCACAGCCATACATATGTGTATGTTTAAATTTTTCCTCCATCTTTTTCCCATTTATATTGTAATTTTTTTTTTTTTTTTTTTTTTGTCTAATAGAAGACAAACAATGGAAAAAATAAATAAAAGCACAACATAATATATTAAAGAATCTTCAAAAGAGACATTTCATATGACATGACATTTTGTCATTTTTAAATTGACAGCGTTTTTTGTTTCCTTTTATTTTGAACTAATGAAAAATATTTCCAAAAGACAACAATAAAGTATATTTTCTTGTACTTGTTTTGTTTTGACATTTAGCTGGACTTTTATATATATATTTTTTTTTCTTTTTTTTTTTGTTAAAAGATTAAGAAAACGTGGCGTCAACATAAAAATAACTTAAACTCAAAATTATGATTTTAATTTCATTAAAACATATTGAAGATATTAAATGGACAAGAAAAATATCAAATGAAATAAATTTAATTAATCGATTAACAGTCAAGCCACTTAACAAGGTCATGCAAATAACTTTTATTTTCAAAATAATTTTTTTTATTTCTTTATCCAAAAAGACCTTAAGGAGAGAAACGACCGAATACATGTGTTTAATTAAAAAAATTTGTTAGATTTAATGGAGATAACAGATTAAGAAGAATATTGTTCATAGAATTTATGGTCTCTATTGATTCGAAAAGACAATTTTCATCAAAAGATAATAACTAAAGATAAGAGAAACATACACAAAAAAATTTTAATCTACATTATCGCCTTTAGTAGGATTTTGTTAAAACCAAAAATAAATAGTTTAATCTTTTAGACCAAGAAAAAAAATCCAATTAAATTAAGATGCCTAATGTACACCAACTGACAGACCCCTTTACCAAAATGCTCTCATAATTCTTTTCATATACTTATTCTCTAAATTTCAGGAAAATCCTGGTTTAATAGTTCCTTGGATAATTGGCTACATAACTTTTATGGCTTTGGAAGCGGTGGCTATGGTTTACTCTAATGTCCTACGTGATCATGTAAATAAGGTAAGTAATTTTAATTTTTTTTTTTAGTTCTACTTCAGCTCTAGTTCAGTTCTAGTTCAGTTCTAGTTTAGTTCTATTTCAGTTCTAGTTCAGTTCTAGTTCAGTTCTAGTTTAGTTCTATATCACTTCTAGTTCAGTTGTAGTTCAGTTCTACTTCAGTTCTAGTTCAGTTTTGGCTCAAAAAAAAAAAAAAGTTCAGTTCTAATTCAGTTCTAGTTCAGTTTTAGTTCACTTCAAGTTCGCTTCTAGTTCAGCTCTAGTTCAGTTCTTGTTCAGTTCTAGTTCAGGTCTAGTTCAGTTCTAGTTCAGTTCTAGTTCAGTTCTAGTTCAGTTCTAGTTCAGTTCTAGTTCTAGTTTAGTTCTAGTTCAGTTCTAGTTCAGTTCTAGTTTAGTTCTAGTTCAGTTCTAGTTCGCTTCTAGTTCAGCTCTAGTTCACTTCTATTTCACTTCTAGTTCAGCTCTAGTTCAGTTTTAGTTCAAATCCAGTTCTAGTTCAGTTCTAGCTCAGATCTAGTTCAGTTCTTGTTCAGTTGTAGTTCAGTTCTAGCTTAGTTCTGGTTTAGTTTTAGTTCAGATCCAGTTCAGTTCTAGCTCAGTTCTAGTTCAGTTCTAGCTCAGTTCTAGTTCTGATCAAGTTCAGTTCTTGTTCAGTTTAGTTCTAGTTTAGTTCAATTTTAGTTCTAGTTCACTTCAAGTTCATTTCAGTTCTAATTCAGTTTTAGTTTAGTTCTAGTTCAATTTAAGTTCAGTTTTAGTGCAGCTTAAATTCAGTTCTAGTTCACTTTTAGTTTAGCTCTAGCTATGCTAAAAAACAGTTGTACAGGATGGCGCTTAAGTAACGTTATGATTTATTTAATGAATAACTTTTTTCTTTCTGATTTTATTTAACGTTGAAATTTATTCAAAATTTAGATTTTAGTTTGGAAATATGTTCACATTATGTTTAGACGACCAGACGTAATCATTCCAAAGTACTTCCCATAACTTTTCTTAGAATTTTAAGTCCCAGCGCTCCCACTTCCTCTCGAATATTTGTCTTAAGCTGTTGGATGGCTTATCTGCAATTTGTTCGTCGCTTTCTAAAAATATTTCCAATGATCTTTCCTAAAGTTATTCTACACCATACTGTGCATCCAAGTGGGTGCATTTGATGTTCAACAATTATTCTTGGTTTTGGGTGCTCCCTATTCTACAGTTGTGTTTATTCACGCCTCAATGGTGAGGTGAAAATGACCCTTATCGCTCATTATTCGTTCGAATGTTTGTCTCTGAATAATCGAATGGTGACTGTCAAAATAAAATTTAACAACTTTAGTTATTTGTTGTGTGCTGAGTCTTTCCATCATAATTACTCAGTTTTTTAAACTTAATTCCGAAAGAAAAAAACTACAAAAAAACGTAAACAATAATTTATTCACTTATTAGATCATAACTTTACTTATGACCCACCCTGTAGCTTACTAGAAGTTTTAGTTCAGTTTTACTTTAAGTTTTGTACTACTCCGGTCCTAGCTCAGTTCTATTTAAGTTCTAGCTTAATTGAATTTTATTTTTATTTTGCCTTGTCCTTTTAAAAGCCTCTTTTATTGACTTTACATTGCCAACCGTTTCTTATTATTTTTCTGTGTAATAAACACTTTTTAAAAACAAAATTGCCAAACTAATAGAAATTGATTCCTTTTTTAAATGTTGTTTTAATTTTCTTCTGTTCGAACTTTTGTTTTATTTATTTAAAGAAATTGGAAAAAAATAATTAAGATAAATCAATATTTGCATTAAGTTTTAGGAAAACTTGACTGGGTACTACAGGAAAAACGGCTTAACTGCATATTTTTCTAATTAATTATTCTCTTCAGAGTTTTGAGCAGACTTTTGCTAAAAACAAATTTAAAAAATAAACTAGTTTATTATTTATTTGACAAACTGATAAAAACTTTTTCCTGCTGATATGAAGCTCAAAGCTTTTTTAAAGTTAAATCCTAACAGCCTTATTTATAAAAAATAAAACATGTTAATAAAGGGTTTATTAAACGGATTTTGTATGAAAATCCATTTTATTAACCCTTTATTAACCGGTTTTATTTTTTATAAATTAGGCCGTAAAAATTGAATGGAGCGTCCCAACAAGAAAAAATATCCGCAGCATTTTAAACCCTCTAGTTTTCTTTTGACTGTTTTATCTTATTAAGATTCAAAAGTGTTCGATTTCCAGTTAGATTTTGTTTATTATTTAGTCTAGAATTGAATTTTAGTAATACAAGATCTATGGTATATGTTTTTGTAATAAAGACAATTTTGCTTATGTTAATTAAAGAAATATTATTTAAAAAAGACAACTCTGGCAACAAAATTTCTTACATTTGCTAATTTTTTTTTTCCAAAATATATTAACATGCTTTTTAGGTTCCTATTCACTTCATCTATGTGCCCTTCACTTTTAGTATTTGATTTCAAGTTTTGGAAATTTGTAAATTTTACCTGCTTGTTGGCCAAACAACCTTGATTTTTGCTACAGTTTTGCATGATTTTTTGCCGCCTTTTTGCTTACCTTTAAATTATAAGAACAAATTTCTCTATTATTCAAAGTGTTTTCTAAAGTTTTGACCTTTTTTTACAATCAATTCTAACATCTGTCCTTTAAACAATTTTGTGTCTTCTGCAGTCTCTTCAATACTACAATGAATAAAGTTAGAATAACAAAAGAAAAAATGTAGTAAGATAAAATTGTAAAGTGCTGTAAGATACAAAATACATACACACTCGTGCAGATACAGATACAATTGTTTGCTGAAAGAAACGAGTGTATCTTCTTCTGTATAAATAAATATTATTGTTGCAAGTTAATTGTGCCGCAGTATGAACAGATGGTGAACGATACTTTGAAGAAGAGAGAAGGTGAGGGGAAGATCACAAAAAATTTTCATTTCATTTTGACTTTTATTTAATGTCGCATTTTATTTTAATTGTATTATTTGGATGCTGGTTAGAGATGAGAGAATTTTTGCGTTTTATAAAACCAAAAAAAAGCTGGAAAAAACTACAAACAATTAAACAAAATGAAAGGAAATAGTGAAATGAAATGCATAAAGAGACCACAAGGCAAAAATAAAGGAAAATTTTAAGATTTAGTAAAAATTGAAAAGTTGTCTGTGTTTGGCTTCACGTAAATAAATAAAATAAAAAATAAAAAGGTCGTGATTTTTGTTAATATATTTTTATTTTGTTCTCAAAATTTCGGTTAGCATCACTAACCATCTAACAGGGGTATGTAGACAATTATAAAATATTAATAAACACAAAATTTTACAAAAAAAACACTTGTGCCACTTCCTGTTGTGTTTTCTTAAATCTTTCTTAAATAATTTCCTGTTTTCCTATAAACAAAGTTTTTAAAATTATTCGTTTTAAACATAATTTCTTGTTTTTTTATATTTACCCTACAAACATTTTTGAAATTTTTGGGCGATTGCTTGTTTGGCGATGATTACGCGATCCTTCTCAGGGAATACGAACCATCGCCTACGCCTTACAACTAAGCGATGAATATGCGAGCGCACACAAGTAGCAGCAATCATCAGTGCTTTTTTATAACTTCCAATAGAATTTTTTTTTTGTCTTGTTGTTTTGTTAAGATAACGGGAAAATAAATATTTGGTTTCAATCGCGGTGCACGATGTTCACGCGAATCGCGGTACACGAATCGCGTGGTTGACACATGCGGACGTTTTCGCGATTCGCCAGAGGATCGCATTTAGCTTCCACGCGATGCATCGCAGCCGGCGATTCGCGGGCGATGATTCGGCGATTAAAATTGTTTGCAGGGTAATCAGCTTTTTCCCCGTACTGCCTTAATTATTGAATCAAAACCATTTTTCAGCTCCATTTATTATCTCTTCCAAAGGGTATCTGATAAATTCGTTATTGACCAAACTCTCTCAAAATCTACTAAAAACTCTTTTACACTCCGTTTTCCCCCCTCTCTCTTTTCAACTAACAAAAGTCTTGCATTTGTATTTGACATTATAATGTCTCTAGGAATTCATGTAGAAATTTGCATGCCACTTCACCACAAACACAAGCATACACACACACACACACAATCACAAAATCACTCATACATATATAAACTGCACAAAATACAAATAAAAACTTTTAAACAACAATAAATGTTCAACTTAAATATACAAAATACATAGAAAAGTTTAAAACGTCAACAACAACTAAAACAGCCAACAGCCAACAGCAAGAGTACTTGGAGCCTGAGAGCAGCCAGAAACAAAGGACAGCAAAAGTGTTCGCATCAGAAACCCACAAAAAAAAATTGTTAACAAAAAAAGAGAAAGTAAATCAACATCATCAACACAACCACACAAATGCTACAAATACAACTGAACACACAGTTTGCTCGTGAAAAAGCAATCAGTGCTGTAATGTCTTTATTATTAAGAACGGCATACATACGTATTACTTTTTGCACGACCGATCAGAAGGCAATTGAAATTGTTTACTTTAGAAAATATGGGTTTTTCTAAAACAAAAGCTTGTAATTCTATGAATTTTTTTTTTTTTTTTTTTTTGAAAGATCTTCTTGAATTTTTTAGATTTTCAATTTTTGTTAAGACTAGAATTTTAACTTGAACTGGAACTAAACTAGTACTGTAAGGGTGGGTTTTTGAAATGTGGACTAAGCTTAAACTTAGTTTAACGTAGTCTGAAACTCGGATTTTTCGGGCAAAATGTGATTTTTTTTATTATTTCATTAAAGGCCAACATTTTAAGCAAAACTAAGCTGTTCCGTCAAAATTTTGTATATAAACTTGGTAGGGGCGGCACAAATCTGTTCTCAGAATAACTAAACCTAGTTTAACTAAGATCTCAAAAACCCAACCCAAGAGTACTAAACTAGAGCCGAACATGAATGGACTAGAACTAAAAGTGAACAAGTACTGAATTCAAGTAGAAATGAACTAGATATGAACTAGAACTGAACTAGAACTTAACAAGAACTAAACTAAAACTAAACTTGAACTGAAGTTGAACATAACTAGAACCCAAGAACTGGACTTGAAATTAACTAAGAATTGTTTTAAAAACTGAACTAGAACTGGATCCAAACTAAATACAGTTCAGATTCGACTAACCTAGTCATTCCTAACATTTTTAAAATAGACCTGTTTCGGTTCAATTTTAAGTGGATTTGCAGTGAATTTTTCCCATCTCTGCTTAATTTACATGTTGATTTGCCGCAGTTTTTTTTCTCTCGAATTAAATCCCCTGCCACAATAAACTTTTAAAAAATTCCCAAAAGCAGAGGTCAGTTTTTAGTTTGAAGATACAGAAATATGTAAATTTGATTTTTTTTTTCCTTAAATGCCAAACACTGACGGCGGTTGTCATGTAGATGAGTCAACTAAGTGTTAACAAATGAATTAATTAAGTAGTTTGTAATAGATTTACTGCAAAAATTTGCTGGTAAAAATTTTGTTAGTACAAAAAATTGGTATAGAAGATTTGATGTGAAATTATTTCCAGAGAATTTCACTATATTTTTCATACCCTTCACCACAGGTAAAAAAAGGGTGGGAATATTTAAGTTCATTTATAAAAGTTTATCATTCCGTTTGTAACGTCCTAATGAGTGGCGGGGTGGATTAAACTGGGTTTGTCTATCCGTACGTCAGGTTGTCCGTTTGTGTTGTGTCGGAAGAGGTTTTCCGAAGACCCCACATATGACGGGACCAGGTTGTTGTATATTTATATTACATGTAGTCGAGCATAGCTTGCTATTGATATTCAATAACATCGGTCTACAAATGGCTGAGATATAAGCAAAGAACTACGACTGCCTTTAATTATTACCCATAAAATTACATAAATTTTTAATTTATGAATTTTTTCTTCTTTTTCACCTGAAATAAACTTATTTAAAAGAATGCTACATAGTTGTCAAAACTAACCAAGATCGGTTGAGAAATTACTTAGTTTTACACAACTAACTACCGTTTTCTTTTCAGAAAAAAATGCACTCATAAAACTATTTATTACAGTAACTGATTGTACTTTCCGTACTTTTAAAATTGAATAAAAATTTAGTTATTTTCAAATAATTTTATTTTTTAACATTTATGTTTGTTATTCAAAAAACAAACTAAAGAAATAATGTTTTTCCTTTTTTATTTTGTTATGTAGTTTGATTTTTGTCAGTTAAAATACATTTTTTAAAAGTAAAACCTATTCAATTTTAAGGAATATGGGCATTTCCACAGAAATGTCAACCGCAGCCAAATAATTCAAAGTCTATAAAAGTATGTTGTTTTAACATATTTTTATAGGGAATCTATCAACTCTCAATGATTTAAACAAATTTTACATTTATTCATAATACACTTTGAAATATTCAAATGCAAAATCGAACAAATGAAAAAGTTCTGTTTTGAACATTTCTATTGCACGTTTTGTTTTGCTAAATGATCTTAATGAGAAACATTTTGCATTGGCAATTGCTTTTTAAATCTCAGTTTATATTCAAACAATAAAGAAAAAATGTAAACGGAAGGATGCGATTGCCAGTTACGGCAAATTTTTTCTTTGCTTTACCGTATATTTCGATGTAGCGTGCGACATTGAAAAAGAACATTTGTTATCAGTGCGTCGAGGGTATTTGCACAATGTGTTTCAAATATTAGTAACAAAAAGATATTTTTATTGCAAATTAAATTAAAAAAATTTTGCTGGAAAATAATCAGTGCTTTTTTCTTGGTACTTATTTTAAGTTGGTAGCGTGCGACATCGTAAGTGTCAAATGCATAAATTAAAAAAATTTTTTTTCCTAAAATATCTTTATTTCAATTCAAGCATCAAGGACAGCTTATTCCATTAAAAAAAAACTTTTTTTGAGACTAGCAATACTATTTTCAGTTAAGATAGTTTTTGTTCTATATTTGTATTTTTCAATAATTAGTATTGTGGTTATTTTGTTGAACTATTTATGGTTTTTAATCCCAATTTTTAATATTTTTAATTAGGCTTAAGTTCATCAAATTTAATTTTCATTAAATTATTTTTATGAAGAAAGGAATTTTACAACATGAAAATTAATTAAAATGTCATGGTAACCTGCCGGCCGCGTTTCGAGCCCCGGCCATGGTCAAAAATGAAAGATTATCAATAACAATTTTAATTAATTTTCATGTTGTAAAATTCCTTTCTTCATAAAAATAATTAAAAATTTGGATTTGTATTTTTCTTTATAATTTTATAACTTTTGTTGAGAAAATGAATATATTGAATGAATTTAAAATAATGTAGAATCATCTTACGCATGTCTAACTACATAAAAAGTAAAAACATAAACATTAAAGTATGATGGAACAATATGTCGCATGCAACATGTAACGTGCGACAGTGATTAAAATTAAATAAAAAATAAACTCCACAATATTTTTGAATTAAATAAAAACCATTATTAAGATACATCAATGCATAATATTTTAAAATTAGTCACATTAAAATATTTTATCAGGTTTCGCTGAAATCAGTGTTTGAACTGTTTGCCGTAAAAACAACTTCTGTTTTTGTCGCACGCAAATGCCTTGGGTTTTTTTAATTTTCTTGAAAACGAACAATTGCTCAAAATCAACCTAAGCACAAGTTATAGTGCTACTCAAGAGCTATAAGTTTCGCCTTTTGTCAAAATAAAATTAATGTTTTGGTATATGTTTTTTTCACTTTTAGGGCGTACGAATGTCGCCTTCGACATTGGAGAAATGCCCATATGTTGTTTAATAAATAAAAAAATTAAAAATGAATGTAGAAATAATTTGTTTTAAATGAAATGTAAATGATACTTTTTTTTTAAATGAATTTTACGTTGTTTAAAATGAATTTTCGTTTGAATTTAACTACATCATATTTTGAGTGTGGTTTTGGCTCAATAATACTATAGTGAAGGGTATATAAGATTTGACATAGTCGAATATAGCACTCTTAGTTGCTGTTATTAATTTTAATTTATTTATTTTTTTTTATTTGAAATTTTCTTTGCAGATTTTTAGTTTTTTACCTAAATTTTTTTACCTAAAAGATGAAATTTGATACTGTTTGAAAGCTTTTTGAAATCGTATAGATGTTGTAAATGGAAAGCGATCTCATATTGCAAAAAGGTGACACTCACATTTAAACAACTCAATTCTATCTGCTGCAAAGGACCTTAGCTTAACATTTAAATATAAATATAATTCGGAAAATGACTTGCTGAAATCTAAAATAAAAAAAATTAAGTTAATTTAAAAAAATATATTAAAAAAAAACATATTTTTTACTTAATTTATGCTTATTAAAAAATAATATTAATAAAATTTATTTTAATTTGTATTTATTTTAATTTAATTCCATTTTGTAATGTGAGTACATATGTTTATTGCAATAAAGCAGTTTAATCAAAAAAAAAATTCAAATCAGAAGCTTGGTTTTAATTTTGTTTCACTGTTTTAGCTAAATTAATTAATTATTTTTATTAAATTTTTGCAATAATTTATAAATTTTCATAAACGCCTTAAAAGTTCCTAAAAAAATCGAAAAAATTACAATAATGTCGTTAAACTCCTTGCCCTGGTTTTTGTTCAATGCTTAAATAATTGCCTGAAATTCATAACATACCTTAAGGGAGTACATTTTATCAAATGACAAAACCCCCAAAAACAAAATACAGAGTTGCATTTAAGGAGCTGAATTTTCCTGTTTTCCTTGAAAACTTCATCCTAGAAAATTTTCATGGCCATTTTCGGATTCAGCGGGTGCCAAAACAGATTAATATGGTTTTCGGCTCGATTTGGCCACTATTTAAGAAAATAAATGCAAAAAACAAACTCCATAGTAAATAAGAAATTTTTGGCAAAACTTTTTGTGATGACGTCATGCGTTCGATTAAATAAAGAGTAACATTGAAGACAATAATAAACCTTAAGGATTCTCTAGGTAGTTTTAAACCTATTTTAAGGATTTTTAAAGTGGTTATAAGAAAAAAAATAGGTGAATTAAAAAAAGATACCGCCTTGAAAAAAATTCCGCAGATTCAACTTGAGATCAGGAAAATATATATGTGGGATTGTCATACATGGTTTTAACTTTTTAGTTGTAATGCCAATCTAATTTGTTTTAACTTATTTAAATTGAGTTTTTGGAGAGGTAAAATACGGAATTACTACTTCCGCTTTCGATCAGAATTTAATTCTGTGACAGGTCTGAACATTCTTAAAATTTAATTGAACTTTTGCTAAATTTCTTTTATTTAAATTAAATAAATGCCGTATTCATAAAAAAAATAAAATGGATTTGAATTGTGTTTTAGAAAAATTTTTGTGAAAATTATTCCTTCCCTCCACATTTCAAACTTATTTTATTTTTTATGAATACGGCAGTAAAAAATTTTATCAACATTTAAAGCACAAAATTCTGTCTGTCCGTTCTTGCGGATTGCACTGAGTATGTATTCAATAATCACTCATACGCTAAATGTGAAGTCGCATGACGTCATCATAAAAAATTTTGCCAAAATTTTCTTATTTACTATGGAGTTTGTTTTTTGCATTTATTTCCTTAAATAGTGGCCAAATCGAGCCGAAAACCATATTAATCTGTTTTGGCACCCGCTGAATCCGAAAATGGCCATGAAAATTTTCTAGGATGAAGTTTTCAAGGAAAACAGGAAAATTCAGTTCCTAAGAATACAACCCTGTTCATAGTTGTTGCTTTTGGTTAAATGTTTATTAATAACTCCCTAAAGTATGCTGCAACTTTTTTGGCTATAAACATTTTTCATCAAAATAATGAGAAATTCCCTACTCATCAATAAAACCTGATAACAGAACATTTTAAAGGTAATTTTTGAACTCAGTGGTTGCCAAACAGGATCTGATCAGCCCTCTATTCTCAAACAAATTTAAAGATAAAACAATTCCTTAGAAAATCAACAATTTTATTATTATGTTGAAGAAAACATTTTAATACCCCAAAAAGTTGCAGCATACTTTAGGGAGTTATTAATAAACATTTAACCAAAAGCAGCAACTATGAACAGGGTTGTATTCTTAGGAACTGAATTTTCCTGTTTTCCTAGAAAACCGCATCCTAGAGAATTTTCATGGTCATTTTCGAATTCAGCGGGTGCCAAAACAGATTAATATGGTTTTCGGCTCGATTTGGCCACTATTTAAGGAAATAAATGCAAAAAACAAACTCCATAGTAAATAAGAAATTTTTGGCAAAACTTTTTGTGATGACGTCATGCGACTTCACATTTAGAGTATGAGTGATTGTTGAATGAATGTATACATATGTAGGTATGTATGTATGGGTATCGACGTCGAGCTAGAACATCTATCCCTGCAAACAATTTCCATCGCCGAATCATCGCCCGCGAATCGCCGGCAAGTTGTCTAACATCGCCGCGATGCATCGCGTGGAAGCTTAATGCGAATCGCGAAAACGTTCGCATGTGTCAACCGCGCGAATCGCGTATCGCGATTCGCTTGAACATCGCGTACCGCGATTCGCGTAAACATCGCGTACCGCGATTCGCGTGAACATCGTGTACCGCGATTCACGTGGTTGACACATGCGAACGTTTTGCCGACTCGCCAGAGGATCGCACTTAGCTTCCACGCGATGCATCGCTGCGATGTTAGACAATTTGCCGGCGATTCGCGGGCGATGATTCGGCGATGAAAATTGCTTTCAGAGATATATTAAATAACACACCCTTCACAAATCACTTGCTCAACTGGAATGACAATTTTGCTAATTGCCCTTGAAACCAAATATTTATTTTCCCGTTACCTTAAAAAAACAACAAGAGAAAAAAAATTCTTTCGAAAGTTATAAAAAAACACTGATGATTGCCGCTACTTGTGTGCGCTCGCATATTCATCGCCATAGGCGATGGTTAGCGATTCGTATTCCCTGAGAAGGATCGCGGAATCATCGCCAAACAAGCAATCGCCAAAAAATTTCAAAAATGTTTGAAGGGATATTTGTAACTTTTTTTTTATTTTTTTATAAACATAAAAAAGCTTTTCTTCGACTACTGATTAGTTTACCGTGGATGAATAAATAAATTTTAAACACTTTTTTTAATTACCATGTATAAGGAAAATAAAAAAACTATCAACCAAACTTTAATTGCAATATGTATTTATTACATTTTATTGTTTTAATTATAATATAAAACATTCATTGATAATTGTTGTGTCCACCTGTTCTCTTCAGAAAATTATGTTAGTTTTAAAAATCTTTGGTCTCCTTCGATGACTTCACATGAGTTTTAAAAATTTTTCTTTCTCCGAATTTTGTTTTTTTGATTGAAAGAGATTACTGCAAAAGAAAAAAATATTAAAATAGAAAAGGAATCTTTGCAAGTTCTTCTATTACATTTAAAAAACAAACTGATTGAAAACAGTAAAAAATAACTTTTTAGTTTTACTGCCTGTTCAACAATTTCGAACGTTTACGTTCGCATGGAAAATTTATAGGAAAACACTCTGTTTTAAAAATATTTTTCATTTGTTCCAATTGTTGAGCAGGCAGCAATTCGTCTTAAAATTCTTAAAAAGATTTATGTATTGCATTTTTAAACCCTCCAGCACAATTAGTTGTGAAGAGGGTATACTAAGTTTGTCATTCCGTGTGAAACTTTTTTATTATTCATCTCAGACCCCTTAAAGTATATATGTTCTAGGTCCCTGAGTCATTCTTAGTCGATTAAGCCATGTCCATCTGTCTGCCCGTCTGTTGAAAACACGCTTACTTTCGAAAAACTTAAAAGAAATAATTAAACTAAAGGTGTGTGTGAAACGGTAGCATAGTTCAATGGTGAATTAAAATTGTCAAGAATTTCTACGCTAGTGTCAAAATTTATACTAGCCCCTAGGGCTAGTGAAATTTTATTCACCTTAACAGTGTCAAAATTTTACTAACATGAGTACTTTGCTACCGTTTCACACACACCCTTAGTGTCAAATTGCTTGCAGTTATCTTAAGCAGTTTGGGATTGAAATCCAGCAAAGTCGGTTCAGTAGAATCAGAGCTATGAATCAAAATGTGGAACCAACACCTAAAAAAAATTGATAATTTTTTAAAAATTCATTTTATTCGACTGGAAATCACGCAGTAAAATTTCGTGAAAACAGTATAGTGCGTTTTAAACTCTAATTAATAATGCTATCATAACAAATTTTGGCACGTCACAGTTTAATATGACTAGAAATGACACTGTAAAATTTCGTGAAGATCGGTATATAATTTACTATAGGCACCATAAAAACCCTACTCCCGGAAATCAGTTTAGTACGCCTAAGACCGTAATTAACAGTGATATCATAATAGAAATTGGTACGTCACGGTTTTTTAGGACTAGAAATGACACTGTGATGATCGGTCCATAATTTGCCATAGGTCCCATATTAAGCCCACTCTGGTAAAATAATTAAACACGCCTAAAACCGTAGCAGATATAGATATTGCGGTAAAATTCTTCCAACTTAGCTTCATATGGTCAGAAAAAATGTTATGCAATTTTGTGATATACGGTCCATAATAGAACTTAGATCCAGGGCTGACAGATTTGACGATTTATCGTCATTTTGACGATTTTTTGTTTCAAATTTAGCAAAGTGCCGATTTGCTGATTTTTTTCTAAAAAGTGACGATTTTTTCAGTCTCCAAAGACTGAATAAAACATTACATTTTCTGACACGCTCGTTTTTTAATCTTGGAATGTTTAACAGCCGTACCTTAACAAGAGCGGAAGGTCGAACGTTTTCTTTCGCTTAGCTTTTACGCTGATATACCATACCTAAGCAAGAGCGTTAATGTTGCGTCACGAACAGTAGTGATAGCTTTTTTGTTTAATAAAACGCACAAATTATAAATAAAAATAGAGGAAAAAACGCTAGATTGACCAAGAAATAGCTAAATTGCCATTATTAAATAACTATAGCGGCCCACTTCAGTATTAAAGGAGCTGTCAAAATCGGTTTTTCCAAATGCAAAGCGTTGAGGCCGCTCTATTCAAAAACTAGAAAACGCGTGCCACTTTTGTTTAGGTACGGCTGTGATATGCAAGTCTTAAGTAAATCTTTAAATGATTATGTTTAGAGTACAAAAAAAAAACAATGTTACACTTGGTTTATCTTTCGTCAAACCATCATCGAATGAACCTTTTACGCTTCTCTATATAAATCATATTTTCAACAATTATACGGCGAACGTATCACGAGTTGTAAGATAATATCTACATGAGTCTCATACGATTCTTGGCATGAAAGACTCGTTAGATAATCTTAACACACGTCTTAAACGATTCCCACAACGATTGAAGAAGCGTCTTTCGCTGTGCTATGAAAGAATCTCACTACGATTAAAAAATGCGGTCATCGATGATCAAAGAAGCTCTTCGTGAGACTCCCAGTATTTCCTACACGATAAAAAATGCTAGCTGGGTATGAAGTAATTATGTTTTTGTTTGAAAGTTTTTTTTATAAAAATCGAACACAAATTGCAACAAAAAAAAAACTAAATTTTAAGTTGTTCGATTTTTTTGACGATTTTTCGAAACGTGAATGACGTTTTTTTTATTTTTTCTCAGGAAATTGACGATTTCCTCACAAATTTATCTGGCAGCCCTGCTTAGATCCCATTTTAGCAGCCTTCTGAAATTCACTGAAAACCCTGTATTGAAATTTATGTTTTTTAGTACCAGAAATCACTCTGCAGAATTTTGGGATGATTAATTAGTTCATAGCTCACCATGGCTCCAATATAAATTCCCCTCCTGAAAATCATTTAAGTCCGGCCTTAACTGTTACGAATCATGATATTTTTTCTCAAGCTATTTAAAATTGCTAAAAAAAAAGCATACAACTTTCTGATTTTCGGTCAATAACACTGTTTGCAAGATATGAGCCTGAGAAAATTATCACTTTTTTGCAAAAATGACACCAAGGCCCCATATCTTTAACAAAAAAAGTGCATGACTTTGGGCAAAACTGGGAGACAAGGGTCTTTTTTTTTGGTCCTTTATGGTTATTTTTGGTCCGTATATTGTTATTTTTTTCGTGTTGCATTGTGTAATTTAATATAGGCAAAGCCGCAACCAATTGTAATGCAGATGTCTGTTTTTAGAAAGATAAATTAATAAGAAATAGACATCATATATATATTACTCCTACGACATTCGAACTGTCGGTGGAGGGTATCAAAGATTCGGCACAGCCGAATATAGCACTCTAACTTGTTTATCCAAGAGTTCCCTTAAAATTTATTTCTTTTATGACTTATTTGCAATATTTTAACTAAAAACTTAACTTTAAGTGAAAATATGAACTATTTTAATAATTTTATTAACTTGTTCATCCCTTTTGTCCAGTTTTTCTTTTTAAAGCAAATAACTTTTTCTTTCTTCTTTTTTCACCAGCAATTTGATGCGATGTGCAAAGCGGAAGTGGCCTTTTTTATAGCACGAGCTTTCATAAATGTAAGTAACTCATGGAATAATAAAATATAAAATTGCAGTAATAATATTTGGAAGGGAATTTCGAAAAAAAACAACGCGGAACGAAAACTAAATGGACAAATTTTGTTAAGCCAGCATTTCTGTAAAAAAAAAAAATTTTTTTTAAATAAATTTATATTTTGCTCATCTTTTTTATGAGACTTGTTAAAAACACAATTTGAATATTCAATATAAAGTTTTTGCACTTATCAAACACAAAATATATTTAAAGAAGAAAAACCCTTTTTATTCAGCTACAAACTTTTCCACAGTCTAAAATCGTCCAAGTCGTTCATTTCAACAGCCTTTTGAAAGACACTTTGCACACAACACACAAACCAATAATTCAACAAGGCCAGTGTGAAAGAGAACAAAGTGTGCAATTCCAATTTGCAGACACCTGAAAATACTTCGGTAATCCAGACGATTAATTCTGATGTCAAGACACACATATTTATGGTCAGCCAAGGAGTCATGTGAGCGGGGGAAACCTGCAACAGATTAAAGATGACCCCAAATCAAAAGCTGATTAAAAACATTAAACTTGTCATCTTAATAACACAAAAAGCAATTGAACCTTGACAACAGCATACCCCAATAATAGCCAGGCATTTAACATGATTAAGGAGCCCACCATGCGACATTTACGCAAGACTGCAGGTGGGAGGACGTAAAATGTACGCTGACGCCACATTGAGACATGTTTGCGACCACCCCAAAATAACGAAAAAAATTCACAGAAACTGTAGATCTTAAAAATTAATTCATAAAAAATTTGTTACATGATTGCAACTATTCCAAGATACTTAAAAGACTTACACTGCCAAAAATACTTATGGCTAAAACGAACCAATAAATTATTGGAAAATATTGTGCCCGGCAGAGATATTTGCCTGTGAAAAAGTTTTTCATTGACTTCCATCGAGTTCGGGGACAAAAACTCCATATTGAATAGATGTCGCAAATTGTTTCGTCCACCAAGTCTAAATGATGCCTCAAAAGATGGCACAACTTTTTATCGAAGTGCGTAATTTTATACATTTTCTACAAGAATGAGTTTAAAACTAATTTTAACACTAAAATTTTGAAATGTTTTCGGATTAAAAACAAAACAAAAAATGACATTCTGTTTCAGAGTGTTCAAGGCAACTGAATGGGAAAGAAGCTCAAGACTAAAAAATTATTTCGATAAAAAAAAATTTTAAAGAAAATTTTTGTAGAAACTTATAAAAAAACTAGAGAAACGAAATATTTTATAGACAGAATTTTTAGATATCATAAAGAGCACTTTACACTATCAAAAATTTTGAGGAAAATACAACCCTGTCATGATAAGTTGTTATTGTTTTTTGAAAATTTTCAAATAATAATTAGATCAGGGAAGCATTTTCGTAAAATACTTAAGACTTTGTGGGAAAGTGTGTAACGGCCTTGAGCATTTTCAAAGAAAATCTTTAGGTTACCAAATCATATTTAAATTCCCGAAGAAAATCTTTAAATTTCGATTGCCAATCAAAATCTTAATATTTCTGAAGAAAATCTTTGGATTTAAAAAAAAAATTTTGAATTTTTAAAGAAATTCTTTGGATTTTTAAGAGAATATGAAAGGAAAAACTTGGGATCTCAAAAGAAATTTATTCGATTTCGAAAATAAATTTTTGTTTTTTCCTAAGATGTCTTTGAAATTGTTTCAAAAATCTTAAGATTTCTAAATAAAATCTTCCGATTTCATTTAGTCATCTTTAAAATTTCTAAAACTAGAAAATTATTGGATTTCAAAAAAGAAAAAACTTTGGATTTCCAAGGAAAGTTTTGAGTTTTTGAATTTTTTATATTAAATAGTTGGATTTTTATAGGAAAACCTTTTTTCTTAAAAAAAAATATTGGATTTATATAACAGTAGCCCGTTTCTGTATTTCTCTCATCGTAAAATTTTCCGAATGAAACCAGTGAATCGGGACAGAAACAGTGAAAAATGAAATAGAAAATGGTTTTTCTCATACAAGTGTTTCTGTATCTTTCCTTTGCGAGAAGTATCTGTCATTTAAATAATTTTCCAGCAATTATTGGAAGGATGTGAGAAAAAGTGTTTCTGTAACAATATTTTGTAACAATATTCTGACAAGAACTGTCAAAATAAGTCACATTTAAAATTGGTGCGAGCAAAACAAAATATACATATTTTAAATTTAAAAAATGTTTATTTCTTGCTATTTTTTAATATAAATAAAAAATAGAAAGAATTTAAATGATGAATTCATAATTTAAATGATGAAAATAAATAAATCACCATTGTTATATTTTGTTAATTTAAATTTTTTTAGCCTTTCCTTGTTTTGGTTTTATTCAGGGCTGCCAGACAAATTTGTGTAAAAATCGTCAATTTCCTGAGAAAAAATAAAAAGTTCGTCTTTTTTGTTTTAAAAAATCGGACAATTTAAAACTAATTTTTAAACAATTTTTGTTCGATTAAACATAATCAATCAATTCGATAAAACATAATCAATCAAAAACATAGTTAAAGTTCATGGGTATTTTATACATAATTTTTTAAATTTATATTTATTTTATTAGGCTTGAAGTTTTTTTTTTATAAAATTATTTATTTTTTTAATCCGACATCAATTTAAAATTGTTATTTTTCCCTGAAGAAGTCACACAAAGGCGTGACAAAATATCATATTAAAAATAAATATTAACAAAAAAAAAAAAATTTTATAAAACCAAAAAGAAGTCAAGCTTAATAAAATAAACATACATACCTTTTAAAAAAAGATAAGTATATACAAATACCAAGAAATCAAAAATTTTCAAAGTTTTTCTTGGGTTTAAAAAAAGTAATTAAACAGGTTTCGTTTAAATGTGCTAAATTCCCATTTCGTTCTATTGAATTGTTAAATTAAATCAGCTATGATAACAGTATTATAAATATTTAAATATTTAGGGTTTTTATTTTTGCGAAAAACCTAGAATTGTTTGTGTTTGAAATTTAAAAACTCAATATGAATTTTTATAGAAAGCTACAACAAAATTATAAATATTATTCATTTTGTTTTTGCTTTCGTCACTTTTTTAGAAAAGATCAGCAAATCGGCACTTTGCTTATTTCGGAGCCAAAATCGCCAAAATGAAAATAAATCGTCAAATCTGGCAGCCCTGTTTTTATTATATTTATTTCTTTTGTTGACGTTTCGTTTGCATTTGACATTTGATGACTGGAAATATTCCAGTATACACAGAATTTGTGGTGTCTGTTTTCGCATTCAAATACAGAAACACTTTTATCTCACAAATCGAGAAACGATGGAATTTTTTGTTTCACCATTCATGTGAGAAATTTTAGTTTGCGAGAAATACAGAAACGAGGTACAGTTTTCATAGGAAATCACTGGACTTCCATAAGAAGTCTTTTTTTTTTTTTTTTTGCTTTTCATGAGAAATTATTTCAATTTCCATAGAAAATCTTTAAATTTTCATTGAAATGCTTTTCTACACACACTAAGAAATTCTCCAATTTGTTAATTTGTTAAAAACAGTGTTTGAAAAACCCAAACGCTAATAGTGTTTGTGTAGTAAATCATTAATAAAAGATAACGTTTCTCTTTATTTTACATAAACAAAACATGTGCCCAATACACACACAAGCTATTCGTGCTGTGGTCGTTGCTAAAAATATTTTGTTTGCTGATTTTTTTTATCGATGTACAAAAGAGACACTATAGAACATTAAAATAGAATGTACGTCAGTACAGTACCAAAAAAATTGTTCTGTTTTATAACGACAAACAGAACACTACATAGTGTACGTTACTTTATATAGCTAGGAGCGCTATTAAGGGTTGTGTTTGTATAGACAAACACTAAAAAAATAGATATGTATCGTTTGTGGGTATGTGAGCCGTACGTTTAATAATGTTCTGTTTATTTTCAAACACTGGTTAATATTTTATCATATAAGAGATACTTTCTTAATTTTAACTCTTACCTCTATAATTTTTCAAACAGGTCCTGTCCATGTGGGGTGTTTTACGTTTCTATAACTTAGTGCGATCCGGCATCACTTGGCGTGGTCCTGAGGTAATAGAACTTGTTAATAATGACAACATTAAAGTTTAACATTACAAATCCTCTCATTTCCCCTCTTTGCAAATCCAGGCTAAAACCACACTTACAACAGCCACTCACAACTCACTTGCTAAATCCTACAATGAGTGCCAGCACCAGCACCATCATCATCATCAGCCTTCTCACAACCAGCAACATAAACAGCTGCTGCAGCATCAACGTGTGCGACGTCAGAGTGCTGCAACGCAACATAAAACAACTACAGGTTGTTGTGCCTTCTTCGATATCGCTGACTACGACTACGACTACGACTATGACTATGACAATGATGAGGACTTCGAGTATGAGGGCGATGACTATGACTGTGAGGGTTATTTTGAGGATGGAGATGATTACTATGATGATGAAGGCGAAAGCAGTGATTGTTCCATGTTGGGAGCCTCACCCAAGCGCAGTGCTCGCAGCCATCGTATGCGTAATAATAATATACGCTCGGTTCTGGTCAATAAACGACATAATAAATATAAAATTGCTCATCCCCAAACTAAACTGGAAGTTATCAATGAATCCGAGCGTAGTGCCGGTAGTGGCAGTGACGAAAATGATTCTCTGCTGGTTGCCTATAACAGTTCGTCCTCGTTGGCGTCCGTTTGACATTGGCAAGGTTGCATTGGAAATGCAAGATTTAAAACAGAATGCAAAGTCTCCGACGCCGATGCCAACCCAAGTGACGGTGACAACGTCTGCGGCGACAATGACGAGCATGACAACTTTAATATATGGCAAGGCCAACCATATTTGCCAAACTCGTTTACTTTCAATGCAGAGTCACAATGTCAACGTCAACGTCGACGTCCATTGCGACGCCTCTACTGCTGTGTAAATGCCTTAATAATGGCTGTTTTAGTAACCGTGGAAATTTACGCACAAATTGTGATTTTTCTGTAAAAAATACAAAACAGAAATGCGAAATAAATTATCAAACCAAACAACAACAACCAACCATATTTTAAAATCCCTAAACCACTAAAATAATGAATAGAGCTTCCGCTTGTTAACAGCTAAATTACAAAAAAAAAAAAAACCAATGAAACCTTGAATAGAAGTTTCGTAAACCAGGCAAATCAAAACCAAAAATGTAACCAATAAATAAATTTGTATATTAAAGATTTAAAAAATCGAAAACGTTTAAACCTTCTAAGTTTATCAAGCACACGTTTATTAATTTTTAGATTAAGTTGTTGTTGTTAAAATTAACAAAATTGATTTTCCTTGTGGCTAAAATTTTTCTAGATTTAACGTTATTTACAAAATAATTACAGAAAATATTTTCTTTGTGGTTTGATGAACTGAAATAACTATTTTTTGAAGGAAGCTTAAAAGTTTAAAGGACATCCAATTATTTTAAACAAAAAGAAAACTTAGAAAACAAGTAGAGTAAAGTATTTTTACACTTTCGTGAGAAAGCTTTGGATTTTTAATAAAAATCTTTAGAATTCCTTAAGAAAACTTTGGATTTCCATAAAGAATTTTTTTCAATAAGTGATCTTTTATTTTCCATATGGAATTTCGGTTTTCCATTTCCTTTTTCATACGAAATCTTTGAATTCCTCAATAAAATCTTTGATTTTACATAAACAAACGTTGGACTACTCCGTCTTTAGCTCGTACCATCTGTATCTTGTCAGCAAATAGCTATACCTTTTTTTATTATTCTCCTCAGCTTTAAATGTCCCGAACGATTAAAAGCTTTCAGGGTTCTTAGTTACGCTCTCCCAATCTTGTACGATACTATCTTGGCTTTATGCGGTGTTCCACTCCGAGATAAGTCACTTACAGATCCCGTTGCCTGAAAACAAGCAACGTGATGGTCTGGTGTTAATAAAATCTTCGAAATTGTATTTGAATTATTGAATTTTGCCAAAAAAAAATCCACAAGATTTTATTTGAAAATCAAAAGTATCCTTAATGAAAAACGAAAAAAAAAGATATTACGGTGAATTTGCCTGCTTAGCAAACATTTGACCAATGTATTTGGCCCTTTAAAAAATTAATTTTTTTCAAAAAGTTTTTAAAAAACTTTGCATAATTTAAATCATGGTGGAATAAGCAGGTGGCATCGTTACGGCAACAAATACAACATTACAACAAAAATGGAAATTACATAACCGTTTACGTCAAAAAATACATTAAACAAAAATCAAAGCGTGCCGCTAAACGTGATGAAATAAATAAATTTTTAGCCAATTTTTATTTAATTATAGTCAATATCTTATCAAAATTATCAAAAACTTTAATAAAAAACAAAAATCACAGCACAAAACGTGGACTTTTTGTAAACATAAACAAAACTTTGACATAAACCTAGACAAACAATGCAAGAGCAAAAAATCGTCATCTGGCGTAGTGCTGCCACCTGTTTATTTCACCATGATTTAAATGAATTTTAAATATTTTAGAAATCAATTGTTAGAGAATTTTTTGAGTACTGTTATACACTTTAATAAGCTTTTTATAAAGTTTTAAGTTGAAAAAGCAGATTTCAAGAGATTTAAGTAAATTCGTTTGCTTAATTGGCTTAAGCTCAAGAAAACTTTACTTAAAGGCCAAATACACTTGTTAAATGCTTGCCCAGCAGGCGAATTCACTCGTGTACATGTGCTGGACGTAATATTCTCCGTCATATATAAATTTTTTGATTTTCCATCCAGCATCGTCGGTGTGACACACACAAGCACATCTTCACTAATACTACCACAATACTTGAGAATATTTTGATCAATATATTTGGGCCTTTAAGCTTGTAATTTGTGAATGAAAATATATAAAGCTTTGATAATTAAAGCTAAGCAACTGTTTAAGTCTTAAGGCTTTTACAATTCCATATTTTCGAAAGTCTCTTTTAAGAGCTTTTTTGTAATTGTTAAAGAATATTTGGCTTAAATCTAGTTTACCGACGCAACTCCAAATAAAAAAAAGTACCTAGGGTGATAGAAAATTTTAAAATAAGTAGAAAAAACTGGCGCAAACGCTTAGTTTTCGAGTTATGGAGGTTTTTAGTTTTCATACGAAAAAAAAATAAAAAAATATGCCACCCAAATCAGAATAAAAAAAGAAAAAAAACAAAATTATTTAAGGGGGCTGAGGCCCGTGGGGCCCCCCGGAACCAAAAAACTGCCCCGCCCACTAAGTGATATGTGTGGGTACTCAAACTAAAGTTAATTTGCTCACGATTGCAAATATGTCTTTTGTTTTTGTATTCGCATATCATTTTCCTCTTTAGGTTAATTTAAGTATTTCTTAGGTGCAGAAAAGTTTTAGTTGGCGATGGCGGTGTTTGTTATACCATAGATTAGAAAAAAGCGCCCGGCCGAAGGCCGGCTATGCAGAGAAGCTTTAGTTAGCGAAGCCGGTGTTAGTTATACCATAGAGAAGAAAATCTTTGGGTCCATAAAGTTTTTGTTTGTGAGATTGGTGTTTGTTATTTTATAGAATTTGTATTACACTTTTATTTAAATAAATTATACACTTAGTACACAAAAACTGTAATGTGAGCTTAAGAGCTAAAAATGTTTAAATAAATTCTATATTTTCAGAAAGATCTAGTCAAAACCATATATCTTTAGAAATGTAGTGGAAAAATTACATATTTCTATGAAAACTGAAAACGTCCATAACTCGAAAACTAAGCATTTGTGCCAATTTTTTTATTTAATTTTTTCTTCTTATTTTTCCATTTTCTATCACCCTACGTATTTTTTTTTTATTATTTGGAGCTGCGTCGGTAAACTAGATTTGTTCCGAATATTTTTTGGTTAATTTTTATCTACCGTTAATGAAATTAGTTTGAAGAATCAAAATTTGTTCTTGCTATATTTTTCTTAACTATTGACTTTAAGATAAACCTAATGAAAAATATTTCCATATTCGCTACATTTCAGGAAATATTCCTTTAATTAAATATAGAGG
The DNA here is from genome assembly GCA_963931875.1 of Pollenia griseotomentosa. Lineage (NCBI taxonomy): Eukaryota > Metazoa > Arthropoda > Insecta > Diptera > Polleniidae > Pollenia > Pollenia griseotomentosa. The sequence goes on along the minus strand of OZ007562.1, from coordinate 5,326,419 downwards.
AAACCTTTGAAAAAGGAAATGTTTATTCCAAAGCAATAAAAATGTTCATTAATATTCATGACTCCTTATTAAGTATTCCAAAGGTGTGTTAGCTAAACAATATATTAAAGAAAGGAGGTTAAGAAATAATATAGTATGAAAAAGAATACAGATAAATAGATGTTAAACAGTGATAAAACCAATGTTACCAATTCAGTGGCTAGATTTAGCAATAAATAAGTTAATTTAGGCTTTTTTGAATTTAAAAATATTTCTCCTTGAGTTTAAGAAGATTACAAAATTTTTAAACCAACAAATTTGATAAATGCTGCTGCATATATAAAATCTTCTTAGCCAGTGTTTATTTCAAATGTTGTCATTTTTGGTCGTCAAGAGTGGGCAACACTGAACGAAACTTTTTGCCATTAACTCAAATCTGACACAATTGTTTTTTTTAGAGAGAAGAAGAGAGGAACTATTATGTTGTTTAAAAGATTTAAAAATCAAATTTAGAATATCTCTTGAACATTATCCTTAAATAATATAAATTGGTTTTGAAATGGTTTAGAATTTAGGTTTTTTTACATTTTTATTTAATTTCCTTATGCTCAAATTTACAGTGATTAGTTAATTATTAGTAAACTAAAGTGATAACTATTGCTTAACTAAAGTATCATATTTACAATAATTGGTTAAGAAAAAATTTTAATCAGGCCAAAAAATGGTAACTCTTTAAACATAATAAATAATAAAAAAATAAAAGAAGTTAAGAAAAAGCTGGAAATAATATTTTATTTGTTAAACTGTTGTTATTAGCTAACTAATGACTGTATATTTGGGCCGTAATGTTGTAACCTTGTTCTACACATTGAGCCTTTGCTGCAATAGAGTCAACTTTAAATTTTTTAGCATCTTAAAATTAAATTCTTCTCTCTAGAGTTGAGTATATAAAATATCTGTAGACATTTTTGCACAATATGAAGAAATTATATAGCGATTAACTCCACTTTATTAGCTAGTAGGCGGCCCTATGTTCCACTGGGAATTAAAGAATTAAGTACATTAGCTCAAGAATCTGGTTCTTTGAGTTACGACTCTATTGCAGCAAAGGCTCAATATGTAGTTTGAAGATTTAAAACTCTTTAAAAAAAAACCGTTTGTAATTATTTTAAATATTGAGAATTTAAGCTAAACCGAAAAAAAATTATTACATTTCGCTTTAATTATTTAAATATGTAAAAAAACAAACAAAAAAACCTTATAAAGGCTGGATTTTTTGAGATCTCAATTAAAATGGGTTTAGTTAATCTGAGAACAGATTTGTGCCGCCATTGCCAAGTTTGTAAACAAAATTTTGACGGAACGGCTAAGTTTTGCTTAATATGTAGCACACTTATTCATAAACAATAAAACAGGTTTATAAAAGGTTTATTAAGCAAGTTTTTTTAGAAAATTCGTTTCATAAAACTTTTATAAACCTGTTTTATTTTTTACGAATAAGGCCGTTGGGGCTTAGTAAAATTATAAAAAAAATCACATTTCGCTGGAAAAATCCGATTTTCAGACTGCGTTAAACTCAGTTTAAACTTAATCCAGATGTCAAAAACCCAGCCTTAAAAAACCAACAAATTTTAATTTATACTGTTAAAGTGTAAATAAGTAAATATATAAATATATGTATGTATATATTAAGTAAATAATTAAAATAGTAGAGTTAAAAAAAAACTAAAACACTTTGAACGCGATTATGAATACGCAACAGTAATTTCCAATTAGAAAAAATGGCAAAAGGGGGGAAAAAAATCCCAGGGACTTTTTATCCAGAATTTGGTTGTATATCTGAAAGTAAAAATTGTTAAATAAATATTACTATAATCTAATTAAGTTTAACGTATTTATAACAAGAGAAAATAATAAATCTTTAAACATTATAACACTGAATAACTCCTTTTTCTTGCTTTATCTGTCTCTCTTTCTCTCTCTCTCTCTCTCTATCTATCTTTACGTTAACACCTGCCTATATCTTGAAGAAATTAGCTTATAGAACTACAAGTTAAGAAATCTTCTCGCTCTGTTGAACTGTAATTTAAACATATTAAGAAAACACAACTCCTACCAAACTTTACTATCATATCTATGAAAACACAAACACACAACTACAAACAAATTTACAAAATGAGAAAAATATCCTTTTTAGTTAAATAATTGTAAGTGTCCAAAATGCTAATCAGTGAATAAGAAGCTAAAAAAGCAAAACAAAATACCAAAATTGTATGAAGAATAGAAACTATTTTAGCCTAAAACTAAATTAATGAAAATAATATGTAATTATTGTAATAAATATATATTTGTTTTTCCATATGCTTAGAAACTAATAAAGAAAGATTATTATGGGATTTTATACAATCCATAAAACAATGTATTTTATTTGTTTTGTTCTCTTTTTGTTTGATTCCGATTTAATTTTAGATTCCATAGAAGGATTTGGTGGTAAGGAAAAAGAGTGGTGGGCTTAATTAGGATGAGGTTTAATTTGAAAAGCACGATTCAAGGTCAGATGTGTCAAAATCGAAGCACAGTGGGCAAATGCATTGAAATGTTGATCATATCCAATAAGCTTTTTAGTTTCATTCCTTTAGGTAGTGAACGATTGTTCGAAATTATGAATTAAACAGCGCAAATCTTTGAACTAAAATAAATAAAAAAAAAAAAATAGTTTTAAAATTAAGCTTTGTAATGAAATTTCTTAAATTGATTTTGTTTATAGTTTGTTTAAAAATATAATCTAATCAAATATCTGAAAAATCCTTAAAAATTTAAAACAAAAGTTACCCCTATCGTAAATGGAATTTCTCTCGAAATTTTTTCTTTTTTCCCTTAAAATATGTACGGGGAAATGCAAAATTTCACTTTTTGTTCACGATAGTGGTGATTATCGTGTATAATTTTTGTAGTACTTATCGAAGTAAAAAAACCCCATTTTGGTTTTGCTAGATTAGCTGCAGTTTGTATTTTATTGCCTCATGTATAATTGGGCTGAAACTTGCTTTATCCGAAGAACATGGAATTTTTTTTCATTTTTATGTCTCGAAAACCAATTGGAATTTTGAGTTATTCGTGTTTTTTTTCGCATTTAACTGCATTTTTTATACATTTCTCGAATTTTCAATGTATTCAACAGCTGGAATGTGAATTATAATGTTTGAAGAATTATGGGTTATAATATAAGAAAGATTTGTTCTTACACAGAAAAAATAATTTTTCCAATTCAAACAAAAAATTTGCAGAATCAAAACATTTTTGTCTGAAATCGGTCGTATAAACGAATTTGCATATTCAAACAATTTATTTTGCATTTCGTTTATTGAAAAAAATCCTGACTTTTTCAAACAAATAATTTTCAAACTAATTTCAAATAAAATTCAAACAAAAAATTGCACAAGCAATGACGCGCTCCAAGCGAGCACTGAATGAGAAATCGAGAAACGGACGTTTACCTGTGATTCCTCATATTTAAAAAAAAGTCGATTTTTTCATAAAAAAAAATGTAAAAAAAACTTTAAATGGCTGTAGTTTCTTAAATAACGCTCCAATCGAGAAACGGACGTTTATCTGTGATCCCTCATATTTTTTTAAAAAAAAGTCGATTTTTTCATACAAAAATGTAAAAAACTTCAAATGGCTGTAGTTTCTTAAATAACGCTCCAATCGAGAAACAGACGTTTGTTTATCTGTGATCCCTCATATTTTTCAAAAAATAACGCTCCAATCGAGAAACAGACGTTTGTTTATCTGTGATCCCTCACTCTTTTCATAAAAAGTCGATTTTTTCATACAAAAATGTAAAAAAACGCTCCAATCGAGAAACGGACGTTTATCTGTGATCCCTTATATTTTTAAAAAAAGTCGATTTTTTCATACAAAAATGTAAAAAAATAACGCTCCAATCGAGAAACGGGCGTTTATCTGTGATCCCTCATATTTTTCAAAAAACTTCAAATGGCTGTAGTTTCTTAAATAACGCTCCAATCGAGAAACAGACGTTTGTTTATCTGTGATCCCTCACTCTTTTCATAAAAAGTCGATTTTTTAATTTTCAAATGTAAAAAAACGCTCCAATCGAGAAACGGACGTTTATCTGTGATCCCTTATATTTTTAAAAAAAGTCGATTTTTTCATACAAAAATGTAAAAAAATAACGCTCCAATCGAGAAACGGGCGTTTATCTGTGATCCCTCATATTTTTCAAAAAACTTCAAATGGCTGTAGTTTCTTAAATAACGCTCCAATCGAGAAACAGACGTTTGTTTATCTGTGATCCCTCACTCTTTTCATAAAAAGTCGATTTTTTCATTTTCAAATGTAAAAAAACGCTCCAATCGAGAAACGGACGTTTATCTGTGATCCGTTATATTTTTAAAAAAGGTCGATTTTTTCATACAAAAATGTAAAAAATAACGCTCCAATCGAGAAACGGGCGTTTATCTGTGATCCCTCATATTTTTCAAAAAAAGTCGATATTTTTCAAACAAAAATGTAAAAAATAACGCTCCAATCGAGAAACGGTCGTTTATCTGTGATCCCTTATATTTTTAAAAAAAGTCGATTTTTTCATACAAAAATGTAAAAAAATAACGCTCCAATCGAGAAACGGGCGTTTATCTGTGATCCCTCATATTTTTCAAAAAACTTCAAATGGCTGTAGTTTCTTAAATAACGCTCCAATCGAGAAACAGACGTTTGTTTATCTGTGATCCCTCACTCTTTTCATAAAAAGTCGATTTTTTCATTTTCAAATGTAAAAAAACGCTCCAATCGAGAAACGGACGTTTATCTGTGATCCCTTATATTTTTAAAAAAAGTCGATTTTTTCATACAAAAATGTAAAAAAATAACGCTCCAATCGAGAAACGGTCGTTTATCTGTGATCCCTCACTCTTTTCATAAAAAGTCGATGTTGTTGTATCCTTTCCTTGGCCAAAGAAGAAGAAATTTTAACCAAAATCGGCAGCAGACCGTATTAACTAAATGTATTTAACTAAACAATTTTAAGAAATAGAATTTTTTCATTCTTTTTTACCAACTTTGAAACCAATCAAAAATTTATTTGTTCTTATAATAATGTTGTTGTTTTTTCTGTTGTTTAAAGAGTGAAACTTTTTTATACCCTCCACCACAATTAGTTGTGAAGAGGGTATACTAAGTTTGTCATTCCGTGTGAAACTTTTTTATTATTCATCTCAGACCCCATAAAGTATATATATTCTGGCTGCTTGAGTAATTCTAAGTCGATTTAGCCATGTCCGTCTGTCTGTCCGTCTGTCCGTCTGTCCGTCTGTCCGTCTGTTGAAAACACGCTCACTTTCGAAAAACTCAAAAGAAATAAACAAACTAGGTGTCAAATTGCTTGTAGTTATCCTAAGCAGTTTGGGATTGAATTTCAGCAAAATCGGTTCAGTAGGACCAGAGCTATGAATCAAAATGTGGAACCACCACCTTCAAAAACTTGATAATTTTGTTACAAAAACTAACATAAATGATGCAAAAATGCACGGAATGACATAAGATTTTGCACAAGTCCATTTTATTCGACTAGAAATTACACTGTAAAATTTCGCGAAGGTCGGTCCATAATTTAAACTAAGCCCCATATAAACACTACTCCCGGAAAACAGTTTAGTCTCCTAAAACCATAATTAATAACAAATCGTCACAGTTTAAGATAATAATAATAAAAAGACATCATACAGATATTACTCCTTACACATTCGAACTGTCGGTGGAGGGTATCAAAGATTCGGCACAGCCGAATATAGCACTCTAACTTGTTTTACCTACTATTGTTTTGTTTTTTTTTTTTGTACTGCAAAGCTCGTCACGCTATTTTATCATCTTTCTTATTGTTGTACTTTTTTAAGGCGAACAAAAATAGACTGTATGTATTTTTTGTTGTTGTTCATATATTTCACATAAAAAAGTGTTGCTTACGATCAAATAACAGAATGCAAAAAAACGACAACATTAAAGAGCGTTAAATATTTCATACAAAATTATTAAAACTTGAAACCAATAACGCGTATATTATATTTATTTTTTGTTGGTTAAATAAAAATCAAACAAAAATATTAATTGAAACATTAAAAAAATTTGTAGATATTAAAAAAATTTTCAAACAATCGTTTGTTTGAAAATAATGTAGCTATAATTTTTTCTGTGTAAGATAACTTTACTGAATTTTCCACAGCCTGGCAGCTATTGGCCAAAAATTTTTATCCCGTTTAGCCAGAAGAAACATTTATTTAGCTATTTGCCATTTCTTTTTTTTTTAACTAATAGATAAAATAAATTGCAAATTTTCGGCATACTTCAATTTTTAGGCACTAGATGCAGTTTTTTTCTAGTCTATTGCTACCTACAACTGTGCCGAAGACAGGAAATCAAAATTCCATTTCTTTTCCGAGATATAATCGTGAGAACAATTGCATGTTCTTAAGAAAAAGTTACTTTTAGCCAAAATATATTTGAGTTTTATGTAATTTTAACTAAAAAACCCTTAAATTACAAAAATTTTCAAAACTCTTCAATTTGTTTTTTTACTTCCTTTAAATTTCGAAATAAATTTACAATTTTTTAATTTTAAAAATTTTGCAATGTTCCATCGGTTGTAAAATAAATCAATATTAAGTTAATTAAAAATATTGTGTTTTTGAATATAAGATGTTTGTAAATGTTTTCAAAAATTAAAAAAATAATTTCAAAAATTGTCGGCCAATTTTAAATCGTTAAATATAAATTAAGACCTAAAAAATGTCCAGATATTTCATTCATGCTAGGAACACAGGCCATAACGCACTAAATTTCTAAAAACACGCTCTATTTACTCACAACTCCATCGTAGACAAGGCGAATTCATTTCAGATAGTCTTAAAAACCCAGCTGATAACTTTTTTTTAGCTTTTTAATTGTTGGGTGTTAAAATTTAGTTTATTATCTTTGTTTTTGACTTTGTAATGAATTCGCCTTATTCGTAGAAGGTATTTGGTTTTTCTTTAAAAATAATATTAGAAAAATTAAATTATCAAAATAATTTTTGGGAATACAAAATTTTAATTCAAAAGATTTTGTTATTCGTGCTTAATTCCCAATTTTTATTCTTGATTAAAGCACTGAAATTTATTGTGGATGGGATAAGCTGTTCCTATGCGCATTTCACTGGTTGCTTAGGCCAGATTGCCAGGAAACTTCATCCATAAAGATTTCAGAAAAACTAAAGATAGTAAACCAAATAAAATTATAAAGCGTATAAGACTTATAAGCAACAGTTCTACTTGTAACAATATCAAAGTTTAAACAAAAACATCAACAAGAAACAGTGAGTTTATCTCTTCTGTAGTGGGGAATGTAAGAAGAGATTTTAAGTAATACGTGGTAGTTATTTCATAGGTTACCTGCTAAGAAGCTGTCATTACAATTGGCATTATGCTGAAAACTTCAATAAGTACTTACTAGTAATGACCTCTGCAACTACTTATTTCTTCTATTATTTTCATAACTGAATATTTTCTTACTAATAATCAGCTCAATGACAACTTATTAGTTGTGTTGTTTTCAGTACTGAATATTAACTGGTAACGTACATAATAACTACTTATTAGGTCTATTAACTAGTGATTTTTTGCCTTCTAGTAAGTATATTGTAAGAACTTACTATTCAACTTACCCGTAGTTAAATAATAACTAGATATTTTTTGACTTCTAGTAAGTACTTACAATAGTACTGAATTCTGTGGACACCTCGAACAAAAATAAGTAGTTATTCAGCTGAAAAATAAGAAGTGTTTATTTTTCTCCAACATTACTTGCTAACTTACCAGGTAAGTAAAGTTTTTGCTGGGTAGGTAACCGGCGCATAATATAGAATAAGATCTATGTCGACGTACGACTTAGAAAAGTTTTTACGTTTGCGCCCAATACTGTGTGCCTTTGTATTAAATATTAGACGTTTTAATTAGACAGCATATCATATATATTACGGTAAATTAAAATTTTTTATTTTAATTTCTTTCTCTCTCTTTCTCTGCTATCCACTGTGTTCCTTGTTCTAGTTTCTATTTATAAAATTTATTTTAATTTAGCTGCCATTTGTTGCACGCCTAATGGAAGGAAGCAAGAATGTGTAGTAAGCAAAAGTAATTTAATGCAAACGCAAGTGAAATATTGTATAATTAATAGGAAAATACGAAATAAAGAAATACTGACAATAAATATAAATAATAATGTCCATAATAAATTGTATTTTAATGGCAACAACAAATTAGACAAGAACGAATCAGGTGAAAAACTCTTGTTTCATTTAATAAGTTACAAAAAGGTAAAAATAATTTAAGAATTTATTAAGTAGAATAGTAAAATTCAATAAGAAACCCTGAATCAGCAAAAAAAGTATTTGTGTAGTCAGATTTATTAACAAAAATTAAATGAATTGCTGGAAATTATAAAAGTTATAAAAAGTCAGAGTTTCCAAATGTACTTGGAGAATAAAATATGATATCATATTAATTGTTAATTATTAAATATTGTTTTTATTTAAAATGTAGGTTGAGCGAACGAAGTCTATGTTCGAAATCGATGAACAGGCCATTAAATTATCGATAAAATAAATTTTTTTTGCCTTAAGTTATTAAGAAAAATCAACGTTGCAACACAACTAATGCTGCAATAATAACATTTTTTAGTCTAAAAATTTTAAGAACTTGAAGAAAATTCGCCTAATTTGATTATTTTTCATTGCTAAACGAGATGAAAAACTGCTAAATCTAGCCACTTAATCGCTAAATTGGCAGCACTAATGGTAAAGGATGATTAAATCTTAATATGGTTGCATTACCATAATATGGTTGAAAAATATTACCAATGATCGGTGTTATTTGTGGTCTAAGGTGGATAGTAAAGTATAGAGTCGGTGTTTGATAGTAAAATACTGATTATTCAAGAACTTCTGTTAATTTTTTTTGGTAATCAATTAACAAAATAGTTTTATTAGTATCGGATGAAATAACTCATTGTATCTTACAATTAAATAATACTTTTTAAAAGAATATTTCAGCTATCTAATCACTAAATTAATTATTGAATGGAAACTTCAGTTATTTAGCAGACAAAATTAACCAAAATTAGTTTGCAATATTTTTGAAAAAATACGTAATTCAACATGTGAAGATTGTATTAATAGATAATTTTAATTTTTTGGATTTTCTAACAATAACAAATATTTGACGAACAAATCCTAAAAAAAGCGTGATTATTAAATTGGTCAAACTTTTGCTTTTTTTTAACAATTTTTATGAATTTACTAAACATTATTTGAAAAAAGATAATTATAAACGGGCATGTTCTAGAAATTGAAATGAAGTGGATTTGAAATGGAGCAAATTTTAAACCGACCCTGTACTGAAAGTTCGAATATTCCATTTTATCAACTTAATTTTGTGAGTACCAATTCGATTTACAAGAACCACTCTTAAAACCAGGAAAAACTATGGTCAATTTGTAAATAGTTGGACTTAAAATCTCGTTCGATTGCAATTTTACTTTACTTTAATTTCTAGAACATGCCCGATAATGTTGTTTAGAAACTGTTAAATGATATTTTATTTAGCCAAACGTTTTGCCAAAGCAAGCAATTTTTTAATAAAAATAGTGGTTATGTGTAGGACGTCAAATAATTGATAGGTGTGAACATAGCTTAAGTTTAATTAAGACATAGGACAGATTATCGGTCACAAGAAATTAATCAAAGAAGGGTGAGGGTTTTTTTTTAAGAACACACAAAAAAAAAATCAAGTTAAAAACGTAGAAAGCAAGGTTGATTTAAAATTGTTCGGTGGTGATTTTGCTTCATACGTTTTTCATGTTAATTCAACCTGATTTTACAATAACTTGCGAACAACATTTTTTTCTTATAAAATAACTATAATTCATCTTAATTTAACATTGCAGTAAAGGTTGAGCAAAATGTAATTTATATTGAAATAACAATCCGAATCACGTTGAATGAAATGGTTTTCGTCATCATTCTACTTTCAAAACTTGATGTACTATTTAACTTCTTCTTTTTATAACATATTTTAAACATGAAAATAAAAAAAAGGACATACTTAAGTATGTATGCATGTTAATTTAACAAGATAAACTTTTGATTTTAATATAAAACAGGTTTTTATGGATTCAATATTACACAATGTTATTTTAACGGTGAATAATATTAAATAAACGTGATTTAAGGTTATTTTAATATTTTTTGTTTAAAATTAATATGAAATAATGATAAGTTTAAATAAAGGGCATACTTTTCAAGAAATTTACTATGATTCTAAATCAACATTTCGCCATGTTAATTTTACATTGGTATTTTTTTCTGTGTGAAGGTACACATTTTTAACAAAATCTTACCCTTTTCTTGGTTCTTGACCGCCTGCGAGGGTCGTGTTATAAAAGAGTATGATTTAACACAAATCGAATTTTGGAATTCTATCCCTTTTCTGATAGCGGCATAATTGAAGTGGACGCTGGTCAAACTATAGAAATCCGTTGTACAAGTCTAGTCCTCTATCCGGTAAGATCCATACAGACATCTGTGTTAACGGTACCACCTTTAAAGTCAATAGTGCTAATCACTCCCTGCCCACCCTAATTTGCACGAGTTGGTCCGTTGTAGACATAAAAACTTGTTGCAATGGGGGCTACCCCTTTGGTCAATGTGGGTCTTAAGCTATTTAAACAGTCGTTTTCTAAGGCAATATCAAGTATGCTTAAATGATCATGAGGAAGTGACACGTTGTGTTTATCACACACTGTTTCCGGGCATTAACTACTTTGAGACTGATGTAGAACGTTTAAATTTCGCCACTGTAGGATTCTTCGGGGGTAAAAATGTAGACAATCTCTTTACTTTAAGCAAGCAAAAGAAAACATTGCCAAAGATGATTTTATTTATGACTCCGGAAAGCGAGCCACTTTCTTGTTTTTAAATATATCTTATGATGGTCTTAGAGCCTAGGTAAGCAAACACAAGAAAACAGTAGAACGCTGGACTGGTGTTAATGGCGTGACCACTTTGCCCAACCGACATAGTATACAAACACAATTGTATTTACCCTGCGATGGCAACCATAATGGCCAGATATCTGTACCCAAATTGTATTTCAGAGTTGTTATACAACCCTTTAGCAAAAAGGGGATTGTATTCAATGGTGTCAATAACTTCCATTTAACTTTAACTGAAATTAAAAAAAGACTACATCATTTGTCCTGACAATTGGTCACAAGGTAAATTATATCCCCTGGAAGAAGACTAGCATATACGCTGGTTAATCATGTGCCTTTGAAGTTGCAGCAATCTGCAAAAAGGTTACCAGTTTGCCTTCGTTTTTAGTTAGTGGTCTTTTGGCTTGGTTTGTACCCTATTTGGGAAATATAGTCAATAATGGATCCACCAGAACAAAATTATGGTATAAAGTTAAGATTCATGTAAAAGTTTTTTGTGCCGAATATTATTTAGATATCGTCAGTTGTTTTAGGATAAGGATTTATATGGGACCTATGGTTAATTTTGGAACTACCATCACAACAGTTTTGTTATGTCAGAGTAGATATCGTAAAATGTATAAGAAAGTCATGGCAATCGGTATATTTAAGGTGGGTCTAGCAACAATTATTAATTAATGATAAATTTTGTATTCCCGTAAATAACTTTGATAATATACTCGCATATGCCCGTGCAGAAGACTGAATTGGCAAATTGTTTTTTTTTTTTTTGTTGTTTTCTTACGAAGACAATAGAATGAAACAATTTGTTTTTTAATTTTGTTTTTTCTTTTTACCCACTTACAACTACAATTCGAGTCGGAAAGAACCCAACCAATTGTAGGGGGATGTAAGAAAAGATAAACTCACTGTTTATTGTTGGTGTTTTGTTTAAGCTTTGATATTGTTACTTACGAGTAAGACTTTGAGTGTTTAAAATTCTTATTCGCTTTGGGGTTTTATTCGTATAATATTTTTAGCTTTTCTAAAATCTTAGGAAGAGGTTTCCTGATGAGCTGGCCTAAGCAACCAGTGAAATGCGCATAGAAGCTAGCTTTCCCTCAACAATAAATTTCAGTGTATTTATCAAATATGAAAAATTGGGAATTAAGCACGTCATACAGAAATCGTATTAATGATAAATTTTGTATTCCCGTAAATAACTTTGATAACAATATTTTAAATTGTTACAAACATCAGCACAAACTCATTGTGCTCACTGTTGTGGTGTGGGTATAATGTTTAAAAAGTTTCTTTCGTAAATGTTAAATGCATTGTGTTAAGTGTTTCGTTTCAAATTCTAGTATGAGTTAAAGATTAATTTAATTTACCATAAATCATTCAAAACTCACCACAATTACTTTTCATAGCCAATAAATATCAAAGTGGAAAAAAGATCAACCGTTTTATAGATAAGACCATAGATAAAAAAAAATCTGAAATAAAGTAAGGAAGTATATTCGGAAAAGCCCGACCATAAGATTCTCTACACCACAGTATCTAAAACTTATTTTCGAAAGTGTAACCAATATGGGACCCATTGGCAATCATGGACCCGCCAGAACAAAAATTATGAGGTTAAGATTCGTGAGGTTTAGATATCGTCTTAAGCTGGGACCACACGATTGCCGCAATGCACTAATTTTCAAACTTTTTAATAGCCCAATCGTGTGACTGCACAATGAAATGGCTCATGTACCAATCGAGGACAATATTGTGCTTTCTTTTACTAATAAAATGCAATCCTGGTGCGACAATCGTGTGACTACTTGATATGCAACCACCAATATTTATTGTGTTCTTGCGCGGCAATCAAACAACACAATACGCGACAAACTGTATTTAAATATGAATTGATATTTAAATAGAATTGGTGAAATTGGCCATAAAAAGGTGTATATTTTTTAAAATTTCCGTGAGATAAAAATGGTTGTTTTCAAACTTCAACCCGATCCCTGCGTGAATTTTCTTAACAATCCGAAAAAATTATAATATTTTTTAATTAATAACTTTTTATGTTCTACACGATTATAATATGGCGTTTTTGATATTCGCAAAAAGTGTGAAAAAGTTATAGCCCTAATATACATACATTCATACATACATATGATACAATTTTCTTTTTTTTTTTAATGAACAAACCAGTGTTGCCAGTAAAATTTCAAGAAAGATACATTTTAGTTTCCAAAAAGATACACTTTTTCCCAAAAAGATACGTTTTGAAAAAAAATGGAAAATCCATTTTTAACGATTAACATTTATTAACATAAGATTTTTATTTCATATTTAAATGTTGTATTGTAAAGAAAATGATTTCGTTTAAATCCTTTTTTATATTTATTTAAGTCAGAAATATCAGGAACATACACTCAAAAGAAAAATCAATCCATCCGTACTCAAATCAATCCGAAGCGGTATTACGGATTTTCAATCGCAAAATACTTAAATTATCCATATTCAATCCCGTTTCGTACTTGAAATAATCCGAAAATGAGATTGAGTTAAGTAAAACTAAGATTGAATCAATCTCAAAATGCGATTGATTCAAGTATTATAAAGCTGATTTTATCAAGAAATTAGAAAGAAAAAGTTATAATGATTGATTTACTTACCCGTACTACACCTTACATAATGATAAAACACCAATATCATGCCCGATATGGTTTTTATTTTAGAAATCTTATGTACATATTTAACTAAAAATATAAACTAAATGAGAATCCAAAGTTCAAATTTACTTTTTAACCCTTAGTGGTGCACATGAGTCTCGCCAGACCGTGTTTCAGTGTGTATAAAAAATTAAAACATGCGTAGGCCGGAGTGTTAAACACAACAAAAAGTTTAATCTTTTTTTAGTTGATTTACGAATTTAATACTTATTTCCGGGATTGATTTTCGAAAGAATTCCCATTTAGGATTGTTTTGAGTACGTTTGAGTGTTATTTGTACTTGAATTTTTGAGTACGACTCGTACTTAAAGTAATCATAAAAAACTTGATTTATCCCGAGTGTTTTTCTTTCTGTGCATGTAATTTTTAAAAATACAGTGAGCAAACTTTAAAATTAATTATATGTAATTATCTTTCGATGTTATCAAAACAAATTCATTTTTGTAAACATTAATATACGAGTTAAGGCGTTTATACTAAGGCGATTATATCAACGTTCATATAAATTTCCTGAAAATAAAAAAGATGTTCATATTTCCTCAGAACAACTTCGCACTACTAGTAATCATCGATTTATCGTATGTTGCAACCCCTTATTGTTTTTTTTTAACGTTATTAAAGCTGCTGTCAAGGCGAATTCACTAGAAGGTGGGGTCAAGCATAAGGTGTTTTTTTTCGGTGGTCGACTTGTCAAAGTGTGTATGCAAACTAATTTTTTATGTAAACTTTTTTTTTTTAATTAGCAATATTTTTGACAATTCGACCACAGAAGCAGTGTTGTTGTAGAGTTGACCTCACCTTCTAATCAATGCGCCTTGGCTGCTATTGTATTAGTATTGAGTCGGTTACGATGATCAGTCTTAATAAGTTTTAGTTGGCTAAAAATTCTCGAATGTTTTGTTTCTGTATATTTTGCGTACAGATTCAAAAGATACGAAAAATGTCAGGATTATACATGATACCTGAAGTAGCCAAAAGATACGAAAAATGTATCTTTCGTATCCTAACGGCAACACTGGAACAAACCAACTAGAACTTCAAAACAAAAAAAATCTACCACAACAGCTGTTTTCGCAGTTGGCACAAGTACGAACAATCTTGTGACTGTGCTTCGGCAATTATTGTACCCATTTCGCTTTGTACCAACTAGCGGCAACTAAATTTGTAAAAAACAGGGCAATCGTGTGATTTCAGAATAGTTGATTGGTGCAATTTTATTATTGTGCGTCAATAAAGCTCAATCAAAATTGTGTTATATTGGTGCATTTGCGGCAATCGTGTGATCCCAGCTTTAGATTTCAGGATGGAACAATGGTTAATTTTGAACCTACCGGCACAACATTTTGTCATGACATCGTAGCTATCGGAGGAGTTATTGCCGCCAATTTATATGTTAATACCATCAGTTATAAGGAGTATTTGTGTGGATGGGAACTGTTGTCAAATATTGCTGTTTCCAATAAAATGTATGGGCACAAAGACTCTATTGTGGCTTGTATGGGGGCTATGTAAAATTTTGAACAGATTCTCACCTTTTTCAATGGCCTTGGTTCTTGTGTCAGTTTGAACTTATGTACTTAATTTCATCAAATTATCTCCAAAATTGCGACCCAAAATTGTACGAACGGACGGACATCGTTAGATCGACTCAGAAAGTGATTCTAATTCGACCGGCATACCTAAAGGCGGGTCAAGGATCAATATTATAAGGTGTTACAAGCATCAGCACAAAAGCATAACACCCTCTCCACTACTGTGAAGTGGGTATGAAGAACAATGAAAAAATTTTACGTACAATCTCTACACCTTACCAATTTACTAGTTCCAATTGAAAAGTACTCGACGGACAAGATAATGACACAAAAGAAATCAGCAAGAAAAAATGTTGATAAAATTTCTGAACATACAAACATATAACCTTTTATTAGGGAGGAGATTTTTATGCATTAAAAAATTGAAAATATGCGCATAAAATATGCACTAAAAACTCCAAAATATGCATTAAAAAAATAAAAAATATGCACTAAAAATTTTAACATTTCCAATAAAAAAGCGGCTTTTTAATTTTATTTAAAACAAAAAAATAAAAAGTTCAGTGAATTGTTATTCAAAGGTACACTATTTTTTTTAAAATTACTAACTTAAACACAGAAAAAATTATTTTTCCAATTCAAACAAAATATTTGTAGAATCAAAACATTTTTTGTCTGAAATCGGTCCTACAAACAATTTCGCATATTCAAACAATTTATTTGCATTTCGTTTATTGAAAAAAAACACTGATTTTTTCAAACAAATAATTTACTGAATCAAACAAAAAGTTTACTGAAATTCATATAAATTTCTAGCAAATAATTTTGCTGAATCAAACAAAAAAGCACAAGCAATGACGCGCACACAAGCAAGCACTCTAGGAGATGATGAATACTGAGGAGAGAGCAGAGCGGCGGCTGGCTTTGAGACACATTTTTTTTTTGGAATAATTTTTGAACTAAGTCTTGTTTATACACACAATGTTTTTCTTCTTCACTCGCTGTTGCTGTATCCTTTCCTTGGCAGCAGACCGACTCGACATGTTTTTCGTCATCATTTTATTTTTGTATTTGATGTATGTATTTAACTAAACAGTTTTAAAAAATTGAATACGGGATTTTGTTTTTCATTCTTTTTTACCAACTTTGAAACCTACCAAAAATTTATTTTGTTTCTTAAAATGTTGTTGTTGTTTCTGTTGTTTAAAAAGAGTGAAAAGTTTTTTCTTTTACCTGCTATTGTTTTTGTTTTTCTTTAACTACAAACCCCGCCCACGCTATTTTACCATCTTTCTTATTGTTGTCCTTTTTTAAAGCGTCCAAAAATAGACTGTATGTGTTTGTGTCGTTGCTCTAATATTTCACATAAAGAAGTGTTGCTTACGATCAAATAAAAAAATGCAAAAAAGAAACGACAACATTAAATGGCGTTAAATATTTCATACAAAATTATGAAAACTTGAAACCAATAACGCGTATATTATATTTTTGAATAGTTGTCAACATTTTTGTTGGTTAAAATAAAAATCAAACAAAAATATTAAATGAATCAGTAAAAAAATTTGTAGAAATTAAAAAAATTTTGAAACAAGCGTTTGTTTGAAAATAATTCAGCAATAATTTTTTCTGTGAACGTTTGTTTGCATAATCAATTAAATACTGCTCTGACGCAAAAAACTTTTGTACATAGAAAATAAGCTCTCAACGTCAACCGAAGTTATATTTAGGAGCATAAATTAAGGATGCCAATTAATTTAGAGAATATATATTTTCTAATTCCGATCCCACATTTAATTCCAGATCTAAAATGGTTGAAATTTGTTTTATTTTTTGAAAAAATATATTTTTTTACAAAACGTTTTGGATTTTTTTTATTTTGTTGGGCTATTCTTCCTTCCATATTGGTGATTTTACTTTCCGCAGCATCAATTTATTTGTGCTGACTATTAAGTGGACTTTATAACTCCAAATTAGTAATTGTTTCACCAAAATATCCGTAGTTGGAAAATACAAATGCTAATAGATATTTCACTTTTTTAATTGTTACCGATGCTTAGTAGCAACATGTTCTTTAATAACATTCTAAAATTGCTCAAAGTGTTTTGCATAGTATTCTACAGCATCTAGCCAGGTTCCCCATCTTGTTAATGTTAGCACCGGTGGTAACGATACCAAAAGATACATATGTATCATTAAAAATTGCAACTCGTGAACGAGCCTTTAAATAAATCAATATTATCGAAAAAGTCTCTAACTTCCGCTGCAGCTCGGTGAAACTCATGTGCCAAGCAAGTAACATGTAATAGTTTTCGATAAAATAAATAAAGGGCTGCCTTGGTTAAAAATATAAACCCTTTTGTCGAAATTTTGAAAATCTGGTATTTTTGTATTTTTTTTTTTGTTTACTTAAAAATGTTAAAATATGCAAAAATATGCATTTAATACCAAAATATGCAAAAATATGCATTTTAACCAAAATATGCAACAATATGCAAAAACAAATCGATGCCGTTTTAACGCAA
Source organism: Pollenia griseotomentosa (assembly GCA_963931875.1). Taxonomy (NCBI): domain Eukaryota; kingdom Metazoa; phylum Arthropoda; class Insecta; order Diptera; family Polleniidae; genus Pollenia; species Pollenia griseotomentosa. The sequence continues at coordinate 5,308,632 of OZ007562.1, read as the reverse complement.
ATTTAATGATTCGAAAAGATAATTGGTCGACATCGATCTCAGACTATTGACAAAAAACATACATTTGCATGGAAATCGCATCCCTACTTATTATAATATTATTTTGTTTTGCTAATAATTGAAATACTTTTAAATTATTTTTGACCATCAATGAAGGCCACAAGAGATAACATACATATATAAAGTTCTGTTATCTTAAGGGTATTTAAGTTTCAGACATTGCAAATCGATGGTCTAAAGGCAATTTGTTTGTCATGAAATTTATAACAAGTTTATTGCTGCTGGCAGCAGGTTGTTGTCTAATCCAATTTGTATTGGTGGAAGTTACTGGTGTGCCTGTGGATTTTATAGAAAATTTGAAGATCTCCGATGATTTGCCAGAGAACCCGGTAGTGGTGGAGAATGAGATTTTTGAGCGTAATATTTATGCTGAAGTCGTAAATCAGGAGAAACCAGAAGAAGCTGATGTAAGGGAGGAAAATTTAGTTCCAGAAGGACGTAGAGCTGGTAAATTTTTTTTAACAAAATATTTGTAATTAAATTCTCAAGATTTTATTTTTTTTTATCTTCAGAATGCAGCATTAACATACGCTCAGGTTTAACAAATCCGCAACCAGTTTTCTTGGAAACCAATGCTGCTTCTTTTTATCCTTATTCTAATACCGGTTACATGCAAGTGGATTCTGGCAAAACCATGCAAATGTTTTGCCCCGGCCAGTTTAAATCCTTTTCCAAGACCCTTATTACAGCTACTTGTGTTAGTGGCACTACTTTCAGGGTCGATGGTACCAGCTATAGTTTCTCTGAATTGGTTTGCAAATCCTGGCCCGGTTTTGTAGCCAAAAAAACTGGCAGTTCTTGTAATGGTGGTGTTTTGATTAAGGTCGGTTTCGAGATCTCTTCCTCTCGTTTTGTTGAACAGATGCAGGTGTGCTTTAATGAGGAGGAAGAGGTCACCCGTTATGTCTATCACACTCTTCATCCAGGAAGCAATTTCTACCAGACAGGTGTTGATCGTATAACCTTTCAAACTGCTGGGTTCTTTGGAGGGAAAAATGTAGACAAACTTTATACCCAGGCTACACAACTGGAGACCATAAATACTGAATTGGGTGGAGATGGCAGTAAATATTTTGACAGTGCGCAAAATATTTATTTAGCCCGAGGTCATATGGGGGCTAAAGCAGATTTTGTATACGGAACCCAACAACGTGCCACTTTCCTTTTCATTAATGTAGCACCTCAATGGCAGGTATTTAATGCCGGTAATTGGGCCCGTGTGGAGGATGGCGTTCGTGCCTGGGTTTCAAAGAATAAAATCTATGTCCAGTGCTATACTGGTGTCTATGGTGTCACCAGTTTGCCCAACAAAGATGGACGTCAAACTCCTCTTTATTTGTCTTATGATGCCAATAACAATGGTTTGATACCAGTACCTAAAATATACTTCCGTGTTGTTATTCAACCAGCGACTAAGAAGGGTATTGTCTTTGTTGGTGTCAACAATCCCCACTTGACTTTGGAACAAATCAAAAAGGACTATATAATTTGCAACGATGTAAGCGACAAGGTTAATTATATAAGCTGGAAAAAGACTGATATAACAGCTGGCTATTCATATGCTTGTGAGGTTTCCGATTTTCTTAATACTGTCAAGACGTTGCCAAAGCTTTCGGCTTCCGGAGGTTTGTTGGTTTGAGTTAAATGCAAAGGTTTGTCATTTGATTTAAAAATAAAGTTAAAGTGCCATAAAGTTTTTCGAATAAAAAAAAATACTTCATCTTATCATTAAGTTGGTTCTATAATATCTGCGCTTGGCGTTCTCAACGTCTGCAATGTAACATGGGCTTCGAGTGTAATGTTTTCTTACTTTTCTAGAAACAATTGAATATTTTGTTTTACATCTTTTCGTTGCGAGAAGTTCTCACTAAAGTTACAGAACACTGAAGCAGTGGATCTTATTAAAATCACTGTCAGAGAGACTAGTTTTGTTCCTAATTGTTCTCTGACCAAACACTTTGAGTCATAGGTCTCCGAATGTCAGAAAATGCTAGAGAAGATGGTCCGTTGACTCTTCTTCTTCTTACTTGTCGTAGCAACTTCAGTTAAAGAGTAGTCCAACCATTATGCACAATGTTAATTGTGAGTCACAGCTTAACGTCAAGTCTTTTGTCAAACTAAATTCGAAATTTCTTTGTTTCAGTTTTTGAGAAATTCAACCATGGAGAGATACACAAGATTGTTTAAGCCTTTCCCGAAAGTGAACATTCAAATCAAAATGCATTTCGTGCACTTCGGGATTTTTTTGGTCAGTACAATCGACCACAATATGGAGATTTATGTATGTGGTTCCAACAGGATGGTGCCACTTGCCACACAGCCAACAAAACAATGGCTCTTTTGCGCGAGAAATGTAATGGCCGTGTTATCTCACGTCGTGGCGATGTTAGTTGGCCGCCACGATCATGTGATTTGACACCGTTGGACTTCTTACTTTGGATTCATTGGATTATGCCACCGAAGCCGTGGCGAGTATTTGGCCGATATTTTGCTTTACACATAATTGCCATAGATCCTTCTATAATAATACAAAATATTAAGATAATTCTTTGAAAACTTTTTGTTTTATTTACAATTATCATCGTTCGTTTTGGCTGAACCACCCTTAATTTCTGCATAAAAACTAACGGGGGGGTGCTTTAAAGTCCTGCGAAATAAGGCCATGATGGCTTTATTGCTCAATTGAATGGGAGATAAAGCCATAATGGCCTTATTGGACAATCATTGAGAGATAGGGTCATATTTAAAATTTTGCGAAATGAGAGATATAGCCATATTTTTTTTTCGCAAATGTGAGATAAAGTCATATTTTTCCAGAATATTGTTACTTTACTTTAGTGTTTCCGGGAAAAGTAATTTTTGTATTCTTGTAACGCACGCAGGAAAACTTTATTCAGCGAAGCCTCCTGCCGTGTCCTACTGGAGGAGAAACCCCACGCAGAACAACTTTAGTATGCGAAGCCAGATTCCAATACTTTACTTTAGTGTTTCCGGGGTTTTTTAGTGTTTTTTTACACTTGTGACGCAGAAAACTATTAATCAATGTAAAATGCAAAAGTTCTTCAAAACTGAAATGAGAGATACAGCCATTTTCTAATATCGCTAATGTGAGTTAAGGCCATGATGGCCTTATCTCCCATTCAAATGGGGGAAAAAACAGAAGGCTTTATCTCCCTATTGAGTGAGAGATAAAGCCATCATGGCCTTATTTCGCAAGACTTTAAAGCACCCCCCCAAACTAACTAATAAAATCGAAATATGGCTTCAATCGTCTTATAAATTTGCATCAAATTTCAAAAATTACTACTTTTACTTTACTTCCCAACAAAACATTTCTGCTTGAACTTCTTTCTTTAGCTCCTACTAGCAAAAGCAACAAAAGCTTTTAAATTCTAATTAACTAAAGTTACAATTATTACGAGTTCATAATTTACATTTTTTACAATCCATAAGAAAGTTATTTTTTTCTGAAGAAAAATTGTCATTAAAAACATTTAAGCAGTATAATTTGTAACTTTTATCGCATCAGTGTTGGTAAACATTGTTCAGCAGAAACACACAGTCAAACGTTCTAACGCTTTGTTGTTTAACCTTACGCTTCAAGAAAATCAATGATACATGAAAAAAGTTTCGAACTCTGCCTCTCTTGGGATATGTCTATTCGGTCTGTCTGTGTTGTGCTGCTATTCCAGGACGTTCTTTTGTTTTTGCGTCCTGGGAATTGTAAATTTCTTGTTATACTAACGTTGTTTTATATTATATTGAGAAATGTATAGAGATTAAATGGTTTGAAAAAAGAGAGCAGAGTTGTCTTAGGCAGAAACAAAGTTTCAATGCCCTACTATTACAAATCTCAACCAGTGTAGAGAACAAGAAGTGAACCAATACCGAACGAGAAGCTAAAATATAACTTTATTTGTTTTTTCCAACTTGTACTGTTATAAAACTTAACTAGAACTAAAAAAGAGCTGGAAAAGTTCTGACCTAGAACTGATTTAAAGCTGAATTAAAACTGAACTACAAATGACCTGAACTGAACAAAAACGATCCAATACTGAACTAAGACTGAGTTAGAACTAAACTACATAGAACATAGAACTGATCTAACTATTACTTAAATAAAATTAAACTGTTACTGTACCCTCAAAATATTATGTAGTTAAGTTCAAACGAAAATTCATTTAAACAACTTAAAATTTATTTAAAAAACGGATGATTTACATTTCCTTTAAAACAAATGATTTTTACATTAATTTTTAAATTTTTTATTTATTAAACAGCATATTCCTTTAAATTGAATAGTATTTGCATTTAAAAAATATATTTTAACCGACAAAAATCAAACTACAAAACAAAATAAATACGGAAAAACATTATTTTTTGGTAGTTTGTTTTTTGAAAAAACATAAATAAATTGACTCTTATTCGACCGAAATATTGAATTAAATAAAATTAATATTTTTTATAAAAAAAAGAGACCTAAAGCTTAATTAAATAATAATACTAATCAAAAAACATAAATGTTAAAAAAATTAAATTATTCGTAAAATAACTTTTTTATTCAATTTTAACAGTACGGAAAACAAATTAATTAACGCACAATCAGTTACTGTAATAATTTTATGATTGTACAACTGAACTAGAACAAGAACTACAACTGAGCCAGATCTGAACTAGAACTGAGCCAGAGCTGAATTAAAACTAAACTAAAACTGATCTTGAACTGTACTAAGACTGAGCTAGAACGTAACTAAAACTACAACTACACTCACAATATTATTACAGTAGCGGATTGTAGTTTATTTAAGAAGTATTCCGTTCAGTCATTTTTGAATAAATAAACTTTTAAAAATCCAAGCATATTTATTTCTAACTGATTCTAACAGTTATTCAAAAAACTAAGTGCATATTAATACAAATTTTCAGTTGCAGTTAATATTGTCCGCTGATTAAGTTTAATTCTTCTTTATGTAAAATTAAATAAAAATGTAATTTAAAATAACAAAAAGTTCTTTTAATTTTTACTGTCAAATATTCAACCACATGTTCCGTAAAAACAAATGAACATTCAGTTATTTTATATAATTTAACTACCAAAAATAAATTTTTACTTATCTATAAAAAACGATTTGCTTGTTTTGTGTAAAACAATTCCCAGTTTCTATTTGTTCTACGTGTGTAACGGGGTTAGTAAATAATAATATTCTCTCTCTCTCTCATAAGAAAAACAAGCGGACAGTTGTCTGTCTGTTATTTTTTAGAAATTCGGTTTTTTTGTGGAGTAAACGAAAACTACTTAATTTAATAAAATAACTAAATATTCCTTTGAATTTTACGGAATATGTAGTTAATTTTTTGATAGTTTATTTTTATAAAATAACTGAAAATTCATTTGTTTTTACGGAACATGGAGTTGAATTTTTGACAGTAAAAATAAAACGAACTTTTCGTTAAAAATAAATGAAAAATAAGTAGACCGGTTTTTAACTGAATTTTCATTTATTTATATTACAATTTCAGTTAATTTTACGTACAGAACTGAACTTAAACCAAACTAGAAATGATTTTCAATTTAAAAATGTTGAATAGAAATTTTTTTTCTTTAGCAAAAAAAATTTATGTATATATTCTTTTTGTTATTAAGTACCTACAAGGATTTTAATAAATTCTGAGTGTATTTGTTTCTTATCTTATCTAGGATTGTATATTTTCGATACATATACATACATACCTAAATGTCGATTTGCTTCATTATGCATGCATCTTGTTAAGTGAAAAGGGATCCTTTTCATGTTGTTGATTTGAGACTGCTTCTTTCTTTATTTCTTTCACATTTTTGTTTTGTTTTTACTTCAGATACATTTACAAATAGATGCGATGAAGCATTTACGGGTAATATTTTATTGGTCGTACACAAGACGCCATTTGCTGATGATAAAATTGAAAGGGGCGAGACGGAGGGAAATGTTAAGAAAAAGATACAGCCAGTAAGCGATTAAGTGACTCGGTGAGGGAGTAAGTGAGTCAATATTCAATTGTTTGTTAAATAAGCAACACAATCGAATGTTGCTTTTTGTTTTCTGTTTATTAAAAGGAGCGAAGGGTTTTGGGAATTAACTAACGAGTTACAGGCTTCTGTGTGCTTCAAGGACAATAACCTTTCATTTGGAAATGGTTTTTATTTTTTGGTTTCCATAAGCCACTTATCATTTATTTTAAATTACAAATGATATGTTTATCTATACTCGTAATTACTTTTATAAGATTTCAACTTATTTTTCTCTAAACTCACACACAAAGCCACAAATTTGTTGCAGATACAGAGAAGTATTTTCATATTTTAACAATGTCTTAATGTGATTTTTAATAAATATATCTATGTATAGAAAAAGGTTAAAGGAATATATCCTTTACCTTGTATCTTAAAGATTTCAACATATTTATTTATTTATTTGACTTGATTTTCTTTCTTTTTATAGAAATATCTTTTTGCCAAAGTCGAGCAGATTTTCTTCACTTGATTTTTACAAAAGTATTCAATTAATTCCTTTTTCTTGTTAGACACAACAAAAAAGAGGGAAACATTAAGTACATGAGTTCTATTATCAGCTTTTAATACAAAAAAAAACTTCATCTTTTAAACCAATTTCTTCCATAAGGATTATACCTTTGTGTGCTTGTGCTAATGCTGTTGAAACACCATTTTCAAATGAACATTTTAAGCCTCAATTTCAATAATACAAAAGACACAAAATGGAATCTGCGAAATAAATATAAAATCTACAAATTCAAGGTACACACAAGCAAAAGGTGTTGCAGGACATTAGCAGAAATGATAGAATTATTTAAATACAAATAAAAGTATTGATTTTCAGAGTTTTCTTAACAAATATTTGTTTCCTTAAGAGAAAACTAATCAACCTTTTATTTATAATGAAGTTGGATCAAAGCAAAAATAAATTCTTGTTTGTTTAAAGTCCATATGCCCATCGACTTTCAACAAATAGATCTTAAAAATTACCAAAAAATATCTGAAGGCCCCAATTTGACACACCACTTAAAGCTTAATAAGATAAATATTAACAAATAAAATTAGATCAAGTGAAAAACGCAGAGAGTTTTATACACTTATAACGTATTGTATAGTTCGGTTCTAGTTCAGTTCTAGCTCAGTTCTAGTTCATTTCCAGCTTAGATCTAATTCAGTTCTAGTTTAGTTCTAGCTTAGTTCTAGTTCTGTTATAGTTTAGTTCTAGTTCAGTTCCAGTTTACATCTAGTTCAGTTCTAGTTTGATTCTAGCTTAGTTCAAGTTCTGTTATAGTTTAGTTCTAGTTCAGCTGTAGTTCTAGATCATTTCTAGTTCAGTTGTAGTTCTAGATCATTTCTAGTTCAGTTCTAGTTCAGTTCTAGTTCAGTTCTAGTTCATTTCTAGTTCAGTTCTTGTTCAGTTCTAGTTCAGTTCTAGTTCAGTTCTAGTTCAGTTCTAGTTCAGTTCTAGTTCAGTTCTAGTTCAGTTCTAGTTCAGTTCTAGTTCAGTTCTAGTTCAGTTCTAGTTCAGTTCTAGTTCAGTTCTAGTTCAGTTCTAGTTCAGTTCTAGTACAAGAGAAAACGTAACAAAAAGAACAGGCTCTTGCATAGATCACATTCTTATCAGAAACAATGAAACAAACACACAAACTAAAACTACGGTCACACTTGGCAAATATTTGACGAAAAAAACGGGACCAACAGGCAAACTAATATATAACATCCTTTAATTCCAAAATTTATTATGATTATAATACAGCAGCTAACATCAACAGTTTTTTGTTATGCCTAGCAGTGTAATTAGTTTTATTATGTGATATTAAGGCCATGTTAAATCTCACTAACTATTAATAGAATAGAAGTGGTTATGCTTATTTGGTCAAATATTTAATAAATGTGACCGTAGCTTTATGCAACGATAGTGAAAATAAATATCTCTGACCACCATGCACTTTTTTGTTGTACAAAAGAAAAAACTGAAAAAGACAATTTAAACCAGGGTGCGGAAAATATACGACAGGGTGTAAAATTAAGCAGTTTTAAAGTAAACAAATATATTAAAGCAATAGAATGGAACGGATTAATAAATCAAAAAATGAGTACAAACGAAATATTTAATAAAATATATGTAACGTTTAAAAACATTTATGACTCATCTAAAACATTAAACAAACCAAATAAAAAACAAAGAAAAATAAATCCATGGATGAGTGAAGAATTATTAAAACATTGTGAAGTTCGGGATAAACTTTATACCAAATGGTTAAATAGCAAAAGTAATAAAAATTATGAATATGATTATAAAAAATTTAGAAATTGTTTGAATAAAAAATTAAATTATACTAAGAACTATTATTTTAAAATTAAATTTCTAGAAAATAAAAACAACATAAGAGGTACCTGGCAACTCATTAATAAAATTATTGGCAAAAAAAACAACAAATATTGACAACTCATTATTTAACACGTTTAAAAACAATAGTATTGAAAATATTGCAAACAAATTCGCGATCAAATTTAATGATAATGTCAAAAAAATCTTACACTCATGTAACATCAAAACTTTATTGAACCATCCACCGAGAATCCAACATTCAATGTTTCTATATCCCACAAGCGAAGAAGAGGTATATGGTGTGTTAAAAAAATTTTAAAATAAATAAAGGAGCAGAATGTGATGGAATAAGACCAAAGGACTTAAAATTTAATTCTGTACAATTGAAACCAGTAATTACTTCTTTCATTAATTCAAGAATAAACGATGCTACTATAGCTAACATATTAAAAACTTCGTTAATACGACCAATATATAAAAGTAGTTCTTAAACCCACATAAATAATGATAGGCTCATTGCCATACTTCCGGTCATTGAGAAAGTCCTAGAAGGAAAATTAGTACGAAGGCTAAACGAATTTCTAAGTAAATTCAAAATAAAAAATCCCAATCATTATGGTTTTCAGAAGGGAAAAAACATAAATAAGTTATTAGGAAACTTCTCAAACCATATAAATACATGTTTAGGTGAACAATTGCATTGTCTCGCGCTCTTTATAGAATTTAGAAAAGCTTTTGACACAATATCTCACAGCAACTTATTAAGTATATTGGAAAGAAACGGTATTAGAGGAAAATGCTTAGAATGGTTTCAAAATTACTAGAGTCTTAGAACATACCAAGTAAAAATATGTGAAACATTAAGCGACAAAACAAATACAACAAATGGTGTCCCACAAGGCTCAAAACTGGGTCCGATATTATATCTTATATATGCAAATGAAATGTTATACAATCTTCATGACTGTTCCACATTCGCTTATGCTGATGATACTGCAATTGTAGTTACACACAAAAACGTTAACATAGCATGTGATATTATGCAGAAACGATTAAATGATGTTTCAAGATGGTGTCATGACAATGGTTTAGTGATTAACGCTTCCAAAACAAAAATTATGCATATTATCTCACCAAAACGGAAAGAAATATAATAATAATTCACAATATAAACAACACCGGTTATAAGGATACCTGCAATAGCACAATAGAGTTCGTAAAAACGTACAAATATCTAGGTGTATACGTGGACGAAAATTTTAAATGGTTAACCAACATTCAACAACTTTCAAAAAAACTTCGTAGTCGTTACCATCTAGGCAATTGCTCAACTTTCGATGTACTCTAGCAGGCATATTTTGCGTTATGTGAGTCGTATATTAGACATGGGATCACAGCATGGGGGAGTGCAACATACTGTAGATCTATACAGCAAATCCAAAACCAAATCTGGAAATTATTGTTAAAAAATAAGCAACACAGCTAACAATTTCAAACAGCCCTCGTATACGAAACCGTAAACAACATACATAACAACTTATCAAATACCAACAATTCTAACAAGACAAACGACAATAACCCACCCAACGTATTTAACAGCACAGTCAACACAATCGCAGTTAGTAAAGATAAGAACAACTCGCCTATCATTGAAACAAATAATAGAAGTAATAACACAAACAACAACTGCAACACATACAATGTCATTAACAACATCACAAGCACCAACAACCAACACCATCATCAATATTAACAACACAAATAACTACACTACAATATAAACAACATCATCAATATAAACAACACAAATAACTACACTACAAGTAGCATGCAAACAACAACATTAATACCAATTACGTCATCATAAACACCAATAACACAACATACACACAAAACTCCAACAACATTGCCAGAAATCTGGGAGTACTTAACTTAAAAATCCTCTACCACAACACTCTAATCAATGAATTCTATAACGATCCTAGGTTTTTAAAACCAATAGATCATTCATACAACACAAGGCTTCGAACAGAAGGAAGATACAAAGTCCAACAGCACAAGAACAACTATGGAAAAAACTCATTGAATACAACACTTCCAAATATCTTCAATAAATTACCTCTATATTTACTAAAGATTTCAAGCCCGTATCAAAGAAAGTCATATATAAAAAAACATTTTAATAATTCGCAATGAAAAATAATATGTGAAAATAATATGGGTAATTCCATGTCAAATCGACCAAGAGTGGGACCCGACCCCTTTCGATTTGAATGAAATTTGGTGAGAAGGTTCCTTTTATCCTATAAGGAACATATATGAACGAAAAAAATTTTTAAAATTTTTTTTTCAAAAGTTACGTCATATTCAAAATGGCATAATTTCGCCGAATAAGCCGAATATGTTGAGTTTATTTTTTCTATATCTCAAAAACTACTGCACATACGAAGATGATTTGTATGTCATTTTAAAGAGAATACTTGGGGCTATAAGCAATATATTGAAGAAAAAATTTTTTTTGGAAAAAATGTAATATCTGCAAAATATTAAATTTTTAAAATGGACTAAGTCAAAAACCTAATTTTTTTTTTGCCTAATTTTTTTTTATATAATACCTCAAACTGTTCTTTAAAAATCCTAAAACTTTGACGGAGGTGTTTTTTTTTTTTTTTTAGATATGAATTTTTTTCTTTCGCAACCTTTAAAAAAATAACCTAAAAATAAAATTTTAAAATTTTAATTTTGAGCAATAAGTATTTATAAAATCTGGTTTGTTTGAAAAAGTAATATTATTGGTAAGGTTGTTTTTGTTTATTTGTTGCATCTTTTGTTGGGGCTCAATGTGGGCATTTTTTTAAGAAAAGTACACCTTTTGTCACGTTACGTCTTTGAAAGTCGTTTTTTCTTCGTCTCTTTTCCTACCGATAATGCCGGGCTGGTTTCTACAGTTAATACAGTAAAAAAAATCGCTGTGCTTAATGCACTTTCAGTCGACACTGATTTAATTGTCAACCATATGTAAGTCTGAAATCAATTATTGCAATTATTCGTGTTTGGAATAGCAAAAAGTGTGATTTTTTTTATTTAAAATAAATAATAGTCAAAACGGTAATCATGGAAAGTAATAAGTGTTCAATTGGCATAGTTAATAATGAGGTATGCTCTGAGGGAAAATTCATTAATTGTGTAGATCTTCCTGATAAAGAACGCATTACTCTTAATGCTAGAAGTGGTATTGTGGTCAGTTTTGTTTGCGATAAGCATCATAGACAATTTTGTGAAAAATACACCTTAAACCAAAAAATGTGTGCTGATCCGTATAACATTCATGTAACTCGAGTACAAAAATCATTGAAAGTCGTTACTTTTGAGATTTATACTCATGTTAAGGTAATTTTTCCTTTAATTGCACCCGGGAAAAACTGTGTATTTCGTGTTGGAAAAAAATTAGTATTGAAGTGGAAAAATATCAACAAGTGATGCCCCCATCTGAACAAGATGATGTGACATCTGAAATTTGTAGTTCAACAAGTGAAACTGTTTGTTCAAAAACAATTAATCAACTGAAGATTTCGTTGTTTTTGTTGTAGAATATATTCCAAAATTACTTTGGCATGACTTTGTAGCTAAACAACAAGCCGAATATTTTAAAACTACGAAAAATAATCTTGAGATAGGGCAAGTTCTTGTTGTTGCTGATTTCTCTGAAAATTATTCGTTTTTACTTCAAAATAGTGTTCAAGGAGTGTATTGGAATAACAGACAAGCGACAATTCATCCATTCGCTTGCTATTATAGATCCATTGCTGAGAATGGAAGTGATATCGTACCTCTTAGCTTGGTAATAATATCAGATAACTTAACTCATAATACTACTGCAGTTTACAGCTTCCAAGAGACATTAACGACGTTCCTTAAACATAAGATTCCAAATATTTCAAAAATAATTTATTTTTCTGATGGTGCTGCATCCCAATATAAAAATCGTTACAATTTAGTAAATTTGATACACCACGAAGAGGATTTTCAAATTCGAGCAGAATGGCATTTTTTTGCAACTTCTCATGGAAAAGGACCAAGTGATGGTTTGGGTGGAACAGTTCAGCGATTAGCTAGCCGAGCCAATCTACAATTGACACCTGATCAACAAATTCAGACACCCGAGCAACTTTGTCGATGGGCGAAAGATAATATTCAAGGAATCAATTTTAATTTCGTCTCAGATCAACACATTCAACGTACTGAAAAAAAACTGGAAAATAGGTTTAAAAATGCTTCACCAGTTCAAGGAGTACGTTCCTGTCATGCCGCCATTCCTATTTCGAATAAATTTATTAAAATAAAAACTTTATCTTCATCTAGCGAAGGAGAGGATGGTAAATTGAACAATATCGACAAGATTCTGAGCGAACCACGCTTTAAAACCAGGTAAAAAATAACGTTTTAATTCTTAATATGGTATTTACATTGAATAAGGCTTCAACATTCATAGCATTTTCATTTATTTTAGGTTAAGAAAAAGCAGCCCGGCATTAACGGTAGGAAAAGAGACGAAGAAAAAACGACTTTTAAAGACGTAACGTGACAAAAGTTGTACTTTTCTTAAAAAAATGCCCACATTGAGCCCCAACAAAAGATGCAACAAATAAACAAAAACAACCTTACCAATAATATTACTTTTTCAAACAAACCAGATTTTATAAATACTTATTGCTCAAAAATAAAATTTTAAAATTTTATTTTTAGGTTATTTTTTAAAGGTTGCGAAAGAAAAAAATTCATATCTAAAAAAAAAAAAAAAACACCTCCTTCAAAGTTTTAGGATTTTTAAAGAACAGTTTGAGGTATTATATAAAAAAAAATTAGGCAAAAAAAAAATTAGGTTTTTGACTTAGTCCATTTTAAAAATTTAATATTTTGCAGATATTACATTTTTTCCAAAAAAAATTTTTTCTTCAATATATTGCTTATAGCCCCAAGTATTCTCTTTAAAATGACATACAAATCATCTTCGTATGTGCAGTAGTTTTTGAGATATAGAAAAAATAAACTCAACATATTCGGCTTATTCGGCGAAATTATGCCATTTTGAATATGACGTAACTTTTGAAAAAAAAATTTTAAAAATTTTTTTCGTTCATATATGTTCCTTATAGGATAAAAGGAACCTTCTCACCAAATTTCATTCAAATCGAAAGGGGTCGGGTCCCACTCTTGGTCGATTTGACATGGAATTACCCATATATAATAATAAATATTTTAATATCATATTCTAACATAATTAATATGTATATACAAACTGAAATTAAAATTTTATTTTTATATCCTGCAGATAAGCCAACTGGCTTCGCGGGATTCGATATAAGATCCTTAATGTATATAAGGAAAATGTAATAAAGAATTTGAAAAAAAAAACAAAAATCAGTTCTAGTTCAGTTCTAGTTCAGTTTTAGCTTAGTTCTAGTTCTCTTATAGTTTAGTTCTAGTTCAGTTGTAGTTTTAGATCATTTCTCGTTCAGTTCTTGTTCACTCCCAATTCAGTTCTAGTTCAGTTGAAGTTCTAGATCATTTTGCATTTCACAGTCTAATTGCTAGCAAAAACTTTAAAAGCTTCTTTACAGTTAAACTTAAAATTGACACAAAATGTGCCCCCTAACAAACGCCATTATGCTTGAAAGCAATTAAGGGTTTTTATTTATTTTTTTGCACAAAAAAAGGTAAAAGAAAATGTAAATTGGCACTTGTTAAGGGGCCAATTTTTGTGTAATTTAATATAATTGATGATCTGTTTAGATTTTTATTTTTAATGGAGCAACAGATTTCACGTAGCGTAAAAAAATATTGTTGAAAAACATTAATAACAGCAGTCATTAACAAAAAAAAAAAAAAGGAAAAGGTACGAGAAATACAAAAAGAACAAATGTGTAACTAATTGTGGATTCCCTTGTTTTCCCTTTTTTCTTTGCAAAACCATGAAAACAACAAACAAAAGAACATTACAACAACCATTACGTGGTTTAATTTTTAAGCTCCTTCGCACATACAAACACTCATCGTGTAAAAATCCTGTAAGATAAATGATTAATGATATTTTTAAAGGTCCATTAAGTACTTTTTTAATTTAATAAAATAAATTGTTTCTTCCTGGCATCTTCTGCCATTTAAAAGTGCTTGGAGAATGAAAAGGATTGTGTTGGTTGTTCCAACACAAAACTTTAATTTAATTATTTACGAAAATTCATTAAAAACTCTCTCTTTAAAATCCATTAAACATAATTTACCACTTACACTAAAATTTTCAGCAAAAATTGAAATAATCATTTATAACACATCCATCAAATTTATATTTACTTCAAACTATAGAATTATTTTCTTGAAACAGTTACAAAAAAAAAAAGAGAAGAGAACAAAACTGCAGCAACGAACGCGTGCGAAATATAATTTATTTTAAATTTTACAAGCAAAAATATGATGGATGGATGGCGCAAGTTAATTAAGTTTAAGATTTAATTTGTTGTAGAACAATGTGCTTTTATTTTTCGAGAAAGAAAATGATTGATTCCAAATGGTATTTTTTTATTTATAAATATGGAAAAGCGGTAATGAATAAGAAATAGGATATTTTGTTTGTTTTTTTGGGGCAATAATAAATTCTTATACAGAAACAATTTATTTTCTGTAAAGAAAAAATGTTTCTCTTTAAAAGTTCTTTGCTTCCCAACATAATTTTTTAATATAGATAACATTCTAAATGGGCGTCAAAACTTTTGAATTAAAAAAATGTTTCATGTTAAGCGATAAAAATTTGTTATACAGAAAACATTTCTATTGGGTGACCAAACTTTTTAATAAAAAATTTAATATAAAATTTTTTGTTAAAGTCCAAAAATTTGTTACACACAAAAATTCTTTGTTGGGCGACATAAATTTTTCTTATGGGCGTCAAAAATTTTTCATTAAAAAAATTTTTAAGTCGGCGACAAAAAATTTTTCATACAAAAAGTGTTGGGCAACCAAAAGTTTTTTATGTTTAACATTTTCTAGTTGCGCGACAAAAAGTTTTTAATACGAAAATTTTTTAATGGGTAAACCAAAAAATCTTTTTAAGCGTATTAATTTTTTTTACTGAAAAATATTTTTTGTGAGCGACAAAAATTTTTGATATTAAATTAATTTTTAATAAATTTAATATTTCTCTTTAGAAAATTATATTATCCTCTAAAGAAAATTATGTCGCCTTAAGAATTTTTTATAGAAAATTATGTCGCCTTTAGAATTTCCCATAAAAAATTATGTCACTTTTTGAATTTTCTATAATAATCGATAGGCGTTTGTAAATTCTTGACAGAAAATTAAATCTCTTTTAGAATTCTATTTAAAGGAATCGTTTACATTGTAAGATTCTCTATTAAAAATGGAATTATGAATAGAAACTGATATCACTTTAGGAATTCTCCACAGAAAATAATGTCGGGTATTAAATTTTCTATGAAATTGTGCTGTTTGTAAGAATTTTATTGAAAATGATTTTATTTTTGTATTTTCTGCATATTTTAGACAGACAAAATTGTGTCTCCTTAAAAATTGTAGAATACAGACTAACCTAAGTCAGCGCGTCAAGCGCAAAATTTTCTAGCACCTAGCTTTATTGCAGAATGGCATACTTAAGCAAGAGCGTCAAAGTTGTGTCACACACAGTAATATTAACTTGCATTATTGAAAACGCTTGACGCAATTATCTTGGTTGGACTGTTGGAAATTTTTGTCGTTTTTTTTATTTTTTGTTTAAATTTCATTTATGTAGTTTGTTTTTAAAAATTTGCATCAACTATGTTCGCTGATTGGTTTCGGTAGTAGTTTTTATTTAAAATGTTTTTTTCCTGGAAAAATACCACGGAAAACAATATTTTTTGCTTCCTTTTATTAAAATATTTTTTTATTCTGCCACATACCAAATTTCATTTTGTGTTTTTCATTTAAATTTGGATGAAATTCAGCCAATACAAAATAATAAATATCTAGAAAAAAACTGAATATTTTAAAAAAGTGAATGCAATGAAAAACAAAATAGTAAAAGAAAAACTCGAAAATAGTCTTTTGCTTTTGTAAATTTATTTTATACTATTTCTTTTGCTCTTTACTTTTAACTACTACAATAAACGTTAACATCATTAAACAACAAGCATTAACACATTGAAAAACATATACTATCACTCTTGCTCTTACCCAACAAACAACTGAATACTAAAAACTGATTAAAAAAACGTGCTTACGTATGAAAATTGATTAATTAAAAATACAAAAACAACAGCCACAAAAAGATCAACGAAATATTTTTAAATGATATTTCGCTTAGTTAAACGATCAAAATTACTGATTATTGTGATGTTGTTTTTGTTTGTTCTATGAAAAAAAAAATATGCAATAATAAATATGTGGTTTTTTTATTGAACTGCTCATGGTTTTTAATCAAAATTTGATTTATTATTTAATTTAAATCGTGCTTAAGTTCATCAAAATTAATTTTAATTAAATTGTTTTTTAATGAAAGACGGTAATTAACAACATTTCATGAATTAAAATTTTTAGAAAATTTTCATCCTTGACTGAGCCAGGGCTCGAACTCGGGTCGAATTTACATGTTTTGAGAACACCCTCGAGAACATTCGTATCATCAGAAATCTTTGCAGTTTTACCCTTACCGCTGCTGTCAAATATCAATCTTTTAACCAATGGTATTCTTTTGGTGGAACGAAATTTACTGTATGTAATTGATAATCTATTTTCAATTAATTTACGTGTTTCATTCTCAATTCTGTTTCTTTGTACTTTTGTCAAGAATTCTTCTTGATTAATAAAGAACATTTTATAAATTGAAGAATCTGTGATGAAGAAGTAGTGTTTTAAAAATTTAAATTTCATGTTTTATGTTGAATATTATCTGCCGTATTCAAACAAAATTAAAATTGATATGAAATTCATTTTCAGAAAAATTTTTATGAAAATTTTGCCTTAAAACACATTTCAAACTTATTTTATTTTTTATGAATACGAAAGTAAATATAAACCATTTTTTCTTTTAATGTAACAACGTTAAATATTAAATATTACGACCCCTGAAGATGTCGGAATATACAGACGAAAGTTTGGGAAAATTGTAATATAAAATTTTGTTTTAATTTCTAGGAAACTTCAGGCCTTATTAGCTTAATAACAACAAAATCTGGAATATCAATTAACTTGGCCAAACAAAAAATTAAACAATAAGAACATTTTTGATTTTTATGTTTTCCATTTTTTCTTTCTTTTTTCGTTGACGTTTTTCTGCACAACTTTAGCTTGTGTTTTTTTATTAAACTGTTCATTTTTATTTAAACCAAATTTTTGATATTTTTTTAATTCAGGCGTAAGATCATCAAATTTTATTATCACCATCGCAAAACTCTAACGCATAAGTTTGAAATGTGATTGTTTTTAATTTTTTTAGAGTGATATTTCGCCCACCAAGACGGTTAAAAAATTGCTCTTGGTTTTTAACTTGAGTCACACTTGAATCTTTTCTTGCAGAAAGTCTGAATTTATTGGTGAGAGGGGAAGTAACATATTCTTTTCCCTCTCATCAATAAACTTAGGCTTTCTAAAAGAAAACTTTCACTGTAAACCCAAATTTAGCTTTAGCTTATTTAGCTTATTATTTTGCCAATAAAAAGTTTTCTTATTATCCGAAACACTTATGGAACATTAAAAAAATAAATTAAAAAGACCACGCATTTCCTTAATACGAAGCAGGGTTGTAAGGGAGAATATTAAAGAATAACTGTAACAACAAAAAAGTCTGTGTGTAAAGCTGATCGTTACACTCAATAGTTTTTATATGCATGTTTTTTATGCAAAAAGCATTAAAAACTTGCTCTGGAAATAACCTTTTTTCACTTTTTTTATAAAAGTCAGATGATAACAGTTATTTTTGGATTTTTTTTTTTTTTTTTTTTTTTGAGCAAGAATAAAAATTATTTTTGATTTTCACTTTTTTGAAGAAAAATAAAAGTTACGTTTGCATTTTCAACGACAAACAGCTGATTTGCGCCCCACTATAAATTTTCAGCACGACACGTCGATTGACAACTTAACGAACGATAACGTTATAGTTTTCATACAAATTTGCGCCCCACTAAGAAATATTGTGCGACCACAAATGTCAAAGTTAGTTACTTGAGTTGGGGTTGTCACACGATTATTCATTTTGTTGTAACATTAAACAAAGTTATTTCTTGAGACAACAACACACGATACTTTTTTATAATTAAATACATATTTTTAAAACAAATCCACCTATAAAATTTTATTGGTTTCTTAAATGTATTTTACAAAATTCTATTGTTGAAAACTTATTTTTTTTACTGACTT
The DNA here is from genome assembly GCA_963931875.1 of Pollenia griseotomentosa. Taxonomy (NCBI): domain Eukaryota; kingdom Metazoa; phylum Arthropoda; class Insecta; order Diptera; family Polleniidae; genus Pollenia; species Pollenia griseotomentosa. The sequence continues at coordinate 5,289,802 of OZ007562.1, read as the reverse complement.
GTTGTCATTTGTAGCAAATGAAATATCACAGAGCTGTATTTTTATGGCTTAGTTTACTTGTTTTGCTGATTAAGCTAGCGTTTAATTTGTGAAATAGTTTACTTGGCAATAAAGTCTTTCGACAATAAATAAGTGGATTTCATGCTACAAGCACATTCGACACACCAGGCTACCGACTTCAATATGTCAAAAATAGAATACATGTCGAGCCCTAAGCGCAAAAATAACGAAAGCGACATAATTTTTAATTTTGGTTTTTTTTAATAAATGACTTTATTGGCAACACTTGCATCATCTCCTTAAATATCATGGTCACATAAGGTAACGTTACGATTTTATAGCAAGAACAATTTTATCGTAAGCGACAAATTTCATACAAAATTTATATGAAATAGAATAAAAAAAAATCTCTCCTGTAAAATTTGATTTTTGGCGCCTACGTTATTTTCGCGCTAAGGGCTCGATGTGTGTGTATGAAAATTATTATTTTCACGACGACAAGGCTACATGGATGTAGGTTGTTGTCTGGGCTTATTTTGTCGTTGTAGTCAAACTAAACTAATTTCTATTTTTGTCCACTACAAAAAAGAAAAAGTGTTGCTAATATAAAAAAAAAATATTTAAAGAATGAGTGCTTAAAAAATTTGTCTCTTTTTTTGTTTAAACAGGAAAGAATCGGCTTGAAAAAAGAAAATTAACTCGGCTCAACACCAAATTGATATTTATATAATTTTTTAGTAGTCTAGAAAGAAGTTCTATAGGAATATGTACAGTATTCCACGGATAATTACCTCGCCAAAAATGCCAATATTTTTGGGTAATTATGCGGGGTAAGCATTTAAACGAATACGCTTAAATACCTCGTTGAGGTAATTATAAGAATACGTTTAACTACCTCATTGAGGTAATTAAGCGAATACGTTTAAATACCACAGTGAGGTAATTAAACGTATTTATTTACAAGATACCTTAACTTTGATGTATGAAAAAAAGTTGACAGGAATTTTTACATGTATCAGCTAAATCTAAAGAGATAACAATAAAAAGCAATGGGATTGCTGTATTTTTAACTGTAATGCTTTTTGAGAAGTTTTGTCATATCCTACTAACAAAAGCGTACTCATACATATTTACAAACTTATGATCAGGGAAACCGTAAATACGGAATTGCATGGTTTTTCAATGAAGACAGCAACAATATATTTATCCGTTTAGAGCTTGTTATGAATTTTGGTATTGATCTGTTTGTGAATAATTTGCATATTTTAGCTATTGCTGCATTTTTATTGCATATATCACGTTTTTAAAGCATATTTTTATACATGGTTAGCAAATAAAAAAAATTCCTTAAAATTCTGGTTAACAGATGAATTTTCTGTTGCTTTAATTTTGCCATCTACATTTAATTTTCAGTCTACAATTGTAAGTCAAAAAAAGTTTTTGTGAACATAAATGTTTTTCGACACTTTTAATTTTTATTTATATGCAAAAATTAAGAAAAAGCCATTATATAAATGTTTGCTAATACATTGAAATTTTAACGCATCGTATAGTAAACCGATCGAATCAGAAACACTTTTTAATGTGATCTTTTCGTGTCCGTCCGTCCATCTGGCTGGTCGTCTGTCCATGTAAACCTTGTGCGGAAAGTAAAAGTAGCAGTTATTAGATAATTTGATAAAATTTGGTAAATAAGTTTTAATTGTCATAAGAACGAAACCTATGTAAATTGTGAGAATCGGTCTATAATATCACATAGTCCCCATGCAAACTTCTTTCTTTTTGTCCATAAACCATTTAATCATGTTCGCATTAAGATTAAATTTGGCCCAAAATATCTTACAGCAAATTAACTATTGTTGAATCGGTGCAGATTTAAACATACAGCTTTCATTCAAATTTTAATCCCTAAAATATTCAAGCTATTTAAAAGGTTTATGTAATTTAAAATTTAGCGACCTCTCCTTTTATCCCTTTAAGACAAAATATCTCACATATTTGGTGTTTCTAGATATTAGTCAGCACCTCATAACGTAACTTTATTCTGGTGAGCACAGAATACATTTTATTTTAATGCAAATATGAAATTGTGGAAAATTTTGCTTTCAAATAAGCCATATTTTGTTACTATTGTGTTACTTGCTGTGTTGTTGTCAAATAGTACTGAGGCAATTAAACGAGTGAAATTTAGGTGTAATTTTGTTTTTGGATTTTATTTTTTAAGGCAATTACCCGAATTGGGTAATTAAGCGTAAGGCAATTAAACGTGGATTTTTGTTTCAAAAATGGAAGAAAAAAAACGGGGATTTAAAACTCAAGGTAAATAACCGAGAAAGGCATTTAAGCGTGGGGTAATTAACCGGGTTATACTGTATTTCGAACCAACGATCCTAGTTTAGCACTTATAGGTCGTAAAAGTTGCAAAATACTTTATCTCTTTAGGTATGAAATGAATCTATAAAATATGGGAATCATTGGAAAATTCTTTAAAGTGTGTTTCACATGGCGTTTATGGCATACCGTTTAACCAAATTAAGTACATGCAAAGAAAAAACATGGTTGTGGTAAACATATTCTAAGAGCAAAATATTATGATAAGATTCATGATTGTAGTCATCATATTACGATTATTATCGAATCATACCATGACCACATATATTCGTGATATTAAATCATACTATTTTTTCCTTAATCATATTATTGTCATGTAACTTATAATAAGTTAAGAAGTAATCATATTATTATCATGTTTATCATAATAAGTTTAGAAGTAATCATATTATGATACAGCACCACTTTCAAAATAGAAAAAAAATTTTAATTATTTTGCATCGATTTTTTATTTTGCGGCACTTTACAATTTTTTTTAATTTAAATATTTTAAATGGTTTTTAATAAATTTTTAATATTTTTTAATAAGGCTTAAGTTCATTAAATTTAATTTTCATTAAATTATTTTTATGAAGAAAGGAATTTTACAACATGAAAATTAATAAAAATTGTTATTGATAATTTTTCATTCTTGACCGTGGCCGGGATCAAGAATGAAAGATTAGCAATAACAATTTTAATTAATTTTCATGTTGTAAAATTCCTTTCTTCATAAAAATAATTTAATGAAAATTAAGCCTAATTAAAAGATATTAAAAATTTGGATTAAAAACCATAGATAGTTCAGCAAAATAACCACAATACTAATAATGGTTTTAAATAAATTCATTTGTTTTTACGTTATAAAAAGTATTACAAATACGTATTTATATATTTTATAGGCTTAAATTAAATTTGGGTACGCGTCTTGAATTATGCATTTTTTTTCCATCTTGTAAAAGTTAAAAAAAAGTGATATAAAATATAAATACAAAAAACAGCTGTTCATAATTTTTCAATTGTAGATGTCGTCCTCAAAATAATTCAGTAGCTGATTACACGACTATAATTGCACCCAGCAGCATTTGTAGTCGTTTGTTCGTGTAGCTTGCTGTGGTGAATGTGTCGACCGACAAGTCGATAGTTTTAATGGGGCGCTAATGAGAACGATAATGTGTGACTTGTTGTCGCTCGCTTTATTTGTGGATCGACATCGTCGGCCAGGCTGTTATTTTTTAGAGAAATGTTATATGTAACAATTTAGTTGACTTTTAATATATTTTTAAATGTGGGATCATCATGGGGATTGATTACTTATGCACATCAAAATTATTATAGGACGTACATTTCGTTAGAGATAAATTTTTATTTTCGCTTGAAAAAACAAAACTCAAAATATAACTTTTAGGTTTGTTCCAATTAAAAATTATTTTTTATTTTTGCTCAAAATAATAAAAATTTTAAAAAGCAATATATTTTATTATAGACTAGTGCACAATGATCAATACTTAAATACTTTAATCGGTTTTCCAACTTTTTCTTCTATATGCTTTCTTTGTTGTTAAATTTCAAAATAACTGTTATTTTCGGTCCCTGCCAAAAACTGGTGATAAATGACTCTCAAAGTAAAGCCCCATGTAGGTAAGATTTCCTTCCGACAAAGATATCTTATGACTTTTTCAGTCATGCATAGGAGACAAAACAGACTCATTTAAATATGATTATAAACTTCATAAAACGCTGACTGGGTAGTCTCGACAACACTGATCAATACTCACCATTTAGAGTACCAATGTAAAAAAAAAGTCCTTTAGTAGCGTTGCTATTTGGTTTTTGTCTGCGTGGCATATTCACGGCTGGCTCTCCTCCCACTATTTAGCAGAGTAAAGGCGTTATGTTGTTAGCATCATAGGAAAACGACTGGAGAAGAAACTCTCTGAAAACAATATAAGAAATTACCTCCTTTAACTTCGTAAGTGTGAAGTTACAACGAAAATGTAAATACCGGAGAAGATTGACTAGAGCGGAAAGAGGGCCAAAAAACTTCACAGTATGATTGTTTAGTAGGAAATGTCACAGCGGGAAAAAAATTCCATACGCATATATTTTTACCATAAGAATAGTAACGGGATCAAAAAAAAATAATTATTTTGCTTTTGCTCGTGCAAAAAAACAATACAAAAAATATTATTCCTTTTCTTCTCCCTTCTCATAGAAGCGAATTTGGAATGTGTATCTTATCTTTTATACGAAAGAGCCGAGGACTTCTTTAACAGTTAGACAAGAAAAGTAATTGAATTAAGAAATATTTTAAGCCGGGCTTTAAAAAGGCCTGAAGTAAGAAGGTATTCTGAATCTTCCCTCTGGGATGCTTTCTTTGTTGTTTTAACTACACACGTATGAAATTTTGAGATATCTTTTATTGTTTTAATGGAATGTCCATTCCAGTCAGTCTTCTATTGTAAACACATTTCTTTTTAACATAATCATAAGGTGTGTTGATTACTAAAATTTTTTTACGAAATTGTAATAATTGTTACTCGAAAGTTTTCATTAACTGTAAAAATTTCCAAGTAGAGAACGTCAAAAAAAGTTTTTTTTAATAGCATTTTTTTTAATTTCAGTTTAAAAATTTTAGTATACAAACTTTTCTTATACTAGACCTGCAAAGCTTTAGGCTTATCCGCAGGAGGTAATATATATAAAATTGAAAGATTTTTGCAAATTTTTACTAGTAAAATTTTTACTTGCAAGAATTTTTGAAGCACCTGTTTTTGTTTACAAAACAAACTTTTGAAAATGTGTAACATAATAATATTCATAATTTTTTAATTAAAAATTGTCCAACATCATTAAATATGTGTATGTATTTTTTTCTTAAATTTAGGAACAGTAACCATTTTGTTAAGGAAGACAGAATTTTGTATCTTACATGGACTGTGCCTAATTTGATAGTTTTGGCTGGTAAAGCATTCATTTACATTTTTTATTTTTTATTTTTTATTTTTTGGGAGAAAAGTTTTGTTAATTTTTAATCAAATTCTCGTTACAAGTTTCTGCTTTTAAAGTAAATGAACACACCTAAAGAGCTTGGAAATTTTTGACAGCTAAGTTAAGTTTTTTTTCTCTCTATTTCTGTTCTAGTCATTTTCTATTTTTGTATGTGTAAAAGAGAGCGTTAGTGCAAATGTTTTGTACTTTTTTATATATTTCTTTTCGTTTTATTTGGTTTTTGGTATTTTTTTATGTTTTTTTTTATTTTATACAACAATAAAACCAACAATAACAACAACGCAGCTTAAAAGGACGTTTTACCATTTTGTTAAGCCATTTTTTCTGTTGACAGGATATTTGTTATGCTAACGGTAAATTAAATTTTATTTCCGTTTCGGTTTTGTAGCTGTTATTTGTTTGTTTGTTTGTCTGCTATCTTTTGTGATTTTAATTTGATTTGATTTGTTTTTTTTTTTTTAAATTTTAGTTTATTTTATTCCATTTTATTCGCAGTATCTCATATCATAATATTTATTTCAGTTTATTTTTATTTCTTTTTGGGTTTATTTTAGATTAATTTATTGTTCAAAATACACACAACAAAGAGAAAAAATAAATGAATAAACAAAAAGACCAACATTTTAGTTTAAAATTCTAAAAAATTTACGACTAATTTGGCTCAATATGGAAATAATTTATCCTTTATAAAACTTCTATAGAAGGTAGAAAAAAGGTCAAAATCCAAATTAATGGATTTTGTTAAATTTTGGTTTACAAAATGTCCATCAATGTTTCTCTTTTTTTTAATTTTAGTTTAATTTAGAAAAAAGGAGGAAAACAATCGCTAGCGGGCTATAATAAATTGCACATGACATTTTTATCATTTTCAATGGATGTCGACTGGTTTAAAATGAAACGGGATCAAGATTGCAATAAAATTAAATGGTATTATTAAAATGGTAAAGGTTTTTAAGGAATTTTTTTGTCAAACGAATTAAATCCAACGTGTTGAAAACAACAAAGGCAATATAATTTTCACCAGAAAAACAACAAACCTTTCTAAAAAAATTTAATTTTCTGCGAAAAAAAAACTGTATGCAAAATCCTAAAAAAAGAAAAAATTTTTATAAAAATCTCAAGAGCGGCTTTATTTTCTTTGGAAAATTTTCAAAGGATTCTCAACTTAATAAAAAAGATATATATGAAAAGGAGAGCGCCCAAGGCGAATTTATTTAAAAAAACAAACATCAGAAATTTATCGGGTATGTTCTGTAAATCGAAATGAAGTGGATTTAAAACCGAACAAATTTTGAAAACGAGCCTGTAACGAAAGTTCATAACAATATTTCTTTTCTTATACTTCATACTTGGAGTATCAATTATATTTACAAGAACAGCTCCTAAAAACAAGAAGAACTGCAGTAATTTTGTCAATAATTGAAATCAAAATCTCTTTCGATTTCAATTCCACTTCATTTCGATTTGTAGAATATGCCCATATACATACATTTATGTAGATCATTTTAAAAAAGACATGGCTTTCAAAACAGTAGTGTTATTTCAATATAATGTTTCAAAGACAAAGCATTTGTTTTTAATTTTGTGTCCGGAATTAATTATTTTATAAACAAGATTTTCGTACCCTTCACTACAGTTGGAAAGGGTGTAAATTTGTCATTCCGTTTGTAGTTTCTTCAACATTAATCATAGGCCCTATAATGTATGTATATCTTCGGTCCGTATGTGCTTATGTCCTTGTGTATGTTGAAATGCGTTTTCCAAAGACCCCAGAAATAATGGGGACTAGGTTGTTATATATTTATGTCACAGACACACCGTTAAAGTTTGCTATTGAAATTCAGTCATATTAGACCAATCTGTCTGATGATATGACTGTCTCTAATTTTACCCATAAGTCCCTTATTGTTGTGTTTTTTTTTAGTAAATCTAAAGAATAGCTAGAATCAAAGTTTTCTAAAAAGGTGCAAGTATATTTGTTATCAATACACAACATCCGACAAAATGTGGGCTGAATTGAAAAAGTGGGCGCGTCACAAAATTTATGTATTTTAATCTAAAGAGCAATAGAAAAAAAATTATCCAAATTTGGTCCACATAGATGGGTTATCAACAGAGAACGGCTTTGTGTGATTGCAAAAAATTCGCATTCAACAAACACCAACAAATACACTCGCTTCCGTTCATACAATCAAACTTGCGCAACCACACACATTCGCTGCTGGTTTGCAGTCATTCAAATAGTGCACATCGTGCTTTGCTATTTATAACATCGTTTAGCTTCGTTCGACAATTAAGATGTTTGTGTTTTTGGGCCGACAATGATTGCTTTAGTAAAGAAAAAGAAAATACAAACAAAAAACCTAGAAATCAAGCAATCATTACTCATGTAGGCATTCAGCAGTTGCTATGTAGTACGAAAAAAAAATTTAAATGAAACGCAAACGCGAACGCACATAGGTACAAACAATTTCCATATTTTTTATTTTTTATCATTTCTTAAAAAGTACAGTAGTTCGGTATGTACAATGTATTGTTGTTGTTGTTATTGTTGTTAATGTAAATGTAACAAAGCGACTCGTACTCATACCAATTTAGTTCGTCGTTGTCTTATCGAGTGGACAATGACTAATTGAACGCAAAAGCATAAGAATGTCTGCCTTTTGATTTTGAGCAATGGTGTTATTGCGTGCGCATCAATGAATGCAAGCAAAGTACGTTCAATCATCAAACTCAGACATGCACAAATAAAATGTTAACGAAACGATGTCAATAGTAACAACGTTGAACTTTGTTTTGCAGGCATAGAATTGAAGGTAATTTAAGCGTATGAGTGAATCAAGAAAAATAGGGATTTTGGCAGTTCTCTGGTTATCAATACACAACCTCTTTGAGAAAAAAATGGGCGTGCTTAGAGAAGTAGGCGTTGCACAAAATAGATTTTTTTTTAAATAACGATTTTAATATAAATTTCTGTTCTTATCGCACTATGTTGAAGGGTATATAAGATTCGGCATAGGCGAAAAAAGCACTCTTACCTGTCAAACTAAAGTTGTTTTTATCTTAAACAATCGATTTTAAAATTTTATGGATTTTTACTTATTACCATTTTGTATTTACCCAACCGTGTAGGGTGATAAATGTACGTAAGAAACGTCTTAACAAACTTGTTCTAATTGTTTTTAGATGTTAATGATTTTCCTCCCCCTTAAAGAGTCTCCTTTAGTGTAAAACATTTCTCCTACAAGGTCGTTTCATATTATGAGTAACAAGAAAAATAAATAAAAACAATGAAAACACTACGAAAAACTAAGAATAGGAATAAATTTGCATATAAACGAGTTGTTTTAGTCAAAATAGCAGTGTTACCACCACTCAAAAGAAAAGTTACAAGGCTGTTTGTTCAAACAAAATAATTTGCGATTGGCTGACGAAAATTGTTTTTTTAAATTTCCGGGATGTTATAATGGAAAATTTTGCAAATTTTTTAGCTAGTATTTTGCTTAAACTTAAGATTTGTTAACACACAACCCATTTTTAAGCTATTTATGGCTCAGGTGTTAAAAGAGTACAGCGTCATTTCTCATTGCCGGCCACCGAAGAACCCATAAAATGTGTCCGTACAATATAATCTTTTAAAGAACTCAACGCTTTCCTTAAGAAAGCTGACAGTGTCCGTCGAAAGAAGGTGTCCGTTCTAGGCTAGTTTACACTATCACACAAGTCTTAAGCCTACAGTACAAGGAATGTTAAAAGCCACATGTGCATGTTGTTCTGACGTAATTTTGACGTCACTACAAAGCCACAATAGCAAGTTCGTGATGTGTGATGACGAAAAATTTACGTCAGAACCACATACGAATGTGGCTTTTTACATTCCGTGTATTATAGGCTTTACATATTCCACAATACTTTGCGAGATAGAAATCTAATGAGTTTTGTTGCGACTGTCAAAAAATCTAATGTAACTTTACAGTTTGTAGTCACTATCAAACATAAACATACTTTTGTTAAAATGCAACCCTGATCAAATGAAAAGTATTATTGTTTTGAAAAATTTTAAAAAACGAAGAAGTCGTATGGGATGTAAAATTTTTTTGTAATTCTTATCATTTTCATGACAAATTGCATTCACACTTTCACACTTTTAGATATTACTTGAGTTTTTGACATGGTGTAATACAAAGTATAATAGTGTAATCTAGCCTTAAGGGATATACACTGTATAAACAAATTTAATTTCTTTACATTTGTACTTCAAGTTGTACAAATAAAATGTCGACGAAAGGTCAAAAAACATTTATAAACAAATGTATTCAGGTTTTCAAGACAAAATCTTGACGGAAAGAATGCAAAAAAAAACAGAGGAAAGGAGGCAACATGTAATATAAAATTGAAAATGATAATTACAGCAAATTTCGAACCACCAGTACCACTGGTTAAAGATTGATGTTTGACTGTTGGTTGGCAGGCAGCGCAGTGGTGTAGAGGTTAGAACTCAAAAGAATTCTGATGAAAGAATGTAGACATTCTTGAAACATAAAAATTCGACCCGGGTTCGAGCTCCAGCTCAGCCAAGATGATTATCAATAAATTTTAATAAGGATATCATGTTGTAAAATTCCTTTCTTCGGTAGAAATATTTTAATGAAAGTTAAATTTGATGAACTCAAGCCTTACTAAAAATATTGAAATTGAAAATTAACAGTTCAACTCAAATCACAATTGTTCATGAAGTCTCTTTATAATAAATTAATTTGCTGGTCCAATTCAGATTCCTAATAGTGAAGTTCGACTGTAGCAGGTTTTGAGAGATTATTCACAAAGTGGCAACGCTGTAATACCGTTTTTTTTTTGTCTGTTTGAATTTTTTGTCTTAAGCTGCCATACACTTCGTTTTTTTTTCTACAAAATTTAAGCCGCATGGCTGAAACAGTACGATTAAACACGAACAGCGACCATACCCAAGTTTTATTTATTCTTCATGGTGGCGTCATGGAATAACAAAAAAAAACAAAAAAAAGGTGCTACTCAAATACCAACATCTAGTGCAATTTGCGTGCATAACAAAATATTTAGCTGGCGTTATGGACGGTTTTTGGCCACACACGGGCAGTTTTGCGAGTGAAACTTCACGGTTAAAGCTTTGTAAAAAGAACGTAGTATGTGACTGGCTTTATGCTCGTACTATAATGGTCGTATCAGCCATCGATAGAGCGATGATTCTGAATCAATCGGTATACTAAAATATGGGTCAAACACTAATACTATGTGTAACACACACCAGCACAAACACATAATAGCACCCCCCCGCCCCCTCCCCCAGTTATGAATTTTAACTTTTAATTGGGACTCTAAAATTAATATTTGGGACAAGAGGCAAAAGTTTTTTGGCAACTCTGATTTGAATATTTAACAAGCATTGTTCTCAATCAAGCTAAGATGCGAGGTAATAACGATAGAACTTATGTAAATTTAAATAAACAAACATGAGTGAAAGCTTTGAAAGGTATAGCAAACAAAATTAGAAAATAGTGAGAGAAGAATAAAAAAGAAGAACTTTATTATAAGTCTCTGGGGATTTTTCTTTTACAAAATATTGATTTTAAGGCACATTTGAACAAAATTTTCTTAAATTTAAAAATCTTTTCTAGAGCACAATCTCCAAAAAGAATATGCATGTCACGTCTAAACGGCAGATATTTACAGATATAACAAAAGCAAATATCAGGATTCTGAAATCAAGGCAAACATGTCACAAACACCATTATTACAATTACAATTTTCTGTCCCCTTCTCAAATGACATAAGGGAATTAGGTAAAAATATGTATATTTTGTAATGCTAAACTTCAATTACATTAGAATAACATTTTTTTTTTTTTTGTTAATGGAAAATTATAGTCTTTTGGGATTTAAACCAGCCAGTGTAACAATGCTTAACCGTGATAGCTTCAGTATAAAAACTTTAAATTGTTTTGCTTTTAATGGCAGAGATGTGTTTAGATTTAATTATATTAAAAATCTTGGTTAAATAAAAGTTTTTACTATAAAGCTAGATTCACACATTGTTCCCAAACAATTTTTTTCTCGGGAGAAAGTTTTACTGCGAGTTTTTCCTAAAGCGATTCACCCCCATTTCGAAGAATTTGTCTGGAAAAACAAAGCTAGCATATGAAATGCGCGTGTAAACTAGGCGTAAGCCTTAGTGCAACTGATTCGTTTATTTAAATAAAAATTGTTCCAAGACAATACATTCAAGAAACTTTTTCCACAAGTATACACTGGGAAGTTATCATACATTTAATATGATGTGGCAGCTCAGTTCAACTTTGGCTGAAAATTAAAATATGTGGCAGAACAGTTCAATTTTGTCCGGACAAAAATTAAAGCTCATTAAACCAATTCAAGCGGAAAATGTTCCGAACAAAATTATTAATCTCAAAAAATTTCTTCGGGAGCAAGGGGTGAATCAAGCTTTAAGGAGGTCTGTTGTAAATAGACTTAACTTTTTGTTTTGTTAGTAAACTCCAAACGTTGGTACTAAAGAAATCGGGTTTTTTAATATTTTTAAAAGTTTTTCAGCCATTTTGAAAATAATAAATGCAAAGTTTTGTATAACCCCAACTTAAGCAACTCAATAGATCATAAATTAATTAATAAGAGATATTGTATCTAAAAAGCAACCCAGTAAAACTTTGTTAATTTTCAACTCACTGAGTAAAAACAAGTAAAAGTGTTATAGTCGCTTGTACCGAATCTGTGTTACCCTCCACTTATAGTAAATATATTCAGGATTGGGATTTATATCTCAAAATAACAAGCCAATATTAATTAAAGCTGACCTCACAGTTTTACAATTCCTTGGGGGCTTAGGTGTATTAAAGTCTATTTCAAAAGTGTGCTTTGGCTAATTATGGACAGATCTTCGCGAAATTTGGAAAGGTGATTTCTAGTGTTAACATATATTAAAAATTACTACAATAGCATTATCCGTTACGGTGAAAATTTCGTAGCATGATTTTATATATCGTCAGCTCATTATTGGTTTGACCTACCGGCAATTTTTAAAAAATTAAGCTAGGTATAAATATCTTGAATACCTCTTTTCGGCATCCAAATCGGAATCGTTTCAGAGATATTAAATATTAATTTTGCTCCATATCAACTATTTTAAAGTTTACTAAGTATTGTTTTGCCCTACATGCCACTGTTGGCGAATGCTGCAAATTTCTCAAACAAAAACTTTAAAGCGAAGTTAAAATAAAATGACAGCAAGAAAGTAAATTTTAGTTTTGCTTCGCTTCACTGCCGTACACTCACAATATTCTGTACGTAAAATTATTATTAACTTACACATGCTTGTTTTACAAATTAAATTACATTTTCATTTTATTTAACATACAGAAGAATTTTACTTAATCAACGGACAATATTATCTGCAACTGAAAATCCGTATTAATATGCACTTAGTTTTTTGAATAAATATTAGAATCAGTAAAAACTAAATTTGCTTGGAGTTTTAAATTTTTATTTGTTTAAAATGACTGAACGGAATACTTTTTAAATAAACTACAGTCCGTTACTGTAATAATATTGTGAGTGTAAGAAAAAAAATAGTAAACGCAAAAGCAAAATAAAATGTTAACAACTGTTAACAACAATGTTTACAACAGACAGCAGTAAGTGTACGTATGCAGCATAAAAAGCTACTGCTTAGAAATAAAATAAGAAAAGTGGCGTATGCGGCACAAAACACTAATTTTCACTTTTAATAAAATACCATTAACTTCTAACTTCGTTCATGAACGTTCAAAAACAAATGCCAGAAGCAGTGGTTAAAATACAAAAAATTCTTTAGGGTATACAAATTTTCAAAAAACTTCATGTTAACCTTCATTGTTGTTTTTCTCCACTATGATAATGAGCTGACGATTTAACGAATTTGTGCAAAATTTATTGAGAATCGGTGTATTCTGTCATTAATTTGTGTTAAATTTTATAACAAAAATATCAATTTGTTGGGCAGGTTGTTCCAAATTTGGATTTCAATCCCAAACTGCTTAGTACAACTTAAAACAATTTGGCACCAAAATTGCTAAATTCTGTTCAGTCCGTTCGACTTAGAAGGACTCAAGGACCTAGAAAATGTATGTATTCTTTATAGGGTCTTAGATGAATATTAAAAAAAGTTTCATACGAAATGTCAAACTTAATATATCCTCATTCACAACTAGTGGTGTAGTGTATAAAAATAGTTTTTTTATTGAAAACAAATATTTTTTTTAATAAACAAACCTTTTATTTTTGACAAATTCTACAATAAAGTGTATAAAAGTAACATTTCAAGGTAAAATAAGCTAAAAATATAACAAATTTGGGGAAAATAAGAGAAAACTACAAAGAAGGAAAACGCTTTTTGCCACCATCAGAACTGCGGGGTAACTTAATACGAGTATTAAACTTATTTCAGCATCTTCACTACACTTCAATTGACTTTATCTTTGCATCAAAAATCTCTTCTTTTCTCCTGGACGCAGGTGGTAAAAAAGACAAATTCTTAATTGGAAAAGTTTGATTTTTTCTTTCCTTCATTTTTTCTTTTAAAAATTAAAAAAAAAAATACCACACAAAGTTTTAAAGATTAGTTGTTTTTTGCAATGTTTTAATTAACAGTTTGATGTGATAAAATAAAAAATTTGACTGAGATAAAAAATTAAAGAAAATATTTTAAGTAGAAATTATTTTAAAAGCAAAAGAATTATTTTATTTATTTGTTTATTAATGGCCGTTTTCCCATTACACTATAATCTTTTTTCCCAACGAAAAACTGCACGTTAAAGAAATTAGGTTTTCTCAATGTCTCATTTCTTTCTATTCTGTCGCAAAGCTAACCAGCACTCATGTTGCCAACTGAAAACAAGGCTTTTGTCGGTATATTGAGAAACCAAAAAACGTTCAGTTTATCGGTCTAATAAATTTATGTTGGTATTAAGTAACAAACAGTTTGTCGATACATTGAGAAAATGGCCATAGGAGTTACAAATACAATTACAAATCATATTCTAACTTAAGACCAACTGCTCGTTGTAGTAAACCAGACCAGAGTCTCTGGCGGCAGTTTTTGTGAATTTGTATTGAAAGAAAGAGAAAAAGCATAAATGCTTTAATGCTTTAATGCTGCAAAACTAAAATTTTATTGTACAGACGCATTTTCAAAAGAGAATCGAGTCTAGTTTCTACAGCAAATGTTTCATAATAAAGACGATGACTTAGGAAAGTTTTTCTGCCTATAAACTTTTAAGATATTGTAATTATCCCTTTACATTTAAATATAAAGATTGATATAAAACTAAAAAAATCCTTGTCAATCAGAAATTTACCTTCAAGGGAAAACATTAGTTTTAAAAAAAAATTCTTTTTAGAAATATTTTCTACAAAAGACTTAAAAAGTTAAATTAAAAAAAGAAGTCCCCTTAATTAATGATAAAAAGGATGTTGTCGCAAAACACGGTTGTATTTTCGTAAATTACTTAAGACTTTGTGGGATAGTGTATAACGGCCTTAACAAACACTATCTTAGCCTAGAAATTAAGCGGAAAATAGCCCCTGCCAATAGATGTCACTTTGCGCTATACAAAACCCTCATCCTACCCGTCCTACTAAATAGGGCTTAAACATAGACAATGAAAAAATCCGGCAGTTTTTGAGATGAAAATTAAGATTTGCGATCCTTGATGATGGATTCCGAATTAGAATGAACCACGACCTACATGCTGACAACATCAAGTCAAATGCATTGAGTTTCGACGAATGCGAAACGAACAGATAATGAATGTCACCCCAGCTCTTACGGGCGATGGGCAATGAAATTTCCGTTGAAATGACTAGGTGAAACAAGATTTGACGGCACTTTGTATTTGTATTTTCAATAGACGCCAGTATGCCGAAGATAGGAATAGCTGTGGTTCCATTTTGCTTCATGATCAAACCGACCTTCGAATCCATTTAAAGTAAAGTAGTAAAATATAAAATATTTTTCTATATTTAAGTATGTATATTAAAATATTAAAACTTGTTAACACTTATTTTTCCTACCATAATGTACATATGTATTATACTCATGTACATTAGGGTGGCCGTTATTTTTTTTTTTGATTTCATATATTCTCCTCCCCCAAATCGGTTCAGTTTTATGTAAAAAAAAATACAAAAAAATTTCGTAGCGATAAGTTTGCCATCAAGCCATTTATTCAAATGTAATTTGTTTGTGTATGACTATCTCTTAAAAACAACATCTTACAAGAATATGATATATGGCAATATTTTAGCTCTTCTAGTCAACAACATAAGCCTCGAAGAAAGTTTTTTGCTAAAATCAACATCTTAGAAAATAATTAAGAAAATAACAACAAAATACCAAACATTTTATTTACGTTTTATATATTTAAAAGGGGGTTTTAATGTCAAGTGACACAATTTTGAAATCGATGTTTTTCGATTTGGATGAAATTTACACCAAGGTTAGTCCTATTAGATAGAAGTTTAAACACACATTTTCAACAAGATCGGTCAAAAAGTTTCTGAGTTAGAGGGGGTCAAAGTTTGAAATTTTGGCCATACAGGTGTTCTTTCTCATCCATGTAATTTATTACCTGTTGGTGTTAGCAAAATTTGTCCCAAGTAATCAATCTTTTTAAAAAATATTTTTTTGTTTTTTTAAAAAACTTTTTTAATTTTTTTTTTAAATTTAAAACTTTTTATATTTTTTTTTTTAGCCAAGTTTTAAATTTAAAAAAAAAAATTTTTAAAAATTTTTTAAAAAACAAAAAAAAAATTGTTTAAATTACATTTGAATAAATGGCTTGATGGCAAACTTTGAGGGGCGGACGCCCCCCCTAAAACACAACTTATCGCTACTAAATTTTTTTGTATTTTTTTTACATAAAACTGGACCGATTTGGGGTGGGAGAGTATAAGAAATCAAAAAAAAAAAGTTCTCCATACAACTAACGGCCACGCTAATGTACATACATATGTATGTGCAATATGTCAAGAAAATGTTTTGACATAGTGAAAAAAGCTTATTTTGTTATTTAATCATAGAAAAGACTAGTTGTTTTTTGTTGTTAAGCTAATTTTTTTATTAAAACGATTTATCTTTATATTAATTAACAAACAGCAGCAAGCGGAGGAATAATTAAAAATCCAACTCATTTTATTCTTATTATAAAAATATGTTTAAACAATTTCTAGACAACAAAATTGTTTTTGGAACGCAAACGGCATCCGCCAACATAAAAATGAATTAGAATACTTTCTTAAAAATAAACAAATAGATGTCATGATGGTTTCTGAAACTCATTTGACCTCAAGAAATACGTTTAAAATTAATGGTTATACTCTATATGATACCAAGGACCCTCGAGATAGAGCTTGTGGAGGTTCTGCTATATTAATAAAAAACCGAATTAAACACTACCCAATGTGTGATCATCGTGAAGATTATCTCCAAGCTACGAACATTTGTGTCGAAGAGCTAAATCGAAGCATAGTAATTTCATCTCTATATTCACCACCTAGATTTGCAATAACAGAAAGCCAATATTACAAATATTATAAGTCATTGGGGCCCTGTTTCCTGGCTGCTGGCGATTATAACGCTAAACATACCTTCTGGGGGTCACGACTAATAACACCAAAGGGTCGTGTTTTATTTAATACAATTTCTAAAATGAATTTAAATGTTGTCGCAAGTGGCCAACCAACATATTGGCCTGCTGATGCGCAAAAAATTCCAGATGTCATCGATTTCGGCGTTGTTAAAAACATCCCCACAAAAATGATTCACGTTGAAGCTTCCTTAGAATTATCCTCTGATCACACACCTACAATAGTTACTATAATAAACACCAATAGAATTGAATCTCCCTCTGGATACATAGCGACGTCAGCTACACATATAAATTGGTTAAAATATAAAAAATATCTCAGTACCCATTGCACAGAAAATATTCCGCTTAGCACACCGGAGTATATAGATCGCTCTATTGTCAATTTTGACAGTTTTCTAAAACTAGCTGTTCAACATTCCAGTATTGCCCCTAAAAAAACCAAAAATAATAAAATATATTCCTCAGATGTCGAGCGTCTTTTGTCTGAAAAAAGGAGAGCTCGTAGAGAGTGGCAATTGCACAGATCCCCTCAACTTAAGAACTTACTAAAAGACTGTACAAAAAGGTTGAGAATGTTACTGCAGACTCAGAAAACGGCTTCACTGGAAAAATATCTCAAGGAACTTGATGCAACTCCACAATCAGACTACTCATTATGGCGTGCAGCTAGAAATCTAAAAAGGCCAGTTAAATCTAAGCCACCATTAAGAAACTTAAATGGAAGTTGGGCAAGAAATGATGTTGAAAAAGGAAACCTGTTTGTCGATCATTTTAAAAACGTATTTACACCAAATATATCTCACAATATTGCGGTCGAGTTACCACCTGTTGCTGCTAGAGCAGCTATACCCTTCAGATTTGAGATAAGAGAAATCGAAAAGGCTATTTGTGACTTAAACACTAAGAAGGCACCTGGTATTGATAAGATCAGTAATAAAATGCTTTTAGAGCTACCTCGCATAGCAAAGAAAATTATTCTTTTTATTTTTAATGCTATTTTACGCCTTGAATACTATCCTCAAAAATGGAAGGTTTCCTTAGTTACCATGATACCAAAGCCAGGTAAAGATCATACAAAAGTTGAGTCTTATAGGCCTATTAGCTTATTATCAAATATGTCAAAGCTGTTTGAGAAATTATTAGTTTCAAAATTAACACCGATTTTAAGTGAAAATAGATGTATTCCAAACCATCAGTTCGGATTTAGAAGAAAACACAGCACAATCGAACAGACTCATCGAATAGTAAATGTCATAAGAAAAGCATTTGAAGAAAAGAAATATTGCTCAGCACTCTTCATCGATGTTTCGCAAGCTTTTGATAAAGTCTGGCATGAAGGCTTATTACATAAATTGAAGCAAAATTTACCAGCAAACACACACAAGCTGCTAGAAAGCTATTTAGTCGGTCGTCAATTTATTATTAAAGAAGGAAATTTCTTAAGCTCACCTCAGCCCATTGACGCTGGAGTCCCACAAGGCAGCATCTTGGGCCCCCTATTATACTTAATTTATACTTCGGACATGCCAACCAGCAACTATACACAAACTTCAACATTTGCAGACGATACAGCTTTTCTAAGCATCCACGAAAACCGTTATGAAGCATCTCGTTACTTACAGCATCATATATTTCAACTAGAAATATGGTTAAGACAGTGGAGAATAACGGTCAATGAGCAAAAATGCGTGCATATAACATTCACCTTGCGCCGGGAATCTTGCCCCCATATTACAATCAACAATCAAATAATTCCTCAACATTCGCATGTAAAATATCTCGGTATACATCTGGATCGGCGATTAACGTGGAAATGCCATATAGAGGCAAAATTAACTCAAATGAAACTAAAAGCCATTCAAATTCATTGGCTTATTGGTAGAAACTCTGTCCTTAGTCTCGACTGCAAACTTCTTCTTTACAACTCCATCTTAAAGCCAATCTGGTGCTATGGTATTCAGTTATGGGGCACTGCCTCGGCCTCTAATATAGAAAAAATTCAAAGGCGCCAAAATAAAATTCTTCGAATAATCACAGCTGCCCCTTGGTATGTTAAAAACTCAAATATTCACAAAGATCTCAATGTTCCATTAGTCAAAACTATGATTACAAAATATGCGGTAAAATATTTAAAAAGGCTTGAACAACACCCAAATCCACTAGCTCGAAATATCTTAAATCATGGCGGCCACACTCGCTTAAGAAGAAGAGACACTGCAGCACTTACCCAGTTAGATGAGCGATAAACACTTATATATGTGAACAGAACCCGTGATGAAGAACATTTTTGTCTGGCAATGGCAGGACATAAATAAAGTATTAGGATAAGATTTGATTAATTATTGTTAGTTCATATTAAATATATGAAGATTCAATAAATAAATATTGAAAAAAAAAAAAAAAAAAAAAAAAAAAAACAAAATTGTTGATATTTTTATCATATTTCTCCTTGCAGTTATTTGTGAGTTAATATTTGGGTAAAAATTAGAGGTCTGCACAAATGATTTGGTAGCCAAATGAATGCTGTGTGTGTATTTGATATGCTTATCAAATGTGTAAAAAAAATGAGAGCGAGTCATTCACGCTCAATCATTTTAAATGAGAGATCAACACAACACCGTTCATTAAAAAGTTAGCCACATACACTTACACTAATTGTGTGTGTTTCTCTATTATTGTTTATTGTTTGATGAACTCAAATTCATACATATGACAATAAAAAAACCTGAGCGAAGTTAAAAATCACACTAATCATTCGTGTGTTTCTTGACTTTCTTATTTTGGTAAGTGAAGAAAGAGCAAAGTTAAAATTTTAACAAAAAAAGTAATAAAATGAAATGGTTGTAATAAATGTATTTTTTATATGCAAAAACAATAACAATAATAATATTATAAAAAAAAATATTTTAAAATATGACAAACCAGTATACAAAGGCAATAATTCTTTAGCACTTATTACACTATATTTTTATTCATTGATGATATAGAATTGATAGAAAGAAACAGTAAATCTTAAAAAAATAAGTAAAATTGTTCAACTTAAAATTGACATTTCAAGCTTAAAATATTAAAAGTGTTGCTGAATCAGCGGTTTATTGGCAAATTCAGCGACTTACCGCTTTTTTGTTTGTTTTATTTTTGTGTTTCTCATAAACAAAACGTTGACAACATTTAATAAAATAAACAAAACAATTAAAAAAAAAAAACTAAAAAACTTTGTTTACATTTTTTTATAGTTTACTCTTTCTAACATTTACCGTTTCATTCCATCAATTCTATTTCAATTCAATGAATCATCTTTTTACTAATATTTTGTTTTTAATACGATAAAAAAAAATTAAAACACAAAACACATGTTGTGTTGATAAAACACAACATGTACAGCGTCACACAAGTGTATTTACTCGAATTAAAGAGCAAATTTGTTATTTATACCTGTATCAAATATTTCTCTCACAACACTCACATAAATAATTGAACGCTTTGCACACATAGGCTATTACTTACACACAATTAATTGTGTATGATTCTAAAATCACACACAACACACTACTTGCTAGTTTGATATGTGAATTCATGTGTCGTTTAATCGCACACATGCAGACCTCTAGTAAAAATGAGTTAACAAAAAAAAATTAATAATTATATATGTACATACTTATATAATTATTAATAGATGTTGTTTTTTAATGATGAAAGGCCAAACAAAACATGGTTTTACTATGTTTAAACATTTTCTTGGCATACTGTATGTATTTAACAATTTAATATATTGTAAAATATTAAAATAAATAAATTTTGCATTAATATTTATTTAAAAAAAAGTACATTTAAAACCACATTAATCATTTTCGTATTTACAATTTACTGAATAAACACAGAAAACAAAAAAAAGTTATAAAATTTTAATAAGCTATTAAAAAATATTTCTATTAACATTTATATAAAACATGTATAAAAACAAAAAAAATTTTTTGCTTAAAAGAAAAAGTTGGGTTGGGTTTTTTAAACTTAAAATTATATTAATTAAAAATTTAAGTCTCTTTTTCTATAGTTTTATCACCAAAAAAATGCACATGGATCAATTAAATTATGTTTAAACACATACACACTCTTCAATTTGGTGCTATTTGGAGCAGTGTTGCCAGTGAAATTTCGAGAAAGATACATTTTGGTTACCAAAAAGATGCACTTTTTCCCAAAAAGATACATTTTGAAAAAAATTTAAAAATCCAATTTTAACGTTTAGCATTTATTAATATAACATTTTTATTTCATATTTAATGAATATTGTTAAGAAAATGATATCATATAAATTCATTTAAGTCATATATATTAGCATATATTTTTTTAATTTACTGTCTTTTACTTTAATTTTAATAACATTTTAAAATTTTTATATATGAAGGGAAAAACTAAAAAAAGGAAAAAATGACAAATTCAGCAATGATTAATGCAAAACGAGTTGCATTTTTGAGTAATACAATGTGGTATCATAAAAATTCAGAGTTGATTTATTAAAAGTTGGCAGATGGAGAAAAGTTCATTATGAATTAATTCTGTGCCAACAAGCTGCTAAGCTTAATCGGCATTCTAGTTAGCAGCTCATTGTACGTAGTGAACAAACTGTGGCTAACTTTTTGTTATGAATACGGCTGTAGGTGTATAATTTTTAAAAATACAGTAAGCGAACTTTAAAATTAATATAACGTTTGGATGTTATCAAAACAAATTAATTTTTGTAAAAATTAATACACGAGTTAAGGTGTTTATACTAAGGCGATTATATAAAAAATTTCGTATAAAGTTCCTGCAAATAAAAAAGTTCCTCAGAACAACTTCGCACTACTAGATCCTTAATGTTTTCTTTCACCATTCATTAAGCTTCTATTGTATTAGCATTGAGTCGGTTAGTCTTAATAAGTTTTATTTGGCTAAAAATTCTCTAATATTTTATTCCTGTACATTTTGCGTAACGATTCAAAAGATACGAAAAATGTCAGGATTACACATGGTACCTGAAGTCATCAAAAGATACGAAAAATGTATCTTTCGTATCCTAATGGCAACACTGATTTGGAGATAAGAGCGAAAGTTTGTTTATGTTTACTTTTTGCACATACCGTTATATGTATGTATAGAGGTTTTATCTACTAGGTAACATTAACAAACACTTTAATTTTACTGTTTCGAATTGTTTTGTTTACATTTATGGGCATTGTTTTTGTCCATATCTGTTAGTATTAGCGTATGTGTTTATAAGTACCATCCCATTAACTTTATACTCTTAATTGCATATTGGTGTCTACATCAAAAACAAACCTCTAAAAATAACAACAACCAACAAAACTTGTTGTTGTAAAGTTTTATAATGTATAAATAAAACAAGTAACAAAAAGTAAACAATGTACATGATTAATTTAACGCCATGTTTTTGAACCTACAGCAAATATTCAAGCGTAAAACACCCTCATTTAAGTTCACAAACACACGCAAATGTTTGCTTTCATATGTATGAACTGCAAATTTATGTGCATGCTGGGCATTTTATACACATATCTGTGCCAATATATAAAAGTGACTTATGTCGAATATTGAAGATTCCAGATATCCTCAGTTTTTTAAAGTTTTATTCGGGGTTTTTTTTGCTTTATTTCTTTTTCACAAATTATTTTATTTTATTATTTTATTGTTAAAAGCTTTATAAATTGAAATTCATGGAAGCACATTCGAAAAAATGGTGAGTAAAATTTTTAAAATTTTAGTATATATACAGTTCTTAAATCTTTTCTAATTGTAATAACTCAATTTTGTTTTATGTCGACTTAAGCAACTCTTTCATATGACCACAGATATGTCTTAAACAAAAGTATGAATAGTTGTGGTTTAAAAGGCAATATTTTTCACAAAAACTCTTTTATTCTAATTTTCGTGACGACTGGATCAGGTGTAAAATTAAGAAAACACAAAGAAAACAAGTGAGAGTGCTATATGCGGCTGTGCCGAATCTATGTTACACTTCACCGACAGTGAATAATATTTCAGGTGTGGGCTCTATATGGGATCTATAAATTATTAAGCAAGCATTCTAAAAGCAGACGACAGTATAATAGTGGTTGCGGTTTAGACTCAAGTACCCGGAATAAATATACTTTATGTGGTCTGGTATGAATAATAAAAAAATTTTTTACTCGGAATGACAAACTAAGTATACCCTCAATTACCACCAGTAGTGGAAGGTATAAAAAACAAGAACTTTTTTCAGTGTATCCCATATTGATACTATTTTTTAGACAATGTAAATTTGTACAGGTTTTCAAAAGCATATTCATGTATGCGTGAGTTTTAAAAGCAAGCTACAATACCATTTGGCCTCTTCTTTGATTTATGAGAATAAACTTCTACATACATATGTACATGTAAATGCTCATGTGTATAAAGCAGGGTTCGTAAACAGTCTTTTAAGTGTTTATTGAATTAAACTTTTAAATATTTTTTTTAGAAGCTGCAAAATTTAAATTGTTTGCTAAAGCCCAAAATTTTTACGTTAAAATCGCAGACTTTACTTTAAAAAAATATCTAAAAATCTTATAAAAACAAATTATTTGCGCAATGTCAAGAATATGGTCATTAAAGTTTTTTTTTTTCATCTTCACAAAAGTCAATTTGTTAGAAGGATTTACATAAAATTAACATAATTAAAAATTTACTTAAAAATCTTTAAAAATCTTTCTAAAAAATTATAATTATAATTAAAGTCAATCGTTAACATGGTGTTAATAATTAAATAAATATGTAAAAGTTGTTTACATTCCAACATTTAAGCAGTAATATATTAAAAAAAACAGCCATAAACCAACTGTAAACATTTCAAATTTGTTTCAATGTTTAAAACTTCTAAATAATGTAAACAATAAAATAAAATAAAATGTTTCGTCTTTTTTAAGCAAACAAGACAAATTTCTTAAGAAAATCTATCGAAAATCAATTGTTTTCATGATGCTAACAATTAAAATATACTATTCAATCGAAATTTTATTTTTAAGATTGACAATTTTTTGGAATATTTTAGTAAATCGATATAAATTAATTGTTGACATGATGTCAACTATTAGGTAAATAATCCAAAAATCTTAAATAACTTGGCAATATTTCGTATTAATAGCAGGCAATCAAAATTAAAAAAAAATAGTCAAAAATCAATTGTTGACATAATGTCAACAATTCAAATTTGTTGTGAAAATCGAAATTTTACTTGTAAGTTAAAAAAAAAAATAATAATAATTAATAAAACATATAAAGATTTATTGTTTACATTGCGTTAAGTACTAGGTAAATTACGAAAACAATTAAAAATATTCTATATTTTAAGCTTCTGGTGTTTATTTTTCCAAAATTATTGGTTTACATGATATAACTTTATATTTTTTGTTAAAAATTTTTATATACTTGTATTAACTAAATTTTATTTAAAACGAAAAAAATGTGCATTATGTGTTAAAAATCAATTGCTTACAATATATATTACAATAATTAAATCAATTAATAATTTTTAAATTTTTTTGCAAAAATTGGTAATTTAAGACGAAAAATAAAAAATCTAATTGTTTACATGGTGTCCAAAATTTAATTTGTATGCAAAAAATAAATTATCTTCTTCAAAATGCTTTAAAACTAAGAATTATACAATAATTTTAGTTAAACTTTTTGTTTACATAATGTCAAGAACTATATGAACATTGTTGGATTGAATTCAAGTAAATTGCTTTAATCGAACTTTAAAATGTTTAATCTTATTAAAGCATGGCAAAAATTTAATTAGTTACATGATATAAAAAATTTTAATTTTATGCACAATATTAAAATTTTTCTTAAAAATATTTAAAAATCAACAAAAAAGTTATGAAATTAATAACAACATCAACAACACAGAAAAAAATATCTCAAGAAAATTTTTAACAACACAGTTTGTTAAAAATAAAATTTTAGGTCAACAAAATTTTTGTTTGATTCAAAGAAAAAATTTATCAAATTTACACTTTGCAAAATAGCACTCAATAAAACATATTTAATAATGAAATAATTAAATATTTCTTCATATTCAATAAAAAAAATATTTGAATCAAAGTAAAGACAGTATTTTAACAACTCTTGTCCATTTTTAAATAGCTCATAATTCTCATTTGTTTTACAGTTTTATTTGAATAATATATTTAGTTTTGCCAAAGTCTTTGTAAAAGGTTTCCTGATCATCTGGCCTAAGCAACCAGTGAAATGCGCATAGAAACTTACTTATCCCCGCATAATAAATTTTAGTGTTTTTATAAAAATATAAAAATTGAAAATTTATGACATCATCATTAATAAATAAAAGAATAAAGATTCGATTAACATTTTGTTTGTTTTATTCAACATATTCAACAATTTATTTTAACAAATCAAGTAAACATTTTGTTGAAAAAAATTATTTTGGGCAACAACTTTTTTTATTGACTCAATAAGCTTGGTTGTTGACTAAAAATTTAACAATTATACATACAAACTTTTTTATCAATACCGCAAAAATCGTCATCGCAGAAAATTCAAAAATTTTTGTAATCAAATATGCGATTTTGGTATTCAAATATGAAAATTATTTTTTTCTGTGAACATTTCAGCAATTTACTTTATAATGTTATGCACTTAAATTTTACTTGAAAATTTTGAACAATTGCTAAAAACTGAGTAAATGCACCAAAAAACAATTGTTTATATTATAGTTTTACTATAGGTAAAAACTAGAAACTATTTGATGACCGGATTTTTAATCAATTTGTTCAAGTTTCCTTTAAAAAAATTGCTATTTTTTTCATATCCATTTCCCCAATTTACTAACATGTTCATTTATATGTTTTAATAGAGACCCTGTAAATGTCTTGATATTTGCGATTTCTTCCTCATTCTCGTTAAACTGACAATGAAGGTTTTTTTGTTTTTGTTTTGTTTTGTTAAAAAAAGCATTGGATTAATTATTAAATGCCCTTAAAGCAGACAGACGAGTTGTTGAAATCATTTAATATCAAGAGAAATGAAATATGAGTATTTTTACCTTCCACTCTCCTCCCTTTTGGATTTACAACACTCTTAACTGTTTGCATATCAATTTACATTGAAAAAATATATAAACATGTTGATTCTTGTATAAAATTGAAATGGTTTCGTTGGCTTAAATGTATAAAATGTAAATTTTCAAAGTATGTAAATGTAAAAAAAAGTGTGAACATTAATAAATATTTTTTCCAGGTATCTATCATTAATAAACGTTTCAACATGGTGGTTTTTACATTGTTTTCCAAGAGAATTGAAAATAAAATCTATTAAATTGGAGTATGTTGAACATATTAATTGGATTTTGTTTTAAATTGAGTTAAATTAATAAAACATATTAAATGGCAGCTTTAATGGTTTTTTCTTTTAAGTTTTTTCAGTAGTTTATTGTAATTTACTTAAACTTTAGTCTAGTATTTTTAAGTAAATGTAGTTCTGTTCAATACATTGGGAAAATAAGGGCTTATGAGGAATATATACTTGTATTAAACATTAATCATACGTCTAATAGATGCTATGTAAATAAACATAGCGTATGGATAATATTAAATAAAATTACTATAACTCATACGTCTGTTATAAAAAAAAATATGCTAGGGGAATGTAATAGTACTTCTTTTTTGATTACATATTTTCATGATTCCACTTAAAAACTAAAAAAATATTGTCAAAGACCATAGAAAATGTTTGTTTATATGATGTCAATAGCAAAGTTTTTACTTTAAAATTTCTGCTGTTCTTAATCATAAAAATTTAATTTTCCCTGAAATATCCAATAAATATCGAAAATTCATTAACAGCCTTTAAATTATTTTTTACATAATATCAAGAATAAGGTTAATAATATAAACAAATATAAAAGCTTCTTAGCATTTTTAATTAAATTTAATATCAAAATTGAAAAAAACCGGGCGAAGCACATAGGGGTTTTTTGCCAATCTAGCCGGACATTACTTTTTGTTTTAGCTTATATTGCTTCTTAAAAGTTATTGAGTGCCCCTAGATCGATGAAACTTGGCAGAAATATGTGATATTGTCATAGGCAGGTAAACCTAAAAAATAAATAAAATCGGACCAAGGAGGAAAATGTTCCCCCTAGAAGAACTAATCCAACCTCTGAAAAATGCAATTTTTTTTAAACTTTTCCCATACTTTTGTTTGGCAAATGCAACTTTTAACGTCGGCGAAAGTTAAAAAACCTAAAATAAGAACCATGAGATCGTAAAATTACACTTTTCGCCCCCCGCCCCCTTTTGAGGGCGGTTACATAAAATAATATTTAAAAAAAATGTAAATATTAAAAGAAATAGATTACTAACGCCTTAATACTATAAAAATTAAATTTTTGAACTTTAATGGGTAGGGGGAGATATCCCTCCAAACACCCCCCCCCCGGAACGACCCTGTAAATTTTTTTTTTTTTTTTGCTAATTTCCAAAACATATTAATTTTTAAGATTTTATGTGACTTTTATATATTTTATAGTATTTAATTTATCTGAAAATAATTAATATATTCGTAATAATAACTTATTTATAATAGTAACAGCAAATTTTATTTAAAATAATAACAACTAATTTATTTAAAATAACTTCTCTTTTGCACTAAGATGATGATGAGTGCCATGGTTCTTCCTCGTCTGCTTCTTCAAAATCCTCTTCTGAATCTGAATTCTCTTCAGAGCCAAGTACAGGTGGAAGCATAAAAGAAATTGCTTCTTTCGTAAAGGGTAGTGACTTTTTTTTTGGAGTTGGTCTTATACTAGTAATCAGTGGGTCAGAACTGAGCAAAAGTCTATTTATAACATCTTTGTTACACTGAACCCTCGAAAACTTTCTAGCAAAATTCTGCCTGTAAAGCCGAAAATGTTTATTTCGTGCCTCAGACGCTTCTTCTGATAATAGCCCGATAGGCAACAATGCCTCACTCATTACAGTTGCGCCATGTACTAAAATCTTGTGCATTGTAGGTGTCATAGGATGCCAGGGATATAGAGTAACGTAAAGTTTTGCAGTGTCTAAGCAATAATTGGCAAACTCGTGAATATGGATTTTGTGACCACTTGTAATTACTTCAATAATAACTTTGATCCGGTAGATGAAATCCAATGCAATTCCAGTTATTTCTGCAGCTAATTCAGGATTGGAAAAAAATCGTCTGCTGGTGTTACCATCGTTGCTGTTTCCAAATCCAGTCTTCGGTACATCCACTATTAGCCCTAATTCACTTCTAAATTTTTCTTGGATAGTTTTTTTCCTCTCATTAACAATAGTTTTGTCCTCATCCGATCTTAATTGCCACTTTTTTACTGTGAGTTTATACGATAGGTGTAATATGCTCTCAAATAGACGAATTCTGGCGTGCAAAGTAGATAATCCGAAAGAAAGTGCATCTACGTCTATATCCCTTTTGATTTTCAAATTGTTAAATTCTTTTGAAGTAGCCCCACAAATATAGCACTTCATTGTGGACGTAGTTTGTGTTGCGGCATTACATACTTTTGCATTTATCATTGTAAATACCATTGTATGTTTTATGGAATATAACTTTCCTTCCATTAAAAAATTAGTGTTTTGTAATGTATTAATGGCATCTTGTACATAATTAATTTCTTCTTGGATTACATCTACAGTTTCTTTAACAAATCTGATGCGAATAGGTCTACAATATCTACAATATGTACCTATGCAAGATGAGCAAAAACAGAAAAAAGGTAAAAAAATTTGTTTGCTCTATTAAATAACGTCCTTTAGCGGCCGCACAGGTGGTTAAAACCCGTTACTTACTGTTTCGCACATCCCTTTTTTTACACAGGTAATATTAGGCTTAGATGTAATAATTTAAATAAAAACCATCTACGTACAACCAAAACATTTTATGACTGACGAAAGGGTTTCTATCATATGTACCTATGCAAGATGAGCAAAAACAGAAAAAAGGTGAAATTTTCAAAAAATCATAAAAAAAAATGGCGCAACAACGCGCAACGTTTTTTTTTTTGAATTTAAAAGTAGAGATTTCAAATTTTATCGTGATGTATAAAATGTTTAAGAACTCAGCGGAACTCACCTTCAAAAACCTTTTAAATTTTTTTTTTTTACAAAAAAGTGAACAAAAAAATCGTTTTTTTTAATTTCGTACTAATTTTTTTATCATAAAAAATTCAAATAAAATTTTTCTAAAAATTTTCATAATTAGCTGTTTATATAGTCTTTCACAGAAAAAAAAAATTCAATGTAAAATCTTTATTCGTTTATCTACAAAAAAATATATTGTAAACCTCCCAAAACCGTAAAAAGTCAATGAACACGCATGCAATTTAATCAACTTTCCTGGTTTTAACAGTGTCCCAAAACAAATCTCAAGCAAAAGACTTGAAAATTCACTATACGATGCAGAACTTTGTTGTCTGTCGAGCTGCGTACTTAAATTTTTCCATTTCTTAAAAAAAATTTTTTGCTTAATGTCCGGCTAGATTGGCAAAAACCCCTATGTGCGAAGGTACAAACAATGAAATCCTTAAAGATCAATTATTTACATTATGTAAACAATATACATATATATATATAATCCCGTCGATCCCACAAGGAGCATAGGACCTTAAATGTCAACAACAATAAAACTCTATTATCCCTTAAAATTTTAATTAAATTTATAATTTACTTTAAAAGTACTTGAAATTAATTGTTTAAATAAAATCAACAACTAAACTTTCATGTAAAAATTTATATTTGTTTAAAAAAAACGCAGAAAATTGAGTTGAAATTAAAAAAAAACCGATGAAATCAATTGTTTACAACATGTCGATAATTGGGTAAGCAATTAAATATCATGACTTGGCGTGGAATTACACGCAAACGCATGTTTTTTCTCGAATGTTCAAATACTATGTCAATAAGTTATTTCTCCAAATCACACTTTTTCCGAAAAATGGCGTCGAGATGCTTGTGCATATTTTATTGTTAGAGAATTTTTCATTATAAAATGTTATTTTTAAGTATTAAAACTTTACCAATCCTTTAAATAAATTCATCAATAAGTACGAAAAATCAAATGTTTACACAATTTAACTAATAGAAATCCATTGTCTACATAATGTCGAGAACTAGGTAGACATTTAAAATAATTAAATCAATTAATAATTTTTAAATTTGTTTTGCAAAAATTGGTAATTTAAGACGAAAAATAAAAAATCTAATTGTTTACATGGTGTCCAAAATTTAATTTGTAAGCAAAAAAAAAATAATCCTCTTCAAAATGCTTTTAAACTAAGAATTATACAATAATTTTAGTTAAACTTTTTGTTTACATAATGTCAAGAACTATATAAACTTGATTGGATTGAATTCAAGTAAATTGCTTTAATCGAACTTTAAAATTTTTAATCTTATTAAAGCATGGCGAAAATTTAATTAGTTACATGATGTAAAAAATTTTAATTTTATGCACAATATTAAAATGTTTCTTAAAATATTTAAAAATCAACAAAAAAGTTATGAAATTAATAAAAATTGTTTTTTTACATGATGTCAAGAATTAGGTAAACAATATAAATAAACAATTTTACTGATTTAAATCTAACTTATGAACATAAAATATTCATTTGTAAGTAAAATATCTAAATTTGAACTGCCAACAAGATGTCAACAATAAAAAATGCATGTAAAAATCTATATTTCACTAAGAAAAATTTTTAAAAATTCTATAAAAATTTAATAATATTAATTAAAACTAATTGTTTACATAATGCTAAGAATCTGTGAGCAAAATGTAAATAATTATTCTACATAGTTTTAGAGCAAAACTCAAAATTGTTTTAATTTACAATGTAAATAATTGAAATTTAAATAATTGTTTAACAAAAATTATAAAACCATTGAAAATTAGTCATTGACACAATGTCAAGTACTAAATAAACAATATAAAGAATTAATTTACCTGGTTCAATTAAAATTCTAGTACATAAATTACAATTTAAAAAACGTACTGCTAAAATTAAATCGTTTACATTATGTCAAAAATTAAAAATATAAAAATTAAATGTCAACAATTACTTTAAGATGCTTTATAAATTTTAAACTTAAATAGAATTAATAGGAACTTATTATTTACATGATGTCAAATACATAAAAAAAATTATGTAAACTATGATGTAATTTAGCTTTTAGCCAATATTAGTTTTTAAAATTACAATATCAGATTTTTTTTCATTTAATTTTCATTTTTTTTTTAATTTTAACATGAAATTTTGTGCGATTTAAGCTAAACCTTCCATCTAAATTGCTTTAAACTCAGTTAAACGAGATAATAAAATAAAACTGCACATCAAGTCCAAATCAAATCAACATGAATGTTGTTAAGAGGACCTTCAACAAACAAGGCATATTCATAATCAAGCTATTTAAAAAAAAAAATAAAAAGAAGAACAAAATAAAAATAAAATATAACAAATCTTGGGGAGGAAACTTAAAGACTGGAAAAGGGTATTTTAGCAACTGAAGACGTGCCTTAATAGACGTAATAGAATCTGAAGAAAAAAATAATGACAATAACAGTGTCATCTACTAAATCGTAATAAGAGTAAAAAAACTTTTATTAGAAAAAACATGAACAAGCAGCAGAATAAGCAAGAATAGTCTTAAACAAGTGTTATAAAAATCCTATAATATTGTTAGTCTATATGTGTTAAAAGTTTCTGGAAGATCCTTAAGGAATTTAAACGGTCTAATTTCCTTACTTGCTTAACTTTAAACTTATCTTTAAAATCCTTTTACATACATTAGAAACTCGTTAAAACTAAAGTGTCCTTGGTTTTTCCTACTACATACTTAAATATTTCTTAGTATCTACTTTTCTCAATGACTTTTGGTATTGTCACTGACCCAAGTTTTTTTCTTTAAACTGTTGTAATTTCAGCAGTGATTTGTTGTTATTTCTGTTAACTACTTTTGTAATTAAACATTTAACAGTTTTTCTAATATTCTTTCTGAAAATCATGTTAGCCAACTACAATAACATTTTCTTAAGTTTCATGTTAATGTTTAAGGACAAAGGGAGGATGGGATGTAAGTTAACCTTTCTCCACAATTTCAAGTTTCTAACTTTGTAATTAACTTCTAAATGCTTTAAAAAAAGAAAACAATGAAAATAAAATTAAAACATTAAAACTTCAACTACATTTTTAAAATCATTGTTTGTGCGCAATAACAACGAGTGCAGGGTTTTCAAAATGAACCACAAAATTTGAACCTTTACATAATGTAAACAATATAAAATAAAAAAAAAGGTTTCAATAAAAACTTATAGATATAGAAGTTTTTGACATCATGCCAAAAATTAAGCAATGTAAATAAAATATTTTAAGGACTTTAAGGTAAAATTATAAAGTAATGAAAATGTTAATTGTTTACAAATTGTAGCTAACAATCTACATTAAAATTTTCATTCAATAAAATATTAATTGTTTACATAGAATTAATTATTTACATGATATCAATTATTGAAATTTAAGGTCAAAAATAAAATGTTACTTTAAATCGTCTAAAAACTATTAAGAATTTCATTAAAAATTTGACAAACTGAATTGTTTGCCTAATGTCAAAAATTTGGTAAACAATGTAAACAATAATTTACAATTGCTATTCTTCCATATTCATAATATCTACTGACAATTTTCTTAATAAACCTTTTAAACGAAAAAAAAACTGATAATTAATTGACTTGTTTACCTTATGCCTAAAATTGGGTAAACAATAATTAACAATTGTTATTCTTCCATTTATATCATTTCTACTGATAATTTTCTTAATAAGTTTTTAAAACGAAAAAAACTGACAAACCTAATTGTTTACCTAATGTCAAGAATTTGGTAAATAATTATTAACAATTGTTATTATTTCATATTTAGAAGTTCTGCTGACAATTTTCTTAAAAAGTCTTTTAAAGAAGCAGGCTATCAGGGGTGTTCTGTGTTTTGAACGTCGTTTTTTAATAAGATTTCTGTAATAAATGAATTTTATGGCAAATATTATACAAATATTTCTCTATTAAACAGAATTTTATAGCAAAAATTACATTAAAAGTGTATTAAAAAAAATTCCAAATTCTTGCGTTTTCCGTTTTCGATTTCCAGAACACCCCTGTATAACTCGTTTACATGAACTAAACAATTAAATTCCTTTTTATGTTTCCACATTTTCATGTAATATTGATAATTTCCTTCAAAACAAAAAAATAATTTCCCGTATTCAAAAACAATTATTTAATTTAGCAAAGTTTTATTAAGTAAAATTCTCATTGAAATTTAGCTTTTGAAACCTTTATTATATATATATATATTGATTCCTATGGTTCCAAGTTGGAACAAAGGGCCGTATTTATTAAGCTATAAATACTTTTTTATGAATACGGCAGAATATCTTTAATAATTTCTATAAAAAAAAATTTAAGTAAAAAAAATTAAATTTTACATTTGCACTTTAAAACATTCTAAAATCGAAGCCTAAAATTTATTGTTTATAGGATATCAAGAAATAGGTAAGTCAAGTAAACAACTCTACAAACTCTTTTATAAATGAAAATTCCATAAAAAATTAATTACTTACATAAAGTAAACTATTGAAATACTAAGTAAAAATTTGTTAATATGATGTCAACAGTTCGACAAATAATTAAAGACTTTTTTAAAGTTTCAGGCAAAAAAAAAAAAATTTGCATTACCATGCAAAATATTGTCAATTGTTTGTAAAACCCTTATCAAAACAATTGTTTACATTATGTCAATAAATGGGTAAACAATGGAAACAAATAATTACCTTTGTAATACTTCCGCAAATTCCAGTAATATTAATGACTTTCAAAAAAAAAACCAAAATTAATTATTTACATTATGTCAACAATTAAACTTTCATGTCAAAAGTAGTGTTTTATTAAAACATATTAAAATCTATTTAAAATTTAACCAAAAAACTTGAAAAATAAGTTGTTTACATAATGTCAACAATTGGCCGACAATGAAAATAATATCTAAATTTTGTTAGGTTTCCACACCTTCCAGTAATATTGAAATATTTTTAAAAATAGTGCTAAAAATTTAATTGTTAACATAAAGTCAAGTATGAATAACATAAAAAATCGATTTTAAGTTGGAAATATTAGTGATCATAAATTGAACTCCTTTTCTCGAATTAGTCGTTAATGAGGAAAACACAAAAATGTTTATTATTTACATGGTTCTTAAAATTAAATATTTCTGTAAATAATTAAAATTTGTCTTTAATTTCGCTTACCCTTAAAGAATTTTGTAAAAAGTGACATGTTTTGTAGCTCTTACTCTATGTTTAGCTGCGCGTATTAATATTTTACAAGATTTTTTTTTTTTATTGTTTCTTTCATTTTCTATTTAAATACCAAATTATTTGTATGCATTAATAAAATATTCAATTCACCCAGTGTTTTAACGAAAGAAAAACTAAAGTGCAAAAACCTTGTTGTTATTTATTACAGATTTTAAAACATTTTATGTTTCTAGGTTTTTCCATTCTTCCATTTTGATTGGCAATAAAAAATAGTTGAATAGAAAAGATTTCGTTTGAAGGCCAATTTTTTTCTTCAAATATGCAAACGAAATTTTGTTTTAGAAATAATTGAATTTTGTATGAGATAAAAACAATAAAAACAGAAAAAGTCTAAATTTGCTTAAAATTTCTTTAAAATGTTTAAGTTACCCTCGTTTTTTTCTATTTTCCTACTATATATATTTTTTTTCCTTTTACCTCTCTCATAATTCATATTTCTTGCACATTCGTTTTTATTATTAATTTTTCTTTTACGTTCTGTATTTTTTCACTGAATTTTTAGACAACATGATGCATAAAAATGCATATGTTCGTTATTGCCTCAAACTGTTTGCCCAGCATAAACAAAACTGTGCTTGTCCATACATGCTTATAGCAGCCAAGAGAGAGGGGCGCAGAGATAAAATCTCAAAAAAATGATTTCCGTTTCCACTTTTTTCTGTTGTTATTATCGAGGAAAACAACAAGAAAAATGTTGTTCTGGTAGTTGAAAACGTGTTCAACATACACACATTCATACATGATTGCATGAATGAGTACATGACTAGTGTTGTACATTATTTACGTGTCTGGCGCAAGATAAATGATGACACTTGGCAAGCAACTTTGTATTGTTGCAAATTATCACAGCAGCATTAATAAGTACTAGTGTTGCTGTTGTTAAGATTACAACAACAACAATATGTTCAAGATAAGTGGAAATAAATAAAGAGCATAAACATTGCATTTCAGTTAACAGAATCGAGGCGACCGACGAAATTTTTTTAAAAATTTGTTAAAAAATTAAAAAACTTTCAAAATGTATGCCATATTTTAGTAAGTGATCTTAACAAACTGGCATTTAAAAAAAAAATGGTTTAAAATTATTAAATCCACATCTTTAATTCTTCTTCTAGGCGATTATTGGGGGATTTTAATATATCATGTTGCTTAGAAGTTTTTAATAGTAAGACATGCTTTTTGAAGAATTAAACTTAAAAGAACTGCTTTTAGAAAGGAGCTATAATATTTATTTGACTTTTAAAAAGCAAAAAAAAATTTTTTTAAAAAATATGGGATTTGTTTCTTAAAGAGGCACTTTTTCCACAAAATGAACTTTATCCTTTAAAGAAACCCTTAAAGTTGCTTTCATAAATAGGGGGCATCTTTCTTAAGGCACTTTTTTCCTTAAAAGAATTGTTTTCTTTTGCTTTTTAATAAGCGGACAGGAGTCTTGTACTTTTTTGAAATTCGACACCCTTTTGGGATAAAACATGTATTTTGGATCTTTTTTGTCACCCCATCTATCTTTTTAACCAATAAATATAGAAATAAAAATCATATCACATTTGTAACTTATCTAAAAAATACAATTATTAATTTAGTACTTTTTTGAAATTAGAACGATTAAGGGGAGAAAATCGTACCTATTTTGTTACTTTTTTACAAAATATTTTTCTCTATTCATTGACATTATCATGGAACTCCAAATTAGGCATTTTTAATTCATGTGTTAAATCTGTGCTTCTAAATGGATGCGCATCATGGAACGCGGAAGGTTGAGATACTAATAGCGTTTTAGTCTTCATAAACCGTAGCCTTCGAAGAATATTAAGAATCTGCTGGCCAGGTACTACCTCAAACCTAAACCTATGGCAAAGAACACACCAAATTTCTATCGGATCTGAGATTTTCCCTCGAAATTTGAGGTGGATTGACTACACCCTAAGAAAACATAATGGCGATGTACCCAAGTCTGAAATTAAGTGAAATCCTCAAGAAAGCCGCAGAAAATGACACCCTGCACATACATGCAGACGCCGAATAGAGAAATAAGGTGCCACTCTAAACAAATGCTGGAATAAATTAAAGCTATTTATTTAATTTTCTACAAAATACCTTTCTAGTTTTCTATAATATTGAACATAAAAACACAAAACTATAGGTGCAGTGTTCTGAGTGAATAAGAACTTGTAAGATGAAAAATTGTTGTCCTTTTTTATTAAATCTCAGAAACGTGTAAATAATACGCAACATCTGACAACATGTGGGCGGGATTGGAGAAGTGGGTGTGGCACAAAATATATATTTATTATAGAAAGGTATTTATGTTACTTTCTGTTCTTATCGTACCATGGTGAAGGGAATATAAGTTTCGTTTTTTTTTCTTAAAAAAGTGCATTCGCTTGAAAAAACGCTTTTTAACAAAAAAAAATTTTTTATTTTAAACATTTTTTCGAATTTTTTTATTTTTAACTTATATTGAGTATAAATTAAAAAGAAAGTTTACTTTTTCCAAAAAAGGTACATTTTGCTTCAAAATTTACTTTTACTTAAAAAAGGTACTTTTGGTTAAATTTTTTTTTTCAAAAGGTACTTTGCTAAAAAATGTTTATACTCGTACCAGAGAACGGCTTTGTGCGATTGCAAAAAAATCGCATTTAATGAATACCAACAAATACACTCGCTTTCGGTCATACAATCAAACTTGCGCAACCACACACATTCGCTGATGGTTTGCAGTCATTCAAATAATGCACATCGTGCTTTGTTATTTATACCATCGTTTAGCTTCGTTTTTTAATTAAGATGTTTGTGTGTTCGGTGCGGTGCGACAATGATTGTTTTGGTAAAGAAAAAAAAAATACAAACAAAAAAGCCAGAAATCAAACAATCATTGCTCATGTAGGCATTCAGCAGTTGCTATGTAGTACAAGAAAAAAAAATTAAAAAAGAAACGCAAACGCACTTCTATTTCCATAGAAATAGAAGGCTGTTTTTATTTTTTATCATTTCTTAACAACAATGTATTGTTGTTGCTATTGTTGTTATTGCTGTTAATGTAACAAAGCGACTCTTACTCATACCAATTTAGTTCGTCGTTGCCTCATCGAGTGGACAATGACTACGTGAATGCAAAAGCATAAGAATGTTTGCCTTTTGACTGAGAGGAGTTTGTGTTATTGCGTGCGCCAACAATAAATGCAAACAAAGCACTTTCAATAAAAAACTCACACATGCACAAATCAGACGTGTTTTTTTTTTTTTTAACTCGGCATACGGTTTTTGTTTTCTTTTAACATACTTAAATAAGTTGTTATAAAATCATAATATTATTTATTAAATAAATAATATAATATCAGCGAATTGGACGCTTAAAAATAATTTTTAATTTGTGAACATAAACGTCAATAATTAAAATAATAAAAGTTATAATTTAATAAAAAAATGTATGTATGAACATACATACATAAACATACAAACATACATTTTAAGCAAAAACATTTCTTGTTTTTGTTTATTCTTCTTTTTTATTATCGGGGTTTTTAACAACAAATAACAAGAAGAGCACAATTAAACAAACTGTAAAATAAAAAAAAAAAAACTTATGAATGCGTACAATGCAAAAACAATTAAACATAATGAAAGAAATACATATGTTACAGTGAGTGTTGACGAAACAAAAGTAGAAACAAAAAAAAGAATCGATGATAGCAATTACCTAACGGCTAAACCTATTACTCGAACGCGTTCCCTCTCACCTTCTTTGTTTACAAATACGGTCGATCGTATTACAATAACAAGTTTGTTAACTGCAGGCGCTGCCGCAGAGCCAAAAAAAACTTTAATAAGTGATGATACGGTTAACCCCAAAACAGCCGCTATGGACAACTCAGTAACTCAAGGAAAAATTTCTCAAAAGCCTACAGTACAAGTTGGTATGGACAGGTACATAACAGTGCTCAAACGGGGACGCAGCCCTACCTCTGCAGCAGTTGCTTCGGCCTCAAAAGTACCAACTTTTGATAAAATAAATACTCAAAATCGTTTTGCAATTCTGGAGGATGAATCCTCTGAAGCACCAAACGTCATAAAATCATCAAAGCCTCCCCCGATATATCTTAGGGAACAAAATTCAAATGAGCTCATAAAGAGTTTGATATCAGTGATAGGTGAAAATTCGTTTTACGTAGCGGCTATCAAGCGTGGTAGTATAAACGAGACTAAAATTCAAGTCAATCATGAGAATGACTTTCGCAAAGTAATAAACAACTTTGAAGCACTAAAAAAAAACTTTTATACATACCAACTGAAAAGCAGTAAAGGTCTTCAGGTAGTGATTAAGGGTATTGACTCATGTGTGGACCCAGAAGAGGTCAAAACATTCCTAGAAGAAAAAGGCTTCAAGGTAAAACATGTAGTAAACATTAAAAATAGAGAAAAAATTCCCCAACCACTTTTTCGAGTAGAGTTTGAACCCGGCGACGTTAAGCTTAAAAAAAATGAAACGCATCCCATCTATGATTTAAAATACATTCTGTACAGAAAGGTAACTATAGAGGAGCCGCACAAAAGAGGTGGTCCCGTTCAATGTTTGAACTGCCAAGAATTTGGCCATACTAAGGCATACTGCTATTTACCCCCTGTTTGCGTAGTATGTGGTGAGCTACACGGTACAGTTCTTTGCGATAAGTCTAAAACCGACCCCAACGTAAAAAAATGCAGCAACTGTGGTGGTAATCACACTGCCAATTATAGAGGATGCCCTGTATATACTATCGTCAAGCAGTCGGTTGGACCGAAAACTAATCCCCCTCAAATGCAGGTAACGAATCAAGTAAACAGTAATGATCTTCAGGCTCCGCAGCCTAGTAGTAACAGAACCTCTTATGCTAACGTTTTAAAATCAAACAATGTACCAATGCAAGGCGCTTCGTCAAGTAATGACGAAACTCCAGTTTCTAATCTAAGTCGTCTAGAAAAAACCATGGAAACATTAGTGCAAACAGTAAATAATTTTACAAACACAATGGGTAATATGATGCAGGAAATTCTTAGAATGCAATCGATGTTATTGCAAGCTATTCTTAACAAGCCATGAACTGTTTAAAAATTTGTTTTTGGAACGCAAACGGCATCCGCCAACATAAAAATGAATTAGAATACTTTCTTAAAAATAAACAAATTGATGTCATGATGGTTTCTGAAACTCATTTGACCTCAAGAAATACGTTTAAAATTAATGGTTATACTCTATATGATACCAAGGACCCTCGAGATAGAGCTTGTGGAGGTTCTGCTATATTAATAAAAAACCGAATTAAACACTACCCAATGTGTGATCATCGTGAAGATTATCTCCAAGCTACGAACATTTGTGTCGAAGAGCTAAATCGAAGCATAGTTATTTCATCTCTATATTCACCACCTAGATTTGCAATATCAGAAAGCCAATATTACAAATATTATAAGTCACTGGGGCCCTGTTTCCTGGCTGCTGGCGATTACAACGCAAAACATACCTTCTGGGGGTCACGACTTATAACACCAAAGGGTCGTGTTTTGTTTAATACAATCTCTAAAATGAATTTAAATGTTGTCGCGAGCGGCCAACCAACATATTGGCCTGCTGATCCGCAAAAAATTCCAGATGTCATCGATTTTGGCGTGGTTAAAAACATCCCCATAGAAACGATTTACGTTGAAGCTTCCATAGAATTATCCTCTGATCACACACCTACAATTGTTACTATAAAAAACACCAATAGAATTGAATCTCCCTCTGGTCACATAGCGACGTCAGCTACACATATAAATTGGATAAAATATAAAAAATATCTCAGTACCCATTGCACAGAAAATATTCCGCTTAGCACACCGGAGTATATAGATCGCTCTATTGTCAATTTTGACAGTTTTCTAAAACTAGCTGTTCAACATTCCAGCATTGCCCCCAAAAAAACCAAAAATAATAAAATAGTATATTCCTCAGATGTCGAGCGTCTCTTGTCTGAAAAAAGGAGAGCTCGTAGAGAGTGGCAATTGCACAGATCCCCTCAACTTAAGAACTTACTAAAAGACTGTACAAAAAGGCTGAGAAAGTTACTGCAGACTCAGAAAACGGCTTCTCTGGAAAAATATCTTAAGGAACTTGATGCAACTCCACAATCAGACTACTCATTATGGCGTGCAGCTAGAAACCTCAAAAGGCCAGTTGTCGCTAATCCGCCATTAAGAAACTTGAATGGAAGTTGGGCAAGAAATGATGTTGAAAAAGGAAATCTGTTTGTTAATCATTTAAAACACGTATTTACCCCTAACATATCTCACGATATGGCGGTCGAGTTACCACCTGTTGCTGCTAGAGCAGCTGTTCCCCTAAGATTTGAGATAAGAGAAATCGAAAAGGCTATTTGTGATTTAAACCCCAAGAAGGCTCCTGGTTTTGATAAGATCAGCAACAAAATGCTTTTGGAGCTACCCAGCATAGCAAGGAGAATTATTCTTTTAATTTTTAATGCTATTTTACGCCTGGAATACTATCCTCAAAAGTGGAAGGTTTCCTTAGTCATCATGATACCTAAGCCAGGAAAGGATCACACAAAAGTTGAGTCATATAGGCCTATAAGTTTACTTTCAAATATATCAAAGCTGTTTGAGAAGCTGTTAGCGTCAAAATTAACCCCAATTCTAAATGAAAACAGATGTATTCCTAACCACCAATTCGGCTTTAGAAGAGAACACAGCACAATTGAGCAAACCCATCGTATAGTAAACGCAATAAGAAAAGCCTTTGAAGAAAGAAAATATTGTTCCGCTCTCTTCATCGATGTTTCTCAAGCTTTTGACAAAGTCTGGCATGAAGGATTATTACATAAATTGAAGCTAAACTTACCAGTAAACACACACAAGCTGTTAGAAAGCTACTTAGTCGGTCGAAAGTTTATTATTAAAGAAGGTGATTATTTAAGCTCTCCTCAACCAATTGAAGCTGGAGTCCCTCAGGGAAGCATCCTAGGCCCACTTTTATACTTAATATATACTTCGGATATGCCAATAAACAACTACACCCAAACTTCAACATTTGCTGATGACACAGCTTTTCTAAGCGTGCACGGAAACAGTCAAGAAGCATCTCGATACCTACAGGATCATATATTTCAACTCGAACTGTGGCTGAAGCAATGGAGGATAAAGGTCAATGAGCAAAAATGCGTACATGTAACATTTACCTTGCGTCGGGAAACATGCCCCCCTATTAAAATCAATAATCATTTAGTGCCTCAAAATTCGCATGTAAAATACCTCGGTATTCATCTAGATCGCCGTTTAACGTGGAAAAGCCATATAGAGGCAAAATTATCTCAAATGAAACTAAAAGCCATCCAAATTCATTGGCTTATTGGAAGAAACTCTGTCCTAAGTCTCGACTGCAAACTTTTACTTTACAACTCCATCTTAAAGCCAATCTGGTGCTACGGTATTCAACTATGGGGCACTGCCTCGGCCTCTAATATCGAAAAAATTCAAAGGCGCCAAAATAAACTTCTTCGAATAATCACAGCTGCCCCTTGGTATGTTAAAAACTCAAATATTCACAAGGATCTCAATGTTCCTTTAGTAAAAACTATGATTACAAAATATGCAGTAAAATATTTAAAAAGGCTTGAACAACACCCAAATCCACTAGCTCGAAATATTTTAAACCATGGCGGCCACACTCGCTTAAGAAGAAGAGACACTGCAGCACTTACCCAATTAGATGAGCGATAAACACCTATATAAGTGAACAGAACCCGTGATGAAGAAAATTTTTGTCTGGCACTGGCAGGACGTAAAATAACGTATTAGGTTAAGATTTGATTAATTATTGTTAGTTCATATTTAAAATATGAAGATTCAATAAAAATAATGAGAAAAAAAAAAAAAAAAAAATGCACAAATCAAATGTGAACAAAACGATGTCAAAATTACCAAAGTTGAACTTTGTTTTGCTGGCATAGAGTTAATATAAATGTAAGCGTATGAATAAATAAACAAAAATAGTTGATTTTGCAGTTCTCTAACTCGTACATTTCTGCCAAAGGGTTATTTTTTTCTTCAAAAAAATTATTTTGTTTCCCAAAATGTAAATTTTTCTTTAAAAAGTACTTTTTCTGGCTTTTTTGCAGTTTGTCGAATGTCGCTCGTCGCATTAAATAATTTCCATTTTTCAGTTTCACGTCATTATAAACAAAACGAAAACCCACTTTAAAAAAGGAAAACAAATTTATAAAAATTTCTGAGTCTTGAACGATTTTGTTCGGTTGACTCCTATTAATTTGAAGTTCTTTCTTTTATTATGCAGGTATTTTTCCAAAAACATTAATATTCAATCTCTGGCACATTGTTAACCCGGTTCTTCTTCTTAGTCCTATTATTGTTAGCAATATATTTGTTCAACAAAATAACGAACAGCAATTTTCAACAATTTTGTTAACATTTCTATTTATTGTTGGAAACTATGTTATTTTTTTCTTCTTCTAATAATCCTCTTTGTTTTCCGAGAATGGGGCAAAGGAAAAAAACCAAAATGTTTAATCCGCTTGTGTTTGAATTAAAAAAAAAAGAAATATAAAACTTTTTCCCAAGAATAATAATGTTAAATATTCTTGTGAGCTTCCACATGGAATAAATTGATTTCCATAAATTCATAAGGAAGCTTATGAAAGGAAAAACGACAACCAGAAGAGAAAGGAGCAGGTCAGAAGACCAGGGCGGTAAAATTTAAATAAAACGTCACAAAGCTTCCATAAGTCGATGGTATTAAAAGGGATGATGGAGACGATTAAAAAAAGAATGGACAACCACAGGATTAACTTAAACTATTAAATATTTGTAGTATCAACTAAAAAAGGTCTTTAAAACAAAGGAATATACAAGAAAAAATGGAAAAGGTACTTTTATACATGTTTAAAGAAGAGTTACTTAATGTAAGGAAATGCACTTTTTTTAAAAAAAGTTTTTTTCTACATTTTTTTTAAGAAAATTTAGACGGATTACCTTTTATAAAAAGATACTAATGGTGAAGAAAAAGTACTTTTTGTTAAGCAAGAGTATATTTTCAGAAAAGTGTTTATATTAAAAAAGTATTCATATAAAAAGTACTTTTTTATGAAAAAGGTGTATTTAAAAACATGTTTTTCGTCATTAAAGGTATTAAAAAAGAAAACATTTTTGTTTTAATAGAAAGCACTTTTTATATCTTGAGGAAAAGTACCCTTTTTAGAAGAAATTAAAGTTTAAATAAGCGAAGCTCTACACTTGTCTGCAAGAGTCCAGAGTCTCGAACCCGCAAACCCGAGACTGATAGACCAGCTTACTACCAGCTGGCCTACCAGGGCACTTTTAAATAATATATTTTGAAAGTTTGCGTAAAAAAATATTTTAAAACGTACCTTTAACGAAGAATTTTTTGAAAAGTTATGTTAAAAAGAACCGTTTAAGAAATATAATTTTAAAACGCGTTTAAGCAAAATGTTGATTTA
The DNA here is from genome assembly GCA_963931875.1 of Pollenia griseotomentosa. Classification (NCBI taxonomy): domain Eukaryota; kingdom Metazoa; phylum Arthropoda; class Insecta; order Diptera; family Polleniidae; genus Pollenia; species Pollenia griseotomentosa. The sequence goes on along the minus strand of OZ007562.1, from coordinate 5,245,796 downwards.
GTTAATCAAAGCCGTTCACATTACATTTGAGAAGATTAAGATGACAGATGATTAAGAAAAAAAAAACAAACAAATTTATATTTCTTTAAAGTGTTAAAAATTGATAAAAATACTCTTATAACGTTATGAGAAGATTATTTTAAACATATTAATGATGAAATTGTGAAAATTTATGAATTATTTATAGAAAAAATAAAAACATTAAGCAGAAATCGAGGTCGGTTCAGGTTGGCCGATTGTACATTATAGTCAGTTTGAGGTATGTTCAGTGGATTCTATGTAATTAATGAAGTGATTTAGTTGTAATCAAGTCAATTTGAAGTGATTAACAAATCACTCAATGTATGGTTAATCAGCTTAATAACGTTTGAGTTGCTTAAACGCGTTTAAGAACCCAAATGTGAACATAGTATTAAATAAGTATGAACCTTAACAAGAGCCTTAAAAGAAGTACCTTCCAAAAAAATTTATGAATTATGGGCCGATTGTACATTATACTCGGTTTGAGGTATGTTCAGTGGATTCTATGTGATTAATGAAGTGATTTAGTTATAATCAAGTCAATTTGAAGTGATAAACAAATCACTTCAATGTATGGTTAATCAGCTTAATTACGTTCGAGTTGCTTAAACGCGTTTAAGAACCCAAATGTGAACATAGTATTAAATAAGTATGAACCTTAACAAGAGCTTTAAAAAGTACCTTCGAAAAAATACCTTTAAAAATTATTTTCAAAAAGTATCTTTTATAAAGAATCTTTTAAAAAACCTTTTTAAAAACCAATAATTAGTATGTATTGTGGTTTTTAGTGGAACTATTTATGGTTTTTAATCCAAATTTTGTTATTTTAATTAGGCTAAAGATCATCAAAATTAATTTTCATTAAATTATTTTAATGAAGAAAGGAAGTTTACAACATGAAAATCAAGTACGTTTAAAAAATACCTACTTTTTGAAAAGTACGGTAGACTGATTTCTAGTGTTAAAAACAAAAATGGACCAAATTTCAATTCAGTAATGTTCTTTGTTAAGCCTGTTTAAAAAAAAAATAATCTTAAATTTAATAAAGATTTACAAAACTCCATAACTTACCAAATGCCCCATATAAAGCCCACTCTCGGAAATCACTTTAGTACGCGTAAAACCGTAACGACTGATGCTATTCCAATAAATTTCAGAGTTGTATAGTATGACTAGAAATCACATAATTTACCGAATGTCCCATATAAAGCGCACTCATGAAAATTCCAATTAATGATTCGGCATAGCCGATTATAGCAATTGTACTTCTTTACTTTATTTTCCAAAAAAAAGTGCAGCATTCAGCTTTTTGCAGGCAAAAAATTTTATTAAAAAATGGTTGGCAGACTCTTAGCTTTATTATCGCCGTATATAGCCGTTTCACGAAGTCTGAATTAGCTAATGGCCAAAAACTAATGAACACTCTTTTTCATTTTCAGAACTATAAAGCTAAGTTTAGACGATATGTTGAATCAGCATATTAATGAAGAAAAATAGGTAACAAGTGCCAGCACATCGTGTAAACGCAAACTTTTTTCAACATACGTATGTTTAACAACATTTGCTAGCTCTTTGTTAACAATGCAAACAAACGTATGTTGGAAATTTTAGCATATCGTGTGAACAGCGTATTATTAGTGCTTCAACAAATTTTCTGCGTATGGTGACAGATATGTTATTTGTTGAAAATCGTATTTAATCTTTTCAGCATATGGCAAATTTGTATGCATATGGGTAATTCCAAAGTGTTGAACGTGACAGTTGTACGCATCAAAAATGCAATAACATTTTTAACAACAAATATTTTTACGTTCTTTTAACCCTTAAATTATAGCACTAAGAAAGCACTATTATCTATGCTAAAGTTAATGGGGCGGCGCGATTCTAGGTCAAAGATAATGGCAAAAGAATTAGCGGTTCGAACGTGAAAAAAATAGAAGTAGTTTTTGTGGCCAAGTATAAAAAGGCGTAATTCAGCGAAACCTGGCACAATTTTTTAGTCAAACTACTTTCAGAATTTTACGTAGCAATGTAACATTAAAATGTCCTTGGTTTGATTCCGAAATCTTCTGTATTCTTTTTGTTCAAGCCAAAATCTGGTTCGGTACGTGACATTTCGAACGTGACATTTTTTCCATAATAATTTAAATGAATAATGGTTAAAAAAAATAAAAATTTACCGTTAATCCGAATAACATATTTCTCTTTGAACTCTTCCTTAGATTATAGACCATGTAAGAACATTTTTTTGGAATAATTTTTATCAAAAATCACCGCTTTTAAGGAAGATAATATTAAAGAAAACATACATTAAAACATTATCACAAATAAGAAATTACGTTTGCACAACTTTGCAGTCTGATTGTTCATCTAAGTGAACAAATTTATGGGTAAATTCAAAAAATTTGTAAGATCTAAATATTTCTCTATAACAATACCGTAAAATAATCAGCTTTTAATAACTTTTAAATTTTTGGTCACGGTGGACCTTTTGACGGAAATGCCCATATGTGCCGAATGGCTTATCCGAGCCGACGATAATTTTTTTTTTTTTTGTAAGTACTCCCCTTGTTGCAAATATGCATATTAAGACACACACACAACCAAAAAAATGATTGTAGTTAAAATTCAATCCATAAAAAACTAAAAACATTAAATTAACAGCAAGGCGATTGATGTATGCTCACAGACGGATTTCTGCTACCGCCGAATTTTTGTTTTAAACGGCTGCCAACGTGCAAATTAATTGGCACGGGTCTCCGATGAAATAAACAAATTAAAAACAGTAATTTTTTCATGCTTGTGTATCTTTTTTTTGGTTTTTTTAAAATTAAATTTTGTGAAATGGATTCAACTGATGAATTTTGAATTGGTGGAAGTTGACATTTATTGTTCTGGTGGCGAAGAATTTAAATTCCAACCACTGCACTGTGAACTGCATAGGATATCAAAATGGAAGTTGCATTAAAAAATAAAACAAGAGAATTGTCAAATTTGTTTGTTATTTTTAACCAATGTTTTCAATACTCAACAAACATATCAACATACAAAACACAAAAATTGTATGCAAACTTATATGTTAAAATATCATTTGCTGGCATATGATGAATTTGAAAAATTTGGTATTTTCATCATATCGTCTAGACACCTAACATATGGAATATGTTGATAGAGGCATTTGATATTATTTATAAGCATATGAGTGTAAGCATACATTTGCTGATTCAACATATCGTCTAGACTAAGCTTAAGAAATACACCAAAATAGCCAAACTGAATAAAGGGTTTTACTTCCCGTTGGTAATACAATCTAAATTGTCTAATACTGTGTAATACACTAAATAATTTACAGGTGTTTTTAATAAAAAAAAAAACTTTACTTTAACATCTTTGATTTATTTTATTTTTTTTAACAAAGAAGAAAAAATTAAAGAAAAAACTGATATAAAATTGTTTACGTACTTGTTTTAAAAACTTAGTAAAAGAATGAAAAGAAAACCATTAAATGAAACTAAGAAACCGGTTTATCATTATCTCATACTTTTTCTCTCCAAAAAACATACTCTTTTACAAAGATGTTGCCAGAAAAATTAAAGTAAGTTGAACCTAAAGTTCTTTAACTGATTTTCTTAATTATTTACCACAGCTTAAAGGCAATTAAAATGGGTTAACATTTTTCAACTTTTTAATCCTTATTTCCCATCTTTTATCACCGGAAAAATAGTTTGAAGGAGAAGATTTTAGTTTTTCAGAAATTCCTTTTAAAACTTAAGCAATTTACTAAACTAAATTAAATTAAAACACACCGTCCTGAAATTGCGCTTGTTGTCTGTACGGAAAATCTTAAGAAACTTGCAGAAGACCTTATGTATAGAAGCACAACTTTATTTAAATTTTTCTTAGTGTAAAAACTTTTTTAAAAAAAAAAACTTTTGCACATGTAACTTGGTAAGTTGGCTTGAAATAAAAAAATATATTTTAGAACGATATACATAGTTCTTATGTAAGTATCTATATGCTTTTATTACATATGTATCATTTACATAATGTATGTATGTTTACACTTTTGTTTATTAGCATTAGTTGTGGTTGAAAATGACAAACGTGTTTATTTAACGCTTTTTAGCCCAATTAAACATGTCGTTAATTCTTACAAAAACCTTTGGGAGTGAAAGGAAATAAGTAATAATGAGAATCAGCCCAATTATGTAAATCCTCACGGAATTTTTCCTTTTAAAATTTTTTGCCCTCTAGGAAAAATCCTCCTATTCCATCAACTTGAGGATTTGGTAAATTAGAGGAAGGGAATTTCATTAACAGCTGATTTGTGTTTGACATTTTATTTTGTAATTGTGATTTTATTTGCAATTTCCTAAAATTCCTAAAATTGTGTTTATTTTAAATAAATAATTAAAAATGAATAGTGTATACAGTGTTGCCAATTTAGCCATTTAGTGGCTAGATTTAGCCATTAAAAAATGAGTTTAGCCATTAGCCATTTTTTAAGCCATTTTTGAAATTGTTTAGCCATAAAATTTTATTTGTCGTTTATTTTTTAATAGAATAATTTTTATTTTATTATAAAAATTTATAAACGTAAAATAAAAAATTTTAACAATTTAAACGCCTTTAATTTGAATCACAACTTTTACAAATGTTGAAAATCGCAATAAACTATGATGATGAAAAATCTTTCAAAATAAAGGAACAGTAGTATTCCAATATTAAATTTATAAATGGATCAACACAAATAACGCTGTTTTTTTCTGATTGCAAGTATTTCAATAAAGAGATGCAGGCTGCAACAAATTTTTTTAGAAATTTCAGAATTAACTATAAAGTTGCTTTCACTTCCATGGTCTAATGCTGACGTAGAGAGGGTATTTTGCCAAGTAAACATCGTTAAAAGTAACTTAAGAAATAGGTTACATTTAGCAACCGTTAATTCGATTTTTTTAATTAGGTAAATATTTTTACCGTAACAATAAAATGTTTTTACCAACACCACAATAGTGGAGAGGGTACTATGCGTTTGTGGTGATGTTTGTAACACCTTAAAATATTGATACTTAGCCAAACTTTACGTATACCGATTGACTCAGAGTCACTTTCTGAGTCGAATTAACGATGTTTGTCCGGCTGGCTGGCTGGCTGTCCATGTACACCTTGTGCGCAAACTACAGGTCGCAAATTTGCAGATAATTTAATAATGGTACATAAGTTATAATGTGGTGTAGGGTATCATCTAGTCGGGGCTGATCGACTATACTTTTTTACTTGTTTTTTATTGTAGATCTGGACTCAAAAGGTTGGGTTACTGTTGTCGTGATTATGATTTTCTTTCAAGTTATTTAAAACTAATAGGCACGAGTGATTCCTATGAGATGAACAATAACGACATCGATTTTATCGATGATTTAATTTTTAAAATATCTATCAATATATTAATTAACGTTTATTATTATTTAAGAAATTGATCTTAACTAACAATTTCATCGTAAACAACTTTAAATGAATTATTTCTGTTTTGTTATTGAATTTTAAAGTGTTTTTATTTAAAAAAGCTTTTAGCCATTTTTTAGCACATTTTTAGCGATTTTTTAGCCATTTTTTTCGTAAATTTAGCCATTTTTGGTCACCAAGTTTTGGCAACACTGAGTGTATAGCTTTGCAAGAGCCAGCGAAGGAAATTTATCAAGAAAATGATGAAAAGCACATCCAAAGAATTGTTGGACGGAAGCTGCGCGATGCATCAAATCCGCTTGAGTTGGAGCCATCATTGTTAGTAAAAATTAAAAAAAGATTTATTTGAAAGTAACAAATTTTTCTTGTAATAGGTTTCAAAAATGCTACAGAGTTAACAAAAGTGCCTTTACTTATTTATCAGAAGTGCTAGCATCACATTATCAGCCTAATAAGAGACAATATGGTGTTAGGATTCTCCTCCATAAGGGTCAGTAAATGTTGCAGCTGTTGTTTATTTGAGCTTTTGGACCTGAAAATGTGTTAAAACATTATTTTGTACAACATGAATTTTTTTGTTAATACAATTTTATTTATTTTTAGTAAAATACTTACATTTTTACTCTATCTCCTTTTAAAATTGTTTGGGAAAAAACACTAGCAAAATAAAAGCGGGCTTCCCTGTTTTTAAAATTATAGAATAGCTACTTTTTTCCCTGCACCAAAAAAGTGAAAAATCCCCAAGTTATTTTATTACATAATAGGAGGAATACGGAAAGGGGAAAGTTCCCTACGGAATTCTTATACATAATTGGGCTGAATATGAACTGGTAAGAGAGCGAGAATCTTATTTTACTTATACATCATTTCTAAGCAGGTTTATGAATGGTTTATTTTGTTCCCCAAATACAGGGTGGCAAAGGATTAGCTGAACCGATGTTGATGCAATTGGAAATAAAGGCTTTATATATTTTTAAAACTAGGACCAAGAGGGGCACAATCGGAAAATGTCTGCCTCTCCAATTTGGCGCCTGGAATTCCCCTAGATGGGTCAAATGTATGACCAACCCTTACTTATTTTTACATCTCAATTATTTTTTTTTAACATATCTGTCCGCTATCTCCATTCCTGAAGGGGACTCCCCCACAAAATATTAAATACAGACTAGAAATTTATTGAAGAAAAAGTCCATATTGCTTTTTCTTTTTCGTGAATAAAATTATGTCTTTGTTATTTAATGTATTGATTTTTCTTGAACTTAAGTTTTTTTTTAGCGTTTGTAAGAAAGTTATTTTAAATTTTATATACATAAGTAACATTCTTTTCTTGTTTATTATATTTTGTTTAATTTGAAGTTTGTTGTTCAATTAGTAGCTTTTATTAACCATAAAAGGCCCTAAGGGCTCGGTTATGTAATTGAAGAAAATAAAATAAATAAATAAAATAAAACTAGAGAACAGATTTAAACCATTTATAGATTGTTTTGTTTGCAACTTCGGTTTTTGTATGTATATATTAGAAGCATAGTTGCATTTTACAATTTTTAATGAATTTTTAACAAGCAAAAATTTTTGTTGCCAAAAAAAAAATTATGTTTCTAAAACTGCGATCGGCAAAATCAGGCCGCGGCGTTTTCTCTTTTCTCTTTTATTCTCTCTTATACTCATTTATTACGTACGTGTACACCAGCGTTGCCAGAATTAAGATTTTACCTTATTTTTGAAGATTTTTTGACTAAAATAAGATTTGAAGATCTTTTTTCTCAAATTAAGATTTATTATTATTAGAAATAAAAATTCTTAACTTTAAGTTTGTGCAACTTACATAATTTGTTGCAGTTTTTTAAACAGTCAGTTTTTAAAACAATGAGGTTTTGTATCAGCTTGTTGTTTATTGGATATGCATACTTTTGTACCAATTGTCTAGCATACACAAAAATTAGCGGTTGTTCATTTTGGGAATATCGATGAAAAAAAATTATTTGAAAAAAGAAAACCCGTATTTTTATAAAGTTAAATATATTAAAGCACAAAAAAGTTCATTTATTTAGTACCAAAAGGTAAAACTAATGGAACTTAACCCTAAGATTACCGTCTTGGTCTGACCAGACTAAATTTGTGTTTTGCAATTATTGCAATTTTTCGAATATAACAAAAAAACAGGGGCGTCTACAAATAATGTGTGCTGAAACGAATGAAACTAATTTGAATTTGATTGGAGCAAGATTAGTGGGGTGAAATTCTATTTTTATGTAAAAGTCTATGAAATTACCCTCTGGGACGAACCAAATTTTTTTTTCAATATTTTTCATATAGAACAATATATCAAAAAAACAGAAAGGTAAATTCTATAAATGATATGTTGTGGATTGAATGAATCAATTTCGAATTAAATCAGAAAACTACGGCCCGTTATGAGCTAAGTATAATTTAACTACAAAAACTAAGCGGAAAACTCGTTTCACTCAGTTGCGAAAAAGCAATGTGCAAATTAAGGGACTACATATTCGATGACTTGCATGTAAAATAAAATAATAAATTGGGGTCAGGCCTGACCAAGAGGAGACCTAAGTGGTAAAAAGTTACCTAGAGTTAAGAAGCTTTTGGTGTGAAAATTCCACATTCCGTGTTTTTGATAATTATTGAATAAATTGTATATACATTAGTGCTTTACAATGTCTTTTCAAAGGTGTACATTATTTTAATAACAATTCCATTAGGAAAATATTTAGGGAAATCCATATAATCCATATATTTTCAAATGCCTTCGATACAACAACGCGTGTGTACCGCTGCAACGGTATCAAATATAATACTAAATTGAGAAACCTTAAAACTTCATATGATGTATGATCTTCTTGCCCAAAATTTATGTAACTCTAATTTTAGAATTTAATTACATCCAAAGAAACTTCTTTATTTATATGAACTTTTTTACGTTCTTATTTATTAGAAAACAAATGAATTTAAAGTATATTTTTAGAAAGAATTTTATGGAAAATATAACTAAAAACACAATTTAAGCCTACAATCTAATTTTGTATAAATATCGCAATTATGTATTTCAATTTAAATAGTTTAAATAATAAGAAGTATTTCCTTTTAAAAAATTAATCATTTTTACTTCTTTGCCCTTGTTATTTAAAATTTTATGATTTTCCTCTTCAAAATAAGATTTTTTTTTTTGGCCATATGAAGATTTTCCTTCCAAATCTTCTGGCAACGCTGGTGTACACACACATTGAACAGAGTTTACCAACATTAACAACAACATATGTAAAATTCATACAACGCATACAATCGCAAAATGTAATAGTATGGGTTGTCGATCGCAGTTATACAACGACTTTACTTAACTTTTCTTAAAGTTAATTTTATTGCGGAATTTTGGTGTTTTTAGTAATTGCAATAAACCAAACTGTTTTCGAATATATGTTGTGCAACCTCCTCCATTTTGAAATAACGGTATATCTCGAAAGCAAAAGCTGTATTCAGCGTACCCGAATTAGGTTAAAACGCTAGGTGCCCGACATGTCTGTTTTTCAACTAGCGCAGTGACATTGTTTAAAAATTTTCAAAAAACAATAACAACTTATCATGGCAGGGTGTAGTTTCTTCGAAATACGTAAGACTTGTGTAATAGTGTAAAGTATCCTTTAGTTACCAAAATTCAGCAAATTCTATTGCTATTGCAATGGATGAGATGGCAACATGTTCCATAAGGACTCACGTCTATAAATTTTAAGCAAACTGAAGGAATAAACAAAAAACATTCACATAACTTGCAAAAATAGCAAAAAACTGAACTATCAGGGGTGTTTTGGAAATCGAAAACGCAAAACGCACGAATTTGGAAGTTATTTTTAATACACTTTTAATCTAATCTTTATAATTTTTTTATAAAATTCTGTTTAATAGAGAAATAATTGTATAATATTTGTCATAAAATTCTTTTATCACAGAAATCTTATTAAAAATTGACGTTTAAAATTCTTGCGTTTTACGTTTTCTTCAGTTTTCACCCCTATATATATTAGAAATTTTAAAATTGTACCTTTTTTTTTTTTTTTGTTAAAACTCTTCGAACATCCCTCGTATATGGACAAATACTGCTATTGATAGCATAGTCAGCATTTAACAAACAAGATAAACATCACGTGGCATATTTTTAAATATCATTCAATAGAGACAATCAGTTAGAAAAACAGCAAATTTGTAAAAAATCCACCACAAACTTAATAAAAATACACTAAAAAAAAACGCCTAAAAGGAAAACGTTATTGTGTTTTGTGAACTTTAAACCAAGTTTTTTAAAATTTTCTCAAAAAAATATTGCAATAGTTATAATAAGTACAACAAATATTTTTTTTTCTAAAAAATTTAATAAGTTTTTATTATCATTGACATTTAATTGGCCAAAAACTATTAAATTTTACTTTATTTATATATTTTTTTTCCTTTTTCTATTCAACATAACTATTCACTTTTACTGTGTGTGTGCTTTATTTTCATTAATTTCTCCTAAAATATCCTTTTGCTATTAAGCTGAAGTAGACACTTCTAAATAACTAATGAAACCCTAAAGAAAGTTTCAAAATAAATCGTAGTATAGTTTTAGGGGAAGGGCAGGAAAGAAATAGGTTAGGATAATAGATTCAACAGGGCAATAATAATAGCCAGTGAATGACTCTTGGATAAATCCATTATTACTATTATTGTTATTCGTTTTGTGTTGCTGTTGTAGGTGGTTATTATTATTGGTTTGTAATTTAATTTAGCGAAAATGTCAGTTTTATGGATTCCATTACAAATTTCTAACTTATAAATAAAATGCGAATGAACTTGGAAAGAGATGGGTTGAAAAGGAATTCGTACTAAAAGGGAACGTTTTAAAAAACGTATGTAATTTCAGAGAAAAAGTGGTGTTTAAATAAAAGTTGGTCTAAGTAACTTAAACACTTAACTTAAAATATCACCAATTTGACAAAAAAAATTGCCTAATTCATAAAATTGTTTTCTTAGTTCTAAAAAAACGGCATACTTGCATAGAAAAAACGTCTAAATAAACACAAAATTGCTTGAAAATGAAACAAATTTCACCATTAAGGCAAAATTCATAAAAATAGGCTTAAAAAATAAAAAAATTTTAATTCACAAAACAAATCCGTGATTTTTAAAAAGTTTGCCGACTAAAAAAATCGCTAGAAATAAAAAAGCATAATTTTGACACAAAGTCGTTCCATATACACAATTTTTTTAATTAGAAAAAATCTCATGGTTGCAAAGAAAAATGTTCATTTTATATTTTGCCAAGAATTTTAACTAAAGTTTTTAATCGCAAAAATGTTAAAAAAAAAAAATTAATTTCACAAAAAACTTTTAAATATCCCGAATAAAATATAAAAATCAACTACGTATTCACAAAAACGATAACTTTACACAAACAATTAAACTAAATCAAAACTTAAATCAAAAAAGGCCAATTTTAACAAAAAAACTAGCGCAGTTCATAAAAATCGATGAAAAAACCCAGAATATTAAAAAACACGCAAAATTTAAAATAATAAACAAGATTTAAAAAGCTTTATTTTCATAAAAAAAAACCCCAAATCACCAAAAAGAATATTAACAAAAGATGACATGAGTTTTAAAATTGAGAAAAAATTTTTCGAAAATCATACGAAACGCTTTAAAAGATCTTAAATCTATACAAATTTGTTTAGAAGTTTTATTCAACATTTTTGATTTTTTTCGAATTTATTCTATGAGTTACATTTCAGTTATGTATTTTATAAAGCTTTTTTGTAATAGTTCTATTCCTTAAATTTTAAGGAATTACTTTTACACACTACCAGACTATTATATTGTATAAAATACATAACTTAAATGTAACTCATAGAATAAATTAGAAAAAAATCAAAAATGTTGAATATAATATAAAGTAACCTACGAAAGGAGATAATTCACAGTTTCTATTTGTTGAAAATAGTTGAGTTAAATACATTCAATTTATAAAGTATCACTATCCAGTGTGACACAAAGAATGCTGACGAAGGCCGTAGCGGGCCAGAAAATGCATTACATTCTGCTTGTGTCTAATAATTGTAAATTTTTCTGTACATACAATATACTTCATTGCTATCCAAAGGATAGCTAAGGTAAAATGTAACAAGAAAATACAATATAATAGTCTGGTAGTAATTCCTTAAAATTTTAGGAATAGAACTATTACAAAAAAGCTTTATAAAATACTGAAATGTAACTCATAGAATAAATTCGAAAAAAATCAAAAATGTTGAATATAATATAAAGGAACCTAAGAAAGGAGATAATTCCCAGTTTCTATTTAGAAGTTTTACCAAAGAATATGACAAAAATCGCCGAAACTACAAATTGAAGAAAAATCAGAAATATTAACGATATTTATTAATCAGCAGATCTATAAAAAAATCGTACATTTTCTAAATAAATCGCAAAACTTGAAAAAATCGCTAATAAAGATATTTTGAAAATTCAAACTTTTTCCCAAAATATATAAATTTTTTTATTAAAATTAAAAGAATTTTAAAAGATTCGAATAAGTACTAAGCGCAAATTAAAAAAAAAAAGCTTAGGTTACACAAATTTTTCTTAAATTTTAAAGTTTTTAAAAAGTATGACAAAAATCGCCAAAACTACACGTTGCAGAAACACCACAAATATTTACAATAACTAAACGATCATCGGACAAAATATGTTAAAATCGCCAGATTCAAAGAAAAATCATAAATTTTCTATATTAATCGCCAAACTTGAAAAAAGTCGCCAAGAAAGAAATTGGTAAAGTTTAAAATTTTTTCCCAAAATAAAAAAGGAAACTTCCTTAACTAAATTAAGAGAATTCTAAAAGATGTGTATAAGTACTGAAAACTTAAGGTCCCTATTACGGTTCACAACTCAACTCAGTTGAGTTGTAATTAAGACAACTGGTTGTGATCAGTTGTAATTTTTGTTATGTTTTTGTTCACCGCAACGCAGCAAAGTTGTAAACCATAATACAAAAATTAAGAAATGACAACTCAACTCAGTTGAGTTGTGAACCGTAATAGGGGCCTTAATTCAAAAAGTACTTTTTTAATAATATTTCCTAACTTTGCTTGCTACCTCTTTCACAAATACATCTCTATCATGAAGAAAAAGTTAATAGAACGTAATAAAATCGTAATCCAACTAGCCATTATAATAAGCCTTTGCTTTCCACTCAAGTTTTCTTGACCAGCATTTTAAAGGGTTTCATTTGACATTTAAGAGTTTTCCTTCAGATCTTTTCAACTCCAAACAAAACAAACAATCGAAAAGTCAACAAAAAAAAAAAAAAACATGAAATAACAAAAAATTTAACAAAAAAGAAGAATGAAAAGAAAACAACAGCAGTTAAATGACTTCATGACACATATTGTTAAGTAATAGATGATGCCGTTGATGACTTTAACAAGATTTTCAAAAGGGTTTTTAGTATAACAATTTAATTTGTACTGCCTTCAAGTGAATTGCTATATAAGCCATTAGGACACATAAAATTGGCATCATTTATTCGTTAACAATCATAGCAAAAACTTATCACAAACAAGAAAAAATTTGGTTTATAAACGAGAACAGACATTTGCAATAGAAAAAAATCACCAAATTCTCAATATTTTTGAACGGAAACGGAAGTTGGCAGTTAAACCTTTTACACACACGCCTATACAAACTATTGCAGAACTGTAACTCAGGTAAAGAGATAGAGTGAAGGAGTAAGAGATAGAAAGACAGGAAGAGAGAGATTTCATTAGCAATAGACATTTATTTAGATTGCCTTGATACTAAACATTACCAAACAATGTTGTTATCGTTGTTACCTTTGAAAAATGTTTTGTGCATGTCTGCATTCATCATTGCATTGATTCAGTTATTCAGTTCATTTGGAACTTTAAATGGCATCGAGTTGCCTTTGGAGTTTTTGCACGAGGGTGTTAAAGGTGCCAAATCAAGGGATTTTGCACGTCGCATGCCATTTCCCTTGGCAGCATCCGATAATGGTGTTGAACTGCCACCCAATGTTGAGGACAACATGGAGTTGAATGCTCCCAATGGCTTTCGCCTAACTGGCATTGAGGATAGTGATGATTTGGAAGAAGATCTACCTGTGAAAAGTGAAATGCCCAAATGGTTGCAAATGTCAGTATCGGAACCCCACCAACACAACAACTTCCACCAATCATCCTCAATGTTGCAAAAACATAAGCCAACTAGCAAACATCAACACACCTCTGTTTCCCCTCTGCGCCGTTGTTCCATTGAAATTTCCAGTAAAATTCCTGGCATTTGCCAAGCAATGGGCTCCATTGGTAATGCTTGTGTTTCGGGTGATTACATTGATGTTTTCAACTCGGAATGTTTGTAAATTCTCAATCACACACACTTAAACTGTAACTTGGAAATGGAAACTTCAACCAGCCATTAGACACTGTGATTGTTTAATTATTTGTGTATGTTTAAATAAATTCCTAAGTAATTTTAGAAAAATGCTTCTTTAATTTGTAGTCGGTGTTGAAAATAAATTTGTTGTAAAATGTAATTAAGATTTTTGAAATTGCGCTGATGCTACAACCATCATGAAATAGAACAATGGGAAGAAATAAATCAATTCCATGCAATTGAAACTTAATCTTTGTGTTTTTGTTTCTCTCTTAACACATTTGAAATAGGTTTGGAACTTTTTTAGAATTAGAAAGGGGGTTGGATAATGGCTATCATTATCAACTTTATGTAGACCTCAAATACAATGCAGTTAAGCGTTTTTATCCCACTAATACATGCTACTGGATGGGTGTACTTAAGAATTGGACAGAGGCGGCTGCGTAAAATATAAATTATACAAAAGGAACTGTTTGGCTAACTTCATAAACCCAGTGCTGTAATGCAACACTAAAAGGAATAGCTTCATACACTACACAACTTGTCTGTAGACAATTCCTTGAGACCAGAGTCTCTGGCGGGAATCGATGTGCAATCCCGGCACTAATATAATGGCTCACTACCAGCTGTCCTACCGGGGCACTTGAATTTTTTTATTGCTTTGTGGCCGTATTCACATTGCACAACGGTTGAAATTTGAGCACAGTTTTTGTTAGTGATTCTTTGTCGACGCATTTGTTTTTAGTGATGCTTTGCAATATGTACTGCGTTTATGAAGTCAGCCTTTATTACGATACTGGAAATAAAACAACCATCATGAAATAGAATAATGTAAAATAAATTAGTTCTATGCAATTGAAACTCAATCTCTGTGTTTTTGTTTTCTCTAAACACTTTACAAATGTGTTTAGAACTTTTTAAAAATGGGAAGGTGGGTTGGTTAATGGTTCTCATTATCAACTATAGGTAGACCTCAAATACAATGCAGTTCAGCGTTTTTATCTTACTAATACATGCTACTGGATGGGTGTACTAAGGCACTCGACAGAGCCGTCTGAGTTAAGTACAAATTATACATGAAGCACTGTAGAATAAGGTAGAGAGATCGAAACTATACTTAAAGCTATCACGTGGATTTAGTAAAAGACTTTTATTTAATGAAATTTTATCAGGTTGAATTCTAAATACCCAACTTGCCTCATGTTAACTTTTATCAAATCTTTGCAACGTTAATCAGTGCGTCAAGCGTTGGGATTTCTAGCGCCCTTTTTTAACGCTGAAATTACATACCTAAATAAGAGCGTCAACGTTGTGTCATAAACAGTGTTGCCATTACTGTTTAATAAGAATATGCCAAAACTTTAAAAAAAAAAACTGCTAAATCTTAAAATTATGAAAATAAGCTAAAAAACTGATAAGATTAAAACATACAATTTTTAAATATTAAAGTTTCTTAAAATATGTTTAATTTGTAAAAAAAATTGCTTAAAATCTGCTGAATAAAATGGAATTTTAATCTATATATATAAAAGAGTTGCGTGAGTGACTGACTCATTCATCATCACCCAGCCCAAACCTCTAGAAATTTGGACTAAAGATTTGGAATTTTTCGAAATTCGAATGTTTAGGGGGTAAAAAAGGTAAAAACGGGAAAATTCGGTAACCTTGTATCTCCAAAACTAAAAGAGATGCAAAATAAATGTAATACTTATCGTTGTTCTTTAGAAAAATAAGCGGACAGGTGTCTGGTACTTTTCTGAAATTCGGCCCTATTAGGGAGTAAACGGGTAAAAACTGAATTGTAGTACTTTTTTGCCACCCCATCTATCTTTTGAACCAATAAACAAAGATACATAGTTAACCACATTTGCAACTTATCAAAAAAATACGTATACGAATTTGGTACTTTTTCGAAATACGAACATTTAAGGGGTGAAAATCGTAACTATTTTTGGTACTTTTTTTACAAAACATTTTCCTCCATTCATTGACATATTCGTACTAAATTATGGGCTGCCACTACAATACTGAAAATTTTAATACTTAAATGGGGGAAAAACATAGTACCCAAAAAAGGATATACGGGAAATTTGATATTTTTCTTTAGCTTTTTGGTTCTACTAAAGTAGCAGGGTAAATGCTAGAATTAAAACAAGTTTAAACCTAGAAAAATAAGCTTTGGCATAAAAATATGTCCACGAAGAAAAAGGAGATGCTAACGAAGTAGCGGGTATATGCTAGTATTGTATATATATTTCATTAAAAATTGTATTAAAAAACAAGTAAGAAAGTATAGTCGGTCAAGCCCGACTATATGATTCCCTACACCACAGTATTTTAAGACAAATTTTCGAGACTGTATGGCTATATGAATAGGGATCTATCTATCTATGTTTTAAATTTCATTAAAATCGGTTTGATAGTTTCTGAGAGGCAGAAATTGCCCCCTATCTCCCCTCGTGGTCCTATGATTTGGCCCATTTTCAATAGGCTTGGTCCTTGTTGCCAAATTTTATAAAATTATCTCCAAAATTTCGACCTGTACTTTGCGCACAAGGTTACATGGACAGCCAGCCAGCCAGCCAGCCTACCAGCCAGCCGGACGGACATCATTAGATCAACTCTAGAAAGTTATTCTGAGTCGATCGGCATACTTTAAGGTCTAGGACCAATATGTTAAGGTGTTACACACATCAGCACAAATACATAATACCCTCTCCACTATTGAAAACGAAAAACGAATAAGTAGTAATAATTTTTTGAATACGAAATTGTTTGAAAATACAGTAAGTCTGTTTGAAACAAAATTCTAAAAAGTTAAAATATGCTAAAAAAAATCTGCTTTTGGACAAGAAAATATGCTAAAAAGCGGTTAGCATATTTTTTCAATAAAAAATATGCAATTTCCTAACTCAATCTGCTAAATCTAGCAAAAAATTTGCTTACATGGGAACACTGGTTATAAACAATAATATTAACTTATCTTGTTAAATATAACCTACAAAATAGAAATTGAAGACGGAGATAAAACAGCTAGATTGAACTAAAAATAGCTTAAGTTCCATTTCTTTTTTAAAATAAAAAAAGCAAAGCAGATTTTTTAGCAGCCAACTTCACTACTTAACACACTGTCAAAATCGAGTTGATGCCTCACTATTTGGCTTTGCATCATACATTTTGTATGAACATGAAAATTTTCAACAGACAGAAAACGCTTGACGCTTTATTTGGTTTTTACTCTTATTAAGGCCCCCTGATTTAAGAAGTGTGGCACTGAATGTATTCCTTCATCTTTTTTTTTAAAGTGTTATAAAATAATTTACTTTCCTGTTTCTCTGTTTGAATTTATAGACTTTTGACATCAAAGCATATGCTTGCAACACTTAAAGCTAACAAAACAATTAAATTGTACAACCAGAATAAATTTGAGACGGGAAAAAAGCAGAAAAACAGAAATACCCAATCGTTTACACTGAATAAACCTTTAAATTTCCTTAAAATTTATAAAAAGTTTTGGAACCCCTGCTCTTTAGAGGAACGCTTTATGTGCATTTATATATGAACATACCGGTTACGTATGTATGTGTATAAATGGAATGTTTGTGCAAATGTCTTGAGGCGTAAGTTTTTAATGAGGCAAGCAAAAGAATTGAAGTGTTTCTCTCATATCATGCAATTTTTAGATTGGCCGCCACAACGTTGTTTTGCTACGAAATGTGTTTATAGATGAGGTGTCAGACAAACACATACATACTTCCTCCATACACGCACTCAGTTATTTGCGTTGTATGTACTTGTGATTTCTAATTTTTGCCATGATTGTTGTTTGCTGAATGAAATAAAACTAACATTTTCAAATTATTTTCAATTACACTTTATTTAATTGAAATTTAGAGTATAAAGTTAATCCAAGCTACGTAGACGTGGCCAAAAGGGGGAACGGGTGTCTGGTGGTCCCTCTTGTATGGTCGTATTGCCTGCAGCTACACACTGGCGTATAAAAATGCGCTGCAATTCTTGGGCCTCAAAGAAACCGAAACGTTTTTTGTTCGAATTGGGCTTTCCAGTCATAAATGTGTCAATGCGGTCGTATATTAGCCCGGCCATTTCTTGACTTCTAAAGTGTTCAAGTACAGAAGAATCATTTAACTGGTCTCCCCATACAAATATCAGTTGCTGCAGTTCAAAAGCTATATTGAGGTCATAATTGTCGAAAGCTGGTAAAATTTCGTTTGCATATATCGCAGTACCTAAAATATCACTGGCCTGCACGAATTGTATGGCATTTGTAAGTGAATGAGTTCTAAGATCCGCATAAGCTTCCCAGGGACTGTTTTGGCCCGATGTCAAAAAAATCACAGGATACATGTGTTGTTTATAACGCAATATGGTGCATATGTCAGCATCAAAACTGGCCATAATTAAAGGACGACCACACCCAAACTCCATGGTTATAAAAAGGATCTCATTCACATAAAGATTTTTATCCAAAGACTGTAACGATTCGAACGTTCCACTACTTAAAAGTTGAGGCCATTTTATTTCCACCACTATACCCAAAGTCGGGGGTAACTGTTGATACACCAGGGCTAACTGGGGGAAGATTCTTTCCTTGTCAGGCACAAGTAGTGTATTCAAATGGGTAACTTCAACCATGAGACCCTTTATGAACATAATTACCCGTTTCTTGAGCAATTCCTGATAAGTCAAATCATGTATACAGACATATGATAGATCGTTTCCCTTTAATTTTTGATTGTGGCGAGGTGAAGCTGTGAAGAAACCAAAATCATGCCATACTACTGGCACATAGTCCTTCGTTAGTTGCACATTCAGCAAAATCATGTCAATATTTTCTTTTCGGGCCTTTAGAAAACTTTCAATAGTATTTTCTACAGCATTAGCAGAGTGATAGTAATAGCTTCTGCCTAATCCTCTTTGTCCTATGTCCAATGTAGGCCAATTGTAGGGCCAATAATGATGGAACCCAGCACGCATGTTAAACTTTAAAGCTTGGGGTAAAGCTTCAATCCTTAAAAAGGGCAGAGTTAACCAACCTACACGGCTATTGGCTTTGACATCGAAAATAGGCACATCCAAAATGCCCTCACTGCGTTCTATAACTTTAGCCGGAATGACCACTTCCCCCAGCAGTTCCTGTTGTCTGCTGTAAATGCCTAATACATACAAATTTTCTTGAAAATCTGCTGCCGTTATGTGAAACACTACAATATCTCCCGGCTTATACAATTCTCCATCCTCTTCTAAGGTTTTTAACTTAGACTTCAAGCTTTCAAAACGTGATATCTGTATTTCAGTATCTCCCTGTAACTCAGTTTTGGGAAAGCTGGATAATTCATTATCATTTGAAAAGGCCTTAAGTTTTAATATATATTTAGGCTTCCTTATAAAGTGAGAAAATTCTGTAAATCTTATATGCTGAGGCCAAATAAATTTCAATTGTAAGATATACTCCTTTCTCAACCAGCCTCTTTCACTTTGTATTCCACCACCCACCGCTAAGGCATGGGCATGGCCAAATTTTAGAGACCCCTGATACCGAAACATTTCATAGGCCTCTAAGACTCTGGCATGTTGTTGGCTCTCCCAATATCTAATGCGCTTTAAACCTTTTGAATCTTTGTAAAAAATAAAGAATCTGTAATAAATCCTTAGGGCAACACACATGGGTATTTTTAAGTACCAGTTCAAGGGTCTACGCTTTCGCCTCTTCATGTCCAAGCTTTTGTCAATCTGCCATTCTCCTAGTTTTTTATGATCACCTGTAAGGCCGACACCCTCGCCGGGTTTTAAAGGTTCTGGTAATTCCACTTCAAAATGTTTTATAAAGGGCAAACAATTTATGCTTCGTGCCCGGTGTAAAGTTAAATTTGTTAGAGCTTCACCACGGTTTTCTGCTCTGTCAAATTCGCCGTAAAGTAAGTCTAATTTGTCTTCACTCAAATTTTGGCTGCAAGTGCTTGTCATGGCTAAAGTGGCGGTGTTTTGAAAATTAACGTTAAGTAAATACAACCACCATGGAAAGAACTTTTGGAGCATCAGTGCCATCTAACGGAAGAATAAAAAATATAATAGATATGGTTGTGAGAAAAAAGGAATTTTTCAAAGCCTTAAAAAGTACGTTTTTAAAAAATATATCCTGTTTGAAAAAATACAAGATATGCATTCAGAAATAACCATTTTTTTACAAATTACAAATTATATTTTAGTTTAATTAAAACGTAGACCTTCGACCCGTTGTTCTGAAACAGATAAGAATCTTTGATGGAAATCGAACCTGCTTCCCTCACACTAAAAGACTGTCCTTCCGGGATATCAAATTACCTTTTGTTTAAAGGTATCCTTTTAGAAAAACAATCTTATGATTTATTTTTTTTTTTTTTTTTTTTTTTTTGTTTTAAGTACCTTATGACTGAACTTTTTAAAATAGTATCGGTGGCAATACTTTTCTCCAAATAAATATTATAGGAAAAGTATTAATGTATTGGGAAATGTCTGCTTAAGGCAAAAGTATCAAGAGCAACGTATTTTTTTATTATCCTTTTGCAGAAATAAAACACTTTTCACTTGCTATAAGATTTTCTTAACTTTTCTTATATCAAGTGAAACAAGTGTTTTTGTGAGGTTTTTTTATTATTTTTTAATTGTTTACATACCCCTGAAGATGGTTAGCGACGCTAACCGAAATATTGGGAATAAAAATAAATCACGAGTTTTTTATTTATTAACTTGGACCTGCAGCCGAACAAAACCAACTAATAATTAATCTATTTGAACAAGGTTTACTATAAAAACGTACTTAAAACAAAAAAGTTATAAAAAAATTGGCTTTTTTAACAAGTGTCTTTTAGAAATAAAAACAACTAATGAGAAAATGAAAAGGTACCGAGAAAACTAACATTTCTCTACGTTTTGAGGACATATTTGATATGCCATTTTAGAAAGATAATTTTTAAAAAAGGGCCTTTGGAAACAAACTTAAATTTTTTTCGAACATTTAATTTTTTTAAAAATACGAATTTAAGTACATACATATCGCCCTTGTTCAACAATAGTGTATTAACTCAAAATGTTTCTTATTACACTTTTTGCAAATCTAACCGCTTCAATACCGTGCTATTTTGTCTACTTTTTGGTAAGGAAACGGATGCCTTAAAAATTCTTTCTTATATGCCTTTAATGTAAAATTAAACATTGTTTTGCTTTTACTGAAAATTTTTAAATTTTGAGTTAATTCAGTATTGATGAACACGAGCGATATGTAAAACTTTTCGAAAAAATTACTCTGTAAAAAGAACATTTTTTAAAAAAAAAAATCTTAAGTTTACAGTATAACTTAAAACAATTCCTAACTTTCGCTTATACAAATTAATTCTTTTACTTACCTAAAAATTTTAAAATTAATCTTTAACTAAATCCAATACTTTTATCACACAGCACGTCGTTTACAAAAGAAGAACAAAACTCAAATGCCAATTAAAGCTCCAGTTGAAGACAACAGCATTTCTTATCATTAGTAACACCAACGCTGCCCTTCACACTCTTCTTCATCCGTACCAGAAGTCGATTAGCATAAAATTGAATATAAATGTTTAGGAAAATAGTGTGTGACTACTTTTAAGTACAACTGTAGTAGAAAAGCATATTGGTGCTGGGCTTTATTACTTTTTATAAACATAACGGTTTTTGTTTAGTTATAGTTTTTTTTTAATATATTGGCCAAATATATTGTAACAATGTTATTTTGCTGAAAGTTGTAGTTGTTAATTTTTTTTTTTTTTTTTCATTAATTTGATTTTATGAGGTTCTGATGGTTTTTGTAGTTTTAATTCTGTGTTTTTATTTTTTTTAAGACTAAAACAAGTTTAAAACTTTTTTAGAGAATTTGTAATTTAGCAAATTTATACTTCGCATATGATTATGAAACGAAAATTGGTCAAAAACAAGATAAAAAAAAGAAATGAAAGTATCTTACTTATGAATAGAAAGATTTCGTCATCAATCTTATACACAGGAAATGACCAACAGAAAAGACATAAAACTTTTTAATAATTTAGATTGTTCCTGTTATTTAAAATACTCATAATATCAACAAAACGAAAAATTGCTTAGTTATGTATTAGCAAATTAAATAAGAAGTATGTTTAAACAACAATTATGGCCCGTGAAATTTAAATTATTTAAATATCAATTTATGTTTAAAATTCATTTTTCATGTTAAATAAAAATAAAATTATATAAAGAAATAATTAGTATTGTGGTTATTTTGTTGAACTATTTTATGGTTTTTAATCCAAATTTTTAATAATTTTAATTAGGCTTAAGTTCATTAAATTTAATTTTCATTAAATTATTTTTATGAAGAAAGGAATTTTACAACATGAAAATTAATTAAAATTGTTATTGATAATCTTTCATTTTTGACCGTGGCGGGGGCTCGAACCCGGGCCGGCAGGTTACCATGACATGTTTCGATCGCAACCACTCGATCTCCTCAGATGGATTTGCCGTTTTACACTCGCAGCCATCGACGACTGCTGACGTCAATAGTCAAACATCAATCCTTAAACCAAATTGTATTTTAACCTTTGGTAGATCGAAGTTTGCTTTTTTGAATGATTATCCATTTTAATTGATTTTACATGTTCTTCCTTACTTCTGTTTTTTCGTACTTTTGTCAAGAATTTTTCTTGAAGTCCAAAGTACATTTTTTTTTTGTTTTTTCATTTTTTGTCTTTCTTTTTCTTGTTGACCTTTTTCAGCACAACTTGAAGGACAAATGAATACATAGAGCTCGTGCCTTAGCTTTAACAATAATTAGTATTGTGGTTATTTTGTTGAACTATTTTATGGTTTTTAATCCAAATTTTTAATAATTTTAATTAGGCTTAAGTTCATTAAATTTAATTTTCATTAAATTATTTTTATGAAGAAAGGAATTTTACAACATGAAAATTAATTAAAATTGTTATTGATAATCTTTCATTTTTGACCGTGGCGGGGGCTCGAACCCGGGCCGGCAGGTTACCATGACATGTTTCGATCGCAACCACTCGATCTCCTCAGATGGATTTGCCGTTTTACACTCGCAGCCATCGACGACTGCTGACGTCAATAGTCAAACATCAATCCTTAAACCAAATTGTATTTTAACCTTTGGTAGATCGAAGTTTGCTTTTTTGAATGATTATCCATTTTAATTGATTTTACATGTTCTTCCTTACTTCTGTTTTTTCGTACTTTTGTCAAGAATTTTTCTTGAAGTCCAAAGTACATTTTTTTTTTGTTTTTTCATTTTTTGTCTTTCTTTTTCTTGTTGACCTTTTTCAGCACAACTTGAAGGACAAATGAATACATAGAGCTCGTGCCTTAGCTTTAACAATAATTAGTATTGTGGTTATTTTGTTGAACTATTTTATGGTTTTTAATCCAAATTTTTAATAATTTTAATTAGGCTTAAGTTCATTAAATTTAATTTTCATTAAATTATTTTTATGAAGAAAGGAATTTTACAACATGAAAATTAATTAAAATTGTTATTGATAATCTTTCATTTTTGACCGTGGCGGGGGCTCGAACCCGGGCCGGCAGGTTACCATGACATGTTTCGATCGCAACCACTCGATCTCCTCAGATGGATTTGCCGTTTTACACTCGCAGCCATCGACGACTGCTGACGTCAATAGTCAAACATCAATCCTTAAACCAAATTGTATTTTAACCTTTGGTAGATCGAAGTTTGCTTTTTTGAATGATTATCCATTTTAATTGATTTTACATGTTCTTCCTTACTTCTGTTTTTTCGTACTTTTGTCAAGAATTTTTCTTGAAGTCCAAAGTACATTTTTTTTTTGTTTTTTCATTTTTTGTCTTTCTTTTTCTTGTTGACCTTTTTCAGCACAACTTGAAGGACAAATGAATACATAGAGCTCGTGCCTTAGCTTTAACAATAATTAGTATTGTGGTTATTTTGTTGAACTATTTTATGGTTTTTAATCCAAATTTTTAATAATTTTAATTAGGCTTAAGTTCATTAAATTTAATTTTCATTAAATTATTTTTATGAAGAAAGGAATTTTACAACATGAAAATTAATTAAAATTGTTATTGATAATCTTTCATTTTTGACCGTGGCGGGGGCTCGAACCCGGGCCGGCAGGTTACCATGACATGTTTCGATCGCAACCACTCGATCTCCTCAGATGGATTTGCCGTTTTACACTCGCAGCCATCGACGACTGCTGACGTCAATAGTCAAACATCAATCCTTAAACCAAATTGTATTTTAACCTTTGGTAGATCGAAGTTTGCTTTTTTGAATGATTATCCATTTTAATTGATTTTACATGTTCTTCCTTACTTCTGTTTTTTCGTACTTTTGTCAAGAATTTTTCTTGAAGTCCAAAGTACATTTTTTTTTTGTTTTTTCATTTTTTGTCTTTCTTTTTCTTGTTGACCTTTTTCAGCACAACTTGAAGGACAAATGAATACATAGAGCTCGTGCCTTAGCTTTAACAATAATTAGTATTGTGGTTATTTTGTTGAACTATTTTATGGTTTTTAATCCAAATTTTTAATAATTTTAATTAGGCTTAAGTTCATTAAATTTAATTTTCATTAAATTATTTTTATGAAGAAAGGAATTTTACAACATGAAAATTAATTAAAATTGTTATTGATAATCTTTCATTTTTGACCGTGGCGGGGGCTCGAACCCGGGCCGGCAGGTTACCATGACATGTTTCGATCGCAACCACTCGATCTCCTCAGATGGATTTGCCGTTTTACACTCGCAGCCATCGACGACTGCTGACGTCAATAGTCAAACATCAATCCTTAAACCAAATTGTATTTTAACCTTTGGTAGATCGAAGTTTGCTTTTTTGAATGATTATCCATTTTAATTGATTTTACATGTTCTTCCTTACTTCTGTTTTTTCGTACTTTTGTCAAGAATTTTTCTTGAAGTCCAAAGTACATTTTTTTTTTGTTTTTTCATTTTTTGTCTTTCTTTTTCTTGTTGACCTTTTTCAGCACAACTTGAAGGACAAATGAATACATAGAGCTCGTGCCTTAGCTTTAACAATAATTAGTATTGTGGTTATTTTGTTGAACTATTTTATGGTTTTTAATCCAAATTTTTAATAATTTTAATTAGGCTTAAAGAAATATATTTAAATATCAATTGATATTAAAATAGAACTGGTGAACTTGGCCATTAGTATAAAAAATAATAAAAACAATAAATTTCGGCAATATACTACACAACCTTGTTACCTTGTTACACACACAAAAAAAAATATTTATATATATATATTTCAATTAAGAAATTTGTGATATTAATTAAAAAAATTAATTACATTTGCAACAGTAAACAAATTCATAGCATCAATTAAAAAAATTATTTTTATGAAGTTTGACATTTAGAAAATAAGCGTTAAAAAAAACAGCGTTTAAAAAACTGCAGTTAAAGTGAAAAACTGCCATTTCTTCCACTTCTGTATTTGTCATTAGCCAAAAATACGGTTGCTTGTAATTTGGATTCATTAGATGTATACAGTCGCTATCAAGCCAACTCAAAAAGCGAAAAGTTGTACATAAATTTTTCGTTTTTTGTTCAACAGTTTTTGGTTTCGACTGCAGTTTTTTAAACTCTTTAAACTCTACATATATGGGCCATGAATCATAAGGTTTTATGACTTTATTTCTAGCTATATAAGTCTGGGAAAGTTTTTTTTTTAAGTTTTATAAATCTAAATTGAATTAAATTTAACTACAATATCATTACGGATTGAGACAAACTTTAAAGTGTTAAGTGAGATTGGAGTTTATATGGGACCTGTGGTAAATTTATGAAACGATTTTCACGAAATTTGGTGGTGTGCGGAAAGTGTTCTATGTAAAACAATAAACCGATCTTCATAAAATTTGGTAATTTTCTTGTCACATAAAATGAATTTGTGTTAAACTTAGTGGAAATCGATAAATTTTCTTTAGGCAGTAAAATTGGTGTTTTCTTTTTAGTCGTTCGGAAGTGATCTTAATGTCAACAGAAGATGGAATAAGAATTGCTTAACCCTGCACGGTTACTCTTCGTCGAATCGGCGAAGCTCATTTACATTAAATCATATAACTTTTTTATGTGTATTCAAATTACGCTTTTTTTTCAACAACGTTAGCTGATGCCGTAAGCTTGTAGTGAGTGGACGTACGCCAGATCCTCATTTTTTTAAAGTTAAAATTCAGAGGTGTGTACTCGTCGCAACGACGAAGAGTAACCTTAGTGTAAGTTTTTGTGTCTATTTTTTTTTTGAATTTTATATATTCCTGTCAACAGCTACATCATATATACTCACAACATATTCCATAAAGATCGAAAACGCAAAAACCGACGACAGTATCTGAAAAATCTTCATTAATCTCTCGTGGCTCCCTATTTAACAGGCAGATTCGAGACACCTCCCTTGTAGGCCTTAGTTAGGTAAAATATTTAAAATAAAATACTTAAGTAAATAGAATCCGACGAAAATGTTGTCAAAGGACCAAAAGAGCGTAGAATTTGTCATCTCTGTCCCTATAGCAAGCTCAGAATGACGAGAAGAACATGTAATATATGCCAGAAAAGCATCTGTTGTAAACAAAATATTGAACGTTGTGTCTCATACGTAAAATATGACTCATAACTAGAGCTTCCAATCGGGAATCCCGGGATTTTCGGGACTATGCGAATCCCGAATCTCGGGATTTCTGATTTTTAATCCCGGGATTTTCGAGATCCCGATTTTTTTATATTTTGTATTATTTTTAAATTTTTTTTTAATAACACTGTGCTTGAAATTGACACTTTTTTTAGACAAGCTGGGCACTTGTCGTTTTAACCTAATTCGGATACGCTGAATCCAGCGATGCTAGCCGCTTTTTAGGTTAGCTCTGGTTTTCGAGATATACCGTTATTTCGAAAATGAAGGAGATTGCACAACATATGTTCGCGTAACGCAAATACGCTTTAGCTTATTGAAAAAAAATTCCGCAATAAAATTTCCTTTAAGAAAAGTCTAATATAAGTTCTAATATGCGCAATAGTTTTAGAAACCAAATTTTTTTATGGAAAAAAAAATATTTTGTTGATCAAAATTTCGGAAGTGTTGTTTTTTAAAAATTCATACAAAATTGGAAAATGGAGCTAGGCTTATAATTTTTGCAGACGTATAAAAAACGAAATTGCAAACAAAACAAGCCATAAATAATTAAAATATGTTACCCACTTTTGATTTTATTCACAAAAGTCGAAAAATTTTAATTAATTTAAGAATTTCATAATTCGCAATATTTGTATGGGAGCCGCCCTAAGAAGTGGAGCTAAGGGGCAAGTATGTCTCGAGAAAATGTTAAGGACAAAAAACTAATTTAGGTAGGTCATAAATTTTATCCCACTAGGGGCGACTCCTGGGCATTTTTGGGACTTTTTCTTCAATATATTTCTAGACTGCATTGAACATTTTGTATGGGAGCCCCCTTAAGAAATGGAGATAGCGGGTAGGTATGTTAGAAATAAATGAATAAGATGAAAAATAAAGTGGGTTTGGTCATACATTTGACCCATCTAGGGGCGCTGCAGCAGCCAAATTTAAGAATATTATTAATTTTAAAAATTAAAAGATGCTATTGAGAACTGTAAGAACCCTAAGAAGTAATAACGCAATCTGATGCCGACTTAGAAATGCAACATTAGATGCTTTGATATTCTTAAGAAGCTACTTGAAATCATGAGATGTATTCTTCTCAACTTAGTATTGAATACACGACTTTTAAAAGTTTGAACTACATAACTCCCAATTGTATTTGAAAACTTTCCAAATGTATTTCAAACTTATTCAAATGTATTTTTAATTTGTCATATTGTGTATAAAAATGTTCCAATTTGTTTTTCGTTGAAATTGTGCAATTGTATTTTAAAAATGTCCAAATGTTTTCCTCTACACAATTTTTTAAATACATTTGAAAATGGTGTAATTTTTATATCAATAATCAAATATCGATAAAAACAAGATTTTTATGTTTTTTTGTTAAGTTTTTATTACATGATTTTTATGAATTGTGATCAATTATTACTTTAAGTTTGTTTTTATTATATTTTTTACAAATAAATAATACCTATATGTTCATGAAATATGAGTATTTACTGGAAAATTAAGTTTTTTCATACAGTTTAAAAAGTATTTATATTTGGTATAAATAAAAAAAAATAAACTCCGAAAAAGCTCGAACATTTTTAAAAAAACCCCGTGAATCCCGGGATTCAAAATATCCCAAAAATCCCGGGATCCCGAAATATTTTCTTCAATCCCGAATCGCAGGATTTAAAAACCCAATCCCGATTGGAACCCCTACTAATTACTAAATATTTTTTTCTTTTGTATTATTTGGCTGATTATTTTTAAAGGCTGAAAAAGAAAAAAGTAACTTCTTTTTTAACTTATTAGTTTTTGCTGTTTTAAAAAGTTAATTAATTTGAAAAACAAAAAAAAGAGTTACAATTCGTTTCGAATTTTAGGGAGAAAAAGAATTTTTATTTTTTATATTTTTTTTTATTTTTTTTTTTTATTTTTTAATAAAACATTTAACTAAAACTGGTTTTTATTTATTTTTTACTTTAAAAATCGTTCCGCTAGAATTAATTTTTTAAAAAGATCGTCGATTCGACGAAGAGTTACCTTAATGTACTAAAATGAAGAGTAACCTTTCAGGGTTAAGGAATCAGAATATATAGCCAAACTTGGTATGTATATGTACCCTTGATTCGTCACTCCTATTGAAGGGTATAAGACTAAAAATAACAACCCGGCAAACTTATTTTTTTTTTATCTTGACGAGATGGCATCATTTAAATTTTATTCTCACGTTCATTTAAAATAGTTTATTTACTGAAATCACATACATACATACATATATTTAAAATAATTTTCACTAACTGTTGCTTTTATCTTATTATTCTTTTATTTAATAAAAACTTGCAAATACGCTAAATTGCGAATTATCACGAATTATCACTTAGTTAACTTGCTCTTTATTGCAAAATTATTACATCGCAATAAGATAGAGTTGTAATAACATAAGAGAAAACAAAACAACAAGAATACAGTTTTGTTTACATTTTTTGTTAAAAAAAAATGGATTTTTTTCTGCTGTAGGTATTTGCACTGTTTTTTTTTATTTTTTTTTTAATATGTACCTATTTATTATTTTAATATGTATATTTTTATTTTTTGATAGCACTTCACATTTAATTTTTTTAAATTCTTTTGTAGTTGTTTGCTTAATATTTCACATTATTTATAAATAATTGCCAGAATGCCGGCTTCTACTACGTCTTTTTCTTAAAATCGTTGTTTTTAAACTGAGTCCAGTGTGACAGTGATTAGTAATCGCAGATTACTCTCGTTTGTTTACATTATTTATGAATGATGACGTCATAACATTTTTGCTACAATTCAGCGCTTTTTTTAGTTGTTTTTGGAAAATCGCCAAAATAGATAGAAATCCTTAGATTGAAAAAAGCGTGCATAAATCCAATTTATATTGTGGGCATTTCTTGCCAGACAGACGAAGCTTGTTTGTAAGGTGGCGACGCTGTATGTATGTATGCTGCATTCCTCTCTCTCCCACAAACTTCGTTTGACTGGTAAGAAATTAAGCTATTTAAGCAGTGAACTAAGTAAAAATCAAAACGATTTTGACATTTGCTCAAGTTTGTAAAACTGTACAGTGAAGTGCAGGTTAAAAATTTTAAATTTTTTTAGCGCGGATGAAATACAATTATAAACAGGGTTCCTAGAATAATGCAATGAATCGCCTAAATTATGGCGCATTTAAAACAGCAATAGACCAATGAAAGTCGAATCCAACAAAATATTTATGAAGATGTTAAGAGGAAAAAAACGTTCTGTTTTGTTTTTTATTTGCACTCGTTGCCTTCTTCGCTTATAAATCAAAAATAAAACATTGCGCAGTTTACTTATGTAGTGTGTGTCACAAGTTTATATTACATAATGTCAGACTTGAGCACTGAACTTGTGTAGTAGTGTATGGCCGGCATTAGTCTTAGTTCACACACGAGTCTTATTGCTGAAACATTCAGCATTATTGTGGTTTTCGTTGTCGTAAGCGACTGTGTCGTTTTTTGTAGTAGATTAAAGAACACAGGTTGTGTACTACCCTAATCTTTAACAAAAAAACGATACAGTCGTATACGACAACGACAATCACAACCGTATTTGAAGAGTACATTAAGCTGAGTACTCGTTTATTTTCCCCTAGTCGCTCTTGCCCATAAAGTGGCAATTTTAAAAATAAGACTTGCATCGTATGAATGGGGACTTAAGTCGTAGAAGCTGCCTATAAGTAGGGTTTTTTCCAGGGATTTCCCGTCCCGGGAATTCCCGGGAATTTTCATTATTTTATTTCCCGTTTTCCAGGGATTTTTCTTGCGGGATCCCGGGAAATAAAAAATTCCTCATAATTTCAGAAAATAGCTATTTATACTTTGAAATTTAGTTTTCTATTCTCTAAAAATTAGCATCTGTGGATGGGTTGTAGATTAGATCAATTACAAGAAGTGAGTACATGTATTTAAATCAATGTCTCCTGATGCAATAAATCTACTAAAAGCAGAATGGGCAGTACAACAGTTGATAATTATTAAATTTAGTGAAGTGAAGAGTTAATAAAGTACACTAATTCAAAATAAGATGCAGGCAGTAAAGTTGCATTGTCCATGAACAAGTCATAAAAATAGGAGATACCTAAACATATCGCTCATTTATTGCAACATAGTCATATCTACAAAAACAAACGATCTTGGCAAAATGCGATTAAAGTTTTAAAAATGTACCGATTTAAAGATATATTCTTCTATAACTTCGGTTCAGTTTGAGATAAAATACGAGAAGGTATGAAAGAAAACTTTGCTAAAGTTACTTACAATTTTGAGATATTACTATGATGCAATGAAGGAGCGATATGTTTATTAGGTGATAAACACAAATTTTCAATTTCAATTTGTGTTGGTTTATATACCCGTGAAGTGCGGGGAAACCGAAATAAAATAACATTTTGGAAACTCGTGTAAGATACTACAACACACCACTTGAAAAACACATTGTCCTAAAGATTACAAATGGACCTATTGAAATGAAAAGGTTTGGAAGAAGCAGTCCGGTTGATGCTATTTTTGCATCAAACTTGACATACATTTGACTGATATAGACGTTGTTTATAAAAAAGAAAAAATTGCTTCTGATTGTGAATCCGAAGCTACAACGGTGCACTTTTAACTATTTGTCCAACCTCGGTAAAAAATGAACGAAATTTTTCGGAAACATGATAATTAGTAAATAAAATCAGGAATATACTTTTTGACGACTTACAAAGCGCTTTGAGTGTATCAGAAAGTTATTTCCTAAGCCGTTAAAAAATTTTATATATTTCTTTAAAGTATTTTATCTATTTTATTAATAAACTATTTTATTTCATATCTTGAGTGCCTCAATTTTTATTTTGTTTTTATTATTGTTTTATGAACTATCCAGAGCATAATAATACTGAATAAAAGCATAATAATAGGGAATAAAGGCGTGAGGTGATAATAATTCAAGTTCCTATTTCAATCTTCAATTATTTTTTTAGTATTGAACCATTTCTTTTACTTTCTTTGTAAACAAGTTCCCTTACGTTTTTTTATAAAAGTTTTTTTTCATTAATTAATACCAAAATTTACTTTGAATTATTTATATGGAGCGGTATCCCGGGATCCCGGGAAATTTAAAAAAATTTCCCGCTTTCCCGGGAATCGAAAAAGTCCGGGAAAAAAAACTCTACCTATAAGAGAAAAATTCATAAAAGCGACAATTTAAAAAAATGCATAAGCTGATTAAAAAACGGTTATATGTATTCAATAAGGTATCAATTTCGCAAAAGTCATAAAAAATTGTCAAAAGCAATAAACGAAAAATTAAAAAAAAACATTTATTTTAACCAATTAAATATTTGAAAAGGTCGCAATTTTACAAAACCTATTAAGCACTTAAAAACCGTTCATATGAAAAACACGATATTTAAAAAATATTTCATAATTTCAAAAAAGAAGTGTCTAAAAAATAGTAGCAGAATAATTTCCTAACTTCACCAACCAAGAAATCATCTAAACGTGCAAAACCATTTTAACAAAAAACACTAACAGCGAAAGTATTTTAATTTATAGTATTTATAAACTATTTTAATTTTGTACAACTAACAAAGAAAAAAGATGTGTCAAAATCGTTGATAAAAAGAATAAATAAAATTAAAAATCGAAAAACACCGATTTTATTTAATTTCGGTAAAATGTAAAGCAGTTCAAGTATTAGTTCAGAATGAAAAGCAAAAATCACTACTTTACAAAAAAAAATCAGCAACACTTTTATTTACTCGAAAAATCAGAAAACCTTAAAAATAAGAAAGAAACTATAGTCGGTCAAGCCCGACTATTTGAAACACAACACCACAGGATGGCTGTTTTTTTTTAACGTGAGTTCACAATGTGTAAATACGGTACGGACACCGTATTGATGGATTGTGTACTAACAATTTTATCTACACTGTAATGTATGTATATGTATATGTTTTACATACAAATTTTTTTAACTGCTTTATTTTCTACAACTACGAAGTTAAATTTTGGAACAAATTAAATTTATCAAAATTTGTATGGTTGCGTTTAAGAACAGTGCAACTTGCGTTTAGGAAAACAGCCTACGTGTTATATAAGCATATCAACACTTTTTGCAAATTCAAAGTTATTCCTGTTTTTCCAAGCAAAATAGTCACAAGGATAAGTCGCAATTTGCACTATGGACATTTCTTGCCGGACGAAAAAAGTTTGATGGCGAAAGAGGCAAGAAGTAAAGTGTGTCACTCATACAGCGTCGCCCCCTTGCCAACAAACTTTTTCTGTCCGGCAAGAAATGTCCAAAGTGTAAATTGCGACTAAGGTAGTCTTAACCCTTCTTAATCCTTTGCCTACAAAAATTTAAGGCCATGACTTTTAACGCAAGCGAAACAGTCACAATTGCATTGAAACTATTTCTTATGACTTTGGCTTTAATAAATTAGAAAAAAAACGCTTTTAAAATTTATATTTGCTAATGGAAAATTATTTTATTATAATTTAATTTGTAATTGTAACTTTTTTTAATAATTTTTTTTTATTGCGAATTAAAGCGTTTTAAATTTAATAACAGTTTCTAAAAATAGTTTTTTTTTCTTGATTGTTGTTGGAAAAATATAATTTATAATAGATTTTACAATTATTAAGAATTTATACAAACGTTAAACAATTGTTTGAATTTAATTAACATTTTTAATTTTGCTTTAACAAATATGCTTTCTATACATATTTATTGTCTTTAATTGTTTATATTTTTTATATATTAATGGAATATAAATAACAATTAATGGAATATTTAGTACATGGTATTGTATTGTATTGCTTTTTTTTTTTTGTTAACAATATTGTAAAAATGTTCGCCAGCGAACTCGATTTTTGTTTAAGGAAATCATGTTTTTAAGAAGAACTTTTAAATTTCCAAAACGTTTTTAATTAAAAAATTATATTAAAAAAATACATTTAGGAGCGGCATTGATATTTAAACGTTTCCATTATTTCAAGAGAATTGAAAAATGATTGTGTCTTTGTTGGGGGCATATATATATCCGATCTATCATAACAGGTAGCTGTGGCACCAATATCCTGGAAGTATTGAAGTGCTTCTTGGGAATTGCAGTCGTCTCCCCAAACTAAAGAAATCTGGCCCAAATTTCGGGCCTTTTTCATTAGAGCAGCACCCTCTTCACCTTTAAAATCCTCAGCATGGGGTGCTGTACCAGCCAGTTCAAAAGCTTGAGCATTATTAATAGCCTGTTCAAAGGTGCGAGTTCTTAGATCCAAAAACGCTTCCCATTTTTGCGTTTCTCCTTGAGTCAAATACATGACAGGTAATAAATTCTGTTTGAATCTCAGCATAGTGCAAATGTCAGCATCAAAACTGGAGAAGACCAAAGGACGGCCACAACCTTTTTGCAATATAACTTGTAAAATTCTGTCGATGAAGTAGTTTTTATCTATAGTCTGTTCGGCCTCTACGCCTCCTTTTATTTTACGTTGAGGCCATTTTATTTCCACATCTATACCCAAAGTCTTAGGTAAAGCTTCTAAAACCTCTTCTAAGGTAGGGAATAGACGTTTTTCGAATACTGGCTCTTGATCGTGAGAAGGATATTCTTTAATTTCATTATTTACTATGGCAAATACTCTAAGCTTCTTAATGGCCTCATACGTCAAATCTTTTAGTAAAACATATTCCAATTGGGAAACATCCGAGACCTCTTTTCCCTGCGGCGCGGTACGTACGCCAAAATCATGATATATCACAGCTATGCCATCTGCAGTTAGATGAACATCCAATTCCACCATATCGGCAAATACTTCATAGGCTTTAAGAAAAGAGGATATGGTGTTCTCTCTTTCCTCTGGGGGATTGGCTATATAACTTTTGCCGTTGCCCCGATGGCCCACATCTAAGTTCGGCCAACTTTTGGGCCAATAATTGGCAAAAGTAGTTCGGAAATCCAGTAAGGAAATATCACTAAAAGGCTTAACCAATAAATAAGGTAAAGTTAAGCGTGCTATCACAGTTTCTTCAGCGTCCTTGATCTCTAAAAAGAGTTCTCCTTGACTACCATGTAAATTATTAAAATCAATAACAGCTTGGCCCATCAATTTTTGTTCCGCTGAATAAAACAGTAGAGCATAATTTGCTTGTAAATCCAAAGGAACTGTTATATGGAATATTATCACATCATTACGTTTATGGATTATGCCTTTCTTGGGTAGAATATGTAACTTGCTGTTATTATATTTAAATTTTGACACCTCGATATTTAGGCCAGTTTTATTTAAATTTAAAGGCGTTTTCATATCCTTGTCCAAGGCCTCAACTTTTATTAGCACGTTTTCAGGATCAAATTTGTTAATATCATGGACCTGGAACATCTTCTCTCTTTCAAATTTCAATTGCAAAATCATCTCCTGGGTTAACCAGCCACGATTTAATTCTATTTCTCCTGCTACCACCTGGCCAAATATATCTGCATCTGGACAATTACTTGCACAGGGTAATAAGGGCCTTGGTTTCAAATGGGTCTCCCAACGTCTGATCTGTTTGCGTCCCAAATGATCGTGGGCATAGACAAAATATCGATAGTTGGTATTACGGCAAGATTGCAGTTTAACATTTGCCGACCATTCCAAACTGCCATTTTTTCTGGTTAGAGTAATACAACGATCCAATTGCCACTCACCCAAGGCCTTAGAGTCTCCAATCAAACCCACCTGTTCGTTGGGCAACAAATCATGTGGCAAAATCACTGTAAAAGGTCTGATGGAGGTACTGCAGGATTCAGGTTCAATTTTACTTTCATCTCGACTAGCATTTGCCACAGGCGAAAATTTTGAAGCAACTAACGCAGCAGCGTCCACAAAAGATGTACACTGTTGAAAAAACAACAAACACACGATTAAAGCTTTATAAGAATGTGTCATTATGTAAATATTAAAATTAAATATTTGAAATGTTTAGAAATTATTCTTAAAGCGCCCGTCTAGCTAGTCGCTTTGTTTGAAAATGACCAATTATTCAATACAGTCAGTCCATTTTAATTCAGTTATTCCAAGTTTGGAGCAATTAAAACTAAGTGCTCTGAGAAAAACACTTGCAAAGCTTATTTGTAGAGACAAAAGTTAGTTACTTTAAGTATATTAAACAAAAGTTGTTTTAGTACGTACCAAAAAATTCTATGTGGAGAGGGGTATAATGCATATACTAAATAAATCAAGCAGCAAGTTAGTTGCAACGAACAACAAAATTTGGCGATAGCAAGTTCCATACAACTAAATAAAATTCTTGATTATCAAATAGATTTTTACTAATTTATATTATTTTCTATTTAAACGCTCTTTTTGCGATAAGACAAGAAATATGTGTATAGATTCGAAATGAAAATATTTTAATTCATATTCGGTTTCTAAGATTTCTTTCATTATGCTAAATTTATATTAGTGTCCGCCACACGTTTTAGTACTTGAACATTTACATTGCAAAATATTAATCGTAGATTTTAGTACATAAACAAAGCACTCAATATATTTTTTTTTTATTAAATTAAGTATGTAGTGTATGTACATAGTATTTATTTAAATAATTACACTGGTCTACCGCGAAAATAGTTCTAATAAAAATAAATATGGAATATAAGGATTTTAAAACGCAAAATTCAAATCCGTTTTCAGTTTTTTTCTATAACGTCTAGATAATAAGAATTTTTAATTCTTAATACTTTTGGTAAAGCCAGGTTATTACCAAAAAAATAAGCCATAAATCATGAAAATCTAAAAATTATTACTTTATAAAAAAGCAGACAAAGAAAATTCTTCCTTGGCTGGTAAGTACAAAAATATTGATTTAAGAAAAGAAAGAGAACAAAAAAAATTGGACGAATAAGTGCCAATAGGAGCCGAAGTCCGTGCTAATAGGAGCCGAAGTACCTGCTAATAGCCGCCGTCATAATCATCAGTGGTGATACATACATACGTATGTATGTACACGCAGAGAAAAAATATGGTTGAAGTATGGTTAAAAAAAACATATTATGGTCCCTGCAATGGCAACAAACAAACTTTTGTTGTTTTTGCCAAAACTTTTTTCACGATTGATAATATTTTGTTTCTAATTAACAATAAAGTGTTTACCTCCTTTAAAACTTCAAATATGGTTGAATTTAACAATATAATTGTTTAATAAAATAAAGCTACAACTATACACTTAAAAAAAATATTATGGTTACCTTAACCATATTATTATCACGGCAACCATATTATGGTTAATTTCATACATCCAAAAGCAATAACCATATTATGGTTGCCTCCAAACATGTTATTGTTAATATTTAATAACAATAATAAGTTTGAAATTATAATATTTTTAAACATTGTATGTTTAATTTAAAATTTAAAATAATATGATTAGAAAGCAACAACATTCTGGTTGTTTGCATTTTACTTGGTTTGCTTAAAATTCTCATTAATTTTATTTTAATTATTGAATAAAATATATAAATTTACAAAGAATAAACTAGTAGAAAAGAAAAAATGGTAATTAATGTCGTCACAGGCTGGAATATGAATCAAAGGGGATTTTTTTTATAAAAGTGAAACATAACACCTATCAGGAACAAAAAATTAAATTAAATTATAATTTGACACTTAACAAACAAATTGAAAAAATGGATGAAATAAATAACCATAATATGATTAACTTTGACCATATTATTGTTTTTTCTGACCTTAATATGGGTACTTTTGTCAAAATTCTAGGAAACTTTGACCATATTATGGTTAATTTTAAACATAATATGGTTAGTTTTGACCATTATTATGGTTAATATTGACCATAATATGGTGAATTTTGACCATATTATGGTCGATTTCGGGAAAATTTTTATTGATTTTAACCATACTATGGTAATTTTTTAACATGATATGGAATCCTGCAAACATAAACATTGTTAAAATCCAAACATTGTATGTTGCTCTTAGAATATGGTTACCTCCAACCATATTTTTTTTCTACGTGTATAAAATAAGCCATAAATGATTAAAATCTGTTTGCAACTTTTGATTTTATTCAGCAAAGACGAAAAAATGTTAATTAAATTTAAGAATTTCATAACAGCGTTTAAAAAACTGCATTCGAAACCATAAACTGTCGAACAAAAAACGAAAATTTGTCTACAACTTTTCTCTTTTTGAGTTGGTTTGACAGCGAATGTTTATATACATATAATGAATCAGAAGTAAAAGCAACAGTTTTTTTTTGGCTTATGACAAATGAAGAAGTGGAAGAAATGGCAGAAATTCTTTGACTGCAGGTTCTTAAACGCTGTTTCATAAGACCCCATATTTGTATGGGAGCCCCCCCCCCTAAGGGGTGAGATAAAGGCCAAGTATGTTTTGAAAAATTTTTAGGATGAAAAACTAATTGAGGCCGGTCATACTTTTTATCCCTCTAGGGGCAACTCCATGGCAGTTAAGACTTTTTCTTAAAAATATTTCTAGTCTGTACTAAAAATTTTGTATGGGAGCCCCCTTAAGGAATGGTGATAGCGGGTAGGTACATATGTTAGAAATAAACGATGGAGATGAAAAATAAAGTGGGTTTGGCCATAAAGTTGACGCGTCAAGGGGTATCCAAATTTAAGAATTTTTTTATTAAAGTTCAAATATAAGAGCAAAATAATTAAATTTGGCCCTGCAGCGCGAAGGGTGCTCCTAAAAAGTTGCAAACAGATTTAAAACATTTATGGCTTGTTTTGTTTGGAACTTTTATATAACAAAAATTTCGAAATTTCGCTAAAAAATGATTTTTTTTTTTGGCAAGAAAAAAAATTGTTTCTAAAACGATTGAGCATATTAGAAAAAGGTATAGGCTTTCTTAAAAAAGTTTAATAGTTTCTTGCGAGCTTTAATTTTCTGACATTAGAGCGGTAAATTAGGGTTGAACGAACAGAGATCTGATGGATAAATTTGAAGTCTAAAAAGTTCACTAACATACACATGCATGTAATGGAAATCGATTATGAAAAAGAAACGATTTAAAACCATAATTTCGTATCTTTAAAAATTATGTTCTCGATTTTTCCCAAATTTTTAAATAATTTCATTTTCCGATGAAGGGTGTCCAGCATTAACCTTAATCGATTAAATTTTCCATGTCTAATTTATAGAAACAAATCATCAATCCCACTTGTTGCCTCTTCATAATGTTAGTACAAAAAATGTTCGCTCAATTTTGTTTGCATTTTGAGTATAAAGAACATTTAGCAGCAAAGCTTTTTCAATAGATTTCTGAAATTAATTACTTTTTATTTAATTTCCGTGTATTTAAAATATTATTTAGTACATATAGTGTGTATATAAATATAAAAAACTTAAATGAATTTGAGATCTATTTTAAGGCAAATGTGTATGAAAATTTGGTTCAAATTAAGTTTGAAAACTAAATTATTTTTTTATGATTACGGTGCTAAGTTATTTGAATTTTAAATATTAAAAACTAAATTTAACAAATTTAATTACATGGAATTTCATTTTATATTTAGTTTTATGAAATTTTTACCTTAATTCCTGATCTTGATGTACATAGAATATTTCTTTGCAGCAACAGTTGTTTATTCAAATGTACTAAATCCGTTAAACAGTTTAAAACATTTAAACGGTAAATACGAATTTTAAACATTTTTATCAAGACACAATTGCCATATTACTAAATCTTAAAAAAAAAACACTTAAAATTTGTTACTATTTCTGAAGAAAAATTAGAAAAACCTAAAAATTTTGGTTTTTTTTAAGGAACTAACAAGATTTTATTGAAAAATAAGATTGTGTACTAAAACTTTTGGCTTTAAGCCAAATGAGAATTAAAAAAAAAAAAATAATTGTGAAATCAATTGATTAACAAAAATATTTCAGAACAAACAAAAGTTTGTACTTTAACAACCCCTTAGATTCTCAACATATTCATCTGTTAAGGTCTAAACGCAAAAAAAATATCAATGTTTCAATTGCTTTGAGAGTGTTTTTTGTTATTTTAAAAGATAAATAAAAGATAATTCATTTAACAAGAAGTTACATATTATAACAAGTTTTATTTTAAAAAGCAGCACACTTTTGTTGTCATATTTTTTGAAGATTTAATTAAACAAATGATGAACAGCAGAATACTGTTTATTTATTTTCGTACTACACTGTCAAGTAAAAGATCGATAAGGATGCCAAATATTTGTTTATTGGTTGACAAGTTGTCAGTTATGTAAATAGAAGCCACGTGAAAAAAAAAAGAAGAAGATTGGTCAATTGTTTGTGGCAAATAAATTAAGGAATTACTTCATTTTAATAAAAACTGTTTAATATTTTTCAAGATTTATTTAAACTTTAAAAGAAAATTCCACATGGATTGTGAAAAACAATTATTGAATTATGTGAATGGTAAACATGTTGGAAAATTTTTAATAATTAAAAAAAAAAACAGAATTCCTTTTTTGGCAAAATTCTTTACTTTAAACAATTTTACATATGTAATTCTACGTTTGCACTTTTTTCTTAAAAAATTTTACGTTTTTTTAATTAAGTAACTTTTGGCAATAATTTAGAAAACTTAAGATCTCCTCACACCCCAATTAACAAAGGTAAATGGAAACCATTACCAGGTTATCGTCTAAAGCCATTCGAATTGCCCACAATCACGCCGCCCAATGCCTGCCAGCCCCGGGTAATGGCTAATTATCGTACAGTAACATTCGAAAAGCCTCTGGAAGGTCAACAACACTTAACATGGACTTAAACAAATTAAATAAAAATAGAATATGTGCACAATTTTTATAAACAAAAAAAAAAACACACACTAAAAACCCTTTTAATGATAACTTAACCCCACGTTTTTGACTTTAACGGTCAATTTCACCAAGTTCGGTTAAAACTAACCTTTAATTAAAGTTCCGGTTACCATTATGTTTTGACATCTATAACTGATAGTTAATTATAACCGAACTTGGTGAAATTGGCCGTAAATATTTTTAATTAAAAATCGATAAATCTTTATATTACACATTAAAAGCAGGCATTTTTTAAAATATTTACATATAAATTTAAGTAAAAATGGTAAAAGAAATTGCAATAAAATGTTAGAATTTTAGAAATATTTATAATGATATTTTTTGTTTTTTATTAAAGTTTTTAAATCCTAAATTTTTAACAATATTTGCACTTTGCTTTGTATTAATTGTTCCTAGAATTCTCGATTTCATAATTTCTATTACACTTGAACTTTTTTGCGTATGATTTTTGAAAAAAATATGTTAATGTTATGTTGCATGAGAAATTCTTGAAATTTTTCAAAAACGCATGCGTTAAAGTAACAGATTTTTTATTATGACGTAGATGGAAAAATATTTTAGAGATGGAAAGGTACCAATTTTCAAAAAAAAAAGTGCCTTTTTCTCATAACTTTTTATAAACAAAAGCATTTTTATTTGCTGTAAAAGAAGCTTTTTACAGCGAAGTTGATTTAACCATGTCCGTCTTTTGGAATGGGTTGTTATATATAACATATGCTCCGTTAAAATTTGCAATTGAAATACTGGTGCATATATGACTGCATCTAATTCTCTTATAAGTTATGAACTTAATTTAAAAAAAAAATTTTGGGAGAACGTTTCCTGATGATCTGCCCTAAGCAACCAGTGAAATGCGCTTAGAAACTATCTTATCCAGCAATAAATTTCAGTGTTTTTATCAAGAAATTGGGAAATAAGCACGATAAACAAAATCTTATTACTTAAAAATTTTGTATTCCCAAAAATTACTTTGATGATAAACTGGCAAGCGCACATCTTAAAAAAAAACTGAACTGGCAACTTGCTTAATTTTGATTTTTTTTATGCGAAAACAATAAAGCAAGTTGTTTTTGTTTTTATTTTATTTTTTCTTAACCTATATACCTACAACTACAATTAATGTTTTAAGAATTCCAAGCAATTATAGTGGGGAATGTAAGAAAAGATAAACTCACTGTTTATTGTTGGCATTTTATCAAGAATAAAAATTGGGAATTAAACACAATAAACAAAATCTTAAAAATTAAAAATTTTGTATTCCCAAAAATTACTTTGTTAATTTTTACTTTTATCTTAATCAAACTAAGTAGAATAATGACAGTGAACGTTAACAAAATTTGTCCATAAATGACCTACTTACATATCCCCAAAATAATGGATTTAGCACATTAGCACCCATACCATATGAGCTAGGAGGAATTCGCCCATACCATATAAGCTAAATGGACCAAATTTGGCTCATATATTTCTAAAATATAAGGAGTACATATTTTATATTAAAATGTAACCCCTTTTTGGCCAAAATTTAAAATTAAAATGTTTGCAAAGTTTTTTTCTTTACTTTTTTATTTAAAAAAAACATATTTTTTTGTTGCTAAAAATTAATTTTTGTTGGCCATGTAAGCCCTTTTTTAAAAATACCCCTTTTGCTATTTTTCTTTTAAGTTTCAAACTATTTTGTTGCCGCGATATTTAAATTTATTTCTTCTATTTTATAATAATTTTTCTATTTAAGATAATTTTTATTTAAATACCTACCTATAATTTTTTTTATTACTTTACCCTTACCAGAAATCCTCCCCTGTATTTAACAATTCTTCTACATCTCTTTCATTTTCATTGTTTTGCATTTTCCAATATTTACTCGCTTTTTCTTAAATTACCGTTACTATAAAAAACTGTAAAAAAGCAGTGTTGCCGGAATCCGAATTCAGTTTTCAATAGACAAAGCATCAAAATTATCCAAAATGTTGCAAATGAAATGTGCTTAATGAAAGGAACGCTTTATATAACGAATACAGTGTAGCGCAGAATTAGCTGTATTGTTTTAATGTTGACAACTTTTTTATCTACGCGATTATTATAAAAAATTTTTTTTAGCTTTGAAAAATTAAATCCTGTTATTTTCTGCTCCGTACACACGTGCTTTTTTAACATATTTTTTTATAACTTTTCGCAATATTTCGTGCGTAATAGCCATTTCATTTCGAATATTGGTTTTTAGTTGAAGGATGGCTATTGGCTTGTTAACAAAGGTAAAGTCTTTCTTTCAAATATTTCTAAGAAAACTTTCAAAGGCTGTCCAACCTTGATACATTTTTAAACAATGTAATTTAAAAAAATATGTTTACCAGACGACAATTTATTTCTCATTTAAGTTTTTGTTAATTATAATTTGCTGAAAATGGCAAAATAAGAAGGAAAATAATAACAATTTTTTAATTACAATACGTAGGATCACCAAGACCGTTTTTTATCTCAAACACTTTTAACCGAAAGCTTTAGCGTTCGTAAATGCATCACTGCGCTGCATCAGAAAAGCAAACTTTTTTTTAAGCCGATAAAAAAAAATTATATTTTTTTTTATTGTGACTATTATTTTTGTGGAGTTTTTCACAATTTTTTGGTACACATTAACTTCACTAATAAATATATAAGCATTTGAAATCACTGATGCAGCGCAGTGATGCATTTACGAACGCACCCATACTTAAATACAAACGTTTGTTTGTAAATTTACGGAGTGAAATGCTCTTAAAACTAAATGAATCATTTGGTTGACAAAATTATTTGTATATGAAATAATGTTGAGGAGAAATAACACAAAAATTTTATGATCCAA
The DNA here is from genome assembly GCA_963931875.1 of Pollenia griseotomentosa. Lineage (NCBI taxonomy): Eukaryota > Metazoa > Arthropoda > Insecta > Diptera > Polleniidae > Pollenia > Pollenia griseotomentosa. The sequence goes on along the minus strand of OZ007562.1, from coordinate 5,202,466 downwards.
AAATAGAACAAGAAAAAAATGTTTGTGTTATTTTTTGATAACTACACAGAAATCGGCAACGCTGTAACACAACTTTTTTACAGCAATAGATATGGGGAGTAGTGCACTATATATTAAAGTTTAAAATGTTTTAGAGAAATATAAAAATTATTTAAAAAGAAATTTTTTTTGAGAAACTACAAAAATCCTTTTTTCCTAATGACAAAATTAAAAAGCGGTCTTAATCGATTAATAACTTTAAGTTGTCCCTTTACAAATGTTCCTCTAGAATATGGCATCCTGCATAGTTTCCTGCGATAGGAACATGATTGTAAAGGTACGCATCGACTACACAATATCATCTGGCTACAATAACTTAGAGGAAAATTTTTATAACAATTTTTAAATTTATAATAAGTAAAATTACACAAAAAAACAGAATGAACGGTTTTTGAATAATTTTAATTTGGAAAGTGGCAACGCTGATTGCACGACAAAGCAACACCATAATAATGTAAACAAAAACAACTTGTTTTCTTTAACCATCTGACTAATAAAAACAATAATGACCTTCAAACTAGTAAGAAAAAGGATAAATGTTTTTGTTTATAGGAACTAAATATGTGAAAAAGCTATTAAATAATAAAAACACAAAAAAAATATTTACATTTTGTATATGTTGATCCAATGAAAGCGGAGAAGCATTAATTACAGATAAAATTTCAGATACGGACATGTTTATTTTTGTTACACAGAAATAATATACTTATATTTATTGTTGAGTTCGACAACAGGAGATTTGTTGTTCGTATATAATTTTTGCACAAACCGGAATAATTGATTTTTTCGATTTATTAAATAAAAATTTTGATATGTTTATTATAGTTTTCTTGTTGCTAACAAATAATCATTTTGATTCTTAATTTTTTTATAATTTTTCATTTTGTTATTGTTTTGATTAAATTTTATAAATTTTTTGATTAATTTATAAGTCTTTGTCGTTTAAAGAAGTACAGTTGCTATTGAAAGCTATAAACAATATGTTAAACAACCAAACCCATACATAATTGATTTAAATTGATTAAAGTTTTTTTTTTTATTTTTAAATGTTTAGTTTAATAAGTTTGTTTTTGTTAACAAAAGGATTTTTTGTTTTTGTTTTTTTTTTAATCAACTTCCTTTTTTTAATTTGATAAATATTTATGTATCATTTAAATTTTTTTGTCACCACCTCAATTTTCTTAGTGTTATTTAATTCAAAAAAACATCGTTGTTTGGTTTTTATACCCCGCGTTTAGTATAAACATCATTTAAAAAAACAATAAAAAAGCCACAAAATAAACAGCTTTTTCTTAAAGCTTTTTTGTTTTATTTTCAAGTTGTCATAATTTTTGTTGTTGTTGTTGTTGTTGTTGGGGAATTTTTTATTGTATTTTAAGTTAAATTAAATAATGAATAGGTTTTTTTTATCAATAATAAAATCATTACAGAGCGAAATATGTATGTAAAATATACTAAAAAAAATAAAAACAACTGAGTTTATGTCGTTGTCATAAGTTTCTTATAGATAATACTTTAAAGCAACGCACTAAATGTATGTATACACCCAGTCCTGATTTTACACGGCCTCTTTTTTTGCAATACTTTGATATAGCACGGTCGACTAGTATAATATTATCAGGGTATAAAATTCCTATATTGTAGAAGTGCATTAGAAAAATATCTAGACCGCCATCTTGGGTGTGTCGCCATGTAGGATTTAAAATGACGTCACATAGTTAACCACGCATTGTCATCCAAACTGAGAGTGTGTACATTCAGCTCAATCGGTAAAAGATGTCCGCCATATTGGATTTAGAGTGACGTCACTTATATTTGAGTGTGTCGCCGTGTTAGATTCACAATGAATCACATAGTTAACCAAGCATTGTCGTCCAAACTAAGCGTGTGTACAGAATTTCAGCTCAATCGGTGAAAGATATCTGCTTCAAAATTTAGTTTTAAGCTTTAGAAGTCCGCCATATTGGATTTAAAGTGACGTCACTTTATTTTTCGAGGTATTTTTAGCAAGCCCTTTCATTTGATACCCATATCGTAGTTGTGAAAAATAGCGAGACCACCATCTTGGGTGTGTTACCATGTTGTCATCCGAATTGACCGCGTATACAACATTTTAGCTCAATCGGTTAAAGATATCTGTCCTAAAATTGAGTTGCACGATTTCACCCGAACAAACATACATTGCTACATACAAACATTGCAAGTTAAATAAAAGCTTATGCTATGTTCGCACGAAAACGTTTTTTCGTAATTCGCTCTCTCATTCGTTATTCGCAGCCCAATTATGATCACAATTACATAATTCGTCATACAAAATTTTGAGAGCGAATTATCTTATTTGTACGTAATTCATTTTGAATTACCTTGCCAACTATAAGCAAATTATCGTCATCACTAATTTTTATCGAAGGCAAAACAAAACAAATAAGAAAAAAAACATAAAATTGAGGCGAATTCATGTATTATGAATTTGCCTTGCATAAAATTGTAAAAAAGTTGTCTTTTGTGAAATTTAAAACAACAAATAAAGAAACAAAATAGGAATTTATAAAAAACGAGACATTTCAAACTGTTGCTTGCTTTTGTATTATTTTCAAAGCAAAAAAAATTTCATAAATGTAAGAGAGAGTTGTTAAATTAAGAAGATGATGTGTGAACAACGTAATTCTTAATTCAAAAAACGAACAACGTAATTCAAGATGCCGTGCGAACATAGCATTAGACTTTTTTTATGTGATTCACATAGTCTAAGACTTTTACACAATTTTTTTAAGGCAGTGTTTTCTAAAAGGTCATTATGTATGTACCGTGTAATAACAGGATTGGGTGTACGCACTCAGTTAATTAAAATATGAATGTAAACAAAAGCAATTGCTCATTAATAATACGCTATCAATAGTAAAATGTATAGACAACAAATAAACAAGCATAAATCTGTGGTTTTCATGGGCAACCGCGTATGTCAACTTTTTTCGATTTTGAGTTATTGATGCCAAAGTACTTAATTTTAAATGCTCTTTACATGGTTCTAAAAATTTTTGAAAAAATATGGACCAGTTCCGATTTTTTTACCGAAACAACAACGTAACTTCTATATTTATTCAAAATGCGTTCAGCACTAACGAAGCATGTCGACAAGCATTTGCTTGTTGAAAAATTATTTCTGTTTTAAAAATACAAGAGGACATACGTTGTTATTTTTGAAAATATTTGAACTTTATTTTTTGATTATTTTTCAGTTAACAAGAACTTATAATTACTTGTGTGCTTTTTTCATATTTTGCTGTCTTTTTTGTTGTTGATACGATGTTTTTTTCTTATTCTAAGTGCCGTTACGTTGTTTTGGATTAAAAAATAATATGATTACAGTAGACGCTCACAAATTAGAGCTTTCAGTAATTCGAACGTCCAGAAATTAGAATCAGTGTTTGCAATACATTAAACGCTCTAAAATTCGAATTTATAGTTCTAATTTCAGAGCGTTTTTTTTTTTTTTTTGTTATTTGAACACAAGAAATCCGCAATTTATTTTTATTCTGTTTGAACATGTAAAACTAAAAAGGGAAATTACCAAATTTTAGATGTGTTTCCTTATTTGTTGGTTTTTTGTCGCATTTATATATATTTGTGGCTAGTTTATTTGTGAAATTCGAAACACGTGTACATATTTTGGAAGTCTCTATTAAAAAGTGAAAGTGTATCATTCGAAATGTCAAATAAACGTAAAAAAAAAACACTTTATCATTGGAAACGAAGGTCAAAATATTAGAAAAGCTTGACAAAGGGTTTGAATGGAATATTAATGTTACGACATCTTCAAGCAATAAATCTTTGCACAGCGCTAAATACCCAAATATGGTAAGTCGTCTGTATGAGTGGTTTAAAGAGAAAGCTAAAAAAATATTTAGAGAGGAATATCCCTATAAATATGAAAATGCATTCCGTGGAAGCAATGGATAGTTTTCCAAATATAAAAAACGACACGGTAATTTTAATTTAAAAAAAAAAATACATTTAATGTCAATCAAATAAAATTGATTAAAAAAAAATTTAAGTAATTTTTATTCGAAATAAAAACGTCCAGAAATTAGAATGATTCAGAAATTAGAATTGCCTCAAAAACAAAGCGGTTCTAATTTGCGAGCGTCTACTGTACTGCATTCTGGTTAGTCTTCATTGTAGTTTGTGACATTATAGTATTAATAATTTCGTATTAAGTGCGTGTTTTAGTTAAAATATCATTTCAGTGTATGGTACAATATATAATTTAATAATAAATCTTTGCTTTTTCGTAAAACCTTTTTATAAAAATTATATAAAAGTAATGGCTGATTCGAAAAATAGTGAAAATTCTCGGATAGAAAAAGAGATAATTTTTCATAATAATAGTATGTATAATTGTATTGAAATATGTGTACATATGTAGCAATGTTATATTTAAATTTATTTCCACAGTCCTAGATAAAGGTATACCACCAAAAATCCGAAGAGTTCAGAAGGATTTTGGAATAAGTGAAAGCTCTGTACAATTCCAAAATGAAAATGAGGATAGTAGTAGTAATAAAATTCAAGCGTCTGCATTACAAACTGTAAATAGTAAGAAAGCTTATTATATACAAATTAATGTTTTTATGTACATGAGTATACTCGTACATAGGTATATATTCATTGTTTTTTTTTTCATAATTTTAAAGGTAACGATACTTCAACCCTCGATAATGTGACCTGTGAGACTTTTGGAACATCGATAAAGAAAAACTGGACAGAAAGTAAATGTAAACGGAATGCGGGAAAGGAGTATACTTCAGTAAAAAATGGAAAAGTTATACCTGAGCGCCAGAGCAAGGAACTATCGTTTTGTAGATTGCAATGCGGAGAAAAAATTTGCAATGAAGACCGTTTGTTGCTATTTAAAGAATATTGGGACTTAGGTAACTATTCTTCTCGCGTTAGCTACATGTCTAGATGCATTGAGCACTCTTTAAAACAGTCAAAGAAAAATTTAAATTTTAACAAAGATCTACGTAAAAACGTATTTAAATATAATATTTTTTTCGGAGAAGCTAAAGTATATGTTTGTAGAAAATGCTTTCTTGATGTTTATGGAGAGACAGAATCTTTTTTGCGCAATATCCAAAAAAAAATTGTTCAAAAAATAAGTTTAGAGGATCAAAGAGGCAAATCCTCACATTACACAAACCAAATATCTCAATCTATGAAAAATTATATAGTTTCACATATTAAATCCTTTCCTGCTTATGAATCTCATTATTCAAGAGCTCACACTAACCATAAATATTTAGCGCAAAACTTAAACTTGTCAAAAATGTATGAACTGTATAGAGAAAATAACAAAAACTGTGCTTCTTTCGCCACATATAGACGCATATTTAAAACTCAAAAACTGAAGTTTAAAAACCCGAGTTTGGATACATGCTCCAAGTGTGACCAACTCTCAGTCTCAATAAAATACGCAAAATCGGATGAGAGTAAAAATCAGTTTATTCAAGAACGAGATAAACATCAAGAGGCAGCTGAAGTGGCATACTCCAACAAAAAATTTGACAAGTCAGATGCAACGAAAACAGTCTTGTGTATGGATTTGCAGAAATGCTTACCAACACCACACTTAAACTCTTCTATAGCTTTCTACAAAAGATCTTTATGGACATTTAACTTCACAATAAGGAACTGTTCAACAAATAAAACGTATTGTTTCGTTTGGGATGAAACAGTAAGTGGAAGAGGAGCTAACGAAATAGCATCGTGCCTATGGAAAATTTTCAATATGAATATTAATCTAAAAAAACACGTTGTAATTTACTCTGATACATGTTCGGGGCAAAATAAAAATAATATTGTAAGTGCGATGCTTGTTCTTCTCATTAACCAAAGTGGAGTTAATGTAGAAATAATTGAACAAAAATTTTTGGAACCAGGACACACACATTTAGAATGCGATAGTGATCACAGTGTTATTGAACGTAAAAAGAAGAATAATATGTTAGAAATATTTCATCCCTATGATTGGATTAAACTAATAAAGTCTTGTGGTAACAAATCCAATAAATTCACAGTCATAGAAATGAAAAACACAGATTTTTTTGATTTTGCATTGTCATTCAAAAGTATTTTTCAGAAAGCTACAAAAAGTGAAGAAGGCAAAAAAGTTATGTGGAGAAATATTCGAAATATTATATATAAAAAAGGTTTATTTAATCAAATCGAATATAGAAACGAATATATCAGCAGCACTTTTAAAATAAACATATTAAAAAATAAGAAAATATCAATAGATAATGTCAAAAACTTCGAACCTAATGTAATAAATAAATCTTCAGTTCCTATTTCTTCGGAAAAAAAGAAAGACTTAATTAGCTTATTACCATTAATTCCAGATATATTCCACAATTTTTATGCAAATCTTCGAGCTAACGAAAGAGTACCAAATTACATATATGATGTTACTGATTTATACGAGGAGTAACAATATAATCAAATATTGTTTATTCTTAAAACAAAATTTTAAATGAATTAACTTTTTAATTTTTATATTTTATATGGTGAAGTATTATCAATTTGTGCCCCTTAATTAATAATTTAAATAAAAAAAAAATAAATAAATAATTGCAGAACTTTTTTTTACTGTTTATTTTTGTAATGCACTTTTTAGATAATTAATATAAATTTAAATTGTTTTACGTGCCTGCAAATTAATATCAAACGGATCTTTCAACAAAAACTTCAAAATATCGGCGAACAATTTTTAGACAATAACAACCTAAATCTTCTTGGGTGATTGCCTTGCTAAAAAATTTGATCATTGAGAACCACCTGTGTTGACATAAGTTGTTTTATCTGCACACACTTTTAGTCTTCGTACCACTTTGTTTTTTTTTTTCTCCGCTAGGATCAAATATTAAAAGGATATTTGTCCAACATTTTTATGAAAAATTCGTAGGACCTATATTCACATGACTGTTAAAGAAAAAGTTTAAAAAGTTTAATACCTAGCCCATAATTTGATCTAGAACGGTTTTTTGGCTCTCCTGAAAAATTTGATTTTAAGACATACGTGGTTGCCCATGAAAACCACAGAAATAAGAAATACCTAAAACACTCATAGTAGACAACAACAACATCCGATTCTCTTAAGAAGGATTCACCCGTTTTTTACTAAAAGTTTTCTGCCGCACAGTTCACCCATTTTAAAAATTGTTTCCGGAAAATCTTCAAAGATGCATTACTACTAAATCTATTTGTTTTTCAAGGGGGTAGTTATGCAACGACTGATTTTATTTTACTTTATTTCCTTCGTGTGAAACTGTATACACGTACATATTTTAAATTGGTTCCAAAGATTGTTTGGTAATAATGGATAACAAAGGCTAAACATATTAATTTCACAAGCACAAAATGACTATGCAATGCAAACTTTGTAAGAAAAAAATTTAGCCTATTGACAGCTCAGCTTAAGTTTGTCCGACAAAATAAAAAATTAATCCCACATTTCATTTTTGCTTATGTTTTTTTACGTATCGCCAACTAAAGCAACAATAAAAGTACTATGTTGTTCATGGTCCAATTAGCAGGTCTTTTTGTAGCAATTGTTTTGACATCTCTATCATTTTTTACACAAACAAAATGCGGTTGTTTTCGACATCTTTATCATATTTTACACAAAATTGTGTTTTCTATTTTTGCTTTGGAAAACATTTCATTTTCATTATTTACTAATGTAATGTCAAAATAATTTATATGATTTATATCAAGGTATATTTACACAAGGTAGACTCATTTGGGAGTGTAGACATGTTGCTCTTTAAAAGGAACCATTTTGTCAAAATAGTCTTCATATAAAACAAAAACAATTTAACGCACACATGTACAAATTTTGGCTCATATACACGCAATTTGACGTTGTGGTTCCAACTAGGGGTAAACAGCTGACAAACATATGGGCCAACGAGTTTACCTTGTGTAAATATACCTTGATTTATATGATATATATGTTTTAACTTGTTTTCATATTTTCTTTTGTTTGACGTTATATGGGTTTTAAAATTGAGAACAAAATTTCTTATGACTATACCTTGTACTTATTCTACCATGGTTTAAACTTTTTTCAAGTATATTTAAAAATATTTCTTGTTTTTTTTTTTTTTGCATAGAAGACAATTGATTTACTGCTGGTTTTTAGAATGCGAGCGCAATAATGACTCGTTTAATAAATATTTAAAACAAAAACCAATTTTGAAATTTTGTTTTAAATGTTTGTTAAGCGAGTCACTTTTGTACTCGCGCTTTAAAACAGGCAGTAAGTTTTCAAACATTAATCTCATTAGAAAAAGTAATAATAGTAATTAAAGTCCGCTCTTTATGCATGACATCCGACTATTTTTTCGACATTCCCGATGATAATAGGTATACTCTACTTGCAAGTAATTGCTTGCATGTGTAAAGGCAGGGTCAAAAAAATTTTATCAGGACAAAAATTTGGGTGAATACACCTTTATCCAACCCTCTAGTAGTTGTTTTTATATCCTCACTATGATAAACGAACTGATCTTATGCGTTTGTGCTGATGTGTATAACACATAAATATAGACTTACCTATTAGTACGCTCAGAATCACTTTCTGTCCATGTAAACATTTTGCTCAAAGTACATGTACCTATTTTTTAGATAATTGAATGAAATATGGTATATGGGGATTTTCAGCTTAAAGTCTACTTTTTGTAACCCCAGAAAGTTATTAAAATTATTTCTCAAAAAAAATTGTATATGTATAACACTGGTTTACAGCCAAAAAATACCAAGAACGCCACATGCCTAGATAAGTTAATTGGGACCTCCTGAACACGAAAAACGCTGTCATTTTTTTTTTCTAAGTACCGTTTTTTAGATAACGGTACTTTTGTGTTTTTCGGTGTATGGTCCCACTTAAACCCTTGTGGAGCCCAACCGAAAAGTCCGATCGAGATAAATAGTATATTGTTGGAAAGGTGGCTGAGATATAGCACCTCAAATATAGTGTGTGAGCAATGAAGATGAAAATATTGTCGTTCCACAAAATCCTTAATAAAAACTAGCTTAAAATGTTGGTAATTAAATAAACTATTTGGTAAAAAATAAAAAACGAAATAAAAATGAAAAATTTTGAAAAAAACGTAAAAAATAGGCAAGTTTTGAACTTTGAGGTGCTATAACTCAGCCACTTCTTATCCGATATCGACTGAAAAGGCAAAGTAGACTTATCGCTAGAAATGCCCATATACGTTTTAATTGTCATAAGGACCAAGCCTACGATGATAATCGGTCCATAATTTCACATATCCCACATGCAAACTTATTCCAGGAATAGAGTCTGCGTGCCCATAAACCATCTTATTATGTTAGTATTTTATTGGTTTCGATCCAAATATTGATATCAAAATTGGCGACAATAACTTCTATAACAGCTACTATGTCATGTCAAAATATGCTGGTGAGACCAAAAATGACCGTAGTTCCCATATATCTCAGCTTGCAGTATACATTGTTTAATTTTTCGTATTTTGTAATTATATCGCCAATGTGTATGTGATTTTCGAAGGTGGCATAATATATAGGCAACATTTAAGACTTTTGATTTTAATTGCACAACGAAAAGAAGTGTTATATACTGTGAATGTGTTGGCAACATTGTACAATTATCGCATAATATAGGGCAAAATTTAAATAATATGGCGAATAACATATACAATAATATTGCACCTATAATGGATGGGGCGCGTAAACCTCATAACATAATTTTGTTTTGGCGGGCCCATGTTTGTCCATTGGTCTTCGCTCTCAATGGAGAAGGGTATCATATGGCCAAGCTTGACCGATTATACGTTCATACATGTACCTACACAAAGAATAAACATAATTATGGATGCTTAAATGATTGTATGTGCGTAATAAGCATAACATTAACAACAACAACAACAATGCAAACAATAAAATGTAAACAAGCTTTCAATTCTATTAAATGAAGCAGAAAAGAACTTTACAATAAAAAGAAAACTAAAGAAAAATATTTCCTATGTATGTATGTATGTATACAAAAGATTTTTACAAATTTTAAAAGAAAATTTATAATATAGGTATGTATTAATTAGTACTTCCTACTAAGATTATACATACTTATATGCGAAAGCTTGTATATTTTTAAGTTTGTAAGTTTGTGGCGCAGTCACGCGAAAACCGCTTACTGTGCACTACGCAGGTCCATTATCTTTGCACATAGGAATGTATTTTTGTGACGTTACTTTAGCACATTATACACAAGTTTGTTTACTTGTGTTTCTATTTATTAGCTGTTATGATAAACTAAACGCGCTATGTTGGTTTCTTTGTATCATGCATGATCATATGGCCCAGATTAAAAATAGGGTACTTTTTAAAAGGTAAAAACGGGAAAAAATTGGTACTTTTTATCTTTTAGATGAATATGGTATACAGAATACAAATGGTTTAAGTTAAAATACTTTTCACTTTTTAAGGGAAATCCTTCTAATATTATAAATGTGAAAGTTTGCATTTTGTATGTTTGAGGCGCAATCACGCGAAACCCGTTGAATGGATTTAGATGAAACCGGGTACGCGAATAGCCATAGTCTAATTGCGCCACAGACTTTTAAAGGGTACTTTTTAAGAGGTAAAAACGGAAACATTTGGTACTTTGTCAGTTTTCATATAGTCCAGTGGCCGAAAAATATTTAGGCAAGTCTTGCCTTATACATTTAGTATATACTATGTCGCTTGCTCAAATGTATCGAGAGCTCAAAACTTATATGTATTGGCGGAATATAACGTTGTTTATAGACATATTTCAACATAAAATAAATAAATAAATTTTTTATTGGATAACCCAATTTCTTTACCCGCAAGTCTAGACGAACAATAAGTTTGGCAAATATTGCCGTGGCAAATGTCAAATTCTATTAACATTACTAATTATTAATTTTTACTCATGCAACGGTGCCGAAATTGCATAGTAGCACTTATTTGACGTGAGCAACTTATTTTGTTTTCACCTCTAATTTTTAACTTTTCCGAAACAATTTTTTAAATAACGAACGATCTATTTTACAATATTTTAAGAGGCATGCACTTGCGATTCTTTTAAAAAAACTTGTAATAAATTTGAGGCGTAGGCAGGGCTGCCAGATTAATTTGTGAAAAAATCGTCAATTTCCGGAGAAAAAATAAAAAAATCGTCTTTCTAGTTTTTAAAAATCGGACAATTTCATTCGATGATGGTTTGACGAAAGATAAAAAAGTGTAACATTGTTGTTTTTGTGCATTTTACACCTGTACCTAAACAAAAGCGGCTCGCGTTTTATAGTTGTTAAAAATTGTTATGCCCATACAAATTGTTTGAAGTTGGCCGCTATTGTTAATAAAAATTGGCAATTTATCTCCATTTTTATGCATGAATAAAAAGTGAACAGTTTTTTTCTTTGATATTTTGCTTTTCTCTATAGATTTTTTTTGTGCTGCTCCATATTTAAACATATAAAAACATTTCAAGTTTTCTTTTTTTTTTTTTGAAGACTAAATAAAACCGTCACTTTTTAGAAAAAAATCAGCAAATCGGCACAGCTAATTTCGGAACAAAAAATGTCGATAAATCGTCAAATCTGGCAGCCCTGTACGTAAGTTTTTTGAAAAATACACGAAATGTTTAGTTTTAATAATTTTGAAGTCGAATTAATAACTTATCCAAGGCGAACTCATTCCAGGTAATCTCGGTACCACAACAAGTACAACTCGTACAAAAACCACAAGCAATTTGTTTTTGTAAAATCATTGTACAATGCCAAAAACAGAAATAAAACAAAACAGAAACAGAAACAAAGATAATAAAAGAGGATAAACAAAATTTTGACATCCAACAGTGATTTTAGCTAATATCAGCAGGGCTTTTAAGACCACCTGTAATAAATTCGCCTTGAACTTATCTAAATTTCTTCTCTCGGACAAGTAGTCCAGTGTAGGTATGTAAAATGTTATTATTTATTATTATAACTAGGGCAACCAAAAAAAAGCACTAAAAAAACAGTTTTAAGCTTTTAAAAAAAGCGTTTAAAAACATGAAAATAAGCTGTTAAAATTAAAAAAAAAGCAATTTAAACTTGTTTATTTTTCACTTCATTCGTTTAACACGTTTTTATAGTAAATTATTAGTTGATGCAATTAATTTTCGAAAAGAAAACTATGTCTGTTTGGAGTCAGCAAGTTCTTGTACATAGAAAAAGTTCTTCCAACGTCTACAGATGTTAAGGGAGCATATTTAAAATTGATTATTTGCTCTGAAGTATATTTTATACTATTGGACTCATAATTCCGTTTGCCTCCCAAAATATTCCCAATATCTTTTAATACCGAAAATCCTTGATTTTTTAATGAAACCGATGTTAATTTTGTATTCCCTTCGTCTTCTATATCCCCTGGAACACGAGATATTTTTCTTACGGTCCACAACTACGTTCACTTAGAAAACCAATGAAAGATTTTTTGCTTCCAATTTTGTTTTGAAGCCAGTTTTTTGCCTCTCCCAAACATTTTTGAGTTTTGTGCTGTGTCAGTTTATGATTTAGTGTGCGATATGTGTGTTCCCATTTTTAAGAGCTTAAATTATTTTGACAATTTTTGTCTCTCACTTTATGGCCACTGTAAGTTGTGTGAATTTACATACATATTAAATAGTAACTACGAGCACATTGTAGGTACTTTAAATTTTAAGCCAGCTGTTTTATTTTCTTGAAAGAGAATGGGAGCAAAAAAGAATTTGTTTTTTTATACGCCTGACTACTCCTATCACGTGAACGTGCTTGTTCAAAATAAATAAATGGCATTCTTTTGTGTTAGAAACGAATTTGAAATCGCAAAAAAACGAGCGAACCAAACAAAACAAAACAGCAAATGTAAACATGTTAAACAAAAAAAGCTTAATTCTTTACGTAAACTAGTGTTTGGCTCTCTTAATAAGGAAATTTTGTTAATTTTCTTAGTTAATATAATTAAATTTTTGTAGTGTTGTTTGTAATTAAATAAGTGACTTGCGGAATTCAATATTATTTTATTGGCCATTTACGTAGATTTCAACAATTTTTCTAGGGTTTAAGGGTGCAAATTTTGTAAAATAAAGAAAATTTCTAAAGCAAAAATTTTTCAACATTTACAGATAAATAAAATAGAAAAATTTTTAAAAATTGTACTTTCGAATCAAATTGCAAGTCTAATGACTAAATTTTCTAATCTTTCTTTTGATTTTATCATAATCAGATAATAAACTGGCGTTGTTTTTGTTTTCGATATAAAAGTTTAATAGACTGGGGGCAAATTATGGCAGTCGTGATCGAATACTTTTTCGATTCGACAGCAATTTTATTTCTAATTCTTTCTGTCTATACTGAACGGATCGAAATTATTTTTTTAGTGTTGTAAAGCATTTATTTGAGTTTTTACAACACTGAAAAAATAATAATGATTCGTTCAGTATTGACTGAAATAAAATTGCTTTCAAATCGAAAAAGTATTCGATCACGACTAGCATAATTTGGCCCCTGATTGGCAATATTTGTTACCCAAATTTGTATTATGTTTAAATTTATTGTATAAAATCTAAATTTCTAAAAATAATTACCATGGGCCGTCACAATTATGACATTTACAAATTATAAATATCAAAATATGAGGAAGAGAAGAACCCAAAAATAAATATCTTGCGAAAATTCTTTTATATTTGGCATAACTATGCCTTTAGTAGCTATGAATGCGTGTGCCAACTATTTTTTTTTCTTTTTTTTTTTTTTGTATGACGTTTATTTGTTGATTTTTGGGGTGCTAAAGTGCTGCCGTTTTCGAAAAATTGTTTTTTTTTTTAATTTTTGTTTCGTATAGGAAACAAATAAAACAATAAATTTCAGAAAAGTGATTCTTACTGGAAATTGTTTGATATTTTCAAAAAAAAAAAAATATCTGCAAAATAGGAAATGAGCACTTTAGCTTGATGTGCTTGTCACCTGAAAACAACACGTAAAATTTTTCTTACTTCAAGCCATTTTTTTTAAAGTTTTTTTACCAAAATCAATCAAGGGTGTCCTCATTATACTGTGAAAGTTTGAAAATAAGATCACAATAAGTTTAAAGTTATGCACATTGTATTACACGCGTAACGCACTTTAAAACCGGAAGTAATCAATTTGAATTCCAATATTCCGAATTTAAACCCAATTTTTTTTTTTATTTACTCTATGTCCGAAATTAGCCTAGAGTATACTCATAATACTGAAAACGATTTGAAGTGGAATATACATACATTAGTTCAAAGGATACCTAAGTTCCTGTCAATGGTTGTCGCACTGCGAAACCGGAAGGAACCATTTAAAAAAAAAAAATTCTAACTTAGACGCAATACTTTTCCTTTTTTTTAGATAGTAGCCTACGTTGTCCTAACTGTTATGTAAAAGTTTAAAAATAAGATATCCATAAGTTTTAAAATTTATGTATAATTACCTTTGGAATAGTGAGGTATGGGGTTTCGTAGTAACAGGTTTTGAATGAGCTAAGCCCCCTAGTTTTATTAGTTAAGAAAAAATATGTCAAAAAATAGGTGGTAAGATGGGGGCATGGGGACGCTCATGGAACTCAAAGTGGGGGCAAAATCCAAAAATCGACAAAATGAAATCCATGACTGCCACAGAGTCACTCTTAAAAGGATTAAATATAGGATCGACCCCCTTTAATTTTTTCTTCCCGATATTTTTCCCAAAAATACTTTTCCCCTATCTTCATTCTTTAAGGGGACGATGAGTCACAAGTTACCATACTAAAAAGGTTCAAGGAAATTGAGGTGTTAAATAGGGGTTAAATTAATGGCATTCAAAAATTGGCCAAAATATGGTTTAAAGGTTATTATTGCCTTGCTTACAAAAAATTTTCTATAAAAAAAATTGGTTTGCTAAAATTAATACATAATTGATTTATAAACGGAAACGGAAATATAAATATCAGGCATGTTCTGAAAATCACAAAATTTCAAATCACATGTGATTTTAAAATCACAATTGTGATTTAAGGGTGTTTTGGAAACCTCGAAAGTTTTAACTTGGTTTAAAATGGTGGAAAAATATAAGCAAGCAATTTTTGATCGGCGACCACCACACACACAATTCACAATTTTGAAAAAACTTTTTTTTTCCAGAACACTTTTCTTGTGATTTCAAATCACTTTCACAAAAACTGATTTTCAGAACATGCCTGATAAATAAACGTATTGTATTTAGTAAAATTCATTGCCTATAAGATAAAAGATTAAAGATTTGGGACGTTTTCTTTTCATATGTTAGTTTGATGTGGGGTCATTTAATCTATGTATCTTTAATTAATATAGAAATTCCGTACTGTATTTTAGTTTCAAAAATATTGTCACCGTAAGTATGGAAAAATATGAAAATGTTGTCCTCCCTGACTTAGTGCTCCGATATTTCCTTGTTTTTGCTTATTTTCGATAAAAATTTCATATATGTATAATTATTGTTTTTGGTTCCTGGTCATTGGCATTATTTTTGTTTGAAACATTTTTTTTATTTAAAAGTTATTTATAAAATTTTTGTACAAACTTATTTCTATCCAAGTTTTTTATCACATATTTATGCGTAACATTAAATCCTAAAAGCATCGTTACTCATACGTAAACGTTCCTTCAATGGTTTGTAGTTACTAAAAACCGGACTTTTCTATTTTCATAAGTACTAGTATACTTAGAAATTTATATAGTTACTTGATGTACTTAGAATTTTATATATTTCTTTTGTAGTATTTTCTACTGTTTTTTTTTTTCAAAAAAATTAAAATATTTTTTAGAAAAACAACAACAAACCCATAACTATTTCTGGGGGTGTGTACTATATGCTTTATAGCTATTACATACGTATCTACAGATGAAAGCTTTTTTCTTATTTTTTTTAATAGTTTAGTCTCGTTTCTATTAGACACTATGGTCAAGGTTTTTTCAAAACGACATGCGGTTTTCTTTCTATTTTTACCTACATATATGAAAATTTTTTTTGTTTGTGTTAGTAAAGGTATTATAACATAGTTTTTGACGAAAACTAAGAAACGTGTTGCTAATTAAAATTTTTTTCAATAATCTTATTAAAAATTACCACATCGAGTGGGAAAAAGCTTTTTTAATATAACGCAAAGTCTACTAACGTTTATACTAGCTGAGAGGACGCTACAAGTCATAGAAAACGGCTAGAACAGAAAGAGAGAGAACAAAACCTTACTAAGCTGCCAAAAAAACCTAACTCTATGGTTATGTTATTTAGAATGTGTAAACCAGAGAATGTTAAATCAATTTTGATTCCATACGACAATCGATTTTTCGCAATCGAATTTACATCTGGTATTTTTATTTAAATCGATTATCAGGCTTTAAAATCGACTTTTTTTCTTATAATCAAAATTTTAGCAATTTTAAATTATTTTCAGCAGACCAGTGTGCAATCGAAATTCGAATCCACTAGAAGAGTAGAAAAATACAAAGCAATTTTTCCCAACACATACGAAACTGTAAGTCGCAATTTACAATGAAGGATGTTTTTTTTTAATCCTTGTAACTTATTACCTATTGGTGTTAGCAAAATTTGTCCCAAATAGCTTCGTTAGCTATTTGATCAATCTTTCGAAAAAAAATTTTTGTTTTTTTAAAAAATTTTTAAATATTTTTTTTTTAAATTTAAAACTTTTTTTTTTTATTTGTGTCCGTTGCAATGGCTTTTCCGAAGACCCGAGATATGATGGAGACTTGGTAATTATATATTTATGTCAGATATAATCCGGAATTGTTTGCTATTGAAATTCAGCCTGGTCGCTATACAAATGGCTGCAATATGAGTAAAAATCCACGGCTGCCTCTAATTTTACCCAAAAATCCCATGTAGTTGCTCTTTAATTTAATTTTAAGGTCTGGAGAACGGCAGGTGCCAAAGTTTCCAAATTAGGTACAAGCTACTTGGTTATCAAAACACAACATCCGACAAAATATGGGCGGGATTGGACAAGTGGGCGTTGCACACAATAGAATTATTTATATAATTTTTGAAGATCTTTAAATGAAATTTAAATTAATTTTTTAATTTAATAATGACATTTTAAGGCTCGATTTTACAAAATAATATTTAAAAAATCGATTTTTAAATCTACTATTTGCTATTCCCAAAGGAGTTTGCTAAAACCCGTAAAAATGTAATCCCACAGTTTCGGTTTTAAAATGATTAAAATCGGTCGGTTTCGGTTTGTAAATATCCAAGTAATACTACATACATATATATGTATATATGTATTTTTTTGTATGTAATACAATTTTTTTATTTGTTTCAATTCAGGTAATTTTATTAAAAAAGAAACATTTGTTCTTCTTAGTACTTATTTTAAAATTAAAGAATTTTGAAATACCTTGCCATTGTTCCAGGCTGTTATGTATAAAGTTTTTTAATGAAGTATGAGTATTATGTATGTATGATTTGCAATTTCTTTTAGCATAAATATTTATTTAAAGTAAAACCTAAAACCGAGGTTTTTGGTCGGTTTTCGGTATCGGTTTTTAGGCTTTAAAACCGCGGTTTCGATTTCGGTTAAAACTGAACAGCAATCCCTAATCCCTAAGCGTTAATTTTGTTTTTGTTACTTTCCGCGTAAGAATTTTGAAAGGGAATTTTTTTATTTTGTTTTGAAAGAGTTTCCATTCTAGTCGTTTTCTATGCTACAAGTGGACTTTGAAGTCCACTTAATTTTTGTTATAAATGTATTAAGTATGTATGTACGTAGATAGCATATTTGTGGTTGTACTTGTTTATGATTTTGTTTGGTTAAAAGAGCCAAGATTTTAATTGCACGTGTACATATTAGTATGCATACAACTTAGTATCTATTTATGTATGTATATCTGAGAATCAATTTGTATATTTATGTATGTATTTTTAATTTTACTTCACAGAAAATACTCACTGGTTTTGTTGTCGTTTGACTATTTTTAGCAATTGTGGTAAATGTTGTCATTGTTATTGTTTTAATACAGTTGTTTATATTCAATATCTCTTCTCAATAATGTAATCACGTGCTAGAAAACTTTTAACACACACATGCACATATTTAATACTTTTTTTTGGTGATTTTGTACACTTGAATGCCTCTTATTTTATTTTCTCTATTTAAATTTTTGTTTAGTTTAAATTTAATTACATTCCTACTTTGTTTATTTTTTTTAACTTGAACAAATCGGCATTAAAGTTTAAAGGCTCAGTTAGTCTTTACTCTCTGTTTCTGTTCTGTTCCGTGCCGTTCTGTTACGAAATTATAATAGTTACTTTTTCTGTAGCACCTTATCAGCCATTTATGACAAATTTATTAGTTCTGCACCGTCCATTGTTTTATTTCAATAACTTTAATGCACATATATTTGAAGAAATTAAATTTTATGAATTCTTTAAATCAAAAAATAGTTTATTTCAATACAAATATGTATTTTTTATTATTTATTTTGCTGTCACTTACAATTACTTAACAAGTTTTTGATTTTAACAAACTGAACCGCAACAGAACAGAAAAACTAATCAATTTCACAGTTTTTTGATAACAAAAACAAATCAGCTGATTCGTAACAGAACAGAAAGTAAAGACTAACTGGGCCTTAATAAGCTTTGTTCACAATCAGAGCAACAATTTCGATTTTTCTTCTATCTTTTTTCTTCCCAAAGTATTTCATATATTTTCCTTTCATTTTAAAAACAAAAATGTAACTAATGTTTTTTTTTTTTAAAAAATTTGAGTCAACTAGAACTTCAGCAACAATTTGTATGAAATTGTTTCTGACGTTTAAATAATTTTATTTAGTTTTGAATGAAAATTTTAACAAAATGTTGTAAAAAATAATAATAAATGCATAATATTGTTGTGGGCAAAATTTGCAAACAGTTTCTTAACGCAAAATGTGTGTGGTTGCGAAAAAAATGTTTGCTCTATTATGAACACTAAGTGAAAATGTTTCTAGATTGTGAACAAAGCTTTATTTTTAAATAAATGTTAAAAGGTAGTTAGCTGCGTGTGTTCACTAGGTATGATTTGTAAACACGTTTTATTATATTTTCTATTATTTAGCAATTTTACACGTGACCTTAACTTTTGTTTTACTGAATTTGACATGACATCATCCAAAATTCAAAATGTTTTTAAAAAAATCTTTTTTTTTTTTTTGCTTGTTTTGTTTGTTTATGCTGTGTTTTAGTAACAACTAAATTAAAAATCCAATTCTTTAAAGTTTTCTGTAACATTTTATACCTACTTATATGTACACACATACACATGTGCATATCTCATAAAAGTATTAGTACTAAATCAATTTAAGTAAATTGATTTAAATTGAATAATATGATTCTGTATCCTATTTAAAGCGACAAAACACTAAGTAGGTACAGACCTACATTTAAAAAATAAAACTTATGTTGCTTTCAAAATAAATACAAATACAGAGTTTCAAAATAGGAGCTGTTATTTTCCAATAGTCAAGATTTATGATTAATATAAAATTTTAATTCTCTGAATTTAAAAAATGTATATTGAACTTACAATACATAGTTTGTATATAAAAACCCGTAACTTATTTTTCTTCAACTTCCTCTATGTCCTTACTGCACTCCATTGGTTTTTCTTGTGATTTTTCCTCGGAATCTTGCTTTGCTTCAAGTTTTACTTCCTCCAAAACTTTACTGCACTCCATTGGTTTTTCTTGTGATTTTTCCTCTGAACCCTGCTTTGTTTCAAGTTTTACTTCCTCCGAAATCTCCTCCGATTTTTGTACACTTGTCTCTGGTTTTTTTTCGTTTTCCTTTTGGCTTTTTCTTTCAAAAAGAACTATCATTTCGGTGTGAGTGGTATGAGGAAACATATCAACTGCTACGGCCGATACTGGATAAAAAGGTTCTCCTTTATACTGTTTTGATTCGGGGCGGCCTAATTCGATCCAATTGCGTTGGGCCCTTTGAGGATTACATGATATGTACACTAAACGTTTTATGGCCGAGGCGGCTCGTATTGCAAGAATGGAGCGATTGTCTGAATCGAGAAAAATAAAAGCAAATTACTGGTTAAATTTTACTAAAACAAAACTTTTTAATATTAAGGCATAAAGGAATGTTCAGACCTAACAAATATTTGACGAAAAAAATCAAAAAAAAAGCGTGACCAATAAACTGATCAAACTTTAGCTTTATTTTTAACAATTTAAATTGATTTACTAAACTTTGGGGGGTGTGATGGAAATCGCAAACGCAAAACGCAAGAATTTGGAGGCTGTTTTTAATACACTTTTAATCTAATTTTTATAAATTTTGTTATAAAAGGTTTGATAGGTGTAAACATAGCTTAAGGTTATTAACAGGGAAAGTTTAAATATGCTCAAAAATATTTGAAAGATGCATGCAAATATACCGAAAAAGAAACTTAAAAATATGCATGTGAAAAAACAATAGCTTATAATTTTCAATTAGTTTTATTTAAACAAATGTTTATGACAAAGTATGATCATGTGTTTTTCAAGTTTTCAAATTGTTATAATCTTCGGTTGTCACACAAAACCATAGAATATATTGAAAATAAACGTTCAACTTCAGCCCAAGGTATATTTACACAAGGTAAACTCGTTGGCCCATATGTTTGTCAGCTGTTTACCCCTACTTGGAACCCCAACGTCAAATTGCGTGTATATGAGCCAAAATTTGTACATGTGTGCGTTAAATTGTTTTTGTTTTATATGAAGACAATTTTAACAACTTGGTTCCTTTTATAGAGCAGCATGTCTACACTCCCAAATGAGTCTACCTTGTGTAAATATACCTTGCTTCAGCCGATGTTAGGGGCGCATACTTAAATAACTAATAGACTAAAATGTACAACAGTAAGGGAACAATAAAAAGTTCAAGGCGAATTCACACAAGGTGGTCTTATTTTGAAAACGTTTTACAACACTGGAAAATATTTTAACGTTGTGTAAAAAATTCAAGCAAATATTTCATTTTGTTTTCAGTTTTAAATTGTGTGTTTTGAAATGTAATAACTTAAAAAAGTTTTACATTTCATAATTTTAAGCGAAAATTATAGAATTTAGTAAAGATTCCCCAGAACCACTAGAACGGTATACCATTTTGACACAAGGTTAGTTATCAGCTGTTGCTTACGTAGCAAGATAAGTTCACCTGGTGTAAATTCGCCTTGAAAAAGTTAAAATAAAAACTTTTTATTGTTTTTTTTTTTTTAACCAATTTTCTACTAAAAATAAAACGTTAATATGAAATATGCTAGGAACACAATTAAGTCATACCTCGTATGAACGTAGGACGAAATGCCGTAAATTTTTAGAAACACGCTTCACTTATCCACAATACCGTCGTAAACGTACATATTTTGTTCCTTTTGATAATAATATTCAAAAATTCCAAATTTATTCAAATTTTATTTTGTTATCAAATACTCAATTTGACAACACAAAAATAATTTCATTTTATATTTTTAAATTATTTTTCTATGACAATACCAAGGCGAATTCATACAAGGTGGTCTTATTTTGAAAACGTTTTACAATACTGTAAAATATTTTAACGTTGTGTCAAAAATTCAAGCAAATATTTAAATTTTAAACTGTGTGTTTTGAAATGTAATAACTCAAAATAGTTTTAAATTTCATAATTTTAAGCGAAAATTATAGAATTTAGTAAAGATTCCCTACGTAAGCAACAGCTGATAACTAACCTTGTTTCAAAATGGTATACCGTTCCAGTGGTTCTGGGGAATCTTTACTAAATTCTATCATTTTCGCTTAAAATTATGAAATTTAAAACTTTTTTAAGTTATTACATTTCAAAACACACAATTTAAAATTGGAAACAAAATGAAACATTTGCTTGAATTTTTGACACAACGTTAAAATATTTTACAGTGTTGTAAAACGTTTTCAAAATAAGACCACCTTGTATGAATTCGCCTTGGTAACAGGCTATTAAATAAAATTAGATCTATGTTTGTCGACGTAGATACGCTTTGGCGTCTACGCCAGCTATTGTGTGCCTTTGTATAAAATGTTATACGTTTAAATTTGACAACGTATCTATTTCGAACGCTACAACGTTCATACGGGGCAATTGTGTTCATACGGATATGTTCAAATAAATACATAAATGGCACATAAATGATATTGTGCCATCGATTTTTCGATAGCTTTTGTCATGAGAAAAAAAGTTCCACTACGACATTTAAAAAAAATCATTTTTGAGGCGCCCAAATTTAAATTTTTTTGACTTTTTCTCTACTTTTATTTTTAAGGTTCTTTTTGAAGGTGTTAAAAAAATCGCCGATTTCAAATTTTTTAACTATGTATATCCTATCCAAGGTTAAATTGTACGCTTTAAACGATGGCGATATCATTTTTTCGAAAATAATGTTTTTTAGGGTTTTTAGACGAGTTTTTGTGGAAAAAAACTTTTTTTTTCGAAATTCTCTTTTTTTTTGTTATTTTTAAGGCTCCAAACCAATTTTTATGTATTTTCTCCCGTATCAAATAGCTCATTTCTAAAGATATTCGCACGGTAAAAGCGTGGTGGTATAAGTTTTTCCAAACATTTCGAACGAGTTTGCTTTGGGATCACACCTAATATTGGTTCTCTTGGAGATAGTGTGTCAACATATTTATCGGTTTAGCTTTAAACATGAGTTGGCTTAAGCAATGTGCGAATACATGTAAATCATTTGTGTCAAACTATAATACACGTGAGAAAACTTTTTGTTAAGCTTTATGAAACTGTCATTAAGCAAAGTGCGAAGCTGATCGCGTACGGAATTTTATGTTTTTTGATTGTTAATTTTTAAATGCATTTGACAGGCTTTTCGTTAATTTTTGACGGGAGCTTAGTTTAGCATGTTAAGTTGGGCGTTAAGGCCCAACTATAATATGCTAAACTAAGCTGGCTTAAGCTCAAAAATTTACAAAAAAACTAAAAAAAGCATTAAAAAAAACAAAAATAAAATCAAAAAATATTTTATTCCGTACGGAAACTGCGTTCTGTTTCGCACCTTTCTCAAGCAAATGCCAGTTTCAAAAAATTAACCAAAAAGTTTTCTTAAGTTCAATATGGTTCGACACATACATTTGAATCACTAGTATTCGCACAATTGCTTAAGCCAACTTAGGCATATTATAGTTGGGTCTTTAGCATTTCGATTCAAAACTTTGTTAAGTTTTTCAATTTATATTTGATTTACATATGTTTTAAACAACTCTATGACGGATAAACTTTTATGTAAAGCACACAAAACAGAATGAAACAATCAACTCTTATAATTCCTGGGTTATCTCCCACCATACGAACATTAAAGTCTTTTTCAGTTTATTTTTGCGTTTTTAAATAAATCACTACCAGAAATAAAACATCCGAAATAGTTCAGTAGCCGTTTATTTTAGAAAAATTTAAACCGATGTTATTTCTTTTAGTACTTGTTTAAAGTTTCGATATAAGAAAATTGCATATGAAAGAAAATGCCGATATATTTTTATTTTGTAATTGCAATAGATTGGCTCAAATGCAATTCTTTTGTTAATATCTAACCTGCGTAATATGTAAACTAATGCAAAGCATATTTTTTTTTTTGGGAAAACTTTAAGATGCACATTTTTCATGCAAAAATCATTAAAAACTTGCCCTGGTTATTAAAAACGTAAAATTTTTTTCATTTGCTAACTATACTGAGCTATAAAGTATAAAATCTACAAAGACAAAAAAAAATTGTTCGGCATTTAGTTCAACAGGCAATAACTTTCGACAGCAGCCGAGCTGTTACAACGTCAACATTTGTGATCACTTTTATGTTTTATTTAACTTTCTCGAAAATTAGTGAATTTTTACAAAAAGAACTTTAAATTTTCTAAGAAAATAATAAAAACTTACGCAATCCCGCTCTTGGAGGATCCACAACAGCCACCAGATCTAAAGGCTCTCCTGGAGCTGTACCATAAACTACTTCTTTGACCATTGACTGTATATAATCATCAGCATTACCAGCATAAAATTTACAGTTTGTAATAGTATTCTTTTCAGCATTATACTCAGCATCCTTAATGGCATCGGGTATGATGTCTACACCCAAAACCTGTTTGCAATGTTTAGCAAATGCCAACGCTATTGTTCCCGTACCACAACAGATATCCAAAACTGTAGTGTGAGGCTTAGGATCAGCCAATTCAATAGCATTTTTATACAAAACATTAGCACTGGCTGTGTTAATTTGAAAGAAAGCCAAAGGACTAATTCTAAATTCCAAATCGTGTATGGTATCCCTAATATGAGTGGTACCCGATAAATGCTCTACCGGTGAAACCATTTGTCCTACTTCCCGATGTTTAACATCTTGATAATACAAAGAGGTACATTTCAATTCTTGTCCATCGTCTGCTTTGTAAGTTAAGTTCTCATAGTAGTCGATTAAATCTTTTTTAACTTCTTTTAGTTCCTCTTCACTCAGATTTGAAGTGTATATGCCAGGCACCAGCATAAGTTCATTAGTAAGCTTGGAAGTACGCACCATTATTTGACGGAAATGACCTGAATTACCTTCTGGATTAAAAGGTTTAAACTTGGATTGTCTGACAAATTCTTGGAAAGTTTTGGCGGCCCATTTAGCTGCTTGGGGAATATGGGGCAATGTAGCTACATCTGCCACTTCTACTGAGCCGTCAGCGTAACTGCCCAGCCTAAAACCAACAACAATTTCGCCTTTACTATTTTTACCGACAGTAAATTCATTTTTATTGCGATAACCATTAATTTCTGGGGAGGCTAAGGCGCCCTCATATTTGAAATTTTGTAAGTAGGATTTAGCATCTCTATTGCATTTTTTCAATTCCTGTGTAAACTTCTTAATAAGCTCCTCCATTTGGTAGTATTTTTGTTTTAATTGTTCTTCATAGGTTAAATGTGCTAAGGGACAAGTAGCATCAGCTGAGGTACGTTGTTTTTTGTTGTTATGAACTCTTCCATCCTCTGTTTGGTTGTCTTCTTTTCTTTTTCTTTGCAACGGATCCGCGGAAGCCTTGGCTACCTTAAAATTAAATATCATTTAACATATATAAAAGAGGAAGTTTAGAGTTTTTAGTAGCACTCACCATGGCCTGCAAAACTTTTCCCTTCCATTTATAACCATTTAAAAGTTCTATAGCTCTTTCTTGATCCTCTTGGCTACGAAAACAAACATATGCGAATTCTTTGCATAAAGGGGACTTTACTTTAGCCATATCCAGTTTTAGTTTATTTTTCAATAATTTTTTAAATTCCTTAAATTTTAACCAAAAAATAATTTTTTTTTTAATAGTAGGTATATATGTATTCAACAAGCACTTACTCCTATTCCAAAATAGCCCAAATTTCGCACTTCAATCTTATATATTTCCGAGGTGAATTCATTGCGCTGCAAATAACCAAATTCCTTACTAGTTTCCTCAGTTTCTTTTGATTCATCAGTCACAATTTTGGTTTCGTCGGTTTCTTTGACATCTTCTGTAGCTATTTCAATACTTGTAGTTTCTTTTAATTCCTCCGCTTTATTTTCTATGTCCGTACATTCATTTTCAATTAATGTTACTTCCTTTGTTACGACTTCCATCATTTTGCTTAAAAATTTATAATAAAATGCGGCAAATACCGAGTAAAAAATTCTCTGTATAATGACCAACACGTGTCCAATTATTCATTGTTTAGAAAGAAAAACAAAAAAAGAATAAGAAAAAATAAAGTGCTGCTAACAACTACTAGCTAAAAAAAAGCGCTTGAATTAGTATAATAGGTTAAATCTCTAGGTCAATAAAAAGTGTTATACCATGTTCTCACGGACAGCAATATTCGTGTTTCGCGACCCAAACATGATTGAATCCATGGTGAAATAAACAGGTGGCAGCACTACGCCAGATAACGACTTTTTGCTCTTGCATTGTTTGTCCAAGGCGAATTAACTACAGGTGGTGTCGAAACGGCATCTGATTTTGACAGTTCGAGCTTTTTTTTTTTGATTTGTTAGTGTTTTGCTAATAATGGTTGACATTTCGAGCTAATGGCACTAACCAAGGTATATTTACACAAGGTAAACTCGTTGGCTCATATGTTTGTCAGCTGTTTACCCCTAGTTGGAGCCAAAACGTCAAATTGCGTGTATATGAGCCAAAATTTGTACATGTGTGCGTTAAATTGTTTTTGTTTTATATGAAGACAATTTTGACAAATTGGCTCCTTTTATAGAGCAGCATGTCTACACTCCCAAATGAGTCTACCTTGTGTAAATATACCTTGGCACTAACAATGCAATGCAAAAAACCCTGTTGTTTCTGTTGTTTTTGGATTGTTGTAGTTCCGACACCACCTGTAGTTGAATTCGCCTTGTGTTTGTCTAGGTTTTTGTCAAAGTTTTGTTTATATTTACAAAAAGTCCATGTTTTGTGCTGTGATTTTTGTATTTTATTAAAGTTTCTGATAATATTAAATTAAAATAAATAAGATATTGACCATAATTAAATTAAAATTGGCTAAAAATTTATTTATTTCATCACGTGCAGCGGCACGCTTTGATTTTTGTTTAAAGTATTTTTTGACGTAAACGGTGATGTAATTTCCATTTTTTTTGTAATGTCATGTAATGTCATGGCATCCATGGCAGAATAAGTACAAGGTATAGTCATTAGAATTTTTGTTCTCAATTTTTAAACCCATATAACGTCAAACAAAACAAAATAAGAAAGAAAATTAAAACAAGCGTCAAAAATCAAATAAATTAATTTGACATTACATGGGTAAATAATGACAACTCTCCCTAATCATTTTCTTTGAGAACATATGAAAGGCAACTCGAGTTTCCAACCCGCCGCGGCCCCGTTTCAATGCGCGGTCTCCTATAAGGGTCTATGGCATAAACTTAAATGGAACTCAAAAATAACAAGCGTGGTTATTCCAAAATACGCGTCGAAGAAGTGAACATTTACATTAAAACAAAAACAAAACAAAATTGACAAAAATTGTTTTTGTTTATCATACAAAATTTACAGTTTTTAAAAGAGAAAGAAACGCGTTATAACTCTCGCGTTAATTTTATTTTAGAAGTGTATGGATAACAAAAACAATTTTCGTCAATTTGGTTTTTGTTTTTATGTAAATGTTCACTTCTTCAACGCGTACTTTGGAATAACCACGAAGGAGTGCAGTTGCGTGGCAGTTGCGTTTTACCGTCTGTTCTGACAGAAATTGCAGCAACAAAAATCGCTTCCTGTAAATGTGCACTTTCACAAACGCAAAAAAAATCATGGGGCTGGTAGCGCCGAACGAAGCATAGTACAGCAGTAACAATTTTAAGTTTTTCTTTATATTCTCTTACATGTACTGTTTGTCAAGATTAACAACAATTGAAAGCTGTGACGTAGGCTTCACGCAACTTTTAAGCAATTTACTTTCAAGATGTCACTAAGTAAACAATTTATAAAGTCAAACAAAACCATGCAATCGGCTGTTTTCTTGAACGTCAATTGACACTCAACTTGAAAAAGATTTTATTCGTTTCAATTTTTAAGAGTATGTGTGCATTGGTAAACAAGTGTGAGTGCATTCCTCAGTCTGGCAATATGTAACCAGAAATTCTGGTTACGGCTGACTGTTTGCAGAATTTAGGGATGAGCAAATTTAAAAAATATATTGATATATTTTTTTTTTAATAAAAAATATCATCCAATATGCGTTTTACCTGTTCTCCTGTCAATCTTCTTTTATCAGGCACTGCTTAACCTACAACTACTACAATAAATTTATAAATGCAATTTTCAAAAGGACAGGCGTAAAATATCAACAATTCAGCTAAAAATTTACAGGATCTGATTTTGTTTTGTATGTTGTTTTTCTTTAAAATTGCAGGCAGCAGGTTCGTTTTTTGCTTAACTGTGTAATCTCTGATAATGTAGAATGAAAAAGCGCTGTTTTTTTTCTCAATATTAGCCAAAAATATATAATGCAATTCTAAAAAAGAACAGAATTGTAAGCAGTTTAACAACGGTTGAAATCAAGGCGAATTCATGTAAACGGTGGTGTCGATACTATAATAAGTAACAACACCAAAAACACAACAATGTATTTTTTTGTTGCAACTTTAGACATTTCTCTCTCTCTAATTAAGAAAAAAAAAGTAGCACAGCTGTGCTTCCAACGCCACCTGAAAAATGAATTCGCCTTGGTTGAAATGTTTTAATTTTCTTTAAAATATCGAATTCGATAGTCGTAAATAAATATCGATGTTTCAATATATGGGTATTTAAAATATCGACGATATATGTATAGCGATTTTTATTCTTTAAATATCGATATTTTATATATCGATATTTATTGCCCATCCCTAGCACAATTTATTTGCAAAAGTTTTTAACGCTAAATTGTGCAAAATTATTTAATTTTTTTTGGCAGACATAAAGAAAAATTCAAACACAATTCCATTAATTATTTTTAACTAAGCCATGCCTCAAATGCCATTACCTCCTTTGGCTCAGGTAAGTCTGTATACATTGATGAAAATGGAAAAAAATTTTGTAGTAGTAAAAATTTCTTTGTTTTCTAACACAAAATTTGTTTGCCGGGCAGTATTGGTTGTTAATATTTTTGTTTTTAATTTTCATATAGAATGCTATCGAGCCGATGCAGGTTGATGCTCCCATGGAGGACAACGACAACAATGAGGAGCACCAATTGGTTGTTGAAAATCCCACATTGGATTTAGAAGTTTATGCCAATTCGTATGTGGGCTTGGCCCGTTTGTACAGGCTTATATTTGTGGCTGATGTATGTCCCTCGTTGCGTTTGGAAGCCTTAAAAATGGCTATAAATTATGTCATGACCACCTACAATGTGACCATGTACCAGGTGTTGCATAAAAAGCTTAATGACGTTTATGTCAGCAGTACAGGTGGTGCTGGCGGTGGAGGTAATGGTGGTGGAGCAGCTGGTGGCTTACCTGATATAGCTGCTCAGCCTGCTTTGGCTCCCCAGGCCCAAGACTTGCCGGTATTCGATCAAAACTGGGTGGAAACCAAAAGCAAAAAGGCTGCACTTAAATTGGAAAAGCTTGACTCAGACCTTAAGAATTTTAAATCGAGTTCTATTAAGGAAAGTATACGCCGAGGTCATGATGATTTGGGTGATCATTATCTCAGCTGTGGTGACTTGTCTAATGCTCTTAAATGTTATTCCCGTGCTAGAGATTATTGCACTAGTGGCAAAGATGTGGTTAATATGTGTTTGAATGTAATCAAAGTATCGCTATATTTGCAAAATTGGTCTCATGTCCTAAGCTACGTATCTAAGGCCGAAAGTACACCAGACTTTAATGAATGTTCAAAAGATGCAAATCAGGTAGGAAAATATAATTTTTAAAAAATTTTATTTTAAAAGATATGTTTCTTTTTTTAATACATCAAATGTTAATTTCTTTAAGGCGGTTTTAACTCGTCTTAAGTGTGCGGCCGGCTTGGCTGAACTGCAAACCAAAAAATATAAATCGGCTGCCAAACATTTCTTGTTGGCCAATTTTGATCATTGTGATTTTCCCGAAATGATTTCTCCCAACAATGTCGCCATGTACGGGGGACTCTGCGCGTTGGCTACATTCGATCGTCAAGAACTGCAAAAAAATATTATCTCTTCTAGCTCATTTAAGCTCTTCTTAGAACTAGAGCCTCAACTAAGAGATATTGTATTTAAATTTTACGAGTCCAGATATGCTTCATGTCTAAAATTGCTTGATGAGATACGTGATAATTTACTGTTGGACATGTATATAGCACCGCATGTTAGTACATTGTATACAAAAATCAGAAATCGCGCTTTAATTCAGTACTTCAGTCCCTATCTTTCGGCGGATATGCGCAAAATGGCGACTGCTTTTAATCGTACCGTTGAAGCATTAGAGAATGAGGTGATGCAATTGATTTTGGAGGGACAAATTCAAGCTCGTATTGACTCGCACAATAAAATATTGTATGCCAAAGAGACTGACCAACGAAGTAGTACTTTTGAACGTGCCATTTCCATGGGTAAACAATATCAAAGACGTTCTCGCATGTTGGTGTTGAGAGCAGCCGTACTCAAAAGTAATATACACGTAAAGGTGGGTAATGATTTTATTTAAAACTGCTTCCTAGTTTTGTATTGAGCACTTAAATGATTTTAGAGTATACCTCGTGACTCTGGCAATCATGTTACTGATCTGTGCGTTGCTGCTGGTTCAAGTACTCCTACAACTGCTAGAATTTAAAGTTCATTAATGTATGTCGATCGCTCCTACTCACAGATCCTGAGGATATTGTTTGAAGAAAAAATTTCATAAAACATTTACATTACAATTTTATTTTTATTGTGAATTGTAATTCTTTTGCGATTTAAAAAATTTTTTTTCCCATTTTTCAAAAAACATCGGTGGATTTTTAATTTTAATGAGAAAGGTATGTATATTGAGAATAAACAAATTTTTCAGTTTAAAAGTTTAAAAACTAGTATTTTTTTACATATTACAATTTTTTGAAAAATCAAGAAATATGAAAATTTAATGTAGTCATAGGTTATATAAAAAACAAATCATTTGCTAAAAGTATGGTCTACGATTATTTCAACAAATATTTTTTTAATATCTCTTGTAACCAAGTTACATTTAGGGGTACGGGGACTAAAATTTAGTTTGTCAAGGGATCTGTGATGTAAAAATCGGCATGAACGCCTGAGGGGTTACTGCGTATTTCGATTCGAAAGAAAGCATTTACGAATTCGAACAATTTGTACTGTGTATTACGGTTTTCGTAATATTTGTTTCCAATAAACGGACGTTTTTTATACTTTGTCGAAAACAAAAAATCCCTTTCTTAACAGCCTCTCTCTATTACGAACAAAAAATTTTAATCAAATTTTAAATTTTTTTTAAAATACAACCTCTGCCATCGTTTCGAACGATTGCAAAAATCGTAATATTAAAATACGCAGTAACCCCCCTGATCTTAGTGTAAACAAAAGAAAATTGCTTTTACAGGGTTCTAACAACATTTGGTTGGACATAATAAGTTGTATAATTTTTTAATTATAGGAATTTAGTATTGAACGTTTATTTAATTTTTAATATAATTTTCTTACGCATTAAAAAATTAGGCAGTCAACATCATTTATTTTGACGGATTGTTACCTAACGCCTGCTATTATAATAATCTCTATATCTAGGAGATCGGCTACGAGGTCTTCTATGATGGGTTTTATTTCTATTATAATCCTCTCTTTCTGCTGATCTTCTATGTTGTCCATCTCTGGAACGTGAACGTCTTCTTACTTTGCAATCCCTTGATCTTGAACGTGATCTATGACGTCTGTGATTTTCATAAGATTTTTTATCAATTTTTAATTCGTCTTTTTTATGTTTCCTATTACTTTGAAAACTTGGTTCATCAGAGGATGATGAAGAGGAATCTTCCGAGGATGTGGAAGATTCTGATTTACTCCGTGACATTTTATGTTTTTTATCTTTTTTCTTTTTGTGTTTATCTTCTTCTGAATCACTTCCTTTTTCGCGTTTCTTAAACTTTTTCTTGGCTTTTTTGTGTTTTTTAATTTTACCATCTCTGCTTTTCTTAAGTTTTTCAATTTTTTCCAACTTTTTTAATAACTTTAATTTCTGTTCTTTGCTTAAAGATTTCAAAAAAGTCTTTTCCGGATTGCCTTCCTTATCCATTGCAGCTTCATCTGGGTCACTAGGCACCAAAGAATGCTGTTGATTCGAACTATTTTGTAATTCCATAGCGGAACGTTTCATCATTAAACCATCACCTTTCATTTGTTCTTCTAAAACATTTTTGGCCATCATATCGGCTGCATCTGCTTCAGAATGCAACTTTCGTGCTTCACTCATAGATATACTGTACATGGTACATTCTTTATCCGTATTAATATGGCCCCACTTATGGCACTTTATACAGCGTACATTTCGTACTTGTATGCCAAAAGGTTGATCTCTAATTTCAGTGTCCCCTTTACAATAGGATTCTCGAGGAGCATTATATTTACGCTGCCATTCAAATTTATATTCTGGTTCATTGTCATCTTTTTCACGATCCTTTCTTACTCCCGGCGGAGGTTCATACATAAAATTAACACTTAATTTGTCCTTGCTCTCTTTACTCAACATGGCCTTGTTTTCATGTAAATTTTGTTCCTTTTCATATTGATTGCGTAGTTCCTCCTGTTTCTTTTTATAGGCCTCAGACTGTTGTTCTGCCATCCATACCTATTGAGAACAAAACAATAAGTTTAGTTAATTTATAACTTTTTATGTTTGGTAAGAAACCATGTACTCACCCTTTTCAAATTGTCTCTGGAGGCAGGGTGAAAGAATTTTTTACACATATAATTGTTAAAACCCTTCCCCATTTTGCAAAAAAAAACTTAAGTTCTCTTGTGCTTTATATAAATTTGTTTTAAATTTATTATTTGACAAACGTTTGTAATTATGACAGTGATGGAAAATTAAAAAATTGAGATGGTATTGACCACCTAGAAAAAGAGTACTATATTCAACATTTTGGTACTTTTTGTAAAACAAAATCAGGGCCCAAATCGTCGCAGTCGTGATCGAGTGACTTTGATCGAAATTTTACTTTTTGAGATTATGTCATTCGATAACGAGTAGTCGATCGAATGACTTTACTCGAAATGTCATTCGATAGGTTGAGAGCTTTCGTAAAAACATTTAATTGTTTTTTTACAAACAATTTACACACTTTTTGGGAATAAATCTTAGATTTCTTTAACAAATAGCTAAAAATTTAAGTATTAAACTTTTTTCAGCAATAAGAAATAAAATAATAACTTTTAGTTTTGCAATTTTTCGCAAATTATAGTCATAGATAAAAGCAATTTTTTCTATAAGTTTTCTGATTCTGTACAGCTTTAACAATTTTTAATAAATACTAGACTTTGCTTTCATGCCGCTGTTTGCAAATTTCCGCTAATTTAAAATTTTTAATCGAATTTTTGCCATTCCTTGTAATTTTAGGGACTTTTAATCAATTTAATATGTTAAAAACTTTCGCGAATTTTCGCTATTTTTGCAAATTTTCTGAATTTGTAAAAAGTTTTCCGAATTTTTGCAATTTTTGCGTTGCTTTGTTGCCCTTTTTGGCAAGCGCCGCCGTTATAAAAAAAGCCACATAAATAAACCGAAGTCACCTATTTCATAGGGCACTATCAACATTGTTGATTTATATGCGGCGAAAAGTGCAATGCCTTATGCCATTAGTATACAAGCATAGAAATCTATTACATTTTTTAAACAAATTTCGATACGAAAGCTTTCGAATGCCGCAATTCCGTTTTTGATACGTCACGAAGTTTTATTCGATACGAAAGTTCATTCGATCACGTGTGCGACGATTTGGGCCCAGAATAAGCAAAACTTAAGACTTCTTATGTGATATTCTCGGCAAGCATGCCGTTGCATATTACTTAATACACCAACTACTTTTACATTTCATAGGGCGCTCCTTGCAATTCGAACTATCGTTAACTTACCATTGAACTTTGCCCTATAAACTATGAGTTAATAAAAGTACACAAAATTTGATATATTTACCCATTGGAAGCAGCCACCATTTTTTGCAAAGTTTCAAAGCATTTATTTTGTTTTCGTTCATGATTCCCGAACAAAAAGTTTATAACATATTTTATAGTAGTGTGCAAAATCTTGTCCATGTTAAAAGAAAATAGCAACGCTGGATTTCCCCCTGCTTATCTTCAACAGACATGATTTGCTGTTATAACATGTATTTATAACAGCGTTGTTAAAACATATGCATAAACAAACGTGTTAAAACATGAGAAAAACTCTAACAGGATGAGTATATACCAGAGAAAGACAATAGGTATAAAAAAATTAAAGTACTCTAGCACATATCGAACATTTTCAATACCTGTGCGTACTCGTATCTATTTATTCTCATACTTGTGTATATCCCTGCGCATTTGATTTCATTCATGTATGTTATCATACTTATTGTATTTCATACTCGCACATAACCACATACACCCATAGGTATATCATTGACTTCAAACATTTTTTATTTATTAATTTTTTTTCATTAGTGTTGCCAGAATTTTTTTTGTTATTTCTGACTTTACAAAAATCTTCGGAAAATAAAGATCTGCGTTCTTATATAAATAGAAAAAATTTTTTTTAAGAAAATACGAAAAAATGACAAAATGGATGCAAATTAAAATACGTCGTGTTATTTGAATCGTTCTTAATAAAAACACAAAAAGTTGCCGAA
Organism: Pollenia griseotomentosa; assembly: GCA_963931875.1. Lineage (NCBI taxonomy): Eukaryota > Metazoa > Arthropoda > Insecta > Diptera > Polleniidae > Pollenia > Pollenia griseotomentosa. The sequence continues at coordinate 5,167,968 of OZ007562.1, read as the reverse complement.
TACCAAAAAAAAAAATATAAATCTAATATTCGGAATTCAGAAATGAGATATCACAGGTAAATTCATTCATACATAGTATGACTTTGAGATGTTTATCTGTTGGCAGTTGCATTTTTAAGACGTTTAAAATTTAAAGGCTGAAGTCGATCAGTATGCCAACGAAAATGTTAGCCTATTACAGAAGACTACAACATCACGCTATGGTGGAAAAACAACTTTACAAGATACTCACGGTTATCTTTATAAAAAACAAGAATCATGTAAATTTCTGCAGCGCAGCATCAAAACGAGTTTTCTCTTTAGCTAAAAACATGAAAAAAAGAAACAAAATAGATTCCAAAATAGTTGATAGCCTTTTGTTTTTAAATTTTTTTTATAAAAGACCCCTTTTGCAGAAAAGATATTTTATTATATATGTAATGTATTAGAAAATATTTATGTTTTAATTTAGCTTTTACATAAATTAATTAATTCTTATTTAATCAGTGCTATATTTGTTTTGCTGGTTTTGGAAAATACTTAAAATATAAATATCTTTTCTGCATCAAAAATTTTTAGGTCCTGGCTACACTGCTTGCTTTACAATAACCATACGAGTTGTTGAAGTTACTTGTCGATACTCATCGATACATGCCTATACTCATACGCATTCATACTAATATCCATACGCATGCCTGTTTGTTCATACTCATACCGGTTGATATACAAACTTATTTATGTTCATACTTATTGGTATTCATACCTGTCTGTACTCGTGCTCGGTGGAGTATGAATAGGTTAGAAGTATTAAAAATATAACTTTTTGGCTTTCTCTGGTATATACCTTATATTTTCATCATAATAGTGTTAATGTTAAGGATTTCATGTCTGTTTGTTTAGACTAAGTCTCAACCATTGTATAATAAGTACCAGGTAGGTTCATTAGGGAGAGTTGTCATTATTTACCCATGTAATGTCAAATTAATTTATTGGATTTTTGACGCTTGTTTTAATTTTTTTCCTAATTTTCTTTTGTTTGACGTTATATGGGTTTTAAAATTGAGAATACAATTTCTAATGACTATACCTTGTACTTAGGTCTCAACAAGGAAGCACAACAAGAAAATAGTACTTAAACTGTCGTGGGGGTACTGTGGTATTCATGAAAAGAAAACGTACTGAAAAAGTACCATATTACTGAAATTTTCATCACTGAATGATGAAGAAAATTAGTAATTATGCGTCACAGCACCACAGCTGTTACCGAATTAAGGTTGGTAAAGCGATAGAGGTATTTAAATTGGCCATACTATTAGCGATTTTAGTAAAGTTTAATTAACCTTTTTACAAACGTCCGTAAAATTGAAGAAGCAGCTCCTAATTTTAACAAAATTTCTTAAATTATGTATTTTTAAAATTCGTAATTTCCCTTAAAGTTGTTTCTTAATATTAATAAAACATTAAAAAAAACTCAAAACCCTATTTTGTGGACATATGCGATTCGATTTGACAACTGAATTGAACCGTGTATGGGGGCGCAAAATATATAAACATTTTTTTCATAAGTATTAAGTTCAATAATTTTTCTATTTTTTTCTTTATTTTTTGGCCACTCTTTTATTTATAAGTATGTATATATTTATATATAGGTATATATTTTTCATTGAAAATATTCTAAGTACTAATCAGTGTTAAAAACGATACAATTACTACCAATTAAAATGATATTCATATAATTACTTCTTTCAGAAATATTTTTATAATATATTTTAAAAATTTTATATAATATCTTTTGGCATATTTTAGCATATTTTACAATATTTAAATACTATAACTTTTGCTGAATGTTGAAAAGAAAAATTCGAAATTAAGCATTAATAGAAACACTTAACAACCAATAGAGCAGCAGTTTAAAAATGAAATCATTCGTTGTTTATTTTTTTATTTCCGCTTCAACAATTTTATTTCTACATCATTTGCTACATTGTATGTATACCACTTTATTGGGACTTATATTGCTACATTATTTCTTTTTCATTCTTTACTGCTAATTCTTACTTACTATACCCACTGCTTTAATTCGGCCCCTAACCCCTGCGACTTGTTTTACTATTTGATCAAGTTGTACAACCAATTGTTACATTAGTCCCAATTCATACGTTGCAAGTCATATTGATGAACTTATCTCTTATTTTCTTTTTAGAATCAGCTTCAGACATATAGTAATAAATGTAACAAAAAAAATCTACTATTTATATTTTGCGTTCCGACTACAACTATTGCTAAAGAAAAACGGAGAAGGGTAGTAAAAATATTTTTCCAAGTTCTTTACGTTTTTTAACAAGACAGAAACAACAATTTTAATAAAAAAAAAACAATCTAATGTACAGCCTGTTCATCGATTTCGAACGTCAACGTTCGCATAGAAAATTATATATTTAAAAAAAACTGCTATAGTCTATTTAGTAAACTTTCATTGTCACTGCAATTTTAAATCAAGTTTTTTAAACGCTGTTACCACTACAATTCTTCTATTCGAATACTTAAAAATCTGGTAACCCTATTATTTTAGTTGTTTTGTTTTATTGGATAGGCCTTGATTGCGCTACTGAAAAATAACTGTTTTATAGAAAATCAACAAAAAGGGACATTTATTCTTTTTGTTAGTAAAAATGGAAGAACCCATGTATACTCCTGGAGATGTGGTCAAAGAAGATATTACAGAATTAACACCAGAATTCCTGCAAAGAAAATTATATTTCTTGGTAGACCAGCTCAAGTCGATGCATGCCAATTTGCCGGAGTATGTTTTATTGCAAATTTTAAATCTTCCAATATTAATTAAATTTATTACTAAAGAATATACCAATCCCGTATTTCCTATGAACTGCTGACCGAATTAGCCAATTCTCTTCTTAATGATACTATATTTGAAATAGTCAAAGGCTTAATGGAAATCCAACATGTTACCGAAAAACATTTGCATCAATTACGTGAACAGGTCGAGAATGAGTATCAAATTGAGGTACAAGAATGGATTTCTAAAATTAATGATCAAGAGGAATTACAACATATTTTGCAATTAATGAAAATCAAACATAATCGCAAACTAAAAGAGACTGATATGAAATTGATTGCCTTGCTAGATCAAAAAGTGCGAGATCAGCAGTCAACTTTGCATAAGGCTGGAGTGGCTGGATTTTATGTTACAGACAATCATAAGGAGATCAAGATACAAATGTTTTTATTAGATTTTATTTTACGTCTATCGAGGATTAAATTTGAGCCGAATAAGTAATAAACGAAAAAGGTAATTGAAACTTACGGGCATTTTCGTAAATGCGTCACTGCGCTGCAAATAAAAATGCAACTGATCTAAAATACTTTGTTATAGCAGATGACGCACAACAAATTGTTAAATACTTATATAGTTGAAAATAGCACCTGCTTAAAAGATCATCAAAACTGCATTGACAGCGTTAAGCAAAGTTTGATGCTTAGCAGTGATGCATTAACGAAGCGGCCCTAATCGATATATTTTGTTGTAGAATAGATAGTATGTGTATTACCACTTCACTATACTTTTTTGTTGTAACCAAAGACTTAAGTTTTTTTAAGCCTTGATCCATCGTTTAACTCCTAACATCGTTATATTTTGTGTGCTCTAAAAAATTTTTTTTTCTGAACATAATCGAAATTATCGAAAATAATATTAGGCATACGACTATAAAGAAGTTCTTCCTAAGTTCATCTGTACATATTTAGGAGGTTTAGTACCATAAATAAAAAAAATTTAAATAGTTGAGTAAACGGCTAACTTCATAAACGCAATGTTGCAAAGCATTACTAAAAACAAATGAGATCACAAAGCTTCACAAATAAAGACAATACACACTTTTAGCAACTGCTATGCAGTGAATACGGATACCATGCAATACTAAACTCAAGGCATTGTCTACAGAAAAGTTGTGAAATTTATGAAGCCTTTCCTTTATGCTTTTATTTTAGCACACATTTAATCCTGATCTCTAATAAATTACACTTACTGGGATAGTTTTTGGAGCTTTTAATAATTTAATTACGTATTGTTTAACAAAATTCGAGTAGAGTGGATTATTATATCATTTATATATTTTTACAATTAATAAAAGTTTGTTTTTTACAACTAATTGTAATTTTATAGTGATTTAAAATAAAATGAATACCTAGAATTAAACTACTTACAAGCATACAATGTCCCCATTGTACTACTCCATAAACCCCGAATTATTTTTTTAAAATTAACAATAAGTAACACCTAACTGAATAATTCCTGATGGCTATTAGAAATTTGGTTCCCAGCAAAGCCTTTTGGAACTTCTAGTAAATACTATTTTATTATATCAAAAAATTTTTATTTAATATCGAATAACAAGAAAATCAGGAATTAGTTATTAGAATTTTAAAGCCAAATTTTCAAATATCGAAACTATTTTTCTATTTTTAATCATAATAAGTAAGAAAGTATAGTCGGACAATCCCGAAAATCCATCTACACCATGGTAGAATAAGTACCAGGTATGTTTATTAGGAAGAGTTTTCATTATTTTCCCATGTAATGCCAAATTAATTTATTTGATTTTTGACGCTTGTTTTAATTTTTTATTGAGAACAAAAATTGTAATGACTATACCTTGTACTTATTCTACCATGTTTTTAATTAGGTTTTTTTCTTTACTGTGCAAACTTAAAGCATTTTGTAAACCTTATAAAAAAACTGGTACTTGACTTACAAATTTCAGTATGCTCTAGATCCGTATTAACCAACGTTATTACATTTTTATTAAAAAATTATTTTAATAAATTTGTGTAATGAAATTATTAAAAAACTGCTGTTAACATTAATTGCCAACATTAACAATAATTAACAATGTCAATATTTGTCAAAACCAACTTGTCAAATCAAAGTATTTGGTTGTAAATGGCATGTGTCCCAAATAAAATAGTAAACGTGTAAAAGATAAGTTCAGGTTAAATACATATTTTTATATAAATATAATTTTATTAATAGTATGTATAATTTAATAATACAATCATCACATTGGTTATAACAACTAACTATAGATAGAATATTATTAAATTTAGTTATTATGTAGATTAGATACTAAAATGTTAAAAACTAAAATGAAATAAAGAGAAAAAAGAAAAGGTATGTAGGTAGGTAATACAATTTTACAATACACCTAAATTTTTAAAAGCTAGGGTGTTGTATATTTCTTGAGTTTAACATTTACAACTAATTTACAGCGTCAGCAGTAAAGACCTTGGCCTTCATTTTTCTCTATATAATAGTTGCAATATTCTCTTTGAGTGGGTGTTAAACCCATTTGTTCCACTTCACGTTTAAATTGTTCAAAACCGCCAACACCAGCCAAATAGCCATTGAGTTTAGTAGCCACATAGGAATTTTGTAAAAGAGTGGAGTTTAAATTAAAGGTTTCACATAAATCACGATGTCCTTGTAAACGGTATTTTTGGTGATAGCTGTAAAAGGAGTTTTCATAATTAATTTTGTTGTTTTAGTAAAAAAAAAAAATATTTAATTTACTCTTCTGCTGGATAGAAGTTAATTTTAGGTACAATTTCTGTACGTATGACTTCTGGAGCCCTTTTAATTTGTTCTTCTGTCCTGGATTGTTCAGCTATTTGTTTCTGCTCTTCATCGTGATATAAAATCAAAGACATATACTGCCTTTTGATTAATGTACACAAACCATATTCATGATTATTCCAGAATAAATTTAATAACTGTTTGTAGCTTATAACTTCGGGATCATAATCGATTTCCAAAACCTCAGTATGGTCGCCCCTGTAGTGTTGTGATTTTTAGGTTAAATGTCAAAAATAATTAAAAGAATTTTGTGTTAGTAAAGTGTGTGATAGTTAGAAAAGTGACAGAAGATAGCAATAGAAACAAAAGATAAGTTGCACAAGTGTATGGTGTATAAAGGAATATAGAGAAAAAACAAAGAGATTAGTTAAATGTTTCGTGGCATTAAACTTACATATTACGGTACGTTGGTTGATCCTTAGTGCCGCCGGCATAACCCACCGTGGTACGCAAAATGCCTAAAGTACCGCCATACAAGGACTCAGCGCCCCAGAAACAGCCCATGCCAAAGGTGGCCGTTTTAAAAGATCTATCCAGTTTGTGTACAGGATATATATTTAACTCTTTTTGTTCATTACGCACAATACTCTTAAATTATAAAGGATAGAATAATAAATTATTTATTTATTTAACGTTTAAAGGAAGTTTAAATGGAATTTACATAAAATTTAAAATATTTATTTAAAGAGGAGCCCCTACAATCCTTCCATTCATTAAAAAATATTGCCACACAATCAAAAATTGAAACCACTAGCACAAGTAATAAAATCAACATGTATTTTAAATTCATTTTTTTATTTTTAAGAATTCTTTTTAGAAGAGTCTTGTTTGTTCGCTTCTAAAGTTTGTCAAAAACTGAAGAATTAAGTTTTTGGTTTTCATAAATATGCTGTCAATTTATAGTGATTAGATAGTTATTTTTGGTTTGTCCAATTTTACAACAAGGTTCAATGCACGTATTCATGGAACAATTAATAAGGTATCCCAGTTGACCAGCTGAATATTTTTGACGAACCTTACATTATGTCACAGTTGGTTTACAATTTTGTTTGTTTACAAATAATAGGATTTCTTGTTGCTAGAAATACACAAATTTTTTGACAATCTATAAGGTTTTTCTACCAAAAAAATACATTTAGTTTTTGCCTTGTTGTACTTGTTTTAGAACTAGGGTTGCCTTATTAATTGTAGCACCGCACGTATACAAAATAAAAAATGTGAAAAATATTAAGGGGAAGTAAGAAACGTGGCCAACTGTTTATACCAAAATGGGACACAAGATTTTGGTTTTTAAAAAACTTTTGAAGTTGTTGGCTAGACGAACACATATTTTCCGTTTGCAAATCAATTCTATCAAATTGTATATCTCGTCCTTTTTTTGTTGTTTCTTTTTCATTTTGCTGAAATGGTTCAAAGTTTTGATTCAAAATTTTGCGTGTTTGCCAAACCGTTTGTGTACTTTATTTTGCCAAAACAAAATATAATAAATTTTCACATGGCAAGTTTTTTAGGCTAGAACCCTTTTTATTTAAAGTATTGAATCTATTTTTATTATTTTTTCTTCTTACAGAACGTCCTAAATGAATTTTATAAACAATTTTTGCAGCCAAACACAAACAATTTATTTATTTTTAATTTGACGTTTGTTGACACTGACGTTTATTTAAGCAGCGTTGCCACGATTTGAAATAAATTGCGAATGCGATTGCGAAAGTCTAGCAGAATACCAATTTTCTTTCGCATCGCATTGATTTTCGCATCGCAATTCAGAATAAGCCTCCTTATTCCCAGATGTTTGCAAAAGTAAACTTGCAATGTGCATATTACGTAATTCAATCAGAATATTCACAAGTTTCGGTATTTAATATTTCGCTTTGTATATAAGGTAAAACATACATTCATATTAGTTTTTCAAACTAAAATAAAAATTTTCGTTTAGAAATTTGTATTGAAAACAAAAACAAATATGACTTTTTTTTATTGTTGTCTCAATATAAATTCTCAACCGAAAATTATAATTTTATTTTGAAAAACAGGCAGTATATAAAACATATATTTTTTGAAATTTCTGTGTTAAAATTTAGTTGGTTTCAATTTTTGAAATAAAAACGTGTGCAGAAACAACAAAACTAAATAACAAGATAAACAAGAGGTTTGTTTTATTAAAGAGAGCAGTGGAAATAATAAAAGCAAGAGAATTTTAAATAAAAATAACTTGCTCTTAAAGAAACTCAGTAAATGCCAAGGTCGTTGAAAGAGAAATTAAAAACATTGTTTTTTTTATAACCGAATTACGTATGAACGTATGTTTTAGGGAAATATTAATTGAATTTTAATCAGATTTTCTATAATTTTTCATAACGAAACAAAAACACAATACCTTGATACCTCCAGGTTTATACATATTTGATAAAAATCTTTTAGACATAATGTTTTTAATAAAATTTTCTTAAAATTTAAACAAGAAACTACTTTACTTTTCACTAGTTTAAGTCAACTATTTCAACGAAAACATTTAAATGACAATTTTTTTTTTAGCTATTTTGGTAATTAAAAAGAAAAAAAGCTTTTTTAAAACCTTTAAGCCCTCCAAGTCCGTCAGAAAACCTCTTGTTTGGACAATTACACCCATTACGCGTTTAAACATTTCGTAATATTTTTTTTTTAATTTTTTTTTATTTTTTGCTACAACTAACACTCAACGCTTGTAAATTCTTTGAATACACGAGTTCGTTTGTCTAAAACTTTTGCGGAAGATGTTTGCTTTGATTTACTAAATGAAAAAAAGCTTTTTTAATTTTTTGTTTAAATTGTCAGACAGTGGGACTCTGCTCTTGAATTTTAAAAGGGTTTAATAAACTCAATGAAGGTAACATTAAATTAGACATTGTGGATTTCGGTTTAGAGCGAAAGAGTAATATGTATTTTTCTTTAAAAAATAATTCTGAGAGATTTTATAAGAAAATTTATTTTTTGTCAAATAGTTGTTTGAAAATAAAAATAGAATGTTCAAAGATTTTTAGTTATGAAAAAATTTCAAAAAATAAAAATACGCAATCGGGCATGTTCTATTGAACGAGATTAGGATTTAAATTATTAACAAAATGACTGCAGTTTTTTGTTTTTAAAAGAGTGGTTCTTGTAAAGATAATTGGCACTCAAAGTATGAAGTATATAAAAATGAATATTTTTATGAACTTTCTTTGCAGGCACGTTTTCAAAATTTGTTCGATTTTAAATCCACTACATTTCGGTTTGTAAATAATTCCCCGATACAAATTTTTAAATATGTGTATAATTTATATTAAACAAATTTTGAAATTTTGTTTATGTTTTAAATGCTCGTCGTTAAACGACTGAGTTTTGCGCTCGTCGTAAAACAAAAATGTTCGTTTATAAAATTATATTGAAAACAAAAACAAATTTGAGTTTTTTTATTGTTTATATAAATTTCCGAGGGAAAATATTTATTTTTATTTCAAAACTAGGAAGTTACTTTTATAAAATTTTTACATATGAAAATATGTAATACAGAAATATTTTGAAACTGAGTTGTTTTCATTAATTTTGGTTTTTTGTTTAATTTGTTTTTATTGTAATGCTAAGAACACAACTGGGTCGTACGTCGTAAGACCGTAGGTTGTAACGCCGTAAATTTCTAAAAATACGCTCTATTTACCCACAATTCCATCGTAGTCGTATTTTGTTTTCCTTTGAAAATAATATTAGTTAAATCCAAATTTATTGATATTGTTGTTTTTTTTCCTTATTTTTATTTGTTTTCAAATATTCAATATTCCTACGGTAAATCTTAATTAAAATTTTGAGATAATATGAAGTTTCTATTAAAATTCTATTAACAATTTAAATAAAAATAACGTCCAGTTTTTAACTTTTCTTAAAAAATGTACAATTTCTAAACATTTTTCGCGCAAGAAATCATTTTCTTGTTAATCTTTTTAAAATTACTTTTAAAAAAATTTTAAATAGAAATCTTAATTGTTCATAATTTTTTTACAATTATATGAATATATAAAGACGTTAATTTATTTATTACTTTTATACCAATTATAACCAATTAGCTTTTTTTCTTTATAGTATCATAACTTTTGGAAAAATACACTTGTTAAATAAAAATTTTGGACAGAAAATTGTCAACTTTAAATCTTTAATAAGATAAGAACAAATTTTAATTATGTATTACAATAACCGATAATAAAAACAAAGAACCGCAAATAAAACAACAAGTTGTAAAAACGTTTACGTCAATAAATTTTTAACAAATTTTCCTGTTCTAAAAATGCAACGTTTATTATTTTATCACATAGTAAAAGTATTTTGGATAAAAACCACTAACAAACAAAAATATGTTATAAAAAAATAAAATAATTATTTCTTTTAAATTTACTTTGCCGTTATAAACATTTCAATATTAGATAGGGTTTGTCGATTTTATGATTTTATCTTTATAAAGATATTACTTTCTTTCTTTTTCTCTTTTTTTTGTTTAACAAAAAAAAAAAAAACTAATATCAACTATAGTAAATAAATTAGTTTATACACCAATAAAAAAGAGTTTAATAAACTGCTAAAAATTGCTTAAATAAAAAAAATATATAAAAATTAAATTTTAAGACTTACCAAATCCTTAAGTTGAGGTGCATTAATGTCTTCAGGATTAATTGCAATTGAGGTCATATTTTTTACTACTTTCCTTTGATTTTTAATTAAAAAAACTTCTTTTTTATTTATTTACTTAGAAATTTTTTTTTTTTTGAGGTTTATTACTTTTACTTGTTGATGTTTATTAAACAACTGTTAAGAAATTTCTTATGTTGGGTCTTTTTATACCCTACGCTTCTACTGCTTATACTACAATATTATACTCTGCGATGCTGCTTTTAAAGTTATATTCAAAAGCTCTTTATGCACCAATTTGTATTATACTCTTTCATTTTAATCAATTAAATATAAAAAACGCAGAGTATTGGAAAAAGGAGAGAGAAACTATAGCTACTAAACAAATGCTAAATATGTATATGTCAGCTGAACTTTATTAAGAAAAATTAACCTGAAAAAATTTCAGCTTGAAAAAAGTGATTAAAATAAAAAAATTTTTCCAATTTTTGTTTTGATTTCAACTACACCTATGATTACCTAAGCAGTTCGAAACATTATGATGCTATGAGAGTAAAATCCGGGTTCCGTTTGGAGCTTGGTACTTCCACCAATTTGTTATCTACCAATTTTAAACCCAAAATTAGCTTGTATATAAATATCCCGGAAGTTAGTCTTAAAACATGTCTTAGAACATTGCAGATACGGCATCATAAGTATAAGTAGTTATCATTAAATTCAAGTCGAATTCACTTTTCAAGTGGCGTTGAAAACTCAGCTGAATTACTCGTTTTGCTTACTTAGGGCCATTTTTATAACTGACGTTAGTTATTATTCGGCAGTTAACAGACGCTTTTTGACCATCTGTCTACTTAATCTCAACTTTAGCCAACTTCAAGTTGTAACAAAAGCCCTTAGAAAGGGAAATGTCAAAAGTTGCTTGTGTTTTTGACGTATAGACCAACTAAAGCAGCAATAAAGATACAATGCGGTTTTTGTTGTTGTACTTTCATATATACCACCGGATATATGAGTTCGCCTTGATTAAATCTCTATATGAACCTTTGCTTTACTAGAAAACTTTCAACTTAGGATAAACTTACATATATGTACGTATGAACATAACAATAATGCTCAATGACCATGTGCCAATATTTTATAGCTTTTGTTTTTAAAACGGTTATAACTCAGTAAAATGATAAAAATGTTAATCAAAATTTAAAATCATATTTAGGTTAAAGGTGAACAAAGTATTACTGTATCAAATTTTTAGTAAAAAACTAAGCTTCAAGACGGATCATGAACAAACCAATATATATCAAAGTCTTCTCGTTTTAATATCACTGGTAGTTTGAAGAGAAACCCCAGAACACACAAGATTATTAAAATATCGTCTGTTATCTCTTGTCACACAATGATCCCTTCTAACATTTTCTATTCTTTTTCCATCAGCACTTAAACAGAAATACTTTTTATTTGAAAAGACAATAAAGTTTCTATACGAGTTAAATTTAGAAGTTAAACTTTTGTCGCGTTTACGTTTAAGTTTGGCAGTGACAACGATTTTTTCAATATGAACCGTCTTTGCCCTCACGTACTGGTTATCTGATTTTACAACAAAAACAACCATACCAGACCCACTGCCACTTCTACACGTCTATTATAATGTATTCGATCGTACGAACAAAGAGAGAGAAAAATATTCCCAAAGACAGAGAAAAGTTGCTTAACTAGCATGTGCTGCTTTTTTGTTGTAGTTTTTGTCGAAAATAAACAACAATGCGAGTAAAACCTACTAACAAATAAAAAAAGAAAAACAAAAATACCCGCAATTCATGATTTTAAAAATTGTTTACAAAAAATTCATATTTAAAAGATTTTTGAAAAATTAATTTCTATATGAGAAACATATTATTTTTAAAGGATATAGACATCTTTGGACTCGTTGTAATATGCAGAATCAGATTTTTTTTGAATTACAAAAATCGGCTGAGAAATAAAGGAGCTGTAGAAAAAGGCATTTTAAAGATAAACGGCTGAAGGGATTATCTTGAAATTTTTACAAGACATAGTTTAGGACATTCTCCTTTAGTATGTAAAATTTTGTTAAATTCTGATTTTTAGTTTTGAAGCTAGAATTTTTAGAAAAAAACTTGTTATACACTAACTTAAAACTAAAGCATCTTGGCCTTTGATGGTTGTCGATAAAGCGTCACAGTGTTGTACAATACAATCAGCTGGTTAGACAGCAAAACAGTTTTCGGCACACTTATCATCATCATTCACTTGTTGTTTGTGCTGGTCTAGGTATTCCGGTCCGATAAAAGTAAAACATAAAATTGCTACAAGAGGGGTTACTTAACAATGTCGTTTTTTTTGGTTTATTTGATTTTTTTTTTTTTAAATTTATTAAAATATCAAAAAGTAAATTTTAGTACAATAGTGTCTTTTTATGTATTAATTTATAAAGATTCGAAATTGTTTGTTGTTCTTGTTAAGAGGCTATCACGTGAAAGTTGTAATTTGCGAATTTACGAATTTAAATGAAATGTTATTATTGCTGTTATTTAATTTTATAATAAATGAAATCGCGCATTTTCTAATTCTATATAAATTTTATTTGCGGTTTTTTTTATATCTTATGTAAAAGAATAATTAAATGTAAATGCATATTCTAGAAAATATTACTTTAAGAACTTTTTTTACCATAACAATCTCTTTTGGTTTGAACTGGATTTAAGATTTATAGGCGTTCAGTTCAAAAAGTGCTAAGCAATTTTTAATATGACCCTCTTTTAGATCTTGATAATTCATGAGCGACAAACCGGAAAAAATGAGCCGTATTTATTTATTTAATAATCTAAATACTAACTTAAATAGATGGAAAAAAAGTATTATGGGGGCTATGTGAAATTAAGACCGATTATCACCATTTTTATCAATACATTTTCACTAATTTTGGCCTTTATGTATAAAATTTGACAGTTAAAGTAACAAGTAACATTTATCTTTAATAATAAGTATTGTGGTTATTTTGTTGAACTATTTATGGATTTTAATCCAAATTTTGATATTTTAATTATGCTAAAGTTCATCAAATTTAATTTTCATTAAATTATTTTTATGTATATGTAATTTTACAACGTGAAAATTAATTAAAATTTATTGATAATTTTTCATTCTTAACTGCTGCTGGGCTCGAACCCAGGCTTTTACGGACAGGTTACCCTTACATGTTTCGATTACAACCACTCAATCTCTTCAGAGGGGTTTGCCGTTTAACACTAGCACCCATCGACGACTGCTGGCAGTCAATAGTCAAACATCAATCTTTAAACCAAATTGTATTTAACCTTTGGTAGATCGAAATGATTATCTATTTTAATAGATTTTACATGCTCTTCATTACTTCTGTTTTTTCGTACTTTTTGTCAAGAATTCTTCTTGAAGTCCAAAGTACATTTTTTTTTGTTTTTTTATTTTTTTGTCTTTCTTTTCCTTGTTGACCTTTCTCAGCACAACTTGAAGGACAAATGTAAACATAGAGCTCGTGCCTTAGCTTTAACTATAATTAGTACATATTGTGGTTATTTTGTTGAACAATTTATGGTTTTTAACATTAATTTTGATATTTTAATTAGGCTAAAGTTCACCAAATTTAATTTTCATTAAATTATTTTTATAAAGAAGGAATTTTACAACATGAAAATTAATTAAAATTTATCTTTAATCCCAAAAATGATTTGGCATTTACAAAAAATTATAATTATCAAAATATGCTTCAAAAATGTCGTATATGTTTTATCAACTTAAAAATGCTCGTTGGGCTAAAATATGCTGCAAAGGGTAAAATATGCACTAACAAATCGATGCCAAAATTCATAAAATGCTCCTTAACGGATAAATATTTTGCTTTTGCCTTCATTGGTCGCACGATGAAAACATGCAATTGGATGTTTACAATTTCCCTGTTCATGAGTTTGAAAAAAACAGGGTTTGTGTAACTTAACTTATGCATTTTTAGTTTTTTCTAAATTTTTTCTCCAAAATTCTTAATTATTTCTCAAGATTTTTTTTTGTGGTGTACTTACTCAGTTATTAAAAAATATTCAAAAAATTTAAAGCAATTTAATTCACATTAGGCCATGGTGAAATATTACAGGTGGTAGCACTAGGGCAACAGGTACAACATTACAATATATCAAATTCCGAATATATCAAAAATTATTTTAAAAAATCATATTATGGCGCTCAACGTGTTGAAATATCTTTTTTAATATTAACTAAAATAAAAAAAACATAAATAAAATTTACATATCCCAACACAAAACGTGGAATTTTTTTTTATACTAGAAGACTAGACAAACAATATTAGAGCAAACTATCGTCATCGGCGTGAAATCCCACCTTCTTTAGAGTAACAAAGTTCACATATAAAAAAGGATCAGTTCGGAGGATGCGTTACCGGTTAATTGTACCCTGCGTTATACTTAAAAAAGTTACCATTAATATAAGTCAATAATAATATTCAAAAATAAACCGTTTTTAAGAAATAATTTTTAACAATTTGAACCCTGCAATCAATATTAGTGTTCCCAATTTGTATGTTTTTTTTTTTAAATATTTTAAAAATCATATATAAATTTTAAGTGATTTTTTTAGCGTTTTAATTAACTTCTTTTTTTATAACAGGTTATTAGGCCTGTCTCACATTCCAATCAGAAAGGTATTAATTTCGTAGTTGTAATTCTTATCGAGTTTGTTTTAGTTTCTTTAACTAAGTTTTTGGGGAAGCAATATACATACGGAATTACTTCCACTTTCGATCAGAATTGATTTCTGTGACAGGCCTGTATATAAAATATTCAAAATATCCTGATATTTTACATCGAATTTTTAATATTATATGTATTAATATTATATTATTCAAGTTGTACTGAAAAAGGTCAACAAGAAAAAGAAAGACAAAAAATGAAAAAACAAAAAATGTACTTTGGACTTCAAGAAAAATTCTTGACAAAACTACAAGAAAAACGGAGGTAAGGAAGAACATGTAAAATCAATTAAAATGGATAATCATTCAATAAAGCAAACTTCGATCTACCAAAGGTTAAAATACAATTTGGTTTAAGGATTAATGTTTGACTATTGACGTCAGCAGTCATCGATGGCTGCGAGTGTAAAACGGCAAATTCATCTGAGGAGATCGAGTGGTTGCGATCGAAACATGTCATGGTAACCTGCCGGCCCGGGTTCGAGCCCCGGCCACGGTCAAGGATGAAAGATTATCAATAACGATTTTAATTAATTTTCATGTTGTAAAATTTCTTCTTCATAAGAATAATTTAATGAAAATTAAATTTAAGGAACTTAGGCCTAATTAAAATTATTAAAAAAAAAAAATTTGGATTAAAAACCATAAATAGTTCAACAAAATAACCACAATACTAATTATTATATGTAGACTGTAACAAGAAAAGTTTTCTTTAGGGATTTTTGTAAACTATGGCAAAAATTTTTGATGACACAGTGAAATGTATTAAAAATAAAAAGTCTAGGTTGCTGAATTTTTTTTTTATCATTGTTTTAATTAACGAAGAGCAAACTTTTTATGTCTAAAACGAAGTTGTAGAGTTTTGAAAGTTCACAAATATTAATCTGCGGTTTTCACAATACAAGTGATTAAACGCGTAGTAAAATTTAGTGTGTTCATTTAAAAATAATAATTAGTATTGTGGTTATTTTGTTAAACTATTTATGGTTTTTAATCCAAATCTTAATATTTTTAATTAGGCTTATGTTCATCAAATTTAATTTTCATTAAATTATTTTTATGAAGAAAGGATTTTTTGGCTGAAGCCGGGCTCGAACCCTGGCCGGCAGGTTACCCTGACATGTTTCCATCGCAACCACGCGATCTTTTCAGAGGGATTTGCCGCCTTACACTCGCAGCCATCGACGACTGCCGACGTCAATAGTCAAACATCAATCCTTAAACCAAATTGTATTTTAACCTTGGGTAAATCGAAATTTGCTTTTTTGAATGATTATCCATTTTAATTGTTTTTACATGTTTTTCCTTACTTCTGTTTTTTCGTACTTTTGTCAAGAATTCTTCTTGAAGTCAAAAGTACAATTTTTTGTTTTTTCATTTTTGTCTTTCTTTTTTCTTGTTGACCTTTTTCAGAACAACTTGAAGGACAAATGTAGACATAGAGCTCGTGCCTTAGCTTTAACAGTAATTAGTATTGTGGTTATTTTGTTGAACTATTTATGGTTTTTAATCCAAATATTAATATTTTTAATTAGGCTTAAGTTCATAAAATTTAATTACCATTAAAGAAGAAAGGAATTTTACAACATGAAAATTAATTGAAATTGTTATTGATAATTTTTATTTAAATTTTACTACACGTTCAATCACTTCCATTATGAAAACCGCACATAAATTAATAAACCGATGAGGATTGGTATCAATCTCTTATGTACCTGAATGTTACTATAAGCAATACTTTCAGTGCCATTGAACATTTTTTTTTATTGTTTGTTATACAAAAAGGCTTCAGTGGATTAGTAAAACACAGTTCCCCAGAATTTTTTTTCTATTCAGAACGGTCTTTTGATATAGATGAATGTTATACGAATGTATTTTTATTTGCTTAAAAATTTATAGTCTATAGAATAAACTAACTTAGTTAATCTAAATGCCGAAACTTCAGAAAAATTCAGCATAGTTCTTTGTCATAAATTATCTCATAGAACCTGTTCAAAGTTTCGAATAAAAGTAGATTTTAGCTACAGCTAAAAAAAATACCTTTTATAAGAAAATAAGCTTGTAATAAATTTTGTAGTTTTCCTTCTGGAAAGTTTTTCGTTTCAACCTGAAACTTAAAGAAAAACTTTGAACCTAATGCACAGAATGAATGAACACAAACGAAACCACAATCAAATCTATTGTCAATGAATCAGCTATTTGCCTAAATTTAGTATAGATAAAATCGAAATATTCATCTTTTATTTAGAACAAAGAACTCTAGCCTAACCAAACAATCTATAATGTATACAAATATCTTCAACAAAACCAATAGGTTTTTGAGATTTTATAAAACCCTGGTAAAATTATTTTGTCAGGTATATTTATTGGTATTAAGCCAAAATCTAATTGTTTGCATTAGCCGTTTGCATCGACTGTCTGGATTTTACGATCCATAAAAATACAGTCTGCCCAAAAAAATTTGCTTGAAGCAATTTAATTTTTTTTCTCTTAAAATATAAGTATGTATAAGGACTAGGGTTAAACAATAGCTTTAACGTTAACAAAATGTTGATACGGTTAAGCCAAATACGATTTATTTTTCAGATTAAATTTTTAAATTCATGGATAGTTATAACGACCTTTAAATTCTATAAAATATGTACCTCTATTTAATTGAGCTTTTCACGAATTAGCAAAGCCAACAATCATTCTAAGAAAGTTTATCAAAAAGCTTTTTTTATTAAAAGCGGTGAGTGTAGAGAAGAGTCAGGGTTGCCGGATTTGACGATTTATCGTAATTTTTACGATTTTTTGTTCCGTAATTTGCGAAGTGCCGATTAGCTGATTTTTTTCTACAAAGTGACGATTTTTTTCATTCTTCAAAGTCTGAATAAAACATTAAATTTTCTGACACGTTCGTTATTTTAATCTTAGAATGTTTAACAGCCGTACCTTAACAAGAGCGGAAGATGGAACGATATCTTTCGCTTAGCTTTTACGCTGATATGCCATACCTAAGCAAGAGTGTTAACGTTATGTCACGAACAGTAGTGATAACTTTCTTGTTTAATAAAACCCACAAATAAAAATAGAGATGCCATTATTAATTAATAGGGCAACCAAAAAAAAAAAAACATTAAAAAAACAGTTTTAAGCTCTTAAAAAAAGCTTTTAAAAACATGAAAATAAGCTGTTAAAATTAAAAAAAAAGCAATTTAAACTTGTTTATTTTCCACTTAATTCGTTTAATACGTTTTTATAGTAAATTATAAGTTGATGCAATAAATTTTCGAAAAGAAAACTATGTCTGTTTGGAGTCAGCAAGTTCTTGTACATAGAAAAAGTTCTTCCTACGTCTACAGATGTTAAGGGAGCATATTTAAAATTGAGAATTTGCTCTGAAGTATATTTTATACGATTGGACTCATAATTCCGTTTGCCTCCCAAAATATCCCCAATATCTTTTAATACCGAAAATCCTTCATTTTTTAATGATACTGATTTAAATTATGTATTAACTTTGTCTCCTATATTCTCTGGAACACGGGACATTTTTCTTACGGTCCATAACTTTTTTCACTTAGAAAACCAATGAAAGTATTTTTTGTTTCCAATTTTGTTACAACTTCGTGTAAAACCCCAAAATTTTCAGAAATTAACAATATTTGATATACAGAGAAATTCTTAATAGCCAAAACTATATTAAAAAAGCCAAAAATAAGACGTAACTATACCAAAAACAGAGTGAAGGGGAACTAACAGACGTTACTTTATACAAAATCTTTATTTAAAAAGAAATAAGACGTTACAAAGTATGATGGTAAAAGACGTTACAGACTGAGGAATTTGATCGTAAGAATACAGCTATGGAATTTTCGAGAGAAAAGAACTTAAACAAGCAAATAACAAAATAAGTTGATAAAAAGGCTTACTACTAAAAACATAAACACATAAAAATTATACACAACACTATAAAAAGTACGTTACAGTACCGCTAAGACAGAGTTGCATAAAAATTAAGTAAGAACGTAACACCACAGTATTTAAAAACAAGTTTCGGGAGTGTATGTCTATATGAATAGGGATCTATCTATGTCTTAAATTGCATTAAAATTGGTTTGATAGTGGGCACAAAGACCCTCTTCCGGATAGCAGCTTGTATGGGGGCTGTATTAAATTGTGGACCGATTCGCCCTTGTGCCAGTTAGAACCCACGTACCAAATTTCATTAAATTATCTTTAAAATTGCGACCTGTACTTTGCGCACGAGGTTACATGAACAGCCAGCCAGCCGGTCGGACATCGTTAGATCGACTCAGAAAGTGATTTTAAGTTGATCGGTATACTTTATGGCCAACATTTTAAGGTGTTTCTCACATCAGCACAAATGCATAATACCCTCCACTCTTTTCTGTAGCTATAATAACATACAGAGATAATATAGGTTTTTGGGATGATATTGTTCAATGGAAGCACAAAACATTACCATAACGTTCAAAGATTTTTATAACCAGAGTTGTTACAGCTCAGAAATCGTTGATTTTTTAGTATTTATAAAAAAAATGCACAAAAAAAAAATAATAACGATTTTTGCAAAATTTTATTTAATAAGTTTTTTTTCGTATGAAAAAATGAAAAATTATCTTAAAATAGCAAAATAAGTAAAAAAGCCGATATCGCAAAAATAACTAAAAGAAATCCGATATTGCCAAAATAAGCAAAAAAAAAGCCCTAACAAATATAGCTCATTTTCTTTGTTTTTTTATGATCGGAATTTGTGTTCAATCAAAATCTTTAAGCATTTGCTTTTTTTTTGGTTGCCCTATTAATTAACAATAGCGGCCAACTACCTTCACAAACCGTTGAAGCCGCTCTATTTAGGTATGCTTCATACAAATTTTGTGGGCATGACACATTTTAAAAACTAGAAAACTCGGGCCGCCTTTGTTTAGGTACGGCTATAATATGCAAGTCTTAAGAAAATCTATAATTTATTATTTTCAGAGTACAAAAACAACAATGTTACACTTTGTTTATCTTTCGTCAAACCATCATCGAATGAACATTTTACGACTCTGTATAAATCATATTTTCAACAATTATAGGCGAGCATTTTACGAGGTGTAAGATAATATCTACAAGAGTCTCATATGATTAATGGAATGAAAGACTCGTTAGATAATCTTTGTGCTATGGAAGAATCTCACTCTTGTTTCCGTTTTTCCCATGTGAGACATCTTCTACGATTCAAAAATGCGGACATCGACGCTCTTCATGAGACTCTCAGTAGCTCTTACACGATTAAAAATGCTAGCTTGTTATGAAGTAATTATGTTTTTGTTTGAAGGTTTTTTTTATAAAATTAGAACAAAAATTGTTAAAAAAAAACTAAATTTTAAGTTGTCCGATTTTTCGAAACGTGAAAGACGATTTTTTTTATTTTTCTCAGGAAATTGACGATTTTCTCACAAATTTATCTGGCAGACCTGAGTAGAGTGAATACCTACTCTACAGATAATATTGGACTACGTGGTCCATTGGGGCTTAAATGGACTACTTACAACATGGTCCAATCTACTGTAATATGGACCATGTTATAAGAAATTAACATCCAGTGCTGCCAACAACTGCATGATGTATACTTTTCTATAGTTTACAGTATTACACATTGGTAGCGCTGATGGTGTCCATTATTAATTGTTTATTTAAAAGTGAAAGTTTGTGAAATTTATAAAAAAAAGGTAAACAAATTAAAAATACCAAGTAAATATATTTAATAATAGCAATAATAGACTACAGGGCACTCCATAAAAGGCTATTAGTAAAAAATGAAAAATGCTTAAACAACCACTGTAATGACATGGAGTACTTTTAAAACTAACCCACTTTAGTACTCCATGGAGTAGTTTAGGGACTACTTCGGTGGGTTATATGGTCCCCTCCTAGGACATCGTAATGTTAAATGGACCACCTTTTACCCATATATTTGGAGTAGTTTTTTAGTACTCCTACTCCTTTATGGACTACTCTTTACATGCATGTATGGACTAGTCTCGTTATCTGCAGGGTACCCTACAAGAACACTATCGGTCATTTTACTAGTTATATGACCGGTAGTGTTGACCGATATATTGGTTAAAGTTTCTATTAGTTTATTAAAAGCAAAAAAACTAACCGAAACTCTTGTGTACATGTGATTTTGCCTCTCTTTCTAACTAATGAATTCCACTCTACTACGGAACATATATCTGTACTGCTCACTCTGCTGCTTTTAATTAGTCAATGATAACCTAAATAGTGGTTAACGCTAACTAGTTTGTCTTAACGTATGTAAATATTGGTTAGCACTAACTAGTTATTCACTACGTAAATATTGGTTAGTACTAACCTTCACAAAATACATTACATTTTTTTTTAATTTTCATTTTTAATTAAATATTTTATTGAAAAAATTATAATCAAATTGATAGGAAATTTAGCTTTGTTCACAATCAGAGCAACAATTTCGTTTTTCTTCTATCTTATTTCTTCCCAAAGTATTTCATATATTTTTTTCTTTCATTTTATAAACAAAAATGCAATTAAAGTTTTTTTAAAAAATTGGTTCAACTAGAATTTCAGCAACATTTTGTATGAAATTGGGGGTATTCACGTCACAAGTTGCACCCTTGCGAAAAAATATAACAACAACCACTCAGACAATTAGTTGTGCGTAAATAATTGTCTTTGTG
The DNA here is from genome assembly GCA_963931875.1 of Pollenia griseotomentosa. Classification (NCBI taxonomy): domain Eukaryota; kingdom Metazoa; phylum Arthropoda; class Insecta; order Diptera; family Polleniidae; genus Pollenia; species Pollenia griseotomentosa. The sequence continues at coordinate 5,146,235 of OZ007562.1, read as the reverse complement.
GTTGTTGTTATGTTTTTGCACTTTTGCTTTTTTGCAAGGGTGCAACTTGTGACGTGAATACCCTTATTGTTTCTGACGTTTAAAATAATTTTATCTAGTTTGAATGAAAATTTTAACATAATGTTGTAAAAAATAATAATAAATGCATAATATTGTTGTGGCTAAAATTTGCCAAGTGAAAATGTTTTTTTGATTGTAAACGAAGCTTTAGAATTGAGAAAAGTATGTACCACGTATCGTTATTTCTGTGGCTGCTTGCATGGGTCTGAAAATGGAGGTAAACGTACGTGTGACCAATTAATTGTGACCAAAAAATTAAATACACACTTGAAAAGTTATCAGGGGTTTTAATATCATTATTTGTTCCCTTATTACCACCAGCAAATCCTCAATGATTATCCTGGTCAAATCCACCATCCGCATGGCGGCCACCTGTTGGACGACCACTCCTTTCAATGACCTATGTTGTTTCCTTAGAGTCCACCACCACGTCCTATGAAGCCACCATCAGTACGCCCTCCTTTACCACTAGCATTCTGATTACAGCTATTTGGCGGTGTCACTTTTTTATAGAAATTTTTTATCTCACTACTTAAGTTAAATTATATAAATATTTAATTGATTTTTTTCTTTAATACCAATAGCAAATATTAAATTTAAGAAATTCACAAATTTTTACACGCGTATGACAAAAATTATTAAAATATTGGCATTATTTGGAAAATGTTAGTTGTACCATTCTTACATATATGTTAGAGTGGAACAACTAATGTAAAATTGTTGCAAGTGTGTAAGTAATTTTTTTAGTTTTGGTTATGCATTTCCCGGTGGCGTTTTTTGAGCGACTTTGTCAAATTTATATTTTCATCTATGATTTCTCCTGAAAAACTGGGTCTCAAGGCGCAGTTTCTATGAAAATATCGAAATACAGTTTTGCAGACATTTTTATGAAAGATTCACTGTATAAAAGAAAGTTGAAAGTAATCGACATTGTCTGATATTACTCGTTATGAAATTGAACTCTGCTGAAATTTGTCTGCTATTCGGCAATGGTTGAATAGCGGATTATTAAGTGTATGTATGTTATTTTCTTGTTTATCACCGTATTGAATTATATTGAAACTTGACAACATTGTCTGAATATCGATGATATTGTCTGTTAGGACTCACCAATACGCGGAAGCCTAACGAACAAAATCAGTTCTGGTCATCTATGATATTTTGGACAATTGCTTAAAAAATTCATGTAAGACGCCAAAGAAAATTCAGCATATGTCGTTGATGATTTAACATTGTCAGTATGTTTCATGATGAATCATCATGACATTAGCCTCCGGGTTCTTGTAGCCTAATTAAAAAATCAAAATTTATATTAAAAACCATAAACAGTTTAACAAAATAACCACAATACTAAAAAAATAAAAAAAATATTTTTATTCTTGCTCGAAAAAATTAAAATAAAAATTTTAAAAAGCACTATATTTTTTGTGTTCAAATTTCAAAATAACTGTTATTTCCGGTTCCCAAAAAAAAAAAATTTTTAGTAAAAAAAATATAAGTGATCACAGATAAATGTCTTTTTTCGATTGAACCGTTATTTAAGGAACTATTTAAAGCCTTTTTTTATTTTTGAAAAAATCGTTTTTTAGTAAAAAATATACATCACAAAATACCGTCCTTTCTCGATTGGGGCGTTATTTAAGGAACTACTGTCATTTTGAGTTTATTTTACTCTTGTGAAACTGTAAAACGACTTCTAGTAAAAAAATATAAGTGAACACAAAACCATTTAATGTTTTTATTTCTTTTAAACAAAAATGAATTTTTTATTTGTATTTTGAAATAAAAATTTTGTTAAAATTTTTGTTTTCTTTAAAAAACTTCATTTAAAATAACTTAAATATTAATAAAGCACAATTTTGAAAATAAGGTTAAATAAAGATGATTCATCTAAATTAATAAAGCAATGGAAACACTAAATTGTTGTGGATATGGAAAATAAATTTGTCACAATTGGGCAATTAGCCTTAAAATGACTACAAAATACTTTTAAAATTGCACACTACAAAATACAATGAGATGAAATGAAAAAAAATATTAAAACTAAACTAAACAAAACTATTAAATTAAAAAAATCTACCCCTAAAAAGTATTTGAAATGTTAAACGCGTAATGAAGTGCGCACAGGCTTTTTACTCAGCGCTATTCTCTCCTGTCTTCTTTGCAGACACTCAAAACGTGTTATTGCTTTTTTGAGCAATAAACTTTGTGGCGACAATTCTCTAGCATGCAAGAAGGAACGAGTATTTGGCTTAAATTCCTCCTCTGGTTTTGTCGACTCAAATAATTTTTGCTTTCTGGTTGTGGTCACTGGGCGTTTTGGAGTATCTCGGGCATTTTGTGCAGGAGTCTGATTTATTTCATTTGATTGTTGTTTGTCTTGTAAGCGTTTATTCCTGGTGACATTATCACTCTTAGAATGTTGTTTTATGGTACTGCAAAATGAAAAGAATTTATTTTCATCTGCCGAGGTAAAATGTCTTCGAAAGCTATTATTGCAGCGTGAAGGCTCCAAGTTGGGTGTAGAGCTTATATGCAAACTTTCCATTAATGTATCTAAAGCTGTATGATAAAAGCCACTCGTATCCAAATGTGTTTCACAAACTGGCATTTTTAAGAAATTTTTAGTTTTGTATTTTGGTAGGTAGAGATATTTTTCAAGAACACACACAACCAAACGGAACGACTGAATTGAATAAAATAATTTTACAAAACGATCACTCCTTTGTCAGTTCGATTGTAGGAATAGTGAAGCACAGAGAGCAAGATCATAAAAAAGAGAACTTAAGTTAGGTAAAAAAAACCCGCCGCAATAATTGTTAGTGGTGAGTGGTTTGTAGAAAAGAGCCAAATGGTTTTTGGTACTTTTTAAATAAAAAGGTACTTAAGAGATGTTTTTAAATTGTTTTTCATAATTTAAAAATGTTTAAAGAATTTTGTTAGCCTTGTAAAATACTGTTACAGGTTAACAATTTCCACCGATTTTTGTTTTATGGAGTCACTTATTTTATTAGCAAAGCTTTGTCAAAATAAAAGTAATGACTACATTCAGCCAGGATTTTTTTTATTTAACACGGATTGTAAAAGATTAAACGACAAGACATTTTAAAAATTTTAAAAAAGATACTTTTTGTATTCTACGTAGATTACATCCTTTAAATATGCAACGAACTTCAAGAAGACCGCGGATTCGAACCGCGGCCGGCAGGTTACCATGACATGTTTCGATCGCAACCACTCGATCTCCTCAGATGGATTTGCCGTTTTACACTCGCAGCCATCGACGACTGCTGACGTCAATAGTCAAACATCAATCCTTAAACCAAATTGTATTTTAACCTTTGGTAGATCGAAGTTTGCTTTTTTTGAATGATTATCCATTTTAATTGATTTTACATGTTTTTCCTTACTTATGTTTTTTTGTACTTTTGTCAAGAATTTTTCTTGAAGTCCAAAGTACATTTTTTTTTTGTTCTTTTTTCATTTTTGTCTTTCTTTTTCTTGTTGACCTTTCTCAGCACAACTTGAAGGACAAATGAACACATAGAGCTCGTGCCTCAGCTTTAACAATAATTAGTATTGTGGTTATTTTGTTGAACTATTTATGGTTTTTAATCCAAATTATTAATATTTTTTCATTTTCATCTTAATTTTATTTAACGAAATAAGTATCATTTGAATAATAAAAAGTACTTTTCCTTCAAATAGCTATTGTAATTTCTCCCGTATGAATACTGGAGAGTACTTAGAAGAGAGGGATGTTTGAATCATATTTTTGAGAAAATGTTTGTTTGTATACCGAGGAGTTTTAATTATATATGTATTTTAACCCTAAAACGTACGCATTTAAGTTTAATTGCTGCAAAAAATATTTTGTTAAAAAATAATGTTAAACTTAGTAAGCTTTCGAGTTGAAATTATTACAGTTAAAACCATTTTAAGCAAATTGTACTTTTTAAAGATCGTGTACTTTAAATAAAATCATGATATTTTAAAATCATAAACCGATTATAAATTAAAGTCTTTCATGACAGTGTCGGTGGACTATTATCTATACAATAGCTCAATAAAGTATTCGTACATCGTGATATCCTATCGTAATAATGCATTTATTAATGGCCCTATTTCGGTTTACAACTCAATTCAGTTAAGTGGAAATTAAAACAACTGCTAGTGATGGGTGGTAAATTTTTGATGTTTGGTTAACTGCAGAGTTAATAGAGTTCTAACCAATAATACAAAAACATCAACATTTCAACTGAACTTGAGTTGTAAACCGTAAAAGGGGCATTATTTTTTTAATAAATATATAAATATTTATTTTTTTTTATTACCATTGTGGCCAAATATGTTAATGTGAACTCGTCGCTAAAAATACTATTTTTCCAATATCTCGCAAAAATTAGATAAATTTGTCCCCAAAATCGTGCGATTTTAACGCGCTAGATGGATTGGGATTGTTTTTAACTTGTAGGTCCATGTTAAAAAGCTGCACATCGATTAAAGCCTATCAGCCCAATTATGAATGAAAATTCCCCGGCAGTTTTCTCCCTTCTCCCATTTTTCCTATGTTATTTCAATTGTAAAAATGGGAAAAGGGAAAAAACTCCCGGGGAATTTTTATTCATAACTGGGCTGAATATTACCCAAGACTATTGTTTAGCTGGCACTTTAACCTGATCTTTTTTGCAGAGTTATTGAAAAATTGATACTTTTGTTCCAATCAACCGGGCGAAGGCCATGGTTGGATATTAAATTACATTATTTCTCTTCTAAATAAAAATAAATTTTGTAAAAACTTTTGTACATAAAATCTTTTTAAACCACCTGATTGTATATACTTACCAACATTAAGTATCCTCTTTGCCCTACTCATCAGTTTAGGGTTAAATTATTGGAATTATGTATGTATGTATACAAAAGAACTAAATTAGTCACGTATTTTGTATGTATGCAACAAGATCGTATTTTTAAAGTAGAAATGAAAAAAAAAACAGCTGAAAACATCTTTTAAGGGATGTTGTTAACAATGGGCTACCTGATTTCTTTCCTAGTAAGTCCTTTTTAAACACAGGTCCCTTACAAACACACATATAACGAGCTTAGTAATTCTATTGCGATACATTTTTTTCCTAAAAATTTGTTTAACAATTTACAATCCCGTTAAGTTTCCAACACCAACAATTATTAGAACATAAATTGGCTTAAAGATAAGAAATGATCGTCAACTATTAGAACATAACTTGTTTTAAAGATAAGAAATTATCGTCAAATACCCTCCAAAAAATCCCCCACTACTGATTAGATTGATAACATACAAGGAAAACTTATTGCAATTTTTTATGAACGTTATAAAAACTGCTATAAATTTAATCATGTACGATAAATACCAACATTAAGCATTCTCTTTGTCCCACCCATCAGTTTTGTGTTAAATTATTGGAATGATGTATGTATATAAAAGAACCAAATTAGCCACGTCTTTTGTATGCAACAAGATCGTATTTTTAAAGTTGAAAAAAAAAAAAATAAAAAAAACAGCTGAAACATACTTTATGGGATGTTGTTTACAAAGGGCTACCTGATTTCTTTCCTAGTTAGTCATTTTTTAACACAGGTCCCTAACAAACACACATATGTATAATGTGGGTAGTAGAGTTTATTTTTCCCGCAATTTTTGGATTTCCGGGAAAGTGGGAAATAAAAAACATATTCCCGGGATCCTGGGATTCCCGCCAAAATTTGTTTAGTTTCATATTTAGTTACTTAATTCTTAAAAAAAACTAATACTTCTTACTGGCAAGTTTGCTTAAAATAATTAAATCTTGTATCTAGTATATAACAAAAACAAAAAATTTAATATTAAAGTTATTTTAAGACACTTATGGCCAATTTCACCAATTTATTTAAATATCAATTTATGTTTGAAATTCGTTTTTCATGTCAAATAAAAATAAAATTATGTACAAGGCGAATTCATTTTTCAGGTGGCGTTGAAAACACAGCTGTGCTACTTTTTTTCTTAATAAGTGTGGTGACATGTGGTGACATGCGTGTTTTATATACTTTACAAGTTGTAATAATTTTACTTTAGAATATTTAATTTATATATAAAATAAGTTTTGTTTTATCTTTCAAATAATTTAAAATATTAATATTAGAGAAATGGATTTTTCAATTGTGAACACAATATAAATTTATTATTTTCCTAAATAAAGTTTTATATAAAATATATTACTACCATAATAAGAGAGAGAAATGTCAAAGGTTCCTTGTGATTTTGACATATGGATCAACGAAAGCAACAAAAAAATACATTGTTGTGTTTTTGGTGTTGTTGCTTGTTGCAGTATCGATACCACCGTTTACATGAATTCGCCTTGATTATGTACATATGTATATGAAAAAATATATAAAAATAGAAATATGAAATATTTAAATAGAATGGGTGAAATTGGTCATTAAAAGGTAGTTTTTGATGCCAATAGGATCTCATTCTGTGGATAGGATTAACATTTGCATGAAATATTGAAGTCTTAGGGAAATTTAATATCTGGCAGGCTGAATAGCAACTGAAAACTAAACATTACGAAGTAAGAATTCTGACACAATTTCACTGTTTAACAAAGTCAGAATGAAGGAGAGATTTAATTTATCGTATTTAATAAAACATATTTTTTTACAGTTTTATACCTTTAATCAGCAGTGGTGTATGTCGTTATACAGAGTTGTCATTTCATGTGTAATAAAGTATAAATATATGTATGTACTATGTATGTTTATCGCGACCTTAGGACAACAAGGTTCTATCTTACATATAGTTTAGGTGCAAACCGAACCATGTTGTCGTAAGTTCGCGATATATTTTGGGTTCTTCAGTAATTCTAAGTCATTTGGTTGTCAAACTGTTTCTTGTTCTTCTAGGCATTTTGGGATTGAACTCCAGCAGAATTGGAATGCACTGATTGTCATTAAATTTCAACAAATTCGTTAATGTGGCAATAAATTTTGTGAAGGTCGGTCCATAATTTATCCCATATTAAGACCACTCTCGCAAATCATGTTAATATGGATGAAAGCGTAAAGAATAAGGCTTTTGTGGTGAAATTTAACATAATCAACTTTCATGAAACTCGAAATCACACCACTAGATTTTGTGAAGATAGAGTCTTAATTTATCTTACGCCCCATATAAAACACACTCTCGGAAAGCACTTTACCACGCCTCAAACCGCAAAACTTAATAACATTGTTGAGAAATTTAACCCACTACAGTTTTCTAAGACAAGAAATAAAATTTCCTGAAGATAATTTACCATATGCCCTATGTAAAGCCCGTTCTCAAAAATCAGCTTGATAAGTCTTAACTGCAGCAAACTTTAATATTGTGGGATATTTTAGTTGAATAAAACAACTAAAGACACGAGTCCCACATACATAGATTTACTAAAGTTTTTCTTTAAAATTTCCCGGGAATCCCGCAATTTATTCCCGGGACAGCGGGAATTGAAAATCCAGGAAATTCTTGGGACGAAAAATCCCGGGAACAAACTCTAGTAGGTAGCAACTCCTTTGCGTAAATTTTTTCCGTAAACTTTGTTAACAATTTTCACCAACAACTATGTATTAGAATATAACTTGGTTTAAAGATAAGAAATTATGGTCAAATACCCGTCAAAAAAAAAATCCCCTACTACTGATTAGATTGATAACATACAAGGAAAGCTTCTTGCAAATTTTAATAAAAGTCATAAAAACTACCCCAAATTTAATCGATACCAAAAAAATAATCATGTACGATAATTGTTTTACTTTAAAATTCTTATTAAAAAATAGTACTAATACTTATTAATATACATATACATATATAAATTAATTCACTGCCTTAAAGAAATCTCGGAAATTTTGTGGTGCTACCTCTCTTACAACCCTTGAAGCCATCTTTTTCACCTCTTCCGTACTGTTGCTATCCTTGTGATAGAAGCAGGTAAAGTAGACAATTAAGCCGATTACTACCAAGAGAATTACGGCAGAACAAAGAAAACTCAATAGCATTTTACAGGCACAATCACAGCAACTGAAAGTATATAATACAAATATTTACAAAAAAGAGTTTAAGAAAGTATGTAGTGATCAAGGCGAATTATGTTACACGGTGGCAGCAATACTAATGGGTGATTTTTTAAGCGTAGTTTTTTTTTTAAATCTAATAAAATACTCAAATTTGCATCATTTACTGAAAATTTTTATTTGAATCGATAAAGTGGTCTTTGCCATTTACTTTTTTTAAAAATAACTACAGTCAAATCCCGATAATTCGTACCCCGATAAATCGTAATTCCCGATAATTCGTAATAAACTGTCGGTCCCTTGAAAAAATCTCGATTATTCGTAAAATTTCCATACATTTTGGTCCCCTCGCTAATTCGTAATTTTTTTTCAAATAAAATCTTATTTACCTCTTAAAAATCGTAATTGTTTGCTAACTACCACTTATAATTCGTAATAAAAACAACAGAAACATAGAAAGAATGATTTTTTGTTTACCGCTATTTTTCTGCGTGAGTTTTTGCTTGTGTGTGTTTATTTTCTTGAAATCAGTTTGTTACATAAATAATTTTTATATATTTTATTTTTAACAATTGTCTTTTATGTTTTTATATCGTTTTAGTATATTTATTGAAAAACCCCGTTAATTCGTATTTATTTTATTTTAACCCCGTTAAATCGAAACCCCGCTAAATCGAAAACCCCTATAATTCGTAAGAAATGGCCGGTCTCTTGCGATTACGAATTATCGGGATTCTACTGTACTTGTTAATGTTGCCCGCGACTCCGGTTCAAATGGTCTATTCTTAAAGTCCAATTTTGCACCACTTTTTCGAGTATTTCGGCCTGTATTCCATGAATAACACGTGTTATTTTATACTCTAAGGCTTCAATCGTGTTTGGCTTGTCCACATAAACCAACGACTTCACATAACCCCACAAGAAATAGTCAAGAGGCGTCAAATCACATGATTTTGGCGGCCAACTCACAGGGCCATTTCGAGAGATAAACTGCTCACCCAATTCATCCTTCAATATGTCCATTGTTTCACGAGCTGTGTGGCATGTGGCACCGTCTTGTTGAAACCACCTATCTACCAAGTCCAACTCAGTCAATTGGGGCAAAAAAAAAGTCGCGTATCATGGCTCGATATCGTTCGCCGTTGACGGTAACGTTTCTTCCACGGTCGTCTTTGAAGAAAAATGGACCGATGATGCCACCAGCCCATAAACCACACCAAACTGTCGTTTTTTCGGGATGCATCGGTAACTCTTGTACGGCATGTGGCTGTTCTTCACCCTAGATGCGGCAGTTTTGCTTGTTTACGTATCCGTTTAGCCAGAAATGAGCCTCATCGCTGAACACAATTTTTCGATAAAAGAGTGGATTTCCATGGCAGAGTATACTGAACACTTTTCACTTTCACAGATGTAGTTTGGACACAATTACCAACCAGTGCTGTTAGCCCGAAAAACTTAATTCATTACATTGTTGTTGTGTTTACTGTTCGAAATGTCAACCATTTTTAAACAAAAGATTGTAAAGCAAACGTCTTGAACACTTATCGCTGCCACCTGGTATGAATTCGCCTTGGTAGTGATAATTTTAATCTCATTTTACACTTTTAAAAATAATATATTTTTTTAGGAATATTTTGGTATTTAGTAGCAGGATAACAAATATTTATGTGGCTAGTTAAACAGAGTTTTGGTTTTCATAAAGCAAAAAAAAAGTTCAAAATCATTCGAAAACTATTAATTCCATTGTGATACTCACAATGATTTAAATTTAACCCTAAAATGATTTTCTACCATACACTAAAAAGACAAATCAATCCATCCGTACTTAAAATAAGCCGAAGCGGTGTCAATTGTACGGTAAGTACGGATTTCCTTAAATCTATATATATAAAAATCAAACGCTGTGTCTTAGTCACGCTAAAACTCGAGAACTACTTGACCGATTTGTATTATTTTTATACCCTCCACCACAATTAGTTGTGTAGAGGGTATACTAAGTTTGTCATTCCGTGTGAAACTTTTTTATTATTCATCTCAGACCCCATAAAGTATATATATTCTGGCTGCTTGAGTAATTCTAAGTCGATTTAGCCATGTCCGTCTGTCTGTCCGTCTGTTGAAAACACGCTCACTTTCGAAAAACTCAAAAGAAATAAACAAACTAGGTGTCAAAATGCTTGTAGTTATCCTAAGCAGTTTGGGATTGAATTTCAGCAAAATCGGTTTAGTAGGACCAGAGCTATTAATCAAAATGTGGAACCACCACCTTCAAAAACTTGATAATTTTGTTACAAAAACTAACATAAATGATGCAAAAATGCACGGAATGACATAAGATTTTGCACAAGTCCGTTTTATTCGACTAGAAATTACACTGTAAAATTTCGCGAAGGTCGGTCCATAATTTACCCTAGGCCCCATATAAACCCTACTCCCGGAAAACAGTTTAGTACGCCTAAAACCGTAAAAAATAATGCAATCATAACAAATTTTGGCTCGTCACAATTTTATAGGACTTTAAATGATACTGTGAAATTTCGTGAAGATCGGTACATAATTTACCCTAGGCCCCATATATGCCCTACTCCCGGAAAACAGTTTAGTCTCCTAAAACCATAATTAATAACAAATCGTCACAGTTTAAGATAATAATAATAAAAAGACATCATACAGATATTACTCCTTAAACATTCGAACTGTCGGTGGAGGGTATCAAAGATTCGGCACAGCCGAATATAGCACTCTAACTTGTTTCCTTATGAGAATTACATTTTGTCGGTATAAGGCTCTGCTTGCTCGCGTCATTTGACGAATTTTGTATTGTCCAGCAACGCGTTCAGGGTTTCTCTAGTCAAGTATAGATTCAAGTACGGTTTGTTCAAGTACATAAAATAATCCAGACAGGGTTGACTTAAGTAAAAGTGAGATAAAACTTGATCTCAAACTGTGCTTGATTCAAGAATTTCTAAATGGGTTTAATTTCGAACTTGTGCTTGAAATAATCCGAAAGTGACATTGATTCAAACCTTAAACACTTACCCCAAAACTAGAACCAGAGAGAGAGAGAGAGAGAGAATATAAATACTAACCCGTTACACATGATGGTTTTACTTTTGTTTTATTGCTTCCATTTTGTTTACAGAAGAGTTTTTGATTATAAAACACCAGCAGCATTCCCGATATGGTTTTCATATTCATTCTACTTTGAAAACTTTATGTATTTAACTAAACAATTTAAACAAATAGATGATGGGAAGTCTTGAAAATAATATATGTTTTTCTTATTGTACTGTTGTTGTTGTCTCTACACAAAACAATCAAATCGTTTTTTACCTCTTTGTGTTGTTCTACAACAAACTTTTCTAGGTATTTTTTGAATTTTCAAATATTGAAGTTTTTTTTTAATTCTTGCATGCAAAACAGAAATTTGTATACTTTTACCTATAAAACTGAAGTGTGTTATCAATTCTTTTTTATCCCATATTTTCTTTGAGGTATCATTATTTTTAACACCTGATAACTTTAAACCCCTTATAGACAATTATCATTTCTGAATACCCCTTGAATAAAAACCCACATCTATGTATTCGACTACAATTTATCAGTCATGTTTATAGAAAATTTATTAGTCACCCACCTTCAAATAGCAATAAAAATCATTTCAATTGCTATGATTTAATTTAGTGAACTAGTGAATGGTTCAAATATTGAAAATATTTGTATAATATAATAATTATATTGTTTGCACACTTTTTTTAAGATCCACTTTTTATATTTTTCCTCAAAACTCAATGAAGTTTTGAAAGTGTTTTCTTTCGTTAAATGTTTTCGAAATGTTACCCTCTCTCTCCCCCAGAAGAATAGGAACTTTTCGTCGCATATTTTTTGTTAAACCTTTCATCAGTCAAGTACCATGATTTTAAAACTGAAACCCCTGATAGGCAATAACAATTTTTAACTGATAAAAATAAATAAATTTTTAATCACGTTGTGGTTGCTACGTTTTGGGGGATATACGTTTAATTCAATATTTTCCCGAATAATTCAAATTAGGTTAAACTTTTTAGTTTATGTAATCAATTTTTATTTTTATATATTTCTTACCAGCATACAACTTTGCCAGGACACTTGAGGATTTCCAACAAACAATTGCACATTTTTTGTGTTTAGGACTTAATCACAATATTAAAGTTTCAATATTAAAAATAAATTCTTTCGTTTTAATCGTGCGAGTCTTCTACCGCCAGACGTAGGTGTATTACTAAATAAAGCTTTCTCAACAAAGACCCATTGTGTGGTAGAGGAGGGAGTTAATAGTTATTTTGTTAATAATTGTTTTTATTGTATTTTCTATTCAATATCAATACTGATAATTTGATAAATAACCAGATAGGAGAACATACAGTTACAGGTTCTTGGGTTAAGTGTGGTCGGCATGTTGTATCGGTCAAATTTGTTGATATGTGTTTAAAAATCTGCTTATCGCAGTTTAGCTAAAAGGAGCGAGTGTTGTATTACTTTTAGTTGAAAGCAAATTGATCGAATGTTAATGTTAATTAAAATGAAAAAAAGCAGCCAGTGGCAAAAGGCAGTAATGAGGCCCTCTAAAAGGCCTTACTTATCACATACAAGCACTCGCCGGCCCATGCCATACTTATACATACATATATATTTTTTGCACCTGCTGTTATTCGAGACAAGGTCTTGCACATTTACTTTCCCTTATAGGAGACCACAAAACTAGTTTTGCTCTTAAACATACAGAAAATTGTCTGTGTTACACTGCTTTCATTCTATGATTATGAATACAACTCTGGTACCATAATTGGTTGTCATTTAGATACTATCTTGTGTTGAAAAAAATAACAAAACAAAACAATCATCGGTATCAGCAGATTTGCATGAGCATCACAAAAAAAAAAATCAGATGAGCATCAGGCCTCATATATACTATTTGATAAAATAGTCGCCTTAAAAAAGTGATTGAAAATAAGCGAAGTTAACACCTAGGTTAGATCAAGGTGAATTAACTACAGGTGGTGTCGAAACGGCATCTGATTTTGACAGTTCAAGCTTATTTGTTTTGATTTGTTAGTGTTTGGCTAAGAAAAGTTGACATTTCAAGCTATAAGCACTAACAATGCAATGCAAAAAACCCTATGTTGTTTTTGGATTTTTGTAGTTCCGACACCACCTGGGGGGTTACTGCGTATTTCGATTCGAAAGAAATAATTTACGAGTTCGAACAATTTGTACTGTGTATTACGATTTTCGCAATTGTTCGAAACGATGACAGAGGTTGTATTTTTAAAAAAATGTGAAAATTGATGAAAACTTTTTGTTCGTATATAGTATAGAGAGTGGCTGTTAAAAAAGGGATTTTTTGTTTTCAATAAAGTATAAAAAACATTCGTTTATTTAAAACAAATATTACGAAAATCGTAATACACAGTACAAATTGTTCGAATTCGTAAATGATTTCTTTGGAATCGAAATACGCGATAACCCCCCTGTAGTTGAATTCGCCTTGGGTTAGATTTAATGGGCAGCCAAAAGAGGACAGCTTATAACGGTTCCTTTCTGATGCCCTGAAAGCTGACACTTGTTTTTTGGAATTATTTTTTTTTTGTTTTGCAAGAATTCTTGAAAACTTTTTTCAAAGAAAAAAGAAGGTATTTTATAAGGCCCACCAAGTGGAGCCCTCTAAATTTTTACTGCTGGATAACAACATGCTAAAACTTGAGGTATCTTCACATTTTACCACTTAATTGATTAACCATTCATTTTCAATTTTTGTTTTACAAACTTTATTTTTTTACATACTTTTATTTCTAATAATTACCGTAGTGGAATGTAATTATTAAACTGTTAAATGTCTTTTGATGTAAAAAAAATGTAAAAATAATAGATACTTGTGGGGCGTCAAATATTGTATTTATTAAGTGTGACCGACCAAAGCCTTATAACAAAAAGCTAAAATCAATTTTTATTTATTTATTAAGTGTGACCGACCAAAGCCTTATAACAAAAAGCGAAAATCAATTTTTATTTCTTGGTTGAATAGATAATTAAAGATTTAGAGCACTTAACAAAAACATAAATGTTCAGGTATGTGATGAAAACGATTTTGAAAACACGTATCACTCGTACTTTTCGAATTTGAACCATTTTGTAATAAAAATTCTAAAATTTGCTAACATTTCTTAAATTAAATATTAGACAAAAAATATGCGTATGTTAAATAATTATTTCATTTTTCAATTTGTTCAGTAATTTCCTCTGGTCTTTCTTCATTTCCAGGTATCGAATCTAAAACACGGGTCATTTTATCATCATCGTCACGACCGTAAATAACAAAATAATAAAAAAGAGCTCCGATTATAACAATAAACAAGATTCCAGATAAAATTTGTAGACATAAGCTTAGAGCACATTTAAAGCAGCTTAGGAAAAACAAAATGAAAAATTATTAAAAATCAAATCATGGTAAGTGTGAACGTACTAGTAAATATCTTACCAGTAAGAAATGTCCCCTGCACAAGAACTCATTTTCGATTCTTAAGAAAAGTTAAATTAAACAATGCTGTTTTAAAAAGTTAGGAGATTTTCGTACTTTATTTTTTTGGCTATCAAAGTACTTTGAAGGTTAGTTCGCCCTTAATTTGCCAATTTTACTAGCCAGCTTATCTTTTTAAAACAAATATAACACTTCGGAATTGATAGGAACAATTTTCCAATTTTTTTCTTTTTTATAAGTTCAAAATAATTATCTTTTTTATTATTTTATTTTTTTTTGTTTAATAAATCAAAACCATTTTGACAATTCTATAAAATTTGTCATAGAATTTGTTTTTTGTCTAGTGCTGTTATTTATCATAAAAGGTGTTTTGTTTACAAAAATAAGTTCGAATTTTAGTTATCATCAAAATTACTCATATTACTTACCAAATTAAAACTTTTTTATGTTAACGTTGTTAAAGAGGTGTTGGGGTGGGGTGGGTGTTTATTTCTAAACTAGATATCGAAAAAAATTATACATTTTAACACCTTTATTTGTTTTGTTTTACCTTTCTATTGAAAATTTAAAGCAAATGTTGTGAAAATTTGCTAATTAAAAAAAAAAAAAAACGGTCAATTGTTTTTCTACTTTGTTGTATTGGAATTGCAATGTCAAATTCATTCATATTGCGGTACAGTAAAATCGCGAAAAAGTTGGCGCTGCGAAATAAAAAATAAATGAAAATTGACCCCAAATTTGGGGCTATTTTTCATAATGCAATATGACCCCATTTTTTTAATAAAAAATAAAATAAATTATGACCCTAAATTTGGGGCAATCCTTCATTATGAAAAATCACCTCAAAGTTTATAATGTTATCATCATCATCGGAAATATTTTGCAGAATAAGCAAATCAAGTGCTGTTTGTGGTAAATTTAAATTATGTAGTTTTTATACCCACACCACAATAGTGGAGAGGGTATTATGCATTTGTGCTGATGTGTGTAACGCCTTAAAATAGTGGTCCTAGACCCACCTTAAAGTATACCGATCTACTCAGAATCACTTTCTGAGTCGAACTAACTATTTCCGTCCGGCTGGCTGGCAGGCTGGCTGGCTGCCCATGTAACCTTGTGCGCAAAGTACAGGTCGCAACTTTGGAGATAACTTGATAAAATTAGGGTCATAGGTTCTTATTGGCACAAGGACCAAGCCTATTGAAAATGGGCCAAATCGTAGGACCACGAGGGAAGATAGGGGGAAATTTCTTCCTCTCAGAAACCATCAAACCGATTTTAATGAAATTTAAAACATGGATAGATCCATATCTATATGGACACATAAGCTATACAGTTTTTCAAAAATAGGACCACAAGGGGATGTAGGGGTCAATTTCTGCCTCTCACAAACTTTCAAACCGATTTTAATGAAGTTTTTAAACATAGAGAAATCCATATTTATATGGACACAGAAGCATGATGTGTTTTTAAGTACAGTGGTGCTGGGTATCATATGGTCGGGCTTGACCGACTATACTTTCTTACTTGTTTATCATAATTTACTAAATCTTTTGTAGCTTTTTCATTTTTTTTACCAATCTATGTATTGTTAAGCGCAAAATGTTCATATTAATGTCGCATGCAATAAAACATTTACATTTTTAAAGCATTGGTTTAAAAAACTAACTTGAAGAGAGCAAAATTGAACAAAATCATAAAATTATTTGTACCCTGTAACTCTGTCATTTCTTGGCCAATCTTCACTAGCAATCTATGGTTATTTTAGAAATTGTATAACCTTTCACTAAAAAGAAAAATACATAATCCGTTTAAAATTTTTTAAGATATTTGCATTTCAGTCACATAATCTTTTTTCAAAACACAAATAACGGCTATTTTGGAATATCTCAAACACTGTTCTACTTTTGACAATTCTGACTTCATATTCGGATTTTACATAAAGATTAGCTGTCAGATTTATTTGGTCACGACTTTGTTGAAATTTTGTGACGTAGTGTAATCATTTAAACGAAAAAAAAACAGAAAAAACAAGTTAATGTGTTTCACAAAATCTCAAATATTTTCAAATGGGGCAAATACCATATTTTAAGAATATATAAAAAGTTTTTCCCAAGTATTCTCACAAACATTTTGAAAATCAACATTTCCTTAAAAAAAAACTCATTTTTTGACCAATTAAAAAAAAAAAAAAAATAAAAATACTTCCTCAATATTTTTCTTTACAAAAATGTATTAATAAATTAGTTAAATACCTGAAGTTGATGGATCCATTTAAAACAAATTGTGTTTTCTGAGAAACAATTCTCTCAAATCGCAATTAAAATATCTTGATTTTCACTTTTTAACAAATATTTCCAAGTTATAAAATATTATTCAACTTTGGCAGCGTATAGCAAAAAAAGTAAACAACATAGATCCACAATTTTAACAGTTGTTCGTGTTGAATTTTATCTACTTTTATATGGTACCAAATACTTATACGAACAACTAACTTTATGTTTGAATTAATCCTCGTTGTTGGTACTGTTCACCCCTCTGTGCGTCGTGGCGATGTTAATTGGCCGCCACGATCATGTGATTTGACACCGTTGGATGTTTGTGGATATTTAAAAGAAAAAGTGTGCGTAAATAAGCCAAGAACAATTCAAGAGGTAAAGGATGAGATAATTCGGCGCATTAATTACATTAAACCTCAATTGTGTCTCAGAGTCATTGAAAATATGGACCATTGGATAGAGGTATGACACCGAAGCCGTGGCGAGCATTAGGATGATATTTTGTTTCACACATTATTGTTATAGATCCTTCTATTATATATCATAGGGAGACGACTTGAATAGAATCTCTCTCTTAAAACAAAAAAAAAAAAAATATCTTTCAAAAATGTTTTTTTTTGTTTATTCTGGTAGACAAATAGATGATTAAAGTATAAAATTTGTTGCATCTTTTTATTAAAAATGTAAATAAAAATTATTTTATATCTAAAATTTTACGAATTTTATTAATTTTTATTTTGCTCTTGTAAGCAAATGAAAAATTGAGATAGTTTTTTTTTTATATTAAAACATCGGATAGTCTGGGATCACACTATGAAAGTTTTCTTTCAGAAAGTCTGAGTTTATTGGTGAGAGGGGAAGAGAACATGCTCTTTCTTTTTCCTCTCTCACCCATAAACTCAGACTTTCTGAAAGAAAACTTTCATAGTGTGATCCCAGACCTATGTAGAGTTAAAACCAAAGTATAATAGGTAACTCGACGCTTTGACAATCCCTCTCAGCAAGTACCTAGTCGGGCATCACTCAAATATGTGTTCGCGAAAAAGTTACAACCATAGATAAACACATAGATATGAAACTCTCATTTTATTGAAAAAAACATAATTAAACTTTGATTTGTGGGTTGGTGTTATGATATTTGTTTTTTGCTAAACTTGGTTTTTTTTTTTTTACAAAAAATATAGGAATATAAATTATAAAATTATTTACACATTTTTCGAATGTTCTTCTTTGAGTCAAAATTTTATTTATAAAGCAAAAAGTATGTAAAATATTGAGAAAAAAGTTCTATTATTATTCCTTCAAAAATATTTTGTTTTTTTTTACGAGAACTCGTGCTTGTCTCAAAACTTTTTTTTTTAACAAAAAAATTGGTTCTTTCTTGTTTTTTTTTTTCGTAAAAAACTGTTACAATAACTCAGGTTTTTTGTTTCGTTAATAAAAATTAAACAGTTTTTCCCTTGAAATTTTGCTTTTCCCCACAAATTTTTTAGTAAAAGGAAATACATTTTTGGAGAAATTTTTCGCGATGAGGGGTGATACTCAGTTTTTTTCACAAAAATTTTACAAAAGCAGATTTTTTTTTTAATAAAAAAAAAACTTTTTTTTACAAAAATAATGTTTTCTTTACAATTTCTAAAGAACTGGGATTTTGTGAATAAGCTGGATTTTTTTCAAAAACTCGAATTTTTTTACAGAAAACTACATACTCGTTTCTTTACATAAACTCGGGTTTTTCACAAAAAATCGTTATGTTACAAAAACATGTTTTTTAAAACTTTTTTTCAAAAAAATCAATTTTTTTGCAAAAACATTGCAAAATTTTGAAAAATAAAGTTTTTTGCATTGCATAACTCGGTTTTTTACGAAATCTTCTCAGCTGTTTCACGACAACTAGTTGTTTTCAACAAACATTCGATTTTGTTTTTAAATCTTCTGTAACCCCTAAATATAAAGCTTGAATCCAAGCTATATACAGTTGAGCATCGATTCAATTAACCGGGAATATCAATTATTTGGAATCGATAACGAAAGCAATATTATTTTATTTCATTCGATTAACCGTGATTACCTCAACTATCCGGAACTGCAAAACAGCCATCCAGTATCTTACAAAACTTTTTTGAAAATTCTTTATATTCAAACATTACAGAAAAAGATTTAAATCTACCGTGTCCAAAAGAAGCTTTTGGCAGAAAATATGCAGGTTAAAAAGAAAATTTAAAAGTTTTTGTAATAATTACATAAGTACTTTGCAAATAATATTGGACTACCTGATCCATTTTGATCAAATGGACTACTCCCTGGACTGGTGCAATGTAATGCCAGCATGGACCATGTCATTGTTAAAAAACAGTTTGTACCCTGTAATAAAAAGCGCTTGCTTTTTATTATATTTAAAATAAAACTCCGCCATTCTGTGAGAATTGTTAAAAGTTTATTTTTTTCAGACGACTTCGTTGTGCAATACAATATGGCGAACTTAGCATTAACAAAAATAACGAGCTAACTTATCTAATTACTTTTAGTTCATTACATATATATTAGTGGTTACTTAAAGTAATGGTGTTGACAATGTAGCGATTTTGCATACATATTTACACTACCTGTTCCATTTTGATAAAATGAACTACTCCCTCGACTGGTCCAATGTAATGCAGGCATGGACCATGTCATTGTTAAAAAGAGTTTGTAGTAAAACGACATGTCTTCGTTTTATAACAATGTGTTTTCGTTTTTAAACGATTTCAAAGCTAATCCTCTGTAGTATTCCATGGAGTAGTTTTAAGACTACTTTGTAATGCAAAGCTGGGTTATATGGTCCTGCCCTAGGACATCGTAATGTTAAATAGACCATGTTTTTCCATACATTGGGGTTACCTTTGGACTAGCCCTAGTCCCTTACATTTTACATACGTGTATGGACTAGTCGCATTATTTGCAGGGTAATAACTAGGGTATTCATTCGGTTAACCGATTAATAACTACCCGATTAACTGATCGGTTAATTTAAAATTGGCAATTTTCGATTAACGATTAAACCGGTTAATTTCAGTCGATTAACCAATTAACCGATGTAACAAATTTTTTTAGTTTTTTGTAGTATTATAAAATATTTTTTAGTGTTTTCAATTGTTTGTTCCGTCTCATATAAAAAAGGTATATTTATTCGTGCAATACGTTCTTAAAATACAGAACAAAAACAGAAACTAGGGGTTCGGAAAAACATTTTTTGTAGATTGTTCGGTGCTGAGCTTTGCCAGGTCAGATAATAACTTGACAATAGAAGAATCTCCCGATTGTAACACACTATCTTTGACAAAATTAGCCGAAATAATAACATAATGGAAAATGTTATATGTTCAGA
This sequence comes from Pollenia griseotomentosa, assembly GCA_963931875.1. Lineage (NCBI taxonomy): Eukaryota > Metazoa > Arthropoda > Insecta > Diptera > Polleniidae > Pollenia > Pollenia griseotomentosa. Next base: position 5,125,942 of record OZ007562.1, on the reverse strand, counting down.
GAAATCTTGGAAAAGGACAGAGAAATTAGGTAATGATACAAAGAAACCAAGATAACGCATTCAGTTTTTAAAAATGAAATGTTTCTGCGCATCTACGTCACATCAGCGTATAAGTGCAGCTAAAATAAAGAAACACAAGCAAATAAACATGTGTATAATATGCTAAAGTGACGTCATATTAAAAGTGAATTTTGTAAACATGTGCAATGCGTAATGTTGTTTTTATTATTCTTGAATCTGTATTACGGGTTGTTTTCGATTTCTCCAACATCTTCGATAATTGAAAGAATTTTTTTCGAGTCAAGTTTTATCAAAACTAAAGGGAAGAATCCTAAATCCTAAACATTTAAACCAAATTGTTTTTTTTTTTTTTTTTTTTTTTTTTTTTTTTTTTTTTGTTTATTTATTTAGAAAACATATTAATTTAAACTACAATAAACAATAGTTACAACTATACAATTTTATCTTATAATACAAAGTCCCTTGATCGAGCTCTCAAGTATTTTATTTTATTTATTTGGTTTTATTATTTGGTTTTAGCAATAATGTAATAATGGCTATTACTTTCCAATGGATAGTATGTTTATTTTATTTTGTTTTTATGTAATGAAAAATGGTTTTAAAAAACATTACCTTGTTAAAGTTCAATAAGGTCAATGTCAGGTAATAAAAAAGGGAAAAGGGATTAGTGTTCAATTTATCCACCAATAGTCTTTAGATTTATGATTACGAATCATTAAGTCTTTTTTTGAAATACTCATGTCGAATCTGGTATTGTTGATAGTTTGATTGCAGTTAACTGCTTTAATATTTGATCTTCTGAAATTATGGTAGAAGATTGGAACTCCATTTTCGTTCTGAATAGCACATTTGCTATCAATGTATAAAAAGGCTTCTGGTGGTACAAACCCCGTTACTAAAGTTTTGGCTATGTACTCTCCATCGGAATAGTAAGGAGCCATTATTAAATTATTTTCAGTACATGCGATAGATCTTAAAATATAATTTCTTATTAAAAATATTATAAAATTGTCTATTCTTACAATATTGGAAGAGTTGTATAACTTTCTGTTGGATACGTACTTTTTAAAATTGCTTTGCTTTGTCCTATATAAATTCGTACACGCTCTTAAGCATTTTCTTTCGAAGGTTCTAATCTTTTCCATATAGGACGGGGATATATTGAACCATATGGGACAGCCATAGGTAATGATGGGTCTAATTAATGATTGATACATTATTATTTTCACTCTCGGTTTTATGAACCTTGAGTAAAATAATGATCTGTATGTAAAAAAGGCTTTTCTTGCCTTAATTAAAATTTCATTTACATGTTTATTGAAATAGAGAAACTTGTCCAAGTAAATTCCTAAGTATTTTACCGTTTGTCTATTTGGTATGCTAGTGTTTGACAAATTAGATTTGATTTCAAAATGTTTCCAGTTTCTTTTTATATCATTGTTGCATTTTCCTACTGGTGGTCTAAACAAGATTGTTTCGCATTTTTGTGCATTTATCTTCATGTTCCAATCAACACTATATTTTTCAACCATGTTAAATGATTGTTGTAAACATTGGTTTATTTTAGCTATTTTATTGTCAGCATGATATATGATGATATCATCTGCAAAGGATATGATATTTTCCACTTTATGTAGTAATTCAAGGATATATAAATTAAAAAGTATGGGTGAATTGACAGTTCCCTGTTGAAGTCCATTTATGATATTATAAGTTCCCACGCTCTTGGATTTTTGATGAAATATTTGAAATTTTCTATGGCTTATCATGTTATAAATAAGAATGACTAGGTGACTAGGAAATCTGTATTTGTTAAGTTTGAAGATAAGTCCAGGGATCCATATGGAATCAAACGCTTTTTCCATGTCAATTAGACATGCACCAGTACACAGTTTCCTATTCCAATTCCAATTAATGTTTGAAATAAGTAGTTGAATTGCATTTACAGTGGAGTGTCTATATTTAAAACCAAACTGTCTGTCACTTTTTAGTCCATTTTCGTTACAGAATTCTCTTATATTGTCACTTATGCATATTTCAAATACTTTGCTTATGTTAGGGAGAAGACTAATTGGCCTCAAATTTCTTGGATTGCTTACGTCTTTGTCTTTTTTTGGTAGCAATACCACTTTAGCACTTTTCCAAATTCTAGGAAAATATGAATTATTTAGCATGTTATTAAAAAGAGTGCAGTAGCTCAAAATCATAGATTCAGGAATTTTTTTAAGCAAAATATTCGGTACATTATCAATACCTGATGATAGTTTACTCCTCAGGTTTGAGAAGATGTATAGTAATTTATTCTTGGTTATGAAATATTTTTGTGCCTGTATTTCGTTTAAATCGTTAGCTCTTTTGCATAAGTCAAATTCAGTAATTGTGGATTGGTCTCTTTCAAATGTATTCTTTATTTCTAGAAATTCAATAAAAAATTCATTAACATCATTCTGGTTTTGGTTATTAAGGGCAATAGGTTTGTGAGAATGAATTGATTCTAGGTAAGCTCCCATAGTATCTAACATTTGTTTGTCGTCCGTTATTATAAAGTTGTCGGAGTTATCCCTTGTTACTGTTAGAGGGTCAATGCCCGCCCTATTCAATAAATGTTTTAAGTCTTCCGGAATTTTTATATTTTTCATATTTAAGGGTCTGGCTTTTCTGAAGTTTTTTTTTATTTCCGAAAACATATTTTGGGAATCCTTAGGATCCATACCGCATAATTTATCTTGAATAAATTTGTTAAGGATTGTCGTAATATTATCCTTTAGAAGTTTCTTTATTAATTTCAGTTTTGTTTTAAGTAGTCTTAAGTTGTATTCTGATAAATTATATTCAAGTCTATTATGCCTTTTAATCATGGTTAAAATTTTACTTTTTTCAGACTGCAATTTCTTTATGATTGGGGTTTCAATTTTAGAAAAAGGATTTATTTCCCTATATTTTGGAACGACTTTCTCGATTACGTTCTGAAGGATGTTATCCAGCATTTGTATGTGTGAATCAATTTCTTGATTCGTAAGGTTTTTGTTGTTTGGTATTTGTGTGGATGTGTCAATGGCTCGCGATATTTCATTTTGAAATTTTTTCCAATTAGTTTTCTTATAATTGTATTTAGATATTGGGGGTTCTATAATGAAGGTAAAGGGTTGTTGTTCTTTAAGAGAAACAATTATTTGGATTGCGTTATGGTCGCTATCGTAATCTAAGGTCAATAGGTTGTTTAATGAATCATTTTCCGTTTTAATATCTAACCTACAATCTGCAATACATATGTCCAAATAAGATGCTGTTCTTGGGTAAGATGGTAAAGAAGAAGCATATAGCCTACATTTAAAATTTATTTCGTTCTCTGTTAACCATTCCATCAATTTGTTTCCCTTTGAATTACAATTAGTATTACCCCACAAAGTATGTTTACAGTTAAGATCACCTGCCAGAATATAGTAAGAATTTGCATTCTTCAACTCTAAGACTTCAAATAATTTGTCCATATCAGTTTTAATATGTGAATCATTATTACCAGCTGGATAATATGCAGAAATTATATACAAAAATTTGTTTGCTGTCATAGGAATTTTAACAGTGCATGCTTCTAGGAAGCAGAACGAATGAATATTATAATTTGCGTGTACTCTATATTTTATGTTGTTCCTTATTAAAATGGCTGTGCCCCCTCCCCTAATGGCTCCGTTTCTATCATGTCTTACTACGTTATAGTTAACGAATTTTAAATTATGTCTTGGGTTAAGTTTTGTTTCATTAAGGAGTACGATATCAGGATTATGTTGACTTAGGAATTCTTGAAGGTCATATCTTCTGCTGATAGATATAATTGAGTTTACATTAATATGAATAATTTTAAGAGATTTAGAAATTGTATTATTATTACTAGCCATGTTTACGAATTAATCATTGAAAAAATAGTGTCAATACGAGATGTTTGAACACTTAATTGTTGTTGCAAGATTGCCAATTGACTATTAAGATTGACTAACATATTTCTCAATTCAATCATTAAATTATTGTTAGTGTTGTTGGGAACATTATTCCGATTTAAATCTACAGAATTTCCCTTTAAAATATTAGCAAAGCTAGTGTTAGTATTATAATACTTAGGTGTACTATTATTTGTTTTATTTTCAATAAATTTCTTTTTGGATTTGAGTTTTTGTTGTAGTAATTTATATTTTTCGCATCCTTTATATGATGCTGGGTGGCCATACTGGTTACATAAAACACAGAACAATTTGTCCTTTTCATCTGCTGGAACGTTATTAATTTCACATTTTCCTTTTTCGTGGCTTTTACTACATTTTACGCATTTTGGTGGTAGAAAACAATTTGCAGCGCTGTGGAAAAATCCCTGGCAGTTTCTGCATTGAGGTATTTCGGGACGTCTTACTTGTTCCCATTTAATGCATCGGTAAAAAAGAGAGGTTATTCCTTTAAGTTTATTTACATTACTATCTGACGTTATTTGTATTAGGAACATTGGTAAGTTGTAACCATTTTCACTAGATTTTTTGGTGGTAAATTGATTTACTTTTAGAAATTTTAAGTCTTCTTCACTAAATTTATTTAATTCATTTAGAATATCACTAGATTTGCATCAAGGCCTTTTAATAAGTAAGTTTTTGTTTTAATGCTTTTAGGGGTAAAAGTAAAAAAATTAGCTTTTGTTTTTTCAAGATAATTCCTAACTTTTAGAAAATCATTTAATGAGTTCAGAAATAAGGTTTTTTTATTTCTAAATTCTTTTATTTTAAATTCATTTATTTTTAGTCCATTTTTTATAAATTCAATTAGTTTGTTTGTTTCTATGTCTATGATATTTATTGGTGGCACTTTTTTATTAGCGTTTTTTTCCGCAATAACCACTGTGTTTACATTATTTTTAACAGCTGTCTTGTTTCTGTTAGCACTTAAGGTTGTTTCCATAGCTTCAACGGCTGAATTTAATTTTTGAGATTTCTCTTTATTATCTTTAACATGTTTCTCAAACTGGTTGAGTAGGTCTTGATCACAGTCGTCATCGAGAACCGCGTAATAATTACTTTTTTGTTGTTTAGGCATTGTTAAATCAATACTGATATTTTTTCTTTTTCGTTTGTTTTCATTATTATTGTTGTTGTTATTGATTTTTACACTTTCAGTGTTCTGTAAATTGCTTTCAATATTGTTATTGTTGTTATTGATATTTACATTGGTAATGTTTTGTAATTTTGGAGCATTTCGCTCACTCATATGTAACAGTATTTTAATTATTTATTTATTTTTATTTTTTACTTTGTTGTTTAAAAATAGTTTTTTAATAAGGAGAATTTTAAATTTTAATAATGGGCAAGGCACCGCTATTAAAATATGAGTATGACACCAATCACAGTTTCTGACCTCCGCAATGCGTCTATCGATCATCACGGTCGCGATCAAACTCCTTTAAACCAAATTGTTTTTTTCCAAAAGATTATTTTATAAGATCTTAACTATTGAAATAATTAATAAACAAATCTCACAGTTAATTTTTTAATAAATACATAAAAATATTATGTATTAATTATAAAATAGGTGTTTTATATTTATGAATTACTATTTTGTTTGCTCGTTTTAGTTCAAGAATTGTTTTGTTCGTTATATTGTTTTTTTTTTACTAATAGACTCCAATAATAAATAATTTTTGCATTTTTATTAATTGAAATTACCTAATTTAAAACAAAACTTTATTAATCGGTTAACCGATCAATAACAAAATTAACCGATTAAACCAAAACCTCGGTTAATTAATCGAGCGATTAACCGATTAAAGCGAAAGCCCGATTAAATGAATACCCTAGTAATAACTGAAAATGTATTGGTATATGTGTGAATATCTTAAATAGAATTAAATAGAACAAACATTTATGTTAAAACGACAGCAAAATTTTACCTCCATCACCCGGTAAAATCGATGAACCGGAACGATTCCGTTCTCAACCATCCCGAATAATCGACGCTCAACTGTAAACATTTTGAGTACCCTGTTTTAATCGTAAACGTGCTTTCAATTACAAATTTTATTTACTATTTAAAAATGTAGTTTATTAATAAAATCTTGAGTTTTCTTTTATTGCACTATTGCAAAATTATTGATATTCTTAAAAAAAAAACAAATATTAAAATATAAAACAATTTTGCATTTTACTTTTACCCTTTTTTAGTTTAATTTAAATGCTTTAACATAATTTCGTTAATTCGTTTTTTGCAAAGCTCAACATAAAAGTATTATGAAACACAATTACAATTTTTTTATTTTCATTTTTTTTTTAATTTCAAACTTGTATTCTTTTTTGAACTGAATCAACCATTTGCTCGTTGAAAGTATGATTCGAAAAGTCAGATTGCTTGCGTTGCTTGAGCTATTAACGCGTTATGATTTTAAAGTTCTTGTATTTATTGTGGTTTTCAATAACAACACAGTTCGTTTTAAGTAGCGCATGGTTATTGGCACACAGTGGCCTCAATGAATCATATCGCGTATTGCATTTGTCGGCACATTTCTCTCGTGTTTTCCTATGTATTACAGTGAAAAGTCATACGTTTCCCACTTTAATTGAAACACAATGGCCAACATCCTATTTGCCTAATATAGCGCCCATTTTATACCCGCACCGATTTTTACATGCCAACGGCGATCATTCGGATTGTAGTCTGATACAGCAGGCCCGTTGGTCTCAGGTCGATTCATTGTCACGTTTATGGGTCATGGATATGGGTTGGCAAGGAGATAAAAGAATCAATGAAAATAGCTGTAACCCAAAGTTAATGGTTTTTGATTTATTAAGGAATAACATACTGGTGAGTGTTTTAATAATATTAAACACAAGGTCCGGTATATCAACTGCACAACATCTATATATGTAATAAAATTATTAATTACATTTTACGGATCAATATATTCTAAAAGCTTTTGACCTGTTGAAATTACAGGACTGAAATTGTAAATTGACTTGAAATATATATTTCTGATATTTTTAAGGTCCTACACATCGACTGTGGCAAATATATACGCCCCAATGCCAGCGAGTTGCTAGACATTGAATTGGGTCCCCGTATAACTTCCTGTGGCAATGAGAAATTTATTTATTTTATTTTGGCCAATGATCCTCATCTTTTAGCCTACGATATTTTGGAACAAAAATGGCATTATCACCAACTAAGAAGTAAAAAATATTGCACCATCAGTGAATTTTTACCCATTAAACCCCAGGATATAGCATTCGGCAATAAAGGTGAAATACTTATATCCGATGACGATGGCAACTTGTATTCGGCGCCAAATAAAATGAATCGTGTTTCGAAGAAATCCAATGATACAAATGACAACTCCATAATTACAATGTCTTTGATGGGCTCACTATTAGGACCAACCCGGGATATGATGGTAGATCCTTATGGAGCCTTATTTTATGTGGTTACAAAATTTGGTGCCGTAGTTCGTTGTGTTTATAGGCAAAATCTGACAGCTGAAGATAGTGAAATAATACACATGACTTCAAAAAATATTCAACAAATATTCTTTGGTAGTGAAGGTTCGGTGTGGTTGTTGTCTGAGAAATGGTTGAGACCAAATGATAAATGTTTTTCGGGGTGTTAGGAAAGATTTTCTTTAAAGAGATTACAGGGTTAAAGGAAAAGGCAAAGTTGCAAAAATTTAAAAAAAAAATGCTTTTATGAAAAAAAATCGGACTGTGAAAAAACTTTTTTTTTTTTGCAATTGCAATTCATTTTGGGAAATTTTTAAATTTTTAGTTACACTTTGATTTTCTTTCACAAAACTTGGATTTTTTCACAAAAGTTACCTTTTTTCTCTAAAAACTCGTTTTTTACAACCACTTGATTTATTCAGAAAAACTCGGTTTCTTACAAAATCTCGATTTCGTTTTGTGCAAAAACTGATTTATTAATTAAAACATAATTTTAGCTCAAAAATACAGAATTATGTATGTGCGGTTTACACAATACAAGTGATTGAACGAGTATTAAAATTTATATAAAAAACATAAATTTTTGTAAAAAAATATCAACTTTTTATAAATCTCGGTTTATTCTCAAATATTTAGTATTTTCTCTAAAAAAGATCCATCGAAAATAGAAAATATTACCAACCCAATTATAAGTAAAAATTCCACGAGAGTTTTCTCCCTTCTATTTTTCCAAATAAAATTCGTTAGTTAAAATTTTGATGCCTTCGTAAATGCAGTTTTTGCGCATCACTTGCGCATTAATAAAGTTTAATGTTGGTATAAGCATCACCTGTAAGAAACTTTGCATCGCTCTCATATGTCAAAAGTTTTTTAATGCAGTGATGCTGCAATTATTGCATCAGTTAATTTTCTGATGCAATCAATAACTTTTTACATAAAAGAAATCGTTTTATGTTTCTTTTTTAATTCAATTAATTGTAATTTATAAGAAAACTGTCTTATTTGGTTCAATATTTTTAATCAAATTTGTCATCGCTGTTGATAACAGTTTTATTATCATTTTATTTTCGCTTATTAAAATATTTTAATTTAGCTCGTGTTTAAAATTCAAACTTTGCACAGCTGTTGTGCAGTAAAGACGCATCAACAAAATTTTCCATCACTGCAGCAGTGATGTAGTTTTTATGCATTTACGAACGTACCCTTCCTCCTACTTTTCCTAATAAAATTCAATGGGAGAATTTTTATTCATAATTGGGTTGTCAATGATTGACAACTTTATATATGAGAACTGGACAACTTAAATTCTAAGAATTTAAAAGAGAAGTTCGTTTTGGTTTCTTAAATTAAAACATTGATTCATTTTTTTTTTTTTTTGCTTTTTAATATTTATTATACTTTTCTTTTGTATTTCAAATACAGTTTCATAATAAAATTCAATTTTAACCATTTCTTCTTTTTTTCTTCATTTATAGAAATAATATACGTATCATTAAAAATTCGGTAATAATTAAAAAATAATACAAATAATAATACATAAAAATTAGTACATAGTTATTAACAAATGTTGGCTGATTGTTATTTTTAACATTTTGAAAATTTGGAAAATGTTGATTAAAAAAAGTCCACAACAAAAAAAATTTCATGAAATAGGCAACAGCGGCATTAGAGTAGAAAAAGAAGAGGGGTAGAAGGCATACATTCATAAATAATCAGAGAGAAAGAGAAAATGAGTTTATAGAAAATAAATTATGGTAACTTAAATGAAAAACTTAATTATTATAAAACCTAAAACTTTATTTTATTTTTTCTAAAAAACTCATTTTAATTCCATTTAAAATCTGCGCGTGTGTTTCTTGTCCCACAAAATTGTTGTAATTTAGGCAGCTCTTACATAAATCTATTAAATATTTATATTTAATTTTAAGAATACGTTGTAATTTAATATATTGTTTTTTGTTTTTTATAAAAAAAAAAAATACGAAAAAAAAAATTTTATGATATTTTATAATAAATTTTATTGTTGGCTAAAATACAAAAAAGTCGAAAAAAGTAAACTATTTCGTTTTGTTTAATATGCTATTTTGTTTTTTGTTGATTGGATGTTATAAAAGAAAACTTAAAAACTCAATGGTGTATAATTTGTTTGTTCAGATAACCCATTAAAGCCTGCAAACGTTTCTTAATATTTTTCTGGTCGTCTAATGTACAGCCCAACAAGACACATTCAAATTTTTTATCAACCGGACCAGCATCGATATCAATGCCGGATTCACTGCATGAGGGTAAATTGCCCGATTCGCGTGCACTACAACAGGCATTCAAGTACATTTGACAACGCTGCCGTGATAATACTGGATCGCCCATGGTAATCATCATATCAATGAGTACATTTATTTGACTGAGAGAATCCTCTTGGGACTGGTCGCGTACCGTGCGTACGTTCAGTTCCACAGTGGAGAGACGAGAATTGACGCGTTGTATGTAGCAAGAAATTTCTTCCCGTTCAGCTGCAGAGAAAGAAATAAAGAAATTTAATTTATGATTAAAATCTACTTTAACATTTCTGTAAAATAACTTTTTTAAGGTTTTTATACAAGTTTTTTTTTAAGAGCTGTTTTAGAGATTTTTAAAAATTTTTTATAATATAATGTGGAAAATATATTTTTTTATAAATTATTTTATTGATTGTACCTCTTTGAGTCAAATTTCAAGTTATAAAGCTTTCTTGCAATAGTGCTATATTGAATTTCACTGCGGTGCTTATTGCCTTCTGAATATCTAATCAATATTTACTTCACATACTTGATGCTTGAAGCTTTAGATATGTACATAAAAAAAGTATGCGAAATATTGAAGGAATAAGACTATTTCAAGAAAGCTTTTAGCCTCGTTCATAATGCTAGCAACAATTTTCACTTGTTGTTCATATATAGCAATTTTTTTCGCAACCATACGCATTTTTAGTAAAGAAAACGTTTGCAAATTTTTCCCACAAAAATATTATGTATTTATTATTACGAGTGTTTACCTAAAGCCTAGTACTCTGTTCAAATTTGTGAAAAATGATGAGCAACATTTATTATTTCACACGAAAATTTTGACATGTATCAATGTTACCTTTCTTGCGAGTTTGTACAATTTGACGTTTTAATTTCTGTAGAGTATGCAACATTGTTTTGCGCATGTAAACAAACCCCACATGTATTTTACTAAAAATTTATTTTTTTTAATAAAAAAAGAAAGTAAATATGGATAAAAAACTGTTACCGGTTGTGTTACAATAATTTTTTATTTTTTTTTAAATAATCAGCTCATATTTTTTTGCTTTTGCTTAAAATTCCACGTGAAATAAGTGCAGCTTATATTATTTCGCAGTTGTAAAAAAATGTTGCCAGAAACATTTCGGAACTTTTTCACAAAATGAACAGAGTACAACTCTATCAACATTATTTCATAGATATTCCGCACAAGTTTTTTTCGTATGCGTTTTGACAGCATTTCACGTGAAATGTTGAACAGAGTACCAGGCTTAATGGTCGAAATGCGGCCATATATTTTTTTAATACGAAGAAAATATAGTATATTTAACTGGTTTGCCTGTGTCGATTTATATATAAGATTTATATTTTCGAAATATTCGAAAACCGGTTTCTAAAAAATATCGAGTAATCGAACACCCTATTTTTTATTATTTGATAATTGAAAAAAACAAATTTTTTGTATTTGTGTTTGTAGCAAATTAGAACGCTTATAACTCTGAAAGTATTGAACGGATTTTAATAAAATATATATTGTGCACTTCTGTAAGTAAATATCTTTCAAATAGTGTATATTTTGTTTAAATCGGTTGACATACAGAGCATAAAAGTGTTCTTAACTGTTTTGCCTTTGCCGATTTATATATAGATTTTAAACATTTTATTAACATTTTCACTCAAAACTAAATTAAATTATTATAGACGTCATTTTCAATTGCATACAAATTGTTGCTGAAGTAGAAGAACAGTTTTAAAAAACTTTAGTTACATTTTTGTCCGAAAAATTAAAGGAAAATATATGAAATACTTTGGGAGTTACGCGAACATATGTTGTGCAACCTCCTCCATTTTCGAAATAACGGTATATCTCCAAAACCAGAGCCAATCTAAAAAAACAGCGGGCACCACGGGATTCAGCATACCCAAATTATGTTAAAACGCCATGTACCCGGCTTGTCTGTTTTTTTAACTAGCATAGTGTTATTATTAAATAAAAAAATGAGAAATTGGTTGCGATTTGAAACGGAACAATAAACTAATTTGGTTCAGCAGCATCAATGCATTTTTAATGTTAGATGTTCTGAATATGTGGACCGTAATAAGAAGGCCCATGCATTTATGTCATACAGCTTTTTTTAAGTTTCATTGTTTAAACCAATGTTAAATCCAGGGAGCTAATTCTGGCAGTTGGATCGAATACTTTTTCGATTCAAAAGCAATTTTACTTCTAATTCCTTCCGTCGAACCGAAATTATTTTTCCAGTGTTGTGAAAACTCAAATAAATGTTTTACAACACTAAAAAATAACTTCCACTTATTCACTATCGACCGAAAGAATAAGAAATAACATTATTTTCAAATAGAATAAGTATTAGATCAGGACTGCCAGAATTAGGCCCCAGTTCTGTGAGAAATTATATTGATAAAATAATAAAATACGAAAATTTGTTTTCGTGTTCAATATATGTAATTTCTCCTACTAAATTATGTTTTAATTTTCTAAAAACAGGCAGTTGAATGAACACAATAGTTTTAAAAACTTCTGGAAAGTAAAATCTTTTAAACTTTTAAACGCGTTTGATTTTTGAAAAATATAGTACAATTTGACATGAAATTTATAATATACATACCAAGGTATATTTACACAAGGTAAACTCGTTGGCCCATATGTTTGTCAGCTGTTTACCCCTAGTTGAAACCCAAACGTCAAATTTCGTGTATATGAGCCAAAATTTGTACATGTGTGAGTTAAATTGTTTTTGTTTTATATGAAGACAATTTTGACAACTCGGTTCTTTTTTAGAGCAGCATGTCTACACTCCCAAATGAGTCTACCTTGTGTAAATATACCTTGGAAGTAATTGATATTTTTCAAGATGCCAACTAAACGCTGTTAAAAGCAGGGACCGAAAATAACAGTTATATTCGAATTTTAAAACAAAAAAAGCATATATTTAGAAGTAAATGTGGAAAAACCGATTTAAGTATACCATATTGATCCTTATGAACTTGTCTATGATAAAATACATTGATTTTTATTTTTTCGATAAAAATTAAGAGTTATTTTTTGATTTTTAATTTTTTGAACAAAAATAACAGTTATTTTTTGTTTTTTAATTTTTTGAGCAAAAATAGCAGTTATTTTTTGATTTTTAATTTTTTGAACAAAAATAACAGTTATTTTTTGATTTTTATTTTTTTGAGCAAAAATAAAAGTTTTTCTTTAAAGAAATGTACGTGTAATAATAATTTAGTTGACTTTAACAGCCGTATTTATAACAAAAAGTTAGCCACAGTTTGTACATTACGTACAACGAGCTGCTAACTAGAATGCCGACTAAGCCTAGCAGCTTGTAAGCACAGAGTTTATTTATAACAAACTTTTGTCCATCTGCTAACTAAAAAAAAAAATCAACTCTGAATTTTAATGATGCCACAATATATTACTGAAAAATGCAACACGTTTGAATTAATCATCGGTGGTTTTGTAATTTTTTTGTAAATTTTTTTTTGTTTTTTCCTTCACATATAACAAATTTTAAAAGTTTTTAAAATTAATATAAAATAAAAAAATAAAGAAACATAAAATAAAACAGTAATTCAAATAAAACCAACCAAATTGTTTAACATTAAACAGCTGTTTCTTACAAGTTGGCAAACGTTTGGCAGCTGGTTAAAAAGAGTTTAGCAAATCGTTAGCCAGAGTTTGGTAAGTGTATTATAAATAAACTTTGTGCTAACTTCATGCCAAATTTCCATTATAAATACGGCTGTAAATGTTTATTTTAATGTGTAATCATCATTTGGAGTTCTTATGCATATTAAAATAAATATTTAAAGTCAACTAAATGATTATTACACGTACATTTCTTTAAAGAATAACTTTTATTTTTGCACAAAAATATAAAAATCAAAAATTAACTGTTATTTATGTTCAAAAAATTAAAAATAAAAAAATAACTGTTATTATTGCTCGAAAAAATAAAAAAATAACTGTTATTTTTGCTCGAAAAAATAAAAATCAATAAATAACAGTTATTTTTGTTCAAAAAAATAAAAATCAAAAAATAACTGTTTTCATCTGACTTTTATGAAAAAAGGAATAACTGTTACGGTCCCTGGTTAAAAGTGAATTAATTGATTATTTAATTGTCACATAATTTTTACGTTCTTTTTAATATTTTTTTGTATAGAATTCATTTTTAATTTTGTTTTGAAAAACGGCGTTTTAAAAAATTTGATTTAATTAAAACGGAGTTTTTAAGAATCATAGTTGATTATCTTTAGTACTTTTAGTGAAAAATAACAACATTTTTAATAGAGTGCCAACCACACTCAATTTGACGTTTATGAATTGCCAAACTCTTTAAAAATTGTAAAGTTGTAATTTTCCAATCTGATTTTTTTACACTTGGTTAAAGCTTGTTTAAATTGCAACTTTCGTGAGAAAAGTTTTTCCTTGTGTTTGTTGTAACAAAAATTACATTTTTTTCACTTTTCCATTTTTCCAGCCAATAAAAAACTGAAATGAATACCCTTAAAGAATAAATGAGAAAAGGGAAAAAACTCCTGGGGAAGTTTTATTCATAATTGGGTTGATTATCAACTTATTTTTGACGATTTTTAGTTCTGTGGACTATTGATTGGAATAAAATAGTTTTATATTCTCTAATTAACTTAAGACCGATGAAAGTTAAAATTACACTCAAATAAATAATTTTCATAACAAAAAGAATACAAAAGTAATTGACACCCCATTTCATTCTAGATCACTTTGTTAGTACATAATTATTATTTTATGTCACAAAAACTAAAATATGTATTTTTCTTTTAATTAAAGAAAACTTTACTATAACCAGAAACTTTTGAATCTAAATACTAGTCAAAAAAAGTTTCGCTTTAAAAATTATTCGAATTTGATGAATCTAGACGGACCATTAGAACAAAAAGTTTACCGTTTACTTGTCGATCGTTCTTACTTTCTGCATTACATACATGGTTTTTAAAGTCCATTTTATAACTGTTCAATTTTTTAGTTAGAACCAGAGTACGAAAAAAAACTGTAAAGTACACAATTAAGAGTACCATACCGTATTTTGCCATGAACAATACACATACACATTCGTTACAAGAAAACAAAATAAAAAAAAAACATTTTTCTGTTTGTGAATGTGTGCAGAAACAATATACGGTACACAGCGAGAGTGAGCTGACGCACACAAACACTACGATAACGTACATAACTTCTTTTAACGTACATGTACAGTATTTTTAGCGTACTTATCTGTTTTTTTTATTGAACACGTAGTGTATATTGACGTGCGTGTACGTATTTTTTTAAAAAGCAAAGAAAATTTTATAAAATCAAAAAAGAGCCAAAAATTTGAAGATTTGAAGGTGAGTTGTATAACAGGAGTGCAGAAATATAAGAAACATGCAAAAGTGTACTAATATTTTATGGAGCAGAGTATTGGTGCCTATTTCAGCAAACAATTGTTTTTGTTTTTACGCGAAGAATGCACACGTGCGCGGCTGTTTTTAACTTTGTCCAATTACAGTGTGTAAGATAAATGGTAATATAAGGAATTCAAAACATATTTTATGATAAACAACGTCTTTGTTAATGTCAACAGTCTTTTATATTATTAAACATTGGAATTGCATAGGGAAAATGTTATTAAGAGGCATTTTGATTATTTTTATAGCTAAATTACCGAGTACACTGATAAGAACCAAAAGCTTTTTATTAGAATTGAAAAGATTTTTTGGCATGGTTAACAGGCGAAGAAAATGATGAAAATAAATCAGATTTTATTTAAAAAAAAAAACAAGTTTTACAACCAAAACAATTTCTTGTGATTAAATATTAATAAAAATTTTGGGCTGGGTTTTGCCTGTCACTGTACATTCTCTCGCAAAACCTTTTTGTGCATCAATGCATCAGAGAAAATAATGTTGTAAGTAATGATCAGCGTTGTCAACTTGGTGCGTTTCGCACCATTTTGAGTGCTTTTTAAAATTTTTTGTGCGAAAAATACGTGGCAACAAAGCAAACACAAAAATTTGTCCTTAAGCAGTCAAAATTTGTAAGTCAACTATAATTGTCTTTAAGAGCTATTCTGTAATGAAATTTTATAAATGTCTATCGGTACCCAATATCGGTAGCTAACAACACAAAAAAAGTTCTTGTTAGCAATAACGATATTATGTGTAAACAAAAAAAAAAAAGCCATAGTCAAATATGGTCCGATTCCAAAAAAATTTGTTACGCTGATTTAGGTTGCACCAAAATATGTATGTACCTTATAAAACCTAAATACCTAAAAACCAAGACAGTTTATGGGTACAAAAACTCTATTCCGGAAAGAAGTTTGTATGTAAGCTATGTAATATTATGAACCACTTGGCACCATTTTGAATAGAATTCAACCTTGTAACACATATTTCCCAAATTAGATAAAAATTGTTCCAAAGACTTTGCGCACAAGGTTAACTTGGAAAGACAGACCTCGTTAGATCGACTCTTAAATTGATTCTGAGTCAATCGGTATACTAAACTAGAACCCTATTTAAATGTATGTACATATTAGTACAAACTCATAATATCCTCTCCACCTACAGCAGTGTGGGTATAGAAAGTAAGAGCAGAATGTTGTGCTGGAGTGGCTTGGGCTTATGACAGTTGAATGTGGTGCCATTTGGACTTTGCAATGCTCCAGCTACATTCGAGCGTTTAATGTAGCAGGTGCCAAAAGATCTTCACTAAAAGACATGCTTGGTGCACTTTGACGACATTATTGTCATGGGTAAAACACTTGGTGAACACCTGAAAAACTTGGAAGAAGTGTTGAAACGTATATCCACGGCATGACTTCCAAAAGGAAGTAAAGTACCTGGGACATCGCGTAAAACCTCCAAAGGCATTTCAACAGATAAAGATAAAATAATAGCTGTAATAGATTGGCCCCGTCCGAAAAATTTACATGAATTACGCAGTTTTCTAGGCTTATGTGCATACTAGTGATGTTACGAATATTTGTATTCGTATTCGAAAAGCCGAATATTCGCCTGTTTTACGTTATTCGTATTCTCCAAATTCAAGGGAATATTTCGCGAATATTTTGTTAATGCATTCCAAAGAAGAAAATACAAAAGTGAAAAAAATACATAAAATTAAATAAAAAGTATTAATTTTTATTAGGAAAGATTTTTGCCCTTGACACAAAAAAATCTTCTTTTAGAAAAGTAAAAGACAAACAAACATTACAAGTTTGGTTATTTTTTTCCGTGGTGTAGTTGTCAAATATTGTATACAAACTACAGTTTTTTATGTAAACACACCTTTTTTTACTAGCAATATTTTTGACAATCGGACCACAGAAGCAGTGAATTCACCTTGATTCTGATCTAACTGCTAAATAAGTTCTCTTAGAAGTCCGCAGCCTTTTATGAGAAGGGAGAAGAAAAGGACTAAGATATTTAGTTTTTTTTGCGCGTTATAAAATTAATACTTCATACATAAAAAAAAGACAAAAACAGAATACAGAACGGTTAAATGAAAAAGAATAACTCATTTTAGTTCAGTTTAATACGTTAAAAAGAAGAGTTGTTTTACCTAAAAACAACTGCTAAAAAATGTTAAAAAAAAAGTTTAAAAATTAAAAAATAAATGCACAATCAAAACTTGTTTTCTGAGTTTTAGTGTAAAAACCATTTTTACCTTAAAACCTTCTATTAATTATGTATTTAATATAATAAATATCCATTAAAAGTGCACAATTAAATTTCTATAACATAGGGATTTGGCCCATTTTCGTAAATTTGTCTCGTTTTTTTTTAATTTTGGCATAAAATGAAAATTTTCATATCCTATGAATGGTTTTTAGAGCCAATAACTTGAAGCTCTTTTAAAATACATTTCTAAAAGACTCTTAAAGATTACCTTTATTCTAAGGCCTTTTGAAAACCATTCTCATCTCATGAAAGCATTCTAAAAGTCATTAATTTAAATGAATTTCAGAATCTCTGGCGAATGAAGCCAGAGTGGAAGGCCTACCCCGCAATGACAACGTGTGTAAAAAAGCTTTGATTATGCAATGGAGCGAGCAGGCCTTGTACATCCAAGAGAAAGTACTGAGGCCTTCTAGAAGGCATCTGTATGCCCTCTTTTTCCCGCTGGATATACATACATATTTACATATACGCATACTCTTAACACTTTACAACTGATCATTACTTGCAATGTTCTTTTCTCTACTGCATAAAGAACTTTTGCATGTTTCTTATATTTTTGCACTCCTGTTATACAACTCGCTTTCAAATCATATTTTTGGCCTTTTTTGATTTAATAAAATTTTCTTTGCTTTAAAAAATACGTACACACACGCACGTGTTCAATAAAAAGTACAGATGAGTACGCTAAAAATACTGTACATGTACGTTAAAAGATGTTATGTACGTTATCGTAGTGTTTGTGTGTGTCAGCTCACTCTCGCTGTGTACCGTATATGTTTGTGTACACATTCACATACACAAAAAAAAATTATATAGTTTGTGTGTTAGAAAAATACGTTACGAAAATGTACAGTTTTTTTTCGAACCCTGGTTAGAACCGTTTAAAGAACTAAAAACCCTTTTTTTATAATTTCGAAAAATTTGAATTTATAAAATCATCTTTATATAGTTTTCCAAACAAATTGTCATTAAAAACGTTGCCTCACTGTAATTTCTCACTAAATTTTTAACAAATTTACCATGTTAAAAGTTTAATTTTAATGGGGCATATACACACATCAATACTGACAATGTTGCTAACAATATCATAATCTAAAATAAAGTTGTTGCGCATACTTCCTACGCACTTTGAAAGCACTAATTATCTCTAAATCATACTTACATTCAGATAAATTTTGCATTAAATCGTTGCTTTTGATTAAGTCGATGGACATGAGTAAGAAATCCCGTTTCTCCTGTAAACCTAAGGCATCTTTGCGGAATTTCTCAACACGAGCATCCAGTTGATCTAAAACAGTAACAAATCTATAAATAAAAAAAAAAATAAACAATTAATTTAGTTTTTAGAGTTTTAAGCTAAAGTTTAAATTAAACATAAAAAAAATAATAATAATTACCTTTCATTCAAATTGAAAGGTCTGCCATGTAAGATGTTAAGGTAGTCATAGGAAGGCATAATTTTGGTTTAATTTTACAGAAAAGTGGGTTGCAATTTTTGTTATGTTTATGGGTTCATGGGATCAACGTTATTTAACATGAAAGGAAAATAAAACAAAAAAATATTAAAATTATTAGAAATATAATTTTAAACTTTTAAATATGTTTGCTTTGAACTGATGACAGCTAAATAGTCTTCATTAAAAATATTTAAAATTTGGTTACAAATCTTTTTTTTTCTTAGGAGAAACGTAGTACATATTTTTTGTGTTAGGTTGTATGTATTAACCCAAGACCTTATAGAGCAGTAATCTTTACACATTTGGAAAGTATTTTAAAAAACAAAAACAATAAGTGGGTGTTTTAGGTATGGAATAATAATCTATAAAAATACGAATCATTTTTTTATTTTTCGAAAACAAAAATTTTTTACACACAATTAAAACATAATTAAATTGTAAATAATATTATTATTTACAAGGTATGTGCGTGTATAAACATTTAAAAAAAAATCAAAAAAATGTATAGAGATTTAAAAATTTATCTCTTCCGACATTGGCTGACCATAGATCTCATGTGGTACCACGAAAGTCAGTAGCCCCCGTTGGCACGGTAGCGAACTGATTATTGGTTGGTGCCTCCGTTTTTATGCTTTTTGCGGGAAATTTTGTGTGTTTTTCAGGATTGTCTTTGCGGAAGGTTCGCTTTTCCGTTGTGAAAGATACTTTCGGGGATGACTACCAAAAGTCTCCACTTGTGGGAGAGTTCGCCACGAGGGAGGATTATCCCTAGACCGTTGCTACTCAACAGATGCTGCTAGAATGTTTCCAAAAGCAGCGGAAGTTATATAGCTCCAGCTCCTAAATAAGGGGCCAGTGTATAATCTTGTCGGATTATGCACTCAAATGGCTACCTTGCCTGGGCGTCTTTGATGTGCTCAAACTCAAGAGCGGTTGGTAAACGCATTTGTTTGTCACCCAGTGGTTAAGATCCACCATGGCGTATGCCCTACCTAGGCCAGGTATCCATTCAAATATTTTCTACAGCTCTATTGAAGTAGTAGCGTACAATGTAGATGCGTTGTCAAATTAAAAAAATACATATTTTACAATGCACAACTTGTATTTTTGGGAAAATCAAATTTACAGTTTGTTAGACAAAAATATAACTAGCTCCCTTGAGCACACTTTTGAAATTTTAATTCGCCAAACCTTTTGCGATTGCGATTTAGAGAAACCTAAGATTCGATTTGAAGTCAAAATCGCAAATGTTAAGCATTTGGCTATTGTCTGAACATGAATGACAATCTTTAATTTACGCTATTAATACGCTTTTTAAATAACCCTCGTCGCTAAAACAAAGTATTTTCTATAAAACATTCAAAGAAAACATAATAAACTAAAATTATGTATTTATGGGATTTGTTTAAATATAAACAAAGTGAAATAATATGTATTTAAGTGTATGTGTTAAGTGTTATAAGCACCTGTCCACAACACGGCTATCATCAACTTGACCATAATTTGGAGATGACGATGAATTTCCACATCCCACTGCGGCAAAATGACGCGGTGAATTGGCAACACCTTGAATGCGCGATGAAGAGCCACTATTACTGGAATCCATTGCCGAATCGGCGTGTAAACTATGTAAATAATCGAAATTCATTGAAGATTCGGATTGATATGGAACGGCAGGATTGTCCGAATATTCTTGTGGAGGCGGTAAAGGTGAAGGATCAATTTCCATGTCTTCTATATCCAACGGCAAATAATTTAGATGTGATATTTTGCCAAAGCAAAGTTTTATTTAAAACAATATGCAAAAATTCAAAGGCGATCTTTCCTTTAGTGAATAATTAAAAGTATTTAATAGAGAATGTTATGTTTGTTAAGTGAGTAGGCGTTTAATACTGTTCTTTTTCTTTTGTAAGCGTTGGTTAACAACTTTCAAGTTTAAACAAATTACAAATGAACGTTCTTTTTTTTGTGGAGAGTAAGCTTCAGTGGAATTATGCTTGCTAGAGCTAGATTTAGAACCCGTTGGTTTGGCTGAAAATAAAAAGAAAGAGATTGTTGTTAGTTTATTGGTATTACCTATCAATGCACACTGTCAAGTTATTGCTGGTGTTGTTTCCCGCTGTCTGATACTGTGGAGAGGGATATGAACTGTTGTTAGCGGCAGTGTTTGATGCTTCGTCGTTAGAACCAAATAAGGAATCCCAAAACATAGTCATATTGTTTTGAGTGGGCAGACCAGAAGCAAACATACTGGCAGCAGCAGTACTACCACTGGAATTACTCTGACGGTCAAAAGACGGTCCATCGTCGGCATCTTCGTCAAGACGTCGACGTTTTCGCAACATGCCCAAAATATTCTCAAACATTTTTCAATGGAAAAAAATTTTTGATTTTCTTCATAAAAATAAGAAAAGGAAATTACACGCACAATTTCACACAAAATATCATTTCTGTTTTCTTGCTTAGGAAAATATTACGCAAATTTATTAACAGAAATTAATAGAATTTCTTTTAACCAATTTTTAATAACCAAATAAACACAACAAAATTTTTTTTATACTTTCTAGAATAAACTTTACTCGCTTACTCAACTTTTGGTTCTCTTTTGATAAAAAAAAAAACAAAGCATAAACAATGCAAAACGGTGATGTCAATTTGTTTATAGATAACAAGAAAAACGAAAGAAGCTTTTAACAATAGAAAACAAGTTTTTATTAAAGGCCAGTTTTCACTATCTCACAAGTCTTACGTATTCCATAATACATTGTGAGATAGAAATCGTATGAGTTTTGTTGCGAATGTCAAAAAATCTAATTTAACACGACAGTTTGTGTTCACACCATCACACAAAGTATAAACACTCACTTATGAAATAAAATGCAACCCTGATCCAATGAAAAGTATTATTGTTTAGAAATTTTTTAAAAAACGATGAAGTCGTATGGGATGTCAAACTTTTTTCATAATACTTGTCATTTTATTTTATTTATTAATTAAATTTCAGTAACCTAGCCCTTTGGCCATAATCGGCTTACAAATTTCTACTTAATAATAGTAAAAAAAATTTAACATAAATTTAAAAATAAATTAGTACATAGTACTTAACAATAAAAAATAATTTATATATATAGAAAAAAATTTAAAGAATAAAGGCAACATTTCAATAATAAATTTAAATTAAAAGGTCAATTAAATTGCACAAAAATTAAAAACAAAACCCAACAATTCCAAAGAAATCTAAAATACAAAAGATATTAATAAAAATTGCAGACAATAGTAATACTATGTTACCCTTAGGGTTCCTGCCAATGGGTCAGATTTATCCGATAGGAACAATGCTTACTTTAACCCGCCCATGCAGAAAACTCACGATAGAGTTTAATCTTGAACGCTTCAGGGGAAACATTAAATACCCTCAAAGAACATGGCAACTTATCATATAACCGAGCAACTTTTACACAAAATGAACGCTACAAAACTGAAGTTAATCTTGGTATAATCAACTGTTTATTTCTATTTGATCTACCAAATTCAAACAAATCAACCAAATATTTAGGCGTCAGCAACCTATAAGACTTGTAAAAATGCAATAACGTCCTAAATTTTACTAAATCCTCAAATGAAAAACCAAGAAATCGTACAACATACGAAGAAGCACGCTGACGTCTGAGAGAAACCAAATATCTTATTACCCTATTGAACACCAGTCTTATCTTTTTCAAAACATATCCCCAAGTTCCCGAGTACACTTCCAAGGCATAAAGAAATAATGGCATAATAAGGCCATGAACAACCCGCCTTTTAACAAAAAAAGGCAACATTAAGTCCAAACTATACAACTTACGGAAAGAAAAGTTAACCCTAGAAACTATAGCATTAACATGGCTATCAAAACTCAATTTATTATCAACAATAACCCCAAGGCAATCCATTTTATCAACAAACTCAATCTAATGACCGTCTAATGTAATAGAAAAATCAACCCTATCACATTTACCAAACATCCATTGCCTTCGTCTTTTTCGCATTAATAGACAGGTCATTATTACCTATCCAATCAACCAATAACCCAACAGTATATTCAATCATATTCTGCAAAACATCAGAAAACTCCGCAGCACAGAACCCTGTGGAACACCGCTATAAACCGACCGCAAACCTGAAGCACGACCACCACTAAATACATACTGTCTTCTATGCGATAAATAAGAAAAAATTAGCTTACAAGCCGATACGGAAAAGCCATAATAATCCTGCAGCTTGCTTACCAAAATCTGATGAATGATTTACCCTATCGAAGGCTTTAGCCAAATCCAGCGACAACACAACACAAACTCCCCCTTCAGAAACATTACTCCTAATATTATCCGTTAAACCCAGAAGTAAAGAAGTGGTGCTTCTATTACACCTGAAACCAGACTGACAGTCATGTAACAATTGCTTATCATCAATATGCTTAACAAGTTGGATCTTAATAATATGCTCCACCATTTTTGACAAGATTGGCAAAATAGATATCGGTCTAAAATCATCATTCCCCTTTTTCCTAATAGGTATAACTTTCGCAACCATCCACTGTAACGGAAAGCTAGACGTAGTCAAAATTGTATTAACCAAATGCAACACATAACCTCCAATAATCGGCATCAAAAGTCTAACAAACTTACTTAAGTCTAATACCATCAAAACCAACAGCATGCGACTTAATCAAATCAAAAGCCTCAAACATTTCAACCAAGTCAACTGCACGAAAGGAAAAACCATCATGGATAAAATCAGAAAACACATTGCATTCACACTATCACACTTTGTCATGTTACTTGAGTTTTTGACATGTATTAATACAAAGTATAATAGTGTAATCTAGCCTTAAGTATTGTGCGATATAATAACACTGGTTTACAGCCAAAAAAAATACCAAGAACGCCACATGCCTAGATAAGTTAGTTGGGACCTCCTGAACACGAAAAACGCTGTAGTTTTTTCTAAGTACCGTTTTTTAGATAACGGTACTTTTGTGTTTTTCGGTGTATGGTCCCACTTAAACCCTTGTGGAGCCCAACCGAAAAGTCCGATCGAGATATGTAAATAG
Organism: Pollenia griseotomentosa; assembly: GCA_963931875.1. NCBI lineage: Eukaryota > Metazoa > Arthropoda > Insecta > Diptera > Polleniidae > Pollenia > Pollenia griseotomentosa. The sequence goes on along the minus strand of OZ007562.1, from coordinate 5,101,917 downwards.
TATATCGTTGGAAAGGCAATTGAATGCCTTTTCAGTCGATAAGCTGCAAATGTCTATCTGATAAGAAGAAATCATCCGATTTGACTATTTGGTAAAAAAGTAAACCATTCCACCAGATCTTTACTACCTAAAACGTACAAAAAAACGAAATAAAAATTAAAAATTTTGAAAAAAACGTAAAAATAGGCAATTTTTGAACTTTGAGGTGCTATAATTCAGCCATAATTCGACTGAAAAGGCATTCAATTACCTTTCCAACGATATGCTATTTATCTCGATCGGACGGGCTCCACAAGGGTTTGAGTGGGACCATACACCGAAAAACACAAAAGTACCGTTATCTAAAAAACGGTGCTTAGAAAAAAAAATTACAGCGTTTTTCGTGTTCTGGAGGTCCCAATTAACTTATCTATGCATGTGGCGTTCAGTGTAATACACAACAAAAATTAAACAATTTTACTTTATTAGATTATAACACAAGTGTGATATTTTAATGTCCCGTTTTTGTGTGTTTTGGTTTGATCTTCAATTACCGAAAGCACACCGAGAAACACAAAAACGGTATGACTTTCAGTACACCATAAAATCACGCTCGTGATTTCAAAAACACGTGATTTGAAATCACGTGATTTACAGAACAGGCCCGAATGTTGTTTTTATTGTTGTACTTGCTGCAGTTTACATGAATTCGGCTCGGGCGGCCGCATCTAGAGAGGAAGTTTCGCACGATGTCGCCCCTTGTTTGTATGAAAGATTAAGGCCCCTATTACGGTTCACAACTCAACTCAGTTGAGTTGTAATTAAGACAACTGGTTGTGATCAGTTGTAATTTTTGTTCATCGCAATATAACAAAGTTGTAAACCATAATACAAAAATTAAGAAACTACAACTTAACTGAGTTGAGTTGTAAACCGTAATAGGGACCTAAGTCAAATTTATTATTTTTGAATTATGAAGTTGCAACAGATAAGCGATGAGTTTTTAGGTTTTGTTTACTTTTAACTCAAGATCAGTTTAAATTTTCCAGTTTTTTTATTACTGTTAACAACTCTGTTATATTGCGGTTAACAAACACATAAAAAAATTATAACTCATCACTAGCAGTTGTTTTAATTTTAACTCAACTGATTTGAGTTGTAAAACGGATTTCATCTGAGTCATTAGTCTTAGATGAAATCCGTTTAAAAAAATTTCTAATATATTAATTTAAGCTCTCAGTTTATCAACACTGTTTTCTATTTTGTATTTCTTTTTTTTAGCTGCTGCTGATATTCGCAAAAAAGAAAAGTAATAAAAACAGAAACAACAACAACCAACCGAAGAAAATGAATCGACGAAAAAACAACAATAAAGAATAAAATGTAAGTAAAGAAATGTCAATCAATACCTTTTTGTCGTATTTCAATCGCACCTTCCCTTTTTATACACTTCTTTAGCAATTGTTATAATTTTTTTGTTGATTTTTAATTCTAAAAGGGATTGGCAAAAATTTTTTATCACTAGGGGAATTATTTTACTATAGATTTTTTCTCCAACCACTGTCAAACTTATTTTTAATTTATAAAACTTATTCAAACTGTTTTTAACCATCCACTACTTTGTTTTTTTTTTTTACAAAATTTCTATGTAGACATGTAAAATACTTTTTATGGTAATTATTGGCAAAAATTTATTTATTAAATTTCGTATGTGCAAAAGTGTTTTTTCTTCAATTTCTGCTGTTCGTTTGCCGAAAAGCAATAACTATATTTTGTTTACTTTATGTCGTGAAGTTCGTGTTATCGTGAATGCTCAATAACAAATGTAAAGCCAAGTTTTGGTGAACTTTTAATACAGTGCTGCCAGAATAATCTAGAATAATAGAAAATTAAAAATTTCTTTAAAATTCTTTGTTTATAACTACAAAATTTTTGATTTTAATATTTTTGTCAGTTAACCCTAGGTCCACACTAAAGATATATATCTCAGCAAGTTGGCAATGACGTCGGCAGAATAACAGAGCGATATTTCTTATTGCTTACCTTATGTTAAAGGCATGGGAAACCGTATTTATGTTGACTCATGATTTGAAAAAAATCCAGGAAGTAGGTGCAGTGTAAAAACTGGCGCTATCTTGCAAAAATTGTTTTTATTAATATAAATTCTTTCTTATTCGACTTTGTTATTTAAATATTAAATTTTATTTTTATTAAATGTTATTAAATTTTTTTTTTTGTTAAAGAAAAATTAATATTTTTTTATAAAAAAGAACTCAAACTTAAAAAAATTAATATATGTTTAAATAATAAAGGTCGAATAAGAAAAAAATTATATTAATAAAAATAATTTTTGTAATATAATTTTAGCGTTTATTAAATTCTTTAATTTAATTCTTTTACTGCAATTATAATTTACTACCATTTCAGAAATTAAATTTTTTTTTCACGCAATTTGCTTCTATTTTTTTCTTTTTTTTTTTAATTGACAACCAAATTTTACGTTTTATGATAGCAATAATTGTCAACGAAAATGGACTAACAATTGTTGCAACATGAATTGCCGGCAATAAATATGTACAAAAAATTGCTGTCTACATTAAAGATAACATAATTTTGACATTTTCTGCAATATATGTCGCAATAATTATCTCTGGTATAGACGGGCAGTAAGAAAAAATCGGCGTGATAAACACATTTTACTGGTTAAAGGCTAGTTTACACTATCTTACAAGTCTTACGTATTCCATAATACTTTGTGAGATTGAAATCTAAAGGCTAGTTTACACGGTAATACAATGTATTACGACATTGCAAAAAATGATGTAGAATGAGAAAAATCGTATAATGTAAAGGCAAAATGTATTAAGTAAGAGAGAATACGAATACAAAATCTGACAAGCGGTCGGTAAATGCTTTTTTTCTAAACCATTTTAGAAACTTATATACTCTCATCACACCAGAGGTGTATTTTAACAGGTGGTAACATTTTTATACAATCACAAAAACAAATAAAATCAACTCAGAAAATTTTCATGTTGTTTTTGTAAAAATTGTTAAACTGCAACCATTTGCTTTTTTGTTATTATTTTTGATTTTACTTATACCATCCGTGCAAACATGAAATATACTTGCAACAGACTTTTATTTTTTTCTTTTAATCACGGAGAGAATTTCATATTATTTTGATTCACAAAATCGTAATACATTGTATAGCCGTGTAAACTAGCCTTAATGAGTTTTGTTGCTACTGTCAAAAAATCTAATTTACAGTGCAGCCACACGATCAAGATTTTCTTGATAGTCTTTTACATGGGATGTCAAATTGTTTTTCGTAGTACTTGTCATTTTCATGACACATTGCATTCACATTTTCTCATATTACTTCAGTTTTTGATATGTAGGTATTATAACAAAGTATAATAGAGTAAACTAGCATTTAAGAACAAAAAACTTACCTTTTCCGTGTTATTACTCATTGCATTCTTAATACCTATGTATATTTTTTATATATGTATTTATTTGTTTTTGAAATTTTTTTATTTGTGATTTTATTTGACAGTTCAAAGCAGGAATTTTCTGACAAAAATGTTACAGACGTACTTTTTCTGTAAATTGGCGAGTAATTTACTTACTTGACAGCTCTTACACGCCAAAAAAAGTTACATACAAACTGTAGTGAGAAAAACAGTTGTTTCTTTCAATTTTTGTTTTATTTCACTTGAAAAGTTTCTCGAAGCGGGAGTTAAAGAACATGGGCACTAGACTATTAGGTCATTCTGTAAATAAACATTTCAAAACTGATTTGGAACAGGGTCTTATTTTTGTTTTAATTAGGTTCACTCTCGACTCTATATCGTTACCTTAATATAAAAAGGCCCCAACTCATTATTTTTGGAAATCCGTTTTTTTATTGATTCTTGTAGAATGGTTGCTAATACACATTCTATTAAAATTTCAAGCAAATTAGATTAAAAATAAAGAAGTTATAAGCAGAACACAAAAAGCCCTAACTCATACACACAATTTTTCTAAAGAAAAAAAGCCCTAACTCATACACACAATTTTTCGAATCTGTATTTCAATCTGAATTCCTCGTTTAATTTTAATAAAGATGTTTTTTGACAATGTTTGTGTAGCTATATTATTTCAGCTTTTATTAAGTTTTTTCCTTCTCCTGTAAAAAGTGTTTTTGATGAGTTGGGGCCTTTTTATATTAAGGTAACGATATACAAGTTAACAACACCACTTACGGCCAACTTCACCAAGTTGAGTTAAAACTAGCTATTACTTTAACTACCAGTTAACAATTTTTGACAGTTATAACTGATAGTTAATTATAGTTGAACTTGGTGAAATTGGCCGTTAAACATATAACGGGTTTCTTATGAAATGCATAAAAGTGCTACCAAGTTTAAATTCGTTGCACTTTTCTCTGCCTTATCGCTAGTTCATTTGGTTAAGCTGTTTTGCCGCGTTGTTATTGTTTCGTTCACAGTCGATCAAGCTAAAAAAAAAAATCAAAGCTTTTCTTGGTAGTAAAAAAATGGGTTATTAGCTTCGTGAAGTTTAATAAATTTGCTATTAATATAAAGTTAATGTCTAAAAATAAGTGAAGTAAATTTGTAAAGGTTGTTGTAAATATAAATTCTGTTGGAGAGCAAATTAACGAGGTGAGCTTTCTTTGCTAGTTTTATATTGCTGTAGAAAACTTTAACAAAGTTCTATAAACACTTTCGTATGTATGTACATGTTAACGTTAAATTAACAATATATGACTGATCTCATACAAGTGGCTTTAAGCCTGTAAATTCTAACTAAACTTGCATTTGCATACTAATTACTTTTTGACTATGATATAAGACGATACTTTGAGGTTCTTTAGATTTTCTTTTTGTGTCTCTCTTACCCTTGCTTCATTTTGAATTATTACTAGGACTATGTGTAAAGCAAAAATATGTCGCGTTGTAAAATATGTTGCATATTTAAATGTGCTGCCATCTATTATTTTTTATTGTGAATTTTAAATATTTCCTGGATAGGTATTTTTTACGAATATCTGTTGTAGTGACTTTCTTTAAAGGGTTTTTCCTTTTTAAACCGGATGTTGAAAAAAATTACAAGTAAAAGGAAATTATTATTATAGAAAGTATTAAAAATAGCTTTTTAAATATAAAAACAATTTTTAAGATTAAAAAATAAGGAAAATAATAAAAAAGTTTTCTTTAATAAACTTATTATGGTTTTTTCTTCCATTTCTTCCACTTCTACATATTTCATTGGCCAAAAAAAACTTTTGCTTTTGCATCTGATTCATTTAATGTTAACAGTCGCTATCAAACGAACTCAAAAAGCAAAAAGGTAAACACAAATTTTCGTTTTTTGTTCGACAGTTTTTGTTTTCGCCTGGTTTTTTCCCCATTTTTATAGACATTTTTACGTTTTGATTAACTTTTATATAAAAAACTCCTGTTTAACAAAATATTTTATAAAAAATATTTTTGCTTTATGTATTTTTCAAGATAAAAAATAAAAATTGTTATCAATAATTAGTATTGTGGTTATTTTGTTGAACTATTTATGGTTTTTAATCCAAATTTTTTAATAATTTCAATTAGGCTTAAGTTCATTAAATTTAATTTTCATTAAATTATTTTTATGAAGAAAGGAATTTTACAACATGAAAATTAATTAAAATTGTTATTGATAATCTCTCATTCTTGACCGTGGCGGGGCCTCGAACCCGGGCCGGCAGGTTACCATGACATGTTTCGATCGCAACCACTCGATCTCCTCAGATGGATTTGCCGTTTTACACTCGCAGCCATCGACGACTGCTGACGTCAATAGTCAAACATCAATCCTTAAACCAAATTGTATTTTAACCTTTGGTAGATCGAAGTTTGCTTTTTTGAATGATTATCCATTTTAATTGATTTTACATGTTCTCCCTTACTTCTGTTTTTTCGTACTTTTGTCAAGAATTTTTCTTGAAGTCCAAAGTACATTTTTTTGTTTTTTTCATTTTCTGTCTTTCTTTTTCTCGTTGACCTTTTTCAGCACAACTTGAAGGACAAATGAATACATAGAGCTCGTGCCTTAGCTTTAACAATAATTAGTATTGTGGTTATTTTGTTGAACTATTTATGGTTTTTAATCCAAATTTTTTAATAATTTCAATTAGGCTTAAGTTCATTAAATTTAATTTTCATTAAATTATTTTTATGAAGAAAGGAATTTTACAACATGAAAATTAATTAAAATTGTTATTGATAATCTCTCATTCTTGACCGTGGCGGGGGCTCGAACCCGGGCCGGCAGGTTACCATGACATGTTTCGATCGCAACCACTCGATCTCCTCAGATGGATTTGCCGTTTTACACTCGCAGCCATCGACGACTGCTGACGTCAATAGTCAAACATCAATCCTTAAACCAAATTGTATTTTAACCTTTGGTAGATCGAAGTTTGCTTTTTTGAATGATTATCCATTTTAATTGATTTTACATGTTCTCCCTTACTTCTGTTTTTTCGTACTTTTGTCAAGAATTTTTCTTGAAGTCCAAAGTACATTTTTTTGTTTTTTTCATTTTCTGTCTTTCTTTTTCTCGTTGACCTTTTTCAGGACAACTTGAAGGACAAATGAATACATAGAGCTCGTGCCTTAGCTTTAACAATAATTAGTATTGTGGTTATTTTGTTGAACTATTTATGTTATCATTGAAAAATTTCAAAAATGTTTTTTTATAATGGGTGATTTTAAGCGTAGTTTTTTTTTTAAATCTAATAAAACACTCAAATTTGCATCATATATTCAAAATTTTTATTGGAATCGACAAATTGGTCTTTGCCATTTACTTTTTAAAAATAACTTCATGTAAACGTTGCCCGCGGCTCCGGTTCAAATAATCCATTCGTAAGGTCCAATTTTGCACAACTTTTTCGAGCATTTCGGCCTGTATTCCATGAATAAAACGTGTTATGTTATACTCTAAGGCTTCAATCGTGTTTGGATTGTCCACATAGACCAACGACTTCACAAAACACCGGAAAAAATAGTCAAGAGGCGTCAAATCACATGATCTTGGCGGCCAACTCACAGTGCCACATGCCACACACGAGCTGTGTGGCATGTGGCACCGTCTTGTTGAAACCACATATCAACCAAATCCAACTTAGCCAATTTGGGCAAAAAAAGTCGCGTATCATGGCTCGATATCGTTCGCCGTTGACGGTAACGTTTCTTCCACGGTCGTCTTTGAAGAAAAATGGACCGATGATGCCACCAGCCCATAAACCACACCAAACTGTCGTTTTTTCGGGATGCATCGGTAACTCTTGTACGGCATGTGGCTGTTCTTCACCCCAGATGCGGCAGTTTTGCTTGTTTACGTATCCATTTAGCCATAAATGAGCCTCATCGTAACAATCGATGGACATTTCTCACAGAGCACGAATTTTGATAATAAATTTCAACGATTTGCAGTCGTTGCTCGTTTGTGAGTTTCTCCATGATGAAATGGCAGAGTATACTGAACACTTTTCACTTCCACAGATGTAGTTTGGACACAATTACCAACCAGTGCTGCCAGCCCGAAACACTTAATTCATAAAAAATCACCCTTTAATTAAAAAAAAAATAGTTTCATTTTATTTTAATTATATACCTAGGTACATAAGTTGCAAACCCGAATCGTTCCCGTATAAAAAAATACCTGTTTAAAGGAATTTGTTATTGAAAATTTGCCGTTTCAAGTACATAATTTTATTAAAACAAAATTCGATTTTTGAAGTTTTCACTTAAATAGAGAAGATTGAAATAATTTTTTTAAATAAGTTAATGAAATTTTTGCTTTTTGTTGATTGCTACTTACTTTTTGATTTCTTGTTTACTTTAAACATAATATCTTTTTTAATTTCTTGTTTGCTGTAAAATATATGTATGATTTTTGAATTGCACTTTATTTAAAAAAAGGTATATATTTGTATATATAGTATAGTCCTTTTTTTGTTGTTGTTTAGGTAAGCTTTTGTGTATATACTTTGTTTTTTAATTACAAATAATTCTGAAAATAATTTTTCTTATATATTTTTGATTTTCGTTTGTGTATATTATTTACATAATTTTAACATTGATTTAGTATATTTTATATAATTTTAATAAGTTTTTCTATTAAATTAATATTTTATTTCTGTTTATTTTTTTGCTTAAATAAAAAAGCATGGTATATTTATTTTAATAAATATACATACATATAAATATATAAAACAAAAAAATATTTTATTTTGCAAATAATATTATTAAGTAATAATTTTTATAAAAAATATTGCGCCTAGTTTTTATTTTTTTTTTTTTTTTTTGCAGAAAACAAGTGTAATTTTAAAAAATTAAAAAAAATGTTTAAAAAAAATTATCTAAGAAATTGCACATACATATTTGAAGAGAAATTAGTAAAATGTTTGTTATAAAAAACAACATTTTAGTTTGAAGAGAAATTAGTTAAATTTTAGTTAAAAAAAAACAAAATCTTAGTTAATATTATAGGAAAAATTTAGGAAAGAAGACATTTTTTTATTAAAAATTATTAATTTAATATAAATTTTCTCTAAAACAAATTTAAAAAATTTTAAAAGTTAAAAAAAAACTAAAAATCATGACTTTTCTTTAGCATTAAATAAAGAATTTTATGCGTAATTAAAATTTTTTTAATTTAAAGCGGTTCAAACACAAATTTAATTATGTTTTGCATTTAAAAACTTATTTTTTAATATTGAAAATAAAATATATGTTTTTATTAACAGCAAAAAACTTAATTTTGTATAAATAAATTTATTTAAAATTGGACTATTAAACAATTCAAATTTAAATTACAAAATAAAACATTAATTTCTTATATTATATTTTTCTCATATTCATAACCCCTGCTTAAATTTTTTGTTTGTTTCATTTATATTTTTCTGATTCTTTAACTTCTTCTTGTGTTGGTTTTTTCCCATTTGTGTGTTTAAAGTTAATAAATTCTTATTTTTTTTAAATTAATTTATAATAACAATTCAAGAAAAAAAAAAAATAAAATAAATAAATTTTACATTTATTTAACTAGTAAAATTATAATTATTTAAAATTGTTTTAATTTAATGTATTTTTTTAATATAGTTTTCAAAAAAAGGGGAATTATTTTTTCTTTTAAATTTATGTATAAAAAGAACAGCTTTTTTCCATATCAGTGTTTGATTTCAAGGCCATTTTAAAAGACTTCAACTCTTACCGTTTATTATTATTTAAACTCTTCTTAAAAACAAATTTTTAGTTTAAAGTTTTTTTCGTCTACTTTTTGTTATTCATTTAAGCCTCATTGGCATAAAACCCTTGGTCAAAATTATATTACGGATAAACGATAAGTTGGAAGAACAACTAAGTCTCATAATGCCTTAAGTAAATTTAGATGCTAAAATTGGTTAAGAGTTAAAAGTTGAATGAAATTGCTGTAAAAATCATGGCTTCATATAAAATTAAAAAGTAATTTTTTTTTAAATCTATTTGTGTATATCAAAAATTTTAGATTGCTGGTTCGTCCAAGAACTGTTCCCTAGAACAGTATCCCTTCAAGTCTAGGCTCTTCTAGAATACAAGCATAGAACTAGCTTTTAAAGTTTACAATGTTTATCGATAACAATATTCCTTTGAAGTAAAAGTTAACAATATTTTTATTTAAAAATAATTTTTTGTATAAAAAATTTACGGAATTTACAAAAACTAAAGTCTTTAACAAAAACATTTTGATACAGAAGAACGTTATCGATAACAAGTTTGTCAAAAAATATGAGGATATTTTTTAAAATATGTATGTCTAGAAATTATTTTTTTATAAATAAGATTTATCGAAATCGCAAACTTTTATAAGAGTTCTTAAAAAATATATCGATAACAAATTAAAGAAATCCAAAAAAATTATCGATAAATTTTAAATTTTTTTTAAATAAAAAAATACAATGGCTTGTAAAAAATTTATCGATAAATTGAAAAAAAAGTTATCAAAAACAAAAAAAAAAACTTAAACAAATTTGACTTTTCTTTAACATTAAATAAAGAATTTTATGCGTTGTTAAAATTTTTTTACAACACAAATTAGTAAGATTTTGTTTAAAAGAAAAAATCACTTAAAAATAAAAAAAAAAAAAAATTGTTGGGTCGATTACAGATGGCAACACAAATGAAATTGTGCAACCCCGCTGATGTTAAAATATAAAAAATTTTACATTTTGTACTTAACATAAGCGGCGTTGCTTGTTTTTTGCTGGCAAAACAACTTCAGTTGTGTTTGCTATTCGTAATTGATCTATAAGTCTTTTTCTTTGAATTATTCAAAACATTTAACTTTCAATCAATCAAGCAATAACTGTTAGTTATCGATAACTTAATTCTGAAAGATAATTCTATATTTTTTAAATATTTGAAGTATTACTAATAATTTTCACCATTTTTTTCTTTTTTTAACTTTCAATACACAATTTGTTAACATTTTGACAGCTGTTTTTAAACAAGAGACAAAATTATATTTTTTAAAATTAAAAATTTAGAATTTTAAATAATTAATTAAAAAAAACTTAACTAAAATTTTAATAAAACGATTAATTTAAAGTGGCTCGGAGAAGATTTCCCATTTTTTTTTTTTTTTTAATTTTAAACTAACAAAACAAAACTAATAATTAAACTAAATACAATTGTCGTAATTACATTAAAAAACATTTTATAATTCTAATTAAAAACTTTAAAATCTATTATAAATATTTAAATAAATTTTTTGACCAGGGAATGTTTTTTTAAAAAATATATATTTTTTTTTTTTTTAAATTTATTTCCTTGTTAAAAATGGAAAGATCATTGTGATTGGTCATTATTTTGATTATTTACCATGTTTGCCCAAAATAATCTAATTAACAATTAAATTAACAAAAAAAAAAAACATTATTAAAACATAACGTCCTTTCCACTTTTCCCTTTAGATTAATATAAAAAAAACCTCTTTTCTCTTACAAAAAAAAAAAAAAAAAAAAAAATATGTTCTCTAGAGATGACGACTTCTTCTTTTAGCGGAACTTAATGTCTAGACAAATATATAATTGGCATATAGCGAGGCAGTCAAACAATATCTTAACATTTTCTTTTTTCTTAACAAATACTTGCTAAAATATAAAAAAATAAAATAAAACCAGTAAATGTTTTTTCAAAACATTTTAAATCAACTGAATTTAATAGCAAATTGTCTTGCTCAAGAGATAGAAAGAGCAGTTTATTCCTTCGAATGATAGAAATTAAGATTACGCCATGTGCATGATTTTCCGGTAGATGACGTAGTTTGTCCGTGTCTAAAAATCCCTTAGATTTGCGAATTTTTTCAAAAGCTGGCAACCTCACAATTAAACAACAACTATTTTCAGTTTGCCAGCTTGAAATTATGTATTAGTGAAGAGGAGCAGTACGCGTGACGCCATTGGTCCGAGAGGAGCAAAATCGACTTTAATTTTGGGATAACGTAATCTTTATTTCTATCATTCTTCTTCTCTAAAATTTACCAAGAAAATTTTCTATATCTAAATAAGTTAATGTAAAAAAAACATAAAAGGGCGGGCGTTTGTGGGCATGTCTCATTTTCATTATAAATATTTTTAATATTAATTTTAACTATGTAAATAAACATATATAAAAATGTTTAAAATTTTCTTTAAACTCCATTTTTTTACTCTTAAAACAAACGCCATTTTCTAAAAATATTTCCTGTATTTAAAATCTAAAAGATAGAATATAAAAGCGGGTTGTTGTTGAAGAGGGGGGGGGGGGGGAATGTAGTGAGAACAATTTCTTTCTTTTCGTTTAATGTTTGTAAGAATTTTACGTTAACTACGTTAATTCTTTTTCAAAGCAACATGTTTCTGTTGCTAAAGTTGTCTCCTAAAAATACAGTTTCAGTTTGAAGTCATTTAAGACTTTTTGAGGTTTTGTTTGTTTACCAAAGCCTGTAGTTTGTGCAATTGACTTAGTAGGCTGGCATTGGAATCTTCAAGATTTTTGACACGTTTCTTGTAGTCGTTGTTTTCGTTAACTAACCCCTCAACTTTACGTTCTAATTGATCCATGTATTCTTTTTTCTTACGCCTACTTTCTTGAGCGGAAATCTGAAAAGAGAATGGAGGGAAAAAATTTGTTGAACAAATTTGATAAAATTTAACACGAAAATTAGTCAAGAGAAGTTTAAAAGTTACTTGTTTTAAAACCTTCTTTTCACTCTTCATAAAAAAAATTTTTTAATTCAAAATAGTTAAAAATTCCTACAAAAAGTTATTTTTACTAAACAATAATAAACTTTTTAGAAATGTAAAATTTTTGTAAAGTACTACTTTTAATAAATAAATTCCTTTTTCCCACCGCAAATTGTATTATTTAGAAAAATGTTTTAAGTTTTACACTTTTTATTAAAACAATAGCAACTTTTACAAAAAAGTACTTCTTTTTGTTAAGAAAAAGTAATATTTTTTACAAGAAAAAGTACTATTGTTAACTTTATATTCGAGTAGCACTTCTTTTTAGCAAAAAAAAGTAAGCATTCTTCAAAAATTTAGCTATTTTTAACAAATAGAAACTTTGCTTTAGAAAAAAAACAGTACTCCTGCTAATAAAAAAAGTACTCTCTTTTAAAAAGGACCTTAATGTGCCCAAAAGTAAATTTTTCTACAAAAATTTAAAATTTTTATGAAACTTCTTTACACTTTATAAAAATTTACCACTTTTAACAGCTATGTACCATTCTTTCACAAAAAAGTACATTGTTTTGCAAAAATTGTACCATTTCTTGCGTAAAAAAATTAACATTTTCTATAAAAAAATATAAAAAAAACACAATTTTTCTAAAAAGAGGTACCTTTAAAAAAAAACCCATGCCTCTATAACAAAAATGGTCCATTTTTTAAACAGCAAGAAAGCTTTTTTATTATTTTTCTAAAAAAACTAACTTTTTAGAGTTTTTTTCTTTTAAGAATTAAATCCCTTTTTCGATGAGTTATTACAGATACTCACCTTATTCTTAATTTTTCTTCTAATTTTCTTTAGTGACTTTTCCTCTGCTTTGGTTAAAGGTAACTTTTGTGGTATGGGATAACCCTCAGCCAATAAAGTGCGTTTTTCTTCTTCGGTTAGTAGCAAAGTTCCCGTAGAGCCCTTCTGCAAAAACAAACAAGTCAAAATAAAATTAAAATTTCAACTCAAGCTTCAAAATTTAAACCTGAACACTTACTGGCTGTGAGCTTATCAAAGGTGTGTGTATGGGCTGGCGGGTAGAGCCTCCACCACCGTTAATATGCCTTCCCATACTTGCGATGGAGCTTGTGCTGGAGGTAGTCGACGAGGCAGAGCTGTTGGTATTACGCCTAATGGAGGTCACTGTCAAAACTCCGCTGGTTGGTTGTGTCCTCGCATTAGTGGTGACGCTGGTGGTGGTGGCGTTGGCATTGGCGGATGTTGAAGAGGTAGGCGATTGTGGTGATAGCATATGTTCGGGCGTTAAATTTCCCTCAGAGCCATCACTGGAGTGTGAAGAAGGCGGGGTTAAGGGCAAACCATATAAATTGGCATTTGTGGTTTTTGTAAGGGAGGGTGCTGAGGTCACAAATGTTGTGGCATTTGTTGTTGTACCCTCAGATTTTATTGTGATCTTCGGTATTATAATGTTTTGGGCACTTGAGCTTAAGATAAAGGATTGTGACTTGAGCAGGTTTTGGGAAGAGGGTGCTAGTTGAAGACAACCATCCTAATAAAGAAGTTAAACAATTTACATGTATTAAATACAAATTTGTTTTTAATAAGTTCTTTAAAATTTTACCTTGTGTTCAAAAACCAGATCGGAATTTGTAAAAGCAGCCATATTGGCCATGGTTAGACTGAGAGTGCCATTCGAGTTTGAGGAAGTGGCGAGTTCATCTCCAACCTCTGGACTAGAGGGACAGCTGGAATCAGGAGACATGGGCTCATGTTTAATGCAGGATTCATCGACTTCTATATCGGAGCAAATATCGGGGGATTGACTGCCCTCCCTAGAGGAAACACTCGAGGCACAGTCGTTATCCATTAAACAAGCTAAATCATCATGAGGTAGATATTGTTGCTGTTGTAGTTGATGCTGTTGCAATTGGAATTGCTGCTGTTGTTGTGTTTGTAAGGCGGGATGTTGCTGCTGGTGTGTATGTTTCACAAATAATTTGGCATCTGTGGAGTTATTCAAAGTCTGAAAACTGTCCAACTGGCGCAAATTAAGCGTTAAAGGCGTAGTTGCGGCTATTTTACAGAGACCAGCATAAATATTTGAGGAATGGCTGCTATTTGAGGACAAGGTAGGATTTGATTGGCTGGTTAAAGTGGAAGCTGCCGACGAAACCAAAGGATTAAAATTCAATCCCGTTATACTTGAAGTTGAGGTAGCCAACGAGTTAGTGTTGGCCATTGGTGAGCAGGTGGTTATGGTTAAACATCTAGGATCTATGGTGGTTGTGCTGAGAGACCTGATATTGCTAGTAGCAGTTTTAAGAGAAATGGCGGGATAGCATTCATCTTCCATGTCTACAATAAAAAAAACCAGCACAAAAAAAAATTATGTGATTACTGGACTTTAAAATTCTAACAAGAAAAATTTTTTTTGTCGAGGTAAAGGGGAAAACATATCGAAATATTTCTTACACAAAAAAAACCCTAAAATACGTCACGAATCAGCCAGCCATATTTTCACTTGCGTTAATTCTTAATACTATTTAAGTCATATTTACTCAATTGTTTATGGTGTTTTTCTTTTTTTTCCTCTTTTGTACTAAATACTTTATTAAACAAATACATTGTTGTATTTGTGTTAAATGAAATATTTTTTGGAAAAATAGTTACTTAAGGCTTATTTTTTTAAAATTTATGCTTTTGTTTTTAATAACACGAGTTTTAAGTAAAAAGTTTCCAGACAAAACTTTAATTATTTTATTAAATCTGTTTGTTTTAATAATAATAATAACAACACTGTGCTAGTTTCAAAATTAGACAAACCGGGCAAATGACGTTTTAGCATAATTCGGGTACGCTGAATCCAATGGTGCCCACCGTTTTTTTAGGTTAGCTTTTGTGTTCGAGATATACCGTTATTTTGAAAATGGAGGAGGTTGCACAACATATATTCGCGTAACTCAAAAATGGTTTAGTTTATTGTAATTACTAAAAAAAAAACAGAAATTCCGAATTTTTTTTTTAATATGAGCAGTCGTTTTAGGAACAAAATTTATAAAAAATTGGAAAATGCAGCTAGGCTTCTAATTTTTTGCCGACATATAAAAACAGAAGCCATAAATGATTAAAATCTGTTACCAACTTTTGATTTTATTCACAAAAGTCGAAAAATTTTAGTTAATTTAAGAATTTCATAAAACGCAATATTTGTATGGGAGCCCCCCTAAAAAGTGGAGATAAAGGGCAAGTATGTCTCGAGAAAATGTTAAGGACAAAATACTAATTGAGGTCGGTCATACATTTTATTTTACTAGGGGCGACCCTTGGGCCTTTATGGGACTTTTTTTCAATATATTTCTAGTCTGCATTGAACATTTTGTATGAGAGCCCCCTTAAGGAATGGAGATAGCGGGTAGGTATGTTAGAAATAAATGATTGAAATGAAAAATAAAGTGGGGTTGATCATACATTTGACCCATCTAGGGGCATCCGAGGAGCTACAGGTGCCAAATTTAAGAATTTTATTAAACCGCCATATATGTTTGGTTTAAATTCTTAAATTTGGCTACTGCAGGGCCTAGGATGCTACTAGATGGGTCAAATGTATGACCGGTGGGCACCATTGGATTCAGCGTACCCGAATTATGTTAAAACGCCATGTGCCCGGCTTGTCTAAAAAAAGTGTCAATTTCGAGCACAGTGTAATTGTTATTATGTAGGTTATAATAATAACCAAAAATATGAGGGTATGTATATGGTTTTTGTCATTCCGTTTCTAACACATCGAACAAAGAAGCATGTAAAAGTCTGAGACGGTCTAGCCATTTACACACAACGTGGTAATAAAATACTTAGAAAAATGAAATTTGCTAGAAATTAATTTTGGACGACGAATTCGTGCGGTATTGAAAATACCCCAAATCGGTTTATTATATAAGGTAGCTCCTAAACTATATAAGCTAGCTCCTATACAAAAGTCCCCGCAGTAATAAACATTTTGACTTTATAAAGACCATAAGGGAAGAGCTAAGTAAAAAAACAAAATTGTATACAAGAAATGCTCAGTAGCAAAAAAAAAAAAAATGTAATTCGGTCCACTTATTCATCTAGACCCCTACAATCTTAAGTTTTTTTTTTTTAATTTTATATTTCTTTTGTGTTTTATAATTTAACGCCATTTTATTTGACCGAATAATGGAGGTGGGTATCATAGATTTGGCACGGCCTTCTTAAATGTGTTTTTTATTTTTTTGTTCTTGTTTATTTTAATAACAAAAGTTGTTTTTAAAAAGACTTTACACAAGTGTTTCTTATTTGAACTTTAATTTTTGGTGATCAAATCGTTTAAAAAAAAACTTTTAACGAAAATTAACTCCCTCAAAAGCAGGGCTGTGAAGTCGCAGTCGGAGTTGAGGTTTTTGTACCGGAGTCGGAGTCGAAGTACCTACAAAAACTAGCGACCCTGACTCCAAAATTTTTCGGCATAAACAATTTTCTAATATTTTTCACAATAAAAACATTTTAAGAGGGTCTGCTTTAAAAATTTAGAAGTCAGAAAATAAGGAATACTATAATTTACGTATAAAAGCTCAATGTGGCATGTGTTCGTATATCGATTTGAAATTTTTACAGAAAAATGTTCTTACTATATTTAATTATTGAAAAGACCCGGCATTATAAAAAGAGTTTAAAGTCAAATAAGGACCAGTTTCATACACATTTAGCAGCAAGGTTAGAGTAGGAGTCGGAGTTGGAGTTGGAGTCGGATTCGTACTTAAAAAATTTCTGCGAATGGAGTCGGAGTTATAACTACTTTTTGACGACTCCACACCCCTAGTAAAAGGCAACTTTTTACTTTTTAGTTAAAAATGCACTTTCTTTGTATTTGTAAATGTGGTAAAGTATCCTGTAAAGGAAAAAGTATATTTTAAGGAAGTAGTACCATTGCATTGCACAGTGTTATAAATAAAAAGTGCTCTTTTTACCTTCTGCCTTTTCATTGTTTTTATATAATTTTAAAAAGTAAATTTTTAGAGAAAGTACAATTTTAGAAAGAGTACCTTTTTAGAAAAAGTACCTTTTTAGAAGAAGTACCTTTTTAGAAAAAGTACCTACATATTTAGAAAAAGTACCTTTCTAGAAAATGTACCTTTTTAGAAAAAGTACGTTCTTAGAAAAAGTACCTTTTTAGAAAAAGTAAATTTTGACAAAAAGTACCATTTTAGAAAGAGTAAATTTTTAGGAAAAGAACCTTTTAAGAAGTAGCACATATCGCACCCTAAATACTAAAGGGTATTAACTCAAAATTTGTATTTTTTCACTTTTTTGAAGAAATCGACACATAATATTCATATCTACCCGCTGTAAAAATATCATGCTATTTTGTCTACTTTTTGGTAATGAAAAGTTGGGTATAAAAGTTCTTTTTCATATGCCTGTAATGTAAAATTAAAAATTGTCTTGCTTCTACTGAAAATTTTAAAATTTTGAGTTAATACCCTTCAGTATTTAGGGTGCGATATGTTGTACAATGAAAATGCGCATTTAGGAAAAAAGGGTTTTGCAAAAAAAAATATTTATTCATTAAGAAACTTTTTCCAAAAAAGTATCTACTTTTTCTAAAAGAGTACTTTTTCCAAAAAAGTACTTATGTATATGTAGTTAATGTACTCACCATCCATTTTAGTATGGAGACTGTGTGGTGAATCTGGCAGAGAATCTCCATCGCTGTTCAAACTGTAGGAGTGTTCCGATTTAATTGGTAGTGTGCCATTCAGTAGAGCGTCCGATATTAATTTGTCATTGAGTATAACTGTAGCATCTTTTACATCTCGTTCTAAAAACCAATCGTGCATATCACTATCAGTTGACAATTTCAATGAATCGGTCTGTAAAATAAACAACAACAAATTAAAATAAAACAAATTATTAAAAAATAAAAACATTTTACTGCATTTAAACATACAAACAATTTGTGTAAAAAGAGTCTAATAAAAAAAACTTAAATTATATAAAAAATATTAATAAAAATATGAAAATTGCATTTTCATGTACAACCCTCATACGAGAAATTTAATAAAAAAAAAACTCATTGTATCTGAGTATCGGTTTGCAATGATAAAAATTATTAAAAATAAAAAAAATACACGTAAAGTTGTTTATTTTATATCAGAGGAAGAGTGTGGTTTTTTTATTTTTCTAATATTTTTTTATTTTTTTTTTATGAACGAAGTCCATGTAAATTTTCATAAGTGTGTTTTAAATGAATTGTTTCTGTTTCAGCCAGTTGGTATCTTATCAGTTTTTTTTGTTATTTTGTATTTGTGAGGTTTTGTTTTCATTATTAATATTTGCAAGTGTTTGTTTCAAGCAAAAACGTTTTTCAACATAAATTTGTTTTCAATGAAAATTAAATTATTAAATTAGTTTTAAATGTTTTTTTTTGTATACCCTTTTCTACAGCTGCAAAGGATATATAGTATATTAGTTTGTCATGCCGTTTGTAACTTCTACAATATTGATCTTCGACCTTTTAACGTATAAATATAGTTTATTAAATGATTTGTCCGACTGTCTGCTGAAATATGTTTTCCGAAAAGCTCAGAAATGATGGAAAGTAGATTGTTATATATTTCTGTCACTTATGCTCCCTGCTATTGAAATGCAGCTATATCGGTCCATAAATGACCTAGATATAAACCAAAATCTAAGATTACCTCTAATTTTTTTTTTTCATAAAATCTCCTGTTGTGGCTTTTTTCTTTTGTTTATTTTAATGGTAGACTTCTTTTTTGCTTTTTTTACACATAAAATACATACATACATGATTTGCTGCTTACATAAAGGAATGTGCTTTAAACTACTGATGTAACGATATTCATTTTTGCCGATACGTAATCGATACTCAAAATGAAATATCGGCGTTTCCGATTCCGATACGAATGTTTAATTTAAATTCAAGGTAAAATTAACAAAACTCAAGTAGAGGTATTTTTTTATTATACAGAATTACAGCGTAAGAGATAATTAATATTTTAAATTAATATTAACTAGTGTTTGCCTATTGGTCGAAATTCGACCATAATTATTAATGCTAATGTGAAGAAAACACAGACATAATACATATATAAGAATTTACATGTTCGGAGCAGTTGTTTTTTTTTGTCTTAGTTGATCGATTTTTCGGGGTACCAACCTCCGGTCAATATATTATCTTCCACTCAAGTCCGTGAATGTTCTATTTAGTTTTCTTAGTTCAATTATATAAAAAAAATCAGAAACAACTAATTGAAATTAAAAAAAATAACAAAAAGTCTCCTCTTATAGTTTCTCAATCATTTTATGTTTCTAGGTTAAGTATTAATAAAGATTCCAAAAGTACCACTTAAAGAACGAAAAACTCTTATATTTAATTTTATGTTTCAGGGTCCCATACCAACGAAAATTCAAAAAGTACCAGTTGAACAACAAAAAAGTACCAAAAAGTTTCCTTTATAGATTCTCACCCATTTAGTACATTACATGTTAAATTTTATGTTTGCAGGTCTAATATTAACGAAAATCAAAAAAGTACCAGTTGTAGAACTAAAAAGTACCAAAAAGATCCCCCTGGTATATTCTTATTCACTCAGAACTATGCATACAATATTCAAAAAGTACCAGTTAAAGAATAAAAAAGTACTCTCAAAACCATGCACCTATAATTTGATGTTTCTTAGCAAAACGGCTAAAGCTGCACATCAAGCGTTCCATGCGTTTTGTTTTATTCATCTGTCCAAGCATTAGTAGCGTAAAAAGTATTAAAGGCCTGCTTAAAAATTTTTTGATTCAATTATTATTTTTATCTTACTGCTTAAGAATGCCTCATAGAAGGCCTCGGCTCTTTCGTATAAACGATAAGATACAAATTGCACATTCCCTTCTATGAGAAGAGAGAAGAGAAGGAGTAAATTTTTTTGTTTTTTGCCAAAGCAAAAGCAAAAGAATTATTTTTTTTATCCAGTTACCATACTTATCTAACTGCGAAAGAAGCGAGAGCGGAAGGCCTACCCCCCAATGACAACGTGTGTGACGATATGGGTATGGAATGGAGCGAGCAGGCCTTGTAAATCCAAAAGAAGTAGTACAGAGGCCTTCTAGAAGGCATTCGTAATCCTTCTATTTCCCGCTGGGTAGTTGTTATGCAAAAAAAAATTGAAAATTGACTTGTTAGTTAAAAAAACTCTAGAAAAAGTATTAAATATCGCCGATACCGATGTATCGGCAAACCCGAAGTATCGCCGATAATTTATAAAATAAGTGTTTTTGTAAATTTTTTCTGATAACTTTTCAGTATCTGCGGTAATTCAATGTCAAATTATAAAAACAAACTTTCAAAATTTAAAACAAAATGTACCCATATCTCTTAATTTGAACCATAAACGGGGAAATTTTGAAACTACTATAAAAAATTACGACATTTTTAATTTAAATTTATCAAATTGTACTGTTTTCAAAACAACATTTTATATCGCAGGTATAACAAAAATATGTAATAAAACAAAGAATTTTAAATAAAAAACTAACCAAAATGTTTATGATATTGTAAAAAGTAAATCGTTCTCTCCGATAAAACTAAAAAAAACATAAAAATTTAGATTAAACCGTTTACATAATTTGCTGTACCATGCTTTTTAAGTTATATTTATTTTGGTTGAAATAAAACACACTTGTCATTAAATGTTAGACTAAAGACATTTAAGATATACATAGATAATTTTAATACAAATATTTGAATTATTTTCAAAAGACATGTATCAGCATTAAAAGATTAGAATAAAACTTAAATCATAAAAAATATCAAGAATAAAAGTTGGGAATTAAGCACGAATAACAAAATCTTTTAAATTCAAATTTATGTATACCCAAAAATCATTTTAATAAAAAATATTACCTTCAAAAACATTATTTTCAAAAACAAAAAAAAAAAAAAAAAAATAAGACGTAATTATTTAAATGAATACGTAGGTACATTAGAGCGTACCAACTTGCAAAAAAAGGCAGTTTCTAAGTAATTTTTTTTATGCCGAAAAAAAGGAAATTTTTCTTCAAAAAAGATAATTTTTCTTCAAAAAAGATAATGCTTCTTCTTAAAAGAAAAAAAGATAAATTTTCTTTAAAAATAATACTTATTCTTTAAAAAGATACTTTTCCTTCAAAAAAGATACTTTTTTTTAAGGTATCCTTTTCAAAAAAGATACGTTTTCTTCAAAACAAAAAACTTTTTCTTCAAAAAAAGATACTTTTTCTTCAAAAAAGATGCTTTATCTTAAAAAAGATACTTTATCTTTAAGTAAAACAAAAGAAATGTCTTTTTGAAAACATATATTTTTTCTTAAAAAAAGATACTTTTTTCAAAAAAGATAAATTTTCTTTTAAAATTATACCTATTTTAAAAAAAGATACTTTCCCTCAAAATATATACTTTTTCTTGGTTTTTAAAAAAATATATTTTTTCCAAAAAAAAAAAAGATATTTTTGTTTTTCAAAAACTAAAATTTTTTTTTTCTTAAAAAAGATAGTTTTTCGTCAAAAAAGATAAATTTTCTTTAAAAATGATTCTTCAAAAAAAAAAAAAATACTTTTCTCTCAAAATATTTATTTTTTCTTCAAAAAAGATACTTTTTTTTAAACGATACTTCCTCGTCAAAAAAGATAAGTTTAAAAAAATATAACTTCTTCTTCAAAAAAGATAATTTCTCTTCAAAAAGATAATGTTTTTTAAAAGAAAAAAAAGATAATTTTTTAAAAAAATATTATTTTTCTTCAAAAAAGATAAAAATTCTTTAAAAAAAAAAAATACTTTATTATAAAAAAGCACTTTCTCTTAAAAAAAGATACTTTTTGAAATTGTATTTAAATATAAAATTACCTCATCCATAAGAAGTGCATTTAACAAATGTGTCGCGTCCGTAGTTATCAATTTTAAAAGTTTTAATTTCATTTTTGCAATTGCTGACATTGAAAAATGTACAAGAAAAAAAAAAAAATTTTGTTGATAAGAAATCCCGCACTAAATTAAAAATTATCAAACCCAAACTAAAATAAGCGCACAAAAATATTGAAATTGATTAGCAAATATTCAAGTACTTAAGAAGCCCTCCGGTTCATACAGATATTTTATGCAAAATCTTTTTAAGTATTTTAAAGATAGCAAGCAGTAAATTTGCATGATAAATAAAAAAAAAAAATCCAAAGTACATATTAAATGCAAAGTATTTTTTTAAAATTCTTGATTTTAAGTTAAATCTGACAGCTTATCAAGATTTTTTTCGCAAAAAATTTCTGACAGGCCTTTTTTTTTGCAAAATCAAAACTTGTTTCAAAATATTTTGTACATTCTCTTGTCTGTTTGTAACTGATTAATTTATTGGAGTGTAGTTTTTGGATTTCTTGTGAAACCAACAAGAAAAGTGAGTGATTTAAAATAAAATTAGTGCAAAAAATGTTTAAAACTTGTTTGGGATTTTTTAAAATCATTATTTTTAAGAGCTTTTTTTGAAAATAGTTGTGAAATTATTTTTGATCCAATTTATTTAATATGTCGGCTAAATATTTTTGTTACAGTACAAAGTTTTCAATGTATGTACGTAACAATTTGACAGAGTTTTAACTACCTTAAGAAATTTATAGGAAAAACGTTAAACTTTCTTTTGCAGCACAGTTATGCGTCAGTTTTTTAAAAATACTTTCGTATAAAAAATAACAAATCATTTCCCCTCAATTCATACACTCACTGACTGACTGACTTTTTAAATTATATGTTGGTTGAATTGTTAAATAAGATACCCAGTAGTTCTGGTAATATCTGTTATTGTAAAATAATATTGACTAATGTCTTTAATTTATGTTATTTTTAAGTTAACTGACTACTTTACGGGTTCCAAGTAATCTATTGGGTGGTTAATTGTTATCTTTTTGTTCTTAAGTTTTTTAAATTCAAGAAAATCTTTGTTTGTTTTGGCAACTCATGATCAAATTAATTGCACTTAATTCTGTGGCAAACAGGAAAAAGTGCTTAAGTTGACTTAAGCTTAATTTGAGTTTCAAGTACTTTGTACGATTTTTCAGGAATTATTTGGTATAAAAACTTAAGTTTAGTTCCGGAATAAAAACTTAAGCTCACTTCTGATCTGGGACATTCGGAATGTTTAGGAATAAAAACTTAAAAAAACTATAACCGCAGAGAAGTGATGATAATATTAGAATAGGACTAATAAATTTTCAGTTGTAATTTCGAAATTACAATAAAATTTAAATGGAAATTCAAAAGTGTAGTTTTTTTTTTAATTATTTCACTTTCTAACTTCAAAGATTAGCCAATTTGGTTAATTTACTTTTTAGGAGTTGTTACTTTGATTTTATTTCACAGTGTTGTACTATTTTAGAAATATTAAAGGTGTTAGCTGACATACTTTAATTTTGCAAAAATCTGCAAATGTATTGCCTTAAAGAATTGAATGATTTGACTACTTTACTGATCCCTCGTAACCTGTTAAAGAGCCGATTGCTACTTTATAGTCCTTTAGCTTTCCAAAAAATTTTTTATTTTAAATTTATATCTAATTTTCTAATTTTCTTTGCTTGCAAATAATTCTAAATGTTGGTCAAAATTTTTATATTTCTTTAAACCCATATATTCAATTAAAATAAAATTAATCTGATCCAGCTTAATCACCAGATCTTCAGGGTTTTTTCATAAATATAAAAATTTTTCATGTCGGTGGAGTTTTTTGTTGCTGTTGTTCTTGCTATTTTGAGTTTGTTTATTCTTTTTTAGTGTTATAAATCCAGCTTGATTTTTTTTTTTTTTTTTTTTTTGTATTTTAAACATGATTTCTTACAACCTGATTCTAAAATATTTTTCTACTCTTTCTTTAGAATGCTGTTTTGTGGTTGAATAGTACACTTAAACAAAAGGTAAGTAAATTTTTATTTCTTTATTTCACAATTTTTAAGTGACCTTTTTTTTTCAAAAGTATCTCCTGGTCTTTACTTTAGAAAGTTTCTTAATAATTATGTTAAAGATGATTCTCAAAATTTTCTTGTCATGTTTATTAAGTTGAAAATTTTAATTTATTTATTTATTTTTTTGGGTCTTGAAGAGCTCTCCGTAAATTTCTTAAAGACTCCATTTTATAATATAAATTTTGGCTGAAATATTGATCAAATGAATACAATTTTTTTCAGCCCAATTATGAATAAAAATTCCCGGAAGTTTTCTCCCTTCTTCCATTTTTCCTATGTAAATTCAATTGTAAAAATGGGAAAAGGGAAAAATCTCCCGGGGAATTTGTATTCATAATTGGGCTGATAGCGTTAATCTAGTAATTCTAAGGACCATTATTACAACGTGAAGTTAGCTAAAGTTAAGATTAAGTTGACAGAAAGTAATGTATTATCTGTCGAAGAGAGTATCTTATCTGCCGGATAACAGCTAACTCCAAGTGAAAATAATGGCACTAAAAGATTTTTGGTTTAGTTTAAAACTTTTAAAAGATATTTTTCATCATTGATAAATACTAAAAATAAATTCAGATTTCTGGGGCCATTTTTTTATACATTCATATAAAAACTTTGCAAAAACCAGTCATTTTGACTTTCTGCTCCAAAACATTGGTTGCAGAAAATACAAGTGGCTTGATACAACATATCCACACAGAGTAAGACAAAACAGACTGAGACGTACCTCGTTGCACATAATACTTTCCTATGCTGTAACAACCCACACCAATTAAGACAAGTCAAAAAAACGAACAAAGACAAAAATTATAGTCGAATTGCTGTCTGATTAACAGTTGCCTTTTAAGACAAAGACTAAATTTTAAACGATTAATTGACATAATTTGTTGCAGATATTCGAAATTGGCTACTTTAAATATTCGATTAAATAATGGCGAACAAATTCCTCGATTAATCCAACAACGATTAATCGAGTGGATACGCTACTTTTTATTTAAGTCTTAAGTGCGACTGTGTATATTAAACCTTTTATAAGAATTGCTAATTCTTAGCCATAATTTTTGTTGTCGATAGTATAAATCACACACAAAAAATAAAAGATATAGAGAGACATACAACATAAAGAGGGTTATTGAACTTAAAGCGCTAGTTATTTACGCTCGGTTGCTGTCAAAACATTTATATAAAAGAATCAGTATGGCAACAGCGCTGTTGTAGTATAAAAGGCCGTTAGACAGAAAATGTACTTTATGTGTATAGTAATTTTGTTGTTTTTGCTGCTGATGTTGTTGTGCTTTTAGTATTAGTTTAGTTTGTGGTCATAAACAAAAACATTATAAAATTGAAAAAATTAGAGGAACTTAACAACAAAAAATAAAAAAGAAATTATGTTAAGAAAGTGGTTGGTTGAATTGTTCAGTGAAGAACAATTGTTAACTTGTCTAATGTATGTACGTGCATTTACTTTTTTATGATAGGTATGTACGTACCTTTATATAAGTGTGCTTGTAAGTTCATATGTAGATATAGGTACATTAGTACATACATATGTATGTATGGATGTTTTTAGCTTCTTGACCATGATCGACAGACTTTATAACAAGTATGGCTGCCACCAAACAGCCAGTCAGTCGACCAAGACAAACCGTATAACTACTATAATTAGTTAGCAGCACTGACCTCAGTAGCAGCAAAAACCCTGGCTGCAGCAGAACAAGTAAAATACCATAAACATTACGCATTTTTCGTATTTATTTACTTTTTTCTTCATAGGTAGGTATTTCTTTCATATTGTATTTTTATTGACTGACGCTTACTGCATACTATTAGTACAAATATGTTAACGAAAAAGAAATGTTTACAGTTAGTTTTTGCTTTTCTATCCCATTCTAGTTTTTTCTTTCGCTATCTCAACGATGTTGTTGTTGCATAAATATTTGGTTAGAATTCTGTACATACATCCATATTAACTAAAAGTGTAAGACTCATACTTACACACATTTACATAGAGGGGGAAAAATGGGGAGCTGGATAAGCAAGTAAATAAATAAATTCATGTGAAAGTGTAGGCATAAAAAACTATGTTTATTTAATAGGTATTTGTTGTTTTTTGTTATTGCTAATTTTTACACAACAAAAAGCTGTTCTAAGTTGAAAGCTTTTGTTGCTGTTGTTTATATAAATTTTAATGCATAACTGTTAAACTCAGCCATGCAAATACAAGTTTAATACACATACCTAAACATTAGTAGATATGTGTGTATGTATGTACATACATGCACACACTTAAACAAATAAAAATAACTGTTGCTTTGTAGCAACAACTACAACTTTTACAGCAACTACTAAAACAACAGGTAGTAAATAGCAACAGGTAATTATGTCAACATTTCAAATGCATTTTTTCGGTGCAGGTTTTGGTTTGTTGCTGTTTCTTTATCTTGTTTGCTGTAATAAGTTTCAAGGATGTTTGGAGAACAGAAAAAAATAATACCTACCAACCAAACAAAAACATGTGTGTACAACTCACTTAAATACCGTTTTTAATTGATTGTGAATAACTTATTTGCTGCTAATGGTAATTACTTTAGAACAATAATTACGTACATACGTACGTTCATATCTATATATGTAATTATGTACATACATTAGGGCTATAAGCATGGTGAAATAATACAGGTGGCAGCACTACGTCAGATGTCGATTTTTTGCTCTTGCATTGATTGCCCAATCTATTGTCAAAGATTTGTTTATGTTTACAAAAAGTCCACGTTTTATGCTGTGATAAGTGAACATATTTTTTTTTAAAGTTTTTGATAATTTTAAATTTAAATAAATAAGATATTGACAATAATAAGATAAAAATTGCTAAAAAATTAATTTATTTCATCATGTTTAGCGGCACGCTTTGATTTTCGTTTAAAATATTTTTTGACGTAGGTATGTAAGCTGGGACCTCATTTCCGTTTTTGTTGTAATGCTGCATTTGTTGCCGTAGCGATTCCACCTGCTTATTCCACCATGGCTATCGTAAATGTTACTTTTACCTTTTGTTAAAAAAGTACATTTTGTTAAAAAAGCATCTTTTGTTAAAAAAGCATATTTTGTTAAAAAAGTACCTTTTGTTTAAAAAGTACCCTTTGTTTAAAAAGTACCTTTTGTTTAAAAAGTACCTTTTGTTTAAAAATTACCTTTTGTTTAAAAAGTACCTTTTGTTTAAAAACTACCTTTTGTTAAAAAAGTACCTTTTGTTAAAAAAGTACCTTTTGTTAAAAAAGTACCAATTGTTACAAAAGTAACTTTTGATAAACAATTACCTTTTGTTAAAAAAGTACATTTTGTTAAAAAAGTACCTTTTGATAAACAATAACCTTTTGTTAAAAAAGTACCTTTTGTTAAAAAAGTACCTTTTCTTAAAAAAGTACATTTTGTATTGATTATTTTGTGTGTGATCTATCTTGTCGAATCAAAAGTAATGTTCAAAACCCCAAACATTTTGAAATTACTCAGAAATATTGTAATTACAATAAGTTTAAAGATTTTTTTCAACATCATGAATCGAATATGCATACTGGGAATCCTTCAGTTGACACTTCTAGATTGATAGAATGTCTTTCAAATGCTTATGATAATTCCTTGGTTGTAAGGAAAAGGAGGAAAATATTAAAAGATGAAATAGTGCCATGGATGAATGAAGAATTGCAAAACCTAATTTTGTTTAAGGAAAATTTGTTAAAGCAAAGAAGAAGAAGACCAAACAATTCATATATACAAAATATATTGAAAAGAATAAGCAAAGTAATAAAGTCGGCATGTCGTGATTCTATGAACAATTATTATTTTCATAATATCAGCAATACCCAGCACGAGCCTAAAAAATGTTGGAGGTTTCTGAATGAAACTTTAGGTAGAAGTGCTAAAGCCCAAATTAATTTAATAAATTCTAATGGGGAGCTGATAACAGATGATGCTGTTAAATTTGAACTTTTTAATAAGTACTTTTTACAAGTCCCAAAAATTTTAAAACAACAAATTATAACTTCACAAGATGATTCGTGTAAAGGCTCAGTTAGTCTTTACTTTCTGTTCTGTTACGAATCAGCTGATGTGTTTTTGTTATTAAAAAACCTGTGAAATTGATTAGTTTTTCTGTTCTGTTGCTGTTCAGTTTGTTAAAATCAAAAACTTGTTAAGTAATTGTAAGTGACAGCAAAATAAATAATAAAAAATACATTTTTGTATTGAAATAAACTATTTTTTTATTTTAAGAATTCAAAAAATTTAATTTCTTTAAATTTATGTGCTTAAAGTTATTGAAATAAAACAATGGATGGTGCAAAACTAATAAATTTATCATAAATGGCTGATAAGTTGCTACAGAAAAAGTAACTATTACAATTTCGTAACAGAACGGCACGGAACGGAACAGAAACAGAAAGTAAACACTAACTGAGCCTTAACAATCTTAGAACTCTTAGATACCATCCAAACACTTTCCGTTTTAGTTACACAACATTAGATGAAATTTCGCAAATCATTTCCAACCTTACCATAAGTAAAAGTACTGGTCATGATAGATTATCTCGAACAGTACTAATCGAATGTAGTGATGAAATCTCACCTCATTTGGTGAAAATTTTTAATCGTATTTTTGAAACATCAGTATATCCCAATATTTTGAAAATATCAAAGATTGTTCCAATACCGAAAGAAATACATGCTCATAGCGAAGATTAATACAGACCTATTTCTTTGTTACCAATTATCGATAAAGTTTTTGAGAAGTCGGCTGTTAAAATACCTAGAAACTAATAAGCTGCTTTATGATTGTCAATATGGTTTTAGGAAGGGGAGTGGGACGGATAATGCTGTTGTGAATGTGGTAAACTACATCTGTCAAAAATTAGATCAAGGCTTTTGTGGTGTGGGTGGAATTTTCTATGATTTTTCTTAAGCTTTTGATATCGTAGAACATGAAATTATGACTCAAAAGTTGCAGTATTATGGAATTTTAGTTACCTGTACAACAGAAAGCAGTATGTGGAATAAAATGATTGTAAAAGTTTTCTTGGTGTCGTTGAACATGGTGTGCCACAGGGTAGTGTTTTGGGTCCTCTTTTATTCACTATATATGTAAATGATATCAAGAATCTTGGACTGTATGGAAAGCTGTATATGTACGCAGATGATATTTCTGTGCTTTATCCATACAAACATGAAACAGTACTAAAAGCCTATATGGAAAGAGATGCAGCCTTAATCTTTGAATATTCAAGACTTAACAAACTAATTATAAATGCGACAAAAACCAAACTACTCAGGTTTCGACCTCATTTAAGTAAAAATGATGGAAGTTTTAGTATTTTTGTGAATGGTAATGAAGTCTTTGAAAGCCAATCAATAAGGTATTCGGGAATCAATTTGCAATGTAATTTGTCATGGAATTTACATGTGGAAGAGCTAAAGTCAAAAATATCAGCTGTTATTGGTGTGTTATATAAGTTCAAAAACAAATTTAATGAACAGACAAAATTAATGCTTTATCAGGCGTTAGTGCAAAGTCATCTGAACTATTTGGTAGTAGTATATGGTAGCAAAAATACCACGGAACTAAAATCCTTGCAGCGAGTTTAGAATATGGGATTAAAAAATGTATTTAATTTACCGTTACTGCATTCAACATTGTCCTTATACCAAGAAGTAGCAAAAAACATTTTACCCATAAGAGGACTATATAAAATGCAGCTATTGGTCTTCGTTTTTAAATCGTTACGGAATATCGGGCACAATACAATCCCTTTTCAAAAGAATCAAACCAGATTTAATACGAGAAACTGTTCTAATTTAAGAGTTACAAGATGCAGATTAGAAACAACGAAGCAAAGAATTGAGTATGTTGGTGTATTAGAATTTAATAATTTGCCTCAAAACTTGAAAGATATACAGAGAATATCAATATTTAAGTCAAGTATAAAAAAACATTTATTACAAAATATTGAAATGCTTTGAAAATTATGAAATGCTTTTAATTAAATGAAAATATTTAAAGAGAAATTGTAAAACTGCATATAATTAAAATTTTTTTAATTGATCTCATACCTAGACTTAATTAGTTAATTAATTTATTAGTTTTAAACAATTTTATGCCACCTAGCCTCAATAATGTCATTTGACGCTGAGGCAAGTGTACAAGTTTGTAAAATAAAATAAAGAAAAATAAATTAATCAACTAAAAAAAAGTACCTTTTGTTAAAAATAACCTTTTCTTAAAAAAGTTAATTTTTTTGAAAAAGTACCTTTTCTACAAAAATTTAACTTTTGTAAAAAAAGTACTTGTTTAAAAACTTTATATAAAAAAGAACTTTTTTCAGATTTATTACAATTTAGTAAAAACCATTCTTAAAAAAGTTATGTAGTACATACCTATTTGTTTTATTTTTTTTTAGAAACAAAAGCACCAAATTTTTTCTAATTTTAAGTTTTAACAGAACAGGAAAAAAAAAATTCTTAAGCTACGGTCAGACTTATCAAATATTTGACGAAAAAAACGGAACCAACAACCAAACTAAAAAATCATTTCGCTTAATATCAATATATATTTTGATTAAAATACCACATCTTACAAAAAACAGTTTTTTTGCTATGTCTAGTAGTATAATTAGTTTATTTTGTAATATTAAGACCATTTTAAATCTCACTAACTATTAACAAAAGTAGGGGTTACGCTTATTTGATCAAATATTTAATAAGTGTGACCGTAGCTTTAGAATAAGTAATATTCCATTTACTAAAAACTTGAAATAAATTAATTAACTTTATAAACAAATACCCAATTAACAAAGATTCTAAGATTAGAATTTTGTTTGCTTATGTAAACAATTAATAAAGTTGAATAAAAAGTAGTTGGATTGATTTGTTTGTTTTTCTTAATTTTTTAAAGAAAAATTATTTGATTTACTAAAACACCTGATTACTTTTTTTCAAAAAAAGAAAAACCTTAATTAGTATTTTTTTTTTTTTTGAAATTTCATTGAAATAAGTAAGTTTTATGATATGTACTTGAAATTTATATGAAATATTAAAATTTTCTTATGGCCAAGAAATCAGTGGATGTTTAAACGCTAAACTTAAATTATACCTATGTAGTGTTAACTCAACAGCTGTTACTCAGATTTTTAGATTTGTTGGTTTAAACACATTTTAAACGAAAAAGAATTTGTAACTTGCTCTGATTTGTTATCCCTTAGTATTTTTTGAGTTGTGTAATTTTTTTCCTATAGATTTTTATAAATTATAAAAACAGTTATGTTTTTTTTTTGTTAAAATTTTCAATATAGGTAGGTATAACTTTATTTTATAAAAAATAAAAAATTCAGTCGTTTGTGATAAATTGTGTGAAATGAATGGGAGTAATAAAGGGGTTTTACACAAAATTAACATAATTTCATAGTTAAAATGAAAAAAAAGTTGGTCTTTTAAAATAAATTTTTGAATAATTTTAGTTTTAGTAAAAAAAAAGAAAATAAATAGAAAACTTGTGACCGAAATTTATTTAATTAGTAAGTTTGGAAGAAAAAGAAGTAGGTATGTAGATAAAAAGTTTTAAACAACTTTTAAGTTATCTTTACAAAAAACTTCCGCCATGACTTTTTCTCAAAAGCTTTTAAAGGTCATTTTGATTTTTATCTTGAATTTTTTAGTTTTTTTTTAACATTTAAGTTTGATTTTTTAGTGCATTTGATAAATTTCCTACAATGCGCCTTAAAAAAAAAACACTTGAAATTTTTTTCTATACTTCTTCTAGTTGCAACAAGTGTTTTAGATAGCTGACTTAATTTTTTTTAAAAAATTCATTACTATTTTGACTTTTTTTTTATCAAAAACACATTTTTGTTTAGGAAAAGAAAAAAAAAATACTTTTAACACTCAACAGACATGCAGTTAATAGACGGACATGTAGACAAATAAAACTAACAGTTATAATTTACAACTTACAATGAAATAAATAAAAAATATGTACTAAAATAACAGACAATTGTTGTTCAACTTGGTAATAGTTCCTTTCATTTGTTTAATAACAACCAACTTTCTTTTCAAGGCACTCGATGAATGAAAAACGAAAAAATTTTATAAAGAAAAGTAACAAAAACTTAAGTTAATTCATACAACAATAAGATTGTTGCTTACATGTTGGCTAGATTTGCTGGCTGGCTGGCTTACAACACATACTACCAACCAACCCAAACTACATTTATGTGAGTTTCAAAAAAGTTAAAAAAAATGTCTTGTTGGTTTTGCTATTTGCTTGGCTGGCTGAATGACTGACTGGATTGAATTGAAATTGGATTGGTAATATGAAACAACCAAGAAACAAACAACAACCAGCAGTGTATATGAACTTTGAATTGTGGGAGCGAACACCTTTCACTTTATACTACCAACCACCAACCCAACCAACCAACCAACTGAACCATCAATGTTAACTGTTTGTTTGTCGGCTTTGGCTTCATTTTGGTACAATATTGCTCAAGAAATACATCATCGGCTTTAAAATTAAGAAAAAATCAAATAAAAAAATCCGTTTATGAAAAAAAATTTATGTAAAAACAAAGTAATGAAAACTTTAAGAAAAAACTTAAAAAGTGACAGGGTTTTGCTGCTTTTTTACAATCGATGCATACCAAATAAGTACCAGCGAATTTGACTGTCAGTTTTTGTTGTCTTACCGCAAAAATGTGAAAGGTTTTTAACTTGTTTTTTTGTGTTGTAACTACTTCTTCTACTTCACCTTCTTTTTTTACTCGAAATCAGTGTTTTGCATTTTCTTTTATTCAAGCCCTCTTTAAAAAAAACTATGTATTAATCTGTTTGATGAAATTTATAGCGGAGATAATGAAATACTCTTAAGGAAAGTTATTTTTAAGCTTGAGGCAACATTTTTTTTTACTTAAAAACGAATGTTTTTAAAAAAGGGGGTCAATTTATGTAGTCAAGGTTAGAAATTAACTGGCTTTCAGAAAGTTAGTTTTCTTGGCGTAATAAAGTACTTTTTTTGCAAAAAGTAAATTTTTTTACAAAAAGGTAAATTTTTGTAAAAAGAAGCTATTGGAAAAAAACTAATTGTAAAAAGGTACTTATATGTAAAAAGGTACTTTTAGGAAAAAGTAGTTACTTTTTGGAAAAAACTACATGTCTCTAAAAAAGAGACACTTGGTTGTAAGAATGTCCTTTTTGTAGAAAGTATTTTTTCGTAAAAAGGTACTTTCTTCTTTCTTGTTACTTTTCTGTAAAATGGTATATATGTACATAGGTACAAACTTGTTGGTAGACAAGATTTTTATGGTTTAAATGTATGTATGAATGTTTTTAAAAATGGTTTAATTTTTTTGAAACATTGCTCAGATTGTTTCGTATCATTGATTTATAAAAATGTTATTCCTTTTTTATTTTGAATATTTTCTTGCCGCCTTAAATTTTATTAAATATGCCACCGAAAGTTTAAGAGGCAGCCCTGTGGTCGGTGTAAAATCTACTACATTTCTTTGTAATGTAAACGGCATATAAATGATAATCATTAATAATAAATCATTATTGTTAATCTTTTTTTATGCATTTTATAAACATATGTTTACCATATTTTATTTTGAAATTTTGATGAAATATCTTTAGTTTCTGTTTAAGGATCAAAATTTGTTGTCCCTTAGAGGGTAAATGATTCAGTGGGTGTTTGATACATTTTGTTTTGCTTCTAATACATTCTCATATGGAAAAGAAGGCTTCCTGTTGCTGCTTTTGCAACTAAAAACTGTCCTGCCATTCAGTTTTTCGAGTTTTGGTTTTTGATTAAATTAACGCAGTGCCGATAAATAAGAGAATGTTTCTACGTACATTAATACAAATGATAAGTATGAATGAATATGTATTCCACAACCCTGTTTTTTTATTTGTTATTTCATAATGATTATTTTGGAATAGTGATAAGAGCCGTATAACGTCGCCTACACGTATTACAAAGATTTGTCGCTTTTTGCACAGCAAAAGTTATTTTTAGATTACGAAAAAAAGGAAATACAAAAAAAATATTAACTAGAGAACTCACGTCATTGTTAATATGTATTTCTAATGTAAAGAGAAATAGAAAAAACAAAAATACATACCTATTGAAAACAATAACAAATTTTTGTTAAAAAAAGTGGAAGGGAAATAATCGTTATATCTTCGTGACGTAGAATAGGAAAAAAACTGTTTATTTTTTTTTCTTTTAGAGAGGATGCAACAAGTATCTGTTCAACAGCCACTAATCAGTATAACATTTTCTTAAAAAAAATCGAAACTCGTGTATTAATTTAGGAAAGAGGACTTTTTTTAATTTAAATATAAAATTTCATAAAATATCAACAACTAAAGGCCCAACCATAATGTTCTTAAGTTAGCTTAAGCAAATGTGCGAATACATGTAAATGGTATGAGGCAAACCATATTAAACTTAAGGAACCTTTTTGTTAAGTTTTAAGAAATTGTCCTTTGCTTAAGTGCAAAACTGATCGCACATACCGTACGGAATCAAATGTTTTTTGTTATGGTGTTTTTTTCTTTTTAAATACATTTAAGGGTCATTATTACAACTTGGCGTTAGCTGCTATCCGTCAGATAACAGAGGCTTTTTGACAGATAACACATTACTATCTGTCAACTTAATCCTAACTTTAGCTAACTTCAAGTTGTAATAAGGGCCCTAAGAGATTTTTTTGTTAATTTTTGACATTTGGTTAAGCAAGGTTTTGCATATTATGGTTAGGCCTTAATATGTTTGTTCAACAAAAAAAGCTTAGGCAATTAAAGTTTTTTTTTATAAATTGTATAATATTAACTTGGTGACAGGCTTAGTTTTTGTAGCTTAGTTGTTTTAAATAAAATGAATTTGATTTAGAGATGGAGACAAAAAATAATAGGTAGGTAGGTATTTAATCTACCTATAAAATACCTCCTCCATAATCAAATCACTTATTAATTCTTTGTTTTTTAAACCATTTTTTTTTTTAGTAAACCCTCGTTCTGTATTTCTTAATTAATTTTTAATAAATTAACCTAAAATTTTGTAATTTATTGTCTTGCATTAACATTTTCCTCGAAAAAAGTGAAAATTATTAAATAACTATCTAACATTAATCAAATAAATTAAATTTCAAAACCATTAATTTCGTTTTGTGCATTTGAACGCCATTTTTTGGTATATATCTCTTTATTACACTCGCATGTGTGTGCAATAAAAAGTTGTTATTGCAAATGCTGTTGGCATTTTTTTTTATTGAAAAGAAGTTTAAAACTTATATTTATTTACCGTTAAAGCAGTGTTGAAAAGCTACACCATCTTTAATTTAAAACTCTGATTAAGAGTTTATTTTATTATTAATTAATTTCGCTTGAATGCTTATTTCAAACTAACAAAATTGTTTTTATTTGAAATTGTTTTCTTTCGTGTTTAACCGTTTCCTTTTAACACAAAAGTACCTCTTAATATACTCTGAAGCAGTGTTGCCAGAAGTAGGGGAAAATCCCTACATGTAGGTATTTTTGATACTAAGATAATAGCGTAGGGAAAATCGGACAGATTTTTTATAAACTCCAAAATGTAGGGATTTTTCGTCATCTCGCATTATTTATGATATAAATTCCGGAAAAACGTTTTTTTTTAGTGATGTTTCATGATCCAAAACGGTTGAAAAATTTTCTTTTCCCTAAAATCGCTTAAAAATATATTTCCAGAGTTGTGGTTTCAAAGTTGGCGACACTAATATTTATATATATGTTTTTTCTTAAATATCATTCAATGTTGAAAGATTTAATTTAATTTAATTAAAAGAACATACATATCGCACTGGTTCCTCTAAAGGGGGTTAACACAAAATTTCGATTTATTGAAAAATACATTACGATATCTATTATTTTGTTTAGTTTTGTACTTATTTGTTGTCAAAGCTTTAATATACATATTCGAATAAAATTTATTTTTTATAACTAATGTTCTGTCTTCTGTTTTAATGACAACAATGCGTAGGGATTTTTGTAGGGGAAATTTTTCACGTTTAGGGGAAATCGGATTTTTTTTTAGCAAGTGTTAGTATTTTTCAAAAAATCCACTGGCAACACTGCTCTTAAGTATATTTTTGCAAAGTAGCACCTTTTAAAACGGATATTTAAAAAAATACCTACCTTATTAGATAAAAAATACATTTTTTTCCAAAAAAGCTGGTTTAAAACAAAATATCTTTGAATAAGAAAGTAGCTCTTCTTCAAAAACAGAAGCTTAATATGAAATTTTTAAATTTGTTGCTATTTTTAGTTAGGCTTGAGTTCATCAAATTTAATTTTCATTAAATTGTTTTTACTGAAGGAAGGAATTATTACAAAATGATTTTTATTAAAATTTATTGATATTTT
Organism: Pollenia griseotomentosa; assembly: GCA_963931875.1. Lineage (NCBI taxonomy): Eukaryota > Metazoa > Arthropoda > Insecta > Diptera > Polleniidae > Pollenia > Pollenia griseotomentosa. The sequence goes on along the minus strand of OZ007562.1, from coordinate 5,065,243 downwards.
TCTTGGCTGAGCAGGGGCTCGAACCCGGGTCGAATTTTCATGTTTCAAGAATATCTACATTCTTTCATCAGAATTCTTTGACGATTTAAGGCTCAGTTAGCCGGGAGTAACAGTAACGTTGCAAATCAGTTGATTCATTTTGTTGTATGTAAAGCAATTAGAACGATTATAGTTAGCAGTAAGATGTTACGTCTCAATCTGTAAGAAATAGATTGGTCTTACTTTTTTACGGTTAGGTTACTGTTATTGTTACTCCCGGCTAACTGAGCCTTTAACCTCTGCACCACTAAGGTGCCTGCCAGCCAACAGTCAAACATCTATCTTTAACCAGTTGTACTGGTGGTTCGAAATTTGCTGTATTTTTTTTTCACACTTTACCGTAGCTTTAGGTAGGATTTTATCGGCCGTATAAAAAGTGTTATAAAAAGAATAATTATATGTTAGAAATGTTAAAAATAATAAAGATACCAACAATGCTAAGAATTAACTTTAATATGAAACCAGTAAGAGTGCTATATTCGGCTATGCCGAATCTTATATACCCTTCACCATTTTGCGAGCAGAATACAGAGCAACTAGACAAAAACAAAATAATTTTTACATATACATACATATTTACAATACTAAAAACTTTATTATAAATTAAATTTAAAAAGCGACAACTGGTAAATATTTTTTTTTAAATCGTTTTTGAACATTAAAATTAAAAAAAAAATTTTGTTTTTGAAAAACCAAGATTGGAACCAGCGGACTCACAGTTTTTAACCTTAACGAATCCCCTAGACAACTGAAGCATGAAGGACCGTTGTTTGAATATCATTAAAATGAAGTATGTATGTTCACAACTCAACTCATTTGAGTTGTAATTATTTTTGATGTTTTTGTCCACCACAATATAGCAAAGTTGTAAACCATAATACAAAAATTAAAAATTTTACTTATTTGAGTTGTAGGGGCCTATATTCACCAAAATGGTTTATACCATGTATGCATGTGTGTTTGTTTGTTTTTTTATTTAGTATAGGCAGTGTTGTCATACCGTAGATTTATCTTTTTTGGCGAGTTTTTAAGTAGCAAATAGAAACAAAAATTCCCAGTTTCTATTTGTTAAAATTATTTCGTTAAATAGATTAAATAATAAAGAAGAGTGGTAACGAAAATCATATTGGGCATTATGCTAGTATATGTAAACAATTGTAAACGGGGGGAGACGGACAAACGGATTTGAACTTCGCTTTTCTTAAGGACCCAGATTATATATACTCTAAAGGGTGTAGAAGGATCAATATTGTAGAAATTACAAACGGAATGACAAAGTTATATATATGTATACCCTTTTACCTTCGGCGAAGGGTATAAAAAACTAACAAACAGATATACTTAGTTTGCTCCTCTTTTAAACGGTAAATACAATTAAATTAAATTAAAGCTAACCAATATCAATTAATTGTTATTCAAGCGTAAATATTTCTCAAACAGGGCATTCAAAATTTTAGCGAATCTAGTTAAAATGTTGGATACAAATAATCTTACAGCATCTTTTTCCCATAATCGTGGAATCTTGAAAGTTAGTCGACAGTCAGGTTTTTTAAAGGCTTATGAAACGAATTTTCGATAAAAATGATAAAAAAAATAATTTTATATTTGTTTTTTTATGGCCACTAATTTCTGAATAACTCCGAAATAGTTGAAAATTTCAAAAAAATTATACTATTCGAATGACTTAAAGAATATTTTATTTCTAATCGTTCTTAAGTTTTGATAAAATGTATAAGCATAACCGCTTTATTTCGGCCGAAATATTAGTTAAGCTCATAAAAATTTAATTTATCGCTTTAAAATTTTATATTCTATATATTTTTATTTAAAAGCTCGAAAATATTTGGTTTTTGCAGACCAGTTTAACAAATGAATTAAGAGTTTTTTACGCCCCATAATTGAATAGTGACAGTCAGTTGACAGTCGCGGCTAAAATGAATGTAAGGAAATATGTGCAATGATCAGTTTGTGTGTTCCATAGTAAATATTTAGGCTAATTGAATTCGCTCGCGAGCGAGTTTAATTCGAGCACTCTCTCTACTCTGCTAAGTATTTAAAAACCAAACCGGAAGTTAAATAATTTTTTTCTGGAATCAGTGTTGCCAAAGAATAATTCGGAAATTACACATGACTGTGTCTCAAATTACACATGTGAAGGAAAATGACACACCCAAAATGAAAAAAGTGGACTTGATAAAATGAATTCGCTCTGCTACTTCTAAAATTTTAACTTGCGCAAATAACAAATGCCAAGGAAATGACAATCACTTTTTGCAGTTTATGTTAAACATCATTTCTTCAATAAATGTTTAAAGAAAAAACTTGGTTGCCAAAATTAATAAAAAAAATGAATCCAAAGTCAAATGACACACAGATTACATATGAAACAAATTACCTATGGGCTACACATGCAAGTAGAAATTACACACAATATGTGTAATTACAAACGGATTGGCAACACTGGCTGGAATAGGTTTCCTTTTACATATTTATAACTTTTTTTTTGATCTGAAAATTTGTAAATAAGATTATAAATAAATAAATATAAATTTGGAAAGGTCGAATATTTAAGATACAATCTAAGTTTTTGATTAAAAAAAATACATTTTATTAAAATTCATACAATAGGCTTCGTTGACATACGCCTAACAATGTCGCATACTTTAAAAGAAAACGTCGAATTGTATAAACTCGCGAGATAGGTAACATTGGTACTTTCCAAATTTGTCGTATTAAATAATAAATGTTGCTCAACAGCTCTCACACAATTGAAAAGGGTACTACTGGACTTTAGAGGGTTAATAAAACCACATTTGACTAAAAAAACTCATGTAGTCAAGTATTATAACGAAAAACAGCAGCAACTTTAAGAGATTTTGTAAAAAATCTAATAAAGACAACAACATCCCTGTCCTTGTTGTTAAGAGCTTAAATTAGAAACAGGGATGATAAATGACATTTTTAAAATTGTACTTAATTCAGTAAAAATTGTACTTTTTTTTGACCCTAATTGCACTTAAACCCAAAAAAACCATTTTTGCTAGTTTTATTATTAGAATAAAAACAAATGTATTAAAATTCATCATTTATCATTTATATTTTAAACATATATTTGGCAGTTAGCAAAAAGAAAAATGAAGTAAATACAGGCCTGCTCTGAAAATCACATTTAATGAAAGTGATTTAAAATCACAAGAAAGGTGTTCTGGGCATATTATTTTGTGATATCAAAACGTTCAGCTTACGTAGCAACTTTTTGAAATCACTTTGTTATTTTTGCGACATTTGGCGCCCTATGCTCCAATGGGAGTTAGAGGAACACATATATATATATATTGTAAAATGATTGTCATAATAAATAATAATAATTATAGGGAATTTAGACGAAAAGCAGGGTAAAAAGAACCCACAGCAGAAAAGTAAGAGCTTCTATTTTTATGCTGTTGCCTTGAACTTACAGTTTTATGCTCAAAAAGTAAACTCTTGCTTTCCCTACAGCTGTGAAAATAAATGTAATAAATGTCAATATCAAATAAATTTCAACTGTTGAAAAACTACAGGTTTAGTTTGATGCAGTAATGCCAACTCCTAACTACTAATAATGGTAAAATGTTTAGTGAAAAATTGCTAAATAGTGGCTTATAATGACTTAACATGATTTTATTACAAAAAACAAATCTTTATTAATAAAAAACTTACTAAATTTTTTTTTACACTAAAATTGCACATAAGACATTATTTAATTAAACATAAGAAAAATCTTTGAATAAAGAAAAGCTCAAATTACACTGCGTGATAGTTTCTTGAGCAAATGTATCGGACACCTTTTCTTTATGAAAAATTGTCCGCTGAGGCCGAATATGATATCAGAATTGTCAAAAGTAGGTTTAAAAAATTAACTTTAAAAGAGCAAAATGCAAAAAATCATCAAATTTTTCATGAAATTTTGTCCACTGTAACTCTGTCAATTCTTAACTAGTCTTCACAAACGACCCATGGTTATTTAAGTAATTTTATTATCTTTTAGAAAAAAAAAGATATACATAATCCGCTTAATATTTTTGAAGATATTTGCATTTAGGTCACATAATCTGTTTTAAAAACACAATTAACTGTTAAACTTTTGACAATTCTGACTTTATATTTGGACAATTTTACATAAAGATTTGGTGACAACTTTGCTGAAAATTTGTGACACAGTGTTATAGATAAAAAGAAAAGTCATTTGTGTTAAATGACTTAATTCAACGTTACAACACAACTTACGCTGCATTTATAACTTGTTTTGCTCTAAAAATTTTAAAAACTTCAAGTCTAAATAAAAATGCAAAAATTGACAACTAATGGCTAAACGAAATGAAAAATGGCTAAATCTAGCCAATAAATGGCTAAATTGGCAACCATTTTTTAACTGTACTAAACATGTCATTGGAGTATTTCAGTACTTTTGCAATGCTTATTGTACTGAAAAAAGTACAATTGTACTAACTTTATCATCCCTGATTAGAAATCACAATTTCTTACGACAAATCGCCCTCTTTCTTCTCTTTTCTAAAATACCACCTTCTCTGTTCCTCTTTCCACCATTTGACATAAAATCATATGCTTAACATATGTAAAAGATTAATGTGAACTTTTAATCACTAATTCACGTTCATCTAATATTTTCAAATTAACAAAAAAAAAAATTAATTATATAAATAATGAATGATGCTGGTTAGATGGTGTTTTTTTATTATTAGTTTTAAATTTGTTTTATTGTTGTTTTTTTCTATTTTGAAACTTCTACAGCTTGATTTTTTTGCATTGTTTTTCTCAATTTCATTGTTATTAAATTTTATTTATATAAATAAATTTTTGCAAACTATTTTACCTTGTAACCATTTAGGTTTTTGTCTTTTTTCGTGGTGTGGTTTCTTGTAGGTATAAAGTGCTTTTATTTTCAATAAAAAAAGAAAAAATAACTATTGAATATTGCAATTTTGTTGCTATTTCTGGTACATTCATTTTTGAAATGTTTTTTTCAGCATTTTGTTGTTTTATTTTTTTCAATTTTTGTGGGGTTTTAAGCTTGAGTTTGTTGTTAATCGCTTAAAGCAGGGGTTCTCAATGGTTGGGGTTTTAAGAAAGAAATTGTTGCGAATGTTTTTTTGTGTTTTTCAGTTTAAAAATCTCCCTCTTATTTGGAAGTAAAAAAGGTTTTAAGTCATTTTGTTTCTGTAGGTTAGGAATCTCTGTTTTCTTTGCAACAATAGTTTTACTGTGAATTTTAAGTTTCTTGTTTTATTACACTTTTTCAATGCTGACTGAATTTTTTTCCTCTAATCTTTTTAATTTTTCTTTGCTATTTGGTTGAATTCTCTTAACTGCTCATTGGCAAGAGACGGAACTTTAAAATTGTGCTGTTTTTTATACCAACATTGAGGCTTAAAGCTGAAGAAAGAAAAAAATCTAAAGTAGTGGTACGGTGTGTGTTGAGGCGATGGTATTTTTTTAGTCTTTGGAATAAACATTCACATTGACGTCAGCTAGCAACTAGAAACAAAATACTAGTACGACACTATAAACTGCAACAAAAAAAAAAAAAAAAACTGGTAGTAAAAACCATAAAAATAAATACAAAACATTCGTACTCATACATAATACTTTGCCAATTTATAAAAATAAAAATCATTCCCTCACTTTGTGACTCGCTCGCATCTTAAGCAAACAGTCAGTCATATAAATTGCATTATTAGTTAGTCAGCCAGCAACAATTTATAAAATTTTTTATATATATTCTTTTAATATAATTTGTCTTCAATTTTGCAAAGCCGGTGATTGTACAACAAATATTGTTTTTTAATTTTATTTAAAATGGGAAGGAAACACAAATTTTGCCGGAAAAAACTACATGTGTTAAATATCATTAAAACGATTTTGCATAATTAATTTATTTACTTTATAAATTTACTATGTACAATGAAACATCTTTTGAAAATTTTAGACAAAAATGCAAATAAATGAACAGAAATAAATACAAATTCATCATAAAAATAGAACGATAATTAAACAGAAGACACAGTCAAACACTCAGAGAAAAAAAATTGCAACAAAAGAAAACTTCAAAGAAAACTTAAGGAAACTTTATTTGCATTAAAGAAAATAAACCCAAGTAACTTTTTGTGAAGTTTCATAAAATAAATGCTTACATTTTTAGGTTTTAAAAACTTAACGAAAAGTTATACTAGTTAGCATTTAAAATAAAAGTTATTATTCTCCAATTTAGTTTAGCTTCCTAAAATATTTGTATTATTCAGTAAAAACTTTGAAAAAGTAGGCATTCTAAAAACTAAACGAAAGTAAATTTTACTTAGCGAATTCAAACCACATATATTTTGGATTAATTTTTAATTTTTCTCGAAAAAGGGCTTATAATTTCTGTAAAAATTAAGAATTTTTGGTTATTTTCATAACTAAACGAAACATTGTTTTACCTTAGGAAACTAATTAAAAGCAATTTTTAGAATATTTTAACTTTTTTAAGTATTGTTTTATTTCCAAAATTTTTTTAAATTTCCGCCATTTTGAAAACTACACGAAACTGAATATATTCACATTTTTTTAAAAAAGTTGGGAAAGGCAGATTTGATAAACTTATTTAAGCCACTTTCCTGAAAGAATCTTGAAAGTGAAGTCATATTAAAAATTTAACAAAACTTTTTTTACTTAACAAAATAACAATTTATTTTTCGAATGATTCTTATAAAAAGAAGTAATTCTCAGATTCTTTTTAACAAAAACCCCAAACAAGTAAGCTTTTGTTTAACTTCTAATGTAATTTAAATTTTCAATTATTTCACTAACTTAACGAAACTTTATTTCACTTAACAAGATAACCTAAAAGTAATTTTTCTTTGGGTTCTTTTAAGTTACTTAAGTTTCTTTTCACATTTAACTTTTGGTTAACGAAACTTTATTTCACTTAGCACAATAAATTAAAATTTTTTTTTTGCAGATGTATTTAATTTACTTAATTCGTATATTATTTCTCACAATATTTTTTATGTTCCGCAATTTGGAAAACTTAACGAAACTTCAATTTGTTTAACGAATTGAACTTAAAGTAATTTGTTTGCAATTTCACTAATATTCCTTAAACATCTTCTCGTATTCGTTTAAATTATAAATTTTCGGTAATTTTAAATATTTATCGAAACTTAAGTTTTGCTAACAAAATTAAATTTTCTCTAGTTTCTTTAAATTCAATCAAAACTCTTTTTATTTTTGTGCAATTTTTTAATTTTGATTCAATTAAAAAACTGAACGAAACTCTGTTTTTGTTAATGGGAATGCGCCAAATGGTAGTTTTTTACAAAATTCTTTGAGTTCCTGAAGTAAAATGTAGTATCTTCTAAAATATCTAATTTAAAGCTGTTTAAAAAACTTAACGAAACTTAATATTTTTTTAAGTTTTTAAATTTTACGAATATTTTTTCTTGAGTTTTTTCAATATTACTTTTTTATTTTTTTGCTGCCATATGTGTCTGATCGATTTGACATACATTTCAATTTTTGCTTTAAAATTATTCGCATAAAGAGCAGCATTGTGTTCTTACAAAATTATAGCACACTCTGCTAAATAAATTAAGAGTTTTGTAGATATAAATCTGAGGAATTACTCAATTGCATTAAAAAAAAAGAGAATCTATACAGAGTTATGAATAACGATGATTATGAACGTTAAAATTGGTGGGTTACACAAATTTTTGCGCATCTTTTAATGCGCAGCACGTGGGTGACAGTTTTTTCTTGTAATTTTTTTTGGTTTAATCAAATTCAAGAAAAACAAATGATTTAAAAATATTTTGCTAGAATCTGCTCTTTTGCGGTTTTCCCACTCCTTTTTTGTTGGTGATACCTAAAGGTTTTAAGTTAATAACAACGCCTTTTAACACCCACTGCATAAAAGAGAATTTCTTGCTAAAGTATCTATGAGTATGTGTGTATCTGTGTGTTTTTGAAAGCTATTTTTAAAATGTAAATTTTGTAAAGGAAAAAACCATGTAGAAAAAACGTGTTTCCCTAACATATGTTGGCAAAATTTTTACTTTTTTTGCATTAAAATGAAATTTTTGTGTTATAAAATTTACTATAATAGGTATTTAAAATTATTTGAAGATTCATCTTTATTTTTAATTACATATTCTACTTGACAACAATTGAATTTAAAGTTTTTGTGTTTTTATTTTTCAATATAAGTAGAGTAAACTAAATAAATGCAGGCGTTACTAAAAACCATTTAGTATTTTATTAAAAAAGTACGCTTGTTTGTATTTTTTTTTTTTAAATCAAATAAAGTTAATTTATTTTAATTTTATTAAAGATTTCAAAAATGTAGTAGAAGTCAAGTTTCTTTTGTCTATATTTCTCTTTAAATGTCAGAGTTAAAAAGTAACGCTTGATATTTAAGTTTGTTTTTTATGAGCTTTTTATTATTTTTTTTTTTTTTGTTTTTTTAATAATTGAATGAAATAGTTTAAAAAAAGAGCAACCAAGGAAATATTGAAATTTAACTTTAGTGAAATGATTTAATAAATTAACATGTTGTTGGAAATGTGAAACATGTTTTTGCTTATTTACTACTACAAACGCTAAATATCTGATTTTATTTCACTTTTTGAATTTCAAAAAGGAATAATTGTGGCTTAAGAAAGAAAAAATAGAAATGTATTTTAAAATGTCACTTTTGTAAAGTACTTTTTTTTTTTAAATAAAATTGTAATAAATTTCCAATAGATTTGTTACGCTTGTACTTGTTGTGACCCAACCCATTAACCAGAGTAAAGAAAAACAGTAAAACACTCTGAGAAAATCAAATAGGGTTGCAAGTTTTTAAACTTCAAGGCCTCCTTAACGTTATGTAAAGGTATTCGTTGCGTAAAAGCTGTTTCGTTTTCCTAACCATTGTGTATAAATGTATAAAACATTGCGTTGCGGATGAACCTGTTAAAATTTAGATTTTTGCCCGATTTTACGTTTCCGCTGTTTATGGATTTTTTGTTAATTGATTCTGACAAAATTTCTGACACGTTTCCATATTCGACCACAACGTTAACGTGTCCGCAACATTTAGGTATGAGTAACGAGGCCTTTAATCAATTGGATATAAGACCTCTTGTGTTTTTTTGTGCCACTTATGTGTCCCTTAGTAGACTCTTAAAAAAATCACTTAATATATCAAATATATTTGACAGCTTCTGTAATACTTAAATCCTTAATATGTTTAAGTTTTATTTTATTTCATCGTAATTTTTAGAACTGTTACTCTTACTAAGTAGTCAAAGATTTAGATATGTAGTTCAAGTTTAAAAAATATCTGCCTCATAATTTCAAAATTTTAGTATCCATTCTCTGTCCCTTGGTAATGTAGAGTGCAGTTAGTTAGGTTTTATTTTCTTATGTCCTCTAGTTTTAGTTGAAATCTATAGATTTTTTGTTACAACTCTAAATTTTTAAATTAACACTTTGCTTTCTTTACTGTTGTGTCAGTTATATTTTAAATTGCCTGAATTTTTGTTAATGCTGATTCATACGCATGAAGTTAGTGTCGTCAAGTCTTGAGTTTTTAAAAGAAAGTGGCAAAGAGGATAAAAAAGGTTACAGACTTGACCGTACTTGTCAATTTTCTTTTTTCTTTTCGCTGTTTATATTCGAAGTATTAAAATTTACGGTAAAGAATCAGATACTTGACGAAGCAAACTGATTGAGTATGGAACCACGAATCAAATAAACAATATTACGTATTGCACAGGTCCCTTACGTTGTTGACATTTAAATGTGACGTAGAAAAAGAATATTGTGCTTTGTGATAGCAAAATCTCATACAGTTTTGTCTTTTGTGACGTCATTTTGAGGTCATGCGCAGTAGAAAATTAGTTTGAACAGAGGAATGCGACACCTGTGTTTGTTGCTTCACGCGTATGAAATAGTATTGGCAAAGTATTTAGTAATCGGTACCGAGTATCAAGTGCTTGCACTTATTTTTAAGTATTATTAAGTAATGAAAATCAGTCGAATTTGCCTGCACTAGTATGAACGTAAATGCAGTTTCAAAAAATAACTTAAGAAAAAAGGATCAGCTTAACCTGATTCGTCTGGATCAGCACTAATTTTTTTACACATTTTCTTAGTAAATGTACTTAATCGAAGGAAAATTTATTAAAGCTTTGATGTTTGAATATAAAAAGCTGTCACTTTGCTGTCGCCTAGTAATCTTAAATGTAGTGAGTTTAATTTTTTAATTTTAATAAAATTTTTATACAAAACTTTGTGTGTGTGTTTTTTTAATTCCAAAAAGTGTATTTTAACTTGTTGCCCTTAACAATATTTCCCTCACTGTCTACTTTGTTTGTTGCTACTTAAACCATTCAATTAAGTTGCTCTTGTTTTTTAAAAAATCTAAAAAAAAACAATACTGAGTAAAATCCAATCCGTTGTTACAATTTGTGGTCAATTATTTTTTTCTTCGCAACACAGCAACAAAATTGTTGCCATACAATTCGCCCTCGCCCCCCTTTTCGCTGTGAAAAGTCTATGAAATGTATCATAATTTAATAATTATTTACGCTATCTACGATTATTAAAAAAAGTATGTATGTATTTATATGAATAAAAATAAAAAATTAATAAAATAAGCTGAAATAATATTTTTATAATATTATTATGGTTTTTTAATAACAATTTTTAATATTGACAGTTGTTTAGACTAAACGGATTTAAAAATGTCGCTTTAATGTCTGTCTAGTTTGGTAATTTTTTTTTCATTTTTTTTTTCGATTTTTTTGTTTTTGGCTAAAAAGTAATTAATATTATTTTTTTTAATACATCTTTGCTTACGATAACAATTTATAGAAAATGCTGACTTTGTTTTGAATGTACATAATTCTTTTATTGTTTAATAATAATTGGTAATAAAGCAAGAATCGTTTCTGGTTTTTTTTTTTTCGTAAATTGAGGGATTTTAATTAAAATTGGGTCTTTATTTAGAATATTAACTTTTTTTAAATGTTTTTAACTTAGAATGTGTTTATAAAAACTTTATAGTTTATTTTTTTTTATAAATATTCGGCCATGTTTTGACAATCGAACGACTTGAAATCGTAAAACGGAATATTTATTTAATTGCGTTATAAAACTCGTTCGTTTTCTTTGCGATCTGCCATAGTTTCTCAAAAATATTCTAGTTTCCTTGAGTATACCTTTGCAATTTGATGTCGCCAAACTTGTAAGTCTATAGTCTTTTTACTGTCTCTAAGTAATCTTTGATGAAGTTAGTTGTAATTCTTTTACTAAAAAACTTAAATTTTGAAATAAACTTATTCTCCTTTGTTAAGGTAATGAAAGAAGTTATCAACTTTTGACATTTTGCTAACTCTACTTATCGTTTAAAGAAGTTAATTGTTTTGTTTTTGAGATTTTCTCTTCACTTTGCCCGAACGATCAGGTAGAGGCGAAAGAACTCCGTTTTGACTCTATACATCGTTGGATATGTTGTCATTTGCATCGTTATCCATTATAAAGTGCTAACAGGATCCAGCCCAAAGCCGTTAAATATCTTAGTGGTGTTGAAGTGCGGACCCAGTTATCTCACCAAGGTTGTATAATGTGTAGCTTAAAACAATTTTAATAACAAGTCCTTTCATTGTACATGGTAAATTATTGCATCTCTACTAACCCCTCTCTTTTAATGAATGTCTTACTTCTCTTCATCAAAACTAAATCTATGGTCAGACTTAACAAATATTTGAAGCCCCATATGTGGCCACAATTTATATAAAACATTTGTTTGACTTTGCATTAAGATTTCAAGAGGAAACTGCATTTCGTCAGCTCATATGCATATTTGGTGCATATGCCAAAAATTCCTAGTAAAGAAACAATGACAATGAAGGTTTAGATGGATTTTTTTGTATTTTCACTACTGCTTCCGGCATATGTTTAGAAGAAAAATATAAATTTTTGTGAACTTTCATGAATTAAGTTAGAAGTTAATAGTATTATATTGAAAGTGGAAGTTATTGTTTTGTGCCGCATGCGCCACGTTTCTTAGTTTAGTTTTTAAATGTATCTTCTTGTGCTGCATTCGTATACTTACTACTGTTTATTGAGTTGTTATCATTTTATTTCTTACGGCAATGAAGCAAAGCAACAGTGAAATTTATTTTGTACGTTTTTGTATGAGGAATTTGCAATCGCCAAACAGTGGCGTGCAGAGCAAAACAACATATAAAAAATTTTAAAATAGTTGATATGGTGCAAAATGTATGCTTAATATCTCAGAAACCATTAAAAATTTCGTGAAACAGGTTTTGGATTCAGAAAGGGGGTATTCAAAATCTATATATATACCGCATAGCTAACTAAATTTTTTAAAAAATGGTCGGTAGGTCAAGCCAATAATGAGATGACGATTTAACAGTTTATTAGCTTAATTTTTCAATGACTTTTTTCAGAAATTCTGTTAAATAAATCATTAAAATTTATTAAAAAGAAATTTAAAAGGATGATCGATTTAGTGCTCACTTTTCTTTCGCTTTTCTTCAAATGTTTGTTAAGTGTAAACGTACCTTAACAAAAGTAACTTTAAAATAACGTTATTTTAATTTTCCCTTCACTATACCTCTGTCATCTACAAAGTAATATCTTATTTATTTATTTTTTTTAGAATTTTCTCTCTATAAATTAATTTAAATCAAGGTGGGTGCTTTTTTTTTAAGAAAAAAAAAATCATGTTTCCTAACTACTTTTTTTTACAACCGGATTTTTACTTTGTTTAACTGCATTTTTGTTATTATACAACCTTCTCTGGTTATTATATTTCCAGTTCAGCATTTGTTTTATAATTATTAAAAGTCTGAATGATAGAAGATTGGGAAATTTATAAAAAGCATGTGCTTTTCTCACCAATAAAAAGTTCAATAATTTATATTTTTTTTAATACATATTACCAAATACTACAAACAATATAGATAAGGTTTATATATTTTTTTTATATATAATCTGCGTTTAAAAGAATGCATTTTTTATAATTTCCATTAAAAGAAATAAAACAAAAAAATCTTGACAACTAAATAAAACTGCTGAGACAAACACTAAATAAAAGTTTTTGATGATCACAGCATATCAAGAAGAAAATGACCTTAAGATAACATTCAATTTTGTTTAAAATGAAATTTTAAATTCATAAAAAAAAATTTTATGTATGTATTAAAAAAAATAATTATTTATTTTTTAACATTGTTGTTATCATAACAAAAATTTTAAAATATGCATTATAGTAAATTACCTAGTTTAAAATTTCTTCAAGTTACTTTGTACGTGAATTCTAAATAGAAATATTTTCAAGTATGGCCTTAATTAAGATTTTTGACAGTGGTGACAAGTTGAGCCCTCTCATGCAACAGCGTCAAAGTTACACATTTTTTCTGGGGCAATAAATTTTAACGCTTTTATAACAGAAGTTGCCAATTTTCACATAAGTTTAGTTGAGACAAAATGTTGACATTTCTTATTCTAAACTGAATGCTCAAGAATTAATAATTTCTTAAATAACAAATGATTTTAATTAACAAGGTTTCGTTTAAATGTGCTAAATTCCCATTTCATACTATTGATGAACTGATATTTATTGTTGGTGGGATAATTTAATTTAATTTTTAGTTAATAAATCAGAAATTTTTTTAAATTTTAACTAACTGCATCCTAGGCTACTTAGGGCCAATTTCACTAACTGTATTTAAATATCAATTCATATTTAAATATAGATTTTCATATAATTTTTTTTTTGTTTTGACATGAAAAATAAAAATTGTTATTTAAATACAATTGGTGAAATAGGCACTTAAGGACAGAAAAGCGACAGTTGCAAAATTTCAAAATTTTTTTTAAAATTATTTAATAAAAAAATTATTATAATTTTGAGTTTGGCTGTGCCGAACCTTTGATACCTTCAACCGAGAGTAAGAACAGTTCAGAAGTTAATCTTTAAGTAATGAACCAAAAAATTAACTCAAAGTATTAAAATTCGTTGGGGTTTTAAGCGTATTCCAAAAAAGGTCTTCGAGAATTGGCTCTATATGAGGCATATGGCTAATTATTGACCGAAATTTTTGTGGTTTGTGTTTCCAGTCTTATAAAACTATGACGGATCATACCGCAATAGCATTATTCGTAACGTTTTACGGCGCACTAAAGGATTTTTCGTGTTTGAGCTTAATATGACGTCTACGGCAAATTATGGATCTATCTTCTCGAAATTTTGTGGTGTTATATCTAGTCTTATTCTACAAAGACAAACTAAATTTTACTATAATAGCTTTATTCATTACGGGCTTAGGCTTTATAACAACATGTTTTCCGAGAGTGGATTTATATGGGGCCTACGGTAAATTATGGACCGATCTTTATGAAATTTGACATTTGACATTTTTTTTTCTGGTCATATGAAACGAATTTGTGCAATATTTAATGGCAATTGGTGCATATTCCGCTTTCGATTTATGTTTGTTTTTGTAAAAACAATATGAATTTTTTTAAGTAGGTTGTTCCAATTTCAATCTTAAACTTCTTAGGAGAACTAATTATATTTGACACCAATATTTTTATTTTCGTTTAAATCGTTCAACAGTGAGTGTGATTTTAACAGATGCACATGGGTAAATCGACTTATAGGCTTTTTACACTGATCAACTTCTAGCATCTTCCATCAAAGATGTAGAAAATGTGAAACACTCGTTTACATTGCTCACATCTAACATCTACCATCAAACAAAAATGTCACCATTTTTGAAAAATTTTTTAAATTAAAAATGTGTTTTTTTTCTCACAAAAGTACCAACGTTTAAAAAGAAAACACAAATATGTATTTGAAGTTCAATTTGTTTAAAAATATAAAAAATACTTATTAAAAAAAAATTTTGCAATGAAAGAGAAAACTTGAGAAATGGTAACGCTGCTTTCAAAACAAACTTTTTTTGTCGGTGATGCCACAATAAAAATAGAACTTACTTTTCTAGTGATGACACTAAAACAATCGAAAGATGTAGAATGGAATAAAATGAGATAGCAACATTTTTTAAAGATGTTGAAAGACGTTGGTTTTTAGCCCTATGTATTTCTTATGGAAAGATGTTGTTTTTTTTAGAGTGATACAACTTTGAGTTGGCATCAATGCTTTGTTTGACCACCCATTTAACAACTGATAGTAGCTTTTTGTTTAGTTTGCTTTGACACCAAAGCAACGCGTGCAACTCGTTGAAATTTTTAATCAAAGTAATTCGGCGAATGGGCTGAAGCACAAATTGATATTGATTTTGTATTTCCATTCAAAATTTAATTTTTCGATGTAGCCCATTTCTGGTTAAACGGGTAAGTGAATAAGCATAATTGTCGCATTTGAAGTGTGAAGAAACCACAACGTTTTGTCGAAATACCATTACATCCACAGAAAATTACTGTTTGGTGCGCTTTATGGTCAGAATGCGAAAAGTTGTTGAAAATTGGTGCTCAAGATTGCGCCTTCTACGTAGCGGCCACATTACTATATTTTATTATGTTTTAAACTTGTATCACTCTATAAAAAACACCCTTTAGATGTTAGATGTTGATGTGATGATGTGTTGAATGTGGCTATAAGAATTACTCAAGGAGCCAGAATATTTATACTTTGTACTCATACTTAACTGCTTATACTTTGGGTTACCTGTAGCCAGTATTCAAAAAATTTCAATTTCAATTATCATTTAAAATCGAAAATTATAAAAACAATCTTTTTAGAAGGCAGCTGTAAGGTTTTAAATTTTTCATCAGAATCTGTCAATTCTCAAATATTTGCATATCTTAAGCAAGTGTATGTAACTGCTTACACTTTAGGTTACTTGGGGTCATTTAAGTAATGTGTAATAAATAAACTTTTTTTAAAATATTTAGTTAGAACTTTGTTTTCGTTTTATTTTCTATTGTTATTATCTATTATTATTCTTTCCAGTTCCAAGAATTCTTTAATACGTAGAAATTTTTAATTTATTGTAAAAAAATAAAACTTTTTAGTATTTGTATTGTCTGAGAGGGAAAATCCTTTAAATTTATGTGATTTATGTACGTTATAATTATTTTCTATTTATTTGTTTTATTTTTAAGTATTATTTGAGTTAAGATTGGAGGTGTGCACGTGATGTGAGTATTTGTGTCACGCGTGAATTACTTGTGATTGTATTTACCAGGGCTGTGGAGTCGTTAAGAAAAAGTTATAACTCCGACTCCGACTCCTTTTGGTGAAATTTTTTAAGTACGACTCCGACTCCGACTCCTACTCTAACCTAGCATTATTTAAGAGACTAGTTTTTATTTGACTTTAAACTCTTTTTTAATTTAGTACCTGTTAAATGGTTAAATATAGCAACAAAATGATTCTGTAAAAATTTCAAATCGATATTTTAATTCTAACGTGCCGCGCATTGAGCTTTAACCTACTAGTTACTAACATATGAGTAGGAAAGCTGCAAAACATTTTATTTGGATTTTGTTAAAAATGCAAAAAACATATAGCGCCCGATTAAATAGACCAAATGATTTGAACCTTTTTTAATTCTAAAGTGTTATGACATTCTTGACTTATAACTCAACAGTTTAGAAATTTAAACCAACTGAAATATAGAAAAATAATGGATTTAATTTTAGAACGAACGAGTTTTGTTACGAACTTTCGAAAGAAACGAGTTTTGCTTCAATCCGTATGGGATCATTGAACTTTAGTATATTTTAAAGGTTATATTAAGTTATTAAAATTATGCAAACAGTGCTAAAAATGTAAAAATAGTTCTGTAGGGGAGAGATAAACTACACAAATTCACAACTTTTTCAAAAAACGTTTTTTATACTGTTGGAATTTATAGATGTGTGAATTTCCATAAGTCCTATCTAATGTAGCTTTCGAGATAGAAAAGTTGAAAACAGCACCAAGTCCAATTGGCTTAGACGTTAAGGCATCAAGTGTACTTTCTGTTGTTTACCACAATATTAATAGAGGCAAAGGACAGTCCTTTTTTGTAAATTGTGAAGTGAGGTCTATTGTTTTTAATATACATACATAAATTCAGACACTGCCATTTTGGTATTGTTTTATTTATTAAGTCAAATCATTCTCAGGAAAATTTAATATAGTTTATTAAAACATGCAGATGCGCCTTCAGTTGTTAGTTCTACAATTTATATAACACATTTTGAAGAGAAACGTAATGTAAAAAAATGTTGTTAGCATTTTATTATTTTTGGGAAATAGCACCCCTTTTCTTGTTGGACTTGGTGCTGTTTGTCTCAAGGCATGGAACAGTACCATAGAAGGTAACGAACCTTTTATGACGTAATTTTTTAAGTATATCAACGACATAAAAAAAAATGTTAGGATCATATAAAATATTCGTACAAATGCACATTTTTATAACATAAACATCATTTGCGATTATCAACATGTTTTCGCGGTCTGCTGTAAAGCTTTCAAAATGTGGCTTGATGTAGTTTTATGTGAATTTTTAAACAACTAAATTGAAATCTTTTTCTTCAGTGTACTCGCCATTGCATTTTTCCGTTCCTAATTCAATATTATTATTGTCCAAGACCGAAATTTGAAATTGCAAGTCTTTATTATCTCTCCAATTTTCCCTTAAGTGAGTAGATAAAAGTATTCTCAAGTCATTTTTCGGGTTAACCCCCACATTGATGGGAATTATATCTGGAACAATGTCATGTATTTTTCCGAGTTCATTTTCCTTTTATTCTATTATAATTCACCTTGAAGGTTGGAACTTAAAAAGTAGTTCACTTAATGCTTTCACCACAGGAGCTACAGCTGATTTCATGTCATATTCATGGACATGGCTACAAAAATATTCGTTAATATGTATACGATAAATAAAAAACAACATCTTTACAAATTTAATTTTTAAATTCCTTAATTCGGCTTTAGTTCATTAACGATATCTTGGCGAAATTCAAATAGTGAACCCGCTGGTTTTTGTTACAGAAATTTGAGGTCACATTAAAACATAGAAAAGGACATGCTTCGATACAATCTATATAACTATTCTTATAAATTGTCAAAGTAAGATGTTATCTCCATTTTTTAATTTTTGAAACTCACCTACTCATATGAAAAGTATACTGGTCCTTATTTTCTAACTTCACAATTTAAAAAAGCAGACCCTCTTATGGCCAATTCCACTAATTTATTTAAATATCAATTTATGTTTAAAATTTGCTTTTTTATGTCAAATAAAAATAAAATTATTAGAAAAATTATATTAAAATATGAATTGATATTTAAAAAGAATTGGAGAAATTGGTCATTAAAATTTTTTATTTTAAAAAATATTAGAAAAATTTTAATGCAAAAAAGTCGGAGTCGGAGTCGCTAGTTTTTGTGGGTACTTCGACTCCGACTCCGACTCCGGCACAAAAACCTCAACTCCGACTCCTCAACTCCGACTCCGACTCCACAGCCCTGGTATTTACTTTAAATATTAATCACGCGTTAGAAAATAAGCGTACTGCAGTAAGCTCTCTACGTGATTTTTCGTTATTTAATGTTTGATACCATTTCTTACGCACTCACGCAAGTTCTACTTAAGGAATTATTAAGCAAATAAACATTTTTAAATATTTTTTTGTATGGTTGCTGAAATTTTAAAAACTTTTATTTAAAAAAATTCTTTGTACAAATTTAAATAAAACTCCGGCTTATAGTTTCTTACAACAGTACTTTTTTATAAAATATTTCGTGGGCGTGCGTGTTAGGCTTAGTAAATGATTCGTGAACAAGCGTTCGTGATGACAAAAATTTTGCTAGTGAGCGTGCACAAGCGTGCGAATTAAAGATTTCTCGTGAGCTTAATATTTTTCTCACCCATGTGAGCGCGAGTTTAAATCACTCACGCGCACTGCTCTACTTAAAATGTTGCTTTTAAGTGCATACTTTAAAAATTATATAAGATTTCTTTGGTCATATAAACTTTTTTATAAAAAACCGAAATCTTTTTTAAGTTTGTTATCACTTTTTTTATAAATAAATTATCTTTTTAAATTAAAAATAAAAACAAAAAACGTTAACTACCCTAAACTACTTATATCAAATAAATTAAATTGCTTGCGATTTACAAAATAGAAAATAAAAGTTTACAAAAAAAAAAAACTGAACTCTTACAAATACAATTACATACAAGTAAGTAAGTATGATTCCCTACAGCACAGCATTTAAAAACAAAATTTCAAGAGTGTACCCCATTTGGGATCCATGGGCTGCAATCATCGACCCGCCTGAACAAAACTATGGTATGAGGTAAGATTCATGTAAAAGTTCTTTGGGCCTAATATTATTTAGACATATTCATCTATATGAGATTTGTTTTCCTTTAAGTGATTTTAGGAAGGGGATTTTTATGGGGCATATGGTTAAATTTGGACCTACCAGCACAATATTCTGTCATGACATAGTAACTATCGTAAAAGTTATTGTCGCTAGTTTTTATTTCAATGCCAACATTTATAAGGAAGCATTTAAGGCATTTAAGGCTATTTTCGGGAGTACTGTTGTATTTGCATGGGAGCAACGAAATAAGCTTGGACCTAACTAAATCTAACTACCAAAATAATAAGATGGTTTCTGGTCACAAAGACTATATTCCGAAAATAACCTTGAAAGGGGGCTATGTGAAATTATAGACTTATTATCACCAATTGGCTTGGTCCTGCCAGCTAGACTAAGAGACTTCGTTAGATCGACTTAAAAACTGATTCTGAGCCGATCGTTATCCATACTGAAAATGAGTGGGTCTCTAGGACCAATATTATAAGGTGTTACAAAATCAGGAAACAAATTTAGAAATTTCAAAAATAATGCGAAATTATCCGCAAAGTTTAACTCTATTCAGTTCTGTAACGTACTAAGGACGGCTTTTTGAGATGTGGATTAAGTCTAAACTTAGTTCAATGTAGTCTGAAACTCGGATTTTTCCGGCGAAATGTGATTTTTTTTTTATATTTCATTAAGGACCAACATTTAAAGCAAAATTAAGCTGTTCTGTCAAAATTTTGTATACAAACTTGGTAATGGCGGCACAAATCTGTTTCCAAATTAACTAAACCCGGTTTAACTGAGATCTCAAAAACCCAGCCTAAGTCAAAAAGTGTTTCGTTAATAAGGTAACAATAGAAACCCAAGTATTTGGCTCTTATTTTCGAAGAAATGAATGGCAGTACATGTACTCAACCCCAAACAATTTTTGAATTCTCTTTTTCCGACTTGATTCGCTTTAGCTGTGAGCCCTCTAATTAAGGCCCCTATTACGGTTCACAACTCAACTAATTTCTTAATTTTTGTATTATGGCTTACAACTTTGCTGCGTTGCGGTGAACAAAAACATAACAAAAATTACAACTGATCACAACCAGTTGTATTAATTACAACTCAACTGAGTAATAGAAGCCTATATTCTAACTTTATTTACCGAGCAAGAGTTAAGAATAACTTAGCCCGTTGTAGTAAAACAGAACAGAGTTTCTGGCGGGAATCGAACCTGCAACCCTCTCGCACTAATAAATTAGTGTACCACCAACTTGCCTACCGCGGCATTCCCCTTACGTTAATTAAATACAAAACTTATTCAGAAATTTAAAAAATTATCAGGAAATTAATTTTCTAGGAATTGAAGAAGCAGCGTGTTTTGCCTTCGTTTTTGTTTGCAAATTTCCATAAACAATTTCATTTTCTTTAAAAAAATATTTTAATTTCTTATCAAGATATTTTGTAATGAAATTTATTTTCTAATTTTCTTTCAACTGATAACACGGAATTTAAAGCTTTAAAAGCAATAGTTAAGCGAAAAATGTTGATTAAATTTTCTGTATGATTAACAAAAATTTTGTTTTGTTTTTTAATAACAATTAGATAGTTATTTAATATTTTTGATAATAATTATTTAACAATATGGCTTGAAACAAAAAAAAAAAAAAAACTATTCATTAAAAAATTCGTAGAAATTTGAAAATTTTAGTGAAAGTGTTTTAACTAGTTTTTTTTGTTGTAGTTGCTATTATTGTTGGTAACAATATCAAAAGAAAATAACCTTGTTTTTATGTGCTTTTAAATTAGTTATTATTGTTAAAAATTCCAATGAAATTTCGTATATATTTATATATTTTAATAAAGAAAAAAATAAAATAAAATATTTATAATAATAAAAGAAGTGTAAATAAGAAAATTGCTTTATGGGCACGTTCGATTTAGCTCCAACATAAATATTTTGAAATTTTGATGATATTATTATAGAAAAACAAAAACAGCTCAGCTTACAAGGTCTTAAGAACTCTTTTAAGTAAAATTATCAACAAAATATTAAAGGTATTCATTTAAATCATGTCTAAATTAGTTCGCAAGCGACCTTTATAAAAATTGTTATTTATTAAAAAGAAAAAAAATTTAAGAATAATTTACATGATATTAAAGCAATTTTTGATAAATGTTTTTAACAAGATGTTAAACTTTTGTAATAACGTCTACTGAATTTTTGTTTTATAATAATCCTAGAACTACCCCAGTGGGCCAATGTTGGGGCAAGAATCCTTACAACTTTAACGTTCAATAATTATGAGAAGCGGTTAAAAGAATGGTTAGATATTAAAAAAAGTGATTATAGGAGTAGTCAATATAAACGCAAGGTTTACTACAATGGGCCAAAGTTAAGCATTTTGGGTGACAAAAAAAATAAACAACAGTCGTTGGCATTTGGACAACTTACAAACAAAACTTTAATTTCAGTGTATTAATCAAAAATAAAAATTGCAAATTTAGCACGTCATAGAGAAATCTTTTTAACAAAAAATTTTGTATTTCCAAAAATAACTTTGATAATAAATTTGCATGTGCCGGTGCAAAAAAACTGAACTGGCAATTTGCTTTATTTGATTTTTCTTACAAAAACAATAAAATTAAGCAATTTGCTTTTTCCCTTTACCCACTTACAACTACAATTCGAGTCGGAAAAAAGCCAACCAATTGTAGGAGAATATAAGAAAAGATAAGCTCACTGTTTATTGTTTAAGCTTTAATATTGTTACAAGTAAAATTTTGAGTGTTTATAATTCTTATTCGCTTCACAGTTTTATTTGTATAATGTTGTGGCCTAAGCAAACAGTGAAATTCGCATAGGAACTAGCTTTTCCCTCGACAATAAATTTCTGTGTATTTATTTATCAAAAATAAAAATTGGGAATTAAGCACATAGAAAAATCTTATTAAAAACTTAGAGAAATGTTTTCAGAGTTGGTAAAATTTGTAGTAGATTACAGTGTCCGTAACTTAAAAAATGGTATTTTCTAAACTCTTAACTCTAGAATGCATTGCCGTATTCACCAGCGACTTTAAACGTTTGTAGTAGCAAAATTAATGATAATACACAGCTAAATTTATGTCCTTTTCCACTTACTTTTAGTACTAGTCGTACTTAACAATTTAAGTGGAATTACTTACGAAAACCATAGCATTCTATATGCGTGCACACGCAAGTGTTTGTAAAAGTTTGTTGTAGAAACATCAATAACACTGCAAAATTAGGTAAAAAACGATTTTCTTGGTTTGTATAGAAACAACAACTGAAGAAAAACAAATATTATTTTCATTATTTAGAAAGAAAATAAAAAGCAAAAATTCCCAAATTCTATTTGTTGAAATTATTTTCAAATTAAAATGATCACGAAAACCATATCAGGCATGTTCTTCTGTAAAGAAAGGGGAAACAAACATCTGTAACGGGTGAGTAAGTAAAAAAAAAATAATAATAATAATCTCCGTTTCTCTGGGGTAAGTGTTTAGGTTAGAGTCATCATCTATGCACTTTCGGATTATTTCAAGTACGGATTCGGGATTAAACCAACTAAGAAATTCTCACTTTTACTAAAGTTAATACCGTTTTCGAATTATTTTAAATCCGGGGTACTTAAATAATCCGTACTTGAATCAAGCATAATCTATTTGACTAAAGAAAATCCGAACTTACCGTACTTTTGAAACTGCTTCGGCTTGATTTCAGTACAGATGGATTGATTTTCAGTGCACAGAAAAAAATAATTTTCATATTTGAATACGAAAATCGCATATTTGATTACAAAAATTTTTGAATTTTCTGCGATGACGATTTTTGCGGTATTGATAAAAAAGTTTGTATGTATAATTATTAAATTTTTAGTCAACAATCAAGTTTATTAAGTCAATAAAAAAAAGTTGTTGCCCAAAATAATTTTTTCCAACAAAATGTTTACTTGATTTGTTAGAATAAATTGTTGAAAATGTTGAATAAATCAAACAAAATGTTAATCGAAACTTTTTTTTTTATTTATTAATGATGATGTCATAAATTTTCAATTTTTATATTTTTATAAAAACACTAAAATTTATTATGCGGGGATAAGTAAGTTCCTATGCGCATTTCACTGGTTGCTTAGGCCAGATCATCAGGAAACCTTTTCAAAAGACTTTGGCAAAACTAAATATTTTATTCAAATAAAACTGTAAAACAAATGAGAATTATGAGCTATTTAGTAATGGACAAGAGTTGTTAAAATACTGTCTTTACTTTGATTCAAATATTTTTTTTATTGAATATGAAGAAATATTTAATTATTTCATTATTAAATATGTTTTATTGAGTGCTATTTTGCAAAGTGTAAATTTGATAAATTTTTTCTTTGAATCAAACAAAACGTTTGTTGACCTAAAATTTTAGTTTTAACAAACTGTGTTGTTAAAAATTTTCTTGGGATATATTTTTCTGTGTGTTGAGTATTTTAACTTCAGATATAGAAAATGAAAGCATTGCTGGGTAGTTTTATTGAATATCGTTTAAGAGGTTCTATATAGCTTTTCACAACGATACCTACTCAACACCTAACCAGATTACCCGTGTGTCCAATAGTTTTTCTATGGAAAAATGATCGAATAACAGGATGTATAAACATTTGTTATTGAAATATATTAAATTATTTGATAACTTAGTTTAATTTTAATATGTAGTTTATTTAACGACGTTCAAACGAATAATTTTTTCATTGAAGACAAAAATAATTTAAAATTATAATGGGGTACTGGGAAAGTCTGTTAGCTTGATATTTTCTTGTTAAGTGTAAAAATATTTTTCTTTTTAACATGTAGAACTTTTCGATTTTAATTTAAAGACTTGTCCGATGTCGAACGCTATTGCATTTTCAACGACGAACAGCTGATTTGCGCCCTACTTAAAATTTTAAGCACGACAAGTCGATCGACCATGAAAGCGAGCAATAACGAAATATTATGCGACCGCAAATGTCAATATCAGTCAGATGTGTTGTCGTTGTCGACAGAGGTATTTTGTTGCAATATTATTATTTTTTATTATAGGATTTTTTTATCCGATTTCGGTACATTATGGCTCAAACTTTTCGTAATCAAATGGACTATGCAATGAAATTATAAAATTATGAATATTATTAATTATTATGGTAAAATATCTTCTGAAAAAACCCTACTATTTTCATAAAATCTTAGATTTGATCCACTATAATCCAGACCATGGCCCAATTAGTAGGTCTGCGCGCAACTACAACAATCCAACAAACAAAAACAACACGCAATTTGTTTGTGTAAAAAATGATAAAGATGTCAATAACAAAAGTAATTGTTTGTAGAAATGTCAAAAGCAATTGCTACAAAAACAATTGCTCGAGAAAAACACAACTCTGCAAAGAATCAGCTGGCTTTTCGAGCAGACCTACTAATTGGACCATGATCCAGACATTTTTTATCTGATCAAAGCCACTTAGCCCCTATTCAACGCGTAATTGTTATCGAACTACTTGGCATTTTACTCTGAACGGCGTCTTAAAGAGAAGAATACATCAAAAAACACAAATGTACCGTTATCTCGCAAATGTGACGTGGGACATTTAAACGAAGTTTATATTTTTTAAATGTAGACCAATATCTTCTGGTTTCATATGAATTTTATAAAAAAGATTTTTATCGCAGACCTTTATTTTTAATTAATAAAAAACTTATTTAAATTAAAAGACATTTGACAAAAAAAAAACCATCAACTTTATGTATAAATCGCAAACAAATTTTACAATATTTTTTCCTTGTTAGTTGATAAAAACAATCAAAAATACTGAAATAAGAACAACAATTTGTTATTAATAATTTTTACAAAATGAATTGAAATGTTACTTCTGCCTCAAAATTCAATCTATAATAATGAGCAGCAGTCGTTTGAGGAAAAGACGCCAGCAACAACTATAATTTGGTGATAAGTGGGTTCGTTCGTGTTCCACTGAAACAATTTCTAGTTAAAAAAAACAACAACAACACAATTTCCTTATCAGCAAAAGGAAATGTCAAAGATTGTTGTTAAAATTTTCTAGTTGTTTTTGTGTTTTCTAAAACAACTTTATTTTTTAACAGTTATTTTTTTTTTGTTTTGTTCTGAAAAGAGGGGGAGTTTTAACAAAATTATTATTTTAATTTATAAAAAAATCAAATTATTAAAAAATCTGTAAGAATATTAACTAACCCTGACATTGTTTAACTAAAAAAATTTTATCTAGACACTTGTTCTTTGTCCAAGACAATAATTGATAAAAACAAATGTATAATAATGAATTCTTTTCCTAGTTAATGTTAATTAATTATCAGCATTTAATAGAAATTATTGAAAAATTAAAAAAAGTATGTGTCTAACAAAACAAGAGCGCAAAAAATTAAACAAATTTAGACTCATCTTATTTTTTTTTTTTAATAAAATGAGTCAAAGTGTTTTAAGGAGGTGAATCGAGTCGAATCGAATAAAAGTTGAAGTCCATCAAATTCAGCTGGAGCGATAAAAAAAAACTTACGAAGTAAGATTTTGAAAATTTGTTATATTAATTTATAAAAAATTGTAATGAATACGGCAGTACATCTAACACTCTCCATTTCTTTAAAGTCAGAATTAAAAAAAGAGAAAAAATATCTAAAATAGTTTTAAATCCTTAAAACTTTTTTGAACGGTTTCCTTAAAGCGAAGAATTTTGAACAAAAATACCCAAAGAAAAACTAGTTCTTTCTCTTAAAATCTTATTTTTTCTTTAACAAAACAAATTAAAATCAAAAAAATACTCCTGATAAAAGAACTCATATAGTTTAAAAAAAAGCAATAAACGTTGCCTAAATCTTTTTCAGAACAAGTTCCAATCCAAACAATTTTGAATAAATATTCCAGAAAAAAGAAGACATTTTTTTAAATTTGAATCAGCTTAAGAACTAGTTCAAAAGAAATTGTTATTCGCTTATTTTTTTGAAATTCCTCTTCAATTCTTCGCATTTTTAACAAAGATATCTCAATAAAGGTCTTGGGATCTAACTCTTTTCCCAAAATCTTAATAAATAAAACCATTTCAAAAAATTATAATTAAAATCAAAGAAACAAGAAACGAAAACTTGTTAATAAAATGTTTTTAAGTATTAAAGTTTTGGTTTTCAAAAAGTTTTCTTATAAGAAGTTAAGCTGTCAAAACCTTTTTCAGAACAAGTTCCAATCATACCAATTTTTAATGAATATTCCAGATAAAAGAATATACTCTCAAATCTAGATTTAAGAAGCAAAATCGGCAGTATACGTATTTATTGCATCCAAATCTTTATTTTATTTTTGTCGAGCTGTATGTTTCAAGAACTAGTTCAAAAGTTGATGGTTGTTGCTTCAACTTCTTCGAGGTTTTTTTTTTTTAAAGTGATATGGTTATTACATATTATCAAAAACACAAAAAGGAACTTGTTTTCAAACTCAAATTCAACTGAATATTTAAAAAAAGTCAGAACTAAAAAAGCTTTTCTCAACAAAGAACTAGTTCATTGATCGTCTTTAAGTATTTAAGTGTTTTTCGTTAAGTTTCCAAAGAAGCAATGAAAATGGTTTAATCGTTTTTTAGAAAAAGTTTCATCAAAACTAAAATTATTTTTATTATAAATTTTTCAAGAAAGAATTTATTCCTCATTTCAGGAACAATTTTATTAAAAAAAAAAAAAAATAAACACAACGATCGTACGATTGCTTTTAGAAAACATTTTTAAGGCATATCCATGTTTTTAAATTTAAACGTCAATTCGAAAATTTATTCTCTCTAAGTTAAATTTTTAAATAGCTGTACTCCCTCGCGGATACCCTGCATTTTGATAAGCAAGTAAAAAAACATATAACATCTTTAATTAATTTTTCAAGATCCTTTTATTACATTTTCATAATTATAATCTTTGTATTCCATTCATAAAAAAAAACTAAATTCTATCTCTGTCTACTTTTTTCTTAAAATCTCTGGGGAATCCCAGACTTATAGTAAGTTTATTCTGTAAATTGTTTCCTCAAGTTTTTTATGACTTTATTTTAACTTAAGGTATGTTCAGACCTAACAAATATTTGACGAAAAAATGCAAAAAAGCATGACCAGTAAATTGATAAAACTTTAGCATTATTTTTAACAATTTCTATTGGTTTACTTAACTTAATTTGTAAGAAAATAATTGTATAATGTAATTTAGAAGTTTTTAAATGATGTTTGATCTAAACAAACGTTTTGCAAAAGCAAATAATTTTTTAATAAAACTAGTGGTTACGTGTAGGACGTCAAATATTTAATAGGTCAACATAGCTTTAGTTAATCTGAATGTCAAACTTGCAAATAAAAACTTTTTCCCTTATGAATGTGCCTTGCCCTGTTAACTCTCAAAAAAAAAAAAAAAAAAAAAAATTGCATATGTAAGTTCTATATTAACTACGATTATTTTGGTACATGTAGATGAAAATAGAGGATAGGGTTGTTTCGGATTTTCTACATTTAAAGATACATGTACACGGCATGTTTTTTACATCTGACTTGTCAACTTTTCAGGTCACATGTTATTGTGCATGTGTGTCATAATTGCTGTTTAACAATTTTTTTTAATATTCGATCCAAAACGTACATGTAATTTGCTCCTCGTGGTCATAGTTTGAAAAGGAAAATACATAGCTACTGTGTCCATATAAATAAACATCTATTTATGTTTTTAATTTCATTAAAATCTGTTGGATAGTTTTGGAGAGGCAGAAAATACCCCGCTTCCCTCGTGGTCCTATTTTTTGTTATAAAAATGTATATCTTAATTATGTTATATCTTAAGGAGCAAATAGACGACATGTTTTTGTCATCTGACATGTCAAATTTTCAAGTCACATGTAATTGTGCATGTCTGTCAAAATCGCTGTTTTACATAAGCTTTATAATATTCGGTCACAAACGTACATGTAATTTGCTTCTGACATTGTCTCTGTTTTTTTCGCATTGTTATTGCAGAAACCAAAGTAGTGCTCGGTTTCAAAATAGCTTGCTGCCGCCATGAAAAGTTTTATTTGCGCCGTAAAATAGTTCAGCCATCTTAACATTTTTTTCTTTTAATTCAAAGATATCAATTTAGGATTTTATAATAAAACGGTTTTTATATATATATTCACATAAATTCTATTCAATGGTAAGATGATCAAACATATCTCGGTATTGTAAAAAATTAACTTCAGCCGGCTAATGATTCCGTCAATAGTGAACGCCGCTGCCGGTTTCTTCCCGGCATAGCTTTCTGATGAAAGATGGTTTGTCAGAAGAAAATAGAGCACGTTCTAATTGAAATTTTGTTAGATGACTTTGCGTCTGACTTTTACAGAAGCAAAGTTAAAAAGGTAACACACGACATGTATGTATTTTGCAGTGGGAAATTTGACATGTCAGATGACAAAAACATGTCGTGTACGGGCGGAAAGGTTGAAGGAACCCTTAACCTCCATTTTTTTTCTAATTTGCTAAAGCAGTTATGAAGTTTTTAATACATTTTAAAAGTTTCTCGATTATTTTGAAGATTTTGTGGGATTTTATCTTTAAAATTGGAGAGGTTTTGGGTTTTATAATTTGTAAAAAACATGTCACAATTTTATAAAAGTGGAAGGTTTTCCATATTTTTCTTATTTATTATCTTAAATATATTGTTTACGTTCACACGCTTGTACCGTTTGTACACTTGAATACATTTCGGAGGAACGCATGGAAAATGTTGAAAATGTGAATCATGCTACACACATGAAACACCTAACCTACACCTACTATGAATCAAAAATGTTACCATTTCGGAAAAAAACTTTTTTAATAATTTTTTTCTACAAAAGTGCCAAAATTTAAAAAAAAAAATACAAAACATTTATTTGGAATTAATTTTGTTTTATAATATAAAAAAAAGAAACAAAAAAAGATTTGCAAAAAAGAATAACTTGGCAATTGGTTACGCTTCTTTCAAAGCAAATGCCATTTTGTCAGTGATGAAACAATAATAATAGAATTTATTGCTACTTTTCTAGTGATGGCACTCAAATAATCGGAAGATGTATAATGGAATACAATGAAATAAGAACATCTTGTAAAGATGTTAATTTAAAGCTCTATGTATTTCTTATGGGAAAATTTTAAAATCTTCGCAAATTTATAGTAGGGGTAATTTGTTGACAAGTGTGAAAAGGCTATTTTGCGTTTAATGTCGAAGAGTTGCTGGGTATCCGTGGATTTTCGAAATTGTTTTCTATTTTTCATCAAAAGTGTGACTAGGGCATATCGTTATCTGGCCTTATCTAAGCTCTAGTAAATAATTTTTTTAATTTAAAGATTAGCGATCTAAAATATGTTTACATTTTTCAATTGATTTTTTTTAAATTTATTAGTATTTTTGATTAGATAGTTAGATTCATTAAATTATTACTTAAATTCAGGGGGTTTTAGAGTACCATATTTTGGACCTAAAGCTTATTTTATTTCTTTTTAACCACAAAGAGATTTGTGATCGGAAAAAATGAAAAACTTTAATAATTCCTAAAAACACGATTTCCCAGATAAAGTGGCTGGTATCTTCTCTGGTATCCCTTATTAAAATACCAGTAACTAAAAAAAAGCTGCTGACATTAGATACATGCAGGGTTACCGCTCGTCGACTAAATTCGCAACTTGATTCTATATTTGCAGTCTGCGACTTTTTGTGAGACCTTTTAAACTCGTCTAATTTTCCTTTCCCCTTTAAAAAAAATCGTCAAAATAACCAACAATGACCTAGCCTGGCATCGTCGTCATGATATAAAAATAAAT
Source organism: Pollenia griseotomentosa (assembly GCA_963931875.1). NCBI lineage: Eukaryota > Metazoa > Arthropoda > Insecta > Diptera > Polleniidae > Pollenia > Pollenia griseotomentosa. The sequence continues at coordinate 5,034,949 of OZ007562.1, read as the reverse complement.
CAACAAATTTTTCTTAGTTTGACAGCATTGTTTTATAAATTTTTTTACCCATTGACATGGATAATATTTTAGAATATAATATGTATATACCTAGTCAAGTCATAAATACTGGTACACAGAAAAATCTACCCCAAATGAAAAAGAAATAATATTTTAAAAAATTTTATTTATGTTTTTATTGAGTTATTTATTGGCTACAAATCCTAGAACAACTTATTCGAAATGGCCTCCATTTGACTTCCAGCACGACCTAAGACGATTTGGCCAATCATCGATCGCAAGACGCACTTCATGCATGGGAAAATTTTCCACTGCACGGACAAGGGCTCGCTTCAGTGACTCAATATTTGGGTGTCGAGTAGAGCAAGCCATGCCCTCTAATACGGACTACAACTTTTAATCCAACGGGTTGAGGTCTGGACTACCAGCTGGCCAATCAACAGTTGATATGAAATCCGGAACGTTTTTTTTAAGCCAGTCTTGAGTTGTTTTTGCTTTGTGACCTGGAGCAGAGTCTTGCTGGAAGGTCCATGGCTTGTTGTTGAATAATGATTGGCTGAGAGGCTTCACAATGGGTTCCAAGACGGTCGATTGGTACACATTGGCCGATGTTTTCACTCCTCTCTCGCAAAAATGGAGCTTGGTAACGCCATCGTAGCTCACTCCCCACCATACCATTACAGACGCGGGATGGTGGCCTCTTTGAACCTTCGGGATGAGTTGGGATGCTTCTCTGGATGACCGAGCATACACACGATCGTTCTGTTTGTTGAACGATTCTTGTACGGTGAAGATTTTCTCGTCGGTAAACAGAATTTGCCTGTGAGCATTTTTCGTGTACCGACTGAGTAACGATTTTGATTTTCGCTTGCGTTTTTCCTTTAATGCCGCCGTGAGCAGATGTCCAGTATGTCGCTTGTACGCGCTGAGTCCCAAGTCTTCTTTGATAATGCGAGACATTGATTTCTGTGAAATTTGCATCTCACGCGACAAGATTTTCTGTTTTCGCAGAGGTTTTCGGTCGATTCGTTTCTTCACTGCTTTGACCGCTTTCGGAGTTCTCACAGTGCGCGGACGGCCGGATCTTTGACGGTCTCGTACACCACCAGTATCCTCAAATAACTTCGCAGTACGATACACGAAATTGCGAGTGATTCCAAGCGGTCGCAACGTCTTAAAGATATCTCCTTTTTCCATGTTGCATTTTAGTAAGCCAACTACAACTATACGATTTTCAATGTCGCCCCATTCCATGATTGAAAACAATTAATATCAAAAACTTTTAATGTCACAATGAAGTATAAACGCCAGCTTTCTAATAGCAGTCAATTTAAAATGGATGCGCCCAGTGTTGCATTCGTAATGAGTGCGTTTACACGTGTACCAGTACTTATGACTTGACTAGGTATGGCATCAAAAATTTAAAAACGCTTTGTAATTCGCTTCATGTTTGTGTTGTTTTTTTTTTTTTTTTAAATAAAAGTTATTAAAAAAGGTTGGTGACTTTTACTTTCTTAATCGAATTTGTGTGCGACGACTTTATTTTTTTAAAAAGGCCCTTTGTGTTACTTTTAAAAAATTTCCAATGTATACCCAAAGTATTTTCGTAATTAGTTTGTTTCGTTCATATACATACATGTAAAGCACTTTTTTTTGCATTTTAAATCTGGGAGTTAAGCAAAACTCCCAAGGGGTAATCCAACTTGGGAGTTTTACTTAACCCTTAAATTTATTCAGTTTTTATCAGAGAGTGTTGGGGTACCCCTTGAAACATTTGGGTAATCCTTAAATTTGTTCATCTTATACACTTTAAAGCCATATTTTGTAATACTTAAAAGGGGAGTTTTTGGGTACCTTTGCAAATTTTTTGTTATTTTTGGTTATTTATTTTTAAAAGTATTTCGAACTTACCGGATCTAAATCCGAATCCCATATATCTTTTAGATCGGCTTCATAAAACGTTTCCATGCTGAAGGGAATTTTGGAAATTTTTTGAAAAAAATAGAAGGTAGGAAATAAACTTGTTTTTAAAAAAAATTGTTTTATTAATTTTTTTTTTCTTTATAACTTAAGACTTGTTTTTTTTTAACACTTTTTGGACAAAATTTTTTTGCGAAAAGAAAAACTAAAAAGATGATGAATTATTTTGTTTTTTTTTAGATTAAAACATTTTGTTGTTGTTAAAAAAGATGATTTTGTTGTTATAAAATTAGATTTTTTTTTATTTAAAAATTTTTATTAATGTTGGAGGTTGATTTTTTTATCTAACCCAGTTTTTGTTTTAATTGTTGCTTGTTGTTTAATTGGGTTGTTGTTGTTTTTTATTACTTTTTTGCATTTATTTGATGTCGTCACTTTGTATAAATTTGTTTAATTTCTTAAAATCTTTTTTTTTTAGTTTTGTTTGAAAATAGTGTGATTTTTTGAAATTTTCTTTGAAAATGTATGATGTTTTTAGTTTTGGAATGTGGTAGTGGCTGCTTTTGCAGATTTAGTTTTCAAAGAGAGAGAATCCAGTTACAGTCGTCGTTGGTTTAGGCCACAAACAACCTGTTGCTTCTTCGTTTGATGATGTTGTTGTTGGTTGGTTGGGTTGCCCGATTATAGTTTCAGTTCTTTTATTTTTCTAGTTATTCTATAAAAATGTCGTCTCTGCGTCATTCACTCTCTAGAAAAAATACACATTCTTCTGTTACTTGTTGCTTGAAATATTGTTGCTGTTGCTGCTGCTAATGTTGCTGTTTCTTATTTCGCAGTTAACACAGATACTTGACATGGTCTGCTTAAGGTTTCTTAATGTTCTTTTTTGTCCCCTTATTTCTTTTAGTTCTTTTTTTTGGATTTAGTTTTTTGTTTAATAATAATACTTCTTTTCAATTAATGTTAAAAAAAGCAAAGAAATTAGTAATTGACTCTCAGCTGCGGTCAATTGAATGATTGGATTTGAAATAAAAAAACCACTTGCAAAGGAAAATCTTTAATCACTTGTTGCTTAATAACTGTTTTTTTTCTTTTACTTAAAATTCTTTTAATAAAAACTTTTTTTTAAATTTGAAAACTTTTTCTTGCACTTTCTGTTTATTTTTCACACTTCTAATCAAGAAATTCGTTTGAAAATTTAAAAATTTTGAGTTTCGTTGTTTAAAACTTTTTCAAGTTTATAGTTAATTTATCATTTTTTCCGTAATTTTACAAATTTTAATAATAACACAATTTTTTAATTATAACTTTTAGTTTTAGTTTGTTTTAAAATTGATAACACTTTTCTAAACGGGATTTTTTTCTGTTTTATTAAAAAACAATTTTGTGTTTTTATTATTGTTTAAAAAAAAATGAACAATTTCATTATGATTTAAATAATTAAAAAATATGGAAACCTTTTAATTACTCTTATTAAATTTATAATAATATAATTTTTTTTTGCTATAATTAATCTACATATGTATATATAAAAAATAAATTAAAAATTTTTTTTGCGTGTATTTAGTAGAATGTCCGAAGTTCGACTGCCACCAGAAACACCACTAAACTAAATGTCGGTGAAATTCTTTTGAATGCAAACACAAACGCTATTGTAGTTAAAGTAATTTGTATTTCATTTCTCTCTTCCCATACACAAAAAACTTTAGCAAAATAAAACTCACAGATACTTTTCTACTTACACATTTAAAGAATCATTAAAATTTTGTAGTAACCAGCGTTGCCAGAATCAAGATTTTATCTTATTTTTTATGATTTTTTTAACAAAATAAGATTTGAAGATTTTTTTCTCAAATTAAGATTTTTTATTTTTAAAAATAAAGATTTTTTTAACGAAGTTTGTACAACATACATTATTTTTTACAGTTTTTTAAACAGTAAATTTTTAAAACAATGAGGTTTTATATCAGCTTGTTGCCTATTGGTTTTGCACACCTTTGTACCCATTGTCTAGCATACACAAAAATGCATAATTTTTCTGGGCATACAAAATATTAAAAAAGCATCATTGATTAGCGGTTGTACATTTTGGGAACATTGAAGAAAAAAAATAGTTGTGAAAAGAAAAAATACGTATTTTTATAAAGATTAATTTATTAAAGAACAAAAAAGTTCATGTATTTAGTATCAAAAGGTAAAACTAATGGAACTAAACACTAGGATTACCGTACTGGTCTGGCCAGATTTCCTTGCAATATTTTTCGAATATAACTAAAAAGCAGGGGCGTGAATTCTATAAATTCTATAAACTATAGGCAATTTGGATTCGATTGGAGCAAATTAGTGGGTGAAATTCTATTTTTATGTAAAAGTCTATGAAATTACCCTCTTGGCCAGGAAAATCCATATTGTTTCAATGAGCTTTTTTTAAATGCAATTTTTTCAAAATGCCTTCGATATAACTAACAACGGTATCAAAAAATATAATATTTAATTGAGAACCCTTAAGATTTAATATGATGTATGAGCTTCATAGATCCCTAACTAAAACTTTTTCTTCCAAAATTTATACATCTCTAATATTAGAATTTAATTACTTTTGATGAAGCTTTTTTTATTTAGATGGACTTTTTTACTTTCTTATTTATTAGAAATTAAATGGATTTAAAATGTATTTAAAATGTATTTTTAGAAAGAATTTTATAGAAAATATAACTAAAAACACAATTTAAACCTACAATCTAATTTTGTATAAATACGGCTATTACGTATTTCAATTTTGATAGTTTCCTTAATAAGAAGTATTTTCTTTTAAAAAATTAATTATATGTTTACTTCTTTGCCCTTGTTATAAAAATTTCAAGATTTTTCTCTTCAAAATAAGATTTTTTTTTCGCCAAATGAAGATTTTTCTTCCAATTCTTCTGGCAACGCTGGTAGTAACTTTGTTTTTTTCTCTTGAAAAAATTCCATATTTACTCTTCTTTCTCTCTTAATTTCTAGTTTTTTTTTTACAAATTTTGTTACTCTTATTTGAAATTCACAAAAGGAAAAATTATCTATTGGATTGTTGTTTAAAGTTAAGGGCGAAATAAAAGCATTAATAAAAAAACAACAAAAATAACATTTCCGGAATTTTAGAAATTTTTATAAAAAAAACTTTTTCTGATTTCGTTATTTGCCTCAGCTTGAAGATAACACTATATAATGAATACTGATTACTATCGAACAAGATAGATGATATAAGAGGCAACACGCACTGCGACCCATTGGATCTTTGTGCAGCTAATATTTTATAAATAACAAGTCTAAGCTACGTATATAGCAAATTATCATGCGAGGTGAGAGAGCATAGCTTTCACTTTTATCTATCCTGGGCTCCCAAAAAAATTTTTATCTATGAACCTTATCATCCATTACGCAGAATGTGCTTTGTTTGGTAATAACAAAGCACCCAATATAAGCTGATGCGGTCTGAGACCACAGAGCCCAGTGAATAGGCCAGTAAGTAATGCCAATTTTTCTTGTAAACTGACTTTATCGTATTAAACTGACCGAACGTAGAAATGAAATTTCTTAAACCGGCCTCTTCTTCTAGTTTTAAATGTGCTAAACTCCGTTTTTAATAAAGTTGTTGTGAGGAGGTTCCCTCGGGGAAAGGGAACTTATATAAAATTTGTAACGTGTCCGTTGTAAAGTCGTAGGGACAGGCTCTTGTTATAACACTCTAGGGGACTTGTCACTTTAACATGGCGATGTCCTAGGAGGGGTTAATTGGCAACTTTTTGATACTTTGCAATACGTCAATGAAGTAGCCTAAATGGACACATTAAATTTTGGTTCATATAATGGCTGTCGCAGATATTGTCCCGAGTGAACAGGGTACTAAACCAACCAAGTGTTCTTGCCAAAAATATTTTAATTTACCACCTCCTAGGCCAACACCATATAAAATCAGCCACTACCCGTACAAAATCCAGTCACATAACTAATTTTGTGTCAGTTACCTTTCCTCTAGAGCAACTACACCTTTAACACATTAGCTGTGTTCATTTACTAAAAATTGTTACTTTTAAATTTACTTTTAACGTTGACTTGTAACATTTACTTGTAACAATTGTTAAAAATGTTTAACAATTTTTAGTAAATGAACACATCTATTATCACCAGTTGAGTGATTTGCCTGGTTTTCACCTATCGTATCTCGGTACTACTAACCATAATATTGTGTTGACCTTTAAGAACAGTTAACACAAATTTCCCGCAGGGTTACGAAAAATATGATTCCCGAGATCTAGTTCAGAGGTTGACAGTTCCAAACTGAATTGCGAACCAGGAACCAAATAACTGCATTCGATATCGATGGAAATAACAATGCAATTTAAATGGGAATCACGATCAATATAAAATGCACCTAGTTGTTGGTCCGGTTTTATTGGGGTTATCAGACGAGAACATATAAAATTATCTTAGAATAATTATAGATTAAAAACTATTTCAATTTTTTTAAAGATCTTCAAGAAAATGAAAACCTATTTAGCTAAAAAAATCTTTTACTTAATATTCTGTCACGCCTGATCATTTTCCCCGATCTACATAAATCTGTCTCCTAATCCACCACAACTGTATGTGGGTTCTTTATGAATAAATAAACCTTTTTCTTTTTTGCGTTCTCTCTTCGAATTATACGGGCTTCCACCAAATACAAGAAATTGTTTTCATAAAAATTTATGACTTCTAAATCGTTCATGAGAGTTGTGATAGTTCGTACATACGACGACTTCACGTAAGAGAATAACAATGAGTATTTTTTTTTGTGATAAAGACGAAAAAGAGGATGTTGTGATGATGATAATGACGATCAAAGTTTTTTTAATTTCTCCCCTAAAGAAACAATATGAACTATACATTTAACCGGTACTATGAAAATTATGCCGGTTGTTGTCATATTTATTTAATTTTTCTCTTTCTCTCTTTTTCCAGAGTGTTAATGTGTAAGTAATTTAAGAATGGTGTGGTGTATGTATTTGAATTTGCATTTATCACAATAAGTGTTGCCAGAAAACTTTTGGCTTATGTCCTCAGTTAAAATTGTAAAGTTCCCAAAAAATTCTCACTTTAATGCATAAATCCCCAATTTTTTTAGTTTATAAAAAATTTGGGACACAAATCGTAAACTTTACTAAAATTTTTTAATATAAAGTTTTTAAGATTAAAATGTTTTCATTTAAAATATTAACATTGTAAATTCTTGACAATAATTTGTAAATAACAAGTAATCATTAACATTTTGTTTTCTTAAAGAAAATCTTAAAGCAAATCCATACTTGGTGTAAAAAGTTTTAGGGTTTCTAGTTGACAAGTTAAATCCGAATAAACAAAAAATTATAAGTGACAAAATCGTTAACAGATTGGCTGCAAATTCATATTATAAAGTTTTAAAAAATTTTAACTAGAGAAATTGTATCAATTTGAGATTGACTTAATAATTCGATATTCAATTAAGAAGTTTTAACATTATTTTCAAAAGTCAAGTTCTTCCAAAAAAGGTCTAGTAGTCGAGCATCATTTAAATATGTTTTTTCATCTCAATTAAACTAGGTTTAGTTATTCTGAAAACAGATTTGTGCGCCATTACCAAGTTTGTAAACAAAATTTTGACGGAACAGCTTAGCTTTGCTTAAAATGTTGGTCTCTAATGAAATATTAAAAAATCACATTTCGTTCAAAAAATCCGAGTTTCATAATACCAATAAAAAATGGAGCTTCGCTTACCATATCGCTTATGGAAGAAATGAATTTTATATAATGAGTTCCTACTTTGAAGCAATAAATTTTTTGACACAGAAACCGCTTTATTCAGCACATGTAAGATGTGGTGAGTGTAACGATCAGCTTAACACACTGAATTTTGTATTGTTACCGTTATTCTTTAATATACTCCCTTACAAACCTGCTTCGTAGTAAGGGAATGGCGTGGTATATTTGTTTTTAGAATTGTTAAGAATTCGTTCACTTATGTACCTTACTGCATCTCTGTATGTCTATTGCATAGCGCATAAATGTGAGCTTACTTTTAAAAATTTACTATTAGTGCTTCACAAAACCAGACAATTTTTAATTGGGGACGTTAAACTTAGTTTTAACTTAATCCAGATCTTAAAAACCTGAACTTAAGCAATTAACCGAACAGCAAGAAAAAAATTCCTAATCCTTTAGAAAAGAAAATAATAATGAAAAGTTCTAAAAATCGAAAACTCAATTTCGACGCCTAAAACAGCCGCAGAAATTGCAGTTTAAAATCGTGTTAAACTGTACAATTCTAAAAAAATCCAAAAAATGCTTATCAAATTATTTAAAATAAATGAATTTATATTTTTTTTTAAATTTTTCTTTATGATAAAATCCTTAGATTTCCGGGAACTAAAAATGAGTGTAATATTCATACATTTGGCAAAAATTCCCAATTCCCCGCTCTCGAAAATCTGTCCCAAATTAATGTTGAAGTGTTGAATTTTGGGGACGAATCTCCTTATCCGGCAACACTGATCACAATGAGTATCTTATATCTTTGACTCTTTTTTCTTACAATTTTTGGTTTGTTTTTAAGTTTTTCTACTCTTTCTTTTGAGACTCATGTTGTTTTTTTTTGTATCCAGTGTTGTCTATGAATCTGTTGATTCCCGTTCACTTGTTGCTTTTGTCTACATATTTGTTTGTTGTTTTTTTTTTATTGTGTTTTATTAATTCATTATAAATTGCTTGGAAGTAGTTTAAAGACGTTAATATGTATACGTCCTCGTACCCTGTCGTCTTAATGCAGCTAAAATGCGTAAAAACAAGTTTCACTCGTTTATACCGCAAATTTATGAGTTTTTCTTGTTGTTATGGCTGGTCTTTCTGATTTAACCTGTTTCTCATATAGAAACATTTGATTCCGTAAAATGTTAGAAGATTAAATTGGTTAGAGATATTAAACAAAAATGCCAAGATCTTTTTTAGAAAACAAAATGCTGTTATGAGTTTAAAAATAGTAGAAGAGAAAAATTTCTTCTGGTATGTTTTTCAATTTTTTTTTTTTTTTGTATGTGTGTACGTAGTTCATGTATGGGTTATATGCACATGTATCTATTTATCTTTTGGTTAGTAATTATTCCTGTTTTAGGAATTTTAATTTCTGGGAGGGGTTTTTGCATTTTCATTGAGAATTTTGTAAAGGTTTTTAAAATTTTTTTTTTCAGAATTTCGTGTAATTTTTGTGATTTAAACAAGTTTGCTTGGTCTTATTGTAAAGAAAGATAGATTAGAAATTCAACACTATCTAATTAACGGGTTTTTTGTGGAAGTGTGTAAGTTTTTAAAGGTTAAACTTAGAAGGAGGCAAAACTTCAATTTAATACAAGAATTAAAAATTCTGTCCTCATAACGTTAAAATTTCTTTATTTACAAAATATGCAAATTATGTTTTATTATATGAAGAAATATGCTTAAAGAAATTGGCCTTGGAATAACAAAACTCAAAGTCTTATGTATTTACGTAAAGAAATTTTAAAATATATTCCTAAAATTAAAATATGCAAAAATGTGCTCTTAAAAAATTGTTAACAAACTTCTGAAAATTACATTTATAAATATTAAATAAGTAATATGTGCTTTCAAAAAATAAAATCCTACTAAAAATTCTTAAAAAAATTCTAGAAAGCTTATTTATTTATTACAATCTTTAACAGTTTTCAACGAAAAAATAAACAAAAAATGTATACCAAATAAAATATGCAAATGCTCTAAAAATCATTGCCACTAGCATTAATTACACAAAAATCTTAATGTATATAAGAGTATCTATACAAGATTTGTTGTGCAAGATTTGTTGTGCATAAAAATATAGAAAATATTATGGGTTATACGAGTTTCTGTAAAAAATTCTATGAAATATTAAACTTTCTATAAAAAATATTAATGTGTATAAGAGTTTCTCTAGAAGGTTTTTTTTTAACCGTATCCCCCAGAAGAGTTCCTACACCGAATCTTTTTATGTAGAAACGTTTCTATAAAAAAAGTTATAGTGTAGAAAGTATCTACACACAGAAAAAAATACCAATGTAAAATTAACATGGAAAAATGTTGATTGAGAATCATAGTAATTTTCTGCAAAAGTATGCCCTTTATTTAAATTTATCATTATTTCATATTAATTTTAAATAAAATAACCTTAAATTACGTTTATTAATTATTATTCACTGTTAAAATAAAAAAAAAATATATTAAAATAAAAAATAAATATGGATTCAATATTGAATCCATAAAAACCTGTTTTATATTAAAATCAAAAGTGTATCTTGTTAAATTAACATGAATACATACTTAAGTATGTACATTTTTTATTTGCATTATTAAAATATGTTTTAAACAGAAGACAATTCCCGTATTCTTTTAATTAAAATTATTTAGTTAAATAGTACATCAAGTTTTCAAAGTAGAATGATGACGAAAACTATATTCGGCGATTCTGCTGATGCTTCTGTTATCAAAGGAGAATACAAAATAAGTAAAACATGTGTTACAGGGGTAAGTGTTTTGAATTATTCTTAAATAAATGTAAATGTTGTCTCTGAAGCTTCTTCACACTGTAACATCACACTCGAACTAATTTGATTCTACATGAAATTCACGTTGTTTCAACTTGAAATAACTTTCATTCAACGTGATTCGGATTGTTATTTCAATATAAATTACATTTTGCTCTAACTTTACTGCAATGTTAAATTAACATGAATTAAAGTTATTTTAAAAGAAAAAAATGTTGTTCGCAGTTATTGTAAAATCAGGTTGAATTAACATGAAAAACGTATAAAGCAAAATCACCACCGAAAAATTTTAAATCAACCTTGTTTTCTACGTTTTTAACTTGATTTTTTTCTGTGTGTATAGAAATTTAAAGCTTTTGTAAAACTTTCATAAAAAATCATTTATACAAATGTTTAAAGAAAATCCTTTTGTGTTTAAGGGATTCTATCTATTTATATAAAATTATAACGTTATTGACGGACTCATTCTTCATCGGATAGCCTAAACACCTGAAGCTTAAGAGTTGAAATTTGGACCGGAGGTTTGTCAATCGCCTAATCGATTTACTTAGACGGAATTTTTGAAATTCGAATGTTTAGGGGTTAAAGACGTAAAAACGTGTAAAATCTCCTTAAGTAAACGAGATACGTACAAATTTAATACTTATTATTGTAAATTAGAAAAATTAGGGGGAAAAGTGTCTGGTACTTTTTTGAAATTCAACCGTATTGGGGAGTAAACGGGTAAAACCTGTATTTTGAAACTTTTTTTGTCACCCCAACTATCTTTTAAACCAGAAAACGTAGAAATAAAGACTATCCCAAAAATGCAAATACAAATTTGATACTTTTTCGAAATTCGAGCGTGTAGGGGGTAAAAATCGTACCTAACTTTGGTTTTTTTTTACAAAACATTTTTCTGCATTCATTGATATATACACACATACGTATTAAAATATTAGCTTCCTCTACAATATTAAAATTTTTAATACTTCAATAGGGAGAAAAAAGTATCAAAAAGTTGAAATACGGGAAATTCAATATCTTTCTTTTACTTTTCCGTTCTAAATGGGGGTACTTTTTGAGTTTTCTATAATATTGAACTTTGAAACATGAAGGGCTCTAAGTTAGTGAGACACTATAAGATACAAAATGTTGAAACTTTTTTGTTAAAACCTAGAAACACAAACTTTGGCATATAAACATGTCTTAGGAAGTAGCGAGTTTAATGCTAGTATAAAATATTATTGTGTAAAAAATTCTATAGAAAATCATAACCAGTCTCAAGAGATATGCATTGCATTTAAGAGCTTTTATAGAAAATCTTATCGTGTATAAGAGTTTCTATAGAAAAGTTTTTCGAGCAAAAAACTACATTAAATTGTTATAAAAAATTTATTACGGTTTCTTTAGAAAATCGTTTAAAGCTTAATAGTTTTTGTAGTTAATTATATAAGAGTTTTTATAGAAAATCTAATTTAAATTAGTCTCTTAGTCATTAATCGTTATAGTCTTTTAACATTTAAAGAAAATATTATCTTTTTTTTAAAGTTTTTATAGGAAATTTTACTGATTATTAAAGCTTTCATAGAAATTTGTATAAGATTTTTTTTTGAGAATCTAATCGCGTAGAAAAGTTTCTATAGATAATTTTTATATTATCGAATAATTTCAATAAAAACATATAATTATATAAAACTTTAGCGAGTATAAGAGTTTCAATAGGAGATCGTATAGTGAAAGGTTTCTACAAAAAATGAAATTGATTATAAGTGTTTTTATTGAAAATTTGTCAAGTATTTCTTTTTCTTTTGTCAGGTTTTTGATTAATACCTTGATAATGGAATCTTCTTAGAATATGCCATAAAATTGCCTTTTAAAATGCATTGTGTTGTAGTATTTGTTTGTTTTTTTTTTAATTTTATGTGAATGTTGTTTTATTTATGAAACTAGACATTTAGAAATTTTGAAACTGTGTTGATTGCCTTTTTGCCTTAAAAAAAAAACTTAAATGAAGATCGTGTCTGCCATAAAAAAATTGTCAAACATTTTGTTGAACAGAAAAAAAACTTGTTTGTTTTAACCCAATTTAAGTAAACGTTTAAAAATTTTAACTTTTTATCAAAAAAAAAACCTGCTTTACAGTTACTAAACCGTGTGTAGATTTTTTGAAAGATTTTAACCTTAAACTTTTATCCCTCAACTGCCTTTTGTTTATAAAGATTCATAATTATGATCCCAAAAGGGATTGATTAAGAGATATAGAGAGAGGTTGATGTTGTTTCGCTCTGTAACTATTGCGTTAAACTATTAAAAGATCAGTGAGTGACTTCTTGGCTACTTTGCAATTAATTAAGTTTTATTTAATATTCCCTTATGGCCATTTAACATTTTTCACGATAGATTTTTTTCACTTTTGTTTTGATCGTTTATTGATCTTTCTTTCTCTTTTTATTTGTGACCATTTTTTTTCTTTGGGCTGGTGTTGGTGTTTGAGTTGTAAATGTTGGTTTTTATTATTTTGCTTTAATACTAATTATTAATTATAAATTTTATTAACTTTTTGTTTGCTTTTAAATATTAAAAACACAATGTATCTGAAATTTTGTTTTTTTGTTAGTTGTTGAATGTTTTTTCCCTCGTCTGCTATAAAGTGAATGTACTTTTTAATTAAAAGAGAAAAAAAAATTTAAAAAAAATGTATAAATTTTGAACAAAAAACGTGAAGAGATCCGGTTTTAAAGCGGCGTAATAATAATAATGACTTGTGTAACATACTGCCTTTATATGGATAGAAAGAAATAAAAGTTTTCAAAACTCAAAATGTATCTTGAAATGAGATAAATAAATGTAGCTGTTTTTAAAGTGTGGTTTTCGATGGATAGTCTTTCATTTGGTACTAAGATACGAGTATAAATGAAAAAAAAAAAAAAAAATCACAACTTGAAATAAAAAATAGCCCAGAGAAAGAGAGATAACAACTTACAAAATGTAAAAAATGTAAACTGCAGACATATACATAAAAATAACTTTTTTGTTTATGCGATTTTTAATTTTTTTTTTAAGTGAGCAAAACTTAAAGTAGAAACCTTCTTTTACAAGAACAAACTTATTAACTTTGTTAGGAAACAAAAAAAAAATCACGTGGCTGCTTACAAAGTGAGAGAAAAGTAACCAGTTGTTTTTATCACATAGCGAAAGAGAATTTACAAGAAAACTCTTAAACTACATTTAATCAAAACAGCCTTGATTGATAACATGTTCTTAAAAATTCTTATACAGGGTGGCGCAGAATGAGCTATTTGGCTTGAATTGTTTAAAACTTTTTTGTTTATGCAATTAAGTATTAGTCTAGTTTTTTCTTAATACAGTATATTATTGGAGAATGTTGTGTGATTATTATCAAGTCCCCAAAAAAATATGAAATAATTCCCCAATTTTTGGGGTCTTATTTCATATGAAATAAACCCCCAACTTTAAAATGAAATGAAACCCCAAAGAAATGAAATAATTCTCCAAATCAAAATTAAATAAAACCCCAAAAAGTATTCAAAACATCCAATCAATTCAAAATATAGATTTGTTTGCAATAGTTAAAACAATTTAAACACAAACTTGCATCGATTCGACAACCGTTTGAAGGCAACAGGGGCAGTTGTATTTTTGTATTTTTCATTTTTAATATTTTTTTTCATATTAATGCACCTTACACTGCAAAATTATTTCTCAAACTAACTGCCTAGTAACTATTATTTTTAATGAATGGTCTCGACCTTGTTTACAAATTATAACGGGACATAATTTGCATTTTTGACGATTTTGGAATAAATTTGAAAATGAAATAAGTCCCCAAAATATTTTTATATGAAATAACTCCCCAATATAAAGATGAAATAAGTCCACAAAAAATAAAATAAATCCCCAAAAAACGTTGTTGTTGCCTCTCATATATTTTTTGGGGAGTTATTTCATTTCCGTTTTGGGACTTATTTCGTGGGGAGTTATGTATTTCATGCCGCCTAGCTAATTAGCTTTGAAAAATGATATCCTGAAGGTAGTGAACATTTCCTGCTTCGCACATACGTGCTTTTTTTAACCATATTTCTCATATTTGTTCGCAAAATTTCAAGTGTAATAGCTATGCTTTTATTTCGAATGTCGCGTTCCACTTGGGGGATGGTTGTTGGCTTGATAATATACACTCTTTCTTCCAAAAATCCCCAAAGGAAACTGTTAGTAGCTGTTATATCCGGCAAACGTGGAGGCGAGTTAAAATCGCACGTGTGTGAAATAATGCGATCGCTTGTTATGTCCCCCTCCAAGCCATTGAGGTATCTGTAAAATGTGCTGTCGTTCATCTTGTTAAAACCAAAATTTCGGATGATTTTTCACAGCTGACCTTGCAAAATGTTCCGACATCGTCCGATATGAACAACCGTTGGCAGAGATAGAAACACCGATATAATTTTAATTAAAATATAGGCCACTTATCCTTTCGGACGTTACACCGCATCAAACAGTAAAAAAATAGGTGCAATTGTCGCTGATAAGCAGCTCTTGGATTCTGCGTTGCCCAAATTCTTTTTCTTTGTTTTTTATTGTTGACGTTGTGGATGCAATCTATACTTTAAAATGACGATGAATGCAATCGGTTGTTGGCTTAAAAAATAAATATCAATTGTTTGGGTCCTTTTCACAAAACTAAAAAAAACTAAAAACGAATATTGCTACTTCTCCAAAACTTTATGGTTTACCGAAAATCCACAAGGTTGGTTTTTTTTGAGACCAATATGTTCTTTTATTAACTCACCTTCTTATGAATTGTGTAGATATTTAACGAATATTTTAAAAAGAATAACTGAACATTCTGTATATAATGTTAAAGATTCAGTACAATTTAAAGGGAGTTAAGTAATCATTGTATACAGACAAATGAAAGGTTAATTTCATTAGATGTGGTTTCTCTATTTCCTAGTGTACCAGTCACTTTAGCACTGGAAATAATAGAGCAAAAATGGAACATAATAGAGCAATATACGAAAATTGCCAAGGGATTGTTTTTAAGAATTTTAAAATTTTGTATAGAGGACAACAGATACTTTAGTTGTAATGGTAAAGTATATACACAACTGAAGGGACTTCCAATGGGATCTCCTGCTTCTCCAATTGTAGCAGATATTGTAATGGAAAGGTTACTTGAAACATCCATTGAAAAATTAAATATTAAACCTAAAATAATGATTAAATATGTTGATGACATATTCTGCATTATTACTGAATGTGGGGTAGATAACTTGTTAGACACATTTAATGAGTTTAATAGTAATGTAAAATTCACTTTGGAAATGGAAAGTAACTCAAAATTACCTTTCTTGGATACTTTAATAATAAGAAAGGGAAATAATTTGTTAATAGATTGGTAATAGATGTTAATAGATTGGCCCTATGCTCCTTGTAGGAGTTTAAAGGAACTAATATATATATCAAAAACCAACAGAATCAGGCAGAATTATAAATTATTATTTAGGACACAGTAAAAGGATTATTATAAATACTGCTAGAAATTTAATTAATAGGGTACTAACAATTAGTGACAAGGTTTATCACAGGAAAAACATAATTAAAATTAGAAATATATTAAGGGAAAGCAATTTTCCAAATACTTTGTTAATATTTTTTTTTTTTTTTTTTATTTATTAAGTCTATGGATTACATCCTTACAGACTATACAATGTGACATAAAAAAAAATTTTTTACATATGTAGAATAATAAAAAAATATACAGATTTTTGTTTTAAGTGTTTAAATAAGTTATTATGTTTCGTTTTACAATTGTAGAGGTTAATGAGAAATCAATTAATTTATACAAGCCATTAAAATCTTTTCCAACTCTCCGCCATGGATCAGCATTTGCGTAATTGCTGCGAAAAAATGGTAATGCTATGGGGCAAAAGTAACGAGTAGGTCTTTGAGGGACATTGAAAGTAATATTTTCCAAAAGAAACTCTGATGAAATATCGCCATTAATTATATTTAAAATAAAGGATACATTTAGCATAATTCTTCGGCTTTTTAAAGTTGGTAGTTTAATAAGACTAAGTCTACTTGGATATGATGGTAGATTTATAGACGGATTCCATTGCAAACCTCGCAGAGTAAACAGAAGAAATTGTTTTTGAACAGATTCGATATGGTTACTATGTACGTTGTATTGTGGGTCCCAAATTACGGATCCATATTCAAGGATCGGTCTTACAAGTGAGGTATACAGCTGTTTTGTAATATCGGGATCGGTAAACTCCTTTGCCCATCGTTTGATGAAGGCAAGAACACCTCTGGCTTTATTGACGGTCATATGAATATGTGGAACAAAACTCAGTTTTGGATCGAGTTATGGATTAATTAATCAATATAAAGATAGGAGTAATGGGAATACAAGAATTACCAGTACAATAGAACCAATAATATATAAATCATTATCATACATATCCAATGTTTCGGAAAAAATAAAAGAATCGGGAATCTTTGACACTGACAAATATAAGTTAGCATATAAAGCTTGTAACACATTAAACAGTTTATTTAGCAAGGCAAAAGATAGAACTAGTAAATGGGATATGTCAAACAATATTTACAAAATTCCTTGTAAGGGAAATGATAATGAAAGATGCAACCAGGTTTACATAGGTACAACGGAGAACAAATTAAGGACTAGAATTGCAGGACATAAATCCGATCAAAAATATAGGGACATTAATTCTAAAAAGACAGCATTAAGTCATCATTGTCATCAATCTTATCACTATTTAAATTTTGAAGAAGCATCGGTTTTAAACACTGAAACTAACTACAAACGCAGATATATATTGGAAATGTTACACATAATTAATACACCAACGGCACAGAGAATAAATTTTAAAGCAGACACAGAACATAAAGCGAATAATTATAGGAATTTAATTATTAAGAGATAGAAGATTAAATATAATAATATAAATACCTATCGCACGCAGTCTTGGAACAAGAGGTTCAATTTATACCTAAATTACATGAAAATTAGGACCTTCTTGCCCTTAGGTCACGATGTACATATTAGTTTGTAAGAATAAAAATAAGTTTAATTATGTACGTAAGATAATATAAAAATAAGTTAAGTTTAAATTTTTTATGTTATAGATTTTCATTAGCAAAAATATTTTTTTATTATTGTAAATATGGTTTTTGAACTAGGTTTATAGATAGGAAATTTTTTTTTTCAGTTTATATGAATTGTTATGGTTTTTGAAAAAAATTTTTATAACAAATAGTTTTTTGAATTTAATTTTTGACAAACATTTTTCATAATTTTGTTATCATTTCTGTTATTCATATAAAAATTTGTAAATTTTATTTCCTGACGATGCTAACCAAAGGTTAGCGAAATATTGAATTAAGTAAATAGATTATTTTATAAATAAAAAGACCTCAAGCTTAAATAATTAAAAATAATTATAAAAATAAAGGTCAAATAACAATAAATAACATCTAAAAAATAATAATAATTTAACAAGTTATATAGAATTCAAACCATATAACTCATTCTGCGCCACCCTGCACTTCATGTCATTTTCCACATAAGCTATTATCCTTTAGAACAATTTCTAAATAAACTTTTGTGCACCATAGGGGTTTCTTAACATATCGTCTATATTAGCCATCGCTATGTTAAAACGTGAAGACTGCTGTTGTCGATGTTTTGTTGTTTAAACAGCGTTGTTAAAACAATTGTTTACACAACGATGTCAAACATCTCTGCAGTATTGCCATATAAATAAACACCATCTTGATTGTTATTGTTGCTTTTTATATGGATTGTTCTAGTGCACACATAATAATCGATAGCCGGGACGGTGTGTTAAAAACTTCTGTGTGTGATAAGAATTTCGATAGAATTTCACAAAAACACAAAGGCATCTGTGTGCTGTGTGATGACGTCAAAATTACGTCAGAACCACTCGCGCGTGTGGCTTTTCCACAGTCCGTGTACTCTAGGCTAATAGGGAGGTTAATAATACCAAATTGTCAAATTTCGTGTGTATGAGTCAAAATTGTGCATGTTAAATTGTTTTTTTTTTTATATGGGGACAATTTTGACAATTCGGGATTTTTTGTAATGCTCTCCTAAATGAATCTACCTACCTTTTTTAATTTGCCTTGCTCTAGGCTTAACATATCAGTACTAAAGAAACTCATATACACATACGATTAGTATTTTTTATAAGTATAATTATTATAATTTATTAGTACATATTATTAGTATAATTATTTTTACTAACACTGTTATACACATCTACATATTTACTTAATAAACACGAAATTAGATTCGATAGAAAAAGAAAGCACCTGTATACACAATGGACTGACTATTCTATCCCTTATACCAGTTAAAATTTTCTATAGTAACTCTTATACATATCTTATATTATTTTCTAAAAAAAACCTACTTAATAAATTGTTTCTTTCTATAAGATTTGTTATACAAGATTGTGCTATGACTTCTCACAGAAATCTCCATATAAGCAGTGTTGCCACGACCAAAAAAAAAATGTTATAACCAAAATGTAACAAAAAAAAAAATTAAATAAATGCAAAAAAATAACCATAATATTTATGTATTAAAAATACTATTTTATTTGCACTTCAATCAAAAAGTATTATTTACACTGATAGAAGAAGCATCATAACGCTGATGTATTTTGACATCAGTACTTTTCATCATTGTGATGTCAACTTTAACATCACTTGGCCAAATTGTCATCAGGTGAAATAATCAGCCTTTTTCCGGTTGTTGTTGTCGTCATCGACAGTGTCGTTTTTTGTAAAAGATTAAAGTTACACACAGCTCTTTAATCTTCTACAAAAAACGACATCGACAACCGGAATAAGGCTGAATGTCATCAATGGGATGACACATCGGCCTTACACAAATGACGAATCAGAGTCAGTTTAATTAAAAATGTCATCAGTGCGATGACTCAGTAACATCGGAGAAAGAACTCATTATGGAAAACTGTCATTAAATTGAGTTATTGGGATTGACTTAAGTCAAAGTGAGAGAATATTATTATTTACTTATCCGTTACACATGTTTGCTTTACTTTTGTTGTGTTCCGCGCGTTGTTTATAGAAGAACTCTCATTTATAAGACACCAGCAGCATGACCGATATCGTTTTCGTAATCATTCAACTTTGAAACTTAAATGATTTAAATAAATAGTATATGGGAATTTTTGCTTCTTATTTTACTTTTTAAACATGAAAATATTGTTTTTAATACACAAAATGTGGCAGTGATGTCACTGTAGTCATAGCATAGATGGCGCATAAAGCATGCAAAATTTTATGATGACGTCCGTCATGGGATTGATGCCACTTTTTGGCTCATTGATGCCATTTTAAAAACATTGATGTCACAATTCTTATGTTAGGGCATCATCAATATGAGGATGCACTTTTCGATGAGTGTATAATTTTATGTATATAGGGACCTTAAGCTCTGGATCGATTTTTATAAATTGGAATTGGCACAAAGCTAACACTTATTTTCGTCTATTTTAAAAACTGTATGAGTTCAAAATATACATATATGGCTTTATTGATAATCGGTTACATAAAAAATGGGTGTAAAGTGAATGAAAAAGGGTATACATGTTGAATGAGTTATATACATATGTATGTCCAGAAAAGCGGAGCGGGTAATGGTACTACCGACCCTGCAGCCACACGATCATGTGTTGCTTTCAAGTTTTTTTTAGACATACTGCTTGTCAAAATTGACAAAAATTGTAAGCTGTGACGTAGGCTACGCGTAATTTAAAAGTAAATTATTTTTCCGATGCCATCAAGAAAACAACTTATAAAGACACACGAAAAAGATGGCCACTAAAATTGTAATTAGCTGTTTTCTGGAACCTAAATTAAAACACACAACTTGAAAGAGAAACTAAAAGCAGATTCGTTTTAATTTCAACAAGTTAGAGTTAATTAGTAAAAAAGTCTGAGGGTATTAAAACTTGAAATGCAAAACTTGATCGTTTAACCCCCAAGTAAAACAAAAAATTAGTTATTTTTCAGTTGAAAAAAGTAACCAAAATGGAAAAAAGGACACAAGTGCACATTGCGAAAAATTAGTAACTAATTTTGGTTAAAAGTAACCAAAATGGCAACGCTGCATATTAGCATCATCCGCTCTAAAAAATATGCACATGAAAACCGGTCTCTCTGGAATTTTTACATAAAACTTAAGCTTACTACCAAAATAATTAATAAAATGCAGATACAGAAATTAAAACAAAAAAAAAATAAAAAATATATACATATGTATACATTGAGAATGAAAAACAACCAGCAGAGAAGACAATAAAAAGCACAAAATATAAAAACCCCGATCCCCCGACAACAAAAACTGCAAACATTAACTTATTGGAAAAACCATGCGATTAAATATTTACTGGTAAAACCGACTGACAAATTAGTAGACGGATAGACAGACTGACACACACAGCAAATTCGTAGTCACAGACAGGCACACGTACAGAGTATTAATAAAATAAAAAGTAAAATAAATACATGCAATTTATTATTTACATCGTTATGAGAGTACGGCAATTTTTGGCTTCTCTCTCTCTAAACAAACAATTGTATAGTCTTAAATTTTATTCTTTTATTATTATGCAGTTGTATAATTTCAATGACTCTCTGACATTCACCAACAAATTAATTAATCAAAATATCCAACATTTCAACATTCTCTTTGCAGAAATTAACTGACATAAGCAGTGTGACCCTTTTAGCATTTTCACTGCTAAATTTAGCATTATTTATTTTGATTTAGCAGCGAATTTTTCAAATACCATTTAGCATTATTTTCAGCATTTTTGTATTATTTTTTTAGCATTCTTTAGCATTTTTTAATCTTATAAATTGTACATACCTATTGCTATTTCACAACATAACTTAACATTTCTGTCAATCTCTATCATTTTATTTTGTCATTTATACGTTCATACAAATGTATAATAATAGCAACCCTGTAAACACCAAAAAACATTTTAAGAAGAAATGGTAGATTTTACTTAAGAAGAAATAACGGTTTTGGGGCAGCAATGGCAAAAGCTTAATGCATACGAATGGATGAACCAAAGTTCAACTATTGAATTCTGGATAGGTGCTTATGGGAACAAAAACGCTTTAAAAGAAAAGGCTTTCAACGAGTTAACTTCTTTTGTTATGAAGTTTTTGGTTTTAACATTTATTAACGCGGAAGTTGAAAGAATTTTTAGCGGTATAAACCTTATAAAAACCAAGATTCGAAATAGGATGGTATTGAATTCATTGATTTACGTTAGATGTGCAGGGTTGTTAGATGCGACGATTTTTCGTCATTTGGACGAGTTTTTTGAGAAAATACAGCAAAATGACGATTGTGTTAATAGTGTTATGACGATTTTCTGGCATCACTAAAACGCACAAGAAATATTTACAATTATATTGGGGACAGTCCAAAACGTAAAAATCAATTTTTCGAAATACAAAAATTATTGGAAATTAAACAAAAAAAAAAATTCTTCCCCCATCACAAACCAGGTGGCTATCATTAGAAGCATTAGTAATTCAAATTCTACAATAATATGAATGCAATCGATACTGCAAAAAATATACACTAGAGCCCCGAATTGCGTCGGTCCTATTTTGCCCGCTTTTTAAAAATTGGTTAAATCCGCTTTGCGTTTTTATGATTTCGATTTGCGCCGCTACATACGATTGCATTTTTTCGCTTTTTTTAAAAAGGCGATTTCCCATTGAATTCTGTTAGGCAAGTTATTCTAAGTATAGTTGCGTGATAGGAAGTAAAAAGTTAGTTCTTAATAAAAAGTCGTGTAGAAAAATTAGTGCAAAGAGAAGAAATTAGTTTGGAACTAAAATTGGACGTAATAAAACGTTTCAAGTCGAATAAAAAGACTGTTGATATAGACAGAACCCGTGGTTTAGCACCTTCAACAGTAAAAACAATTTGCAATAGTGATAGCGCTAATCATTTTAAAGATAGCTCGAGTTAATAGCAAATGGAATTTTATTTTTTATTTAATGTTTTTGTGAATATGGATAAATGAAATAAATAAATTTTTGTTATGTTTTTATAAAAATATATTTTTTCTTATGTATTTCTTTTCAAATGATAAATATATTTCAGCCCACTTGCTGAAATAAATAGAATAAAACTTAACCATATCACTTTCATTATCATAAATAAAATTTCTTGCTAAAAAGTTATATTTTTGAACCAATCAATGCAATAAATTGTCTCTAAACTGTAAAATTTAAATATTTGACGATTTGTTGACGATTTTGTTAAATGTTCGTGACGATTTTGACGAATTTTGTTAAAACTTTTGACGGTTTTTCAAGAAAAAAGCCTAAGAACCCTGTAGATGTGGAGTAAAAAGGCTAAATAAATGTTACAGATTTAATCATTACTGTTGATCTTATAAAAATGTGTGATGAAAACAGATCATATTCTAATGGTATTTTGACCAACACTTTGGCAGTTAAGGAAAACTATTCAAATACAGTCGGGCCTCCATTAACCTGTAACCCCGATTAACCGTTATGGCCAAAGATCAGTCTATCATTTTCTGTTTGCAATGTTTTCAAATTGTTTGCTTCGATTAACCGTGATTACCTCTATTATCCGCGATGGCAGTTGAAAATTATTAGACAAACAACATTACACGACTTCTTTTTAAGAAATTGTATTCTTTTTATGCTTAATGTCCTTTTCTTGCATCATAGAAAATTTAATGTATACATACTTATTTAATTTAAAAATGTACATAAACTTCTTGAATTAATTTTTTTGATGTAAATATGTATGTACACCAATATTCACTTGTTAAATAATAAAAATATTAAAAAAAACTTTATAATCAAAATTGTTTTTCGATTAACCGTGAAAATCGATTTTCCGTAATGCTTCTGCTCCCGACCGTCACGGATAATCGAGGCCCGACTGTAATGATGTGCTTAATGTGTAATTAAATTTACTGAAAATGGTGTTGAATAGCCTTTTATGTTTTCAATGACAATTTTTGTTTTTACTTAAATTTATATGTGTGTATATCGTTACCTAAAACGCAAAAAGCGCTATCTTACATTTCGAAAATTTTACTGGCGAAGCAAAAAACTATTTAAAATGATAAATTTATTAATCGCCTTAAACTGTTAACAATTTATTTTTCTTCTACTTTTATTGTAAAACCTATTAGTTGTTTTGACAGTTGACAATGTTGCATATTTTGCAAACTGTAGGTTAGGGCTTTAAGCGTTTATCATGTAATATTTTGTACATAGGGCCTTCTGTTTTTTTTTTTTTTGGTTAAAAAACCGCTTACTTTTGTTAAACTATGGCAAAATACATAAGAATCAATGAAAAAGTCGATTTTTAATTTTTGGTAAGTTAGAGATTTTTAGGGATATTGAATTTTATAATAAATTTTTTTAAATATTTTATGTACCATAAATTTTCATATTAATTCGAATGTGTATTCTAAGTCAAGTTACAATTTATTAAGTTTTCATACCTTAATAGTCTTATTCCCTCAATATTTTTCAGGAATATTTTCTATGCACTATCAGAATTATTTTATGTACCTATACATTTGTATAAAAGACTGAAAGAAATATTTGCATATTTTATGCAAATACATAAATTTAAACGAAATATAATATTTTCAGGTAAATAAATATATAATTCATTCATTATAATGATACAATTGTTTAAGAAAATTTAGCATTTTTTTAGCATTTTAAAATTTTTTTTAGCATCTTTAGCATTGTTGTAAGCCCCATTTAGCATCCAATTTTTTTTTTTTGTTGTGGTCACACTGGACATAATTCAGATCTCAGTACACTCACACTTGTTCACTGACAATCTCTCGATGATAAAAACAACATAAAAATTGGCATGCAGTCGAAATTTACGTTTAATTTGTGTCCTACATTTTTGAAATATTTTTTTTTGTGCTCTTTCTTATTTTTTCTTTACGATAAAATGATGATTTTGATGGAAAAAGGGTAAAACGAGAAGTTTTTGATTTTACAAGAGAAAATTCAGCATACACAAACTATAATGCTCAGGTAGCCGGGAGTAACTGTAAAGGCCCCGTTAGCCGACCCTAATTGTAGAAATGTAAATGTAATGTAAACAGCTGATCGTTTCTGTTATATGGGAAGCAATGCAAATGCTTAAAGGCCCAGTTAGGCGAACGTTGCTGTACCCGTAATGTACCGCATCGTACTGTAAGCACGTTGGTGCACTTATAGAACATTTAAAAATGTGTCATATGTGTTTCCCATGCATAAACAAAAAGCAATAGTATACATAAAACAAAACACACAGTGATGGGAATCAAAAATGTTTAAATGGTGACCGCTGTGCAGAAAAAGTACCAAGTGATTTAAATGGTATTAAAACAGTATTTTGTGTATGTAAAAAACATTAATAATTTATATTTATATTACAGATTTACAATAAACAAATTTGTATTTTAGCATATATATTTTTAGCATACATATATTGTATTGTGGTGTACGCACCAAACGAGGTTTTGATACTAGTTAAAGCCTTTTACTTGTTTCATATTTCCATTGTATGTGTATTTAAATTTTTTTTATTTTTTACATCTAAACATAAATATATTTGTTTATATGGAAATATGTTGTATTTTAAGTTGTTTTGTCTCAATTCCATAGCTTTACTGAAAAAAGTTCCAAAAAAAAGAGCAAAAATACCCACATTCAATTAAACATACAATCAGCCCATCACTGCCCTACAACTGTCACGTAACAACGGCATAAAAATCTGTTTTATACAGATCGAGACGTTCCGTCAACGTGACATTTAAATTCAGTAAGCATTTACATTGTTTGCAAATAACAAAACGAACCAGACGTTCCGTTAGGGGACGTGGACGTTAGGCTAACTCTGCCTTAACTGACTGCAATGTAACTTTACCGTAACTTGTCAACCTGTAGAAAATAGAATTTCATTACGAGATTACGTGATAGTGATGGGCTGCTTCTATTTTAAATTGAGTGCGGGTAAAATCACTCTTTTTCTTTAGTACATTTTTTTAGTAATAATATCTGTGGACTTTTGACAAAATAAGTCACAATTCATACATATTTTCATTTATACAAATATATGTTTGGATGTATAAAATTAACAAATGCATACATATCCCCAAACAATAAAAAGTCTGGTTTTTAATGGGATCAAAACCTTGTTTGAAAATAATGTAAAAACATGTGTGCAAATATTTGTTTATTGTAAATCTGTAATATTAATATCAAATATTTATTTATACATACAAGAAATACAATTTTAATGCTATTTAAATAACTTGGTACTTTTTCTTCAAAGCGGTCACCATTTCAACACTTTAAATTATCATCACTGTGTGTGTTGTTTTATGTATACTAATGCTTTTTTGTTAATGTTTTTGAAAAACAGCTGACACGTTCTTACATGTTCTATAGGTGCACAAACGAGCTTACAGTACGTTACGGTACGTTACATTGCATTTAATTACATTTACGATCGGCTAAAGCGGCCTTAACTTGACCTTACCGTTAAAAAGTAAGACCAATTTATTTCTTACAGATTGAGACGTTACATCTTACTGCTAACTATAATCGTTCTAATTGCTTTACATACAACAAACTGAAGCAGCTGATTTGCAACGTTACTGATACTCCCGGCTAACTGAGTCTTTAATATACGTAACGATTGTTTATAAAAACTCTTATACATATGTATACGACAACCTTTTTTTTAGAGATAAGATAAAATTGTTATAGAATTTTGTAAGAGATCCCATAAGTTTTTCAAAAGAAACTCTAATACATCACAAGACTCCTAAACATAATTAAATCTCTATGAAAACGGTACGATTTTCTATGGAAACTCTTATACACGACACTTTTTTTTTACTATATCCTAAAAACCAGCTTTAAAAAACTGCAGTCAAAGTAGAAAAACTGCCACTTCTTTAGTTGTCATTAGCAAAAAAAAAAAAAAAAAAAACTGTAGCTTTTACTTCTGATTCATTAAATGTAAACAGTCGCTGTCAAACCAATTCAAAAAGCGAAAAGTTGTGCACAAATTTTCGTTTTTTGTTCGACAGTTTTTGGTTTCGAATGCAGTTTTTTAAACCCTGCTAAAAACAATAAGACTTTTCACAAAACTTTTTTGACATGAGAACATTATATTTTTTAATCTCTTATACACTACAAGTTTGTTATGTAATCTTTTATAACCATAAGATAGTTACTTTTGTAAGATAAATTTTGTTTATGGAAACGGTAAAATTTTCCATCGAAACCTTCATGTGCGTCTTTTTTTATGTTCAGGTATATGGTAAAAAAAGAAAAAGAACGTTTCAAAACGCTCGCTTTTAGCAGTTGTGATAATTTTCGACCGATTTAAAATCCAGTTCTGAAGTAAAGTCTTAAATACATTTCAACTTACATTTATAATATAAAATTCAAAAGAATATCCACAGAAAAATGTATTATGATTAAATTTTTTAAGATTCTGAAAACGACATTATCGATTTCTAATCGGTTTGTTTTCCAATTGTTTTCCATCACATAAGATCACGTATTTTCTAAAAACAAAAGGGGTTTTCACATAATTTATTTTATAAGATAATTTGTTATTTATAATCTTTTATACACGATAAGTTTTTTTTATAGAATCTCGTTAAAAAATTAAGATTTTCAAATTCTTATACATAATTTCTTTTTACCACAAAATTTTCTAAAGAAACACTATAGAAAAACTTATACACGATAAGATTATCTTAAAAACCACTATACCCAAAAATATTTTCTATTAAAACTCTTATAAACGAACATTAATATAAAATATTCTATAAACGATAAAAATCGTCCACATAAACTCTTTTACACGATGATAATTTCTATAGAAAATGTTCTAAAGATACTTCTGTAAACGATAAGATATTCAATATAAACTTTTGCACACAATAAATGCTCTACATAAACTCTTATAAACGATAATAACTCTTATTGATACGATTTTTTATAAAAACTATAGAATTTCTTAAATTTGTTGAAACTATTTTACTTAACACTAATTTTCTTTTGGCTCCAACTTTATGTCTTTTACAATGATAATTCGGATTTACAGCTCAAATTGTTGCCGTTAAAGAGTAAAATGGCATTTCTTTTTAAACAAACAGTTAAAAGAACATAATCAGGTCAATAAATACTTTTTTATATTAGGAACACGTTCATTTTAAAACATTTATACCTGATACTCTGTTTTCAAACCCTTTTTTCTACTTTTAATATTGTTATTTCTGAGTTGAAGACAAACATATCTTTCACCAAAAGACCTGTAAATTTATAAATTTTAATACAATGGGAACATAACATTGAAGCTGGCTTAAAAACAAAACAACAGGTGTTGGCAGAGGGTTAAAGAAAAACACATACATCTACTTCTATAGCTACTTTTTTGTTTTGAAAATTATCTCCTGTATGTAAATTTAAAAATGACAAGTAATTATAAGCCAAACAATCATCATGCAAAAAAAACGGGGATTCTCTCTAAAGCGCGATTATAAGTAAAATGGTAATTAACCATTGAACAGATAATTCATACAATAACTGGGAAGACACCAACAAAAAAAATACGAGTACACACACGTAAGCAGAGTTCAGAGAAATTCATATGTGATCGCTCATATTCAACCATTCTTGAATTTTTTTCATAAATGAAAAATGTAAAATATGTAACTTTTTTCACAGTCATAACTGAATTGTTAATATTTCGCCAAATTCATTTATGTTTTTGAGGAAAAATACATTTTTGCCTTTCTTCAGTCATGAGGAATGAGGAAAAAAATATTTTTAGAAACGATCCTCACTAGTAATGTTGTTGTTGCTCGACAGTTTGCATGACCACAGCTCGAAATGCCTGTGTGTGTATTTGTTTGTGTAAAATATTTTTGGTAAAGGCAACCAGCCAAAGTGTCTGTTGGATTTTTTGTAGGAAACAATTATTGAAAAAAAATTAAAAGAACTGCACATATCGTCATCTTAAATGCAGAATAATGTAACATCACATTACTAAGTTTACATGCAAGGCATAAAACTTTGTAATATGTTAATTATTTGAAATTTAAAAGAATTTTAAATATTTCAGCTCAAAATGCGATAACCGATATATTTTTGAGGAAAAAATATTATATTTATGGTTATTTTTAAAGTTGTGTGTGTTACGTTAAATTAATTTGTAATTTTCAGAAATAAAAAGACGTATCATCAAAAAATGTATAAAAGTATTAAGTGAAACAAACATTTAAGATAATTAATTATTTTTTGTTAAATTACCGGAAAAGTAGAATATATATATGATAACCACACGAATATTTATATTATTATAGATATTATGATATACCTATTATGTATAATTTTTTATTGATTTTAATTACTAATAAGTAGTGGTTTAAACTACAATTTGTACTTCATTAAATTTAGCTATGAATTAATTTAAAAAGCTATCTTTTTCATTCTAATTTAAAAGTGTTTTGATCTCCTTAAAATGAATTTTTTTTTTACAACGAACAAATTTTGCAAATAAATATTTGACTCCTATTCATACATACCTATTTGTCTCCATATAACGAATTATTTTAAATGAACTCTGCATCGCATACTTACAAAGATCCACTTGGAAAAATGCAATCCTTACAAAAAAAACAGATTATTTTAAATAAACTAATAAAAATATTTCTTTTGTATTATAAACTTTTTATATGATGAAGAAATTTTGTGGTCCAATACAGATTCATTATAGGGAAGTTCGACTGTATTTAAATTTATTAAAAAGGACATACATACATATATTAACTCAAAAATCTAAGGACCTGCAGATGTTGCCATTTATTCTTGGAAATTCTTAGCGTTTGGGAGTTCTTTTCGGTTCTTTTAATTTTAAAGCACTTTTTTATTTTTTCTTATGCAATACTGAAAATTATTATTATAAATCATTATCTGTTCACTAATTTCACTAACACCGTAGTGACAGTTATAAAACAGATTACCCAGTTTTGATGTTCAAAAATATTAATGTGCTCTTATAAAAAGAATTAAAAACTCTGCTAATTTTTTTCTTGAGTGTGACTATACATTATGTTGTTAAAAAAATTATATATGTAGGTATTTAATGATACGTCATTTTTAATTTTGTAAATAACTTGGTTATTTTTTAAGATAGAAGTTTAAAATGTTATAAAAATATGTAACGTGAATCGTAATCAACAAAAAAAGTCAACTTCAAATGTTCCAATAATATCTACATAGTTTTGCATTTACGCTAACGATATGTGTTTTGTCTGTAAAAAAAATTCGTTGATGCCTTTAAAAGGTCCCTGTTTCTTTCGTCAAAAAGACGTACCTAAAGGCAGCAATTATTAAGAAAAAAAAAATAGCCACAAGAATTTGTTGGTATTTTGTGCTTGTAAAAATATTTTGGTTTCTGTACCAATCGCGTCGGTAGTTTTTTTTTTCTTTGAAAATTAAAAAGGTCTTGTTTTGCTACAATTTGTGTAAGTAACCAATATAAATAAAAGCAAATGTGACAGTATCAAAAAATCTGTTTTGTTAATTGTAGTGTTTAACTTTATTGTTTTTTTTATTTTTTTTGCAATCAGGGACATCATCACTATCACTTTCATTATCACTTTTGATGTCCTGCCGATAAACAAGTTTATAATGACTTTTTAAGTTCGATTTTATCTTTCCACAAAGTTCTTTTTTGCATGATGTTATTAAACAAGTGCTTTTGTTTGAAGATGCTTTATACGACACAAATTTTTTTATGTTGAACTGTTTTTTGGCATTGTTAAACTTTTGAACTTAGACACACACTCCACGTCAATCACCTATTAAGAACTGCTTTCAGTAAAAACTATCTATATGAATATATGTAAATATTTTGCATTGCCAGTGCAAAATGTTTTGCAGCTATTGCCTGTCACAATGATAAAAAGGTAACCACAATACTTAGAAAAATGTACAATAAGAAAAGGCAACAGGACAATTCATTCAAACATCTGTGCATACATTTTAATTCTACCTAATGGTATATCATAACTTTTTACAAAATACCAAATGCGCACCTGTGTTTGCCTGCAAAAATGTATAAAGTCATTACAACAGGTCAAATTTACGTTAAATAAATTACCATAAAATGATAAGGTTAACTCTTTGGGCTCGGTTATATAATTGTAGCATAAAAAAAGTAAGAAATAAATTTAGTGCGAAACAATAAAGTTTCATTAATACATCAATAAAACACATCTTCTTTTGCAAAAATTCTACCTAGTGTCACATTTGCTTTTATGTATATTGGTTACATACACAAATTGTAGCAAAACAAGACCTTTTTCAAAGAAAAAAAAAAAAAAAAAACCACCGGCGCGATTTGTACAGAAACCAAAATATTTTTACAAGCACAAAATACCAACAAATTCTTGTGGCTATTTTTTTTTCTTAATAATTGCTGCCTTTAGGTACGTCTTTTTGACGAAAGAAACAGGGACCTTTTAAAGGCATCAACGAATTTTTTTTACAAACAAAACACATATCGTTAGCGTAAATGCAAAACTATGTAGATATTATTGGAACATTTGAAGTTGACTTTTTTTGTTGATTACGATTCACGTTACATATTTTTATAACATTTTAAACTTCTATCTTAAAAAATAACCAAGTTATTTACAAAATTAAAAATGACGTATCATTAAATACCTACATATATAATTTTTTTAACAACATAATGTATAGTCACACTCAAGAAAAAAATTAGCAGAGTTTTTAATTCTTTTTATAAGAGCACATTAATATTTTTGAACATCAAAACTGGGTAATCTGTTTTATAACTGTCACTACGGTGTTAGTGAAATTAGTGAACAGATAATGATTTATAATAATAATTTTCAGTATTGCATAAGAAAAAATAAAAAAGTGCTTTAAAATTAAAAGAACCGAAAAGAACTCCCAAACGCTAAGAATTTCCAAGAATAAATGGCAACATCTGCAGGTCCTTAGATTTTTGAGTTAATATATGTATGTATGTCCTTTTTAATAAATTTAAATACAGTCGAACTTCCCTATAATGAATCTGTATTGGACCACAAAATTTCTTCATCATATAAAAAGTTTATAATACAAAAGAAATATTTTTATTAGTTTATTTAAAATAATCTGTTTTTTTGTAAGGATTGCATTCTTCCAAGTGGATCTTTGTAAGTATGCGATGCAGAGTTCATTTAAAATAATTCGTTATATGGAGACAAATAGGTATGTATGAATAGGAGTCAAATATTTGTTTGCAAAATTTGTTCGTTGTAAAAAAAAATTCATTTTAAGGAGATCAAAACACTTTTAAATTAGAATGAAAAAGATAGCTTTTCAAATTAATTCATAGCTAAATTTAATGAAGTACAAATTGTAGTTTAAACCACTACTTATTAGTAATTAAAATCAATAAAAAATTATACATAATAGGTATATCATAATATCTATAATAATATAAATATTCGTGTGGTAATCATATATATATTCTACTTTTCCGGTAATTTAACAAAAAATATTTAATTATTTTTAATGTTTGTTTCACTTAATACTTTTATACATTTTTTGATGATACGTCTTTTTATTTCTGAAAATTACAAATTAATTTAACGTAACACACACAACTTTAAAAATAACCATAAATATAATATTTTTTCCTCAAAAATATATCGGTTATCGCATTTTGAGCTGAAATATTTAAAATTCTTTTAAATTTCAAATAATTAACATATTACAAAGTTTTATGCCTTGCATGTAAACTTAGTAATGTGATGTTACATTATTCTGCATTTAAGATGACGATATGTGCAGTTCTTTTAATTTTTTTTCAATAATTGTTTCCTACAAAAAATCCAACAGACACTTTGGCTGGTTGCCTTTACCAAAAATATTTTACACAAACAAATACACACACATGTTGTCGTGTTGTCCAGTGGGAAAAATTGCCAGCGCTTTCACTTTTTAGGCCTTAAAGAAGGTTTACAGCTGTATTTTTAATAAACTTTTACTTATTCCACTCTGCCTTATTTTAAAAGTTCTTTTAGAAGGGTTTTTATAAAATATCTTACAAATTTAAATTTTCTATTCTAAGATAAGGCCTATCGAAATCGTTTTTTTAGTAGTTATGTTGGAATGTGTACCAAGTTTAATTATTAATTTATTCACTTCGCATTATTAGCAAACACAATTACACTGGAATAAAGCTTTATTCTTTATTATTTTAAGAAGGCCTTTAAAGTAGATACAAGGGTTTTGGTCTCCAATAACACACTGTATAAATTAGAAAACTTTATATCGGCAAAAAGGCCTTCTATAAGGCCTCTTTACTGCTTCATTTTCCCGCTGTTAATGGTTGCGTTTATTTCATTATGAGGAATTTGATTGTGAATTTTTTAAAATTTTTCATATCTGACAAATTCACTTATGAATTTTTTTGTTTGCTCATTTTTCATGAATGAGGAAATTCAAATTAGTTTTTTTCCTCACCCTCATGAGGATGAAAAAGCAGTAAAATTTTTAATTTTTCACGCTCGCTCATGACTGAAAAATGAGTGAACGTTTCGGTACTCTGCACGTAAGTACTTCTATATAGGCGTAATCCATTTCAAAATCTATATGCATGTATTCTCATCTATTGTAAAAAAATTTTTTGTTTATTTGATTATTGACTCATGCTCTAAGTGAAAAAAAAAATAAACGATGCTTTGTAAATAAAAAAACAAAAAAAAAATTAAATGAAAATAAATTAGCAACAATTTACAAATATAATTTTTTGACCTGAGCTAGTTTTTTTTTTTAATTTCTATTTAAATCTCAAAGTGCGAATAAGATTAGAAATAATTAATAGTACCTTAAAGCTCTTGTTGATAAAAAAAAACTTAATATAAAACTTAAAAAATATTTTATTAAACGTTATATACACGTTAGAATCTCTCGTGGAGATATTTATATGCCAAAGCTTATGTTTCTAGGTTTTAACAAAAAGGTACCAAAATTTTGTATCTTATAGTGTCTTACTAACTTAGAGCCCTGCACCTTTAGTCTCATGTTTCACAGTTAAATATTATAGAAAATTCAAAAAATTCCCCCATTTAGAACGGAAAAGTAAAAGAAAGACATTTAATTTCCCGAATTTCCCCTGTTTGATACATTTTTTCTCCCTATTAAAGGATTATAAATTGCAATATTGTAGTGGGAGCTCATAATTTAATACGAATGTGTGTATATGGAAATGAATGGAGAAAATCGTTTGTTAAATAAGTACCAAAAGTAGGTACGATTTTCACCCCATAAACGTACGAATTTCGAAAAAGTACCAAATTTGTATTTTTTTTAGATAAGTTAGGAATGTGATATAATTTTTGTTTCTTTGTCTATTGGCTTAAAAGATAGATGTGATGACAAAAAAGTTCCAAAATACCATTTTTCCAATTTAGTTCCCAAAAGGATCGAATTTAAAAAAAGTACCAAATAGCTGACCGCTTATTTTTTTACGATGAATTACGATGAATATTAAATGCTTTTGTATCTTTTTTAGAAAGGAGATTTGAGGTTAAAGAATTTACACGTTTTTATCTTTTTTTACCCTCTAAACATTAGAATTTCCAAAAATCGCGTCTTAGTGGATCGATTTGTCGAAAGTTAAAGCTGCGGTCCAAATCTCAACTTTTTAGCTTCACGTGTTTAAGCTGTGATGAATAACTCAGTCAGTCAGAAAAGTTACAATTTTTAATAAACATATGTACGTATCTGTAATATGGATAAATAATATTTTATATAGAATCTTTTATACGCAATAAAATTTTCTGTAAAATCTCTAATACTCGTTTTTCCATCTGCTGTAGAAACTCTATTATGCACTATATTTTTTTTTATATATGTATAAAAGAGTTTATATTATATTATATGTCATATATAGTTTATATGACATGGCGTAATTTTCTTTATAAACTTTTCTACACTGTGAGATTGTCTATAGGAACTTTTCTACACTGTGAGATTTTCTATAGCAACTCTTCTACACTGTGAGATTTTCTATAGAAACTTCTACACTAACAGATTTTCTAGAGAAACTCTTATACGCGATATAGTTTGTTTACAGAAACATTGACACACAATAAAATATATTGGAGAAAATAGTAACACAAAGAAATGTGACTGCTTCGAGCAACCTGTTATAATTTTTATAAACACAGCATAAATAGTCTTATTATTTTAGGACCTTTTTTTTTGTTTGAGAAACAATGAAAATTTTTAAAATATTGTAAAATATTAGGCAATATGACTTGGTAGCATACCCAATAGAATATAAACCCTTATACTGTATAAGATACTTTTTTTAAAAATGCTGATACTCTATAACATAAACTGTAAAAAACTTTTATATCTTGCATGGTTTTCTATAGATTTTCTACAGAAACTGTTATACGCGATACAATATTTGAAAGAAACTATTATTATGGTACTCAAATTTTTTTCTTCAGAAACACTTTTCAATCAAAATTCCTATATTTTGCAAAAGTTTCTTTAGAAACAATAAATAGTTTTGTGGTTATTTTGTTGAGCTATTTATGGGTTTTTAATCCAAATTTTTAATATTTTTAATTAGGCTTAAGTTCATCAATTTAAATTTTCATTAAATTATTTTTATGAAGAAAGGAATTTCACAACATGAAAATTAATTAAAATTGTTATTGATAATTTTTCATTCTTGACTGTAGCCGGGATCGAACCGCGGCCCCCAGGGTAACTTGTGTTTCGATCAAGTTATGACCAAAATACAATTTTTTAAAAAAAAATACCCATTTACGGGAACTATAGATCTTCCCGAGTCCAAGTTTTATAACCCAAGTTCATAAATGGTTAATTTCTTTTTTAACACGTCGCACACTGGTTCATATTTTGAGAAGGCGGCCAAAATTATTTTTTTTTTTGTTCTCCGATTTTAAAATTTTTTTATTCATGTGAAAGTAAATACTAGTGAACCTCGGGAGCCAAAAAATTAAAACCCTATTTCAACTATTTCATTGAGAACAGGGTGGTCCGAAATGGACTTTCTCAATATTTGGTTATAGTTTTGAATTTCTGAGTCAATTTTTGAAGTTGAAATGCTCATAACTTTTTTGTTTTTTAAGATTTTTTGACAGAATAAGTTTTGTGTATTAGTTTATTTTATTAGCTATACGTGGTTTAAAGCATTAAACTCTGCGACCTCTAGAACTATTTATTTTTTTTTTTTTTTTAATGTCAAAATTTCCCGGAAATTTCCTACTTTATAGAGCATAAGTCCTGAGCGTCAAAATGCGTCAAAAAAAAACCTATACTCTCTTGTAGTCCAGAATCTAACCTACATTTCTATACCCCATTGTACGCACATCTGGATACGGCCTTGCGAACTACAGCAATTTCTGTGACCCAAGGTAAGATATTCGGTTCAAAAAATAAGTCCTGCAAGGAAAAATTACTGAAATTAAAGAAGGTGAATCTTAAAGAATTTTCGACAAATAAAGCAGTTCAGGCCACATAAATTATCTAGCACGTCAGGTTATCAATTAATTTGGAGAAGGTAAAGGTATTGCCATTGTTATGAACTTATTGTGGGTGAACGGATGCTGCAAAACGAATAGGCGACATAAATAGACTAACACGTTAGATTTCTGAGTAAGTTAAAAGGTTAAACATAAGTAAATAGCCGCAACATAAACTACATAGTTTAATAACCTGAAAATTGTAAATTAATTTAAAAAAATTGAAGAACAGGTAAATGGTCAAAAAACTAGCACGCAGTTATATTTTACGTGAAAATTACCTACATGTTACCTGTTAATTTATTGCCGGTATGTTATCCTTTTAAAAAGTGTGAAAACAGGGGTTTTTTTATGTTTCAAAGAAATGCTAATAAAAGATTAAATTTGTATTTAAAAAAGGGTTTTTATGTTTTAAAGAAGCAGTAACAAAAGATCATTTAAAAAAACTTCTATCAAGAGTATAAAAGTGCATGTATTCATAATTTTACTTCATTATTGTTTAAACAATGGCTAAGTTCAGTTATAAAGTTCTCGCAGATATATATTTTCAACAGAAAAATGAAAAAGATTTTGTGTTACACATAATGAATAATCCATTCTTTCATAAGATTCATAAGATACAAATTAAAAATTTTTCATTAACATTAAGAAAACGGTACCTTAAATGTTCTAGAAACAAGAAAACGTTTTACTTTCGCAACGAAAAATGATTTTTAAGAAGCTGTCAATAACTGCTAAGGAAACTGGAAAAGTGGGTCGGCCCACAAAACAAATTGACAATTGCAGTGAAAGATCACGAAGACGCAAGCTAGCAAATATCAATAAAGAAATTTCTCATAGTATGATAAAGGATTCATTTCTGCATCAAATTCAACCAACGCAAAATAAGAAAACAAAAATTGCAATAATTGAAAAAAGAGTGGAAGCGAGCCCTAAACGCACAAAGAGGATTTTAAAAAGTATGCCTACACCAACTGAAGAAATGAAATTTACTCCAGAAGAAGCATTTGGATTTAAAACGGACAAAAAATCAGTATACAGAACAGCGAAAGCGAACCAATAAAATAAAATACACATACATCTCAAACCAAAAATAAAAGTTGAATTACCATAAATGTTATCGATAGCCAAGAATGCTATTTGGGCATTTTTCAAAATATTCCTTTTCAGTTTTATCCTTATAACAACTCGTCTTTCCCAAAAACGCCAACCTTTGGCCCCTGTGAATATTGGGACTAAAAAATTTACAGGGGCCAAATATTGGCATTTTCTGACAGGATCTAAGTTCGACAATAAAAAATAAGTATCAGTTGTAAAATACAAGAGAAATAATGATAAATTATAAAAAAATCATATTTGAAATATTCAACTTTTACACCGAAACTCTACAAAAAAATGTAAATGCATTTTGAACTCCCCATAACTTTTGCTCCTATCAGTCGAATTTTACGTTTTATAGCGCAAATTAAAGCCTAACATCGCACCTATCGAGCAAAAAAAATCGCATAAAAAAATACCAATCCAGTCAAAAGTTATGGAATTTTGACCGCCTTCTCGTAAAATTTCCCACTGTGCGTCGGTATATAAATCTATCAAATTGGTTAAAAAATGGCTAAGTTATAATCAAAATACTGAAATCCCAAAAATGACGCTTTTTATTATAATTAAGTTTGTTTCTTAATATATGTATTTAATACCACGCAAACATTTGCATATATGTAATTAAATGCAATTTAAGGCTGTTTTACACTATCACACAAGTCTTACGTATTTTGAGAAAAATACAACCCTGACGTGATAAGTTGTTATTGTTTTTTGAAAATTTTTAAGCTATAACTAGATCAGGGAAGCATTTTCATAAAATACTTAAGACTTTGTAGGATAGCGTATAACGACCTTAAGGGATTAATACTACATATATAAATATACATATATTTAGAATCTAAATCTAAATTTTAGATATACATACTTAGATATATATAAACTTCTGTACTTCCCAACCATGGTGAAGTGTATATAAGATTCGGCATAGCCGAATATAGCACTCTTACTTGTTTACTGTAAATTTATTTTAATCTTGCAACTAGCTTGTGTTATTGTACCATGGGCTTTACACAACAACGAAACCAAAACGAGGTGTCAATAAGCTTTTTTCTTTTAATAGTGTAGTTCTTTCCAGGAATTGGGATAGCCACCAAACGGGAAGGAAAATAATAATAATAATAGCATACAAATTAAACAAATAAGCTTTTGGAGAATATTTTAAAAAATTAATCAACAATTAATCAGAGTCCATCCGATCTTGACAGTAATTTGATAACTTAATTGCCACATAAAAAAATTTAAAGTTAAAAGAAGCTTTACGAAAAAAAATAAATAAAGTTATAGATTATGTACTTTCAAAATACTATACAACAAAGGCTATTTGTATTAATATTTA
Organism: Pollenia griseotomentosa; assembly: GCA_963931875.1. Lineage (NCBI taxonomy): Eukaryota > Metazoa > Arthropoda > Insecta > Diptera > Polleniidae > Pollenia > Pollenia griseotomentosa. The sequence continues at coordinate 4,996,289 of OZ007562.1, read as the reverse complement.
ACTACAGTTTTAACAAATGTGTCAATACATACTTAAAAAAAAAAAACTTTTTGTAGTTTGCCATAAAAGACAAACAAAATGATTTAGAATATACCAAAACTGTTCAAGAAATAGTGATTTATTGTTAAATAGAGCGAACAAAGTATTACCGAAAATATCCAATTTATAAGATTTACAATAAATAAAACATTTTCACAAGCTTACAAAACTAATTTTTCTATAGAAACTCTTAAACACAGTAAGATTTTATATAGAATTTTTTTTCTATACGAGAAGATTTTTTGTAGAATCCTTGATACACGATGATTTCTTTAGAAACTCTTTATATAAAATTTTTAGTTGAACTGTTAATTATTAATTTTTTGATATTCTTTAATTAGGCTCGAGTTCATCAAATTTAGTTTTCATTAAATTATTTTCACTGAGGAAGGAATTTTACAACTTGGAATTTTTTTATTAAAATTTATTGATAATTTTTCCTTGGCTGAGCTGGGATTTGAACCCGGGTTGACTTTTACATGTTTCAAGAATCACCACATTCTATCTTCAGAAAATCTTTGAGTTCTAACCTCTGCACCACTGCGGTGCCCGCCAGCCAGCAGCCAAACATCAATCTTTTATCCAATAGTACTGGTGGTTCGAAATTTGCTGTTATTATCATTTTATAAATTTCAAATTACATGAAAATTAAATTTGATGAACTCCAGCCTAATTAAAGAATATCAAAAAATTAAAACTTTTATATTTTCTGAGAAAGTTCGTAAACCCGACACAATTGTTTATAGAAACATTTATTCCTCATGCCATTTCCTTAAAAACTCTTAAGCCCCAGTTAGCTGACAGGCTAAAAAATTTTAATCGCTTATCAGGTAAAACAAGGTTTAATCTAGCCCGAAAAGGGCTAAGTTGGCATTACAGGCTAATAACATTTGTAAATAAACTCTTATACTCATACTTTTCTAAAGAAAATCCTATAAAAGTTAAATTTCCTAGTTGCCTCCGAAATAAGATTTTGTTTTTTAATTTTATATAAAATTTTCACTTAAAACTTTTCTTTAATAAAAGTAAACACAACATTATTGTTCGCCTAAAAAAAGCACATTTTTCAGAAAACGTTTTACCAAGATAATTTTAAGAATTTAAGCTAATTTTTGTTATGTAAAATGTAACAAACTCCATCTTAGCTATCTAAGCAAGAGCGGCAAGCGTTTTTTTTATATATAAAAAATCTATTGCCAATAAATTTTCAATAGAACAAACCGACCTAGCGATCGGTCAGGTCAAATAAGACTTTCCAGCCGGGTGGGATTTAATTCACGTTCTAAAGATTTCATATGGCAACTGTATAAAAATTAGAAGTTTTTGCAAAGAAAAAATGCTTGCTGCTCTCATTTAGGCAGCTTAGTGAATTCAATTTATCTTTTCCAACTTCAAACTATTCCAACAAAGCCACAAGTTTTTGAAATCTATCCAAGAACAAACAAGTAAGATTGATATATTCGGCTGTGCCGAATCTTATATACCCTTCACCATTTTGCGAGCAGAATACAAAGCAATTAGACAAAAACAAAATAATTTTTACATATACATACATATTTACAATACTAAAAACTTCATTATAATTTAAATTTAAAAAGCGAAAACTGGTAATATTTTTTTAAAATCGTTTTTGAACATAAAAATTAAAAAAAAAAATTGTTTTATTTGGATTATAACTCAGCCATTTTTTAACCGATTTGACAGATTTATATACCGACGTGATTAACAAGAAATTTGCAAGTTAGTCGGGTTATAAATCTTGGACTCGGGAAGATCTATGGTTCCCGAAAGTGGGTATTAAAAAATTTTTTATTTTGGTCACAACTTTTTCGTATCTGAACCGATTTTTCCGAGTTTTTCAGAAAATATTTTTTACTAAAGATCTTTTGATATACAAGGTATAACCATAGGTCATATACCAGTCCAAAAAATCAGGTTTTTATACAATTTTTGATATTTTTTGTACGGAAGGTACCACGCCCACACAGAAAAAAGTAATAAAAATACAACAACAACAAGGGATTTTTGGAAAAAATTAGAGGTAGTCGTGGTTTTTTGCTAATATCTCAGCCATTTTTGGACCGATCTGGCTGAATTTCAATAGCAAGAAATGGTGGCTATATGTGGCATAAATGTAAAACGACCTAGCTGCTATCATGTCTGGAGTCTCCGCAAAACACATATCAAACGTAAGACGGACAGACGGACATGGTTAAATCAAGTTCTCTCCTCATAAGGACCCAGAATATATATACTTTATAGGGTCTTAGATCAATATTGTAGGAATTACAAACGTAATGACAAACTTATATAAACCCTTTTCCACCTGAGGTGAAGGGTGTAAAAATCAAAAATTCCAAAAACCAGTTCACTTTAAAAACACTTGATTAAATGCAGCAATTAATTATTCACACTCAGTCTACGTACGAACAAATCTAAAAATGATTACAAATAATTGTTTTCAGTTTACAAACAAAAAAACATCCTTGACTTTAATTTCAAACTATTTGGAATTATTTTGAAACGCTTACACACAAAAAATTCCTTCTTAGAAAAATAGTCCCTTCGTTAATATCCTGGTCTATTGTTCTAAAATAAACAGGATTTATAAATAATTATTGAAACAGTTGTCTATGGAATCGATTTTTTGACACTTTTGGTTGTAAAAACTATCGACTACATGTTTATTTGTTTGCCAATTTACAGAGACACACTTTCTAATTTCGGGATAGAGGAATACAACAGCCATCATTACCCAGATTAATTTCAATACCAGTAGAAATTTAACAAAATGATTAAATTTGTTCCATTCTGACTAGGAAACATGTGTTTGATCCTCCTTTATTTTTGGAAATCATGTCTACAATATATTACAAAAGAGCTTACAATAGAAATTGTTTGTAAAAACCACTACTGTTTTTTTCATTAATTTGTTTATTTTTAAATGAAAATCAAAATCAATCTCAAATATGGAGAAGAAACTTTTATACAGGAATAGTTTTTGTGTGAAACCCCTTATACAAGAAAGAGAATCATGATGGCTAAAATATATTGTATAAAAACGCTTAGTGCCTATTTCACTAATTGTATTTAAATATAAATTTTTGTTTTCCATGTCGAAACAAAATTATATGAAAATCTATATTTAAATATGAATTTATATTTAAATACAGTTGGTGAAATTGGCCCTTAGAAAAAGAAACTTATTTTGTGTTGAAACTAAAATAAATATTTTGTAGAGAACTTTTATACACGATTTTAACTTCAAAATAACCTTCTGCGCTTTATACGATTTTGTACAGAAGCTCTTATAATTTCTTAAATCGATTTTTCTTATGAAAAACACAAAAAAACTTAAACCGTTGATAGCATTTAGATGGACAAAATAAGCAAAATAGAAACTCTTATAATTTTATAAGTACGGATGCGATTTCCATGCAAATGCATATTTTTTGTCGATAGTCTAAAAACGATGACGACCAATTATCTTTCCGAATCATTAAATTTGCGTTAAAATGGCATCGATTTGTCTTTGCATATTTTGGTGAAAATGCGTATTTAGGTTTTAAATGCATATTTTTGCATATTTCGACATTTTGGAGTGATTTTTTCTTTAATTTCGATATTATAAAAAAAGTTCTTAAACAATTTTTTAAAAATGAAAAAAACAAATAAACAACGAGAGTATTTTATTATCGGGCATGTTCTGACAATCGCAGAACGCAAAAAATTTGCGGTTCTGACTTGAAATTGCATAATAGTTGTTCTGTAAATCGCAATCGCAAGAAGTTTGGCGAATTTAAATTGCAAAAGTATGCTCAAGGTAACTGGAATATTTTTTAGAAACTATGGACAAATTGCAAGCAAAACGCACAAGTTTTAGAACACAATACAATAAATCTAGCGTTTTGCGATTTTAAACCTTGCGATTGTCCGATCATGACATAAAACTTATAGTGCATTTACACTGGTAATTTTTAAACTAGTTTATGATCGTAAGCTACTTTCATAAACTATACCGTTTACATAAGCATTTTAGACAGTTAAAGGAGCATATAGACGACATGTTTTTGTCATCTGACATGTCAAATTTTTAAGTCACATGTAATTGTGCATGTCTGTCAAAATCGCTGTTTTACATAAGCTTTATAATATTCGGTCACAAACGTACATGTAATTTGCTTCTGACATTGTCTCTGTTATTTTTCGCATTATTGCAGAAACCAAAGTAGTGCTCGGTTTCAAAATAGCTTGCTGCCGCCATGAAAAGTTTTATTTGCGCCGTAAAATAGTTCAGCCATCTTAACATTTTTTTCTTTTAATTCAAAGATACTAATTTAGGTTTTTATAATAAAACGGTTTTTATATATATATTCACATAAATTCTATTCAATGGTAAGATGATCAAACATATCTCGGTATTGTAAAAAATTAACTTCAGCCGGCTAATGATTCCGTCAATAGTGGACGCCGCTGCCGGTTTCTTCCCGGCATAGCTTTCTGATGTCAGATGGTTTGTCAGAAGAAAATAGAGCACGCTCTAATTGAAATTTTGTCAGATGACTTTGCGTCTGACTTTTACAGAAGCAAAGTTTAAAAGGTAACACACGACATGTATGTATTTTGTAGTGGGAAATTTGACATGTCAGATGACAAAAACATGTCGTGTACGGGCGCCTTAAGTTGTTAATCTTTGACAAGTTGATGCACGCACATATGGACATATAAACATACCTTTTTTCCGTTGTCCTTATTAAAAAAAACCAACATTTGTTATAAGTTTGGAATTTTCTTTGCTTATTTTATTTTTCTTATTGTTTTTTTCACAAATAAAAGAAATTTTTTTTCACTTTAATTTTTTATTCTTCGTCAAATTCACTAGCGTTGCCAAACAAAATTTGAAAAAACAGAGTTGCATTAACAAAAACTGGTTGTTTGTAACTAGTTTATCTCAAAAGCTAGTTACAAACGTGTTTATAATTTGTATGGATAAACTACTTTCTCAAACTAGTTTATCATCATAAACAACTTATAACCTGTTTATGGCGTAGGTGTAAATGCACTATTACTGTAGAGTCTTTGTGATCGATACAATTTTTCTTAAAATAAATTAAGCATGAATTGATATTTAAGCTAATAAACTTAAGCATTGAACATTCAACAGTTCCAGATCTATTAAAAACCTCAATAGTTAGACCAATTTATAAAAATGGGACACAATCAGAAATAAGCAATTATAGACCAATTGCCATTCTTTCTGTAATAGATAAGGTCCTTGAGGAGATCATCGTCAGAAGGCTCACAGACTTCCTCCACAAATATAAAATTATCCACAAAAATCAATACGGGTTTCAAAAAAGAAAAAATATCAACCAGCTTTTAGGCAACTTTGCAAATTATATAAACGGGTGTTTAAGTAAGAATATGCACGTAATTGCATTATTTATAGACTTTAGTAAAGCCTTCGATACCCTTTCCCACAACAAGATTCTACATGTTTTAGAAAGAAATGGCATAAGAGGTAGAATTTTAAATTGGTTCAAAAGTTATCTGGAGCACAGATCGTATTATGTAAAATTGGGCAGCAATCTCAGCAACGAAGTACAATACGACTGTGGAGTGCCACAAGGATCTAAGCTGGGACCAATATTATATATTATTTATGCGAATGATATGCTTAATTACTTAAGAAATTGTGAAACCTTTGCATATGCAGATGACACAGCTGTTATTGTTGCAGATAAAAACATTTTAAATGCATCAGAAACAATGCAAAATCAATTTAATGTCGCAACAAAGTGGTGTCATGATAACGGCCTTATAATCAATGCTAAAAAAACGAAGATTATGCACATTAAGCCTCGTCATCTACCAAGTTCACAAATAAACATTTTATTCCACAGTACAGACTGTCTACATGCCAAAGTACTTAACAACACAAACTTCGTTGAAGCATGCTCCACAATTATAGAGAAAGTTGAAACATACAAGTATCTCGGAGTATACGTTGACAGCAGTTTTAAATGGAAAGTACACATCGAAAACTTGCAAAAAAAGCTTAGAACAACATCCTACATGCTCTACCACTTAAGCCACTGCGCAACATACAGCGTACTACGACAAGCATATTTTTCGCTTACGGAGTCCTATATTCGGCATGGCATTACAGCTTGGGGAAGTGTTAAATATAGCACCACACTCCAGAAAGCACAAAACCAAATATTAAAAATCTTATTGAAAAAATTACAAAAACCATACCGAACAAACAACATTATTGATAGCTCAATACCACAGCAAAACCCTTACGCGGCGACACAACGTTTTAATAACATTGAAAGCAACATTAATAACAGCAACATAAACAACAACAGCATGAACAACAATAACATGCACATCAACAATAACAGGAACGTCAACAATAACAACTCCCGTAATAACAGCAGCAACAACAACAGCGTTTACAATACTACACACGACAATATTAACATCTACAATAACAGCAGAACCGACAACCACATATACAGCACCAAGATAACAGCTAACCATAACAATTACAACAACATTAGCAACAATGTAAATAACAATAACTATATTAGCGACAACAATGTTATTATCAGCGACAACAACAATTTTTTCATAAACAACAATAGAAACGTCAACTTCTTTGGAAACAACAACAACGTCGTAAATAACAACAATAATAATCACAACAACAACAGTAATATCAATCACACAAACTCACTTGCAAAAACTCTGCACGTTCTTAACGTAAAAAGTATCTACTACTCAACTATAGCCAAAGAGTTTTTCAAGGATAGCAGATTTTTGCAGCCAATTGACCATTCCTACAACACCAGGAGACGTGCACAGGGTAGATTTAAAACAAGCCATTTTTCTAACGAATATGGCAGAAGTACTCTCTCTGTAATTTTGCCCAAAACCTTCAATCTACTGCCAACCAACATAATTAATACGTCTAATGAAAAGAAAAGAATTCACCTAATCAAAAAGCACTTTATAAGTTTGCAATAAATAAATTTTCTGAAAATATTTATGAATGTATTATCTTGAAGTTTAATAGTAAATTGTATTTAAAATTTACTAATTATAGTTTTACTATTATTTTATTATTTATATATTAATTGTATTCAATTTCTTTATACAATACTTATTTCTGATTAATATTAGCAACTAGTAATCTCTGCAGACAAGCTTTAAAGCTTTGCGGATCCTACTGTAATATGAATTGTTAAATAAAATTGTATGATTGAATTAAAAAAAAAAAAAAAAAAAAAAAAAAAAAATTGGTGAAATAGGCCATAATAATTTCATTTCTATCTTTAATAATTTCATAAATATAACCTCTTTTAAGTCGGGAATTTATCTTGAAAGTTTCAAAATCGAGAAAAGAAACAACTTTCTTTTATATATCAGTTATTTCCGTTAATTTGTTTAATAAAAAAAACTGATACTAAATAAAAAAAACTGTTTTTTTTTTTTGAAAATTTATTTAAAGAAGAAGATTAAGTGAAAAAAATTTAAAACACATTTTTTTATCTAACGAGCAACTGGTTTTTTAGTGCAGTCCATTGGATATAAAGTTGTCATTCAAAACGTACATTTTATTTTAATTAAGTTTGTTTACGTCAAAACGAATTTTTTCAACATTTTTAATTTTATTGGATTTAATGTAAATGCAAAAAGTTAAAAACAAATTACCTTTATTTATAAAAAATTATAGATAAAAGAAAGTTTGGAACAAAAAAGTAGTTATTTAACCTGTTTCTATTATCAATATTTCAATTCTGGATGAACCATTTTTAAAGTGTTGTTTTCTTAAGTTTGACATCATTTTTTTTTAATAAAAAAATAAATAAGCTTATTATTTATTTAAATTTATCTCTTACTTTATTAATCAAATAAATATATGTATATCGTATATTTTTTTGAGGAAATGTGTGTTTTTTTTTAAAAAGGCAGTTTAATTTCTGGAAACAGACACTTCTTTAAATAAGAACAGCACTGATGTCACCTCAAGTGTTTTAAGGAAAAAAAAAAAAAATTAATACAACAATAAAAGAATTTGTTAAAAAACGAAGTGTTTTTAACCAAAATACACTTATTTTATTTATTTGTTCGCAGATAAATAAATGTGGCCATTGTCAATGTAAAAATTCATTCGTACGTTCGTTCATTCGTATTTAAATTGTTAAATTTTGAGAGATAATTTAAAAGAAAAGCTTTTAATTTAATAAAACAAGTTGATCGAATGTGAAGACAACAATTGTTAATACAATTGATTCAGAACTGACAGTCTGTTTATCTGTATGTTTGTTAAAGTGTTTTGTTTTAGGAGTATTATAAAAACGAGATCATCTATCTTTGCCACCCATGTTTTAAAAGCAATAAATTGGCTTTCGGGAAAAGTCTTTTCTTCAAAAAAAGGAATTTTATAAAATGTTTAAAAAAGGTACTTTTTATATTATTCTGCAAGATAGTCCTCAATAACATTCAAATCGTGATAAGAAAATAAATTTGTAGTCAACTTAATTTCTCAAATCAAAATGTTGGGAAAACTTGAAATGGCTGTACTGCCTTTAACAATGTTTCACTTAGTTAAAGAAACAAAACATGATCATTAATATCTCCTATCAGTTTCCTTAATAATCAATTTCCTAAATCTCTTATATTTTAGGATTTCCATTAAAACTCTTATACGCGATGCGATTTTTTAGAGACTCTTCTGTACAAATAGATTTTGCATAAAAATTTTTTTTGTAGAAGCTTTTATAAATAATAAACTTTAAACGCGATAAAGCTTCTTATAGAAACTTTAATACATGATATACAAAGCAATAACTCCCATAGAAAGTCTTATACACGATTTTCTATAGAAAATCATACAGACTTCCTGAAGGAACATTTATATATGCTAAATATTTTTTAAAAACATTTATACGCGAAAACAGTTTTCTTCTAAAAACTTTTATATACGATAACATTTTCTAAAATTTGTTGGCCATAGCTTCCGAAAAAAGCTACAGCCGAAACAAAAGCTTTATTATTATGTCGTAAAAAATATTATAAAATATAAAAATTATAGAGGACAGCTTGGAATTAGCCAAAGCCCACTTCCGAAAATTATTAAACCCATATTGAATGACACATTTCAAAATAACGTTTAAAAACAAGTGGAAAATAAATGCGTTTCTCATTTTGAAATTAATTTCCCCGTTTGGCAGAGAATGCTTTGATTTTTAAATCGGTTTGCCGTTTGAGAAAAGTTTTGATTTTTATATGTATATGTACATATTTTCAATTTGAAAAAAGCACAAGAAGAAAACCAGGAATGGAAAAATTGACAATGTTATTTTTTTCTAATAAAAAAAAAAATGCAAAGTGCTAAAAATCAGTGCTTTTTTAAAATATTACAAAAATCATACATTTTTGTTGTAAAACTAATTAAATACGGTACGGTACACAGACGATAAAAGTATGAAAAAAGTACATTCGTACCAACTCTTCCACCCTTGATGAAAATAACAAAAACAGTTGTTGGATAATTTGCTACCAGCATTAGAATAAAAATTATTAAAAATTAAAGAAATATTATGTACGTACGTTTTATGTTGTTAGCATTTCATTTTTATTTATTTTGTTATTTTTTAGTATCTGCTAAAATCACGCTTAAAGTTAAAACGCTCCTCAAATAAAAATATGATTATTTATTTAATAAACAGCTGTTTATATTCTACATACAACGAGTTGTCTGGCGTTTATTTCAACTGTAAAAGCTTAGACGCTAAATGTCATGAAAAAAAATTCTATTCGATTTTTTGACAATTAGACCAAAAAATATTCGATTTTGTGAGAACAACAATCTAAAGACTCGTTTAAAAGTTAAAAGGGGCCTAAGTAACATTTTAATTTTTAGCATTTCACAAAAATGCAACATTTCATAAAAATGGTTGCATCTTAAATATTCAAAATATTTATTTTCTTAACTAGGTCACGTATGATCGATCTTGTTGCTTTCTAAAATAAAGTCTTGTTTAGTCATAAAACCAATTTTATTTTCATTTAAATAATATGTAGTTTGCGTGAACATTCTCAAATAAATTATGTTATACAGCCTTAGAAATGAGTCAGACCCTTAGCTAATATTTAGCCATCGTAATAATATCGTCGCACACTCTTTACAACAAATATCAAGTCGAATTTCTTATACAATTCCGTACTGCTCGCTTTATGCCCCACCATACACGTGTTTTAAGTATTATGTGGGGTAAGACTCCGATTCGTTAACAGTTTAAGTAGTTCAATTTACAATTTTTGTGAAAAATTTTAAATTAATAGTTAAAAAACTATCACGACTTGGTAGTAATTTTGTTCGTTTTTATTAGTTCTTCGCTTTTTTGTTTGTGTTTTACATTTTTCAAGTCCCAGCCTTAATAGAGTTTAAAGCAGTGTTGCCACCTTATGTGTAATTACACATATTATGTGTAATTTTTTTTTCATGTGTAGCACATGTGTAATTGACTCCATGTGTAATTCATGTGTAATTTAAAATTTTAACTTTTTGTAGCACTGATTTTTGTTATTATTTTGTCACAAGATGTAAAAAGGTTTAATATTCTTGGCAAAACTTAAAAATTCAATTAAAAGAATGGAAGCGTTAAGAGAGCTGAACTAAAAATAGTTGGATCATTAACTACTAACCATTTGGCATTTAAAGCTGATGGCCTAAGACGCTAGTGCTCTAACAATTCAACTGTATAATAATTATATTGTTATATAGTTACAAATAAATATAACATTTGGCATTTAGATAGCTTTTGTCACAATTTATTACCTATAACGACTAAACATCCCGGGTACATTGTTCTTTTTTTAATTTCAACAGAAACTGACTGCAAAAGAAATGTTTGAGCTTCTCAAAAGCACAATTTTAGAAAAACTGATTCCTTTTGAAAATCTAGTTGGAGTTGCACCAGACAGTATAATTTAGATGTTAAGTTGTTAAATACATTTGGTAGCGTCGAAGACTTGTCTGAACCTTCCCACATATTTGGAAAATTTACTTCTCATATTAATTTGAATGTGTATTCTAAGTCAAATTACAATTTTAAAAGCTTTTTTACTTTAATAGTATTATTCCTTCTCTATTTTCCAGGAATATTTTCTATGCACAAAAGCAATCGTTTTTTTTTTTAACTAAATGAAAAGTTTATACATATAATGAAATTTAAAACAAAACTAGTGAGTTTGCAAATAAAAGAGATAGCATGTGTAATTTATATTTTCATGTGTAATTTTAGCATGATCGATGTGTAATTTATCATTTCGTTGGTGGCAACACTGGTTTAAAGACAGTTATAGCCGTTTTTATATTTTTTTCGTTTTATAGTTTTTGTTTCGTTTTCATTTCAAAACGTTTAATTTTTTTTTTTGTGTAGTTTTATTTCTTTTAACGATTAAATTTTAAAAAACAACAAATAATTTTACAACAACAACAAAAAGTTTTTTTTAATTATTCCACGTCCTAAGTTTAATGAATCTACTGCTTAATTCTATTTTTTTTTTTTTTTTTGTTTTTTTGAACAAAAAGCGTAACACCTTTTTATTTGTTGGTTTTACATATAGGATTGCACAGTGGTTGAATTTGGGAGAAGGTAGAACTGAAGTCTTAAACACAAAATGCTAAAGAATGTAAAAAATAGGCCATACAATTTATTTTTAGTATTTGAGTGTTTTAGCAGAACCACCAACTAATTTTACTTCATTTAGTCTTGTCCTACAAATTTTGTGAGATTTGTAAGGAATCTTAAAAAACTTAAATCAGTCAAATTTTATGACTTAAACCGCAAAAAGTTTTCTGCGAAATAAGTCTTATATTAGGTCCAATCCGACATATTTTAAAGAAAAGTTAAAAAAATAAAGCAAAATATTTAGTTTTGGAGGGATAGTTTGATAACAACGATAGTTTTTTGCACTTTTTTAATTTTGTGTAGTAAAATATTTTCCGAAATTCTACCACCACCTCTTTCGAAAGCTTCACAAATCCGCAGGCAAACGCCCTGTTGTTTTGCATTTTTGCATTTTTAACTGATTTTGCACTTAATATTAGAATTATAAGAAGAATTACTTACATACATGTTCTGTTCCCCAGCAAAAATAAAGTGAGAAAATCAAAGGGAAAAGTGAACAAATTACGAGGGAAAAAACTATTTACGATGAAGGAAACAATTTTTCAAGTTAGTATTCTCCTTTGAATTACTTAAAAAAAAATTTTCATGGGAGTTTTTCATGATCGCAAATATGTGAAAAGGGGAAAAATTACGAGGGAAAAGTTATTCACGGTAGGGGGGATTATAATTTATTTGTTTGCTGCAATTTATTCAAAAACAAGCTTTCGTCAAATAATTTTGAAAAAAAAGCGGGTTTACATATATGTAGTACCCTCAGATCGATTTTGGGCCAAATTAACAGTTATAAGTTTATTACTAGTGAACTAAAATAATTACTATTGGTTAAATTAGATTCCATATTTACAGTATATTGGTTAGCTAAAAAAAAAAAATTCAGAGCAAAAAATGGAAACTCTATTAAAATACTAAATTTCTAAATGTTTGTAGCAGTGTTTTTGTTTACAATTTTATTTTTTCTAAAGATAAAAAAAAAACAAAAATGTTATAGAAAACCAAAAAATTGACAGTGTTAAGCTAGATTTACACGATTGAAATTTTCTTCAAAATTGCTCTTCAAAATGCTTCAAACTCGTGTAAACAGCAAAATTTCTTAAAAATTTTGTTGTTTACACGAGTTTGAAGCATTTTGAGGAGCAAATTTCTTCAAAATTTTGTTGTTTACACGAGTTTGAAGCATTTTGAAGAGCAATTTTAAAGAAAATTTCAATCGTGTAGCTTTAGCTTTACAGCTAAACAAAAATAAGATGCCTGGCAGCGTCTGTGTACAATTTATAATAGCAATTTTCCACAGAAGAAAAAACAAATGTAAATATTAATTTTCAACACAACAGCCGTTGTCTAACTATAAAGTTAACCAATATTATTTTATGGCGTAACTAATGGTTGACAAAAAGCTGGAAATAATATTTTATTGGTTAAACAATTGTTATTAGCTAACTAATGACTGTAAATTTGGACCTTGGAAAGTAATTCAGAGTCGATCGGTATATTAAGACGTGGGCCTACAACCAACATTTTTATATGTTACACAAATCAGCACATGCAGCATAATATCCACTCCACTATGGTAGTGTGGATAATAAAAAAAATAAAAAAAACAATTACGATACTACTTTTTAGATTATTTGATAAAAGAGTACCAAAAACCTCTTAAATCAAATTTGAAAATTTTCTAAAAATCTTTTTTTTAATATAAAGAATTAGCAAGTTCTAGAATTTTGCTTCTTATATTATCTTCAAGAATAAAAATCGATCCGTAAAGTGCTTTACATACCCTATAAATTTATCACCCCACATCTTAAAAAACTTTAAAAGTATATCGGAATTTAAAATATATTTTGTTTCTAACTCGTAGCACTGTGCAGTATCATAAAAGTAATTGCTTAGACCGGTAATTGTTTCAAATAATTTAAAATTTAAATTCAAAAGAAAGTCTAAAAGTATTCCACTGTACCCCATAAATTCAAAAGAATGTACGTATTTAAAACAAATTATGGAAAGAAATGTTTTTTTTTTTTATTATAGAACATTTCCTTTTTTTTTTCATTTTCAGTCATACAACACCTTGCGTTAGATATTTAAATAATTTGTATGTATTAGAAAAATGTTATCAGTCAGAATTTAAATGTAGGTGACCAAGTATGTGAGTACTTGTTGATAATTTGGTAAAATCGGTTAAATTCAAACTTATAATTACAACTTAAAAGTTCATATCGTAAAAAATTCTTAACCCTTGTTTTGTTGTTGCAAACACGTTTTATTTGGATAATTTTTTTAATAGAGTTCATGACGGGAAATATTATGTATTTCTGTCATTTATTTCTTTTTTTTTTAATAAATAAAATAGTGACTAATCACAATTTTTGTAAAATTTTATGTTGTTTTTCTCTATAATTATAGCAACCGCAGGGTTTATTCTTATTTATGAGAGAGAAGAGAGTACAACGGTATTCGAAATTTATGCAAATAAGTATTCAAACAATCGTGTTGTTGCTAAGCTGAGTATTTGTATGTCGATTGTATTAATAAAAAGATTATAAGCCTGGCCTAAAAAGTTCGTTGTTTGATTAAGTTTCTGTCGAGAAAATAACCCTTTTTATCTTTCCATACTTTATTTGGTAGTTTTTTTGTTCGTTTTTAAGATATCATATTGTTTTGACGAAAAAGTCAGGCCTACACAGAAAAAATTAAATTATTTTATGAGAATTAAAATTGACAAAATTCAATAATTTGGATGTTAAATAAAATTATATTACAGTAATACTTATTTTTAAAAATTAAAAAAAGCACCAAATATGTAAAACTATAGCGAAAACTGCGTTAGCAATACATCTAACTATTATGTCTCAACTGATTTAAAATGCTTGGGAAATTAGAGCTAAACTAAACTGCTTTCTAGCGATATACATATAATAATGTACTTATGCATATTGTAAGGTGTGTTTTTTAGAGGCACAGAACTTTTTTTACAATTAAAACACAACAAATTCAATGGAATTCAATGGTTTTAATTTTAGCTTTATAAACCAACGCCGATGACTGCTTCGGCATGGCAACTGCACCAAACGGAGTTCTCTATCACACTCACGTCTACAGCGACTACGGCTTTTTCTACACGCTGTATGGGCTCGACTTGAATGCACATTATCCAAAAGAGTAAATGTGGTCATTAATCGATCCGTAGTATTGCGTATTAGCTGCTTGGCGTAGTGCTCTATAAGTTTGGCGAACACGATTTGTAAAAGTACACTGAAAAAAAGTCAAACACATTTCATTTGTATGACAGCTTGTTTTACAGTTATCCCTATCGAAAGTTCTATACGTCTAAAGAACAACCTTTATATCTATAGAAAACTCTAATTGTATAAGTGATTTTAGAAAAAACTTTAAAATTCAACAAATAATAGCGAATTTTTGTTTTAGCAAAACATGAGAATTTCTCAATTGATTTAAAATGTTTTAAGGTTTAAGAAAGCTAAACTATTTAGATTTTTAATAATATATAGAAATGTATCAAGATTTGTAAGTCCGTTTAAAAAAAGCCGATTGAGGACTCGTTCAGACGACAAAATTCATAATAACACGTTTTTTTTTACTAGTATTCAGGTTTGTAGGGTGTTATTTCAGAATTTTAAAAACCTTTTCATTACGTTAGTTAATTTAACATTCTTAATAGTTTTCGAAATTCAAAATCGTTAGTTTAATAAAAAGGCTAGGTTACGTCAAGTAAGCGAAATCGCTTGAACTTGAATTTTAGAAATTGGCTTGAAAATTACTTAACCTGGGGTGTAATTACCGCATACGATATCGAGCAAAATTGATCGAAAGTTTTTGTTTTGGTATCATGACACTCGATATCGAATGAAATGTATCGTAATTTGAGATGATTGCGTTCGATATTGAGTAACCAAAGACATTACATCTCTCGAGTTTTCATTCGATACCTCAGTGTCTATCGTATGCAGAAAAATACGAAAGTTTACTCGATACATAGCATACTCGATATCGAATGCGGTAATTAGGCCCCTGGCCTAAAATAGTAAATTTTAATAAGCGTGTGAAGTTTTTTAAAAGAAAAATGTTCTTGACTACTCCAAACTTTCAAGTTTTGTTTGCTTATTTTTGAAGGCAGTGCCATCAAAGTTCGCTGGAGTCACAAATATTCAACATAATTATTATTGACTGTTTTTGGAACCTGCACGCACATGCATTTTCTTACACAAGTTTCCACAAAAAAATTAAAGTAAAAACAAAACAAAAAAACCACTAACACTTAATTATTCAAATCCAAAAAACACACACCGAAAATTATTTTACAGATACATTTAAAAATACAACAAAACAAAAAGTGGAAAGAAACGAAAGAATTCATTGACCTCAAACATTCTAGCCAAGTCAGGAAAAAGAGGAGTAGTTGTGAAGACATACTTACGCTACAAGCCGACGATTTAAAAACAAATGAAGAAAAAGAAGACTCCAAACCAATTGATTGTGGTGGTGGTGGGTAACGAACGCACTTTGTTTTTACTGACTCGCCTGATTCTACACAGTTTAAAGCAACAAGTGAATTCGTTTTTGGGTTACCGGTATTAATGATTGGTATGATTAGTGATTGCAATAGCGATTCCCAAATCATAAAGAAAGTGAACCGACTAGTCTAATTTCCATTTAAAGTTATTCACTTTTATTAAAGATGTGCTTGTTTAAATAAAAATCCTTCTTAATACCTCTAATAACTTTTTTCTTTCAAGTCGTAATTTATATATAATTTTTACTTCTCATTTAAGAACCTCTGCTTTTAAACAAGACTTATGTTGGACAAATCAAAACGCACACACTCATTTAAACAAATCTATTGTCAACCAGTAAAAAAGGGTCTTAAATGTTTGTTTGTGATTTTGTTTTAAATATTTTCATGTTAGATTGACTAACATTTCAACTAAAATACAATACTAGCATTCGTAACAACAACATCAAATATATTTTTGTTAGTTGCTCCAAACTTTATCGACATCTAAATATTTATATACTTCTTATCCGGCACAAGGTGTTTGTCCGTATATGTGTGTGTTTTAGCCTTTGCCCTCAATCCTATTTGTGTTTAACTTTAATAGTTTTATTTAAAAGTTGTTTTCATAGATGGCCTAAACACACTCACACATACCAAATTAACACATTTATGCATAACTATACAGTGGAGGACAAAGTAAAATCTTTTGAATTGTGTGTGTATAAGGAAAATTTATTAAAAACCACTGAATAACATGGGTTCCGAGAGACTTTTTTTATTTAAAATTTTTAAAATTTTGTTATTAAAGTGATTTTTCTTTGAAGCGAATTTGTTTTGTTCAAGCGATTTTTATTTGAGAGAATTTTTTTTAAATTTCATAATATTTTTGCAATAAAAATGGTGTTTTAAGAAGAAGTGCTTATTTAAAAGTTTACAAATCTTGGCAATTGTTTATTCAAACGATTTTTTGATTTTTAACTATTTATGAAATTTTCTTAATGTTGTTTTTTAACATTGGTGATCATTTTTGATTATTATTTTATACAAACATAACTTTTTACTACATACATAATTATTTTATATTTTGGCGATTTTTGTTGTTGTTGTTTTCGATTTGTATTTTTATATATTTTAAATGTAATTGAGTTAAACTTATAAATGTTTTTTTTCAGTTATGTAAAAAATTTAATTTTTCTTTTATTTTATAAGAATTTTGTGTTTCAAATATGAGTAGTTTTCATTAATGTTTAACGATTTTTTCGTCAAGTTTTAAAATGTCAGTATTTATGAAAGGATCTTACAGAATTTTAATTTATTTTTGTGATTTTTTCGCAAAAGTTATGAATTGTTTTTTAATTTCTCGCGATACTTTTGTTTTTAATTTGTTATAAAATTTTACAGACATTTTACTTTTCTTAGTTTATTTTGGCCAATTTTTGTTTTTTTTTTAATTGATATTTATAAGTATTTTAGCGATTTGTTTTAAATTATCGATTTTTTCGGATTGATGAGAAATTTACTTAATTTTTTTATTTTGTCTTAAAGGGTGCAATTTAAAATTTCAACAATTTGGTTAAGATTTGGGATTTTAGAAAATTTTTTCGTATTGCATGATTTTATTATGTTTTTACTGTTTTAGCGATTTGTTTAAGGTTTTTTAATCTCTTTTAGATTTTCGAGGATTTCACTTAGATAATAACCCTTGTCCTAAATACTGATTTTTTTTAAGAAAATTTTAATTTGTTTTTGTTATATTTTGCTTGTTTATTTTTGGCGTTTTTATTTGTCTTGTCTTAGTGGTTTTATCAATGTTTTAGTATTAGTGTTTTAATTGTGATGAATGACTTCAATAAGTACCTTAATGATCAAATTATTAAAATTTTCTAAAAGAAATAAATCAATATTTTGTGCGCTTTGGCCCCACTGTATTACACTTAACTGCGTTAGTGAGATCTCGCTGACGCACTTTGCTACACACTAGTGCTGGGAAACAATCGATAGTACTATCGATACTATCGATAGTCTTAAACTATCGAAAATATCGCTAGAAAAAATATCAATATCGATATTATTATCATATAAAATACAGCTATAAAGACATGTTTTGCCTCAAGTTTTTACTTGCTATTATTAATTCGCGCCGAATTACGGCAATAAATACAAACAACAAGAACGGCAGGTGGTATGGATTGCTTAGCTGTGCTTTTTTTTACTACTAACTTAAGTCCTCTATGCCGAAATTTGTATATGTTTACATAGGGACTGAAATGTGAGATAGTTGTATGATGGTGTAAAAAAAATAAAAAAAAAAAAAAAATGCAATTGCAATTGCGAGCATAGAATAAAACAATGAACGAACATTAGAGGAAAAGTCCGCTAGATTGATTACCTTTTGGGTTGAGAATCAAATCAAATTAGAACATTATCTAAAGTTGCAATAAACCATAAAATACCTGGTACTTTGGTTCATTCAGAAAGGTGCTTATCAGCATCACAATTTTTAAAAACTGTCATCTAAAAAAACGTGCGTACATATGTACACACGTCTCATACTTTCAATAAAGTGACAAAAACAACGAACTGAAGCCTGATAAAAAGCTAGACAAAGTTTTCCTACTTAAGTACAAACATGCAATCGATAGTAATATCTATATATCGATAGTGAAATCTGAACTATCGATAAATATCGATAGTTGAAAATATCGATAGTATCCCAGCACTACTACACACACATACGTACATGCATACATTGACATTTAACATTGAATTTAAAAAAATTTTTAAATTAAAAAAACATTATTTAATTTTTATTTAAATTTCTAAATTTATTTCTTTTTTTCCAAAAAAAAAAAAACCTGAAATCAGAATAAATTTTATAAGTAAACTGTTTATTGTTGATGTGTTTTGTTTAAACTTTGATATTGTTACAAGTAGAACTGTTGCTTTAAGTCTCATACGCTTAACAGTTTTATTTGGTTTAATATCTTTAGTTTTTCCAAAATCTTTATGGATGAAGTTTCCTGATGATCTGGCCTAAGCAACCAGTGAAATGCGCATAGGAATAGCTTATCCCATCAACAATAAATTTCAAGTGTTTTTATCAATAATAAAAACTGGGAATTAAGCACGAATAACAAAATCTTTTGAAATTAAAATTTTGTATTCCCAAAAATTGAAATTACTTTTTGATAATAAACAGACAAGTGCACGGTCTAAAAAACACTTAATTGACAACATCTTTTGTAAGTTGTTGTTTGTTTTTATTTTGTTTTTCTTAACCTACTTACAACTACAGTTAATGTTGAGAGAATTTCAACTAATTGTAGTGGGGAATGTAAGATGAGATAAACCCACTGTTTATTGTTGATGTGTTTTGTTTAAACTTTGATATTGTTACAAGTAGAACTGTTGCTTTAAGTCTCATACGCTTAACAGTTTTATTTGGTTTAATATCTTTAGTTTTTCCAAAATCTTTATGGATGAAGTTTCCTGATGATCTGGCCTAAGCAACCAGTGAAATGCGCATAGGAATAGCTTATCCCATCAACAATAAATTTCAAGTGTTTTTATCAATAATAAAAACTGGGAATTAAGCACGAATAACAAAATCTTTTGAAATTAAAATTTTGTATTCCCAAAAATTGAAATTACTTTTTGATAGTAAAATTTTAAATACAAACAAAATTTACAACATTTTTACTACTTTTTTTATTGGCGCTGTGTTTAGTTTTAAAAAATTTATTCCCAATGAAATTTTTAGTCTTTTTACACATGGACTGATTGGAAAGAATGTGTTCAGAGTTTTTTTTTTATAAATGTCTTTTGTATTCTTTTTAAGCGAAAATTCAATACAACTGTTTTTTTATTGTCAATTATGTAAACAGTAATAAACGGCAGGTTATTAACCAGGGCTTCAATCTGAGAAATTTGTTTAAAAAAATTCGTTTTAATAAATTCTCGATCTTATTTAAACATTTTAGGGTTTACTATGAACCTGCAGAGGAAAAACAAGTAAGCAAGTAATTTCAATCAAGCCTGACAACTTGATACTTTACACATCTGTACAAAAATTTTTTTTAGAGTGTATTCTAATTGGGACCCCATGGGCAATCATAAACCCGCCAGAAAAAAATTGTGCAATGAGGTTAAGATTCATGTAAAAGTTCTTTGTGCCGAATATTATTTTAGATATCTTTATCTATATGAGATTTGTTTGCGTTTAAGTGATTTTAGGAAGGGGCTTTATATGGAACCTATGCTTAATTTTGGACCTACCAGCAAAACATTTTGTCTTGACATAGAAGCTACCATTAAATTAATTGTCGCCCATTTTATCGCAAGTGTCACTAAAAGCTTATTTCGGGATTATTATTTGTATGGGAGCTATGGTCAAATATTGACATATTTCAATAAAATTTGGTAATATATGTATATAGATTACAATTGAATAAGTTTGACAATTTTGCCCTCCTAAGAAAAAAAAACTTTCAAACTCCAAAATTATGGGCAGATTCGGAACCGTGAATAAATTTCTGATTTTTGTGTTAAGGTTAAAAAAAACTCAATTTTCCACTCTTAATTACTGAAAAATTGTCACATCTACTACCTCTAGCGTGTTTCCTAGTCTTAAAAGTCTTATCTGCCACTTACTATGATAAAAAGTCACATTGACCAAAATTGTAGGCTTTCAAGACTTTTTCCTTTGATGATTCTGTTAAATAAAATGTATTATGTTACTTCTGTAATAGTTAATGACTAAAATAAGTTATAGTTCTGTGATATTAACATTAAGTTTGACTTTTATTCGGTGTTTGTGTTGTATTTTATGTATTAATTATTTATTTATTTAATTCTGTGTCGTGTAGTCAAGTTTTTAATATTAAATAGTTGAAAAGTGCAATACAAATGTAAACCCTAATTCGTAAGTTAAGCTGTGATATTATAAAAGTTCTAAAATTGATTATAATTATTACCTATTTGTCGTTAGATTATTATGGAATAAAAATAACCTCTGATGAAGTTCGAAAAAAACGAACGAAACGTTGGGAAAAACAAATAACGCAACCATAAATGTTTTTTATTTACGTTTGGTAAAAAACTATTGATCATAATTAGCCCGTGAAGAAAACAAAAAACCTCAGTTATAATAACGTTTTAATATTTAATTCGTGTAACCATAATTCATAAGTTTTTTTTTGTTTTTTTTTATATGATAATAAAAGCAGAAAATTTATCGCGTAAAAATATTTATACTTTTAGCAATTAAAAATTCCGAAATCGCTTAAAAACAAAATTGAATAAAAGTTAGCAGCAGAAAAAAAAATCAAGAAAGAAAATTTTAATAATGAGCCATCGCTTAGACCGCTTAAAGAACAAGCGCTGAAGGTTGCAATAAACTATGCCGGAAAAGATAATTCACAATGCAGTTGTACAATTTGGTTTCCCTAGGTGCGTAAACTAGAAAAAAAAATTTCCTAGACCATTTTCTCTCTCTATTAAAACCTTTTTACCAAATTTCATCAAATTATCTCTTTTTTAAGTTTTAAGATTAACTAAAAATTATTTTGTAACGTCTCCGTTAACGTTCACTAATTGCAATAAGCAGCTCTGCCTTAAAATATCTCATCTGTTGTGAATGTTGTGTTGTTTGTTTTTTGCATTTCAATTCAAGTTATAACGCAAAACATTGTGAATGGGAACGTAAAGATATGTGGAACTCTTTATTATTCCGGCGAAAAATTATTTAATTAGCAAAAGATGGCAGCACAATAGAATTTTAGTTATGATGTTAACAGTGGGGCGTTATTACAAATTATACCAGTTTGCTGGTCGGCTTTTTGAATGTTAGAGCTTTTAAGGTGGAATGTGGGCTCTAAAGTGGATTTTACTTTTTTGAACATGTGTATCGCAATTAAACCGTTTTAAAATAAAAAAGATGTTTAGAAGAAAACTAAACTTAAACTGATTTGTTTAAGT
The DNA here is from genome assembly GCA_963931875.1 of Pollenia griseotomentosa. NCBI lineage: Eukaryota > Metazoa > Arthropoda > Insecta > Diptera > Polleniidae > Pollenia > Pollenia griseotomentosa. The sequence goes on along the minus strand of OZ007562.1, from coordinate 4,974,056 downwards.
TTTTGTTAAAAAAGTGATTTTTCTTTATTTTCGTTTAGTTCAATTTTCTAATGAGTAGATATTTGTAAATTTTTATAACAGGTTTTGAAGTTTTTTTTAAATTAACTTTTTTCCGATTTTAAAATTTCCTGAAAGAGCGAAAAACACCAGCATTTAAAAAACTGCAGTCTGCCATTTCTTCCACTTATTCATTTGCCATTGGCCAAAAAAAAAAAAAAAAAACTGTTGCTTTTATTTCTGATTCATTTAATGTAAACAATCGTTGTAAAATCAACTCAAAAAGCGAAAAGTTGTACACAAATTTTCGTTTTTTGTTCGACCGTTTTTGCTTTTGACTGCATTTTTTTAAATCCTGAAAAGCACAAGTGTTCCGTTGTGTGATAAATGTGACGTGATGGGAGAAGGATGAACTCTTATTTGGCTTCAAAACTATTCGGCTGCCAAAAACCATAAGAATCAGGTGAAATGTTTAAAAAAACTTTTAAAAAGTTTTAAAATGTCTACCCGTTTTTTTTTTCTATTATTTAAAAAATCTGCGAATTTTTAGGATTGTTTTAGCTTATTAACCTGTTTGAAATTTTTAATGGATTTAATGGAATATTTTATCTTAAATCTTAGTGATTTTACGAAACTGGCGCAATTTAGAGATTCAAGCAAAATAAACTAATATGTACTATCAGGCCTGTCACAGAAATCAATTCCGATCGAAACTGATTTCGTTTTATGTGAATCAAGATACGAAATCACTCTCCCTTTCGATCGAAATTGATTTCTGTGACAGGCCGGCCTGTATATTTTAAAAATTATAAATCTTTTAAAATATAGCTTTTAAATATAAACTTTCAGCAAAAAAAAATACCTTTTTGCAAAAAAATGTCTTTTTGAAAACAAGTTTCTTTTAACAAAAAAGTTCCTTTTTACAAAAAGTACCTTTACTTTTTTTACTAAAAAGTACCCTTTTACAAAAAAGTACATTTTTACAAAAAATTATTTTAACAAAAAACTACCATTTTACAAATAAGTCCATTTCAACTAGGGATGTAACCGATGCCGATAAATCGACGATACTTAATGTTTTTCGATATAACATTATCGTCGATATTTGCTGTCGATGCGATCGACGATACTTCTAAAACTTTTTTTAAGCTTTTTGAACAAACAAAATAATTTTTAATCCTTATTTTTTGCATAACAACTGAGCTACCTAAACAATGATTTGCGTACCGGTATCGTAAAAAATTTTTTTAGTATCTATGTATATCTTATCGGCTAAAAAGCGTATTTTTACATCCATAATTGCAACGAAATAAAAGTTCTTACAAAAGAGTACATAGTACATACCTTTTTACAAAAAAGTTCCTTTTTACAAAAAGTACCTTTTTACAAAAAAGTACCTATTTACAAAAAAGTTCCTTTTTACAAAAAAGTACCTTTTTACAAAAAATTACCTTCTTACAAAAAGTACCTTTTTACAAAAAAATACCTCTAACTTTTTACAAAAAAGTACATTTTGACAAAAGGGTACGTTCTTTAAATAAACGTTAAAAAAAAATTTTTTACATATTTTCAAAAAAAGTTCATTATATATACAAATATTTTTTATACAAAATACATAGTTCTTTTTAAGTAAAACAAATCTTTTTGAAAAAGAAGTGCATTTGCACCAACAGTTTCAAAAGAATAGGAAAGTTTGTCGTATGATTAAAACGGAGAATTATAAAAAACCTTTAATTATGAATAAAAACGTCCATTAAACTTTTTTTCCCCATTTTTACAATGAAATTTAAATAGGCAAAATGGGGAAGGGAAAAACTACCGTGGAATTTTTATTCATAATTGGGTTGTAAATTTAATATCTGATTATCCCCTTGAAGTATTTTTCAAGGCCTAAATATCACATTTAACGATATTATTGTTGTTTATATAAATTTCTTTAAATAGTTTCCCAAGTCTTGAGTTAAATTACTTACCTTAACAATATTTTCAAATACTATTTCCCTATAAAAAATTTCTGAGAAAAACTTTTACATTTCCGTCATTTGAGCCGGTTTATTAAAATGTATTAAAAGCGACAAAAACACAGGAACCAACACGTACTGCAATTCGCATAATAACTCAAACAAAAAAAAAACTTAAAAATGGCGCGTAAAATAAATCTTTTAAAATCCAACAACAACAAAATTAAAGTCAACTAAAATGCGTGCTTAAATGCATTTTTTCTTTTCTGCAAAGGCAAAAAAATTTTAATTAATTATAGTCGGAATAACATTTATGGCAACAATTCTTCTATTTAAATCGAATAAAAAAAGGATTTGTTAAAGCAAGTGATATAGAACGAGAAGTTATAAAAACGTTTAAGTTTTTAAAGCCTTATGAATTATTTGTTTGTCTCTTTTAAATACAAATTTCCATAAAAATACAATTTTCTGAATTTTTATTCTAATTAAATTATTTTCGCTAAGCACGCAAAAAAATGTTCGCTTATACATACTTAAAACTCATCAAACAAAAACTATGGAATATACAAGCATATTTATTCTAAAGAATTGTTCTTTTGTGAATCGAAACTAACAATATCGTAAATTTGTTTGTACCTTAACAAGGACATTATTTTCAAAATTTATTATTATTTTTTTATTTACAATATTTTACCTTGCACTTGATAATTGAAAAACATTTTTTCCCAACTGCGAAGTAACGACAGCAAGAACAACAACAATATATGATAAATTCAAAGGCATACAATTTTACTTTTAAGGTCGCAAGAAGGAAACTAAGGAAAAATTCAAACATTCTCATACACACACACAGAGTAAACTTTTTTCCACAGTTTAAAGCCACAAAAAGTTTCTTGTTAAGAAAATGGGAAGACCAGAGAGAAATTCTGTAAAAACTGTTTAAAAATACAGGTTTTGTTTTTACAAAAAAAGTTGTATTAAACAAAAAAACCTATTTTAAAAAATATGTCGTTATGTTTCCTTTCTAAAAAATATATTTTTGATTAAAAGGAGAATTTCTTTATAACGAAAAATAAATTTTCAAAGAAATATTTTTTATAAGAAAATCTTTTTTATAAAAAAATCTTTCGAATTAAAGAAATATTTTTTTTAATGCTCCAAAAAATTTACTTTTCGACAAAAAAATTAATTTTTAATTTAATGTTTTTATACAAAAATTCGTCGAAGCGAATTGATTGGTCGAACAGTTTTTTTTTAATTTGCATACGTTGCAAGTGGGATATCTATCATCCGCGGCATCAAAAGAAGATTATAACTAACTGATTAGAATTCAGCTATCCGAAAGCCATTTTGTGGTTTTAAAGCAGACAACAACAGCTAAACAAACAACTTTTCCTAAAAAAAGAGCAATTTCTTTGCTATCCTTTGTTTTAGCAAGGCATTTTGGCATTAACACAAATATGACTCAGAGTTGCAAAATAAACCATGCGGGAAATTTGTGTCAATTGGCCCAACAGACTGGTCCCGGGAGTTGTGAAAATAGAACAGGTACAAAAAGAAAAAACTCATGACCAGTGAAAGAAGGATTGATTCTGTAACTAGTTTATGAAGAACAAAATGGTAGAAAAAGTAATGAATTACAGTACAGTCTTTACCGATTTTTGTTCTTAAATTTAATTCTAAGACTTGTTTTATTGAAAAAGTACTACATTTTATTGAAATAAAACTACATTGTAGTAACTGACACTAAACACGTCCATTGAGAATAGATGTGTGACTGGTCAACTGGTGTCAATTGACCCCCTCCAATGACAACCCCATGTAAAAGTGATAGGTCTTATTCATAGAAAGTGTTAAAACTAGAACCGGTCTCTACCACCAGATACCTATCACGGGACTACTTTGGTGTCAGTTTGCCTCCCTCTAGGGAAGCTACTATGTATTAAAATACCAAAAAGCATTGTTTTAATTAAAAAGAACCTGCAACAAAATACTTATAAAAAACTAGTTTAAAAAAATCTATTTTGCAAGAAAAGTTCCGTATAAAAGAGTATTTTTTAAAAGCATCTTTTAAATATTCCTTTTACAAAGAGGAAACCTTAAAAAACAGCATTTAATTTTAAAGTACTCTCTAATATACCTAGTATGTTTTGAAAAAAGTACCTTAAACAAAAACTTTTTTTTCTAAAAAGAGATGCACTTTTAAAGTAAATATCTATTAAAATAGTGCTTTAAAAAAAGGAACTGTTAAAAAGGCTGATTTTATAAAAGTACCTTGTAAAAAAGTATTTTTTATTTATAAAAGGTGCCTTACAAAATCCTTTTTAAAAAGTCAATTTTAAAAACTTTTTAAAAATTAAATTTTAAAAACTTTTTTTAAAAAAGTAGTTTTTTTTTTTGGAAAACGTACATTTAAAAAAAGTTCTTTTAAAAACTACCTTTAAAAAAGTTGTGTTTGTTTTGTTAATATAACTACATATCTTTAACAAAAAGTTTTTTTTTTCTTAAAAAGTACTTCTTTAAGTTTTTTTTATCTTAAAAAGTTCTTCTTTAAGTTTTTTTTCTTTAAAAGTACTTCTTAAAGTTTTTTTTATCTTGAAAATATTTTATAGATTTTATCATTCCCAGAACCTGTTCACCTTAGCTTAAGCCAGCGTATTAAAATTTTATGTTTTATTTTTATACCCTTCAATAAAGGTAAAAGGGAATATAAAAGTTTGTCATTCCGTTTGAAATTTTTCTAATATTGATCTAAGACTCTATAAAGTATTTATATTCTGTGTCCTTATGAGTAGCGAAGTTGATTTAATGATGTCCTTGTGTCCGTTGAAATGGGATTTCCGAAGACCCCAGATATAATTACATATATGACACACACTCAAAAGAAAAATCAATCCATCCGTACTCAAATCAATCCGAAGCGGTATTAATAGTACAGTTAGTACTGATTTTCTTGAATCAAGTACAGAAAGATTGATTCAAGTAAGGATTTTAAATCGCAAAATACCTAAATTATCCATATTAAATCCCGATTTTGTACTTGAAATAATCCGAAAATGAGATTGATTTAAGTAAAACTAAGATTGAATCAAATTCAAAATGCGCTTGATTTAAGTATATATGTATATTTAATCCGAATTCGTACTTAAAATAATCCGAAAATGAGATTGATTTAAGAAAAACTTAGATTGAATCCATCTCAAAATGCGCTTGATTCAATTTTATAAAGTTGATTTTATCCCGTATTAGAAAGAAAAAAATTATTATGATTGATTTACTTACTCGTATAACACCTTACAGAATGATAAAACACCAACATAATGCCCGATATGGTTTTTACTTTAGAAAACGTATGTATAAATTTAACAAAAAATATAAACTAAATGAGAAGCAAGAGTTCAAATTTACTTTTTAACCCTTCGTGGTACAGATGAGCCAGACCTTTTTTCAATGTGTATAGAAAATTAAAACATGCGTAAGCCGAAGGGTTAAACACAACGAAAACTTTAATCTTTTTTTACTTGATTTAAGAATTTTATATTTATTTCAAGAAATTACGGGATTGATTTTCGTAAGTAATCCCATTTAGGATTGTTTTGAGTACGTTTTAGTGTCATTCGTACTTGAATTTTTGAGTACGACTCGTACTTAAAGCAATCATAAAAAACTTGATTTATCCCGATTGTTTTTCTTTCTGTGTATAGTCCGGAATTATTTTCTATTGAAATTAAGCCAGTTCGGTCCATAAATAAATCCGAGAAAATGTGGGCGGCATTGAAGAAGTGGGTGTGGCACAAAATAGATTTATTTATATTAAAAGAACGGTATTTATACAATTTTCTGCTTTCATCGCACCATGGTGAAGGGTATATAAGATTCGGCATAGCCGAATATAACACTCTTACTTGTCTTACTTTGTTTTTTGTCTTGCCACTGTGTTTGTGTTTCTTGCTGTTTAACTTTTAAAATTCCTTTGCATCTTCCTTCTTCCCCACTTTGAAAAGAACTAAGAACAAGGATAAGACTGATTTCTTTCTTTTTCTTATTACATATGTATGAATTACAAGATATTCAAAATATTTCAAAAGCTTTAAAAATTAAATTTAAAGGACTTAAATCATAACATTTTAGATCAATTTTTTTTGTAATAATAGGGTCCAAAAAAACTCTTTAATTATTTTAAATATTTTCTCCCGCCACATTCTTAAGATAATGTAAAGTTGATTTTATAGTAATAATCTTAAACGCACTACATCCCAGCGGGATAACCCAGAAGAAGCCTGTTTATTCAATTACTATTCTTATTTAACTGCTAAAGAATGCCTTATAGAAGGCCCCGGCTGCTTCTTATAAAAGATAAGATTCACATTCCACATTTGCTGCTATGAGAAGGGAGAAGAGAAGGAGTAACATTTTTGAATTGTTTTTTTTTTTGCACAAGCTAAAGCAAAATAATTTTTTTACCCCTTTACCATTCTTATGTAACTGCTAAAGAAGCGTGAGCGAAAGGCCTACTCCACAATGCCAACGTGTGTAAAAAAGATATTAGTATGAAATGGAGCGAGCAGGCCTTGTACATTCAAAAAAGGAGTACAGAGGCCTTTTAGAAGACATCCGTCCGTACTCCTTCTTTTTCCCGCTGGCAAGTATTTGTGTGTGTGTTTCTATGTACTTTGTCTGTATTTATTCGCTCAGTGTGCCAGAAGTTGTTTAGTTTATGTTTAAAAGATAATTGAAATAATAAGTATAAAAAAACATTTAAAAGGAAAATTAAACAAAGCATGAAAGTTATGATGAAAACATTTAAAAAAAATCAAAATAAAAATGAAATTAAGTTTCTGAATAATATTCCTGTGGAAACAAACATAAACGTACACGTTTACAGGTTTATAACAGTGATACTCGAACATTGTTAATGTAATAAAACAGAAAATTTTAGTTAAATTTTATGGAAAAAAAAATTCTTTTTGAAATATTAAACATTTGGAGAATTTCTTTTGTTTCAATAGGTCTGTCTTCGTACTTTTCCAGTAGCAAATACTCAGTAAATTTTTTTGGGAGAGTAAGACCAATTTTACTCTGTCGGCTGAAAATATCTCAAAAAGTACGCAGACAGAATCCAGTGAAATCTTGCAAGAAAACAGCTGATCGATGTGTAGGCAATTGAAATGACAAAGCAAAATTTAGCAAAATAGCGACTTTTGGGAATCTAAAAACCGGGAAACAAAAATACCCAAATAATGGGATTTACCGAATGAAATCAAAAAGTTAGCGTCGAATTTAGGAATTTAAAAGGGGAAGTATAAATATTTAATATTTTTAACAAAAATACAAAAAATAGTTAAAAAAAAATTAACTTTTTGGAACAAAATGAGCGATGCGTGCAAAAAATCGTTCGTTCCGTTCCCGAGATTTCTGGGTTCGATTTTTTGCAGAATATATACAGTTTGGCTGAGTTCCAAAACATCAATATACTTTGCAGCACAAGTCAAAAATGTATATTCAAGTTTAATAATGCACAGCTTTTGTATTATGTTCTCATTAAATACTTTTTTGGTGCACATTGGGACAAATAGAATTGTAATAACCTACACGGTTGCATTGTAGCATGCATTTAAAAAAGAAAGTTGCTTTGCAACCGACGTTTTGGAACTCAGCCTTTATACCGTGCAAAAGCTTGTGTTCCAAGGGATAAATCAGTAAAGCCTTGTACTGACCATTTTGGATGCACCCAAATATCTCGGGAACTAACCGAACGATTTTTTGCACGCATTGCTTATTTTGTTCCTAAATGTTTATTTTTTTTATTTGTGCTAACTATTTTTTGTATTTTTATTAAAAATATTAGTTATTTTTACTTCCCCATTTTAAATTCCCAAATTCGACGCTAACTTTTTTTTACTTTTGGAAATCCCCCTAAATTCCTAAATTCGACGCTAACTTTTTGTTGTTATTCTGCAAAAGACCATAATTTGGGTATTTTGTTTTCCCGGTTTTTATATTCCCAAATTCGACGCTATTTCGTCGACGCTATCTTGGCACACGTAATAAAAACAGCTGTTCAAACTAGTTGCAAAATCTTGCAAGAGGAAATTTCTCCAGTAACATTTTGTAAGTTCTCTAACTTCCAACTGTCAAAAAATTCTCTTTTTGGCTCTCTCGCTGCAAGAGATTTGGAGTACACAGACAACATTTTGTAATATTTTGCAACATTTTTCACAAAATGATGCAAAATATGTGTACGCAGACAGACCTATTGTTATTGCCATGAACGGTAAAATAGCAATTTTTACGGTACTGTATAAAGAAATCGTTAAAGCAGAGAAAATTGGTGCATACAAGTAATAGAAAACTCAAATCCTATGGGTCTTTGCTTGGTGGCCACCTTAATATGGTTATGACTTCTTTATGCAGGACGTATTTAACCATACTCTTGTTGCCGGTGACCATAAAATGGTTAAATTAATTATTATATTTTTAAACGTTTTCGTTAAAAATAATTTTGTTGGAGGAGACCATATTGAAAAATGTTCTTTCTTTGCGCCTAGTTGTAGTAGTATCTGATGTTTTTTTATTTTCCAACCACTTCTTTAAATATTACACTCTATTTAAATATTTTTTAATGAGTCACTAAAATTAAGTCACTTTTTAAAAAAATTTCATATTGTGAACAAATTTTTAACAAAAACCTTGAAAAAATGTAAGCATATTTGGGTATTGTCCAATGCCAGATTTAGCTGTAAAAAATTTAAGGATCTGGTCACACTGATGATAAACAACAACAAAAGACAAAAAAAAATTGTCAATGTAGAGTAAAATTTGCACGTGAAGAGGTGAAGGATATCACAAAAAAAATTTCAAATATTTTGTCAAAGTAAACTTCGCGTTTGAGAAATGGCTTTAACTAGGAACATAATTTTATCCCTTTTAAGGCCACTTCTCTTTATACTTCAAAAGAGTAAAGTTCACTACATTTTTAAGTTCTTTAGAAGTACTTTTTTGAGTGTCTTTTAAACATGAACTAATTTTTCATTTTAAAAATAATTCTTGCTTTTATATTTACTTTTTTCGTCTTTCTAGTGTTTTCTTTAATTAAGGGCTGTTTTAAGATTTTTTGTACAGGGAGGCGCATAAGAATTTTATTTAACGTTGCCATTTATTAAAATTAAGATTATAGCTTGGACATGTGTTCACATTATGTTCTGCAGATCAAATCTTTCAAATGGTGAACATTGGTTGGTGCGACCTGACGTGTTATTTCCAGAGGATTTTCCATGACTTTTCTCAGAGTTTCAGTTCCCAGCGACCTCACTTCTTCTTAAATATTCACCTTAAATTGTTGGATGGTTTTTGGCTTATTGCCATAAACCTTACTATTAAGGTAACACTGCAGTTACACGCTCAAGTTCTTGCTGATAGTCTTTTACATATACTGTTTGTCAAAATTTCCAAAAATTGAGAGTTGTAACGTAGGCTGCATTCAATTTTTGAGCAATTTACTCTCAAGATGTCATCAAGAATACAATTTATAATGACAAACGAAAAATTTGCTCACTACCCTTGAAATCAGCTGTTTTCTTGAACGTAAATTGAAACACTCACTGGAAAGAGAATTTTGAAGGCAAGTTCATTTCAATTTTTAGAAGTATGAAGTGTGAGTGTGTTAAAATTTGATTTGAAAAATATGTGCATCTAAGTGCTGTTCAACAATTATGCGTGGATTTTGGGTGCTCCATATTCTGCAATTTTGTTTTTTCAAGTGACCATTGAGGTGAAAATGACCTTCATTGCTCATAATTCGATATGATCTTTGTGTCTGAATAATCGAATGCTGACTTTCGAAATAAAATTGAACACCTTTGGTTCTTTGTTCTGTGCCGAATCTTTCCATCATAAATTTTCCAAGTTTTTCAAAGTAAAGTTAAGAAAATAAACAAAAAAAAAGTAACAAAAAATTTATTCACTTACTAAAACAAAGCGTTACTTATGCGCCACCCTGTATTATACTCGTATTAGGGATAGGCAAATTGAAAAATTATATCGATATATATCGAATCAAACCAAAAACAAAAAATTCAATAAAAACAAAAACAAAAGGTAAGAATACACAAAAACCATATGAAATCTAAAAAAAAAGTATATTACTAAAAATTTAAATGAAAGAACCAACTTACCTTTAAATTTGAATTACACCCCAAAAGTACCGACTTTAACTAGAAATGTTTTTGATTGTTTAAGTCAAACCAGTAATCATCAGATATGGACATCAAGAGCACTCTCTGTTTTATTTGCTCTCCTGTCAATCTGCTTCTTGTATCCGGCACTTCTTCTTATAAATGCCAATCATTTTAGATCTTCATATTAGTTTAAAAAACATATCGTCGGCTTAGAGTGTAAACCTGCTAAATCCACTTTTTAAGTAAATTGAAATTTTTAATGCCGTATGGTCGAGAGAGATTTGCCTTGTCGACCAGCATGTAGTTTTTCTTCAATTTGAGTCCTGAAGTGAGTAAAATGAACAATACTTTTGGTTTGCCGCTCAAGCAGCAAATAGGAAAAATAAAAAGTTTTTCGTCTCTCCTGTAAAATTTGTTAAAAGGGAGTTAGCAGGTTTACACTTTAAGCCGACGATATGATGCATGCAGTGATGCCAATTCTTAAAAAACATATTGTTTGAAAAACGCCTAAAATTTTGAGTTTTTAATGAAATAAAATATCGAATTCGATACTCGTATTTCAATATCGATATATCGGTATTTAAAATATCGGCGATATATATCGATTATTTTTATTTAAATATCGATATTTTGATATATCGATATTTTTTGCCCATTCCTAACTCGTATCACTCCTTTCAAAAGGGGGAAATCTTTTTTTTTGTAAAAAAAGGCAAACAAATGTTTTTATATCTAAATTTTGATAGAATTTTTTTACTATTTAATGAAAATGTCTACAAAATATTTAATACACATACATGTAAATGTTTACTTTAACATAAAAATTATTTTGAAGAAATGAAAAATGTCAGTCAGGGGTTCTTAAATTGTCTCACATAAAGTTGTTTTGTAAACCAAATTTTATTTTCACGATTAAAAACTATGCACACACTTTTTCTGTTTGATAAAAATTATTCAATTAAATAAATGTACAGCAACATTAATTAATTAATTTTTTTGTTTGCTGCAATTAATTTTTTTAATCAAAACACATAAATTATAATGTTTGGTGGATGTGTATTTTTTAGTTTATGCAATTAATTTTTTTAATTGACTAAATTTGTGTGGCATGACTCGAAAAGTAAAATCCCTTAATTGATATGATCAATTCTTTTGCAGGCGCAAAATTTGTAAAACGTTTATTTGTCTGACCGAATTGTTTAATCAAAGTCGATTTTCTATTTTTTTTCTGTGCACGAAACAAATAAGTCTTCATACTTGAAAATTTTAAATAAAAATTTTTTTCAGTAGATAGGAATATTAAGCCCAAATACAAGTTCTTAAAAACACTTAGCTTTTTTAAAAACGAATTCAACGAATCACAAAGTCAATAGAATGAACTAGTTCTTAAACAGTGAATAGAGTTTCATTTCTTTTAATAACTTATCAATTCTTTTTACAAGAAAATTTCGAAAAGGGGTTTTTTTTTGGAACTTCAGCATATTTGGACTTTTGGTTCTGTAGGGAAGTATAGAGAAACAGATCTGACTCTAAAGAACTGGTTTCCTATTTTTTTTTTTTTTTTATCAAGTAGTTAGAGTAAGACAGCAAGTATGAAGACACTTTGTTCGGAAAAACTAGTTTAGAAATTGCATTGAAGAAGTAGTTCGCTATGAAATACTGCAATTTTCTGTTAGAAAAATGAATTTAGTTTTAATCTTAGTGAAAAGAAAGGGATCAAGGAAATAGAGGCTTTAGTTTATAGAACTATTTCGGCAAACTAAATTTTGCCTTTGGTCTTAGTAAAAAAAGCGATTGTCTAGTTGAGCACTTTTAAGCAAGGAGCGTTAGAGAAGACAAATTTTAAAACAATAGCTCATTTCGTTCCTTTGGTTTTCATGGAAGTCGCTTAAGAACACCTGACTAAACCATTATATTGCAGACATACTGTTTTTCGTAGTTTCAGGCTAAATTTTGTAAAGTATTTTTTCATCTCTTTATTTAATTTTTTGGACATTAGATTACTTTATGTTTATGTTTATGCCAGCCAGGCATTTACCTTGTTTGAGTCTTAGTTCGTCGTTTTTTTGCCTTTAATGCATGTTTTTCACTTTGGCCTTAAAACAAGAAACCATTTTACAATTTTTTTTGTTATTAAAATTATTTTTAAATTTTTTTACCTTAACCAACTCGTAGTTGCTGTACAAGACTCGCAATATTTGTTAAATAAACCTTAAAACAGTGTCTGTTTTAATTTAAACTTCATAAAAAATTTAATAATCAGCCACAGAGCAGGCAATCTTCCCTGCCACTGCGGTAATAAAACTTAATTTTTTTTGCCGTCAGTCAGCCAGTTGACTGAATATGAGTGTGAGTAGGGAGAAAGAATTGAATTGTTCCATGGAAAAGTGGTGTGATATTAATTATTTATAAATTAAAGTTAAACAAATTTAATTTATTATACAGGTAATCCATGTCAAATCGACCAAGAGTGGGACCCGACCCCTTTCTATTTAAATGAAATTTGGTGAGAAGGTTCATTTCATCCTATAAGAAACATATATGAACGCAAAAAAATATACAATTTTTTTTTCCAAAGTTATGTCATCTTCAAAATGTCATAATTTCGCCGAATTAGCCGCATGTGTTGGTTTTATTTCTTTAATATCTCGATAACTACTTTACATACGAAGATGATTATGTTTAAAAATGGACTTAGTCAAAAACTTATTTTTTTATTTGGCTGATTATTTTTTTATATAATACCTCAAACTTTTCTTTATAAATCCTTAAACTTTGAAGGAGGTGTTTTTTTCTTTTTTAGGATATATGTTTTTTTATTCTTTAAAAAATAATCTTAAAATAAAATTTAAAATTGTAATTTTGAGCAATAAGTACACTGTGCTAGTTGAAGAAATCAGACAAGCCGGGTGCCTGGCGTTTTAACCTAATTCGGGCACGCTGAATTCAGTGGTGCTTACCATTTTTTTTTAGGTTAGCTTTTGTTTTCGAGATATAACCTTATTTCGAAAATGTAGGAGGTTGCACAGCATATATTCGCGTAACTCAAAAACGGTTTAGTCTATTGAAATTACTAAAAAACCGAAATTGCGCAATAAAGTTACCTTCATTTTAATTTTGGTAAAAAAAAATATTTTTTTAGCAACATATCGAAATGTTTGTTTGTGAAAAATTCATAAAAAATTGGAATGCAGCTTTGCTTCTTATTTTTTTTTCAGACATATAAAAGGTATTCACGTCAAAAGTTTCACCCTTGCGAAAAAGCAAAAGTGCAAAAACATATCAACAACCACATAGACAATTATTTCGCACGAACGATGCCAAATTGTCAGGGTCTAAGTAAGTGCAAGATTATCAGAGTAAAAGCATAACATTTTTGCAACTTTTTATGGCATTGCCAACTTGAAAAATTCCTGAAAAGTACTCATGAAATCAACTCTACACTAAACACCAACGCAGAAATACCGTTTTGACGTACATTTTTTTCTTTGAATGAAAAAATATTATAATTTGTAGTGTTTGTAAAAAAAAAACAATAAAAAAAGGAGAAAGCGTCAAAAAAAAAATGGAAAAAGCAGAAATAATAAAAATACTGGAATACTTATCTGAAAAATTTTTTAAGGTAAATTAATAAAATAATTAATTTTGTGTAATTTTCAAGAAGTTATGATTAAATTTTATTAATCAAATGTTTTAGAATAATCGCAAGTGCATGCATCCTTGAATAATGTTAAAAAGAAGGTGCATTGTTTAAAAAATGGTTTGAGAAATGCTGAAAATTGAAGGTGCAAGCAAAATGGGTTGCTCACGTCAAATAAGTGCAAGGGTAAAAAAAATTGACGTGAATACCTTTATTAAAATTGAAGTTGCAAACAAAACAAGCCATAAATTATTGCAATCTGTCAGCAACTTTTGATTTTATTTACAAAAGACGAAAAATTTTAATTAATTTAAGAATTTCATAAAATGCAATATTTGTATTGGAGCCCCCTAAGAAGTGATGGTAAAGTGCAAGTATGTTTTAGGAAAATGTCAAAAACAAATGGTGGTCGGTCATACATTTTATCCCCCTAGGTGCGAGTTATGAGGCTTTTTCTTCAATATGTTCCTAGTCTTGTTGCTTATACATTTGACCCATCAAGGGGCATGCGAAGCGCTGCAGGTGCCAAATTAAAGAATTTCAGTAAACCGCCATATTTGTATGGGAGCCCACTCTTGGTCGATTTAACATGGAATTACCCATACACTTAAAAATATTTGGGTATTTGTAAAAAAATGGGTGTTGTTTTAAGCTCGATTGAACTTACTAACGGGTTAGCGGTCTAACTTACTCTCAAACAGCGCTTACTTTTTGACATTTATGATCAGATTTGTTTGTAGAAAGAAATAAGGAAATTAAAAAAAAAAAAATTTAATAAGTGATAACATATAAACAGGAAAAAACATGTATGTAAAATTAAAAATTTTGTTCAACAATAGAAATTATTAATTTAAGCGTAATGCTTGTTGATTTGAATTGGTTAATAGCTGTATCAACATTGTACAATATTAAAAGTTGTAATTGCTTCAATTTTTAAATAAATAATTTACTGAAGGAACGCAATTGCACAGTATGAACTTAATAGTGTAAGACGTAGATACATTGCCAAATTAAAACGTATAACATTTTATACAAAAGCTGCCGCAAAAGAATATCTAGATCAGTGTTGCCAGAAGTAGGGGAAACTTCCTACATGTAGATATTTTTGATAGTAAAATAGAAGCGTGGGGAAAATCGGACAGATTTTTTACAATCTCCAAAATCTAGGGATTTTTCGTCATCTCGCATTATTTATGAGATAAATTCCGGAAAAAGGTGTTTTTTTAGTGATGTTTCATGATCCAAAACCGTTGAAAAATTTTCTTTTCCCTAAAATCGCTTAAAAATATATTTCCAGAGTTGTGGTTTCAAAGTTGGCGACACTAATATTTATATATATGTTTTTTCTTAAATATCATTCAATGTTGAAAGATTTAATTTAATTTAATTAAAAGAACATACATATCGCACTGGTTCCTCTAAAGGGGGTTAACACAAAATTTATAAATTTTCAGCAGAGACAAAAAACTGTTTTATTTTTATACGAAGTCTTATACTACAAAGGGGGATACAATTGTATTTTTTTTTTGGCAAGATACTAGAAAAATTGATCTATGATTTTTACAGTGCGTATATATGACCACTGTACATCGATTTATTGCAAAAAGTGAAAAATTTTGAGTTGACTCTCTTTAGAGGAACCATTACGATATGTGTTATTTTGTTTAGTTTTGTACTTATTTGTTGTCAAAGCTTTAATATACATATTCGAATAAAATTTATTTTTTATAACTAATGTTCTGGCTTCTGTTTTAATGACAACAATGCGTAGGGATTTTTGTAGGGGAAATTTTTCAACGTGTAGGGAAAATCGGATTTTTTTTATCTGATCTAGATCGTATTCAAATTAAATATTTGAAAATAAAAGAAAAAAAAATATCAATTTTAATTAATTAGGAAATTTCTAATAATATTTTCAGAAGAAAATACAAAATACGTTTATGACGGAATTTTAGATAAACGGGGTGATATATTCGAAATTTACGACGTTACGTCCTTCTGACGACGTACGAACCAATTGTGCAGTTTCAAGGAAACAGCTTTTAAATCAGATTCTCAGAAATGGAGTATTGTTGTTCTTACCAAAATATGTGACGCTGAGTTTTTTTGGAAAATTTATATTTTAAATGTGCTTATTAAAAATGTTTAAAAAAAACTCTGTAGATTCCATTTATATAAGCATTAAAAGTTTTTTAGTTAACCCTCATAGCACTGAAATATTGTGGTGTATCGGGTTTTCGTAAATGCATTAAATTTTATTGTAGATGTGTTTGTTTGTTGTCATGTTAATTGTGATTTAATTATAATTTTGGTTCGTTATGTTGCCATCTATTACATCAAATAGCTAAGGGAAAGGGGGACCCCTAGTTACACAATGACTTTAATAACTATCTAGTTTAAAACAAGTTTAACTTTGTTTTATAATGTTTTTATTTAAAGAAACACTAATGTTTACCATTTAAAGCTTAAATCAAGAGCTTAACTTGGTGATAACTAAGTGAAACTTAGGAACGTTAAACTTTGTTTAAACGTTATTTAACATACGTTAAAACTTTTATAAAATACAACTTAAGAGATTTAATTTTTGTTTTAATATAAATTGTTTAAGTTATAACTTTATCTAACTAAAATTGAAACGGTATTAAACAAACTGTCGTAAATTTATTAATGTATTTTCTAGCTATTTTAAATTGTGAAAACTGTGTGTAACTCTTTTTAGAAAGGACACCCTATTTTGTAGCTCCTCTGAAATTAAATTTATTAACATACAACCATTACCGTCATTAACATTTATCTCCCCGCCTGATAAACCGACCTCTAAAACTGCCTATCTGCCACCGAACATTCAATTTTGATTTTTGTCATTTAAGTCGTTCAAATTACACAAACTGTATTGTGGTAGCAGACAGCCAGGCAGTCTGTCATTTAGTTGACTTGTTTCAGGGATTGTATAAAAAACTTTTAACATTTTGTGAGCGATTGTGTGTGAATTTTTGTTTAAAAATGTATTTTCTAACACTATGGCAATATTAGATAAGAAGCTGCTGGCTGTAGTTGTCAACTATTTTTAGATTCAAGTAGATTTCACAAAACAGATGTGTGCTTGTTTAAAAGCATGAATAAATCACTAAATGAATGAGATTTTCCTTTTTGAGATATCAAATGAATAAAGAATATTGAATTTTAATTGGGGGTTAAAAAGAAAGTGGTAACAATTCATTAAAATTTTATAATTTAAAATGAGTTTAAATTTAAAATTTGACTTTCATGGCTGTTAAATTTGTATTGAATCTGTGGTTACATTATTAATTTAAACATTAAATTGTATTTTTATTGTAGAATCAGAAGTTTAAAATGTTAAAAAAACTTTGAAGTTTAGTAAGATTAAACATGGCTTATAAAAATTTTTTTAGTTATTATTAAATAGTAAAAAATTATTTAATGAAAATTAGTTTTGATGAACTAAAGCCTAACTAAAAATATTGAAATTATTAAAGTGTATTAACTTCCGTTTGGTAATACAGAAATTTTGACTTAGCTGCACAATCTTCTTTGCACGATTTTTTGTGCAGGTAAATCAAAAATGCAGCTATCTTAAATGTATTTAGCTGCCTTAATGTGCAGGTACGCAATTGTGGTTACCTGCATAAAAGTGCAGCTAAAGTAAAGTGTTTGAAAGAGGAGTAACAACGTTTTTATTAATAAGTTAATAATAACAATGACGTTCAAACAACCTGTAGTCATTTCTTATGCATTTTTAGACGGAACGAGATAGCCAAATTGGTAACAATAAAGTGTGGGAAGAATAGCGCTGCAAGCTGTCAAAAGTTAAAAACGGCAGTTTCAAAGTATTGTCAACAGAATACATAGTTGTAGTAGTCGTTGCCATTGAAGAGCAAAAATCTAAATTTTGAACTTTGTTGCGCTACAGAGCATTTGTCAGCTTCAAATACTACTACAGCTACTTTATTCTGTTCCAGACCTAAGATTTGCTATTCCTTTCATATAATCATGGTAAAGTTGCTGTAACCACAACCCATATGCATAAATGTAGGTACATGCAAACAACTTGACTTGTTTGCGATTTTTGTTTTTATAAACAGCTAAAATTGGATTTTTATGTGAAAAAGTGGCCACCATATTTTTTCATGTGTGCAGCTAACTTTGAATTTTATATGAAAATATTTTAAAGCTGCCCAAAAATATGAAAAATGTTCAGGTATTCAAAATGCACGTAAACAAGGATTTTGAAGAATAATTACAGACAATATGTATTTTGGGCAGTTAAGTCAAAGTGCAGCTAACTTTAATTTTTTGTATGAAAATAAGTTTAATATGCTAAAAATTTTGAGCACTTATCTTAAATGTGCAGGTAAAGAAAGTGCACTTAAAAAAGGAATTTGTATGGGATTATAAAGAATAATGCAAAAAACTATCAATTTTGTGCAGTTAAGTCAAAAGTGCACGTAAATAAAAGGCAGTTAAGTCAAAACTACTGTATATAATGGCAAGATACAATTTATAATATAATTTATGGCTAATAAATCAGTAAATGTTTAAACGCTGGCTTAGTTGGACTAAATGTGTATTTAGTTTAAGCTCAACAGCTGTGAATCAGAGTGCTCCATATATCATATGGGCATTTCCTAGGTCTCGAACGTACGTTCGTACGCTTTTGATGTACAAATAATATAGAAAACAAAACTTTTCTTAGCATTTTTTTTTGCGATTCGATAGCATTTGGGTTGATGTATGTTTAGTGCCAAAGATGGATTTCATCGAGTTTAAGTTTTCATAATAATAGTTATAAACATGTGGTCACGAACGTACGCAAAATAGAAGTCAACTTTGGCTGACGTAGTGAAATGTAAAAATCTGCGTAATGGAACGGAATATTCAAAAGTGATTAATTTATTTCAAAAGTGTATAAATGAAGGTCTCCATACAGTATTTACAAAATAAAATATCTCTTTTGGTTTTTGTTTAATTGGCTTATGTACCGGCCGCGAACGTACGGGTCGCGAACGCACGATTTTTCCATATGTTTTTTTATTATTATCACCATGCAGATTCCCATAAATATCTTCAAATATCCTTAACAAGCGACTTAATACTCAATTTACAATTGATTGTAATGGAGAGATTATGAAGAAAGAGTGTAAACATAACATATTTTTTGCATGTAAAATAAGTACATAAAAATGTCTTTAGAAGTAGAAAATATAAGAAAATATAAAATTTTCCAGTTTCCTCAAGTAAAACAGCTGAGATATGCTATGAAACCATTCTTTTATAACAACATAGACTATTTATATAATTTTTATATAATAAAAAACAATAAAAGACGATGATTATCAACATTTTATTTTTTCATCCTGGTAGACCATTCTGTGGAAATGCCCATATGTAGTTTAAAAATTAATAGTGTGGCAGCACTACGATAAATGTTGTCAAATTCATATGGTCTGTAATGTTAGTTTAAACGCATAATTTTATGCATTAAGTGATGTTTAATGTTTAATGATTTATAGATCTACTTGTTTAATCACATTTTAACCAAAAGAGAGTTTAATTTGCACTGACTTATTATTAGGCCATAATGGGTAACTACAGCTGTTTATAAACTTCATTAAAATCGGTTTAAAAGTTTGTGAGAGGCAGAAATTCCCCTTCCCCTTGTGGTCGTATTTTTGAAAAACTGTAGCTTATGTGTCCATATTGATATGAATCTATCTATGTTTTAAATTTCATTAAAATCGGTTTGAGAGGCAAAAATTGCCCCTTTCTCCCCTTGTGGTCCTATTTTTTTTTTAACTGTATAGCTTATGTGTCCATATTGATATGAATCTATCTATGTTTTAAATTTCATTAAAATCAGTTTGAGAGGCAAAAATTGCCCCTTTCTCCCCTTGTGGTCCTATTTTTTTTTTAAACTGTATAGCTTATGTGTCCATATAGATATGGATCTATCTATGTTTTAAATTTCATTAAAATCGGTTTCATAGTTTCTGAGAGGAAGAAATTTCCCCCTATCTTCCCTCGTAATCCTACGATTCGGCCCATTTTCAATAGGCCAATAAGATCCTATGTCCCAAATTTTATCAAACTATATCCAAAATTGCGACCTGTACCTTGCGCACAAGGTTACATGGACAGCCAGCCAGCCGGACGGACATCGCTAGTTCGACTCAGAAAGTGATTCTGAGTCGATCGGTATACTTTAAGGTGGGTCTGGGACCACACATCAGCACAAATGCATAATACCCTCTCCACTATTGTGGTGTGGGTATAAATATTAACTTTTTAAGGTTTTGTTTTTTGGGGACTTGGGAATTTGGGGATTTTTGGGGATATTTTTTTAATTTTTTGGGGACAAGGAAAAAAGTACCTGTCAGCCCTGGTTTTATAGTAAGATGAGCATCATAGAAAGATTATAAATTTGTTGGCTTGTTACCCGTGACTTCATGGACGTCAAATTTTTTAATAAGATTTTTTTAGGTTTTTCAAGAAGCTTTTTAGACATTTCATCAGCAATTAAAAAGACCGTTGATCGATTTGTCGATTTGTAGGTAGTTTTTAGTAATTTTAAAGTAAAGAATATATTTTTGATCGTTTTTTGATTTTAACGATGCTAACAAAATAAAATTTTAAAAAACTTTAATTTGAAATTCCCGAAAATTCCCGGGATTCCCGGAAATTCTTTCCCGCGTAGAAACTCTAATTTAAAGGTAAGATTTAACATTAATACACTTATAATATTATTACAGTAACAGACTGTAGTTTATTTAAGAAGTATTCCGTTCAGTCATTTTTAAATAAATAAACATTTAAAATTCCAAGCAAATTTATTTTTAACTGATTCTAACATTTATTCAAAAAACTAAGTGCATATAATATAATACTGATTTTCAGTCGCAGGTAATATTGTCCGTTGATTAAGTTAAATTCTTCTGTATGTAAAATTAAGTGAAACTTTAATTTAAAATAACGAAAAGTTCATTTAATTTTTAGTGTCAAAAATTCAATCGTGAATTTTCCGTTATTTTATATAAATTTAGTATCAAAAAATTAACTGCAAATTTCGTAAAATCAATGAAATATTCAGTTAATTTATATAATTTAACTGCCAAAAAATAAATTATTAATTATCTATTAAAACGATTTGCTTGTTTTGTGTAAAAAATTCCCATTTTCTATTTGTTAAAATTATTTAGTTAAATACATAAAAATTTTTGAAGTAAAATAATTGCGAAACTATATCGGTCATGCTGCTGGTGTCTTCTAATAGAGAGTTCTTCTGTAAACAACGGGGTCAGCACAACAAAAGTAAGACATACTCTCGCATTAGAAAAACAAGCGGACAGGTGTCTGGCTGGTATTTTTTAGAAATTATTTTATATAAAATTACTGAATTTCATAAAATAACTAAATATTCCTTTGTTTTTCTTTTATGGAATATGTAGTTAATATTTATAAAATAACTGAATATTCATTTGTTTTTACGGAATATGGGGTTGAATTTTTGACAGTAAAAATTAAATGAACTTTTCGTTAAAAATAAATGAAATATAAGTAGACCGGTTTTTAACTGAATTTTTATTGATTTTATATTACAATGTCAGTTAATGTTACGTACAGAATATTGTGAGTGTATCACTTTTTTATAAAAAAAAATATATTAACAAATAAAATGTCTACAGGCAACTTTAAATATTGACTACTTAACAACACTTAGTTAACAATTGAAAAATTGTGTTGCAACACTTGTTGAGGACATTTTAATAATGAACTTGCACTGTGCTGTGTAGCCACTCAAAAAATTGTTATCGTTGTATACACTACTTGCAAGTAATTACTTGCTTGTGACAACGTAGGGTTAATCCTAAGTTTTATTTAGTTTTAATTAAACTGCAACAAGTAGGCTCTTCAATTCGAAGACTTTTTAAATTAAAACTTAATTTTTATTTTAGTGCGTTTAAACTTAGTTTAACCTCACGTTAACTAAGAAAATTACTTTATTTATGCTTAGAATAGTAAAAAGGATGATTTTTTTTTAAATCATTGTTTGTCTGTCCCATTAAAAGTGGGGCTTTAAACGTGGCCTGTTAAATATCATTATTAAATTAAAATTTCTTAAGAATTCGTTCATTTGCCTTAAGAGGTAAAAAACCCACACAAACGTTTAAACGAACATATTAAAAAAATAATATCGTCGGCTTTATATGCAAACCAGCAAAATCCACTTTTTAAGTAAATTGAGATTTTGGTGCCGTGTGGTAGAGAAAGATACGCCTCGTCGACCAGCATGTAGTTTTTCTTTAATTTGAGTCTTGAAGTGTGTAAAACCAACTAAATTTTTGGTTTTCCTCTCAAGCTGCAAATATGAAATAGAAAAAGATTGTTGTCTCTCCTGTAAAATGTGCTGGAAAAGAGTTTGCAGCTTTGCATACGACGGTATGGCATGTTGGTATCAATATTTAACATTTTTAATATTCACACAAACATCTTGTTGTTGTCTGTCAAAGAGCTTGTGTCGTTTATTTGGTCCTTTACTTCATCTGTATGTCTTATTGCATAGTGCATAAATGTGCTCTTCCGTTTTTAAAGGTAAGACTTGTGCATCCCAAAATAATCAAATTGTTATAGCGTAAGTTTAAACTTTATTAAACTCCATTAAATTCGCCACAACTTTGTTTTCCAATTTTAGGACTTGTTTGTAAAAATAAGGATTTTTAATTTGGATATTTTGGTAATTTAAACGTTAATTTTGCCTAACTTTAAGTTTTACTTTAAAATTTGACAACATTTGTATTTTTTCTAACCTTTTGAATAAACCATCAAAATCGATAGTGTAAAATACACTACACTTTAACCACTAGGCAAGTCATACGTTTTTGGATAAAAAGTAAAAGTGATCAGAGATTTTTGAGCTTTGCACCGAATACTCTTAATTTAAATTTTTGGACATTTAAAGTGATTGCCAATAGCAATACTAGGAATTATTTTATACTCCAACTACATGGCAATAAATTGTACATTTTTCATTAAAAATTCTACTAAAAAGAGAAATGCACCGAAGTACAAAATATAAAATAAGGAATATAAAAATTCATTTCGAAATTCATCTGAAATTGTTCATTTGTTCAGGTGAAGCCAAACATTTTCTCCTGTTGCTTTATTTAATTCAATATTCCACGTGTTGCTTTTGTTGATACTGAAATTGTAAAAAAAATTAAACTATTTTGTTTGCATTATGTTGCTGGGGAAAGAAAAGAAAAAAATTCCAGTCAAATCCTTTGAGTTTTCTAAGTTTTTTGAAAAGTTTGTACTACTCCCAGCCATAATTAAAGTGACCAAATTTAAAAAAAAATTAATTTTTCATAAAATATTAAAATCATATTCAAAAGAATTTTAATAATGACTAATTTTTAATATGTATGTATTTAACCCTAATAATCAAATGAAAAATGTAAAAAATAGATTATTTATAAAAGTCTGGTCACTTTTTTAAGACTCAGGTGCTTGTGAATTTTTAATGTCACCTGTTTTGAAACGTATACAACATTTGAACTTGACTATATTGCAATTATATCCAGTTTCCTTTTTTTCTTATTTGTGGCTTAAAAAGTTTCACAAATTAAAAACAAGTAAGAAAGGATAGTCGGTCAAGCCCGACCATATGATACCCTACACCACAGAATTTAAAAACACAACATGCTTATGTGTCCATATAAATATGATTTATTTATCTATGTTTATAAACTTCATTAAAATCGGTTTGAAAGTTTGTGAGAGCGTTATTAAGGAAACTACAGCCATTTAAAGTTTTGTTACATTTTTGTATGAAAAAATCTACTTTTTATGAAGAATGTGAGGGAGCACAGATAAACGTCCGTTTCTCGATTAGAGCGTTATTTAAGAAACTACTGCCATTTAAAGTTTTGTTACATTTTTGTATGAAAAAATCTACTTTTTATGAAAAATGTGAGGGATCACAGATAAAGGTCCGTTTCTCGATTGGAGCGTTATTTAAGAATCTACAGCCATTTAAAGTTTTTTTTACATTTTTGTATGAAAAATCGACTTTTTATAACAAAATGTGAGGGATCACAGATAAACGTCCGTTTCTCGATTAGAGCGTTATTTAAGAAACTACAGCCATTTAAAGTTTTTTTACATTTTTGTATGAAAAATCGACTTTTTATAAAAAAATGTGAGGGATCACAGATAAACGTCCGTTTCTCGATTAGAGCGTTATTAAAGAATCTACAGCCATTTAAAGTTTTTTTACATTTTTGTATGAAAAATCGACTTTTTATAAAAAAATGTGAGGGATCACAGATAAACGTCCGTTTCTCGATTAGAGCGTTATTTAAGAAACTACAGCCATTTAAAGTTTTTTTACATTTTTGTATGAAAAAATCGACTTTTTATAAAAAAATGTGAGGGATCACAGATAAACGTCCGTTTCTCGATTAGAGCGTTATTTAAGAAAGTACAGCCATTTAAAGTTTTTTTACATTTTTGTATGAAAAATCGAATTTTTATAAAAAAATGTGAGGGATCACAGATAAACGTCCGTTTCTCGATTAGAGCGTTATTAAAGAATCTACAGCCATTTAAAGTTTTTTTACATTTTTGTATGAAAAAATCGACTTTTTATAAAAAATGTGAGGGATCACAGATAAACGTCCGTTTCTCGATTAAAGCGTTATTTAAGAAACTACAGCCATTTAAAGTTTTTTTACATTTTTGTATGAAAAAATCGACTTTTTATAAAAAAATGTGAGAGATCACAGATAAACGTCCGTTTCTCGATTAGAGCGTTATTTAAGAAACTACAGCCATTTAAAGTTTTTTTACATTTTTGTATGAAAAATCGAATTTTTATAAAAAAATGTGAGGGATCACAGATAAACGTCCGTTTCTCGATTAGAGCGTTATTTAAGAAACTACAGCCATTTAAAGTTTTTTTACATTTTTGTATGAAAAATCGACTTTTTATAAAAAAATGTGAGGGATCACAGATAAACGTCCGTTTCTCGATTAGAGCGTTATTAAAGAATCTACAGCCATTTAAAGTTTTTTTACATTTTTGTATGAAAAAATCGACTTTTTATAAAAAAATGTGAGGGATCACAGATAAACGTCCGTTTCTCGATTAGAGCGTTATTTAAGAAACTACAGCCATTTAAAGTTTTTTTACATTTTTGTATGAAAAATCGAATTTTTATAAAAAAATGTGAGGGATCACAGATAAACGTACGTTTCTCGATTAGAGCGTTATTTAAGAAACTACAGCCATTTAAAGTTTTTTTACATTTTTGTATGAAAAATCGAATTTTTATAAAAAAATGTGAGGGATCACAGATAAACGTCTGTTTCTCGATTAGAGCGTTATTAAAGAATCTACAGCCATTTAAAGTTTTTTTACATTTTTGTATGAAAAAATCGACTTTTTATAAAAAAATGTGAGGGATCACAGATAAACGTCCGTTTCTCGATTAAAGCGTTATTTAAGAAACTACAGCCATTTAAAGTTTTTTTACATTTTTGTATGAAAAAATCGACTTTTTATAAAAAAATGTGAGGGATCACAGATAAACGTCCGTTTCTCGATTAAAGCGTTATTTAAGAAACTACAGCCATTTAAAGTTTTTTTACATTTTTGTATGAAAAAATCGACTTTTATAAAAAAATGTGAGGGATCACAGATAAACGTCCGTTTCTCGATTAGAGCGTTATTTAAGAAACTACAGCCATTTAAAGTTTTTTTACATTTTTGTATGAAAAAATCGACTTTTTATAAAAAAATGTGAGGGATCACAGATAAACGTCCGTTTCTCGATTAGAGCGTTATTTAAGAAACTACAGCCATTTAAAGTTTTTTTACATTTTTGTATGAAAAATCGACTTTTTATAAAAAAATGTGAGGGATCACAGATAAACGTCCGTTTCTCGATTAGAGCGTTATTAAAGAATCTACAGCCATTTAAAGTTTTTTTACATTTTTGTATGAAAAAATCGACTTTTTATAAAAAAATGTGAGGGATCACAGATAAACGTCCGTTTCTCGATTAGAGCGTTATTTAAGAAACTACAGCCATTTAAAGTTTTTTTACATTTTTGTATGAAAAAATCGACTTTTTATAAAAAAATATGAGGGATCACAGATAAACGTCCGTTTCTCGATTAGAGCGTTATTTAAGAAACTACAGCCATTTAAAGTTTTTTTACATTTTTGTATGAAAAAATCGACTTCTTATAAAAAAATGTGAGGGATCACAGATAAACGTCCGTTTCTCGATTAGAGCGTTATTTAAGAAACTACAGCCATTTAAAGTTTTTTTACATTTTTGTATGAAAAATCGACTTTTTATAAAAAAATGTGAGGGATCACAGATAAACGTCCGTTTCTCGATTAGAGCGTTATTAAAGAATCTACAGCCATTTAAAGTTTTTTTACATTTTTGTATGAAAAAATCGACTTTTTATAAAAAAATGTGAGGGATCACAGATAAACGTCCGTTTCTCGATTAGAGCGTTATTTAAGAAACTACAGCCATTTAAAGTTTTTTTACATTTTTGTATGAAAAAATCGACTTTTTATAAAAAAATGTGAGGGATCACAGATAAACGTCCGTTTCTCGATTAGAGCGTTATTTAAGAAAGTACAGCCATTTAAAGTTTTTTTACATTTTTGTATGAAAAATCGAATTTTTATAAAAAAATGTGAGGGATCACAGATAAACGTCCGTTTCTCGATTAGAGCGTTATTAAAGAATCTACAGCCATTTAAAGTTTTTTTACATTTTTGTATGAAAAAATCGACTTTTTATAAAAAAATGTGAGGGATCACAGATAAACGTCCGTTTCTCGATTAAAGCGTTATTTAAGAAACTACAGCCATTTAAAGTTTTTTTACATTTTTGTATGAAAAAATCGACTTTTTATAAAAAAATGTGAGAGATCACAGATAAACGTCCGTTTCTCGATTAGAGCGTTATTTAAGAAACTACAGCCATTTAAAGTTTTTTTACATTTTTGTATGAAAAATCGAATTTTTATAAAAAAATGTGAGGGATCACAGATAAACGTCCGTTTCTCGATTAGAGCGTTATTTAAGAAACTACAGCCATTTAAAGTTTTTTTACATTTTTGTATGAAAAATCGACTTTTTATAAAAAAATGTGAGGGATCACAGATAAACGTCTGTTTCTCGATTAGAGCGTTATTAAAGAATCTACAGCCATTTAAAGTTTTTTTACATTTTTGTATGAAAAAATCGACTTTTTATAAAAAAATGTGAGGGATCACAGATAAACGTCCGTTTCTCGATTAGAGCGTTATTTAAGAAACTACAGCCATTTAAAGTTTTTTTACATTTTTGTATGAAAAATCGAATTTTTATAAAAAAATGTGAGGGATCACAGATAAACGTCCGTTTCTCGATTAGAGCGTTATTTAAGAAACTACAGCCATTTAAAGTTTTTTTACATTTTTGTATGAAAAATCGACTTTTTATAAAAAAATGTGAGGGATCACAGATAAACGTCCGTTTCTCGATTAGAGCGTTATTTAAGAAACTACAGCCATTTAAAGTTTTTTTACATTTTTGTATGAAAAATCGAATTTTTATAAAAAAATGTGAGGGATCACAGATAAACGTCCGTTTCTCGATTAGAGCGTTATTTAAGAAACTACAGCCATTTAAAGTTTTTTTACATTTTTGTATGAAAAATCGAATTTTTATAAAAAAATGTGAGGGATCACAGATAAACGTCCGTTTCTCGATTAGAGCGTTATTTAAGAAACTACAGCCATTTAAAGTTTTTTTACATTTTTGTATGAAAAATCGAATTTTTATAAAAAAATGTGAGGGATCACAGATAAACGTCCGTTTCTCGATTAGAGCGTTATTTAAGAAACTACAGCCATTTAAAGTTTTTTTACATTTTTGTATGAAAAATCGAATTTTTATAAAAAAATGTGAGGGATCACAGATAAACGTCTGTTTCTCGATTAGAGCGTTATTAAAGAATCTACAGCCATTTAAAGTTTTTTTACATTTTTGTATGAAAAAATCGACTTTTTATAAAAAAATGTGAGGGATCACAGATAAACGTCCGTTTCTCGATTAGAGCGTTATTTAAGAAACTACAGCCATTTAAAGTTTTTTTACATTTTTGTATGAAAAAATCGACTTTTTATAAAAAAATGTGAGGGATCACAGATAAACGTCCGTTTCTCGATTAGAGCGTTATTTAAGAAACTACAGCCATTTAAAGTTTTTTTACATTTTTGTATGAAAAATCGAATTTTTATAAAAAAATGTGAGGGATCACAGATAAACGTCCGTTTCTCGATTAGAGCGTTATTTAAGAAACTACAGCCATTTAAAGTTTTTTTACATTTTTGTATGAAAAATCGAATTTTTATAAAAAAATGTGAGGGATCACAGATAAACGTCCGTTTCTCGATTAGAGCGTTATTTAAGAAACTACAGCCATTTAAAGTTTTTTTACATTTTTGTATGAAAAATCGAATTTTTATAAAAAAATGTGAGGGATCACAGATAAACGTCTGTTTCTCGATTAGAGCGTTATTAAAGAATCTACAGCCATTTAAAGTTTTTTTACATTTTTGTATGAAAAAATCGACTTTTTATAAAAAAATGTGAGGGATCACAGATAAACGTCCGTTTCTCGATTAGAGCGTTATTTAAGAAACTACAGCCATTTAAAGTTTTTTTACATTTTTGTATGAAAAAATCGACTTTTTATAAAAAAATGTGAGGGATCACAGATAAACGTCCGTTTCTCGATTAAAGCGTTATTTAAGAAACTACAGCCATTTAAAGTTTTTTTACATTTTTGTATGAAAAAATCGACTTTTTATAAAAAAATGTGAGGGATCACAGATAAACGTCCGTTTCTCGATTAAAGCGTTATTTAAGAAACTACAGCCATTTAAAGTTTTTTTACATTTTTGTATGAAAAAATCGACTTTTTATAAAAAAATGTGAGGGATCACAGATAAACGTCCGTTTCTCGATTAGAGCGTTATTTAAGAAACTACAGCCATTTAAAGTTTTTTTACATTTTTGTATGAAAAATCGAATTTTTATAAAAAAATGTGAGGGATCACAGATAAACGTCCGTTTCTCGATTAGAGCGTTATTAAAGAATCTACAGCCATTTAAAGTTTTTTTACATTTTTGTATGAAAAAATCGACTTTTTATAAAAAAATGTGAGGGATCACAGATAAACGTCCGTTTCTCGATTAGAGCGTTATTTAAGAAACTACAGCCATTTAAAGTTTTTTTACATTTTTGTATGAAAAAATCGACTTTTTATAAAAAAATATGAGGGATCACAGATAAACGTCCGTTTCTCGATTATAGCGTTATTTAAGAAACTACAGCCATTTAAAGTTTTTTTACATTTTTGTATGAAAAAATCGACTTCTTATAAAAAAATGTGAGGGATCACAGATAAACGTCCGTTTCTCGATTAGAGCGTTATTTAAGAAACTACAGCCATTTAAAGTTTTTTTACATTTTTGTATGAAAAATCGACTTTTTATAAAAAAATGTGAGGGATTACAGATAAACGTCCGTTTCTCGATTAGAGCGTTATTAAAGAATCTACAGCCATTTAAAGTTTTTTTACATTTTTGTATGAAAAAATCGACTTTTTATAAAAAAATGTGAGGGATCACAGATAAACGTCCGTTTCTCGATTAGAGCGTTATTTAAGAAACTACAGCCATTTAAAGTTTTTTTACATTTTTGTATGAAAAAATCGACTTTTTATAAAAAAATGTGAGGGATCACAGATAAACGTCCGTTTCTCGATTAGAGCGTTATTTAAGAAACTACAGCCATTTAAAGTTTTTTTACATTTTTGTATGAAAAAATCGACTTTTTATAAAAAAATATGAGGGATCACAGATAAACGTCCGTTTCTCGATTAGAGCGTTATTAAAGAATCTACAGCCATTTAAAGTTTTTTTACATTTTTGTATGAAAAAATCGACTTTTTATAAAAAAATGTGAGGGATCACAGATAAACGTCCGTTTCTCGATTAGAGCGTTATTTAAGAAACTACAGCCATTTAAAGTTTTTTTACTTTTTTGTATGAAAATATCGACTTTTTATAAAAAAATGTGAGGGATCACAGATAAACGTCCGTTTCTCGATTAGAGCGTTATTTAAGAAACTACAGCCATTTAAAGTTTTTTTACATTTTTGTATGAAAAAATCGACTTTTTATAAAAAAATGTGAGGGATCACAGATAAACGTCCGTTTCTCGATTAGAGCGTTATTTACAGCCATTTAAAGTTTTTTTACATTTTTGTATGAAAAATCGACTTTTTATAAAAAAATGTGAGGGATCACAGATAAACGTCCGTTTCTCGATTAGAGCGTTATTTACAGCCATTTAAAGTTTTTTTACATTTTTGTATGAAAAATCGACTTTTTATAAAAAAATGTGAGGGATCACAGATAAACGTCCGTTTCTCGATTAGAGCATTATTTACAGCCATTTAAAGTTTTTTTACATTTTTGTATGAAAAAATCGACTTTTTATAAAAAAATGTGAGGGATCACAGATAAACGTCCGTTTCTCGATTAGAGCGTTATTTACAGCCATTTAAAGTTTTTTTACATTTTTGTATGAAAAATCGACTTTTTATAAAAAAAATGTGAGGGATCACAGATAAACGTGCGTTATTAAAGAATCTACAGCCATTTAAAGTTTTTTTACATTTTTGAAAAAATCGACTTTTTATAAAAAAATGTGAGGGATCACAGATAAACGTCCGTTTCTCGATTAGAGCGTTATTAAAGAATCTACAGCCATTTAAAGTTTTTTTACATTTTTGTATGAAAAAATCGACTTTTTATAAAAAAATGTGAGGGATCACAGATAAACTTCCGTTTCTCGATTAGAGCGTTATTTAAGAAACTACAGCCATTTAAAGTTTTTTTACATTTTTGTATGAAAAAATCGACTTTTTATAAAAAAATGTGAGGGATCACAGATAAACGTCCGTTTCTCGATTAGAGCGTTATTTAAGAAACTACAGCCATTTAAAGTTTTTTTACATTTTTGTATGAAAAATCGACTTTTTATAAAAAAATGTGAGGGATCACAGATAAACGTCCGTTTCTCGATTAGAGCGTTATTAAAGAATCTACAGCCATTTAAAGTTTTTTTACATTTTTGTATGAAAAAATCGACTTTTTATAAAAAAATGTGAGGGATCACAGATAAACGTCCGTTTCTCGATTAGAGCGTTATTTAAGAAACTACAGCCATTTAAAGTTTTTTTACTTTTTTGTATGAAAAAATCGACTTTTTATAAAAAAATGTGAGGGATCACAGATAAACGTCCGTTTCTCGATTAGAGCGTTATTTAAGAAACTACAGCCATATAAAGTTTTTTTACATTTTTGTATGAAAAATCGACTTTTTATAAAAAAATGTGAGGGATCACAGATAAACGTGCGTTATTAAAGAATCTACAGCCATTTAAAGTTTTTTACATTTTTGTATGAAAAAATCGACTTTTTATAAAAAAATGTGAGGGATCGCAGATAAACGTCCGTTTCTCGATTAGAGCGTTATTAAAGAATCTACAGCCATTTAAAGTTTTTTTACATTTTTGAATGAAAAAATCGACTTTTTATAAAAAAATGTGAGGGATCACAGATAAACGTCCGTTTCTCGATTAGAGCGTTATTTAAGAAACTACAGCCATTTAAAGTTTTTTTACATTTTTGTATGAAAAATCGACTTTTTATAAAAAAATGTGAGGGATCACAGATAAACGTCCGTTTCTCGATTAGAGCGTTATTAAAGAATCTACAGCCATTTAAAGTTTTTTTACATTTTTGTATGAAAAAATCGACTTTTTATAAAAAAATGTGAGGGATCACAGATAAACGTCCGTTTCTCGATTAGAGCGTTATTTAAGAAACTACAGCCATTTAAAGTTTTTTTACATTTTTGTACGAAAAATCGACTTTTTATAAAAAAATGTGAGGGATCACAGATAAACGTCGGTTTCTCTATTAGAGCGTTATTAAAGAATCTACAGCTATTTAAAGTTTTTTTACATTTTTGTATGAAAAAATCGACTTTTTATAAAAAAATGTGAGGGATCACAGATAAACGTCCGTTTCTCGATTAGAGCGTTATTTAAGAAACTACAGCCATTTAAAGTTTTTTTACATTTTTGTATGAAAAAATCGACTTTTTATAAAAAAATGTGAGGGATCACAGATAAACGTCCGTTTCTCGATTAGAGCGTTATTTAAGAAACTACAGCCATTTAAAGTTTTTTTACATTTTTGTATGAAAAATCGACTTTTTATAAAAAAATGTGAGGGATCACAGATAAACGTCCGTTTCTCGATTAGAGCGTTATTTAAGAAACTACAGCCATTTAAATTTTTTTTACATTTTTGTATGAAAAAATCGAGTTTTTATAAAAAAATGTGAGGGATCACAGATAAACGTCCGTTTCTCGATTAGA
Source organism: Pollenia griseotomentosa (assembly GCA_963931875.1). Lineage (NCBI taxonomy): Eukaryota > Metazoa > Arthropoda > Insecta > Diptera > Polleniidae > Pollenia > Pollenia griseotomentosa. The sequence continues at coordinate 4,941,735 of OZ007562.1, read as the reverse complement.
GCGTTATTTAAGAAACTACAGCCATTTAAAGTTTTTTTACATTTTTGTATGAAAAATCGACTTTTTATAAAAAAATGTGAGGGATCACAGATAAACGAGCGTTATTAAAGAATCTACAGCCATTTAAAGTTTTTTTACATTTTTGTATGAAAAAATCGACTTTTTATAAAAAAATGTGAGGGATCACAGATAAACGTCCGTTTCTCGATTAGAGCGTTATTAAAGAATCTACAGCCATTTAAAGTTTTTTCACATTTTTGTATGAAAAAATCGACTTTTTATAAAAAAATGTGAGGGATCACAGATAAACGTCCGTTTCTCGATTAGAGCGTTATTTAAGAAACTACAGCAATTTAAAGTTTTTTTACATTTTTATATGAAAAAATCGAATTTTTATAAAAAAATGTGAGGGATCACAGATAAACGTCCGTTTCTCGATTAGAGCGTTATTTAAGAAACTACAGCCATTTAAAGTTTTTTTAACATTTTTGTATGAAAAATCGACTTTTTATAAAAATGTGAGGGATCACAGATAAACGTCCGTTTCTCGATTAGAGCGTTATTAAAGAATCTACAGCCATTTAAAGTTTTTTTACATTTTTGTATGAAAAAATCGACTTTTTATAAAAAAATGTGAGGGATCACAGATAAACGTCCGTTTCTCGATTAGAGCGTTATTTAAGAAACTACAGCCATTTAAAGTTTTTTTACATTTTTGTATGAAAAAATCGACATTTTATAAAAAAATGTGAGGGATCACAGATAAACGTCCGTTTCTCGATTAGAGCGTTATTAAAGAAACTACAGCCATTTAAAGTTTTTTTTACATTTTTTTATGAAAAATCGACTTTTTATAAAAAAATGTGAGGGATCACAGATAAACGTCGGTTTCTCGATTAGAGCGTTATTAAAGAATCTACAGCCATTTAAAGTTTTTTTACATTTTTGTATGAAAAAATCGACTTTTTAAAAAAAATGTGAGGGATCACAGATAAACGTCCGTTTCTCGATTAGAGCGTTATTAAATAAACTACAGCCATTTAAAGTTTTTTTACATTTTTGTATGAACAATCGACTTTTTATAAAAAAATGTGAGGGATCACAGATAAACGTCCGTTTCTCGATTAGAGCGTTATTAAAGAATCTACAGCCATTTAAAGTTTTTTTACATTTTTGTATGAAAAAATCGACATTTTATACAAAAATGTGAGGGATCACAGATAAACGTCCGTTTCTCGATTAGAGCGTTATTAAAGCCCTTATGACACTACATTTTTTATTCATTAATTGATATAGAATTGATAGAAAGAAACAGTAAATGTTAGAAAGAGCAAACTATAAAATGTAAACAAAGTTTTTTAGTTTTTTTTTTTCTCTTGTTATGGTTTTGTTTCAGGGATGGCGTTGAGAATTTTTAAAATTGTACCAACAACCTTTAAAAATTTTACTTTTTTACCCTAATTGTACTAAAAGATTTTTTTAGTTGAAATTTATTTTATTTATGTTTATAAAAAATACAACAAAAAGGTATTATACATCTTTGTTTAAAAAGTATCAACAAAAAAGTACAATTGAAACAACTTAGCCATCCCTGTTTTGTTTATTTTATTAAATGTTGCCAACTTTTTGTTTATGAGAAACCTAAAAACAAAAAGCGGTAAATCGCTGAATTTGCCCATAAACCGCTGATTCAGCAACACTTTTAATATTTCAAGCTTGAAATGTCAATTTTAAGTTAAACAATTTTACATTGTTTTTGACATAACTTCATTTTTTATCGATAACTTTTTAAAAATTGTTGACAGTTTGCCATTTATCTTAATACAGCTGAACTCTTTGCACTTGGTAAATTTTTCTATTACATTATATTTGTACTGTTCACCAAAACTTGAACAATGCATTAAAAATGTAGTGTCATATGGGCTTAAAGAAACTACAGCCAATTAAAGTTTTTTTACATTTTTGTATGAAAAATCGACTTTTTATAAAAAAATGTGAGGGATCACAGATAAACGTCGGTTTCTAGATTAGAGCGTTATTAAAGAATCTACAGCCATTTAAAGTTTTTTTACATTTTTGTATGAAAAAATCGACTTTTTTATAAAAAAATGTGAGGGATCACAGATAAACGTCCGTTTCTCGATTAGAGCGTTATTTAAGAAACTACAGCCATTTAAAGTTTTTTTACATTTTTGTATGAAAAAATCGACTTTTTATAAAAAAATGTGAGGGATCACAGATAAACGTCCGTTTCTCGATTGGAGCTTTATTAAAGAATCTACAGCCATTTAAAGTTTTTTTACATTTTTGTATGAAAAAATCGACTTTTTATAAAAAAATGTGAGGGATCACAGATAAACGTCCGTTAAGAAACTACAGCCATTTAAAGTTTTTTTTACATTTTTGTGTGAAAAAATCGACTTTTTATGAAAAATGTGAGGGATCACAGATAAACGTCCGTTTCTCGATTAGAGCGTTATTTAAGAAACTACAGCCATTTAAAGTTTTTTTACATTTTTGTATGAAAAAATCGACTTTTTATAAAAAAATGTGAGGGATCACAGATAAACGTCCGTTTCTCGATTGGAGCTTTATTAAAGAATCTACAGCCATTTAAAGTTTTTTTTACATTTTTGTATGAAAAAATCGACTTTTTATAAAAAAATGTGAGGGATCACAGATAAACGTCCGTTAAGAAACTACAGCCATTTAAAGTTTTTTTTTACATTTTTGTGTGAAAAAATCGACTTTTTATGAAAAATGTGAGGGATCACAGATAAACGTCCGTTTCTCGATTAGAGCGTTATTTAAGAAACTACAGCCATTTAAAGTTTTTTTACATTTTTGTATGAAAAAATCGACTTTTTATAAAAAAATGTGAGGGATCACAGATAAACGTCCGTTTCTCGATTAGAGCGTTATTTACAGCCATTTAAAGTTTTTTTACATTTTTGTATGAAAAAATCGACTTTTTATAAAAAAATGTGAGGGATCACAGATAAACGTCCGTTTCTCGATTAGAGCGTTATTAAAGAATCTACAGCCATTTAAAGTTTTTTTACATTTTTGTATGAAAAAATCGACTTTTATAAAAAAATGTGAGGGATTACAGATAAACGTCCGTTTCTCGATTAGAGCGTTATTTAAGAAACTACAGCCATTTAAAGTTTTTTTACATTTTTGTATGAAAAAATCGACATTTTATAAAAAAATGTGAGGGATCACAGATAAACGTCCGTTTCTCGATTAGAGCGTTATTAAAGAAACTACAGCCATTTAAAGTTTTTTTACATTTTTGTATGAAAAATCGACTTTTTATAAAAAAATGTGAGGGATCACAGATAAACATCGGTTTCTCGATTAGAGCGTTATTAAAGAATCTACAGCCATTTAAAGTTTTTTTACATTTTTGTATGAAAAAATCGACTTTTTATAAAAAAATGTGAGGGATCACAGATAAACGTCCGTTTCTCGATTAGAGCGTTATTAAATAAACTACAGCCATTTAAAGTTTTTTTACATTTTTGTATGAAAAATCGACTTTTTATAAAAAAATGTGAGGGATCACAGATAAACGTCCGTTTCTCGATTAGAGCGTTATTAAAGAATCTACAGCCATTTAAAGTTTTTTTTACATTTTTGTATGAAAAAATCGACATTTTATACAAAAATGTGAGGGATCACAGATAAACGTCCGTTTCTCGATTAGAGCGTTATTAAAGAAACTACAGCCATTTAAAGTTTTTTTACATTTTTGTATGAAAAATCGACTTTTTATAAAAAAATGTGAGGGATCACAGATAAACGTCGGTTTCTAGATTAGAGCGTTATTAAAGAATCTACAGCCATTTAAAGTTTTTTTACATTTTTGTATGAAAAAATCGACTTTTTATAAAAAAATGTGAGGGATCACAGATAAACGTCCGTTTCTCGATTAGAGCGTTATTTAAGAAACTACAGCCATTTAACGTTTTTTTACATTTTTGTATGAAAAAATCGACTTTTTATAAAAAAATGTGAGGGATCACAGATAAACGTCCGTTTCTCGATTGGAGCTTTATTAAAGAATCTACAGCCATTTAAAGTTTTTTTACATTTTTGTATGAAAAAATCGACTTTTTATAAAAAAATGTGAGGGATCACAGATAAACGTCCGTTAAGAAACTACAGCCATTTAAAGTTTTTTTACATTTTTGTGTGAAAAAATCGACTTTTTATGAAAAATGTGAGCGATCACAGATAAACGTCCGTTTCTCGATTAGAGCGTTATTAAAGAATCTACAGCCATTTAAAGTTTTTTTACATTTTTGTATGAAAAAATCGACTTTTTATGAAAAATGTGAGGGATCACAGATAAACGTCCGTTTCTCGATTAGAGCGTTATTAAAGAAACTACAGCCATTTAAAGTTTTTTTACATTTTTGTATGAAAAATCGACTTTTTATAAAAAAATGTGAGGGATCACAGATAAACGTCGGTTTCTAGATTAGAGCGTTATTAAAGAATCTACAGCCATTTAAAGTTTTTTTACATTTTTGTATGAAAAAATCGACTTTTTATAAAAAAATGTGAGGGATCACAGATAAACGTCCGTTTCTCGATTAGAGCGTTATTTAAGAAACTACAGCCATTTAACGTTTTTTTACATTTTTGTATGAAAAAATCGACTTTTTATAAAAAAATGTGAGGGATCACAGATAAACGTCCGTTTCTCGATTGGAGCTTTATTAAAGAATCTACAGCCATTTAAAGTTTTTTTACATTTTTGTATGAAAAAATCGACTTTTTATAAAAAAATGTGAGGGATCACAGATAAACGTCCGTTAAGAAACTACAGCCATTTAAAGTTTTTTTTACATTTTTGTGTGAAAAAATCGACTTTTTATGAAAAATGTGAGGGATCACAGATAAACGTCCGTTTCTCGATTAGAGCGTTATTTAAGAAACTACAGCCATTTAAAGTTTTTTTACATTTTTGTATGAAAAAATCGACTTTTTATAAAAAAATGTGAGGGATCACAGATAAACGTCCGTTTCTCGATTAGAGCGTTATTTACAGCCATTTAAAGTTTTTTTACATTTTTGTATGAAAAAATCGACTTTTTATAAAAAAATGTGAGGGATCACAGATAAACGTCCGTTTCTCGATTAGAGCGTTATTAAAGAATCTACAGCCATTTAAAGTTTTTTTACATATTTGTATGAAAAAATCGACTTTTTATAAAAAAATGTGAGGGATCACAGATAAACGTCCGTTTCTCGATTAGAGCGTTATTTAAGAAACTACAGCCATTTAAAGTTTTTTTACATTTTTGTATGAAAAATCGACATTTTATAAAAAAATGTGAGGGATCACAGATAAACGTCCGTTTCTCGATTAGAGCGTTATTAAAGAAACTACAGCCATTTAAAGTTTTTTTACATTTTTGTATGAAAAATCGACTTTTTATAAAAAAATGTGAGGGATCACAGATAAACATCGGTTTCTCGATTAGAGCGTTATTAAAGAATCTACAGCCATTTAAAGTTTTTTTACATTTTTGTATGAAAAAATCGACTTTTTATAAAAAAATGTGAGGGATCACAGATAAACGTCCGTTTCTCGATTAGAGCGTTATTAAATAAACTACAGCCATTTAAAGTTTTTTTACATTTTTGTATGAAAAATCGACTTTTTATAAAAAAATGTGAGGGATCACAGATAAACGTCCGTTTCTCGATTAGAGCGTTATTAAAGAATCTACAGCCATTTAAAGTTTTTTTACATTTTTGTATGAAAAAATCGACATTTTATACAAAAATGTGAGGGATCACAGATAAACGTCCGTTTCTCGATTAGAGCGTTATTAAAGAAACTACAGCCATTTAAAGTTTTTTTACATTTTTGTATGAAAAATCGACTTTTTATAAAAAAATGTGAGGGATCACAGATAAACGTCGGTTTCTAGATTAGAGCGTTATTAAAGAATCTACAGCTATTTAAAGTTTTTTTACATTTTTGTATGAAAAAATCGACTTTTTATAAAAAAATGTGAGGGATCACAGATAAACGTCCGTTTCTCGATTAGAGCGTTATTTAAGAAACTACAGCCATTTAACGTTTTTTTACATTTTTGTATGAAAAAATCGACTTTTTATAAAAAAATGTGAGGGATCACAGATAAACGTCCGTTTCTCGATTGGAGCTTTATTAAAGAATCTACAGCCATTTAAAGTTTTTTTACATTTTTGTATGAAAAAATCGACTTTTTATAAAAAAATGTGAGGGATCACAGATAAACGTCCGTTAAGAAACTACAGCCATTTAAAGTTTTTTTTACATTTTTGTGTGAAAAAATCGACTTTTTATGAAAAATGTGAGCGATCACAGATAAACGTCCGTTTCTCGATTAGAGCGTTATTAAAGAATCTACAGCCATTTAAAGTTTTTTTACATTTTTGTATGAAAAAATCGACTTTTTATGAAAAATGTGAGGGATCACAGATACACGTCCGTTTCTCGATTAGAGCGTTATTTAAGAAACTACAGCCATTTAAAGTTTTTTTACATTTTTGTATGAAAAATCGACTTTTTATAAAAAAATGTGAGGGATCACAGATAAATGTCCGTTTCTCGATTAGAGCGTTATTAAAGAATCTACAGCCATTTAAAGTTTTTTTACATTTTTGTATGAAAAAATCGACTTTTTATAAAAAAATGTGAGGGATCACAGATAAACGTCCTTTTCTCGATTAGAGCGTTATTAAAGAATCTACAGCCATTTAAAGTTTTTTACATTTTTGTATGAAAAAATCGACTTTTTATAAAAAAATGTGAGGGATCACAGATAAACGTCCGTTTCTCGATTAGAGCGTTATTTAAGAAACTACAGCCATTTAAAGTTTTTTTACATTTTTGTATGAAAAATCGACTTTTTATAAAAAAATGTGAGGGATCACAGATAAACGTCCGTTTCTCGATAGAGCGTTATTTAAGAAACTACAGCCATTTAAAGTTTTTTACATTTTTGTATGAAAAAATCGACTTTTTATAAAAAAATGTGAGGGATCACAGATAAACGTCCGTTTCTCGATTAGAGCGTTATTTAAGAAACTACAGCCATTTAAAGTTTTTTTACATTTTTGTATGAAAAAATCGACTTTTTATAAAAAAATGTGAGGGATCACAGATAAACGTCCGTTTCTCGATTAGAGCGTTATTTAAGAAACTACAGCCATTTAAAGTTTTTTTACATTTTTGTATGAAAAATCGACTTTTTATAAAAAAATGTGAGGGATCACAGATAAACGTCCGTTTCTCGATTAGAGCGTTATTATAGAATCTACAGCCATTTAAAGTTTTTTTACATTTTTGTATGAAAAAATCGACTTTTTATAAAAAAATGTGAGGGATCACAGATAAACGTCCGTTTCTCGATTAGAGCGTTATTTAAGAAACTACAGCCATTTAAAGTTTTTTTACATTTTTGTATGAAAAAATCGACTTTTTATAAAAAAATGTGAGGGATCACAGATAAACGTCCGTTTCTCGATTAGAGCGTTATTAAAGAATCTACAGCCATTTAAAGTTTTTTTACATTTTTGTATGAAAAAATCGACATTTTATAAAAAAATGTGAGGGATCACAGATAAACGTCCGTTTCTCGATTAGAGCGTTATTAAATAAACTACAGCCATTTAAAGTTTTTTTACATTTTTGTATGAAAAATCGACTTTTTATAAAAAAATGTGAGGGATCACAGATAAACGTCCGTTTCTCGATTAGAGCGTTATTAAAGAATCTACAGCCATTTAAAGTTTTTTTTACATTTTTGTATGAAAAAATCGACATTTTATACAAAAATGTGAGGGATCACAGATAAACGTCCGTTTCTCGATTAGAGCGTTATTAAAGAAACTACAGCCATTTAAAGTTTTTTTAAATTTTTGTATGAAAAATCGACTTTTTATAAAAAAATGTGAGGGATCACAGATAAACGTCGGTTTCTAGATTAGAGCGTTATTAAAGAATCTACAGCCATTCAAAGTTTTTTTACATTTTTGTATGAAAAAATCGACTTTTTATAAAAAAATGTGAGGGATCACAGATAAACGTCCGTTTCTCGATTAGAGCGTTATTTAAGAAACTACAGCCATTTAAAGTTTTTTTACATTTTTGTATGAAAAAATCGACTTTTTATAAAAAAATGTGAGGGATCACAGATAAACGTCCGTTTCTCGATTGGAGCTTTATTAAAGAATCTACAGCCATTTAAAGTTTTTTTACATTTTTGTATGAAAAAATCGACTTTTAATAAAAAAATGTGAGGGATCACAGATAAACGTCCGTTAAGAAACTACAGCCATTTAAAGTTTTTTTTACATTTTTGTGTGAAAAAATCGACTTTTTATGAAAAATGTGAGCGATCACAGATAAACGTCCGTTTCTCGATTGGAGCGTTATTAAAGAAACTACAGCCATTTAAAGTTTTTTTACATTTTTGTATGAAAAATCGACTTTTTATAAAAAAATGTGAGGGATCACAGATAAACGTCGGTTTCTAGATTAGAGCGTTATTAAAGAATCTACAGCCATTTAAAGTTTTTTTACATTTTTGTATGAAAAAATCGACTTTTTATAAAAAAATGTGAGGGATCACAGATAAACGTCCGTTTCTCGATTAGAGCGTTATTTAAGAAACTACAGCCATTTAAAGTTTTTTTACATTTTTGTATGAAAAAATCGACTTTTTATAAAAAAATGTGAGGGATCACAGATAAACGTCCGTTTCTCGATTGGAGCTTTATTAAAGAATCTACAGCCATTTAAAGTTTTTTTACATTTTTGTATGAAAAAATCGACTTTTTATAAAAAAATGTGAGGGATCACAGATAAACGTCCGTTTCTCGATTAGAGCGTTATTTAAGAAACTACAGCCATTTAAAGTTTTTTTACATTTTTGTATGAAAAATCGACTTTTTATAAAAAAATGTGAGGGATCACAGATAAACGTCCGTTTCTCGATTAGAGCGTTATTAAAGAATCTACAGCCATTTAAAGTTTTTTTACATTTTTGTATGAAAAAATCGACATTTTATAAAAAAATGTGAGGGATCACAGATAAACGTCCGTTTCTCGATTAGAGCGTTATTAAAGAAACTACAGCCATTTAAAGTTTTTTTACATTTTTGTATGAAAAATCGACTTTTTATAAAAAAATGTGAGGGATCACAGATAAACGTCGGTTTCTAGATTAGAGCGTTATTAAAGAATCTACAGCCATTTAAAGTTTTTTTACATTTTTGTATGAAAAAATCGACTTTTTATAAAAAAATGTGAGGGATCACAGATAAACGTCCGTTTCTCGATTAGAGCGTTATTAAAGAATCTACAGCCATTTAAAGTTTTTTTACATTTTTGTATGAAAAAATCGACATTTTATAAAAAAATGTGAGGGATCACAGATAAACGTCCGTTTCTCGATTAGAGCGTTATTAAAGAAACTACAGCCATTTAAAGTTTTTTTACATTTTTGTATGAAAAATCGACTTTTTATAAAAAAATGTGAGGGATCACAGATAAACGTCGGTTTCTAGATTAGAGCGTTATTAAAGAATCTACAGCCATTTAAAGTTTTTTTACATTTTTGTGTGAAAAAATCGACTTTTTATGAAAAATGTGAGCGATCACAGATAAACGTCCGTTTCTCGATTGGAGCGTTATTAAAGAAACTACAGCCATTTAAAGTTTTTTTACATTTTTGTATGAAAAATCGACTTTTTATAAAAAAATGTGAGGGATCACAGATAAACGTCGGTTTCTAGATTAGAGCGTTATTAAAGAATCTACAGCCATTTAAAGTTTTTTTACATTTTTGTATGAAAAAATCGACTTTTTATAAAAAAATGTGAGGGATCACAGATAAACGTCCGTTTCTCGATTAGAGCGTTATTTAAGAAACTACAGCCATTTAAAGTTTTTTTACATTTTTGTATGAAAAAATCGACTTTTTATAAAAAAATGTGAGGGATCACAGATAAACGTCCGTTTCTCGATTGGAGCTTTATTAAAGAATCTACAGCCATTTAAAGTTTTTTTACATTTTTGTATGAAAAAATCGACTTTTTATAAAAAAATGTGAGGGATCACAGATAAACGTCCGTTAAGAAACTACAGCCATTTAAAGTTTTTTTTTACATTTTTGTGTGAAAAAATCGACTTTTTATGAAAAATGTGAGGGATCACAGATAAACGTCCGTTTCTCGATTAGAGCGTTATTTAAGAAACTACAGCCATTTAAAGTTTTTTTACATTTTTGTATGAAAAAATCGACTTTTTATAAAAAAATGTGAGGGATCACAGATAAACGTCCGTTTCTCGATTAGAGCGTTATTTACAGCCATTTAAAGTTTTTTTACATTTTTGTATGAAAAAATCGACTTTTTATAAAAAAATGTGAGGGATCACAGATAAACGTCCGTTTCTCGATTAGAGCGTTATTAAAGAATCTACAGCCATTTAAAGTTTTTTTACATTTTTGTATGAAAAAATCGACTTTTTATAAAAAAATGTGAGGGATCACAGATAAACGTCCGTTTCTCGATTAGAGCGTTATTTAAGAAACTACAGCCATTTAAAGTTTTTTTACATTTTTGTATGAAAAAATCGACATTTTATAAAAAAATGTGAGGGATCACAGATAAACGTCCGTTTCTCGATTATAGCGTTATTAAAGAAACTACAGCCATTTAAAGTTTTTTTACATTTTTGTATGAAAAATCGACTTTTTATAAAAAAATGTGAGGGATCACAGATAAACATCGGTTTCTCGATTAGAGCGTTATTAAAGAATCTACAGCCATTTAAAGTTTTTTTACATTTTTGTATGAAAAAATCGACTTTTTATAAAAAAATGTGAGGGATCACAGATAAACGTCCGTTTCTCGATTAGAGCGTTATTAAATAAACTACAGCCATTTAAAGTTTTTTTACATTTTTGTATGAAAAATCGACTTTTTATAAAAAAATGTGAGGGATCACAGATAAACGTCCGTTTCTCGATTAGAGCGTTATTAAAGAATCTACAGCCATTTAAAGTTTTTTTTACATTTTTGTATGAAAAAATCGACATTTTATACAAAAATGTGAGGGATCACAGATAAACGTCCGTTTCTCGATTAGAGCGTTATTAAAGAAACTACAGCCATTTAAAGTTTTTTTACATTTTTGTATGAAAAATCGACTTTTTATAAAAAAATGTGAGGGATCACAGATAAACGTCCGTTTCTCGATTAGAGCGTTATTTAAGAAACTACAGCCATTTAACGTTTTTTTACATTTTTGTATGAAAAAATCGACTTTTTATAAAAAAATGTGAGGGATCACAGATAAACGTCCGTTTCTCGATTGGAGCTTTATTAAAGAATCTACAGCCATTTAAAGTTTTTTTACATTTTTGTATGAAAAAATCGACTTTTTATAAAAAAATGTGAGGGATCACAGATAAACGTCCGTTAAGAAACTACAGCCATTTAAAGTTTTTTTTACATTTTTGTGTGAAAAAATCGACTTTTTATGAAAAATGTGAGCGATCACAGATAAACGTCCGTTTCTCGATTAGAGCGTTATTAAAGAATCTACAGCCATTTAAAGTTTTTTTACATTTTTGTATGAAAAAATCGACTTTTTATGAAAAATGTGAGGGATCACAGATACACGTCCGTTTCTCGATTAGAGCGTTATTTAAGAAACTACAGCCATTTAAAGTTTTTTTACATTTTTGTATGAAAAATCGACTTTTTATAAAAAAATGTGAGGGATCACAGATAAATGTCCGTTTCTCGATTAGAGCGTTATTAAAGAATCTACAGCCATTTAAAGTTTTTTTACATTTTTGTATGAAAAAATCGACTTTTTATAAAAAAATGTGAGGGATCACAGATAAACGTCCGTTTCTCGATTAGAGCGTTATTTAAGAAACTACAGCCATTTAAAGTTTTTTTACATTTTTGTATGAAAAAATCGACTTTTTATAAAAAAATGTGAGGGATCACAGATAAACGTCCGTTTCTCGATTAGAGCGTTATTTAAGAAACTACAGCCATTTAAAGTTTTTTTACATTTTTGTATGAAAAATCGACTTTTTATAAAAAAATGTGAGGGATCACAGATAAACGTCCGTTTCTCGATTAGAGCGTTATTATAGAATCTACAGCCATTTAAAGTTTTTTTACATTTTTGTATGAAAAAATCGACTTTTTATAAAAAAATGTGAGGGATCACAGATAAACGTCCGTTTCTCGATTAGAGCGTTATTTAAGAAACTACAGCCATTTAAAGTTTTTTTACATTTTTGTATGAAAAAATCGACTTTTTATAAAAAAATGTGAGGGATCACAGATAAACGTCCGTTTCTCGATTAGAGCGTTATTAAAGAATCTACAGCCATTTAAAGTTTTTTTACATTTTTGTATGAAAAAATCGACATTTTATAAAAAAATGTGAGGGATCACAGATAAACGTCCGTTTCTCGATTAGAGCGTTATTAAATAAACTACAGCCATTTAAAGTTTTTTTTACATTTTTGTATGAAAAATCGACTTTTTATAAAAAAATGTGAGGGATCACAGATAAACGTCCGTTTCTCGATTAGAGCGTTATTAAAGAATCTACAGCCATTTAAAGTTTTTTTTACATTTTTGTATGAAAAAATCGACATTTTATACAAAAATGTGAGGGATCACAGATAAACGTCCGTTTCTCGATTAGAGCGTTATTAAAGAAACTACAGCCATTTAAAGTTTTTTTAAATTTTTGTATGAAAAATCGACTTTTTATAAAAAAATGTGAGGGATCACAGATAAACGTCGGTTTCTAGATTAGAGCGTTATTAAAGAATCTACAGCCATTTAAAGTTTTTTTACATTTTTGTATGAAAAAATCGACTTTTTATAAAAAAATGTGAGGGATCACAGATAAACGTCCGTTTCTCGATTAGAGCGTTATTTAAGAAACTACAGCCATTTAAAGTTTTTTTACATTTTTGTATGAAAAAATCGACTTTTTATAAAAAAATGTGAGGGATCACAGATAAACGTCCGTTTCTCGATTGGAGCTTTATTAAAGAATCTACAGCCATTTAAAGTTTTTTTACATTTTTGTATGAAAAAATCGACTTTTAATAAAAAAATGTGAGGGATCACAGATAAACGTCCGTTAAGAAACTACAGCCATTTAAAGTTTTTTTTACATTTTTGTGTGAAAAAATCGACTTTTTATGAAAAATGTGAGCGATCACAGATAAACGTCCGTTTCTCGATTGGAGCGTTATTAAAGAAACTACAGCCATTTAAAGTTTTTTTACATTTTTGTATGAAAAATCGACTTTTTATAAAAAAATGTGAGGGATCACAGATAAACGTCGGTTTCTAGATTAGAGCGTTATTAAAGAATCTACAGCCATTTAAAGTTTTTTTACATTTTTGTATGAAAAAATCGACTTTTTATAAAAAAATGTGAGGGATCACAGATAAACGTCCGTTTCTCGATTAGAGCGTTATTTAAGAAACTACAGCCATTTAAAGTTTTTTTACATTTTTGTATGAAAAAATCGACTTTTTATAAAAAAATGTGAGGGATCACAGATAAACGTCCGTTTCTCGATTGGAGCTTTATTAAAGAATCTACAGCCATTTAAAGTTTTTTTACATTTTTGTATGAAAAAATCGACTTTTTATAAAAAAATGTGAGGGATCACAGATAAACGTCCGTTTCTCGATTAGAGCGTTATTTAAGAAACTACAGCCATTTAAAGTTTTTTTACATTTTTGTATGAAAAATCGACTTTTTATAAAAAAATGTGAGGGATCACAGATAAACGTCCGTTTCTCGATTAGAGCGTTATTAAAGAATCTACAGCCATTTAAAGTTTTTTTACATTTTTGTATGAAAAAATCGACATTTTATAAAAAAATGTGAGGGATCACAGATAAACGTCCGTTTCTCGATTAGAGCGTTATTAAAGAAACTACAGCCATTTAAAGTTTTTTTACATTTTTGTATGAAAAATCGACTTTTTATAAAAAAATGTGAGGGATCACAGATAAACGTCCGTTTCTCGATTAGAGCGTTATTAAAGAAACTACAGCCATTTAAAGTTTTTTTACATTTTTGTATGAAAAATCGACTTTTTATAAAAAAATGTGAGGGATCACAGATAAACGTCCGTTTCTCGATTAGAGCGTTATTTAAGAAACTACAGCCATTTAAAGTTTTTTTACATTTTTGTATGAAAAATCGACTTTTTATAAAAAAATGTGAGGGATCACAGATAAACGTCCGTTTCTCGATTAGAGCGTTATTAAAGAAACTACAGCCATTTAAAGTTTTTTCACATTTTTGTATGAAAAATCGACTTTTTATAAAAAAATGTGAGGGATCACAGATAAACGTCGGTTTCTCGATTAGAGCGTTATTTAAGAATCTACAGCCATTTAAAGTTTTTTTACATTTTTGTATGAAAAAATCGACATTTTATAAAAAAATGTGAGGGATCACAGATAAACGTCCGTTTCTCGATTAGAGCGTTATTAAAGAAACTACAGCCATTTAAAGTTTTTTTACATTTTTGTATGAAAAATCGACTTTTAATAAAAAAATGTGAGGGATCACAGATAAACGTCGGTTTCTCGATTAGAGCGTTATTAAAGAATCTACAGACATTAAAAGTTTTTTTACATTTTTGTATGAAAAAATCGACTTTTTATAAAAAAATGTGAGGGATCACAGATAAACGTCCGTTTCTCGATTAGAGCGTTATTTAAGAAACTACAGCCATTTAAAGTTTTTTTACATTTTTGTATGAAAAAATCGACTTTTTATAAAAAAATGTGAGGGATCACAGATAAACGTCCGTTTCTCGATTGGAGCTTTATTAAAGAATCTACAGCCATTTAAAGTTTTTTTACATTTTTGTATGAAAAAATCGACTTTTTATAAAAAAATGCGAGGGATCACAGATAAACGTCCGTTAAGAAACTACAGCCATTTAAAGTTTTTTTTACATTTTTGTATGAAAAAATCGTCTTTTTATGAAAAATGTGAGCGATCACAGATAAACGTCCGTTTCTCGATTGGAGCGTTATTAAAGAATCTACAGCCATTTAAAGTTTTTTTACATTTTTGTATGAAAAATCGACTTTTTATAAAAAAATGTGAGGGATCACAGATAAACGTCGGTTTCTCGATTAGAGCGTTATTAAAGAATCTACAGCCATTTAAAGTTTTTTTACATTTTTGTATGAAAAAATCGACTTTTTATAAAAAAAATGTGAGGGATCACAGATAAACGTCCGTTTCTCGATTAGAGCGTTATTAAATAAACTACAGCCATTTAAAGTTTTTTTACATTTTTGTATGAAAAAATCGACATTTTATAAAAAAATGTGAGGGATCACAAATAAACGTCCGTTTCTCGATTAGAGCGTTATTAAAGAAACTACAGCCATTTAAAGTTTTTTTACATTTTTGTATGAAAAATCGACTTTTTATAAAAAAATGTGAGGGATCACAGATAAACGTCCGTTTCTCGATTAGAGCGTTATTAAAGAAACTACAGCCATTTAAAGTTTTTTTACATTTTTGTATGAAAAATCGACTTTTTATAAAAAAATGTGAGGGATCACAGATAAACGTCGGTTTCTCGATTAGAGCGTTATTAAAGAATCTACAGCCATTTAAAGTTTTTTTACATTTTTGTATGAAAAAATCGACTTTTTATAAAAAAAATGTGAGGGATCACAGATAAACGTCCGTTTCTCGATTAGAGCGTTATTAAATAAACTACAGCCATTTAAAGTTTTTTTACATTTTTGTATGAAAAATCGACTTTTTATAAAAAAATGTGAGGGATCACAGATAAACGTCCGTTTCTCGATTGGAGCTTTATTAAAGAATCTACAGCCATTTAAAGTTTTTTTACATTTTTGTATGAAAAAATCGACTTTTAATAAAAAAATGTGAGGGATCACAGATAAACGTCCGTTAAGAAACTACAGCCATTTAAAGTTTTTTTTACATTTTTGTGTGAAAAAATCGACTTTTTATGAAAAATGTGAGCGATCACAGATAAACGTCCGTTTCTCGATTGGAGCGTTATTAAAGAAACTACAGCCATTTAAAGTTTTTTTACATTTTTGTATGAAAAATCGACTTTTTATAAAAAAATGTGAGGGATCACAGATAAACGTCGGTTTCTAGATTAGAGCGTTATTAAAGAATCTACAGCCATTTAAAGTTTTTTTACATTTTTGTATGAAAAAATCGACTTTTTATAAAAAAATGTGAGGGATCACAGATAAACGTCCGTTTCTCGATTAGAGCGTTATTTAAGAAACTACAGCCATTTAAAGTTTTTTTACATTTTTGTATGAAAAAATCGACTTTTTATAAAAAAATGTGAGGGATCACAGATAAACGTCCGTTTCTCGATTGGAGCTTTATTAAAGAATCTACAGCCATTTAAAGTTTTTTTACATTTTTGTATGAAAAAATCGACTTTTTATAAAAAAATGTGAGGGAGCACAGATAAACGTCCGTTTCTCGATTAGAGCGTTATTTAAGAAACTACAGCCATTTAAAGTTTTTTTACATTTTTGTATGAAAAATCGACTTTTTATAAAAAAATGTGAGGGATCACAGATAAACGTCCGTTTCTCGATTAGAGCGTTATTAAAGAATCTACAGCCATTTAAAGTTTTTTTACATTTTTGTATGAAAAAATCGACATTTTATAAAAAAATGTGAGGGATCACAGATAAACGTCCGTTTCTCGATTAGAGCGTTATTAAAGAAACTACAGCCATTTAAAGTTTTTTTACATTTTTGTATGAAAAATCGACTTTTTATAAAAAAATGTGAGGGATCACAGATAAACGTCCGTTTCTCGATTAGAGCGTTATTAAAGAAACTACAGCCATTTAAAGTTTTTTTACATTTTTGTATGAAAAATCGACTTTTTATAAAAAAATGTGAGGGATCACAGATAAACGTCCGTTTCTCGATTAGAGCGTTATTTAAGAAACTACAGCCATTTAAAGTTTTTTTACATTTTTGTATGAAAAATCGACTTTTTATAAAAAAATGTGAGGGATCACAGATAAACGTCCGTTTCTCGATTAGAGCGTTATTATAGAATCTACAGCCATTTAAAGTTTTTTTACATTTTTGTATGAAAAAATCGACATTTTATAAAAAAATGTGAGGGATCACAGATAAACGTCCGTTTCTCGATTAGAGCGTTATTTAAGAAACTACAGCCATTTAAAGTTTTTTTACATTTTTGTATGAAAAATCGACTTTTTATAAAAAAATGTGAGGGATCACAGATAAACGTCCGTTTCTCGATTAGAGCGTTATTATAGAATCTACAGCCATTTAAAGTTTTTTTACATTTTTGTATGAAAAAATCGACTTTTTATAAAAAAATGTGAGGGATCACAGATAAACGTCCGTTTCTCGATTAGAGCGTTATTTAAGAAACTACAGCCATTTAAAGTTTTTTTACATTTTTGTATGAAAAAATCGACATTTTATAAAAAAATGTGAGGGATCACAGATAAACGTCCGTTTCTCGATTAGAGCGTTATTAAAGAAACTACAGCCATTTAAAGTTTTTTCACATTTTTGTATGAAAAATCGACTTTTTATAAAAAAATGTGAGGGATCACAGATAAACGTCGGTTTCTCGATTAGAGCGTTATTTAAGAATCTACAGCCATTTAAAGTTTTTTTACATTTTTGTATGAAAAAATCGACGTTTTATAAAAAAATGTGAGGGATCACAGATAAACGTCCGTTTCTCGATTAGAGCGTTATTAAAGAAACTACAGCCATTTAAAGTTTTTTTACATTTTTGTATGAAAAATCGACTTTTAATAAAAAAATGTGAGGGATCACAGATAAACGTCGGTTTCTCGATTAGAGCGTTATTAAAGAATCTACAGACATTAAAAGTTTTTTTACATTTTTGTATGAAAAAATCGACTTTTTATAAAAAAATGTGAGGGATCACAGATAAACGTCCGTTTCTCGATTAGAGCGTTATTTAAGAAACTACAGCCATTTAAAGTTTTTTTACATTTTTGTATGAAAAAATCGACTTTTTATAAAAAAATGTGAGGGATCACAGATAAACGTCCGTTTCTCGATTGGAGCTTTATTAAAGAATCTACAGCCATTTAAAGTTTTTTTACATTTTTGTATGAAAAAATCGACTTTTTATAAAAAAATGCGAGGGATCACAGATAAACGTCCGTTAAGAAACTACAGCCATTTAAAGTTTTTTTTACATTTTTGTATGAAAAAATCGTCTTTTTATGAAAAATGTGAGCGATCACAGATAAACGTCCGTTTCTCGATTGGAGCGTTATTAAAGAATCTACAGCCATTTAAAGTTTTTTTACATTTTTGTATGAAAAATCGACTTTTTATAAAAAAATGTGAGGGATCACAGATAAACGTCGGTTTCTCGATTAGAGCGTTATTAAAGAATCTACAGCCATTTAAAGTTTTTTTACATTTTTGTATGAAAAAATCGACTTTTTATAAAAAAAATGTGAGGGATCACAGATAAACGTCCGTTTCTCGATTAGAGCGTTATTAAATAAACTACAGCCATTTAAAGTTTTTTTACATTTTTGTATGAAAAAATCGACATTTTATAAAAAAATGTGAGGGATCACAAATAAACGTCCGTTTCTCGATTAGAGCGTTATTAAAGAAACTACAGCCATTTAAAGTTTTTTTACATTTTTGTATGAAAAATCGACTTTTTATAAAAAAATGTGAGGGATCACAGATAAACGTCCGTTTCTCGATTAGAGCGTTATTAAAGAAACTACAGCCATTTAAAGTTTTTTTACATTTTTGTATGAAAAATCGACTTTTTATAAAAAAATGTGAGGGATCACAGATAAACGTCGGTTTCTCGATTAGAGCGTTATTAAAGAATCTACAGCCATTTAAAGTTTTTTTACATTTTTGTATGAAAAAATCGACTTTTTATAAAAAAAATGTGAGGGATCACAGATAAACGTCCGTTTCTCGATTAGAGCGTTATTAAATAAACTACAGCCATTTAAAGTTTTTTTACATTTTTGTATGAAAAATCGACTTTTTATAAAAAAATGTGAGGGATCACAGATAAACGTCCGTTTCTCGATTAGAGCGTTATTAAAGAATCTACAGCCATTTAAAGTTTTTTTACATTTTTGTATGAAAAAATCGACATTTTATAAAAAAATGTGAGGGATCACAGATAAAAGTCCGTTTCTCGATTAGAGCGTTATTAAAGAAACTACAGCCATTTAAAGTTTTTTTACATTTTTGTATGAAAAATCGACTTTTTATAAAAAAATGTGAGGGATCACAGATAAACGTCGGTTTCTCGATTAGAGCGTTATTAAAGAATCTACAGCCATTTAAAGTTTTTTTACATTTTTGTATGAAAAAATCGACTTTTTATAAAAAAATGTGAGGGATCACAGATAAACGTCCGTTTCTCGATTGAAGCTTTATTAAAGAATCTACAGCCATTTAAAGTTTTTTTACATTTTTGTATGAAAAAATCGACTTTTTATAAAAAAATGTGAGGGATCACAGATAAACGTCCGTTAAGAAACTACAGCCATTTAAAGTTTTTTTTACATTTTTGTATGAAAAAATCGACTTTTTATGAAAAATGTGAGCGATCACAGATAAACGTCCGTTTCTCGATTGGAGCGTTATTAAAGAATCTACAGCCATTTAAAGTTTTTTTACATTTTTGTATGAAAAAATCGACTTTTTATGAAAAAAATGTGAGGGATCACAGATAAACGTCCGTTTCTCGATTGAAGCTTTATTAAAGAATCTACAGCCATTTAAAGTTTTTTTACATTTTTGTATGAAAAAATCGACTTTTTATAAAAAAATGTGAGGGATCACAGATAAACGTCCGTTTCTCGATTAGAGCGTTATTAAAGAAACTACAACCATTTAAAGTTTTTTTACATTTTTGTATGAAAAATCGACTTCACATCGAGGGATCACAGATAAACGTCGGTTTCTCGATTAGAGCGTTATTAAAGAATCTACAGCCATTTAAAGTTTTTTTACATTTTTGTATGAAAAAATCGACTTTTAATAAAAAAATGTGAGGGATCACAGATAAACGTCCGTTTCTCGATTAGAGCGTTATTAAATAAACTACAGCCATTTAAAGTTTTTTTACATTTTTGTATGAAAAAATCGACTTTTTATAAAAAAATGTGAGGGATCACAGATAAACGTCCGTTTCTCGATTAGAGCGTTATTTAAGAAACTACAGCCATTTAAAGTTTTTTTACATTTTTGTATGAAAAAATCGACATTTTATAAAAAAATGTGAGGGATTACAGATAAACGTCCGTTTCTCGATTAGAGCGTTATTAAAGAAACTACAGCCATTTAAAGTTTTTTTACATTTTTGTATGAAAAATCGACTTTTTATGAAAAATGTGAGGGATCACAGATACACGTCCGTTTCTCGATTAGAGCGTTATTAAAGAATCTACAGCCATTTAAAGTTTTTTTACATTTTTGTATGAAAAAATCGACTTTTTATAAAAAAATGTGAGGGATCACAGATAAACGTCCGTTTCTCGATTAGAGCGTTATTTAAGAAACTACAGCCATTTAAAGTTTTTTTTACATTTTTGTATGAAAAAATCGACTTTTTATGAAAAATGTGAGCGATCACAGATAAACGTCCGTTTCTCGATTGGAGCGTTATTAAAGAATCTACAGCCATTTAAAGTTTTTTTACATTTTTGTATGAAAAAATCGACTTTTTATGAAAAATGTGAGGGATCACAGATACACGTCCGTTTCTCGATTAGAGCGTTATTTAAGAAACTACAGCCATTTAAAGTTTTTTTACATTTTTGTATGAAAAATCGACTTTTTATAAAAAAATGTGAGGGATCACAGATAAATGTCCGTTTCTCGATTAGAGCGTTATTAAAGAATCAACAGCCATTTAAAGTTTTTTTACATTTTTGTATGAAAAAATCGACTTTTTATAAAAAAATATGAGGGATCACAGATAAACGTCCGTTTCTCGATTAGAGCGTTATTTAAGAAACTACAGCCATTTAAAGTTTTTTTACATTTTTGTATGAAAAAATCGACTTTTTATAAAAAAATGTGAGGGATCACAGATAAACGTCCGTTTCTCGATTAGAGCGTTATTTAAGAAACTACAGCCATTTAAAGTTTTTTTACATTTTTGTATGAAAAAATCGACTTTTTATAAAAAAATGTGAGGGATTACAGATAAACGTCCGTTTCTCGATTAGAGCGTTATTAAAGAAACTACAGCCATTTAAAGTTTTTTTACATTTTTATATGAAAAATCGACTTTTTATGAAAAATGTGAGGGATCACAGATACACGTCCGTTTCTCGATTAGAGCGTTATTAAAGAATCTACAGCCATTTAAAGTTTTTTTACATATTTGTATGAAAAAATCGACTTTTTATAAAAAAATGTGAGGGATCACAGATAAACGTCCGTTTCTCGATTAGAGCGTTATTTAAGAAACTACAGCCATTTAAAGTTTTTTTACATTTTTGTATGAAAAAATCGACATTTTATAAAAAAATGTGAGGGATCACAGATAAACGTCCGTTAAGAAACTACAGCCATTTAAAGTTTTTTTTACATTTTTGTATGAAAAAATCGACTTTTTATGAAAAATGTGAGCGATCACAGATAAACGTCCGTTTCTCGATTGGAGCGTTATTAAAGAATCTACAGCCATTTAAAGTTTTTTTACATTTTTGTATGAAAAAATCGACTTTTTATGAAAAATGTGAGGGATCACAGATACACGTCCGTTTCTCGATTAGAGCGTTATTTAAGAATCAACAGCCATTTAAAGTTTTTTTACATTTTTGTATGAAAAAATCGACTTTTTATAAAAAAATGTGAGGGATCACAGATAAACGTCCGTTTCTCGATTAGAGCGTTATTTAAGAAACTACAGCCATTTAAAGTTTTTTTACATTTTTGTATGAAAAAATCGACTTTTTATAAAAAAATGTGAGGGATCACAGATAAACGTCCGTTTCTCGATTAGAGCGTTATTTAAGAAACTACAGCCATTTAAAGTTTTTTTACATTTTTGTATGAAAAATCGACTTTTTATAAAAAAATGTGAGGGATCACAGATAAACGTCCGTTTCTCGATTAGAGCGTTATTAAAGAATCTACAGCCATTTAAAGTTTTTTTACATTTTTGTATGAAAAAATCGACTTTTTTTAAAAAAATGTGAGGGATCACAGATAAACGTCCGTTTCTCGATTAGAGCGTTATTTAAGAAACTACAGCCATTTAAAGTTTTTTTACATTTTTGTATGAAAAAATCGACATTTTATAAAAAAATGTGAGGGATCACAGATAAACGTCCGTTTCTCGATTAGAGCGTTATTTAAGAAAGGACAGCCATTTAAAGTTTTTTTACATTTTTGTATGAAAAATCGACTTTTTATAAAAAAATGTGAGGGATCACAGATAAACGTCCGTTTCTCGATTAGAGCGTTATTAAAGAATCTACAGCCATTTAAAGTTTTTTTACATTTTTGTATGAAAAAATCGACATTTTATAAAAAAATGTGAGGGATCACAGATAAACGTCCGTTTCTCGATTAGAGCGTTATTAAAGAAACTACAGCCATTTAAAGTTTTTTTACATTTTTGTATGAAAAATCGACTTTTTATAAAAAAATGTGAGGGATCACAGATAAACGTCGGTTTCTCGATTAGAGCGTTATTAAAGAATCTACAGCCATTTAAAGTTTTTTTACATTTTTGTATGAAAAAATCGACTTTTTATAAAAAAATGTGAGGGATCACAGATAAACGTCCGTTTCTCGATTAGAGCGTTATTTAAGAAACTACAGCCATTTAAAGTTTTTTTACATTTTTGTATGAAAAAATTGACTTTTTATAAAAAAATGTGAGGGATCACAGATAAACGTCCGTTTCTCGATTGGAGCTTTATTAAAGAATCTACAGCCATTTAAAGTTTTTTTACATTTTTGTATGAAAAAATCGACTTTTTATAAAAAATGTGAGGGATCACAGATAAACGTCCGTTAAGAAACTACAGCCATTTAAAGTTTTTTTTACATTTTTGTATGAAAAAATCGACTTTTTATGAAAAATGTGAGCGATCACAGATAAACGTCCGTTTCTCGATTGGAGCGTTATTAAAGAATCTACAGCCATTTAAAGTTTTTTTACATTTTTGTATGAAAAAATCGACTTATTATGAAAAATGTGAGGGATCACAGATACACGTCCGTTTCTCGATTAGAGCGTTATTTAAGAAACTACAGCCATTTAAAGTTTTTTTACATTTTTGTATGAAAAATCGACTTTTTATAAAAAAATGTGAGGGATCACAGATAAATGTCCGTTTCTCGATTAGAGCGTTATTTAAGAATCAACAGCCATTTAAAGTTTTTTTACATTTTTGTATGAAAAAATCGACTTTTTATAAAAAAATGTGAGGGATCACAGATAAACGTCCGTTTCTCGATTAGAGCGTTATTTAAGAAACTACAGCCATTTAAAGTTTTTTTACATTTTTGTATGAAAAAATCGACTTTTTATAAAAAAATGTGAGGGATCACAGATAAACGTCCGTTTCTCGATTAGAGCGTTATTAAATAAACTACAGCCATTTAAAGTTTTTTTACATTTTTGTATGAAAAAATCGACGTTTTATAAAAAAATGTGAGGGATCACAGATAAACGTCCGTTTCTCGATTAGAGCGTTATTTAAGAAACTACAGCCATTTAAAGTTTTTTTACATTTTTGTATGAAAAAATCGACTTTTTATAAAAAAATGTGAGGGATCACAGATAAACGTCCGTTTCTCGATTAGAGCGTTATTTAAGAAACTACAGCCATTTAAAGTTTTTTTACATTTTTGTATGAAAAATCGACTTTTTATAAAAAAATGTGAGGGATCACAGATAAATGTCCGTTTCTCGATTAGAGCGTTATTAAAGAATCAACAGCCATTTAAAGTTTTTTTACATTTTTGTATGAAAAAATCGACTTTTTATAAAAAAATGTGAGGGATCACAGATAAACGTCCGTTTCTCGATTAGAGCGTTATTTAAGAAACTACAGCCATTTAAAGTTTGTTTACATTTTTGTATGAAAAAATCGACTTTTTATGAAAAATGTGAGGGATCAGAGATAAACGTCCGTTTCTCGATTAGAGCGTTATTAAAGAATCAACAGCCATTTAAAGTTTTTTTACATTTTTGTATGAAAAAATCGACTTTTTATAAAAAAATGTGAGGGATCACAGATAAACGTCCGTTTCTCGATTAGAGCGTTATTTAAGAAACTACAGCCATTTAAAGTTTGTTTACATTTTTGTATGAAAAAATCGACTTTTTATGAAAAATGTGAGGGATCACAGATAAACGTCCGTTTCTCGATTGGAGCGTTATTAAAGAAACTACAGCCATTAAAAGTTTTTTTACATTTTTGTATGAAAAAATCGATTTTTGTTAAAAAAATGTGAGAGATCACAGATAAACGTCCGTTTCTCGATTAGAGCGTTATTTAAGAAACTACAGCCATTTAAAGTTTTTTTACATTTTTGTATGAAAAATCGACTTTTTATAAAAAAATGTGAGGGATCACAGATAAACGTCGGTTTCTCGATTAGAGCGTTATTAAAGAATCTACAGCCATTTAAAGTTTTTTTACATTTTTGTATGAAAAAATCGACTTTTTATAAAAAAATGTGAGGGATCACAGATAAACGTCCGTTTCTCGATTAGAGCGTTATTTAAGAAACTACAGCCATTTAAAGTTTTTTTACATTTTTGTATGAAAAAATTGACTTTTTATAAAAAAATGTGAGGGATCACAGATAAACGTCCGTTTCTCGATTGGAGCTTTATTAAAGAATCTACAGCCATTTAAAGTTTTTTTACATTTTTGTATGAAAAAATCGACTTTTTATAAAAAATGTGAGGGATCACAGATAAACGTCCGTTAAGAAACTACAGCCATTTAAAGTTTTTTTTACATTTTTGTATGAAAAAATCGACTTTTTATGAAAAATGTGAGCGATCACAGATAAACGTCCGTTTCTCGATTGGAGCGTTATTAAAGAATCTACAGCCATTTAAAGTTTTTTTACATTTTTGTATGAAAAAATCGACTTATTATGAAAAATGTGAGGGATCACAGATACACGTCCGTTTCTCGATTAGAGCGTTATTTAAGAAACTACAGCCATTTAAAGTTTTTTTACATTTTTGTATGAAAAATCGACTTTTTATAAAAAAATGTGAGGGATCACAGATAAATGTCCGTTTCTCGATTAGAGCGTTATTTAAGAATCAACAGCCATTTAAAGTTTTTTTACATTTTTGTATGAAAAAATCGACTTTTTATAAAAAAATGTGAGGGATCACAGATAAACGTCCGTTTCTCGATTAGAGCGTTATTTAAGAAACTACAGCCATTTAAAGTTTTTTTACATTTTTGTATGAAAAAATCGACTTTTTATAAAAAAATGTGAGGGATCACAGATAAACGTCCGTTTCTCGATTAGAGCGTTATTAAATAAACTACAGCCATTTAAAGTTTTTTTACATTTTTGTATGAAAAAATCGACTTTTATAAAAAAATGTGAGGGATCACAGATAAACGTCCGTTTCTCGATTAGAGCGTTATTTAAGAAACTACAGCCATTTAAAGTTTTTTTACATTTTTGTATGAAAAAATCGACTTTTTATAAAAAAATGTGAGGGATCACAGATAAACGTCCGTTTCTCGATTAGAGCGTTATTTAAGAAACTACAGCCATTTAAAGTTTTTTTACATTTTTGTATGAAAAATCGACTTTTTATAAAAAAATGTGAGGGATCACAGATAAATGTCCGTTTCTCGATTAGAGCGTTATTAAAGAATCAACAGCCATTTAAAGTTTTTTTACATTTTTGTATGAAAAAATCGACTTTTTATAAAAAAATGTGAGGGATCACAGATAAACGTCCGTTTCTCGATTAGAGCGTTATTTAAGAAACTACAGCCATTTAAAGTTTGTTTAAATTTTTGTATGAAAAAATCGACTTTTTATGAAAAATGTGAGGGATCAGAGATAAACGTCCGTTTCTCGATTAGAGCGTTATTAAAGAATCAACAGCCATTTAAAGTTTTTTTACATTTTTGTATGAAAAAATCGACTTTTTATAAAAAAATGTGAGGGATCACAGATAAACGTCCGTTTCTCGATTAGAGCGTTATTTAAGAAACTACAGCCATTTTAAGTTTGTTTACATTTTTGTATGAAAAAATCGACTTTTTATGAAAAATGTGAGGGATCACAGATAAACGTCCGTTTCTCGATTGGAGCGTTATTAAAGAAACTACAGCCATTAAAAGTTTTTTTACATTTTTGTATGAAAAAATCGATTTTTGTTAAAAAAATGTGAGAGATCACAGATAAACGTCCGTTTCTCGATTAGAGCGTTATTTAAGAAACTACAGCCATTTAAAGTTTTTTTACATTTTTGTATGAAAAATCGACTTTTTATAAAAAAATGTGAGGGATCACAGATAAACGTCCGTTTCTCGATTAGAGCGTTATTTAAGAAACTACAGCCATTTAAAGTTTTTTTACATTTTTGTATGAAAAAATCGACTTTTTATAAAAAATGTGAG
Organism: Pollenia griseotomentosa; assembly: GCA_963931875.1. Lineage (NCBI taxonomy): Eukaryota > Metazoa > Arthropoda > Insecta > Diptera > Polleniidae > Pollenia > Pollenia griseotomentosa. Next base: position 4,914,975 of record OZ007562.1, on the reverse strand, counting down.
GGATCACAGATAAACGTCCGTTAAGAAACTACAGCCATTTAAAGTTTTTTTTACATTTTTGTATGAAAAAATCGACTTTTTATGAAAAATGTGAGCGATCACAGATAAACGTCCGTTTCTCGATTGGAGCGTTATTAAAGAATCTACAGCCATTTAAAGTTTTTTTACATTTTTGTATGAAAAAATCGACTTATTATGAAAAATGTGAGGGATCACAGATACACGTCCGTTTCTCGATTAGAGCGTTATTTAAGAAACTACAGCCATTTAAAGTTTTTTTACATTTTTGTATGAAAAATCGACTTTTTATAAAAAAATGTGAGGGATCACAGATAAATGTCCGTTTCTCGATTAGAGCGTTATTTAAGAATCAACAGCCATTTAAAGTTTTTTTACATTTTTGTATGAAAAAATCGACTTTTTATAAAAAAATGTGAGGGATCACAGATAAACGTCCGTTTCTCGATTAGAGCGTTATTAAATAAACTACAGCCATTTAAAGTTTTTTTACATTTTTGTATGAAAAAATCGACGTTTTATAAAAAAATGTGAGGGATCACAGATAAACGTCCGTTTCTCGATTAGAGCGTTATTTAAGAAACTACAGCCATTTAAAGTTTTTTTACATTTTTGTATGAAAAAATCGACTTTTTATAAAAAAATGTGAGGGATCACAGATAAACGTCCGTTTCTCGATTAGAGCGTTATTTAAGAAACTACAGCCATTTAAAGTTTTTTTACATTTTTGTATGAAAAATCGACTTTTTATAAAAAAATGTGAGGGATCACAGATAAATGTCCGTTTCTCGATTAGAGCGTTATTAAAGAATCAACAGCCATTTAAAGTTTTTTTACATTTTTGTATGAAAAAATCGACTTTTTATAAAAAAATGTGAGGGATCACAGATAAACGTCCGTTTCTCGATTAGAGCGTTATTTAAGAAACTACAGCCATTTAAAGTTTGTTTACATTTTTGTATGAAAAAATCGACTTTTTATGAAAAATGTGAGGGATCAGAGATAAACGTCCGTTTCTCGATTAGAGCGTTATTAAAGAATCAACAGCCATTTAAAGTTTTTTTACATTTTTGTATGAAAAAATCGACTTTTTATAAAAAAATGTGAGGGATCACAGATAAACGTCCGTTTCTCGATTAGAGCGTTATTTAAGAAACTACAGCCATTTAAAGTTTGTTTACATTTTTGTATGAAAAAATCGACTTTTTATGAAAAATGTGAGGGATCACAGATAAACGTCCGTTTCTCGATTGGAGCGTTATTAAAGAAACTACAGCCATTAAAAGTTTTTTTACATTTTTGTATGAAAAAATCGATTTTTGTTAAAAAAATGTGAGAGATCACAGATAAACGTCCGTTTCTCGATTAGAGCGTTATTTAAGAAACTACAGCCATTTAAAGTTTTTTTACATTTTTGTATGAAAAATCGACTTTTTATAAAAAAATGTGAGGGATCACAGATAAATGTCCGTTTCTCGATTAGAGCGTTATTAAAGAATCAACAGCCATTTAAAGTTTTTTTTACATTTTTGTATGAAAAAATCGACTTTTTATAAAAAAATGTGAGGGATCACAGATAAATGTCCGTTTCTCGATTAGAGCGTTATTAAAGAATCAACAGCCATTTAAAGTTTTTTTACATTTTTGTATGAAAAAATCGACTTATTATGAAAAATGTGAGGGATCACAGATACACGTCCGTTTCTCGATTAGAGCGTTATTTAAGAAACTACAGCCATTTAAAGTTTTTTTACATTTTTGTATGAAAAATCGACTTTTTATAAAAAAATGTGAGGGATCACAGATAAATGTCCGTTTCTCGATTAGAGCGTTATTAAAGAATCAACAGCCATTTAAAGTTTTTTTACTTTTTATAAAAAAATGTGAGGGATCACAGATAAACGTCCGTTTCTCGATTAGAGCGTTATTTAAGAAACTACAGCCATTTAAAGTTTGTTTACATTTTTGTATGAAAAAATCGACTTTTTATGAAAAATGTGAGGGATCACAGATAAACGTCCGTTTCTCGATTAGAGCGTTATTAAAGAATCAACAGCCATTAAAAGTTTTTTTACATTTTTGTATGAAAAAATCGATTTTTGTTAAAAAAATGTGAGAGATCACAGATAAACGTCCGTTTCTCGATTGGAGCGTTATTTAAGAAACTACAGCCATTTAAAGTTTTTTTACATTTTTGTATGAAAAATGGACTTTTTATAAAAAAATGTGAGGGATCACAGATAAATGTCCGTTTCTCGATTAGAGCGTTATTAAAGAATCAACAGCCATTTAAAGTTTGTTTACATTTTTGTATGAAAAAATCGACTTTTTATGAAAAATGTGAGGGATCACAGATAAACGTCCGTTTCTCGATTGGAGCGTTATTTAAGAAACTACAGCCATTTAAAGTTTTTTTACATTTTTGTATGAAAAATCGACTTTTTATAAAAAAATGTGAGGGATCACAGATAAATGTCCGTTTCTCGATTAGAGCGTTATTAAAGAATCAACAGCCATTTAAAGTTTGTTTACATTTTTGTATGAAAAAATCGACTTTTTATGAAAAATGTGAGGGATCACAGATAAACGTCCGTTTCTCGATTGGAGCGTTATTAAAGAAACTACAGCCATTAAAAGTTTTTTTACATTTTTGTATGAAAAAATCGATTTTTGTTAAAAAAATGTGAGAGATCACAGATAAACGTCCGTTTCTCGATTAGAGCGTTATTTAAGAAACTACAGCCATTTAAAGTTTTTTTACATTTTTGCATGAAAAAATCTACTTTTTATGAAAAATGTGAGGGATCACAGATAAACGTCCGTTTCTCGATTGGAGCGTTATTTAAGAAACTACAGCCATTTAAAGTTTTTTTACATTTTTGTATGAAAAATCGACTTTTTATAAAAAAATGTGAGGGATCACAGATAAACGTCCGTTTCTCGATTGGAGCGTTATTTAAGAAACTACAGCCATTTAAAGTTTTTTTACATTTTTGCATGAAAAAATCGACTTTTTATGAAAAATGTGAGGGATCAGAAATAAACGTCCGTTTCTCGATTAGAGCGTTATTTAAGAAACTACAGCCATTTCAAGTTTTTTTTTCTTTTTGTATGAAAAAATCGCTTTTTATGAAAAATGTGAGGGATCACATTACGTCCCTTTCTCACATTTTTGGCAGCAAAAATAGATTAACTTCCAAAACTATCAAATTTTTTTACGAGCATTTTAAATTGTGTCTATTTAAAATGTTATCTGCGATCACTTTTATTTTAAGACTAAAAATCAATATTTTTACTTAAAACAGGACGAAAAGCTGCCTTGTTTATTATTATCGGTGTTTTAGTCATTTATTTCGTCAAACATAAGTCCACGAAATTTTGTTAACTTTGTTTAGATATAGAAAAATCGATTTTCTTTGATAATTTAGCTTTATTTTGTGTTGAATTGATATTATTATACCTTAATTGCTTTAAATATTTCTAGTTAATATGAATTTATATTTTGCTTAATCACTTTGGATTTCTATTTTGCATTGATTTTTTATTTTGCTTTAGCACTGACCTAATTGCAGCTGCAATTTCCTTTAACACTAATTAAAGTTAATAAAAGAAAATAATTTTCCAAACACGCGACATTGTTATATTTTCCACTAACACACACTCATACATAATGTTACAATATTGAGTACTTTTGGGTATTTAGTAGTTGCCCCAGGCTTCCAAAATATTTCTACTAAATGTCAAAGTGCTGACTGGGATTGTTAAATAACCCAAAAATTTTAAAATGGATGGTTGGATGAACGAAAAGCCATTTTTCCCTTTTTCTTAAGAAAATGTTTATGGCTTAAAATAAAAAGCTGACCGTATAAAATTTTATAGATTGTATACAAAGCCTTTTTTAGCCCATTAAGGACCTGTGTAATGTTTTCGCAACATGAATCAACTCGGTTTTCAATGATTCCATTTTCCCCCTATTATTTTAAGGCCAAAACAAACATGTTCTTCATGTTCTACGGACGTAGTTCAACGCTAACGATGGAGGCCCTAAATGGGTTAACGAAGTTCTCTTTATGCTCAAAAAACTCTTGTATTTTATAAGTAAAAACAATTTCTTTGTAGGCCTATTTGCTTAGGCCACTTCAACTTTACTTTGTTTTTGTGGTTTACCATGAAAATTCGGTTAATTTTACTTATTTTAAGAATATCATCTAAACTGTTACAAAAAAAGTGTTTTGCAAAATACAACAACAAATATTGTTGTTGCCAGCAACATTGAAACTGTCTAACGGAACCTCCTCACAAGCTAATTATTTTTTTTTTATATTAATAACAATCTTTTGTACATCTGAGTACAATATGGGCAATTCCAAAGTTGTGAACGTGACAGTCGTACGCATCAAAAATGCAATAACATTTTAAACAACAAATATATGCTAAAGTTAATGGAGGGCGCGATTTTAGGTCAAAAACGTGAACGTGAAAAAAAAAGAAGTAGTTTTTGTGGCCATGTATAAAAAGGCGTAATTCAGCGAAACCTGGCATAATTTTTTAGTCAAACTACTTTTAGAATTTTACGTAGCAATGTAACATTAAAATGTCTTTGGTTTGATTCGAAAATCGTCTGAATTTTTTTTAAGCCAAAATCTGTCTCGATACGTGACATTTCGAACGTGAAATTTTTTCCATAATAATTAAACTGAATAATGATTAAAACAAAATAAAAATTTACCGCTAATCCGACGATTACAGACCATGTAAGAATAAGATAACATTAAAGAAAACATACAATAAAACATTCTCACAAATAAGAATTACGTTTGCACAACTTTAAAGTCTGATTGTTCGTCTTAGTGAACGAATTTCTCTATAACAAAACCATAAAAGAATATGCTTTTTACAACTTTTAAATTTTTGGGTCACGGTGGACCTTTAGAAAGAAATGCCCATATTGTTATTTTCCCAACAACTAAATGATGATGAAGCGGCATCATAACCTAAAACAATATTTAATAGGACATGTGCTGTACATTCAAACTCATGTCTTATGTATTTACACACACGCTACTCATACGCTTGCATAGAGAAATACGTCTGCACTTGTGTGGATTTCTAAATACAGGCAAGTGCGAGGAGATTGCTTACTTTTTGCACATGCTACGGCGTAACAAATAATGAAAATCTGCCTGAAAGTATGTTTTTGTTTTATGTACTATTATCACGTACTAACTCAAGTATTAGGTAATAGAAACAGTTTAAATCATTTTCTAAGTATGTATATAATTGAAAGTGACACAAATTGCAGGCATTTTTTTAATATGTATGGCTGTGCCGAATCTTTGATACCCTCCACCGACAGTTTGAATGTCTCAGGAGTTGCATATACAATATATCTATTTATTATTAATTTATCTTTATAAAAACAGACGTCAGCATTAAAATTGGTTGCGGCTTAGACCTAAATTAAATTATTGACCGACAATCAGAAAGTTGTATGCTTTTTGCTTAGCAATTTTAACTAGCTTGAGTAAAATATCGTGATTCGTAACAGTTTTAGCCGAACTTTAATGATTTTCAGGAGGGGAATTTATATTAGAGCAATGATAAGTTATGGACCAATCATTTTAAAATTCTGTAGAGTAATTTTTGTTATAAAAAAAACATAAATTTTAATGCAGCGGTGAAATTAGTTTTAGCGTGTACAGTGAATTTCAGAAGGCTGCTTAATATGGGATCTAAGGTAAATTAGGGATCGTAAATCAAAAAATTGCATAACATTTTTTCTGGCCATATGAAGCTAAGTTGAAAGAAATTTTACAGCAATATCTATATCTGCTACGGCTTAGGCGTATTTAATAAATTTACCAGTGGGCTTTATATAGGGCCTTGGGTTAATTATGCACTGATCTGCACGAAATTTTACAGTGTGATTTCTAGTCCTATATAAGTGTGATTCAACAAATTTTGTTATGATAGCATTATATATTACGGGCTTAGCGGTACTAAACTGTTTTCCGGGAGTAGGGTTTATATGGGGCCTAGGGTAAATTATGGACGTATCTTCACGAAATATACCGAAAAATAACAGTGTGATTTCCAGTCGAATAAAACGATTTTGTGCAAAATCTTATATCATTCCGTGCATTATTCCACCATTTATGTTAGTTTTTGTAAAAAAATCATAAATTTTTTAGGGAAGTGGTTCCACATTTGGATTCATAGCTCTGATGGTACTGAACCTATTTTGCTGGATTGCAATCCCAAACTGCTTAGGATAACTAGAAGCTTTTTGACACCAAGTTTATTAATTTCTTTTGAGTTTTTGAAAGTGAGCTTGTTTTTATCGGACGGGCATGGCTAAATCGACTTAGAATTACTCAAGGAGCCAGAACATATGTACTCTATGGGGTCTTAGATTTTTAATAAAAAAAAGTTGCATACGGAATAACAAACTTAGTATACCCTCTTCACAGCTAATTGTGGTGGAGCTACTAACTAACAGCGTAGTTAGAATAAAATTTAAGGAAATTGTGAATAAATATGCGTATTTATCGGCTGTGCCGAATCTCTGATACTCTTCACCTAACGTAATGTAGACCCTTTAACACACATTATCAAACAGAATTGAAAATAATTGCTTGTTACATTTTTTCGTTTAAAACACATTTCTCTATTTAAACGGCAAATCATGTACATATGTATTTGTTGTGTATCAGAACAAATCGACCATCGTAAACGAAAAATTACCCAAAAAAAAAAGTAGAAATTCTATCCAAAAATGGTAAAAAAGACCCAAAAATATATAGAAATTCTAACAAAGTAGTTTTAAGCAAGCAAACTTATTTGGGTTGGGCCCATATGACTGATACTTAAAACCGAATCGCTAACTAAAGCTTTTTTGTATAGCGATTTTTCACACATTGCTTTGGGTCGTTGTGCTGGCAGCCCCAAAAACAGGCCATTTTTGTTTTGGCAGAAATTACAGGCAATCGATGTTTTTTGCTCAAATCCCAATAATTTATGAACCGATCTGGCTGAATTTCAATTGCAAAATTTCCGTTAACATATGGGCAAATCCAAGAAGCAGTCCACCAACCAATTTTTTTAATGGAATATAAGACTAGATGTATAATTTCATTTTTATATTAAAAAATATATATTTCGATGATCAATAATGCAATATTTTTTACCAAATCCTACCCCACCCCTGATCTCTTTATGTTATACATGACTTAAACATTATTTTAGGTGCTTTGTGTGCTTAAAATAGCACTTACAGCAGACTCATCAAAATATAATTTTCTTTAATAAAAAAAGTTGATATTCATTCATACATTCATTAATAATCACAAAATTACACAAAAATGCAATTCATAAAAATATAATTTGTTTTGGTTAAATAAATAAAATTGGGTTTATTATATTCTTCTGGAAAAACTGTAGCGTGAGATGTGAGGCGTGCGTTCACGGCTCTTGTCAAAAAATCACAACATTTTTTGGCTGCGAATAAGTGATTTTAGAATTCTCTTATATTCAGCTTTCTTTTAGGATTTAGATTTTGTATACCTTATGATGCAAAATTCGCTAAAATTAGAAAAACACACTTTAACTTTTGAAGTTACTTTCACTTTTTGCGGCGTGCATCACAAAACTTTGTGATCAATTATTTCGCAACAAATACCTGCTAAGAAATAATGATATATGCCATTCGTAAGTACATATTAATGTCACTTAAGCCCTTATGACACTACATTTTTTATTCATTAATTGATATAGAATTGATAGAAAGAAACAGTAAATGTTAGAAAGAGCGAACTATAAAAAATGTAAATAAAGTTTTTAGTTTTTTTTTCTCTTGTTATGGTTTTGTTTCAGGGATGGCGTTGAGAATTTTTAAAATTGTACCAACAACCTTTAAAAATTGTACTTTTTTACCCTAATTTTACTAAAAGATTTTTTTTAGTTGAAATTAATTTTATTTATGTTCATAAAAAACACCACAAAAAGGTATTATAAATCTTTGTTTAAAAAGTATCAACAAAAAAGTAAAATTGAAACAACTTAGCCATCCCTGTTTTGTTTATTTAATTACATGTTGCCAACTTTTTGTTTATGAGAAACCTAAAAACAAAAAGCGGTAAATCGCTGAACTGCCCATAAACCGCTGATTCAGCAACACTTTTAATATTTCAAGCTTGAAATGTCAATTTTAAGTTAAACAATTTTACATTTTTTTTGACATAACTTCATTTTTTATCGATAACTTTAGTAAAATTTTTGACAGTTTGCCATTTATCTTAATACAGCTTAACTCTTTGCACTTGGTAAATTTTTGTTTTACATTATATTTGTACTGTTCACCAAAACTTGAACAATGCATTAAAAATGTAGTGTCATAAGGACTTTAATACTCTATATTTATAAGTTGAAGCTATCTCTTTTGAAAGACCAAAAAATGTGTATATATCAATCAGAAATTGCGTGCGAATGTAGCGTTCGTTACGCAAGATTTGCCCATATGTGACATACTGTCAATCGCACGATTTGAAATCGCAAAAAGTCGGTTTTCTTCTATGGTGTTCTAAATCTCGTGCGTTTTACTTGCGATCTGAACTTTAACCACAGTTAAATAAGCTTAGATTGTGTTAAACACCAAATGGAAAATAATACCAAAAAATTAGTTTTTTGTTCAAAATATCAGCACCTGTTTTTAAATATTTCGATTTTTGAAGAAAACATTAATATGTATCACTTACATTGCTTAACGAAAATACTTTTTTCCTTTACCAATAAACTAAAACAGAACACAAATTGAACGAAAACAACCACGGCAACCAGCAAGCGAGCAACAATTCAACATAAACATAAGAGGAAAGAAAATCGGCCATTGTACTGGGTGAAAGAGGAGAGTGAATACATATTAAATATTCTCGCAACATGTACTAAAACGGATGTGAAAGTAAATTTGCGTAACCGTCGTTGTTGTTGTCGTTGTTGTTTTTGTTGTTGTTAATATAGTCTTGTGGTATACATACTTATTTGTTGTTTGCGGTTGTTGCTGACGCTGACATTATTTAAGCAATATCACATTGCAGTTGCTGTTGTTTTTTTTTTCTTCTTAATTTTTATTTGCAACGGGCGACATGGTAAATGGGAACTATTGTTATCAACTAGTGGCAATTTGTTTACTGTTTCTGGTGGCGCATTGTTCCCACGTTGATTCGTTTGGTTTACATTCTGTTTTTAAAGGAAAAGTATGTAATTGTAATTTTTTATATGAATTTGTATGACTCGGTTGAGTTAAGACCCAGGGTGTAGGTAATTAGTACAATAATGTGTAAGAAAAATGAATATGTTTTTCTATCGTTTGAAATTTAAGGAAAATTACGGGTAATTGTTTTAAAGAAAAATGTTAAAGCTTTTATACCCGTAACCACAGGTTGTGTGTTACATTAATCTATTGCAAAAAAAGACTAAGTCGTTTACAAGATCTAGAATTGTAATAAGGCAGTTTGGCTTATTTTCGAACACTGATTCTGGATCATCATGAGGAGCGAAGCTATTTTGACGATGTCCGGCCGCCCGTCCTTATATCAAAATGGGTTCGCCAAGGACCCCAAAAATTACAGTGGCTTCGTTAGTATATATTTGTCACATATGCTCCGTTAAATTTGAAATTTAGCCTTATTTAAGCATTTGAATTTCTGCCTGATCGATCTACAAATTGCTGAGATATGAGCAAAAAATCACGACTGCCTTTAATTTTACCCATAAATACCTTGTTGCTGTTGTTTTTTCTGTATATCTGGATAACGGCAAGAGCCAAAGTTTCCAAATTAGATACTATACTACGTCCGACAAAATGTGTGCGGGATTGGGAAAGTAGACTTAATAGAATGCTTGAAGTGAAAACTAACAAAACCGGTTCAAAACAAACCGAGTTTTAGTACAAATAACAACTAATTTCTTCCCGAAATAATGGCTTTGGCACAATAGCGCCCGCACACCAAAATAAGCTAGGAAGACCAAATTTGGCTCAGATATTTCTTAAATATAAGAAGTATTAAATATTGAAAACGAGCCAAATTGGCCCATCATTTTACCAGGACCTCATAAATGTTTCCTCTCAAATTAAAGGTTTTGGTATCAGAGGGTTTCTTAAAATCAAGCTTAGTTGATATTAATTTGGTTAAAAAAATCAGCCAAATTGACTTAGAATTTCATCTATCGCCCATATAAATAGGCTCTTCGAAAAAGAATTTTGACACGATAGACCCTTACCATATAAGCTAGGAAATCATATAAGCTACGAAACAGTTGGCTTTCTAATACTATGGTGTAGGGTATATAAGAGTCGGCATAGCCGAATATACCACAAAATCTGATCAATTTTGATTAGTTTCTGTATTATTAAAAAAAATTCATTTTTTCTTTATTAAACTTTTAATTCATCAAAATAATTTAATTAATTGAACGATGTTTTTCCTATTTCTTTACAGTTTTTAAGCAATCCAGAAATTCTCAGTTTAAATAAAAGGGAAATATTTATTACAAATCCAAACGAACACCTTTTGCATCAAGGGACTTGATAATTATTTTAAATTAAATTAAGTTTATTGAATTAATTACAACTTATAATAGTTCAAGGAAAAATACGACTATTACTTTTTAAAAAAGTTAAAATAATTTATATATATATAGTAATTACATATAAGTTTATGTTTAAAACTTTAAAATTATTCCGTTTTGTTAATAACAAAATATTTATAAAATAAAAAAAATAATAGTAATAATGGTATGTTCAGATCTAACAAATATATGACGTAAAAACAAAAAAGCGCGACCAGTAAATTGATCAAATTTTAGCTTTAATTTTAACAATTTCTATTTTGACAAAATACATATCTTAAGTTAAATTTAAAAAGTTGAAAAAAATGTTGTTACTGATACGAATTTTCATTCAAAAAACATTTTTGTTTACGTTTTTAAATTTTTGTATTATAACCGAAATTTTTCTTTAATTTTGGTTTATTTAATAATTTGATAAAAATCATTTTTTCACCGAGTTTTTTTTAAAACTTTTTTGCTATCTTTTCTCAAGATCAAATATCTATTCAATAGGTGGAACATAGATTAAAAGTAATGTTTTCCAATTCCATTCTTAACTTATATACAAATTTCCATTGCATACCTTAGGGCATTAACTTGAACAGCAGTTCTTCTAAAACTTTAAACACAGACTTGCCTGTAAAAGAAATAGTTTTTCTGTTTACCTCTCGAAACGCAATTAAAGCGGATTTTTAGAGTCATTTTCGGATTAAGCGGATGGAAAAATGCCTTTTTAACGTTTTCAGCCCAAACGAGGTCTAGTATTTACTGAGAAAATTAAAAAAAAAAACTGAATTCCTTAAATATATATTTTGCTCATGTTTTTCTACCAAGAAATTATTAATCGTACAAAAACCAGAGTAGGTCACTAGGCGCAAATAAATTACAGGGTTGCATTTTTAAGAGCCCAATTTTCCCGTTTTCCGGGAAAACTTCATTGTTGAGAATTTTCATGGTCATTTTCGAATTCAGCGGGTGGGAAAACAGATTAATAGGGGTTTCCGGCCTGATCCGGCCAGTATTTACGGAGATAAAAGCAAAAACATATTTCCATAGTAAATGATGGATTTTTGGCAAAAATATTTTTGATGACGTCATACAGTTGGCAAATGAGCGTATGCGTGATTTTGTAGTGTAAATGTAAGGAAAATAGACTTTTGTGATTTTTTTAGGACTTTTTGCGCTATTTTTGTTATTTTTTTTTTTTTTTTGAAGTGTTTAACAAATTTAAAATTTTTGAAAAATAAATTAATTTAATAATATTTTTAATCTAAAAGAAAATATTCAAAAAGATAGCTAGAGGTGCTGTGGAATCCTTCAGGTACAGTGTCAGTCAAACGGAGGGTGTCCGTTAAGAAAGATTATACTCACTCTGTATTTTTATCACAAGTGCAATAAAATAAAGTTTTTTTTTTTGTATTTTTATTAAATAATTTATTGTTTTAAAATATAATAACATAATACATTTTAATTATGAATTTCATAAGAAATTATATTGTATTAAAAAAAGTTTAACTTAACCTAAAACGCAAACGGCCCTAATTAAGCAAAAACTAAAAATCTACTTTATAACTGATTCTGACGTTTTGCATAAAAAAAAATGAAAAATAAAATCTTTCGACCAAAATTAGCGATTTTATTAACAAAAATCAAACGGCCCGGCCCTATCTACAAAAGCGATTATATGATAAACGCTAAAAGACCTAACTAAAGCTACGGTCACACTTATTAAATATTTGATCCAATATGCGTAACCCCTTCTTTTTTTAATAGTAAGAGAGATTTAAAATGGTCTTAATATTACAAAATAAACTAATTATTCTACTAGACATAGCAAAAAACAGTTTTTTTTGTTTTGTTGTTGGTCCCGTTTTTTTCGTCAAATATTTGATAAGTCTGACCGTAGCTTAACCGTTTGCATAAAATTGTCATTTTTTTAAGAACTGGTTTTTCTTTCAAACTTTGCATTAATTTTTTAAAAGAAAAAAAATAATTTAAAAACAGTTTAAGGCAATTTATCACTTAAAATAGTTTTTTCTTCTCTTGTAAAATGTGCAGGGCTGTTTGCGATTTATGTAGCGATATGTATGTATACTATATTCATATTTTTGTTGAATGTTTTGAGGGAACTTTATTCAAAATTTGTACATATAGACTTTCAGCAAGTTTATTTTGTTTGCTGCATCAAGCTGTGGGAAGCGTTATCGTTTATCGTTGAAAATTTAGCAGTTTTGGGTAACAATCTGTAAAGATAAAACGTAATAAAAATTAAAATGCAGGTTTAATTAATTTAAAGCAATATAATAATGTTATTTCACTGTGATGGAGAAAAATTAAGTTAAAAATTTAGCTTAGTTTTAGTACAGTGCTAGTTATACCATTCACCCTTTTGACAATCACTCGATTGAAATCGCAAAACGCCGGATTTACTTTATTTTGTTTCGATACTCGTGCCTTTTGGCTGAGATCTACATTGGTTTCTAAAAAATAATTTAGTTCCCTTGAGCATACCTTTGCAGAACACCTATTATGCGATTTCATGTCCCAATTTATATTAAGTTTTTTCTAAATTCAATTTAACAATATTAATCATAAAAAAAAAACATGGCCACATGATACCCATTAATATTAATTAAGGACATTTACCTTCCCAAATCCAAACAACTGCCAAAACAAAAGGCAACGTTTACTTTAACCCATTTTACCCAAAACACGTACTTTACAACGAAGATACATACGATCTCAGCAAAAATTTTAATAAAATTAAAGCAAAATCTCTACAAAGTGCTAATCATGATTACAACTAACCGAGTTAAAGGAAACAGAAGAAGAAACAAATTTAAACAGCAACAAAAATTAATCTCAGACAAACAAAATTACAAAGAAAGACAGGCGAAACTACATACCGACACTTCAAATTTTCTTTAGAAAAGGAGAAGCCAAAAACTAGTAAAGAAATGTAAGGACATAAAAGGCATAATAAATAGATAATTTAATGGCAGTTTGGTCCTTTTTTTTTGGAAATAATTGAGGCAAGAAGTCAAACAAGATGCTGAAAAATGAAGGGAGAAAAAGGCGATAAAAGAATAATTGAAATGTATATTTTAGATGAAAAACATTTTCAATTAGTTTTTAAGTTATTTGCAAATATAACGAACCTGTTTGAAAAATAATAAATTTAGAAAAGTTTTTTTATGCAGAAATATTTAAAAAATATCCAAGCAAATAACTCAAACCTAAATCTGGGATATTCATGTCTTAAAATCAAATTTTTCAGAAGAACCGAAAACTATTTTAAATCAAGGTATGTATTGAACTTTTTAACTTTATTATTACGTTGAAAAATCCGTCCATCTTTTTTCAGAAATTTAAAGAACCATGTAAAGGGCGTTTATAATCAAGCAATATGGAGTCAACCAGGGTTTTAAAAACTGCAGTCAAAAACAAAAAACCAAAATTTGTGTACAACTTTTCGCTTTTTGAGTTGGTTTGCCAGCGACTGTTTGTATTTTACGAATAAGAAGTTAAAGCAACAGTTTTTTTTTTTTGAAAATGGCAGTTTTTCTACTTTGACTGCAGTTTTTTAAAAGCTGGCATCAACAGCTCAAAATCGGAAAAAATTGACATACGCGGTTACCCATAAAAACCACAGAAATAACTTATTAGTTATTTATGATTTGAATCGTTTATTTTAAAAATCAGTCGAGCGAACAATTTTTGATCTTGAGTAAATCAAATACTTCTACCAAACTGCTTTGCTTCACCAACGCATGGGGACAGTATTCGATTTTGCATTAAGCGATGTATGCATTTAGCTTTAAACGATTGAATTGTTAATTCTACTCTTTCGACATTCATAGTTCCATTTTAGGTTTGGTTCAGTTCTGTACCCATGTTCTGTAACTCCCGCTTCTAGAAACGTTTCGATTGAAATTTGTGAATGAAACAAAAAATCCATAAAATGAAAAAGAAACAGCGGTTCTTTTCACTAAACTGTGCATGCAACTTTTTTTTGACGAGTTAAAGCTGTCAAAATTTGTCTGTAACAGTTTAATGAGAAAAGTTCCTGCTTTGAATTGTCAAATATACTCACCAATAAAAAATATATTCAAAATACTAAATGCAATGATAAATGCTTTTTCGCTTCTGTTCTTGAAACTTTCTCAATTTTAGTAAATTTTGGTCGCCGTCAACAATATTTGTGATTAGCGTTCTCAACGTCGCAATTACATATCGGCTTCGAGTTCAATATTATGACAGTTGTAACGTATCAACGCAATCAACTCAATTTTGAATACAAACTCCCCGGGAGTTTTTTCCATTTTCGCATTTTTGCAATTAAATTTACATAGGAAAAATGGGAGAAGGGGAAAAACTCATGGGGAATTTTTATACATAATTGGGCTTTTGATGGTTTTCGACATGAGTTACAAACACGTTTTTTCACTTTTCAAAAAATGACGGAGCATTTTGTTTCACATATTTTCAATGCGAGAAGTTCTCACTAAAGTTATAAAACATGGGTACCTATTCAGTTCCAATCTAGTTGTAGTGCAGTTTAAGCTTAGTTCTAGTTTAGTTCAGTTCTAACTCATTCCCAGTTCAGTTTTAGAATAATCGGTCAATCCCGGCCATTCGATACCCTACACCACACTATGTAAAAACACATTTTCAATCAATCATGAACCCGAAAAACAAAATTAAAATATCAGCATCTATATGAGGTTTGTTCGTCTTAAAGCGATTTCGGGGAGGGTGTTTATATGGGGCCTATGGCCATTTCTGGACATACCAGTACAAAACACCTGCCAATTCATAATAGCTATTAAAAAAGTTATCGTCACCAAATGTTTTAACAATATGTACCAACATTTATAAGGACTAGATATCTGTTTGTAGAAATGACGGGCATAAGCATTAGTTTAATTTATAAACTATATGAAATAAAAAATCAAAATTTAATTAATGCCTTCACAAAATAAATAATTAACATTAAGATGAAAACTAGGTATTTTTTTAGGTTTTTTTTATAGTATGAGTAGGAATTTACAAGTTGTTGCTAGTTTTAGGCAAAACTTAAATTTAAGTGTGCAATTTTCAAATTAAAACAAACATTAAACCAACAAATTAATTATATAAAACTAATAAAAACAACATACTTTGACATTTTATATCTACATATTTGAGCAAATTTTCATTGCCACTTAGTTATTTAAAAGAAAAAAAATATGTCCATAACAAGGATTATTACAAACGTAGATATTTACTGTCTTCCTAAGCTACAATAACCAACACGATAACAAACATTGTAAGGATTTATGACCATGCAAAACAGGACATATGCAAGTCTATACTCAGAGCAGAAGAGTGTAGAAAATTAACTTGTATACAGTTTAAGTAGCCTTCGGTAAAAATTTTTACAATAAATTGAAATGTCTATGGGATTTAAATTTCTTGTATTTGTAATACGTCTGTATTTGTGAAAAAAGAGAGTAGAGTAAATTTATTACACATCCATACAGACACTTACATTATTCGTATTCCCTGAAACGTAGAACTTGACTTGTAGCACATTTTGCCTTGAACTGAAAAGTATTGATTAACAATTTCAATTCATATTCTCAAGTTAAATGAAAAAAGAAAAGGAATTCTTAAAATTTTCAATTTCTGTTTTTGTTGTTTGACTCACAAACTCATGCTTGTTTTTCTATTCTATACCATAATTATACTTATGTCGTTTTATTCTAATAGAAAGAAAAACTCAAAAACAAACTCTTGTATACAAAACTTGTTCTTGCAATGTAAAAAAATAAGAAAAAACATTTGAGAAGAAGGAAAATATTGTAAACATGCAATATGATTTTTCTACATGTGTACTTTAGACAAATAATGTAGAGTGTGTTTTGGTTTGTGTTTTTGTTTGTCACTGTCATCGTTGTGTTGTTTTCAATTTCCCAGTTGTGAAAATCCAAAAACAATACCAGCACAAAATTTTGAAGCATATATTAAGGCTTATACAAAGAAAAAAATACAAACAAAATGAAGACAAGAGAGCAACAAAAACAAAGTGGATAACAAAACGTTAAAAATACTTGTGTTGCCAAATTGTTGAATTATAAAAAGACTTTACACATACAGTGGTGTGAGTGAGCATAACAACAACAATGAAAAGAATAATAAAATCAACATCAGAGAAAATTAAAAAAAAATAAACAGCAACAGGATAAAAGACAACAAGTATGATTTACGACTGCAAGACATATGAGTAGCTCCATATTAAGATAAAAACCGTAATTTTGAAGGAAATTTAAAATAGATTGCAAAAAAACTAAAATTTATTTCTTCGATATGGGCAGCCAATATATATATAGGATGACAATATTAAGTGTCGCCCATAGTATAATAAGTACCAGGTAGGTTCATAAGGGAGAGTTGTCATTATTTACTCATGTCATGTCAAATTAATTTATTTGATTTTTGACGCTTGTTTTAATTATTTTCTTTTGTTTGACGTTATATGGGTTTTAAAATTGTGAACAAAAATTCTAATGACTATACCTTGTACTTATTCTACCATCGTATCGCCTATCTTAAGAGCCGCCGCACCCATATTCTTCAACTTTTTGTAGTAGAATCCTTTGAGCCCCGAAAGTTAAATAAGATAAGCAGGGGAAAATAAGACTGCGAATTGAGCAAAGCGTTTTGTACAAAAACCTTTTTTTAGTAAGCTTTGAATTTATATAGATTTATTTTTCAAGCCATTAAATTTAAAAATCTTTGCTCGCTTAAAGCTACGTAAGGGCATTTCCAGCGAAAAGTCTACTTTTTTTAATGTAACGCCAGAATGCAAATAAAGTTGTATTTTAGGACCATGTTGTTCAACCGCTATCCCTTTTGTTACTAAATGTAGAGCTAGCTGCGCTTTACACCAAAATATAAAAAAGTAAACTATACATATAACATTTTTTGAGAAACAATTTAAATTACTTCTTGCGTTACGTAGGAGACCCACTCTTATGGTAAACTACACCTTTAAAAATAAAAATAAAGGGGGTAGGTGCAGGGGGAGCAATAAATATGTAAAAAAAAATTAAGACTCGTATGTTTTTTTGGTTTGTTCCCTAGAAACTACTAAACGGCTTTTTCTGAAAATGTCCCAGTCATTTCCTGATAACCCGACGTTAAAGCAAAAGCTTCCCAATTTGGAACAAAAAGTTTGGTTATCAATACAAAATATCTGACGAAAAGCGAGCTGGACTGGAAAATGACAATAAAAATGTCGAAATATCTGAAGAATGACAAAGCAGAAGTATCTCAATTTGGTAATTTTGATATTTGGGGGTAGCAAGCGCACCTGGTTAAGCCTGGTACTCTGTTCAACATTTCACGTGAAATGCTGTTAAAATGCATATGAAAAAAACTTGTGCGGAATATCTACGAAATAATGTTGATGGAGTTGTACTCTGTTTATTTTGTGAAAAAGTTCCGAAATGTTTCTGGCAAAATTTTTTTTACAACTGCGAAATAATGTAAGCTGCCTTTATTTCACGTGGAATTTTAAGCAAAAGCAAAAAATAGGAACTTAATATTAAAAAAGAAATAAAAAAATTAAAATAACAATCGGTAACAGTTTTTTATCCATATTTACTTTTTTTTTATTAAATTTTTTATTAAAAAAAAAAATAATTTTAGTAAAATACATGTGGCGTTTGTTTACATACACGAAACAATGTAGCATACTTTGAAGGAATAAAAACGTCAAATTGTACAAACTCGCAAGATTGGTAACATTGATAAATGCCAAAATTTTCGTGTGGAATAATCAATGTTGCTCAACATTTTTCACAAATTTGAACAGAGTACTAGGCTTTAGGCTAGAATGGTATAAAATATAAATTAGGTAAATATTAAGTATAAGACGACAATATAATTCATATTATATTTAAGAAATATATTTAATAAATATTTGGAAACGAGTTCCTAATTGCTTAAGCCCTTATGACACTACATTTTTTATTCATTAATTGATATAGAATTGATAGAAAGAAACAGTAAATGTTAGAAAGAGCGAACTATAAAAAATGTAAATAAAGTTTTTAGTTTTTTTTTCTCTTGTTATGGTTTTGTTTCAGGGATGGCGTTGAGAATTTTTAAAATTGTACCAACAACCTTTAAAAATTGTACTTTTTTACCCTAATTTGACTAAAAGATTTTTTTAGTTGAAATTAATTTTCTTTATGTTCATAAAAAACACCACAAAAAGGTATTATTAATCTTTGTTTAAAAAGTATCAACAAAAAAGTACAATTGAAACAACTTAGCCATCCCTGTTTTGTTTATTTTATTAAATGATGCCAACTTTTTGTTTATGAGAAACCTAAAAACAAAAAGCGGTAAATCGCTGAATTTGCCCATAAACCGCTGATTCAGCAACACTTTTCATATTTCAAGCTTGAAATGTCAAATTTAAGTTAAACAATTTTACATTTTTTTTGACATAAATTCATTTTTTATCGATAACTTTGGTAAAATTTTTGACAGTTTGCCATTTATTTTAATACAGCTTAACTCTTTGCACTTGGTAAATTTTTGTATTACATTATATTTATACTGTTCACCAAAACTTGAACAATGCATTAAAAATGTAGTGTCATAAGGGCTTTATGAAGCAGGAAAATTGTCAAAAAGATTATTTATCCAAATGTTGGAAGAGCTATTTATCCTGATCACAAAGCTGTACATACTAACATTCAAAGGAAGAAAGCTACCAAAAAAAATATCGGGGATCCAAGTCATAAACAGTATTTTTTCAACTCTTAGTTATAAAAAAAAAATTAAAGCACGTGTATGTGCTTGAATTCCATTCTCTGCAAAGTTGTTTATATGCGCCAATTGCTTTATTATGAATACGGATTTTTTTCTTCAGATCATTGAAAAGACTTTTAAAAATAAGAAAAGGTTGGCGTATATTTCTACATGGTAACTTTTTTAACGAAATAACGTTTAAGGGTTCGCGGAAAAAAATTTGTTTCTTAAAAGGTCCGCGAAATAAAAAACGATGCCTACGATAGACAATTTTTAAGTTGTATAAATTTTACTTAACTTTCATTTAGTTTCTGTTTTTCAAGCAACCACTCATATCTGTTTGTGCATGAGAGAATTTTTTTTCTATCATTTTATTTATTCTCTTTCGTTTTTTTTTATGTGAATTTTTTGCTTGCATGAAAACACCTTTTTAAGACATGACTAGAACGATAGAAAAAAAAACTATAGCGAAAAATATCTTACTTAAAGTTCAGTTTAGGTTTTGCCCAGTGCTGCTACAACGAATACAATTTTTACAACCAAAATTTTTGAAAAAGTTACCAAATGTAAAAAATTATAACCAGATTTAAAATGCTTTTTATTAATTGAGAAAATCATTAAAATCATTGTAATACATTGTAACACAAAGGTTATTTGCACTTTATAGTAAAACAATAATTATAAATCAAGAAAACAAAACAAGAAATGTAATTCTTTTACATATTAAAAAAAATAACATGAAACTTAATTAAAAGTTTTTATTTATTTGAGACTTTTTTCGTAAAAAAATTTTTTTATTTTTTGGCGCTCTATGCTCCAGTGGGAGTTAGAGGAATATTAAAAAAAAAATTGAATATTTTTTAATATGCCAGTTATAAATAACAAGTTATAAACAGTAAAATTTCAAAATTCCTTTAAACTTACAGCCATTTTTAAAAGAAAATTCCATAATTTTAAAATTATATTGATAAATCAATGTAATCTTAAAAAATCTTTGAAATTCCTACGTGTATTTTCAAATATGTATATGAATATACTTCTGGAAAAACCCAAGTTCAGAACCTTTAACTTATTTTCAAGTTTTTAAAAATACTGAAACGACTTTTGTGTAATTTTTCAGTAATTTTTTAAAATCGATTCCGGATGATTTTATGCACTTCCTACTTTAAGTACTAATTATCTTTACTTCTCTTAAAATCAAGAAAAACTACGCTCATTTAAAAAAAAATAATTGAAAATCTCCATTGATTAAAACTTTTTTTTAATATAAAAATCAAAAATGGCAATATTTTCTTAGCAAAAATCTTAAAAAAATTATTTGGTTGCTGTTTTGAAAGGGATTATAAAAAACTTCCGTTCATTGGTAACAAATAATGAAAAAATCGTAGTACACAGTACAAATTATTCGAGCTCGAAAATAATTGTACCAATAAAAACATATTCGTACGTAATTATTGTTTTAGAAAAAAGTGACCAAAATGAAAAAAATATTCACATCTCCACATTGAAAAAAAATATAACCAATTTTAATGTTGTTGTTTTTGTTTAATCTTTGATATTGTTACAAGTAGAAGTGGGGTTTATAATTCTTATTCGCTTAACAGTTTTATTGTATAATATCTTTAGTTTTTTTTTGGATGAAGTTTCCTGACGATCTGGCCTAAGCAACCAGTGAAATGTGCATAGGAATAGCTTATCCCTTCAACAATAAATTTCAGTTTATCAATAGTACGAAATGGGAATTTAGCACATTTAAACGAAACCTTGTTAAATAACCAATTTTGGTTAGAAATAACCAAAAACGGCAGCTCTGGTTTTGTCCCAATTTCGTTTTTAAGTTAAGCCCTTTTTCAGATTTTGTTTATTTCAAGTGGAGTTTTTTTCAGGTCTAGTTTAACGGCCTGTTTTTGGAAATTAAATAAAAAATTTCGTTAAGAAATTATAGTGAAGGCCAAAACAAATTTGAGTTTTTTTTATTGTTGTTTTAATGGAACTGCCTTATTTAAAAAATATAACATAAAAGGTTTATTAAACAAATTTTCATACAAAATCCATTTTAAAAAATAAATAAGGCCGTCAATTTCCAAACGAATTTTTTTTATGCTTCTAATTTAATTTTAAATCAGTTTTAGTCCACTTTTACAACCGTACAGAAATAAACGAAATTTCTAGTTCGGTTTAAGTTCGGTGTTAGGTCGGTGCTAGCCTCTAGTTAAGTTCCAATTCAATTGTAGCTCAATTCTTGTTAAGTTCCAATTCAGTTTTAGTTAGGTTCTAGTGAAGTTCTAGTGCAGTTCAGTTCTAAATCAGTTTGAGTTCAGCTTGGGTTGATTCTAATGCAGTACAAGTTTAGTTCTAGTCAGTTCTTTTACAATTTTAGTTAACTAATAGTTTTATACTTTTAATTATGAATTCTTATAAATCAGTCAAAGAAAAAAGTCCCCTATATAATCTTATAATTTTGACTTGATAAAAAATTAAACTAAATTTAGCTTGTAATAAAGTTTTTACCCTATAGTCAATTAATCACAGTGGAACAACTGTTAGTTGAGGCCTTTCTTTTCAACTTTTTCTTAGTAAGAAGTAGTACTTTTAAACTTCCGTTGTCTGCCAACGCAACACTTTTAACTTGTTTATAAGTATGTTTCATTACTTTCCAAAAACATAAAAATGAAAACAGAAGGTATATGGATTTGCTTTTGTGTATTTTTTTATATTAAAACTTACAAGGCTAACAAACCCCAATGTCAGTATTGAAATATAACAATACTTGTACACCTGGCCAATGCGCAAAATAAAAATATATATGTATGTATGTATGAATGTATGTATATAAAAAAAACACGGAAAAAGGAAAGAAGGTAAACACATGAAACAAACAACACTTGCTAGACATTTAGACAAAGAGACGAAACGTAAGTTGCCCAGCCAGTCAGCCAGACCAGCGAGGCAGCCAACTTAAACTTCTATATTCCTCAAAAGTTCCATCAATTCTATTCAATCGCATTACACAAACATTTAGAAAGGTTTGGACTTACTCCTGACGGGTTATGAGCCAACAATGCTTAAATTTATTTTTGCGTCCCCTTCGAATTTGTCATAATACAATAAGAGGAATAAACAAAGGACATACAGGAGGTTTATTTTACAATCTACAAGTATTTGCGTCTGTATGTGTATAAGTGCATGTGTGTGAGCGTCTGTTTGGAAAAAAGGCTAAAGAGACGGCCATGCAGCAACCTGTTACAAGGCTAAATAAACATTTTAGCGTATTTATTGGATTTTTTTTTTTAATTTGAAAAATAAGTTTTTTAGATTTATTGCAATTCATTGCGCAGTTGATTACAAATTAATTTCTTTTTTTTTTTTTATTAAAATTCAACTAAAATCTTAATTTTCAGTTTTCTTTAAAGCCTTTAAAAATATTCCTTTATTTTGTATTACCCAGGATTATTTTGTGAGTTGCATGCAGACATAATAATTGCTGATAAAAGCTTTTTCGAGGAAGAGAGTAAATTTTGGAGAGAGTGCTAAGAGGTAAAAGTAAAACGCTCTCTTTTAGCTCTTATATAAAACAGAATTCTGAAAACAAAACTCTTATACCAGACTAAAAAAAAAGTAACGAACTACACTTGAAGAAAACTTAAAAGCATTTTAATTTTGTGACTTTACTATTGGGGGATTCAAAAGGTGTCATAAAATCATATGTCTTAAAATAATAACATGAAAAAATACGACTGTTGTGAACAACCCCTCATAATTTAGTGTGCTATTTTGAATTTAAGTCAGCTGATTTAAAACAAATATAAAAAAATAATATATTTACCTAAAATCAAAATGTTTTTTAATTCTAATTCATGAATTAATAAATTAAATTAGATCTTTCCTGACTATTTTCCATTTTTCATACGCAAACCACAAATATTTTATTTTGTTTGTTTACCAAACATCAGAGTCCTAGGCCGATCAAATTTGACGCCGCTAGTGTTTTGTTGCAAAAAATGCTAGCCGCAGGTTAAATTCGGATGTTAACCGGATAAAACTATACCATCAATGGCGACGGCTACAAGATCATAGCCGCTAGGCTCAGTTGCTCGGCGCAGGTCTCTTCTGATTAATTACGACAGCACAATAAACATAGCAAGCAAAGTTTTATTAATTTAAGACACTTTTTGTTTACAAAGCAACAACAATATTTTTAAACCATTGTAAAATGTTAGAACATTATAACAATACAACATGATAGCACACCTTGTGAATACCCCATATATCTAAGTAATTTACATTAACATGAAATACTTGAAAGATGTGTTTCACGTAGTTTTCTGACTTTTTGTAATCGTACTTATGTATAAGCACTTTTTTTTATAAAAAACTTCTTTGTTAATGAAAAATTTACCAAAATACTATTTTGTTCAAAAACGGCTTAAATGTGTAACTTTTTCGAAAAGTACACTTAAAAAAATTTCTTTTAAAAAAATTATCAGCTTTGGCAATGAGAAAATTCCAAATGAAATTGAAAATTTCTATTTGAAATTGGAAAAATTCCATTTGATATTGTGAATTTTAATTTGTAATTGAGAAAATTCCAAATGAAATTGAGAAAACTCCAAATGAAACTGAAAAATTTTAATTTGAAATTGAGAAATTTTATTTTGAATTTGAGAAAATTTAAGATTAAATTGAGAAATTAAAAATGAAATTGAGAAAATTCCAAATGAAATCAATAAATTTTGAAATTAAGAAAATTATCAAAGTTAGTTACCGGAATACAAAATTTATCATTAATACGATTTCTGTATGACGTGCTAAATTCCCAATTTTTCATATTTGATAAATACACTGAAATTTATTGTTGAGGGAA
Source organism: Pollenia griseotomentosa (assembly GCA_963931875.1). NCBI lineage: Eukaryota > Metazoa > Arthropoda > Insecta > Diptera > Polleniidae > Pollenia > Pollenia griseotomentosa. The sequence goes on along the minus strand of OZ007562.1, from coordinate 4,890,683 downwards.
AGCTAGCTTCTATGCGCATTTCAATGGTTGCTTAGGCCAGCTCATCAGGAAACCTTTTCCTAAGATTTTAGAAAAGCTAAAAATATTATACGAATAAAGAAAATTAAATTATATAACTTTTATGGCTATTTTTATAAATGTCTTTATTGGAGCAAATGTTTATGCATATTATCTTTCTGATAATTTAATAATTATTAGGGTATTCATTTAATCGACCTTTTGCTTTAATCGGTTAATCGCTGGATTAATTAACCGAGGTTTTGGTTTAATCGGTTAGTTTTGTTTTTGATCGGTTAACCGATTAATAAAGTTTTTTTCATAAATTAAGTAATTTCAATATATAGAAATGGATTAATTATTTATTATTTGGAGTTTAAAAGTAAAAAAAGCAATAACATACCAAACATTAAAATTCTTGAACGAAAACGAGCAAACAAAAAAAATAATTCATAAATATGTAATATGCATTTTTCAATTAATACATAATTGGGGGATTCACAAGGTGTACTATCAAGTCATATCGTCATGATGTCCTAAATAATATTTTACAATTGCTTAAAATAAATATTGTTGTGTTTCAAACAAAATAAACATTTTAATGCTATAAGCGGTAGCCTGCAATAGTCTTATCGTCGGCTTAATATGCAAACCTGCTAACTTCCTTCAAACGCATTTTACAGGAGAGACAAAAAACTTTTTTTTTTTTTATTTTTTTTTTTTATTTTTATTAATATTATATAATACAATAAATGACACTATATAATATGAGTTGGAGTGCTAGCTACTATGGCCTTCGACTCCAATGGTTATAGGCTATATAGATACTTATTTACATTTGGTTTAATAAATTACATTTTTTAATAAAGTTAAAAATTTTTGAGATGTTATTTTGGCATGGATCCTTCAGACATGAGCTGGGAAGCGTCGTGTCAAAAATTTGTACTCTTTCTGTGGAATATTCTTGGCATTGATCAAGTATGTGGTTTGTCGACTGATGTAAGTTGCATCTGCGGCAGATGGGGCTAGCTTCATTTTTCAGCAAGTGTTGGTGAGTAATTTTGGTATGACCCAACCTTAATCTAGTAAAAACCCGTAGTTCTAGTCTGGTGTTCGATTTTGGGAAGGTGGGGGTGACTCCATTTGGATTAATAAGTTTGTAACGATGGTTGTAGTTTTCCCATAGATTTAATTTGTGTTCTTTAAGGTGTTCGGATATAAGTATATTTAGATCTTTTACAACATGAGTGGTGAAGGTATATGTTGGTGATTTTGTGGCAAGGCATGCAGATTTGTCGGCTGCTTCATTACCTGAAATGCCAGCGTGACCTGGTACCCACATTATGCGCAATTTATTTGGGTATTTAATTAAAAAGTTACGTATAAATGTAACAGATGGTTCCGAATATTTGGTATTTAAGATAGCTGAGATTGTGGAATAGCTGTCTGTGCATATAACGTAACGACCTTTTTGATTTGAGGAATATTTATTAGCAAGTTTGATTGCTAGTGCTTCAGCCGTAAAGATACTACAATGTGGCTCTAGAAGGCCCATGAGTATAGGTGTTTCATTTTCATTCACTATTCCAAAAGAAGTATATAAATGTGTTTTAGAGCCATCTGTGAATATAAACTTCCAGGTATTATAGGTGGGAGAAAAACGAATGGAATTGAACTCTTGCTGATATATTACTGGAGAGGTTGATTGCTTGTCATATTTTTGCAAGTCAAGTATAAATGAACTGTTTTTTAAAAGCCACCAGGGTTCATGTTTCGAGTAAATTTGTAATGGTTGTATTGTTGGGAAAAATTTTCTAATGTAGTTAACAATCCTGTGTATTGGAGATTGTTTTTTAACGGAACGTCTAAGATATGTGGTATTTTTTACAAGTTTATGAAGATTACGATTATTACAAATATATAATTTAGGTATAAGTTTTAAGTCTTTTTCGTATATTCTTTCAATAATAGATGGGAATCCGGATTCAACAAGTAAATTTTTAATGTTTGTTGTCGGAAAAGCTCCAATTGAACATCTGATTGCTGCATGATAAGGAGAATTTAGCATATTTAGAAACTTTTTAGGGCAGTTTCCATAAATTTGTATACCATAATCAATTTTGGAAAGTATGAGGGATTTAGTTACGATAAGAAGTGTATTTGTGTGAATAGAACTTTTTTTGGATGAAAGGTATTTGATTATGTTCAGTCCTAGTATAAGTTTCTTCCTCAGGTTGCTGCAATGTTGGCCAAAATTGAATTTATTATCGAAAGTTATACCCAATATTTTCAAATCGGAGACATGTTCGATATTGATGTTGTTGTATGAGATGATTGGGGGGCTACAATGTTGTTTGTTGCATATATGGAGAATTTTACATTTGCTTAGAGAGAGTGCTGCGCCGGAGGTTTTGGACCAATCTCTGATATCATTAAGGAGGTTTGTAAAGGCCAATTTGACTCTGTCATTATTATTATTTTTTGAAAAAAATACAGCGTCATCAGCATATAAAGAATGCTCAATTATATTGTATTTAGAGGCTATTTTACTAATGGCGTTGAAGGCAATTAAAAAAAGCACAACTGATAGTGGTGACCCTTGAGGGATGCCGTTGCAGAGAGAGAAATTACTTGAGAGAGTTGAGTTGATACGGACTTTAAACTTGCGATTTGTTAGGAATGATTTTACTATGTTATATATTTTGGTTCCTACTTTCCAATTTATTAGTTCTTGCAGCACAATATGTACACCAATGCGATCAAACGCTCTCTCAAAGTCTGTGGATAATATGGAGATATGGTTCTTATGTGAAAGACCTTGTGTAATAAAATGGTTAATGTGAAGAAGGGCATCTAACGTGTTTTGTTTTTTTTTGAAAGCGACTTGGTTGGAGTTGATAAGGTTATTTTTGGATAAATACCATGAGAGCCTCTCCGCTATGATTTTTTCTAATACCTTGCCTAAACAAGGTAATAGAGATATAGGCCTGTAGCTGCTCATGTTTTCTACCGCTTTATTAGGTTTTAGTATAGGTAGTATGATCGCATTACGCCAGTTTTGTGGATAAATTCCAGAATTAAATATATTGTTATATAGGTTGATTATTCTATATTTTAAGCAAGTTGGCAGGTTTTTTAACATCGGGTATGATATTTTGTCATAACCGGGAGTTTTGCCTTTTGCGGTTGATAGCACATGTTCAAGTTCTAAAATGTTAATTTTGTTTTCCAACTGTTTTGCGGCTTTAGTTAAATGTATGTTGCCGTATGAGAGGTTTAGTATTTCCAATTTTTTAGATACAAAATCCGAGTGGAATTGATTGTCATGCGATGAGTCGGACCAATGTTTCCCAAAGTTATTTGCGATGTCGATTGATGTTGTAAAAAAGTTTTGGTTCAGTTTTATGAATCGGAAAGAGTTGTATTGTTTATTGCCTGTGAGAGTTTTTATATCATTCCATATCTTTTTGGTGTTGGTGTAGGGGTTGATAGCCGCAGTAAATTTAGCAAAAGATTCTTCTTTTGATTTCTTTACACTTCTTTTAAAAAGAGCATTTGCTTTTTTATATGCAATTAAATTGGCTTGGGATCGGTTAACCGATTGATAAAGTTTTTTTTCATAAATTAAGTAATTTCAATATATAGAAATGCATTAATTATTTATTATTTGGAGTTTATTAGTAAAAAAACAATAACATACCAAACATTAAAATTCTTTAACTAAAACGAGCAAGCAAAAAAACAATTCATAAATATGTAATACATATTTATGAACATATTATGAATAGCACACCTTGTGATAGCACAAGGTGTGCTATCAAGTCATATCGTCATAATGTCCTAAATAATATTTTACAATTGCTTAAAATAAATATTGTTGTGTTTCAAACAAAAATTTTAATGTTGTGCTCATTGATTCGTCATAACTGCACAGTAGAAATATAAATTATAAGCGGTAGCCCACAACAGTCATATCGTCGGCTTAATATGCAAACCTGCTAACTTCCTTTAAACACATTTTACAGGAGAGACAAAAAACTTTTTATTTTTTCTATTTGCAGCTTGATAGAAAATTAAAAATACAATTAGTTTTACACACTTCGAGACTTAAATAGAAGAAAAACTACATGCTGGTCGACGAGGCGTATCTTTCTCTACCACACGGCATCAAAATCTCAATTGACATAAAAAGTGAATTTAGCCGGTTTGCATATTAATCCTACGATATATATTTCTAGTAATTATTTAAAGACAAAAGGCTTTACAACTACCTTGTGAATCCCCCAAATATGTATTTATAAAAAAAATAGACTGAGATAATTTTATTATTTATTTCAATAGTGAAAGGAGATCTTATAAAAAAATCTTTTAAAAAAGTAATTGGGTTTAAATGTTTAGGAGTCAAGCGATTATTTTCTTTTGTTTTGACAAAACTTGACTTAGAAAAAATTCTTTCACTTATCGTAGATGAATATCTAATTTCTCAGTCCTTTTTAAGGATTTCTCTAAACATATAAAATATTCCATTATGCCCTTAGAGTCCTGTCTTATTTTTTAAAAATGTTTAACACTTCTTATTATTTCGGTTAATTTTTTTAAAATACTGATATGAGAAGGTATGAGAAGAAACAAATAACTAAACACATACATATAAAAAGTACGTGAAACAAGAAAAATGTGTTGGCATTCAAACATTTAACCCATTTTTCGCCACATTCCTGTTGATTGAACATTGAAATCGGTCGGCGGAAAATGGGTTGAAATGAAGATCACTGAACACCTTTCTTAATATTTTTTAAACACATACCTTTTGTATATGAGACGAAACAAATAATTAAAAATACAAAAAAATATGTTATAATACTACAAAAAATTAAAAATCTTATTATATCGGTTAATCGACTGAAATTAACCGGTTTAATCGTTAATCGAAAAAAGCCAATTTGAAATTAACCGATCAGCTAATCGGGTAGTAATTAATCGGTTAACCGATTGATGGTTAACCGAACGAATACCCTAATAATTAAGTACCAGTTTTTATGCCAATTTTATTGCATAAAAATGTAAAAATTATAAATCTCAAAAGATTTTTATCCGAAACAATTTTATTTGCACCTTGAACCTGTTTTGTGTTCAAAAATCTAGTAAATTAAAGAAATGTCGAGCGAGTCGAACTGAGTTGTATTTTGGTAATTGTAGTTTTTGAAACTAAAGGCAAGTGACATTTAAAAGTCACACAAATATGCATTTATATCTGTTTTTGTTAATTAATGTTATAATTTTGGTATCTAGTATTTTCTTATTTGTTATCTCAAAAGAAATAAATACTCAAGCTCGAGGTCATAGGTTTTTTAATAAATGTTTTTTATTTCATTAATTTAAATAACTCCAATATTTCGATATTCCTTGAATATCATCATCTGGGATAGTCTAAAAACAAATCAACAATATACATAAGTTTAAAACATCAATATAAACATAAAGATCACAAAAATCCAAACAGTAATAACAGTAATAACAATAGCAACAAGAACTTACTAAACTTGTAATAAAAAATAAAAAATTACACAAAAATTCTATTAGCTATGTAGTGTTTACTACCATCGTCATGATTGCACTGAATTTATGAGTATAACATAAAATTTACAATAGAGAAAGAAATTGACGGCAGACTTCCATATCTGGATACTCTAGTAATACGGCAAAATAACAAAATGAAAATAGATTGGTACCAAAAACCAACGGCGTCTGGTAGAATAATCAATTTTTATTCAAAACATCCCAAAAGAATAATAATAAATACAGCCTTAAACATAATAAGGAGAGTTTTAAACATTAGCGACGAAGAATTCCATAACGACAACATAGAAAAGATAAAGGACATGCTATATAACAACAATTTTCCGAAAAAACTTGCAACAAAACTTATAAAAGATTTTAAAAAACAAAATACAAAAAAATGTGAAAATAAGGAATCCCCCACCATATATAAATCTTTGACGTATGTTCCAGAACTGTCCGTAAGAATTGAAAAATCCCGACTACACAACGCTAAAAAAAATTATTTGGACAATTATTTAGCAATACCAAAGACAAAGTAGAAATATTGGAGAAAGCTAATGTCGTATATAAAATACCATGCAACGGGAAGAATAATGAAAATTGCAATAAAGTGTATGTAGGAACTACTAAAAATAAACTTAAAACTAGAATATCAGGCCATAAATCCGATCAACGGATTTTAAATATTTCGTCACAGAAAACTGCACTATCAGCCCATTGTGCCAGTACAAATCACTCGCCAAACTTTGATGATGTACGAATATTACAACAAGAACAAAATTACAAACGACGCTTTACGTTGGAGATGCTGAACATTATCAATATACCAACAACTATGAATTTTAAGAGCGATGTAGAGAGTGGCTGTGCAAAACAATATAGATATCTAGTTAATAAGAGCAGAACATACTCAAATTCAGTGCAATCATGACGATGGTAGTAAACACTACATAGCTAATAGAATTTTTGTGTAATTTTTTATTTTTTATTACAAGTTTAGTAAGTTCTTGTTGCTATTGTTATTACTGTTATTACTGTTTGGATTTTTGTGATCTTTATGTTTATATTGATGTTTTAAACTTATGTATATTGTTGATTTGTTTTTAGACTATCCCTGATGATGATATTCAAGGAATATCGAAATATTGGAGTTATTTAAATTAATGAAATAAAAAATATTTATTAAAAAACCTATGACCTCGAGCTTGAGTATTTATTTCTTTTGAGATTCCATTAAGAAAAGGTCGAATAAAAAAACCATATTTTCTTATTTGTTATATTTTATATTATCTGCTTTTTATGTGCTTGATTATAAATAATAAAAATTTTAAGCGCTTAAAAAAAACAAGTAATAATGGTTTTTTTTTTTAATTTCCTAAGCTAATCCCGCGAAGCTCTTCGCTTGTCTGCAGGAAAGAAACCAAAGTCTCTGGCAGGAATCGTGCCCGCAACCGCTGCGCTCATAGACTAGCTTACTACCAGCCAGTCTAACGTCGGCTGTGCCGAATCTTTAATACTCTCCAGAGAGACTTTGAATATTTCAGGAGTTTGCTTTATATACGGATTCTATAAACTAAAAGCCAATCTTTATAGAATCTGACCTCACAGTATTATAATTCTTTGCCTAATTTAAATAAATTATCTCCAAAATTGCGACCTGTACTTTGCACACAAGGTTTACATGGACAGCTAACCAGCCGGACGGACATCGTTAATTCGACTCAGAAAGTGATTTTGAGTCGATCGGTAGGTGGGTCTGGAACCAATATTTTAAGGTGTTACAAACATCAGCACAAATGCATAACACCATCTCCGTTATTGTGGCGTGGGTATAAAAATTGTTAAATTCAGAGCCCTTTCTGCGAATAGGATCAACATTTATTTAATTAGACCGAAAGTATTGAAGTCTTAGGGGGAATATAATCTCTGGAAGGGCGAAAAAAAACTAAAAACTCAACATAAAAAGTAGGAATTCTGAAACAATTAAAACGTTTAACAAAAGTATCAACAGTTTGATTCACCTAATCTAATCAATTTAGCCATGTCCCTCTGTTAGAAGTACCAATTCAATGTAAAAACTAATTTGGGTGCCAAATTGTTATTAGTTCTCCTGAGCGGTTTGGTATTGCAATCCAGCAGAATCGGTTCAGTAGGAAAAGAGTTATGCACTCAAATGTGGAACAACTTCACTAAAAAATTTACAAAAACTAACATAAATTGGTGGCGAAACGCACCGATTGCCATTGCCTGAGGCTCCATACAAAGACCACTAATGGAAATCAGCTATATAAGAATTATATCGCAGCAAATATTGATCTTGTAGTGAAATTTGGTAGGGTTAAACTAATGCCACGAGTGCAACATGGATCTTCTCGAAATCACACCATTCAATTTCGAAAAGATCGAGTCATAATTAATCATGTGCCTAATATAAAAACCACTCTTGGAAATCACATTACTACGCCTTGAGCCGTAAAACTAATTAATATTGTTAAATTTAGCACATTACAGTTTGCTAAGGCTAGAAATAAAATTTCGTGAAGATAGGTCTTTAATTTACCAAAGAAACTATATAAAGCCCATTCTCGAAAATCAGCTAAAGAAGCTTTAAACTGCAGCAAATATTAATAAAACTAAAGACACGAGTCCCACATAGATTTACTAAAGTTTACAATAAATTCTTGTTTAAAATTTCCTGGGAATCCTGCAATTAGTTCCCGGGAAAGCGGGAATTGATAACAATTGAGTATCCTGGGACGTAAAATCCCGGGAACTAACTCTAGTTTAAGGCAACTTGTGTGTATAATTCGAAATTAAATAACTCCGAAATAGTGATATTATTGAAAATTAGTATAGCCGTAAAGTGTATAGTTTTTAGAAGATATTACTCGGAAGATATATAGCGGAGCTCAGCGTTGCAAAATCGGGGAATTAGATATTTCAAAAATGGTAGAGTGCTTATTGTTTTTCTTTTTGAAAACATCTATTTCATTTATAAAACAAAAAAGTCCAGATTTTTACGAAAAAAGTTAAGCACATACGGGTTCAAAGCTATTATTTTGAATATTCTCTAACTTTTGTATAAATTCAACGGATGATTTCACATTGTACGAAGATTTTAAAACCTTAACAAAAAAAGCTTGACTTGAAAAGTTTTGCTACACAATTTTTGTTTCGTTTCCTTTGCTATTTAACCTAAAACTTTAAATTGGAATTGTCCCAATTTAGTTCAACAACGACCCCTTTTGTAATCACTTGACTCATAAATATTGACTTTTATTAAATATTGTATTTAAATATTTCATTACAAATTAAAAAGAAGGATATAAAATTATGAAGGATGTGTCTATTTACTGCATGCGATTTATAAATTCTAAAATAAAATTGTTGTTATTTTGAAAAAACATCATGGTAATTTTGTTGATGTTAGTTATGTCTTGTTATGGTTATTTACCGCGAACATTTTATTTATACACATTTTTTTTTTTTATTGTGTGGCTTTTTGTGTAAAAATAAAGTGAAAAAGAAAAATTAAATCTGTTAGTTGGCTGTTTAAAGTTTTATTTTTAGTTCGTGGCAATTAAATTTTTTTTTCGAAATGTTTCGTTTTTATGTATTTGGAACATGCAAACTTAATTGTTTATAAAATTTTCGAAATGCATAATGTTGTACATTTCAGAGTAGAGCAATTAGATGGAATTTAAAAGGACAAAATCGTTTTAAATCCAGAAACATAAATTTAAGAAATAACTTTAAAACTGTATGAAAAAACAAATTTTCAGAAAAAAAATCAAATTGCTAAAAAAAATCTTAATAAGTTTTTATCAATTTAAGCAAATTATTCGGGCATGTTCTACAAATCGAAATGAAGTGGAATTGAAATCGAACGAGATTTTTATTTCAATTCTTTACAAAATAACTGTAGTTTTTCTTGTTTTTAAGAGCTGTTCTTGTAAATATAATTGGTACTCAATGTGTGTAGTATATAAAAAGAAATATTTGTATGAACTTTCATTACAGGCTCGTTTTTAAAATTTGTTCGGTTTAAAATCCTTTTCATTTCGATTAACAGAATATACCCGATTGTTTTTTTTATTAACAGTAGACAACAAAATTGACCTGAAAATATCTGGGGCAATCTGATTATATTTGACTTTATTTGTTTATTAAGGCATGAGATGGACAATAGATTGAAATTTTAAAACAAAATTTTACGTTTAAATTCCAGGGACCGCAAATAACAGCTATCCTGAAAATTTAAACTTAAAAACTTTTCATGTTAGAGTCAACGGAGACTTATACTGTCATATACCAATAGATTCATATTGACGATTTCAGAATCTGTGGTGATCAAAAAAAAAAAAAACTCCACAAAACTCAACTCCACAGTTAAGAGTTATTTATCAACTAATTTGAAATTTCGATGTTCATCAAATTCAATTTTCATTAAATTAGTTTACTGAAGGAAGGAATTTTACAACATGAAATTACATAATTTAAATTTATTCATAATTTTTATTCTTGGCTGAGCTGGGGATCGAACTCGGCTTAAATTTACATTTCGAGAATAACCACATTCTCACCATCAGAATTCTTTTCAGTTCTACCCTCTGCACCACTGCGGTGCCAGCCAGCCAACAGTCAAACATCAATCTTTAGCCAATGGTTTTTGGTGGTTTAAAATTTGCTGTAATTAGTTAGTATTTTTCAATTTATTTACATGCTTCTTCCTTTTCTTCTGTTTTTTTTCGAACTGTTTCTGTCAAGACTTTGTCTTGAATACGTGAGTACATTTGTTTATTATGTTCTTTTTTTTTTTTTGTTGTTTATCAATGTAATAATAAAAGTCGGATTAACTCTTAAAAAGAAGGTTTTATTTTTTCAGTCTAACATAAAACTCTTTTGAAGTTTTAGTTTTTTCGTCTTAAATAAAACTGATTAGATGAGTTTTATTTTTCATTACACAGAAAAAAATAAAAATTGATTTCAAATAAAAAATTTGTGATATTAATTAAAAAATTAATTGACTTTGCACCAGTAAACAAATTAATAGTATCAATTAAACCAGTTAATAGTATTAATTAAACGTTTAATTAACTTGATTAAACGTTTAATTCACTTGATAAAATTTTTAATTAAAACTGATTTTATTTTTGATTAATGCTTTAATTGGTGAAAAATTTTGGAGAATTTTTTCTGTGTAGATATTGTTATCATGAACAAATTTAATTTAAATTAAAAAAACATTATTGAGAAAACTCCTTAAGAATTTGATTGCGATTTCTTTTTTACATAAAAAAAATATCGGAAAAGGTGCATGTATAAAATGTTTTTCCAACCCTGTAATAATGCTGTTTGTTTTTTGACGGGAACAAAACGCAAGTTATGAAAAAGTGGAATGCCTATGTTCAAAACTCGACAAAAAGTTTGTTTTTGATCATTATAGATAATTTTTAAACGCTTTTTATGTTTTGTTTTTTTTTTTTTTAACGAAGTCGCCTATTTTACAAGGCACTATCAAAACTGTAGATTTTTACGGGGCGAAATGTGCAATGCCTAATGCCATTAGGCATTTTTAGATCAAAACAGGCTAGCCTTTTAGAGAGCAAAAAAAATTAATATATAAATATATATACAGCCATGTTCTTCTGAAAATCGAAATCACATGTAAATAAAATCGAAAAATTTTTAAAACGGTCCTGTGTTCAAAGCTCATAAAAATATTTCCATACAAATTATCAAATAATCTTTTTAATTTAGGAAATTAATAAAAGTGTAATTTAATTAAAAAGAAATTCATATTGTTGTTTTAAGTGTTGGTCGCACAAGCCTTTTTTAAGCGTTTTAGTGGCATTACTGTTTAAATATTCAAATGCTAAGCGATTGATGGCTCAAGGTCGAGTAGATCTTAAATAATAAAAATAAAATAAAAAAAAAAAAACACAAAAAGACTACAACTAGAAATCTTGGCCACCGTAAAAACAACTTTAGAAATACAAATGCGAAATGTTGTTTTTACTTTATTTGTAAAGTTACCGAGTTGTAGAAAAAACAAAATCACAAAACATTTTAAATCAAAACATCATCTAATCAAAATACACCACAAAAACAGCAACAACAACAAACAACAGCAAAGACATCAACAAACGTTAAACAAAAAAAAAAAAAAAGACTGACTTAAAATGATGACGAACTACTGACAACAATACACAAAACAAAAACTAAAACGTTTTAAGGTTAACTTTGCAAACTACAAAAAAAAACTAATAATATTTAATAATAAATATTCAAGAAATTCAAAAGTTAAAGGTGTAACCAGTCATATTTTTCAATACAACATGAAAACTTAATTTACAGTATTACGATTGCCAGATATAAAGCAGTTTGAAACTTTAAAAAATTTTTCTCTATAGAAAAAAATTTGTGTGCCAAAGCAATTATAAAAAAAAAGTAAAGAAAATTTTACATAAAACATTTTGTTTTATCAAAAATATGGAACAAAAGTTTTACTATTTAAAAGAAAGTTTTGCAAAATTTTCCTTTAAAAAAAATTTATCAAATATTTATTGGGGGATTCAAACTGTAGTCACATATGTCTTAAAATAATAACGAGAAAAATATGTGAGTGCTGTGAGGAACCCTTCATAATTTAGATTTGTACTCTGTAGTTATGTCATAACAATAAACACAGCATTTAAAGTCTTATTATTTTAGGACTTTTTTTGTTTGAAACACAACAATATTTTTTTAAACTATTGTAAAATTTTAGGGTATTATGACAATATGACTTGACAGTACACCTTGTGAATCCCGCAATTGTATATTAATTACATTTTTCAATATTTTCACTATTTTATAGAAAACGGTAGAAACGGAGGAAACGGTTTTTTGAGAAATTGTGCAAAAAATTACTTTTTTATAGATAAATATTTCAAAATCTGGTTTAGTTGTACAAACTTTAAGAAAAGTTTAAATACTTTTAGAAACGCTTATCGTTATTAAGTTTTTCCCTTAAATTTTATGAGTTTTACAAACAATTCTTCTAAAGTTAAAAAAAAAAAATTATAAATTTTTTTATGTGACGTTACACTGTTAAAAAAACCTAATAAAGAAACATTGTCTGTTTTTAAGCCCACATCCCTTAATATAATAACACTTATATATATACTTTTTAATTATTATTATATTAAAGAAATATATTTTTTATATAGTTACAAAATCGTCAATTTACTTTAAAAAAAAAACAACACAAAGTGTTTGTCTGTCCGTCTTTTTGTTTAAACATGGTTTTTTTTGGTAAAAAAAATGCTTGGCTGTCTCGACCATCCCATTTATAAAGATTTTTTATATAAAATTTTCAGATGCTGTAACATGATTTGTCTGCTGAATTAAGTGTCAAAAATTGTGGCACACTTTTATAGCCAAAATATATATATATATATATTATATATATGTATATATATATATATATACAAAAAATATGTATGGATATTGTGAAAAAAAAAATTAAATAAAGAGGCACCAAGAAATTGTTGGGGATTTGTTATAAAATCAAGGTCGTCTTATAAAACCAACTTGTTTTATTTTAACATTTTTTTTATTGCGATGACAAACCTGCTGTGTGTCTGTGATTAAAACACTATCACCAGCAAAAGTTGCCAGAAAAACGAAATATAAAATTGCCGAAATTTGCAGACAAAAATTTTTCTAAATTATTATATTTAGCTTAACCGTTGGTAAGTAGTTATTAACTGGTATTAATTTAAATTAATTTGTTTTATATACACGCAGAGAAAAACATGTTTCAATTTGCTCACCTCTAACAAAACAATTCTTAAAGAAACTTTCAAAAAACATTTATGATTAATTTAACCATATTATTGTCACCGATAACCATATTATGGTATAATTAGTCAGCCATCAAGAATTCGCAATCATATTATGGTTGCCTCTAAGCATGTTATGGTTAAATATGACATTAATTTGTTTTTAAATTAACAATAGTATTATCCTCTTTTCTAAGGGCAACATGCTTAGTTATTACTAACCATAATATGTTCGTAGGCAACCATAAAATGGTTCTGGATTCTGGATGGAGGACTAATTTAAAGATAATATGGTTGTCGGTGACAATTTAAAAAAAAAAAAGTTTTGTTGGAAATGACCATATTTAAACATGTATGGGACAAAGTTCATAAGAAAACCTGTATATTAACTTATTTGTCAGTTGAAGAAAGCGACAAATAAAGTACAAAGTATTCTATGTGACTCGGCCTTAAGTGTTTTAAAAATATTCAAATGTTTTCTTGAAAGTGTTACTAGTAACTTATTAAAATAAACTTTTAATGACTTCAGTAGAATTTAAATATTTCTTCTTATTTTAGAAATCGGTTTAAAAAATGCAGCTTATTTGGGCTCTGCTTTCCAAAAAAGCATAGTTGATATCCATACGAAATACATACAACCAAATATCGATAAAGTTAAAAAAAAAATTTTAAAATTCAACTCACTTATTATAATGGAATAAAACCAACTAAAAGGGTTTTCCAAAGTAAAAAAAAAAATCAATAAGTCTTCAAATCGTCAATAGGCCATATTAGTATGACAAAAAATCCTAAAATCTGGCTACACTTGCACCGGCTCTTTTAACATTTGTATTTAGTTTTTTTTTTTACTTTGTCTGACTATTATAAAGTAATAGTAATTTTTTTTATAAAAAAAACACATTGGCATATGTAGAGTAAAAAGATGTTACTCGCATGCAAATTTAATTTTGACATTATGATAATGAAGAAGATGACGTGGGCAAAAGAAAAAATATTACGATTTGTTTTTGTTTTAGATATGATTTAAGATCAAGTTTAAAAGTTAATTTATTTAATTTTTATACATTGTGTTTTTTTTTAATGTTGTTGTTGTTTAAAAATTTAAAAAAAGAAATTAACTTTATTAACATGCCAACTCATTTAAAAATTTGAAAGATTAAATTTTTTTTCATTTTTAACAAAGTGCATCAATTTATTGATAAAGAAACCTTAAAATTGTACATTTGTTTTTTGTGTCATTTTTATACTTTTCTTTCTTTGAAAACAAGAAAGAAATTAAAAAACAAAAGACTTAAGACACAAACTTTGTTTACATGCATTACTTAATCACCACCATCACAACAACTGTAGGCAAAGTTACCACATCTTTTTTGTTTAACTACACCTCAAACCACTGACATACAGGCATACAAACTCTTAACAAGCCAGTTGGCTTTTGTTAACAAAGAGCTGCAACAATCAGAAAAAAGGTAATTCTGATGTTCTCTAAACTTCTTTCCCCTTTTTGGTTTAAAGTATGCAAGAAATTCCGAAATTCACCTCTTTGAATTAAACTAAACTTAAAATTTCCCCTCATAATGCCAGGTTTGCATTTGATTATAAAAACCCTGCTGACGTGCGCAAGGTGCTCTCTTGGGTTTTGTGGCACGTCGCGTTATGTACATTTAAAATTAACAAAGAAAACAACAAGAAACGCTAAATCACAAAAAAACGCATTAACAATTTGAAATCAACGTTTTTTTTTTAACATTTCTTAAAATAAAGTTTTCGTGTCTTTTATTCAACAAACAAAAAAAAAAAAACAAGATTTAAAAAAATCAAAAGAAAAAATTTGCATAAAACAAAATAAATGCCCATCTACTTTTTCGCTCTTTAAACGTAATTAAAACCACTAAAAAAGCTTAAATTAAAGCTCACCTCCACAGACTAGTTTTATTTTTTTTAATAAAACTCACCTCGTAAGGGGTTTATGTTTAAATTTTGATTTGTTGAATTTAGTCTTATTTTTTGAATTCGACTTTTTTGTAATAAAAGAAGAAGAAAATTGCTGTTCACTCTTTAACTTTTAAAAGAAGTTCGAGAAATTTTTGTGCGCTGCGTTTGAAAGTGTCAGTGTAAATGAAACATTGATACCGATCGGAAGGACAAATTGCAGCTAGTGCTCTTGTGCTTGAAGATCAATTTTATAAAATTGTTTCGTTTATATTAAAAAAAAATCTTTGAAAAATTATTAAATATATAAATAAGTGTGTTTTAACTTTAAAATAAATCAGTTTATAACAATTTACTCAACAAACAAAAAATATAGTTCAAGTGAATTTTTTTTAAGAACAACGAATTTTATTTTTTTTAAAACGGATTGATTTTTTTTAAATAACTGATCAAATATGGCAAAACTTTTTATAGTTTTTGCCGTTTTAGCTGTTGCTGTTTCAACAGGTAAGTGATTTTTATAAGCTTTAATTGAAATTAAATTAAAGGAGTTTTTTCTTCTTAATGAAAAAATATTCGAAAAATTTTTAACCTTAAAAACAGAAACATAATTTTTATTAAAAAAATACTTTTTAAAATTTCTTAAAGAAATTAAGAAAAAAAAATTAAATAAACATTTTGCTTTTATCAAGCAGTTCGAAATTTGAATAATTTTAATTTTTATTAAAGAAACGTTTCATAAAATTATTTAAAAGTATAATTTGAATTTATATTTTTCAAATTTAGTTTAAACTTTCTTAAGTTTTTAAAGAAATTTGAGAAGGAAAAAACGCTTTGAAATTTTTAAAGATTCCAATAATTATTTGAAATTTTGAATATTTTTAAAAATTAACAATTTATGCAACAAAATAAATTTTATAAATTTTTTTTTTAATTTTAATTATTAACCTTTAAATTTCAATAGTTAAAGATTTCGAAATGAAATATTTTTTAATTTGAATTATTAAGCAAAAAGTTTTTATTTAGCCTGAATGGAATAAATTTTCAAAAAAAAAGAAAGGAAAGATCAAAATCGAATGTCGTTTATTTAAAACATATTAAATATAAAAATTAAGAAATTTTCAAACAAATTCTTAATTTTTAAAAATTTCCAAAATTTTATATTTTTTTTTTTTCATAAATTTTTAAGATTTGTTAAAATCGTTTATAAAAAATTTTTATCGAAAAATTCATATAGTTTTGAAATTTTCAAAAATTTCATTACTTCTTGATTTTTACATTGTTCGACTTTTTTTAAAAATTAAAAAAAAATTTTATAAAAACTTTTCTTTTAATGTAATATTAATTAAATTTGTATCAAAAAATTATTATTACTGTTTTAAATTTTATTGATAGCTAATATAAATCGCGGTTTCTCAGAGTGAAAAGAGCCGAAATATTCAGCCCAATTATAAATAAGAATTACTCGGAAGTT
This sequence comes from Pollenia griseotomentosa, assembly GCA_963931875.1. Classification (NCBI taxonomy): domain Eukaryota; kingdom Metazoa; phylum Arthropoda; class Insecta; order Diptera; family Polleniidae; genus Pollenia; species Pollenia griseotomentosa. The sequence continues at coordinate 4,873,892 of OZ007562.1, read as the reverse complement.
TTTTTCTTTTCCCATTTTTACAATTTAAAATTAAATAGGAAAAATGGAAGAAGGGGAAAAAAATCTTAGGTGATTTTTTATTCATAATTGGCCTGATTGAAAAATGCTCGAATCAATTTTTTATTAAAATATAACAATATATTTGACAAGTTTAATAAATAAAATTTTTTGTTGTTGTTTTGTTTTGTAATAAAAGCATAAATATTTGACTTTGAATGAAGAGTTTCTGAACATTTTCTAATTTAAAAAAAAAATGTTGAACTTGTAAAATACATATTAAAAAAAAAAAAAATATTTAGCTTTAAAACTTCTGTATAGTGAAGCTCATCAAATTTAATTTTCATTAAATTATTTTTATGAATAAGGAATTTTGTTAAATAAACTTTGAAGTAAGACCTAAGTTTTATAGAATCTGAAAAAAAAACTGTCAAAATCAAGAGTTAAGCCAACTAAAATAACAGTAAAATTTCATATAAACATATTCTTTATTTATTAAAAAATAAAATAGTTCTATTTTTATTAAAAAATAAAAGAAAACATTTTAAAAAAAACATTGCTCTTACTTTTATTAAAACTTTTCTTAAAAAAAAATTACAACCCATTTTAAATTCCTTAATTGACAGACAACCTTGATAACAACACATAATACAAAAACAACAAGTTAACTAAAAGGACAACTTGACCACAATACTTGAAAAAATTTTAAAATTAAAACTTAGTTTTTGTTAAAAAAATTAAGTCAAAAATCAATGAAAATGTAGTATAAACAACTTTCATTTTTTTCGCCAACGCTGCCAACTTCAATTAAGTAACGAAGAAAAACAACAACACAAAACCAAAATATATTTATATTTATCAAAAACTATAACTTAATACCTAAAGGCTTGAAAGTTACATTTCAAATATTTAAACAAACATACAGACATTTGTACTTTAATAAATAGATATACATAAAATTATATACTTATGTATACAGACATGTACGTTATTTTTACATAATCTCTTTAACAGAGACACACACTCTCACACACATTTTTTTAAAGCCAAATTGCCTTTATAGATAATTTCAAATAAAATTGAAAAAAGAAATAAAATAAGAAACAATAATAATAAAAACACCTTTGACATTTGAGACAACAAATTTTAACAACAGCAACAACAGCAGCACAATGCAACAAACGCTGTTATGCACCATTGACAATGTATAACTATTTTTAGAGTTACCAACTCTCCTAATGTGGCAACCACTAGGGATTTGTGTGAAATAAAGTGGAAATAAGGGGTTAAAGCGAAAGGAATAAACCCAATCATTGTAAAGAAAATCGCGAGAAAAAAACGTTTAAATTAAATGGGTCACTTTTCTTAGTATCCTTAACTATCAGTTAATGTCAAAGATAACGAATTTTATTAACATAACTAAAGCTTTGTTCACACCTATTAAATATTTGACGTCCTACAGGTAACCAATAGTTTTATTAAAAAATTATTTGCTTTTGCAAAGAGTTTGGCTAGATTAAACATCACTTTACAGTTTCTAAATTACTTTATACAATTATCATCTTACAAAGTTTTGTTAATCAAAAGAAGTTGGGCAAAATAAAGTTTGATAAATTTACTGGTCATCTTTTATTTGGATTTGTTCGTCAAATATTTGTCAGGTCTGAACATGCCTTAAATCTAAAATTTCCTTTATATTTATTTAAATTTATTATTGGAAACATGTTACTCCAAATATATCAAAGGAGTACCCGTTAAATGGTTAATTAAAGAATGATATTACTTAAGAACTGGTTTGTAACAAAGACACGGAAATATTTCAATTATTTCTATAAATAAAAGTTTGACAAACAGTGAAATGACAAATTGTGCAAAAAAATTATAACAAGTTTCTAAAAAATGAAAAAAAAAAAAAAATAAAAAGATAAAGAAATTTCATAAAAAAAGCGAGTATTATAAATATTTAGTAAATTCCCTAAACAAATTGTTTGATAAACTAAAAAAATTATAGAACTGGTTTGAAACAAAGACACGGAAATATTTTAATTAATTTCTAAAATTAAAAAAAATTTTAAAAAAATATGAAATGACAAATTCTGTCAATACGAGTTGATTAAAATGTATTAAGTATCATAAAAAGAAACCCAACTTTGGAAAAATCAAAGAAATTTTCAAAAATTATTTAAATTTATCATTTTAATTATCAACCTAAAAAAAATCTTTTAAAAAACCCAAAACAATTGTTCAACCTGTCTAGAAATATTCTCACCACTAAAGCAATTATTTTTCACCTCGATTCACAGGCTCTTTATAAGCATCGCATTTAATTAAGAATGGTAACTCCTATTTACATAATACGACAATAATGTCAACTATTTTACACTACAAAAGAAAAAAAAACGGCAATAAACTACTTTGAGAAAAAGGCCAAGTCATACAACTCAGACAAAGAAGACAAAATGCAGCAAATAAAACATGTTTATAATTAATTAAAACAAAATTCCTTAAATCGTTAACAAATAATTGAACAAATAATTTATAATTTAAAGTGTTGTTTCAAAGCACTTGCAAATTAAACAAGTCAATACAAATTTAATAAAGACTTAATAATTTTTCTAAATTTTAAGATCTACATAAAGATCTATTAAACCAGTAAACAAGTTCCAGTTGTTAGATAAGCATAACTTATGGTTTATGCAAATTATTTTTAATAAGACCAACTGGTTAACTAAAAAAATACTGTTGTCAAGTTGTCTCATTTTAAGTTGTTTTAAAAGCGAAAAAAAAACAGAATTCCAAATACTTGATCTCAAATGTCAAAGTATTATTTGTTTAAATGAAATATTTCTACCTAAATAAATTACTAAGCAAATTATAAACAATGTATCTGTGTATATAAAATATAAAACTTATTTAGTTTTTTTAAATTATAATTGTTTAGCAATTAATTTAATTCAATTTAGTTTTAAGACCATTTATATACTTGTATTTTTTATTAATTTATCGGCTTGACTTTTGCTGTTTGAAAAAGGCATTTGTAACACATTATTGTTTCTCTTTTAGCAAATTTAGTCAATTGTATTGAATGTCGTTTGAACAGGAAGTTAATGTAACTTTTTGTCTTTAAATCTTTTTTTTTCTTGTTTCTTTTAGTCTTTAAAATCATTGTTGTCTCTTTTTGGCTCTATTTACGTTTGTTAGAGTCTAAAAACCTACCTACATTTTGAAAACATGCTTAAAACGCTAAAAAGTATTAACTATTATTTAAAATAGCTGAACTCAAATCTAAGAAAAACATTTCCGGCTAAAGAAAAACTAAACGATTGTTAATTGTTAGTTTCAAACTTAAAAAAAAGTTCTAAAAATTCACACATTTAACAAAATGCTTTAACCTATTAACAAAATAGTAATAAAAAGCAATTCTCAAAGAATTTTAAAGCGCTTTTCCTTTCGTTAATATGTAGGCAACACTTTTCATAAGCAAGGTTGCATTTTAAAAAAAACTAATTCTTAAATCAAGCTTTAAAGTCAGATATGTAGCTAAATCTATATCAAAACAAATAAGGGTGCTATATCGGTCTCTGCCGAATCTTTGATACACTCCGCCGATAGTAACAATATTTCAGGAGTGAGCCATATTCGATAGTGGACTTTATATGGGGCCTATGACAAATTGTGAACTGATGTTTACGAAATTTGACTGTGTTATTTCAGTTTTATACAACTATGACATACCAAGTTTTATTACAATGGCATTACTCTTTACCGTTTTAGGCCTTAATTGTTTACCGAGCGTGGGCTTTATATGGGGTTTATTTAGTAGTGTGATTTCTAGTCACATATATACAAATTGTTCAAAATCTTTAATCAATCCGTGCGTTTCTCCACCATTATTGTTAGCTTTTGTGAAAAAATTATCCATTTTTTAGGTTGGTTGTTTCACATTTTTTGTACTCATAACTCATAATAAAAGAAGGTAACCATGTTTTAATATGATCACCTCCAACAAAACTATTTTTAAATAAAATTTTAAATGTTTAATTTAACCATATTATTGTCATCGACAACCATATTATGGTTAAATAAGTCCTCTATCAAGAAGCCATAGCCATATTATGGTTGCTTCTAAACATGTTATGGTTCAATATGACAATAATTTGTTTTAAAATTAGCAAAAGTATTTTTCTCTTTTACAAGAGCACCCAAACTTCAACATTTGCTGATGATACAGCTTTTCTAAGCGTGCACGAAAACAGTCAAGAAGCATCTCGATACCTACAAGATCATATATTTCAACTCGAAATGTGGTTAAAGAAATAAAGGATGATGAACAAAAATGCGTACATATAACATTCACCTTGCGTCGGGAATCATGCCCCCCTATTAAAATCAATAATCAAATAATACCTCAAAATTCGCATGTAAAATACCTCGGTATTCATCTAGATCGCCATTTAACGTGAAAAACCATATAGAGGCAAAATTAACTCAAATGAAACTAAAAACCATCCAAATTCATTGGCTTATTGGAAGAAACTCTGTCGTTAGTCGCGACTGCAAACTTCTACTTTACAACTCCATCTTAAAGCCAATCTGGTGCTGTGGTATTCAGTTGTGGGGCACTGCCTCGGCCTCTAATATCGAAAAAATTCAAAGGCGCCAAAATAAACTTCTTCGAATAACCACAGCTGTCCATGGTATGTTAAAAACTCAAATATTCACAAGGATCTCAATGTTCCATTAGTTAAAACTATGATTTCGAAATATGCAGTAAAATACTTAAAAAGGCTCGAATTGCATCCGAACCCACTGGCTCGAAATATTTTGAATGATAGCGGCCATACTCGCTTGAGAAGAAGAGACACTGCAGCACTTATCAAATTAGATGAGCGATAAACACCTTTATAAGTGAACAGAACCCGTGATGAGAAAATTTTTGTCTGGCACTGGCAGGATATGAAATAAAGTATTAGGCTTAGATTTGATTAAAAATTGTTAGTGCATATTAAATATATGAAGATTCAATAAATAAATAATGAAAAAAAAAAAAAAAGCAACATGCTATTATAAGTGTTAAACATATTTTAGTTATTGTTTACCACAACATGTTCGGCGGCAACCATAATATGGTTGCGGCTTCTTGATGGAGGACTAATTTAACCGTAATATGGTTGTCGGTGACAATAATATGGTTTAATTAAACATAATATGTTTAAAGTTTTCTTGAAAATAGGTTTTGTTAAAGGTGACCATATTTAAAGATGTTTTTTCTCTGGGTGTGGTGGAGGTTGTAACAATTCAAAATATTAGTTTTTAATTTAAAAAAGTCTTTTAGAATTCTAACATTTTTTTTTTAAATATGTTCTTTTAAAATTTTAAACTTTTCTTAATCTAAATTTATATTTTCGTTTTTTTTTTAACTTTAACAAAAAACTCACCTAATCTTCCTTTTTTAATTTATAATTACAGCTACTGCCATTAACTCTGAACGTGTTAAGCGACAAGCCACAACAGAAGAGCCCAAGAAAGAAGAATCTTTCGAAAAGGAATTGTGCAAAGATAAAGATGCTGGTGAATGGTTCCGTCTGGTAGCCGGTGAAGGTGATAATTGTCGTGATGTCATTCAGTGTACATCATCGGTAAGTTGTAAAATGTTTTACCTAAAAAAAATATGAAACATAAAAAGAAGGGTATATCAAAAACTTTGCAGTAGCGCTGCACTTAAATTGATACCTTGTTTTCTTGAAATTGTTTAAACCTTTTAAAATAATAAAACAATTTTTATGAAAAAACCAAATTACTTTTAAAATTCGACTTAATTAAAAGATTTAAAAAAACTGCTTTAAATTTCGATTTCGATTAAATATTTTTTTTTATTTTTAAAATAATAAATGTGTACTCTTCTCATAAACGGACATCTCTGATTAGCACTATATACTTTTCTTTAAAAAAATTCCTCTTAAATTCCGCTGTTTACTGCTTTAGTTTATTAACTTTGTATGACCTTTTCTAATTTTATTTAATTTTTTGTTATAAATTCAGGGTCTTCAAGCCATTCGTTGTCCTGCCGGTTTGTATTTCGATATTGAGAAACAAACTTGTGACTGGAAAGAAGCTGTAAAGAACTGTAAATTTAAGAACAAGGAACGTCGTGTAAAACCTTTGTTGCACACCGACGAACCCTTGTGTCAAGATGGTTTCCTGGCTTGCGGTGATGGTAACTGTATTGAACGTGGTCTTTTCTGTAACGGTGAAAAGGATTGTACAGATGGTTCTGATGAAAACACTTGTGGTAAGTTAAATAAGCAAAAAATTATACAGAAAATATTTATTTTTTCATTTTCAATTACTTTTCGTTTGATACCGGTTTCATTGTAAAAAAAAAACATTTAAATACAAAAATAAGTATGCAAACAGCATTTTTTAGGTTTTTTTGAAGTTATACAATTTATAACTGGTTTAACACCGGTGCACCTTGTACTCAGTACTTTAAAATAGCACAGTCTTTTTATTTAAATTTCCTTAAAAACAAAAGTGAATATTTTAAAATATTTATTTGTTTTCTTCTTTAGAAGTTGCTTTTGAATGCTGGTTAACCTTGATCTTAAAACCTTAAATATTTAATTAACACATTTTTGGCAAAATTACATAATACTTGGAAGCCAATACAAAATAATATTGAATTAATTATAGCTTTTGAAAAAAGCATCAAGATAATGAATTAGAAAAAGAAATAACAAAGGAGAAATGAGAAAACAACAATGAAAAAACACCAAACTCTCATGAATAAATAGCAAAACGTAAACAATGTTAATAAAAAAATTAGAGTGGCCAGTTTTTCGTAGACATTAAATAGAGTATTAATATAGTTTATTAAAAATTTGCAAGTTAAAAAAAAAAATTTATTCAGATTTTTTTAAAATTCATTTTTGTATTTGCACATCCCTGTTACTGTAACTAAACTTTAATTGGCAACTCTTTTAAGTTTGCTGGATGTAAAGCCGTCACTTTTAATTTTTTTTTTTTTTTTTTTTGAAGCAAATAGTAAAAAACATATTGAAGGCTTTTTGCATTAATTTTCGAATGCGTTTTCTACAAAAGTTTTTAGCTCAAGTCAAGCGTTTATAAAGGAAGACTAATGATTACTACACTTACAAGGTGTTAAGCTCTACAAAGCTTATACATATCTTTCTGTTTAGTTTATTATTATTATTTTTTTTTTGTTGGATTTCCCCTTAACTTTAAAATTCCTTAACAATTTATCTACAACAAATAACAAGCAATTAGATTGCAAAATTTTTTTTTATCCACCACCATCAACAATTCAGTAATGTGCAGAAACCATAAACTATAAACAATTGTTAAACATAAATGGTCAATTATCTAAATATTTTAAATGGGGGCTTAAACATTTTTAATTTATATACATATTTATATAAATACAAATTTGTATGTATTGGTTTTTTTCAGCAAAAGGAATTTATGGCAATTTCTTTTTTGAAAAATATGTTACATGTTCTACATTTTTGTGTTCGTTTGTACAAAAAATACGAAAGTGGGAAACATTTTTGAATTCTTTTTTCAATATGTTGCATGAAAAACACGTAAACGTGTTGCATATTTTGCTCTCATTGTTAACCTTATAGTAGGTGAGGCGAATTTTAAAAGTTTTGGTAAAAAATAAACTTTTTATGGATAAATTTTATACAACTAACCATTTAATGAATATATTTTTTAATCTAATCATATTAAACTCAGTTCGAAATAAACACTTAAAGAAGCGCTTAAGTCAAAATGGTGATTTGAGTTTTCTTAAAAAGTTAGACGACTTAAATATGTACATTAGAGTGGGTCAATTTGTATGCATTAAAAAAAATTCACCAAGCGGTTGTCGAAATCGTAATCTACGACGAATTTTAAGAAGGTTTGCCAAAGAAACCATGGGTCTAAAATCAAAATCGAGCTTCCCGTTTTTAAAGAGAAACTTTTCATTTCGTTTATACTAAATTACAAAGAGGTAATGTTTGTTTTCAGAAGGTAATCTTCGTAACCGCTGAACCGATCTTTATGAAACTTTTACAGTATATTATTGATGGTCTGGGGGGTGCTATAGAATATATATTTTTTTTTTTTTGACATTTAAAATGAGCGGGGCGCCTCCCATACAAAGGCATTATAGATTTATGTTTATTTGTAGAGCAACAAATTTGGTACGAATATCTTGGTTATCAGTACACAACATCTGACAAAATCTTAGCGGTATTGGAAAATTTTTTCAATAAAATTTTAGCATATTTTAAAAAAATATAAAGTTCGAAAAGAGAATTTTGTTGTTAAAAACGGGAAGCTCGATTTTGATTTTAGAACCATGGTTTCTTTTGCCAACGATTTTGACAACCGCTTGGACGAGAAAAAAATTGACCCACTACATATAACTTAAAAATTTTAAAACAACTGGCCGTAAATAATAAAGAATTGTGACAAATTAAAAACATATTTTCTTAAAGCAGTGGTTAATTAACGGAATTTTTAAGAATATTTAATATTTCTTAATCATTTTAATTTAATTAGACAACAAATTAAACAATTTGTAATGCTTTCACAACGCGTTTAGCATGTAAAATGAATTCCAGGTCCAAAAAACCTTTTATTTATTGTTGGTTTGAAAGTTCTTCTTCCAAACTTCTTGAATTTATTTCCAAGCCCCCTTAATTGCTTTAACATTTATAACAAACGTTTCGCAATTTAATTTTTTTTTTTTTTTTATATTAATCCATGTGGCAATTTAACCGGTTCCATGGGATGACATAACAACTTCTTCATAAGCGTGCAAGCTTTGGAAAAAATTTACTTAACTTTTACACATAATTTTTTTTTATTTTTTAAATCCAGCAACAAACAACAACTATAGCAAACTTAACTAAATAAGCGCGTCAGCAGTTTTTTTAAGTACTCGTCTTTTTTTATTTTTTTTTATATGATTTTTAAAGTTGTTGATGTTTTATTATTTCGGCGCTGGCTTTAAAGTCGTTGGTAACTGCTTAAGATGTGTTAAGATTAAAAATAAAAACCGAATTTAAGCCTGTGTGGAATTTCAATTTAAAACTTGCTATGGAAACTTGTTTGGAATAAAAAAAATTGTATGGAATTAGTTAAGCCAAAAACATAAAATTTGCCTTAAACTTTGAAGAAAATTGTTAACAAATGAAATTGAAAACAGGGAATGAGATTTATATAATAAAAAAGTGACAATAGCTAATTAACATTTAAATTTTTAATAAAGGCAAGTAAAACTAGAAAATGTTTTTAATAAATCTAAAAACTTGTACCTTGTACACTGAAAGAAAAATGCTTTATATATTTAATAAATCGTTTTCATACAAAAAATTTTCAAAAATTTAATGAAAATTTTCATTGTCTAAATGGAATTTCATAGTTATAATGAAGTATTTTCGTTAAAATCGCTTCATTGGTTTTCGTAATTGTGTTAAAAATTTTCATTCGATGTATGAAAACTTAAGTTTGTCCAAGTTAAACAAAAAATTCTAATTGGGAACATAAAAAAACAATATACAAACATAACTATATTCATAAATGTTTAATTTTAATTAAAAAATGTAAGATTTAAATATTTCATACATCTAATGTAATATGCCATTAAATTTATGAAATCAAACTTTTTTTTTAATAACTGATAATAACTTCACTGATAATAACTTTTCAATAACTGATAAAAAAAAATTATTTTTAACATACAAATAACTCTATACCCCCATATTCACAAAAAATATTTTGGGCTTATGAGATGTTTATTAAACAAATTTTCATAGAAAATTCGTTTTATAAACCTTATATTAATCAAAAATATTTTTTATGAATATGGGGGATAGTCTCAATAATTAAAAGTATAAAAATATTTCGATAAAGCACGCTTTCATAAATTTAAATTTTCATTATGACAATGAAAAATGTCAATTTAGTAATGAAACAAAAACGTTCAATCTATAAATATATATGTTTTTAGTTTTCTTTAATATGAACATACCTACCTACATATAGTATGTAATAAGCAAGGCCCGGATTTTTATGCAAATGCATATTTGTTCTCGTCAGTCGGAGATTACCATATACAAAATATCTGTGCGAATCAAGAAATTTGCAGTAAAATGGCATCGATTTGTTAGTGCATATTTTTGCATATTTTGCTTTGAATGCATATTTTTGCATATATTACTGATATTGCATATTTTTGTTGCATATTTTGAAAAAAACTTGTTTTAATTGCTTTATTTTGCCATGCACCCTTCCGCAGAAGAGATAAAAGACAACTTCGATGATATTTATTTATTGACTTCTTATGGGAAAAATATTTTGTAAAGCACCTTCGCGTGTTGCCGCATATTAAAAGAATTATCCGGATTAATGTCTTCCTCTAGAGCCTATAACAACCAGATAGGGGACGTGGTTGAAACCAATTATGTATTGTGCTGAAAATTTTTGCCAATTCAAAGATGTGGTAAAAGGATTCAACAATGGTGAATTTTAGTTAATTGATATTGGCATAAACAAGATGTATTTTATAGACGGTAGCTTAAGTTAACAAATTCGTAGCAAGCTTGATAAAGTTTAAACAAAAATTTTGGATTTAAATGTATTGTTTTAAATCCTTAGCTGCTTCCATATTTAATTTAAATTTTTTTTGCGAAAAGAGCGTAGTGAAAATAAATATACCACAGAGGAACTATCAGCATTTAATCATGCACCTATCTTTTCCGTTTTATTTTGTTTTGAAAAACAGGCAGTAAACCTTTATTTTAAAAAAAATGTAGGGTCAAAATCAAAAAACATTTGATTCGTATGTAATTGCGAACAGTTTCGCTCTTTGCTTAAGCAAATGACAGTTTCAAAAAATTTAATAAAAAGTTTTCTTAAGTTTAATATGGTTTGACAATTATGATTAACACAGTTGCACAGTGGCTCAAGCCAGCTTATGCATATTATAGTTGGGCCTTTGCAAGTGACCTTATTTACATGATTGTCTTACTGTTTCTTTATACATTTGTGTTTTACTTTATTTTAACTTCTACTTTTGTGATTACTGAGCCTTAGTTACGTTTATGAGACTAAATTTTAACGTTCTTCTTGTAATTTTGTTTATTCTTGTTATTTTTATGTTTTTTATTTATCCCTAAAAAAAATTTAATATAGTTTTAACTGCATTTTTTTAAATTTTTAGCGCATATATTTCTATTTTTAGTGCATTTTTTATGCGCATAAAACGCGATTTTAACTGCATAAAAGTCCGGTCCCTGGTAATAAGTAATGAACAAACAAATGTTCTCCTTTAAAAAAAAAAACACACCCTTATTTTAAACTGTTGTCAACCAAATGATTTATACGAAAAAGCTTGTTCTCTCTTTATGTGATCTCTTTTTATTGTGCGTTAGTAAAAAAATCAAAGTTGTTATTTTTGTCATGGACAATTTAATCTCATATTTACGCTCTTAATTGAGTAATGGCAAAAAACATAGTTTTTTTTATTCAAAAACTACACTGCCCCGGTAGGCTAGCTGCTAGTGAGCTAGTCTATCAGCGCCGAGGTTGCGGGATCGATTCCCGCCAGAGACTCTGGTTCCTGCAGACAAGCGTAAAGCTTCACGGTATTAGAATTATTAAAAAAAAAAAACAAAAAAAAAATTTAAAAAAAAAAAAATGAAAAAAAAATTTTTTTTTTACTTTTTTGAAAGTATTCATCCAATGAATAATATTCATAGATCTAATGAAATGTTTCATTAAATAAATTTTAATGAAACAGGTTTTATTGATCCAACGAAGCGCTGCATAGGTTCCTTTTTAATGCAATTTTTCATGGGATTAATGTCAAAATTCATTGGTATTGTGAAGAAAATTCTTTCAGTGTATATTGAGTTCAAACACAAATATTTCAGGTTTAATGAAGATAAACACTAAGTCCCTGTCCAGACTTGCAATTTTTGTTGCAGGAATTCTTGATGTTATGGGTTAGGGTGGTGAGTTAATTGGGGAGGGCAACACAGTTTCATATGCTCTGCAATTCTGTTTTGTTTTGCAATTCTCACTTTATAATTTGAAGTTGGCTGTAGGTTTATCTATGTATATATGTATAAAATATAAAAAGGACTAGATAAAAGACCGTATAAAAATACAAAAGCTGGAATTCTAGAGTCTAATAATACAAATGCAATTTTAAATAAGTTTTTAAAAATGCAAGTGTAGACGATGACTAAAGGTTTGTTTAGACCTAGCAATTATTTGATAAAAAAAACTTTAGCTTTATTTTAAACAATTTTTAATGATTTACTTTAATTTATTTGTTAGAAGATAGTTAGTTTTAAAATGTAATTTTGAAACTGCTCAATGGTGTTTGATCTAGCAAATGTTTTGCAAAGGCAAACAATTTTTGAGTAAAACATGTGGTTACGTGTAGAATGTCAAATATTTGATATGTGTGAACAAAGCTTAAGTTGTTTTACACTGTCCTTCCTCTTGTGACTTTTGCTTAATTGCATTTGTTATTGATTACTAGGGATGAGATTTTCATGCACTAAAAAATCGAATATATGCGCATAAAATATGCACTAAAAACTCCAAAATATGTATTAAAAAAATAAAAAATATGCACTAAAAACTTGCCCATTTTCAATAAAAAAACTTTTTTTTTTAATTATATTTAAAACAAAATAAATAAAAAATTCTATTTTTCTATTGTTATTCAAAGGTATACTATTTTTTAAAACTAAATTTAAATTTTTGTTTGCAAAATCAAATAAATACTTTTTTATATTATCAAAAGTTTGTCTGTTAAAAAGCTTTAGTACATGGAAAATGATCTCTCAACATCAACCGAAGTTGAGGCATACTTGAAGGATGCCAATTCATTTGGAGTATATTAATTTTCTAATTCAGATCCCACATTTGAATCCAGATCCAAAATAGTTGAAATTTGTTTTATTTTTTGAAATCCTATATTTTTTGCAACACGTTTTGGATTTTTTTTTAATTTGTCGGGCTATTTCCTTCCACATTGTTACTTTTATCGATCTTAGACTATCGACTAAAAACATGCATTTGCATGGAATCGCATCCCTATTGATTACTGTTGTTTTGTTTTAAGAGAGAGTATGCCGTTACTTTACTTTCTTCCACTGTATGTTTTGTTGGGAAAAAGGGTAACCATTTCTTTGGAAAAATAAAATAAAATCAACAAAATTAGTTATTTTAAAATTTCTTATCACGCAATTGTAATCAAAATAAAAATAAAAAAAGGAAATTTACAATTGCTTGTAAATATAAAAATTTGCAGACAAACAATAAAACTAAAAATAAACAAAAGAAACTTGAACTTTCGCAAATTTTTGCTTTTATAAAACGACAGCAATTTAAAGCTGCAAAATAAAAAAAAAACCTGTTAAACATAAATATTACAGTCATGCGATATTTGTAAAAACAATTGCACTAAAAAAATCAACATAAATTACATGAATTTGATGTAAAAGTTCAACTTTTTTCATGGCATATTTGACAGTATTGCTGAAAAGCCATTTTTTTTTTTAACTATAATTAAGTTCAAATAATTGGAAACCGTTAAAATTACCTCTAGTTTCAACCAACTGCTTAAAAAACGTGACAAAACTTTATAAATTAAAAAAAACTAAATGTTTTAGTTTATTGACGTCATCATTAGTGATAGGAAAACATTTGAAATATTCAATTGCCATTAGCATTCAGCTAATAAGACGTTTTATTATTTAGTTTATGTGTCAAATATTTACTTTTTGTTAATATTTTTAAATAAAAAATTATTTGAGGTTGTGCCTCATTACACCTTTACACACAGTCAATATAATAATTAAAGTTCAATGACTTTTGCAATAACCTCTTGTAAAATACAAAATTAAAAAAAAAGTTAATGTTATTAACACTTTACCGTTATTTTTAAAATGTTTTGTGTAAGTAGCGTATAAACGAAAAAAAAAACATTTAAGAGATTTTATTTCCAATAAAAAAAAAACAATCAAAATGCATTGTAAAAGTTCAACGAACCACTAAACAAAGAAAAACACAAAAAATCAAAGAAATAAAAGTTAAGTGGTGAATGTTTCCAACACCAAAACAAACAAAAACCAATTTCCCCAATTACAGCAACACATTCAAACAACAAATATTTTTGCCTTTTTTTATTTTAGATATTGATAACGATCCTAATCGTGCTCCTCCTTGTGACCCTGCCGTTTGTGTATTGCCTGATTGTTTCTGTTCCGAAGATGGTACCGCTATTCCCGGAGACTTGCCCGCCAAGGATGTTCCTATGATGATAACCATTACTTTCGATGATGCCATTAACAATAATAATATTGAATTATACAAGGAAATCTTCAAGGGTCGTAAAAATCCTAATGGTTGTGACATTAAGGCCACTTATTTCATCTCTCACAAATACACTAACTACTCTGCCGTACAAGAAACGCATCGTAAAGGCCATGAAGTTGCTGTACATTCAATCACGTAAGTTCAAAATACTTTTCAAGATTTTCTTGATTCCAACCAACCACTCTTTTGGAAAGGATTTTAAATAATTTAAGACATTTTCATAACATTTAACGATTTCTTTTTTAATTGATCTTTATTTCGTCTTTAATTTTAGCCACAATGACGAAGAACGCTTCTGGTCTAATGCTACCGTCGATGACTGGGCTAAGGAAATGGCTGGCATGCGTATTATTATGGAAAAATTCTCCAACATTACCGACAACTCAGTTGTAGGTGTCCGCGCTCCTTATTTGCGTGTCGGTGGTAACAATCAATTCACCATGATGGAAGAACAAGCTTTCTTGTATGACTCCACCATTACTGCCCCCTTGTCTAATCCACCACTTTGGCCTTACACTATGTACTTCCGTATGCCTCATCGTTGCCACGGCAATTTGCAAAGCTGCCCCACTCGTTCTCATGCTGTTTGGGAAATGGTTATGAATGAATTGGACCGTCGTGAAGATCCCGCCAATGATGAATACTTGCCTGGTTGTGCTATGGTTGATTCTTGCTCCAACATTTTGACTGGTGACCAATTCTATAACTTCTTAAATCACAATTTCGATCGCCATTATGATCAAAATCGTGCTCCTCTGGGTTTGTACTTCCATGCTGCCTGGTTGAAGAACAATCCGGAATTCTTGGATGCCTTCTTATACTGGATCGATGAAATTTTGGCCAACCACAATGATGTCTACTTCGTGACCATGACCCAAGTTATTCAATGGATGCAAAATCCACGCACTGTCAGTGAAGTTAAGAACTTTGAACCCTGGAGGGAGAAGTGTACCGTTGAAGGCAAGCCTTCCTGTTGGGTGCCCAATACCTGCAAGCTTACTTCCAAGGAAATTCCCGGAGAAACCGTTAATCTTCAAACCTGCGTAAGATGTCCCAACAATTACCCCTGGGTTAACGATCCTACCGGTGATGGTTTCTTCTAAGTCAATTTAAAAAACAAAACAAAAACCAACAACAAAAGCCTTAAAACTTAATTTTTAAGCACAAACATTTCTCTCTTATTTAAAAAAAAACTCACTTTTTTCCTTCTACAAAATTTTGTTTTTTCTTAATTGTTGCATTTCAGTTTTTCATCTGTCAAATTGATTTAATCGTTCACTTGTAAATATTTTATTATTCTATTTTTCGAAATTTTCCTTTTTTTTCAACTTTTTTTTTAATCTGTTCTTTTTTTATTGTTACAAAATAAAAATTTTATTTCTCACCTTGCAAGACTTTTTAGTTGCGTCTTTTAAACTTTTTGTTTTTTAATAAAGTTTAAAAGTCATTGCTGTGTTAATTATACTTAAAAAAAAAATAAATTAAAAAAGAAATTTATATCGTTGAAAAAAACTATTAAGAAAAATTAACAAACTGCATGTTTTTTCTTTTGTAATTTGTAGAATATTATGTTATTTGTAACGTACTATATTTAAATATATATTTTTTTATAATAAATACATATTGTATCGTTCAATTTATATGATTTAAGAAAAAAAAAAATATAAAAAAAACTATATAAATTGTAATTATACAACTCATTAAACAAACACAAACAAAAAAATTAAATAAAAAATTGAAAAACAAAAATTCAAATGAGTGCGTTGTTTATTTAAGATAAAATAGTGGAAACACTGTGTGTATCAGGCGATGAGAAAAACAAAACAATCCTCTAAAGAAGAAAAATATGGTTATGAAAAAAAAGAAAAAAAGGAAATTTAAAACCAATTAAGTTCTACGCTATAAAGTCAAAAGAGGGCTAAAAAGGTTTCAGACTTTAATTTACGTCAATTCCTGTTAATCAAAGGTATCTGAAGGATATCATAGTTTTACCTTTAAAATGTATTAATTGTGGGCGTGTCGCACAGTGCTTTGTTCCCATATAACGATAGTGCAAAAATACAAGTAGTTGAATCAGACTTCTGAAATTTCGTACAGTAGTTACATATAAGAAAAATTAAAGTTTTGAAAAAATCGAACCAAAGAGCCGCTTCCGCCCATGCTCCAAAAAGTTTTTGAAAATTAAAAGGATCAGCATTCTTAATTTTCGCCCGATTTAAAAAAAAAAATTTTTTGCCTCATATAGAGTTTTTCTTTTCCCAGACTTTTTCATTTCCCGGGAATGCGGGGCTTATTTTTTAAGTTCCCCGGAATATATTAATATAAAACGGTGCAAAATATATTTAATTTATTTAAACAAGAAACGAATAACAATTCATTAGATCTACTTAAAAAAAATTAAATATTTCAGTTCTTTATATGCGAGCATAGACATCGAACCAAAATAATTAAATTAATTAAACATATATTACACAATATTTCTAAAACTCAATTTTTTGCTTACCAATTCTTACTTAAAATTCTCTGACCTTAGCGTCCTCTAGTACCGCCAACAAGAGTTAAATCTACAAATTTAATTTTTCCAATTTAATTTCAATTGAATAAAAAAACAGTATTTTATACGGAATTATTGAATCTTTTATAACCTACATCTTTAAAAAAAAAAGTATATACCCTTTAACACGGTTCGCTTTACTACCCCTCCACTAATCTCCAGATACACAAAAATGTACTTTTGATGCCGCGCCTATTTCTTCTAGCCCGCCCACTTTTTTCAGATGTCTTGTAGTGATACCTAAGCTGGGTGTACTAAATTTTGTACATTTTATTGTTACTGATTTAATTTGTTTTTGTATGGGAGTAGCGACGCCCAATACATCTAATTTTTGACGGATTTTGTGTATTGAAAACCCAGCTGCTATGTGTGCCAAATTTGGAAAATTTTTCTCCCACCGTTCTCTAGATATAAAAAAAAAATGTTTTTGTTCCGCGCCCACTTCTCCAATCCCGCCTACTTTTTTCTAGACGTCATGCATTCACATCAAAGCTATTTTTACTAAATTTGGAAACTTTTACTGCAACAATTCTCTAGATATACACAAATCTCACTTCTCAAACCCGCCCATTTTTTTTTAATTTTGACCACATCTGACAAAACAGTGAACGCCATTCGAATTCTTGGCCCCAAATTATATAGTCAACTATCAGAACCTTTGTCTGAATTTATTAAATTTTTAAATTATTATTATGTATCACAAATTTATTTTCTATCCATTAAACAAACGATAACATGCACTTTTCTAAAATTATGCAAATAACTAATATTTTGTAATTGCTTTTAAAAAACATTTATGTTTTATTAATGTAATAATAAAATATATTTATGGATAAATTGGGTTTAATAGTATGTTCACATTTGGCTTCTTATACTCGTTTAAGCAGTTCGAACGTGATTAAGCTCTAATCACTTCAAAATCGAGGTGATTACCCATACATTGAAGTGATTTGTTAATCACTTCAAATTCACATGATTACAACTAAATCACTTCATAAATCACATAGAATCCACTGAACATACCTCAAATGTAGAATCGCCAACATGATCGTGTACAACCGGCCAAGATTTCTGCTTAATGTTTTTATTTTTTCCTTAAATAATTCATAAATTTTCACAATTTCATCATTAAAATGATTTAAATAATCTTCTGATAACTTTATAAAAGTGTTTTTATCGGTTTTTAATACTTTAAAGAAATATAAATTTGTTTGTTGTTTTTTTTGTGTATTTTTTTCTTAATCATCTGTCATCTTAATCATCTCAAATGTAATGTAAACGGCTTTGATTAGCCTTAATCAACATTTTGCTTAAACGCGTTTAAAAACCTAAGTGTGAACTTAGCATAACACGTGTTTTATAGTTTTTTGTTTTAATTAATCTATGTTAATTCAATTCATATTTGTGTGTGTTTAATATTTTTAATTTTGAAACACACGAATTTATTTTAAAGGAGTAATCAAAATTCAAATATTGTATGTTGGTTATAATAGTAAAAAAATCAAATCCTCTAATAAAGTTGTATACGTAAAATCAAAAATTTTTTTAAATAATTTAAAATAACCATAAAAACCCTACTAAGTAAAAAACCTGTTTTGTTGTTTCTGTTAAGTTTCAATAAATTTTACACTTAAAAAGAGATTTCGATTTTAAAAAAGTTGTATGTATGTACTTTGTATACTTAAACAAAGAAAATGGTTGATTATAAGCAAATACAATCAAACGTCAAAATGTTACAACAGTTTCTTTGCAAACAAAATTCAAGCATGAAACGAGCAAAATATTAGTGCCGGTTCACTCACGTCAAGTCTGACTCTTCAAGTCTTGAGTTTTTAGGAGAGAGGGGGACAGAAATGGCATTCTCTGTTCCCTTATCTCCTAAAAGCTTAAGACTCGCCTAATCAAACTTGAAGTGTGTGTGAACCGGCACTTACTGAAATATCTTGAATTTCTGTTTTTGACCACATTTTTTTATTTTTACACAAACATTTGACATAAAACGTGCGAAATCGTGTAAGTGTATTAAAAAACATGGATTAAATAAGCAAATTTCTTTTTATTTGCATTTGTTATTTTCAAAACCAAAGTTAAGAGTGAAGAGCCGCACAGAAGAGTATTTCAGTTTCAGTTTCCAAACATTGTCTTAAAAGTATGCGTTTAACGTGCTTAAAGGCCCTACTATACAATGCATAAGCTGGACTAGTGTTAATCATATGTGCCATATTGAACTTAGCAAACTTTTTGTTAACTTTTGTGAATCTTTCATTTGCTTAAGCAGAGTGCGAAACTGATCGATCGCACTTTGCGTACGGAATCAAATATTTTTTGATTTTGTTTATTTAAAGGCACCTTGTTAAAAGGTGCATGTATAAAATGTCTTGGCAACATTCTAATAATGCCATTTCTTATTTGACGAGAATCAAACACAAAATTGGATTGCCCTGTTTTAAACAGCTGACAAAAAGTTTGTTCTTCAAAATATAAAAAAAATTTGTATGTATAAACCAAAATTTGTTAAGTGATTGATACTAAATAAATAAATCATTTAACAAAATAAATGACGAAATTTTAATTTGATTCGTTTGTTGTTCATAAAAAATGTAAACAAGAAAATACCTTTGCCAAATTGCCGATAAATTGAAACCAAGTTTTAAAGATTTGAAAATTTTTCGATATATAGGACATTATCAACACTGTCGATTTATACGGGGCGAAAAGTGCAATGCCATTAGGCATTTTTAGAATAAAACAGGTTACCCTTTTAGAGAGCAAAGCATTTTTAAGAAACGAACAACAAATTGCATTTTTTAAATAAAATGTCATATTTTTTTGTAGAAAAGAAAACACCATAAGTGTTACCCCCGAGCACACAAGCAATAAGTTATTCAATTAATGCTGTGGCAACTGTCATATTAGCTTAAGAATTCCTCAGTACTTTCTAAAATTGGGTAGGGAACAATAAAACTATATGTAAATTTTTATTAAATCTTTAAATTAATCAAGAAATGAAAATGAAATTAATACCCACCAAACATAAACCGCAAACACATCTATTTAGTTAATTTCTTTTTAGATAACAAACAAAATTTAAATAATAATGAAAATAAAAGTGAAAATTAAATTAAATTGTTAACTAAAAACTTTTATAAGATCTAGTTTGGTATATTGTTTAAAGAATCAATCCAATTATGTTTATATCAATGATTATTAAATACAAATTCCTTTAAATTAATTTCGCCAAAATCTATTTACATACATAAACTTCTTTTCTGGTTTAAAGTGTTGAAAAATATAATTTCTAAATTTATCTAAATTATTTGAAGTCTCTCCTTAGAAACACTTATAAATTTATTGATTTTTTTTTTAATGTTGCAAAAACAAATCTATTAAACCGAGACAAGTTTATTTTTTAACAAAAAATGCTTAAAACTTGATTTCAGATTTTTTGTTACTCAAATTTGTAGTTAAATTTGTGGTTTGGAAAAAATATACATATATATGTATATGTAGATATATTCCACACCAACAACTAATCACAGTCAGTCAACGATGGCGACAATAAAAACAACAAGAAAGAATACATAATAAAAAACAAAAGCAATATGTTTATGATTTTTGACATTTTGCGTACGTAAATGTCAAATATTTACTCAGCTCTTAAAAAAATAAGGAAATTAAAGTATATGAATATTTTTAAGAAAAAATTTATTTGTAGCGAGAAATGTATGTATTTATAAAAAAAGCAAGAAAATATTCTTTCTGAATCGAAACAGTGTAACGCTAGAGGAAAAAATGTTTACAAATGAACATTCGGACAAATTTATACTAATTACTTATCTTTGCTTTATACCTGTTTCACACTATGCGACAGACATTTCGCACAGAAATATTTCACGAAACAGAAGATTGTTGACAAAGAAAATGACGCACGATATGTTAAATTAGGCAAACATTTTATGTTAATATTTAAATTAAAATTTAAAAAACGTCTCGCCTAAGGGACACCGAAAGAATATACGAATATTGTTGCAGGGTTATGTCTCACAGTCTGAACCAAAAAAGTAGTTCAAGCTCTTATGTTCAAACGGAATGTTGTCATCTAAAAACGAAGAAGCAAAAAATGGAATAAGTTGTCAAAACAAGAACAAAATGTTGTCAAATCGTATACAAAGAATACGTTTTCTTAACACAGTTTTAACCGAACAGTTTTACCTGTACGAGTAAAACTGTACGTGCGGCCAACAACCGCCGTTTTTAAACGTGTAAAAAATATCAGGGGCCTAATTCTGGCAGTCGTGATTGAGTACTTTCGCGATTCTAAAGCAATTTTATTTCAGTCGATACTGAACGAATCGAAATAATTTAGTATATTAGTATTGTTAATCTCGAATTAATGCTTTACAACACTGAAAAAATAATTCCGATTCGTTCAGTATTGACTCAAATAATTAGATATTAAATTGCTTTCGAATCAAGAAAGTACTCGATCACGACTGCCAGAATCAGGCCCCTGTTTCAGCTCGATTTCAAACATCAGTTTTCGCACGTGTTCGTTCAAAACTGCTCGTGTACGTGGGCACGCGGTTATAAAAGACGATTTTTGTTAGTAACATCATACAAATTGCACTAGATGTTGAAATTGCGTAGCACCTTTGTTTTTATTATTGTACCATAATGACACCTCGTAAAATAAATAAAACTTGAACTGCTGGAAAAACGCGTGCGGCTTAAACTGTGTAAAAAGAACGAAGTGTATGGGGGGTTTTAAAATTAAAACAAAGTGTTATCTAGATGACAGCAGTGCGTCGTCAGTTTGAAAGCAACTTGTTGTCAATATAACATTATATCTTGACAACCCCATAAATTTGCTGATGTTCTTTGGCGTAGAAAATGGCGTCTATTTATAAGGCAATACATAGTGCCGGTTCACACACGTCAAGTTTGAGATTAAGAGAATGCCATTTCTTTTCCCATCTCTCCTAAAAACTCAAGACTTGACGAGAAAAATTTGACGTGTGTAAGGCGTCACTTACATTGATTTCAGAAATCGTTGCCTGAACAAAAGCACACCAGCTTACTTCATGTGTGCACATGAAATAGTTTGTTGTTACGCATAACAATACTTTGCTAAAATTGGAATTGAGTGGCATAATTAAAAGAATACGTTGTCAAAATGATAACAGAACGTTATCAAAATGAAAACACGAGAAGTTCTTATTCTCTTTGCAGAAATTTACCTGGAATTTTAAATAACCTGTTAAAAAAGTGTTAATTTCTAATAATTCCTTTTACTATGAAACTATCTCAATTACGTATTTTAAACTATAGTTTTACATAAAAAAAGGAAAAATTTTTTTTAGGAAGGTCAACACTTTCGTGTAAAAAGCACTTAAATGACACAATATATTCCGTGTTTTTAGACTTAGTCATTTTATAAAGGTAATATGTAGTTACAGTATTTCCTGAAAACTTTAGTAAGAAACTAGTTTGTTCACAAAAAAAAAAAAAAAAAAAACTAGCAAAAAACAACTTAATAAATATTTGCAATATTCTCAATGTTATAAGGAAAAGAAAGAAAATACATCATAATTATTTACACTTACTTGAAAGACCACTCCCACCCCTGCTAAATATTTTTCGCACAATATTTTTGTATACACAGAAAAAACTGCTGCTATAGAAGTAGAACTATAAAATACTGCACGACTAAAACCAACTACTGCAATTTGCTATTACCAATTGCTATTTAAAACAACAGAAAAAATAAAAAAAAAAAAACTTAAGACGCCAAAGAATTCAAATGCCACAGCTTTTGTCTGCGCCCTCGCCTTTTATAAATTACAAAGAAATACAACAACACTGCACTGTATATTGACTTAAACACACTGCAACCGCTAGAAGTTGGTGAAGTTTGAAGTGCAGTAAGTGCAATTGAAAACAAATTCTTGGAATTAAAATGAGCTCATTAATCGTTTGTTAAATTGGTGTTCATCAAGAGCTAGTAAGAGGAGTATAAACGTTAAGCAAATTTTTTTTTTTAATTCTGTTTATTTTTTTATTTATTTAGTTATTGCAAATATGGTAAAAATAAATTGCAATTATATCTGTTTGAATTTGTATGTATGGAAATGTAATTAACTTAAGGATTGGTAAAAATAAGTTAAATTATTTGTTTATACGAGGATGCTTAAGACATTCAGTAAAAATTACTGCTAAAAGCTAAAAAAATTACTTAGCTGTGCAATATTGACGAAACTTCAAAATAAACGCAATTTTGATTGCTATTTCATTATTATGCCAGCAATACATTGTTCTCAATTCAGCAACATACTGCTTTCATTTTGACAACGTATTATTATTGATTTTATTGATTCACATGCTGCCAGATGGTTCTTTAGGCAACCGCAATTTATTTCAAATCTGCAAAATATCCCACCCATCTGAGGTATTGACATTGCCCCAATAATATAACGATAAGATGCATACACGGGTCTCTTCAGCCAAAGTCTTAAGAAAGTAATAAAACTAAAAAACAGATAAAATTAAAAAGCCAGCAACTCTCGCTCTGAACATTCAAATTGATTTTGTTATGACCGTTTTCTCATTAGGCGATTATAAATAAAACTGAACTGGCAAAATAAAATAAAGTAATTTGTTTTTATTTTTGTTTTTTTCTTTTCCCACTTACAACTACAATTAGAGTTGACAAGAAATAAACCAATTGTAGCAAGGACTGTAAGAAAATATAAACTCACTGTTTATTGTTGTTGTTTTTGTTTAAGCTTTGATATTGTTACAAGTAAAACTGTGGCTTATAATTCTTATTCGCTTAACAGTTTTATATGTGTAATATCTTTAGTTTTTCTAAAATCTTTGGATGATGTTTCCTGACGATCTGGCCTAAGCAACCAGCGAAATGCGCATAGGAATAGCTTATCCCTTCAACAATAAATTTTACTTTATCAATAGTATGAAATGGGAATGTAGCACATTTAAACGAAACCTTGTTGATTATCTTTTTTCCCCGCCGAAAAACTTCAGATAAGAGAAATTTCGTTTTCCCAATCGGGCATGTACTGACAATCGCAAAGAACTTAACATTGGCGATTCTGACTTGAAATCGCATAATAAGTGTTCTATAAATGGCTAAAGCAAGAAGTTTGGCGACTTCAGATTGCAAAAGTATGCTCAAGTGAACTTGAATATTTGTAAGAAACTATGACAGATCGCAAGCTGAACGCACGAGCTTTAGAATACCATATAATTAATTTGGCTTTTTGCGATTTCAAATCGTGCAATTGTCAGAACATGGCCAAATGTCTCATTTGCTTATATTATATTATATTCTGTTGCAAAGCTAACCCGCTCTCATCAGCAAATTATTTATTTGCCGTACAGATAAATTCAATCAGGTGACTCCCTTTTTAAACTTTTACATATATTTCGAGAGGAACTGAAAATAATGTTCTTGTCGGTATATTGAGAAAACCAAAATCGTTTACGGACAGTTTAACAATCTTATAAATTTATGTCGAGATTGAGTAAAATACAGGTTGTCGATGCATTGAGAAAACGGCCATTTGAGTGTTTATACGAGCACAACCAGAGTAGCCAGGTTGTTAAAAGCTTATGCTGCCAATAGCCACCTTTTTTCGCAAAATTTGGTTATACTTAAATAGTCTAAAATGGTAAATACGCAAAGTTCTAAACATTATATTAGATTCTGTGAGAATGCTTAACTCTTGCCAGATTTTATATAATTTGGACTATTTTTAAATATGCGTTTAGCATTTTCGTTCTATAAGTGTTGTTTTTTTTTTCATTACGAATAATATTAAAAACTATTGAATTTCGTTCATTAAATAAGTCTATTTCCATTATGCTTAAGGCATTAGAAAAAACTATATTAACTAAATGAGAGCAATATCAAAAAAATCATCAAAACTAATTCCAATTGTAATGAAAAAAGATTTGTATTTAATTTCGCTTAAAATAACCTTGATCACGAAATCGTTGTAGGGCACAGTTATTCTATACTGCTATTGTTACATTATTAACAACAAAAACCAGACTTTCCTTTGCCACTTCGAGAAAATTTTCCTTCATTAAAAATTATTTTTAAACAAAATATTACACAATTCTATAATAGAATTTTGTCATTCTCGTACTTAAGCTACTCGTAATATTTATTGCACAAATACAAAAAAAAAAAAAAAAATTGTGTGCGCTAAAAACCTACATCTCAAACCTAGAAATACTTGTATCTGGTAGATTTTTGTAGATGATGTTGTTGGTGATGGTTATAACGATGGCGAAATTAGTGGTGGATGGTAAAAAAAAAAAAATTACAAATACAACGTGATGCCTTTAAGGCGATAAACTTTGACTTGAAAAAGTTTTTTTTTTTCTTTTTTTGCAATACAAAACAAAGTATTTGTAAGAGTTTTGAAAAGAAATCATTAATATTGAATGAAGAGGTTGTGTTATGAGTAAACAACTACAGAGTTTTTATGTTAAACTTATATCGAGTCGCATGTGCTTTTAATATTATTTGTAGATATAAGAAAATTGTCAACATTTTTATTTTAACAAAGAAAATTATGAAAACAAGTTATAAAAATTGACAATGATCAGTTTACAAAGTTATGTAAATTTATATTGAACAAACAAAAATTTTGGAAAAGATATAATACTGACACCAAATTTATTTATTTAAATTTGATAAGAAAGCATATGTTATTTTGTTGCATTTTTAATTATTAAAAAACGTTTATTTCTTTCTGGGTTAACAGTGTGATAAGTAACAAATCGTTCAAAATGGTTAAAAAAAAAAATTCCTAAGGGACTGAGCATCTATTTCACCAATTCTATATAAATAACAATTTATCAGCCATGTCACAGAGTACAATTGCGTTTGGAAACGGAGTTCATTCCGTATTTTGGTGCTTCAGAAAAATAACTACTAAAAACAAGAAGTAAATTGAAGTTTAAACGGTTAAAAAAAGCATTGAAATAACAATGCAGTTATTGGTTTAAGGTGAGTTTTCCTACTATTTATTTATTTAAAATTTTTAAGAATCTCCTTTAGAAGATACTAAAATATCGTTAAAATTTACTTTGAAATTGTTTGAAATATTTTTGAATCAACTGTTTTCATCATACACAAACAAATTTTATTTATACCAAATAATATGTAATTTCTTACAAAGTTTATTGTTGTAAGAAACAATAAAATGAAATTTTCTCTTTAAATTTTAAGAGGAACCAGTTTGATTTGGGGATACAATAATGAACTAAATACCAAAGTACAAGTAACAACCAGAAACTTCAAACCACCAACTAAACCCAAGTTAACTAAGAGGCAACAAAAAGCCTACAACTATCTCAACCAAAAAGAAGTTTTTTTCATTATAAATCTGCTGCAGCCACCAGTGCTGCTGGTTTGGTAAATGGTGGCAATGGTTTGGTATTGGTTACAACGTTATATCACTTTTGGTTTCAATTTTTATTTATTGATATCTTTTTGTAAACAAAATTGTGTGCTATTTTTGTATATTTTCGATTATTTTTTTTTTTCTTTAAAAAATGATAATTATGCAATTTTCTTTAAAAACAAAATCAATATAAAATTTAAAACAATCAATAAAATAAATATTTTAAATACCACAAATGTACAAAAAAAAATTAATGAAAAAAAAACATTAAAATTCATTAACTGCAACCTCAAACTTTGTATCTCCAATTTAAGATGTGCAGACAATTCAGAAACGGATTTAGGCCCAAAAACCAACTACATGACGGCTCCCCCATCATCATCACATCACAATAGTAGAGAGGGTATTATGCGGTAAAATATTTGTCCTATACCCACAGAATCCTTTTTAATCGATCTAACGATGTCTGACCATCCGTCTGCTTGGCAGGCTGACTTTACATAAACCCTTTACACAACATACAGGTCCCATTTGTTGTTAAAATTTGCTAGATAGGTTTTAATTGCTAATTGAAAATTATGAGAATCGGCCCATAGTCCTTGTGGCTATAAATTATCTGATTATATTAATATTTTGGATTAAATTTGGCCCAAACTTATTGTATTGCAATCTAAATAATTTTGAAAATTTTATTGGAATCGGTCCATATTTGACAATTGCTCTCATACAAATACTACCAAAAAAAGCTTTTAATGCCACAAGTTTCTAATAAATGTTGATATTGACAAAAAATTTGGAGACAGTAACTTTGACGATAGCTAATATGTCTTGTCAAAACTTTGTGGCAACATAATCCAATAAAGATAAAGATATCTAAATGAGTCGTTTATTTTGAAAGTGGTATATGTCCATTTTTTTCTTATATTGAGATATTTAAGGGTTTTTGTTTCAAAAATATTGTTAAGTGGTATTATTTTTTTTTATGGCCTTGTGACCTTAAACATGTTAGAATATATACAACGTTATACGTTTTGTAAACTTTACTAGAAAAATAAGCTGTGTTTCAGAACCTAAAATGTGCTTAAACCACTTTTAAAATTAATAAAATGTCTTTTTTGTTTGCGAAAAGGAATAAGTCCACTTATTTTAAAGAAATTAAATAATAGAAATTGTAAATATATTATGTTTGATGTAGATGAATGTAATAGCTTTAAAATAAATAGGGAAGCTTTAAATTTAGATACAGATTTTTATTTATGTAATTAAAAATATGTTTTTAAAAATAAATATTAATTCATTTATTAAAAAATTAAATTTACATTCATTTATTAAGGATAATATTAAACATTTTGCCATATTAATTTTCCTCATTTAGATTATGTGTGAGGTTGTTAAAATATTCATGGTGCATAGGTTAGTAACTCCATCATATTCTTATACTTAGGAGTTGAAATGGGACGTACATTTTTGTATAATGGTGTTAATTTTATTTTGTTGAAGTTCCTTGGTCTTCCCCTACAAGGTAATAAATCAAGTATTTTGAACTCTGTATCCACTTCCATAGAACCTTTATAAAACATTTTATAGGGTTCACTTTTTATAAATCGCATCCAACATATCCTTAGCCAATTACCAGTTTCGCAACTAGTGTTTTTTAATCTCTTATGAATTGCTTCTTCCAGAGGTTTTGTAGAAAAACAAAAATTTACGTTTCAATTTAGCTAATATAAATTTGTTACTCTTTCGACATTTTTTTATGGTTTCAAAGTAATTATTGTTTTCTAAATCTTCTTTTTATTTATTTATTTAAGGTCTACGGAATAAATCCTTACAGACCAATTATAACAAATTTACATAATATACAAAATAAAAAAAAAGCTTAGACATCCATTTAATTACACTGATTAAGACGCAAAATAATATTACGTTTAATGACATTAACATTACAGAAAAATCAATAAGAAAATAAAAATCATTATAATGTTTACAAAATTTTCTTAGAGGATCAGAGTTAGCATAATTAGTTTGGAAAACTTATAAATAGATTGGAATGTAGAAACGAGTTGATCGATGAGGTACATACATTAAAATTTATGTTGCTGAGTAGGAAGTCAGAACAGACTGCACCATTTATTAGGTTGAATAAAAATGAAACGCTAAGCATAGTTCTTCCGCTCTCCAACGTTGGTAATTTTATTAATGCAAGCCTTGTGGTATAAGGAGAAATAATGACGTTAGGATTCCATGTTGAATTAGCAAAAAAGAAGGAATTGTTTTTGGACTGATTAAATTGTGTTTTTGAGATAATCCGCATTTAAATACCAAATAACAGATCCATACTCCAAGATTGCTCTGACTAAAGATGTATATAACCGTTAAGTAATGATTGGTTCAGTAAACCCCTTAGCCCATTGGTTTATAAAAGCTAACACACCGCGAGCTTTGTTTACCATCATATATATGTGTTTCTGGAAATTTAATTTAGGATCCAAAAGTATTCCAAGATCTAAAAACTCCGTAACCAGTTCACTTTCTGAATCCAAAATTCTTGAATTTATATTTCCCTGCACAGGGTAGGTTTCTATTGAAAATAATAACCAATAATTACACAAGTTATTTTAATTATAAACATATAAGTTAATTCATTTTTGTTACCTGTGTCACTATCTGAGGTAATTCTAGTGTAATCTTCTCCAGACGTATTACAATTTATAATTAGAAGAAACGGCAACTTATAATTTTTTTCCCGTTATCAATTTTACTTCTTCGTAGTGAATTTTATTGCTGTACTGTGCAGTGATGCATTTTTTCGGAGTTTTTTAACATAAAAGATTCCATATCTAAATTATTTATTTCAATAAACTTAAACCGGTTTCAAAATAATTTTTTTTTGGATTTCGTTAGCTAACTAATTTTCAAGTGCCCAAAATCATAGCGATTTTAATGATACTAGACTTAAATTGTTTATAAAAAAAAAGATTATAAAGGATTGTGATTATTGTTATCATTAACTACTTTTTTTAAAAAAAATGGACTTAAATCACTTTCAAAATAAACGACTCAAATAATATTCCGCACAAAGAATTTTTACATGAACCTTAACCCTTAAACATAATTTTGTTTTAGCGGGTACATGATGGTGCCCCATGCGTCCCAAAAAGGGTACACACTCGAAAATTTGTCTCTAAGTATTGCAGTGTTATCATATCGGGCTTGACTGACTATACTTTCTTACATGTTTTTAATTTAATTTAACATTGTTTCATTAAATTAACCTTATTTTTATTAAATAGTAAAACAGGTATCATTGAATGTTAATAATATTTAAGCTAGCTGTTTTTAAAAACAGTATGCATTTATTTTACGGTTTACCGTCAGTTTTTTTTTTTTTAAATTTTTTTGAACCAAAGTCAAAAGTTACATAATTTCTTGTTTTTGTTTCCTTCTTTTTCCCCCAATTTTTATATTTTCGATTTTTGGTTGATTAGTTGATTGTGCGATGATGTTTAAAATACACGAACAAAGAATATACGCAGCAGTGTTGCCAGTGAAATTTCGAGAAAGATACATTTTAGTTTCCAAAAAGATACATTTTTTCCCAAAAAGATACGTTTTGAAAAAAATTTAAAAACCCATTTTTAACATTTATTAACATTAAATTTTTATTTCATATTTAGAATTTTGCTACCGTTTCACACACAGCCTTCAATGAATATTGTAAAGAAAAAATTTCGTATAAATTCATTTTTATATTTATTTAAGTCATAAATATTAGGTACATATGTAATTTTTAAAAAATACAGTAATCTAACTTTTAAATTAATTATATGTAACTATTTTTGGATGTTATCAAAACAAATTCATTTTTGTAAAAATTAATATACGAGTTAAGGCGTTTATACTAAGGCGATTATATTAAAAAGTTCATATAAATTTCCTGAAAATTAAAAAGATGTTCATATTTCCTCAGAACAACTTCGCACTACTAGTAATCAACAACCCCTTAATGTTTTCTTTCACCATTATTAAAGCTGCTATCAACGCGAATTCAAGGAAGGGTCAAGTCAACATATGGTGTTTTTTTTTTCGGTGGTCGACTTGTCAATGTGTATGCAAACAAAAAGATACGAAAAATGTCAGGATTATACATGGTACCTGAAGTAGTCAAAAGATACGAAAAATGTATCTTTCGTATCCTAACGGCAACACTGATACGCAGATTTAAGGCGAGAAACACACCTTTAATCATTAACTCATCTTAAGCATCTTCAACACCACCATCATTTTATTTCACAGCTGAGGTTAAAGATGAAATTAGTGTTGTAAAATTATAAAGTAACCAATACATTATTTTTTGCTTTTGTCGCACCGGTTAGTAGCATTTAATGCTTTTATGCATTACCACTATAGTTTTATATAATTTTTTTCACGATTAATACAATTTTGTCTCTATTTAACAATAAAATGTTTAGTTCCCTTAAAACCTCAAATATGGTTGAATTTAACAGTATGTTTTAGCCTTAACCCTATTATTGTCACCGGCAACAATATTTTGCTTAAATTAGTCCTCCAAACAAAAGCCACAATTGTGGTTGTCTCCGAACAAGTTATGGTTAATAATAACTTAATCACCCCTATCGTGAATAAAATTTCCCTCAGAATTTGTTCCATTTTCCCTAAAAAATGTATGGCGAAATTCCGAGGGAAAAACGGTTCACTATTTATTTACGATAGAGGTGAATATGTTTGAAATTATAATATTTTAAAACACTGTCCCTCTTATGCAAAAAAATAAGTTAAAGTTCACATTAGTTAACACAACACAATATGCATAAAAAAGGGCTGAAATAAATAATCATAGTCCGGTTAACATTGACCATACTATTGTTAATTTTGACGAAATTTAAAATGTTTACCATGGTTTGGTTAATTTTAACCATAACATGATTTTTATTGACCATATTATTGTTAATGTTTACCATTATATGGTTAATTTTAAACAAATTACGGTTAATTTTGACCAAATTACGGGCAATTTTTACCATATTATGGTTAATTGTAACCAAGTTATGTTTAATTTCGCCTAAAGTATGGTTATGTTTAACCGTATTATGTTTATCTTTAGCCTTAATGTAGTTACCTACAAATAATTACCTCCAACCATATATTTTCTGGGTGTAGGTACCTTAAAACAAATAGGGTCGTTGTCTGGCACTCAATCTAAATTTTTTGACAAAACTGTTATGTATTCATGTTTAATAGTGTGTACCCTGCTTGACAAAAGTGCAGCATTTCGCCCTATCACGATGGTCAAAAGAACAAGTGAACACAATTCCTCTACTCACTAATTTTCAATCAAAAGGCAAATCATTCGTACCCTAAACAACACTAATTTTTCATAATAATCTAAAAAGTATTAATTTTTTTTTTAAGTTTTTTTATTACTTCTTGTACGACACGCTCGTAGGAGTGAGAGATGATCAGTGTTACCACCACCAAATTTCTAAATTACACTTGAGATGAAGCATAATTACCCGATAAAAATTTTCATTTTTAAATTTACGTCTTATTTTATGAAAAAGGCAGGTAAAATATATTAAACGTGATATAATGCGTGCGTTGAATATGTCCATTACTAAAGCTATTAAGGCGCCTGCAGTACGTGATGTGGCTCCATCTTGTTGAAACCACAAGGTTGGAGGATTTTCCACGGCTGACTTACCAAAAATTTTCCGAAATCGTCCGACATTCAACACCGTTAATAAAGATTAACTGCCGTATTCATAAAAAATAAAATATGTTTGAAGGCAAAATTTTCATAAAAATTTTTCTTAAAATTCATTT
Organism: Pollenia griseotomentosa; assembly: GCA_963931875.1. NCBI lineage: Eukaryota > Metazoa > Arthropoda > Insecta > Diptera > Polleniidae > Pollenia > Pollenia griseotomentosa. Next base: position 4,841,654 of record OZ007562.1, on the reverse strand, counting down.
TAAATCAATTTTAATTTTTTTATGAATACGGCAGTAAAACACCAACGCCGGTTTTATAAAAAAAAAGCCGATTATACCGAGCACTTCGCGCGAAAATAACGTATGCGCCAAAAATCAAATTTTACAGAAGAGAGTTTTTTTATTTTATTTCATATAAATTTTGTATGAAATTTCTCGCTTACGATAAAATTATTCTTGCTATTAAATCGTAACGGTACCTTATGTTACCATGATATTTTAGGAGATGATGCGAGTGTTGCCAAAAGAGTAATTTATTAAAAGAAACCAAAATTGAAAATTATGTCGCTTACGTTATTTTCGCGCTTAGGACTCGATACGATCAAACGATATACCACCCCAAACAGTTCACTTAAGTGGGTGTAATTGCCGCTAATAAGCTGCTGAAATGGGCTTCGTCGCTCATTATCAAATAGTAAATAAAGATTGGAATTTTTGGAAAAAAAAATAATTGATTTATAACCAACAAAGTAATACAGAATTTGAACCTTATAAACAGCTCATTCTGCCCCATCCAGGCTGTTTCTCAAAAGTAAAATAAGCCTAACATTCTATCAACTGAAGCATTTGAACATTGCAAAATAAAATTAATAACTTATTGTAATATTGGAAACAAATCTTGTATAACCGGGTGGTATTTTTGCGTTAAAAAAGCTTTATTCAAAAAGCTTTTGCAAATCTAAATTAAACGATGAAAATGAAATTAAAGAATATCAAATTACACCTGATCTACACCTAAAATAAATTACCCACGCTCCACCCACTACAACGGAAATTACACCCACTTCGGGTTATTACCCACGAAGTGGCAACACTGAAGATGATATATATTTACTCATTACCATAGTGTTGCCAAGATAATTTAACCGAATTACAAGTTAACGATTTTTTTGTAATATAAACAAGAGGGAGGGAATTAATAAAAAAATTAAACAATTGAAGTCAAGAAGAAGAAATTCAAAATATGTTAATAATTATAAAGAGATTCGTTTTAATATATGTACATACATTATACATATAAATGGGTGTGTATGCAAATCACTGGTAATTTATCATCAACAAAATAGATATACGGTTGCAATATTGATAGTTAAAAAAAGTTTTCTTTATTTAAAGTTCCGCATAAGACATGCATAAATGTCATAATGCTAAATGACAATCAATGTCAAGTATTTTATATGAGTTTTTTTTACATTTCGAATAAAAAGGGAGTAATTTGTTTAAAGAGATAAACAAAGAATGATTTTTGAGTTGGTTAAAAGTAAGTATACAGAAAGTTTTAAACGAACAATTTAAAAACAGTTTCTGACAGGTACTTGTTTGTAGCACTACATTTTTAAATTATGAGTCATTTTAAAAAATTTGCCATTCTGTTTGTAATGTGTACAATATTGATTGTAGACTCTTTAATAAACTCTGTATACATACATATTCTGGTTTCTTATGAGTAGCGAAGTTGATTTAACCCTACGGTCAATAACCAAAAAAATATACGTTAGTCAATAACCGGGTACCCCGGTACCCCTTTGTAGGCTTTTGCACTTTTATTTAAGAAAATATGGTTTTAGGTTCAATCACATATAGATAGTGTTGCAAAATAAGCCATTGATAAATTTACGTATATAAAAATAATCAAGTTAGTTAGATTTTTGTTTTAAGTCCCTACGCTTCACTTTGCCTTCTGTCGCAAAGCCATTTGTAGCTATCAAAAGAAGTCGCAAGAGTATACACATAGCAATTTTTTGTTCTTCTTTGATAAAGGTGTTTTTTAAAATTTTTGTTGCATTTAAATACTATAAGCATTTGCTTGTTGCTCTTACAGATGCATGTAGGTCGGTTTTTAAAAGTAGCACTACTGCCCTTGTAGACATAATAATAAAGAAATAATTGAATGAGTTTAAGCAGAATATTTTGTTGCATTTGTGGAATTTGAATTTAAAATTAAGTAGGAATGTCGCGTAAATTGGAGTTCCTGTCATAAAGACAATACAAACATTTATCAGATGAAGAGAAAGCTAAAATTAATTATCTATTTTTGACGATATCGTGGAAATCCATATACTGGAAATGTAATCTGTCTAATGCTGATATTTACGACGAGTATTCAGATGAAAGTGATGATGAAGTTAATATTTTGCCGTGTGGCAAAACCACAATTTGTCATCCCATCAAAACTAGAAGTCTTTATATGCTGCGGCAACGTTGCAACATTGTGGGACTGCACGATCAACAGAATTGCTTTTAAAAGCTCAAACTTGAGAGTGGAAAAAGTGAACATAATACTATGTCACGCAAAGAAAAAAGCAGATTACAATTATATAGTTTATATTGGAACTTACCCAACAAAACCACCACTTAATTGGAAATATGTAACAGTAAATTAAATGTATGCCTTAAGTGACATTTTAATAATGACAGGAGCAAATCATTCATGTATGATAATAAAAAAGATTTATGGGTTTATATTATCCTTTATACCAAGCAACAATGGGCATTAACAGATTCTGGTCACTACGACGTTATATACGATTTGACGATGCAACATCCAGAGAATGTGAATGCGATTCCAGCCAAATAGGGGATTAAAGTTTTGTGAATTTGTTATGCAAAAAACTCCTATCCGCTCGATGACCAGCTATATTACGGCAAATTACCAATGGGTCCTAAGATACGACAAGGAAAAAAAGTGGTTAAGGATCTAACAGGTCCTTGCCATGGTAGTGAGCGCACCATCACAATGGATAATTTTTTTACCACCCTTGATTTAGCTAAACATTCAAATTACTCGCCACTTTTCATGTGAACAATTAAAAGGTTAATAAAAACAAAATTAAATATTTTTTTCAATCATAGTCAAAATAACAGTGGTCATTTGTAACGAAAAACAAATAAAACTTGTAGGTGTACCGCGGTACCCGGTCATTGACTCGCGTAGGTGTCGAATGTAAAACGATTTTAAACAAAGAATTGACTATATATAAATTTTTTTGTTGCTTTTATAATGTTTTTTAAGTCCTTAATAGCGACGATTCTGAGTTTCATCGCCATATCTTTATTGTGAAAGAACTGCGGGCATTTTTAAGTTAAAAAAGTTACCCGGGTTGACAATGACCGTGTTTATGTTGAAATGGGTTTTCCGAAGACCCCAGAAATTATGGGGACTAGGTTGTTATATATTTATATACAGTACGGTATAAAAAGTTTTAAAATTTGGTACAAATAGTTTTGATGTGAATGAATCTGGTAAAAAGTGAGCAGGATTGGAGAAGTGGGCGTGGCATAGGTTTGGTTCGTTAAGGTAGGAGAATGTTGTACACAACAACAAATTGGAGAAATGGGCGCGGCACCAAAAATAAATGTTTGTATATCTGTTGATAAGTCGCAGGCTAGCAAAGCGCACCATTATGTAGGGTATATAAGATTCGGCATAGCCTTAAAAGTATAATTTTTTCTTATACGATTGTAGTAAAAAAATAGTTTTCGTTTAAAATTATTCAAATATTTTTTCAAGTTTACATTAGCCCAAAATATTATGCGATAACTTGGCAACCATATTTCCATTATTTAAAAGTTTTTTTTAACTGATAGATTAAACCGACCGTACAATGAGATAATTAAAAGTTTAAATCTCCATCATTTGGCAAAACTAACTTCATCAGAAACATATGGTTAATTATGGTTGGAATTGTCAGATTTAAAATATTGTTGTAAAATTTTAGACATCTGGCAGCATTACAAACCTTAAAATATAAACTACCCTACAATAAATGCATAACCAAAACTAAAAAAAAAAATATTTACTAACACACTTGCACCAATTTTACATTAGTTGTTCCACTCTGACATATATGTTAGAGTGAAACAACTAACAATTCCTAAATAATGTAAATTTTTTAATAAATTTTTGTTACACGCTTGTAAAGTAGATAGTTAAAATAATTTCTTGGAGAAAAAGTGGCACCGCCAAACAGTGGTGAAGGAGGGCATACTGATGACGGCTTCAGAGGACGTGGAGGTGGATTCTCAGCAAACAACAGATGTCATGTGCGAAGCGGTGTTTTGAAAGGAGTGTTCGTTCAAAAGTTAGCGGTCATTCGGGTGGTGGAATTGGCCAGGATAATCGTTTAAGATTTGGTTGTGATAATAAAGGAACAAAAATTATTATTAAAAATCCTGATGGCTTTTCAAGTATGTATTTAATTTTTTGCACACAAATTGTTAACAAAATAAAATTTATTTTTAAAATCTACGCTTAATTGATTGGGCACACGTACGTTTACCTACATTTCCAGACTCATGCAAGAAGTGGAACGTTATAGAGCAGCCACAGAAATATTGATACGTGGTATTTACTTTTCTGAAATCTAACTTCCTGAGTGTAATGTATTAATGAAATTCGATTATAATTTTTTTTAAAAAAAATTTAATTTAAAATTAAAAAAGTATTATTTTATAAAGGTAAGTACTAACCAATATTTACGTTATGAATAACTAGTTAGTGCTAACTAATATTTACGTTAAGCCTTACTAGTTAGCATTAACCACTATTTTGGTTATCATTGACTAATAAAAAGCAGCAGAGTAAGCAGTACAGATACATATATGTTCCGTAGTCGAGTGGAATTCATAAGTTAGAAAGAGAGGCAAAATCACATGTACACAAGAGTTTCGGTTAGGTTTTTTCATTTCATAAACTAATAGAAACTTTTACCAATATATTGGTCAACACTACCGGTCATATAACTAGTAAAATGACCGGTAGTATTCTTGTAGGGTAGTTATTTCAACTTGCCTAATATTAAATCAAGTCTTTAAACGCTCTTCAAAATTTTTTTTTGCAAATTTTATAAAATTTTCCTTAAACAATAGAAAAATGTCTTAGTTTTAAAATTATTAATGTCATTGCAAAATTTGTGTTAAAGCATTGACTAGTTTGTGAAGTAAGCAATAACTATTAAAATATTTGCACAAATTCTGTTTTTTTTTTAAAGCTAGCCATATATTTAGAAAAAATATTTCCACACCTGTATTTAATCGTAAAATGTAATACCCTTTAAATGAATTTTTATCATTATTTACAAATTTGCAAACAACTTTGGTTTACATACACGCTATACTTGACTGATCAATTATAATTTTGGTTAAAAATGTTACATAATTAAGAATTAACCAAAAAATATCTAATCTAATACAAATACTCTTGCATAGACACATGGGCATGGACTCACATAAAACTGTCGGTTTGAATTAACTTTTTAATACCTTTTTAAGCCATTTAACATGAATTCCAAATTTAATAGAAAAATAAATTACATAAAATTCCGCTATGAATATTAATTAATATTATTATTGCAAAACCAAAAACGTACAAATTACTAAAAAATAAAATATAAATAGAATTTACTAGTTTGGTGGAAAAAACTATCAGGTTAATTCTAGGTAGTCTTAAATGTACAGATTGTCAGACGACTACTATAACAACAAAATATAATAAACATAATCAATACTTGTTACAAAAAAATCTTAAGTGAAAAAAAACAAGAAATTTAGGAAACCAGAAAAAAAATTATTAAAAGTTAAGACGATTATATGGAGCACTATAGTGAAAATTAGGAAAAAATTTGTTTGGGTTTTTTGATAGAGAATAAGCTTTTCCACACACTTTCAATTTGCAAATAAACTACACACACAGAATTCGTACAAACATTGATTGTTTAAAAAATTATTTAAAAACAATATATATTCTCAATCATTTTTAACGCTTCTTCTTTTTCTCAACTCTGCAAAATTTTTACCGAAATTATTAAAAAAATTTTGATTTTCGCACAAACTTGCTTTAAATGTTTGTGCAAACAAGCAAACCCTCTACAGGGGAAAAACCATACAAATTGCTTGGCAAATATATCAAAATTTTACGTTTGTACAAATTTTTTGTGTTATTAATTGGGGCGTTTGCTGTTTGGACAAACATTTGAAGCATGTTTGTCAAACTATTAAAAATGTTTAATATTTGATGGACATGTTATATATTTGTCAAACTTTTGGTAGCGTCTAGTGCTTAATGTAATCATTTCAGTGAAAACTTTACAGAGTAAAGAAGTAGAATAAGAAGCATTAAAATCATTTTCCGCAGTGGATTCATCATTTGCATCATTGTTTGCTCCAAAACAGCTCGTTGTTCAAACTACTCTTTGCTCCAAATTCTTTTTCTTCTTTTATATTTATCTTCCGTTTTAAGCAAAAACCCAATAAAAAAATGGAGCTTCCAACGAAGCAGGTGTGTAAGGGAGAAAAATAAAAGGTTCGCTTACCATTGCGCTTACGGAAGACATGAATTTTATATGGCGAGTTCCCACTTTGAAGCAATACATTTTTGACACATAAAGCGCATTATTCAGCGCATATAAAAATTGTTGGATGTAACGATCAGCTTTACACACTGAATGTTTTGATACAGTTATTTTTTAGTATTCTCCCTTACAAACCTGCTTCGTAGTAAGGGAATGCCGTAGCACTTGAAATGTTATTTTTTTTATAAAATTTGTTGAGAGTTATTTCACTTACTTTACTGCATTTCTGTATGTCTTATTGCGTAGCGCATAATTGTGCGCTTTTTTTTTTAATGTACCTTTAGTGCTTCGCAAAATGATAAAATTTTTTATTGGGTAGCGATCAAAATTTGTGATGCTTTTTTGCAATCGGAAACAGAAACAAAGTGTGTGTTTGCCAATCTGTCTGTGTGTGTTTATTTTGCCCTTTATTAACACGCAAATTTTTTTTACAAAGTTACAACTTATTGACTTTACAAGTTTGTGTAGTTTATTTGGCCCTTAAAAATGTATACTTTATTTTACTAAAATCAACACTACTGTATAAAAATATTTAGAATATTCAAATTTATGAATTTTTGAAAAGACATAATTATTTCTTTTTAAATACCCAAAAAAAAATCGCAAGTAACGATCAAAACTTATTTTTTCGATACAGTTTTTTGAGATCAGTTTTTTTAAGTATTCGGGCTTATTATGAAAGCCGTTAACGCCTATGTCGTCTTTTGTAATAGATTAAAGAAAACAGTTCATATGTTGCCTTAATCTATTACAAAAATCGACTCATTCGTTAACGAAAACGCCTTTCACAATAAGCTTTTATGCCGATTATGTTTTTCGATTTATATTTGAATTGTGTCTTACATTTTGCCAATGTGTAAATCATTAATTTTTTAAAAATAAAAAGAATAAGAAGAAGGAGGAACAATAATTGTACTATATTTATCAACATTGTTATTGTTTTGAGGTAAGTCTGGGTTCACACCATGAAACAAAGAAAACAAGATAGCGCATTGCGCAGGTCCGTTAATATTTACTCAATTTTGGCGTAATTCTTACGTCACTGTAGTAAGGAGATTTAAATTTAAACCAGGGATTTCCAAAAATTTTTTGGTTACCAGCAGCGTTGCCAGAAGATTTGGAAGGAAAATCTTCATATGGCCAAAAAAAATCTTATTTTGAAGAGGAAAATCTTTACATTTTTAATAACAAGGGCAAAGAAGTAAAAATTATTAATTTTTTAAAAGGAAATACTTCTTATTATGGAAACTATTTAAATTGAAATACATAATTGCGGTATTTATACAAAATTAGATTGTAGGCTTAAATTGTGTTTTTAGTTATATTTTCGGTAAAATTCTTTCTAAAAATATACTTTAAATCCATTTGTTTTCTAATAAATAAGAACGTAAAAAAGTTCATATAAATAAAGAAGTTTCTTTGGAAGTAATTAAATTCTAAAGTTAGAGATATATAAATTTTGGGCAAGAAGATCATACATCATTTGAAGTTTTAAGGGTTCTTAATTTAGTATTATATTTGATACCGTTGTTGTATCGAAGGCATTTTAAAATATTTGGATTATATGGATTTCCCTAAATATATTCCTAATGGAATTGTTACTAAAATAATGTACACCTTTGAAAAGACATTGTAAAGCACTAATTTATATACACTTTATTTAATAATTATCAAAAACATGGAATGTGGAATTTTCACACCAAAAGCTTCTTAACCTGACCCCAATTAGAGCAGCTAAAAAAACCCCCCAATTAAATAAAAAGTTAATAAATGTTTTTTATTAAATTATTATTTTAGATAAGCAGGGGTGTTCTGGAAATCGAAAACACAAGAATTTGGAAGTTGTTTTTAATACACTTTTAATCAAATTTTTATAATGTTTGCTATTAAATTCTGTTTAATAGAGAAATATTTGTAAAATATTTGTCATAAAATTCATTTATCACAGAAATCTTATTAAAAAACGACGTTTAAAATGTTTGCCTTTTCGATTTAAAGGACACCCCTGTATACGAATTTATTATATAATTTTATTATTTTATTTTACATGCAAGTCATCGAATATGTAGTCCTTATTTTGCACATTACTTTTTCTCAACTGAGTGAAACGAGTTTTCCTCTTGGTTTTTGTAGTTAAATTATACTTAGCTCATAACGGGCCGTAGTTTTCTGATTTAATTCGAACTTGATTCATTCAATTCACAACATATCATTTATAGAATTTACCTTTCTGTTTTTTTTGATATATTGCTCTATATAAAAAATATTGCAAAAACAAATTTGGTCCGTCCCAGAGGGTAATTTCATAGACTTTTACATAAAATTTTTTTTGTTATATTCGAAAAATTGCAATAATTGCAAAACACAAATTTAGTCTGGCCAGACCAAGACGGTAATCCTAGGGTTAAGTTCCATTAGTTTTACCTTTTGGTACTAAATACATGAACTTTTTTGTTCTTTAATATATTAAACTTTATAAAAATACGGGTTTTCTTTTTTCAAATAATTTTTTTTCATCAACCGCTAATTTTTGTGTATGCTAGACAATGGGTACAAAAGTATACATATCCAATAGACAACAAGCTGATACAAAACCTCATTGTTTTAAAAACTGACTGTTTAAAAAACTGCAAAAAATTATGTAAGTTGTACAAATTTAAAGTTAAGAATTTTTATTTCTAAAAATAAAAAATCTTAATTTGAGAAAAAAGATCTTCAAATCTTATTTTAGTCAAAAAATCTTCAAAATTAAGGTAAAATCTTCATTCTGGCAACGCTGGTTACCAGAGTACCAGGGAGTAAAAAAATTGAGAGAATGCATTTATTTACAGCCGCAGAAAAATGTTAGTAATATATTTTTTAAGTTGTTATTTTATAAGTTGTATAACATAACTGACTCTAAATCAGTTTCAAATATCTTATCAAACAATTTGTAAAAAAAATATGATTTTTGTGCTTTAAAAATTCATAAAAAATAAATATTGCACGCAAGGCATTGGATGTTACCAAAAGCATTTTTGACCGCACAATATTGTTTGAGTGTTAAGCTAAAACAAAATAACATAGCATCCGCTAGACATGTACACTTGTCGAAGTCACATCGACGACTGAATTGAAGAGCATAAAAATATGTGTTAGTATTGGTGTGCACAATCCCAGCGGGAAAACTCAGAAGACCTTCTTACTTCAGGCCTTTTTAAAGGCCTGCTTAAAAGATTTTTTGATTCAATTACTATTCTTATCTAACTGCTAAAGAAGGCCTCATAGAAGGCCTCGGCTCTTTCGTATAAATGATAAGATACCCCTTCCACACTCGCTTCTATGGGAACGGAGTAGAGAAGGAGTAACATTTTTTGTATTGTTTTTTTGCACAAGCAAAAGCAAAATCAATTTTTTTTGGTCCCGTTACAATTCTTATGTACCTGCTGAAGAAGCGAGAGCGGAAGGCCTTCTCCGCAATGACAACGTGTGTAAAAAAGATATGAGTATGGAATGGAGCAAGAAGGCCTTGTACATCCAAATGAAGGGGTACAGAGGCCTTCTAGAAGGCCTTCCTACTCCTTCTTTTTCCCGCTGGGATTGTGCAAAGAAATGGAAATCCCTGATTTAAACATACATTTAGCCTACCCCATCACGTGTTTGTGTGTGATGGTGTCTGTGCTCATTTACTACTGTGACGTAGATGCGAAGAAATATTCTGCCCACGATGTCGACAAGAACATTTCTTTCGTATATTTATATTGAAAACAAAAACAAATTTTAGTTTTTTATTATTGTTTTAAGTAAAAATAAGCAAAAGAAATATTCTTGTCGATATTGTGGGCCTGGCAGGTTATATTTGAAAAATATTATGGGTTCACAATATAAAAGTTTTCTTTCAGAAAGTCTGAGTTTATTGGTAGAGGGAGAGAAGAATATCATGTTCTCTTCCCCTCTCCACAATAAACTCAGACTTTATAAAAAATGCCTTTCTTAATGTCAGCCCAGATTAAGACCCCTTTCTGAAAGGAAAATTTTACATTGCAGTCTTGAATTGGTACAAGAGAAGTGAAAGATAAATGGAGGTGAGTACAAACTTTGATGAACTAGTCGTTTTTATATGCATAGGTGTATGTGGTAGCATGTTTATATTGACAAACGACAGCAAAAGAACACAAAATTTTTCAAAGTAAAATTTGAGCGTTGAAAAGTGAAAGAAAATTGAAAAGACTTTGTCCAGGTAAACTTTGCGGTTGATTAATAATAGTTTTTCTAGAAAGTTTTATTTTTTTTGTTAATCCATTTTTCGCCGACCGGTGATTATAATTACCAGCACTCACTGTTTAAAACTTAGGGGAGTATGTGGTGAGGCTGTGCTGGGTACCGAGTTACTGAAACTTGGAACTTGGTGCAGCGAAAAATGGGTTAATTTTTTTTAAATTAAAATAAATAAAAAAAAAAATTCTAATAAAGTGCTTAAAGGCCAAATGGATTTCCAATTAAACTAAAATCACTTAGTCACACTATCGCAATAGAGCTTGCCAAAACTTTTGCTAATTTTATTTGTTTAAAACGTTACCTACTCGATCTACTATTTTTAAGAATCTGATAGATCTCTCGTACAGCATGTATTTAGTATAACATTAATGTATCTTAACCATTAGAATTGTAATTTATTAACTGAAAGGAAATATTTTATAAATTTACATTCGTGCAAACAACATCTGTTCGTTTTCTAGATCGGTTTTCATTATTATTCAAAAAGATCAGGAAGAATTTATCAACAAGTATTTAATTTTTTTTTCTTTTAATGCTTATTTATGGCCATTTACTTTATTATAGTCATTTGATAAACAAACAAAAAATTGACATATTTTTTTTCTGCAGCAGCAAAGTACTTTGAGGGTACTAAATCAAATCTTTTAATTTAAAAAAAAAACTATTAATCAGAATTTTATTTATTAAACAACCCATATGGAATGAATAAATTTATCTTTTATTTACAGGAATTTTAATATTCTTTTGTAAGTTGTCTTAATTAATCATTTTAAATTTTAAATATCAAGTTGTTGGGAGTTTTTTTTAAATTTTTTTTTCTAAAATACATTTAAAACGTAATGTAATGTGAATATAATATTATATTCAAGTAGACAAGGTGCAAAACTAAAAAAAAACTAAAATAAATAGAATAAAAAAACATTCAGCAAAAGTAAAAGTTTCCTTAGCTACAAATGTTTTACAAAGTGAATGAAAAATAAAGTTTGAAAAGCAAATTGAATTAAAAAAAAATGTGGCCAATAACAATTTGTAAAGGGTTATTAGAGTTAACTAGAATTGTAAAACTTAAATTCGTAGTTACAAGTTCTCAACTGGCACTGTCTATAAATAGTACGTGCATAATGGAGTCAAATCAAGAAATTTAACTATAGTTTCTATAGAATTGTTATTTTTTAACTTTGTATTATTTTTTTTTTATTTTCTGCTTAGTATAATCCCATCTAAATTGTTTACGTTATTTTGCATCTGGCAACATTGTAAAACATATGCAACACAACAAAAATGCTCAGCTTACTAAAAAGTTTTATTAAAAATGCATATTTTAAAATTTAAAAATTTATTAGATTGTTAAAAAATTTTATTTGATACCATATTCTTTCTTTTTTACAATAAATGCCCAAAATTTCTCATTTCCTTCAGGCCAGGCCTTCACTGATTTTGAACTATCGTTAACTTCTATGTTAAGAGAAAATATTGTGTTTATTGTGAATGATTTATTTTTAAATTGATAAAGTTGCTATATATATATGAGGTACTCACAAGGTGTGCTATCATGTTATATTGTCATAATGTTCTAACATTTTACAATGGTTAAAAACTATTGCTGTTGATTTGTTAACAAAAAGTGTCTTAATAAATTTAATTTATTAATTCATGGATTAGAATAAAAAAATATTTTGATGTAAGGTAAATATTTATTTTTTATATTTACTGATTTAAATTCAAAATAGCACACTAAATTATGAGGGGTTGTTCACAACAGTCGTATTTTTTCATGTTATTATTTTAAGACTTATGACTTTATGACACCTTGTGTATCCCCCAAAAGTTTATTTTTATGAAGGTATGAAATTAATTAAAATTTTTTTTTGATAATTTTTATTTTTGACTGAACACCGGCTCGAACTCAGGTCAAATTTACATGTTTCAGAAATAACTACATTCCTATCATCAGAATTATTTGCAGTTCTATAGTTTGCGTCACAGCGGCTACTATAAAATTAAAAAAGTTTTTTTTATTGTATTTTGTTTTTTTTTAAGAATTATTTCATTATAATAATTATAATAAAAGCAAATTTCTGCAGTTAAATCTTAGAACATAACTCACTATTGTAAATGTTTATTTAGTTTCATAAAATTGCAATTTAATGAAGAAATTAAAAAGTCTCCGATTTTTATAACTTGAGTATTTTTGGTTCTCTATTGTGAATAATTGTTCTTTTTCTGCTTCATTAAGTTATATTTTTTAAAAGCCCAACCAGAATGTGTATTAACAAACTTAAGCTTCTGTCAAAAATAAACGAAAAGCTTCTCAAATGCATTAAAAAAACAAAAAGAAAATAAAAAAACATTTGATTCCGTACGGAAAGTGCGAGTTTCTCACTTTGCTTAAGAAAATTACATTTTCATAAAACTTAACAAAAAGTTTCCTTAAGTTCAATATGGTTTGACACATATGATTTACATTTAAAAATAAATTTGTTTATTAAAATTTTTGTAAAATTCATAACTCAATATTATACAACACTTATTAATTTTATTGATAACAGTTTAAAATTAATAAAAAAAAAAAAACAAAATAATATCTAACACTTTTACTAAATTTAATAAGAAATTAAACTAAAAAAACATTCACAATAGTCGATAAACTCACAGAAATTTATGAAAACTTTTTTATTAATAACTTAATTAAATCTTAAGGCCCAACCAGAATGTGAATAACGTGGCGTAAAATATTTAGTAACTTTGATCATTATTACTCTCCTAATCTCATTTTATAATAGTTGGTCCCCTTAAACCCTTTTAACATTTTTTTGTAATGTAAACTTAATACTTAAAAACTGCATTCAGTGGTCAGTTCATGCAAGTTTTATTTAATTTTTTTTTATATTTGCAAGCAACAATTAAATACCATTCCATCGACACCATCATAATACACGACGACAGCAACAGCAGCTCTGGCTTTAATTTAACCGCAAAGAAACCCCAACCCTTGCCTGCTTCTTCTTCTTCATTTCTTTATTAGATTGTTAGCTCTTCGATTTGAACATTAAAAGTACTACACGAGTGAAGTTTACATTTGGCCTCTCCTTTTTCTTCTCTATAATTTGTTTATTTATTTAAGTTTTTTTTTTATTAATTTAAAAACAATTTGTTGGTAAATCTTATTTAAATTTTTTTCCTTTTTTTGCATCTACATTTACAATTCGCAATGTGGTTGGTGCTGGTATACAGATGTAGTTTAATATATATGTATATATATATATATATACAAATATATATTTACATTTAGCTCTACTTAACAGTATCTATGTGTATAGTATTGTGGTGTCATGCGGTGTCGTGCACTCTGCAGTTTATAAGTCCAGACTTGTTTCGATCGATCGTTTCGTTATATCAAAGCCGCTCACCTTGAGCAGTGATAAAAGTTATTTATGTGTGCTTGATACGCTTCGCAAAAAACGCAAAAAAAATTTATATAGTATAAGAGCTACATATGAGTATATAAGATCTGTTTGTTTGCAACAAAAACAAGAAATTAAATAATATTAACCAAATTGCAACAACCACAAGTTTAGTAGTTTGACGTTGTATTTCTTTGTTAATCTGGCAAAAATAAAAAATATAAATAAAATTCGTATTAAAGAAGATTTAAAAAAAAATTAAAAAATTTATACCACGAAAAGATGATCACTATTGAAAAGATAATGCTGAAATAAATAAAATTCGGTTAATTTTTGTTGGGTAAATCTCGGCCGGTTTCTTTAAGCACTGGTTTTTTTAATTTAAAAATATTTAGTTTTAAAATAAAAACAATTGCAGGAAGTTTTGTTTAGAACTTCATTTATGTTTGTTTTACTTTTTTAAGCAATTCATTTTTTATACTTAGTTTTTTTTGCTTAATTTTTATTTTTGCTTAATTTTTATTATACTAAAGTATCATTCTTTAAGCTTAAAGCTTAATTGCTATAATTAGTATCAACAATATCATAATGTTAAATTTAATAAATAATTAATTTTTATGGTAATGATTAATTATTACGTTCGTAGAAGTGCTGCTCTTACACGGAGAAAACTGTTGTGCATTATTTATGCACAAGCTGTTCATAACTATAAAATGATTAGGTACATTTTTGAATATGCAACTTTGCGCATAAATTATGCCTAATAATCATAAATTCTGCACAATCTATTGAAATTGTGCATAAGTTATACACAAAAAATGTGCACAGTTTGTGAACATTGTTCATAGCTTAATTATTTGAAAATTAAACACAATTGATCATAATATATGAACATTGTGCATGAACGACTATTAACACTTATTGTTCATGAGTTATGCCTACTTGTGCATGGATTTTGCCCAACATTTTGATATGTGTGTATCTTGTTCATAAGTTGTGCGCATTTATGCATAGATTATGAACAATATTATGTTCCTTGTGTCAAGAGCGCCGGTTGTGTTTAGAAGCGACAGTAGTTGAAGTGAATTGATGTGAATATTTTTTAGAAATATATAATTGCGCAAATCAAGAAAACCAGAGGTAAGTATTGAGTTATTATCAAATATTTATCACAGAACAAAGATAACTGATACAGCCAATTGTTTTTCTGACTGGGTATTTGCTTGACGAACTATTTATGGAGTTCTGCTTCAGCTGATTTTGTTTACTTTTTGTTTGTGTTTTGCAGAAAAACTTCCATTGAAGTGCTAAATATGGAAAATTTCGCAGGTCAACAAAGACGTGAATATACTTATGTTTTCTACAAATTTAGAAGGTATTAATTTATATTTTAATTTAATTTGCTGTTATTTCTGTATATTGAATTTCCTAATTGAATTTCCTAAACCCTTTGAGCTTCATCCAATATTAAGCACTAGACTATGTTTTATGATAAGAATTTTATAGATATGTAAAAAAATTAATTACTTTATAAATTATATAAAATAAACATATTAATACTGAAGTATAAGATTTATTTTATTTTAATATGTGTAAATATAATATTAGTTATAAAGTGCTTGTACTTTGAAATAAAGACATTTGAAAATAAAATGAAAATTTGTTTCTTTAATATTTGCAGGAGGTGTAAAATATTTCCTACTTGTTCACAATCTATGAAAATTTTGTTCATAACATATGCACAGTTGTACATAGTCTTTTCCCAGTTGTTCACAATCTATGAAAATGATGTTCATAACCTACGCCCAGTTATTCATAAAACATGCTCATAGTGCTGAACTTAAGTTATGAACAAGTGTGCATAGATTATGAACAACTGTTCTTGGTCGTTTTTCGTGAACAATTTGTGCATAAGTTGTGCCCATAGCGCATAATTTCTGCACATAATTCTCTCCGTGTAATATGATTTATTATTACTTTAGAAATAATACATTTTTTAAAATATAAAATTTTTATTTTTTTTAAAAGCAAAACAATAGTGTGGTTGTTGGTTTGGTTTTTAGTAACCCCTTCAACAGCAAAACCAAAGAGAACTTATTTAGCCTCAAAATGTTCATAAAACGATCACAAACTACAGCTTACGCCTAATGAGGCTTCTCCACAAGCTATCGAACGACCTACACCTTAATGCAGGGACCAAAAATAAGATATTTTTAAAAACGATAATGTTTTAATACAACATTCTACAAAAGTCAATACATTTTTAACTAGCAAAAGTCAATCACAATAGAAAGTGCCCGTTTAACAGGTTCTAATCTAATTAATTTCGTATTCTGCTTCTTTAGAAAAAGTAAAACGAAAATATTTTCAAAGTTATTTTTTATTTATTATTATTAAGATTTCTCTATGACGTGCTAAATTTATTGTTTTCACTGGTTGCTTCGGCCAGATCATCAGGAAACCATTTTCCAAAGATTTTAGAAAAGCTAAAAATATTATACAAATAAAACTGTTAAGCGAATAAGAATTATAAACACTCAAAGTTTTACTTGTAACAAGCTTAAACAAAACACCAACAATAAACAGTGAGTTAATCACCCCTATCGTGAATAACAAGTGGAACTTTTGTTCCCATGAAATTTTCATTCCTCTCGAAGGGAAAAAAGCAATCGTGAATCTCATGTGAAAAATTTTTTACGCTATCAGTTCCAGTGAATGTAAAAAAGAAGAAAGATTAAAAAAATTAAAAATCAATGAAATTTTTGCTCAAAATGTACACTAGCGTGGCCGTTAGTTGTATGGAGAACTTTTTTTTTTATTTCTTATACTCCCCCCCCCAAATCGGTTCAGTTTTATGTAAAAAAAAAAAATTCATAGCGATAAGTTGTGTTTTAGGGGGGGGGGGGGGGCAAAGTTTGCCATCAAGCCTTTTATTCAAATGTCATTTTTTTGGGTATGACTATCTCTTAAAAAAAACATTTTACAAGAATATGATATATGGCAACATTAAAGCTCTTCTAGTCAACAACATAAGCCTCGAAGAAAGTTTTTGGCTAAAATCAATATTTTAGATAATAATTAAGAAAATAAAAACAAAATACCAAACATTTTATATACGTTTAATGTCGTGACACAATTTTGAAATCGATGTCTTCCGATTTAGATGAAATTTACACCAAGGTAAGTCCTAAAATTTTCAAAATTTCAAATTTTCGGTCAAAAAGTTTCAGATGTAGAGGGGGTCAAAGTTTGCCATACAGGTGTTCTTTCTCATCCATGTAATTTATTACCTATTGGTGTTAGACAAATTTGTCCCAAGTAGTTAAGATAGCTATTTAATCAATCTTTTTAAAATTTTTTTTTTTAAATTTAAAACTTTTTTTTTATTTTTTTTAGCCAAGTTTTAAATTTTTAAAAAAAAAAGTGAAAAAATTTTAAAAAAAAAAACAAAAAAAAATGTTTTAAAAGATTGATCAAAAAGCTTGGGACAAATTTTGCTTACACCAATAGGTAATAAGTTACATGGATGAGAAAGAACACCTGTATGGCCAAAATTTAAAACTTCGACCTCCTCTAACTCAGAAACTTTTTGACCGATCTTGTTGAAAATTTGTGTCTAAACTACTATCTAATAGTACTAACCTTGGTGTAAAAGACATCGATTTCAAAATAATATAAAATAAAATATAAAACGTATATAAAATGTTTGGTATTTTGGTGTTATTTTCTTAAATTTTTTCTAAAATATTGATTTTAGTCTTGGAGGCTTATGTTGTTGACTAGAAGAGCTAAAATATTTCCATATATCATATTCTTGTAAAATGTTGTTTTTAAAAGATAGTCATACGCAAACAAATTACATTTGAATAAATGGCTTGATGGCAAATTTTGAGTGATGGACGCCCCCCCCCCCCCCCCTAAAACACAACTTATCGCTACGAAATTTTTTTTTTGAATTTTTTTTTACATAAAACTGAACCGATTTGGGGGGGGGGGAGAATATAAGAAATCAAAAAAAATATAACGGCCACCCTAATGTACACGTTTATATTTTAAAGAAAAGTTTAAATAATAAAGCAAAATATTTAGTATTGGAGTGATAGTTGGATTACAACGTTAGTTTTTTGCACTTTTTAAATTTTATGTAATAAAATATTTTCCAAAATTCTGCCACCAAGTCTTTCGAAATCTTCACAAATCCGCGGGCAATCGACCAGTTGTTTTTGATTTTGTTGAGCAAAATAACAGTTTGTGGTTTATTAACGGATCTTGCTCTTAATATTTGAATTATAAGAAGTACTACTTACATACATGTTCTTTTCCCTAGCAAAAATAAAGTGAGAAAATCTAAGGGAAACGTGAACAAATTACGAGAAAAAAATCTTTTCACGATAATGGGAATTATTTCCCGTGAACATTTTTTACGTTATTATTCTCTTTTGAATTACCTTTTTTCATGGGAGTTTTTCATGATCGCAAATATGTGTAAAGGGGAATAATTACGAGGGAAAAATTATTCACGATAGGGGTGAATGTTTTCTTTCATTCTTTGGGTAAAAAGAATAAAACAAAATTAAAAAAAAATTGCTTCGTTTTAAGAAAAAAACCAATCTGCCAATTCAGTTTGTTTGCACGGACACATGGAAATTTATTTTCAAAGTTATTTTTGGGAATACAAAATTTATTAATAAGATTTCTCTATGACGTGCTAAATTCACAATCTTTATTTTTGACAAATACACTGATTTATTGTTGAGGGAAAGCTAGTTTATATGCGCATTGCACTGGTTTCTTAGGCCAGTTCATCAGGAAAACTTTTTCCGAAAATATTTTTCGGAACGAAACTACTTTTAGTTTTCTAAATGGAATTGCCATTTTGAATAATTTATTAAATAAAAATGTTTAAAAAACAAAGTCAAAATGACAGATAAAAGAGTAATTTTTTAAGCATTTAGTTAATATTTTTACACAAACATTTTTATTTCCAAAAATTGTTAAGAAAACAAAACAAACTGATGTATTTTTCAATCGAACACTTTTTATGTGAACAAACATTTTTTGAAGTAGAATAAATTTAGGCGGTTGCAACGCACAACATTGTCACACTTTATTTGAAAGAAGATATTTTATAATTTTTGGGAATAAACAAACTCGTTCGGAATCTGAAGAACCTAAAACCAAATCGATCGGAATCAAAATCATTTGGAACCGAATGTGTGACATTAGGGTGGCCGTTATTTTTTTTATTTTGATTTCTTATATTCTCCCCCCCTAAATCGGTTCAGTTTTATGTAAAAAAAAAATACAAAAAAATTTCGTAGCGATAAGTCGTGTTTTAGGGAGGGCGTCCGCCCCTCAAAGTTTGCCATCAAGCCATTTATTCAAATGTAATTTGTTTGCGTATGACTATCTTCTAAAAACAAAATTTTACAAGAATATGATATATGGCAATATTTTAGCTCTTCTAGTCAACAACATAAGCCTCTAAGAAAGTTTTTTGCTTAAATCAATATTTTAGAAAATAATTAAGAAAATAAAAAAAATAAATCTTTTGAAATTTAAAAAAAAAAATTAAAAATTTTAAAAAAAAAAACAAAAAAATATTTTTAAAAAAGATTGATTAAATAGCTATCTAAGCTACTTGGGACAAATTTTGCTAACACCAATAGGTAATAAATTACATGGATGAGAAAGAACACCTGTATGGCAAACTTTGACCCCCTCTACCTCTGAAACATTTTGACCGATCTTGTTGAAAATTTGTGTGTAAACTACTATCTAATAGGACAAACCTTGGTGTAAATTTCATCTAAATCGGAAGACATCGATTTCAAAATTGTGTCACTTGACATTAAATCGCCTTTTTATATATATAAAACGTATATGAAATGTTTGGTATTTTGTTGTTATTTTCTTAATTATTTTCTAAGATATTAGTCTTAGCAAAAAACTTTCTTGGAGGCTTATGTTGTTGACTAGAAGAGCTAAAATATTTCCATATATCATATTCTTGTAAAATGTTGTTTTTAGAAGATAGTCATACGCAAACAAGTTACATTTGAATAAATGGCTTGATGGCAAACTTTGAGGGGCGGACGCCCTCCCTAAAACACAACTTATCGCTACGAAATTTTTTTGTATTTTTTTTTTACATAAAACTGAACCGATTTGGAGGGGGAGAGTATAAGAAATCAAAAAAAAAAAGTTCTCCATACAACTAACGGCCACGCTAGTGTGACATACCTGTATGTTTTTTCGCAGAAATTACCAGAAGGGTTCCGGGAAAGCAAATATAAAAATCATGTGATGATCGTAGCAAATCCGAACTTTTTTGGGTCTAAAATGTTGCTAGATGTATACTTTAAGTAACAAAGTAGACTTATATTGAATTCTTGTGTTCTTTTTTAATGATTTGGTTTCGCTGACTTTGTAAAAGAATCTTTTACTTTTTACTTCTGTCGAAATTCCAACTAAAACAAATCTAGAATCTTTCCCTTTTTTTTTTTTGTTATTTTAACCATTACTGGGACTTGAAAGAAAGCGTCATTTTTAGATGTCAAGACAATTTTAACCAATCATAATTCATATTAATCTTATTCTGAAAATCTTTAAATAAAACTGTTTAGGCTTTATTTCTTACTCCTTTGTTGATATTTTGTATACCATATTAAAAAACATTTTGATTTTTAAAGGTTTAATAACCTTTTAATGGAAACCTAACAAACATTTTTATATTACAATTAAAAACCGTTTTAATTTTTGATTTTTTTCTTTATTGGTTAGTGGTTTGCTTTTAAATAACTTAGGACTATCGAATTAAGTTCTTTATTATTGCTTTTGAACACATGCAAGTTGGACAAAAAAAAAATTGTTGGTTATGAGATTGGTAGGCAAATCTAGTAAGTACTAGAGACGAAATTTGAAAAAATAAACAGTAATTGAAACTAAATAAACTTGCCACGTTAGAAGAACTTTAAACGTGTTATGAATTTGAAAAAGGTAAGATATCAACAAATTTGTTTAATATTCAAAACGTAACAGCAGACAACAAGTAAATAAAAGAATTTATCTTTATAGTTATTTTTTTTTTTTTTTTTTTTTTTAATTTTTGTATTTTGTTTTTGCTGGAAAGAACTGGAATAAACGTTTTAAATGTTTAAACAAATATAACATAGATATGTATTGTAATAATTAGTATTCACCTCAGGGAGTGGTGAAAATCATTATAACTTTAACATAAGCCGGCTGACAGGCTTCTCAATTATTGAAACAAGATTTTGAAAAGAGCATAATATTTAAAAAGACCGTTTTACTGAATAATTTAATATTTATAATACTTTTTTTCTTCTTATAATAAAGTTTATTTGTAAAGTTGTTTTTATATACATACATATGTTTGTATATTTATATCTAATAAAATTTATGGTTCTGGTTAAATGTCATATTAAATGATTTTCTAATTTGTTATTTATTTTATTTTATAAACAAAACAACAAAAATTTGCAATCGCCTGCACGACACTAAATGTCAATTTCGTCATTACTTCTTTTACTACTTCTTTTGAAAATGGCACTCCTAAAATTTTTTTTTTTTATTAAAAAAGCAACTTTACAAAATCGATTTTTATTAAAATTTTTAATTCATGTTAAAATTAAAAAAAAAAAAATCCTATACAATTTTTTAGGTTCATTTGTTTTAAAATTTTGGGCTCATCTTTTAATTGAATTTAAATAATTTGCGCAATTTGTTGTTAATAATAACTTTTTTTGATTAAATAAAAAGCAACAAGAACAACAAAAAAAAACTGGATTTGAATAAAAAAAACAACAACGAACAAATTTATTGGTTTTAAAAATACATATAAAACAAAAGACTTAAGCAACATGCTTGAAAAACTCTGGAGAGTTAAGGTGGTGAATTTATTTTACACCACTTACTTAAACAAGAGTGTTGTTTAATTTAAACTTATTTTATTCCCCTGAAACTTTTAAAAACAAATAAAATTTTAATTTTTAAGTTATATAAGCTTTAAAGAAGAGCTCACTTTTTCACATGAGCAGCACCAAATTAAAATACAAAGAAAAATAAAAATAAAAACTGGATTTGAAATAAAATTTTAAATGCATTTATGCATTATAATAAAAATTAAAACTTTTTTTAATGATTTAAAAACACCTTTTCCCCTAAAATTATTTTTTTTAAGAAATTCACCTTATGGTAAAGAGAGCTTAATAAAAAAAACATGGTATTAATCTCTTTGCTTTATATTGATTTGTGTTAAAGACAAGTTTATTGGTTTTACCAATATTTATTCACCACTCTGCAAAAAGTAAATTAAAACTTTGTGTGTTTTAAAGTGTTTTGTGCATCTTAATAAATAGAACTTGCTGCTAGCAGCCAACACCTAGTGTAATCGTGGCGGTGTATTAGGCAAGTACTTTAGCTAACGTTTATAGTTAAATTTTAAGCTATAAGAAGAACAAGTTAGTATATTTTTTTAATTGAAATTTAATTTTATGAAACGAGTGACAAGTGTTCAATTTTAATTCGTTTTTACTTAAATTTTTCTCCTGTTAAAGGTATTTGTGGTTAAAAAAAACCTCCTCAGTCTAAACTAAACAAAGAAAAAGCACATACGCAAAATGGCGCGTGTGTTGCCTGTTTTAGGTTTATTTGTGCTGTGCTGCGTTTTTGGTAAGTATTTTCTAAAAATAAAATTTTTACTTGAAAAAATTCGCAGAAAAAAATAATTAAAGAAGTGTTTGTAAAATGCTTAAAAGTGCATTAAGAAAAATTTATAGAAATTACAACAGTGATGCCACGTTATTTTATATAACGAATCTGATAAAAACCTTAAAATATTAATCTAAAAGTGTACAAGAATAAAAGTGTAGAAAATTATTGAAAAAAAGACTTAAAAGTCTTTAAAGATCATCAACGTTTGGCAGAATTCCATAACTCACGTGATTAAAAAAAATAAAGTTATTTCAATTTGATTGATATTTAATCAACCTGACCTTTAATAAATTGAATTAAAAAACAATAATTAATTTATCTTTTTTTTTTTTGCAAAATCTTGTTTAAATTCTCAAAAGCATTTTTTACAATAGCCTATAATTATTTTGCTTTTCTCGGCACACAGCTTAAATCAAGGTTAACAACTTTAGCCAAAAGAAAAAAAGGAAAATAAATAATAAACAAACTAGAGTTTAAACTCAAGATCATCGAATCAAACTCTAAATAGTTTTACAAACAAAATAAACATGCAATCACAATAAATTAAAATTCAAAGCAATTATTACACTACATATGAGAAAAAATTAATAATTACGCAGGCATTTTAAAGGTGCAGTTTTAGCAAAAAAAAAACATTTTTAAAAGGAAACTTCAACCCAAATAAAAAATTTACATAACTGGCTGTCATAATATCCACAATTTTATTTATGCAATACTCCAATAACCAAACTGGTTAAACCACTTACTTAACAAATTGCAAATGTACCTTTTTCTCTTTTACTTCTTACATACATGTAGTATACGTATCTTGTATTTAATACTTTTACTCTTGATCAAACTAAGGAACACTTAAGATGATATGCGGAAACTGGTTGACTAGACAAAGTTAGTTTTCACGTTTGCCATTTTAATTTCCCTTTCATTTTCAATACACCTCATTTGGATGTTTAATAATTTTTAGAGCATAAATACTTGTTAAAACTAGTTTTTCAATTTCATAATTAATATGCCGGTTTGGTATAGTTCACTAAAAAAAATGCAACAATAATGTTTAAAGCAATAAAATGGAATACGCCGTTTTATTATAATATAACTTTATATTTAATAAGCTTAGAAGGTAGAACAAAGAGATATTTTAAGGTCATAATTTTTGTAATTAATTTTTTACAGAGTTTTCAATAAAATTTGTTATTTTCAAGCAAAATATTTCTAGAGCAACAAGATATTTTCTTAAATTATAATAATAGTTTATTTGTCAAAACTCTATTAAGTAATATTATACTGTTACACTAGTTACAGTAGAATTTGATTAGAAGTAGAGTTAGTCTATAGTTAGAGTAGAGCTTAAAAAAAAATCTATTTAAATATATATATTTATTAATATTTAACATTTCTTACTTAAAAGTATAAAATGTATTTATTGTACCGTTATATCCGTAAGTTTACAACGTGGCATCACCTCAATTTAACTCAATACATCTCACAGTGTATTTAAACACAAATAGTGTGTAAACACAATTTAGCAGAAAGCGACAAGCCGCAAAAATAAAGTGTTCTACAAAAAAATATACACTTTTTTTAATTATTTTTCAAAATTTTTATCAATTTAACAATAAAACATAAATTGACAAATTATATCTTAACTGTTTCTTTAACAAATTTTAGCCGCCAGTCAACAAACAAATGATAAATTAGAAGGTGTTGATGTTGAAGAAGTCTGTACTGACAGACCCGCCGATGAATATTTCCGTTTGGATACTGAAAGCGATTGTCGTGAAGTCTATAGGTAAGTTGAGGTTTGATATTTATGAAAAAAAAAAACATTTTTCCCAAAAAAATTCAGTAGCTACCGAATTTATAAAACAAAGAAATTCAAAATATTTCAAGAAATTTTAATATTTTTTTTTTTTTTTTAATAAAGCAAAATATAATTTTTGGAAATTAAATTTTTTTTTCTCAATTAAAACATTAATAAAAAAAAATATATAAAAAAATTTTTATTTCATAATTAAGATGTGATAAAGGTGAAACGGGTAAAACTCGTTTAGCCTCAATTAAATGTTCTGGCGGTTTGGCATTCGATGTTATTAGACAAACCTGTGATTGGAGAACAAATGTTAAAAATTGTGATGAAAGTGAGAGTAAGTCTTAGTTATTCTCCACAACATTTTCTTTCTTCTTTTTGTTGGTGTATATTACAATTTCTTACTGTTTATGTTTTAAAACTGATCCATCTTGATGTTTTTCTACCTAACACGGCCTTTATATCTGCCAGTACTGGCAAGACAGTAGCATACAATGTCTTGAAAATTTCGAAGACAGTAAAATTGGACAGTAATTTGACATTCGCTGTCAGTAATTTAAAGTTTTTTTCGCAAAAGAAAAAAAATAAATAAATATATTCTGCTTTGATCTTTTACGTTTTAAGCTGGGATCACACGATTGCCGCAATGCACCAATTTTCATACTTTTTAATACCCCAAGCGTGTGACTGCACAACCAATTGGCTCATGTACCAATCAAGGACAATATTGTACTTACTTTTACCAATCAAATGCAACCCTGGTGCGGCAATCGTGTGACTGTTTTCTATGCAACCGCGCGTCAATAAAAATAACAAAAATGCACCAATATTTATTGTGTTCTTGTGCGGCAATCAAACAACACAATACGCACCAATATTTGCCTTTTTTTTAACAAATTCACTTTTTTGTGTTTCTTTTAGTAGGTAATGAAGATAAATATTTATTTATTTATTATGCATTTAAAGTTTTTTTTTTAATTATTGCTATTACCAAAATATGTATGTATGTTCACAAGTATATTTAGCTGTTCAGTGCGAATATTTTTATTTAAGTTTCTGAGCGAACCTTAACATACGAAATTGTTGAACAGACTTAATTTTTGGAATTTCTTAAAAAATTTAAATAAAAATATTCAACAAAAATTTGTTTAAGTACATACATATATGATACATATTTAATTTTATTTAATTTACAAACCAACAAGAATTTTCAAACAAATAAAAAAGCTACCACAACAGCTGTTTTCGCAGTTGTCAAGTAAGAACAATCGTGTGACTGTGATGTGGCAATTGTTGTAACCATTTCGCTTTGTACCAACTAGCGGCAATGAAATTTGTTAAAAACAGGGCAATCGTGTGATTTCAGAATATTTTATTGGTCCAATTTCATTATTGTGCGTCAATAAAGCACAATAAAAATTGTGTCATATTGGTGCATTTGCGGCAATCGTGTGATCCCAGCTTTAGTTAAGTGTTATCTATGTTCACACAATATAGTTGTTCTATAAAACATTTTTTCTGTTTATTTTTAATTTGTTTAGTTCATATAAAACACGTTTAGCTGCAATTTTCAAGTTCAGCATTTTTAAAAAGTGAACTGTCTTGATAACTGTCTAGACGCCTATGCCACAAAGACAGCTAGTAGTGTTTTTGACCAAAAATATATTTTTTTTTCTTACTGTTTTGCCAGTACTGTCAAATGTAAACGCTGTATAAGACAAAAACTAAAGTCTTTTATTTAAACTTGACAATATAATGCCAACTTTATTTCTTATTTTAAGAATTGGTTTTGTTTTCCATGGATCTTTTGTCTCTTTTTTATTTTTTGTGTATTTAAAATGGTGATTTGTATTTATGTAAAAAATTTCGGGACAAAAAAAAACAAAAACATCTGGCAACTCTAAATCAATCAAATTTAATATTGTAATTTCAAAATGGTAGACAATCATGACAAATAAGAGCTGTGGCTTCATTCTTGTAAACAGATATTTAAATGTTTTTGTTTTAAATGTTTAACTAACTTTTCTTTTGATACATATTTATTCTACTATATATATTTATAATCAAATGTATGTGTGATAATACTTTCTGTCTATATACATATTTATCATTTTCTCTCTATTTATTATAAAAAAATAAAAAAAAACTACAAATTTCCGTTTCCTTTAAACCAAAGTTCTAAGCTGTCAAAAAGCCCAAAAGCCCCGTTACAACTTGAGATGTTTTTGTATATAAAAAAACCAATTTTAAAACTATTGAAAAAAATAACCTAAAACGCTTACAAGTTTTTTGTGGAAAAATACAATTTAAGAATTTTAGCCATTCAATTCAATACACTGTACATAAATTGTGTGTAAAAAAAAAATAAAAAAAAAAAAATTAGAAACGAATGAATTGTATGAAAAGACCCTTAAACATCCTGCAATTTCCACCTTTTTCTATGTGTTTTTAGATGTACCAAATCAGGTTTGAAAGAAATCCAATGCCCCTCTGGTTTGGCCTTCGATATTATGAAACAAACTTGTGACTGGAAGGCTAAAGTAACTAACTGCAATGAAAAAGAAAGTAAGTGGCCAAGCTTTACACTCCTCCCACAAACCCATAAGCAAAACAAAATAACAGTAATTATTATAACAACCACAAAAACAACACAATTTGGAAACGGACACAGGGCACCATAATTCTTAAATTTTTTTTTTAAACAAACTAGTACAGATAAGCAATTACTAAAGCAAATTATTAAAATTTGAAAACAAACAAATTGTCCCTTTGTCAAACAAATAGGAACTTTGGTTTTGGTTTTGTATTAACCCCTTCAAAACTATTTTGTTACTAACTTTTAAATAACATCTATTAAAATATTTCAATTATTGCTGTAAACTAGTAATATTTTTAACTTAGACATGCTTAATTTCTCAAAAACTCGCTTGGTTTTCTTAAAAAAAAAAATCTAGATTATTTTTGTTAATTTTAATTTTATTTCTTTATTTAATTAAAAAAAATTAGAGCCACGCAAGGTTAAGCCCATCTTAAAAACCGATGAACCTATTTGCCCTGAGGGTAAATTGTCTTGCGGTGATGGTGAATGTCTTGATAAGGAGCTTTTCTGTAACGGTAAACCCGACTGCAAAGATGAATCCGATGAAAATGCTTGCTGTAAGTTTTTTAAGTTTCTTTTTTAATCTCCTAATTAATAAATAATTTATCCTTCCTTACTTATAGCTGTTGATGAAGATCCAAACCGTGCCCCTGAATGTGACCCCACCCAGTGTGCTTTACCCGATTGTTTCTGCTCCGCTGATGGTACCCGTATCCCCGGTGGCATTGAACCCCAACAAGTACCTCAAATGATTACTATCACTTTCAACGGTGCCGTCAATGTTGACAATATCGATTTGTACGAAGACCTCTTCAATGGCCAACGTCAAAACCCTAACGGTTGCTCCATCAAGGGTACCTTCTTTGTTTCTCACAAATACACCAACTACTCTGCTGTCCAAGATTTGCACCGTCGCGGTCATGAAATCTCTGTCTTCTCTTTGACTCACAAGGATGAGCCCAACTACTGGAGCAGTGGTACCTACGACGATTGGTTGGCTGAAATGGCTGGTGCTCGTTTGATCATTGAACGTTTCGCCAACATTACTGATGGTTCCATTATCGGTATGCGTGCTCCTTACTTGCGTGTAGGTGGCAACAAACAATTCGAAATGATGGCTGATCAATTCTTTGTTTACGATGCTTCTATTACTGCCTCTTTAGGCCGGGTACCCATCTGGCCATACACCTTGTATTTCCGCATGCCACACAAGTGTAACGGCAATGCCCACAACTGTCCATCTCGTAGCCATCCAGTCTGGGAAATGGTCATGAACGAACTTGATCGTCGTGATGATCCTACCTTCGATGAATCTTTGCCCGGTTGTCATATGGTAGACTCATGCTCCAACATTGCATCTGGCGAACAATTCGGTAGACTTCTGCGTCACAATTTCAACCGTCACTACAATAGCAACCGCGCTCCTTTGGGTCTTCACTTCCACGCTTCCTGGTTGAAATCCAAGAAGGAATACCGTGATGAATTGATCAAATTCATTGAAGAAATGTTGGGTCGCAACGATGTCTTCTTCGTCACTAACTTGCAAGTTATTCAATGGATGCAAAATCCTACTGAGTTAAACGCTTTACGGGACTTCCAAGAGTGGAAAGAAAAGTGTGATGTTAAGGGTCAACCCTTCTGCTCATTGCCCAATGCCTGCCCCTTAAACACCAGGGAGTTGCCGGGTGAAACTTTACGTTTGTTCACCTGTATGGAATGTCCCAATAACTACCCCTGGATTTTGGATCCCACTGGCGATGGTTTCTCAGTTTAAGTCGCTCGCTAGTTAGGCAAGGGAAGTAATTTATATAATGTTAAGTTTTTGTTAGGATTCTATTTTTGTAGAAAGTCTTAAAAAATGAACACAACTTTTTTTAATTTAAAAATCTTAAAAACAAAACACTGCGAATTACGTTATCAAAGTAATTCCAACTAGAGTCTGATTTAAAAAAAAAAAAAAATAAATAGAATTAAAAAAAAAAAACAAACAAAAAATTGAAATAATAATTCTCAAACTATAAAATGCTTTATGTAATGCTTAATCATTGATTCTTAATTCACCAAACAATTGTTTAGAAAACATACCTCTTTGTTTTTTATGCTCTTGAATTTCGTTGTTCGTGGTCAACAACGAGGGCGCATGCTCGTAAGCTGTGTTGATGTAATTCAAAGACAGTGTGTTATGATGAAATTAAAAGAATATTTTATTGCTTTCGATAAACTGTCATAAAAGTATAAATGTAGTTTTCATAAATACAAATCTTACTTTTAATTTTCAAACATTTTCGCAGTTCACACTAAATTTTCTTCTTTTTTACTTACTTAAATTGTAAAATTTTTAATAAATTTTGTATTTAAAATTTTTAAAAAGCCAACTCAATTAAAAAGTGGAAAATTTAGTATGGAATGCATTATTATAAATTTTTTTACAACTAAAACAATTTCTTGTTAGACATTAAATTTTAATGAAATTCAATGCACCAATACAGCTGCAGAACTTTTTTAGACATCAATGTGCTAAATCCTAAACTCTACAAAATAATCGAAAACTAGACTTCTTCTCTTTCTCTTTTTATTCTTTCTAAAATCTGACATCTTCTATTGCTCAAATTTAATTTATGTTTTCAAATTTCCGTGTGACTTCTAATAGAAGTCCTCTATGTTTTTTTCTTCTTTCTCTTTTAAAGTGTTACTTCTTGTTATTTTTATTTTTTTGCAATTCTTTGTGTAGATTTTCTGTTTATTATTAATGATTTTTTTTATTTTATTAGTAAGTGAACTTGTTTGTTTTTTGTTTTGACTAGAATTTAAAAGAAAACAAGACAAAAATAAAAATCTGCTCTATCCATCTATTGTTTTCTAATTTGTTATAAGAACCAGAAAAAAATGAGATTCTCAAAAGCAGCTACTATAATTTTTTTTTAATTATTTTAGTATTTTTAAGAAATACAAAGAAAACAAATAATTTGTAAAATTTAAATAAAACATATAAAAAAAATTATAATAAATATAAAAAGAAGTCAAGAGTTTTTTTAAATGGCAAAAAACAAAATTATCGAAACCCGATAATTCGTAATCGAATTGCAGGGATTTTCGATTTAACAGGATTTCGATTTAAGCCCATATGACACTACATTTTTAATGCATTGTTCAAGTTTTGGTGAACAGTACAAATATAATGTAATAGAAAAATTTACCAAGTGCAAAGAGTTCAGCTGTATTAAGATAAATGGCAAACTGTCAACAATTTTTAAAAAGTTATCGATAAAAAATGAAGTTATGTCAAAAAAAATGTAAAATTGTTTAACTTAAAATTGACATTTCAAGCTTGAAATATTTAAAGTGTTGCTGAATCAGCGGTTTATGGGCAAATTCAGCGATTTACCGCTTTTTGTTTTTAGGTTTCTCATAAACAAAAAGTTGGCAACATTTAATAAAATAAACAAAACAGGGATGGCTAAGTTGTTTCAATTGTACTTTTTTGTTGATACTTTTTAAACAAAGATGTATAATACCTTTTTGTGGTATTTTTTATGAACATAAATAAAATTAATTTCAACTAAAAAAATCTTTTAGTACAATTAGGGTAAAAAAGTACAATTTTTAAAGGTTGTTGGTACAATTTTAAAAATTCTCAACGCCATCCCTGAAACAAAACCATAACAAGAGAAAAAAAAAACTACAAAACTTTGTTTACATTTTTTATAGTTTGCTCCAGTTTGCTCTTTCTAACATTTACTGTTTCTTTCTATCAATTCTATATCAATTAATGAATAAAAAATGTAGTGTCATAAGGGCTTTACATAGGGTCTCCACCTGAGATAAGATATAAGATTTTTATATCAGCAAACGTCAAATTCAATCGCAGAGAGTATTATCTTACGTGTGGACTCTCAAATAGTGTTAATATTAATATTATAATATATATTATGAGACAGTTGTTATGAGAAATCTTATAACAACTATCTTATAAGATGAGCTGTCAAAAATACACATACATACATAAATATAAAACAATAATGAGACGCATTCTTTAAATTGTTAAATTTTTTACTGCAATTAGTGAAAATCTTGTGATAAGTGTTAAAAAAAACAATATTTTAAACAAAAACAAAAGAAAAAACTAAAAAAAGAATAAAAACGATACAAGTTTACTGTACGAGAGTCATTCAATTATGAAATCTTATAAGATACGTGTTCCCCTTGTTTAAGATAAAGATTAACATGAGGAAATTTGTTCTCTCATTCTGCCGACGTTCTCTCACATATTATATCAGATATTATCTCAGGTGAAGACTCTGTGTTAGCGAGGTTAGCGTTATCGAAAGTTCTCATGCATCTAATGCTGGGTATAGGCAGTGCAATCTGCATGCAATCTATTTCAATGCAACCTCAAAACCTCAAAGCATAAAAAACACCCGATACATTATTTTTTAACTGTTGATTTTTGTATCCGTTGCAAAACGAATTATAAGAGTTTATCGGCGAATAGAGTTTTTTTTTTCCCGGACTTTTTCGTTTCCCGGGAAAGCGGGAAATTTTTTGGAATTTCCCGGGATCCCGGGATCCCGCTCCATATAAATAATACAAAGTAAATTTTGGTTTTAATAAATGAAAAAACTTTTATTAAAAAAACGTATGGGAACTTCTTTACAAAGAAACTAACAGCCAGGCCCACGATGTCACACGTTAACGTTCGAATAGAAAATTACATTTAAAACAAAAACAATTTCTAAAATTTGTTTTTGTTTTAAATGTAATTTTCTATGCGAACGTTTACGTGTGACATCGTGGGCCTGGCTGTAAAATAAATGGTTCAATACTAAAAACACTGAAAAAATTCGCTTACTTTTTCAAAATGAATAGCTTCTTTAACCCATTATTTAGCAGCTTTCTTCTATAACTACATCTATAACAGCTTCTATAACTACTTTTTTCTGAATGTATTAAAATAAAAAAATAATGACTTGCTTTTGAATGCGTTCATTTTGGGACATCCCTTGTAAAATTCATTGGTTCTTTCAGTAGAATTGTAAGTAGTGTTCTTATGTTTTTCTGATTACTCTACACATTATTTTGTAGGCGAAGTTTTTACTGGGAAATTAATTGAAGATTGAAATAGGAACTTGAATTATTATTATCTCACGCCTTTATTCCCTATTATTATGCTTTTATTCAGTATTATTATGCTCTGGATACAAGATAAAAAGATAACATAAACATAACAATTTAATTCATAAAACAATAATAAAAACAAAATAAAAATTAAGGTACTCAAGATATGAGATCAAAAAGTTAATTAATAAAATAGATAAAATACTTTAAAGAAATATATAACATTTTTTAATGGCTTAGGAAATAACTTTCTGACACACTCAAAGCGCTTTGTAAGTCGTCAAAAAGTATATTCTTGATTTTATTTACTAAACCCATGTTTCCGAAAAATTTCGTTCATTTTTTACCGAGGTTGGGCAAATAGTTAAAAGTGCACCGTTGTAGCATGCTTCGGATTCACAATCAGAAGAAATTTTTTCTTTTTTATAAACAACGTCTATATCAGTCAAATGTATGTCAAGGTTTATGCAAAAAAATCATCAACCGGACTGTTTCTTACAAACCTTTTCATTTCAATAGGTCCATTTGTAAACTTTAGGACAATGTGTTTTTCAAGTTGTATGTTGTAGTATCTTACACGAGCTTCCAATATGTTATTTTATTTCGGTTTCCCCGCACTTCACGGGTATATAAACCAACACAAATTGAAATTGAAAATTTGTGTTTATCACCTAATAAACATATCGCTCCTTTATTTCATCTTAGTCATATCTCAAACTGAACCGAAGTTATAGCAAAATATATCTTTAAGTCGATAAATTTTGAAAACTTTAATCGCATTTTGCCAAGATCGTTTGTTTTTGTAGATATTACTATGTTGCAATAAAGGAGCGATATGCTTAGGTATCTCCTATTTTTAAGACTTGTTCATGGGCAATGAAACTTTACTGCCCGCATCTTATTTTGAATTAATGTACTTTATTAACTCTTCACTTCACTAAATGTAATAATTATCAACTGTTGCACTGCCCATTCTGCTTTTAGTAGATTTATTGCATCAGGAGACATTGATTAACGTATGTACTCACATCTTGTAATTGATCTAATCCACAACCCATCCACAGATGCTAATTTTTAGAGAATAGAAAACTAAATTTTAAAGTATAAATAGCTATTTTCTGACATTATGAGGAATTTTTTATTTCCCGGGATCCCGCAAGAAAAATCCCGGGAAAACGGGAAATAAAATAATTGAAATTCCCGGGAATTCCCGGGACGGGAAATCCCGGGAAAAAACCCTATCGGCGAATAACGATATATAAGATGTTAAACAGATTTTGAATCGGAAAAATACGAATAATTTAACGCGATTTTTTTCAAGTTACGAATTAGTGAGATTTTCAATTTAACGGGGTACATATTATCGATATGCTACTGTTTATAATAAAAATAATTAAGAAATTAAATTGAATTTTAAATAATAATATTTACTTTTCAATATTTCGCCTACCATCGGTAAGCGTCATCAGGAAAATAAAACAATGAGTAACAATAATCAAAAATTAGAACTTTAAAGGTAAACATTTAATATTGCAATATTGCTTATTGTTACTCATTGTTTTATTTTCCTGATGATGCTTACCGATGGTAGGCGAAATATTGAAAAATAAATAAATTAAATAATAGATTATAACACACACCTCGAGCCTGATTATTTACTTAATTTATTTAAAATTTAAAAGGTCGAAACAAAAACATATTTAGAAGAATATTTACTTGTTATTTATATGAATATACTTCGTAAAACTGCTTTGGTTGAAAAAGCAGCTCGCACCGCAAGTCATTGTCGTTATTTTTTGATGGGCAATTAGGCCGCATTTTACGTTTCGTCCGCATTTATTTATAGTTTAACGAAGCTTATTTTATTCGCTTTAAACTAAATTTTTACATCAAGATGACTCTTCTTATATGAAGGTGTAAATAGGTCATTCGATATCTTGCCCAGGAGGCACATCAAGTGTAAGCCGTTGTAGCAGTGAGGCTTAAAAATTAAGCTTTGCTTGGTTGTTGTTGTCTGAAATCCGATTGTCGTGAGAACGTGTGCCGTAATTTGTAGTGGCTTATTTCAGTAGCTTTGCTGTTGAAAGGGTAACTTAAAACTAAACCAAACAAAATGTGGAGCTATTTCCGTGTGCAAGTGCGGATCCAGCTTGAGCCTTAGGGGGAAGGGGGAATTTTTTATGATACAAAAAAAAAATTGGTTTTTAAAAGTTTATTAAAAACAATATGTGTATTAGGGCGGCTCGATTTTTTTTTATATAAATTGTATAGCAAAAACGTAATCTACATAAAATTCTAAGAAAATTCTCCGAAGAAACCAACGTCTAAAATAAGATCCTAATCCGCGCCTCTCGACTTGAAAGTTTATAAGCTCGCCTTTACAAAAAAAAAAAAAAAAAAAAAAATGTTTCAAAAAATAGCTTTTTCCAAAAAGAAATCGAATTTTTTGAATAAATTGTTTAGTAAGATAGTTCTTTTGCACTTTATATTTTTTCTACACTCAAAATTTTTTTACATTAAATAAAATATTCACCCAAGTAAAAAGTTTGTATATAATTTTATATTTAATATTTTTACACTCAAAAAATTGTTTTCAGTATTTATAAAATAACTTTTTTTTGTTAACTAATGTTTCCCGACGTGCCACAGAAAAGAACAGAGATGATGTTCTGGCAGTAACTATAGAAAGTCGTGCCAAAGTATATTCTAAGTACTGAGAGTAAAAACGACTAAAAGAATTAACATGTAACCAATAAGTGAAGTTTTCTTAGTATTCTATAATTGCAAAAACATTACTGAAATATTGTTGTCAAAACACTTGTTTTTGTTTTTATTTGCATTATAAAATAAAAATTGTTTATCGAAAAAAAAAAAAAGTTATTTATAAATACTGAAAACAATTTTTTGAGTGTATTTTTTTTTTTTTTTTTTTTTTTTTTGTATGTACATATTTTCAATCTTTTTTTATTAAATTACAAAAGAACATTTTTTATCTATGTTCCTTGTAAAAATATTAAATATAAAATTATACACATACAAACTTTTTTACTTGGGTGAATATTTTTAATGTAAAAAAAGTTTGAGTGTAGAAAAAATATAAGTGCAAAAGAACTACCTTACTAAACAATTTTATTCAGAAAATTCGATTTCTTTTTGGAAAAAGCAATTTTTTCAAAACTGCGTTTCGCTTGGGATGATTATATTTAAAAAATTTTGTCGTTTCTTTAACAAATGAGACCACTTTTTGCATTAATGGCACTTTATTGCTTTTAGAAATTGAGTTGTTTGATTTATGGGTATAGCAAGGCGTTTGTTTCACATTTGTCGCGGCTGCCAGAATTTTTTAACAGCTCCATTTTCTGCTGACATCAGAGGACACTAGGGTATTCATTCGGTTAACCGTTTATCGGTTAACCGATTAATTACTACCCGATTAGCTGATCGGTTAATTTAAAATTGGCAATTTTCGATTAACGATTAAACTGGTTAATTCCAGTCGATTAACCGATTAACCGATGTAACAATTTTTTTTAGTTTTTTGTAGTATTATAACATATTTTTTAGTGTTTTTAATTGTTTGTTTCATCTCATATAAAAAAGGTATATGTATTCGAGCAATACATTCTTAAATTACAGTACAAAAACAGAAACTATGGGTTCGGAAATACATTTTTTTTAGATTGTTTGGTGCTGAGCTTTACCAGGATGAGTCAGATGATGACCTTACAATAGAAGAAACTCTCGATTGTAACACAAACTATATTTAACAAAATTAGCCGAAATAATGGCATAATGGAAATTGTTATATGTTGAGAGAAATCCTGGAAAAGGACTGAGAAATTAGATAGTCTGTATCATGATACAAAGAAACCAAGATAACGCATTCAGCTTTTAAAAACGAAATGTTTCTGCGCATCTACGTCACATCAGCGTAAATGTAGAAACACAAGCAAACAAACATGTGTATAATATGCTAAAGTGACGTCATATTAAACAGTTGAATTTTGTAAACATGTGCAATGCGTAATCTTGTTTTTATCATCCTTGAATCTGTATTATGGGTTGCTTTCGATTTCTCCAACATCTTCGATAATTGAAAGAATTTTTTCTGAGTCAAGTTTTATCAAAACTAAAGAGAAGAATCATAAATCATAAACATTTAAACCAAATTATTTTTCCAAAAGATTATTTTATAAGATCTTAAACTATTGAAATAATTAATAAAAAAAATCTCAATTAATTTTTAAATAAATACATAAAAATATTATGTATTAATTATAAAACATGTTTTTCATATTTATGAATTACTTTTTTGAATGCTCGTTTTAGTTCAAGAATTGTTTTGTAATAAATAATTTTTGCATTTTTATTAATTGAAATTACTTAATTTATAACAAAACCTCGGTTAATTAGTAGAGCGATTAACCGATTAAAGCGAAAGCCCGATTAAATGAATACCCTAGAGGACACCCATCTGTACTAACTCCTACACAATTTTTTAGGTCAAGACCAAAATTTGTCAAAGCTTTATAATGCCTTCGCATCAATTGACACATCAACGTCATTATCAATATCCTTTGAAGCCTCTTCAAATGCGTTGAACACAAAGTCAATAAATTCTTCCCTAACAACTTTTTGTTGTATGTTGAAACATTTTAAAGATAAGGATATCTGGCTTTTCTCCGACAAATCCGTGCTTTCGTCAAAAATTATCGAATAGAATTCATATAACACATATATGGGCAGTTCCAGCGAAAAGTTTACTTTTTGTAACGTAACGCCAGAAATAATTTAAATTGTTTCTCGAAAAATTTAATATGTATAGTTTACTTTTTTATATTTTGGTGTAAAGCGCAACTTGCTCTACATTTAGTAACAAAAGGGATAATAGTTGAACAACATGGTCCTAAAATGCAACCTTATTTGCATTCTGGCGTTACATTAAAAAAAGGAGACTTTTCGCTGAAAATGACCATATGTACATTAAAACGAGCAAAGCTTTTTAAATTTTATAGCTTGTAACGGCCACATAACACGTTCGGTTAAAATTATGCCGAATGGCTTTATTTTGCTTTATATTATTATAATAATAAATTTCCACATCGTTTGCAAATAACGAGTAAAGGTAAACAACACTTCTTCTTATTTTATAAAAAAAAACTTATCCTAACATCCACTGGGAGTTAATGACACACACTCCTACCAATATTTAAGATAAATAATGTATGAGTACTTGGTTGCAAATAAATAGTACTATTAGACATGGGAGGTAACTTGTCTACATCCGCTAAAACTAATCTTTCTTGATTGAGACACGATGGTGATAAAAAACGCCAAGAGAAGTCAGTTTTGAAATAAAAATAATTTGAGAATAAGTGTGTCGCTCTGCAAAATAAGTGTTTGGAAACGACTGGGAAAGCGAGGATATAATCAGGGTAAGCTTATAGCAATACGGCAAGACGGGATGCACATGATTTTTTTTGAGGAGACTCAACATGGGTATTGAATTATCACTCTTATTGTAAAGCTCATGATATATTCATCTCCTTAGAATATACATATATACGAAAATATATAAATGCATTTTAAGGGATGTTTATGAGCAGACGCCAGATAAGAACTGTGATAAATTAACA
Source organism: Pollenia griseotomentosa (assembly GCA_963931875.1). Classification (NCBI taxonomy): domain Eukaryota; kingdom Metazoa; phylum Arthropoda; class Insecta; order Diptera; family Polleniidae; genus Pollenia; species Pollenia griseotomentosa. The sequence goes on along the minus strand of OZ007562.1, from coordinate 4,803,735 downwards.
GGGCTTGAAAGTTGAGTTGCGGTTAGTTGAGTTCTCAAAAAAGGGCCTGTGCATGAGGTGAAGAAAATTTTGGCCTGGAAGAAAAGGGGTCTTATCTTTAATCTTTTCCAGTTGGAGCTTTGCCCGCGAGTAACGTACGGTATTGTTTGGAAAGAATATACATACGTGTCTGTTGATAAACTCGGGTGAGGAATTATTTAAATATACATGGGTTATGTTTTTCTATACATTTCTAATTCCAAACATAGGATATTAATGTCAAGGAACACAGGAGTGCGTGTAAACGGCATGAAATTTTCTGGAGCAGCTCCCTCTGCCGGCTTGCACCAGGTGTTGACAAATATCCCGAGTGAGTATTAGAATAAAAATATTTCCCATAGTAAAGACAAATAAATATTTGCGATAAAGTAAAAGACACCACTTGTCTAAGGTACAGTGGAACATGCACAACGTAAAACTAGGAAAATTGAAAAGGAAAATAAATACGTAAAAAAGAAGATAAAAAAAAAAAAGCTTAACTAATTGAAAAATCTTACACACTGAAACTTCATAATACATATGTTGTATAATAAATAGCATGTTATATCTTTATATACCTATATTTGTCGTAATAGTGGAAAATAGTTATGGTTCCGTGTTTATAATAATTAGGTTAATCACTATAATACCAAGGAGTAGAGAAGTTTAATGATTTATAACATAAGCGTTACTCATGCTTACTCCAACCTAGTAAAACTAACTACATGTAAAAGGAAAAATTACAATTATAATATTAAATAACCAAAAGATACCTTAATATATAACCTTAAATAAATTTTAAAGATAAATTTTTAGAATTTGTGGTACATTTCTCAATAATAAAAACCTAATAAAAGAATTTGCAAATTAAAACAAAAAAAAAAAAAAAAGTAATTACACTACAAAAAAAAAAAAACACAGGAAAATTATGGTTACTATAGATTTTATGCAATGTTGAAGAATATTGTGAAATGTAAAAAAATTAAATTTTAAGAAAAAGTCCATTCGTAATTTTATGTAACCTTTCCTTAAACAGTTTCTAATATTAATTTATTGGTTACAATTTTTATACTTTTCTCTTCATTTATATTGTCTTTATAAAAGTATTTTTGTTGCTACTATTTTTTTAAGCAAACATAATTTTCAATTAAATTTCACTTTAAGGTATATAGTAAGATAATAAATTATGCATTAAATATATTAACAAAAAAATTCCTCAGTAACAAAACGAACTTTAAACAATCTAGGATTATTTAAAGTTAAGATTTGTTTTAAGCGTACTAGTTAATAAAGTTAAAATTATTACTGCTTTTCCGCTCTAATTCAAGAATACGTAACGGAAATTTTATTTAAATCCTAATCACGAGATATTATTTATTCTACTTTATTTACTAATTACGTTTATATTTGTCATATGCATGTAGGTTAGATGATATTTTTTTTATGGTGTCATAAAATTTCAAAAATCTTATACATACATTTAGTATTAGAAAGTAAGACAGAGTTATAATAAAATAAAAATTGGTTTTGTATACTAATGTTTGTAAACTTTAACATGTGTTGAATTTATTGAAATATAGTTGGTTGTGCAGATATGTAGAGGTAAGAAGGCGAAATCTTTTTGAATAGGGACATCTTTTACTACTAGGGCACTTAAGATGTCATGGTTGGTTGAGACATGCCAGAAGGGGGTGGGAAGCCTATAGCAGTACCAGTACACCAGGGTACTGACATGTAAAAAAAAAAATATCTCCTGCTACATATCGTATTTCTCAATCATATTTATTAATGGTTAACCTCGTTGTTCATAACATAATCTAGAAAAGGGAAATTGGTTTAGAATACTGGCACGAAAGTAAATGTAAACGGCCCACGGTAAATGAACCGAACCCACACATCCGGCGAGCTAATGCCCGGTACACCGCAAGCGTGCCATATCCGTCAGTCCGTAGGACAGGAGCCGTTACATTTTGGCGCCCAACGTTCGAGCATTTGAAAAGATGCTTCAACACAATATACTGTGTCGTAGTTAGGTATCATTGGTCCTGGTAAGTACACGAGTACTATGCCTGCGTTGCGACGATCCTGATTAGGTTACCCTATATTGAGAGACAGCTCAAGTTAAGTCCAACATGAAAAATTTTTAGTGTCATGGTCCGGAATGCTATACCGCTTAGAGTCCAATAGCTACTAGGTTTTGTCATGTAGGGATGTAAGTTTGGGTGACTCGAGTTTATTTGTGTTATGAAACCCATTCTTAAAAACGGTTTGCTAAAACCTTTTACAATTTTTACGATTGTGAAGGAAAGGGAAAACAAAAACATCAGATATGTAGGTATAATAAGAAATTTATTGCGTTTATATTTACAAAAACGTTTCAAAATTTCAGGATAACAACTCACTTAGTTTTATTATCGTACAGTACTTTTCTATGAGAAAATTAGAAACAACTAGTATCGGGTATTAAAATAATTTGTTTAGATCCAGGGGATTAAGTTTTCGCCACATCCAATCTTGCTTACACAAATCTGCTAAAACCAACTTTAAAATTGTCTCGTACGTACCTAGAAAGAAAAAAAAAATTAACTATTATTAACCAAAAGTAGTTGTATGATTGTATACTCATTTATTTGTTATATAAGTACATTTTAACTATTTGTACACTGTAAACAACTAGAATAGATTTTTTGTAGTATATTTGAAGTTTTTTTTTTAAATTTTTTTTTTTCGTTTATATAAATTTTTTTTTGTAGATTTTAAGTTTTTCAATATTTTTTCTCGTTTCTTTAAAGTTTTTTTATACTTTTTAAGATTTTCAAAGTTACGTTGTTTTTGGTAAAACTTAAAACCTTTTTTACCAGAATAAATTAATTTCGTTACAAACCTCTACCTTTCAGAATATTGATATTTTGGTTACAATCTTTTTTCGTTTTATATTCCTCTATTTTTTTAACTCATTACAATATCTGAATTTGCATAGGCACTACAGAGTGTTAGAAAATTTTTATTTAGATTGGGAGATACATTTGTTCATAGGATTTTCTAGATAAAAGTCGGTTTTTTTTTGCAATCGGAAGATTTGACTTTAACCATGCCGACGGGCTCCAGTTATACCAAAAACACCAGAACATCTAACCGCTTAGCTGCAAACAAAAACTCTAATGTTAATACAATGGCGACGTCGAATGTGGTCACAACTACAACAGCTACAACTTTGTCCAATCAACAACAACCTATGAACATTATTCCACCCACAGCCCAGACAAGTACAAACATAATACCACCATTAATGTCTTTACAATTCCCACAAGGGATAGGTCCTCAAACCACTTCATCACCAGAAACAAACAGTACGATTCGCTCACCAGAATACAGCAGTTTGACAGCTCGAAGTATTGTACAACAACGGTCTAATATACCACGGCAAAACACTCAAATGCCAAGTCTTGTTGAAGATGTAAGTCCTGAAATCCCCGTGAATCGAAATGGTCTAGCACTGCGAGAGTATGTTAGTGCATCGGTAGGTGCCGCTCGGGCGACAATTATGAGGGAAGTCCAGGAAAATTTAATGGCAATTGTCCTTCGAAAATCGAGCGCGAAATCAATCAAATAGAAATGATTTTCAAAATCATCTTCCAAATTCTAATAACTGCAGAAATTACAGAGAAACTGCTAATTTTCCAGCTCAACCACCACAACAATATATTCCACAAAATATGGTACCCAGCCTTGGTTACCACACGCCATTACAAATGGAAAAATGGGGAATTAAATAAGACGGCAGTAACCAAACGATGAGCGTAGAAGATTTTGTGTTTCGTGTAGAGTCACTGCGCGAAGACTACCAGTGTCCTTGGAGTACATTTATGAAAGGATTTCATCACTTAGTTGCAGGAAGTGCTCAACAATGGTTTTGGGACTTTAGGAGACAAAATCCGTCGTGCGAATGGGGACATTTAAAGTACCAGTTGATTCGAAAGTTTAGACGGTACGAAAGCGATTTTGAAATTCAAAGAAAGGTTATGGAAAGAAGACAACATCCTTCAGAGTCTGCAGACGCGTTTATAGCCGAAATAGTAAAATTACAAAATCAGTTGAGATTTAGCATCCCAGAGTACGAGCTAGTTAGATTGGTAAAAGACAACCTAAAAGATGGCGTAACGCAATTAATATTTCCCATGGAAATTAGTAGCATGGATCAGCTTCTTGAGGAATGTCGTAGGGCTGAACGTAATCCGAAGAGTGAATGAAGTCCATTTCGAAGAAACACCAGAAGAAAACTGCCAGTACCAACTTGAAGTCATTAGCCACACAAGCAATACAGAAAAACAACTAAAATGCTGGAACTGTAAAGCAGCAGGACACTCGTTCGTTGACTGCACATTGACCCAGCGAAATCTGTTTTGTTATAGGTGTGGGTTCGATAACGTAATTTCACCAAACTGTCCAAAATGCAAGGGAAACCGTCCAAAGAATATGTTGAAAGCTGGACCAACATGTTCTCATCAAGATCAGAGCCAGTAAACAACAACTGTACAACAAAAAGCGAGCAGGTAATTTGTATTAGCGGAGATCAAAGAATATCCAATAAAATGCGTTTATATCCACAAACAAATTGCGAGAGAAAACTAAAAGAACTGATTCCGTATGAAACAAGACTAACTAATTACAACAAAAAAAGAGCAGAAATCTTCAAAGAAGTCGGTTGTGTTCAATCAAACCGGATATTAAAAACCCGACAAAGATTTAGAGAAAGAAAACGTGAAAGACAAGAAATAGCTTCAGCTAGTATATTAAATAATTTTGACATCAGGCCTTACATGGACGTAAACATTAATGGGCTAAAACTTAAGGGGTTAATGGACAGCGGAGCTTCGATAAGTTGTTTGGGCAAAGATTGTCTGGAAAACGTCGAAAAAATGAAAATACCAATCATGAACTTTAGATCGTCAATTAAGACAGCCGATGGCAAATCGCAACAAATAATTGGAAAAATAAAAGCAAATGTGCAATGTGGTGATAAAAATGAAGAAGTAGTAATATACCTTGTACCAAACCTTGAACAACATTTGATTTTAGGATACGACTTTCGGCAACGTTTAGGCATAAAGATTAGTATGCATATGACCAGTATTGATGAAATTGAAATTAGTAAGCAAGAATTAGAAAGTCACGAGTTGACCCCAGAGCAGTCCACTATTCTAGAAAACGTGAAGCTATCGTTTAGGTGTTATACTAAATATGGACTTGGGAGGACACGTCTAGAAACTCATTCCATTGATACCGGAAATGCACCCGCAAAGAAAATGCGTTACTACCCTGTGAGTCCAGCAATACAAAAACTAACATACGCCGAATTAGACAGAATGCTAGAGCTAGATGTCATTGAAATAGCCCCTAACGCGGAATGGAATAATAGGACTACGCTCGTTATAAAACCAAACAAAAATCGTCTCTGTTTAGACGCTAGAGAGCTTAATAAGGTCACAAAAAAAGACGCGTATCCACTGCCAAACATAGATGGACTACTGGCACGACTAGGTGATACCTACTTCATATCGGCGATAGATTTAAAAGACGCTTTTTGGCAGATCCCGTTGGAGGAATCTGCTAGGCCAAAGACCGCATTCACAGTCCCAGGCAGACCTCACTACCAATTTAAGGTAATGCCATTCGGCCTGTGCAATGCTGCTCAACGCCTCTGCCGCCTTATGGATAAAGTTATCCCATCTGAACTAAAAGACCGCGTTTTTGTCTATCTTGACGATTTGTTAATTGTCTCTTCCGATTTCCGGACTCACATGGAAATGTTAAAAAGTGTTGGAAACAAACTTACAGCTGCTGGCCTTACTATTAATATGCAAAAGTCTAAATTTTGTTATAAAGAGTTACGTTACTTAGGTTATGTTGTAGGCGGAGGTAAAATAAAACCAGACTACAGCAAAATGGATGCGATTTTAAAAATTAAGCCCCCCACAAATCCTCGAGAGGTCCGCAGATTCCTAGGTACAGTAGGATGGTACAGGAGGTTCATAAGAGATTTCTCTACATTGACGTCACCACTCACAGACCTGCTAAAAAAATCACAAAAGTTTACATTGACACCCGAAGCTCTAGATGCGTTTGAGGAACTTAAGAAAAGACTAGTATCCAGTCCTGTCCTGATAAGTCCTGATTTTGAACGTCCATTTTATGTTCAATGTGACGCTTCGAATGTGGGAGTAGGAGCAGTATTGTTCCAGAAAGACAATGAAGACGGAGAACACCCAATAGAATTCTTTTCAAAGAAACTCAATACCGCACAGAAAAACTACTCAACCACTGAAAAAGAATGCCTTGCCGTTGTCCTGGCCATCGAAAAATTTCGTCAATATATAGAACTAATGGAATTCACGGTCATAACGGACCATTCAAGCCTTAAATGGCTTATGAAACAGCAAGATCTGAATGGTCGTTTGGCACGATGGAGTTTAAAGCTTCAACGCTACAAATTCGATATTGAACACCGTAAAGGTAGTAAAAATGTGGTACCCGACATGTTATCAAGGCTAGAAGAAATTACAGAAACTGCTGCATTAATAGATTTTAACTCGGACGAATTTAAAAGCCAAGAATATTGTTCATTGAGAGATACTGTTGAACAAAACCAAGACCGGCTACCTGATCTTAAAGTATTGGATAATGTGGTGTACAAAAGGGTAAAGTTTAATCGCGATGAAACCGAAAACGAAGAGGACTGCTGGAAGATTTGGTTACCTAAAGGCTTAACCGACGAAGTCGTAAAAAAATCACACGTGCACAATGCAGCTCACGGAGGCACAGCAAAAACTCTTTTTAATATTAGAGAATTCTTTTATTGGCCCTGCATGGTGAAAGAAATAAAGAAATTTGTGACAGACTGCGATACCTGTAAAGAAATAAAACACCCTAAACAAACATTAAGACCGACAATGGGAAAAGAGGTTATTACACAAAGACCGTTTCAAAAAATATACGTTGATTTCCTTGGCCCCTACCCAAGATCAAAGTCCGGTAATACCTTCATTTTCATTGTATTAGATCATAAAACGAAATTTGTTTTGTTAAAGCCCATGCCCAAAGCCACTTCAAAGGCTGTGAACAAATTTTTAATAGACGAAGTCTTTCATAAATTTGGTGTGCCAGAACAACTTCATTCTGACAACGGCAAACAATTTGTATCCGAATCTTTTCAAGATCTATTAAAAACCTATGGGGTTAATCATATGCGGACCGCAATTCATTCACCGCAAGCCAACGCCAGTGAACGAGTTAACCAGTCTATTTTAACAAGCATCAGATCATACATACAACAAGACCAGTCAAAATGGGATCAAAATATTTCTAAAATTGAATGCTGCTTAAGATCCACAGTTCATGCCTCAACAGGAGTAACACCGTATTTTGCGCTCATTGGCCACAATATGATCACTCACGCTCAGGCCTACTCAATCCTTAGAAAAATTGGCTCTCTTGAAGATGACACTATGGTACTACCAAAACACGAACAAATAAAATTAATCCACGAAAAAATGTCTACAAAAATGCACGAAGCTTACGAGAAATACACAAGATCCTACAACAAAAAAAGCAGATACGTTTCTTTTAAACCAGGCCAAGAAGTTTTTCGGAAAAATTTTATTCAAAGCAACTTCAAAAAAGGTATAAATGCGAAGCTTTGCCGGCCATGGTTAAAATGTCGAATACTCAAGTCAGTAGGTAATAATCAGTATGAGGTAGAAGATTTGAGGGGCAAGCCAATAGGGGTTGTGCATGCACAGCATTTGAGACAGTAAATTCTATACGGAATTGTTGATAACTTACCTGTGTATATTGAGTTGTATTTCTGAGTATTTTGGCCATACCTAGATCCAGAGCACAAGATTATGTACAAAACCTTTTCATGTGGGATTTGAAATCCATGCGATAAACGTCTAAGGCCTAAATGAAAAAAGAATGTGAGTGAAAAATCAATTTTTTTATTGTTCAGAAAAGTTAGAACGAGCTGTAATCAAGTTCGTAAATAGCCTCACTCATATGAGCAGAATACCATCCAATCTTCTTGATACATCTGCCTTTGTTGTTCAAAGGAAAGGGAAAAAAACGCGATTATGTGGAAAATATAATTTAGGTCTTATGAAACATTTTTTTACAATTCTATCGATTGTTCTTAATTATGCAGTTGCAAGCTAAACGTGCAATAATAACGCCTCGGTAACTGTTGCTAATATTTTTTTATTATTATCTACATCGCGTTGGCCATGATATCGTCTTTTTTATTTGTCATTTTATTCAACACATAGTTTCTGCCTTTTTTTAAAGAAACACGTTTTCATTTTATCTGGACATTTTTAAATTCCAGGCACAGTCATTCAGGGTTAATTTTCCATACAAAAGAAGAAGATGACGTTTTTCAACCATCTGGGCGGCGAGTTGAATATTCTAAAACCCTCAGATTCGGGCATCTTGCACCGTACACAATTGCTTCACCTTTTTTTTGTATTCTTCTTTACACACTGGTTGAAATTTACAATTTTGTCCAATGATACACTTGGGGTGAAAGTCGTAAATGCTTCAGGTAGCTGTTAGTAAGAATATTAATAATAGCCAATGCGGCGACACCAAAATCTCACAATACATACCTTATTGTTGTTGTTTAGGTTGAACGTCTTAACTCAACTGACAATTGGCCGGAGTCTGCTTAAGGGCCATAAAGAAAAAAGAATTTGTTTTGTCTTCAGGTGCGGGCTTATGTCCCGTGTCGGACAGTTTTCATAAGCGACCTTTTGTTTTACATCAAATGTATTCTGGGGTCCCGCCTCATTGACAAAATATTGGAAATTTTTGTTGATCGTAGAATACAGCTGGTACTTTAAGGCCTGTTTATTTTATTTTGAGGGTGAATTTTCCCAACTCATTGTATTTCACCGGTTGCACACAATGAGCTGGCTTTGTAACGGCCACATAACACGTTCGGTTAAAATTATGCCGAATGGCTTTATTTTGCTTTATATTATTATAATAATAAATTTCCACATCGTTTGCAAATAACGAGTAAAGGTAAACAACACTTCTTCTTATTTTATAAAAAAAAACTTATCCTAACATCCACTGGGAGTTAATGACACACACTCCTACCAATATTTAAGATAAATAATGTATGAGTACTTGGTTGCAAATAAATAGTACTATTAGACATGGGAGGTAACTTGTCTACATCCGCTAAAACTAATCTTTCTTGATTGAGACACGATGGTGATAAAAAACGCCAAGAGAAGTCAGTTTTGAAATAAAAATAATTTGAGAATGTGTGTCGCTCTGCAAAATAAGTGTTTGGAAACGACTGGGAAAGCGAGGATATAATCAGGGTAAGCTTATAGCAATACGGCAAGACGGGATGCACATGATTTTTTTGAGGAGACTCAACATGGGTATTGAATTATCACTCTTATTGTAAAGCTCATGATATATTCATCTCCTTAGAATATACATATATACGAAAATATATAAATGCATTTTAAGGGATGTTTATGAGCAGACGCCAGATAAGAACTGTGATAAACTAACAGGGCTTGAAAGTTGAGTTGCGGTTAGTTGAGTTCTCAAAAAAGGGCCTGTGCATGAGGTGAAGAAAATTTTGGCCTGGAAGAAAAGGGGTCTTATCTTTAATCTTTTCCAGTTGGAGCTTTGCCCGCGAGTAACGTACGGTATTGTTTGGAAAGAATATACATACGTGTCTGTTGATAAACTCGGGTGAGGAATTATTTAAATATACATGGGTTATGTTTTTCTATACATTTCTAATTCCAAACATAGGATATTAATGTCAAGGAACACAGGAGTGCGTGTAAACGGCATGAAATTTTCTGGAGCAGCTCCCTCTGCCGGCTTGCACCAGGTATTGACAAATATCCCGAGTGAGTATTAGAATAAAAATATTTCCCATAGTAAAGACAAATAAATATTTGCGATAAAGTAAAAGACACCACTTGTCTAAGGTACAGTGGAACATGCACAACGTAAAACTAGGAAAATTGAAAAGGAAAATAAATACGTAAAAAAGAAGATAAAAAAAAAAAAAGCTTAACTAATTTAAAAATCTTACACACTGAAACTTCATAATACATATGTTGTATAATAAATAGCATGTTATATCTTTATATACCTATATTTGTCGTAATAGTGGAAAATAGTTATGGTTCCGTGTTTATAATAATTAGGTTAATCACTATAATACCAAGGAGTAGAGAAGTTTAATGATTTATAACATAAGCGTTACTCATGCTTACTCCAACCTAGTAAAACTAACTACATGTAAAAGGAAAAATTACAATTATAATATTAAATAACCAAAAGATACCTTAATATATAACCTTAAATAAATTTTAAAGATAAATTTTTAGAATTTGTGGTACATTTCTCAATAATAAAAACCTAATAAAAGAATTTGCAAATTAAAACAAAAAAAAAAAAAAAAAGTAATTACACTACAAAAAAAAAAAACACAGGAAAATTATGGTTACTATAGATTTTATGCAATGTTGAAGAATATTGTGAAATGTAAAAAAATTAAATTTTAAGAAAAAGTCCATTCGTAATTTTATGTAACCTTTCCTTAAACAGTTTCTAATATTAATTTATTGGTTACAATTTTTATACTTTTCTCTTCATTTATATTGTCTTTATAAAAGTATTTTTGTTGCTACTATTTTTTTAAGCAAACATAATTTTCAATTAAATTTCACTTTAAGGTATATAGTAAGATAATAAATTATGCATTAAATATATTAACAAAAAAATTCCTCAGTAACAAAACGAACTTTAAACAATCTAGGATTATTTAAAGTTAAGATTTGTTTTAAGCGTACTAGTTAATAAAGTTAAAATTATTACTGCTTTTCCGCTCTAATTCAAGAATACGTAACGGAAATTTTATTTAAATCCTAATCACGAGATATTATTTATTCTACTTTATTTACTAATTACGTTTATATTTGTCATATGCATGTAGGTTAGATGATATTTTTTTTATGGTGTCATAAAATTTCAAAAATCTTATACATACATTTAGTATTAGAAAGTAAGACAGAGTTATAATAAAATAAAAATTGGTTTTGTATACTAATGTTTGTAAACTTTAACATGTGTTGAATTTATTGAAATATAGTTGGTTGTGCAGATATGTAGAGGTAAGAAGGCGAAATCTTTTTGAATAGGGACATCTTTTACTACTAGGGCACTTAAGATGTCATGGTTGGTTGAGACATGCCAGAAGGGGGTGGGAAGCCTATAGCAGTACCAGTACACCAGGGTACTGACATGTAAAAAAAAAAATATCTCCTGCTACATATCGTATTTCTCAATCATATTTATTAATGGTTAACCTCGTTGTTCATAACATAATCTAGAAAAGGGAAATTGGTTTAGAATACTGGCACGAAAGTAAATGTAAACGGCCCACGGTAAATGAACCGAACCCACACATCCGGCGAGCTAATGCCCGGTACACCGCAAGCGTGCCATATCCGTCAGTCCGTAGGACAGGAGCCGTTACAAGCTTAAAAAATAAATATATATAAGTCAAAAGTTTACTAAATAAGGTTTTATATAAACCGTCTTGCTTAATTCGTAGTCTTATTCATTTTTGTAATGCAAGTCAAAATCCACTTCCGTTTTTTTAACGTCACGCCAGCACATATTTTTGCTTATATCTGCAAATCCTTAGCGTCGATTGCTGTAATTTTTTTTCTGAATATAGTGATACTTCATTACTTTGTATACATAAAAACCTTTTTCACAAATTTGACTTCTTCATTTAATTTTTTTACATTTTGTGGTACAAATATCACGACACGTCAAAATGGAAATGCCCATATACATTAATATTGCATATACTTAGACTTATTAATAATCCAACCGCACGCATTTTTATGTCAAACGTTTACTCTTTGGATATAGATGGCACCTGCTGCGATTGAATGTAGAATAATAAGATTCGAATACAGTAAACTAGATGGATGTTTCATTGAAAATATATAATAAATAACTATGAGGATTAAGATTTGGATACTTATTGAAAATTTTGTTAGAGATTCAATAAAAAAACAAAAGAAAAACCTTGCTGGGATTTCCAAAAATTTTGTACATTTAAAAAAAAAATATTATTATTGGGAATTCTTGTATTATCGAAATAAACAAAAAATATTTTTATAATTTAGGGGGGGGGAATTTCCTTATTCCCCCCCCCCCCTCTGATTCCGCACCTGTCTGTGTGAGACATAATTTTTCAAATGTTTAAGGCGCAAAAAAATGTTTATTAAGTATAGAATTTACACATAATGTTTGTTTTACCAAACTTCTCTTGTAACCTTTTTTTGTAACGTTATTTCCTTATTTGAAGAATTTTATTAAATAAATGATCGGAAAAATCTTAATTCGCCAATAAAGAAATTAATGTATCAAAAATGTCAACAACAAAATTTCGGGGTTTGCTTTGCGCAAAAAGAAAAACTAATTTCCATTACTGCATATTTAAAGCGCCAAAAATAAACATACATCAAATGTGTGTTCTGGTTTGTCTTTTTTTTTTTTCTTTTTCCGCCACATTTACTGACGACGACAAATTTTACAAACTATTTGAAGGTAAAAAATTAAATCCAATTAAATAACAACTAATTGCATTAAGTTAAATAAAATAAAATAACGGTAACACAATGATTTTTAAAAATTACTTGTTTAGTATTCAAACGTCTTTTGTATAGAAAGCTTTATAAAAAAAATAAGAAAAATAAAAAAATTAATAATTAAAAAAAGGAAATATAAAATAAAATTGAACAAATTTTTTTAAAATTATAAAAAATCTATTGTTTAACTTAATTAAAAAAAAATATATAAATATAAAAATAAAATAAAATGCCGAAAGTTGATCCCGAAACCCAAAAATTATATGATGAAATTAATGGATTAATAAAAAAATTTCAGGTGATTTAATAGAATAAATGGTTTATGTATGTAAAGCAACAACACACAGTCCAATTTTCAATACAAAACGAAAAAGAGTGCTCAGGGACCGAAATTAACAGTTAAATTTGAATTTTAAAACAAAAAAGCATATAGAAGTAAATGTCGAAAAATAAAAAATATAATTGATTTTTATATTTTCGAATTAACAGTTATTTGTTTTTTTTTGAACAAAAATAAAAGTTATTCTCTAAAGAAATGTACGTGTTTGAATAATTTCAAAAAATAACTGTTATTTTTATTCAAAAAGGAATAACTGTTAAAAAAGGAATAACTTTTACGGTCCCTTACTGTGCTATATTGGGCTATGCAGAATCTTTGATACCCTCTACCAACGGAATATTTCAGGAGTAGCCTGCCTCTTTATGAAATATATGAGTTATTAACCTATCTTTATATAAATTGAACAAATTTAATTAATAAAAATATACATATATAAAGCTAAAGTTTACAACAATATTAATATTTGCTACGGTTTACGGTTTTAGGAAATTTGATTTCCTAGAATGAACTTTATATGGGGCAAATGGTAAATTAAAGACCGATATTCACGAATATTGAAGGCGTGACTTCTTTTCTTATAAAACTATGACAGACCAAATTTCACTACAAAAGCGTCATTCGTTACGGTTAAAACTTAATTGAGTATTTTCCGGGAGTGTTCTTTATGGGGCGAATGGTAAATTATGAACCGATCTTCACGAAATTCAGCAGAGTGATTTCTAGTCTTTGCAACAAACATATTTTATTCAATAGAATTATTCGTATCAGTTTTAGGCTTAATAAACTGTTTTCCGATTGTAGGCTTTCTATGGTATGGTATGATTTAAAACCATAAAAACGAATTTTTGCAAAATCTTATATTAGTCCGTGCATTTCGCTTCCGTTTTTGTTATTTTTTGTAACAAAATGATCTAATTTGGATTTACAACTCTTATCCTACTCAAGCTGTTTTGCTGGATTTCAATCCCAAGCTGAGAGAAATAGAAACAATCTGACACCAATATTGTTCTTTTCTTTTGAGTCGCTCGAAAGTGAGTGCGATTTCAACAGAAGGAGAGACAGATGGACATGACAAAATCGACTTAGAAATGGGGTCTTGGATGAATATTGAAAAAGTTTCACAAGGAATGACAAACTTAGTATACCCTCATTCACCATTAGTAGTGGTGGAATGGATTAAAATATTTACTGACGTTTATTTTTTGACACAAAATGTTGCCAACATATTTTGTATGACTTTGTGTTACATTTTTAACGATCACAAAAGCACAAAAATTATTGCGGTTTATTTTAGGTTTTAAGCAAACTTTAACAGAGTATGGGCCGGTTCGAAAATGCATCAACGCGCAGCATCAGTGATTTCAAAAGCTTAAATATGTATATATCAGTGAAGTAGATGTGGACCAAAAAATTGTCAAATAATCCAAAAAACGAAAATTTGTGTACAACTTTTCGCTTTTTTAATTGGTTTGACATCGACTGTTTAAATTTAATGAATCCGAAGTAAAGGCAACAGTTTTTTTTTGCCAATGACAAATGAAGAAGTTGAAGAAATTGCAGTTTTTGTACTTTGACTGCAGTTTTTTAAACGCTGCATATAACAACCTAGTCCCCATCATTTCTGAGGTCTTTGGAATTCCCCATTTTAACATACACACGGACAGACGGTCATCGTTAAATCAACTTCGCAACTCATAAGGACGCAGAATATAATATAAAGTATATGTTATATGTTATATACTATATATGTTATATACTTTATAGGGTCTTAACAATACGTTAACTATTAGTATTACTGTCAGTTCAATATATGTTAATTGACATTTATAGTAATACAGGAATGTGATGAAAATCGAAAAAGTAAAACGCAAAAATTTTAAAAGTCGTGTTTTAATAAGATTTCTGTAATAAAAGAATGTTATGACAAATATTTCTCCGTTAAGCAGAATTTTATAATTAAGTTATAAAAACTAGATTTAAAGTGTATTAAAAACAGCTTTCAAAATTCTTGCGTTTTACGTTTTCGATTTCCAGCAAACCCCTGATAGTTAATTCTAACAGAAATTGGTGAAATTGGCATTTGAAAATCAAACTGTAGCTTGTTGCTTGCAACAAAAAACCTAACGTTAAAACGTATACGAATTTTCAAAGGGTGGCCAAAAAAAATTCGAACATTGTCGCATAGTCTGAAACAGGTACATATCGTCATATCATTATTGGTTTGGCGCATATCATGTTGAAATTACCATGATATGCGCCAAACCAATAATAAGCTGACGATATAACATAAATTTAGACTTTAGAAGTTTTTTTTTCAAAAATTAATTGAGGGGCTTAAAGCAGAAGGGGTTCAAGTGACTTTTGTTAAATAATGAGACAAAAGTGGTTGTTTCGCTTGTCCTCCAAGCGAAGCAGGTATTTTAATGTCAAGTGCTTGAATGCTTCACCATATCTAGCGTCCGGATGAGAGTCCTACATTCACCTCTTGTGCTAGGAACAACTTCTCCGAATTTCACCTATAATTACATATGTGTCCTCAATTTTAGAAAAAAGCACTTAAGCCCCTTGTGCTTAAAGCCCCTTAATTTTGATGCATACTTCAGCCAAACAGCAATCTGGAAAATGTTAATTTTTGTGTAATAAAAATAAATTTGTAATTTCTTTCCCTCAGGATGACCAAAAAGCCAAAGCCGATTGTACACTGGAAGAAAAATGCGGTGACATGTCGAATATACCAAAAATTCGTTTAGCACCTAAAAAAATTCTAAAAGGACACATTAACAAGGTAAACTCTGTTCACTTTGCCGGAGACTCGAGGCATTGCGTAACAGGGTCACTTGATGGCAAACTAATTATATGGGATACTTGGACCGCCAATAAAGTACAGGTAAGTCTAAGCAAAATCTCGTTATCAAATGAAATGTTAAGTATATCATGTTTTTCCTACAGATCATACCATTACGTTCAGCTTGGGTAATGACTGTAGCATTTTCACCATCCGGCAATTTTGTGGCTTGCGGTGGTATGGACAATCAATGCACTGTTTATGATGTTAATAATCGTGATGCTTCTGGTGTGGCCAAAATGACTAGAGAATTGTTAGGCTATGAAGGTTTTTTGAGTTCCTGTCGCTTTTTGGATGACACCCATTTGATAACCGGATCGGGTGATATGAAAATGTTGGTAACACCAAACAAAATAACGTTCTAGGATTAAAACTTTAAGAATTTTTTTGTTAACTTAATTTTAAGTTGCCATTGGGATTTGGAAAAGGGTGTTAAGACTATGGATTTCAATGGTCATGCTGGTGATATTGCTGGTTTATCTTTAGCTCCCGATATGAATACTTACATTACCGGCTCTGTTGATAAAACGGCAAAATTATGGGATGTACGCGAGGATACGTACAAACAAATGTTTTTCGGTCACGAAATGGATGTTAACTCAGTCTGTGTAAGTAACTTTTGTATATGGATCAGTGTTGCCAGAAGTAGGGGAAAATCCCTATATGTAGGTATTTTTGTTACTTAACTAGAAGCGTAGGGAAAATCGGACGGATTTTTCATAATATCCAAAATGTAATATCGTATTTTTATAAAATAAATGCTGAAAAAACGTTTTTGTCCAAATCGGCTGAAAAAAAATTTTTCCCTAAAATAAATAGCTTCAAAATATATTTCCCGAATTGTTTCTGGTTTAAAAAATTGGCGACACTAATATCAGGGTTGCCGTTTACAAATTTTTTATCCGACCAAAATTATATATAAAACCTACCAAAATCCTTTGAAACCGGCCAATTTTTTTTTTTTAAATATTTAGAATCAAATATGTATATGCATATTGCACTTAATCCACAAGTGGGTATACATCTTCTTTAGACAACACTTCAAGGTATAATTGAATCGCTAAGTGCAGAAAGAAAACTTCATCAAAATATTAACTTTGAGATAATCAATTAAAACAGTATAGTTAATTATGGATAATAACAACAATTTGCTAGTTGCAAAATTAGACAAACCGGGCACATGGCGTTTTAGCATAAGAGGAGGTTGCACAACATATATTCGCGTAACTCAAAAACGGTTTAGTTTATTGAAATTAATTAATAAAAACCGAAATTCCGCAATAAAATTTCCTTTCAGAAAAGTAAAATTTTTTTAATATGAGCAGTCGTTTAATTTTTTTTTTTTTTTTTTTTGAAAAAAGAAATAATTTTTTTATCAAAATTTCGAAAAATTTTTTTTTTTAAAAATTATAAAAAATAGGAAAATGCAGCTAGGCTGCAAATCTCGAAAACAAGAGCTAACCTAAAATAAAACGGTGGGCACTATTGGATTCAGCGTACCCGAATTATGCTAAATCGCCATGTGCCCGGCTTGTCTAAAAAAATTGTGAATTTGGAGCAGTGTAATTAATGCAAGTTTTATGTTCGATACGATGATATATAAATTCAAAAAATGTGCGTTTGTGCAAAAAAGGGTCTACTGCTAAAGATCCCATTTATTAATATTTAAACAAATAATTTTCGCATCATTTTTTTAGAACGTATTCGAATCTGTATGAATAAAGTATTAATTATTTTGGCCAAAAATGTCAGTAGTTCCCTTTCTGTACTTAGCGATTCAATTATTGGTAACATCAATACGACCATAATAAGCTTTACCATCCGACCAAACGAAAAATACCCGACCAAATTTGGTCGGAAAAGGCCAAGATCGGCAACCCTGACTAATATGTTTGTATGTAGTATATGTTTTTTCTTAGTTATCATTCAATAGGTGGGTAAAGTTCGTTCGTAAAGTTTGGGTAAAGTTCGGTAAAATGAGAGTAAACAAAAATTTCTCTCACTAATAGACAAAAATGAACAAGAGCACGGGAACAATAAAATCCAAATTTCTGATCAAAAAGAAAACGTTAATATGAAATATGTTTAAATAAAAACATAAATTACACATTAACGTGCATAAAATTAAAATTCAAGCATTTACTTACATATTTCAACATTTTCTATTGTTTATTTTAAATATATTTCTTATATTAATTATTTTGGTTAACTTGCTGGCAGTTTTTTATTTATTTTTGGCACAGCTGATTTTTAACAATTTCATAAATTTGCCCAAAAAAAAAAGTACGGGCTACTTCGTGCAAGAAGAATATTTTTCTCTTAAAAGCTCTACCTTACCAAACTTTGAGTACGGGAACAGTTTTCGGTAAGATTGGGATTCCGCGGGCTCCCAACGTTCAGTACGGGATCATACCTAATGTTAAAAGACTTAATTAAATTTAATTAAAAGTATGTACATACTTCATGTGTTTTATTTTTTAGTTTTGTACTTATTTTATGTCAAAGCTTTAATATACATGGGTCAAAACGACCAAGAGTGGGACCCGACCCCTTTCGATTTTTATGAAATTTGGTGAAAAGGTTCCTTTTATCCAATAAGGAACATATATGAAAGAAAAAATATTTTAAAAATTTGTTTTTCAAAAGTTATGTCATATTAAAAATGTCATAATTTCGCCGAATTAGCTTAAGGTGTTGAGATTATTTCCGAATTTCCGCAATAAAAAATAAAGTGGAGTTGGTCATACATTTGACCCATCTAGGAGCATCCTACGCGCTGCAGAGGCCAAATTAAAGAATTTTATTAAACCGCCATATTTGTATGGTACAGCGCAATTTCGTTTTTTTTTTTGTAATTTCAATAAATTAAACCGATTTTGAGTTACGCAAATATTTGCTGTGCAACCTCCTTCCATTTCGAAATAACGGTATATCTCGAAAACAAAAGCTAACCTAAAGAAACGGTTAGGTTAAAACGTCAGGTGCCCGGCTTGTCTGTTCTTTGCAACTAGCACAGTGCACTTATTGCTCAAAAGTACAATATTAAAATTCTATTTTAAGATTACTTTTTAAAGGTTGCGAAAGAAAAAAATCATATCTTAAAAAAGAAAAAAAAACACCTCCTTCAAAGTTTCGGGATTTTTAAAGAACAGTTTGAGGTATTATATAAAAAAAAATCAGCCAAATAAAAAAATAGGTTGCAGATATTACATTTTTCAATATATGGTTTGTAACCCCAAGCATTCTCTTTAAATTGAAATTAAAATCATCTTCGTATGTAAAGTAGTTTTCGAGATATTGAAGAAATAATCTCAACACCTTCAGCTAATTCGGCGAAATAATGACATTTTGAATATGACATAACGTTCATATATGTTCCTTATAGGATAAAAGGAACCTTCTCACCAAATTTCATTAAAATCGAAAGGGGTCGGGTCCCACTCTTGGTTGATTTGTCATGGAATTACCCACATATAATCAATTTTTTTTTAAAACAAATGTTTTTTCTTCTATTTTATTCATAATAATGGGAAAAATCGGATTTTTATTAGCATGCTTAGGTATTTTTTCGAAAAATCCACTGGCAACACTGATATGGATATAACAAAAAACTCTACAATTAAAATTTAGGAAATACAAAAATTGGAAAAAAGTACAAAAAATAATAAAACTGTAAAAAATTATAGAATTTTCATGCAGATCATTCAAGATTTTTCATTTTTAGTATCATCCTAGTGGAAATGCTTTTGCCTCGGCATCAGAGGATCAAACTGCACGCTTATATGATATAAGATCCGATCAGCAAATTGCCTTGTATGAGCCCCCACAAAAAAATACTGGTTTTACTTCATGTGGTAAGTTACTGTTTAACAAATTATTTAAAAACTATTTTAAATCAAAAGTATTTTTTTTTTAATCCAAACGAAGCCTTATCGACCAGTGGACGTTATTTATTGTGTTCAGGTATTGAGGGCAATATACATTCATTTGATACCATGAAAGTAGCTCATAACGGTAAGTTCTTAAAGTACTTAAGGTGTGTTTTTCAAATATAATTTAATTAATATTGATTTTTTTATTTCCTTTTCTGTTTAGGTTTAATGCAAGGTCATGAAAATCGTATTACATGTATAAGTTTGTCGCCAAACGGCATGTGTTTGGCCTCAACTAGCTGGGATCAACAAGTTCGCTTATGGCTTTAAGCAATTGAACAATTAAAAAAACAATTAAACAATTGTTTTGTGAAGATTGCTTAGCAAGTTTATTGTTAAAAAGTAATTTAACTTAAATATTTATGTAAAATAAAACAGAAAACAAATGTTTAAAAAATATAAATCAAAATTTAAAATATATGATTAGCTAAGAATATTTGTCATATAAGATATTATTTTTAACACATTATTTGAATGTGTTTCTTGGAATCAATAGGACTATTGCAAAAAAAAAAAGCTTTATAAATTGCAGTATGACTGAAAGGAGCACATTCTAAAAATTTTTTCATAATGAAAAAATTTATAAAAATAAAGAACGAACAATTCCCACATTCTATGCTATAAAAAAAAGCTAGCGGATGCCCAGCGTGTTTTCATGTCGCTCCCCTCCGCTCGGAATCATATTTTTGAAAAATATCTATAACGTATCTGTCTTTCTAAATAGTGATCTTTCTATCTTTTAAATTTCATTCGAATCTGTAAGATAGGCAGAAATTGTAAAATATGATATAGTTATATTGAAAAGTAAATACAAAGTCGGTATTCAAATATCGCTTATTTACTAAATAAATTTCTGGAATAAAAATAAATTATTAATGTTATGTAAGTTACGTTTGAACTCATATTGTCTTCAACAAAAACACGAAACTACAATAAAAATTTTTTTGGTTTTAAAGAAAATGTATTTTTCATTCGTAAAATGTTGAGTAATTAAAAACTTTTACTTTCAAATAGTGCTATCAGTAATTTTTCGAAAAATTTTTTTTTATAGAAAAGAGTTCACTGTCATTAATTTTGAAAAAAAAAAAAAAAAAAAAAATTAAATGTTTTTTTTTCATAAGAAAAGCATGTTATCTTCGAAAAATTTTTTTTATAGAAAAGAGTTCACTCTAGGGTCATCTGTCATTAATTTTGAAAAAAAAAAAAAAAAAAAAATAAATGACTTTCTGAAAGAAAACTTTCATAGTGTGAACCCAGACTTGGTAAAAAAGTGATATCTATATAAAAACTATTAAGTTGAAATTTAGTGTACCACATCGGTGAATTAAGTTTGATTTAAGTATTTAGTGAAGAAGAGAATTTTGTATTTAAAACTATTTTAAACATAAATGAGTTTTAATATCAATCCTTAAAATTGGCCATTGGTGTTTTTAATAAAATGATAAAAATTGTTATTACAAAGTAGACATATTATACATTAAAGGGTTGGAATTTGTGTCTAGCGTTCAAAATCTAATATTATTTATATAATTATAATATATAATTAATTGAAGACAGTTTGCAAAAAAAGTGCCAAAAATGTGTTTATGAGTTTTTGTCAACAACAAAAATTTATTTATTTTTGCAATAAAATATTTCTTAGCTAATATTATTTAATGAAATTCGTAGTGCTTAATACAAACCAGCTAAAATGTATCTTTCACTTACAAAACTAATCCAACAATTCACAAAAAACAGTCGAAAATCCCCAAAAATAATTTTTTTTTTGCTGTTTTAAATTAATTTTTTTTTTTTTTTTTTTTTTGGAAATGTAATGGCTACCAGGCACGAGTCTCGGGTATTCTAATGCGTAGTTAGTATAAAACATTGGGTCATACAAACTGTGCTTAAAGTTTTTGAATCTTGCTTTGCGATTGGAGAAAAAAACTGGAGATTTTTCAAAAGAATAGGTATATTTCGGAAGAGCCTTGAACCCGCAGTGATTATAATTTTTTGCATAGCAATACATAAGGGGTACAAAAAGAAACCTTTAAAAAAAGTATTAATAAAATATATATAGCTAGACAACTTATTTCTATTAAAAAATATACTTTTTTAGATATAATTTGCAAAAAATCGACTTTTTCAGAATTTTAACTTCTTAATTTTTTTATATATTCCACTAACTCCCACTGGAGCATAGGGCGCCAATTAAAATCTTAATTAAAAAAGATTTTTTACAATTTTCGAAATGTAGAATATAATTTGATTTGCTGGTAACTCACAAAAAAATATTTCTTAAAATTATAATAATTTGAGTCTTATATTTGCAAATTACTTGACCAAGGTAGGTTAAAAATAGTAAGTTTTAATTATCAAGTCGGATATTTCCTAAACTTTAAGGCTGGGTTTTGAGATCTTAGTTAAATTAGGTTTAGTTAATCTGAAAACAAATTTGTGTCGCCATTACCAAGTTTTTATACAAAATTTTGAGAGAACAGCTTAGTTTCGCAAAAATTTTTGTCTTTAATGAAATATGTAATAAAAAATCGCACTTCGCGAAAAAATCCGAGTTCAAGACTACGCTAAACGAAGTTTTAACTTAATCTACATCTCAAAACCCCGGCCTAAGAGTTAAGTTGATAATCCGGAGAAAGAAATGGTTCGAGGTTCTGCAGATGTTGCCATATCTTGCTTGATAATTTTATTCTTTGTAAATTAAACTTTAAAGGCTTAAAAACTGTTAATTTTTTCCAATTCTTTCTTTAACCACTCTGTTACATGTTAAAATAAATGATTCATGAATCATATTGACAGTGGGATCTCCAAAAGGTTGGATACAGATAGAAAAAAATATGTTTTTATGAGTCTACTAGGAACAATATAAATAATGCCTTACCTGGTACACAAGTTAAAAAAAAATAATTAAGATTCAATGGAAAAAAATATGTAGTTACGTGCTTTTGGTTTAAATTTGTAGTACTTGCACTTGTAGTTACGTTCTTTCGATTTTCGCTTAGAGTAAAAGTTGGTGAGGACATGGATGATGTTGATATGCATCGTTTTACATTTCAACTAACAATTTTTAAGCAATGATCTATATGATTGCTAAAAAAAATAGAAACTAAACTTTAAAAAAAATAAAACTATTAAAAACTTTAAGCAACACTTTGCTTTTTTAAAAAAAGAGTAGAAACAAATTAAAAGTTTTATCACTTGCGCTAATAGAAATAATGGGAATAAAGCCTTCTTCGTAAGTGCATTTCTTTTGAATCGACGTGAAAATATCTTTCTTAAGAGTATTTCCGTTGAATAAGCAATTGATCCTACCAAAAGAGTTCCCGCGACAATTGGGTCTACGAACCGGAACGACTCGGAGCATCAATTGCACCGACCAAAGATTGTCAACTCCGCAACAGCAAAACAAGTCGAGCTGTCACAACAACAACCAAAAGATTGTGTGTAAAGATGGACGAAATAAAAATAATTGTTGCATCTTGATGAAGATAATAAAAGTTGCAGTTCAAATTCATCTTTAGACTGATACCTACAAACGTTTTAAATATTTTTTTGTTATTTATTTTTTATATTACGCTATAAATTGCACCCTTATAACTAAAATGTAGGTTTTGAAACAACAATTACATACATATATTTTTTTTAATACATGGCCATGATTTGTTTTAAATCACGATTTAAAAATTGATTTGTCCAATCATTTTCGGGATTGTCTAAATGATTATCAAAGTCTACAACATCTTTCATAGCTCCCCGTTTCAATAAAGCAGAAACCGCTTGTAAAGTAGTTTCTGACTGCAAAAGTTTAAAGTCCGTCTTTGACCAACGCCCCGAATCGCTAGCACAACCATAAACTTTTATAGCTGGCACTTCCAGAGCCAACGGCATCAATTTATTATCGATTACAACAAAACAGGCATTTTTATAATTCTCCTGAATTTTATCAGCAATTTTGGCAGCCGGGGCCTTATCAATTGAATTATCATAAAAATTCTCTGCTGCACAATAATAACCACCAACTACTAAATTTTCCCGTTCTGCATAGGCATCAATCTACATTTTTATTAGGGTTAATTAAATAAATTATGTTATGTACATACAAAAGTAGTTAATTAAAAAACTTGCCTGCATTAGAGCTATTTCTACCATGGGAGTAACATACAAACATTGATGAAACAGCGGTATGGCATCAATAATTTCACTTTCAGTTTTGCTAGCCAACAACACACCATTCACAGCCAAATGTGGATATTTGGCAGCATGAAATATCATTTTAGCATAAGCACGTTCATTAAATTTATACACAAACATTTTAATTTAATTTTTCTTTAAAAATTTTATTAAAAACACGTATTTCTTTATTATCGTAGAGGCAAAAATGCAGAAAAATTGAAAAACAAAGGAACTGTCAAAAGAGCAAATCTGTTCGGAAAATGTGGTAATGTCAATTGCAACTCTGTTTTAGAAAAAAGTGGAGAAAACTTTATAAGCACACATACAGTGTATCACTAAAGTATTGATACAGCCATGCAATACCAACACTCAAAATAAAAATCTATAAATTAAATCGAAGAAATTATTGTATCTCAGTTCTATAGGTTCAAAGGCAGCATGTTATATTCATTCAAAAATTTTATAACGTACAAATTCGAATTTTTCATTGATTCTGATGTATTGCATCCAAAAAAATTCTTTCGACAAAAAATTGCAATTTGAAGGCACATAAGTTTCTAATCACTACATTTTACATACATTTTGCTTTTACATGATATGATTTTTCTCATTAAACATCATCTCGTTATACAATGTATTATCGTGTAAACTAGCCTGTATTAGCAAAAAACAAAAGGATCTATCTTCAAGAGATTATGTGACAAACGGTTAAAAGCCTAACTAACAGTTTGCATCATATGCAACATTGTCAGTCGTCAAAACAACTGGTATGTTTACAAGAAAAATTATTTATAAATCAATCGATTAATCAATTTATCATTTTAAATAGTTTTTGCATCTTCTGTAAATTGTTCAATATGTAAGATAGGGCTTTTGGCGTTTATAGCCTTTTCACACTTGTCAACATTTAACATCAATTTGCGAAGATGTTGGAATTTTCCCATAACAAATACATAGGGCTAAAAATCAAAATGTTTCAACATCTTTACAGAATGTTACTATCTCATTTTGTTCCCTTTTACATTTTTAGATTCTTTTAGTGTCATCACTAGAAAAGTGGCAATAAATTCTATTATTATTGTGGCATCACTGACAAAATGGAAGTTGCTTTGAAAGCAGCGTTACCATTTCTCAAGTTTTTCCTTTTTTGCAAGACTAATATTGCTAAAATTATTAAACAAAATGAATTAGAAATACATTTTGGTGTTATCTTTTAAAATGTTGGCACTTTTGTAAAAAAAAAAGGATTTAAAAAAAAATAAGTTTTTTTTCAGAAATGGTGACATTTTTTATTGATAGTAATAGGCTTTTTACACTTGCTCTCATCTTACATCTTTCATCTTATCGAAAAGATGATAACATCTTTTATTTTAGTGTCATCACTAGAAAAACCCAATAATTTGTTAAAAAAATATATACCATCACTAGAAAAAAATACAAGAGAGCAGGACAGCAATATCATTTATTTAGTTTTTATTCGCTCTTACACGCGAAAATAAATATTTTTATGATGAAAGATGAAAGATGTTGCAAATGTAAACAAGTTTTTTTCATTTTTAACATCTTCCATGCATTCCCTTAAGATGTGCTCAAGTGTAAAAAGGCTATAAATGTTAGATGTTTCAAGTGTGAACGCGTATTTCACATTTTCAACATCTTCCATGCGTTCCTCCGAAATTTATGCAAGTGTACAAAGGGTATAAGGTTTCTTGTATTGTTCAATTTGTACAGTATGTCCGCTTTTACAATGTTGATATTTAAGGGCAGATATTTTTCTTATTTTTTCTTGAACTTGCCTAAACATTTCCAATCGTGAAATAAATTGACAGACAGAAATTATTTATTTATTTTATAAAATTATTCGTTTTCTTTTTTTCGCTGTTGCCGGGATAAACATTTAACAGGCAATGATACTAAAATTACATTGGTGTGAGAAAAATGACATAAAGCAACATGAAAATTGCGAACAGTGAAAAAGAAACACGAAAGATGTCTAGTAGAGATAGTCGAGTACTACACACGCTCCTCTTCAACCCCTTGTCATTAAACTTCGTTTGTCTGCCTTTTAATTTCCACATTGTAAAAGGGGACTTTGCGATTTATTTTGATTTTTACAAGAAAAGATGAAAATTTGTTAAGTTAGGAATGACTGCCTGTTTTTTGAGAATGAAAACTAGTGAGAAGTAAGAAATTATATGGAAAACAAAAACAAATTTTCGTTTTTTATTGTTGTTTTCAATATAATTTCTTACTCACTCACTTGTTCTCATTTTCTTAAAACAAGCAGATAGTTCGGTATCTTTTGTTTTTTATAACTTCTTGAAGTCGTGAGTGTCTTAATCAACCAAATGCTGCACCACAGTGCTGGGAATTTCGACCATTCTTCCATCATATTTTTCTAGCTCAATTCTCTTTTACCTTCATTTTTTATAAAGAGGCCAAGATGATCCTAAATATGTTTTATTGTGGTCAGATCAGAAGATGACTAAGAAGCTAAGTTCTTTTGTGTGAAACAATATCCATTCTGTGACGATAAGAGCCTTGTTTCGGTTCAGTGTCGTTGTGAAAAATAAGAAAGGGATTAAACCCTAACTGCATGCACTTTCTTTCAAATTATTTTTCAGAATAATTGGCCATGCAACTCCTAACTAACTACTTCCATGTTTTACTAAACCCCTCATATTTTTTAGTTCTAGCTATGAATTGTCTTTACGCCACACTTTAGCACGCCCCTCAGATCCATTTATATTTATTATACAGGAGTGTGCTGGAAATCGAAAGCGAAAATCGCAAGAATTTGGAAGTTGTTTTTAATCTAATTTGTATACTCTTTGTTATAGAATTCTGTTTAATAGAGAAATATTTGTTATAAGATTATTTTATTAGAGACATTTTATTAAAAAAAAAAACTTTTAAAATTAATGCGTTTTACGTTTTCGATTTCCAGCATACCCCTGATAGTCTAGTCCGATTACAGTGTCCCAGAATGATTTCGACTTATCTACGTGCTTCTTTATTTGCTCTATTCTGCCTGATTGTTTGACCAATGATTTTTTACTTATACTTTGACCACGTACGCAGCGTTTTGTAATAATTGGCGAACTTTTTATGAATTGCATAACCTCCGGACTTCTGTTTTAACTACTTATTGAAATTTTTGTGCCCCTATCTTTGGTTTTGCTTTACTTTTTTTGAACGATAATCTCTTCTTCTTGACTAGAAAGACTTTGGGGTAACTCGGATGCGGCTTATTTTCTGTAGAACCTTCCGAACTGCAATTTTATAATGTTTTGTACAGAAGCACTACTTTTATTTAGTGCAGGTTCACACTCGTCAAGTTTGACTAGTCAAGTCTTGAGTTTTTTGGAGAGGGGAAAAGTAATGGCGTTATCTTTACCCTTCTCTCCTAAAATCTCAGGACTTGACGAGTCAAACTTGACGTGCTTGAACCGGCACTTACAGTACGGGCGATTTATCTTTGTAAGTTATTTTCTTAAAACAGCTTTATTATCAAATCCTAAGATATTTCCTTGCTCTTGGTGCAATTGTAAAACAAATTGGATTTTTCACATACTTAAATTTTTTAAAATATTACTCCAGTACAGACCGGTTGTGTATACTTTTTTTGTGATACAAATTTATATTAAATAGTAAATTTAATTAACCTATAATAAAGTTTTGAAACTAAACCTCAGTAAATAAAACCTTTTCATTTTTTTCAATCTCTACAAATAAAACATACCACAAATGTAAACAATTGCAAAACAACCCTGTTTTAATTATTGTAATTTGACATTTTAATTTATTTTCATTACTTTGTAACAAGAAAATATAAAAAAATTTTTGTTTTTTTACTTGGCTTTTGTTATAAAATTTTACTAAATTATTTATAAATGTAAAAATCACAGCCAGTACTACAATAAAAAAATAATGAATTTTTACAAAATATACAAACTATAATGGAAACATTAACCTCAAGAGCTGCAGACAACCAAAATAATCAAACACTTAACCACGTAGCAGTAGCTGAAGGTAAATTTTACTCGAATTTACAAAAAATTCATAAAATATTCGTGTAACTTGTAATTTCCTAAAGTTTTAGGTAATCATATAAATCATTCGCCAGTTCAAGAGGAACAAATGATAAATCTCAGTGATATTACCGATCTGTCACAGGAAATACAAGAAGATATAGTTCCCATGCCAGTGGCCAAAGAAATTCTTTTGATTTCGTTGGTGTCCAAAGAGCAGGCTTTGTATAATCCTAAACATGAAAACTATAGAAATACCCAGAGAAAAGATATGAAATGGTTAGAAATCTCCGAACATATAGGCTGGACAGGTAATAATAAACAACAAAGTGATTAGATAATTTAAAAAAATTAAAATTAACATACAATTTCCTTTTAATAGAATTGCAATGCAAGGCGAAATGGAAGGCCATGAGAGATCAGTATTGTCGTGAGTTAAAAAGATCAAAATTTAATAACAAGGCCAATGTAAAATGGAAATATTTTAAGGAATTAGAATTCCTTAGGCCCTATGCTTTGGCCAGAAAGTAAGATATCTTTTTAAACAAATTTTTAATACAATAAATAATTATTTTGTTTACTATTAAAGCTATCGTCCCCGTTTGCCTCCTGCCATCAATAATAACAATAACAACAATAATTTTATGTGCCCTTTAGTTAATCCCAATGGTTTAGTGAATCTTCCGGGTGATGACAATAACTCACCCTCTAAATTTAATACCATTAAAATCGAGGGCACAACCACTATAAATTTCACTTGTGATTTCGCCTCAAACAAATCCGATACTTCAAACAATCTCACAGAGGAACAACTTTCCTCAGTTTTACAGCAATCAGATGATCATAATTGGACTTATATCACCGGTTCCAATAACTCTTCTGCCAACAACACAAGTCTAGAAAATCATTCTCTAAATGATACCCAACATTTGTTAACATCCAATCATCACAATGCAGATAATCAACAGCATCCGCAACCCACTACAGATGAAGTCTTGTATAATGTTTTAGTAGATTGTATGGGACAAATGCAAGAGTCTCCACAAGGACGACAGCAGCAACATCAACAACATGATCAGCAACATATGTGCCAACAACTACATCATCAACAAACTTCAACAACTAATGATGATGAAGATGAGGATCCAATTCATCAATTTCTTAATATTGAAAGTTATTTTGAAAAAGAATTGATTGCCTTGGTACGCAACGAGGATATGCTGTATGACAATTTCAACCCTAATTATCGTAATGTAAAACTCAAACTTGTGGTCTGGGGTCAAATTGCTCGTAAATTAAAAAAGACTGTTAGACAGTGTCGTCTTAAATGGAAAGCTTTGCGAGATCAATTCATACGCGAACACAAACGTTTAAAGGATCTTAATAATATTGAAGCATTGCCGAAATGGAAACACTATGAAGCATTGAGTTTTTTGCAGGCGTTCATTAAACATAAGGGAGAGTAAGTTAATTATTAGTTTAAGGAGAGAAAAAATTGGTAGGGTTTATTCAAAAAATTGGTTGAATACCAAAATTACATTAATAATTCTGAAATCTTTAAAGTTTTAAAAAAATCACGTAAGAAAAACCCACAAATTTAAAATAAGAACATTTCATTTCAAGAAACTAGACTGCCTATTTCACTAAATGCGAAAGAATTCTTTCTTTCGCACAACTACACGTAAAACAAATTCTCAAAAATTAGTTTTTGCTTAAGAAAACGTTCTTTTGACATCGTGAACAGTAAAAAACCTGCAAAAAAACTTAAATAAAAAAGAATCCTATAAACATACAAAAATTAAAAAAAGTTAGAGTTAAACAAAAACTGACTCAAAGAAATATTTTTAAAAATTAGTGGGGAACAAAATCTTTAATATCACAAAAATTTTAACACACAAACAAAAATTAGGTGCGTATAAACTACACTTTTGAGCATTGAACTAATTACACTATGCTTGAATATGTCACTTTTTTCTTAAGAAGCTGGGCAACCAAAAAAAAAAATACGCTAAAATAAAATGACGAAAAATTGTATTTAACAGAGTTAAATTGATTTGTTGAGAATGAACGAAAATGTCTACTAGTTACTGTATTTCTCCTGGACCTTATTTTATTCAGTACTAATTGTATAAGTATTTAGCATACCATATTTAGCAACTCTGCTTATTTTAAACTTAACGTTTTTCTGTGCAAGATTAGTTTAGTTTTAATAAAGTATTCAAACCAACAGGTTATGGGCCGCATGTCGCGCATAATTAAAGAATTTTAAAGTAAAGTTTTTCTGAGAATCGTAAAGTGTTTTTTTTTTCGCAGTGCTTTAGAATGTCGAATCTTCCAGTGGGATTTTCTTTAGAACGTCTAAGGGGACGTGAAAATTTTGATATTTGGAAGAGACAAGCAAAGTCTTGTCTGGTCATCAAGGGATGCTGGAAAATTGTCCAAACCGGTATAGTTGTTGAAGGTGATGCTATTTTAAATGAGCGGGCTTTGGCTGAAATTACTTTGATGGTGGATCCATGTAATTATGGACACATAGCGACAGCCACGAGTGCAAAAGATGCCTGGGATGCGCTAATGAACGCCTATGAGGACACAGGCCTAACGAGAAAGGTGGAATTACTCAAGCAGTTGGTGAACATAAAACTAGGAAACTATAGTTCTATCCAGGAGTACGTGAACGAGTTGGTGATGATTGCCTTGAAGGTCAAGAATGCAGGTCTTAACATAGACGACGAGCTCACAGCATCTTTAATGTTAGCCGGGTTGTCAGACGTTTTTAAGCCATTAGTGATGGCCGTGGAAAATTCAAAGGAAAAGCTGACAGTGGATATGGTGAAGAATCTTCTTTTACAGGACACTAAATTTGATGTCCAAAGTTCGGAAAAAGAGGCGGCACTGTACACAAAAAATTCCAAGAGGAAGGAAAAAAAGCCAATTCAGTGTTACAACTGTAAGGAATATGGCCATATTTCCAAGAATTGCCAAAACAGAAGCAACAACAAAAGTAACGGTAAGTCATATAGAAAGAATGAAAAGAGGGAGGTTATGTCAACTCTTATAGCAAGAAGTACGACCATGAATGTTGCTGCGAAAACGATCGATGGGTGCAGCAGCAACAACCTTTTGCATTGGTATGTTGATAGTGGCGCTAGCAACCATATGACGAACAACAACACTCATATGTACAACGTACATAACGTGGAAAACAAAACGGTAGTGGTTGCTAACAAGAGTCAAATGAATGTTGACTGCGCAGGCGACATCGACTTAAACATGTTTCTCGGTAGACAGAGAAAATGCGTAACGGTGAAAAACGTTGACTATGTACCAAATTTGTGTGCAAACCTCCTTTCAGTAAGGCAAATGACTAAGGATGGAAAGAAAGTTATTTTTGAAGGGGAAACATGCCGAATTCTTAATAAAGACGACACGACAGTTATTTCTGCTACAGTGTGTGATGACTTATACCGTGTAGATAGTGAAGCTGTATCAAAACGAAATAATGTTTTTGTTGCTACAAAAGATGTAAGTCTGTGGCATAGAAGAATGGGGCACATTTGTGATAAAAGTTTGGCCGAGGTTAAAAAGTCTTCTTTCGGTATAAATTTTGCCAGCGAAAGTAAGGAGCCTTGTGTGGTGTGTATAAAGGGAAAACAAACTAGACGACCAATAAGACAAGATGGCACAAGGGCTACAGAACTTTTGGAATTGGTACACTCCGATGTTGTTGGGCCGCTTAATGTGAACTCCTTTTCTGGTGCTCGTTTCCTAGTGACTTTTGTAGACGATTTTTCAAGAAAATTGTTTGTGTATCCATTAAAAAGAAAATCTGAAGCTTTCGAAAAATTTGTGGAGTTTAAGAAAATGGCGGAGAACCAGTGTTCTGCGAAAATAAAGATTCTAAGAACGGACAACGGGCGTGAGTATGTCAACAAAAGCTTTGAAAATTTATTGCAGAACAGTGGAGTAATACATCAAAAGACATGTCCTTATTCTCCTGAACAGAACGGTACAGCGGAGAGAATAAATCGTACCCTGATAGAAAGAGTTAGATGTATGCTTATTGATAGCGGCCTGAATCATCGTTTTTGGGCTGAAGCCGCCAATACGGCCTGTTATTTAATTAACCGAGTCCCCTGCCGAGGTGGAGATAAATCTCCTGAGGAAATCTGGTCCGGGCGTAAACCAAATCTGAAATTTTTAAAAGTTTTTGGGTGCCCTGCTCTGGCACACGTAGCCAAGGAGAAAAGAAGTAAGCTCGACACTAAATCTGTAGAATGTGTCATGGTGGGATACAGCGCTGGGAGCAAGGCATATAGACTTTTTAACCCTGACAATAACGGTATAATCGTAAGTCGTGATGTGGTGTTCCTTGAAGGTAGTAAAGTGAGCACGAATGAAGGCAATGATTTCTATTACCCGGATTTACTACAAAATTATGAAAGTGTTGATTCAGGGGAGAGTAGTGGTGAAATTGAATCATCCCCGGAAGTTGTAACAAAATGTGAGAATACTGAGGAAATTGTAGAAGAATCCGATGAAAGTGATTGCGATGACTCAGCTGAGTGGTCATCCCCCTTGCCCTCACCCGTTGCAGTTGATGATGACGAATG
Source organism: Pollenia griseotomentosa (assembly GCA_963931875.1). Taxonomy (NCBI): domain Eukaryota; kingdom Metazoa; phylum Arthropoda; class Insecta; order Diptera; family Polleniidae; genus Pollenia; species Pollenia griseotomentosa. Next base: position 4,771,085 of record OZ007562.1, on the reverse strand, counting down.
GTCTCCAAATTCGTATGAGGCACAAAATATGCCTGAGGTGGCTAATATCCGTCGTTCTAATCGGATAGGCAATAGAAGTCAACTGGCACACAACTTTTGTGCTATGCAATATGTTTCCAGTGATCCAAGCAGTATTGAGGATGCGATGTCGTCAAGCTATTCAGACAAGTGGAAAGCTGCCATGAAGGAAGAATTTGAATCATTGATGAAAAATCAAACTTGGGTGTTGGCGGACTTACCGCCTGGCGAAAAAACTATAAAATCCAAATGGGTCTTCAAAACCAAACGGGACGAAAATGGCAATGCCATACGTTGGAAGGCTAGATTGGTTTCCAAGGGTTTTTCTCAGCGCGAAGGAATCGACTATAACGAAACTTTTGCACCAGTTGTCAGATACGATTCAGTCCGGTACCTACTAGCGATGGCGGTTAAATATGACATGCATGTACACCAAATGGACGCAATCAGTGCATATTTGAATGGTTCATTAAGGGAAACTATATATATGCAACAGCCGGAAATGTTTGACGATGGTTCCCAAAGAGTATGTAAGCTGCAAAAATCGATTTATGGCCTGAAGCAGTCGGGACGTGTCTGGAACGAAACTATAAACAACGAATTGCTCAAGTTAGGTCTAGTAAGAGGTGAAGTTGACCAATGTGTTTACCATAAAGTAGAAGGTGGACAAATGATGTATGTCGCAATATACGTAGATGACGTTTTAATCTTCTCACACAATATAAAAGCTATTGAGTCGTTAAAGATCAAGCTTGCGGAGAAGTTCAAAATGAAAGATATGGGGGAGGCATCATCGGTACTTGGTACAAAAATCACCAGAGGTAAGGACTTCATCAAAATAGACCAATCCCGTTATATAGCAGATGTTTTGGTACGATTCGGAATGAGCGAATGTAATCCGAGTTCTACGCCAATGGACTACAATCAGAAATTGTCGGATAGTATGTGTCCTAAAAATGATGAAGAGATACAACACATGTCAAAAGTTCCCTATATGCAGGCAATAGGGTGCTTGCTATTTGCTGCACAAATTACCCGCCCGGACATTTGTTATGCAGTTAATTTATTAAGTCGATTTGGAACTCATCCTGGAAAGCCGCACTGGGAAGCAGTAAAACGTGTAATGAGATACTTGAAGGGTTCAATCGACAAAGGTATAGTCTACAGAAAGCAACAAAAACATGACATCAAAGGTTATTGCGATGCGGACTGGGCCGGCGATATTGACAACCGTCAATCAACAACTGGATATGTATTTATTTACCAATCTGGTGCCATTTCGTGGTCAACAAAGAAGCAGAAGACAGTGGCATTATCGTCGACGGAAGCCGAGTTTATGTCGCTAACAGCTGCCATACAGGAATCAGTTTGGTTGAAACGCTTAGAAGCCGAACTTAACCCTGAAAGAAACCAATGTATGTTAATATACTGTGACAACAAAGGCGCCCTACAGGTTGCATTAAACAATAATTACTCGCCAAGAACCAAGCATGTGGACATTAAAGCCAAATTTATTCGTCAAAAAATCGACAGGAAGGAAGTTGCTTTGGAATATCTATGTACAAATGAGATGATTGCAGACGTCTTCACCAAGGCTGTAACGCCTCAAAAACTAACATATTTTAATAATAAATTTGGTCTTTACTAACACATGAAATCAGATTATGTAAAAATAATATGAATTTAAATTTAATTTTGTTTTTGATGAAAATGTTTTTAACGTAAGAATAAGTTTAAGTTTGAAATATTATTTTTTTGTTTTGTAATATTAATTATCTTAATGTAAAAGGTGCATGAGAAACTTACTTTAGGAAATTTGTCACTCAGGGGGAGTGTTGAGAATGAACGAAAATGTCTACTAGTTACTGTATTTCTCCTGGACCTTATTTTATTCAGTACTAATTGTATAAGTATTTAGCATACCATATTTAGCAACTCTGCTTATTTTAAACTTAACGTTTTTCTGTGCAAGATTAGTTTAGTTTTAATAAAGTATTCAAACCAACATGATTTAAAATAAAAAAATAATAATCTCAAAAGTATAAAAATATCGTTTTATGGCACTTTAGAATTGAAATTTTTAATCGTGAATATGGCAAATACGAGCGCTAACTTTGAAAAATAGCTATCACTATTGATTTCAGTGTACTCGAATTAGCTTTAATAGTAGGGTGCCCAGCTTGTTTAAATTGGCGACTTGTACCGTGTAATTTTTTTATTTTTTTATTTTTTTTTTCTTTTAGTTGCAATCCCCGTCTAACTTTTCCCAGTGATTTTGATTCCACAAAAAATCTATTGGAAATTTCTAAAACGAAATTGGAACCCGATTCAGATGATGGCAGTAGTTCACCTTTGCAATCACCACTTCAACAAATGCCAGTGGTAAATGATGACCATCATCAGAGCTTGCAGCCACAAACAGATCATGGCGATAACTTGTGTGTTACCACAGGAAGTGTTGGTGGTTATGATGACATGGATATTGACAATTATATTATAGGTGATAGTGGTAGTGTGGTAGATGACCACAACGAGGCTGAAGACCACGAGCACGACTCAGAAGATCGGAAATCTCAACAAGAATTTTCTGTATTCAGTAATCATAATACAAATTTAAGTAATGATATAGGGACGGCTCTGGAGCCTACAACACAGGCATTTAAAGAAGAACATCCGCAGTTACAAACACAAAATCTCCAGGAACAACAACAGCAGCAGCAGCAGACCCAGTCTATTAATATGCCCTCCTTAGATTTAAATGATAATACACCAAATAATCTTTTAAATGATAATAATTTAACAAACACCTCATCATCTAATAATAATAATAACAATTCATATCAAAATCTTTTAGGAAGTAGCAATAATATTTCCTTGGCCTCAGCGGTAACAACTTTGGATATTTGCTCCGCGACTGGTCATATGACAAATCTAACAGAACCACCTGCACCACCACCAACACACCAGCCACCTGCAACCTCAGAAGCCTCTACTAATACCCAGCCCATGCAGGACACTACAAATTGCTTCTCAGGCAATAATACCAACCATTTGCATTCAAATTCAAATAGTGCCAATGCTGTAAGTCCCGAAGATGATGAAGTCGGAGCATTTTTTAAAGCCGTTGCCATGAAAATAAGAAACGCCAATTTATCGCAAGTGGCCTTAACTGATTTGGAAATTGAAATATTACGTGTGATAAATACTTCTTTGCGTAATCATTAATTGAAATTAATTGAAAATATACCTTATTTGATACGGGATCAATTATAGTTATTTAATTTTTATATAAACAAAATTAAAAAAAAAAATATTAAGATATCTCTATGTATCTCTTTATTTTTAACTATTTTCCAGTCATCGTTTTTATAAAGAAAGCCTTTTTAAAATGTTATTGTTTAAGCTTTGTTAGTTAATAATTATGATTGTTTTTTAAATATGTTTTGCATTGTTTTTATTTTAATACATATATTTATAATTTATTTAATTTTTTTTTTATTCGGTAACTGTAAGCTGAATTCATTTAAATCACCTTGTTATTGGGCCAATACGATTTCCTTTTGAAAATTTTACAAACCAACACATCATTTGCTAGACGAAAAGCTCAAAAAGAAATTTTAATTAATTTAAAAAAAATTTTTTGATTCTTCTACAAAATAAAAGTAAAAACATACTTTATTATAGAACTTTATTTGAATATAGAACACATGATAGAATGTGAACATACATATACAAACAAAATTGTACATTTTTGCGTAAACAAACAAACATATTTTGTAAATAAATAAAAACAAATTGAGTTTTAGTAAATTTCTTTTTTATGAGAACAAATTTAAAAGTATTTTTTCAAGATGATTTAAACATGACACACATGGTGCTAACCGAAAAATAGGTGGGTGGTTTGATAATTTTGGGGGAAAACACAGAAAAATTAAAATTTTTTTATTTAAGTTTCATAAAAATTTTTGTGTTAAAACTTTTTAGTCTAAAAAATTTTAAAATTTTTACTAATTTTTAAAATTGCTATTTAAAAGAAATCTAGTAAAAATCTAATAAAACCTAAAAAATTTACCTAACTTTCAACAAATTTAACCTATAGGCTAATTCTGGCAGTCGTAATCAGTGTTCGAAAATAAACACTAAATATCGCTCCTTGTGTTCGGTTCGGTAGATTTGTGGAAAACACAAACGCTAATAGTGTTTGTGTAGAAAATCATTAAAAAAAATAACGTTTCCCTGTTTGTCATCTTTCGAAAACAAAAAAAAAATTTGTTTTTATTTAACTCAACAAAAGATGAGAACATTTAATTCCAGACCGTTTTTTTTTTTAACCACAAACTTCATTGTGTTCGGTTCGGTTCATTAATGTTCGTCGCTTTTGGCTGGTATTAAAAACAAAAATTTTTTACAAAAACAAAATACACATACGAAAAAAAAACGAAAAGCCAGCAAAATAATTTTACACAAACAAAACATATTCACAATACACACACAAGCTGTTCGTGCTGCGGTCGTTGCTAAGATTATTTGTTTGTTCATTTCTTAACTATGTAAAAAAAGAAACATTATAAAACATTAAAATATGTATAATGTTTGTCTACAGTATCACTACAATTGTTCCGTTTTTTGACGAAGAACAGAACATTATATAATGTTCGGCTCTTTCTTGAAAACAGTTACGAACAGTATTAGGGGTTGTGTTCGTCTACACAAACACTAAAAAAAAGATATCGTTCTTGGGTGTGTGAGCCGAACGCTAAATAATGTACTGTTTATTTTCGAACACTGGTCGTAATCGAACACTTTTTCGATTTGAAAGCATTTATATTTCTAATTCTTTCAGTCGATACTAAACGAATCGAAATTATTTTTCCAGTGTTGTGAAACCTCAATAAAAATTTTACATTAGAAATAAAATTGCTTTCGAATCGAGCAAATATTCGAATCACGACTGCCGAAATTAGTCCTCTGAATTGAAATTTAATGTGTGGTTTATAGAACACGAGCGCCTTACTCGTCCGTTCAACTTAAATTTAAAGCAAAAACAAATTTTGAAATTAAAAAAAATTGGTTGAAATATTTAAAAATTTTTCTTAAACGAGTTAATTCTGATCAGTTTTTTAAAATTTTGGAAATTTTTGGCATCGACATAAATTCTCTGAATCTTAAAAATCTATGGAAATGGAATTTGAAAACAAAACTGTTTAAATCCGAAATTTTCGTTTTCAGTATCACTAATTCTAATGCAGTAGAATCTAATAATTACATATAAAATTCCCCTTATTTCTTCTCTATATTCTTTTAAATATAATATAATCACCCTTAGTCTGCGTTTCAATTCGGATCGAAATTTGTACCCCCTTTGGCAACTTTTTCTTTCGATTGTACATATCGGTCATTTGCTGCAAGACCGGCATAACTCAAAAAATGAAATTTTGGAGTAGAGATGCAAAATGGTTCGCTTGGTTTTTCTTTATATTGCGTATTAAATTAATTTTTATATCTTTTATACTTTCCCAGTTTGAACAGAATGTGTCTTCGTTTTTTCTAAGTAGTTAGAGCAAATCAAAAACCTTAAATGCGTTCATCTCGAAATGGTTTTTTTGAGTTATGCCGGTCTTGCGGCAAATGAGCGATATGTCATCGTCCAGACTTTTGAAAACAATTTTTAAAATTTTGCTTTAGAATTGCATTAGTGTCCAGATTATGAAATAATAGTTTTACAATTTTTGTATTTTTATCTTGTCTTTTCTCTTTTCCTTTTTATAGAAAACTAGCTTATACCCGGTGTGCTGGGCCACCCTATCGTAATGAAATAAAATTTAATAGTAAAAAAATATTTTTTATATACATAAATAGTTACTCATAAATTTTTTTTCAAAATTTTGTACTTTTTAAGGGTTAAAAATGGGATAAAATTTGTACTTTTGCTCTTTTCGACAAATTTGGTATACATACAGGCCTATATAAACACTGTATGTTGTCTGGGGGCCTTAAATGATATTCCTTTTATCTTAAGTACTTTTTCTCCTTTGAGGAATTTGGTATAGAGATTTCATGTGACCCAGATTTAAATATAGGATGGATACTTTTTATGACTTTTCTCTTACATTACTTACGAATTTTAATATGTATATAATTCATATGGGAGGTACCACGTCATCTATTGCCCAATTTTGTAGCTGTAATAGTTTTATATATAAGATATAAGAATTTTATTATTTGCTTCATGGGCGTGGTACCCACAAATAGTGATCCGATAATTTTGCCGTAAATATTCATACAGCCCAATTATAAATAAAAATTCCCCGGGAGTTTTCTCCCTTCTCCCATTTTTCTTATGTTAATTCAATTGTAAAAATGGGAAAAGGGAAAAACTCCCGGGAAATTTTTATTCAAAATTGGGATGATATTGATATTTAAGTTATTCGGAAAAAATTTGGTTGCTCTAGCTCACAGATTAACACTATATAGGAAGTGCCACGCCCACTATTGGTAGTCCGTCCGCTCGTTTTTGTCCAAAATATTAATATTGATATTAAAGTTACTCCTACAAAAATTCGGGATTCTAGCTGTAATAGTTTTTAAAATATACATATTGTGGTAATTGATTTATAAGGAAAGTGCCACACTCACTTTTGTTAGCGCACCCATTTCTTCCCTAAATGTTCATGTTCAACACAGTTTGTTTAAAATAAAATTTTAGGTCAACAAATTTTTTATTTGATTCAATGAAAAAATTTATCAAAATTGCGCTTTGCAAATTAGCACTCAATAAAACATATTTAATAATGAAAAATTAAAATATTATACATACCACCATAAATGTTAGTTTTTGTAACAAAATAATCAATTCTTTAGGGTGGTTGTTTCACATTTAGATTCATAACTCTTAGGATAACTAGAAGCATTTGGGCACCAGTTTGTTTCTTTTCTTTTGAGTTGTTCGAAAGTGAGCGTGTTTTCAAAAGACGGACCTGGTTAAATCGACTTCGAGTTCTACACTAATGGGGGAGGGTACACTTATGGCAATTGTTTTTTTTTATACATTGCACTGGCGTTGAGTTGGGGCACTTGTTTAACAGCCTACATATCCATACAAAATACAGCACATAACAAGGACTCGCACTTTTAATATCATTGTGCATTCGGTTTGTAGGCTGCCCTGACTGAATTTCCACTCTGCAGCCCGCACCCAACGGAAGGCTGAATTCGACATTGGATAACTGGTCCTCAAAATCTGAGAGCTTTAAATTAGGAAACGCTGGTACTCTCGATGCTGCTTTACCTTTGGTACTTTTTCTCTTTCGAAAAATTTGGTATAGAGATATCATGTGACCAGGGGCCTAATTCTGGCAGTCGTGATCGAGTACTTTCTCGATTCGAATGCAATTTTATTTCAGTCGATACTGAACGAATTGAAATTTTTTTTCAGTATAGTGAAACTCAAATTATTGCTTTATTACACTGAAAAAATAATTCCGATTCGTTTAGTATTGCCTGAAATAATTAGATATTAAATTGTTTTCGAATCGAGAAAGTACTCGATCACGACTGCCAGAATCAGGCCCCAGATTAAAAAATAGGATGGATACTTTTTATGATTCAAAAAATTCAATACCAACATTTTTGAAAACTTGTTCGAACTTTTGTTTAGGAACTAAAAATGTTCACAAGTTTAAAAGATGTTGATGCTTAATACAAACTGTCACCCTAAAATTTTGGAGCATTTAAAGTTTTATTTCTGCCGCATAGTACAACAGGTCAGGGCATTATTTCATCGTTTAAATCTTTGACTTAATGAATTCAAATCTATGCCTATCAGAGTTATGGAAAATATTTTCAATTTTAGATTGCATTAACTTAGCAATAAAATCTTTAAAAAAGTAAAAAAGTTTTACACTAAATGGTTGCAATGATGATCATTAACACAAAAATTATTGCCAAATCCTACCGTACATTAGATCTGTTAATAATATTGGTACCAGAAATCAACATCTCTTTAGGTGTTCATATCATTACTTTAAGTATTAATTCATATCGTCCGTTCGAAAGTCACAGTTTTATTCATTCAATCTCTTGAATTTTATGTATTTAATCGGTATGTATTTTATTCGACCTTTATAATTTTAAAAAATAAATTAAATATTCGAACTTAAGGTCTTATTTTTTTATATATAAAAAAAACTTTTTTTATAAATTTATTCAAGCCAATATTTCGGCACTTCTTTGTTAACAATTTTTTAATAAACAAATTTAACAATAAACTGACAAAATTAAAAAAATTTTGTAATTGAATATAAAAATATTTTTCAATACATACAAACTAGATCTATTACAATATACATAGGTACATAAATTTTTAACTTCCGTTTTTATTTTAATAAATTAAATGTCCATGAATTGTAGCGCGCTTCACGAAAAGGTTTTTCTTTAAATATTTTGAGTAGAATGAATTATTTTTTTCATTCGTCTATAATTTTTTTTAAGCAAAAAAAAAAAAAAAATTAAAATTCTAGAAAAAAATAGCATATTAATTTCTATAGCGTACATCACGATTTGAGTTCTCCCAAAAATTGCATTAAGAACCTTTGCAATTGTTATTTTGTTTTTTATATCTAAGCTTCCTATTACATACTATTCTTCGAAATGGAGCTGGAAATCTAAAACGTAAAACGCAAAAATTTGAAAGTTGTTTTTATACACTTTTAATCTAATTTTTAATTTTTTCATAAAATTCTGTTTAATGGAGAAATATTTGTCGTAACATTCTTTTGTTACAGAAATCTTATTAAAAAACGTCTTTTAAAATTTTTGCGTTTTACGTTTTCGATTTCCAGCACACCACTGGGGCCTAGATTTGGCAGTCGTGATCGAGTACCTTCTCGATTCGAAAGCAATTTTATGTCTAATTCTTTCAGTCGATACTGAACGAATCGAAATTGTTTTTTCAGTATTGTGAAACTAAAAATAATGCTTTACAAAACTGGCAAAATAATTCCGATTCGTTCAGTATTGACTGTAATAATTAGATATTAAATTGCTTTCGAATCGAGAAAGTACTCGATCACGACTGCCAGAATCAGGCCCCTGAATATGTTTAACAATTCCTCCTCTTTTTAAGAATTTTTGTCATCACCCTCGTAAAAATATACAGAAAAGGCCATTACACTTTACTTTTACTACTGCACAAAAAAACTTCAGGAAGTTAATTGCAGTCCTTAAGAAGATACATGCAGAGAAGCACAAAAAAATAAACTCAGAACCAGTGTTACCGCTGAGCGGATAATGACCAGAATTTGTTGTCATTTTTACTGTCGTAAATGGAACGTGGACAGTTTTTTAGGTGTAAATCAGGTGTAATTTGAAGTTTTTAGTTTTATAATTTCAATTGTATTAATTTTACCTTTTCCTTGCAAAATCTTGATAATGGATTCTTTTTTGTCATAATATTCTTTTATTACAGAAATCTTATTAAAAACGACTTTTAAAATTCTTGCGTTTTACGTTTTCGATTTCCAGCACACCCCTGAACTTATTATTACCATTAATTTTTTCATTTATTAATTTATTTTAATGTTTGTTTTTATTTTTTTAAGTAAATATCAGTGTTCGAAAATAAACCGAACATTATTTAGAATACTGTACACCCCCAGAATCAATCTTTTTTTATAATTTTTGTATTAGTACACAACGTTTAATACCTACTGCTGATTACTATTTTCACTAAAGTAACAAACATTATGCAATGTTCCGTTTTTAGTTATTAAACATTACAATTATAGTGGCTCTGTAGACTATATGTTAATACTCTGCAGTGTTTTCATTCACATTGATGAAGGAATGAGCAAACAAAAAATTTTAGCAACGCTTCTTACTAGTATGGTTGTTGCTTGGCAAGTTGCACGACCACAGCACGAATATCATGTGTGCGTATTGTGTACCACTAATGGGATTTGTGGTACAATTGTATCAAATTTTGTGCAATCGAAACTTTATTGGTACACTGGTACTATTTTGGTACAATTTAAAAACAAACACCCAAAAAGTTCATCATTTCTTTAAAGTGGATTAACTCACTTTTTTCTTTTTAATAATAAAATTTCTAATTGCATACATATCTCCAGCCCTGACCAGAACTACCGAAATTTGTATAATTTTGCATGATGTTATACTAGGTACATCATAACATATTAAGTTCATACTTAAGTATATGTACTCGTATCCCTGTACGAAGCCTGGTATCAATCAAGTGTATCCAACTTGATTTTGTTAATGTTGTTTTTGTAGCAGCGAAACCTGAAGAACAGGTGTTGCTGAGTTGGCAATCTTTGGTCAGTTCTACGCTCCATTTTTGTAAATTTTTTGGTGACGATACCGATATAGTCGATTAAACGATGTCCCTTAGTCCGGCTGGCTGGATGTCTGTCCATGTAGCCTTGTTCGCAAAGTACCTTTCGCAATTTTAGAGGTAATTTGATGAAATTTTGTAAATAGGTTTCAATTCATAAGCGCTAAGCCCAACTTATTGGAATATAAATCATCTTATTGAATTTTATTAGGATTGGTCCATATTTGACGATAGCTCCCATACAAATTCTACTCCCGAAAAAAGGTTTTAATCCTAACTTCCTTATAAATGTTAATATTGACATAAAAATTGGCGACAATAACTTCTACGATAGCTACTGTGTCATGACAAAATATTGTACTGGTAGGCCCAAGTTGACCATAGCTCCCATGTAATCTCCCTTCCTAAAATCACTTATACTACATTTACATAACGCCGAAATCTTGTAGATTTGATTTAAAATCTGCTTCGAAATCTAGTGCGTTTACATTGTACTTTTTTGACATTAGCGAGATTTTGTTTTTATAACACAACAGCTGACTTAAAGTTTTTTCGTTACACACACAAACACAAAAAGAAATATACATTAAAAAATTTGCATTACCTTTTTTTTAATAATCAACGATATTTATTTTATCAATATTATTCGTGTTTTTAATTTTTTTACAATTTTTATAAAAAATTTTAATATTTTTTTTAACAATTTTTGTTTTGTTTTTTTTTTAAATGTCATTTTTTCTTGTGCAGGGAAATATTTTTTAGTGCTATATTGTAAAAACCATAGTTGCATCATTAAGTACTACTAGATTTTGAGTAGATTTCGTCGAAATCTTGTCACGAAGTAGATTTTGTTTTGTATGGGAAATCTAGTCAAAAACAACTAGATTTGGCTCGAAATCTCGTAAGTACTAGATTTTGCGTAGGTGTAAATGTAGTATTACGGACGAAATTTGGTACAATTTATGTAAATTTGATACAGTTTTGCCATTGAGACGGTACAATTTAAGAATTGTCAAGTCCCAACAGTGTTGTTTACATGTTTTGTTTAAAAATGTTTGTTGTCTTTACCAGCCAAAAAGACACTGAGTGCAACTGAAATCAGCATTAATGTGCTGAACAACAAAGATTGTGGTTTTTTATGAAAAACAGAACGCAATGAAATGTTCTCAAATTGATGTTGATATGGATTAGTACAATATTTTAATTGTGTACGAAGACCGCAAACAAAGAAACTTTTTGTTTGTGGTTTCCATCTTTCTAGCGTACAGAACATTTAAGTACACCTAAAATGTTTATTTAAGAACTCTGGTCTATATGTATGTAGGTATATAAATTAAATATATACCTATCTAGTATGAATAATATAGATCTCGCTTAGTCTGTGTTCAGAGTTTAATGAAAAACAGAACGCAATGAAATGTTCTCAAATTGATGTTGATATGGATTAGTACAATATTTTTATTGTGTACGAAGACCGCAAACAAAGATCTCGCTTAGTCTGTGTTCAGAGTCTTATTTTTTGAAGATTGTCGTTATAGAGTTCTCATTCGTAATGTTAAAACTCAAATACCTATAGGTTTATTTTTACTTCATACAGAAAAATGTTATAGGTACCTATTTGAATACCTAAAAGGATTCGCATTGTGTGAAGGCCCAAGATATTTCAAAGATGAAAACTTATTAATTTGTTAAAACATAACACTCGCATTGTCTGAACACAGACTTACATAAATGCATTTTTTGTATTTTTCTTTTTGTAAAAGTTTTCCATTAAATAAAACGTAAATTGGCTTTATCTAAAGTGTAATTTTGAGTTTTTCTGTGGTAACACTGCTCAGAACATCACTGGCAAAAATAAAAAAATGAAACCAGTAGCAGTAGAGAAAATAAATGAGCAATAGTAGGTACCAAAGAAACATTAACAACAACACCAACTACATACATAAAATACTTGATAACTATGAAATAACTACCAGGAATAAGTTTACTGACTACTGCATGTCCTATTATACATGAACACATTCACTTCTCTTATATACTCAAACTCCTAATATACAACAACTGTTTTCTTATAGACTTCTGCCTGTGTACGATACAACAACAAGAACTACACAAATCAACAAATTCATAACTTTTCTTCTTTAACTTAACAAACAAAAACAAAAGCTAAGAAAAGAGAAAGAGATAAAGTGAAGCAAACACCTCTTATTGGTAAAGTAAAAACAGCCAATAGGATTGAAGCATCTAAAGAAAGAAAGAAACAGCTATACAGAAGAGATATACGTCCTTCTACTTCATTAAATGAGTGCGTATATACAGAAACTATGTATATAAACCTTTTATCTCTTCTCCTTACAGCAACAGTAAATAACGGTTTTTTTTAAAGGAAATTAAATATTTCTTTGTGTGTTTATTGTAAATGTGTGTATGGGCGTGTGTGTTTGATATTAAAGTAAATTTTTCATTTGTGCTTTTTCTATCATTATTTTTTTAGTTGCCATTTTGCTTGTTTTTGTTGCTGGTTCGAGTACAATTGTTTTCGGTGTGTAGTGATGCATTACTTTAGCGCTTGATTGATTTTTTAACTCTGTCAACATTTGTTTTGACTAATATTTAGGTGTGGTTGGATTTGTAGTACCTCTTTGTACTTGTCAAAACTACTAATTCAAATTCTATTGTTTTTTGGATTGAAATTCGAGTGGTTTTAGTAAATTTTATTGCAATATAGCAGAAAAAAGGCAATTTGCAATTCATCACTTAGATTTAAATGATAATTCGCGTAAATTTTAAACAAAATTTATTTCAACGGCCATTAATGGAACAAACGCATAAAATAAATTTAAATTGAGAAATTTTATAAAAGTAAAATGGCTAAAACGGAGGAGACAAACGTATTAAAATGGATAAAAAAAACACATTGCTTATAACTATATACCTTCATAGATACCTTTCTACATAGGTATCTACATAAGTAAAATAGATAATTCTGTAAAAAAAAACTATAATTTTAAACGGAGTAGGTTTTATGTAAAAATTGGTGTAAAAATATTGAAATTACAAATGTTTTGATCGTTTTTTAACTCTATTATTGACAACTTGACAAAACTTATAAAGTGTATTCAACGTCTTTTCACTTTATCGCAATTTCTAAGACTTTGGAACGAGATATAAAATTTATTAAACAATTTTCTATACAGCGGATCAAATATAATCACAATACCTTATTGAATGCGATATGTTTCCTCCGATACCTATGCACTTACATAAGTACAAGGCAAAATGTCAAAATAACTTCGAATTGGAAACCAAATAAATATTAACCTACTTTAAATATCTCTGTCATAAGCTATGATCAAAATATGTTATAGGTATGTAATTATTTTACTCCATTTTAAAAAACAATCAGGTATGTAATGAAAAACGATCGTTTTTAGCAGGTGTGATAAATTTCGACCGATTTTCATATTCATTTTTGAAGTAAAGTTGTTATTAGGGTATTCATTCGGTTAACCGATTAATTACTACCCGATTAACTGATCGGTTAATTTAAAATTGGCAATTTTTGATTAACGATTAAACCGGTTAATTTCAGTCGATTAACCGACAAATATTTTTAGTTTTTTGTAGTATTATAACATATTTTTTGCGTTTTTAATTATTTGTTTCGTCTCATATAAAAGAGGTAGGTAAACACCTACCTATGTTTGGAAAATATTTTTTTCAACAATATATTTCCTTCGAGAAATACATTCTTAAAATACAGTACAAAAACAGAAACTAGGGGCTCGTATTTCATTTTTTGCAGAATGTTCGCTGCTAAGCTTTGCCAGGATGAGTCAGATGATTACGTGGCAATAGAAAAAGCTCTCGATTGTAACACAAACAATCTTTAACGAAATTAGCCGAAATAATGGCATAATGGAAGATTTTATATGTTGAAAGAAATCCTGGAAAAGGACAAAGAAACCAAGATATCGCATTCAGCTTTTAAAAATGAAATGTTTCTGCGCATCTACGTCACATCAGCGTATAAGTACAGCTAAAATATAGAAACACAAGCAAACAAACATGTGTATAAAATGCTAAAGTGACGTCATATGAAACAGTTGAATTTTGTAAACATGTGCAATGCGTAATCTTGAATCTGTAAATATTATGGGTTGCTTCCGATTTTTCAAACATCTTCGTTAAGTGAAAGAATTGTTTCCAAATCAAGTTTTATCAAAACTAAAGAAAAGAATCGCTTAAATTCTAAACATTTAAACCAAATTTTTTTTCGAAAAGATTATTTTATAAAATCTCAAACTATTGAAATAATTAATAAAAAAATCTCACAGTTTTTTTTTTTTTTTAATAAATACATAGTACAGAAATTATGTATAAATTATAAAATGTGTTTTTCATATTATTACTTTTTTGTTTTTGCTCGTTTTACTGCCTGTTTTAAGAAAACGTAAACAAGTGAGTGAGTGAGAAATTATATTGAAAACAACAATAAAAAACGAAATTTTGTTTTTGTTTTCAATAAAATTTCTCACTCACTCACTTGTTTACGTTTTCTAAAAACAGGCCGTTAGTTCAAGAATTGTTTTGTTCGTTTTTACTAAGAGAATCTAATAATAAATAATTTTTGCATTTTTATTTATTGAAATTACTTAATTTATAACAAAACTTTATTCATCGGTTAACCGATCAATAACAAAATTAACCGATTATTAACCGATTAAACCAAAACCTCGGTTAATTAATCGAGCGATTAACCGATTAAGGCAAAAGCCCGATTAAATGAATACCCTAGTTGTTATGCTTGTATAAAATAAAATTACTTTATTTAGTTACTAGGTACGTGCAACGTTGCCAGAATTAAGATTTTATCTTATTTTTAAGATTTTTTGAACAAAATAAGATTTGAAGATTTTTTTCTCAAATGAAGATTTTTTATTTTAAAAATAAAGATTTTTTTTAACTAAGTTTGTACAACATACATTATTTTTTACATTTTTTTTAACAGTAAATTTTTAAAACAATGAGGCTTGTTGTCTATTGGTTTTGCACACCTTTGTACCCATTGTCGAGCATACACAAAAATGCATCATTATTTCTGGGCATACAAATATTTAAAAAGCATCATAGATTAGCGGTTGTACATTTTGGGAATATTGAAGAAAAGAAATAGTTGTGAAAAGAAAAAATACCTATTTTTATAAAGATTAATTTATTAAAGAACAATAAAGTTCATGTATTAAGTACCAAAAGGTAAAACTAACGGAACTACACACTAGGATTACCGTACTGGTCTGGCCCGATTTCCTTGCAATATTTTTCGAATATAACTAAAAAGCAGGGAAGTGAATTCTATAAATGATATGTGCGGAATCGAATTAAACTATAGGTAATTTGGATTCGATTGGAGCAAATTAGTGGGTGAAATTCTATTTTTATGTAAAAGTCTATGAAATTACCCTCTTGGCCAGGAAAATCCATATTGTTTCAATGAGTTTTTTTTTAAATGCAATTTTCTCAAAATGCCTTCGATATAACAACGGTATCCTTTCTTCATAAAAATAATTTAATGAAAATAAAATTTAATAAACTTAAGCCTAATTAAAAATATTAAAAATTTGGATTAAAAACCATAAATAGTTCAACAAAATAACCACAATACTAATTATTGGTATCAAAAAATATTGTTACGTTACAGTACTTTTGCTTATAGTCCACTACTATAGTTGCACAACTTTTGTGGACTATAAGCGAATTTGGACTATAACCGATTTTTTTTTATAAGCCATTTTATGGATAATAAGTGAAACCTAGTACAATCCACATTTTGGACTATATAAATATTATTTTCTTCAATAAATCCACTCTTTTTAAACCAAAGAAAAGTTTATTTAAAAGATAACCAAATATTGATTTATTTTAAATAAATAGTTAAAACAAAAATCTTTTTAATTAATTAATTCAAATGCTTTAAAAGATTTCAATAAAAACAAATGCGTATGAGATTCATTTTAATTCTTTGGATGACGAAATCAATATCAATTTCATAGAATCTTTACATGGGGTCTCCACCTGACAGTTTTTTGTTATACCAAACGTCAAAGTCTATATAAAAAACTCTTTTATTTTTATTAGCGTTTTTTTATGAAGTTGGACGTTTATTTACCAAAAATTGTCAGACGAAGACAACATTTCATGAAATATAAATTGCGAAATTTGGCATTTATAATACAGTAGACGCTCAGAAATTCGAACTCTCAGAATCAACTTGATGTTGTTAGAGTTTAAAACTCAGTTTTTTTGGTGTTTGTATTACACATACTAAATAAAGTCAAATGAACTGAATTGTTATTTTTTATATTTCGTTAAGTTTTTTATAGTTTTTATGTTAAATAAACTAAAATTAAAAAAAGTATAGTTTTGTATATCTTTATGGTCAAATTTTTGTAAAAAAAACCGTCCAGAAATTCGAATAATTCGGAAACTCGAATCGCCCTAAAAACAAAGTGGATCGAGTTTCCGAGCGTGTGCTGTAATTGCCAGAAAGGTAAATTAAAACATGTTGCCAGTTGATTAAAAATATATAAAAAAAAACAGAGTGGACTATAAGCGAACATTTTTGCATGAAGAATTATATACGCATGCTAAGAAAATGTGGCTTTTAAACGAAAATGGACTACAAGCGAAATGGACCTTAGAACAAATAATTTGTATGAAATTCGAAAAAATCTGCATGTGAATATGACAGTTTTGGCTTATATCCGTTTTTGGCCTTTAAGCGGAATGGACTATAAGCGAAAAGTACTGTACTGCCTTTCAATAACGTTTTGGTTTATTTCCTTTATAATAAACCGTTTCGAGTTCTTTATTGCAACTTTAATAAAATTAATAAATCACAAACACTTTTAACACTGTTTACAATTAACACAACTTTATTTAGTACAAAGTCTTTTTAACAACCGTAATTTATAGCTTCTATTCACAACCAACTATAATTTTCTCAGCGTTATACGGTATTGACAAAGTTTGAACTTAGAATGATTTAATTACGCTAGTGGCCGCTAGTATTTATACCGCAATTTGGTTGTCTAGAACATTCGAAATGTTTTTCGAAGGTTCGAGGCTTTACTATTTCACCACACTTTAATTTGATTTATGGTACCACTTTACATAATTTTACCTCTTACACTGAAGCTTTTTTAAAGGTCATTTCTAGGGCTTTCTGCACATTGGGATTGAAGTGTACTAAATTATAACAAAAACGATGTAAACTAATAAAATCACTTATGAATACAAGATAACTAATAAATACAAGATAACTAATAATAATAACTAATTCTTAACCAATAATTACAACTAATTCTTAACTAAAGTTACTTTCGTAACAATATAATATTAAATTGAGAACCCTTAAGATTTAATATGATGTATGAGCTTCATAGATCCCTAACTAAAACTTTTTCTTCCAAAATTTATACATCTCTAATATTAGAATTTAATTACTTTTGATGAAGCTTTTTTATTTAGATGGACTTTTATACTTTCTTATTTATTAGAAATTTAATGGATTTAAAATGTAATTTAAGAAAGAATTTTATAGAAAATATAATTAAAAACACAATTTAAACCTACAATCAAATTTTGTATAAATACGGCTATTACGTATTTCAATTTAGACAATTTCCATAATAAGAAGTATTTTCTTTTAAAAAATTTATTATGTTTACTTTTTTGCCGTTGTTATAAAAATTTTAAGATTTTTCTCTTCAAAATAAGATTTCTTTTTCGCCAAATAAAGATTTTTCTTCCAATTCTTCTGGCAACGCTGGGTACGTGTTTTAAAAACGAATGGTAGTTTATTTAATTTCAATGACTGGCTTTAACACAATCTTATATTTAAGTCTAAACGTGTTCTCATTCTTTTTAGCGCTTAACCTTTAATTTTTCAGCTGTCACATTTTCACATAAATCACTTATACTTAATCGTGTAGTCAGTCAAAGTATTGTTCCAACAAAAGTCTTATGTAATAACTATTAAACGCTTTTTGTCCTATAAATCTCTTATAAAAATTTCTATTCATAAACGTACATTATCAGCTTTTTTACTATTAACTGTTTGTAGCGATTTTGTGTTTAAGTATGGCAACTTTCTTTATATTTTGCTGCAATTTTATTGTTAGTGATGCATGGAACTTCTATTCGGTTCACATGATATTCCATA
The DNA here is from genome assembly GCA_963931875.1 of Pollenia griseotomentosa. NCBI lineage: Eukaryota > Metazoa > Arthropoda > Insecta > Diptera > Polleniidae > Pollenia > Pollenia griseotomentosa. The sequence continues at coordinate 4,752,492 of OZ007562.1, read as the reverse complement.
TTAAAATTTTTTTTATAATTTTTTTTAATTGTAGACCTTCAAAATTATTCTTATCAAATAAAACTACATATTATTTTAGTTTCTGAACTAAATGTTGCCGAAAACTATCATAAAATTTTTTGTTTGAACCTTTTTTAAATATTCGATTAGAAAGTATTTGAATAAAAAGTTTGTTTACTTTTTATTAACATCACTATTATTATGATTTGCTTATTTTATTTTTATTTTTTAATATTTTTGGACAATAGTTTGTTGTTTTTAACAAAAAAACAACTATGTAGTTGCAACAATTTAATAAAAAAAATAAAAAAAAAATTAGTAAAATATATTTAACATGTCCATATTAATAAATAAAACATTTTTGTCATTATTTTTCAACATATTATACAAAAATAATATCATAAAATGCAAACACTTATCAAAATGTCATTTTACTTTTGGTTTAAAGAAGGGCAAATCCAACAATAAATTTTCTTACTTTATGAATGGTTTATTAAAGGTTTTTTTGAATACGGCTGTTAATGTTTTGTTTAAAATAAAGTTGAAGTAACATATTTAATATAAAATTTAAAGGAATATAGGCAGGAAAAAAGAAAATTCAAAATTAATTTTGACGTTTTTTCTCTTAATACTTTTTAATACACACTTGTTCAAGGCGAATTTATATATACGAATTCATGTATACAAGGTGGTCTTATTTTGAAAACGTTAACAACACTGTAAAATATTTTAACGTTGTGTCAAAAATTCAAACAAATATTTCATTTTGTTTTTAATTTTAAATTGTGTGTTTTGAAATGTAATAACTTAAAAAAGTTTAAAATTTCGTAATTTTAAGCGAAAATTATTATAATTTAGTAAAGAGTCCCCAGAACCACCAGAACGGTATACCATTTGGACACAAGGTTAGTTATCAGCTGTTGCTTATATAGCAAGATAAGTTCACCTGGTGTACTTGTTAAAATGAAACTGCAAATACAAACAAACAAATTTCGAGGCTTTAAATAAGAAAATGTGGACAGTACAAAATCCTTAAATTTTTTTTATGAATTTTTGAAAACAAATAATAGTGGTCCACCAAAAGGCACGAAAATTTCATAATTTTTAAAATTATAAAGTTTGTACCAAGCTATGATTTTTTTTGTGAAAATAATGACAATTGTCATTTAGTTCAAAATATTTTTAACTTTATAGTTGTTTAAAAAAACGAACAAATAAATGGAAAATGGATATACAGAAATATATAATTGGTTTGTATGGGATGTGCCACGCCCACTTCTCCAATGCCGCACACATTTTGTCGGATGTAATGTATTAATAACCAATAACCTTGTACCTAATAAAGAAAATGACTCTTGCCGTTCTCCAGATATACATAAAAAACAACAACGAAAAGGCATTTTTGGGTAAAAATTAGAGGCAGATGTGGCCCTTTGTAGACCGATCAGGCTGAATTCCGGACTATGTGTTTCATGAATGTATTTATAACTACGACAGACGGACGAACATCGTGATTTTAGCATCTCTTCAGATAAGCATCCAGAATATATATATTGAACCTTTTATACTATATAAACGGAATGACAAAATTATTTATAAAAAATAAAAAAACAACAACAAAGATTTTATGGGAAAAATTATAGGTAGTCGTAGTTTTTTATTTAATGGACCCTACAGATAATATTGGACTACGTGGTCCATTGTGGCTTACTTACAACATGGTCCAATGTACTGTAGAATGTTTCATGTGATAAGAAATTAACATGCAGTACTGCCAACAACTGCATGATGTATACTTTTCTATATTTTACAGTATTACACATTGGTAGTCCTGATGGTGGCCATTATTAATTGTTTATTTAAAAGTGAAAGAGGAAAGTTTGTGACATTTGTAAAAAAAAAAGTCATGACATATGATACTATATTTTAGTTATTAGGTTATTTTTTCTAAAACGACAAATTAATTAATTTAACTTAGGTTTTTTTATAAGGATCATTTTAAAAAAATGGAACACTAATTTTTTTATTAAATGAACCTTTTTTCAAAATAACACTACATGCAAACTTAAGTCCTTCACCGTATACATACATATATAAATATGTTATATGGGTGAGAAAAGGATTGTTTTAATTATTATTTTATTTTTAATAAACAAAAATAAAAAAGCTTAATCGTAAAGTTATTTTAATATTTAAAGTTATTTAGTTAATCCATGGAGTAGTGACCCTGCAAATAATAGGACTAGTCCAAGCACGCGTGTAAAGAGTAGCCCACAAGGGACTAGGACTAGTCCAAAAGTAACCCAAACGTATGGAAAAAAACATGGTCTATTAAACATTACGATGTCCTAGGGCAGGAACATATAACCCAGCGTTGGACTACAAAGGAGTAGTCTTTAAACTACTCCATGGTATACTCAAGAGGATTAGTTATGAAGTCGTTTAAAAACAAAAAAATTTCGTTAAAAAATGAAGACATGTCGTCTCACTACAAACACTTTTTGACAATGACATGGCCCATGCTTGCATTACAATTGACCAGTCCATGGGGTAGTCCATTTTATCAAAATGGATCAGGTAGTCCAATATTATTTGCAGGGGAAATGGTGTAGGTCTGAAACTACCCCTTTACTGCACTCCATTCAGTAGTGACATGAAGTACTTTTAAAACTAACCCACTTAAGTAGCCCATGGAGTAGTTTAGGGACTACTTCGGAAGGTTATATGGTCCCCTCCTAGGACATCGTCATGTTAAATGGACCACCTTTTACCCATATATTTGGAGTAGTTTTGGAGTACTCCTACTCCTTTATGGACTACTCTTTACATGCATGTATGGACTAGTCTCGTTATCTGCATGGGGAGCATATGTAAAATAAATATATACCAGTAGTGCGATTCACTAACTTTTATAACGATAATCGAATCGTTAAAATAAATATAACGAACATCTATCGAATATGCTATTCAGTAACATTTTTAACGATATTCGCTGTCGTTTAAAGTTAACTTAAGCAATTGTTTTGTCGTTATTTTAGCGACAATAATTAGGTTGTGTTTATTTAATCGATAAAATGTATTTTATGTTTAAAATTGCTTACATACATACAAAGATATATTCATATGTAAATGTATGAACAAAAACAAAATCCTAAATTTAAAATTTACAAAAAAAAAGCAAATTAAGTACAAAAACAAAATTCTAAATGTAAAGTTCACAAAAAAAAATATAAAAATCACAAATTAACCCTTCGTCTTACTCATGAGTCTGGCCAGCCCTTTTTCAATGCATTTTGAATAAAAAACATGAGTAACACGGTGGGTTAATAACAATTTCATTTGTTTTTATTTTATTCTCTTTTGTGCTTTTCGTTTTTTTTTAACATTTTGTAGACAGAGATGTTACAAAAAAACAGCTGTAAACAATCGTTAAAAATAAGTTACTGAATCACACTATCGTTACTGCAAGCGAATATTTATGTCGACAAATATAACAATTGTCGGATCGTTAAAAGTTAGTGAATCGCACTACAGCCAAGTCCCCATTATATCTGGGGTCTACGGAAAACTAATTTCAACAGACAGACGAACATTGTGATTGTAGAAATTATAAACGGATTGCAATTTATTTATTTTCTTTTACCTTTGGTGAGGGATACAAAAATAGTTTTTTTTTAGGTATATCCAGCTGATCCTGATACCCAATTAATCATTTTTGGTAAAAATCACATAAATGAGTCTTCTAAAATTACTGTTGATGATTAAAAACTGATGTATCACTGGAACGATTGAGAAAGAATTCATAGAAGATTCATTCATATGTTCAAAGAAGGATTTCCAAATGTTTTGAAATTTAAATTGATGTGTTAATAGAGCGATTGAATAAGCACTCATAAGATTTAAGTCATATGGTCCAAAACAAATCAGAAAATTGTATCACAAATTATTCTTTAATATGATTTATCGGTAGGGTACCATTTTCTCACAACAAAAGTATCATTTATAACCGAAATATGAGCTCATATGCGGTTATTTTGCGCGTGAAGCTGAATCTTAAAAGATGAACTTTATTTGCAATTTTTTTTTTTATTAGATTTTATTGAACTTTGCATTATTTTTATAAAAACTTTAATATTTTTGTAGGTATGTATGTTGTATGTGTTAAAAATGGTACACGTTTAGGGTTTCTACTCGAGATAAAGTTCCCGGGAACTCCCGGGATAAATATTTTTGAAATTCCTAAACATTTAAGAACAAAAACCAAATGTTGCAAGGTATCGGCTCGAATGCTTCTCACAATAAATTCCAGCAGTTTTTACTACGATTTCTTTTCTGAAATTCTTTGTTATGCAATATGAGTATTTAAAGGACATGATAAACATTTTGAAACAAAAGGCGAGCTAAGCAACATCTTCTGAAATCTAATTTAAAAAAATATATTCCAAGCAATATAAACGATTCCGTTTTTATTGATTCAGTAGGTATGCATAAAAATAAAATTGCCATTGTTTGCCAATAATTGATTACGTTTAATATAGTTTTTCATATAATAATCAAAGAAAAATGTCTGTGCTCCCTAGAATTAGAAACCCTTCACAGTTTTGAAAATATCCCCTTAACATTATATGCAGCATGTCACAATTCTCTGAACATACAAATTTCCTTCTTTCATCTCTTTTGAAAATCTTAACTGATTTTGTTGTTATTGTTGACTTGACTGACTAATCAATAAACAAATGTAATCATAAAAATTTGATTTTGATTTGCATTTTGTTGCATTTTTTTTTAAATTTTTTTTCGGTCAAAATCTGATTATGTAGCGTAATACTATTTGTTGTTAAACTCACGATTTTTATAGCTCTCTAGTGGCGGCAAAAACAATATTGTTTACACAACATGTTTTTTCTCAATTGATAGCAAGAATTAAAAAAAAAACAACAAAACAACCAAAATTAAAGGTAAACAAAAATTATAACAAGCAAGTTTGTTGAGGCAAGAGCGGCTTTGTTTGCATACTTCATAAGATATGCCAATTGGTTACAGTTTTTGATAAATTTTAAGGTAAAACTTGTAAATATGTAATAAAAAAGGTGGAATCCGTATATAGATTCACGAAAAAAAAATAAAAATTGATTTCAATAAAATAAATTGTGATGTTAATAAAAGAATTAATTAAATTTGCACCAAGGAAAAAATAATTGCTATCAATTTAACGTTTAATTCACTTGATTAAACGTTTAATTCACTTGATTAAATTTTTAATTAAAACTAATTTTATTTTTGATAAATGCTTTAATTGGTGAAAAAATTTTTTCTGCGTTGAGCAATTGAAGTTAAAAATACTAAATTAAGATTTTTAATCATCTTTGATGATTTTCACGAAAACAGAAAAATCTAATAAAAATTTTCAATAAAGTAATGAAAACTTTTTTAAAAATATATTTTTTAATAACATAAATATATCGCAAAACTTAGTATGCATATTTTTCTAAGATTTTTTAGATTATCAGAAAAATACAAAAAAAATGCCGCTTATACTACTTACAAAGCCAACTACAACTGCTTCGGTGTTTCCTTAGCTCTTAACTACACCAACAGTAATATAAGGAAAATGCTCATGATTTAAACGAGATATAAACGTGAAGATATGTAATGTGATCCAAACAGAAACAGAAAAAAATTAGCATAGTGAACAAGTCAAGCGAGCGCAAAACTTATGAATAAAACATTTTTATTGCAGTGTTCAAATACGGGCAAACAACCACACAACCTAACAGCCACATGGAGGACACAGCAGAGATGGAGAAGATGTTAAACCATTTGTTGGATGGTTTGTTTATATGGTGATTTACAGTCATACCAAACAAGCACCCAAAAAACAAGACAGAACAGAAGCTGCATCTGTGGCAGTTAACAAATGCATTTGTGAATTAGTTTAGTTTTTCTTCTTTTTTTCCCCCTACAAGCAACAATCACATAATTCTTAAAAATAAAAGCGTAGTCTATATAAAGCTGTAGGTTACTTGGCTTTAAAAAAATTTTAAGAAAGTTTTTACTACGTCTCTGTTGTAATAAAAGTTGCACTATGTTTTCTGAAAAAAAAAAATGGCTGCCATTACAAGACAATCAAACTATTAGTTGCTGACAATTTCAGAGGAACTTTATAGATTTTTTGATTTTAATATAAAATGAAATCTTTTTTCCAACTTCCTGGAAATAATTCTTTTAGTGGAGCTAGGGTCATTTTTAAATATTGGTTGCATTCAAAGGTTCAACTTCATGATTTTGGTATTATCGGTTCAATTCTTTAAATAAACTTATTTAATACCATGTCCTTTTAAGAAAGAAATTGTTCCAATAACCCAAATGGGCTTTTGTTACATAATTTCAGAACACCTATAAAATATTTTATAAAAATCCCGAGATTTTGGGTTTAGTAAGAATGTGTTAATTTTTTTTTGTTTATCAAATACAGCTATATTTAAATAAAAGTGGGTCACCCTGTTAAAAAATAACTTGAAAAATTTAATATTAAATCATACTGGCAATGAATCTAATTTTTAACTGGTTACAAATTTGACATGCAATGCATTTCGTACCACAGAAAACAAAATCAGAAGATAAAGTTCGGTGTGGTCTTTTTTCTAAGTGAATGATAATAGAATTGCGCACGCAAAATGCAAGTGGTGCAAAAAGGTGTTAAAACTTTAGGGGGTTCTACCAAAGGTCTTTTGACACACATTTGTTTAAGTTTATTTTATTAAATTAATACTAGTATATATATTTGAGATAACATAAATTAAATATTGTCATATAGCATATACGTAGCTATTTATTTACGATACGATACGATAAAATAAGGAATCGATTATCAGACGTCAGTAATTTGTTTTAGAAGCTTTTTAAAATATAAGTTTTAATACATAATACTTCCATATTACTTTGAAAGAATACATTAAACTGTTTTATTTTGTAATGAGCTTAATTTTCTTCATGAATTAATTTGTTTTAATAATTACAGTAGTTCCCGCTTAAATGCTCCCCGCTTAAATGATTTCTCCTCTTAAATGCGCAAAATGTGCTGGGAAGCAAAATTTTCACATAATTACATGAACAAAATCCCGCTTAAATGACCTCGCTTAAATGCGAGCCCCGTTTTAATGATTCATTATTTTTGTCCGAAATTACATAAATTTGAACAAAATAAATCGCTTAAATGCGTTACCAAAAAACTTGGGTTTTTTTTAAATATCCGGAAAAGTTAGTTATAAAGTTAGTAAAACACTATTACTTTTAGTAAAAAAATCGTCAATCGTCATTTTACTGTATTTTCTCAAAAAAATCGTCAAAATGACGAAAAATCGTCACATCTAACAACCCTGCCATGGAAGGAAGACATAATAAATGGGTTTTTTAGTTTTTTCGTTGCAAAAATCATATCTTTTGAACCGAATAAGATAATTGAACAGTTTAAACAGCATATGATAGATAACTGTTCAAGCCTATGAAATGAGCGTTTGGAAAGGGTGCTACGCTTTGTAGGGGCCTTCTTATGTGTTATCAAAGTTAAAATTAGTAGAAAAAACAATTTTATGGAAACTAAAAAAAATTATTTTTACATTTTTAGATTGTTTTTATTTTTTTTCTTTAGGGTTTTATGTTTTAAATTATTACCCAACAAATTAAAAAAAAAAAAATTTTTTTTTTCAATTTTCTGTAAAATATTCATCACAATTCGTAAGAGAAGGTATATCTAAAAGACTAACCATTTCTAAACTATAATTATTTTCTAACTCTATTCGTGACTTCACATGCCGCAAGGAAGAAATAAGTGGATCGGAAGATGCTGCCAACATGTTGAAGAGGTCCTCATTTTGCCTTACCCTTGATGCTTTGCGTAATATGCTTGTATCCGGGTAAAACGTCAGCGCCGTGTCGCGTTAAAGATGCCCTTAGTTTCTCATATTTCTCTTTGGAAAGTTCTAAATCCATAAACAAGGCCAAGGCTTCTTCGGAACCATACTTTTTAATGTGTGCGTTTGTGGGCGTGGGAATGCTTTCCTTAATCCTTTTTAGTCGCAGTGGGCTTGCATCAGCAACAGATTTGGTTATCTGCGACCTAACTCTTTCACTATCCTTTGTAAATTTAATAGACAGCGCGTCCGATAATTGCTTCGTGGTCAAGTCATTGGTGGCATCGGCAAGTTTCCTCTTCCTTGTGAAAATTGAACACTCCTCAATACTTTTTTTTGGCTTTCCTTTTGCTCCTCTGGTTGATGTGGTGGGTTTATCTACTGCCAATATATCCAGGATGGTGTCTTCATTAAGCCAGTCCTCGTATTTGGAGTTCTGAATGGTTCGATTAGATTTCACCCATTTTGCCTTAATATTTGCATATATCAGATAAAAATTATTTTTTATAATTTCGCTTCTCTCAATATTTCCGTATAAGCTATCAAGTTCTTCTAAAGCAGCTTCCGTGAAAAAATTTGGTGTGGGTGACTTTCTAAACAGTTCAAATAATTTAAAATTGTTCAACGCCATGTTTTCAGTATTTAAATGGTTTAATGGTTTCAGTAATTGTTGCGCCAACTTTCAGTCGTAGACTAATCCAGGCATTATGCTTATTTTGCAATATATAGGCTTATGCTACCATGCCTCAAAATTTACCTGTTCCCTGCACATATATGGATTTAGGCTGAATAATGCAATTTTGATATTATGCACGTGTCCAAATAAGATTAGTGCCTACCTGTAGGGACCATAAGTCAATATTGTTCTTGACCATTTGTACGCCAAAGTATTGTTTAAGTGAGGTACGTACCTGCTAATTTCAATGAGTAGTTTTTTTCAAACTATTAGATCAAACTACTGTCAGTCAAAACATATAAGGGATGGACGCCATACAATTTCTGCAACCATGTCTTTTTAACCTTTTTTACCTCTAGAACCCAAACGGGCACGTACGGGCAGATAAAACCTTTTGAATTATGTAAAGAAATAATCAAAGAACAGGTTTTGCAAATATGGCAAATATAGAAAAATATAGATTTTTTTTTTTTTCCGTCAAAGTTGAAAAATAGTGAAAAAACGGATAGTTTTTAAATAGTGATTTACCAGGAGAAACACAAAGCAAACAGTTAATTTTTTTTTATCATTATACATTTAATAAATACATCAATCAATACAAACAAAAAATAAGGCGATTCGTTACCTATTTTTCGTGATATTACACCTGAAATCGCAACAAATTGACTAAAAATTGTGTGTTTTTTTGAAAACCGAAAGTCGGTCAACTTTGAACGGCTATATCTTCTAAACTAAAAATGTGATATTATTAAGAGTGGCAGATTTGAAATCGTTGAAAAGTTTCCTATAACATGGGTTTATTCAAAACTTCGTCGGCGCTCATGAAAATTTTGATTTTTGCAACCACGTTTGCTCTACGGGCGCCACTGTGCGGCGTTAACATTTGCCGAAATATTGGTACGAATAAACATTTAAAGTTTTTAAAAAAGACCTAATAAAGCTCGACAATTATTAATACTTGAAAATAATAAAGGTCGAATAAAATAAATATTACATACAAAACATAATTATATTTTTAATAACTATGTATGTGCATATGAATTTATGTAAGAATGTTTATTGAATTAGTTTTAGTTTAAATATTATATTAATTTCGTATGAGAACTAGTAAAATACATTTTATTTTTTCTTATAACTAATAAAGTACTAAATGAATATTGAGTTTTTTAAGCGAGGTTTTTTTAAATGCGCTGATTGCGCATTTATCCAGGTTATCGGTTAAATGATTCCCCATTTAAATGCGTAGAAAAATGAACATTTTTCGAAGCGCACTTAAGCGGGAACTACTGTATACATAAACATTAAATTATAATTACATACATTTTTAAAATTGGCTTTTATATATGAAATCCCGAAAAATCCCGATCCATCCCGGGATCCCGTTTTTTTTAATTAAAAATCCCGAATCCCGGGTTTCAAAAAACCTGGTCCCGTTCGGCATCCCTACTACAGAGCCAAACTCAGAGCCAAACTTTTTACCCAAGAAGAATTAAATGACTTGATAAGGGATTCTGAATTACCTTACCTTACCTATTGTTGACGTCGGATACGAAACTGACGTTCTATCGTACAAAAGAGCAAGACTTGATATCTTTCTTTTTCTTGCGAATAAAATAAAATAAAGTAATTTGTTTTTATTTTTGTTTAAAGTTGAAAATAAATCAACCAATTGTAGTCGGGAATGAAGGAAAATATAAACACACTGTTTGTTGTTGTTGTTAATTTAAAGTTTTGATATCGTTTCAAATAAAACTTGAGTGTTTGTAATTCTCATTCGCTATACAGGTTTATTTGTATAATTTTTTTAGATTTTCTAAAGTCTTTGGAAAAAGGTTTCCTGATGATCTGACCTACTAAGCAACCAGTGAAATGCGCATAGGAACTAGCTTTATCCCATCAACAATAAATGCCAGTGTGTTTATCAAGAGTACTAATTGCGATTTTAGCACATTAAAACGAAATCTTATTAAATAATGTTTAGTTCCTAAATGGCTCATTTAACAAAATTAAAAGAAGAAGTGCATTGCCCCCATAGTCATCTTGACCAATTCCCAGAGAATCTTGGATCTTATAGCAAAAAACAGAGGGAGCGGTTGCACCAGGATCCAAAAACTCTTTTAGAGAAGTACCAAGGATGATGAGATCGGTTGTGGATTGCAACTATTCTGTTGTAAGTTTTTTTTTCTGTATCATTCACAGAAATTTTTTCTTTTAGAGTAATAAGATTAACGCCGAAAGTTAAAAAGAAACTAAAACTTCTTGGCACCAGAAATAGTTTTGAACATTTTTAGCCTATTTCTGATGCGCGAAAGAATTCTTTTTTTCGAACAATTACATTTAAAACAAACACAAATTCTAAAAATTTTGTTTTTGTTTTAAATTTTTTTGTACGAAAGAAAGAATTTTTTCGTAGATCGGAAATAGGCAGTTTAAAAATTATGTTTAAAATAAAAGATCTGCCTAATATTGTTCGCTTGTCGCTTAACGTGGCCATTGTAAGTAACAGTATAACTATTGGGTGTTGCCAAATAGCAGCAACAACAACAAATGTTACTCGCTAAAAACTGTTATTTAAGAAAAATCGTATTTTCAACTAAAATTCAAGAAATCCCAAGCAGTGATTAAATGTATTTCCCTTTTTTAGATTCAAGCGTTATTTCGAAAACTGAAGTCATTTTATGTATTTTTTTTACATTTTTTTATGATTAAATCGATTTTTAATAGGAATTATAAGTGATCACAGATTTTAGTCGGAGGCATTAGCGTTTTTAAGGTTTAATACTAAATTTGTTTCTATTAAACTTAAATTTTATTTAAATATCTTAAACTTTTATCACTTTTCTTAATCTTAAAAATTTAATAATAAATGAAACCTCACCTAAGGCCTTCAAAAAATTTAGAGAAACTCTTAGAAGCAAAATATTTTCATAAACTGTTTTAAAGAAAATTGCACATTTACCCGTAGCTTAAGGCTAAAAAGTTCCATTTTTTTTAACACTCTACATAAAAATAATCATCACAAGCATTTGTGTCACACTTATTTTTCGTTTAGTGAATGAATGCCTGTAAAAAATGCAGCAACTGCTGTGATACTCTGCTGGGGGAGGGCTGCGATTAAGGCTGATTATGATGCTCATGATAGATTTTTTTACTTTTTTTTTCATCTTTATGAAAATTCTATTACTATAATGTTAAACATTAATATAAAATTAGTTCAACCAGGCGCGAAAATAGTTTCCGTTTTAAAAACGAAATTATAGGGATATACAATATTTTTTAAATTGAATAAAAAATGATTTTTAAAAGTTTTTTTTTTTTTAGGGAAAATAAAAAAAGAATGAAAACAAACTTTATTTAAAATGTTTAAATGTAGGAAGTTCTTTTTTGTGACAGTTAAATAATGAGAAATAAAATTGACTTACCATTATTGATTTAACTGAAATTAAAGAAAGAGAAAGATGCATTTCATTAATAATGTAAAAAAAAAATTTTGTCAAAAGGAAAGTACTTCTTTTCAACTTTATTTTCTTACACTAACCCCCAATTTCACCAAGTTCAGTTATAATCAACTATTAGTTACAGCTGTCAAGACATATTGTTAACTGGAAGTTAAATTAATAGTTAGCTTTAACTGAACTTGGTGGAAATGGGGATGCAAGAAATAAACTTGCAGAAAAGTTATTTTAATCTTGTTCTAGTAAAATTAAAATCGAACACATTTTAAAAACGATTCTTTGTTAAGAATTTATAAAAATATTACCTTTTATATACATCCTACTTTGGGTACCACTTATCTTTCCCAGATTTTTTTTAGCCTACTTACAACTTCAATTATATTGGGATAATTCCAACCAATTGTAGTGGGAATGTAAGAAAAGATAAACAAAACATACTGTTTATTGTTGGTTTTTTGTTTAAGCTTTGATATTATTAAAAGTAAAACTGTTGCTTATAATAAGGGCAACCAAAAAAAAGCACTAAAAAACAGTCTTAAGCTCTTAAAAAGCTTTTAAAAACAAGAAAATAAGTGGTTCTGACGTAATTTTGTCGTAATCACACATCACGAACTTGCTATTGTGGCTTTGTAGTGACGTCAAAATTTCGTCAGAACCACATGCGCATGTGGCTTTTTACATTCCGTGTACTGTAGGCTTATTGCTAGGAACACAACTAGGACGAACGACGAATTTCGTCCTACACGACGAATTTTTTAGTAAAAATTCGCTGAGTAAATTTGTCGTATAAAACACAACAACGACGAATAACTAACAGCTTTACTAATTGAGAAAGTTGTTTGTTGTTTGCAGGGGTGCCAGAAGATTTTGATAAGAAATCGGCATATTTTCAAAAAAAATCGGCATTATCGGTACTTTAATTTAAAAAAAATCGCCAAACTTGAAATACCTCTTTTAAATACAATAAAACATATTTTTAATAACAAAACAGAAAAATGCTGCATTAACTAATATTTGAAACATAATAATCAATAAAAAAAGAAAAATGTTGTAAATAGTTTGAAGTTAATTAAAAACAAATAAATATATTTTGTACTTTATGGTAATTTTTTTTAGCATTTTTATTATAGACAAATATTTGAGTTTGACATTTTTATTGAATCATACTGGCTAATTCCGGCCGTCGTGATCGAATACTTTTTCGATTCGAAAGCTATTTTATTTCTAATTCTTTCAGTCGATGCAGAACGAATCAAAATTTCTTTTCAATGTTGTAAAGCATTTATTTGAGTTTTCACAACACTGAAAAAAAAAGTTAGATTCATTCAGTAACGACTGAATGAATTAGAACTAAATTGCTTTCGAAACGAAAAAGTATTCGATCACTATTGCCAGAATGAGCCCCCTGAAATCAGTTTCAAAAAAGTTATAGCCTTTTCACACTTGTCAACATTTAACATCAATTTGCGAAGATGTTGGAATTTTTCCATAAGAAATACAAAGGGCTTAAAATCAAAATGTTTAACATCTTTGCAGAATGTTATAGCCTTTTCACACTTGTCAACATTTAACATCAATTTGTGAAGATGTTGGAATTTTCCCATAAGAAATACATTTTGTTCCCTTTTACATTTTTCGATTCTTTTAGTGTCATCACTAGAAAAGTGGCAATAAATTCTGTATTTATTGTGGCATCACTGACAAAATGGAAGTTGCTTTGAAAGCAGCGTTACCATTTCTCAATTTTTTCCTTTTTTGCAAGACTAATTTTGCTTAATTTTGCTCAAATTATTAAACAAAATGAATGAGAAATACATTTTGGTGTTATCTTTCAAAATGTTAGCACTTTTGTAGAAAAAAAGTATTTAAAAAAAGTAAAAGTTTTTTTCAGAAATGGTGACCATTTTTATTGATAGTAGATGTTAGATGTTTCAAGTGTGAACGCGTATTTCACATTTTCAACATCTTCCATGCGTTCCTCCGAACCGAAATGTATGCAAGTGTACAAAGGGTATTACCATGTTTTAGTCGTTTATTGAAAAATCGGCATTTTTGAGCAAAAATCGGCAAATCGGCACTTTGATAATTTAGAGGCCAAAAATCGGCAAATATGGCAGGCTTGGCTGTTTGTGCAAAGAGAGAGAAATAATGTGACCATATAAAAAAAAAATACTTAAAAAACACAAACATTAACAAAAACACAATTAAAAACTATTTTTATAGTTATCTACTTTGTTTATTTATTTTAAATGCGATAAAATAATAAAAAACAATTATTAAATTAAAAAAGTAACTTTATATACTAAAATACTTGAAAACTAAAATCAAACATGGTCACCTGGTACACTGAAAGAAAAATGCTTCATATATTTAATAAATCGTTTTCATAAAAAAAAATTTCACTGGTTAAATGAAAATTTTCATTGTCCAAATGGAATTTCGTAGTTATAATGAAGTATTTTCGTTAAAATCGATTCATTGTATTTCGTAATTAAGAAATAAATGTACATGGACAGCCAGCCAGCCGGACGGACATCGTAAGATCGACTCAGAAAGTGATTCTGAGTTGATCGGTATACTTAAGGACCAATATTTTAAGGTGCTTCTCACATCAGCACAAATGCATAATACCCTCTCCACTCTTTAGTGTAGGTACCCAGGAAAAACTTTTTGATTTTTAGTAATAGGTGGTAGTTATTTCATACGTTCCGTGGTAAGTAGTTGTCATTACAATTGTCATTATTTTCAAAACTTTAATAAGTACTTACTAGTAATGACCACAGCAACTACTTATTACTTCTATTATTTTCACTACTGAATATTTGCTTACTAATAATCAGCTCAATAACTACTTATTACTTGTGTTGTTTTCATTACTGAATATTTAGTTACTGGTAACGTTCTTAATAACTACTTATTAGGTCTATTAACTAGTGATTTTTTGGCTTCTGGTTAGTATATTGTAAGTACTTACAATTCAACTTACTAGTAGTTAAATAATAACTAGATATTTTTTGACTTCTAGTAAGTGTTTTGTAAGTACTGAATTCTGTGGACACCTCGAACAAAAATAAGTAGTTTTTCAGCCGAAAAATAAGTAGTGTTTATTTTCTCCAACATTATTTGCTAACTTACCTGGTAAGTAAAGTTTTTGCTGGGTATAATAACATACAGAGAATAATATAGGTTTTTGGGATGATATTGTTCAAGGGAAGCACAAAATGTTACCATAACGTTGAACGGTTTTTTTATCCAGAGTTGTAAGAGCACAGAAATGGTTGATTTTTGAGTATTTATAAAAAAAGTTGCACATAAAAAGAAATAATAATAACGATTTTTGCAAAATTTTATTAAATAAGTTTTTTTTTTCGTATGAAAAAAATTAAAAATTATCTTAAAATAAGTAAAAAAAAGCCGATATCGCAAAAATAACAAAAAAAAAGCCGATATTGCCAAAATAATCAAAAAAAAAGCCCTAACAAATATAGCTCATTTTCTTTGTTTTTTTATGATCGGAATTTGTGTTCAATCAAAATCTTTCTATCATGTAAACCAAATAATAAACATTTGCTTTTTTGGTTGCCCTACTTATAATTCTTATTCGCTTAAGAGTTTTATTTGTATAATGTCTTTAGTTTTTCTAAAATCTTTGGATGAAGTTTCCTGATGATCTGGCCTAAGCAACCAGTAAAATGCACATTGAAACTAGCTTATCGCCCCCCAACAAAAAATTTCAGTGTTTTTATCAAGAAAAATTGGGGATTGAGCACGACAAACAAAATCTTGTCTATCGAGATATTTTACATGCGTGTCATGCATGTGAATTCACTTGTGTACGCGTGCTAGACGTAATATTCGCCGTAATATCTAATTTTTTTTCATTGCCCATCCAGCATCGCCGGTGTCACACAAGGCTGGATGAGTATTTTAATAAGTGTTTTTGGGTCTTAACCAAAACTGATAGTCGACTGAAATCGATTTTTAACGTTTTTTTTTAACAGAGATAAAATAATAAGACTTTTCTGTCTCTTTGTTGGAGGAAGCCACAGATAATTAAATGGCAAAAGTGATAACACTGATTAAAGTTTAAAAAAGTCATTGACTCTTTTTTGCATGACAGGGGGACTAAAAGCGTCAAAAAAATAAAAAAATAGCAACATGGTTAAGTTTAAGGTTAGAGGGGTCTGTACACGTCAAGCATTTCTCATCAAGCGCTATGGTTAGTGAAAATGTGTCAAAATACTTGACGTAACGGCGAATTCTCTCGAGTACGGTGCTGGACGCCGTCATATCTAAAATTTTTGATTTTCCATCAGCGTTCCCAGTTTTGGGGATTTATTCTTGTAATTGGGGATAAAAATTTTGTGAAAATCCCCAGGGGATTTTTTGGGAAAAAGCACTTTTTTCGCTGGGGATTTTTGGGGATAGTATATTATTATAAATTCCATTACCGTGTACAGACCCCTTGAGGTCGAGACATTTCATTTAATAATTCCAGTAGTTTGCCCATCTGTAATACAAAAAGGAGTCAGTTAAAGACAGAAGGTAACAAATATGTTTAAAACTATATTGTTAACTTTAAGTTCTTTTAAATAATATTAACCTTTGTTTTTTTTTCTTTTTTTTTAAGTGCAATTTTTACGGTTTGTGTATCAAATTATTTGGTTGTGTACTTAGAACTACGTTCTCTTAGTAATCATAACGGTAATCAATTATCTTTTTCCTAGAACTATTTTTTTTTTTTATCAAAAAATAGTATTTATATTTACTACATAAAGTTTTTATTACATGTATTTTTATAACATTTTTTTCGCACTAACTTTTAAAACGGACTTATTTTCTTTAAATTTCAAAAGTTTTTTTCAAACAATTTATTACTTAAACCTAAAAAATAACCCATGAACAACGACTTTCCTATAAAAAGGACCAAACAAAGTAGCAGGAGTTGAAGAATACTTAATAATGCTAAGAAAATAAATAAAAAAAAGGGATGGATGTTTATCGCTCAATTTACAAAAATGTTGGTTGCCTGTATCATCTACAAGTAAAAACTGTGCGGTTGTTACGCTTTAAAAAAATCGCAAATGGTGCAGAAGAATAAAACGTACTAAACGTTTGTGGTGACAATAGTTTCGGAACTAACAAACTGGCAAATAATAAAAAAAAAAAACTAAAAAAAAATGTAAAAGGATGTTTAGAAGGAAAAACGAAATATATACAAGGGAAAAACATTTGAAAAATTTACTTTTTCTCGTTTCAGCGATAACAGCGCTGACGACAATGTTATGATCCCTTTACTGTTTACCAGTTAATAAAGGAGAGGGGGTTGTTGTAAATTTTAGTTGTAGTTGTTGTTAAATTCATGTAATAGTTGTTTTTTAACTTGTAAAGTGAAAAATTTTCAAAATTTTGTGCTTTTGACAATGTTGCCGGGATAGATTTTACTAAATGGCTGGGAAGGAGTTGGAGAGTAACAGCATAGTCGTCGCACATATTTATGTGCGACATCCCACATGTGTTAAGTACTTTTTCACACTAAACATTGTGTAAATATTTTTTAACTCTTGTTGCCACACATTTTAGAGCTTAGTTTTTATAAAATATATGCTTTTTTTCGTTACTTCTTTTTCCCCCACCCCTCACTATAGAGATAAAATTGGTAAGTAAAGCGTTTAAAAGGGATGGTGAGAGGAATTGTGATAGCATTGAAAAGTAAAGGATTTAACAAAGTAGTATTTTGGCAACAAAATAAAGAAAAACGGCGTATTGTGGTCAAATATGTGGTAATGTGTAAAATAATGTGATACGTAAAATACAATATCTTTATTGCACATTGGTTCAATAAGTTTTTATAAGGTAATTTGCGATTTTTTTTTTTCAAAACAAGGACGAAAATACAAGAATTTTGTTAGTTTTTATTTAAACATGCTTTATATATTAAATCTTAAAGCAATAAAACTTCATGTCCATAAGTAAAGCATCTGGCAACACTTAAATCTAAAAATATACTGAAAACTGTACTGGGGCCATGTTACAGCATGCAATATCGATCGAAATTCCCATTTAAATTGTTTTATAATTTTGACCGATATCGAATGCCGTAATTTGACCCCTAGAATATTCCTGAAAAATGGTAAAAAAAAAAAACATTTACCTTTTTTAAAAGAAGGCTATCTACGCTTTTCTGAAAATGTGAACTCAAAAAAGGACATTACGGTATTTATTTTTCGCTTATAAGCGTTTCATAATTTGCACGTTTTTCGGTGCTTTAGAACGAGTAATGCATTAGTAAAAACTCGTTTATATGCATATACTTTGCTTACAAAAAAATCCCTTAATTTCATCAGAAAAATTAAAAAGACATTTAACTTCCATCGATACATTCAAAGTTTGATTAAAATTTAATTTAGCAAATTTAGTGTTGATGAAATAATTTTTGTGCATTTTTTATTGTATTTGATTAAAGTTTGAAACGATGCTTATATGAGAATTTAATAATTTTTGCGCATTTTTTATTGTATTTGATTAAAGTTTGAAAATATGCTTATATGAGAATTTAATGCAATTAATTAAAATTTTATTATAATGTGATGTATAAATGCGTGATATGCATATAAGCAAACCCATATTCATGCAAGGATTTCGGCTATTTTTAACAGACCACTGTAGTTGCAAAAGTTTGGTTTCATAAAAGCGTAAAATGCTTATAACCGGTGTGCGAATAAGCGATAAATTCTGTATTAAAAAAATAGCTTGTGACTGTTGAAAAAAAGAATAGAATACAAAAAGTCTCTTGATAACAAAAAGCGTCATTTAACAGAAAAATTTGTTTATAAAAAGCACCTTTTTTATAAAAACGTAGCATTTTTTATAACTAAACTTTTTACAAAAAAGCACTTTTTACAAAAAAAAGTACGTTTTAATAAAAAAAAATTATTTCTTATAAATACGTTTTTACCTAAAAGTACTTTTTTCAGAAAATTACCTTTTGAAATTGTTTTTGGAAAAGCTACTTTTTGAAAAGTTTCCAAAATAAAATTATTTCTTTTAAAGAGAAGCTTCCTTCTTTTAGCGATAATTATCAGTTTTTTTTCTTGTCTAAAATCTTATTCTCTTCATTCTGCTCAACGCATTATTTTAAAAACACCCAACAAAAGTTTAAAGAAATCAGATTTTTAAACTGCGATAAAACTTTAACATAAATCTTTGCCAAAAGAGAAATAAAACTTCAATAAAAATCAAATAGGAAACGGATATAATGGCTACATATGAGGAATTTAAGCACACACACACATGCACACGCAAATGTTAACACGTGCCACGAAAAACATATGAGGCAAGATAAAAAAAAATACAAATTCCAAAGTGTAATGATTTGAATTTTACAAAAGTACAAACACAATTCTAATAAAATCTCATAATGCGTAGCAAAATATAAATTTTGCACCAACAGTATGCACACAAGCATAGAGGGTTGGTTGTGTGTGTATTTTTAGTGCAAATATTTGATTGCCCAGTAGTTTTGAAGGTTAAAAAAAATAATTTTTGTACAACACTTGCTAGCACTTAATTCAAATAGTTAATTCATTTTGTACTGTCCCTAAAGTTGGTTTTAGACGACATGTATTTAGCAGTCTTCTTGTCAAAAATTACTTCTGTTAACATAAACTCGAATTTGCAGTGTAAAAATGTTGAATTAGAGCGTTTTTTGACATCAGCTGTTTTGCAAGTCATTTGTTTCTGGTGGCAAATATACATTAAATTCTATTTATTTACTCATATTCCTTAAAGAAAAAAAAATTTTGATAAACTGAAATACAATTAAAAGCGAATATGAATATACGGACATGTTCTGACAATCGCAAAACGCTTAACATTTGCGATTCTGAATGGAAATCGTATAAAAATTATTTTGTAAATCGCAATCGCAAGAACCCAACAAACACGAAGTCAAGCCTTTGATATGAAATGACTTTATCATTTGACATCAAACACAATTCTCAAACGTTTTTCAATTGTTTGATTTTAACATTTAAATTCAAATTGATAGTGATTTGAAAATAAACATTTGACATCAAATGTTTTATCAATTTGATGTAAAGTTGGTTTCCAATGTTAAATTCAAATCAAAATTAAAGTTGGCAATACTAAACCGAAAATAAATGTAAACATTAAAAATGGCGATTAGTTAAATTTTTACTTCGTGGTTCAATGTGTTTTACAAGTTAACGATTTATTTCTTGTAAAAAATAAAAATTATTTGTGATTATTACAATGATTAAGAACACGAATTTAAAAAAATAAAATGGAAAAGTAAAGAATAAAGAAATTATAAGTTTGTTATATGATCGCAGTGCTTTAATCCTCAAAATAAAAGGGAGCCAAGTATTTCGTCTTTCCAAGAATTAGAGGACGGAAAGAACATTATTTTATCATTTTTATCATATCACAGTTTATTTAAATAAATAATGAATTTAAATTAAACAAATAAAATATATTTATTTATGTTCCACATTGTATAAGTATTATAATCCACATTTGCAAAACATTTGAGAATTACGTTTAATAACAATTTGAAAATAAAGGCGTTTTTCAATTTGAATATATTTTCCCCTTTTTGTTGAGAATGCTATGATTTTCAAATGATTTTCAAATCATTATCAAACGTTTTTCGTTTGAGAAAACGTTTGATTTCAAATCATTTTCAATTTGAAATCAAACCTCCGTGTTTGTTGGGTACAATGATTAAGAATACGAATTAAAAAAAATACAACGGGAAAGTGAGCTTGTTTTATGATCGCGGTGCTACAATCCTCAAAATAAAAGGGAGCCATTTATTTCGTCTTTGCAAGAATTAGAGGACGGAAAAAACATTATTGCATCTTTTAGCTATGGTGCCGAATGTTTATATCACAGTTTATTTAAATAAATAATTAATTTAAATTAAACAAATAAAATATATTTATTTATGTTCCACATTGTATAAGTATTATAATCCACATTTGCAAAACATTTGAGAATTACGTTTAAAAACAATTTGAAAATAAAGGCGTTTTTCAATTTGAAAATAATTTCCCCTTTTTGTTGAGAATGCTATGATTTTCGTTTGTCGTTTGAGAAAACGTTTGATATCAAATTATTTTCAATTTGAAAATTTACCTATCGCAATTAATCAACAAAAGGGTATTAACTCAAAATTTGAAAATTAGACCCTGAAAACAACAGCTTCATAGCCAAAAAGTAGAAAAAACAGCACGATATTTTCACAGCGGGTAGATAGATAGATGGATAGATAGTAGGGTATTCATTCGGTTAACCGTTAATCGGTTAACCGATTAATTACTACCCGATTAACTGATCGGTTAATTTAAAATTGGCTTTTTTCGATTAACGATTAAACCGGTTAATTTCAGTCGATTAACCGATTAACCGTTGTAACAAAAATTATAAATTTTTGTAGTATTAAAACATATTTTTTTTTTTTTAATTGTGGGCGAGTTCCAAAACTTCGGTTGCAAAGCAACTCGCTTTTTTAAATACATTCTACAGTGCAACCATGAACAATTTTACAACGTTATCCGTTCCAAAATTCACCAAAAAAGTTACCAAAGTGCACCAAAAAAGTTGTTCTTAGAACTATTTTTTATACAATATATTTCCTTCTATAAATACATTTTTAAAATACAGTACAAACAGAAATTAAGGAATTCGAAAATGAACTTTTTTGCAGAATGTTCGGTGCTGAGCTTTGCCAGGATGAGTTAGATGATGACCTGACAACAGAAGAAACTTACGATAGTAACGCAACAACAGAATTAACCCAAACAATTAGAAGTGTTAAAAATTTTAAAAAATAAAGCAGGATTTAAATGGCATAATGGAAGATTTTATATGTTTAGAGAAATCCAGAAAAAAGTCTGAGAATTTAGATATTCTGTATTATGGGTTGCTTTCGACTTCTCCAAAATCTACGATAAGTGAAAGAATTTTTTCCAAGTCAAAATTTATCAAAACTAGAGAAAGGTGTCGCTTAAATCCAAAACATTTTAACCAAATTATTTATCTAAAGGATTATTTTATAAGATTTTCTTAAAATATTTAAATTACTAATAAAATGATCTCACAGTTTATTTTTTAATAAATACATAATCGGTCTTGTTCTGGAAATCAAAATCACGTGAAATTAAAATCGAACAAATTTTTAATCCTATCCTGTGTTTAAAATTGATAAAAATATTTCTTTTTCATTACCTCATACTTTAAGGACCACATATCTTTACCAAAACTAATTTTGAAATCAGGAAAAGCTACGTTTTTTTAAAAAAAATTGAACTTCAAATCTCCATCGATTTTAATGTCACGATTTCGATTTACAGAACGTGGCCGAATATGTATGAATTAAAAAATATGTATTACATATGAATTATTTTTTTTTTTTTTTGCTCGTTTTAGTTCAAGATTTGTTACTGTTTTTTTACTACTAAACTCCAAATAATAAATAATTTTTCATTTTTATTCATAGAAATTACCTTATTTATAAAAAAAACTTTATTAATCGGTTAACCGATCAATAACAAAATTAACCGATTATTAACCGATTAAACCAAAACCTCGATTAATTAATCGAGCGATTAACCTATTAAAGTAAAAACCCGATTAAATGAATACCCTAATAGATAGATAGAGAATGAAACAAGATTGTTTTTTCGAAAATGTGAAGAAGTAAAAATGTTGAGTTAATACCCTCTTGTTGATTACGTGCGATATAAATTTTACATCTGACAACGCCACTGTAAAATACACGTCGTCTAAAACAATCTTAAGTTATTTAAAGTTTATGTTAATGTTAATGATGTTAATATTTTTAATACTCTATAGAAAGCATAAATTAATTTTATCGTTCTAAGCAAACTTTTCGTTATTCCACACGAATTTTCAGAACTACCGGGTGTTTTGTACACTTATTGCATAGTAGTGATATTAACAACAACCAGACAAATTTTATCATTAAAAACCTATTAATTCTAAAGGGCAACACAAAAACACAATTCGTCATGCTGCATTGACGACTGGATGACATTTCAACTCCCAACCAACACAAATCACGCAAAAATTCTACTACTTTGTACTTTGTGCAGTTGTTGTTGGGTAAACAAAATTTTTACTCAACATATGGGTCTCCCTCCACATTGACCAACAAAATGTAAGCTATTAGTGTTTAGGTACTAAACATTCTTGATAATTAAGTTAAGTTGCATTTCTCACACTGCCTTCTTCTTTTAAAATGACTCTAATAATACTTGTTCTCAGGCGACATATGGATTAAATCTGTAAACTTGCCCTAACTCTGAATCTATTTAATCAATGTCATGAAGGGCTTTTGTGCTCCAAACTCAAAACAGAAAGATGTTGAAAGATATTTTTCTGTTTAATTACTCAAATGTGTTTTTGCTTGTTGATGATTTCAAAACTTTCACACCTTTAAAAAATTGGTTTTAAATATATCGCCAAAAACAAAGGAATACTTTTTTAAGGTTTTGATTCCCTTTTGTTGAAAATGTCCTGTGGTTTTTAGTCTTTTTAGCTGTTCATTTCCTTAAAGATGTTGTCGCGACTGCTTGCTGTGAACAACGCGTGAAAATAGCTGCCAAGTTACACCGACTACAAACTTTAAGTTTAAAAAACATTTACACACTTTTGTGTAAAACCTTTTGGATTGAATGCAAGTGATTTGTTTTAAACTCTGAGAGGCCAGGTTCGTTGCAAGCAATTTTTCAGTTTTTTTTTTTATGAAATCTTAAAGGCACCAGGAAACCCAAACAATACATCTTTATTATAATCATTGCCGTGTTTTGTTGAAATTTTCAACAAAAACTTTTTAATAAAGATGTGACATGATGAAATTGTTTCAAAAGGGTTTTTTATCTGTTAATTGAAATTGGAGCCAAACGATACGACTTTTAAGAGCACGCTACTTTTAAATTTCTGTGAGTGTTAAGAACAAAATTCCCTAAAAGAAATTTTTTGATTTTTTTCAAAAGTATTTGTTATAAACTTTTCAAGGACTTATTATTTTTCAGATTAGAGTTGCTCAATTTTATTTTGAAAGTCAGGGGTCGAATCCCCGCATAAGATATCGAGCAAAATTTATCGTATCATGACACTCGTTATCGAATGAAATGTATCGTAATTTGAGACTATATCATTCGATATCGAGAAACCGCTCCCACTACAATACTGAAATTCTTGATACTTTAATGGGAAGAAAAAAAAATAACCAAAAAGGGGGAAATCTGGGAAATGAAATCCCTTTCTTTAGCTTTTTGTTTAACAACTGGTACTTTCTTTAATTAAAGTTAATATTTTACCTATAAACATAAAATTCAACATGCAATGTCCTGATTGGATAAGAACCTGTGAGTGAATTTTTTGGTACTTTTTTGTTCTTTAGCTTGTATTTTTTGAAACATAAAATTAAAAGTGCAAGGTCCTTAGTAAAGGAAACGTGGAAGGTCCTTAGTGAATGAGAATCTGTAAGAGGGCTTTTGGTACTTTTTTGTTCTCTAACTGGTGCTTTTTTAATTTCAGTTAGTATTGCACCTAGAAACATAAAATTGTACATACAAGGTCCTCAGTGAATGAAAATCTGTAAGAGGGCTTTTGGTACATTTTTGTTCTTTAACTGGCACTTTTTGAATTTCCGTTAGTATTGGACCTAGAAACATAAATTTAAACATGCAAGGTCCTCAGAGAATGGGAATCTGTAAAAGGGATATTTTTGGTACTTTTTCGCGCCTTAACTGGCACTTTTTTAAATTTTCGTTAATATTGCACCTATAAACATAAAATTAGATATACAATGTCCTTAGCGGATGAGAATAACTGATTGGTACTTTTTTGTTTTACAACTGGTCGTTTCTTAACCTAGAAACATAAAACTTGGCATATAAATAAATATTTCCACGAGAGAAAGGGAGACGCTCAGAAAGTAGCGGAATTAATGCTAGTTGAAATTAATTTTGACATATTTTCCCGAATCTTAAAAATTTTCTTTTAGCTTTAGAATTTTCGGTAATCTTTATAAATTTCCAAATAAAGTTAGTAGAATAAAAGTAATAAACTAAAATTTCTTTTGAATTCAGAAATTTGTCTTTTTAGGCAAATTTAACTGCCTATTTCACAATGTGCGAAGGAATTCGTAAGACTTTGTTTTTGTTTCAAATGAATTTGTGCGAAAGAAAACGTTGTGTGAAATTTTTATAAATTTAGGACATTTTTCTAAAGTTTTTAATATTGTTTTCTTATTTAGTTTAGAACTTACTATAGATGGATTGCTCCCTTCTTTTTGAATATAAAAAAAAACTATCACCTCAAGCTCTGATACTTCTGAGATTTTAGCCGCCAATATTTTGTTTAAAATATTATTTCAAGTTTTGTTTTTTTTTTCTCTTTAAAGAAATCATAACTTTTTTTATTTGGCATTTGAAAACCGCAAACTGTTTCTTTAAATTACAAAATAAAAAAAAAAATAAAAAAAAAAAAAAACTTAAAACTGCTGTTGACACATGACATCTTCTTTAGTTGTTTTCAAACTTCTACTTTGATTTTTTTGTTTCTCAATAATATTTTTTAGGCGCAAAATGATCACTTTTAAGCAAAACAACAACATTTAGAGTTTTTGTGGCAGTTTTGTTTTAAAAGAAAATTGATCGCTTCTTAAATGACGGGAAGTCAATAAAAACCAATTTCTGAAATTATGGCCGAAAAAGGTACCACAACTTCTGCAGAAAAAAAGCCCTTAAAGAAACAAGCAACAAGAAGCTTCTTGCGCAAGTGTAGTAGACATGTTGACGTCTTCTTTATGTTTTGTTTTAAACATCAACTACAAAACTCTCCTTTTTTGGAATTTCAATTAAATTTTCATGACAACATAAAAATATCGTCATCAAAATTGTCCAACTCCCAACAACACACTGCATACAAAATACTACGATACTTGTGTTCGTCTACACGACGATCTTATGGCTACTTCTACTACTAAAACTTGCAACACTTTGTGGAACAGCAGTATCCGAGTATCAGGCTTGTTGTCAGCATTGTGGTAGCTGGTCTCTAGAGTCTGCGGTTCTCTACTGATAAGTCGCTGCTGCTGTATGGACATGTTTTGTTGTGTATGTCATACCAGAAGGTGCAACAACAGTCGCGTTTCAAAACACGATTTAATCATAAGTTTTTTTGCAATATTTTTTTTTTTTTTGTAATGTTATAAAAGTCCTTGTTTTTTCTTTTTGTACCGCTAACGATAATTGTAATGAGTTGAATCAATTGGTTGTTGCATGAATATGTGTGTGTGTTGAAGTTGCAGACAGTTTTTTTCTTGAGCTGGCCAGATCCTTTAGTTTTTTGCTCAGTTAATGATGTGTGATCATGGAATTTTTTTAAAGCACTTTTTTGTAGCGTATTGTGTGTGTTTGGGCATGTTGCGACAGAATTCCAATATTTAATTTAATTTAATAAAGTTGTCATTTTGAGCATGTTTCACAGGGAAGAGAAAAGAAAAAAAAAACTCTAAAATAAACTTTTTTTCGAAGAAAAAATAAGTTTACACTAGAGCAAAAAAGTTGTTTATCGTAGAATTGTAAGCTTTAAGTCTCTTACGCCATTTTAAAACATTAAGGATAAAAAAAACTATATGAAACTTATCCAAGATTTAAATACAAGAAATTAAGGCTAGAATAAATGAAATATATTGGGGGTTTCAACAAGAACTTTGTTTTCCAAAACAAAATAAAACAAAAAATTTTGATGAAGATGATTAAAATTTTTATTGTTATTGTATTAAGAAGAGAAAAGTTCGGCAAATTTGAATGAAAAATTATATCTATTATTCTTTCATCAAATTTTTTAATAATTTTTTGGCAAAATGGCGGTTCTATTTCGTTAATCCCATCACGGATTTTGAGCTTTAAGGCTGCAATCGATTCAATTGGCTCCGTATAGACTCTCTCCTTCACATAGCCCCACAAAAAATAATCCATGGGTGTTAAAACACACGATCTAACTGCACGCAGAGAAAAAATATGGTTGGGCATGGTTACGGCAACAACACTATGTTTAATGTAACAATATATTGTTGTCGTACACAAATAATTGTTATTTTTATTTAATATAAACAATATTATAGTTACTGTAAACATATCAATGTTTATCGCAATTATGAATTTGAGTATTGTTGATCGAAAAATAATTATTTTTCTAACAACTTAATTATGATAACTTTCTAAACATATTATATTTCTCACAACCATATCATGATATTTAATAGCCATAACATGATAACTTTCTATACATTTATCATATTATGTTAAAGATGCAATCAAACTATTTTTACTCTAATCCTATTATATTAGCGCCATTTGTAAAATAATTTTGAAGAAGTTGTGTCGTTTTTTTTATTTGTGAGCGGTTAAACAATTAAAAGATAAAATTCCATAAAAAAAATAAGTTTAAAGAAATTAAAAAATTAAAATATTAGCGGAGTTCACTCAAGTATTAGTGATGTAATAGTGCAAATGCAAAATATCATAGAGATTTCGTTATATTTTATAAAAGTGCTACGATATTTCTGTGGTTTTCATGGGCAACCGCGTATGTCTTAAAACAAATTGTTCAGGAAAGCCGAAAACCCATTCTAGATCAAACTATGGGCTAGGTATTGCACATTTTAAACTTTGTCATTACGTTACAAAACGGAATTGATCCATCTTTTTTCAAAAGAATATAAAGAGCGTTCAAAATTAGGCAATATGGCATCAACATCTTAAAATCAAAAAAAATGGACACACGCGGTTGCCCATGAAAACCACAGATTTTTCATTTGCTCTTTTGCAAGCCTTATATTGAACTCCGCTATTCTATATTCTTAGCTTATTATGATTAACATGACAATAATATGATTAATTTCTTAGCTTATTATGATTAACATGACAATAATTTGATTACTTCTTAACTTAGTATGATTAACAGAATAATAATATGATAAGGGAAAAATATTATGATGACATATTACGAGTATATTGAGTCATAATATGTTTCAATAATAATCTTAATATGGTGACTACAATC
The DNA here is from genome assembly GCA_963931875.1 of Pollenia griseotomentosa. NCBI lineage: Eukaryota > Metazoa > Arthropoda > Insecta > Diptera > Polleniidae > Pollenia > Pollenia griseotomentosa. The sequence continues at coordinate 4,724,323 of OZ007562.1, read as the reverse complement.
ATAATTCTTATCATAATATGTTGCTCTTAGAATATGTTTACCACAACCATGTTTTTTCTTTGCGTGTGGCCACTTAAAAGCTGATGTTCGTGAAATTATGCGATCGAAAAATTTGTTTTGCAATAACTTGAGTTTCATTGGCTGTGTGTAATGTAACTTTAACAGAACCACCATTTTAATATCGATTTTAATTATTTTAATGCGATTTTCGAGCGAAATTTAATTAATTGTAACAATTGCCAATGCATCTACTAGGAATACGTCAAAAAAACTAAATGTAAAAACTATCATGTTGTTGGTGTTGCCACAATTAAAAAACAAAGTTCTTGTTAAAAAACCCTTTATTTCTTACAAATTCATATAGTTTTTTTGCATTCAACTCGAACGATATGTGTTTTTGAGATCTCTTGTTTCCAGTTAGTTTTCTATGCTTTTCACAGCTTCCAATTAAAATCCTTGATTCCAGTTGCGGGGAAATTACACTGCTAGTGTGCCTGAATTTCCTGCGTTCTCTGATTTATACGCCTAAGATTTTCAGTTTGAAAAATTATAACAGTGTGATATTGTTAAGTAGATCATTTAAGAGAATGCATGTTATTAAATTGGTCAGAATTTTACTAAAACCAAAATGTATGTTAACTCATACAGACACGATTGACAACTGGCTCTTGTTAAAATGAAAAGCAATTATTTTTTGATTTAAAGATTTTAGGAATTTTAAAATTTAGTGTGATCAAGAGCATTAAAAAATTGCCACAAACTGGTAAAATAAAGATTAAAAGCTTGGGAGGCTAATCATTATGGGTCTGTAAAAAGTTTTAAATTAAATTAACAAACATTAAAAATCTATAGGTTAGGTTAGATGAATAGGAGAAGCAGTCATCAAGGATGCAACCCCATATCAATACGATATACACCTAGGCCTCTACCGGGCCGTTGTGCGCTTCTTAAGAACATGGTGATCCAGGTGGATAGTGCAACATTTCCTTTAGGATAAGGGGGTTAACGTCAGGCATTAAGAAACTCAGTTTCCCGAACTGATTCTTAAGATTTCCCAGTCAACGTTCCTCAAGGATCCTAAGTCCAACATGACATCGCGCCCGAGGTGTTTAGATCTTAATTCGGCAAAGGCCTGACAGTGGCAGAAAAAGTGTTCCAACGTCTCGCTCTCCTCGCCACACGCTCTTCACTCGTCAGATTCTGCCCGTCCAATTTGGTGTTGTTGTGCCCCTAGTCCTGCATGACCAGACGGGATACGCACCGGCATGCTAAATTCGGACTTACTCAAATTAAGGGGGCTTCTGGGTTACCCTACAAAATTTTAGGGGTCCTGCCCACAGTCCCACTATTCTAACTGGGCGGTGGGTTTCTCTAACCAACGCCTTAAGTCCGTTTTAAAATGTATATCAATTTGAATATTTTAAATTAAAAACTTATTTAATTGGTTTTTCCCAAAATAAATAGATATTGATTTCATTAAAAAAATATAAATGATATTAATTAAAAATTAATTAAATTTGCACTATTAATAGTATCAATTGAATATTTTTTGATATTAACCTCATTTTCTGCAGCAATGTTGATATAAGTAAACTTTTAATTCACTTGATTAAATTTTTAATAAAAACTGATTTGATTCTGATTAATGTTTTAATTTAAAAAAAAATGGCAATAATTTGTACTATGTTTCCAAAAAATGCATCTACTACTACTGTACATATTACTAATAATCAGGGAAATCGTAAATATGCAATTGCATGTTTTTCCTTGTGCGACCAATGAATTCAGAACAAGTATATTTCATCCGTTTTAGAGCTTTTTAAACAGAGCGTTTGGCATCGTTTTGTAGGTGCATATTATACACTTTGCAGCTTATTTTAGTCAAACGAGCATTTTTGCAGCATTTTTTAAGCTTATAGAGCATACTCCACCTTTTAAAGTATAGTTTGATAATTTTAATTGTTTTGTAAATGCTTACAAGTGCTTTTGCAGCGAACCAAAATTTTTTTTTTTTTTAAATTCTGGTTAACAGACGGTTTTTTAGATTTGAATATCTATCTCTATACCAAACGTTTTGCTTCATGTTCGTCATCTACATTTTATATTCACTCTACATACCGCTAATTAGCTGCAACGTCGTCATAACTCAAAAATTAAGTTTTGGAGTCAGTGTTACCGTTCGCCCGACTAAAGTCGCAATTTGACCCTTTTTCAGCGGTCTGCGACTTTTTGTGAGACTTTTTTTTATCACCGACTTTTGCGACTATTTTAATTTTGTTGCTACTTTTTACCCTTTTTGTTAAGATTCTTACAAAACATTCAATTTGCAGTATATTATAAATTTTCTTATTATTTGTATCAAAAAAAAATTCGTCAAAATTTAAAAACAATTCATAAATTATTTTTCATTTGGCAACACTTTTATCACATTTTTGCAACCTTGCCATGTATACAACGTATTTGAGGCGAATTCAGTTCAAGGTGGTGGCAAGTTTTGACAGTTCGGACCAATTTATTTTAATTTGTCAGTGTTTTGTTAGAAATGGTTGACATTTCGAATCGTAAACACTAGCAATGCAATGCAAAAAACCTCTGTTGTTTCTGTTGGTTTTGGATTGTTGTAGTCTAAGCACCACCTGTAGTTTAGTCCGCATTGAATGTATTTAAGAACATTTTCAGTAAAAGTTTCAAAAAATAGTTTTGACAAAAAAGCTTTTTAAAATAAAAAATTGTGGTGTTTACAAAATTATTTTTAGCCGCCGAGTCAATGAAAGAAAAAGTTGTAGTAAAACATGGACAGGTATGTACCAACATGTGAATATTTTGCTTTAACTTCAAAAATAAAATTTATTTTATTCTTTAAAATAAGATTTCTTGTTAAAACGAAAAGAAAATCAGAAAACGCAAAAGAAAATGAAGCTAAAAATACGTGTTCAGAGGCAGAGGAAACCACGGATTCTGAAACGGATAGCGAAAACATCGCTGCGGGTCCTTCCAAGAAACGTAATAGCTCGCGATACTATTCGAGAGACTGGGAACTGAAGTATAAATGGCTTAAGCAAGATATGGAGTCAAAGCGACCTTTTTGCAGGGTTTGTAAACAGCTTTTAGTGAACCAAAACAATCATCTTCAGCGGCATGGAAAAACAAAAAAACACATTAATAATGTAAAAGAGGCTTTTGAAAATGAAAAAATGCAACTGGCTGAATTTTTGCCAAAAGAAACCAGTGACTTTCGTAAAAATGTTGCAATTGCAGAAATGAAGTTAGTTCTACGTGCAATTATCAAAAATCACTCTTTTAACTCTATGGACGGTTTAAGTAAATTCAACTCATCAATTTTTCCAGACTCGAATATAGCAAAATCAGTAAGTAAAGTAAACTACTTAACAGTATCCGACCGAAGTCACTTTTATAGGCCGAATCGTTAGCCGATTATTTGGTCGGACACGTTTAATTTATGAAAGTATGTACATTTTAATAAAACAGTAAACATGTTATTATTGCAGGTAACTTGCGGTCGATCTAAGTGCAAACAAATTGCAGAGTTTCTTGGAAAGGAAGGACATATGTCCGTAGTTCATAAAATGAAGAGTCAAGAGTTTAGTCTCATTATCGACGAAACAACAGACATTTCAACCAATAAATGCCTTGTCATTGTAGTGAGACAGTTCAACATTAATCAAGGCAAGAGCGAAGATAGTTTTTTTCAATTAGTTCAACCAGAAAATGGAAAAGGCGAAACAATATCCAATGCTGTACTTGAAACACTTAAAAACGATAACATTCCATTGCATAATTTCATTGGGCTTGCAACTGATAATGCTTCAACTATGGTTGGTAAAAATATTGGTGTGTCAACTTTATTAAAAAGGAGAGTAAGCAATATGTTCCACCTTGGCTGTGTCTGCCATTCTGTTAATCTAATGAATGTTTCAGCATTAGAATGCATACCTGAGGGCGTTGAAAAGTTATCCAAAAAAATTTTTAATTTTTTTAAAAGCTCAAACAGACAAGTTGATTTTTTGGAATTACAAAAAATGTTTGATGTACCTGAACACAAACTTTTAAGACTTTCATACACAAGATGGCTTTCGTTTGAGTCGGTTGCAAAAAGAATAATTAAACAGTGGACAGTATTGCAGCACTATTTCATTCGAGCTCAATTCGAAGAAAAATGTGAAAAAACATTGAACAAGATTAATGAAATTCAAAATGGACTGTCACCCATGAACCAAATTTTCATTAAATTTTTGTGCTACATTCTTGGAATCATGAATAAGTTAAATAAATGTTTCCAAAGCGAATCATCGCAAATAGTATATATTATACCATACACAAAAGATATTCTTCTTCAAATTTTGCAAAATTTTCTAAAGAAAGAATATTTAATAGCTTCAAAGTTTGAAATTATTGTGGCTGGTTATAAAGATGCAATCAATATTAAAGATTTAAAAAATGTATATATAGGCCATGAAGCGGAGTCTACCATAAATGATCAAAATATATCTGAAAATGATTGCATTTATATTAAACGACATATCTTAAATTTTTATCAAAGGCTTTGCGATGAAATATTGAAAAGGATAAATTTTGATGATAAAAAACTTAATATTTTAAGGTATTTGCAACCTGATTTTTTTACCACTTTTGAAGACGTTAACTACAATGATCTCGTTTTAGAATTTAGTTTTGTTATAAATAAGCCTGAAGATTTCATAAGTGAGTACAAATTATTAGAAAGTAAAGCAAATAATAAACATTATGAACACTTTTTTGAAATTAAAAATGTTGAAAAATTTTGGCATAAAATTGGTAATTTAAAAAATTCGCTGGACGAACCAATGTTTCCTAATTTGTACAAACTGGCCGTACATGTATTAACTTTACCTCACAGCAGCGCTTGTGCAGAAAGAATTTTTTCAAAACTAGCTTTGCTTAAAAATAAATTAACGAATAAATTAAAAGTAAAAACATGCAATTCAATGCTGTCAGCTTTAAATTGAATAGACAAAGATATAGAAGACTGGATTCCCTGTGATGAACTTATTTCTAAATATAGAAATAAAATTTCAAAAAAGTAGTATTTATGTAGGTATGTTAAGAAAAAGAAATATTGCGCCAAGATCAAACGAACGGAATTAAAGTAAAATTTTCAAGGGGTTTTAGTTGGACAAGTTTAAATTTTGTCAAAAATATATTAACCTTAACTTTTTTGGCTTGTTTTTAAACAGAAATTCTACTCCTTTGACCTTGGCAATATACGACAAATTTATTAAACTTAAGTAAATGTTTTCACTATACATGAAAACATGGACAAACATGTACATTGTTATGAAATATGATAAAAATGAATTCTGCAATAAGCTTTTTGTTTCAATTGTTTTTTGTTTTGTTATGCTTTTTATTAATAAAAAACGTTAAAAAAAAGATGTGCGACTTTTATTTTCTGAAACGACTTTATTGTGCGACTTTATTTTTATAAAACAACCTTTTGTGCGACTTTTCAAAAATTCCTAACGGTAACCCTGTTTGGAGTTAGTGATGCAGAATTGAACGTTATGTTCCTTTTTTATATTGTGTACAATAATATGTTTGGTGGCAACCATAATATGGTTGTGGCTATTTCATGGAGGTCTTATAAATTAAACATATGTTTAAAATATTCTTTAAAAGTAATTTTGTTGGGGGCGACCATCTCTGGGTGTTTAAAATGAAAGTTCTTAAGTTTTAAGAGAACTTTAAAAACTTTTCAAGCTTTAACCTTTAAGTGCCTGATGTATCTTAAAGGATACAGCATATAAAAAATTACTGCGGGCAAAGTATTGGCCCGATTATTTTAAAGCCAGTTTTATTTTGTTTGGCACATTATAGTTATTAAAAAAAATATGCTGTACTAATATCTAGTAGAAAAAAACAAAAATGGCAGTCAAAGTCAAATATTTTTTTTTATAATTAACCAAATTTATATTTATTTATATGAAGTTCGGACTTTAATAAGCTTTTTGCTGTTGCCCTATAAGTGTTTTCATGTTTTTGACATTTGTTTGATGTTGTCATTATTATATATTCGCTTCAAGTGTTCGCATGCAAATAACAAAACCAAGAGAACAGTTCGCAAATGCGAATGCAAAGCCGGATATTCGCCGCACACCTAGTTAAAACCTTAATAAAAGCAAAATTTTTTCAAAATGTATTATTGAATAATTTTGTGCAATAAGAAACAAATATTTTTTTTTTTTCAGAAAAATTATTTACTTTCAAAAAGTAAAAAAAGGCATTTTTCAATTTACCTGAATTTATAGATTTATTGCAAAAAAAAAAAAAAATGATTTTAACTAGATTGTTTTTTTTTAAAATAGTTTATATTGGATTTCAATGTTTCTTTAAAGGCTGGGTTTAATTTTTCTGACCCTCACAACAAAAAATTAAAATAAAATTGATATACATATTTATTGATTACCATATTGTAGCACTTTTTTGTTTGCAACACACAAATATTTTTTTTCACATTAAATCGCTTCTGTGAATAAACAAAATTCAATCTTTTTATTGTTTAACATGACTCTTAACTCTTACCAAACAACAACTGCAGCCAAAGAGCAATAGCAACTACAATGAGTTTGTACAACGAATTGAACAAAATACAAAGTTAAATGTACAACAAACCAGCAACAACATAAATTTACATTGAACGTATTTTATTTTGTAAAGTCCAAACATGTTGACATCATTCAAAACCATTCAAAAGCCAAAAACAATTACAATATCAAATACAAATACGACGACTACGACTGACTACAAGTAGTCAATAGCAATAGCAGCAGCAGCAGAACCAGCTAAAGCAACAACTGCTATGGCTACTTGCTACCGTTTTTAGCAGCATAAACGGGAGAAGAAAAAAAACTACTATACCATTTCTTTCGAACCGAAATGTAAAACAATGACAGACAAACCGACGACAAAATAAAAATCTAAATACAATCGAAAAATACAAATGTTCTTTCTCCTTTTTTTTTTCTTTTGTGGTTATTCTTTTCAGCTCAAAAAAGGCTACCAAAAATAAAGCAGGGAATGTTATATTCTAGATATAATGTTAAATTCCTACCCTGCCTTCCTGCTTTCAAAAACCTCTTTTTTCTCTCCCTTCACTTGAGGCTTGAGCAGGAATGAACACAATATTCCTACATACAAACGATAAAGCGGCATTCAATGTTTTATTGGAATGTTAAACACTCGTATATAAACAAATAATGATAAATGCTTAAACACTAAAACCTTGTCCAAAATCAATACACAGATACACATTCGTATATACAGACAGACAAACATATTTGCTGCTACAGATCCCTAGATGACGATGAACGATGGCAATGTATTTTAGGATGATGATAATGTTGATGACGATGATGTTGAAATGCTGATGACGATGATACTATAAAACTTAAACTGCCTGACCGAACAAAAATATTGGCGATTACACATTTTTTTATAAATGTATGAGCAGAGACACATGAAACTGTCAAAATTTTAGGCGATTTATTAGCGCAAATTGAGTTTAAAAAGATGCTGCTGTTGGGCAGTTCAAACTACTAAAAAGAAAAGTAACAAAAAAGAAACAAATATGTTAAAGGATTTGAAAAAGAAAAGTTAGAGCGACATGTAAAATCGCTATACTTTGATCTGAACTTTTGACAAAATTTAAAATTTTCCTTAAAAGGACTTTTTTTCTTTTCGCATTAAAGGCAAATTTTGCTAAATTTGTTTATATATATTAATTTTTGAAATAAAAAAATATAATAAAGTTGAAGAGGTTAATAAAATACTAGAATTTCCCATCCAGAGAAATAAAAAAAAAAAAATATATGGGGAACCGTCGAAAATTTTAACAAAATACTTGTATCTTACTCGCCTTAACCCTTTAGAAGTCACTGTACTCAATGAGTGAACATTTGTCCATTTTAACGTGATTACCTTCCTAAGACCCGACTCACGGTAAGTACATCTGAACTTTTACTAGTTTCCAAGCAAAAGCAAAAGCAAAAACAAAAATTTTCACAACAACAAAACCAACAGCTGCAAAAAAATTATATTTGTGTCTTTTTTATTTTTGGATACCAAATTTTAATTTTGATTTGTGTCCAGACAGCAGTGGGAAGGTGTGTTAACTATTTTGATAATATGGAAAACAGTATTTAATTTTTTTGGGACCTTTTATATTACACTGTACATCAAAATGAAATTTTTTCAAAACAACAATATTCTGCCAACTGATTCTTATAGAGGGGACTAAAAAAATATACTAAAACTCATTTTACGGCCTATTTAATGTTGCGCCCTTGTGTAGTAAAAAATGTAGAAAATCGTGTGGTACTAAGGTTTTTGGTATATAGTGTCTTTTGAAGATTTATTCAGATCATTACAATGAACATTTTGTTGGTATACATTAACCCTCTAACTCTTCTGGAAATGGGTCTTTTTGCGATTTTTTTTTTTTTTTTTTTTTTGAAAAAAAAAACCAAAAATCAACTTTAAAACAGGGATGTATGAAGTTGAAATATTTTTCGATAAAATTTGTCATGAAATGCTACTAAAGGTCTCCTAACACATTTATGTCGAAAATTCAACTTTAAAACCAGAAATAAGCCAATAAAACAAAATACCAATTTTTTGTATTTTATTAAACTTACCTAAAATACCTAGTGTAGGGTTCTCAAAAATATTCCAATATCAACAACAATCAAATATTATTATAAAAAAATATGATTTTTCAGTGAAATCAACACACAAAACTTATAACATTCTCATGTTTTAAACGCGACGACGAGTTATTATATGAGAATGATGACTTCCAAAGAAAAATATCATCAAACAAGACAGACATCATACACTTGGAAAAAAATTCTTTATAAAAAAAAGAAAAAAGTTATGCTTTGACCAGGCAATAAACTATCAACCTTTTATTTTTTGGGTTTCTTTTTTTTTAATTTTAGTAGAAAAATACATACTTTGATTTTTTTAAAAGATTACTTTCCTGGTTGATTTGGCGGCATTACGAAAAAAGCTGCAGGCCTCATCTATCAGTTAAATGACAAGTGTTTTGATTTTGAAAAGTTTTTTATAAGGACACTACAACTTTTTACATTGTAAGTTGTTAGTGGCTGTTGTTGGGTCTATGAAAATTTTTAGAAGATTTTTTTCTGTTCTATGGCTGTTGTTACGTTAAAAATGTCTGTCAATTTTGTGTCACCCAAAGAAATTGTTATTGGACAGTAACAGTCACAGCTTTAGATCTGCAGCTAAGCAGGCTGTCTTTGATGGTCACTCACAATATTTTTTTTTTTGGTAAAGAAAAAGCAATTGATGAAAAAAGAAATATACTGTATAAATGGCATGCAAAAACATGTTTGTTTGTATTTAGTACATACTAAATGTTAAAACATTGATTGTCAACATAAACATAAATCGTCAATGTTTGTTTGTTGTCGTTGCTTTTTTAATGGCGACAACAATAGACATTTTTACATAAAAGTACATACATACAGTGTATGTACGTATTTGAACAACAAAAAAATGTAAAATTATTACTTTTGAAATTGTTTGCGACATTTGACTTGGCTCAACACGTAACAACATTTGGAGATATTTTTTACAAAATTATTTCAAGATAAACAAAAATTACACAATTTTTTTCACTTTCAGCAAACAAAAATCTTTTTGCAGAATTACAATAGTGTCAACACTACATAAATCATAAAAGTGTAGTAATTACACTTACTACAGGGTGGCGCATAAGTAACGTTATGATTTATTAAATTAATTTATTTTTTTTTTATTTTATTTAACGTTGGCATTTTTGTTCATTTAGATAATAGTTTGAAAATATTTTCGCATTATGTTTTGAAGATAATGCCTTTCAAATGGTGCCCATTGCTTGCTTCGACCTAAGGTGCATTCGCCTTAAGCTTTTGGGTGGTTCTTGGCTTATTGGCATACATTTACGCTTTAGGTAAGCTTAAAGAAAAAAATCGGGAGCCGTTAAATCGGGCTAACGCGGTAGCCAGTTAAAATCAGGAAAAAATGCGATATTATTCGTTCAACAGAAATTTCGTTCAAGAGAGCCATAGTTGGACAAGATGTGGCTCCATCTTGTTGAAACAACAATTCTGAATTGTTCTCTACCGCAGGCCTTCGAAAAATGTTCAATCATTGCCAGGTATTGAATGTCATTAATATTAACAGCCACTTGTTCGTCTTTTTTGAAAACAAATCTTTTCCAAAAAAAATATGTGTGGGTGCATTTGATGTTTGACAATTAGGCTTAAGGCCCAACCAGAATGTGCGTAAACAAACTTAAGCTACTGTCAAAAAGAAAACAAAAATCCTCTCAAATGCTTTTCAAATAACAAAAAGAAAATAAAAAAAAACATTGATTCCGTACGGAATGAGCGATTAGTTTCGCACCTTGCTTTAGCAAATGACAGTTTTATAAAACATAGCATAAAGTTTCCTTAAGTTCAATATGGTTTTACACATATGATTTACATGTATTTGCACAATTGCTTAAGTCACGTTATTCTCATTCTGGTTGGGCCTTTAGATTTTCGGTGCTTAATTTTCTGCAATTTTGTTTATTCTCGTGACCATTAAGGTGAAAATGGGCTTTAGCCCTCATTATTCAACATGATGATGTCTGAATAATCGAATGCTGACTTTCAAAATAAAATTAAGCGATTTGGGTTTTTTTCTTTGCTGAGACTTTCCATCATAAATTTCTCAAGTTTTTCAAAGTTAATTCCGAAAAAAATTAAGAAATTAAAAAAAAAACACGTAGACAAAAGTTTTTCAGTAATTAAATTTAAACGTTGCTTATGTGCCGCCTGTTATGTCCTCTTTTTTAAATTTTGGTTTTTCTTGCTTTTTTTTTTCTTCTGTAAACGGGTTTTCTTAACATACATACATATTTATCAAGCTTAAAAGAACTTAATTTAAGAAATATGTATGTGAAAAGTTAACTGGCAAAAAAAGAGAAGAAAAACTAATAATAAAATTACCACCCACTAATCAGAATATAAATGTTCCACAAAAAATACTTCATCTTAATTTTATTGCAATTTCTTTTACTTTGAGCTCTCTTACAAGAAAACATACTCTCCTTCTTTGAGTCATACTACTTTCTACTCTTGCTTTAACTAAAAACGTAAACAAACCCGCAGCAATTACATCCACCCTGCAAATAATAGGACTAGTCCAAACACGCGTGTAACATGTAGCCCACAAGGGACTAGGACTAGTCCAAAAGTAACCCAAACGTATGAAAAAACATGGTCTAGGACAGGACCATATAACCCAGCTTTGGACTACAAAGGAGTAGTCGTACTCAAGAGGATAAGTTTTGAAGTCGTTTAAAATGAAAACATGTCATTAAAAAACGAAGACATGTAGTCTCACTACAAACACTTTTTAACAATGACATGGTCCATGCTTGCATTTTATCAAAATGGATCAGGTAGTCCAATATTATTTGCAGGGCACCCACACCCACTCACACATGTAAACATGTTCGCATTTTAATAAAATTATAATTTTTTGCAAACTCACTCACACACACACATATCACATATTCTCAAGTTACCGTTATGTTCATAAACATTATTTGCTTATGTAGGTATGTTGTTCTTGTAGTTTTTTGTTTGTTTGTTTACAATAACAGCATACCGTTAGCATTATTTGTTAAAGGGAAGAAAACAAGTTTTGCATCGTCTACCTTTTTCTAGCCAGCCATATTTAATCATGTGTATTACACATTGTGTAAGTTGTTTTTCTATAGCATACTTATATGGATTGTTTTCTTTTTAAATAAATGTGTGTGTGATTTTTCTTCTTTTTTTTTGGTATTATAATAACAATTATTATTAGACAGGATGTATGCGCGGCATGCGTTTCGCATCATACCGAAAATGCTAAATTATTACAATGAATTATTATTTTAATTTTACTGTTATAACTTGTACTTGCGGTTATTAATGTGACATTTCACATAATCACACAAAAGAAAGAAGTTAATGGAATAAAAGGTAGATTGGAAAGGAAAATATAAGCTTGGGAGAAATCTTTAGGAAAGTGAGGTTGAACATTTGTGACTTACAAAAATTTTATATTTAGATGATAATAAATGTATAAAATACGCCAAAATCGAATATATCACGATAAAAAATTTGAAAAACGATATGTTGTTGTAGCACAGTATGTATATTATTAAATAAAAATATATTAAACAAAGTTTTTAAAATGTTTGTTTTTCAAGGTTATTGCAGTCATAATTGGTATCAATTACAGTCAAACTTTTGTTTGTAACTTAAATCTTTTTTAATGAACATTTTATTCGTTTTTTGCTCAGCTGTTGGTTTTTTCTACATTTTAATATATTTGTGCAATGTTTTCAAATGGAATTAAGAGAAAAATTAAAAAAAAACTGAAATTGCAAACATCATAAATCAGTGGCCAGCAGTTGTCGTTTGTTGACGTTTAATAAACACCATATTTGGTTAGCCATGATGTTTTTTAAGCCATTTTTAATTTATGTCAATATAAGAACATGATTTTTTTTATATATATATGTACATACAGTCAATCTCATACTCATGCAGCCATACAAACCCATACATACTACATATACATACATGTATAGGCAATTTTAAAACTGAGTTGTTTTTTCTCTTCCCTACTCCGTAATTGGTCTTATTCATATAAATGCGAACAATTAAGACGATACCAACCCAGATTGGACGATGAAGCAGAGTAGAGTTTTTACACAAAATTATGTCGGAGTCTGTAGACGGCTGCAAGCAACTTAATGGATAATAATTTACCAAAAATCATATTGCATACTTTGTTTTTTTTTATATTATTTTTTGGTTAAATTTTTATAGGGCTGGAAAACAAATTTTCGTTAGTTAATTTTTATCAACTAAAGAAATATCGTTCTCTCATTTTAAAATCAAACACATTTATTAAAAAAAAACAAGCTTAATGAATTTTTCATTAACATGATGTATTTTATTATGAAAATGCAAAAAGAATATTGTTTTCCTATTTCTTTTTTTTCACTTTATTCTTGCCACAGTAGCAGAAGTACAATCAACCGTTTAACAAATTGTTGGCTGGCAATGGGTGGGGTGGACGAAGAATATGGATGAGTTTGACGTCGGCGATATTGGTTCTTTTGGTTGGTTAGTGTGGAATATTTGGTTTTTCAATGAATGTTTTTATTGGGATTATGCAAAATGATATCAAACGTATTATTTTTAGTTCGTTAACTTTCAGAATACATAATGGTTGGTACTCATACTGATGCTATATGAAGAACAAAAAAAAAAAACACAAAAATTAAACAAGAAACTTTAACGGTAAAGAAAGTCACCACACTAGCAAAATTTATTTGTTAAAAAAGAAAGTAATTAAAAAGGTGCGTTTTAAAAAATACTTCTTAAAAAGTACTTTTTTACAATAAAAAAAAAACAAAACAAATTACATTTTATAAAAAAATAACTTATTTCTTATAAAAAGTAAAATCCTGGTAAAAAGGACCTTTTTAAAAAGCACTTTTTCAAAAAAGGTACGTTCTCAAAAAATATACTTTTTCAAAAAAGGTACTTTTTAAAAAAGGTTTTTTTTGCAGAAGGTATTTTTTTGTAATAAGGTAAAATTATTTAAAAAAAGTACTGTTTCTTCGTTAAAAGTGACTAAATAGAATGACCAGTTCTGTCTTAACGACAACAATTATTTTATATATGATGACACCTACTATAACCAAACTTACGGAATGCCCATGGGTAATCCATTATCTCCAACAATAGCAGATATCGTTCTAGACACACTATTAGAACAAGTTACCACGGATCTTGAAAAGGAAGATGTAAATATAAAACTAATTTCAAAATATGTGGACGATTTGTTTGCGATTATTAAAAGAAAGGACGAAAAACTAATTTTAAAAACATTTAATAACTACCACAATAAAATAAAATTCACGATAGAAAAAGAAGAAGACAATTGTATCCCATATCTAGATATGAAAATATTCCGGGAAAACAAAATTATAATAACGGATTGGTATTCGAAACCTATTGCCTCAGGTCGTCTTATAAATTATCACTCTACACATCCAAAAAGTCAAAAAATAAATACTGCACTTAATTTAATAACAACGGCTTTAAAATTGAGCGATAACAAATTTAAATCCAAAAATATTGACAAATTAAGGGACATACTAATAAAAAACAGCTATCCGACATATTTAATAAATAATCTAATAAAAAAGGCACAAACAGAAAAGGATTTGGGGGAAAACATAAACAACACATCTGGCAACACTAAGTATTACAGCCTCCCATACATACCAAAGCTCACAGAAAACAAACAAATTCAAGAAATAATAAATGACAACGAAGTAAAATTGGCGCACAGAGCGAGCAAAACAATCAATACTCTATTTACACAAACAAAAACAAAAATAGAAAAAAGTGAGCAAAGTAATCTTGTGTATGAAATCACATGTTTAGGTAAAACAGATGAGGAGTGTGGTAAAGTTTACGTGGGTACCACAAAGAGAAGCCTTGGTATAAGAATATCAGAACACGAAACAGACATAAGGAAAAATAAAATAACTACAGCTCTAGCTATACACTGTGTTGAAGAAAAACATTTACCCGATCTCACAAACGTTAAAATATTAGACAAGGAAAAGAGAACAAATAAACGATATACACTGGAAAGTTTGAGAATTCAGGAAAAAGCTACGAATGCCTTAAATACAAAAGACGACAAAAACAACACGAATGCAATTTATACAATAGCAATATTTTAGTTTAGTTCTGCTTCTGTGATACTTAGTTTAATACAATTTAATTTTACTGTGATATTTTTTATTTTTATTTATATTTTTACAATTGTTTTGTTTAATTAAATTTATGTTTTATGTTGTGTTTATGTAAAACAGAATGTGTGTTAAATATTCAAAATGCAGAAATATTGACGAAAGATTATATGTGAGTAATATTATTCCTGTAGAACTAAGTTATCGTTGTTTTTACTAAACTATTATTTTTCAATTGTGTATTTATTTTGATGTTGCCAGATCTAATAAAATATCCCTGATGATGTTGGGAATCTCCAACGAAACGTCGGAAAGAAAATTATGAAATAATCTTTTATTTGCATAGAATACATGACCTTAATAAGCCCGATTTAGAATTTTCTAAGCAAACCAATAAGAATGACCTGGAAGTTCATACAATAAAAGTCATTATTTTTTGCCCCAGAAAAAAATATATATACATCCCATTTTTTTAAAAAAAAACAATCCAAAAAATATATACTTTTTTGAAGGGTTAAAAAACTGCAGCCCAAAACCAAAAACTGTCGAACAAAAAAACGAAAATTTGTGTACAACTTTTTTGTAAAAAAGTACAAAAATTTCTAGGGACTGCCGTTCGGTTTTAACCGAAACCGAAACCGCGGTTTAAAATGCCTGAAACCCGAAACAGTAAAAAAACTCGGTTTTAACTTTTACTTTAACAATATATTAATACAATGACAAGGTATTTCAAAATTCTTAATATGTATTCCTAATAAGAACTAAGAAGAATAAATGTTACTTTTTTAGCTCTTAAGTATACACCTAACTTGTGTGACACAAACTACCACCTGGCCTGGCTGGGACCACTAGTATTTTGTGACTATAGAAAAAACTAACACTAACGAACCCCTGGGCAAGGCACTACTACACTACTACTACTACTTTTATATGTATGGAGTTTTATGGCTATAGCAGGAACATTTTGTTGGGAAATAGAATAATTCTTCCAAAAAAACAGTAAAAAAAAGAATTATTATGTGTTGTGTATGCTTTTTGATACGTTTCATTTTGATTTTATTTATATAAAAGGGAAGGGCCTGGCCAGGCCCAGGTGGATACAATATGCACAAAATTTACACTTTTTTCTCATTTTTCTGTAAAAAACACTTTGATTGAGGAATACATAAAGTTTCCTTCTAATATAAGTACTTTATAATTATATAAAAAAAAAACTGGAAAAAAGTCAAAAAACGCCTTAAGGGTTAATAAAAGTACCTGAATTGAAACAAATAAACATTGTATTATTACATACAAAAAAATTTATATGTTTATGTATGTTCACTTTGATACATATTTTTAAAACCGAAAACCGAACCGAAACCGACCGGTTTTAATCATTTTAAAACCGAAACCGCGGTTTCACATTTTTACGGTTTTTAGCAGACTCTAAAAATTTCTGTATAACAAAACCTCAAAACAATTGTTTTTTGAAAAAGTTACTTTTTTTTGCAAAAATTACTTTTTTATTACAACCTTGTAAAAATGTGTTAATTCCCTTCCCCACAGATGTTTTTTATACAATATTGTCACTCAATATGTAATTTTTACAATATTGGTTTTTGACACTATAAAATATATATATTCTGGATCGTTATGGTTAGCGAACACAACGCCAACCGTAATCAGGCTGAATATCCGCCTGTCTGTTCTTTAGTTTGTCTGTCCGTGTGTATGTAGAAATGGATTAGGCAAAGACCTAAAATATGATGGGGACCAAGTTATTATTAATATTTGTCGCGTATAGTCCGGAATAGTTTGCTAATGAAATTCAGCTAGATCGGGCAAAGCCGAATATAATAGCACTTTTACTTGTTTTTTTGTGTTATTTTTTGTAAAAATAATGCAAAAACGAATGGGGTTTAGTTTATTTCACAAAGGCCAACGTAATTCTTTGTACCAGAAAGTAAAATATATATTGAAACATAGAGATCCCGAAGACGCAGTTTCTTAATTTTTAAGGCTTGAATTTGAACTCTCATCTCTCGTGGAAGGAAAATGCTAGGAACGGAATGGTAAAAGCCTAATTTGTTTTAAAGAATATCTGTCAGGCCCATATCATTACAATTAATCATTCTGATAACAGGATAAATACTATTGAAAGGTTGGCGAGTTTTGCAATAAAAGCACCATCGTTGTCCACTAAGCCACTTTCGGGATATTTCTCAGACAGATGGGGGAAATTAAATTTTGCGGATTTTAAACTTTTCGAAATGTTTAAAAAAAATGTAAAAGCTTTATTTTTAACCGTCCGGCTTTTAGAGATTGTTGATTGGTTGAAAAAAGTTTGTGTGTTGGTATCACATTATGCTTTTTGGTCCTTCCAGCCTATTTGGTTGTGCGAGCTGTTCAATATGATCTAACAATAAAATGTTCTTTTTGTAAAGTAGATTTTTTTAACGCAGTTTCAAAAAAGGACTTTTTGAAGAAAGTTTCTATTATCTTTTTAGAAAGAAGGTTCTCTAGAACTATTGTTTTTTAAAAGTATTATTTTTGGTTAAAGTAGTTAAAAGCATTTTTAAATAATTTTTTTTCGGTTGAAAATTTCCTTTGCTAGTGTAAGCATTCACTAAAATTTGATTTTTTTTTATTTTAGATTTGTACCACTTATTATTTTCTAGTAGGGAATATTTTCTTCCCCCTTTTTTCCTCTGTAACAAATAGCAGTAAAATACGGTGGTAGTGGCAAATTTCTGTGTGCAGTAAAGGCGCTCGCTGATGATGATGATGAACGCATGAAATTTGTAGCTTGTTAGCTCTGCTAATTTGACCAAGGAATTTTAAATTAATTTTTTTTTCTGCTAACGTATTTTAAAACAACAACACTAATGCTCAAAAGCTAAAAATTTAAATTAAAAATACTTTTTTAAGGGAAAAAATTGAAAAGGAGAAGTAAGAAAAAAAAAGGAATTACAGTTGGTATTACTAATTAAGTAAGCGTAAAGTTGAAGCTAATTGTTAAGAAATAAAAAAACGTTTGATCTTATATTTTTCCTGATTTTAATAAATTTTCTTAAGTTGTAAATAAGAAAAAAGCCACTTAATTTGTTAAGCTTTTTAAAATTTCTTTTTTTATCATTATTAGGATAGAATTTCTTTTAATTTCATTAAATTGCGAAATATTTCCCCAAATTGTTGTTCATTTTCTTTCCTCTTTCTTCGACCTGGTCATATTGTGGAGTTTTTATTTACAGATTTCATAGTTGGCAACACCTGTTAGTGTATCTTTGACACTTGATAAACAAACAATAAAAAAAATGGGAGAACATTGTAACGGTACTAGACGGAAAAAGAAATTATTTTACGGATCAAACTTCAAAGTGTGAAATGAATAAAAAAATTAAAGAAATCTTGTTAATCTACTAAATAAAAAAATTTTTAAATAATAAAAAAAAATTAAGGGAAACGTTCAGTAATTGAAGCAAAAAAGAAAAAGTAAAACAATTTACGCTTGAAAAACCTAAAAAAAAATGGGAAAAAATAACGAAGAGATAACAAGGATAAACGTTTTTTATGGCCCAAGAATAAAAGAAAAGGGTGTTTATGAAGTATAAACAGAGTCTAGTTAAAGATTTAAAATATTTTTAAAATCATTTTAAACAATTTTAAGGGAAGAAACTAAGAGATTTATAAAAAGAAAATAAATTGCAGGAAATTGTAAAGTTTACTAGATAAAAAAAATAAAACCAAAAGTTTTTCAAACTTTTACAAACCTATAAAAATTTAATAAGCGGGCCAGCAAAAAAAATCAAGAGTACGTTATTTAGTGGACTTACTGACAACTACGAATACCGACATCAATATATAGATAAAAGAATTTTTAATAGTAGATCTTATACGAAATCTTACAACACAAAATTCTTTAGTAAGCTTTTAGTTTTAATCAGAGTCTTTTGCCACGAATTATTGAAATTTGGCCCTACTGTCACATATGGATCGGCATATGTACATCATAACACTCACATTGAAAGGATAAGTGGCGGCGAAAATTATTGTCTATTGTTAACTTTGAACGATTCTAGACAAATTTGGTAACATGATTTTTGCAGAATTTGAGATTAATATCAACATAATTGGAATTACGGGATAACAAATGTAGGGGTCAAATGTAAAATCGCGGACTGAACCAATATTTTTAAGCGTTACATACTTCAGCACCAACGAAAAACCCTCTCCCAAGTGATTAATAAATTTGAGCGTAGGGTACTTAAAAAAAATCACTAAACCCTCTATTTTTTAATTTTATTTAGAAGAAAAATTTGCATATGAACCGAAAAATATGTTCAAAATGCAAATATTTTTATTGTCATTGTAAAAGAAATGTTCAACAAAAACTTCAAAAAATTTATAAGAATGAAAAAAAAAACAAACATTAAGCTTATTTACTCAATGAAGCCAACAAGAAGAACCCAGTCAGCAGTATTAGCAGAAAAAAATATCAAGGAATTGTTTGCATAAATAACATACTACATGAAACTACAGACAAACTGGAGCACAATCTAAAAAACAATATACAATATTATCTGAATTAAAAGAAAAAAAAAAAAACGATCCCCAACCCATCTTAAAGAAACCAACTCCTTCTTAGGCGGCATTGGCTACTGTTTTTACAATTTTTTTTTTAAAAAACTCTTTGTTGGCACTACAATCCAAAACAGTCTCTTAAACAAAGTTTTTGAAAAATTATTATCGAACACCTGTATAATACTGATCATGGCCATAACCAACCAACAACTGAAATATTTAGACTTACACTTACCGAAAACCTCTGGCGATTTTTTCCTTTTGCTTTTTGGTGAAAAAAGATGGAACATGAAAGCGTAAAGCCTGGTTGTCGTCGTCATCATCGTCTTTTCGCTCAGTTATAATCTTAAAGGGAAACACACAACATTTCCAGGAATAATTCAAATGGATTTGCATATAAATAGCTTTTGATTCTTAAGACATGTGATAAAAAATTCATAGTAATGTAAAAAAGCAGTGGTTCCTAAGCTAGTTTTTATACAAAGCTTTTTTTTTTTTTTTTGCTTTAAAATTATATGACTGAGTTTTCTTGCTTTCAAACTTTAGGGGTGTTAATTCTTTTTGCACCACCCTGTTTAAGAAGAATCACCCAAAATCATGGGTAGATCATAACTTTCTTGAAGGGAGGAGAAAGCTTTCAGAACCCGCTTCTGAGTATTATGGTCTCCACTACTCGTAAATCTGAGTTTGGATTTATTCAACCACTAATTCATCAGAGTAATAAATGGTACTCCACCAAGTTAACGTTAAAAAGTACGGTTTAAAACGATTGCAAATTGTGAAAGTAAAAATCCGCAAATAATGTAACTGGTTACAGTTATACGACGCTAAGTCGTTCACCAATGCGAAATGAAATACACAAAAGCCAGTCAAACAAAGACGGTCTAATCGCCCTTAAAAAGTAATGACAATACCGTTCAAGCTGCTTCCCCGCCTAGAGCAGTTTAATGTACACAAATTTTTAATAAATTTACAGCCTAGCCCACGGTATCGACCCCTATCGTTTGCTTGCATTTTCAACGACAAACAGCTGATTTGCGGTCCACTAAGAATTTTCAGCACAACAAACCGATCGACAATGCAAGTAACCGATAAAGTAACAGTTTTCATACAAATTTGCGGCCTACTAAAGGCGCATATAGACGACATGTTTTTGTCATCTGACATGTCAAATTTTCAAGTCACATGTAATTGTGCATGTCTGTCAAAATCGCTGTTTTACATAAGCTTTATAATATTCGGTCACAAACGTACATGTAATTTGCTTCTGGCATTGTCTCTTTTTTTTCGCATTGTTATTGCAGAAACCAAAGTAGTGCTCGGTTTCAAAATAACTTGCTGCCGCCATGAAAAGTTTTATTTGCGCCGTAAAATAGTTCAGCCATCTTAACATTTTTTTCTTTTAATTCGAAGATACCAATTTAGGATTTTATAATAAAACGGTTTTTATATATATATTCACATAAATTCTATTCAATGGTAAGATGATCAAACATATCTCGGTATTGTAAAAAATTAACTTCAGCCGGCTAATGATTCCGTCAATAGTGGACGCCGCTGCCGGTTTCTTGCCGGCATAGCTTTCTGATGTCAGATGGTTTGTCAGAAGAAAATAGAGCACGCTCTAATTGAAATTTTGTCAGATGACTTTGCGTCTGACTTTTACAGAAGCAAAGTTAAAAGGTAACACACGACATGTATGTGTTTTGCAGTGGAAAATTTGACATGTCAGATGACAAAAACATGTCGTGTACGGTCGCCTTAAGAAACATGTTGTGTTGTGGTTGTCGACAAAGGCACTTTGTGTATTAAACGAAATATTTCTTTACACACACAGATGAAAGGTAGAAGTATAAAAAATGAGCAAAATCGGTCCAAAGGTTCAAAGATTATGATCTCATTTCTTAAATTTTAATACAATTTCATATATTGTTGCTCTATAACAAAAATAATATATGAAATTGTATTAAAATTGAGGAAATGTGATCATAATCTTTGAACCCGTGGACCGATTTTGCTCATTTTTTACACTTTACATCTGAGAACAGTAAGAAGTATTTAAGTAAAAAATATTTTTTTAAGCTAATATATTTTCAGAATCTGGTGAAAACCGTGTCGTACAGTGTAATAAGTCACTATGTTAATTTTTTTAAAACTGTGAATTTAACATGCCATATGTATCTTTTTAAAGGGGTTTTAATCATCATTTTTATCCCTTATCTGTGATATATAATAAAATGTATGTAACCTCTAAAAATGTAAACTGAATATAGGAAATTATATTAATAATTAAAATTTAAGTCACTAGGTCTAGTAAAAACCCTGTAGGGTTTTTTGAAGAACACCAACACTTAAAAAATTAACCAGAACTTTTCAAAATATTTTTCATAAAATTCTATTCTATATTTTTTGTTTACTGCTTTGATTTATATTCACTTCTTTCTTTTGTATTCAGCTTTGTTTGTAGCACAGAGTTGTGTTTGAATGGCTTAATTTTTATGTTTTGCCGTTTTTTATTTTCAAATTAGCATTTTATTTGTGGAACTGCTGATGTGGCAATACAGACATTTGACAATCAACAAATGGATTACCTATGTTAAGGTGCTTTTACACCATCTGTATTTTTCAGTGGGTTTGTCAGATGTAAAATCCATATGTAATTGCACATGACTGTCAAAATTGACATATACAGAAGAAGCTTTATAATTTTTGCTTTCACACGTTCGTTTTAGGTTTCATCTGACATAACCTAAAATCATTCATAACAGCAAAATATTTAGATATTTATATTCGTATTCACTTTTAATTTTATTTCAGTTAATTAAGAATGTTATTTTTTTTAAATAATATGTGTAAATAAATAAATAAAAATTGATATATGCCGCCACAAACAAATGACTTGCAAAACAGCTGATGTCCGATGGCTTGTCAGATCAAAATAGGACACGCTCTAATTGAAAAATTTTACACTTCTAATTCTATCTGACATTTACAGAAGCAAAGTATTTTTGCGTTTACACGACATGTTTGATATTGCAGTGGGAAATTTGACAAGTACACTGCTAAATACAGATCGTATAGAAGCAACTTTAGACCCCTTTCAGATTCGAGTACAACAAGGTCTGTAATCAATTTTTTTCCCCTTAACCCGATCTTACCGCTAACATACACAAACCAAGAGTTGGGCAAGAGACTTGCGCAAGTAACTTATCGAGGTGTTTAAATTGCCATATGTATTTACTAGGTAAACAAAATATTATTTAACATGTTTGAAAAAGTGTAAACAATTGTTAATGTTCTTACACTGATAGAAAAATGCATCTTCATATTGATGATGCCCTAACATCAGATTTGTGACATCAATGTTACTACAAATGGCATCAATGATGCAAAAAGTAACATCAATCCAATGACTAACGTCTTCGTACAATTTTTTCATTTTTCACGTGTCATCTATTTTACGACTATAGTGACATCAATTCGATGCCACATTTTGTATATTATTAACATTATTTTCATGATTACAATGTATTATAAGAAGCAAAAATTCCTATAATCTATTTTTTTTAAATAATTTAGTTAAATACATGAAATGTTTAAAGTAGAATGATTACGAAACCCACATGAGGCATGGTGCTGGTGTCTTATTATTGAGAGTTCTGCTGTAAACAAAGGTCGTAATTCAACAAACGTGAAACAAACATGTGCAACGGGTAAATAAATAATAATATTCTCTCACTTTGACTTAAGTCAATTCCAATGACTATGAATTCATGACAAACTGTCATTTAATTGATGCCAATCTGTCCTTTCTCCGATGTTACTGCGTCATCGCACTGAGGACATGTTCGTCATTTCTGTGATGCCGATGTGTCATCCCATTGATGACATAATTTCATTTTGACCCTGATGCCACTTTGGCCAAGTGATGTTAAGGTTGAAATCACAATGATGACAAGTGCCATGGGGTCAAAAACGAAGACACTTGTCATAGTACTGATGTCAAAATACATCAGCGTTATGACGCCTTTTCTATCAGTGTACAAATGGTTTTAGTTTACAGTTTAAGATTCTCTGCTTACCCAAAATTATACATTTACAATGTGACTACAATATAAATATTGTATTTTTACTGTTAAGGAATTTTCTTTCTTTCTTTTTTTTTTGCTTCAGTTTTTCTTTCTTTTTTTTTCTTTTCTTTGTATAAATTGTAGTCAATTTTTACTTGTTGTAAGATGGACCGTACCAAACCAAAAACAACTACTACTAGGTATTGTAATAGAAAAAAAGTATCCTTTGGAAAAAAAATAAATAAAATAAACTGACCACAGTCAACAAGGAAAAACAGACAAACATAAAAAT
This sequence comes from Pollenia griseotomentosa, assembly GCA_963931875.1. Lineage (NCBI taxonomy): Eukaryota > Metazoa > Arthropoda > Insecta > Diptera > Polleniidae > Pollenia > Pollenia griseotomentosa. The sequence continues at coordinate 4,700,520 of OZ007562.1, read as the reverse complement.
TTTACATACAATGGACTTGCAAAGTGACAGTGGTAACATGTCTAAACACACTAGATATTTTTAAAGATTTTTTTATTGTTTAGTTGTTGTAGTTTTTTTGTTTAAAATGCAAAATTTTGAAATTTCTTTTAGAGTTTGGTTTTTTGTACTCGTTACATGTGAAAATATCTTCTTTTGAGGCTTAAAAAAAGTTTTATCCCCTTAAGGTTAAGTTAGAAGATTTGGGCAAAAAGGTGTTGGCCATGGGGAATTAATTATTTTAAATTGAATTCAGAAAATTTAACTACAAAAGTGAGATTTTATTAAAATAAGTTGAAAAAACTATATCCAAAATAATACAAAGCATTAAGTTAATGAAAATTAGCGGCGCCATTTAAAAATTCCAAAATAAATCAGTTTTCTTAAAAAAGGTTCATTTAATCGCTCACAATTTTTCATTTCGGAAAAGTAAACAAAGTGTTACCATAATAATTAATTAAGAGCGGAAAATGTAAACAAACTCTGTCGTTTTTCTCCTTACAGCAAAAATGGACATTTTTGCTCAAAATGTAATTTCTTTATATTTTATCAAGTATGTAATACACTTGTAATGTACCGTTGTAAAACAAGTAACAGCATCATGTGTTCTCTTGTTAGAATTCACACCCTTCGGATTATAAAAATCGTTAGATTCTTTGTGTTATTTTGTTTACTACTTTCATGCCAATATATGAATAATTGCTATACAATGACAACAATTTGCCAAAAAGGAAATAAAAAAGTGTAAAAAATTCTAGAAAAAAAGACCCGCTTAATCCACAACAAATGTTTGACAAATCGAACAAGTGTAAAAAGTACAAATAAAATATATAAAAAAAAAAATGAAAAAAGACAATGAAATAACAACCCAAAAATTAAATGATTTATAATAAAATAAAAGCCTTATAAAATGCGAAAAAGATGATAGAATAGAAAATTGGCAAAGGAAATTACTTTTTTTTGGATATAAAATACAAAAGTAAAAGAATAAAATCATTTGCGGAAATTTGATCGATTTTTTTAGAATTTTCTGAAATTTTACTAAATTCTTAAAAAATGTTTAAAGGTTGAAATTTTAATGTTGTTGAATTTATATGACAAATACCAAATATGTGTACGAGTCGGCCTTCTAAATAAAAATACCGAGAAAAATGGTTCTCCTTTATGCAGATATATTTATTCAAAATATAAACTAACTTCAATCTCTGTTATATTCTGTGAAATTTTTTCAAAGCCGGACTTTTCGATTAGAAACTGCAGCCTTATTTTCCTTTTTTCAATGCTTTGAATTACACGTCTCCGAAATTGCCCGTATTTAAGGTTCTCAATAAGAAAATTTGTGATGTTATCTTGGTGAAAAAATCACTAGTTTCACACTCAAAGAAAAATGCATTTTCATGTTGATGAGGCCCTAACATCAGAATTTTGACATCAATAATATTTAAAATGGCATCAATGAGGCAAAAAGTGACATCAATCCAATGACGAACGTCATCATAAAATTTTGTTATACTTTACACGTCATTTATGTTATGACTACATCGACATCAATTCGATGCCACGTTTTGTGTATTATTAACATTATTTTTGTGTTTAGAAAGTAAAATAAGAAGCATAAATTCCCATATTCTATTTATTTAAATTATTTAGTTAAATAAATTAAGTTTTCAAAGTAGAATGATTACGAAAACCATATCGGGCATGCTACTGGTGTCTTATAATTGAGAGTTTTTCTATAAACAATTGGCGGAATGCACGAAAAGTGAAACAAACATGTGTAACGGGTAAGAAAATAATAATATTCTCTCACTTTGAATTAAGTCAATCCCAATGATTCAATAACTCAATCAATGTCATGTTATAATGACAATCTGTCATTCAATTGAGCCTAGTTAGTGCTTTCTCCGATGTTTCTGAGTCATCGCACTGATGAAATTTTTTTATAAACTGACTCCGATTTGTCATCTCGGTGGTGCCGATGTGTCATATCATTGTTGACATAATTTCACCTGGGGCCTAATTCTGGCAGTCGTGATCGAGTACTTTCTCGACTCGAATGCAATTTTATTTTTAATTCTTTCAGTCGATACTGAACGAATATTTTTCCGTATTGTGAAACACAAATTAATGCTTTACAACACTGAAAAAATAATCCCGATTCGTTCAGTATTGACTGAAATAATTATATATTAAATTGCTTTCGAATCGAGAAAGTATTCGATCACGACTTCCAGAATCAGGCCTCTGATGACTGATGATGGCTAAGTGATGTTAAGGCTGTCATCACAATGATGAAAAGTGTCATGGGGTCAAAAACGAAGACACTTGTCATAGTACAGATGTCAAAATAAATCAACGTTATGACGTTTTTTCTATCTGTGCAGAGGTCCAAACTGAATATAGACGTACGATTGGCATTTAAACCTACAATATAAAATAAAGGGTGTTTTTAGAAGAACACAAATTACAATAGGCATAACTGTAAAACTAGCCGTCGTACTTATAAAGTTTGTTTGACTTTTTTCAGTATACTTTGGCAAATTAACATGCAATGACTTACACTTAGAGTTTTTTTTTCCCGGACTTTTTCGATTCCCGGGAAAGCGGGAAATTTTTTTAAATTTCCCGGGATCCCGGGATCCCGCTCCATATAAATTATACAAAGTAAATTTTGTTATTAATTAATGAAAAAAACTTTTATAAAATAACGTAAGGGAACTTGTTTACAAAGAAAGTAAAAGAAATGGTTCAATACTAAAAAAATAATAGAATATTAAAATAGAAACTTTAATTATTATCACCTCACGCCTTTATTCCCTATTATTATGCTTTTATTCAGTATGATTATGCTTTGGATACAAGATAAAAAGATAACATAAACAACAATTTAATTCATAAAACAAAATAAAATTAAGGTACTCAAGATATGGGATCAAAAAGTTAATTAATAAAATAGATAACATATTTTAAAGAAATTTAAAACATTTTTTAACGCCTTAGGAAATAACTTTCTGACACACTCAAAGCGCTTAGTATGTCGTCAAAAAGTATATTACTGACTTAATTTACTAATTATCATGTTTCCAAAATATTTCGTTAATTTTTTACCGAGGTTGGACAAATAGTAAAAAGTGAACCGTTGTAGCATGCTTCGGATTCACAATCAGAAGCATTTTTTCTTTTTATAAACAACGTCTATATCAGTCAAATGTATGTCAAGGTTGGTGCAAAAATAGCATCAACCGGACTGCTTCTTACAAATCTTTTCATTTCAATAGATCCATTTGTAATCTTTAGGACAATGTGTTTTTCAAGTTGTATGTTGTAGTATCTTACACGAGTTTCCAAAATGTTATTTTATTTCGGTTTCCCCGCACTTCACGGGTATATAAACCAACACAAATTGAAATTGAAAATTTGTGTTTATCACCTAATTAACATATCGCTCCTTCATTGCATCATAGTCATATCTCATAATTTTAACTAACTTTAGCAAAGTTTTCCTTCATACCTTCTCGTATTATATCTCAAACTGAACCGAAGTTATAGCAAAATATATCTTTTAATCGGTACATTTTGAAAACTTTAATTTAAATTTTGCCAAGATCGTTTGTTTTTGTAGATATGACTATGTTGCAATAAAGGAGCGATATGTTTAGGTATCTCCTATTTTTAAGACTTGTTCATGGACTATGAAACTTTACTGCCTGCATCTTATTTTGAATTAATGTACTTCATTAACTCTTCACTTCACTAAATGTAATAATTATCAACTGTTGCATTGCCCATTTTGCTTTTAGTAGATTTATTGCATCAGGAGACATTGATTTAAATACATGTTCTCTCTTCTTGTAATTGATCTAATCCACAACCCATCCTCAAATGCTAATTTTTAAAGAATAGAAAACTAAATTTCAAAGTATAAATAGCTATTTCCTGAAATTATGAAAATTTTTTATTTCCCGGGATCCCGCAAGAAAAATCCCGGGAAAACGGGAAATAAAATAATTGAAATGAATTCCCGGGACGGGAAATCCCGGGAAAAAACCCTACTTACACTAAAACCACTTTTATAAAACATGAAATTTATTTCCGAAATTTGCGCTCCGTTTGCCGAAGGTGCACCAGATTTTTATCGTCAAATCATCTTCAGCGATAAGGCTCATTTCTGGTTTGACCAGCAAATTTATTGTTTTTGGAGGAGAAATGGTTTCAAAAAGACGCGTGAAACCATCACTTTGTTGAGCCAAATGTTTGGTGACTTATTACCTCAAAAAATGGACCTGTGAATTTGCAACATCGTTCGTGTGATTTGACACCTTTGGACTACTTTTTGTGAGAGTACATTATTTAACTGGTCTACGATGATAAGCCAGCACCGATTGAGCATTTAGAACCGAACATGCTCAAAAAAGAGGTACAAAATCGAACTGATAAAATGGCGTTCAGAATTGTGTTATGAGGTTAAGATTCATGTAAAAGTTCTTTGTGCCAAATATTATTTCGATATCTTAACCTATATGAGATTTGTTTGCCGTAAGATGATTAAGATGAGATTTTATATGGGACCTATGGTTTATTTTGGACCTACCAGCACAACATTTTGTCATGACTTAGAAGCTGTTGTAGAAGTTATTATCGCCAATTTTTTTGTCAATACCAACGATTATAAGGAGTTTATGGCATGAAAAGACATTTTCGGAAGAAGTATTTGTATGTGAGCTATTGTCAAATACAGACCGATTTCAGTTAAATTTAGTAAGGTGATTTGAATTGCAATCAAACAAGTTTGAACCAAATGTCATCTTAATATGAACATAATAAGGTGGTTTATGGGCACAAAGGGTCTATTCCGAAAAGAAGCTTGTATTGAGGCTATGCGAAGTTGTGGACCGATTCTCACTATTTTCAATAGGCTTGATTCTTGTGACAATTATAACCTTTTTATCAAACTTTATCAAACTATCGCCAAAATTGCTACCTGTACTTTGCGCACAAGGTTTACATGGGCAGCGAGCCAGCCAGCCGGACGGATGAATTGTTAGATCGACTCAGAAAGTGATTCTAAGTTGATCATTATGCTTGAAGGTGGGTCTAGGACCAATATTTAAGGATGTCATACCCTAATACCCTCTGCACTATTGTGGCATGGGTAAAAAAACCAACTTTTGGTAAAACAATAGAAACTAATCTAAAGTTTGCTAAATGTTTAGCTTGACATATTATTTAATTTTCGGTTAAACAAAATTTTTGTTCTTAAAAAAGGTTAATATTTTTAAGTTATGAAGCTCTCAGATGTTCGAAATGACCTTTTACTAAAGCAATTGAGACTAAGTGCTGATTTACACGCTTTAGGTCTTAATCGTTTAGTCTTGCATTTTAACGAGCGAAGGGATATATATAAGAAAGCCATTTGTTTTCCTCTTTCTTCTAAAAATTCAAGACTTGACGATTAAAACCTGAAGCGTGGGAATCACCACTTACTCAGAGTGTATGATGTTGCCAGATGTTCCAACTAAAACTTTGCCTCTAAAAACGGACACTTTAAAAAATATTTAGGTATTCAAGAACTAGCTCTTTTTATTCTCTGACTTAAAACCAAAGATGATTTCATTTTTTTTTTTGCGGTAACTATTGAAAAGGACTTTTGGTATTTGTGTGTTTTTTCTCTTCCTTTTTAGTTAAAATGGGTTTTGATTGTGGGTTTTTTGACTATTTCTGTCTAAAGGTTTCCTTTTGTTTTTACATTTAGCTTAAAAAACATATGACAGCATATATGACAAGTTAAACAAAAATGCAATTTTAACGGGATTTACACTTGTTTTGTTAAGGTTAGGAAAAGTATGAGCAAAAAAGATACAATTTCCTAGAGGGTAAAGCTACCAAACCACCCCTAACCAACAAAAAATGTTATATGGGTGTAGAAATAACTTGCTGCAAATACAGCTAAACTGTTGTTAGACTTAAATTGGCTTAAGTTGCCATGCATAACATTTACAGATTTTTTTTTAAAAGATTTTTGCAATTCTAGCACAATCACTTGCCTTAATATTTGTTGTTGTTGTTGTTGTATTGTCACACTTTCGAAAAATGTTTAACTTTGCGGTCAGTTTGTAAAACAAAAAGAAAAAACATTTTTGATTTACGCTTCATCAATAACAAACACCAAGTTAATACTATACATATGTATGTATAGCAGCTTTTTGCTAGACTTTTTAGTAAGCGTGCAGAATTTTAATATTGTGTTCCCAAGCCGAAATTATTCTGCAAAAAACCACGTTGCATATAAATTAGTTCCATATTTATAATTCCTCAGTCTCTATTGTCTTTTCCCTCAATAATGAGCGAGTAAGAATGAGTTTGTTTGTGATGATGGGTTGTTGGTGATGATAATCTGTCAACAATGACATAAGGTCACTCACTTAGCAGTAATGTTTAATAAAAATGACCACAGTAGAGTCTATGTGGCCAGCTCATATAACAGTATCATCAGTCAATTTCGTGTGGAAGTTACGCATCCGTTTGATGACAATAGTTAGTTGTTGTTGTTGTTGTAGATGGATAGTTCTAAGAAGTTCTATTAAATAGATATTAATAAATAAAGTTTGCCATGAACTTATGTAAAAGAGGAGACGGTGACATTGTGAACACATGTGACTTTTTGTTTTTTACTTTTAGTTCTCACAAAATTTACAAAATTATATTAAAGAGAGTTTGTTATAATATAAAGGTATGTTAAGTTTGTTAAAAGGTTTGTAATTAATACATGATAAACACAAAATTTCAGTGTTTTTATCAAGAATAAAAGTTGGGAATTAAGCACGACAAACAAAATTTTGTATATTAAAAAATTTTGTATTCCCACAAAAATTACTTTGATAATAAACTGGCAAGTGCGCGGCTAAAAAACTAAACTGGCAACATGCTTTATTTTTTGCGAGAGCAATAAAGCAAGTTGTAGTGGGGAATCTAAGATAAGATAAACTCACTGTTTATTGCTATTGTTTTTGTTTAAGCTTTGATATTGTTACAAATAAAACTGTTGCTTATAATTCTTATTCGCTTAACGGTTTTATTTGTTTAATGTCTTTAGTTTTTCTAAAATCTTTGGATGAAGTTTCTTGACGATCTGGCCTAACCTAGCATTTACACCTGCCACTGCCAGTTCGAAAAACTCAATACACTCACACTTTTTTACTAATACACTCACATTTTTCGCAATGGCAGCTCCAGTGGCAGCAAAAATTGCATGCGAGTGGAAATTTGATACTTGCATGCCACTAAATGACAAAACGATGAACAATGTTACCCTGTTTAAAATTTAATGCAAACTTACTGGATTATTGTCAAATTTTAATTAAAGTTTTGACTTGATTAATGTATTATTATGATTAATTTTTTGAAACGCGCATTACTAAAAGCAAGTTTGTAAATTATAGAGCATTAATATTGTTAAAATAATGCTTATATAAATAAATGTAAACCATTACCCCAAAAATCTGCTTATATGATTAGCTCGGTAACTCTCTTTGGTTTTTTGGTACTTTTTTTTTAATTTGAGAGGTAACCAAATTATTTTAAGTTGACGCTTCAAAGACATTTTGAAAATGAACTCGCAGTGGCATGTGTAAACACAAAAGCTAATGGCATGAGATTCGACTATTTCGAACAAATTTTCTTTGATAATATGTATACAGTAATGGCATGCCACTACTTGCATGTGTAAAGGCAGGGTAAGCAACCAGTGAAATGCGCATAGGAATAGCTTATCCCTTCAACAATAAATTTCAGTGTTTTTATCAAGAATAAAAATTGGGAATTAAGCACGACAAACAAAATCTTGTGCATATATTAAAAATTCTTGAAATTTGAAATTTTATTTTAAAGAAAATAAATTGCAATTGTTCTAAAAATAGCTATTGCACAAGCTTTATATGTTTACATTTGTACTTCAAGTTGTAAAAATAAAATGTCGACGAAAGTGGACAAAAAACATAATAAACAAATGTACTCAGGTATTCAAGACAAAGTCTTGACAGAAAGAGTACGAAAAAACAGAAGAAAAGAAAAACATGTATGTAAATAAATTAAAAAAAAGTATAATTAATTACAGCAAATTTCGAACCACCAACACCATTGGTTAAAGATTGATGTTTGACTGTTCTCTGGCAGGCACTGCAGTGGTGCAGGGGTTAGAACTGCAACGAATTCTGATGATGTGAATGTTGTTTTTCTCGAAACGTAAATTCAACCCGGGTTTGATCCCAAGCTCAGCCAAGAATAAAAATTATCAATAAATTTTAATTAATTTCATGTTGTAACATTCCTTCCTTCAGTAAAATAATTTAATGAAAATTAAATTTGATGAACTCAAGCCTTACTAAATATATTAATGTTTTAGCTATAAAACAATTCGCTATGACTCGTAGTAAATTCGCGCACATTGACATGATGTAATTTAAACTTTTTTTTTAGTAAAACCAAGAAGTACTAGAATATATCACACCGTCCTCCCAGCATATTAAATCATAGCACATCATTTTATTTAATATTGTCACACACTCCTGCCGAGTGTAATAAATGGCACATGAAGTAGCCAGGAAAGTAGTTTCAGTAACAGAACAAAGTTTTACATATCACTCATTTAGACTTTATTATAAAAGTTTGTATTATTTTTGCCATATTTTTGCAAACATGTTGTGTTTATTAAACACTTTTCGAGACACACTAAAAAAAAAAATACTTTAGAAAAATCCCCTTTTAACTAAAACAAAAAGAAAAAACATCACACATGTCATTGATGATGAATTTTTTATGGTTAAAATTAAAGCTTTATCGCCGCTGTAGATAAAATGGAGACAGTATGTGTTTGTGCTTTTATCTGGGTTTTAAGTTACAAGCTTAACAAATAACCTTAATCCTGGCAAATTAACTAAATGACTTACTAATTGACATTTGGTGATATCAGTTAATCCTTTTTGCTGGCAAAACAAACGAGTTTTTTTTTTTTTTTTTTGTTGTGTAACGCCTTCTTTATAAAGCAGCACTACACCACACCACCATCAATGTCCGTTTTATGTTGGGTTATTTAACGCTAAATTATCTATTGTCATTTTGTTTGGCCTGCTGTAACAACAAAATTTATAAACATTTTGTGGCCAAAAGTATTTATCGAAGTCATCTCGATTAGTTCGACCTCAATAAACTTTATGAATTACAAACATTTTTTCGTATAGAATTTAGAGTTAAGTTCAAAAAATCTTCCAAAAACTATCGAAACATTTTAGAAACCTCTTAAGCCAAGTGCTAAAATAATCTTTGTGGTTTGTGGGTGTATGTTTGTAAATGTAAATGTGGCCGTACAAGGACAAGTTAAGAATCTTAAATGTCCTTTTAAACCTCAGAGAAAATTTAGTATGAAAAACTTAAGTGGTGGTATTTGTTTTCAGCCTTAAAAAAACTTAGCAGGCAAAGTCAAAGGAAAACGATTTATGCAAAACTTTTGAAAATGTTAAAGCTTAAAGTATTTTTGGAGGTTTAAAAAAAATAAAACTAAATGAAATGAATTGTTGAAAAGGTCAGAATTTCTTTCATTAAAACAGAAATTTGCAGAAAAGCAAATTTATAGTAAAAACAGGGGGCTGCTCTCTATTGCGATGCGAAAGAAAATGGTACCAAATCTATCTTGCGCATCTTTTTTTCGCAAATCATAGCTATTGGTTTTTTTTAATTTTCAACTTTAAAATTTTTTTTTGCATATTTTGACAATTCATTATTGTCAATCTGCGCCATCTATAATTTTTATTGGCAGGATTACTTCATTTTTACATCGCAATAGAGACTAGCCTTCCAGAATTTCAGAAATTTGTTAAAGCAAATACTTAAATATAACAATTAAAAACAAATATGGAAATGGAGGAATACAAATTACAAAATTCGCAATTCATTTTAAATTGCTTTGCCAACTTCAAACAAATCATTGTCGTCACTAATTTTGTCAAAGACGAAAAAAAAACATAAAATTTAAAAAAGGTTGTTTTTTTTTTAAATTAAGAACAACAAATAAATTAAAATAATGAGACATTTCAAATTGTTGCTTGCTTTTGCATTAATTTTCAAAGCAAAAAATGTTCATAAATCTAAGAAGAAGAGTTGCTTAGTAAAGTATATGCCGTGTGAACAGCTTAATTTGCATTCATAGTTCAAAGAGCAAGCAACGTAGTTCAAAAGGCCATGCGTACATAGCATTGGCAGGCCTGCGATATTTGCCGATTTATCGGCATTTTGTTAATATTTTTTCGGTGAAGGGTATAAAAAAATTAAGTGTCAGCTCCAATAAAAAAAGGGGGATGTAAGAAAAGATAAACTCACTGTTTATTGTTGGTGTTTTGTTTAAGCTTTGATATTGTTCAAGTAAGACTTTGAGTGTTTAAAATTCTTATTCGCTTATGGGTTTTATTCGTATAATATTTTTAGCTTTTCTAAAATCTTAGGAAAAGGTTTCCTGATGAGCTGGCCTAAGCAACCAGTGAAACGCGCATAGAAGCTAGCTTTCCCTCAACAATAAATTTCAGTGTATTTATCAAACATGGGAATTTAGCACGTCACACAGAAATCTTATTAATAGTAAATTTTGTATTCCCAAAAAATAACTTTGAAAAATTGTTAACTAGCCTTTAATCCTCTAAATGATAACTCTAATTAAGAGATATGTGTGAGCCTGCTAACACGTTGCGCTCTGCACCTGCGGCAAAAACGCTGCAACACGAGTTAAGCGGCGAGAGGTGAAGAGAGGCTAGAGGGGCAAACTGTCATTTTGCTACAGAGATAGGAATTAAGTCATGTATACAAGTTTGTCCCGTTTTTAAGCCAAACTATTTTTTAATACTATTTATTCTGTAATAAATTTAATGAAGCAATTTTAATTTTTAATAAAATAAAACCCAATTTTTAAAATCAATAAAATAATCTTTTTGAAACATTAAATTATAAAGAAAATAAAAATAAGTTAAATGAAACTAACCGCCTGTTTTTAGAACACGAGCGCAAATGTGACTCGTTTAACTAACATTTAAAACAAATTTTAACGTGGCTTCAGAGATGGAAAGTGTTCTACGTTACAAAAGGAACAAAATTTCTTGAATTTTTTCAACAAAATTTTAAAATTTGTTTAAATAGAATAAAATATTTGAGAAATAAACAAAATAAATAACTAGAAGTAGAAGTGGTGCCATATTAACAAAAACAATCTTCTATATGATAGGAAAAATTAAAAACTCCTTAAGGTGGCAGCACTAATTTGAACTTATAAAGGGTAATTGTGGCAAAACTACATCTGTGAAAGTGAAAAGTGTTCAGTATACTCTGCCTTTTCATCATGGAGAAACTCACAAACGAGCAACGACCGCAAATCGTTGAAATTTATTATCCAAATTTGTGCGCTGTGAGAAAAGTCCCTCGTTTGTTACATCGAAAAATTGTGTTCAGCGATGAAGCTCATTTCTGGCTAAAAGGATACGTAAACAAGCAAAACTGCTGCATCTGGGGTGAAGAACATCCACATGCAGTACAAGAGTTACCGATGCATCCCGAAAAAACGACAGTTTGGTGAGGTTTATGGGCTGATGGCATCATCGGTCCATTTTTCTTCAAAGACGACCGTGGAAGAAACGTTACCGTCAACGGCGAACGATATCGAGTCATGATAGGCAATTTTTTTTTTGTCCCAATTGGCTGAGTTGGACTTGGTTGATATGTAGTTTCAACAAGACGGTGCCACCTGCCACACATCTCGTGAAATAATGGACATATTGAATAATGAATTTGGTGAGCAGTTTATCTCTCGAAATGGCCCTGTGAGTTTGGCTGCCAAGATCATGTGCTTTGACGCCTGTTGACTATTTCTTGTGGGGTTATGTGAAGTCTTTGGTCTATATGGACAAGCCAAACACGATTGATGCCTTAGAGTATTACATAACACGTGTTATTCATGGAATACAGGCCGAAATGCTCGAAAAAGTGGTGCGATATTGGACTTTACGAATGGACCATTTAAACCGGAGCCGCGGGCAACATTTACATGTAGTTATTTTTAAAAAGTAAATGGCAAAGACCAATTTATCGATTCCAATAAAAATTTTGAATATATGATGCAAATTTGAGTGTTTTATTAGATTTTTAAATAAACTGCGCCTAAAAAAATCACCCATTACTAGGATGACAACTATAGAATTTTACATAAAATGAAAAAAATGTTTTTTTTTGTGAATTTGAATGAAAGTTTTCTAAATAAGCGTTTAAGCGTTTTTTTGTTATCAAATTAGAAAAAAATCTTTAAATTTTATATTTAAAACCAATTTGAAACTCCATATTAAACAATGTTTACCAAAAAATGTGTCATAATTTATATTTCACATTAAAAGCTTATTAAAATGTTATTTATCTTAATCAGAGATTAAGTAATTAATTCCGAACAGATTGCCATATTATGTATATACATTTTGCAGTTTTCATTTTGTAGGTTAAATAAAATAACTGGTTTTCCAATTATTTACGGCAAAAGGACAAAATTTTCTCTGAAAGTTTTAAATAAAAAAAAAGAATTTATATGGAAAACAAAAAACAGAAATAAATAAAAACAATATGTTACATGAAAGAACATGGTGTGGTTGATTAATTGGTGGTAAAACAAGGCCATTTAGCAATTTCACAATTGTATTATAAAGTTTACAAAATGTTTAAGAGTAATTTATAAAACAGAAGTGGTAACAAAAACTACTAATTGTTGGAAAGAATTATGTAAGAAGGTGTAGATGAAAAAGAACTTAAGTTACTTTACAATGATTTTTTTCGTAATTAATATGCACATTAGACCGTACCTCAAAAAGTTGTAGACAGATTTCATTCATTTATGACTTGCACCGCTCCTGATAAAATCCCAGACTGCCGACTGTTCTGCAGGAATTTTAAAAATACTTCCTAAAGGCTAGATTACACTATCTCACAAGTGTTACGTATTCCATAATACTTTTTGAGATAGAAATCTAATAAGTTTTGTTGCGACTGTCAAAAAATCTGATTTAACATGACAGTTTGTGTTCACACCATCACACAAAGTATAAACACTCACACATGAAATAAAATGCAACCCTGATCCAATGAAAAGTATTATTGTTTAGAAATTTTTCAAAAAACGATGAAGTCGTATGGGATGTCAAACTCTTTTCATAATACTTGTCATTTTCGTGACACATTGCATTCACACTATCACACTTTGTCATATTACTTGAGTTTTTGACTTGAGTGTAATCTAGCCTTTGGCAAAACTATAATGATTTTTTGCGAGCTTTAATTTTCTAATTAAATTTAAAAATGTTTAATGAAATTCTTAAATTTAATTAAAAAAGGTTCGTCTTTTGTGAATAAAATCAAAAGTTACAAACAGATTTTAATCATTTATGCCTTGTTTTGTTTGGGACTTCGTTTTCTAGACGTCTTTTTTTATACAAGAAAAATTTTGACATTTTGCTAAAAAATTATTTTTTTTGTTTCTAAAACGACTGCGCATATAAGAAAAAATGTATAGCCTCCCTGAAAGGTAATTTTATTGCGGAACTTCAGTTATTCAATACAATGAACCCTTTTTGAGTTACGAGAATATATGTTGTGCAACCTCCTCCATTTTCACTTTAAAAATGGTTCTGCTGGAATTATCGAATTACTTCCTTAGCAAAAGTTTAATACACACAGAAAAAAATCAAGTTAAAAACGTAGAAAACAAGGTTGATTTAAAATTTTTCGGTGGTGATTTTGCTTTATACGTTTTTCATGTTAATTCAACCTGGTTTTACAATAACTGCGAACAACATTTTTTTTCTTTTAAAATAACTATAATTCATGTTAATTTAACATTGCAGTAAAGTTAGAGCAAAATGTAATTTATATTGAAATAACAATCCGAATCACGTTGAATGAAAGTTATTTCAAGTTGAAACAACGTGAATTTCATGTAGAATCAAATTGGTTTGAGTGTGTTATAACAGTGTGAAGAAGCCTCAGAGACAACATATGCATTTATTTAAGAATAATTCAATACACTTACCCCTGTAACACATGTTTCACTTATTTTGAGTTCTCCTTTGTCAACAGAAGCATCAGCATCGCCCGATATGGATTTCGTCATCAATATACTTTGAAAACTTGATGAACTATTTAAGTAACTAATTTTAATTAAAAGAATACGGGAATTGTCCTCTTTTTATAACATATTTTAAGAATGAAAATAAAAATGTACGTATGAATGCATGTTAATTTAACAAGATACACTTTTGATTTTAATATAAAACTGGTTTTTATGGATTCAATATTGAATCCATATTTATTTATATTTTAATATTTTTTTTTTTTTTATTTTAACAGTGAATAATATTAAATAAACATGATTTAAGGTTATTTTATTTAAAATTATTATGAAATAATGATAAATTTAAAAAAGGGCATACTTTTGCAGAAATTTACTATGATTCTCAATCAACATTTTTCCATGTTAATTTTACATTGGCATTTTTTTCTGTGTGTAGTCTCCTGAGAGCTTTAATTTTCTGACATTAGGGTGGTACGAACAGAGATCTGGTGGATAAATATTAGAACGAGATACTTGAGATCAAAGGATACTTGCAAACATACTTTATATTAGAGGGTATATGTGTAAACTTCTTTTTGAGGTACAGTCTAATGAACATACATATGTATATCAAATTATTTTTGAAAAATCTTTAAAATCCTATGTGTATATCCAGATTTGTAAATATTCTACAGGAAATAGTGTAAATTTATAAAGTTTTACTTTACATATATGTCAGTTTTTAGAAACACTTAAATTAGTTTCGTCTGCTTGTTCAGCCATGTTTTGAAAATCCATTCCGTGTGATATTGAAATCAAACAAATTTTAAAAAGGATTCTGTTTTGAAAGCTCATAAAAATAAGTCGTTTTGAATAACTCAAACTTTGGGTTCCACTTCACTTAACCAGAACTACTCTTTAAACCAAGAAAAGCTATGCTCATAAAAAAATTTAAATTGAAAATCTCCATCGATTTCAACCACATTCGATATCCAGAATATGTATGGTTTTTATGTAAAAATCACATTTGGGGATTTTTTCTTAACAAAAATCTTAAGAATATTATATTTGGCGTATTTAGCAATTTTCAGAGTATAATTTGGCGACAAATCTTAAAAAAATTTGACATACCTGCTTAAAAGTTCTTAACGGATTACTCTATTTTCGAAAAAGAAGACTATAGTTTGATCGTTACAAATTTGGATAAGTTTGTAAATATTGCAAATAATTTAACTTTACTTAACCTTGTAAAACCTTGTAAAAGTTTCACTTTAAATTGAAACTTCTACTTTCTCTTCAATATATTTTTGTTATTGCTTTTTATTACAAAATATCAACAATCCTAATTGCCAACATTTGTTTGTCATTTATTAATTAAAGGGTTAAAAATACAACAGGGAAGAGTCAGACAGATAGAAAAACAGTCAAGCAATGAAGTTGCATACAACTGTTTATACATTTAGAGAGAAACAAAAACATTAACCACTTTTGGTTAATGGAAAAGTTTTAAATTTAACAAGTACAGTGAAAACTCTTTCACAATTAGAAACTTTCATAATTATAGTTGAGACCGCAATTAAAGTCACACTTAATGTACAATTCGTCAGCTCATTATTGGTTTGGCACATATGCGAAAAAGTCGGGGTGGAAAAAAACGACAAAAAAGGTTTACCTGAAGATTTCGCAAAATGTATACGATATAATTTTTTATACTTATTCCGCTGCTTCCGGCATGTTTTGAAGAAAAATATAAATTTTTGTCAACTTTAACGAATGTAGTTGGAAGTTGAAAGTATTTTATTAAAGGTGAAAAATATTATTATATTTTTAAAAGTAGCTTTTTGTGCTTCATACGTATACTTATTGCTATGCATTGAGTTACTTGCTGAAATGAAAGTTTCTATATTAACAATCTTATAAAAAGTCAACATTGATAATTTTTTAAAACCTTTTCTTTAGCTTCACTTCGGAAAATCAAATCTTGTAACGTTAATTTAACCGCCTTATACTCAATGGAAATGGATGAAACTTTGCAGGCATACATATTCCCGATGACAATACACGAATACATTGGCGTAGCCAGGATAAAATCTAGGGGGGGTGGGGGCCAAAATTTTTTTTTGTAAAATGCTTTTTTGACCGCCTTTTACTCAATGCAAATGGATGAAACTTTTCAGGCATACATATTCCCGATGACAGTACGCGAAAACATGGGCGTAGCAAAGGATAAAATCTAGGGGGGGAGGGAAACATTTTTTAAAAATATTCTTTTTTAAGAAAAGCGTTTCTTAAAAATTTTTTTTTTAAATGTTCTTAATTTCTTAAATTTGGTTTTATTTTACAAAATCATACATTTTGAAAATTTTTACTATTTATTAACATGTGTTTATTATTTTATAAAACTATTTTTTTTCTTGTTGTCATTTTATTTTGCTTTTGATCATAATCCAATTATTAGGCAGTTTGTTTGCGTATAAAATGATGAAGATATCAAAAAATTGCTACAAAAACAGTTGCATGAAAAAAACACAACTCTTCAAAAAATTCAGCATTTTGCGTATACCTACCGATTCGGCGACTACTTTTTTTCTTACGGCAATGAAGCAAAGCAAGAGTGATTTTATTTTGTGCGTTTTTATATAAAGAATTTGGTTCAATCGCCAAATGGTGGCGCGTAGAGCAAAACAATACTTAAAACCCTTTAAAATAATTGATATGGAGCAAAATGAATGCTTAATGTCTCAGAAATCAAAAAAAAAAAATGTCGCGAAACAGGGTTTGGATTTCGATACCTAACTCATATTTTTTTTTAATGAGCTGGCGAATTTTAGAATTGACAAAAACCATTACATGTAATGTAATTGACTTCAAGGTGTGCATTAAATTAGATGTAACAACAATAGAAAAAATTCGTCGATGGATTTTTCGCTTTATCAATAAAAATAAACACCCAAAATTCTTTAACAGTTGATATGTAAAAACGGAGCAAACTGTTTTATCAGATTCATCCTCAACGTCACGTTTACGTAAGAGTACCTATTTTTAATAAGCTTGGTAACGAAAACGGAACAGCTGATCCGCAACGTATACGTAAGAGTTTACGTAAGAGTAACATAACGGGCAAATTCTTAAATGCCGAAAAATGTTAGTTTATGAGAGCTTTTACTGTATATTAATGGTAAATGTTGAACTAAATACAATAACTGGCTATGTTAGTTATTTAAAGTACTTAAAATTCTAACAGTTTAATTACAGTAATTATGTGTTGTAATATTAAATTAACCTAAATTAAAGTATTTAGGGAATTTGTTAGCAATTTGTTTTAACAAAAAGGTTTAGTATTCATTCCATGTTACAATATGCCACTATAAATGCCACATAAATATTTGTTTTACATTTTTTGGTAAGGGGGTTTGCTAAGCAGGAGTATGATCTCCCAAATTATTGTTAACAATAAATAAACAAGGAAAATTTGGTTCCCCTTTAAAAGAAAATTTCTTAAATTTTTTGACGCGTGATTATGGTTGAAACGTTTACGCTTCAACGTATTTAAATTTAAATCATTTTATGCCTCTTTACCCCAAATGTAAAATTTTGTATACAAAGTTGATGATGCTAAAATTTGTGTGTGTGTTTTTGTATAAGAGACAAATTCAATTTGTGTGTTGTTGCAGGAAAAATCATATAAATAACACAACATCATCATTGAATACAAAAGCAGCCAAAAATAATAAGAACTTCCTGCTTTTTATTGAAATGCACAAAATGTTTTCTTTTACAAAAACCAAAATCAAGGGGTTAAAACTAATTGCCAGGCAGCCTGACTGCAAGTTGGCATCATTGGCATCTTAATCTTTTTTTGACGTTTGTATATTAAGCTTTTATTATACAAACCCCCCATCTTAACACTTTATTCCCTTTCCCATTCCCCTAATGCTGAGTGTAATGGGAGAAATGATATTTGTTTACATTACACCTCAAGGCGATTATATACAGAGTGCGTGTGTCAGTGTGTTGGAGTGTGTGGGGTTACTTCTGTTTATGTTACAAATGTTGTTTCTATTTCAACAAGGTGTTACCATATGTTACCACTTACACTTAAACTTCTCATACAAGTATGTATGTTAGCGTGTAGTTGCCATTTGATTTGCTTATAGCCAATTTTTAAAGGCGTAATGATGTTTATAATGACTCTAGATATTTTATTATTACTTCAAAATGTTTATAATTTAATAGCAATTTTGTTTTACACATATGAACACTCAGTTTCAAATCAAATGATGATGACTATGATGATTTTCTTATTTTTCAAATTAAACGAAAAAAAAATGTTTACGTTTATTTGAACTGACTGAAATGTGTTTATGAACCGTAACAAAAATCACAATTTGCTTTCAAATTTTAACATTTCATGTAGCTTTGCACACATTTTTTTTGTTTAAAAAAAAAAAACAAAAATTAAAATGACAAGAAATTTCCAATTTGTGTAAACTGTGTTAACATGTTGCCACCAAATTTTGAAATTTTATGGCAGCCAATTTTCATATGTATTGCATAAAATGCTGTTAATGTCATTCTTTTACTGCTGTTGCAGACAATTAGCCGTGTCTGTGATGCATTTTATAGGCTGCATTGTAATCCTCAATAAAAATTAACTTGCAAGTTAGATTTAACAGAATGGACAAATTAAATACATAAAAATATAGACATACCTAAACAAATTTTAATTAAAGAAAACGTGCCAGATATAAAAAAAACTAAAACTGGGTAAAATGAACACGAAATTTTAAAGAATAAAGAAAGTTTTTCGGCGATCGGAGTTTCTAGCCGATTTTGAAAGTTTTAAAGTTAAGTTAAAATGAGTTTAAAAACAATAGAAGTTCCAAAGAAAACAAGTAAGAGAGTAAAGTGGATGAAGCCCACCGCCGTCGTTTTCGAAAATGATAAATAATTTTAATGAAAATGGCATAGAATAACAGGCCGCAACTTGCTGAACAAAGTTTGACAGTAAAACCTTTCGAAAATTAACAGCGTCTTAACTAAATTGACTTTTACCTGCATCGTATATTTAAAATTAAAAGGCAAAGGCTTATTCTTAACAACCGCAGCACGCTCAACAACTTCTGGCTCCGTTCGTCAGAAATATAATTTTAAAAGTTACGCCTTTTTCAAACAAGAATATTTAAAAACTTTGTAAAATTTGTTAAGCAACTTTTGATGGTGTTGTCTTTTAAAAATTTTAATTCAGAATGCTTTTTTTTTGTACGGAGTTAAATAAAAAAAAACGGGATTTGCGTTGAAGAACGTTGGCAGCTTGATTCTAACAGCCTTTTCTTTATTAGTAAAAGTTTCTGTGGGTCGTTTTGTAAATAATGCCTTTTTCGGAATAAAATAAAAATATTAAAAAATCTTTAGTTTTTCTAATAAATATTCTACAACTAAAATACTTCACATAGTTTTTCCCCAGCTTAAGTTAATATATTTTTCTCACATTGACTTTTTCTGCTATTTTCTTCAAGTATAATCTTGTAGTGTGCGTTAAACATGGCTTAAACTAAAGTAAATAAAGTATTTCTTTCATAGTTTTTTTTTAATAAACCTTATAAAAAAGTCATCAAATAATAAAAAATCGATAAAAATAAAAAGAAGAGTTGTTACTCATCAAGACGCCATAAATGATGGCCATCTTATAAAAACACGACTAAAACACAAAACTAAAATAATAATGCTAAATTAAAAAAAGTAAATAAAAACTTTTTAACTTAAATATAAAACCAGACTTCGTTTAGACGTTAAGAAGTAAATAAAGCTTATACCTACACAAACTCGTACTCCAAAGTAGTTGGAAATTTACTAAGAAAATTAACAAGAAAAAGATGAAAAAACTGAGTTTTGGATTAAACTTAAAAGAAAAACGAATTGAATAGTACCCTACATATTTTGGAATGCATTAAAAATAATACAAAAACATAAATTTTTTTTATTAAAAGCCAAAATAATTGAAAATTATAGCCAAAAAGAGCAGTCCAAACGGCCAACTTTTTAGACAGAAATTTTTAGAATTATCAATCCTCCCTAAAATGTCCATTATTAGTTATAGATTCTATTTTTAACATCCCAATAAAAAAATTTGTTATTTTGCGAAGCACTAATGGTACATTAAAAAAAATAAGCGCGTAATTATGCGCTACGCAATTAGACATACAGAGATGCAGTTAATTAAGTGAACGAACTCTAAACAAGTTTTATAAAAAAAAAAAAAATTTCAAGTGCCACGGCATGCCCTTACTACGAAGCAGATTTGTAAGGGGGAATACTAAAAAATAACTGTAAAAAAGATAAAGTGGGTAAATCTAATAGCTACACTCACCAGTTTTTATATGCGTTGAACAAAGCGCTTTTTGTGCTAAAAATGTATTGCTTCAAAGTGGAAACTCACCATATAAAGTTCATGCCTTCCGTAAGCGAGATAGTAAGCAAAACTTTTCTCCCCTACAAACCTGCTTTGCTCGAAGCACAATTTTTTTTTGGGATATTAAATACAAAAATTACCATTGTTTCTGGAATTTTTCATTTCTGTTCCTATTAAAAAAACTGTTCCCATTAAAATAATTTGGTATTTTATGTAATAAGATTAAATATTTAACTGCAAGTTTGCATCGTTATTAAATTTAAAAACTTTATTGTCTCTGTTAACCGATTTAATTTTATAAAAAATTGTTTTAATGAAATTAAATTGGAAAAAAACCAATTTTAACTATTCCCAGACAAAATCAACTATTCTTAGACAATATTACCTATTTCCAGGGTCAAAGCTATTTTTAAAAAAAGACAAACAAAAAGGAAAAACAAAATTTTAATTATAAATCTTGTTTTTCCTTTTTGTTTAAAGTTTGTAGAATTAATTTTTAATATATTATGAAAAGTTTGTTAATTGAAATTTTAAAATTTATTTTTCCATTTTTTAATTTTCCATTTATTGTCAAAATTTTATTTTATTATAAACAAGTAAGAAAGTATAGTCGGTCAAGCCCGACCATATGATACCCAGCACCACAGTACTTAAAAACACATCATGCTTATGTGTCCATATAAATATGGATTTATCTATTTTTAAAAACTTCATTAAAATCGGTTTCAAAGTTTGTGAGAGGCAGAAATTGCCCCCTACATCCCCTTGTGGTCCTATTTTTGAAAAACTGTATAGCTTATGTGTCCATATAGATATGGATCTACCTATGTTTTAAATTTCATTAAAATCAGTTTTAGAGGCAAAAATTGCCCCTTTCTCCCCTTGTGGTCCTATATTTTTTAAAACTGTATAGCTTATGTGTCCATATAGATATGGATCTATCTATGTTTTAAATTTCATTAAAATCGGTTTGAGAGACAAAAATTGTCCTTATCACCCCTTGTGGTCCTATTTTTTTAAAACTGCATAGCTTATGTGTCCATATAGATATGGATCTAACCATGTTTTAAATTTCATTAAAATCGGTTTGATAGTTTCTGAGAGGAAGAAATTTCCCCTTATCTTCCCTCGTGGTCCTACGATTTGGCCCATTTTCAATGGGCTTTGTCCTTGTGCCAATAAGAACCTATGTCCCCAATTTTATCAAGTTATCTCCAAAGTTGCGACCTGTACTTTGCGCACAAGGTTACATGGACAGCCAGCCAGCCAGCCTGCCAGCCGGACGGACATCGTTAGGTCGACTCAGAAAGTGATTCTGAGTAGATCGGTATACTTTAAGGTGGGTCTAGGACCACTATTTTAAGGCGTTACACACATCAGCACAAATGCATAATACCCTCTCCACTATTGTGGTGTGGGTATAAAAATTTCCTGAAGAAGATTTCCAACGGAAATCGAAATATCGAAAATAAAAATATTTTAATTAGTTTTATAAAAAAGTGACCTTAAGCTTGATTAATTTATTAAAGTTTAATATTTAATAAAAAATGTCAAAGAAATAGGGTTATAATTTGATTTGGTTTTTATTAATCCCATCCAAAATAAACTGTTCTCATAGCTAAAATTGTATTTATTATAGCGCATATAAAATAGTTTGCAATTTTTGTGTAAGATTTTAGGTTTCATATAAATTTTACAAAACTTTATAGCTGTTTCCAGATCAAAGTTACTCTTCCTAGTTCAAAATTGTTGAAATTTTTTTTTAAAAATTTATATTTTCTGAGTTTTTTGTATAAAACTAAACTGTTACCTTATTATAAAAAACATTTTAAACTATTCCCACATAAAAATTAACTACTTATAAAAATTATATTTTAAAACAGATAAATTGGTTCAGGCTAATAGAAATTAGTGTGCATGTTTTAGGTTTATTTTAAACAATTTCTAGTTTGAAATGAACTATTTCCATTTTAACAAATATGTACATAAATATATAATTTAAAACAAAACTTAAAATTTTTTGAATATTTATTAATTTTCTGTAATTTTGAATAACATCACAAACTGTTCTCATTCCAACTGCTTCTAACTGAAACTAAACGGTACTTGAGATTTGTGTTTAAGGTATAAAACTTGAAAATTAATGTCCTAACGTATCGAGTTTTTATATATTACAAACTATTATGAACTATTTTAGTCTTAAAACAATTCCCATTTGAAACTTACTGTTTTCATTCTTTGAAGTTTTACGTTTCTGGGCACAAAATACAATGCAAAATTTTAAACAAAAATTTTAACTCTTCCCATTTTCCAATCTTAAAATTTTGCGGGGTTTGGTTTAAAAAAAACTAATAATTTCGTATTGTCCTTTACTTTAAACTTTCCAAACTTTTTGCAGCAAAATCGAATTGTTCTTAGTCCTAAAATTTGGTTCAAAGTTTGGAATTTTTTAAATACTATGACAAATTTATATAGATTTGAAATCTACCCATTTCAAACTGTAAATTTTTTTTTTTTAAGTTTGTTGAAATATGACTAACGCTACGTCAAATTTTATATACTCTTTAATTTACAAGTCTTTCTGGTTGCTTGTATGTGTGTTTAAAAAAAAGTAGTAAAAATGGTTAAACTTAAAGCTTTTTGCAGCGCATTTAATTGGTTTGTTAGTAAATTTTACAACAATGTTCAACAACATTTTTGCCAACTTTTTGCTCATTAGAACTCACATTCTCAAAAAGATTTATAATGTTTAGAATTTTTATTAAATCGTACTGAAGTTTATATCTCTGCTGGTTTGCCGTTTTGTTTTCTTTTTCTTTATTTTACAAAATCATTGAAGTGCGCATGATTTGTTTGTAAAAAGAAGCCTAAACTTGCTAGGAGCTGTACACTTTTTTTCCTGAACACACAAGTCTTTTCTCATCATCATCATTGTTGGTGCTTGTCATGCCATTTTTGGTGCACTACTAGAATATGTTCTGTGTATAAAGCAAGTTACGCCCTTTCTAATTTTTTCCCAAGTCCATAACAGACTGGCTGACTCGGTGTTCTAAAAACACAAAAAAAAAAAAATATGGTGGGAGTAGATGTTGTATATACTCAGTATTTATATAATTGTGTGTAGTACATAAGTAAAAATGTAAATAAAGGCAACAAAAACAAAATTTGCCTTAAAAAAATGAAAAGATTAAGAGGAGGGGGAACTGAAGTAAAAGCACTATACTGAAACAGAGACTACTTAACTATTTCCCAGCAAGCAAAAATTCAGTAGTTTGAAATAAAGACAAAATATACAAAATACCAAATAAAGAAACTGAAGTAGAGAAGTAAATAGCCAAGAGGAAGCTAAAACAAAATAGGTACTAACTGGAATATAAAATACATTTAAACTTCATGTGGCGTCAAACTGTTTCCCAACATACTAAAATTCAAGAGTTTGCACTAAAGGCCACAAAACAACATTTAAAAAATTTAACTTAAGGACGTTTAAAACTCAGGAAAATACCTATATTAACTTTACAGCTGTCTTTATTACCCTTTCCTCTTTGTCATATGGTGACTAAATTTATTCCCAGTTTGCAAAAATTTACAAGTTTGAAAAATATTAAGATTTGTATTACATCTGAAGACTACTTGCTTTTGAAATTATAAAAACAAATTTGGACTAAACATTTTGAAACAACAGAAGAATAATATATAATCAGTGTTTAAAAAACTGCAGTCAAAGTTGAAAAACTGCCATTTCTTCCACCTCATCATTTATTATTGGTCAAGAAAAAACGGTTGCTTTTACTTCGGATTCATTAAATGTAAACAGTCAATGTCAAACCAACTCAAAAAGCGAAAAGTTGTACACAAATTTTGGTTTTTTGTTCGACAGTTTTTGGTTTCGACTGCAGTTTTTTAAACCCTGTATATAATAAGGAAATCGTAGGCTAATTTCGGTAAAAAAAAATATTGAGTCCAAGAAAACTTGAATTCAAATGGTCACTTCCGGTTTCGCAGTGCTACAAAAATGAAAAGCTATTAACGTATTTTTCAAGCCAATGCACATCCCACTTTAAAACAAAAAGAATTATTTACTTAATATGGCTTGAACCAAGAAAATTTTGCATGATTCTCGACCAAGCCTAAACTTACTTATTCTTAATATTTGTATGTGTAGCTTGGTTTAAGTAAAATGTTTTTTTATTTGAGAAAATTTTACTAAATACGAACGTAATAAGTTAGAATCAAGAAATTGTTCTTGGATTTTCTAGTTTTAAGAAACGAATTTAACTACTTAGGAAAATAAACTTCTTTCCCTGCAGTATTATGAGTATACTCTAGGATTATTTCGGATTAAAAAACCATAAAAAATGGGCCTAAGTTAGAAAAATTGGAATGCAAAATGATGACATTCGGTTTAAAGAGAATGTACAAAAATTTGTATAACTTTTACACTTATGGAGATCCCATTTTCAAATGGGGCAATAGGCTAATGTTGGTAAAAAAAAATTTAATTAAAAAAATGGGTCGAAGTTAGAAAAATTTGAATTGGCCATTTCCGATTTTGCAGAAGAATTTTTTTTTTTTTTTAAGATCAAGCAGTTTCTTATTAGTACCAATTTTTTTTTTTTTTTTTTGTTTTTTTTTGTTTCTAGTTCGAGATAATAATTTAAAAAAAAAAAAAAACAATTTTTCGAAACGGCAACACTTATTTGGCTCACACATTCATATCTACTAGAAGTATAGTTATGCCAAATTTCGGCAATATATTTTTTTGTTGCCCACTTCACGAGTAATAAATACCTTCTCTCACACTCATTCTCAACAAAAAGTTAAATTTTAATCATAAAAACTAGGGGAAAATCAACTAAAACCACCTTTCAAAATCTTTGGTCAGACTGAATATGGATTTTGTTAAAAAAAATGTCTTTGTCTCTTGATTATGTTCATTGGGTTATTTTTGTTAAGTTTAGTAGATTTTCTTTATTTATATTCTTTGGTAATTTTGTTCTAGTACTGTCAGATATTTTTTCTCTTAATTTTAGAAAGAATACAACAAATTTTCTTCTTTAGTTACATATATTTTGCCACAAAATTAAATTCTTATTTCAGTGTCTCTACATTATTAGACTTTTACAACTACAGATATTAAATATTTCAAGGGTTTCTCGTTTCATAAAAAAAAACTCAGCATAAAGTTCAAAATCATTCTCAGGTGGAAATTAACAGACAGACCTCAAGTTTTAAATTATTTAAAAGTGGGAAATTTATATTGTGTAATATATATTAGGCTTGGTTGGCTTGATTACATTTTTAGCTTAAACAGTGTTGCCAACTGTAATTAGAGCTAATTTGCATTAAAGGCGTTAAGAAAATTTTCTTAAAGTCTAACCCCCGTATTCACAGACGATTATTAAATTTAACAAACGTTTGTTAAGGACAATTTTCATAGTAAATTTGTTCTATAAGCCTTTATTAAATTTAAAAAATTTTAATGAATACAGGCATAAAACGTTATAGTTTACCGAAAACTCTATATATTTTATATATACCCTTTTTGCTATTTAAAAGAGTGGGTGTTGGCCATTATTTGGAAATTTTTCTGTTTTTGCCAAGTATATTTATTATTAAGTATTGTTTATTATTTTGCTTTGTTTCTATACTTTTTTTAAATACTACAAAAATTATGATTTCGTTTCGTAGAAATGATAATTTATGGAGTGTCCGGTACTAAACTTATACTATTTAGTACATTTCTATGTGGACACTTTAATTTAAATTTGTTGCATTGTTAAATTTGTAATGTAAAGATTTTATGATTGTTTTTATACCCTTCACCACAGGTGGAAAAGGGTATATATAAGTTTGTCATTCCGTTTGTAATTTCTACAATATTGATCTTAGACACTATAAAGTGTATATATTCTGGGTTCTTATGAGGAGAGAAGTTGATTTAACGATATCCGTCCGTCCGTCTGTCCGTCCGTCCGTCTTTCCGTCTTACGTTTGATATGTGTTTTCCGGAGACTCCAGACATGATAGCGGCTAGGTTGTTTTACATTTATGTCACATATAGTCCACCATATCTTGCTATTGAAATTCAGCAAGATCGGTCTACAAATGGCTGAGATATGACCAAAAAACCAAGACTGCCCCTAATTTTTCCAAAATATCTCTTGTGGTTGTTGTATTTTTATTACTTTTTTCTGTATATCTGGAGAACGGCAAGAGCCAAAGTTTTAAAATTAGGTACAAACATTTAGGTTATAAATACACACCATCCCACAAAATGTGGGCGGGATTGGAGAAGTGGGCGTGGTACCTCCCATACAAAAAGTATTAAAAATTGTATTAAAACCTGAATTTTTTTAATGTAATATGACCTATGGTTACGCTTTATATATCAAAAGATCGGAAATAATAGAAAATATTTTCTGAAAAACTCGGGAAAATCGGTTCAGATACGAAAAAGTTATGACCAAAATATTATTTTTTTTTTAAATACCCAGTTTTATAACCAAATGGCACATTTTTCTTTAACACGTCGGTATATAAATCTGTCAAATCGGTTAAGAAATAGCAGAGTTATAACCAAAATACTGAAATCCCAAAAATTACTCTTTTTTATAATTAAGTTTGTTTTTTATACCCTTCACCGAAGGTCCTATACCCTATAAAGTATATATATTCTGGGTCCTTATGAAAAGCGAAGTTCAAATCCGGTTGTCGTCTCTTCTTCCTGAGTTATACCGGTTTTCAGCTTTGTACCCAACATACCCAACAAACAAACTTAAATCAATCGTTTTGTTTTGCTTTGTTTAAAAATCATTTATTGGGGCTCTTACGACGTAATCAGTTTCAGAAGTTGGTACATTGAAGTAAGTGTTTACTACTTGTAAATTTTGAAAGATGTTCTTTGCATCTTGAAATGACTTGTTGGCTTCCCAATTTTGTGGATCTGTTTTAAAAAATCGTTTGAAATATTGCATACTTCAATTTCTTTATTTTTAAGGCTGTCGTCTATTAAAATTTACTACATCGTTCTCGCTACTTGGCGTGTGTAGATTTTTTGCCATTCAACTCAATGTTTTGGTGTCGGTATGTTCACCAAAAAAGGCTAAGGTAGTAAATTTTGGAGTAAAGTACCACTGATAACCTAGGAAAGTTTTTAAAGTGGCACGTGCAACTGTTACATTAATAATTTTGTAGTTATCCAACCAGTTTTATAGACTAAGATCATTGAGAAGAGTGTATCGTATTGACACAGGTACCTACCAATTTTTGATATTTTTCCTTAAAATAAATTAACTAAATTCTAGCAAGGCATTCATTTTAAATTGTCCCTGTAAGATTGCAGCTGGTTTCAATAAATGCATATTTTCAAAGAATATATAACTTTATGCTTCTAGCAAGCCAAACTATTGGCCTCTAAAGCTTTTACTGTTGGATAGGGCTTAGATCTACTACCCAAAAAAATAAGACTAAGATGAAACAATTCTTTTTATATAGTCTTCTCTCGGCTGCATGTCTTCAAGCTGGCCTTTAATAAAATTGCTCAAATCTTTACGTATTGGTAATAGGTAGCGCTTTCATCAATGCCACAACTTCTGAAACTGAATTTCCGAATTTACTGCAGGGCATAAAGCTACATCGTATGAACCCCAATAAATGATTTTTAAGCAAATCAAACACAAAAGTTTGATTTTTAATTGTTTGTCGGATATAAGTAATAATATCATAAACTGGGTACAAAGCGGATAAGCGTTATAACTCAGGAACGGTAAGAGCGAATTCAAAAATATTTGTTTCTAAATTATTTAGAATAAATTGATCTTTCAAACTGCATTTTTGGTTTGTTTCATTTTCATAGAAATTTTAAACGTTATAAAGCGTTATTTCTAAAATTTGTTTGAAACAAAACAAAATTCTAAAATTAGTTTTTGTTTTAAATATTTATTTTCTATGAGAACGTTAACGTTCGAAATCGTTGAACAGGCTGTGAATATTTAAGTTGGCAACTCAAACAATTTCAGAAACGTCCAGAAACAAAGTTTTCTAAAGGGAATGAAAATTTATCGAGATTTTTTCGTAAAATTCAGAACATTCGTTTTTGGAATATGAATGGCCTGTTCATCGATTTCGAAAGAAGACGAAGACTAACATGTAACACAAAAACCATATTTTATAATTTGTTTTTGTTTTAAATTTAAGTTAAGCGAAACAATTCTTCGTTCGGAAGAAGATGAACAGATGCAGTAAGGCTTTAAATTTTTAAGAGATATAACAAATTATACTGTATCTTCATCTCAACCGAATTTTTAGAAATTAAACAAAACATTTTGACACATTTTGTTGGAGAACTTTTGTCATAGAATAATTTGTTAAAGTTTCAAGAAGTTGTCAACTTAATCAGTTTCAGGATCATTTAAGACAACTTTTTCCACTATTTATTCATCAATAATGGATTTTTTAAAGTCTGAAAAAACTTCAATCAATTTCAGATGTCTATTGATGCATGTGGATATTTTTAATATTAAACTTTAAAATAGTTGGCAACTTAATCAGCTCAAAAGCATACGAAATTATAAAATTTATTTAATTACCTATAATGCAAAAAATTTACATATCTTGCACGAATTGTTGACGTCTAAGTCCAAAATTTTAGTTTGCAATTACCAATTAATGATATATTCTAATACAGTCAACTCTCGATAATTTGAAATCCAAGCGACCAAAGAAAAATATCAAATAATCCGGAGTTAAAATTACCAAAAGTTGAAATGATCAAAAGGGAAATAGAAAAAAAATTAAAATTAACAAGTGTTTGAAAAACCCGAACACATTCACAGTAGGTACTAGTTAAATTATAGAGTGCAGAAAAGCTAAGCTTTAAATTATAAAACGTTGGCGAGGATGATATTTTTATTTTACTTGGTTTTGTTAAATTTACCAGTTTCAAACACAACTTTTCAGAAAAAGTTAAGTTTTTTATACTGCTTTTAAAACGTATTTAAAAATTTGTATGGTCAATAATAAAAAAAATAATCAGGGGTGGGCTGGAAATCGAAAACGTAAAACGCAAGAGTTTTGAAGTCTTATTTTTATCTAAATCTAATCTAAATGTTATCAAATTCTGTTTAATAGAGAAATATTTGTATAATACCTACCTATTTGTCATAAAATTATTTTATTACAGAAATCTTATTAAAAAACTACTTTTAACATGCTTGCGTTTTACGTATTCGATTTCAAGCACAACTTTGAATAGGTACTTTTCATTGTTTTTCTTAAAAATTTTCAAAGCGAATACCTATTATTGAATATTTTTATTAAAAACAAAATTCTAAAGTTTTAATGATAATGATATTTATTAAATTACATACCTATATATTTATTAATTTAATAGTTGTTTTTCTGATAGAATGCAGTTGAAAAATTCTTTCTTAATAATTTAACACTTAATATTTGAATTATTTTTAAGCTCATAAATATTTAATTGAAAAATTTGTTTTGTGTTCGTTTAAAAATTCAAAAAAAAAAAAAAAAATAAAGAAAACCTTTACACCAGGTGGCAAAAAAAAAGAAGACAAAGCAAAAAGATTTCCATTTATTTTTGCTAAAAGAAAAGTTACTTTAAAGCAAAAAACTTGATATGGCGCTGGATGGACAGGACCATGGTAACTTATAACACATACCTACTTGTATATGCATGCATACACACATACTTTTCTTTAAACAACAAAAACAGCCAGCATGAAAAACAGCAATCTTCAACACAAAAAACCTTTAAACATCTGTGCTGCCAACCATTTTGGAATAGGACACAAAACAACTTTACAAATACAAAAAAAAGAAATAGGTACATATAAAGAAAAGGAGTTGTGAACATGTTGTAAATTACTAAAGTGTACTTAACTCACTCGACAAAACAACAAAGATAACAAAAACATTAAGAACAAGGACAAAAATATACAAAAAAAACATATGGTTACAACTGCCACTTTGTTATACAGCAGCAGCAACAACAACAAACAAACTTACAAATCATCTACCAACTTATAAAAAAATAACAAACTGATAGAGAATTTATAAAAAAAAAGACAAGTTTTTAAAAATAAATAAAAAAAATTGTGAAAAAGTACCAGTAGAGTAGAGTCCATAATGAATATGTATGTGAGTGAAAGAGTGTGAGAGCTGAAAAGAGTAGTAACACTCAGTCTAGTCAATATATAACTGTTATATACACACAAATAAACAAACGGCATACATTAGTATGCAACGTAAGACTAAATAAAAATGCAATATTGTTTGTGTTGGGTTCGAAATAAACCGGTTCAATGCGCACCAATCAAATGTGCGTAAAGTCAAAAGGGAGGCGGGCTCATTTACTGTCTAAAGAACAGAACACCAA
This sequence comes from Pollenia griseotomentosa, assembly GCA_963931875.1. Taxonomy (NCBI): domain Eukaryota; kingdom Metazoa; phylum Arthropoda; class Insecta; order Diptera; family Polleniidae; genus Pollenia; species Pollenia griseotomentosa. The sequence continues at coordinate 4,669,569 of OZ007562.1, read as the reverse complement.
CACTCAACACACACACACCCATTTGCTCTGGCAATTCATTCATTCATACACAGTATTTTTATAAACAATAACAACAACTTTATGATTAACATTGTTTTTGGTTAGTGCGCAAGTTTGATAAAATGGAAACGAGTTTTCTGGTGGAATGTTGTTGTTTTTGTTCGATTTTCTTTTATAGGGATTCTTATGTGTTTGTTTGAGATTGTGTTTAACCAAGTCCTCGTGCCAATACAACTGTGTTTTCTTCAGTAGCAGCGAAATGTTGCATTTGGCTGGCATTAGTAGACACTTTAGTTTTGTACTGATTTTACGTACGTGCGGGTGTTGCGCTTCTGTTTTACTGCGGGAGTCTATGAAAAATTAATCAAATAGGAAAAAAAGTCCTCATTATAATTGCTTACACATACACAACAACAACAAAAAGTGGAATGAAATAAAAAATAAATGAAAAAAAACAACAAAGCGATTAAAGTAATTGCAAATTTAATTAACTTACTGCAACTACGAAAACAACAACTTCAGCAATTACTCTCCATAGTGCAAAGATAGTTAGTCAGTGAGTTAGTGAATGACTGAGTGACTGGATGGCAGTGCTTGTCAAACTTGTGTAAGCGTGTGTGTTTAAATTATAAGCAGTAATTATATGCAATTGTATTGGCATTCGTGTAATAGTGGTTTAACAATTGTGACAGGTCACGTGAGATTTTAATTTAACAAAAATTACGTTAAAAGAAAAGTCATTAATTAAAAATTTATAGAAAAAAGTTAGTTAAATTAATTTGTTTATCAAATTTAAACAAAATCTTTATACAACCTCTAGGTATATAATTTTCTAAAATCCTTTAAAAAAAACCTCACAAATGTTGTTGTGCTAGTGTTCATTGAAAAAGTAACAAAATTTTTTTGTTAAAAAAAAATTTTTTTGATTAAAAAAATTGTGTGTGTTCCCACATAAATTGGAACATTGGGGTATTATGGAAAGTAACGCCTTTGGTAGCAGTCATATACCTTCACAAGCATTGGTTGTTTTATCGGAGGCTGCTTCCGGTTTGCATGAAGCCTTAAGAGGTCAACGTCCATTTCCCTCAAGGGTAAGTTTTTTGTCAGAAAAATAGCGACGGAATAAAAAAGTTGCACAAAACAAAACTTCCGGAATTTTTAGCACTGAATATTTCGAATATTTAATATTTTGGATATTTAGCAACTCACGACAGTTTCAAAAACATACGGACAATATTTTAAATTGTATCCTAAGCTGAAAAGTATGCCGGAATTAAATAATGCAAATAATGAGATCGAAAAATTTAAAATTTTGAATATTTGGAAACTCGGAAGCGCTCAGACAACTTTACTTTAAAAAATGTAAAAAAACCAACTATTTGGAGTTCTTTTCAACGAAATCGACGTCGCTATTTCAAAGTTTTAGTGGATTTGTGATACTTTTGAATATTTGGTTACGCAAACAGTTTTAAGAGCGTTCAAAACAACTAAATTTTTTTAAGAAAATAAACAAATTCCACGGTTTACTTTGCTCAACTTAACAAAAAATTGGATAAACTTTGATAGAATATTTTATAATACTTGCAAATAGTTGGCAACTCAATTTATTTTATTATTTTTTTTTTGTTTAATCGATTCTAATAAGCTTTTAATATTTTAAAGTAATTGGCAATAAATTTTGTTTTAGGAACATATGGACAAGGTTTTTAAGAAATAAATAAACCAAAGAACCTTTAACTCATCTAAACCGAAATCTTTGGTTTAGAAGTCCATGAAATTGAGCAATTTATGATATTCGCTTTAGTGGTTTTAAAAAGCAAGTAAGAGTGCTTTATTCGGCTATGGCTAGTCTTACATACCATGGTGTGATAAGCAAAGTAAGTTATATAAATACCGTTCCTTAGATATAAATAAATCTATTTTGAGTCACGCCCACTTCTATAATCTCGCCCACATATGGTCGGATGTTGTGTATTGATAACCCAGATGCTTGTACCTAATTTGGAATATACTAGATATCAGAAATCTATAATGTGTAGGTGCCACGCCCACTTCTTTAATCCCGCTCATATTTTTAGAGAGGTTGTGTATTGATAAGCCAGCTCTATGTACCAAATTTGGACCACTTTTCTTTTATCGTTCATTGAATATAAATAATTGTATTTTGTGCCACGCCCACTTATAAACTCCCGCCCACATTTTGCCGGATATTTATGGATATTCAAGATTCCTGTACATAATTTGGAAACTTTTGCTCTTGCTGTTTTCCAGATATATTGAAATCAATAATTTCTTTGTATGGGAAATGCCACGCCCACTCTTCTTCAATCCCGCTCACATTTTGCCGGATGTTGTGTATGGATAACCAAGATGCTTCTACCCAATTTGGCTCTTGCCGTTCTCTAAATATAGATAAAAATAAGCAAAAACAACAACAACAATAGATTAATGGCTAAAATTAGGAGCAGTCGTGATTTTTAGCCTCTATCTCAGCCATTTGTAGACTGATTAGGCTGGATTTCAATACTCAAGCATTTCGGACTATATGTGACATACATATATAAACACCTTCGGAAAACCCATTTCAACGAACAAACGAACATTGTGATTTGAACTTCTCTTCTCATAAGGATTCAGAATATATATGATTTTTAGGGGTAGATCCATATCGTAGAAATTACATAAGGAATGAAAAACAAATATATATACCCTTTTACCTTCTGTGAAGGGTACAAAAAAAATTCAAAGATTTTTTGTGACTAGCAACCAAACCTAAATAAGCGTATCAAACATTTTTTATCTGCCAAAAATTCTCATGCTTATACAAAATGTAAGAACGCTTTGCAATTGGAAAATCCGATTTTGACAGCGCGTTATGTAGTGAAGTTGGCTGCATTTACTTTTGTTATTGTTAAAAAGTAATGGCAATTAAGCGATTTTTTGGTCAAAATAACGGTTTTATCTCCAATTATAATTCTATTTTGTGGGTTTTATTTAAATAATTATTTTATGACATAATGTTGACGTTGCTTTAAATGTAATTACTTCAGTGTTACAGCTATGCGCTAGAAAACGTTTAGGAAACTTATAATATTAAAAAATTTATAAAGTTTTTAAAGTAATTCGCAACTCAGTCATGACAATTTTAATATTTTTCCGCTAATTTAGCTAAACTAAATTTTGTTTCAAGTTAAACCCAAAACTGAACTAAAATCGAAAACATTCGAACAACATTTATTTTTGAATAAAGTAAAAACATTTTAGCGGCGATTTTTCACCATAAGGCAATTGTTCATGCACTCAAGTTAACTGCATTTTTGATTACATAAAATCTATTCTTTACAATAAAGGCAGCACACAAATAAGTGCATTAATGGGGAAAAACAGGGCAAAAATTCGTACTTTTGGGACTGTTTGTAATCTCTTATTTTGTTTACTGGAATATTTTAACATAAAATAAGTATAAATGTAGAAAACTAATTAAAATTTTTGTATTATTTGTAAATTTTGTGTTAAATAAACCTTTTTCTTTAAATGATACTTACACATGAACGAAGTTACGGGTAGAAGATAGTATTATATATTCGAGTAGTTATCATCTTTTTTGCTTCAAAACCTTTAAACAACTTTATTTTTAAATAAAGTATGTACAAGACTTTTAGCCATTGTCCGATTTTCCTAACAGTTTTTTAAATAATTTTCTTTTGGGCATCTTCTTATAATAATATTTTCGAGACTTAAGGTTTTTCTTAATGATGGGTTACATCCTTAAAGCCGTTTTAGCGATTTTATTGACACTCTATTCTTTTCACTACTTTTGTTCAAAATATTTCCTCTTTATTAAAATACAATCTTTTTGTATAAAAAAATTTCTTAAGAACTAGCGGCATCATACAGAAAACCATAAAAATAGCAGACTTTTAACTAACAGTCCTTTCTTAAATACCAAAAAGTCAATACAATTTAGTTTGAAAGTAAAAAAACAACAAACCAAAATCGAAATCACTTTGTCTTTTCAAAAAGCAACAGCGACAACTAGAACTACAACAAAATCAAAATCCATCTCATCACACATAAAAATTGACAAAGTTCCCGATATAAAAAAGAGTCCACATTAAATATTAACATACATATTTATGATAACTCTACAAATTTCACCTTGCGACCGATCAATAGAAGAACACAACAACTCACAAATTTATATTTATGCGCCATAAACTTGTCTTTACGGCCGGGCAGCTTAAGAAAAAAAAAACAACAACAATAAAAAAAAACAGTTAAAGATACAAACAGTATCAAACAGCAAATGGATACAAAACAATACCCCTGTAGTACTGAATGGATAATATGTATCTTCTTTTTTTTCTCTGACTTTTTTGAATTTAAAATTTCGCGCTTATGGTAGCAGTTTATTTGACCGCAATAAATCAGCACACCCAACGAGGATGAATGCTTTTTCTTTCTTTAGTAGAAGTTGGGTTTTAGGCTAAACTGGAGAACACACTTTTAAACATTTATATGTGACCATAACCCACATTCTTCATTGCTTTTGCTTTGGACTCTTACAGAGTTTAGAAAATATATACAGAATTCTTGTATTAACAACATCCTAGGAGTGACATTAAACGGTGAGTTTTTTTTTCTACAAAGTCTTTAAAGTAAAAAGATCCGAAGAAAGATCACATTGGATACATAAAATGTACATGTGATAGAGATGTAGGAATATATAATGGGTACTTAAGAGTTGGATTATAAAGAAATATTCGGCGCAGAAGAGTTTGCTATGCAGGAAAAACAGTCAACACTACACAGAAATTTTATTTTATTAATTTTTTTTTTTAATTAAACCATTAATCAAAAATTAAATTAATTAAGTTTAATTAAAAATTTAATTAAGTCAACAACATTGTTACACACAGAAAAAATTAACAATTGGCTTTAATCATCAAATTCATAGAATCAAGCAAACAATTTGTTAATTTTGCATCAACTACCAAAATGATATTTAGATTGCTAAAAATTGTAAAAATTTTAAATTGTAAGTCTGCTTTCACACGTTTCATCTTTTGATGCTCAACTTTTATGTTTTTAGGTGAGGGAAGAAAGAAGAAATGGGGTTGGTACGGAGATGCCTGTACTCGGTCAGTACGCTTTGCGTTTTTATTCGTTGGCATATGCACAAGGATGGCTGTATGTAATTTTTTTCTTTTCTTTTTCTCTTTGATTCGCTGTTAATAAAATTGTTTTTGTTTTGAACCGAAAAAAGTTGAAACCGATTGCTACGTGTGAATATATTGGCATCTTCAAAAGGGAATTGAAAAGAAGTTGAGCATCAAAAGATGAAACGTGTAAATTTAGACTTAGTGTTTTTTTCAAAAAATGATTTTAATTAAAAAAATTATCAGAAAACTTTGCCGTTTCAAACAATTGGGGTATTCACAAGGTGTGCTATCATGTTGTATTGTCATAATGTTCTAACATTTTACAATGGTTTAAAAAGATTGTTGTTGCTTTGTAAACAAAAAGTGTCTTAAATTAATAAAACTTTGCTTGCTATGTTTAGTGTGCTGTCGTAATTAATCAGAAGAGACCTGCGCCGAGCAACTGAGCCGAGCGGCTATGATTTTTTAGCCGTCGCCGTTGATGATATAGTTTTATCCGGCTAACATCCGAATTTAACCTGCGGCTAGCATTTTTTGCAACAAAACACTTGCGGCGTCAAATTGGATCGGCCTAGGACTCTGATGCTTGGTAAACAAACAAAATAAAATATTTGTGGTTTGCGTCTGAAAAATGGAAAATAGTCAGGAAAGATCTAATTTTATTTATTAATTAGAATTAAAAAACATTTTGATTTTAGGTAAATATTTATTTTTTTTATATTTGTTTTAAATCAGCTGACTTAAATTCAAAATAGCACACTAAATTATGAGGGGTTGTTCACAACAGTCGTATTTTTTCATGTTAATATTTTAAGACATATGATTTTATGACACCTTGTGAATCCCCCAAATGTGTTAATTGATTTAGAATGATTGATTGACAATTCCCAACAACAATTCTACAAGTTTAAACAACGAATGAATGTGAACCACACCTAAACGTCAAGATTTTTTCAGCATTTCATTTGACATTTCTCAATTTTAGACTAACTCAATTTGAACCATGGAAAATACACAATCGAGCAACGTGTTAAAGTTATTCATGCTTATTATGAAAATGGGTGTTCAAAATAAAATGCATATCGAGCACTTCGTGATTTTTTCGGTCAATTTAATCGTCCAAATGTGCGTACAATCGGAAAAATTTGAGCAAAACGGGTCTGTAAGAGATGTGAAAACACCAGTGCATGCTCGTACAGCTAGTACTGCAGAAAATATTGCTGCTGTTCGCAAAAGTGTGGCTGAAGAGCGGTCCACCTCAACTCGTCGTCGTGCCCAACAATTGCACCTCTTACGCTCGTCGTTGATGAACATTATGCATAAAGAATTGCATTTACACGCTTACAAGGTGCAATTGAGTCAAGAACTAAAGCGTCCTGACCATTCCAAACGTCGTCAATGGTCAGAATTGTTGCAAGGAATGGCAAAAGTGGATGATCAATTTTCGAAGAAAATTATCTCCAGTGATGAGGCACATTTTCACCTTAGTGGATTCTTCAATAAGCAGAATTGCCGCATTTGGGCGAATGATAATCCAAGAGTGATTGTCGAAAAACCAATGCACCCACAAAGAGTTACTGCTTGGTGCGGTTTATGGGCTGGCGGCATCATCGGGCCGTATTTTTTCCAAAATTAGGCCGGTCAGGCAGTTACTGTGAATGGTGTTCGCTTTCGTGAGAGGATAACGAACTTTTTATGGCCCGAACTGCAAGATATGGATGTGGACGATATGTGGTTTCAACAGGACGGTGCCACTTGATACACAGCTAACGAAACAATGGCTCTTTTGCGCAACAAATTCAATGGCCGTGTTATCTCACGTGGTGGTGATGACAATTGGCCGCCAAGGTCATGTGATTTGACACCGTTGGACTTCTTTCTTTGGGGTTATTTGAAAGAAAAAGTGTACGTCGATAAGCCAGCAACAATTCAAGAGCTAAAGGATGAGATAATTTGGCACATTAACATAATAATTCGTGTTTTATTCAACACCAACATCGGCCCTTTAAATTTAACCACCCCTTATAATGGATGGTCGAATAATTTATAATACATATTAAATTATTTTATTTGAAACAAAAAAATCAATTAATATTTTAATTAAAAATTTATTTTAAAACAACTACAATGTTAATAAAATCAAAATTATATTTTTAATTTTCTTTCAACAAAAAAAAAAAATAATTGATTTAGTTATCACTTTTATTAAATTGAAAAACCTTTTTAAACAATTTTTTTAATTGATATAAAATTGCTTATTGATATAAAATGAGTCATAATTTTTTTTTTTGTACATCAGAAAATGTTGTTAATATCAAAAAATATTTAATTGCTACTATTAATTTATATGACAACATTTTAATTGAAATCAATTTTTATTTTTCTCTGTGCATGTGAAAAACTTAATAGCCCAATTCACGATCTTGTGCATTTGAGATTGCAAATTTTTGCAATTGTTAATATTTTCTGTTAATTGTGAATGACCTCTTAGGTTTAGTTTACAACGCTAGTTGCAAACCACGAAATTCACAGCTGGTTGTTTTGGCCAAAAAAAAAATAAAAATCACATTCGAAAAAGCGTGCTATAATAAACATTTATGCAAATTTAATTAAAATCTTCTCTGACTCAGTCATATTCGTATACGTACTTTAGTGAGTCGACCCGTACCATTTCAATAAAAAATATTATTACCTGCTGCATCCTGCCGATTAAGCGGTCTCTTAACATTTCAAAAAAAATCGTTTTTTAATAAAAAGTTGTCCGATATTCGATGTTGTGCAAATTTTGTTCTATTATAACTTCAAATATTCGATTACATGGGGTTTAATTCTGACAGTCGTGATCGAATACTTTTTCGATGCAAAAGCAATTTTATTACTAATTCTTTCAGTCGATACCAAACGAATCGAAAAGACTGCCAGAAATAGCCGCTGCTTAATTTCACCGACACGATTTTGAATCAGTCAATTGAATTTTCACAATTTCTTTGTTCAAAGCCATTCCTACTCTCTATTATTCGATTACCTAGTAAAATCTCCTGCACTATCTAGCCGCTATTGTGTGTAGATTTTTTCTGTTTCTTGACAATTTATGATTGTGTGCTAAAAGTTTTCAATCGAATGCTACACTATGTGTGATTGTTTCGTTTATTCTTAAAAGAAAGAAAACAAAACAGAAAATACATTTTATTACTTTTTTTCTCTCTCTTATTTTTATGATGATGCATCCATTTATCCAAAGCGCGAAAAGTCTTTATACCACAACGCATTTTGCGAAGAGTGGTTGGTTTCATGTCTGTCATCATAAAACATGATCAATGATCATGACGCTGATGCTACAAATGATGAAAAATATTTTTTGAATTATTTTAAACAAAAGCAACCAGTTAAATAAAAAAAAATTATATAAATAAATGTAAAAGGAAAATATGTTAAACATGAAATCAACAACAATAATATGTCTTGCAACTTAGGGATCTGTAGTAACTTATTTTGATCAAAAAGTAAAGGGAATTTAGGATTTAATAATCATGTTAAGAGAGTTGTACCAATTAAATATTTAATAACTAAAAAATATGACAGTTTAAATTAACTGTGTGGTTCGGTTCCTTCACACCTTGCTGTTTTCCTTTTTTTTCATGTTAAAGTGTTAAAAAACAATTAAAATCAATATAAAATTGTTAAAGCCTCATTTTTTTATTGAAACCAAATAAAACAGTTGGTTTTGTTAAAAATAAACTGGTTTTATTATAATGGCAACGCTTTTTTCTGTGTTGTTTACATTATGGCCATAAACATTGGCAACACCATTTGCAATAAAACCAACATCAAGAAGAGAAAAAAGAAAACATAGCTTATTGCTGGTTGTAAAATGGTTGGTGATTATAAATTCATCTCCGGACGGAACGTTAGGCCATTGATAAACCACAACAACAGCGGTAGCAGCAGCAGCCTACCAATAAACCAAATATACAGTTACAAATGTTGCACATTGCACATTATAAATTAGTCTTTGTTTTTGTTATAATTCAGTTGCAAGTTGCAGTTATTTTTGTAATTAATCAATAAATCAGTTTTGTGGTTAAAAAAAAAAATACAGAAAATTCAAATAGCCATTAAAATTAAGCAACATTTTATACTTTTAATTGCTCTAGATTTTTTTAAAAGTGTTTACACTAGCTGTAACAATTACATAGTAAAAAGGAACAGTGGGGCTGGGTGTTAAAATTCAATTAAGGTTTACCAAAACTCAAATCTTGATCATTTAATGTAGAAATAAGCACCAAAGTTTTAAAAAATTTACACGTTAAGAAAAAATATAATTTTTATTTGGTCGCCTTTAACAAAATTATTTTTAATTGAACATTTTTAAATAATTGTCACAAGTAACCATTAAACGAAAAACTCGCACGATTACATTATTGTTGAATCAGCAGCCGTATTCTGTAATTCGCTAAAGCTTAATCTCTATCGCTAAGAATCTATAAAGTTGATTTAGCGATTTTTGGCTACTAATACAATTCTCGAACGTGCATTGCTAAATTTGGCAATGCCATAAAAACTTAATCGCCGCAATTTGAGGTTTTAATGTCATCCCTTAAATGTTTAAGTTTTGTTTTCCCTTAGGCATTTTAGCTTTCGAGATTACAGAATATGGCTGCAGGCCTCCATTTAAAAGCCACAACCATATTATTGTTCCCTCTAACAATGTAATGGGTAATTATAACTAGGAGGCTGAATTTAATACAAATGCATGTATTTTCTTAAACGTTAAAATACTAACAGGCTTACGTAAACAAGAGCGGAAAGCGGAACTTTTTCTTCCACTTACAGCCATGCCTAATCAAGAGCGGAAAGCGTTTTCTAACTGTCAAAAACTCTATGCGCGGCAGCAACGCTTTGCAATTAGAAAATCCGATTTTGACAGCACTTACAGCCATGCCTCATCAAGAGCGGAAAGCGTTTTCTAACTGTCAAAAACTCTAATGCGCGGTAGCAACGCTTTGCAATTAGAAAATCCGATTTTGACAGCACGTTTAATAGTACATTTGGCCACTATTGTTAACAAATAATGGCAATTAAGATACTTTTAGGTGAATATAGCGGTTTTATCACCATGTTTTATTTCTTTTATGTGGGTTTTATCAAACAAGCTAGTTATCACTACTGTTCGTGACACAACGTTGACGCTCTTGTTTAGGTATGGCATATCAGCGTTGAGTGGATATAGCTGCAAACAATGCACGAACACGACAATCCCGAACCGAAGGATTGATCACACCTACCCAGTTTTGGTTCACGATCGTCGCTACGGAATGCTGATACCTAGGCTGAATGCGTGGAGAAACGGTGTTCCAGGCAGGAGAAGAAGAAGCGTGAACTTCTACGTGGATGGCTTTAAGCCACTAGGAGTGTGCTCCAGGGTACACTCAAGGGAGCTCAACCTCAATTTATCGCGAAGACTTCCGGATTACTGTAGCGTTTTTCGGGCGAAGATACTTGTGACCAAGAAATCTTTACACGCAAAGAAAAAACATGGTTGTGGTAAACATAACCTAAGAGCAACATATTATGATAAGATTCATGATTGTTGTCACCATATTACGATTATTATTATTATTATCATATTATGACTAAATATATTCGTAATATTACATTATAATATTTTTCCCTCAATCATATTATTATCCTGTTAATCATAAAACGTTAAGAAGTAATCATTTTATTGCCATGGTAATCAAAATAAGTTAGGAAGTAATCATATTATGATACAGCACGCACCACTTTCACAAAAATAAAAATAATTAAAATTTTTTGCATCGATTTTTTATTTTGTGGCACATTTAAATTTTTTTTTTTATGTTAATACAATTTCTTTATTTTTTTTGATATCTTAACTTGTTTTTTTATGTTTTTTTTGTTTTGTTAATTGTTGAACCGCTCACTAACAAATGATTCGATAGACATATCGACCCCTTTGCGCGAAATTATCGTATGTTACAAAAACCAAATTTTACAGGACAGCCATTTTTCTACTTTTTTTTGGCTTTTTTTTGGCTTGCAATATCAAAATGAAAATATACAATCAATTTTTGGAGCAACGAAGTGGAATTCGCCTACAATATTTTGTCAGGTGACGTCTCTTTGAATGTAGAACAAGATTGCATCAAAAACTCAATTTCAAAAAAATTGGCATATACGATAATTTCGCGCAAAGGGGTCGATATTTAAAACAAACGACACAACTGATAAAAAATTATTTTACAAATGGCGATAACAAAATATTATTAGAGTAAAGAAATTTTGTTTGCATCTTAAACATATTATAATAACGAATAGAAAGTTATAATGTTATGACTAGGGCAACCAAAAAAAGCACTAAAAAACAGTTTTAAGCTCTTAAAAACATGAAAATAAGCTGTTTAAACTAAAAAAAAAGCAATTTAAACTTGTTTATTTTTCACTTAATTCGTTTAATACGTTGTTATAGTAAATTATAATTTGATGCAATAAATTTTCGAAAAGAAAACTATGTCTGTTTGGAGTCAGCAAGTTCTTGTACATAGAAAAAGTTCTTCCTACGTCTACAGATGTAGAGGGAGCATATTTAAAATTGAGTATTTGCTCTGAAGTATATTTTATACGATTGGACTCATAATTCCGCTTGCCTCGCAAAATATCCCCAATATCTTTTAATACCGAAAATTCTCATTTTTTAATGAAACTGATTTAAATTTGTTATTAACTATGTCTTCTATATCCCCTAGAACACGGGACATTTTTCTTACGGTCCATAACTATGTTCACTTACCCTGCGGCCACTGTGTTTATTATTTCGTCGTAACTGTACATTAGAATTCTAAATTATAAGCGCTTGCCCACAGCAGTCATATATATTTCTTGTAATTATTTTAAGACATATGACTTTACAACTTTATGACTACCTTGTGAATAGCCCAATTATGTTAGGTGCTTTATGGGCTTTATGGCTGCGAATAAGTGATTTTAGAATTATCTTATATTCATCTTTTTTAGGTATAGATTTTGACCTTATGATGCAAAATTCGCTAAAAATTAGGAAAACACACTTCAACTTTTAAAGTTACTTCCAGTTTTTGTGGTGTGCGCCACAAAACTTTGTGATCAATTATTTCACAACAAATACCTGCTAAGAAATTATGATATATGCTGTTTGTAAGTACATATTAATATCACTAAATACTATATATAAGTTGAAGCTATCTCTTTTAAAAGGCCAAATTTTTTACATACCAAACAAAAAACGCGTGCGAATGTAGCGTTCGTCACGCAGGATTTGCCCATATATAAATATTTGAAATGTAAATTGGGATTTAATTCATTTACAAAATTTCGGGACTTTTTTCATTATGAAACAATCCGGCATTACAAACTTGAATATTTATTCATAAAAATTTAATAAAACTCCCTTAAACTCGTTGTTGTTTATTCTCTGTATAATAATTTTATACAAGAGAAGCAAAAAACCCAAGGGCAGGGACCGAAAATAACAGTTATATTGAAATTTTAAAACAAAAAAAGGATAAAGAAGTAAATGTCGAAAAACTGTTATAAGTATACCATATTGATCCTTATGAACTATGATAAAATATATTGATTTTTATAATTTTGATTTGTATTTTTTCGATCAAAATGAACAGTTATTTTATGATTTTTATTTTTTTCAACAAAAATAAAAGTTATTTTATGATTTTTATTTTTTTGAACAAAAATAGAAGTTATTCTCTAAAAAAAATTGTACGTGTAATAATAATTTAGTTGACTTTAAATGTTTATTTTATTATGTAATCGTCATTGGGATTTCTTATGCACATTAAAATAAATATTTAAAGTGAACTTTTTCTATGTAATTATTTTTTTATCTACACAAAAAAGATTTATTTAAAATATTGTTTACTTTTTATTTTCTTTACAAACAGATCCATGTCACCTAGGCTTAAAAAAGGTAGTCGCCGACATAATACTCGATCTTTTTCAAGAACAAAATAACGTTCACGATCACGTTCTCGAAATTCGTTTGGTAAAAACAATCGCAATGGCAGAGAAAAAACTTAATTATTAAAACACGTACAGAGAATAACTTTTATTTTTGCTCGAAAAAATAAAAATCAAAAAAAACTGTTATTTTTGATCGAAAAAAAATATAACAGTTATTTTTGTTCAAAAATATAAAAATCTGAAAGTAACTGTTATAATTGTTCAAAAACAATAAAAATCAAAATATAACTGTTATTTTTCTTTGAAACAAAAAATCAAAAAAAAACTGTTTACATCTTTTATAAAAAAAAAAGATTAACTGTGCCGGTCCCTGTGCAAGGGTCCTTAAATTTACGTGTAAATGTTGTTTGACAAAACGAACCATAATCAATAAAAAAACTCGATTTCGAAACATGTGCAATGCTTTTAAGCTGACGATATATGCCTTAATATCTGTGGCAATAAGAAAAAAGTTCTAAAGTCTATTTTTTAGATTTGTACGAAAGCAATTTTAATAAAATTTTCATTTAATATACACAGAACAAAATATCTCAAGAAAATTTTTAACAACACAGTTTGTTAAAAATAAAATTTTAGGTCAACAAACTTTTTGTTTGATTCAAAGAAAAGATTTATCAAATTTACACTTAGCAAAATAGCACTCAACAAAACATATTTAATAATGAAATAATTAAATATTTCTTCATATTCAATAAAAACAATATTTGGATCAAAGTAGACAGTATTTTAACAACTCTTGTCCATTTTTAAATAGCTCATAATTCTCATTTGTTTTACAGTTTTATTTGAATAATATATTTAGTTTTGCCAAAGTCTTTGGAAAAGGTTTCCTGATGATCTGGCCTTAGCAACCAGTGAAATGCGCATAGGAACATACTTATCCTCGCGTAATAAATTTTAGTGTTTTTATAAAAATATAAAAATTAAAAATGTATAACATCATCATTAATAAATAAAAAAAATAAAGATTCGATTAACATTTTGTTTGATTTATTCAACATTTTCAACAATTTATTTTAACAAATCAAGTAAACATTTTGTTGAAAAAAATTATTTTGGGCAACAACTTTTTTTATTGACTCAATAAACTTGGTTGTTGACTAAAAATTTAACAATTATACATACAAACTTTTTTATCAATACCGCAAAAATCGTCATCGCAGAAAATTGAAAAATTTTTGTAATCAAATATGCGATTTTCGTATTCAAATATGAAAATTATTTTTTTCTGTGTACTTCATTTTATATGAATTAAATTATCCAAATGTAGTTCATACCTACACAAAATAATTAACATAGAGATATAAACTTAGTATTTTTATGAGGTGTCCCATTTATAGTGGGAGTAGCTGTAATTTTTTTTAAGTTCTTATTCTTAAATATTCTAAATTCTTATTCCAAATGTTATTGCACATTGAAGAACATAAGCAAAAAGTTATGTTACTATAACTTCCTAAGAAATCGTACAAAGTGCATAATTAAAAGCTTGTCCATGGATACTTTTAAACATAGAGAAAAGGTGTTATAAACTCAAATTTTGCTTAAGTCGCCTTAAGCACTTTTTCCTTTTTGCCACAGATATAATGATTTATAATAAAACTCTTGGCCAAAAATTATATGGTTTATTAAATATATTTTGCCTAGTCCTTTACCCCAACATACCATTGTTAAACCAATAACTACGTGTTTCTTATATATTACCAAAGAAAAAGGACATTAATTTCATTACACTTAAGTTATGAGTTTAATTTCCGTCATTGCCTAGTAAAATATTATTATAGAACGTAGTATTTTTCTTAACATTTTTGCCATATTAATGTTATAATAATTTAGCATGAAACCATTTACCATTTAAGACAAGAAAACCCTTAAAAAAATATTTAAGGTAAATAAATAAAATAAATATTACTAAAATATAGCTTGTATGAAAAATGTTGACAATATAATATTAATTTAGTAAAAATACATAAATTTGTAGAGGCTTTTTAAGTTTTGCATGCATTATGGGGCCAGCAAAATTCTTCAAGCAATAAATTTTCTCTTACATTATAAATTTAGTTGTTAAAACCTTAAATAGAAAAAAAATCAATTTGTTGTTATTGTATGGAACTTAAATTGTAAATTAAAATTGTTTTTTTTTTATTAAGAAATTTAATTTCAAATGCCAATGTTTAATAAAAAATCCATAAATCTTGTTATAAAAAAAAGCAGACAGATAAATACAGAAGGCAAAATAACTTAGTTCAAATGCTTGTTAACTATTATTGTCACTGTCAATAGATATTATCTGTTAGAAGAGAGGAAAATAAAATGAATTACCCAGCCAAAGATTTATTAACCATATTATTAATAAATTCTTTATTTACAAAGAATTTGTTGTTTTCTATGGCTTTGAACAACGCCAAAGTTAAAACACAAATTAACAATTATAATGATAACCAAATACAGCTGAGAGAGGGAGAGTAAGAGAGTGTCATTCACAGTTAAAGTAACAGAGCCGAACAAATGTTAAGTAGTCAAATGGCATCATTTGTGTTTTGTTGATTTAAAGTATTAATAATTTAAATATGTAAATCACTGCCGCCCATAGAACACCCTTTTCGTAAAAATCACCAAACTGGCGTTTAAATAGCAACAATTTCAAGTTTATACAGAAAAAAGTAGTGGTTTCTTTATTACAAATCAGCCTAGAACACAAAAAAACACCCTCCCTTAAAAAAGCACGACGAAAATCGTATTAAAACACTAATAATAGCTTAAATAAACAATAGAGAAATATTTGTCGTAAAAAACAAAGATAAAGCAAATAATTCGAATTGTAGTCTGGAATCACCCTCTTGTTTACAAGTGTTGCTAACAATTTAACGCCAAAAAATAAAAACAAGTGCAAGTTATAATTTCCAAAAAAAAAAAAAAAAAAAAAAAAAAAACAAATGGGAGGAGTAGTGTGGTTATAGTGGACACCTGCTAATGTTACAATTGCTTCAATACAGCTAAAAATTACAATAGAGTATAATAAATTTTCAAAACTTGTCACAAGTGTCAAAAAAATTAATAATAAGATCTCTACAGTATAAACAAAAAAAAACATGTTGACTTACTGATTTACATTTGAAATTAAACAAATAATTTGCATAGTATTATAACTGTCATACAGACAGGTTGCTGCCTAATTTGCATCGATGATAATTTTAGTTAAAATGAAAAAGAAGATTTCACATTTTATAAATATGTATGGCATTTCATTGAAATCTTTTATAAAGTAATTTGAAGAAACTATTGATAGAAAAATATTGGTCTTATTTATTTATTGCTATTCCTATACATTAAAGTCTTATAATTATAGTACAGGATAAACAATTCATAGCAATTTCTTATGTGTCACACAATAAAAGATTTTAACAATAAACATTAAAATAAAAGAAATTAATACATTAAGGCAATTTTTAAAGGGCATTGATGAAACAGTTTTGGCATAAAGACATTAAATACAAAAGATTAAACATTTTGAAGTAATACTGTTGTCAATTTAGCTATTTTCTCGTCAAATCTAGCGATTTTTAGTCAAAGTTTGCGGGAAAAAATTAAATTTAGCTATTTGCGGGAAATCTAGCGATTTTTATTGTGGGTTTGTTGGGTTTTAATGCATTTTTTGACAACATTATTAAAAAGTTGCTTTTAAATTAACAAAAGGGCGAAATAAACCACACAAACATATTAAAAATGTATGAAGCATGTTGGCGTATATGTATAGGATTTTAACTTCAAACTTGGTCTTTTCAAAATGTATCGTCATTTCTATAACCTGTTTTCCTAGGTCCAACACAATGTAATGCATTAGTAGGTGTCATCCCCTGAGTGCTGGTCATAACAAGCAAAAAAAAAAACAAATTTTCGAAATCAAATTGAAAATTTTACAAATCTTATTCAACATTTTTCAAATCAAATTCGGCAATTATAAAATCAAAATCAATCAGCCTTTTTTTGAATCAAATTCATTTTAAAAAGCCTGGGACCTGATTCTGGCAGTCGTGATCGAGTAATTTCTCGATTCGAAAGCAATTTAATATCTAATTATTTCAGTCAATACTGAACGAATCGGAATTATTTTTGCAGTGTTGTAAAGCAAATAAAATTGCTTTCGAATCGAGAAAGTACTCGATCACGACTGCCAGAATTAGGCCCCTGATTTTAATTTTATTTGAAAAAAGGTAAATTTAGTTTTAAGCAACCTAATTTACATTAAGAATAGGCCGAATTTGAAGTTTTTTGTGAAGTATACTTTATAAAGTATACTATCTATGTTTAAATTAATAAATAGAGAAAAGCCCACTAACGTCAAATGTACATACACACAAATGGGCACATAAATACATTTGTTCTTGTTGTTGTTCTTTTCATGAATTTTATAATTATTATCTTTTATTTTTCTGTAAATAAAACATGAAAATTATACAATCTTTGTTTAAATGAACATAAAGAAAAAAAACACGCTTGGTTTTTTTTAACAAAATACCCATTAAAACCAGGATGCCTTTTTTGGGTTACCCAGTGGTTAGACGACTTTGTAAGGTACAGTAAAGTAAACATTGGTGGCTGTTCTTGAAAACGCGTCGAAAGTTTGAGGTCATTTTGACCCCAAGTGGATTTAAGGTTTAACCTCCACTTTTGCACTTTTTTTTCTTCGTATGACTTAAGGGTATATTTTCTCCAGCTTCATGAAAATCGGCACAAAAATATACAATACTTCGCTATATTTCAGTTAGAAATTACAAATATGTCAAAATTTTACCTTTCATGATTTTCGGCTTAATGTTTTTCGATTTTAGTAAAACCTTCAGAGTATATTTAAAATTATCAGGACCTTAATATTTTAAATAAGTTTTACTTAAAACTCATAACAGTAAGGAAATTGGGTTCATTCGCCAAAATATCGGCAAAAATTGAGTTTTTCCCAAGAAACGCAAAATTTAAATTGCAGGTACCGAAAAACTTTGGAAGGTATAAACATAATTTTTTTTATACTTTTGTTTTTATTGGGTTCAGTCGAACTCGATATAATAAGTTATATTTAATTATTAATAATTTTGCTTAATATTTCGTGTAAAATAGATTGCAAATAAAAATACATACAAAAAAAAAAGAAAAAAAAAAAAAAAATTATTCCCTATTAAAATTAAAAAAAAAAAAAAAAATTTGTCAAACTAAATTTTTAAAAAATTAAAAATAGAGTTTTGAAAATTTTTTTTCATACTTGCGAATAGGTATTGTATAAAAAATTAAGCCAGTACCCATGTTCTGTATTTTTAGTGAGAACTTCTTACATCGAAAAGATGTGAAACAAAATATTCCATCGTTTCTCGAAAAGTAAGAAAAAGGTGTGTCTGTAACTCATGTCGAAAACTATAAAAAGACGTGACATTATAAATGTCATAATATTCCACTCGAAGCCGATGTGACGTTGCAGACGTTGAGAACGCCAGTCACACATATCGTTGACGGCGACTAAAATTGAAAATTTTTTAACGACTGCGGCGAAAATACAACTGTCGGCTATACCAAATAATGCAAAGTGCGACTTTAATGTTTGTTGTTTGCAAACGAGCTTTGAAAAAATTCGTATATTTTATAAAAAAGTTTAAAGCAAAATAATTAAACAATGAAAAAATGTGCCAAGAACAAAATATTATTATTATTATTCTTTGCATTTTGCATTTTTAATCGTTTTTATACCCTTCACCGAAGGTAAGAGGGTATATATAACTTTGTCATTCCGTTTGTATGTTCCAAAGTATTGATCCTACACCCTATAAAGTATATATATTCTTGGTCCTTATGAAAAGCGAAGTTGATTTAACGATGTCCGTCTGTCCGTCTGTCCGTCTGTCCGTCTGTCCGTCTGTGTGTATGTTGAAATGGGTTTTCCGAAAACCCCAGAAATTATGTGGACTAGGTTGATGTATATTTATGTCACATATACTCCGTTTAAGTTTGCTATTGAAATTCAGCCAGATCGGTCCAAAAATGACGGAGATATGAGCAAAAAACCACGACTGCCTCTGATTTTGCCCAAAAAATCCCTTGTTGTTGTTGTATTTTTTTATTTCTGTATATCTTGAGAACGGCAAGAGCCAAAGTTTCCAAATTAGGTACACACATTAACGTTATCAATACACAGCATCCCACAAAATATGGGCGGGATTGAACAAGTGGGCGTGGTACCTCCCGTACAAAAAATATCAAAAATTGTATAAAAACCTAATTTTTTGGACTCTCATATGACCTATGGTTACGCCTCATATATCAAAAGATCGGAAATTTTTAATAGAAAATATTTTCTGAAAAACTCGGGAAAATCGGTTCAGATACGAAAAAGTTATGACCAAAATTAAATTTTTTTTTTTAAATACACATTTTCGGAACCCATAGGTCTTTCTGAGTCCAAGTTTTATCACCAAAGTAAATGGTAAATTAATTCCTTAAAACATCGGTATATAAATCTGTCAAATCGGTTAATAAATGGCTGAGTTATGTCCAAAGTACTGAAATCCAAAAAATTTGTATTTTTATACCCTTCACCGAAGGTAAGAGGGTATATATAACTTTGTCATTCCGTTTGTATGTTCCAAAGTATTGATCCTACACCCTATAAAGTATATATATTCTTGGTCCTTATGAAAAGCGAAGTTGATTTAACGATGTCCGTCTGTCCGTCTGTCCGTCTGTCCGTCTGTGTGTATGTTGAAATGGGTTTTCCGAAAACCCCAGAAATTATGTGGACTAGGTTGATGTATATTTATGTCACATATACTCCGTTTAAGTTTGCTATTGAAATTCAGCCAGATCGGTCCAAAAATGACGGAGATATGAGCAAAAAACCACGACTGCCTCTGATTTTGCCCAAAAAATCCCTTGTTGTTGTTGTATTTTTTTATTTCTGTATATCTTGAGAACGGCAAGAGCCAAAGTTTCCAAATTAGGTACACACATTAACGTTATCAATACACAGCATCCCACAAAATATGGGCGGGATTGAACAAGTGGGCGTGGTACCTCCCGTACAAAAAATATCAAAAATTGTATAAAAACCTAATTTTTTGGACTCTCATATGACCTATGGTTACGCCTCATATATCAAAAGATCGGAAATTTTTAATAGAAAATATTTTCTGAAAAACTCGGGAAAATCGGTTCAGATACGAAAAAGTTATGACCAAAATTAAATTTTTTTTTTTTAAATACACATTTTCGGAACCCATAGGTCTTTCTGAGTCCAAGTTTTATCACCAAAGTAAATGGTAAATTAATTCCTTAAAACATCGGTATATAAATCTGTCAAATCGGTTAATAAATGGCTGAGTTATGTCCAAAGTACTGAAATCCAAAAAATTTGTATTTTTATACCCTTCACCGAAGGTAAGAGGGTATATATAACTTTGTCATTCCGTTTGTATGTTCCAAAGTATTGATCCTACACCCTATAAAGTATATATATTCTTGGTCCTTATGAAAAGCGAAGTTGATTTAACGATGTCCGTCTGTCCGTCTGTCCGTCTGTCCGTCTGTCCGTCTGTCCGTCTGTCCGTCTGTGTGTATGTTGAAATGGGTTTTCCGAAAACCCCAGAAATTATGTGGACTAGGTTGATGTATATTTATGTCACATATACTCCGTTTAAGTTTGCTATTGAAATTCAGCCAGATCGGTCCAAAAATGACGGAGATATGAGCAAAAAACCACGACTGCCTCTGATTTTGCCCAAAAAATCCCTTGTTGTTGTTGTATTTTTTTATTTCTGTATATCTTGAGAACGGCAAGAGCCAAAGTTTCCAAATTAGGTACACACATTAACGTTATCAATACACAGCATCCCACAAAATATGGGCGGGATTGAACAAGTGGGCGTGGTACCTCCCGTACAAAAAATATCAAAAATTGTATAAAAACCTAATTTTTTGGACTCTCATATGACCTATGGTTACGCCTCATATATCAAAAGATCGGAAATTTTTAATAGAAAATATTTTCTGAAAAACTCGGGAAAATCGGTTCAGATACGAAAAAGTTATGACCAAAATTAAATTTTTTTTTTTTAAATACACATTTTCGGAACCCATAGGTCTTTCTGAGTCCAAGTTTTATCACCAAAGTAAATGGTAAATTAATTCCTTAAAACATCGGTATATAAATCTGTCAAATCGGTTAATAAATGGCTGAGTTATGTCCAAAGTACTGAAATCCAAAAAATTTGTATTTTTATACCCTTCACCGAAGGTAAGAGGGTATATATAACTTTGTCATTCCGTTTGTATGTTCCAAAGTATTGATGCTACACCCTATAAAGTATATATATTCTTGGTCCTTATGAAAAGCGAAGTTGATTTAACGATGTCCGTTTGCTCAACTGTGTTGAGTTGTGAACTGTAAACTGATCATATTTACTTCTAATGATGTTCATAAAACGTTCCTTCATGGTCCAGTTGTCTAGGCGGTTTGTTTAGGTTAGAAACTGTGAGTCCCTGGTTCGAATCGTGTTTTTTCAAAAAGAAAAATTTTTTTTTAATTTTTTTATGTTCTGAAACGATTTAAAAAAATATTTACCAGTTTTAACTTTTTAAATTTAATTTATAATGAAGTTTTATGTATTGTATATATGTATGTTTATGTAGAAATTATTTAGGTTTTGTCTAGTTGCTCTGTATTCTGCTCGCACAATGGTGAAGGGTATATAAGATTCGGCACAGCCGAATATAGCACTCTTACTTGTTAGTGTTAAAATTGTTTGTCGCCCCATTTTTTTCGTGTTTATTTGACAGTTCAAAGCGGGAAATTTTCTTACAAAAATGTTACAGACACATTTTTTCTGTAAATTGGCGAGTAATTTCCTTACGTGGCAGCTGGTAGTCGCCAATAAATTTACAGACACAGTTTAGTGAGAAAAACAGCTGTTTGTTTCAATATATGGCATTTTTCTTTTCATTTCACACATTTCAATCGAAAAGTGTCTCGAAGCGAGAGTTACAGAACATGGGCACAGGGCTACTGAATCAAAAAAGGCGAAGCTTGGAATCTTATTAGTAATCAAATATAAAAAGCTAACAGAAACGGCTTTTATGACGCGCGTTGTGTAACTTGACATTTTTCATGCGATAAAGTTTTTAAACAAAATTACTTTGGGACTGTAAAATGACAACTGCCTTGCAGGTGGATTATTTAGAATGAGTAAAGTTACCAAATGTCTGCATTAATATTAGAAAAACCAAAGCCAGCCAGTAACTTGAGGATACTAACAATAAACAATAACATATGTTACCACCATCAGAAATTTTAAAGACTTTCAAAACTAGCGAAAATGTTTAAAAACTTAAATGTCTCAAATCATTTTCCTTAAAAATTGTGGTTGTTAAATGACTTCATGTAAATTTGTTCAAGATAGTTAAAATAAAATTTTAAAATCTTCTTTTTTCCCTCTTTTGCGTATGTAACATTTTGTTTTCACATGTCATTTAAAATAAATTTTATTTTAAAGAATCTGAAGAAATCTAAAAAAAAGAAAAATTCTACACACACATGTACCATGATTATTTATTATACGACAACGTTATAAAATAAAGTATTATAAAGATTTGAAAATTGTCATTATTACAACAACAAAATATCACTAAACGATTATCATCAATGTAAACACATCACTGAATTTTTATCGTCGCAAAAGTGAGTGAAAGTTTTTTTATATTTTCTAGTCTATTTCCTTAAATAATCGCAATCTTTTTCAAAAAAAAAAAAGAAAAAAAGAAGGGTGCGTTTTGAGGGCTGTAATTTTTTTCATGTGGCTGTGACAAAAATACTTGCTACTAAACATATCATTTACACTTAAATGATGGTATGTTTGAAAGTGTGTCAGTTTTGGAAGTGGGAGGAAAGATTTTTTTTTTGTTAACAATGATTGCTTTTTCTTTTAAACTTGTGTGTATATTGTTCATGCATGAACAATAATTGATGTTTATAGATTTGATGGGAAAAGTCTGTTATGTGTAAAATTTGCATAAATTGTAGGAAATTTTCTTCTGAGAAAAAAAAAATAAATTATAATTTTGTAATCATAAAATTTTTTCTAAAAATGTATATGTACTAAAAAATTAAGTTTTATTTTAAACAATCTAAACAAATCCCAGCATTGTTTTAAGTGTAAAATCGTTGACATTAAATTAACACTTATCACACACATGGTGTCAACAAAAAAAAAAAAAGACAAAGAAAAGGGGAGCGTAATAAAGACCCCTTTAAAAATATAACTGTAACATAGACATCAATTACTTACGCAGTGTTTAAATACCAGGCCTACACACACATACAAACCAATACTCGATAACTGTAAACCTACTGGTAGTGAAAATAATTTATGTATGTTTTTACTGTATTGAGTAATAGTGAGTGTGGGTGAGTGGGGAGTGGGGAGTGCAGAACTGATGCTGGGGGCCATATTATGTCAACAACAAAACAAAAGGTTCCTGTTGTGCTTTGTTTAAGCTGCTAATGAGCATATATCACTGATAAAATTGGCCAGCCAGAGTGTTACTGTGAAAACTGTTAAAACCACATAACAAATGGAGTTTATCACAAGTTTAACTTTTTGCATATTTTGTTTTTGTTATAAGGCAACTGTTTTTCGAAGTGGTTTTTTCTTTTTTTTGAGAAAATTTTATATAATTACTTGTAAAACCTTATAGGTTACATGTCAGTTGTATGAATATAAGTATGTACATATGTCAGAGAAGGAGTTTAGAAGTGGGTAACCACTGAGAAAAAAGGATTTATGTAAATTGTTCACGAAACTCTAAGGGAGAAGAATGGATTATTTTATATATTGTTCTATCTATTTTAATACTGAAAATTTTTCAACTTAATTTGTTATTTTACGCATTCCAAGCGATCTATCACTGAGACAGTTATTATTTTGTTTCCTTTGTATTCTTAAATTCTTAAACATATAAATTCTTAAACATATATGAGTAATCTTTTCAACAATTTTCTATTTTATTTTTGTTAGTTAACAAATTGTTAAATTATACTTTAATGCCCCTAAGATACATGCAAGTTAGAAAGTATACAATTTTTATATTTCCCGAAATTTATCCTCCATGTAAGTTAAATCTTTAAATGTCGTTAAGTAAATTTTATGCGGCTCCAAGTAAGCCATCAATTCTTACTGATATCGATTTAAGTTGCCAAATAAAAAAATGTTTAGGTTAGATTCAATAAGCAGCCGTCACGAGGACGGATTACTTGGGCCCTTTAGCGGTCCCCTTTGTGATACCCTGAGCCAGTGACTAGTGTCAGCAAGTATGCACCAGATTATTTCCCAGACATCACTGCAGCATCGAACCATTTCGACTCCCAGCAAAATAGAGAGATCGATCTCAGTCCCACATCAGACACAGCATCCAAACATGGCAATTCTGGTCTTCCAAAATTCCTCATCCTAATAGCCCCGAGACCGGGGCATAAGCTGAGAAAGTGAAACACCGTTTCCTCCTCTTTTCCATCATGATAACTTCTACAGTTGTCATTATAAGCCAGACCCATCCTCATCAACGATAACACTGTCCTAATTTGCTCCCATCGGAAACCAAACAACCAAGCAATGAGATTCTTACAGCGAGCTATTGAATTGCCGTTCAGGGCGTGGATGAATATGTTGCCCAAGAGACAGCCCTGTTTGGTTAGGCCGTCTGCGGTTGTCCTCAATTTCATTTAGAGACATCCGGCGTTCCACAGTTAACCTTGATGTGGTAAAGACCCCTGCCAGAGCTGCAATCGCAGCCTTGCTGTCCGTAAATCTCGATATACAATAACACCTCAGCAAGTTCGCCTGCAAAACACTGCTTTCATCCGGCAGCCTGACAGGTACCTGAATACCCAGTTTCTCGATTTAGAAACCTCCACCTACCCTGCTGCCACTCCTAGATCTGTCATTTCCCATTTCCATTTGACAACGCAACTGAAATTCGGTTGCAAAACATAAGCGTCACATTATTTTTTTTCAGTATTTCTATAATTTTGCAGAGTAACTTTAGTTCTTTTTCTCAAATATGCGAATATTTTTTCATCTTTTTAATCTTCATAAAGCAAAGAAAGTCAGTAATTTGGCTTAAAAAATTCCATGTAACTTCTTAATCTTATTTATCGTTCCATATAAATCTATTGTTTTGTTGATTTAATTTTTTTATTTTCAAACTATCGATCGGTATGTTATGTAAAAAACCCAACTAAAATCTAAAATTGCCACCCTTAGTCATCGTCCAGACTTGCAATTTTTGTTGCAGCAATTCTTGAGTTTATTGATGAGAGGGGTGAGAAGGTTGGGAAGGGGTACTTAGTTTCATGTACTCTGCAATTCTGTTTTGTTTTTTTTATTCTCACACTTTTCAACTTGAAGTTGGCTGTAGGTGTATTTTTTTTATTGTATATATAAAATATAAAAAGAAGAAGAGGAAAGACAGGATAAAAAACAAAAATTGCAAAACTATATTTTCACAATCTGGACACTAAAACAATTTCAAAGCAACATTTTTTAAAATTGCAAGTCTGGACAATGACTTAATGTTCCCAAGTATTATAATTAAAGATGTAGTCTAGCAAAGCAATCAAAAGTTGTCAATTAATATTTGCTTAGTTGTTTAATTGCTCCAATAGATCATTTAAATATTATTTTATACATATTAGACAGTTTTATTGTAGGTAGTCAATTAAAGTTTTAAACTGTTAGTTCATATACCCCTCAGTTAACCTAAAAAGTCAATAATAAGTACTTGCTTTATAAAGTTTTTTTAGTGCTTGACAAAGTCAATTAAGTTGTCACTAGCAAATATTATTTATAATAAATTTCGTATTTACCTCACTTAAATTAATTAGCAAATTATCACTTTCCAATTACCAAGAAGTCGTAAGTGTAATCAATCAGATAAATTTTTTACATTCTGTGCACATTTGTTCTTATTATTAATTTTTTTAATACCTTTGCGTTCTTTGAAAAGCAAATCAAAGTCGCTTGATTATTAATTCTTACAGGTAATATTTTCTTAAAACACAATTGTCACTTTTTTGGGCCCAAGTAATCTTAAGCGTAGTGAGTAAATCTTTTTTTGTTTTTGTGTTTTTTTGCAATTGACACTTTCTGATTTACAGTCAGTGTTACCGTCGGATATTTTCAAAAAGTACCAAAAAAAGGGGATATCTACAAAAAAAGTGGCACCAAAAAGTGGATTTTTTTACGTTTTTTTCTATTTATTATAGTTTTAAATAACATTTTATAAATGTTATTGATCGTATTAAAATGGACATACTACATACTTACTTACAAATGGCTCATTTGTTGTAAAAACTAAAATAAATATTTTGTAAATATTTCTCTCAAGAAGTAATTTTTATAAAATATTTACTTTAATGTTTTCGTAATTCAAAAACGTTTAACTTGTTTTCTGCCAAACATGTTTTTTGGATTATGACACTGTTGCAGCAATTAGAAGATGTTTTTGAAATGTGTTTTATATATACATTTAGTAATATATTTCTTGTAATATTCCTTCTGAATACATTTTCTTTGATTTATTTAAGACATTATATTGCACAGGTAGACATTTAAAAACTTTTTAGAAATTTATTTGCCCATTCTACCAGATTCTTATGTTTTTTGGAATGCTATGGCCGAATATGAGCACAGTTTTCTCCCATCACCTCACATTTATCAGATACACCAATTATTGTAATTTCGGATGATGTTTTGTACAACATTAATAACAAAATCCATAGGTTTATAATTTTATTCTACAGTCAACCTAATAACAAAAGTTGTTTGCCAAAGCCCACGATGCACAGTGTCGTGACTTCATATAACGAGTGGCCATAAATAGAAAAAGTTATTGTAAAGAGCTGAAATTTGGCACATATATTTAGGGTGGCAAAACGTAACAAAATTTAAAATTTTAAAAAATTCTGATCAAGGATTCGTGTCCTTCCCGTATATCCTGAAATTTAAAAGTGTCATAAAAGTTAGAAAAAATGCTAACTATGAAATTTTTTTATAGTAATTGGATGTGATATTTTTAATGATTTTACCAAATTTGATTCAATTCAGATAAGGCCCACGTTAAGCTAAAAAATATTTTTTTTCAAAAAATTTTTAAAAAAAAATTAAAAGTTAAATTAATTTTTTTAATTAATTCCGAAGCCAAGACACTTATATTTTTTCATTTAGATAAATGGATGCCCTCACCTTCAATATATCCTTAAACTTAAGTATATACATATATATTTATCAGAGTTGGCTGAAATTAATTTTTGGACCTATCTTCTTTTTGACCTACTCGAATTTTCTTCAAAGGCTACAGAAGGTCTACCACGAACATGGCTAGTACTAGGGTTCTACAAAGCAAAAGCGAAAAATAATAAAAACTATTAAAAGCATTCACAATACAGTAACAAATTTAAAAAAATACGAACATCACTAAAATTTACTACGTGTATTGGCAAATCGGTATTTAGCCAGTCACAAAATTACATTCGAACCGGTCCCTTTTGTTGCAATCGGACCACATCCGCTTTAATTTTGAATTTAAATTATATATTTTTTGAACGTCTTTCGCTTCCAAAGATTTCCCTATTTGAGCTCCCACAATTCCTGATAATTTTTAACTACATCTTTGTTTTCCTTTAACTCAATCCAAGAATTAAAAAAGTCTCGCATTTTCATTTGAGTCGACACTAAAAAATAACAATTATTTAAATTGGCGCACTTAAGCGCAGCTAAATTTTTATTTTTATAAATTAACATACTTTTTGTTATAAAATGAAAGAAAAAATATCCCGGTAATACTTGAAAATTTTTTTTTTTCACTATTATATGTTTGCTTATCACAACAAGTTTTGTTTTAATTATATCATTCTTATAATGATGCATGCACTGTTATCGACATATGTAATTAAAAATACCGTTGATATACTTAAAACATAATACAACAACTAATCTAGTACAAATTTTGTTTATTTGCCAACTAAATTCAATTATTTAACCCTATGAAGTACATGCTCATTTTTATTCCTTTTTTATACAAAATTGCAGTTATTTCAAACCACAATTTTGAAGAGCCATATCTTTAGAAAAAATTATTATTTTAATCTAATTTTTTTTTACGCTTATTAGTAAAAGTGTCTTTTATTAAATGCCATTAGCCATTTTTTTAATTTCCATAATTGGATTTTTCTAACTATGGCCACGCTCACAACACTGTGCGATGTCGACAGTAAAATTTCTTTCGTATATTTGTTTTAAAAACAAAAACAAATTTTAGTTTTTATTATTGTTTTCAATATAAATTTGCGAAAGAAATGTTCTTGTCGACACCGTGGGTTACACAATTTGTGGTAAAAACTTAGATTTTACTTTTAGTGTAAATTACATAAAATTTAGACAAGTTTTCTGCTTCATGACTTCTGAGGAGAGACCAAATACTTGTTTTTACCAAATATTTTAAACTTTTTGCTATTAATTCTTTTAAATATTTATAGGAATTTTTCCTAATTCTTGATTTATAAAAGAATATATAGCAAAAAGTTTCAAATATTTGGTAAAAAAAAGTAATTTGTCTCTTCTGAAAAGTAGTTGTTTTTGAGTTACGAGGTTGCGGAAGAAAACCATCAATATGTGAGATATGTTTATGCCCTTATTCATAATAAATAAAACAGGTTAATATAAAGTTTATTAAACCGATTTTCAGCAAACCACGCATGACAAGAAAAAAATTTCATATAAACTTGCTTACATATACATATATTAAAACAGTTTAACATATATTAAAGCTGGGGGTTATAATAAAAAAGAAAGAAAAAAAGTATATTTTCCTAGCGTAAAAAGTATCAAAAAAGTGGCAGGAATCGCAAAAAGTACCACATTTGGGTGGATTTTGTAAAAGTGGCCAAATAGTATCCAAGCAGTCGAAAAAGTGGCAAATTGCCACTTTAGTGGCACCAACGGTAACGCTGTTTACAGTTGGAAAAGGTATAGTAATAAAAATACAAGTGTACTCACGAATTTAAAGTTTTGGTATCAGTTTTTACACTATGGCGAAGGCTTCATAAGATTATGCACATTAATTAATCGAAATTGTCCACAAGTGGTCAGTAAAATCGCTTGTTGGAGCAAAAGTGACGAAATTGTAGGCATTTTGTTTTGTTTATTATAAAATATGGAGAACGTATAAACCTTTAAAGCACAGTAAACAAATTTTAGAACACACATTTTTAACATTGTCTCTAAGTGGCTAGTAGAACCGGTAGTCCATGCTTTAGTGGCGAAATTATACTTATATCAACGTTTTGCTCTGTTTGATTAATTAAATACAAAGAAATAATAAACTTTAAAATCAAAGTGTTTATAATTTAAAAACATCATTCCAAAATTGTCCCACGAGGGATCTACTAAAATCGGAGTTATACCGTGTTCAGATATACCTTTTTTATTGAGTCAATATTCGCTTTATTGACATAATTATCTTTCTGTTCACATATACACAATTTAGCTAACTCAATTTATATTACTACTATACAACATTCAACGTAAACACAAATGTACATGTATAAGCAAAATGTAAACAAGTTTTGACATCTTTAAGGAATAAACATCTGGCTTTTGCAACGACCTAATTGATGGGCATTTGTTTTGTTGTAATTTCAGTTGCCAAATGTCAAAACCCTGTTTAGTAAGCTGTGTTATGCTCAATAAACACACTTGTGACATTGTCGCATTTTAATTTTACTCAATATTTATAACAATTTCGTATTAATTGAGCAATAACTAAATTGCAATTTTATATGGATAATTGAGCTCAATAATGTCATTTATTGCGTAAAACTCAATTGCATATCTGAACACGGTATTAGTGTGGAGCTGTAGATTTGTACAACATTTTTGCATTAGAAAAATTAGCTTAAGAACACAATGTAACAAAAACCTACAGACGATAATTACCCTGCATACAAAATACTAGTATTTAGCTAGAAAAATACTGTTTGGTATTAACTTTAAACTAGTTGCACTAATAAAAGCTAAAGTAAATTTTACAATTCCCCCTCAATATTTGTTCAAACTTAGTTATTGTGTTATGTATTTAACTAAATAATTTTAAGAAAAAGAATACGGGAATTTTTCTTCACTTTATACATTTTTTTAAACATGAAACAAGATTTCTCAACTCTAAAACTAACCAAAAATTTACGTTTTTATTCTTGTAGTGTTGTTGTTGCTTTAACAACAGACATATAAATTGTTTTTTACCTGCTTTTGTAGAGTTGTTGTTGTCCCTACAGCGAACAAGTATAAAATCGTTTTTTTCCAACTTTTGTAGTGTTGTTTCAACAAAAAACGGTGTCAAGTTTAAAGCCGTGCAACTACAATTTCATCATCTTTCTCATTTTTCGACGCCTAAGAACTAGTAGTAAACCTTACTAGTAACGATTTTAGCTGCATGGTAGTCAGTGTAGGTATATGTATGTGCACTGAACCAAAAATCCAATGAAAATGTACGTTTAGCAAACGAAATTACGTTTATTAAAATATATTCGTTAATAATACCTAAATACCTAAATTTTCATTATATTAACGAATAACGAAAGCCAACGAAAATATTTAAATAAACGTAATTCGTTTGCTAACGTACATTTTCATTGGATTTTTGGTTCAGTGTGTGTATGTATGAGCATAGTTTTCATATTTCTGCCATAAATAATTTTGAAAATATATAATAAAAATCCCCTTTGTTTTTCATTTTTTTCTAAGCCAACAATATAAATGTAGTTAAAAGATAATTCAGCAACTTTCCTTCAACCCTTTTCAATCTATCAATAATATTTTCAATCTTGACCCAGGATTATAAGGGTAAGAAAGGCACAACTGACCAATTTAATCGAATATTAACAATATTGTATCGATATTACAATATACACAAAGATTAGGCTGTCATTTTTTTAGTCTTACAAATATTTATAAAACAGATGTAAATTTTTTTTTTCTTCTATTTTCTTGCAGTTGCCTGACGCCAAAGATCTCCACAATATGTCACTAGTCGGTAGTTATGGTTCACATTTGCTGCACAGTTTCCATCCACATCTCCTGCAAACCCTAAATCATCATGGCATGTTGGCCAACGGCACAGCGGCGGCGGCCAGTTATTTTGCCAGCGAAAGAGCCGCCTTAGGCAAGCCGTCGGTATTGTCAAATTTTCAATTACCATCCGCATTTTCCCCACCAAAATATATAGGAATTTCTTTAGATCAGGTAAATTGAGAAACATTTTTAATTTTTTTCTTTAAAAACAATTTAATTTTTTACTTAATTGCAATTAATTTTTTGAGTTTTTTCTTTCATTCGTTTTAGAATCTTTTCAATGGCAACGAATCATTTTGCACTGATTCAGCCAGCCCTACTTGCACATCCCATGAATCTCTGGAAGGCTCGAATGATTATGATAATGAAAAGGGTGAAAGTCCGCGTAGTAATACATCTGATCCCAGGGATTTAAGGCGTAAGTTTAAAAAAATACTTTTCTTTTTTTTCAAAGGGATGATGTGCAAAAATTGTAAAAAAATAAATAAATTTGCATGTTGCCAAATATTTACTGATAAAATTTTATAGAAAAAATTTAAATGAAAAGGTTTTTTTATTAGGCGAGATAAACATCTATGACGATATGTTTATTTATTTTATTACAATTCTTTCCCTTTTCATTTTTTGCTTAATTTTAACGCTTGACTTGTTAGTTTGACAGTCAACCACTTGTGTCAGGACATCAAGTGGATTTTTTTAATGTTAAAGGAATTGTTTTTTTTTTTTTTTTTTCTTTTTTTTTTTGGGAATGTAAATTTTTTATCTTCACTTTTTTTTGGTTTTAGTTGCAAAGAGAAAACTTTAAAAAGAAAATTTTATAGATTTAAATTAAAATTAGTTGCTCCATAGACAAATTTTTCAAATAAACATTTAAGAATAAAAATAAATTTTGATAATCGCAAAAATTGCTTCTATTAATTGGAATGAAAATTTTTTAAGCTGAAACATTTTAAAAGTTTTAAATTTTTTTCTGATATTCTTTAATTAGGCTCGAGTTCATCAAATTTAATTTTCATTAAATTATTTTCACTGAGGAAAGGAATTTCACAACTTGGAATTTTCATTAAAATTTATTGATTTTTTCCCGGCCGAGCTGGGATTTGAACCCGGGTTGATCCTTACATGTTTCAAGAAACACCACTTTCTATCCTCAGAAGATCTTAGTGTTCTACCCAATGCACCACTGCGGTGCCCGTTAGCCAACAGTCAAACATCAATCTTTAACCAGTAGTACTGGTGGTTCGAAATTTGCTGTTATTATCACTTAAATTTCAAATTACATGTTGCCTCCTTTTTCCTCTGTTTTTTCGTATTCTTTCTGTCAAGACTTTGTCTTGAAAACCTGAATACATTTGTTTATTATGTTTTTTTGTCCACTTTCGTCGACATTTTTTATTTGTACAAATTAAAGTACAAATGTAAACATTAGAGCTTGTGCCATAGCCATTTCCAAGAACAATTTTTGATTTTTAGTTGAACTGTTAATTTTTAATTTTTTTCTGATATTCTTTAATTAGGCTCGAGTTCATCAAATTTAATTTTCATTAAATTATTTTCACTGAGGAAAGGAATTTCACAACTTGGAATTTTCATTAAAATTTATTGATTTTTTCCCGGCCGAGCTGGGATTTGAACCCGGGTTGATCCTTACATGTTTCAAGAAACACCACTTTCTATCCTCAGAAGATCTTAGTGTTCTACCCAATGCACCACTGCGGTGCCCGTTAGCCAACAGTCAAACATCAATCTTTAACCAGTAGTACTGGTGGTTCGAAATTTGCTGTTATTATCACTTAAATTTCAAATTACATGTTGCCTCCTTTTTCCTCTGTTTTTTCGTATTCTTTCTGTCAAGACTTTGTCTTGAAAACCTGAATACATTTGTTTATTATGTTTTTTTGTCCACTTTCGTCGAAAAAATCAATAAATTTTAATGAAAATTCCAAGTTGTGAAATTCCTTTCCTCAGTGAAAATAATTTAATGAAAATTAAATTTGATGAACTCGAGCCTAATTAAAGAATATCAGAAAAAAATTAAAAATTAACAGTTCAACTAAAAATCAAAAATTGTTCTTGGAAATGGCTATGGCACAAGCTCTAATGTTTACATTTGTACTTTAATTTGTACAAATAAAAAATGTCGACGAAAGTGGACAAAAAAACATAATAAACAAATGTATTCAGGTTTTCAAGACAAAGTCTTGACAGAAAGAATACGAAAAAACAGAGGAAAAAGGAGGCAACATGTAATTTGAAATTTAAGTGATAATAACAGCAAATTTCGAACCACCAGTACTACTGGTTAAAGATTGATGTTTGACTGTTGGCTAACGGGCACCGCAGTGGTGCATTGGGTAGAACACTAAGATCTTCTGAGGATAGAAAGTGGTGTTTCTTGAAACATGTAAGGATCAACCCGGGTTCAAATCCCAGCTCGGCCGGGAAAAAAATCAATAAATTTTAATGAAAATTCCAAGTTGTGAAATTCCTTTCCTCAGTGAAAATAATTTAATGAAAATTAAATTTGATGAACTCGAGCCTAATTAAAGAATATCAGAAAAAAATTAAAAATTAACAGTTCAACTAAAAATCAAAAATTGTTCTTGGAAATGGCTATGGCACAAGCTCTAATGTTTACATTTGTACTTTAATTTGTACAAATAAAAAATGTCGACGAAAGTGGACAAAAAAACATAATAAACAAATGTATTCAGGTTTTCAAGACAAAGTCTTGACAGAAAGAATACGAAAAAACAGAGGAAAAAGGAGGCAACATGTAATTTGAAATTTAAGTGATAATAACAGCAAATTTCGAACCACCAGTACTACTGGTTAAAGATTGATGTTTGACTGTTGGCTAACGGGCACCGCAGTGGTGCATTGGGTAGAACACTAAGATCTTCTGAGGATAGAAAGTGGTGTTTCTTGAAACATGTAAGGATCAACCCGGGTTCAAATCCCAGCTCGGCCGGGAAAAAAAAAAAAAAAAAAAAAAAAGAAAAAAAAATCAATAAATTTTAATGAAAATTCCAAGTTGTGAAATTCCTTTCCTCAGTGAAAATAATTTAATGAAAATTAAATTTGATGAACTCGAGCCTAATTAAAGAATATCAGAAGAAAAAAATTAAAAATTAACAGTTCAACTAAAAATCAAAAATTGTTCTTGGAAATGGCTATGGCACAAGCTCTAATGTTTACATTTGTACTTTAATTTGTACAAATAAAAAATGTCGACGAAAGTGGACAAAAAAACATAATAAACAAATGTATTCAGGTTTTCAAGACAAAGTCTTGACAGAAAGAATACGAAAAAACAGAGGAAAAAGGAGGCAACATGTAATTTGAAATTTAAGTGATAATAACAGCAAATTTCGAACCACCAGTACTACTGGTTAAAGATTGATGTTTGACTGTTGGCTAACGGGCACCGCAGTGGTGCATTGGGTAGAACACTAAGATCTTCTGAGGATAGAAAGTGGTGTTTCTTGAAACATGTAAGGATCAACCCGGGTTCAAATCCCAGCTCGGCCGGGAAAAAAAAAAAAAATCAATAAATTTTAATGAAAATTCCAAGTTGTGAAATTCCTTTCCTCAGTGAAAATAATTTAATGAAAATTAAATTTGATGAACTCGAGCCTAATTAAAGAATATCAGAAAAAAAATTAAAAATTAACAGTTCAACTAAAAATCAAAAATAGTTTTAAATTTTATTTGATTAATATTTGATGCTTATACAATTTCAAAAGAGTTAAAGTTCAATAAAATCATAAATTTTTGCTAAAATATAAAAATTCGTTAATTTTTAAATTAAAATCGCTTAAATAGAAAAACGCAAATAAATATCTAAAAACAAACCAATTCGAAATCAAACGTCAAAGTTGGCGATAATTGCTTCAAAAAAATCATGCAGACTCAAATATTCTTGAGTTTACATCGCTATAAGCAAAAAACGTCAAATCATAAAAAGTATCGCTTAATTAGAAAAAACAAACCAAAAAAATGCTAGAAACCAGCAAGTTGCTTAAAAATATATAAATGAAAAAAAAAAACTTTTTCAAAAAATGCTTTGCACAAAAAAATCGATAAATCAATAAAGTAGATAAAAATAAAACGATCGTTTATTAAAAGGAACACCAAAATTGAAAAACCGTAATATTAGAATTAAAACATCGATCAAATTAAAACAAACGCTGAAATAAACGGTAGTCCAATTAATACGCACGATGTCAATTGTAAATAAAACAAAAAGTTTTCTGAGAGTTATCTAAATACTTTTTTTATGATAGAACGATCTATGTAAATTATGTGTGAAATAAAATATCGGCCAGATGCTCTCTACGGCTTCGGTATCATAAATCTAGCCGATGGTACATATTTTTATTGACTCTGAGACATAATTGAGGTTGAATGTCGTGCATGTGCCGAATTTTCTCATTCTTTAGCTCTTAAATTGTTATTGGCTTATTGACGTACACTTTTTCTTTTCAATATCCCCAAAGTAATTAGTCCAACGGTGGCAAATCACATGATTTTGGCGGCCAATTAACATCGCTACGACGTGAAATAATACGGCCATTGAATTTCTCGCGCAAAACGCCCATAGTTTCGTTGGCTGTGTGGCAAGGGGCACCATTTTGTTTAAACCACATATCGTCCAGGTCCATATCCTCAATTGCTGGCTACAACAAGTTTGTTATCATCGCGCGATATCGAAAACCATTCACAGTAACTGCTTAGCCGACCTCATTTTCGAAGAAGTACGGCCCGATGACGCCGCCAGCCCATACACCATACCACTCTTTGTGAATGCATCGGCTTTTCAACAATCACTCGTGGATTCTCATTTGCCCAACTGCGGCAATTCTGCTTGTTAACGAATCCACTGAGGTGACCAAAAAAATCACGAAGTGCAAAAAATGCATTTTGATTTGAACGTCCATGTTCAAAAAAGGCTTCAACAATCTTCCATGGTTGAAGTTGTCAAACACTGAAACAACGAAATGTCAAATAAAGTTGGGCAAAAAGCTTGACGTTAAGGCATGACTCACAATTAACATCGTGCATTATAGTTGGACCAGTCTTTAAATTAAAAAAATCGTTTAATTCTCAATATAAACACAACAAAATCTCTTTAACTTTCAAAAATCCATAAGTTCATTAAAAAAAATTTAAGTTGAAAATTTGATTTAAATTGAAATTAATCGCAAAAAAAGAATTTTTCCTAAAAAGCAAATCTGTAATTTGAATCATTTATTTAATAAACTCAAGAAAAATCGCTAGAACGTGAGAAAATTTAAATTATGACAACGCAAAAATTAAGCAATGTTAGGAAATTTAGAAAAATCGATGATTTATTAAAAAAATCTAAAAAAATAAATATGTATAATTTAATAGAAAAAAAACATAAAATAAAATTTTCTTGATTTAAGTCTTTTGCGGTCGAGTTCTGACAATCGCAAAACGCAAAATTTATTTAATGGTATTGTGAAACTTGTGCGTTTTGCTTTCGATCTGCCTTAGTTTCTTAAAAATATTATACTTCTTTTGAGCCTATCTTTTTATTTTTAAGTCAGAATCGCAAATTTAAAGCGTTTTGTGATTGTCAGAACATGCCCGTTAGTTTAAAAGTTCCCCTTAAAAATTCTAGTTAAATCAAAAGAAAAAAGTTTTATATTATTAACATCTTTAAATCTATCAAAAATTTAAAAAAAAGGCATTGAGTTGCTTTTCTTTCCATCTCTTCTAAAAACTTAAGACTTGACGACTTAAATCTAAAGCTTGTGAATCAAAACTAACCTCAACCGAAAACGGTCAAATCAGCTGTCACAAAAGACAGAACTGCCAATTTTAAGTTTTCCGCTCCTTAAAAATCACTAGATACTTAAAAAAATGTAAGTTTTCAAATTCTCAAAAAGATAAAAAAAAACCTTTAAGCTAGGAAAAATTTAAATTTTTTGAAAACAGAAAATTCATTAATAAATTCACAATATTCCCTAAAATTCTTTTATAGTAAAATCAAACAAAAATCACTTGAATTGGAAGAAATCGCTTTTATTGCAAAATATCACAATAAAACAGAATCTTATTAAAACCCTGGGATTCTAAAATTTTCATTTCACTTTCCATTCAAAGCAAATATTTCTAAAATTTATTACATCTTATATCATTTAACCTTTTATTTTAAAATACTGTAAAATCTCGTAAAGCAAATTTATGCCACACAATTTCGTAAAAAAGGAGCATAAAATATCAATTATAACATGATAAATTCATTTATAATTAGCTTAGGCCATACTGAAACCAAATTTAAAAAAAAAAAAAAAAAAAAAAAGAATTACTACTGAAAACAACCATTTGGTAACACTTGTGTTTAAATTATACACCGTAATTAATATTGAGAACTTGTGAAAGAAACTCTTGGACTCTTTCGCTTTTAGGAACACACACATCCATTAAAGTGAAAGGATGACTTTTTTTAAAGAGTATTATTTGTGTTATTATTATTTGAATTGTTATTGTATATAAATCTTATGAATTATGATTTTTATAAACGAAATTGTTTTTGTTTTCAACAAAACTATAACAATTTGTAAAATCGAGTAAAAGCTGCAAGCATATGGCTAAATGGATGCTAGGAAAAGAAGGGAAACAAGAATGGAAAGTACTCACGTACTTGCACACTCTTCTCTTGCTTTATTTTTCCTACGAAAATATAAACATCAAAAGCAATAAACAAAAAATGTTGCCAATGTTACACAAATAAACAAAACCACCAAAGAGTGGTTGCCGTTGTTGTATGCCACACACAAGCACACTAAACGCCAAAAGTCAAAAAGTCTTTGACGCCAGCCAAACAGTACAACGACAACGAAAGCACCATCATCAACCCTTTACCACTTATTAATGTGTTCCATGTTTAGAACAACAGAAACAACCATATGTCGAGAGGAGGATGAGCATTTGTCTACGGATGGATGTTCGTTCATTCGTTCTTTGTGTAAAAATATTGTTTGAAAAGGTGGGGTATTTAAGAGTAGATATATTTTTGTGATAAAGTGTTTTAAATGTCGCGTGCTAAGCTTTGAATTTAATGATTTTATGAAATTTTCAAAGGATTTACAATATTAAGTGAGTTAGAGAATAAATTTTTTGTTACCAAAATAAAAAAAGGCTTAACATGCAACATGTTGCAAGTACGTGCAGTTTTAGATAATATAATAATGAAAAGTAACAAAAGCTGTTTGTAGGTTTTTTTCAATTGAAACACTTAATTATGCTTATTATTTATTGTTTACATAAGAGTTGTGCTTAAAAAGCTCTTGTAATTCACGACAGAGATTTAAAAAAGCTAATTTAAAGTTTGAAAAGATAATAGATCAAAAAACCCTAGCCGACGGAAAAATTTAACTTATGTTAGAAATTTTAAAAGATTTAAAAGATTTGTCATTCGAGTTAAAATTATAAAGTTCTCGTGCGATCTTTTAAATGGCAAAACAAAATTTCTTAGATATCTTCACACTTTCCGGGCTTAAAATTTAAATTCAGTTTAAACAAAAGTATTATTTTTTTGTAAGATATTATTTTTCCGTATTCGAAATCTGTGAGCACACATATTTTTCGCCAAAAATCGATTTTTCATGTAAAAGTTCAAAAAAATCCTAAATCGTTAATATTTCACTCATATTTTGCATTTAATATCCAATTTTAATATAAAATATCAAAAAATCTTAAATAGTTATTAATTCGATAAAAATGCCCTTAAATAAAAAAAGAAGCGAGGTTTTTTTTGCTAAAAAACGAAGTAGATTACAAATTCAGACTAAATTATCATCAAAAAGAACAGTGTCGCATCTTGTAATCTCTTTCAGTTAGTCCAGAATTTTCAAAATTTTTTCGGAAAACGTGTGGGAAATTTCTAAAAATAGAACAAAAGTTTTTTTTGCAAATAAACAAACTAAATTACAAATTCTGAACCCTTTCGCTACAAGTTTTTACTGGGTTACTAAAAAAAAATCCAATTTTTTGGATTTTTATTATAATTGGCCCTAACAACAACAATTAATACTCACTTTTGAAAAAATGTACCCTAAATGTGTTTTTTGGACTGCATCCATATGGATACATATTTCGGTTATGATAAAAAAATTTTGTTATAAAAACTTACATAAATAGTGGAAAAATGCATGGAATGCTATAAGATTTTGCAAAAATTCATTCTATTCGAGCGGAAATCACACTGTAAAATTTTGTGAAGATCGGACCATAATTTACTTTTAGACCCATATAAGCCATACTCCCGGAAAACAGCTTATTACGCCTAAAACCGTAATAAATAATGCTATCAGAATAAAATTTAATACTTCCCAGTTTTATAAAACTAGAAATCACACTAGTAAATTTCGTGATTTAAAAACCACTCAGCAGCATCAAACGTAAAATTATTTTATATGTATAGTGTGTATATTATTCAACACCATAACTTGCGTTTGTAACCATATGGATACATACAATGTTTTAAAAATCTGCAAAGCTTTTGTCCGGCTTAAAACAAAAAACTATTGATGCAAAAA
This sequence comes from Pollenia griseotomentosa, assembly GCA_963931875.1. Taxonomy (NCBI): domain Eukaryota; kingdom Metazoa; phylum Arthropoda; class Insecta; order Diptera; family Polleniidae; genus Pollenia; species Pollenia griseotomentosa. The sequence continues at coordinate 4,629,642 of OZ007562.1, read as the reverse complement.
CCTTTTCTTTATGTGGGATGTGTTTTTTTTAAACATGGTCATATATATGTATATATGTTTTTGAAAGATAAAAAAACCTTTTTTTTGCAAAAAATTACATATAAAAAAATTTTTTTTTTAAATTGCTATATTTTTCTCAATTTTGTAAAAATCCAAGAGTTTTTCATTAAAAATGATTCATAAGATCTTAAAAAAAATAACATACCAATATCTAAGCCAATTATTTGACCTGTAGATAGATTGTCAGATGCCTCCAAAGTTGAGTGTATCCATATGGATACAATGTAGCGAAAGGGTTAATTGCCTTAAAAATAAGCTGTGTGTGTAACATTTTGTAATTTTTTTCAGTTTGTTAAGAAGATCCAAAAATTGCTTAGAGTACACGCAGAGAAAAAAAAATTTATATGGTCCCAATAAAATATGTAATTTTAAACGAAAATTTTTAAACATATTATTACAAATTTAACCATATTCTTGACACACACAACCACCTCCTCTATAACCATATAACCACAACCATACTATGGTTGCCTTAAAAAATGGTATGGTTAAATATGACAAATATCTGTTTAAAACTAATAATTATTTGGTTTTAAATTAACAATAGTACTTCTTTCTTTGGTTTAAAAACAACGATACTATTATTTTAATACTATTATGTATTTGGTAAACATATTTTTGTTGTTGTTTTTTATAATTCTGTTTGATAATGTGCATTAGTGATTGAGTGATTTAAGACCCTGCATTATATTTTCTTTGGCTCGAATTCCTGTTTTTTTTTATTTTAACTACCTACAAAGAATTAATTGGCTTAATAGTAATATGGTGAAGGGTAATAAAGACTCGGCACAGCAAAATATATCGCACTCTTACTTGTTTATGTGTAGATACACTCTTTTTTGTTTATGTTTCTCATTGTTTGCCACTATTTGCCACTACAATAATTGCCATATGATTGATAGATAAATTTGTGGAATTTTTATATTAAAATTCATATTACACGGTTAAAAAGATACACACACACGACTTCAAATTAAATAACCATAGGTACCTACATACTTTTAATATTTATTGTTTGCAATTATGTTTTTTTGTTAAATTATATACCGAAAAATTGAATTGAACATTAGTATCCATTGCAATTTTAATAACTTCTCTTTAAACAGCCACATGAGGGAACAATTGGCATTATTGTTGTTGTAGTTTGTTTGTTTTTTATAGTAAATCAGCCATGTGTAAACAAATTTACCGTTATGAGGGGGAAAAGTGTTGCCAAAAATTTATGTATTTTTGTTTATATGGGTATTATAAAATAATATGGTTGCACTCTTATACATGTTGAAATAAATGTTTGTGTGTGTGTTTACAGTTTGTTTTTGTTTATATTGGTTAACCAAAATAATAGGCCTGTGTCTGGCAATGAAATCTACAGTTTAAATTGTTTTTTTATACATATGTATTTATTTAGAAATGTTATTAAATGAAAAATATTAAAATGGCTTCAAAAGTAAAGTAAAAGGTCGTTAAAATGGCAAACAACAAAAAAAAAATATTCCTTTACGAAAAATATAATAAAAAATCTTTAATACTAAAGCAATCTTTAAGTAAATTAAGTAAAAATTTTTTTTTTCTTTTTCTGAAATTTTTTTGAAGATTTTACTGTTTATTATTTGAAAATGTTCCCTAATGTAAGGTCACGTTTATGACAAGTGTTTTCAAACGATTTTTTTTTTTTTTTTTTGTTACATTTAAATTGTGGTCGTCATTTTATATAATTTTTTTATTTTTTTTTTTTTACTGTTGTAATTCAAATGCAAATGTCAGTTGCCAATTATAATTTTAACCCAAAAAGAAAAAAATATTCGCATGCATGCTGTGTTTAATAATGGCAACGTTACAAAATTTATTTAAATTTGAAAACGTCCTTTAAAATCAGAGATTTTTTTGTAACAAAAAATTAAATAAAACAATAAATTATCACTTTGTTGAGTTAAATGGCATGTAAGATATAGTACGTGCTAAAAATATTTAGAAACCAATTACAAATTTATTTGATTTTACATGCAATACAATGAAAAATTTTTATTTATAACCTTTAAAATATCGAACAAATTAAAACAAATAGAAAATCAAATAAAATTCCTGCATAAAATTAAAGCAGAATATTTATGGCTATACACAAAATAAAAAAGCACAAAACACTATTTGAGTAATTTAACAGCATTTAAGAAATGCTTAAGAAAAATGTTAAGAAATTACAAATAGTGTATTTTAGGGGAGGAATTAGATTTTGAGATTGTAATTTATGCATTGTACTTTTTTAGATGTCCATAGAAATGATAAACCCTCAACATCTTGTGCCTCTTCCATGGCCGCCGTATCAGCAGCCGCCGCTGCTGCTGTTGCCTCTATTGCATCCACACAAGCTTCTACTTCAGCTACCACCTCACATTTACATCATCATCCACATCCTCATCCCCATCATGCTCATCACTTATCTTCCATGGCTGCCCACCATCATCATCACCATCCCAATAGCAGTTTATTGGCTGCCGCTAATATGACTCATAATTTGGGTTTGGCCGCTCATGTCGGGTTGCGTCCGCCGCCCGGTCATATACCCGATATTTGTCCTGTGTGTGGTATTAAATTATCGCCCGAAGAATGGAATTCACATTTTCTGACCGAATTGGATCGTTTGTATAAACTGAGTTCGGGTATGGAAAGATCGAATTTACAAGCTACCTATATGTTTGCCCCGCCCTGTCCATCGCAAGAGAATGCCATAAGAACCAGCCATAATAGATGGGAGGTGCGTAAAGCAACGAACCATTTTTTTATAAATCAAACCTTTTTTTAATTACTCTCTTATTTTAGACCTTCCAACGCATACGAAACAATCGCCAAAATCGTTTGAGAATCAAGGTACGTAAACGAAAATATGGTGATATGTATTTTATGGAAAATATGTTCTGCAACTCATGCCCCATCTGTACAAAACGTAAATATGCCATAGAAACAGGTAAAATGCCACCTGAAGATGAAATCCAAAAGCTACCGGAAGAGGTTGAAACTGTTGATGTTGAATCGTGTAACGATGATGTACCCGATTCGGGTTCTGAAATCCATCATCAACAGCAGCCACATCAACAAGTACATCACGCTCATATTCCCGCTTTAAGTGGAAGTAGCAGCCACAGTAGCAGCCATAGCAGTTCAAATGGGGCTGGAGGTGGCGGTAATTCAAATATGGGTGCCAATTTACACAATAGCAATAGCCAGCCTGGAAAACTGGATGGTATTTTGTATCGCACAGCCTGTGTCATGAATAAAGATAATAATGGAGGTATAGTGACAACAGGAGAGGATGATATTAGCACAAATGTGGCCACAACAAGTACCAGCAGCAACAGCAGTTCGGGAAGTACGACAAATTGGACAGAAGCTCATGCCTCAAGTAATGCAACACATGGACATATCTCGGGTTAGTTTTTTGTTAGTAAAAAATTATGCATCACAGGAGTCTTAAAATATTTCGTTGATTATACTGCTGTTCTTTTCCTCTACAGTCAAAAATGTTAGTGAATTATCTTCCACAACTCATCATTATTATAATGCTGATTCTTGCCATGAGGAACGCCAGGCCAAAGACATGTCCATGGAGACTTGCAATAATGATAGTGATGAAGATGTTATAGTAGATGATGATGACTCCTTAAAAATTAGTTCTTATAACAAAAAAAGGAAATATGAAGAAGCCACTGTAGGCAGTAGTAGGTGAGTTAAATTAAAAAAAAAATAAAAAAAAAATATTTTAAGTTGTTTTCCTTGCAGAATTTTAGACAATCCCTCACCCGTGGAGGAAAGGCCAAGGTCAGAGCCCCAAGTTACCAGTACAGAAACCAGTGTGGATCATGTCCATCATAATAACAACAATAACGCCACTTCTAAATATACAGCTTTTGAAGACCTAAGGAATAAATGTCATCAACAGCAGCAGCAACAACAACAACAACAACAGCAGTCAATAGATAATGATTCACCTACACAGAATGTGATAATGTCAGGATTAACACAATTGGACTCAAAGGTGGGAAATAGTTCGGATATAAAACCGGACAAAGATGAAAACAAATGTTTCATTTGTAAGGTAAATTTTTTAGTTGCTTATGATTTCCTTTTGTCTTCTCTCAATATTTTGTTTTTTTCGTTTTATTGCTTTTTACCTATTTAAATATTTTAAAACAATTTTAACATTAAAATTTACCTTAATTTAAAAGAAAGAACTTAATTATAATTTAAATCTTTTTTTTAATCTCTATCTTTAAGACAGGTATAAAAGATCTAACGTCCGATAGTTTCTTACGTGGACGAAACTTTTATTTTCATCAAAGTTGTGCAAATGTCATGAGCAGTTATCGTTTAAACAAAGAGTTGTCACCCCATTCGCAACAACAAATAATGCAACAAAACAGTGGCCACAATAGCAGTAAACATAATAATCAAGATTCGGAAATTACTTCGGAACATAAACCGCAACTTCAGCAATCACAAATCGATACGGCCACACAAAATGAATAAATAAATTTAAAGAATTATTAAAAAAAAAAAATAATAATAAATATTAAAAAAAATGTAAAAAACTTAAAGAAAATTTGAAATTAGAAAATATGTATTTATAAAATTACAATAAAAAATATTAAAAAAAAATCAGAAAAATTTTAAAAAATGGCAAGGCGTTTACACAAAAAAATTATAATAGAATTTGAAAACCTCACAGAAAGCTAACCTAAAACCCATACAGGCTCCCTTTATTTAGAAAAAAATAAACCATAAACGTCTTAATCAATAAAAAGAAAATTGTATGTATGTAATTGTAATTGTAAAAACCTTCAATAATTTTTTAAATATTTTTTGTTTAATACGTATGCATAATTAAATTGTACTAGTTAAAACCATTTTCCGAAATTTTTGAACAAAAATCTCTTGATAGACTATTAAATGATGATTTTTGTTCTTTTAATTGAACTTTTTTTTAAAGATGAAAACTTTATGTAAAATACATTTAACATTTTTGTTTTTCTATAATTTTTTAACTTCATTAGGTTAATGTTTCATCCTTTGTTTAGATAAATTTTAATTTAAACTAAATTTATGCTAGACATGTAATTAATGCTAATAATTGTTATTTATAATTTAATTAAAACGAACAAATCAATTTAAACTGATTAAAAAAATAAAGAGATATTATTAAAACAGAAAATACTAACAATAAATTAAACAAAAAAAGTAGATTGTTTTATTTTAAAGTTGTGGCAACACTGTGAATAAAAAGGTAAGAAAACAAAGAAATCGAGGTAGAGCAAAAGTTAAGAATTACACTTTGGCGTTATTATAAACAGAGGCGTCAGCAATGTTTTCTGATGTTTTACTTTTTCGTGGCAACATAAGCCCCAAGTCATTATGTTAATTCTCTATCAATCTACACGCAGAGAAAAAAAATGTTTTAATATGGTCACCTCCAACAAAACTGTTTTTAAAGAAAATTTTCAACGTGTTATGTTAAATTTAAACATATTATTGTCAAAAACCTGTTTTTAAAATAAACTAAATTTTAGACATCGGTCAAACTACTTATGGAGTAACACTCGAATAACTAAATCCGTCAGGATGAATACTTTAGTTAAGTTTTTACTTTTATGGCGATTTCTTTTCTGAGAAAAATATGTTACAGTATATACATGTAACATTTTCTAATGTAACTTGTAATCACTCGAAGTGTTAGATGTTGTGCAATTTCAATAGAACACAATTAATACTTTTTTTACAACTATTAAACTTTCATCATTAATGTACATCATGAGCGATTTTTAAAGCTATTTGAGCGGTTTCTGCACGCTATTGCGGTTTGGAAACAAATATTGACATCACTAATTGCTTAGAAAAATGATATAAATAGACTTTTTTTGATTTTAATGTGTAAAGCTACGGTCAGACTTATCAAATATTTGACGAAAAAAACGGGACCAACAACCAAACTTAAAAATCATTTCGCTTAATATCAATATTCATTTTGATTAAAATACCACAGTATATTAGTTTATTTTGTAATATTAAGACCATTTTAAATGTCACTAACTATTAACAAAAGTAGGGGTTACGCTTATTTGATCAAATATTTAATAAGTGTGACCGTAGCTTAAGTATTGTTATATTTGGTTTTAAAACAATTTTTTTTACAAAATTATGAACGGTATGAATTATGACAAACAAAATAAAACATTGGTTGTACAAACAAAGTAGTAAGTACCAAAGTTGTAAAACAGGGCAGTATAAACACCTTAAGTAAAAGTAAGGTTAAACTATGCAACATGTTTTGCATGTTTTTCATCAACATATTCACACAAGAACTTGAAAATGTTTCCCACAGTTGTACTTTTTGTACAAACGAGCACAAAAATGTAGAACATGTAACATTAATGGCTAATAAATCACTGATGGTTTAAATGCTGGTTTAGTTGAACTAAACTTGAATTTATATTTAGTTTAAGCTCAACAATTATAAATCAGTGTCCCATGTATTATATGTTGTTAAAACAAATAACATGTGGCAGCACTAAGATAAATCTTATCAAATTCATATGGTCTGTATTGGTAGTTTAAACGCCTAATTTTATGTGTTTAAAGATGATTTATATGTTTAATGATTTATAGATTTGTTGGTTTAAACACATTTTAAACCATAAGAGAGTTTAGCTTGCTCTGATTTTTTAGCCCTAAGCAACATATTTCTCAGAAAAGAAATCGCCATTAGTTTACCATAAATACATTTTTTTATTAATTATAAATTATTTATTTTTAATCCAAATTTTTATATTTTTAATCAGGCTTACGTTCATCAAATTTAATTTTCATTAAATTATTTTAATGAAGGAAGGAATTTTACAAAATAAATTTTATTCAAGTTTATTTATAATTTTTCATTCTTGACTGAACTGGGAACCGAACCCAGGTTGCCCTGACATATTTCGATTGTAGCCACACAATCTCTTCAGAAGGGTTTGCCGTTTAACACTTACCGCCATTGAGGACGGCTGGCAGTTAAGAGTCAAACATCCATCTTTAAAAATTGCGGGTGAACATTAAGTCGTTATTGCCTCTGCCTACTTGCCAGGAGATGCTGATAGTGCTCCTTCTCCCGAGGTCACTGAGCTGGTATCGTATTGCCATAAGCGTGGCCTTGGGTGGATTATTGGCTGTGATGCAAACGCCCACCACACTGTCTGGGGTAGCACGGATATCAACAAACGGGGTGAGTGTTTACTTGAGTATATTTGTGTAAACAATACATTTGTAGCAAATAGGGGCGATGAGCCCACTTTTAGGAACGTTATTAGACAGGAGGTCTTGGATCTCACACTTACTAATAGCAATCTTTCATATGCCATTAAAAACTGGCACGTTTCGAGTGACATTTCGTTGTCGGATCATCAGTATCTGCTTTTCGACATCGAATGCTCTTCGACGTTTGTTCAAACGTATCGCAACCCTAGAAACGCGAACTGGGACATTTTTCGCCATCATCTGGCTCGTACTGAGAACTTGTCGGGGGATTTGATTACAAGCCCAAGAGACATTGATTTTGAATCCAATACACTTTGTACGAATATCCGGGAGGCCTTCGAAGGGAGCTGCCGGCTCCGGATCCGCAGGCCTAAAAGGGATGTTCCGTGGTGGAATGAACATCTAAAGAGTCTGAGGGCTGAGGCCAGATGTTTATTCAAAAAAGCTAAGGAAACTGGTGCGTGGAGCATCTATAGAGCTGCGCTCACAGAATATAATAGGGAAATCAGGAAGTCCAAGAGGTCAACCTGGCGTGAATATTGCGGCAGGATTGACAATCTTCCTGAATCACTCAGGCTGCAAAAGGCGCTTTCGCAGGACCACACTAATGGTCTTAGCACACTTAAGCTGCCAGATGGTACGTTTACTGAGTCGCCAAAGGAGACCTGTGAGCTCCTACTAGCGACCCACTTTCCAGATTCTCTGCCTTTCTCGTCACCAAGAGTGTCCACATGGTCGCCCTCGGCGTCCAAAAGGAACATCAGGTTGGCGGGTAGAATCTTTGATGCGAAACGAGTGGCATGGGCTATATCCAAATTCAGTCCATTCAAATCACCGGGAGGGGATGGTATCCTTCCATGCTGCCTCCAGCAGGAGAGGAGTGCTATCAATTCCCAAATGACTAGGATCTTCAGATCCAGTTTACTGGCGTGCCACGTGCCAGAACCATGGAGAGAGGTTAAAGTGGTCTTTATACCCAAGGTTGGGGGCAAGTCCGAACAACTGCCCAAGTCCTACAGACCAATAAGCCTCAGTTCGTTTTTCCTGAAGACCATAGAAAAACTAATGGATAGATTCATAAGGGATGAATATCTATCGGATAACCCGATACATCGCTTTCAGTTTGCCTATCAATCGGGCAGGGTTACGGTGACCGCAATTCATCACGTTGTGGGTACGATTGAGAAGGCACTTGGGGCAAAGCAAATAGCTCTGTGTGGGTTCGTCGACATTCAGGGAGCCTTCGACAACACTTCCTATGATGCAATTGACTTGGCTCTAACGAGGAAGGGTATTCCAGTTCTCATAAGGAATTGGATAAAGGAGATGCTAGCATCTAGGGTGATTAGGTTGGATTTGGGTGGTTCGTCGATGACCATTGAAGCAACCGAAGGTTGCCCACAGGGTGGCGTTCTATCGCCTCTATTGTGGACCTTGGTTATCGACGAGCTATTGGAAAACCTTAATAACCTGGGCTTGCGTACTTATGGCTATGCTGACAATATGGTTATAGCTGTGACCGGTTTTGATGATGCGACGATTTCGGGGGCCCTGGACTTAACACTTGGCTGGTGCAGGGAGAGGGGACTTAACATTAATCCCGCAAAAACTACTCTGGTACCATTCACCAAACGTAGAATTCTGAGACTGAAAGAACCGACCCTTAACGGAGCGGTTATCGGATTCTCTAATGAGGTGAAATACCTGGGGATCATTCTGGACAAATCCCTCAACTGGAACGCTCAGTTGGTCCATGTCACTAGAAGAGCGTCAAGGGCAATATATGCCTGTCAAAGACTCTTCGGAAAGACATGGGGGCTGAAACCCAGGATGATCCACTGGTCTTTTGTTGCTATTATTAGACCAATATTGTGCTATGCCGCCCTGGTGTGGTGGACTAAGACCGAACAGGTCAGGCCTAGAGTGATACTTGATAAGGTCTACCGCCTGATCTATAAGGGAGGAAGCCTGCAGGGGTGCTAGTAGGATGCCGCGCATTGATGTATATAGGGCAGGGGACTTGGTGGGTCACATGCGGATCCTGGAAATCATTAGGAATGATCCATCCATTATGGTGAGTGATCATATGCTGCCTACTTTGGCATTATATAGGAATTTTAATGTCCTTATACCTGAAAGGGACCAATGGGCGGACCAATCCTGGTGGCGTGCATGCGCGGACCAGGGCCCAAATCGTCGCACACGTGATCGAATGACCTTTCGTATCGAATAAAACTTCGTGACGTATCAAAAACGAGATTGCGGCATTCGAAAGCTTTCCTATCGAAATTTTTTTAAAAAATGTAATAGATTTTTATGCTTGTATACTAATGGCATAAGGCATTGCACTTTTCGCCGCATATAAAACAACAATGTTGATAAATAGGTGACTTCGGCTTATTTATGTGGCTTTTTTAATAACGGCGGCGCTTGCCAAAAAGAGCAACAAAGCAACGCAAAAATTCGAAAATTCGAAAATCGCTTCTATCTATGACTATTATTTGCGAAAAATTGCAAAACTGATGTTATTATTTTATTTCTTATTGCTGAAAAAAGTTTAATACTTAAATTTTTAGCTATTTGTTAAAGAAATCTAATAATTATTCCCAAAAAGTGTGTAAAATGTTTGTAAAAAAACAATTAAATGTTTTTACGAAAGCTCTTAACCTATCGAATGACATTTCGAGTAAAGTCATTCGATCGACTACTCGTTATCGAATGGCATAATCTCAAAAAGTAAAATTTCGATCAAAGTCACTCGATCACGACTGTGACGATTTGGGCCCAGGTCTGGTTCACGGATGGTTCGAAACAGGTAAACGGTGATACTGGTGCGGGCATCATGGGCCCGGGTTTCCAAAGGGGCTTGCCAATGGGCAAACAGCTGTCTATATTTCAGGCAGAACTCTACGCCATCATTATATGCGCTGGGGAATGTCTCAGGAGGAGGGCAAGGGGCTTGAGACTTTATATAATGTCGGATAGCCAGGCTGCTCTTAGGGCACTTTCTTCTTTGGAGATAAAGTCAAGGCTGGTCTTGGACTGTTTTGCATCTCTAAATGAGCTAGGGAAACACAATGAATTGAATTTGTGTTGGGTTCCCGGCCATGAGGGCAATGAAAGGGCTGATTGCTTGGCAAACTCGTCATCCATTTATAGGTCCTGAGCCTTTCTTCGGCGTCCCTGTGGGTCACATCAGGGGGACGCTACAAAAATGGTCCGAGCGTGAATTCCTTCACGCATGGACGTCCACTTCTGGATTGAGACAGTCCAAAAGATTTGTGACGCTGTCCCGGCGCAGGGCAGGAAGGTTTCTGCTGCTTGAAAAAGCGGAACTTAGACTGCTTGTTGGCCTATTCACGGGGCACTGTGGTTTCAGGTACCACCAGTTTAAGTTGGGTAATTCATCTACCAAAATGTGCAGATTCTGTGGGATGGATGATGAAACGTCGGAACATCTGCTCTGCTTCTGTCCCGCCTTGGGGACTTCTAGGCAGAAATTTTTCGGGGGGCAAACAGTGGGCCCGACTGATATCTTTGATCTCCCACCGAGCAGGGTAATGGGCTTTATACGCAGCCTAAACTTGACATGGTGAGACATATGGGCTGCACAAAAGATCCTTTGGGTCGCGGTGCACATGGCCTTCACGTGTATACTACTACTTAAAAATGTACGAAAAACAGAAGTAAGGAAAAACAGGTAAATTTGATAAGCCTTAGGCTGATTAAAAATATTAAAATTTGGATTAAAAGCCATAAACAGTTCAATAAAATAACCACAATACTAATTATTTATCTATTTTAATATAAGTTTATTAAAGAAAAACAAAAAAAACGTCAGAAGAAACAAAAAATTAGAGATATGATTTTTTTTTGTCAGATTTTCGACAAATAGTCGACATACACACAACATTCCTAAAAAATACGAAATTACCGCCGAAGTGATGTAGTCGTCGACTTGATTTGACAACAACTTGAAATTTACGTCGACAACGACTTATAACTATAATCTTTAGTTTTAAGCCGATCTTTAGGTGTTTCGGAAGTGGTTTGAAAAAATTTGTTTTTTCAGTCATCTTTAAGTTTTAACAAAACAGAATTGCTGTATGAGAACCCCCGCTTATTTCTAGTGCAGCACAGTGTTATTTAAAGCGCTTTTAATTAATTTTATTTATGCATACTAATTCTCTTAAAAGAAAGAAAATAAAAGATTATTTCATAAATAAAGTAAAAAATTCAAACAACTCTCTCCCTTATCAGTTTTCTCTAGTGAAAACTCTCAAAATTGTGCAATTTTTTCATAAATAAAAAATCTTCTTCCAGCGATAAGAGTTCTATTTAAGCTAAATGTATTCTATTTGTTTTTTTTTTTTGCGACAGTAGGAACATTGAGCGGTTCCAGTCAGTTGTTAAGTTTAAAATTCAGTCTTAGTTGTATTGACTAGTGACAAACATACAAGTTCTCGGACAGCTGAGTTTATATTAAGTGACGTACAATTTAATTTTATATTTAGAATTTAAAGCATTACTTATTAAGGTAAGTAGGTGGTATTTTTTTAATAAGAGGGTGTGTGCGTTGGCTTGTTTTAAAATTTTATCAGCAAATTAGCTAAAGAAACAAAGAAATGTGTCAAATAAATACTTTAATAATGCAAATAATGTTGACTTGTTTAACGTCAGAAATAAAAAAAACTTTTTCTTTTTTCTTAACAAAAATTTAGAAAGAAAAACATGCTCTCCAAGTTGACAACAAGATTGGCACCCCATATCTGTGCGAACACTGTCACTGCCACCGCCACTACCTCTAGCAGTTCTTGTGTAAGACAATTGTCATCACAAGATGTTTTTAAACGGGAAAATAAATACGGCGCTCACAATTATCACCCCCTACCAGTGGCCTTAACAAAAGCTAAGGGGGTTTTCGTTTGGGATGTTGAGGGAAAACGTTATTTTGATTTTTTAAGTGCTTATTCGGCTGTCAATCAAGGCCATGGTCATCCCAAAATTGTAAAAGCTCTTGTAGAACAAGCTTCCAAATTGGCCTTGACTTCACGGTAAGTTATTTAAATGCGAGAAAATGTTGTTTTTATGTTTTTGAATGGAAAGTTTTTGTTTTTTTTACAAAAAAATAAAACATCAATCATACTTTTATTAAGTAAAGATAAGCGTTTATTTTAATTGGAACACTTAAAAATAAGTAATTTCATTCAAAAGAAAAATAGCAATTTCTTTACGATCATAAAAAAAAACCAGTAAGAAAGTATAGTCAGTCAAGCCGTACAATATTACCCTACACCACAATATTTAGATACAAATTTTCAAGATTTCGCCTATCCACCAAAACAAAATTATGTTATGAGGCTTAGATTTTCATCAGAGTTATTTCTGTGGTTTTCATGGGCAACCGCGTATGTTTATTTTTTCCGATTTTGAGATGTTGATGCCAAATTGCCTAATTTTAAACGATCTTTACATGTTTCTAAAAATTTTTGAAAAAAGATGGATCAATACCGATTTTTTAACGTAATAACAAAGTTCAAGAAGTGCAATACCTAGCCCATAGTCTGATCTAGAATGGTTTTTCGGCTCTACTGAAAAATTTGATTTAAAGACATATGCGGTTGCCCATGAAAACCACAGATTTGTTTGTCTAGAAACCAACAGGGACGAGGTTTATTTGAGATCTATGGTCAATTCTGAAACTAACATCACCAAATACTGCCATGTTATAAATACTAATACTAGTATGTATTTATAAGAGAGTAGTGGCATTAAAAATTATTACCCGGAGTTTTAAAGAGACCAAATATAAGCTGATTTAGGTTGCAATAAAAAATTTTTGGGAACAAATTTAATTTACATACCAATACATTAAAATGGTTTATGGGCACAAAGAATACATAGCGGAAAAATTTTTTTAAGGGGGCTGTGTGAAATTATATACCTATTTTTACCATTTTTAAAAGGCTTCGAACTTCTGACAATACATTAAAATGATTTATGGGCACAAAGAATCCAAAGCGGAAAAAATTTTTTAAGGGGGCTCTGTGAAATTATATACCTATTTTTACCATTTTTAAAAGGCTTTGAGCTTCTGACAATTAGGAGATACATATGTACCAAAACGGCAACCTGTACTTTGCGCACAAGGTTAACATAGACAACCAGCTAGCCGGACAGACATCGATTAAAATAGTGATTCTTAAGCTACGGTTACACTTGTCAAATATCTGACGAAAAAAGTGACCAAAAGGCAAACTAACATATAATTATCTTTAATTGTAATATTTATTTTTATAATACCACATACATATTACAAAAAACAGTTTTTGCTATGTCTAGCAGTATAATAAGTTTTATTTTGTGATATTAAGACTTTGTTAAATCTCACTAACTATTAACAAAAGAAGTGGTTATGCTTATTTGGTCAAATGTTTAATAAGTGCGACCGTAGCTTTATACGAAAGGTACACTAAAACGTGGGTCTAGTACAATATTTTCATGTGTTACACACATCAGCACAAACGCATAATTCTTGTTTGATGGTAGAAAATTTAGCGTATATACGCGACATTGTATTAGAAATAAGTTTGATGCAATCAGGTTTTTTTTATAATATAAGAGGGCCATAATGTGAGATAAGAAATTATTTGATAATTTTATGTTCGCTTGGTTTTAGTTTAGAAGTTTAAATATATTATTTTTGTGACTAAGAGTCAAAGGTTGAGAATATAATCTGTAGCGCTATTTTCGAAAAATTCAAACTTTTAAATAATTCTTAAGTAATTTTTAAGATGTAATGTCTAATTTTAAATAAATATAAATTTCAAGCAGAGCTCAAGTACAATCAAATTTTGTATGACCTTGCCAAAACACACAGTTCTCTCTGAGAGATATAGTTCTTAAAGAAGAACAACAAGTAAGAAAATATAAGCGGTCAAGTCCGACCATATGATACGCTACACAACAGTATATAAGAATACATTTTTGCAAGTGCACCCTTTTTGGGGCGCATGGGCAATCGTGGACCCGCCAGAACAAAATTATGTAATTGAGTTTAAGATTTATATGAAAGTTCTTTGTGCCGAATATTACTTAGATATCTTTATCTATATAAAATTTGTTTTTCTTTAAGCCTCTGTACTCTGTTCAACATTTCACGTGAAATGCTGTCAAAACTCATATGAAAAAAACTTGTGCGAAATATCTATGAAATAATGTTGATAGAGTTGTACTCTGTTTGTTTTGTGAAAAAGTTCCGAAATGTTTCTGGCAACATTGTATGAACTGATTTTTAAATAAGAAATTAAAAATTAAAACAACACAACCGGTAATAGTTTATTATCCATATTTACTTTTTATTTTATTAAATTTTTTATTAAAAAAAAATAATTTGTAGTAAAATACATGTGGGGTTTGTTTAGTCTGGGTTCACACTATGAAAATTTTCTTTTACAAAATCTGAGTTTATGGGTGAGAGAGGAGAGAAGAAAAGCATGTTCTCTTCATCTCTGACCAATATACTCAGACTTTTTGAAAGAAAACTTTCATAGTGTGATCCCAGACTAACATACGCAAAACAATGTCGCATACTTTGCAGGAATAAAAACGTCAAATTGTACAAACTCGCAAGTTAGGTAACATTGATACAAATCAAAATTTTCGTGTGAAATAATGAATGTTGCTAGAACAGAGTACTAGGCTTTAACTGATAAAGGTGGTTTATATGGTTAATTTTGGACCCACCAGCACAACATTTTGTCATGACATAGTAGCTATCGATCGCAAAGGGTATTAACGCCAATTTTTATGCCAATACCAACATTTATAAGGAAGTTATGGCGTTAAAAGCTATTTTCGGTAGCAGTATTTGTATTGGAGCTAAATGCAAATATGGACCGATTCCAATAAAATTTGGTAAGATGATTTTGATTGCAATAAAATAAGTTTAAGCCAAATTTAATCGAAATACCGATATAATAAGATGGTTTATTGCCACAAAGAACCTATTCCGGAAAGAAGCTTGTATGGGGGTTATGTAAAATTATGGCCCGATTCGCCCCAATAGGCTTAGTCTTTGTGCCAATGATAGCCTAAGTTCCAAATTTCATCAAATTAACTCTAAAATTGCGAACTGTACTTCTCGCACAGAGTTTAAATGTACAGCTATCCAGACAGCCGGCCAGCTGGACGGATATCGTAAAATCGACCCCGAAAGTAATCAGATTCTGAGTCGATCAGTATACTTAATGGTGAGTCCAGATTGTATAATAATATAAGCACAAATTCATAATACCCTCCCCACTATTCTGGTAAAGGTATATTTTTGCATAAAGGTTCTTCGTTTTATAAAAAGAACCACCTCCTCTTTTTCTACAAATGACCAATTTTTCACTTATTACGAAAAAACGTTCTTTTACAAAAGGTACCTTTTTTGAAAAATGTCCTTTTGAAAAATGTTGTATTATTAAAACGAATTGTTTTATGAAAATATTACATTAACTACAAAAAGATACTTTTTAAGAGATAGCCTTGTTTAATGCAGTGCTTTCTTAAAAGGAATGATACTTTTTCGAAAAATGCCACATTCTTAAAAGTTATTTTTTTATTTGTTTGATTAAATAGTCGTGTTTTAAAGATACTTTTAATTAAGATTCACTCCTACCGCCAAAAAAAGTGACAAGTTTTTCTCTGCAAATTTAGCGTTTCCCCATTAATTTTTTCAAATTTAGAGGGACATATTAGTCACGATGCGAGTGACTATTTTTTATTACACGTTTCATATATAATTTTTTTTATATATATGTATGTACTTCAAAAAGTAATTTTCCAAGATTCGTTTTTTACCATAAATTTTTTTTTTAAATAGCTTTATTGATCTTTCAGAAAGAAATTAAAAAAAGGCACTTTTTCGTAAACTGTACTTTTTCACCAAAAAGTAATTTTTTTCAAAACTAAAGATTTTTACAAAAAATAACTGTTTTAATATAAAGTCTCTCCAGTTATATTTGTTTAAGGTGTTGTCTTTTTAATTTTTAAAAACAGTTCAAGTTTTAAAACGTACGTTTAGAAATTGTAAAATAGAATTTTTGTGATAAGCTTTTATAAAGTTACCTCTTAATAAGCATTTTATAAGGTTATTTTTGTTAAAATTTGATTCCAAAAAAGTACGGCTTTGAAAAAAGCTTTTTTTTAAATTCATTTAAAATGCTCTTTTTTAATAAAACCATTTTTAAAAAGTATTTTTTTTTAATTTAAATGTTTTTCGAAGTTTAACTTTTTCCAAAAATAAAATGTTTTTCAAAAAGATACTTTTTTTGAAAAACCACTGTGCGGTACTTTAAAAAAAAAATTGTTTTAATTGTTCCAGTGCCTTCTATTCTGATGTTTTGGGAGAATACGAGGAATATATAACCAAACTTTTTAAATATGACAAAGTGTTGCCCATGAATACTGGAGTAGAGGGAGGTGAAACTGCCTGTAAATTGGCAAGAAAATGGGCTTATACCAAGAAGAACATACCCAAAAATCAAGCTAAGGTAAGCGAAAATAGGACCTCACCTTACCGGTAAGCGAGTAAGTAAGAGAAATGTATTCTATAACCTCTTGTCAAGCTGCTTACAAGAGAACCTTTTAGTAAAATTATATTATTTTTATTAAATTCCCTGCAAATTTTTAGATTGTCTTTGCTGAAAATAATTTCTGGGGCAGAACTTTATCAGCTGTATCAGCTTCAACCGATCCCAGCAGTTTCGAAGGTTTCGGTCCATTTATGCCCGGTTTCGAAATTATCAAATACAATGATACCCAAGAATTGGAGGTAAATTTTTAAATAAACTTTAAGAATTCAAGAAATTTCATAATTTTTGTATAAATTCTTAGAAAGCTTTACAGGACCCCAATGTCTGTGCTTTTATGGTAGAACCCATTCAAGGTGAAGCCGGTGTTATGGTACCCGATGCTGGTTACTTAAAAAAGGTACGTGAGCTTTGCTCTAAATACAATGTACTCTGGATTGCCGATGAAGTACAAACCGGTTTGGCCCGTACTGGTCGCATGTTAGCGGTCGATCATGAAGAGGTTAAACCCGATATTTTGATTTTGGGTAAGGCCTTATCGGGTGGTATGTACCCTGTATCGGCTGTTCTTTGCAATGATGACATTATGTTGTGTATTAAGCCTGGAGAGCATGGTTCCACTTATGGCGGCAATCCTTTGGGTTGCAAAGTAGCCATTGCTGCTTTAGAAGTTTTGCAAGAAGAAAAATTAGCTGAAAATGCTGAGAAAATGGGTGCACTATTGAGAAATGAGTTGTCTTCTTTGCCCAAAGATGTGGTTTCAGTAGTAAGAGGCAAAGGCCTTTTGAATGCCATTGTTATTAGCTCAAGTAAGTGTTTAAAGACAAAATGGTGTTAACAAAAAATTTATTTCTTTTTTTTGCTTTCTTCAAAAGAACACGATGCTTGGGATGTTTGCTTAAAATTAAAAGAAAACGGTTTATTGGCCAAGCCTACCCATGGTGACATTATTCGATTCGCTCCTCCTTTGGTCATTAATAAAGCCCAAATGCTGGAAAGTCTTGATATTATTAAAAAGACTATTTTGTCTATGTAAAGTCTGAAATCTGAAAATGTGTGTAGTTTTTAGTACAAAAAAGACATTTAAAACACAAAAGAAACTGTAAGTAAAAAAGTAAAAACCCATTGACTGTTTTATTGCTCATTTAATCAAAATATAAAAATGACAAAAGTGTGTCAAAAAATGTGACAACTGAAACCACGAAAAAAAAATAATAATTGACAAAAGATTTAAAAGATGTCTGCCTCCCTTAATGAATTTTTTTTTTTAGGTTAAAAAAGCATATTTTTTAATAAAATTTTATTAAACTTTTTAAACGTAGAAAAAAATTTAATTAAAATCTTCATTGAAATAATTTGTGATAGAGATGGTAAGGGGAAGTGGCGCAATGAGCAAATCAAGTGGCATGCGGTCGTTAAGCAATAAATTGTTTACAAAAAGAGACATTTAAACGACATGAAGATGCTGTCAATGATATTTTGTCTGTCCTTATCGTTAACAAAGTTAAAATAAATTAAGAAAAAATAAAAGAAAATATAAAATACTTAAAATTCTCTGCAAGACAACATAATAATAAGGTAGAGAATTTAGGAATTTAGTGTAATAAAATGTTTACAAAAAAAAAGCAAAATGAAAATAATTACACTTTTTACCAGGGCTTGCGTTAAAAAGTTGGTGAAGAAAGGGGTGGTGGAAAGGTGTCAATGGTAATTTTTAACAATTGTTAGATATAAGAAAAATAAATTTTATTTACATTAAAGAAAAAGACGAAGAAAATATAAAACAAATAACAACGATTCCGTTGACAAATTTACAGAAGAAGGGGTTTTAAACATAGTGAAATAAACAGGTTGCAGCACTACACCAGATGAAGATTTTTTGCTCTTGCATTGTTTGTCTAGGTATATGTCAAAGTTTTCTTTATGTTTACAAAAAGTCCACGTTTTGTGCTGTGATTATTGTATTTTATTAAAACGTCAAACTTGGTTGTCAATTTAAAAAAGAAGCAAAAAAGAAAAAATAGAAGCAAATGGTGTGGGGAAAAAATTAAGTTTGTGAAATTGTAGCAAATTATAGTTGTAGTAAGATAATTAAATTAAAGAATTAAATAAACATTAAAATAAAATTGCAAAAATTATTTTTATGTACATATATAATTTTTTTCTTATTCGATCTTTATTATTTAAATTTATATTAATTTGTTTAAGCTTGAGTTTTTTTTTTAACACATGAAAGAGATATACCGAATGGAGTTGCGTGGCAGAGTGCAAAAGGCAAACGAAACCTTACAAGATTTTGCTCTCGAGATTAAGCGTTTGGTGCAGCTAACTTATCCTGGTGAGAATCATCCATTGCTGGACAGCTTCAAAACAGAAGCATTCATTAACGGTATTCGTGATGCTGATGTTAAAATTGCGGTACGTGCATCACAAAAACCAACCTTTGCAGAAACTGTTTCATTTGCTTTAGCCCAGGAAACCGCAAGAATTATTTCAAGACCACAAATAGGCAGAGTGCGAAGGCTCGATGTGACCGCCAATGGTGAAAGAGATATTGTGCAGGATATAAAAGAGGCAGTTATGGAAGCTTTAAGTGAGAAGCGGGGCAGAAACAAAGTGAAATGCTATAACTGCGGAAAGGTTGGGCACATACAGCGTGACTGTAAAGCACCAAGAAAAAGTTCAAGATCTGCTTCGCCGCCGAGAAACAACCAACGGGCTAGTCATCAGTCATTACAGGAGTCGCCGTTGAATATGGAGGGAGTGCTACCTTTCGCATCTGAGGACTCGATAATAAATTAAGAAGTACCAAAGAGTAACAAAAGTATTACGACATTTGGCTACATCGATGGTAAAAAGCGCATTTTGACTATCGACACTGGTGCAGGATTCTCGATAATAAGGCCTGACTTGGTTAAGGGAGCTGTCGAACCACTAAGCGGAGTGAGGTTGCGAACAGCTACAGTTGAGCTTGCTACAGTCTATGGGAAAACACGTGTGGTGTTAAGAATTGCCGATATTGTCACTTTTCATGAGTTTATTGTCGCCGACATTGTAGACGAAGTACTGATTGCCGCAGATTTTATGATAAGTCATAATATAAGTCTGAATATGGGAAAGCAAATTATGTATTTGTGTGATTATGAAATACCCCTGGATGTTGGGTATGAAAGTGAGGCTCGTGAGGGACAGCCTTTCGCATGTACTCGTCAGGAATCGTCAGCTCACAGAAAAGTTGAAAAACGAGAAAAAGTGGTTGTTCATGTAAGACAGCTTAGCAGATTGGAAGCCGGGCACTGTACAGAGGCAGATAGGAGTAAATGCATCAGCGAAGGTCGCTCGTTGAAGGTAGAGCCCAGTAAAGATTGGATAACGGCGCAAAGAAGAGAGCCCGTATCAGCCAAGGTTATAAGGGCCAACAGTATAGGTGAAAGTCAAAATTTTAAGGGAAACTGCCCAAAGCGTGTGGCAGCCAGGAGCACAGCAAACAGAGGTTGTGCGCCGCTTCCACAGTGCAATTGTAATGCACTACGTATACCCGGAGATAAGCAGGTATCTTCATTGGAGCGGAGAAATCCGTACGACCATAGAAAGTCCGTGCGTGGCCAAAGAAAGTTGTCCAGATATGATTGGATGGTGTATTCTGAAGGATCTAAGAAGGGCCAGTTGGTTTTGTCAATGAAGCAACAACCAAAGGCATTGGAAAATACATTGGAATGGGCCATATAAGGTGATAAGGAAATTAAATTATGTTCTAATCTAAATACGGAAATATAAAAGGCCAAGGGCCAAAATGAAAGTTTTTCATTTGGAACGATTAGACCCTTATGGAAGAGATGATTCTGAACCTATTCGGGACGAACAGGCTTAAGTGGGGGGCAGTGTTACGAAAGTAACATTAGTTGTAATTATAAGTTAAGAATTAGTTGAATTTATTAGTTATCTTGTATTTATTAGTTAACTTGTATTTATTAGTAATTTTATTAGTTTACATTGTTATTAAAAATTGTTATAATTTAGTACACTTCAATCCCAATGTGCAGAAAGCCCTAGAAATGACCTTCAAAAGAGCTTCAGTATAAGAGGTAAAATTATGTAAACATAAGTGCTGCCATAAATCAAATTAAAGTGTGGTGAATAGTAAAGCCTCGAACCTTCGAAAAACATTTCGAATGTTCTAGACAACCAAATTGCAGTATAAATACTAGCGGCGACTTGCGTAATGAGATCGTTCTAAGTTCAGACTTTGTCAATTATAGTTGGTTGTGAATAAAAGCTATAAATTACGGTTGTTAAAAAGACTTAGTACTTAATAGAGTTGAGTAAATTGTAAATAGTGTTTAAAGTGTTTGTGTTTTATTTATTTTATTAAAGTTGCAATAGCGAACTCGAAACGGTTTATTATAAAGGAAATAAACCAAAACGTTATTGAAAGGCAGTAACGTATCAATATTAATAAATATAATTTTTGCAAGATGGCCTCATTTTTACACAGCACCTTCTTCCTTGATTTCTTTAAAATTATGAGTTAACATAAATACGTTTTACCATATCTTTAACATAAGCTGAGCAATAAGAAATATTGCTCTGTTATTCTGCTGACGTTATTGCCAACTAGCTGAGATATTTATCTTTAATGTAGATCTAGGCTAAGCAACCAGTGAAATGCGCATAGAAACTGGGTTATCCCCCAACAATAAATTTCAGTGTTTTTATCGAGAATAAAAATTGGGAATTTAGCACGATAAACACAATTATATTAATTAAAAATTTTGTATTCCCAAAAATTACTTTGATTTAAAAATTAATTAGATTACACAAAAGGATTTATGACTCGTATATATCGTCGTGCCGGAGTTATCTTGTCGTATACCACAAATTAAAAAAAAAATGAGATAAGACCGTTTCGTGTGGTAAATTTAACAGATCTATAAATCTGCGCAATCCTCATGTCTCTGTCTCTTATGGTTAATAAGATATTACGAAGCCATTTTGTTGTATATCCACTTTTGCGAAAAATTAAATGCGTTATAATATCGTTTATAGCATAATTGTGTATATACGACAAAAAGCATATGAAAACTTTCAATTTAAAAAATCTTTGCGTTATCTTGTTGTATGTGAACAAGTATATCAGGCATGTTACAAAAAATAAACTATCTTATTAATATAACTATTATTTTAACATGTTTCGTTTTATATGTAAAGAGTTTTTTCGGATGTAGTACACAACGGTAATTTATATTGATGGAAATATTGCTATATTGCTTAAATTCATTTTATTGTTAAGCAATTAAAGGTTAATTATTCAGGGTGGTCCAACCATAATGCACGATGTTAATTGTAGAGAAAACAAAAAACTTTTCAGAGAATTTTGTTAATATTTTTTATTATTATAGAAGGATCTATGACAGTTATGTGTGAGAAAAAATATCGGCCAAATGCTTGCCACGGCTTCGGTAGCATACCTCTGGCTGATGGTCCATAAGTTCAATGGCTCTGAGACATAATTGAGGTTCAATGTCCTTAATGTGCCTAATTATCTAATACAAAGAAAGAAGGCCAACGGTGTCAAATCACATGATCGTGATGGCCAGTCAACATGGCCATTGAATTTCTCGCGCAAAAGAGCCATTGTTTCGTTGGCCGTGTGACACATTCTGTTGGAACTACTTATCGTCCAGGTCCATATCCTCAATTTCTGGCAACAAGAAATCCGTTATCAGCTCGCGATAGCGAACACCATTCACAGTAACTGCTTGGCATGCCACATTTTCGAAGAAGTACGGCCCGATGATGCCGCCTGGCCATAAACCGCACCAAACATGCATGCACAGGCGTTTTCACATTTGCTGAAATTTGCGCACAATTCTCATGGTTGAATTTGACACTGATACAAAGAAATGTCAAATTAAGTTGGACAAAAATTTGCCGTTACGGTGTGACTCACAATTAATATCACGCATTATGGATGGACCACCCTTAAGTAATAAGCTAAAAAAGCTAAGCAATCAAACAAGATACAGAAAATATATCTTTAATTTTTTTTTCAGTGTAGATTAATTTTTTTAAATTGCTTTTAATGTAACAAACGCGGAGGGTTGATTCCAAATTGAAAGTGATTTAAAATCAAATCTTTTCTCAAACGACAAAAGTTTGATAATGATTTGAAAATCGGAGCATTCTCAACAAAAAGGGTAAATTATTTTCAAATTGAGAAATGTAATTAAAAATATTATTTGTTTTGTAATTTAAATTCATTATTTATTTAAATAAACTGTGAGATAAACATTAGGCTCCATAGCTAAAAGATAAAATAGTGTTCTTTCCGCCCTCTTATTCTTGGAAAGACAAAATGCTTGGTGGCTCCTTATTGTTTTGAGGATTGTCATGACGTAGCACCGCGATCGTACAACAAACTTATATTTTCTTCACTCTCCCGTTTTATTTTTGTTCACATTCTTTCATTTTGTAATAAATTTTTTACTCACAAATAATTTTTATATTTTTACAATAAATCAAGGGTTTTTAAAGTCGAATTCACTTCACGCAACATGTAACTTTTCTTTAATTGTGTAACACATTTAACTTTAATCGCCATTTTTAATAATAACAAATAATTAATAATATGATAACAATTTTACATCATTGTATGTATGTCAAATGTTTATATTCATATCAATGAATTCAATTCATATGTTAAAATCAAGCAATTGAAAAAGGTTTGAAAATTTGATGTCAAATGGTAAATTCATTTCTTATCAAAGGTTTGACTTTGTAATTATAATTACCAGTACTCAATGTTATAACTGACCAATAAATCTTAGGGAAGTATGTGGTAAGGTTGTGCTGGGTACCGAGTCACTGCCACTTGGAACTTGGAACTTGACGCGGCGAAGATTGGTTTAAAGAAAATTTTAAAAAACTTTTTTTTATGAAGATTTGGTAATTTTATAAAAAAAACATATCATAAAAAAATTTCGGTTTTTAATGTTATTTTAGGAATTAATTTTTTTAAAGGTTAAGTCGAAAAAACTAGAAAAAGAAAAGCATTTCTTTAAATGCAGTGTTGCCAGTTTTTGGGGTTTTTAAAACAACTATAAAGATTTTTACTGATTTGAAAGAAACTATCGATCTAAAAAGAGAATTATAAACTTCCTTCGGTCTAAGATTTTTGTAGTAAATGAAAGGTTTATTTATTTTTATGTTCGTGTCAAGGAGGTACTTTAAGGTTACTTTGAGTAGAAATAAGGTGGCAACTTTAAAGAAAGACATGTGTAAAAGAAAGAACATTGCCTACTTTTTTCAGAAAAGTGTTGCCAGAATTTTTATTTATAATACCGGTTCTACACACAGAAAAAATACCAATGTAAAATTAACATGGAAAAATGTTGATTGAGAATCATAGTACATTTCTGCAAAAGTATGCCCTTTATTTAAATTTATCATTATTTCATATTAATTTTAAATAAAATAACCTTAAATCACGTTTATTTAATATTATTTAATATTATTCACAAATAAAAAATATTAAAATATAAATAAATATGGATTCAATATTGAATCCATAAAAACCTGTATTATAAAGGGTGGTTAAATTGTAAGGGACGATGTTGAATGTGAACCACACCTAAACGCCAAGTTTTTTTCCGAATTTTATTCGACATTTTTCAATTTCAGACTAACTCAATTTGAATCATGGAAAGATACACAATCGAGCTACGCGTTAAAGTTATTCAGGCTTATTATAAAAATAGGAAATCAAATCAAAATGCATATCGTGCAATTTTCGAAGAAAATCATCTTCAGTGGATTCGTCAATAAGCAGAATTGCCGCATATGGGCGAATGATAATCCAAGAGTGATTGTCGAAAAACCAATGCACCCACAAAAAGTGACCGTTTTGTGCGGTTTATTGGCTGGCGGCATCATCGGGCCGAATTTTTTCCCAAATGAGGCCGGTCAGACAGTTACTGTGAATGGTGTTCGCTATCGTGAGATGATAACGAACTTTTTATGGCCCGAATTGGAAGATATGGATGTGGACGATATGTGGTTTCAACAGGACGTTGCCACTTGCCACACAGCTAACGAAACAATGGCTATTTTGCGCAACAAATTCAATGGCCGTGTTATCTTACGTAATGGCGATGTCAATTGGCCGCCAAGATCATGTGATTTGACACCGTTGGACTTTTTTCTTTAGGGTTATTTGAAAGAAAAGGTGTACGTCGATAAGCCAGCAACAATTCAAGAGCTAAAGGATGAGATAATTCGGCACATTAACGGCATAGAACCTCCATTATGCCTCAGGGTCATCGAAAATTTGGACCATCGGATGGAGGTGTGCCGCCGTGGTCGCGGCGCCCATTTGGCCGATATTTTGTTCCATACATAATTGAGTAGTATCAATATATCATAATAAAATAAAATTACAATAATTTCCTAAATAGTTTGTGTTTTATTCAAAATCAACATCGTGCCTTGAAATTTTAACCACCCTTTATTAAAATCAAAAGTTTATCTTGTTAAATTAACATGCATACATACTTAAGTATGTATGTACATTTTTTATTTTCAATTTTTAAATTCCCGTATTCTTTTAATTAAAATTAGTTAGTTAAATAGTACATCAAGTTTTCAAAGTATAATGATGACGAAAACCATATCGGGCGATTCCGCTGATGCTTCTGTTAACAAAAGAGAATTCAAAATAAGTGAAACGTGTGTTACAGGGGTAAGTGTATTGAATTATTCTTAAATAAATGCATATGTTGTCTCTGAAGCTTCTTCACACTGTTATAACACAGTCAAACCAATTTGATTCTACATGAAATTCACGTTGTTTCAACTTGAAATAACTTTCATTCAACGTGATTCGGATTGTTATTTCAATATAAATTACATTTTGCTCTAACTTTACTGCAATGTTAAATTAACATAAATTATAGTTATTTTAAAAGAAAAAAATGTTGTTCGCAAGTTATTGTAAAATCAGGTTGAATTAACATGAAAAACGTATGAAGAAAAATCACCACCGAAAAATTTTAAATCAACCTTGTTTTCTACGTTTTTAACTTGATTTTTTTCTGTGTCTATCTACATATGATATATATTCCCGTCGGTCCTATAAGGAGCGTAGGGACTCAATAAATTGTTTGAACATATTCCTGTATTGTGCTTACGCACTGATTTCGTTCCATTATTTACCGATTCGAGGTATTCGCACATCGATTTGCCTTTTCCACGTATGAGCTCTATGGCATTTCATGTTATTTCGATCCTTCTCAGAGTGTGGCCAATCCACCGCTTTGCAAAAATGTAATTATAAAGAACTTTTTTAATCAAGTTGGAGCTAAAAAGTTGAATTTATATTTTAGGAATTTGTTATAGAACATTTTTATAAATCGAAGTAATTTGAAAAATATAAATAATTTATTCAAAAAACTTAAACCGCTTTAATTAGACGCTTTAGTTTAAATTAAACAAAGAATGTGTGAGATGTCATTTAAATTGTTTATTCATTTGAAAGATCTATCCATGCCATTAGTTATGTAATCGTGGAATGTCTGTCGCGGTTTCGCTGGGTAGCACAATCCCGTTCAACAGGTCACATCACCTCCACGTTAGATGCATTCATCATATCGCTCGTGCAGAATTGACAATGTGGCATAGACTGTGTAACACGTGTAGCGCCTTCTTGTTGAAATCATATTATCCAGTTTAGACAAAAAAAAAGATGGTAGTCACAGAAGTTGCAACCTATAGCGACGCAAAAATCCCCAAGTTGTGCTCTGCCAAAGGCCGGTTTCTTGTGAGCGACGTGATATCGACTATCTCGGATTGTCCTGCATACTTTTACGGAATGCGTCGAGTGTTGGTTGATTGTTTATTGAACCAGTGAACTCAAATTCATACACCACACTGCCCGAACAGAACAGCCATTTTAATAAAACAATGTTATCATTTGCACGTGTTTTTTGAACGCTATGCCCACCCACAGTGATTTGGCAAGACAGATTGAAAAAATGGTGACGTAGCTTCTACAATATGTTCCCTATTAACTGTTAAAGTTCGGAAGTTCCTATTAAAAGATAGTAAAATTTCAAGTGCTATTAGATTAAGAGTTTTCTACTCATGGAAAGAAACCTAGTTTTTGAAGAATGTTTAAACCAGGAAATCGGCACTACATCAGAAAATCCACAAATTTTAGAAAAATCCTTTTGGTTTTAAGGAAATTGTTTTTAATAATGATTATATACTTTACTTTTTCCAATTTAAAAAGCATCAAATTTTATTTAAATTTTACTAATCTTTAAGGACTTTTTGGAACTATTGTAATTCAACAATGATTATGACCAGGGCAACAAAGTGATGCTACTTATGCTAATAATGAATAAATTTCCAAGTGGCTAGACGATAACAATATTACACTTTTCTTACAAACAATAAGCTATATAAAAAACGGGTCAACTTCTTTGTGAACTGCAACAAACTTCTTCAAATAAAACCTTTTTTTGTATATTTAAATAAAGACATTTTAAGGTTATAACTGTCTTAGAAAAAAGTTCAAACAAGTGGCGATAAAACCATCAGATTATGTGGCCCTTTTTTCCTTAAAGCAAGAAATAAAAAAACAGGAAAAAGTTCACCCTCGACGTTGTTGGTCAGTTATTGTAATTTTTTTTAACAAAAAATATTCTTACATTTCTTTTTTGAGAGATTTTTTCCAACATTTTATTACTTATTTAGTAAATATGAATTCTTTAGTCTTAAAAGAGATGGCGTGTGTTGATAAACGAAAAGGACTTTTCAAATAAAGTAGGTTTGGAAAAAAACAACTACCAAAAAATCTGTTAAAAAAAAGGAAGAAAATCTAATAAAAAGCATTCAAGACATCCTGTTGCTATAAAACCATCAACCATGACAAAACCTAAGAAGTGTTGAAGTGTTAAACTTCTTTTTTTTTCTATTTTTCTACTTTTCAGTCTTAGGGATTTTATTAGTTTAGAGATAAGCGAAGAGACGTTCAAAATTTATGGAAAATATGTGCAGGAAACAAAGAATTTTTCAACAAATTTAACAGGGGAGGGTGTTAAAACACAAAAGTTAATTAAAAAAAATTTATTTTAAACGCAATTAAATTGCAACAAGAAGATACAGCAGCTTTTAAGGACTTTTTGAGGAGGGAAGGAAAATCTAGAAATTACTTGAAATAAAAAGCAATCAAACAATAATCGACCTCAATCAATTAAAATGCAATAAAATTATTAGTACCCAAAAAACGTTAAACAGAAGTGCCATTAAAAAAGAATATAAAATTTCGCAGTTCTAAAAAGGCCAGAGACTAAAAATTATAATTTTGTAGAACGGTTATCAGCCTAAAGCGCCTATTAGACGATGTTCAGAGAGAGTACAAATATCAAAATCTTTTGATTTTCAGCATACCAACCTGACATAAACGAATTTTTCGCTATTACACTAGTAACGGGTTTTCCAATAAGGACTTGACAACTCTTTTTTTAAATAAAACGCAAACTATTTAAGATATTTCTAAAACTGTATGATCGACTTGCAATACAATCAAAAATTTATGAATGGAACTTGACTTTGTTCATATGGCCACCGCGGGCACGTCGGCAGCCGTCGTTTCGTTGGACCCAATTTTCGATGACTCGGTCACACATAAATTCATAGTTGTCAAGTACCTATTGGAAAAACCTTTATAATGATATGGATGGCATACCATTCTCACACACCAAGTACAGTTGAACTAAATAAAATTCTTTAGTATAATATACAATTTTCACATTACCATTTTCTTATAACCATAACAATTTACAATAATTCCGCTGTATCTTCTATTTCTTAGATTACTATCCTAAAATGTTATTAAGAGTAATTGAATACAAATAACAATCAATAAATAAAATATTTTATAGGTTACAAATTTATTCCTATAGCCTAAAGTTCAAAAAACATTAAGCAATTTGTATCTCTAAGAATCAGTTTAAATGCAAACATTGAATATTTAGCTCTATTTACTTTTGGGTGAGTATCTAAACCGTGTTAAATTTTTAAGAATCTCTACACTTTTCAATGTTTGCTTACAGGTGTCACAAATGTAACAAAAATTTTTTAGAAAGGGAGAATAGCAGTTATCATCCCTTAAAAGCTGGTTAATTTGTCAAATTATTGCAAGATAAATGATGCTTGTTATATTGATATGCCTCCAAGGAATACATACATATTTCCCTGTAAGTGTAACAAGTAAAAGCAAGAATAAGAAATCGTGATACTTGTCTTCAGTTAAGGCAAGGAAGAGTTTACTTAAAGCACTATACAAAGCGACTCGCCCACATAACAGAGAAAACTGGGTTAAAAATTAACATAAAAACGACCAAGGTTATGCGAATTAATTTCGAAAACTTAAACCCCTTCTTCATAAATAGTAAAATATAAGACGAAGTTTAAACGTGCTGCTACCTTGGAGTTATTATAAGGCGAACTGGTGGATCAAGTGAGGACATTGCTAGGCGAATAAAAGAAGCCACACAATCTTCCGGTCAGCTCACTAAGAAATAAAAATCTTTTTCAATATCACGTCGGGTTAAAATTAAAATTATAGACACCAATGTTAAATCAACATTGGTATATGGCTGTAAATATTGGAACGCTGCCTCCAGAGGCATTAACGCTTTGCAAATTTTTGTAAATAAATGGCTTCAGAGAGTTCTACGAATTTTCTGGCCACGAGCCATCTCAAACAACAGTCTGTGGGATGAATCATATCAAAAAAAACCATTGTGTGTAGAAGTACGAAGAAGGAAGTGGAACAGTATAGGGCATAAACTCCGCAAACCATTGTCCGATATTGCCAGATATGTTATTGAGTGGAATCCTCAGGGAAATCGTTGGAGAGGTCGACCAGCGCACACATGGTAAAGGCAAATTGAAAGCAAGACGAGTAAAATTAATAAAAGCTGTAGTGAAGTAAAAAACATTGCGATGGAAAGATCTGAATGGAAGAACTTTGTTAAGGGTCCATGCTCCTTATATGAACGAGGGGAAAATATATATATGGGTGGTTCAAAGTGTTGAACGTGACAGTCGTACGCATCAAAAATGCAATAACATTTTAAACAACAAATATTTTTACGTTCTTTTAACCCTTAAATTATAGCACTAAGAAAGCATTATTATCTATGTTAAAGTTTATGGGGGGCGCGATTCTAGGTCAAATATAATGGCAAAAGAAGTAGCGGTTCGAACGTGAAAAAAGGCGAAATTCAGTGAAACCTGGCACAATTTTTTAGTCAAACTACTTTCAGAATATTACGTAGCAATGTAACATTAAAATGTCTTTGGTTTGATTCCAAAGTCTTCTGTATTTTGTTTTTTTTTTTTGCACGCAGAGAAAAAACATGATTAATGGGTGGTCCCTACGACAATTTTTGTTCATATTTGCCCAACATGTTTACCTCAAAAAAATTATTATAGTCCTAATATAACTACAAAAAATAATTTTTGTCCTTAACATTTTTCGCTTTAATAATATTATATGGTGATTTACAACCTAAAAAGTTACTCTAGTCTAGCTAAACATATTAAATTATGTGAAATTTTTGCTAATATAATATATTTATTTTCAACTATACCAGCAAAATCATAATTTTAAAATGTTTTTCGGGGATAAAAAGCCATTCTGCCTTCCAAACGATATAAGTTATTACATGTTCTCAAGTGCACGGAAAAAATATTAAAAAGTATGATTGCGTTTCGAAGTAACCCAGTTGGCCAAATGGTCATAGATGCAAATGTCGTCAACGATGTCCTCAGGACATTCTAAAATTTGTCTCCCATATAAAATTGATGAAGACAACTTAAGTAATAAAACATGTATTTTGTCGTGTATAAATCGTATTTACGACTTTATATGAGACATTTTCTTAAATTTGTCTTCAACAAGGCTTTGTTGAGGACAACGTAAGCGACCATTGCATGCAATATGTCGTGTTTCAAAACGCATTGGCGACAATATGCATGAAATTGTCGCTCATCTTGTCCTAAATAAGGTGATATTCAAAACACATTTATGAAAATGTCTCATAAACATGGGACTAGTTGTCAATATTTTTTTTTGTTTGTTTTTGTATTAAAAAACAATATACAAAATTTTAAAAACGTTAACAAAAATGTTTTTTGAATGAAAACTCGTATGAATAAAAACAGTTCTTTCAACTTTTTAAATTTGACTTAAAATGTTTTGTCAAAATGCAACAGATCTATCTATCTATCTATTTCTATACAAAACTATACTGAAAAAGCGTATTGTCATTAACCTATCGGCGACTTAATTGTGGATAGTATCTGCAATACTGTCATCAACGACACTATTAACGTTATGTCGCTTATAGAAAATCAACGACGATGTGAGAAAAAAGTCGTTTATGTAGTCGCCAGTGACAACTTTCACCACATTGTCACCCATATGGTCGTTAACGACAATGTGCATGATGGTGTCGTTCAAATTGTCGTGTACGATTTTGGTGCCCTTTGTTCGAAAAAGTCCTCGACGATTTGATCTGGCTGTCGCCAACATGTCGTCAGCGATTTACTATGGGTCTTGTACGCGTCGTCGACGTTGTCTCGAACACATGGCCAACTGGGAAAGTAACAAAGAATTTTTAAAAAGATTTCATCAAGGCAAGAATATGCTGATTTTAATAAATATATTTGTATCAAAAAAACGTAATGTAAAATGTTTAAATTAAAACACACACACATTTATATATATATAATCCCAGTTGGCCAAATGGTCATAGATGCAAATATCGTCAACGATGTCCTCAGGACATTCTAAAATTTGTCGCCCATATAAAATTGATGAAGACAACTTAAGTAATAAAACATGTATTTTGTCGTGTATAAATCGTATTTACGACTTTATATGAGACATTTTCTTAAATTTGTCTTCAACAAGGCTTTATTGAGGACAACGTAAGCGACCATTGCATGCAATATGTCTTGTTTCAAAACGCATTGGCGGCAATATGCATGAAATTGTCGCTCATCTTGTCCTAAATAAGGTGAAATTCAAAACAAATTTATGAAAATGTCTCATAAACATGGGACTAGTTGTCAATATTTTTTTTGTTTGTTTTTGTATTAAAAAACAATAATACAAAATAATACAAAATTTTAAAAACGTTAACAAAAATGTTTCTTGAATGCAAACTCGTATGAATAAAAACAGTTCTTTCAACTTTTTAAATTTGACTTAAGATGTTTTGTCAAAATGCAACAGATACAAATCTATATATTTCTATACAAAACTCTACTGAAAAAGCGTCATTAACATATCGGCGACTAAATTGTGGATAGTATCTGCAATACTGTCATCAACGACACTATTAAGGTAATGTCGCTTATAGATCATCAACGACGATATGAGAAAAAATTTATGTAGTCGCCAATGACAACTTTCACCACATTGTCACCCATATGGTCGTTAACGACAATGTGCATGATAGTGTCGCTCAAATTGTCGTATACGATTTTGGTGCCCTTTGTTCGAAAAAGTCGTCGACGATTTGCTCTGGCTGTCGCCAACATGTCGTCAGCGATTTACTATGGTTCTTGTACGCGTCGTCGACGTTGTCTCGAACACATGGCCAACTGGGATTGTATGTATTTAATTTAATTTTATTTAATTTTAGATATAATACCAAGAATATGTACATAAATTTATTAATAAAAAAACTTTTTTGAAATAAAATTTTATTTGTTATTATTGTGAAAATCATATAACATGTTGAAATAGATATGTTGCATGGTGTTAGGAAATATAGAAATATGGTTTAAAAGATCGTTTGCGTTTTTCTTCTAAACATAATAATATGTTTGAGGCAGTAAATAACAAGCTATTTACATTATGTCTGAACATATATTGTTACTTAAGATGTGTTTGACACAATCATAACCACAAACATTAATGATAGTTTGCGATTGTGGTAGAGCTGGCAAACAATCGATAGTACTATCGATAGTATCGATAGTTCTCTTTCCATTGGACTATCGATAGTTTATTTTCGATAGCAATACTATCGTTGAAATCTTTTTTAAGAAAAGTATCAATAATTTTTAGTTTCTTTCTGGCAACAACAAACCAGCCGTCGTTGCCGCCCAGCTTAGCCAGCTGCGGCAGTTATCTAGTCGGCTTAAGGACCAACCATTTTTACATAACCTTGCTTATCCTCATGTCAAAGTAAAACATTTTACAAATGTATGTACCAGGTTATTTAGATTATTTTTCACCTGAATCGCCACATAGTATATCGAAAATCGCTAACATTTAATATTTTTAGATTTCAGGTAAAAAAGATACGCCAAAAATCGCCAAATACGAGTTTATATAAAAAAGTATACTGAAGTAATTTTACCATTATTAAAGTTTTCTATATTAACTAACTGTTTTTTAAACTAAAATAAAAATTTTCGTTAAGAAATTTATATTGAAAGCAATCACAAAGTTGAGTTGTTTTATTGTTGTTTCAATATATTTTCCCAAACGAAAATTTTATTTTATTTTGAAAAATTTTGAAAAATTGATTTACTTTCAATACAAGTTCATTTTTTGCATACTACGCAGTGCACATTATTATTCTTAAAATTTTGAAAATTCAACTTCATATGCAATCGAAAATAAATTAAAAAATGACAACTTTTTTAGTGGAGATCCGAAGATTGTCATAAAAATGATATTAATCCGAATTATTGCATACCGTATGTATATTTTAATACATATTTGAAAAACTTATACCTTGTGATAAGGAAAATGACTGAAAATCTAAGAGAGATTAAACTTTATTCCAAATTTGGAAAATTGTATTTCTTTAAATTTCTACATGGACACGTACGATAATTACGTAAAATTTAAATTAAGGAATTCTAAAAAGAGTTCGATAGTATCGATAGTTTATCAACAAACTATCGAAAATATCGAATGTTGCGACTATCGATAGTTTTCCAGCTCTAGATTGTGGTTGCATCAACCATGTTTTTTCTTTGCGTGTGTTTAAGCCAAAATCTGGTTCGATACGTGACATTTCGAACGTGAAATTTTTTCCATAATAATTTAACTAAATAATGATTAAAAAAAATAAAAATTTACCGTTAATCCGAATAACATATTTCTTTCGAACTCTTCCTCAGATTACAGACCATGTAAGAAAATTTTTTTGGAATAATTTTCATCAAATATCACCTCTTTTAAGGAAGATAATATTAAAGAAAACATACAATAAAACATATTCACAAATAAGAAATTACGTTTGCACAACTTTGCAGTCTGATTGTTTATCTAAGTGAACAAATTTATGGGTAGATTTATAAAATTAGTAAAATCTAAATATTTCTCTATAAAAATATCGTAAAATAATCAGCTTTTAATAACTTTTAAATTTTCGGTCACGGTGGACCTTTTGACGGAAATGCCCATGTACAATGGTACGTACGTTTATTATCCAAAGGGGTAAGGGAACTAACACCAAACTTGTGACCGTTCTAAAGTGGTAGGGACAGGTTCTAGTTCTAACACTTTATTTGAAGGGGACTCGTCACTTTAACACGGCGATGTCCTAGGAGGGGGTTAATTAGCAACTTTTCGATACTTTGTAACAGGTCACGGAAATGACCGCAATGAACACATTTAATTAATTCCTGTCGCAGATATTGTCCCGAGTGAACCATGATAATATAATAGATCCTTCATATAGGGTAATATAATAAGCCATTATCCCCACAAAATCCAGTCACATGACTATTTTCATGTCAATTACCTTTTCTCTAGAGTAACTACACTTTAAACATAAATATATGTTGATATATGTTGGTTTTTACCTATCACAATTCGTTTCTTTATATTATAATATTGTGTTCACTAGTCACGGAATAAGAGCTTTAAGAGCAACTTACACAAATTTCCCGCAGGGATACAAAGGATAAAAAATTAATAAGAAAGCAAAACAACGCTAAAAATTCCTGTTTTATTTAAATGATATCACAATAAAGAATCCTTTCGCAGTGAAACCAACGTTTTTTAACAAAAAGGACGCGAAAACTTATTAATAAAAAAGAAATCGCTCTATTTAAATTTTACCCTATGGCCTCTCAATTTCTATAAGTTAGTCTGTATAAAATCCTTAAATTGTAAACTATATTTAAAAACTATTAATCTCTAAACTCTGCTTTTTGCTTAAGGAAACAGACATAGTAAAATTAAATTTTGTACCAACTGCAGCAGTTATTTAACATGACAAACTCTTAACATTTATTTCAATATAAACTTCACACTTTGCCATCTGCTTAAATTGTTTTTGCAAATAAACTGCACTTAAGATTACAAGTTCTACCAGAAAAAAAATTTGCAAAAAATGTAACATAATAATAAGATTTCTTTATAACCTATAAATTTATATTAAAACGACAAATAAAAAATAAAATCAAATCATGTAAATTTATGCTGCAGCTTAACGTGAATATTAGAAAAACAAATCCCGACATTCGATAAAAAAAAAACTTTGATGTAAACACCCACAAACACGAAAAAACCCATGTGGATAAGTCAAAACTGAATTAATTGTGTCCCATATGTAGAGCTATAAACATTTACTCTCTCCCTTTCGCTCTGCTACAAATATGAGAGGGATTTACTGTTATGCTTTATACAAACACACACACACACACACATTTAATAATAAAACAAATTGCAAAGCCTACTTTAAGGGTAAGTATTCGTTTGGTGTTTAAAAATAATACGATTTTTTGTGCAAGTTTTATATTTTATTTTTTGCCATTGCCTCAGAAAATTTTTAACACATTTTTATACCCGCACCACAATAATGGAGAGGGTATTATGCGTTTGTGCTAAAGTATGTATGTAACACAAAAAATTTTTGTCCTAGGACCCATTTTTAAGTATAACGGTGAAAGTGATTCTGAGTCGATCTAACAATGTCCGGCTGGCTGGCTGTCTGCGCATATAACATTGTACGCAAGTACAGGTCGCAATTTTGAAAATTAATTTATGAAGTTTGGTACAGACGTTTTAATTGAAAATGGATGAGAATCGGTCCATAACTTTACATAGCCCCCATACAAACTTCTTTCCGGAAAAGTATTTGTGCCCATAATTTATCTTATTATGTTGGTACATATTTAGATTAAATTTGGCTCTAAAATATTTTAAAGCACAATAAATCGGTTTACCAATTTTTTTTTTTAATTGGTTCATATTTAACCCTAGCTCCCATACAACTCCCGAAAATAGCTAAAAGTTCTATAACTTTCCTATAAATGTTAGTATTGATATAAAATATAATAATATTTGGCACAAAGAACTCTTCTATGAATCTTAAGCTCATAACAAAATTCGGTTCTGGCGGGTTCATGATTGCTTATGTGTTCTAAATAGGGTCTACTCTCAAAAATTTGTCTCTTAATACTGTTGTGTGGGGTATCATATGGTCGGACTTGACCGACTGTACTTTCTTACTTTTTGTGTGTTTTTTTTTTTTTTTTTGAGGTTGTGTTTTTTATTTACGTTTATGAGCCGTTTTAGAGTGTGGTGGCAATATTTGCTGTTTTTACCGCAAAGAAAAAAAATATGTACAACTTAAGTAGCTAATAAACGTTTTTTGTTTCTTTTGGTGTTTTTTCTCGTAATTATGAGTATCTTTTTTATAAGAGTCCTTGCTTTGTGGTGTAATCTTATTATGAGTTTTTTTTTTTTAATTTCTATTTTTGGTAATTTTTATGATTTTATGGTTACGAGGAGGAAATTCAAGCCATTGAGAGCTTATTATTTTCATGATAATTTTCTTATGAAGTTATAAATTTTATAAACGATAAAAGAACAACCAGCCAAACCAAACCATTCATGTTTTTTAGTCTTATCTAAATAAAGAAAATATTATTACATAGAGGGTCAGCATTTTAGTTTAAAAGTAAAATATGAAATTATATTAAAAAAAAAAAAAATAAAAAATTAACGCAAAAAATTCAATTGTGTTTTTTATCTTTTAAAAAAACTTTTTTAATGGTTGTATTTAACAATAGACAGAGAACAAAATACGGAATGAAAAAATCACTATAACAACCCTAAATGAGCATCACACAGCCAGTCAGTAAGTTCAGTTAAGTTAAACAATGTGTTTTGCATATTAAATACTGTGTTCAAATGAATTTAAATTCTTTTTTTAGTTCATGCAATCGAAAATATAAAAATACACAAACATTCTCCACAAATGCATTTGCGTTATTTAAAAATGCCAACACTGACAAAAACATACACTTCTGTAACTTCCGTTTCCTTTCGAAATAGAGGGAGAAAAACAAAAAACAAACACACAAAAGTATGCTAGTGTTTTTTCGCATGAATTAATACCCTACAAGCCTTAATAAGTGTTAAGAGTTAAAAAAATATTTTATTTTCAACTTATCATTTTAATTCGAGAACTAGATTTCAAGCTAGATTTTTATCCCGTTAAAGGCACAGGTTTCCAAGGCAAGAGTTGCCATCTTAGATTTTAGAACGTTCTTTATACGTTTTTAATTCCAAGTTCATTTCAATTAATAATTCTTTTCTGAATTTTATTTTTTACAATGACCTAATTCCTTTGAAAATAACAGATTTTGCAGAATATTTGCCAATTATACATAAAAAATTACTTATTTAAGCAAAAACTACAATTGTTTGCAAAAAAAAGCAAGGTTTAGAAAAACAATTGCATATTTTATATATATAAAATTAAAGAAAATTATAATAAGGGGTGTTTTTTAGAGGCATAGATTTTTTTTTTAATAAGACACAACAAATCCAATGGAATGACAAATATTTTGACTTTATTTGGCACCCAAATTTCGTAGCATTTAATGTGTAAAAATAGTTTTCGCAGCTGCGCCTTATGAACGCCATCCTGTCGGTCCAATTTTGTACCACTTTTTCGAGTATACAAGGGGTTATAGTATCAATAGGCTTGTAAGCCTCTATATGATCAATCGTGGCGTCAGCGTATACCAGAAATTTGACTTACTCCCATAAAAATTAGTCCCGAGTAGACCGAGGTGGCTCAAAAAAGTGATAGCGCGAATTTTTTAAATAAATTGCCACGATTTGTAAATCTTGATCTGGTGTAAATCTTTGAAGTGAGATGTGCTAAAGTATACCGAAAAAAAGTCAAACACACTTCATTAGTTTAACAGCTAGTTTTACAATTATTCCTACTGGAAGTTCTATACGTTTAAAAAACACCCTATATTTTACATATAAACTGCAGGTTTTACAAAATATCTATAAAAGTCGCAAAAACTGCTTAATAATAAAACACAGTTGAACCTCGATTATCCGGCTGGCACGGGATGGAGCTTAGTACGAACTACTTAAATACAAATGTATGTATGTATTTGTTTGGAATACAAAAAATTAATATTCTGGAAATTGATTTCAAGTAGAAATGCAAAACGAAAAATCAGTTTTAAGCCATTTTTAAAACTAAAGCTTCGTACAGACGGTGGTCAGATCTGACAATGTTGTCATTTTTCTGACAATGGTGCTATTGTCAGATGCATTAATTTTACACATCTGCCAAATGAAAATGAGCTTACAATGTTGACACAGTTGCAAGACATTTTTAGGTTTTGGATTTTTTTCAATATTTATGTAGTATCAATTATTAAGATAACTAAAAATTATGAATTTTGCTAACAAAAATAAAGCGTTTATTTTTTACAGAAACAATCTACTAGTTTCCTTTTAAATTATCTAAATAATCAATAATTTAAATAATTCAGATAGTTTTAACATTTTTTTGGTCAATGAAGCATTTAATAATTTTCTAGGAATGTTGCGAATGTCAGCTTAGCGAAAGGGAATACATAAAGCTTGAAATAACTTATGTAATTTAGAGATTTTAACGTTCAATTAAAAAAAAAACCTGTTCTGAAAATCACGTGCTTTTAAAATTACACGTGTGATTTGGTGGTGTTTGAAAATCACACCGTTTTTGTGTTTTTCGGTCTGCGTTCGGTAACTGAAAATCACACCGAAAAACACAAAAGCGAAACATCACAATATCACACTTGCGATTTTAAAAGGCGCATTTGATTTGAAATCACGTGATCTTAACTATAGTGACTTTCCGAACAGGCCTGATAATTTAACATTTTTCCAACAGTTTAAAAATGTAAAATTTTAGATTTTTATTATATAAACAACTTTTTATAATTTTTGATTATTTTAATCAAAGCTAATACGTTATTAAAAAACCGATTAAAATTATAATTCTCTATCTCTCCCCCTAACAATGACCAGCCTAAATAGACTTCCCATTTGGTAGTTAAGTTAACAAGCCTTAAAGTATACTACACTTGTTTTGCTATTTGTAAAGCCAACAAGTAAAATGTAATGTCAAAAAAGGCAACAGTAAAAATAATAATGTTTGTTGTTGAAAGGAATCAAATAATAAAAACAACAAAAATTCAAGTAAAAAATGCCGTTGTGAAAAAATCACAATAACGCACAACTCTCTGTGCATGTAAATTACAGGTGACCGACCACACGTGTTTTAAATAACCATTTTTTCATATCGCCGAGTGCTACTTCCACAGCTCTTGTAGCTGTGTGACAAGACTGACTATAGTTGCACACACAAACCTTGGAACTCGTACCAAATTCAATGATTAAGGACAATCATTTGCGTTGCGTTTTTTCAATTGCTGTGACATTCAGTCAAAGTGTTATTCTTTTTTTTTAGATTTCCATTTGTGTCCCTTTAACCACTTATGTTTGTGTCATGTTTTACTGTTTCTTTTTTTTCGTTTTTATTGCCTAGTGTTTTTGCTGGGCAATTAGATGTACGACACCTTTTTTAATATTCCAGTAACATCGTCAACATATTTTCCGCCACAACTTGATTTCATTGATTTTTATGCCATAAATTGTTTTTTTTTTAGTTATTTTTTAGCTTTTTGCTCTTTTTTTACGATTTAAACTTGTTTAAGCAGAAAAATTTAACAGCAATTATTTAGTTTCAGATTGATTTAATATTTTAAATTAATTGCTAGAAATAGGATTTAATATGTAGTATTATAGCGAAAATTGCGTTGATTGCAGTAATCAGTATATTGAAATAGCAGGTTTTCTTGAGCAAGTCATGAGCTAAGTGAAGAGAGGGAAAATAAGAACTGGTGTGAAAGTTCTTTTAGCCTCTTTTTTGAAAAGTAGAAATGAATTCATAAAATTTCATATACATCATATATACTAGGGATGCCAATCGGGACTGGTTTTCGCAAATCACGGGATTCGGAATTTCAAAAAATCAAATCCCGGGATCCCGGGATTTTTCTGGATTCGGGGTTTTTGAAAATTAGATGATACATGCTTTTTATAGATAAAAAAAACGTCTTTAAAAGCGTTTAACAAGCTAAAGTTTTATATTAATTTGTTATTTTAAAGTTAAATATAATGTTATATTAATTACTAACATTTTAAAATATTGAAAATTGTGACTTTTTCTTAATTAATGATTGATTTTATTAAAAATATGATAAAAATAAACAACGTACGAATTCTAACAATGTGTTAATTGATTCAACTAAAAAATAATTACTATAAAATCTATATTTAATTCAATTACCTCAGTTGATTCAAACTAAATAAAAAAAGAATTAATATTGTAATTGAATAGAACAAACTTGTTATTGATTTATTTGTAAGATTCTATTCAAATTTTTATTAAGTAAATTAAGCTTCGTTCACAATCCCAGAAACATTTTCGCTTGGTGTTCATAATAGAGCAACAATTTTTTTTCGCAACCACACACTTTTCGCATTAAGAAACCGTTTGCAAATTTTACCCGCAACAATATTATGCATTTATTATTATTTTTTACAACATTATGTTCAAATTTTCATTAAAAACTAAATAAAATTATTTTAAACGTCAGAAACAACTTCATACAAAATGTTGCTGAAGTTCTAGTGGAACCAATTTTTTAAAAAAACTTTAGTTACATTATTGTTTGAAAAATGAAAGAAAAATATATGAAATACTTTGGGAAGAAATAAGATAGAAGAAAAAACGAAATTGCTGCTCTGATTGTGAACGAAGCTTTAGAATGAATAATTCAAATTTGAATTCGAAATTAATAATCAAAATAAATTTATTTAGTTAACCAATAAAATCTCATTTTAACAAAAACACATTTTTATACCCACCACAAAGTGGAAGGAATTGTGTAGTGTTTAAAATACACTTTTTAATATTGTAAAATCGCTCCATAAATTGCCGTAGTTCCTATGCCTACTCTCGTAAAATACTTTAATAATTCTAACCCTGTAAAGAGCAATAAGTAAAGTTTTAATGTCGAATTTAGTGCACCAGTGGAATGTTTTGTGCATTTCAAATGACATTTTTTTTCTTTATTAATTTTCTTCTTTAATTATTTTCTTCACTTCTCGTTAAAATTTCTTTATAATTGTTTTCAATGACAGTATTAACAGTGTTAATCAAGTTAATATTAAAGATCAGTATTTTGTTCCCTATGCTCTCAAGGGGGAATGTCATAATGAATTTCTTTTTATAAAAAATGGTAAAACAAGAAAATTTTGTTAACAATTTCGGGATTAACTTAATCCCGAAAATCCCGGAATTATAAAATTTAAATCCCGGGATTCGGGATTGGCATCCCTAATATATACATATCGTCATCTTAAAGAAATAATAACCTATCTGCAAAAATTTCAAAATTGAGTTTTTATGGATTTTTATTCCCTATATCATAACGCATATGTGGGCAAAATTTTGAACATGTAATATTAAAAATGTAAAAGTTTAATTTTGTTGCATAGTGTAATTTAAACAAACATTAAGTACTTTTTTTTGCTTAAACCAGTAAAAGAAACTATAACTGTTATTATTAAATGTATATAATATTCATATGTATAAAGAAATTGTTATTTATTCATACTTAAGGCTAGTTTACACTATGGCTGACTTCCAAAACGTACTAATACAAAGTTCGTACACAATTTTACTACTGTATTTCAACCATGTACACGTACATAGTACCGAAACAATGCAACTATGTGTTTTGTTTATTAAAACGTTTTGAAATGTAAGTGATGCAATGCATAAAACTCTTAAAATAAATCTGTATTGCTTGCAAATAAAATGTTAAATGTCACAAAGCATCAACTTTAAAACCGATGCTCTGATTGCTTATTTGATGCGTTACTAATACTTAGCAGTGACGTTTTGGAAGGGTATGCGTTGTATATATATTGTACTGCGGCGTTATGAAACATTATACTTTGTTCTAATACAAAGCAATTGACGTTTTGGAAGGCAGCCTATTATACTTTGTATTAATACATGCAAAAAACTCAAGTAATATGACAAAGTGTGATAGTGTAAATGCAATGTGTCACGAAAATGACGACCCTACAAGAATTGCATAACCAAAACTAAAAAAAAAAAATTTACTAACACACTTGCACTCTAACATATGTATATGTTAGAGTGGAACAACTTAGATTTTATAAATAAAGCCATTTTTTTAATAAATTTTTGTCAAACGCTTGTAAAAATTTGTGAATTGTGAATCAACTTCTATAATTTGTATAGTTTGAATAAAAAAATTGAGCTAAAAAAAATAACTAGAATGCTAGTGGTAACAAGGTATATTTACACAAGGTAGACTCATTTGGGAGTGTAGACATGCTGCTCTAAAAAAGGAACCAAGTTGTCAAAATTGTCTTCATATAAAACAAAAACAATTTAACGCACACATGTACAAATTTTGGCACATATACACGCAATTTGACGTTGGGGTTCCAACTAGGGGTAAACAGCTGACAAACATATGGGCCAACGAGTTTACCTTATGTAAATATACCTTGAGGTACAGAGGTCCAAGTCGATCGGCTCCAAGCCGGCTTAGCGCCGCCGTCGATGTTTTTTCTTAGCATAAGCCGCCGCCGAAAAGTCCGGCTAGTTTCGGCTTAGATTTAAAGCCGACTTTTACCAGCTTAGCCGAACATTTTTTTGGTTAGACATTAAAAAATTTTAACCCTGGGCTTTGAAAATATGTAAATATATCTCGTTATTTTCGCAACAATTTTAGATGTATCATTATAAAGTTATTTACTATAATAACACAAAGAAATATCTTTGAAGTTCGGCAAAATGGTTTAAAGTTAGAAAAATCCATTTTAACTTTCTGATAAGGTTAAACTCAATTTTTTTCCTCTTTTGTTTGGTGTCAATGACTTTATTCTTTAATGCTTTCAATTGTTATCATTTGCTTTTTAGAAAATACGTCAATTAAAAAAGGCAAATCTATAATTTTCAATTCACCAATACGAAACACTTAAGTTTCTGACTTAAGAGTTTTTTTTCCCCAAACTTCAGAGATAGGTATAAAAAGTTAATTTTCTACACAAAGTGCGAGTAAAATTGTAGAAAATTCATCAGGGTCAGAAAATGAAGAGCTTTCCAATTATAATAATCATTTAAGTTATTTTGGATTTATAGAATATTTTAAAAAACTTCTGCAATAGAGAAGCTTTTGTAGAAAAAATGGGGAAAGCACATGTGATGTCTCCAATTGCGTATATTTTTGTGAGATTTCTTAATTGGCAAGAGACAGATACTTGAAAAATATAAATTCAGCAAGATATGTTTTAAGCAAATAAATAATTTTTTTTATAACTTTCAACGAAGGTTTGTTTTCAAATTTAAGAAAATTAATTAATTTAACATCGGCTTCAGCCGGCTTTAAGCCGCCGCCGCCGAAAATTATTAATCGGCTTGGACCTCTGGTAAGGTACCGATGGCGGCTTCAGAGGACGTGGTGGTAGATTCTCTGAAAACAACAGAGGTCATGTACAAAGCGATAGTATTGAAAGGAGTGATCCTCCATCAGGTAGCGGCCATGCGGGTGGTGGATTTGACCAGCATAATCGTTTAAGATTTTCCGGTGATAATAAAGGAACGAATAATGTTATAAAAATCCTGATAACCTTACAGGTATGTATTTGATTTTTTGGTCACAATAAATTGCTCACACGTACGTTTACCTCCATTTCCAGACCCATGCAAGAAGTGAAACGTCATAAAGCAGCCACAGTAATAACGATACGTGGTATATATTAAATTTCTATAGTCTAATTTCCTATGAATTTGATTATTATTGTTCCAATAAATACTTTAATTAAAAATTAAAATTAGTAAGCAGTACATTTATATATATCGTGGCCAAGAGGAATTAATTAGAGAGAGAGGCAAAAAAATATTACATGTATACAAGAGTTTCGGTAAATTTTTTCATTTTGCTCTTAATAAACTAATAGAAACCTTAACCAACATATCAGTCACAACTACCGGTCATATAACTAGTAAAATGACCGGTAGTCTTCTTGTAGGGAAGTATTATAAAAAAAAGTTTGACATCCCATACGACTTCATCGTTTTTTGAAAAATTTCTAAACAATAATACTTTTCATTGGATCAGTGTTTACACTTTGTGTGATGGTGTAAACACAAACTGTCATGTTAAATTAGATTTTTTGACTGTCGCAACAAAACTCATTAGATTACTATCTTACAATGTATTATGGAAT
Organism: Pollenia griseotomentosa; assembly: GCA_963931875.1. Lineage (NCBI taxonomy): Eukaryota > Metazoa > Arthropoda > Insecta > Diptera > Polleniidae > Pollenia > Pollenia griseotomentosa. The sequence continues at coordinate 4,585,038 of OZ007562.1, read as the reverse complement.
ACGTAAAGCTTCGTACAGACGATGGTCAGATCTTACAATATTATAAGCAGGCGTTGCCAACAGCAATATTTTTCTGACAATAGTGCGATTGTCAGATGCATTAATTTTGCACTTATGCAAATACAAATGAGCTTACAATGTTCACACAGTTGTAAGAGATTTTAGCCAATTTTAATGCAATTTAAGCAACGCTGCTTACCAATATTGTAAGAACTGACCATTGTCTGTACGAAGCTTAAGACTTGTGAGATAGTGAAAACTAGCCTTTATTAGTACTGCTGATAGGTTATTTGGTTTCAGTTTTTTACAATTCCAAATAACTCAAGTGACATAACTTAAGCTGTGTTTAGAAAAACAACATTTTCTCTGGTTTCATTTTAATCAAAATATGTAATTTTCGTTTCAATATTGTAAAAAGTTCCAATTTTATAACGTTTTTCCCCTCTCCTGTAAACTTTTGAAAACTGCAGATAGGTTATTACGTCTTTAAGGTGACGATATATTTTGTATACAAATAAGGAAAAGTTGTCATAAAATGTTCTTTGACTGTGAATTGTTTTTAATAAATGAACAACTTTAGTTTTGCTTTTGGATTGTGTTTATTTGATGTCTAATTTTTTTTATTAAGGAGAACAAATTATACCGGCCAAGTGGCGCACAGCTAAAAATAATGATCATAGGGCCGGGTTATGGCATTTTGTATCACTGTTGCCAGAACTGCCGGCGATAAGTTCTCGTATTACTAGAGTTTTTCTTTTCCCGGACTTTTTCATTTCCCGGGAAAGTGGTATTTATTTTTCATTTTCCCGGTATCCCGGCAATTCAAGCTCATTACAAATCAGTGCAAAATATTATTTTATTTAATTTATTTGAACAAATAACATTTCCTGAGATCAATTTAATAAGTTTATAAATGCATTCAACTTATTTATTTCTGTGAAAAAAAGATCTTCATGTTCAAAGTATAAATGTTCAAAATTTTAATTATTTTAGGATTTTTTAAGAAGTTATAGCAAAATGAGTTTTTTTTATGTTTTTTCAATGTGCAATAACATTTGGAATAAAAAAAACTTCTGATATGTGACACTAAGAGTGTTTAGGAATAAAAACTTAACAAACTATAACCGCAGAGAACTTAAGCACTTATTGCCACAGAATTAATTCAAAGCCAACAGCATTTATAAAAAACAAAAAAAGTTAAATTATTTAAACAAATTATTGCAAAATATTTCTTTTAAAATAGGATTTTAGTTCGGAATATGCATTTACAGAATCGTTTAAAAGCCTATTTCTAGTTTTTATAAAGAAGATTTCAATGAGAAAACACGTTTCCTTTCAACGGATGTTTGCCTTTATAGCACAGAGCACACTTTATAGTAAAAAGAACATTATATAATCTCTACACACTTTCAGTTTACTTGGCACTTCCTTCAAAACTTGTTATTGCTTTTAAAAAAAAAAATATCTTCTTCGCATCTAATAAACGTTTTCTTCATTAATAACTTTTTTCATCATCTCTTACAAAAACCGAAGCAGTGGGAACAACTTTTTTTCGTGTTTATAAAATAAATTTGGGTCTTTAAACCAATTAAAAATTCTGTTCACTTTTACTCTTCTTCTTTCGAAGTTTCAGAGCATTAAACATTGCCTTACTTATCGGATATGAATTGACATCTCTTTGGCGTTTGGCAAAACTGTCTTAAGTCAGAAACTGTAGTTTTTCGTTATGTTAAATTGAAAAATATTTATTTGGTGTATTTTATAGACTTTTTTGCTAAGAGCAGATGATAACAAATAGAAGGAGTTGTGCTAGACTAAAGTGATTTAAACTTAACAAAAGAGAGAACAAATTGAATTAAAGCCAAAAACTTAAGACCTTTTTGCCTAACGGCTATGATCTATTTCATGAGACAACTTATTTATATTTAATCCAAATTTTTAATATTTTTAATTAGGCTTAAGTTCATTAAATTTAATTTTCATTAAATTATTTTTATGAAGAAAGGAATTTTACAACATGAAAATTGTTATTCATAATCTTTCATTCTTGACCGTGGCCGGGGCTCGAACCGCGGCCTGCAGGTTACCATGACATGTTTCGATCGCAACCACTCGATCTCCAACTTATTTACAATTATATCAGCAGTGAAGTTGGCATAATTTAATTAAAAAAATTGCAGGAATTCCGCACAAATTTCCCGGATTTATTTCCCGAAAAATGTGCGGGATCCCGGGATTTTTGTCCCGGGAAATCCCGTATGAAAAACGCTGCGGTTAAATCAACGATTTTTCCGGCCAGTGCAAATCCACAAAACGAGAGACAATTATTCCGAGTTCTTGAGAACCATAGCTCTCCATTTCTTATAAACGTGTATTCTGTATCTGTATATCTCACAAATGTCAAAGCAGAACAGACATTTACCGCCATTTCCAAAGAATATAGCATCTTTCGATAGAGTGATGACTTTTACGGCACCCTGTACATATGTATGTATGTAGTATGCCCCTCCTATTAAAAATCAATTAGCAATTTTTTGTTATTTTCTCCTTTTTAATTAATGCACAAAATGTTTGATTGTTTTTGATAAAAAAATTTTAAACACCATTTTATACGTTTTTGTTCTCTTCTCTTAATAAAAAGGAATGTTATTTAAAAGCATTGACGCATAAAATTTTAATTGATATACTTTTGTGTATTGTGTGTTTATTTTATTGTTTTATATGTATTCCAGTTAGTTGCTGATGACAATCCAAATATTAAATTGTGTGAACAAATTTTATTTAATTAAAGGTATTTAATTTAAGGAAACATTTTTTATACGCCCAGCAACTGGTGGTGAATATTCGTCTAAGACTCCATAGATTATATGTACATCGTCAAATTATCATGATCAGACTGGCATTGTTAAATCCACTTATTCTCCTAAAGATCTAGAATATATATACAGTCAATACAGCCAATGTGTATGTGATATTCGAGATGACACAATATATTGGCAACAATCAAAAGACTTTTGATTTTTATTGCACAACGAAAAGAAAATGAAATGTGTTGGCAACATTGTACAATGCTGTTTATGTTTTATATAGGAAGGTTTTGTTCACCTTTTTATTGAATGAATGAAACCATTGCACGACTTATTGCATAATATATGGGCATTTCCGCCAAATGGTCCACCGTGACCGAAAATTTAAAAGTTATTAAAATCTGATTATTTTACGAAATTGTTATGAAGAAATATTTAGATTTTACTAATTTTATAAATTTACCCATAAATTTGTTCACTTAGATGAACAATCAGACTGCAAAGTTGTGCAAACGTACTTTCTTATTTGTGAGTATGTTTTATTGTATATTTTCTTTAATATTATCTTCCTTAAAAGAGGTGATATTTGATGAAAATTATTCAAAAAAAAATTTCTTACATGGTCTGTAATCTAAGGAAGAGTTCGAAGAGAAATATGTTATTCGAATTAACGGTAAATTTTTATTTTGTATTAATCATTATTCAGTTAAATTATTGTGGAAAAAATTTCACGTTCGAACTGTCACGTATCGAACCAGATTTTAGCTTAAACAAAAAATAGTACAGACGATTTTGGAACCAAACCACAGACATTTTAATGTTACATTGCTATGTAAAATTCTGAAAGTAGTTTGACTAAAAAATTGTGCCAGGTTTCGCTGAACTACAACTTTTTATACATGGCCACAAAAACTACTTCTATTTTTTTCACGTTCGAACCGCTACTTCTTTTGCCATTATCTTTGACCTAGAATCGCGCCCCCCAAAAACTTTAGCATAGATAATAGTGCTTTCTTAGTGCTATAATTTAAGGGTTAAAAGAACGTAAAAATATTTGTTGTTTAAAATGTTGTTGCATTTTTGATGCGTACGACTGTCACGTTCAACACTTTGGAATTACCCATATGTAGATCAAAATGGAAATAATATGGCGAATATCATATACAATAATACTGCAAGTGTATGGGCCGCTTAACAGCGCACATTGAGTTCAAACATAGGTAAACTAAGGATTAACTCAGGGAAGCCCATTATTATCTGCATTTATATTGGTTTTTAATTTAAAGTGGTCTTTTAAAAAAAGTTGATAGATAATATTTTTTAATTAAGAGAAAATTATTTACTGCCTGTTTGTAGAACGCGAGCACAAAAACAAATTTTGAAATTTTTTTTTTTGTTTTAAATGTAATTTGAACGAGTCACTTTTGCGCTCGCGTTCTACAAGCAGGCAGTTATTTCCGATGTAATATTGTTTTGTTTTGTAATGTTAATAACTTACTTAAATATTATTTACTTGCATTGTGGTAAACTCAAAAGTTAATTTTTACAACAGTTTTGCAAATAAATCTCAACTTAATATATTTATGTTCATTGTATTGCAGCAAAGAAAACGAGCAAGCTGCTTCCCCGCCTAGAGCAGTTTTACGCAACGATGAATTTTAAGTAATGATATTTTTACAGGATAGACTTTTTTCACGTACGATCGGTAACCCTTCTTTATTTGGTTTTACGAAATTTACATATTTTTACATCATTTTAAGCTTAGATTAGAGTGACGTTACCATAACAATACAAAACAGCTGTTTAATTCAACCTTATTGGCAACACTGTATTTGATTATAGGTGAATTACCATGACTAACTATTATGTTTAAGGACTAACCATAATATGCTTAAGTTGGATTAAGTAAAATTGCGAATACATGTAAATCATATAAAGCAAACCATATTGAACTTACGGAAACTTTTTGTTAAGTTTTATGAAAGTGTCATTTGCTTAAGCAAAGTGCGAAACTGATCGCACATTCCGTACGGAATCAATTGTTTCTTGATTCTATTATTGCTTTTTTAAATACATTTGAGAGACTTTTTGGTAATTTTTGACAGTAGGTTAAGTACGGCTATGCATATTATGGTTGGGCCTTTAGTCATGTCTAATAGGACCTTTAAAATGCGATTCCACTTTATTTTTTATGAAATACTTGTGTGCACTTTTAAAGTAGAAAAAGGATAAAACATAATAACCAAAACAAAAATGAATCTACAGTAAAATACAAAAAAAAAAAAACAAGAAAACCAGAAAACCTGATTTTTTCTACTACTCTTTTGTCTTTACTCCTCTCGACGACAAAAACAATCATGAATTTTACTTATGGTGTAAATGCAGTGCAACAATTGGTTTAATTCCAACTCATGCAACAAGTTCACCACTCTCATGTAAACTCAATCTACTTGTTCACTTGACATCCCCAACGCAAACCACGCAGAGTTGCACACATTTCGTACGTTTTCTCTTATTTCATTCATTGTGAAAATGTTCTAACTTGTCGATGTCGTATAAAGAAAAAATGTGCTGATTTAAACAGTTTTAAGTGTTAAAACATAATTAAATATATAAAAATAAGCAAAGAATTTTTAAATATGACAAAATATTATTGAATGCATAAAAAATAAGCAAATTTTTAAGAAAACCAATTCTAAAAACCGACAAGAGACATTTAACAAAAAAAAAATAACACCAACAAAGTGATTGACCTCGAGTTAAAAGCAGCAGAAAATATACAAAAAAAAAAAAAAAGAATACCAACCAAGTGAAGCAACAATTTCTATGGGAGTGTTTGTGTTTACGTGTGTTTTTATTTATTATTTTTATGGTGGAGTACTGAGTGGCTGAACTAGAAAACAAGTGCTCGCTTTACTTGGCTGCCTGCATACTTCAGAGCTGGGCTGGCTGGTTCGCTGTGGTACATCTTTATTTTTGATTTGAAGGGGGAAGAAAAAGGTCAAGAATTTCAGTTAACACAACACAGAAACGAGAATTGTATATGAATGAATTAGTGTGTGAGTGTGTTTTTGTTAATTGTTCAACAATTGAGTACCAACCACATATGTATTTTAAGAGAAACAATAATTACAATAGTAACAACAGCTTATACACAATAAGCCAAGTAGACAAGATAAAAGGTGAACAGCATAAATAATACCAGGAGTAGAAGGAAGAGGGGGCTTATAAAGCTCCGACAATGGGCACAAGTAGTTTTCAAGCTGAAGGTGAGGCTCAAGGCTTTATGAAATATTTTTGTTGCTTTTTTATTCCTATACTTTTAACTTTTTGCTCATTTCGTTTAATATTCTAGATAACAAATTATTTGTGAATCATAATATACAGCCAACAAGTAGTAGTGGAGGCGGTATTGGTGGCAGCAGTAATCCATCAACAGTCAACAGCAATATGAATGTGGAATTGTGTTTGGTATGCGGAGATCGTGCCTCGGGACGTCACTATGGAGCTATTAGTTGTGAAGGCTGCAAAGGATTCTTTAAGCGTTCTATACGCAAGCAGCTGGGTTACCAGTGCCGGGGAGCAATGAATTGCGAGGTCACCAAACACCATCGCAATCGTTGCCAATTTTGCCGATTGCAAAAATGTTTGGCCAGCGGCATGAGAAGTGATTGTAATTTTCATTTAATAATGTCGACAAACATTTTAACAAAAAGTTTTTTAATATTTAGAAAATCTTGTTTGGAATGTTTAGTTTTGTTGTAATCCCAGTTATGACCCCAAAACACTAACACATGTGCAGTATTTTTAAATCAGCGGCTTAAAAGGGAACTTATAAATAAAGCAAAGAAAGATTTAAAGATGTTTATCTTTTAAATTACTTAGTCGCTATTACGGCTTACAACTCAACTCTAGTGCAGCAGAAATTTTGTATTAAAGTTTACTAATGAATCACTTGCTCTTGAAAAAAATCTAGCTGATGTAAAGATAAACAGAGTTGAGCTGTAAACCGTAATAGAGGTATTTTAAAAAGGGGCTAATGGAAAGGATATTTTTAAGAATATTCTTAAAATTATATTATAAAGCATTTGAAAAAGTACTTTTGACAAGAGTTCATTTTCTAAGAAGTACTTTATAACAGATATGTATCTTTTTTAATAAAGCATCTTTCAAAAAATGCTTTTTAAAATAACCCCAATTTTTATATTAAAAAGTTAATTACTAGTTTACTTTATAGGTATAATTGAATTTTAAAAAATGTATCTTAAAATTTACTCAATCATAAAATGGTTTTTTAAAAAGTTTACTGTTAAGAAACTATGTACTTAAAAAATTGCTTTAAAACAAACGTCTTTTAAAAACGCATTGTTTTAAACAAGTACATTTTAAAAGTTTATTTTAAAGTTCCTTTAAATAGTGAAATTAACAAAACTACCATACAAGAAGAGAATAAGCGAGTTATCACTTTTTTCACGTTGGTCTTAAGAAAATGATAGAAAGAAAGGACCGAAAACTTGATTATTGTAGGGTAGTTACTTGTTTTCTTTTGCCAAGCTTTGCAAAATTATATTTTTCCTTAAGCCGTATTTGTTTAGTTTTTCTCTTAATGTGGTAAAAGTCACCATATGTATAGTTGCATGTTCATTTTATATACTAATAATTGTGGCATAAACAAAAACTTAACTAGCAAATAATTCAAATTAAACTTAAATGTTTCTTTCCTTTTCTTCTCTTACAGCTGTGCAGCATGAAAGAAAACCAATTTTAGATAAAAAAGATCAAAATTCTGCATCCGCAGCAGGACAATCAACAGCACAGGCGCTCACTGTTGGTGGTGGAAGTAGTGGTGGTTCTTCTTCCCTAAAATCATCAAATGCCAGCCCACAATTTCCACAAAGGTCAAAATCTTCCTCATCCTCTTCGTCCATATTTAATCACAACTTGAATGCAGCTGCAGCAGCGGCAGCAGCATCTAATACTGCAGCTGCCTTTGCATTAGATGCTGGTAATTTGGCAGCACCAGATATATTTGGTTTAAATTTTGCTGAACTGACACAAACATTAAGTGTGTTCAACTCAATAAATAAACAAACAAAAATACTATAATTTTTCTCATTTTTAGTCCAACAAGCTCAACAGCAGCAACAAGCTCAACAGCAGCAACATCAATTAACAAACCAAGTTTCAGCAAATGCAGGAAAACCTCTGCATTATTCACCTGAACCCAAGCAACATATAACAGACAACGATGCTGATGATGATGAAGATGAGGCTGAATGTATAGACATTGATGGTATACGCAACTTTGCCAATGCTGCTTCCAACAATAGCGGCAAGAATAACCAGGAGGCCATTGATTATGCCATAACAATGGGCTTAAGAAATTTTGCCAAAACGGTTATAAACAATAATAATCAAAATATTAACTTTAATATGGATGGCTTAACGACCAATCCCACACCAGCTGTGGGCCTTTTACAAAACTCTCTGGATAAACGGGTTATAGACAAGGCTTTGCAAATGCTGCAGCCCATTAAGCAGAAATTGGAGAATCAATTGGGCTCGGAAGGTAATGGTTTAATTATCAAAAATGAACTAAACGATGATGACGACATGGGTGAAACTAGTGGTAATGAGGATGAATTTATAACAGAATGTATGGACTTAGATGAGCAACAAAATCAAAGAGACTTTCTGGTCAATGAATCTATATTTGAGAATGACTTAATATCACACAACTATGCAAGTTTTAATTTGCAAACTCCCAATTTGGTGTCATCCTATTTCAATGTCCATTATGTTTGTGAAGCGGGATCGCGCATTATTTTTCTGACAGTGGTGTGGTTCCGTAAAGTACCAGCTTTTGTGGAGTTGACACAAAGCTCTCAAATCACTTTGTTGCGTAATTCCTGGCCCTCTTTACTGGCCCTTGCTGTGGCCCAGGTACGCAAACTATCCCAAAGTACTATTATTAACACTCTCATTCATAATGTACGCCAGATGGCAGATATAGAAAAAATAGATCCACAAAGAATTAAGAAACTAAGTGAACACATAGCCCGTTTAAATTCATTTATACAAGCTATACAAGGGCTAGAACCAACCGATATGGAATATGCCCTTTTGCGATTGGCCTGTCTCTTTAACCCCCATTCTTTTTTGAGACGCAAAGAACAATCTGTACGCAATTATACTCAAAGAGTACAGCAATATGTTCTTACAAGTTTACGCAAATTGATTGTGTCTCAAGATTTACCCGCCTACGAAGCTGAGGAACGTTTTAATAGTTTAGTTCTTAACTTGATGCCGTTGAGTGCCTTTGAGTCAGACTCAATAGAGGATTTATTCTTTTCAAATCTAGTGGGTCAAGTGCAAATTGATAATATGTTACCGTACATTTTAACACTGAGTTCTAGTATGGCAAACTTAAATTGTTAAGTTTTTTTTTAAATTTTTTAGATTTTTAATGTCAATGTTTTATTCGTTTATGGTTTTTTTTATATATTTTTTCTTTTTGTATCTTTTTACTAGACTGATGTATGAACTATATGACTATATATTTCACAATAAAAAGTGTGTGTTGATCACTTAAAATAGTTGTAGATAATTAATTGTATGATTAGACATATTCAAGAAAATATGTGTATATGTATAAATGATTCTTTGCATTCTTTAAGAATCGTAAAGACTTATATGTTAAAAATCTTTTAAATAATAAAGATTGAATTTGAGATATATCAAATTATGGTATTTTATAAATTTATCGGTATGTTGCAGATTTGAGAGATTAATTTTATGATTTTTTTCGGATTTGGCGATAATTTTTTAGTTTCTGATATTTTAATTTTTCTTGACTAGCAACTTTTAAAATGTTCGGATTTTTGTGATATTTTTTAGTTATAGTTTCGGTTTTGTAAAAATCGGTTCTATCTATATTAAGCTAATTTTTCTATTTAAATAAATTTTCGATTATATGAACGTTCGAGTGACATCGTGAAATAGGCAGTTAACCTTCATATAACCTTCATAGTTTTGTCGATATTTTTTAATAAGAAACTGTGAAATAAAGTTTTGGTTTTATGAAACCTTATCGAAAAATGGTAGGTATACAAAGATACTAAAGAATTATGAACACTACTTACCTTTTTTAAATCTTGCACTAACTAAATTTTTTGTGTTTAATTTTCTTGAGTCTTGAAAAAATGTTCTTGGTTCTTGATTATATATTTGATGAATATGAATTTTGCATGATTTATGAACAATGGTTACCAGAAGCCTTAAAAAACAAATAATTTATATAAACAATTGTTTTAAATTTTCTACAAACAATAAAATTTTTAGATTGGTTAAACTAGGAAATCCGTACATTTCAAAAAGCCATTAAAAAACTTGGCTAATAACCCAGTTTTTTAACCAACCAAATTTTACGATATAGGTACTTACACTTTTTGCGCTTTTTGGCAAATAGCGCCTTTAAAATTTAAAAAAACCCGTTGAATACTCTTATCTAGTAATTTATTTTCTTTAAAGTTTTTAAATCAAAGTATACTTCTCCGCTCTTTTACGCCATTCACTAAGCGCAGGTGTAAGATCTTTGTCAGTTATCGATGGCATACGTCTCAAAGAACTATGCACACCAATGTCTGCAATCGACATTTGATCGCCACCAAAGTATTGACGCTTTTGTAGGCGGTTACTTAAAACTTTAATCATATTAGCCTTACTTTTGGGGGTGGCACAACGCAATAATTGATAGCAAATGTCCAGCACAGCATCAATTTCATTGCAGAGAGGAGAATCTTCGTAGCGATATTCGGAGGGACCAACACGACCCAAATAGCGAATGATATTTACCTCACCATAAATAGGTACGTACATGGTAGGTGAACTTATCATTTCAGTGTGTTCACCTTGAAAATTAAATCAAATTAGGAATATTTTTTTTATTTTTACAAAATAGAAACTTACAATTTTTCCATATTAAAGTAATATTAATTTTGGGTAAGTTGAGTTTAACGGGTACGGCGTTTAAAGCCATTTCGAAATCTTTAGCTTCTTTGCCAATATCGTTCATGGTCGAATGTGTAAAAGTTTTTACATTTAAAGTAAACAAGTCTTTCCAGGCATTTTTAACGGCCAACAAGACATATGGAATAAACTTGGGATGACCATTTATTACCACATCATGTAAAGGAACCTAAAAACAAAACCATAAAACCTAGTTATTATGTACATATAACAAAAGTATTTAGTTAAAAAAGAAACTACCTCTCTTAAACCTCCATTATTTGATGATGTGCAGGAGTTTATATTTTGTGGTCCTTTAGAGCATAAACCCAAAGTAGAACGTATGCCAGCCAGTTGTGCTTTTAAATCATTCAACTGTTGCATTACTTTTTCTTGTCTAAGCGCCACGTTTTGGGCATCTTCACCAGAGTCCTTTTGTTTATTTAAAGAGAACAATTTAGCAAAAATTTTATTATAAACCAAAAAAATAATTAATTTTATAATTTGTTGTTTTAGGTTAGTTTAATGACATGAATACAAGCTGAAGAAGAAATAAAAGAAAAAGCAACAAAAAAAAGCACCTCCATTTTCATCTCTTTTGCCATTTTTCTGATACAAAAATATACGATAAATTTACGTACGTCGCGCCAACAAAACTCTGTCCTACTAAGCACTCTTTTCGATACTAAAGAAAAAAAAAATGGGCCATGGGGGTTGTCAATTAAATTCGAAGTGGGGGATTAAAAATGCCCAATAATTTTTTAAAGTATTGTCTGTTACACACAGGGCTGCCAGAATTGATGATTTTTTGTTCCGGAATTAGCGAAGTGCCGATTTGCTGATTTTTTTCTTTAAAGTGACGATTTTTTTCAGTCTCCAGTCTGAATAAAACATTAAATTTTCTGACACGTTCGTTTTTAAATCTTGGAATGTTTAACAGCCGTACCTTAACAAGAGCGGAAGCCGGAACGTTTTCTTTCGCTAAGCAAGAGCGTCAACGTTGTGTAAAAAACAGTAGTGATAGCTTTCTTGTGTAATAAAACCCACAAATTATAAATAAAAATAAAGATAAAAACGCTAGATTGATCAAAAAATAGCTAAATTGCCTTTATTAATTAACAATAGCGCCAAAATTCACTATTAAACGAGCTTTGAAAATCGGTTTTTCCAATTGCAAAGCGTTGAGACCGCTCTATTCAAAAACTAGAAAACGCGTGGCGCTTTTGTTTAGGTACGGCCATAATATGCAAGTCTTAAGAAAATCTTTAAATGATTATTTTCAGAGTACAAAAACAACAATGTTACACTTTGTTTATCTATCGTCAAACCATCAGCGAATGAATATTTTACGACTCTCTGTATAAATCATATTTTCAACAATTATACGGCGAACATTTCACGAGTTGTGAGATAAAATCTACAAGAGTCTCATCCCAGTAAAAAATGTTTATGTTTCGGGAGCACGAAAACTACATGAGCGCTGATATATGCGCTGGCTATTACACACTACTAAGAAGCAGCAGATAAGCGAATACCATTAAAGTGAATTTTTAATTTAATGATTGAATAACTTCGCATTATCCCTTATACGAACAATGTTTTATGTGCTTTTGTTATTCCCTTACATCGAAGCAGGTTGTATTGCAATGATTTTAAAATGTGTTTACGATCATTTTTGAAATATTACCGAACATAGAAATTTAATTTGTTTCATAACGCAATCAGTTATCAAAGTGCTTCCAAGTGGAAATTCGCCATAAAAAAATCATGCCTCTTGTAAGCAGGTTTTGTAAGGGGGTATTGTGCTTCTCTCCCTTACAAAACTGCTGTAAGCTCCATTTTTTACTGGGAAACGATTCTTGACATGAAGGACTCGTTAGATAATCTTTACCCACATCTTAAACGATTCCCACAACGGTTGAAGAAGCGTCTTTCACTGTGCTATGGATTAATCTCAGTCGTGTTGCAGTTTTCCCATGTGAGGAATCTTCCACGATTAAAAAATGCGGCATCGACGATCAAAGATGTTTTGTATGAGACTCCCAATATCTCTTACACAATTGAAAATGCTAGCTGGGTATGAAGTAATTATGTTTTTGTTTGAATGCTTTTTTATAAAAAAAATCAAACAAAAACTGTTTAAAAAAACTAAATTTTAAGTTGTGCGATTTTTTTGACGATTTTTCGAAACGTGAAAGACGATTTTTCTATTTTTTCTCAGGAAATTGACGATTTCCTCACAAATTTATCTGGCAGCCCTGGTTATACAGCGTTTGCATTTGACAGTACTGGCAAGACAGTAAGAAAATACATATTAGTTGCCAAAAACACTACTAACTGTCTTCGTGACGTAGGTGTCTAGACAGTAGTTAAAATACATATGTAAAATACATACATATGTCAAACGTGAGTGTTGAAGTGCAAGTCCAGCTAAACTTGTTTTGTATGAACTAAACAAATTTAAAAATAGCTTAAAATAACTATATTGTGTGAACAAATACAAAACTTAACTAAAATATAAAAAATAAAAGCAGAATATATATATTTTTTTTTTACTTTTGATTTTTTCTCTCTTTTGCGAACAAAACCTCAAATTACTGTTAGCAAATGTCAAATCACTGTCCAATTTTACTGTCTGCTAAATTTGCTAGACGATAGACAAGACAGTTAGAAAAGTGTGCATGTATTAGTGGAAATAGTTGCATGTATTGCTACTGTCCGTACTGGCAAATGTAAACTCCAGGTTAAAATAGTTTAATTTCCTTGACCACAGGTCTACACTAAAGATAAATATCTCAGTAAGTTGGCAATAACGTCTGCAGACTAACGCTGGGTCTCCACGTAGCAATATTTATTGCTAAGTACAAGCAAAAACGTCGGCAGAACAATGTAGCAATAATAGATGATTATATTGCTGGAGAACACTTGAAATTGCTTTGCCATAAATTTGCAATCTTCACCGCGAGTAGTTGTCGAAAGTTTTGTGGCTGTATTTATAACAAATGTTTTATGTTGTGTTTTCAAGTGGATGTTAAATTTTCTTTTTTCAATTAATAAAATAATTAATTGTAATTGTCGTAGCTGTGCTTTGTATTACTTTTTTGTTTATTTACATTTGATAAAAATTGATATTTTAATAAATAGACACACAAATAAATAAGCAATCGTACAGAGAAATATAATGTCAGATAAATTACAACTGATTTGACAGCAGATTGCTAAGCAATAATTGCTCAAGCAATCAGAAGAGCAATCATTGCGCAATAGATTGCCACTCATGGCAATATGCGGTCTATACGTCGCAAATTTAATGGAGCAATCAAATTTGACGTTTGCCGCAATAAATATTGCTACGTGGAGACCCGGGGTATCAGAGCAATATTTTTTATTGCTCATTTTATGTTTAAAGGGTCAGTTAGCCGGGAGTAACAGTAACGTTGCAAATAATCTGATTCATGCATGGGAAAACGTATTTATGTTAACTCATAATTTTAAAAAAATCAAGGAAGAAGGTGCAGTTTAACAACTGGCGTTATCTTGCAAAAATTATTTTTATTAATATAAATTCTTATTCGGCTTTATTATTCAAATGTATATAAATTTGTTTAAGCTTGAGGTCTTTTTTATATAAAAATATTAATTTTATTAATTTTTTATTTTTGTTAAAGTAGAATTTTTTGTTTGTATATTTCTGTTACGATATTCTGATAGTGCATAGAAAAAATTCCTGAAAAATATTGAAGGAATAAGACTATTAATGTATAAAAGCTTTTGAGGATTGTAATTTGACTTAGAATACACATTCGAATAATATGAAAATTAATAATAAAGGTTACTCACCATGGGAAATGAAAATTCCTGGATTCTATTTGTTAAAATTATTATATTTATATAAAAAAGAACTCAAACTTTTTAATATAAATTTGAATAAAGGCTCAGTTAGTCTTTACTGTTTCTGTTCTGTTCCGTGGGGTTCTGTTACGAAATTGTAATAGTTACTTTTTCTGTAGCAGCTTATCAGCCATTTATGACAAATTTATTAGTTTTGCACCGTCCATTGTTTTATTTCAATAACTTTAATGCAAATAAATTTTTGCTGTCACTTATAATTACTTAACAAGTTTTTGATTTTAAAAACTGAACCGCAACAGAACAGAAAAACTAATCAATTTCACAGGTTTTTTTAATAACAAAAACAAATCAGCTGATTCCTAACAGAACAGAAAGTAAAGACATAATTTTTGTAATTTTATTTTAGTGTTTATTAAATTCTTTAATTTAATTCTTTTACTATCAGGTCTGTTCTGAAAATCACATTTTATGAAAGTGATTTAAAATCACAAGAAAGGGCATATTATTTTGTGATTTCAAAACTTTCAGCTCCGTTTGAAATCACTTTCTTATTATTGCGACTATTGTAAGATGTCCGTCATAATAAATTACTTAAATTAAATATTCAATGTGTTGTTTATTACTTTTTTATGCAATTAGCTATTTTATTTACAAGAAATTATTTAAAATTATGAAAATTCGACGACACTACAAAAATGATATTTGCTTTTGTGATTTCTTGTTTTTTTAGTTGAATTCAAAATCGCTAATTTGCTAACAGCTGCATAAAAGCAAAGTCTAATATTTATTAAAAATCGTAAAAGCTGTTAAGAATCACAGGAAAAAATCGCTTCTATCTAAAATTCGCGAAAAATTGCAAACTTGTAAACAAACCCTAAAATTCATTTGAAACCGCCAAATGGGTTAAAAAAAAAACAAAATGTCGGATAAACAAAAAAAGTTTGCAAAATAGCGAAAATTTTTAATATTTCAAAAAAGCCCTAAAATTGATTAAAAGTCCCTAAAACTATAAGGAATGGCAAAAATTCGGTAAAATTTGCTAAATTAGCGGAAATTCGCTAACATTTGCTGGCAGTGGCATGATAACAGTCTTTTATATATTATAAATCGTTCAAGCAGTAAAGAATCAGAAAACTTACAGGAATAAATCGCTTCTATCACGAACATGGCTAAAATTCGCAAAAAAAATTGCAAAATTTTACACAAACCCTAAAACTAATTTTGGATTGCTCAATCGGTTAAAAAAAACAAATTGTCGGAAAATAACATTAAAAGCGTTAAAAAAAATTAGCTTTAATTTTGTAGAACAACTTTTTTGTGTTTGCTTGTGCTTTCGACAATTGAAAATCACACCGAAAAATACAAAAACGGTGTGTTTCTGTAAATCCACAAAATCACATGTGATTTGAAATCACGTGATTTTCACCCCACGTCTCCATGCGCTTTCGATTTGAACATGACATGACCATAACGCCGGCAGAGCAACGGTATTAATTTGTTCACGTTCTTGTATGTGACGAATACGTGTTGATGTTCATGTTCTGATTGACCACAATTTTTGTTGTTGTGGCGAAAATACATTGTATGGCCAACATCATGGCGCACATGGATGCTAAGACGAATGTTTAGGCAACGATGGCAGCACATGGAAGAAAAATTAACATGAACAGTCTACACGAGTAGAATTCATGTGCGACATGCTGTTCTTACCAAGTTGATGGATAGTGGAGAAGGGTAGTCAGAATAGACCTGTACAATTATAATTTGCTACCATTTTACAAATTTAATTTCTTTCTCACACAATTTGCTTCTATTTTTTTTTTTTTTTTTTTTTTCTTTTTTTCAATTGAAAACCAAATTTTTATTGTCAGCGAAAATGGACTAACAATTATTGCTAACAAAAAACGCAAAATTTGGTTATAAATTGCCGGCAACAAATATGTCCAAATAAAGCTGTCTACATTAAAGATAACATAATTTTCACATTTTTTGCAATAATTATCTCTGGTATAGACGGGCAATAACATTAGAAATAGTATTCGTTACAGTGTTGCCATAACTTCAAAAAAATCTGCTAAATCGTAAAATATGCTTAAAATCTGCTAAGATTAAAACAAAATTTTTAATACATATTTTAAATTTTCTAAAAATATGTTAAATTTGTACAAAAAATATGTTAAAAATCTGCTGAATTTTTATAAAAAATATTATGCTAAAAATCTGCTAAATTTAAAGAATTTTTAATATATATTTCATTTAAAATTTTATTTTAAAAAAAGTATTATACCTATTAATAATGCCAAAAACGAAGAAGTAATAATTTAAATATGAAATTGTTTGAAAATATGTATAGTAGTAAGTATTTTCTAAACCAAATTTGCTAAAAAATTCTTCTTTTATGAAAAGTAAAAATATGCTAAAAAAAATCTGCATTTGGACAAGTAAATACGCCAAAAAGCAGTTAGCATATTTAAAAAAAAAAAAATAAATAAGGATCTCTCCAACTCAATCTGCTAAATCTAGCAGAAAATATGCTAAAATAGGAATACTGATTCGATAGATTGTAAATAAAAATTTGAGGCAAATGCCTTTCTGTAAAATAAATCATTATGAAAATGTTTTAAGCAAAATAATGGCCCACATGGGCTTTGTATTACCTAACTGATGAATACTTAAATAAAATAAATAACTATACTGTTTACAAGGAAATAAAATGAAAAATGTTATTAGAAGATCTTCATAAGAAACAAGTAGTGATATATTCGGCTGTGCCAAATCTCATTAATCCTTCTACATGGTTGGTAAGGAACAGAAGTTTATATTTATACTAGATTAACCCGGAGCCTTTCGCTACTCCCATTAAAATAAAAAAAATTTAAGGACATATCTCGTGTATTAATAAATTTATATACATACTTTTACTGTTACCGTTCTCTAGATATATATCCAA
Organism: Pollenia griseotomentosa; assembly: GCA_963931875.1. Taxonomy (NCBI): domain Eukaryota; kingdom Metazoa; phylum Arthropoda; class Insecta; order Diptera; family Polleniidae; genus Pollenia; species Pollenia griseotomentosa. Next base: position 4,567,422 of record OZ007562.1, on the reverse strand, counting down.
TTTATCATAAGGAGAAAAGTTACCAAAGTACGAATTTGTTCCCACTTTTACCTCTTAAAAAGAACCAAAAGTGGTTTATGTGCTATCCGTCCACCAAATTTCATCCAAATACATGTTTCGAGAATAACCACATTCTCATCATCAGAGTTTTTTGTAGTTATACCCTTTCCGCCATTGCGACGTTGTTAATGAAAATTAAATTTTATGAAACTGAACCTGATTTAAAAACATCAAAATTTGAGTTAAAAATCATAAACCACAAAGAAAATATTTGTTGTAAAGCTGTGTCACGAGCTCTATATGTTTCATTTTTCCTTCAAGTTGTACAAAGAAAGGTCAAAAAAAAAAAGACAAAAAGAAAAACATAAAAATAAATGCATTTTAATTTAAGACAGTCTTTACAAATTAAGAAAAAACTAAAATAATTTTAAAAAAATACAGTCGAATCCCGATAATTCGTAAACCATAACTCGTAATTCCCGATAATTCGTCGGTCCCTTGCAAAAATATCGTTAATTCGTAAAATTTCCATACATTTTGGTAACCTCGCTAGTTCGTAATTTTTTTTTTTCAAATAAAATCTTCTTTACCTCTTATAAATCGTAATTTTTTGCTAACTTCTACTTATAATTCGTAATAAAAACAACAGAAACATGGAAAGAATGATTTTTTGTTTACCGCTTTTTTTGCGTGGGTTTTTGCTTTTACTTGTGTGTGTGTGTTTATTTTCTTAAGATCAGTTTAGTACATGAATAATAAAGAAAATGTCGAAGCTCACGCATAGAACTCTGTCGGTGTTACAAAATTAAATTTGAAATTGCTCAAGGGTTTTTTTGTGTATTTTTTTTTATCGATTTAGTAAATTAATTGAAAAACCCTGTTAATTCGTATTTATTTTATTTTAACCCCGTTAAATCGAAAACCCCTATAATTCGTAAGAAATGGCCGGTCCTTTGCGATTACGAATTATCGGGAGTCCACTGTACATAGTAAGTAATTGAAGCAAAAATACCATTGGTTTAAAGATTGTAGTTGGACTATAGACTGGCAGCCGTCGCAGTGGTGGAAAAGGCAAAAAACTCAGATGATGAGAATGTGGTTATTCTCGAAACATGTAAGTTCGAACCAAATTCCATCCATCGTTCAGTCCAATGTATATTTATAGCTATAAATATACATTGGTTCAGTCAAAACTAAAAAAAAATTATCAATAAATTTAAATTCATTTAATTTTGTAAAATTCCTTCCTTTATTAATATAATAGATTTTTTGCTACTTTTAAGAAAATATGCTTTTTTTATCGATTTTGGTGCTAATACAAAATGCTTATATTGCAGGGACCGAAAATAACAGTTACATATATTCGCATTTTAAAACAAAAAAGCATATAGAAGTAAATGTGGAAAAACTGATTCAAGTATACCATATTGATCCTTATGAACTTGTCTATTATAAAATATATTGATTTTTATTTTTTCGATAAAAATTAAGTTCTTTTTGATTTTTATTTTTTTTGAACAAAAATAACTGTTATTTTTTTATTTTTAATTTTTTGAACAAAAATAACAGTTATTTATTGATTTTTAATTTTTTGAACAAAAATAACAGTTATTTTTTTATTTTTATTTTTTTGAGCAAAAATAAAAGTTATTCTTTAAAGAAATGTTCGTTTTATAATAATTTAGTTGACTTTAAAGTTTATTTTAATGTGTAATCATCATTGAGAGTTCTTATTTAAAGTCAACTAAATTTTTATTACACGTACATTTCTATAAATAATAACTTTTATTTTTGCTCAAAAAAATAAAAATCAAAAATTAACTGTTATTTTTGTTAAAAAAATTAAAAATCAAAAAATAACTGTTATTTTTGATCGAAAAAATAAAAACTAACTGTTATTTTTGCTCGAAAAAATAAAAATCAATAAATAACAGTTATTTTTGTTCAAAAAAATAAAAATCAAAAAATAACTGTTTTCATCTGACTTTTATGAATAAAGGAATAACTGTTACGGTCCCTGTTATATTGACGTAAAGTCTAATTACATTTTTTAAATGTACCCCCCAAATGTTCAATCCCTAAAAAATTTTTAAACAGCAATTTGACAACCCCAAAATACTTTAAAAAAAATTAGCAATGAAAATTTCTAAAAATAGTTAAATTATGGTGGAATATTATTTCCCCAAGAGTTAAATGAAAGAGAAATGAACAAATTTAAATTATCATAATTAAAATAATAACTAACGGTGATAAGTGTTAAATATTAATAAATCCTTTAATGTTAAGACAAGATGATGAAATAGGTATTGCTTTATTGGGTTATAGGTCATAAACTCCACGTTTTAGCCACGCCTCTATTACTAACACAAATTATGTTGCAATTTTTTTTTTTTCTTTTAATTATTAGTGATAATTAGTGTCATTAGTTGAAACATGAAGCAATTTTTATAGGGAACACAAGAAATATAAGTTTAACCTCAAGTAATTGTTGTATTTTCAAACCCAGTTTATCCAAATCTAGGGGACAACACGTGCTAACAGCAGAGACAGTGGTTGCAGACGTGGTCTTACCATTTTTTAGATTAAAAATGCCCTTGAAATAGCAATAGATTAAATCACACCAATTTATTAAAATAAAATTATGTTCATATGTATGTACATAAAAAATAAATTTTTTGTCACATGCGTTTGACAAATAAAAACAACTCACATTTAAATTATTTCTGACCGACGAAGCTTGCGAGACAATTTGCACAGCATTTGAAGGTAAACTTATATTTTTTAATTCATACATACACTTCGGCACATTTATTTCAAATTGTGGTAATAAAGTTTTTAATTCATACATTTTTATCAATTTTATTTATATCGATTTAGGTATTTATAAACAATTTTTTTCCTTCCACAATTTTATGAAAAAAACAAACTGACGTTTAACAAACCTCTGCGTCGATAGATTTTATAGGAGTCGCGGCTCGTGGGAAAATTATTGGCGGCGGCTTAAAATCGGCTATCAGCCGGCTTAATTTTTGAAGTATTCACACACACACAAAATACTTATTTTTGCAAAAACAAAAAACTAAGTTTAATTATCTAAAATACATACAATAAGTATTGCATAAAATTTTTTTGAGTCAGGCATCTTCTTTTTTTTTAAATATGATTTTTTATTTTATTGTCAATTGGAATTTTTTTTAAAGAACGTTCATATTAAAACTACGAGCATTACTCAAAAGAAACGAAATTATAAAAAAAGGTATGGATTGTTTATGTAAAAATTTTAAATCTCTACATAATGCAAATAATATTTAAATATATAAAATAACGTTTTCAGAATTAAGTGATTTTTCTACAGGCCCATCAGAAAAAACACCTTTGAAAGAAACCCTTGATCGCATTAAGACTCTAGGGGAATCCGAAGACGAAATAGATGATATCAGAAAGTGGGTTTAGCGTAGGCTTGACAGATATGAAATCCATAAAAACAGTACATCGGGAAAAAAACGGCAGTACATTAATGTAAAAAGAAGTACAATTTTTTTTTATTTTATTAACTTAAAATTCAGTACATCAAAAACAATTTTGATTTCTTTTATTCCTGTTTCAATAGTAATGTAACTATAAACAGGCAGTTAATGTAACTATAAACAAAAAATATAAAATTCAATGCATAGCAAAGAGCACAAAATAACAAATCTTTTTTTTTTAAATAAAACCCCTTATTCATAAAAAATAAAACAGGTTTATAAGAGGTTTATGAAACGAATATACTATGAAAATTTGTTAAATAAACCTTTTAAAAACCTGTTTTATTTTTAACGAATAAGGCCATAAGTATTTAATATACTTATGCAGTGACATCTTTAAATTTGTCAGATGTTTCGAATTAAATGTTTAAAACAAAAACGCTTTGTTTATTTTTATAAAAATATTAATATTAATTTTCAATTTAATGTTACGTGTTTGTTAAACAATTTAATTATTCTAATTTTACAATTTAATAATTCTAATTAAAGAATTAAATTAATGTAAATTTACAAAATTACAAATATTTATCACTTTTTTTGTTCTTCGTTAACAATGCCATTTTTTATTTATTTAAAATAAGTTTTTATTATTAATTCACTTCGCTCTTTTCTCCAAAAAGAAAATTTTTTTCAGTTGTTTGAATGAGGAAGTGAAAATACAAATAAAAAATACGAAACAGTTTTGGGACAACAAGTAAGCTTTTACGGCTCGATGGTTTTTTTTAAATCTTTTAACTGCAGGCGACATTGAGTTGGTACATGACGCAGCATTTCAAACCATTTCAAATCGCAAAACTTAAACATTTCTTTCAGGTTTGCAGTGTTTTTAGTTCGAAAATTTGTCGAAATTTGGTTTTTTTGGTGTTGGAAAAAAAGGCAGCTAAGAAACAGGTACAGGTAGAAAGTGTTTTTTACCGGCAAATATATGTATATAACTAATTTGAGTTAATATGAATAGTTTTACAGGTTAACACTTAAGAGTTAATGGACCAAGAATTTAGGGTAGATGACTTGGTAGATAGGGAAAAAGAAGAAGGGTCGGAAAGTCTTAACCGAAAACGTGTTAAGGATTTTAAAGTCGACCATCATATGGATGTTTGTGAAAGAATGTTGAAACTTAAAAAATTTTACTTATAATAGTAATGTTTAGGATAAATTATGATAAAAATAAACAAAACAAAAAAAAAATTATAAAGAGTTTTTTTGATGTCTATTTTTATCAAAAATGAGTAGTCAATTTACCTAACTTTGCTGTCATTGTTAAATTTTCACAGTTTTCAAGTTACTTTACAGGGCAGCCACACGATCAAGATTTTCTTGATAGTCTTTTACATATACTATTTGTCAAAATTAACAAAAATTGAAAGTTGTGACGTAGGCTGCATTCAATTTTTGAGCAATTTACATTCAAGATGTCATCAAGAAAACAATTTATAAAGGCAAACGAATAATAATTTGCTCACTAACCTTGAAATCAGCTGTTTTCTTGAACGTAAATTGAAGCACTCTCTGGAAAGAGAATTTTAAAGGCAAGTTCGTTTCAATTTTTAAAAGTATGAGTGTATTGGTAGAAAAGTGTGAGAGTATTAAAACTTGATAGGCAAAACTTGATCGTGTAACCCTCAAGTTAACATAATTTTTAGATTCTTTTTCGAACATGGAAATTACCCTTGCGCTTAGTTAATTTTGTACAATATGTTACTTGAGGGTTACACGATCAAGTTTTGCCTATCAAGTTTTAATACACTCACACTTTTTTACCAATACACTCATACTTTTAAAAATTGATGCGAACTTGCCTTTAAAATTCTCATGCCAGTGAGTGTTTCAATTTACGTTCAAGAAAACAGCTGATTTGAAGGTTAGTGAGCAAATTTTTCGTTTCTCTTTATAAATTTTTTTCTTGATGGCATCTTGAAAGTAAATTGCTCAAAAATTGAATGCAGCCTACGTCACAACTATCAATTTTTGGAAATTTTGACAAATAGTATATGTAAAAGACTATCAAGAACAACTTGACCGTGTGGCTGCACTGTTAAGGTAATTTTACCTATGCATTTTTTGGTGTGCAAAACCATAATAATTTTTTCATATTTAACATTTGTTTTGTTTTTTTTGTTACCAATTTTTTTTTTTCTAATAACAGCAAAGAGACTTTTTGCATATTTATATTGCGTGAAAATTAAACAGCTTACAGCTTAAAAATGCTTAGCATAAATTTTATGTTCTTTTATCAAATTTTACACATGCATACAAGAATGTGTTTGGAAATTATTTTTTTAATTTGAAAGAAAATAGAAAAAAATTTAATGATTTATTATTTAACATTTCTTAAGCCTTTGATGGTTTTCGTTTTAATATAACTTATATCTTTCCTTGGAGTTTTGCTTGCATGTTACATTTATTTACTGAAAATTTTATTATTGTTTTTATTTGACTGAATACCCTGATGTTACTGATTTTTTAGTAGAAACTCATAATGATATGATAACAGGCAGAGATAGTTTTTTATTTTTCTTTATATGTCATTCGTCAACAGGGAGAACTGTCAAATTCAGTTTCGTGTAAATAACGTGGTGCCCGTGAAATTTGTTAAATTTCATTCTAATTTTTATTTTAATTTGAGCAATTTTGAAATTATGAGTGATGATGAGGATCAAGTTAATGCCAAATCCCATAAACAACTTCTGCAGGCCATTAGCAGTTTGGGTAAAACTCAGCACATAAGAAAATCAACACGTGACGAACCCAAGTTACATCAAGATGAATTTCAATTGGTTAAGGGTAACGCTGCGGTACAAAAATCACATTCTGTTGGTGTTAACGACATAGTGAAAATTCTAAAGGGTACCCAACAACATTTAAATGCTGGCAAACAATTGAAAAATGTAATAAACACCAAAAAGGTTCTAGAAAAGCCTTTGGAGAAACCAGCAGCTGAAAGAATAAAACGTACTATTGGCTACGAAAACGTTAAAAAGAAACTAGCCAAATGGGATGCAGTGGTAGCTAAGAATAGATCGGCAGAGACTCAGGTAAAGTCTTCTTTATTTCCGATTCATTTTACGAATTTAAAATTTTTTTGCTTTTAAGGTATTTCCTTTGAAAGGTGAAAGGATTTATATTAACACCTCCTTTAAGCGACAGCCTTTGAAACAATCTTTTAAGAGCGATTTAATGATGCAAATGGAAGAGCTAGAAAACAAATATGCTCAATTAAAACGAGAACAAATGGGCGATACCGATGATCCCAAAGAGCTAGAAAGGCGTGAGCAAGAATTGTTGAAAAAGAAAATGACTAAGGAAGAACTTTTGGCTAAGCGAAGAGAATTGGCCTATTTGAAAATGCGGGAATCTCAAAAATCTGCCAAGGCTCGTTTGCAAAACAAAATCAAGTCTAAAAAGTACCATAAATTATTGAAAAAACAAAAAATGCAAGAACAAATTAAACAATTTGAATTATTGCAAAAGACCAATCCCGAGGCGGCTCTAGAAAAATTAAATGCTTTAGAAAAGTCCCGTGTATTAGAAAGAGCCAGTTTGAGACATAAAAATACCGGAACGTGGGCTAAAAATTTGCAAGTTAGAGCAAAATACGACAAAGATGTCCGCAAGGATTTATCTGAGCAATTGCAAGTTAGTAGACAATTAACTCAAAAAGTAGATGAAGGTTCGGATAATGAAAAGGAAATGGATACTAAAGAAAAGTATGACATGGCGGCAGATGAAGAAGACATGATGACTTATGATCCTTTCAACCCCTGGACTAAAGTGGGTAAAAATTCGAATAAGGCGGCAACAGTTGAACAGGAAGAAAAAGCCAATTGGCGTAAATATTGGCTAGAACGTAATGACAATGAGAAAATGATGGAGGAATATAAGAAAATATTAAAGGAAAAACAACAAAGAGACGAAGAAATAGAAATGAGCGAAGATAAGAAAGAAGAAAAATACGAAAAACCTTACAAAAACACCAAACTGAAAAAAACTAGGAATCTTTGGAGTAAAACAAAAAAATCTTCAAAAATTAGCAGTAAACTAGAAAATGGTTGGTTGGTGGAAGAAATAGATCCTGCTAGCAGTCAATCTATAGATGACATTTTTGATGCCCAGGAAGATTTAATTAAAGAAAATCTAAGCAAAAAGTTAGAAATTATTAAAAGTAAATCCAAACAGTTAAAAAAAGCTAATCAAAAACCAACAAGTCGTTTATGCGAATCTTCAGATGCTTTAAAAAATCTTAAAGACTTATCTTTCAAAAATGAATCCAAAAAGCCCATAATAGATGAGGAACTTACAAATGAATTGGACAAGAAGGGGGGAAATGTCGAAAAAGCTAATGAGACTTTGGAAAAAGCCAAACGTTTTGAAAGCAAGGAAGTTAATAAAGATAATGTTTCTTATGCCCTCAGCGATACCATAGATCCTACCAAATTGGCAGTAGTTAAATTAAAACAACAAGGAGGTGGTTATGATACTATTAACGAAGCTCTAGATGATGTTGATATGGATGAGGAGGCTCTTAATGCTAATACTGAACAACAAATGACGATAGCCCAAGCTTTTGAAGATGACGATATTGTAGCTGATTTCAGTAAGGACAAAACAAAAGATTCTGAGGTTAAAGACGCCGAAATACAGCTTTCCATGCCCGGTTGGGGCTCTTGGGCAGGTGCGGGTATTTCTAAAGAACAATTAGAAAAGCGTAACAAACGTTTGCTATTGAAGTTGGCCCCCAAAGAAAAAAGACGAGATGATAATAAAGATGGTTTATATATAAATGAAGAGGCAAGCAAACTTTTGAGAACTCACTTAGTCTCCGATATACCGTTCCCATTTACCTCCCTTAAAGATTATGAGGACAGTATACGGGCACCAATTGGGCGTAATTTTGTTACCGAAACTGCCTTCCGCTTACTTACAAGACCGTCGGTTATTACACAAAAGGGTAAAATAATTGAGCCCATGGATGAAAGTGAGTTGTTAAAACCACAACGCAAGCTAAGAAATCCTGTAGATGTAAGAATTTTCAAAATGTCTGAACATAAAACTAAAGCGTAGTTTTTGTTTTTGCAAATAGAATTGTAGGTGTGTAAAAGTTGTATATTTTAAATTAAACAATTTTTAATGAAGTAATAAAAATGTAAAAATTTTATTCTACAACAAAACAAAAGTAGTTCTTAAACATTAAAGGAGCCTCATCATCTGAAATAAAATTGCGCTCTGGTTTAACTGAGGCGAAGGGATTTTGTGTGGGCGGTTGTACTATACGTAATTTACGGTTGCACTCTTCGGTAAAGCGATTTAAATCCAAAGGACTTTCATATTCAGTATAAGCAGTCACTACTATGGGTACCTTAAGATTTGAGGCAGCTAAAATAGAGTCAGGCCAAGTATCCTCCATGTTGTAGCCAGTGGAACGATATAGACCGGCATTGAAAAAGCATACTAAAAGGAAATACAAAACATAAGTAAAACAACGTCAAATAAATCTAGTCAGCGGTTGGGGATTGAAATGTGGAATAAGGACTTAAGTTTAAGAATATCTGGGTTTATAATCTGGGTTTTTTATGAATATTCAAAATATATTTTCAAATTATACGATTAGCCAATAGGGTATATTTATGTGTCTTACAAGCTGTAATTAAACACTTTAAAGTTGAAAAAAGGATTTTTTAGAAATAACTGAACCAAATTGTAAATGCGGAAGTTTCTTGTTTCAACTATAAAAAATCAGTGTGTAAAATGTGATATAAAACTTTTCTACTTACTTAGATTGGGCTTTAAAAAATTATTCGATCTACAATAATCATGATAGATATATGATTCAAAAACGTAATTTATGTTGCGGTTAATTTTTCGGCAAACAGAGCAGCATCTTAAATATTAGAATTTTTTTAAATAAAAAAAAATCAGAATTGTCAATAGTTACTTTGTTTTTTGTAGTTGTTCAAAAGATATATTGCGTGGATTCAATTCGGGACCTACAAATACTATATTAAGATTTTTAACACAAGGAGTAATATGTAAAAAAAATAACTCCCATTTGTGCAAAACATCAACTTCGAATTCTATTTCAGCGCCTTAAAAATTTTAAAAAAAAATACCCAGCTTAGACTTTTACCCATATTTCTCTTGCAAGTTTTAAGGTTATAGAAGAAAGATAAATTGAAAATTAATAACTTTCTATTTCCTCTCCCTTCTATAAACTCAATTCTTGTTCAAGAAAATCGTATGTGATTTTTTTTTAAGAATACCTATTAAATGTATTGTTAGATTTTCGTTGTTCTGTATTTGATCAGCTAATTTTAAAGCATACCAGGCTGTTAAGGGTCCGGTGGAAATTTGTGTTAGACTGGCATACTCACTGTTCTCAGGAAGATCTGAAATTAAATATAGTTTATTTTAATTATTATCAGCAATAAAAAATTTTTTTAATTAAATACTTTCGGAAAGAAAAAACACTAAACTGTTCCATTACAAGTGAAAATGTAAGATTATGGGGAACTTGAACACGAAAGTTTTCGAATCCTTACACCACAAGTAAAAATAGCGAACGCTGCTTGTGGCGCTTACAAAAGTAGAAAGTAAACCTACTTTTCAAGTATATATCGAGCCCTAACCGCGAGAATAACGTAAGCGACATCATTTTTAATTATAGTTTTTTTTTTAATATATAACTTTGTTGGCAACACTTGCATCATCTGCTTAAATGTAAGGTACCGTTACGATTTTATAGCAAGAACAATTTTATCGTTAGCGACAAATTTCATACAAAATTTATATGAAATAAAACATAAAAAAACTCTTCTGTAAAATTTTATTGAAAGCGCTTAAGTTTTTTTTGCGGTTAGGGCTCGAAATATATGTGTGTATATTATGCATTCGTTAGAGTTATTGTAGCTGTAATTTGTATACCCTTTACCACAGGTGGAAAGGGTACTTATATACATATAAGTTTGTGATACCGTTTGTATTTTCTTCAATATTGTTCTTAGACCCTATAAATATATATTTCTGTCACATATGCTCCGTTAAATTTTGTTATTAAAATTCAGCCCAGTTGGTAAACAAATGGGTGAGATATAAGCAAAAACCCACGACTGCCTTTAATTTTACCCATAAATCCCTTGTGGTTTTTTCTGTAAATCTGGAGAATGTCAAGAGTCAAAGATTTCAAATTAGGTACGCTGGACGGGATTGGATAAGAGAGAGCGGTGCAAAAAAAATATTTATTTATTTATTTATTTCATTAAATGTAATATAAAAAGCCACTCTTGGCCAATTAAAATATGTATTACAAAGCAATTTGCCTGAATACAGTTATAAACTAATTAATAATACAAAAATTATTTTAAAAATATATATAATAAAATAGAAAAAAAATGATTTATTATTTTAATTAAATTAATCCTCAATCCGGTTTAATTTTTTTTCGGTTCCCCAACCAATAAAAAGAAAAAACACAGAAAACAAAAGTAAAAAGCATAAATAAAGCACAAAAAAAAAAATTTGGAACAAGTTGTATTATACAAATATTATAGAAATACATATATGAATAAACAAATGATTTTCATTTAAATAATTAAGTAAAATATCCATCTAATAAAACGGTCAGTAATTAACCTTAAAGTTAATTACAAAGTATTCTATAAAGTTTTAGGCGGAATGCATTTTTAGAATGAGAAAAAATGTTTAGTTCCAGAGGCAACCAGTTCCAACTACGAGCAGTTCTTACAATTAACGAATGTTCATAGAATCCATTATTAATTCTCGGAATCAAAACTTGCGGGTTCCTAGTAGAACGAGAGAAGCTAAATTTAGAGCAGAGTGGTGTAGGCAACCCAGTTTTAATTACCCTGTAAAAAAATATCAAATTTCGACGTTGTATCAAATTGTGGAAGGAACAGCCAAGGAAAAGTTTAACATATTCAGAAATATGTTCACGTACTCGAATATTAACCACCCTATTTAATTTAGAAATCACATAGGAAAGTGTACCCGTAAAAACCTCAAGACCATATAGTATATTCGAAATGAAAAGAGAATGAGCAAGACAACATCTTATACGAAAAGGCAAGTAGGTATTTGTTAAGTACAGTTTTCGTAATATTCCAGAAATTTTAAAATATGGTTCTCAAAAGTTAGACGTTTGTCAATATAGATACCTAAACATTTAAGTTTATCAACAAATACAACTGAAGAACCCGATATAGAAATGCGTAGGTTGTGCAAATATAAATCACCATAACCAAATACTAGGGCTTTCGTTTTAGTAGTATTAACAACCAAAGAATTCGCAGATAACCATGATGAAAAGCGATCAAGGTAATAATTTATTTTACAGCTAAAAGTGTCAACATCATTCCTGCTGCTATTAAACAGGAGCATCACATCATCAGCAAATAACAATGATCTGCAGCATTCAGAATCCAATTGAGCAGGTAAGTCATTAATATATAAGATAAAAAGAAGTGGTCCCAAGACTGAACCATGAGCCACACCGGAAGTAATTGCAAGTAAATTGGAATTCTGATCATCGACATTTACAAATTGAGATCTGTCAGTAAGATAAGACGATATAAGCTTGCAAGCCGTGGTAGAAAATTTAAATTGTTCGTTCAATTTCTTAATCATAATAGCATAATTTATTGAATTAAAGGCCTTAGTTAAATCAAGAGAGAAGTATATAGTATGTAACCTACGAAAGGAGATAATTCCCAGTTTCTATTTGTTAAAAATAGTTGAGTTAAATACATTCAATTTATAAAGTATCACTATCCAGTGTGACACAAAGAATGCTGACGAAGGCCGTAGCGGGCCAGAAAATGCATTACATTCTGCTGGTGTCTAATAATTGTAAATTTTTCTGTACATACTATATACTTCATTGCTATCCAAAGGATAGCTAAGGTAAAATGTAACAAGAAAATACAATATAATAGTCTGGTAGTGTATAAAAGTCATTCCTAAAAATTTAAGGAATAGAACTATTACAAAAAAGCTTTATAAAATACATAACTGAAATGTAACTCATAGAATAAATTCGAAAAATAAAAAATGTTGAATATAATATAAAGTAACCTACGAAAGGAGATAATTCCCAGTTTCTATTTATTTTTTATTTTTTTATTCTGATGAAAAAAAAAAAAATATTTTGTACGTAAAAGTTTCAATGAAAACTTTTTATTTCACGTTTTCGGTTCTTAATTTCTGATGCCAGCTTAAAACCCTATTTTCTACTCACCATAACCCAACTTATGGAAAATTTGTTTTGTATTTAAACATGACATGGGTGTTTCTTTTAATATCTTTGTTGGCAAAGCCGGATCCAAACGACCAAATTTCTCTTGAAATTGTACCAGTTCCTTAAAAAGTTGATAAGATTTACACCATCTTGCATGTTCCTCGGGATTCATATGTTCTGGATGTTCTAGACAATAAGCAATCATACCACATTCCGAACAGTTGTGTAATTTATCGAACTGATATTCCCGACAGTGCTCGTTATTGCAAAGGCGAGGAAATAAAAGGACTTCTTGTTCGGTGGCATTTAAGGGACGTTTTAAAGCACCTTCTACTTTTCTAATAGTAACAATGCGGTACGAACGAAAATGATCAGCAGCCATGGTGGAACAGTTTTTATAGATGTGACCTTCTAAAAATATAAAATTTTACATACATACATATGTATGTATGTATGTAAATGTACATATTGCACATTTGCTTTAAAACCGTTATAATTCAAAAATTTTAGTTTTACAGAAAACGACTTTAAAGTTTTTAATTAACACATAACATAATGAAAAAAATAAATTTTTAAGGGTTGAGTGAGTTTGCAATACATTCACATGGAATAATATCCACTTCATAAAACACTTGATTAACTAGGCATTAATGATATTAAATTAAAATTTACGGTTTTTGACTTATGACGTTGTTGCAGCAAAAGAGCGATATGTACATACTTTGTACATTTTTCTTTACATATTTTTTTCAAATTTTATTGTGAAAAACTTGAATTTAATTTTTTTTTTTTTTGTTATTTGAAGATTTTTTTAATCAAAAATTTAAAAAATTTGTTATTTTTTACAAAACACATAAAAATTAATAAACATATCATTTGAATGGATGCCAACAAGTTCTTTAGGTGTTGTCTGCATTCAATAGTAAAATCCAATTTTATGCGTGCAATTGCTTGTCACCCATGTCGTAAATAATTTTTAGCCGCCACTAACAGACCAGTTCATAAAATCATTAATCATTTTGGCGGTACAATCCCATAAAATTCGAATGAATTATAGCGATTTTAATGAATTTTCGTTTACATCCAAAATTTATAGACAATCTATAATACACTTACATATGCATGCATACTTACCACATGATTTGTCAGCCACTTGTTGTAAGGCGTAACATAATTGTTGATGTTCTGCATCATTTTGCATGTGCTCCAAACTGCAATAATATGTCATATGGCATTTTAAACATTCCATTAGCTGGGAAATTTTACATAAATCGGTTTTGCAGAACTTTTGGAGGTTTTTTTATGAAAAAAAAGATGTTGTTTGTTAGAAACTCTTGAATAAATGTTTGAAATTGCTTTTATTTTACGTTACACAAAGCCACCAGAAAATATTTTCTGGGTTTATAAATGTATTCAATATATTCTTCTTCATCATCACTGGTTTCAATATCGGTAGCAGGTCCTTGATCAAACATTTTCTTAAAGTTTTCCATTAAAGTACTGGGTAGATTTTCATTGCCTAAATGTTTATATTTTTATTGAGATTTGTTAAAAAACTTGTTATATGAGTTCGTTTTATATAAAACAATAATATTAAGTTTTTAAAAGTTCATACATATCTTAACCTTAGGACAACAAGGTTCTATCTTACTTGGTGTATTTTAGGTGGAAATATAAACTTTTTGTCATAAGGTCGCATTATGTATATCGATAATTGCAACGTCGTCAAAACTGAAAAAAATTTAATTTTGGAGTTAGTGATGCAGAATTGTTCGCTATGTTTTTCTTTATATTGTGTACATACATAATTCATCTTTATATCTTTTATACTTTCCTCGTTTGAAGAGATTGGGCATGTACGTAAATGCATCACTGCGCTGCATCAGTGATTTTAAATGCTTATACATAAAAATATATATCAGTGTAGTAGATGTGGACAAAAAATTGTCAAAAACTCCATAAAAATAATAGTCACACAATAAAAAAAATATGATTTGATATAGGTATCGGCATTTAAAAAATTTTGTTTTTCTGATGCAGCGCAGTGGTGCAAGCAAGTAAAAAACTATTATTACGTCTATCTCGAAATGTATTTTTTTTAGTTATGACAACGTTGCAGCAAATGAGCTTGATTTTCAAACATTTTCTGATGTACATATTTTGAAATACACTGTTGTACCTACTACTAAATCAATTGGTTTTATCGCTTGCATCAAACTTACTCTAGAAAAAAAAACATTTATTATTCTATTAACTCATTATTTTTACCGTTAGCCATCATGACCTCCATTTTCTTTTGTAGATTTTGTATAAATGTATTCTTTTCACCCGTATTTGCTGCACTTTCATTTTCCGTTAACTTCTCTTTCGGTTTTTCTATTTTACCACTAACACTATCTGAAGATTTCACTTTGGGTTCTTTATTTTTAAAATCAGTCTCAATTTTCGAGTCGTTTGTGTCAGCATTCTTGAAATCTTTTTGTAAAAATTTACTTTTCATTAAATTCTGTAAAGTTTTTAAAGGATCTTCCTGTTGGTGTTCAGTTTGGGGCTCATTTGCTTCTATAAATTCCTCTATAAGGTCAGGCATATCATCCTCTTCACTTCGATTGGGGTCATTGAACTCACTTTGAATTTGCGAATATTCTGCCGATTCTTTTCTATTATTATTTTGATTTTCTAATAATTTAAAACGATTTGCTTTATTACGCGGTCTATTGCGTATTCTGGGTTTATTCTTATTTGGCATTTTGTTTTCAGTTAATTTATTGTTTAGATATTTTTCAGCAACTTATGCAATTTTTTTGAAATTATTTTAGGGCTCTTTTTATGAACCTTCTCTTCAGCAAGATAAATACTCAATGCAGTGTATTTTTGCAGTTTTATATTAAATCATTTGCATTGTTCTCGCCTAGAAACTAATGATGGACAGACATGAGGCATTCTAAGGAATGAGATACCGCAAATTTTGGCTATTGGCCATGTGTAAATTTAAAGAATAATAAAAGACCGCAAACAAAAAAAAAACAACATTAGCTATTTAAATTAATCTCATTTACATATGTCAACTAAAAACTCAACCACCAAACATATACAATGGCTAAATTTTTAGATAAGTATGTTCTATTTTGTTACATAGAACTAACATTCATCCAAATTTCTTTGCAGACAACACTAATTAGACTTATGTGCAAGGTATTGAATTGGGTAAACAAAAGTACCGTCGTTTATTTTAATTTACTAGCACAGTGATCTTGAATTTAAGTAAAAACAAGTTAGAGTGCTATATTCGGCTGTGCCGAATCTTTGAAACCCTCCACCGACAGTTCGAATGTTTAAGGAGTAATATCTGTATGATGTCTTTATATTATTATTATCTTAAACTGTGACATTTTGTTATTAATTATGGTTTTAGGAGACTAAACTGTTTTCCGGGAGTAGGGCATATATGGGGCGTAGGGTAAATTATGTACCGATCTTCACGAAATTTCACAGTATCATTTATAGTCCTATAAAATTGTGTGATTGCATTATTTTTTACGGTTTTAGGCGTACTAAACTGTTTTCCGGGAGTAGGGTTTATATGGGGCCTAGGGTAAATTATGGACCGACCTTCGCGAAATTTTACAGTGTAATTTCTAGTCGAATAAAACGGACTTGTGCAAAATCTTATGTCATTCCGTGCATTTTGGCATCATTTATGTTAGTTTTTGTAACAAAATTATCAAGTTTTTGAAGGTGGTGGTTCCACATTTTGATTCATAGCTCTGGTCCTACTGAACCGATTTTGCTGATTCAATCCCAAACTGCTTAGGATAACTACAAGCAATTTGACACCTAGTTTGTTTATTTCTTTTGAGTTTTTCGAAAGTGAGCGTGTTTTCAACAGACGGACAGACGGACAGACAGACGGACATGGCTAAATCGACTTAGAATTACTCAAGCAGCCAGAATATATATACTTTATGGGGTCTGAGATGAATAATAAAAAAGTTTCACACGGAATGACAAACTTAGTATACCCTCTTCACAACTAATTGTGGTGGAGGGTATACAAATTACATGCAAATGAACTGAAATCTCAAAAGGACTTTTGCACAGGTATTAAGTTTTTAGAAGTTAATACAAAAGACAATAGGTATGATTTATGCATACATAATTAGATCTAGGGGTATTTTCTAAACTTATTGTAAGAGGTTTTGGATTACTCAGTAGTAATACAATTTGCAATTATTTAAATGCTAAATGCTTTTTATATTCGCATTAAAATGTAATATTTATATACATATTTCTTAACAACAACAACGATATCTTGGTAACAAAACTTTGCTAACACCATTATGTTACCTGGCCATAGCAACCAAGGTTTGTTTACCCTTAACATAAACACTAGTTCAGTCGCAACCACTATTTATCAGTATGTTTAGGAAACTAGTATAAAACGTAAGCACCATGAGTTGGTCCAGTAGAACCGGATTAATACCGATGCCAAAAAAAGAAAGGAGACTTTTAAGCAAAGTAAGTACATATTCACATACTATCATTTCAAAATCTTAAAGAAAACATCTTAAATAATGTAATGTCCTTTTCTTTAAAAGAAATCCCAAAATGCAAATATGCCCCAAAATTTTGAAGCCTTACCCATGGCTTTATCCTTACGACCGTTTGGTGGTCTCTTCAATCCATTTGCTAAAGGTTGTTCGGTTTTGTGCAATCATCCGGCCCCAGCAGAAGTTAAACAAATCATAAATCAGTGTAAACAGTCATTAGTAAGATCTTAAAAAATCTTTTCAAAATTTTAAATAAAGTAATTTTCTTTAATAGTCTGTAGAGGGTAAAAATATCCAACATATACATGTTGCCCAAGCAGAAAAATCTGCCGCTTCCAATGAACCAATCGATAGTATACCCGAGGATTTATTTCGCCGTTATACCGATACAGATTCTAGGCCTCTTACACCTACCCCTACAGTTACCAGTATACATACGCGAACAAGTGCTGGTTCATTTCTTAACAATAGGCGTTGCATTACTCCCGAATTGGGTAATAATGATATGATCAAACGCAAGAAAATTATATTAGATTTGAGAAGATCCCATTCCCAGGAGACTTTATATTGGAAACCCTGTTCGGATTTATCAAGTGGTGGTTTTGGTGATAGTGATCAAAAGACTCGTAGTGCCGGTGCTATAGAAGAAAAGAAAGGTAAAAAACAAAAGTCGGAAGAACAACAGAGACCCAAATCATCTTTAGCAACTGCTGCAATACCTGAGGAAGGACTGGAGGCTAAGGAAGTTAAGCATACCTGTATAAACGAACAAGATTTCGCCGATGAAGATATACGGAGGGGAAAACGTAGAAAGAAGATAAAAGCGGTGGCGGGTAAGTGTGGGTTGGGAGAGGTTAAGAGTGAATGTTTTTTCACATTATAGCTTGTACTTTTTTAGCCACAGCCACTACTTTTCACTTGAGCCAAGATCCTGAAACTCAGGTGGCTGCATTGGGTCCTGATTCTTTAAATCCTAGCACTAGACCAAGTTTGATACCAAATGCTGTTAGCGTTTTACCTAGCCAAGAAAAACGAGCAAGTGAGGAGGTTTTATTGAAAGGCAGCTTTTTGACCGATGAAGCTTTTCAGGCTTTAAAAACAAAATTGGATATAGATCTTATAGAAAATACATTTGATCGATATGTACGTATCTGAATTACAATATTATTAAAAGTACCTCATTGTTGTTAAAACTAATGGAATCTATAGCGGGAAAAATCTCTATATAAGGCAGATATAGATCGATTGATGTCATCAGCCAAACAACACTATGAAAACTTACTATGTTAAAGTCTTTGTGTAAATAACTCTCTTTACAGCTTAATAGAGCCTACCGGGAGGCCTTTAAATATTTGCCTCTAAAGCCCCGAGATCCTAATAATGTGATTAAAGAATTGGAAAAACTAAATATGATTTGTGAAAAAATGCCGCGAAAATTTTCTAAATCAGCCACTAGATTTGATGTACCTATGGATTTGACGTCGGTACAAGGTAAAAAATTCATATACATACATATGTAATAAAAAATATTTCGGCAACTTATTTACATACTATATCTTTTATTTTCATCCAGATATGACTGTTTTAAATTATCTTAGCAAATATGTATGGGTTTCAAGACAACGCAAACAAATCTATAAAAGAATTTTTTTTAAATATCTAAAAAATTCACCGGAACAACAGGAATTACAGTCGACACAATCAGCTGACGTAGAAATACAGTTTCCTTTGCCCGATTGTCAAGAGCGTTTTATGAATCTTAAACACTTGTATCAGGCTTTAGAAGATGTTTTGGAATTCTATGGCACTGAAAAGAATATTATACGAGTTTTAGATTTAATCAACTACGAAGATTTGAAACAAGAAGATCAAGATATTAATTTTCGTTTGTGGTGTGGCATAGTGGCATTTGCCGAACGTTTGGCATTAGATGATCCAAACTGTACAGATTCATGTGATGAGGTAAGCTTTCAATTATGTATGTAGGAAAAATATTGATAGATTGTTCCAAAATACTTCATACTGAATATCAAAAAATTTAACTTTTTCACTGTTTTTTTTTATCTTTTAGTTGGAAAAAGCAGATTTCAATAGCATGGAACTGCGTTTAAATAATTTCAAAATCCCCGATAATTTAAAACTAATATTTGAAATTATACGAAATACCCACAATATACAAAATTTAAACTAAAATCCAGTTATATTAATTACATATGGCAATACCAATACATAGCCTAGACACCCACCATTTTACATTTTACAAGTGACATTTGCTTGCATTGCAGGGTTGTACTTTAAGTGCTAATTACATTATTTGACACCTCTGCTTTCTAATATTTACATACATAGATATAAAAAAATAATCATTCTCGGTTTAATAATACATAGTGCTAAAAACATCTTTTTAATTTAATTAATACAAAGTTTTCTTTGAAAATTAGTGTTCTTGACTGCAAAAGTACTATAAAATGGCTACTTTAGAAGATAAATTAATGGGAGAAAAGTTAGAGTACTATTGCAGTAGTGATGAGGGTGATCCAGAGGATTGTGATGATAGTGAAGAGGGTTCTAGCAAAGCGGCTGCCAAACAAGGCGCTCAAGGTTTTGTGGACCCAGATGTATGTCCTCCACCACCGTCGGGAGGTTATCGTAATCAGGGCTCTACAAATACTGGGCCCAAAGGTGTAGTAGAAGACTGGCAAAGATTCAAGAAATTGCAGGCAGAAAAACGTGAAGAAAGTGAACGCCAACGCATAGAATTGGCAAAAAAATTAACCATGACTACGGCAACAGCCCAAGAGGAGGAAGAACGTAAGAAACAAGAAGAATTAGATGCTGAATTGGCTGAACTAATGTCTGAAGACTTTTTGCAACAATTTCAAAAACAAAGAATGGCTGAAATGTTGCGTCAGTGTGGTCATAGCCACCAATTTGGAAAAGTTTTTAACCTGACATCCCATGAAGAATTCCTTAATTGTGTGGAAAAAGAAAATAAACATACCACTATAATAATACATATATATGATCGAAATGTAACAGCCTGTGGGACTTTAAATAAATGTTTAGATACTTTGGCTGGAGAATATACCACAGTTAAATTTGCTAAGATATGCAGCACAGTGGCTGGCATGAGTAGAGACTTTCGCACAAAAGGTTTACCAGCTTTATTAGTTTATAAAGCCCAGGCAGTTATAGGCAATTTTGTTAGAGTTACAGATGATTTGTCCGATGATTTCTTTTCATCTGATGTCGAAAGTTTTCTTATAGAAAATGGCATACTGGTAGATAAAAATCTTTATAATTAGAAGAATAAAATGAGAGATATCTAATAAAACAAAATAAAAAAAACAATATGGTCTTATATTACTTAAACCACTAAAGCTGAAAACTGTAAGAAATTCTATTTAAACTATAAACACAAAAACAAAAATGTATTTTTATTTTCTTTACAGATTGTGTTCACTTTCGACACCAAAAAACTAACAAAAAAAAAAAAACATTCAAACTCTTCTCTGTAATAAACGTACTCTGGCGCTTACATTTACGACACGTACTTTCCTAGTTTAAGTCAGCTATTATTGAAAAAACTATAATTAAAATTCAAAAAAAAATAGGACAGGTTTATAAGAGGTTTATGAAACGTATTTTTTTATTAAAATTTCTTTCATAAACTCTTTAAAAACCTGTTTTATTTTGTATAAATAAGGCGGTTAGCATTTAAAGAATTTTAGGGAACTATTGTTAAAAAAAACATTTGCTTTAAAATATTTTCCGTCATTTAAGCATGTAAGTTTTTAGTTGTATTTGGGGACTAAATTGAATTTCAAAATTTCTGAGTTGTATTTGAGAATTTATAAATCAATTTTATAAATTTTCAATTAACTTACATACCGATTTAGTTTCTATATTAGTAAAAGTTTATGTTCTATAATTATAAATTTTACGTCTAAAAATAATTTAAAAATCTATTAAAACCGAAAGTTCTGAAATAAAGGTGCCTATTATGAACTAAATTCGGTTTTCGACAGCAGTCGAATTAGCTGATCGCATTCGATAAAAATTTACTATTGTGATTTTGTAATTCACAGTATGTAGTATATTTTCGATCAACTGTCACTTAAAAAAAAAAAATTTCTTTTACAAATTTAAAAAATAAAATTACTATTGTGATTTTGTAATTCACAGTAGTATATTTTCGAACAACTGTCACTTAAAAAAAAAAATTTCGTTTACAAATTTAAAAAATAAAATTAAAGTTAAACGTGACCACGACGGAATTATGGTTCAAAAAAGAATTTTGTTCCATAAGGAATATGAGCGTTTCCAATTGCTGTTTACGACGTTGGACTTGCATAAAATAAACAAAACAGATTAAGAATATGGTATTTGGTATACGAACACAAAAAAATTTACAAATAGTAACATTTTCAACAAGTTTCTTACATTTATTTGCACCGTCGAAAGCAAATTAGTTTTCGTTGAAAAATTCGATGCACAACGAAATTTTCGACAGTGCTGCCAACTCATAATACCAAATTAACATTCGATAGTCGATGTTCGATAGCCAGCGAAAATCGTTCATCGAATGTAACTCATAATAGGGCCAAAATTAGAAGTTGTGTAGTAAAATTAGTGTACGGCTAGTATCAGCCCCCAATACTAAATTAGAAAATAGTTAACTATTTTTTAGTCTATTTTTATGTAGATACCACGTTATTTTTTTATGTTTTTATTATTTACTTAATATATATATTTATATCATAAATAAACATATTTATATTTATAATGTAATTAATCAGGTATGTGATGAAAATCGATCGATTTCAAAACGAACGTTTTTAAAAGGTGTGATGAATTTCGAGAGATTTTAAAATCCATTTCTGAATTATAGTCTAAAATTTTCGTTCAGAATACACTTCAGTTAACGTATATAATATAAAATTGAAAAGAATAAAGACTGAAAATAAAAGAAATATGCATTTAAAATCCATTTTAAAAGATACTGAAAACGATTTTTTCGGTTTCAAATCGTTTCGTTTTTAAAATCGATTTCCATCACATACCTGAATATTTATTTTAATAAACTCATTCAAATGAATGTCTATAATCCCCGAATCCCAACGAAAAGAGGTTTATTTGTTTTAAATAAAATTATGCCCGGGTCGCTGTCCGTGCAAGGACTAAGCCTATTGAAAATAACTAAATCATCTTGCCAAATCGTTTTTTTTTTTTTAATCGATCCATATTTGACCTTAGATATATATATGTGGAAAGCCAAGCGGCTCTTAAGGCCTTAATGGGCTGTTATATGAACTCTGGGCTAGTAGATGATTGTAGAAGGGCTCTAGGGCAAATCTTAGGGGAGTATGTGGAGAGGCCATGCTGGGTAACGGGTCACTGCCGCATCACTGTCAACGAAAAGGCTGATGAGTTCGCCAGACTGGGCTCGGAAATGTAGAACCCTGACTGTTTGGAGGCAGTCAAGCCTCCAATAGGCTTCTATTTTTGAAGGATTAGGGAATAGGTTCTGAACTGGGCAAATCGGGTCTAGGGGAATAAAACGGACGGCAGATTATCGCGTGCGTCGGTGCCGGTGCTTAGGAAGCCCGATTCGGATTCGCTTCTGGGCAGGAGTAAGGTCTGCGTTTGGACATGCAGGTGTGTGCTGGAAATCGCAAACGCAAAACGCAAGAATTTTAAAAGTCGTTTTTTAGTAAGATTTCTGTAATAAAAGAATTTTATGACAAATATTATACAAACATTTCTCTATTAAACAGAATTTTATAACAAAAATTAGATTAAAAGTGTATTAAAAACAGCCTCCAAATTCTTGCGTTTTGCGTTTGCGATTTCCAGCACACCACCCATGATAAGTATCATCACGGGCCACTGTATGATAGGCAGGATGCGATCTGACTTGACGGATATTTGCAGGTTGTGTGAGGACCCAGAAGAGTTGGAGGAGTTGGAGTTGCAAAATAGCAGGTATTTTTATTAAAAAATCACTAAACTATGAAAAAATTTTAAAATAAAATCGGTCGAAATTCATCGCTCCTTAAAACGATCGGTTTGACATCAATCGATTTTCATCACATAAGATTCTTTCAGAATCTTTTAAATATCATAAAATCAACACATACACAATTTATAATTTAATAGTAAATTTATTTGATTTTTCTTTTCTAACATTTACATTATTTGTTGATGTTTTTAAGAGTTTTTAATTTTTTTTATTTATTAAAAATAATTTACATATAATATTCTAAAATAAGATAAAAGTAGGTATGTATACATATATTTATAAAATATTTTAGATAAATTAGTTTTTTCTGATTTTTTTTTAAGTTTCGTTTACAATGGCAGCAACATTTTGTTTTTTCTTCTATCTTATTTTTCCCAAAGTATTTTAGATATTTTGCTTTAAATTATCGAACAAAAATGTAATTAAGGTTGAGTCTACTTTTACTTCAGCAACAATTTGTATAAAATTATAAATGACGTTTATAATAATGAAAATTTGAACAACGTGTTTTAAAAATAATAATATTGTGGTTGGCAAAATTGGCAAACCTTTTCTTACTTGAAAATGTGTGTGGTTGCGAAAAAAAATTGGTTGCTTTATTAAGAACACCAAGTGAAAATGTTGCTGTCATTGTGATCAAAGCTTAATAAATGATTGGAAAAACTTAGAATGCAATGAATGCATTTATTTCAAAAATAAAATTTATATAAAAAAACTACCAATATTTATTTTAAATTAATTGTTACAATAAAAACCCCTTTTAAGGTAGTTAACAATTTCAAATAAAAATTGAATAACAACCCTTTTATATATATTTTAGTTAAAATTTATTGATTAATATATTTTTTAATGGGTTTTTTTTAATTTTTTAATATTTAAGGAAGCAAATTAGAAAAAATGCTAAATAAATCTTTTTTTTTTAATAAAATACAGATGTTTTTTCTAAATTTTTTTTTTTTTTAATTACATACTAATTTTGTTTTATTAATATTTGGTGTTAAATTTCTTCAAGTTTATTTAAATTCTAATATGTAAAATTTTGGAACCATTCATATTTGTTGGGTATGTTAAAAATTATGTTGAAAAATCAAATTGTTTGTATTGTTTTAGGGAATAACAATATTTATAAATAATTTTTATTTAATAGATTATGTTTTTTTTATTTTAATTTATTTTAAACATAAACAACATTAATATTGTTTTTCAATTTTAAACTAACTCTTTGCTATTTGTGTAGCAGGAGTTTTAATTAGAATTTAAATAAATGCTATTTACTTGGAATAAGTTTTATGTTGGATTTATTTATTTTTTTTTTTAATTTTTCTTAAATTTTTTTTTATCAATTTTTTATAAGTTAACGAATTTCATCAATTCTATATAAAATATTTCAATTTCTATAAAAAAAGAAAGAAAATCTCTTAGCCAATTTTCACTCAGCAAGTGTTCTTTTGCAAGTATTAATTTTTTCCTATTTTAGACTTGGACTAGAAAATTTACTGAGTATATAAGGTTTTCGTAAAAAAAAAATAAAATATGTACTACATATTTAAATTCATAGACTAAAAATTACCCTGCAGAAAACCTGCGGGAACTTTTTTCACCAAAAGGACCTAAAAAAGTGATTTTTAATTATCAGTACAACATCTCCCATAGCGTGGTGGGATAAAGAAATTTTGTAAAAAAAAAAATGGTTTGACCCTAATGTGCATATTAGCATTGTTTTGGTTTTACTCACTTCAAAGTACAAACCAAACCTCTTTCAAACGTTTCATTTTTTTTTTGTATGTACTCTAATACATAATAAAATTGTTCTTCTTAAAAATCGATTTAATAATTTTCAGTTATAATTTAATTTCCATATTGCGAAATTGCTTAAACAAATAGACCATAATTGAATTTTTTTTTTCCAAAAATAATCCCTATTTTGATATTTCTAAATTAACATTTTATTTCTTTTAAATTGAATTTTTTTAAAGTGAGGTTATGTTGAATATTCATTTGAACGTTTCACAACGACATCGAACAAGTGGTTATAACGGCCATTAGGGTGTTAAATACAAATTCGAATGATTTAGTTTTCGTATGCAAAAACACACTTAGGGGGATGTGAACTTTAGAATTTTCATAAATTATGTTTAAATTTAAGTTAGTTAAAAAATTATTCAAAATTTTGTTACAAGTCTGTGCAAACTACCACTAAACTTTAAAATCTCTTCTTAATTTAAGGTCTATTTTGTTTTATTTGTAAACTTTCTCTTAAAATAGTTTGATTTAAATTAAAATTACAAAATTCCAATTTTGGTTATTGATTACAGAAATCTTCGTACATTAAACAATTATATCGGTATAACCATTATATGATAAAAAAAAAAGGTAAAAATTGTCTTATTTTAATATCCAAATGTTTTAATTGGTCTAAAGATGAAATTATTTGATTTTAAATGAAATTTCACTTAATACAGCTGCCTTGTTTATGTGTTGAAATTCGTCACAAGTTCTTTGTTTCTAGTTTTATAATTTAATAAAAATAAATTTTGGCATTTTTTCATTTCGTTATCAGATACAATAAAAAACTGAAAGAAAATAAAATTCACATTGAAACTTAAGACTTAAAAAATAAAACTTAAAAATCAGACTTTTATTTTTTTTTAGCTTTTTTAATAAGTTTATAGGAGTTAAATAAAAATTGTAATACAAGTTTAAATTTAATCTACATATGTACAAATAATACTTTATAGGAAACTTATAGTCTAGGAGGCTTAAAAGTTATAGAAGATTCCATAGAACAACATTCACTGCTGGCCGATACAGGACCTTCGGAGTTAGAGTTGCTTAAAAAACTAGTTCCTTCTGCTGCTGCTGTTTCAGTAATAGCCATAGTTGTGGGTCTTGAGCTGGAGTTTGAAGAGCTGGCATTGTTGTTGTTGTTACTATTCGTACCCTTTTGCTTTTCTTTGTGACGCCTTAACGAAGAACGCAATGGATATTGTCTTGGTATATTGGCACCTAAAAGTATGCGACGAGTTGAGGGTCTTTTAGCCGGATACTGTACAGATTCCGCACTATTACTTAAACGGATGTTGCCAACTTTAAATTTTTTTAACGAAGGTGTAGGTTAAGGAAATTTTGTTTTGTATATGTACAGGTTGTTGAGGGTGTTTGTTTTTTTTTTTTTTTTTTTTTGCAATTTTTGGAATTCGGTACAACACAAATTAACCAAAAGTTTTTGGAAAATAGTAGTTACAAAAATCAACAAGTAAAGACATAAAGAAAAAAAACAAGAGAAACAAAAGAAAAACACATTTAGGTTTTCATTTTCTGCCTTTTTTAATGTATTATAGTTTAAAAATTATTATTTTTTTCAAACTAGTTTAATGGAAGTTGTTTTGTCTAGTTAAGTTTTAATGTGAAAAGTTTTGAAGTGTCCTAACTCCTTAAACAATATAAGGGAAATGTTAATTTTTTTTTTTTTGTTTTTGGTAGATTGTAGATGAGCTTGATGATGATCTTTGGGGGAAGTAAATGTTTTGTTAAAACAAATTAGAACAGAAAATTGGTACACAAACAAGGGATAAAAAATACAACAAATTAAAACATTATTATGGTAACAACACAAAAAATTACTTAATAACACAAATTTTTATTAAAGAAATTGTTTTTGCAAAATTTTTTTATTAAACAAATATAAATGTATGATAAGTTCTAAAATAAAGTATGTATATTAAATTATAGTTTAAAAAAATAAAATAAACAAGAAAATTATGTTTAACAATTAATTAAATAAATTTAATAAATAAAATGTTTTCTGCATCTGGCAATGTTTTTAATTAAAAAGTAAAATTTCAAAGTTAATGGGGGTATTCAAGTCACAAGTTGCACCCTTGGAAAAAGCAAAAGTGCAAATATATAACAACAACCACACAGACAATTAGTTATGCGTAAATAATTGTCTTTGTGGTTGTTGTTATGTTTTTGCACTTTTGCTTTTTTGCAAGGGTGCAACTTGTGACGTGAATACCCTTTTTATAACACAGCGCAACAAAATTCGGGTAATCGCCGCCAGCCTCAACACTTGCAACGCGTAATGAAAGTACACTCCTAGTATAGCAAATCTGCCAAAGGGTTTTGAAAAGTTAGCTCGGGTTTCCGAAATCTGGGCGCCTAAAGTTTTTGAATTTGTTGAAAAGGGTTTGGTATAAGTAAACAAAATTACTAAATGTACTTAGAATATATAAACCCTCTAATACCCATTTTAAAAGTATACTAAAACGGCACTTTAGAGGGTTAAAATATTCGACAAATATTTTCTGCATCAAATTTTACTAAGGGTCTTCTAAGACCAAAAGTTCGTGCAATCTATGTAGAACGGGTTTTCAAGAAATTCAAAAATTTCAAGGCCCGGAATTTCGAAAATCCGTTTTACATACATTGTACGAACTTTTGGTCTTAGAACCCCTAGTAAAGTTTGATGCAGAAAATATTCGTAGAACATTTTAACTTTCTAAAATGCTTTTTTAGTGTAGAAGTAAAATAAGAACAAAAATTCCCCTTAAAATGAGTGTTAGAGGGTTAATATATTCTAAGAAAAGAATCGCCATACGATTCTACTGAAGACATCTGAAATAATTTTTTAGCTCAGAAGTACATTTAGTATATTTTTTTTTACTTATACCAAAAGCCTTTTCAAAAAATTCAAAAACTTTAGGGTCCCATATTTCGAGAACCCGAGCTAACTTTTCAAAACCCTTTGGCAGATTTGCTCTACCAATATTCAAGTTTCATTTCGCGTTACAAGTATTGAGGCTGGTTTTTTTTTGTTGCACAGTGTAATATTACAAAATAAATAGCAATTTTTTTTAAATAAAGTTTGTTTTTATTGGGATTTATTTTTAAGTTTGAATAAAAAGTTTAAGCCAGATAGTTTAAGCTAAAGTTTAGCTTGAATAAAATTTAAATTAAAAAATTCAACTTAAAAATAATCTGCAATCCAGTTTGTAGTCTGTTGCCTACTATGTAGTCTGGTTTGTGGAAAAGTATGTAGTTTAATTTATAGTCTAGTAAGTAGCCTGGGTTGAAATGTAGTTTGTAGTGTACAGCCCAATTACAAATATGTATACAAAATTTGTTTTGTAAACTTTAATTAAATTAAAAAATGTAGCATAGCGTTAAAATTTCTGGTTTAGGAGTTTGTGGGGAATTTAAAATTTCTTTTTTGACAAGTTTGTCAGTAATTCTATAAGATTATAAATTGTTTCTTCTGAAGAAGAAAATATATGCTCTTTCTTTGGGCTACCGCCTGTATACTTTTTATTTTTTAAGTTTTGCGCATTCTTTTGTCCTAATCATTTTTTTTATTTTTCCAAACCTTTTTTCCTCTCAGAAACACAATTATTTGGCGGCCCCATTGCGGATTTTTATTCATAATAGGAGGAATGGGAGAAGAGAAAAACTTCCCGAGGAGTTTTTAATCGTGATTGGGCTGATTATTGTCTACTTTATAGTCTGGTTTGTAGACTAGTATATATTCAAATTGTTAGATTAGTATATGGCCTTTGTATCCTAGTCTATTGGGTATTCTATAGAGTCTATAATGCTATCTTAAGTTTTTTTTTAGGCTAATCTATAATGTACATACATACCCATTTCTTTAAACTATTGTCTTTTGTATTCCATTTTGTAGTCCATCTGCAGCTTTAATCGAATCTATGGTAACAACTATTATCTTTTAAATCGTTTAGTCTATTAACTAGCCTATAGTCCTTTAAGATGACGCTGCCATCATTATTTTACTCATAGTTGGGACTAGTGCACTTAATATTGATTTAAATCAGCATTGCACTATCACTAAATTAATCTACACTAACAGCCTGTTCATCGATTTCGAATGACCGTTCGCATAGAAAATTACATTTAAAACAAAAGCAAATTTTCGAATTTTGTTTTTAATATAATTTTCCCTGCGAACGTTAACGTTCGAAATCGACGAACAGGCTGTAAACTTTAAAAATTGTATTTTCTATTTGCATGGTTTTTGATTTTTGTGATGATATGAATAACCAAATGAAATAAAACAAAATAAAATTTTTTAATAACGGAATCTTGAAAAAACAAGTTTTTTGTTTTTAAATTTAGTGCAACATTTTTAGTGGAGAACAAAAAAGTTACAGTAAACTGAAGATTACTTTTTTAAATAAAACTATTTTTTTGAGTGCAACATTTTTCAACGTCACTATCACTCATGCTTAGTGAGGCTGCTTTTTTTACTTAATCACTTAACATCAACCAAATGATTGCAATATGTTTGCACTTCACTAAGGCCCGTTTTCAAAATTTACCGATAGCTAAAGGTAGGATTTTATCGGCCGTATAAAACGTGTTCCATTATTACAACTTTACTTCAATTTAAAGTGAGCGACAAGTTAAAGGAAAGCTAATCCTACCTGGTATGCTATAGTAAAGTTGTCATAATAAATCTCTCAGGTGAATAGGTTGTTCACAACCCTTTTAATTGTGAAATGAAAAAAGGTGGTGATGCAGTCGGATGTGTCTCAGTTATTGTATGGAAGTTTTAATTGTTGAAAAAGTGTGAGTATGTGATAAAATCCTACCTTAAGCTATCGGTAAGTTGTGAAAACAGGCCTTGGTTTAAGTAGAAACTGCAAAATTTGTGCACTACCCCCATTTTTTATCTTACTTAATTTTAAACATATTATTTTAAATAAAAATATACTTATAAATTAATGAAAATTCTCCTTAAGTAATAAAAATTATATGCATAAATATAAAAAAAGCACAGACACGTTACACAACAACTAACATAGAATATAAAAAATTATTTATTATTAAACAAAACAAAAAAAAAAAATATATTGTATATATACTATATGCATATGTATATGTTTATATAAATTATACACCTAAAACGGCGCTTCTGTTTTTTTTTATCTTAATTCAAACTCTTGTTAATATTAATAACATGTACTAAGTTATTATTTTTTACATAAAAAAAAACCAATACAATTCAACGGAAACACATTACACAATTAAAATAGAAAATCTAAAACATTAAATATAATACTAACAAAATTACTATTGCCACCACTACTACCACCACCAGCACTACTCGACAACGTTGACTGGCTCTCATAATTGGAAATGGTACTTAAAGTGCTGTTATGTGCAGCGGTACTATTGACAACATTAAATCGATTAACAGGGCCCAGGTTAGCAGATGTCATGGGTGCTTGTAAACTGGCATTAAATGAATGATATAAGGAGGAAGAAGTAGAGGGTAAACGCTGACGTCTTAAGGCCTGTTTTTGGCGCAAACGTCGGCGTTGTAAC
The DNA here is from genome assembly GCA_963931875.1 of Pollenia griseotomentosa. Classification (NCBI taxonomy): domain Eukaryota; kingdom Metazoa; phylum Arthropoda; class Insecta; order Diptera; family Polleniidae; genus Pollenia; species Pollenia griseotomentosa. Next base: position 4,536,732 of record OZ007562.1, on the reverse strand, counting down.
ATGGGGGTTGAATGGCGATAATGGGATGAAACAATATGATCAACATCCTCCTCTGTATTATTATTATTTAAAAGAGCTTCATCAACCTCATCTTTGGCATCAAGAGCCATGGTAGAGTTAGTGGTGTTAGCAGTGCTTGTAATCGTATGGGAATTGGTGGAGTTTAAGGTGGTGTTATGAGTTGTTAAGCTGTGATATGATTTTAATTCACGTTCTTCACGCTCTCGTTCTTGATTTTGAAGCAAACGAGGACTTTGATAAGTTAGTTTAGAAGTCATCATAATAGAGTTAGAAGTACAGGGTTCGTCCTGGTCTTCCAACTCTCCCTTCCCACCATCAACATTATCAATATCATGCTTGTTTAATAGAGATTCAGTTGAATAGTATTGTGAGATGTTGTGTTGGCGCCTGGATATTTTTGAATTTTTCTGATTGTTATTGGTATGCAAATGATAGAGTGACAATGATGATGTGCCTGATGAGGTGGACAATGGTGGAAGAAGTGTATGTGTGGTATTATTTGGATGTAATGTCCTATCGTTGGTAGTTTTAGTAGTAGAAGTAGTAGTTTTAATTAAATGCTGACGATTACTTAAAGTGTAACCATCATTATTGCTTTTGTTTTCTTTGAAATAATTGTTGTTGTTATTGTTGTAATTGTAATTATTATTATCAGTAGTAGTTGTAATTAATATATCTTTATCATCAAAATCATATCTACCATAGTTCGTATCCAAAAATAGTCCTTGACCTTCCTGGGCTTGGCGAGTATTAAAATGGGGAGGTGGCTGTTGCTGCTGTTGTTGTTGATGTATTGCTGATAATTGCTGTTGCATGGAATGTAAATTTAATTGTTGATTTATACTGTTGCTACCACCGGTGGCATAAGAAGAGAAACTTTCATCGGTATCCATGTGTTCGGGTGACATATGAAAACTTTGCCGTTGCAAGGGTAATTGCTGAAAATGTGGTTGCTGGCGTTGTTTATAATAAAGATATAATGAAGTATTGACAGCTTCATTAACATGTTGCTGTTGCTGCTGTTGTTGTGGTTGCTGTTGTAGGGCTGACTGAAGATCCAACATACGTCTCATATCTCTGGTACTACCACCACCTAAATAATTTCCCTTGACCGTTAAACAACAATTACTGCAGGTGTTTGTTGGTACACACAATAGATCACTATCTTTGGGACCTAAAAACCATTCGGAACGTGTACGCATGCGTGCTGTTTGACGTTCATGGACCTGTCGGCGGCATTGTACGAAATTTTTGAGTTTGTGTTTTTTGTTTTGTTATTTAAGGATTGATGTAGTTTTTCAAGGTTGATTTAATGTTTTTTTTTAATATTTTATTTTTTATATACATATATATATTTTTTGGTTAAAGGTTTTTTGTTTAAATATTATTTGGGTTGCCAAAAATTCAAGCGCACATCAGGAGTAATTTGTTTGTTTATAAATAAATCCATTGTCAGAGCATGATGTTTATTTGTTTTGTTGGGATTTGATTTTGTTGTTTTTATAGAAAAAAACATTTATAAAAATTTTTTAAAATTTTTTTTTTTTTGTAAACGGGGAGTTTTTTTTTTATGCCAAAAACAAAAAAAAAATAAAAAAGAAACACAAATAACTTAGTAAAAAGGAGTTTTACATTAATAAAAGTTTGTTAAATATTTTAAGATAGAAGTTTAAAGAAATAATAAATTAACAATAAGAGATAGCAAAAAGAAAGTGTTACAACAAGTTGCAAATAAAAAAAGGATAAGATTAAAGTGTAGGAAAATATAATTTTAAAGCGCTTACTACAAAAATTTGCCTTTTATGTACATATTTATCTATATGTATACAGTCTGTCAAGGATGTTTTGAAATCGTGAAAAAAGCTTATTATGTGGCTTTTAAAAAAAGACTAGTTGTTTTTTTTTTTAGTTAATTTGTTTACTAAATCCATTTATATATAACTTTTTTTAAAAAAAAAACTAGAGCAGTAATAATAAAAGATCCAGCTAATTTTTTTCATATTTTATTTTTGTGTGTAAAAACAGTTTCTTGACAAGAATATTCTGGAGTTTCTTACTGCCTGTTTAACGATTTAGAACGTCAACGTTCGCATAGAAAATTACATTTAAAACAAAAACAAATTTTCGAATTTTGTTTTTGTTTTAAATAAAATTTTCTATGCTGTTAATTTTGATTTTTTTGTTTATTCCAGCGTTTAAAAAACTGCAGTCATAGTAGAAAAACTGCAATTTCTTCCACTTCTTCATTTGTCATTGGCCAAAAAAAAAACTGTTGCTTTTACTTCTGATTCATTAAATGTAAACAGTCGCTAAACCAACTCAAAAAGAGAAAAGTTGTACACAAATTATCGTTTTTTGTTCGACAGATTTTGGTTTCGACTGCAGTTTTTTAAACCTTGGTTTATTCTCCTGGTCGTTATTTATTAGTTAATATTTGATTAAAACAAATTAATAAAAAACATTTGTAAACACATAAATGTTGTTTTTTTTAATGCTGAAAGGCCAAACAAATCTATTTCTACTATGTAAAAACATATTCTTGACAGACTGTATATATATAATGTCCTATGGTTCCTTAGATTCCTACTAAAATCCTACTTTAAGTTTTTTATAAACTGCCTCTTGCTTTACAAGCGAACTTTTTTAGGGAAAAAGTGAAAAATTTCATGAGGAACATTTATTTATAATAGAAGAATGCGGAAAGAGAAAAATTTCATGGGAATTTTTATTCGTGATTGGGCGCATGACGTAGAGAGCATTGGTAGAGAAAAAAGTGTAATAGACTATTCCTGTTTTTCTTGTTTTTTTTTTTATTTTCCTTTACATTTACAATGCTTTCAATATACATGCAAGAGGTTTTTATAAAGACAAATAAAAGCAATCTAGCGCGCTGTATTCGGTTATGCCGAATCCTATATACCCTTCACCATGGTGCGATAAGAAAAAACACAGAATATATATATACTTTATATGATCTAAGATCAATATTGTAGAAATTACAAACGGAATTACAAACCTTTACATAAATACGCTTTTTACCTGTGGTGAAGGATATACAAAATTAATGGTTTTTTATTCACCTTGTGAATTAGATGTTTAAAACATACATGTTAAATTCCAATTAGAATTAGCAATTGATGCAATTAGTTTATATTTTCTAATTGATTAAACAATTAGAATAAGTTCAACTAATTCCCATTAGCTAATTAAAATTTTTATTCTAATGGAAAACTAATTGCAATTAGTTGCCATTAGCAAAAAAAAATTGGTTAACCTTTACAATTAGAAATCTAATTGACTTCTGATAATGCAATTAGATATTCAATTAGCTCGAATTAGAATCAATTGAATTTAATAATTGAATATCTAATTGCATTATCAGAAGTCAATTAGATTTCTAATTGTAAAGGTTAACCAATTTTTTTTGCTAATGGCAACTAATTGCAATTAGTTTTCCATTAGAATAAAAATTTTAATTAGCTAATGGGAATTAGTTGAACTAATTCTAATTGTTTGATCAATTAGAGAATTTCACAAAAGAATGTTAATTAGCAATCATTAGCATTAGCTAATCATTACTTAACATGTATGGTTTAAAATATAGTCAATAATCTACAAAAAAGTGAAGACTTTAATCTAGAATATAGTATTCTATACTTCAGATCAGGTTATAGTCTACAATATTGTCTAGCCTGTATTCTACACTATAGTTTAAAAGTTTAAGGCCTAGTCTTTATATTACACCATAGACTAGTCTATAGTCTACTTTTTATATTAGGTTTTTGTCTACAATATTGTCTAGTATGTAGTCAAGACAATTGTCACTAACATAGTCTAATATATAATCTAAACTTTTAGCCTTCTCTTCAGTCTGCACTATAATATTTTAAAAGCAAACTTGATAATAGTGCCAAACTACTAAAAGAAAAAATTGTTTTAATTTATTTCGAATATCATGGTATAATTTAGAAAATTTATATCAAACAAAATCCTTTTGTGATGGAAATCAGTTTTGAAAACAAACCGATTTAAAACCGATAAAATCGTTTTCAGTACCTTTAAAAATTGAATTCTAATACATTTTCCTCTTGTTTACTGTATGCGTATATTCTTTTAAATTTCATATTGTATGTTTATGTTAATCAAACTGTATTTGGAATAAAATAAAATTCATAAAAAATTAAAATGGATTTCAAATGCATTGTAAGACAAATTTGTATAAAAATTTTGCCTTAAAGCACATTTCAAACTTATTTTATTTTTTATAAGTGTTTAATACAGAAATCCATTTTAAAATCGCTCGAAATTCATCACAAACCTAAATATTAAATTTCAATCATATTTTTAAATTTTGTTTTACTAGAAAAACTTTGACATTTTAATAAAATTCTGTCTTTTGTAGCAAACCTTTAAAAAACATATTTTCCTTAATATTATAGCGAATAAAATATGTTTACAAAAAGTTAAATAGAAAGAAAAAAGAAAAATAAAGCTGCAGCGGATGGATGACACATTCAAAAGCAAACCACAAAAATGATTAAGTGTCTTTATAATATAAACAAAAAGTGGTGGTGGTGTAGTAAAGTTTTTAAAAGAAAAAATAAAATAAAATAATAATTATAGTTACAAGTTTAAAATACAGACTCTACAAAAAATATATATAAATTTGAAATTTAAAATAAATAAATAAAAAAAAATTTATATAGTTTTAAATTTTCTAAACAAAACAGTTCACAAATAATTACAAATAGAAGTATTAAGCAATGAGAAAAAATATGTTTTCAAACTCATTTTAGCAAAAAGAATCATCAGGGCATCTTTTAGTATGAAACTGGTTGAGGATTTTTAAAAACTTCAGGCAAAAAAAATTAACTATTATTAAAAAAAAAGACACTTCACATGTGTACATATGCATGTATTTTCTATAAATAATATTGGTTAAGTAATAAATTATAATTTTAAATTAAAAGTGCTTGAAAAATTAAAAATGCCAAAATAACAAAATAAAATTAAAATTAAAAAAACCAATTAAAACATTTGTTGAGTTTAATTTCAAATAAAAAAGGGAACTTTATTAAGTTTATAAAATAAAAATAATACAAAAATTAAATAAAATCTCATTTATTAACTAAAGTTAGTAGTAATTTATAGAATAAAGTCTTTTAAGACTTTCAGGAATTTTTATATATTTATGTACATGTTTTGTAAGCAAAACAAATATTAGTATTAAAAATTTAATTTTTTGTTTTAATTCTTTAAATAAAAAAAGTCGTTACTAATTATTATTTACATTGCGTAGCAAATAATATTAGTATTTAAAGTTTTATTAAAAACAAAGACGTTTTCAGGCTTCTTTAATACTATTTAATAGTATTGATTGATTTTTAAGGTTGTTAAAGAAAGTTTTTAAAAGCAGAACCATGTCCTACCAATTTAATAATTCATTTTTGTGTGATTTTGTTTTTTCTTTAATAAAAAACAAAATATTAACTCACTATAATGGTTTTTATTCAATTTTAAAGTATACAACAAAAATTAAGAGAAAAAAAACACAATTTTGAAATGACAATTAAACTGAAACATTAAGATTGCCAAAAATTGCCTTACAACAACAAGTTTTTAAAAGTAATAATAAAACAAAAACAAAAAAAAAAAAAAATAAATCAAAAAGTGCTTAAACAAAACAAAAAATTTACATTTAAAATGGTACACAAAGGATAAATCAGAGTTTAGTTTTCGAAATTCTTAATATTTAGAAAAATTTGTTTAATTTTTTTTGCAATGTAGGTATAAACATTTTTTTAAACATTTTGCAAATGTTTTCTAGTTTTGCATTTAATTTGAGTGCTTCAAAATCTTATTTGCAATAAGTTAAAATATAATTCCAAAAATTTCGAGTTATAGCAAAGAAATTTGAACATATTATGAACGCAACCTCAAATTTGTTTAAACTTTGCGTAATTTAAGTCAAAATTATTATTTAAGAATTTATTTTTATTGAATTAATTAAAGATTTATTCAAATTTATTGTCCACATTAAACTCTGTTTCATACCTAAATGTTTGTGTGTATGTATTGATTGTTATGAGTATTGGAGTGTTTCGGAATATATCCTTCTATATAGTAGAGGCGTTGTGGGGTTTCCCTTTTTCTTTCTGTAGTATAAAAAATATTTGTACGTTGGTTTTTTGTTTTGATTAGTGGTTAGAATCATATTCAATAAACTGTAATTTTTAATGAGATAAATATATGCAAAATTAAACTAAATTGCTAATAAATTAGTGAGAGCTTTTTTGAGTTTTGAAGTTGCTAAAAAACTTTAACATGCTTTAAACAAAAATATTTAAAGAGAACAAAACATGCTGACTTTTAAGGGCTTGTATTGAATAAAGCTCTCACTGTTATGAAAAGTATTAAAAAATTATAAATAGATTCTATATTTACTAACAACTATCTAAAGAAAAGTAGTAGTGATTAAAAAAAAAAAACAATAAAAAGGAATTTATACCGAAATCCTTGAAGCAAGCAAGTATTCATCCCTCACCTGTGGCAAGAAGGATAGACTTTTAGTACTTTCTGCATAACGATTAACAGCTCTTAATTCTTCCATAGTCATGCCACTGCCATTGGTACCACTGCCACCACCACCAGATGCCGTAGATGAGGAACATGAAGATGAGTGTCTTATGCCTCTTTTACAACGACTACATACCCGACTCTTTTGCAGCACACTAGATGAAGTATCTACACCTAATGCTTTTAAGGTTATACTCGAAGCAGTTGTTGTGGCTATTTTAGGATTGGCTATATATTCGTAATCGTTCGTTAGAAATTCACAATTTTTTGTGTCGAAACTCTTGTTATTGCTGCATGCTGTGGCGGAAGCTGTTGTTGTTACCGTCGATGTTGAAGTTCTAAAACGTCTTTGTTGTTGCTGTTGAACCCTTAATTGCGCCGAGTTGTTGGTGGTGGTTTTCTTTTTATTTTGTTTGTAACGTCTTTTAACCACACTGGTCATTTCATCGTCCACGTCATCTTGGCTATCGGTGAAAGTGTTGTCAACTCCACCACTCGTTTGTTCGTTGGACGAAGCAGACGATCGTGACTTCAATTTACTAGCTGTTTTTGTGTTTGTTTGGCAAGTACGAAAATTAGCTTTATATGATTGATTTTCAATATTCTCATTACCGCCAACTTTGGAAATGTCTAATTCATTAACAAATTCTTCATCATCATCTAAAGACTGTTTGGAAAATTGTTGGTGATGCTGCAAATGGTTGTTAAAATGATTGTTATCGTTGTCTTCTTCATCGTCATCGCCCTCATTAACGTCGTCATCCTCATCGTTATTATAGTCATCTTCATCTATATCGTCATCATCGTCCTCCGCGTGCACATCATGTTTACGGGCCGGCAAAGGTGATGAAGTCATTGCAAATAGACCAGGGCCCTCTAAAGAAACAGAGAGTCGAGCACATGATTCCATGAATGAATGTTCGGGTGTTACACCCAATGATACAACACTATTATCCAAAGCAGAGCTCGAACTTGTTAGCAAGGCAGGCGTAGAGCGTGATTCTTCTTGAGCAACTGCTTAAAGTTGGTTGATTGGTTGTTTAGGTTAGAAAAACATGCGCGTGCCGTGCCGTAAGAGTTTATTGTTCAGTTTACAAAAATTTACAACAGCCAATACAACAGATTTTTATTTGGTTTTTTTTTTTATTTATTTTATAACAATTTTGTTTAAAGGAGAGAAAGAGAGAAACATTTGATATGCAAATTAAGTTTAAAACAAAATATGTATCTTAGCTAAGTTTTAATAAAAATTAAGAAAGAATAAAAAATTTTAAAAATTAATAAAAATTTATATAGAATATATTTGAAATCGAAGAGATAATTTGGCAAACAACGACACCCCACATTCCAATTTCTTTTTAGTTTAAGCCAAAAAAGTTTTTTAATTTTAAAGATGTAGTGAATGAGATATTGTAATTTAATGAATAATAATATATAGTTATTTTAGTTTAGATATTAAGAAAAACTAACGAAATGTAATGAAATGTGTAGAAATGATTAATTAGTTAAGTTTGAAAACACAATGAGAAAGCTTCAAGCAGCTATAGGCAATAAATTTTTTAATTAGTCACAATTTCATTTCATTTAAATTTGTAGCAATTATCTTGTGAATTAGTTTTTATAATTTTAATTCTTATATGAATGTTTTGAAAGTATAAATAAAATAAATATGTAACCACAATATCCAAAAGATAATTTCATTGTGATAAAAAAGAGAAAAAAAACAATAACTGAATTAAATAAAAGGAAACTAAAAATATACTCACGTAAACCCCAGCGTTCACATTGACATTGTAACCATGTTTTTTCCGCTTCCAACGAGTGTTGTACTATGTTAAAAAAAAAATGAAAAAAAACATACACACAAAATTGATTAGAGTTTTAACAATATGGAGAGTAAAATGTTTCACTTTTACTGTAAAATTGTGAAATTAAAACTTCAAAAATGTCAAAAAACGTTTTTTAATTCTTGGTTATGTTGTTGTATAAGCCGTTTTGAAATTTGATATATCTAATACCATTAATACATATCGCACTTGATCATAAAGAGGGCATTAACTCAAAATTTTAAACTCTGTAGAAGCAAAACAATTTGTAATTAAACATTAAAGGCATATTTACGATCAAGTGCGATATATGAAACTGATAACAAAATTTAGTTTTCTGTGTTTTCGTTTACGTAACGAATCGTCCCTTAAACTTATTTAATAGATTTTAAAGTTTGAAACGAATACCATAAAATTATATAAACTTTTTTATAATAATAATTGAACATTATGCCAAAAATCTGGATTTGGTTTTAAAATCTTGCTTTTTGGTGAGTAGTAAGCTAAGTCATACAGGTATGTGATGAAAATCGATCGATTTCAAAACGAACGTTTTTAAAAGGTGTGATGAATTTCGAGGGATTATAGTCTTAAATTTTCTGAATTATAGTCTTAAATTTTCGTTCAGAATACACTTCAGTTAACGTATATAATATAAAATTTAAGAGAATAAAGACGGAAAATAAAAGAAATATGAATTTAAAATCCATTTTAAAAGATACTGAAAACGATTTTTTCGGTTTCAAATCGTTTCGTTTTTAAAATCGATTTCCATCACATACCTGATAATGATTTTTAACTCTGTTAAAAAAAAATTTTAAAACAATGCCGTGGCACAATTAATAAACCAACGCAAGGTCTACAACAAGGCAAAAACAACAAGTATTTTGTTGGTAGAAAACCCTGCTTGATTGTCGAAAAAATTGTTTTTATAGCAACATGTAAACAAACAAAATTGTGAATAAATTGTGACATAATGTAAGGTTCAAAACAAAATTCAGCTGGACTATTAGGGTTACCTTATAAATTGTACCATGAACAAGGCTTTTAAATAATAAAAACTTTTTCGGCAAAAAAGAAAACAATTAAGCAAAAATTGACATTTAAACTTCTCAATATAAAGTTGTTGCTTAGTTAATAATTAGCCACTTTTTATTTTGTAGGTTAGTTTAGAACTTTATCCTTAAAATATTTATAAGTTTTAATTTAACCTTATATTTTTTTTTTAACTTACAAGCATATTTTTGTTGAGCCTGTTTACCACGTGGCGGTGGCGGATGTTGAAAGCTACATATCCATTCATCTTGTACCTTCAATATGCGTCCAGTAACACGGGCATAATATTCATAATTTTCACGGCCAAACAAATCGTTTGTGGCGAATTTATCAATTATATGCTTCATAATTTTTGTAGCCACCTAAATACAAAAAAAAAAAAAAAAAAAAAAAAAAAAAAAACGACATATTAATTTAAGTCAATTTTAAAAGAAACTTAAAAAATTTTTCAATTCAACACAGTTATAACGAACAAGAGATATTTTACATTTTTAAATTTAGTTTAATTTTTTTTTTATTCTAATTCAGTTTTGACTTCTGTATAACCATGTTTAACTGTATTTATTTAAGTTTATTTACCTTAAACTTAAGCACATCTTCCATTCGTGCTGTTTTGCCATCACTAACACATGATTGAAAGAAACTTGGTGCAACGGAAACACCCAAAGCTTCGCTAGTCATGCCGGTACCAGCATGAGCGGCATTGCTAGCAATTACACGGAATGTACCAAATAATAAAACTAATAAATGTTGTGTATATTTCGGCAGTGATTGTATTAATCTGAAATTTAAAAATCAAATAAATTTTTAATTGTTAATAAATTCAAACACAATTCATAGAAACTTATACTAAATATTGAATATTAGAACAAGGCCTTAAGGTTGGTCATTTTGTTTGTTAAGTTGCGTGCCTATAAAACATCCAAGATTTCTTATCACTATGAATCATTTAAAAACATCGTTTTTTTCATTCAGTTTTTTTTACATTTATAATGCAGAAATTTATGAATCATTTCTAAAATTCCCTTTTAATAAAATGTGTAGAAAATTAATGAATAATAAATTAATAACAATTGTTTTTTTGTTATTTAATGGCATGAAATTAGTAGTCGTTGGTCCAACGATTTGAAACCTCAAAACAAACATATGAAAACCAAAACAGAAAGAAAAAAATAAAAAAAAAAAAACACAAAAGCTACAATTAACACTTTTATTCAAATTATGTACTACAAAATAATATAACACTCAAAGTCATTATTGTTTGGAAAGCAGTGCTTAGCAGCTGCCCTCTCGCACTTCAGGTAACAGTTTTTGTTAAAACACTTGAAAACTCGCCATTTTTATTATGGACGTGTAAACATGTTGTAAGCAACCTGATCTTACACAATACAAGATGGGTTATCAAAGTGGGGGTTTCATTTAAAAGTTTAGATTCAGTTGTTCTTAAACAATAATGATAAGAACCTCTTAAAACGTGGCGTTTACTACACCGAGCTTTTCTCAAAAAAAGGTCAGCTCTTTATTGGTTTGGCGCATATGCCAAAAAGTCGTTATAGAAAAAACTGCAATGAAGGTTTACATGAAGTACATATTCTGAAAATATACCCGATAGACCTTTCCTCCACTGCTTCTGGCATATGTTTTGTAGAGAAATGTAAATTTTTGTGAACGTTAAGGTAAGGAATTTAAAAGTAATTATTATTTTATTAAAAGTAAAAATTATTGCTTTGAGCCGAATACGCCACTTTTCCAAATTTATTTCTAAAAGTAGCTTTTTGTGCTACATACGTATACTTGTTGACATTTTATTTTGCCTTTGCTTTTACTCAGCGTTTAAAAAGTCAAAGTAGAAAAACTTCTTAATTTGTTATTGGCAAAAAAAAAAAAAAAAACTGTTGATTTTACTTCCCGATTCATTAAATATAAACAAATTCTCGTTTTTTTGTTCGACAGTTTTTTGTTTCGACTGCAGTTTTTCAAACCCAACTCTACTTTTTTTCTTACGGCAATGAAGCGAAGCAAGAGTAAAATTTATTTTTTTGTTGTCAGTTTATTTCGATTTAACTACTGTTTTTTATGACGGATATAAAGCAAAGCCCGAGTGAAATTTATTTTGTAACCCTTTGCAAGGTGTTAAAATTTTTCATCATATTTATTGAAAAAAAAAAAAAAAAAAAAAAAACGCAAACAAATTGGTTTTTGTTATTTTCTTATCACTATTGTGTACATTGAATACATATTTAATAATTTTTATTTATAATTACAAAATTTTAAATAGTTTTTCCTTAATCTAGAGCATAAAATCTGTGATTTTTTACAAAAAAAAAAAAAAAAAAAAAAATTTTTTCATGGAAAGTAATTTTTGTTTGGTTTTGAAATATTTAACAGCTAAAAAATATAAATATAGTTAATTGGATTTGTTTTATAAAAAGTAACAACAAATAAACAAAATAACTGTTTAAAATCCATCTACTATAAAAATTAATACCAATTTAAGCAATATTTGCCATTAACGGTCAAAATAGAGGTTGTTAACATTTTTTTCATGTTCATATTTATGAATGAATAAATAATGAAATTTATAAAGTTAAGTTGAAAAAGCGCAAAAACTAATGATTTATAATTAAATCGGTGCCAATATGGAAAAGTAGCTTTTGTCGAGTATTGTAGTTTGCAGATAATTTCAGTGTTGCTGAAGTTTATTCGAGAAGTTTTTGCTTTCTGTCTGTATATTTTCGTATTAATTCTAGTACTCTGCTTGAACTTTCGAAAAATGATTGATCTGAATAAAGTTGTCCAGGAGCACTAAATAAGTAAGAGGTTCTTTTTGTTCACGGCCTTAAGATTTATAAATGGACTGGGGCTCCATTATTAAAATATTTCTGTATTTGTAGGACTTGAAAGTTAAGCCGAACACATATTGATTTCTTTCAACATGAAGTATTTTCAAGAACTCTGCAATGGCCAAAGCTTTGCAGCAAAGCAACTATACCCAACGATGCAAGGTCTACGAAACAATCAAAACCGTTTTGGTGGCGCGATGATTCTGTTGGCAGCTGATAATCGCCAAACGTTGCCAGTTAGTTCACGATCAACGCCAGCCGATGAACTTGACGCGCGATTAAAGTTTTCATTTTTGTGGAAGCACGTCAAGAAACTTAAATTAAATAATAGCATGAGCATCGAGTTGCATAATGACCTGTCTGGAAAATTATTTCAAAACAATTACAAAACATTGGAAATGGCTAAATTGCAGTTGATACTTCGACTGGCTGCATTTACTTTCCTGTGAATTTTCGGCAGTTCACCAAATCAAGACCGAAGTCATCCAAAAGGTGTTCCCAATCATTGCTCCAAATTAATTGTGAGGCGGCAACTTTGACAATTCCAGGGAGTTCAAAAACCATTTAATTCCAGAGAGTTCAAAAACCATTCAATTCGTTGACATATTTTTATTTATACAGATTATAAAAAAAAAATACATTGAAATTTCGACAGAAAAACGTTAGTGGCGTCGGGTTTTAAATAAACTTGTCTTTAGAAGGCGTACAAGATAAGCCAGTCAAGTGGTGTCTATTATTTTGACAACGGCTGTACATAACGTTTTGAAATTGTTCCTTTTTTCACACACAAACATATGTGTGTGTTTTAGTCAGTTTTGCCACTTTACATGTTTTCTCAAGAAAGTACCGTTTTCCAATAAATTGATTTTTTCTTAAATTATTTTAAAATTAGTAAAGTTAAATGAAAACCAAACAAAAAAAAAAAATAATTACAAAAACGTGTTTTGTTAAAAATAAACAATGTGATTTTTTTTTTATATTGTTGTTATTTTGTTGTTTTATTAATACAATAAATCTATAAAAATTAGGAGGAATTTACCATTTTGTCATTCATAATGACGATTCACAATGATTTACGCTTAAATTAACAACTATTATACAACAGCAGTAGAAACGAGAAAATTATTATGAATGGAGAAACCATTTCACAGATCCCACATGCACGATTATGCAAAATACTGGTAACACAACGACATTTAAAAGCGACAGAGTTAAAAAACAAATTAAACAAAATCAATAAATTAATTAAAAAAAAAAAAAACAACAGAACAAGCAACAGAATTAAACATTTTTTGTTTAAACAAAATTGTGGCATTGACTTTTAAAAAATATTGAAAATAATTATAAAATATAAATGTTGTTTTTTACTGATTTAAGAAAATTACAATTGTTAAATGAATCTCACTTAAGAATAAGTAAAGTGAATAAGACCATAACTACCCTTTTTAGTTTTTATATTTTTAAAGGTGTATAAACATGGTTTTAATTTTCTTAGGTTTTTTATGACTTATTTTATACTATTTTTGATCAATTTTATGTGGTTTCATGTTAATTTTCTATTAGAAAATATTGCTTACATATGTTAAATATTTTTAACCTTCGTTTAGGCTATTTATTTAATTGTTTAACAATTTTTTTCTTTTGAAATTTTTGCTTCATTTTCTTTTTTTTTAAACAAGTATGTTTAAAAACAAATATTAAAAAATCACCACGGTCTTTTAAGAATTATATATGTATGTATAAATAAACATTTAATTGTTTTCAAAATCAGAAGGTGAAAATAATGTTATCATATTAACAGTTTAATGGATCCATAAATCATTATTTTAAAGAAAATCCGGACAGTCTAGGGGAGTTATACTGTTTTCTCAAAACCAATCTTTAACATAGCAGGATCTCAGTTTTGGGTCACTATCCTGCTGAAAAACACATCCAAGTGACATGTTACTTTGGCGTATGGGAACGGCGTGTCCTCCAATATCTATTTGTAATCAAACCGGGCCATATTATCGGCCATACGACAAATAGGATACCAACACAATACGACAAAAAACAACCTTATACTACGTTGCTAGACGATCTTTTTTCAAGATGCAATTCCTTACCAGGGGGCCGACGCATATTACGACAGATGTCACGATAAAACAGATTATCTTTTGGCGAGAGTAACAATGCAATTATCTGTTTTTGGTAGAGTTTTTCTTGACCTTTCACGAGTTTCCTTTTCTTTTTCTCGCTTTAGGTCGTTATGGACAAGAAAAAAAAACAATCACCATCCAGAGATGTTGCTAAAGTCTGAAGACTGTATCTTTTTTTTTTAAATTTTGACAACAGTCCTCTTTCTGTTGGAGTATAGTAAGTATATTTGTCGATCTATCTGTAATTTCATTTAGTTTTACTTTAGATTTTCATTAACATAATTAAATACTATAAAAAATAAATGTTTCGGTAACTTTAGCTCTTGCCGTTCTCCAGACGTACAAGAAAAACAAGGGATTTATGGGTAAAACTAGAGGCAGTCTTGGGTTTTGTCTGAATTTTAACAGCAAGCTTGACCTTGTCCTCTTCATTTTGGGGGTCTTTTGAAAACCCATTTCAACAGGTACACGTACTATATAAGCCCTTTTACCTTTTTTAAGCAAAACATGACGATTTCATTATTTTAAATTTCGTCTTAAACTAATTAAATTTTATGCAAACATAAAAGTGATGATAAAGCATTTACAATAGCAATAAAAGAAATGTGTGAAAAACTCAGAACTACAAACACACACATAAACGGGAACTCCCAACTCACATGCATAAATAAAACAATCAAGAAAAAATCAATAAATATGAAATAAGCACACGCACTTTTAAAACACTCTTTGCCACCCACTTATTAATCAAACACGCTCAATTCTGAATGTTAAAAAATATGTTTGTATATGTACATACATATGTATAGATAACACATATTATATATAAAAGAACAACAACAAACATAGTATAAACATATACAAAAATATAAACAATAAATAATACAATTAATAAACTTTTATTGCGAATTAATTAATTTAAAATTAACAAAACACAATTGTGAACACAAAAAAACACCGAAAAGCAACAACAAAAACTTTCAATTGTACAATAAAACATGTATTTTATAATACGATTATTACTTTTAAAACAACTCAAGCATTAAGTATAATTAAGTAATGTATGTATAATAAAAAAAAGCAATTGCAAAAAATAAAATACACGAATTGTGTGAAAAATCAACAGGTTGTAATAAAAATGTTAAAGCACTTTTAGGGATTCTAAATAAAAAAAACATTTATGTATAGGTATTACGTATTGGAATTACAGCAATTTTGCAATTTAACAGAAATTTCAATAATATTTTAATAATTAAATTAGCAATAAAAAATTTTAAAACTAGTTAGTATTGAAATAAAAAGATATACTATTATGTATGGAGGTATTTAGGATTTAAAATAATTTTTAAGCAGATAAAAGACTAAAAAATTTCAAAAACTTATGTATACAAAAAATAAACATACACATATCTGTGACATTTTGACATCTTAAAATCGTTTTTTAGAGCATAAAAAAATTAAATAAAAAAAATGAATTTGGGATTCGAACTGGCAATATCATCAGTCTCAGGAGAGAACTTAACAACTCGGCTACGAATGCTTTTACTGAAGAAGCGTTAAATTAAAATATATTGAGTCTATGAGTTTGTTTCTTTATTTGAGCGGCATATCATATACATGTATTAATGTGTATGTGTATGCGTAAAATTAAACACATTACAAATGAAATCCACCACTTGTAGTGAAGGGTATAAAAAAACAACAACAAAAACCACATTACCAACACTGTATTACCATAGCCACTGTATGACCGTAGAAACCAAAATTGAATTGGTTTGTATGGTATGTTTATGTCGTATTGGTAAAACAGTGTTGGTATGGTAATGTCACGTCTAATTGGACCTTTAAAGGAAAAAATTTGAGGCAGTCGTGGTTTTTTACTCATATCTCAGCCATTTGTGGACCGATCTTGCTGAATTTCAATAGCAATCAATTCCGGACCATATGTGACATAAATGTATAATAACCTGGCCCCCATCATATATGGGGTCTTCGGAAAATCCATTTCAACGGACAGACGGACCTCGTTAAATCAACTTCGCTCTTCATAAGGACCAAGAATATATATACTTTATAGGGTCTAACATCAATATTATAGAAATTACAAACGGAATGACAAACTTATATATACCCTATTCACCACCTGTGGTGAAGGGTATAATAAACATACACATATCTGTGGCATTTTGACAAGAACCTTTAGTCGAGATCAGATAGCCAAAAAGTTTTTTAAATAAAACTAGATGAAAAATTGTAATCAAAATAAACCAAAATTAAAGAAAAATTTCGTTTATAATACAAAATTTTAAAAACCTAAACAAAAATGTTTTTTGAATTAAAATTCGTATGAATAACAACATTTTTTCCAACTTTTTAAATTTTACTTAAGATGGTTTGTCAAAATGCCACAGATATGTTAGTATGTTAAACTTTTCCATATCGCCAATGTCGAGTCTGGCTAATTTTTAAAAACATTAATTTTTGGTTATTTAATAAATTATAAAACCTCTTTTTTGCAATAAACAGTTTAAAAAAGTGATTTAGAGTAAAAATATTCTTTTTCGAAATTAAGTTCGAGCTTTTTTTATTTGTATTAGTAGTTTGGGAAAATGTGTTAAAAAATATACTTCTATGGATGTTTCTTCAAGTCTAACGATCTCAGGCTGGCCAGAGATACTATCCGTTACCACAGGGCTCCAAGGCCATACTCTTTTATAAAAGAATGCTTTCCGTCGCGGAAAGATTACTTTTGCAGGGAGAGAACTTTTTTTAATGCGAGGTGTTTTCGTGCTCGAGAAGATGATTTATGTAAGAAGTACATTTATTAAGGTAGTCGAAATGGGTTTTCATCGTAAAAGTGGTAAAAACTTGGTAAAATAGAAGAAATGAAGGGTTGAGAGATTGGTTTAGGACCGGTGAAGGCCTGGATTTTGTAAGAGTTGAGAAACCGGAAATAATGAAAAGTGGAGTTTGGAAAATAATTAAAGCTTTTAAGAAGAAGACGGAATGATTTTACATAAAAGGAAAAAACACAGAAAACCAGTTTTTCAACTCAGGTGGCTGCTTATAATGTTCTTACAATATTTTTTTTTTTTTTTTTTTTTTTGCAAAAATAATTAATTATTTAGACTTTTAGTTCTGGGCAGTTTTTGGGACTACAAAACTTTCTTTAAAATTATAATAAAGTCAACAAATTTTCCAAGTAATTTATGATTAAAGTCTATACTCAATTTTTTATATACAAAATTATGATAGTGAATATATTCAAGAAATAAACAATATACATACATAAATATATATACAAATTTATCTAGTCTCAAAGTCTACATTATATTTAAGCTAATATTTAATGGTACTGGTGTTGCCAGATGCCCAATCTTATGATCAATTAATCGTCATATTAAATGCAAACGGACGTAACCACACAAAATTTCGAAATTGAGTTTTTTATCGATTATGTTTCGTTTTATCAAAATACATGTTCGTGCAAAATTTTAGATTCCTATGATCAAAAATGGCGATTTTATTAACGAAATTCAACGCCAATAACATTTCTTCTGTAAAAAAATAAACAGTGTAGTTACGACCGTTTGCATTTAATATGACGTAATATTTTTCTCAAAACTAATGGCGTTTTCTTTTCCGATACAAAATGTTGCAAATATATTGTGTACCATGTTTTAACGTGTTAAATTTTTTTATCGATCACAAAGCAATTTTACTTTAAAATTTTTAATCAAAACAACATAAATGAAATTCAAAATAACATTTCATTTAAACAATAACAAAAACAGCTGTTTAAATAGTAAAATAGGCCGATGAAACTGAAAGTGAAACATGTAACATATTTTTCGTTTTGTTGGCAACATTATTAGAACAGAACACGTTATGCGCCTACAAAATTACACTTATTTTTTAAGAAAAGAGCACAAAGAAGGGAAAAGGGCACAATAAAGACAACATTTATGCCAGAATTCAAAAAACCGTAAGGGTTTTGTTGCTAAATCCATTAATGATTTGTCTCGATATGTGGCTTAGACATTTCAGTACTTTAAGTAATAGATTGAGGTAATCTTTTCCTTAATATCCAAATCACAAGCTTTGATTGCTTAAATATACATTCATACGTTAAACAGTTTTTTTTTAGAAAAGTGGTCAGTATCTGTTTTGCAAATTTAAAACCATAATATAATTAATTAAACAAGTTTTAAATTTGTCCCTACACGACATAACTTATCCTTTTAAACAACCAGAATTAGGTAGATATTCAATATTAAAATAAAAATAAATTAATTTGCAAGAAAGTAAATGATATAATTTTTAATAATTCATAAGAATTTTTTAATGTATTTTCTTGATCATATTAATTTAGCTTTAAAACATAAAAATGCGATCATTTATAGATAAAGAAATGTGAAACATTTTTCTTTGTGTATAAAAATATTTTTACAAAGAAACCTCTGTTTGATTATTCTATTTTTTACACATCTTTATAAAAGATAGGAGGAAATAAATATAAAAATTACAATCCTACTAATATGTTTGTGAGCTTGTTAGTTTATGGCGCAATCACGCGAACCGCTTAATGGACTACGATGATATTTGGTAGACGGATAGCATACGACCTATGTTAAAATATAGGATACTTTAAGGGGTTTAAGAGGTAAAAACACGGAAATATGGGTACTTTTTTTTAAATTTGGTATAGATTGCATATTGTCCAGATTAAAATATAGTGTATGATTTAAGGGACGTACCCCATATTTGGTATACATACAGATTATATATAACGAAACGTGTACTTATGTTTTTATTAGAGGTGTTTAATTTATAAAAAAAATGTAAGGCTAAAAATTTCTGATATTTTTCATATTATTTAATTTTCACCAAACTTTTTATTATTTATACAAGCTGTAGCTTTTAGAGAATATTCGTTGTAAAAAGCGAATAAATGTTTTAACTTATGTATACATACATGTAAGCACACTTACAAAAAAAAAACGAACAGCACAGTTGAATACATATAATACTTTGTGACTGTATACATAATTAAAAAAAATTGCCCTAAGATAAACCAAGTTTCCCAGAATAACCAGCATTTTTAAAACAGAAGATTTTATTTTTTTTTTGTTTAATTTTAATACAATAATATTTTCATAATATATTTAACAAAATTTTTTATAGTCAAACTCCAATTAAAAAATTGTTTACATACTTGAATGTAAACATTTAAATGTCTACTCAGCATTGACCACCCATCCATCATAAACATATTTCTGCGAATTAACCCATTCAATATGTGTTAAATTGCTTAATTGTACTTTTTGCTGTTGGTTTTTATTAAAAATAAACACAAGTTTTTTTTTATAATTCGTGTTTACAAAATAATTTGTCAAAGCTTAAGTTAATTGAGGAAATAATGAAATTGAAATCGCTATAGATTTATTGTAAGAAGAGCAGTGTTCACTGTTACTGTTTTTTTTTTTTTTGTGTTAAAAAGAGTTATGTATTTGTATACATAATGAAATAAATAAACGTACATATTAATTATATATATTTTTTTGGTATTGACACAGGTACCAATTTTTGATATTTTTTCTTAAAATAAATGTAGGGAAATATAAGAAAACACAATATTGGTTTTTATATTTTAAAGTTAATTGAAAAACGATTTATATTGGGCGGTGTGCTGGAAATCGCAAACGCAAAACGCAAGAATTTGGAGACTGATTTTAATACACTTTTAATTAAATTTTTATGATTTTTGTTATAAAATTCTGTTTAATAGAGAAATGTTTGTATAATATTTGTCACAAAATTCTTTTATTACAGAAATCTTACTAGTAAACGACTTTTAAAACTCTTGCGTTTTGCGTTTGCGATTTCCAGCACACCCCTGATTAATTAATTCACTGGGTTATTTTCAATATCTTAAAATTAGTTGGTATGAAAGATTAATGATTATATTTAAGTATTATAAAATAGGTTTTCAAAAATGTCTGTCCGAATCAACTTTTATTCTTCACAACTTTTTCCGTCCGAAGTTAGCACGACGGATAACCGTTATAACTCAGGAACGGTAAGAGCGAATTCAAAAATATTTGTTTCTAAATAATAAGAAATGAATTGATCTTTCAAACTGCATTGTTTGTTTGGTATATTTTCATAAAGATTTTAAAAGTTATAAAGCGTTATTTACAAAATTTATGGAGAAATTACGAAAAAATTTAATGTAGGGTGCATAAATGAGCAAATGCATTGCAAAAACTTATAGTCTTTGTACACCAAAATAAAGCTTTGACATTTTTTTTTTAAAAAGTGAAGAAAATAGTGGTTTTTGACAATGTAATGAAGAAAACTTAAAAAAGACCGGCAGACTAGGTTTTTGGCAAAAACTCGACTTAAGCGACCTCTAAACCTCTTCTGAAAACCTGAAAAAATCTTAAACATACTTTATCCTATTAGCTTTTAAATTTTTTTGGGACACACTAATAATATAAACCATAAGATGGTTGTAGGTGACAATAACATGATTATTTAAACGTAATATGTTTAAAATTTTCTTTAAAAATAGTTGTGTTGGAGGTGACTAGATTTATTGTAAGAAATTTTTATTTCCGTAAAAAGATGAAATTATTTTTAAATTTTTTTTCTGACAATAAAATAATTTAACGAAACTTTATATATTAAATTACATACTTTGACGTCGACGAGTAGTCAAAAATATACGAAGACACATTCGTCGATCATCCGAAGTATAATTGATGAACAAAATGAAACTTTAGAAAAGTCACTTGACTCTGGACTGCTTTTATCTTTTAAACTACAAGTCATCATTTAACAAAAAAATATGTTTTTGATATCCAACACAATATTGTAAAAAAATTTTTAAAACCGATTCTTCGCGTACTAAATTTTTGTTTTGTTAAAGATAAGATCAATGAAATTTTAATGAATTTATAAAATTATATGAATTGGTGAATTAGGCCATAAAAATACTAAATATTTAACTTAATTTACGACAATACAAAAATTTTATGAAATTTACAAAAATATTTCCTAAAATACACAATTTGTTTTTTGTAAATTATCAAAAATTTTGTATTTTACTATAGAACCTTCATAAATTGTACGCAAGAATTTTGTCGTGCGAAATTTACAAACAATTTTGTACAATGTACGACAGTTTTCGTACATTTAAGACACTGATTTTTTTGAGTGTAAAAAGTATATCAAGACGTATTTATTATATGTGGTATCAGTTGATTTACAAAAGTAAAACAATACATAACAGAGGTTTATAAGCAAGTTTTTTTGCATTGCATTGTTGGTAGACCAAAAAATTGAAACCAAAGCTGGGAATAAGTAAAACAAAAAACGTTCGAATAACTACAGCTGCTGATTATTGTTTGCTTTAACTATGTGCCTTCATTCTGTATGCCAAAATCTGTTGTTTCATTTTATTTATGAGGCAAATTTTTGTGCAATAAAAAGGTATATTTTTGTGGTTTACTTATAATATGATTGTTTTCTTTCTTTAATTTTTTTATTTTTCTAAATATTTTGGTTAATTTGTAGCATATAAGTACGTTCAACCACATTTTAGACAAACAGAACTATTTATTGTTCAAATATGGCAGCATTGTAAAGAGTCAAAAAATAACTCGCAATATCTGCAAAGAAGGTAAGCAATAACAGGTGTATTTACAAACACAATATGACAACAAAGAATCAAAATAGCAAAAACACAAAACCTATAACGATTTAAAAAAAATATATAAATTAGACAAAAGTACAGTTATTTTAAGTGGTTATGTAATATTTAATTCAAAAGTGTATAATCTATTTACGTACATATATAAAAATAAAAAGTTTTTTAAGTAAAAAAGATACAAATTTTCTAAAACAGCTGCTAAAACTTAAAATTTTAATAAATTTTACACTAAAAATTTATTTGAAGAAAATTAGGCCTTATTAATAAAAATATTTCATTTTTATATTTCCTTATCAAGCTAATACGGCCTAAAATCTTTAATGTAATTAAAACACAATTTTAATACATTTTTTTCCCGACGTTTCGTCGATTTTTTGTCGACTTCTTCTGGGGATACGTCTATTTCATAAAAACATAACATTTTATTAACAAAATTTTTAACAAATAACGTGGAAAACTTACATTTTTTATATTATTACATCAAAATGACAAAATTTACATTTAACATATATAACGTAACAACATAAAACATTGAGTTATTTTTAAAAAACATTTTTCCACAACACAACTTATTTTATGGCGACTCGATAACTTGCACAAATGTTGTTCGAATCTTCTTTCAGATTCAACGTATTTTTTATGTTTTGTTGGATCCTTAAGCTTTCTTTAGTAAATCGTTTTCTTGTAGAGTCTTCTTTGTCTAATATCCTTATTTGTTGGAAATCTGGTACATGTTGGGATTCAATTATATGCATAGCTAATGCTGTGGTCTCCTTCTGTTTTGCAATGTCCATTTTATGTTCTCCGATCCTTGTAGATAACGCCCTCTTTGTTGTTCCAATGTATATTTGATTACATTGTTCTTTGTCATTTCCCTTACACCTGATTTCATAAACAACATTACTTTGTTGTTGTTTTTCCACTGGCGCTTTTATTTTCGTAAATATTGCACTTGTTGTTTTGTTTGGTTTATACGCAAAACATATGTTATTTTGTTTCAGTGTTTCTCTCATGTTTCTGTTGTCAGTTAGGCCAGGGATGTATTGTACACTGTAAAATTTCCTGTTTTCTTTTTCATCAGTATTGTCAATTATGTTATTATTTTTTAACCGCCTATTTACGTCATCAATTAAAGATTTAATTAATTTTTTTGGAAAACTGTTTTGTGTTAATATTTCATAAATTTTGTTTATGTTTTTATGATGAAATAGTTCGTCGCTGATTTTCAATACCCTCTCTATAAAATTTTTCGCTGTATTTATGATTTGACTCCTGGGTTGTGTAGCGTTGAAATTCATGAGTCTACCTGTAGCTGGTTTATAAAACAAATTTACTACGAAATTTTGTTAAATAAAACTTCTATAAATCTAAAATATTTTCCCCCGTATTCATAAACGTTTAAAAAATTTAACAAACGTTTATAAATTTGTTTTGTAAACCTTTATTTAACTAATAAATATTTTTAAGAATACTGCATTTTATGTATAAAGGGTTAGTATTTATTATGTATATATTGCTCTTAATAAAATTTCATTATATAAAAAATATTTTTAAAATAACTCTATAAAGTCAAAATTCAGAGCAGATCAATTAAAAAAAAAAAAACTCTTTGTACTGTTAAAAAAGCATCCAGTAGCGTGTTTGCCTTTTTGCAGTACGAGTAATTACCACAATGATGTCATCTGGAACAAAATGCAGGCAAGTAATATTTAAGTGACCATAACCCTTAGGTCATTATTAACACACAAGCAGAAAGATAAAATTAAAAATATGAGATATGTACATAAATGTACATTAGGGTGGGCCGATTTATAAGGACAAAAAAAAAATTCCACTACGACATATCAAAAAAATCATTTTTCTCAACTTTTATTTTTTAGCAGGTAATATAAAAAAAATTTTGGCTAATTTATTTTTTTTAAATATTACCTTTCCAAGGTGAAATTGTACGCTAAAAACGATGGCGATAGAAGTTTTTCTGAAAAAATGTTATTCTTGAGGTTTTGGACGAGTTTTTGTAGAAAAAAAATTATTTTTTGCGTGTTAATTTTTAATTTTCATATTTTTTTAATATATCCTATCCAAGTTAAAATTGTACGCTTACAACGACCGCGATATAATTTTTTCGAAAAATAATGATGTTTTTGGGTTTTTAGACAAGATTTTGTCGAACACTCTTTTTTCGATTTTTTACTCTTTTTTGTTATTTTTAAGGCTCCAAATCAATTTTTATGTATTTTCTCTCGTATCAAATAGATAATTTCTAAAGAAATTCGCACGTTAAAGGGGATGGTAATCAGTAAAAAAAAAAAAATAGTAATTTTGAACGAGTTTTGATCAAAAAATTAAAAAAAATATGTTTTAGTTGAAGTTTTTTCATGCCAAAACGCTATCCAAAAATCTATGGCAAAATATCGATTGCTAAATCGATCCACCCTAATGTACATATGTATGTAGTTAAAAAAAACGACAAATGCCACATTTGTATTTGTGAATACATAATTGCATGAACAAATGCATGAATATTGTTGCAACAAAATCCATATTGCAATTATGGCTTTTGTCTGATAAAGTCTGATAAACGCATATTGTGGAATTTAATAGCATTATGAAAGAAAGAAAAACACTCGGGATAAATCAAGTTTTTTGTGATTACTTTAAGTACGAGTCGTACTCAAAAATTCAAGTACGATTAACACTAAATGGGATTACTTTCGAAAATCAATCCCAGAATTTCTTGAAATAAATATAAAATTCTTAAATCAAGTGAAAAAATTAAACTTTTCGTTGTGTTTAACCCTCCGGCTAACGCATGTTTAGATTTTCTATACACATTAAACAAAGGCCTGGCCAGACTCATATGTAGCACGAAAGGTTAAAAATTAAATTTGAACTCTTGCTTCTCATTTAGTTTATATTCTTGATTAAATATGTAGATACGATTTCTAAAGTAAAAACCATATCATGCATGATGTTGGTGTTTTATCATTCTATAAGGTGTAATACGGGTAAGTAAATCAATCATAAAAATTTTTTGTTTCTAATTTCTTTTTTGTTCTTTTTTCAAGCACGAATTTGGAATAAAATCAACTTTATAATACTTGAATCAAGCGCATTGTGAGATTGATTCAATCTTAGTTTTATTTAAATCAATCTTATTTTCGGATTATTTCAAGTTCGAAATCGGGATTGAATATAGATAATTTAGGTATTTTGCGATTGAAAATCCCTACTTGAATCAATATTTCTGTACTTGATTCAAGAAAATCCGTACTTACTGTACTATTAATACCGCCTCGGATTGATTTGAGTACGGATAGATTGATTTTTCTTTTGAGTGTACACCCAGAGAAAAAACATGTTTAAATGTGGTCACCTCCGACAAAACTATTTTTAAAGGAAAATTTAAACATATTTTGTTTCATTTAACCATATTATTGTCACCGACAACCATATTATGGTTAAATTAGGCCTCCATCAAGAAGCCACAACCATATTATGGTTGCCTTCAAACATGTTATGGTTAATAATAACTAAAATATGTTTGACACTAATAATAGTTTGGTTGGTTTTCAACCATAGCATGTTGCTCTTATAAAAGAGGAAACTACTATTGTTAATTTAAAAACATATTATTGTCATATTTAACCATAACATGTTTAAAGGCAACCATAATATGGTTGTGGATTCTTTATGGATGACTAATTTAATCGTAATATGGTTGTCGGTGACAATAATATGGTTAAATTAATAAAAATATGTTTAAATTTTTCTTTAAAAATAGTTTTGTTGGAGGTGACCATATTTAAACATATTTTTTCTCTACGTGTACACATATAATTAATTGGCTATAGCTAGAAAATATCAGCAATACTTAACGCTAATAAAAAAAATAATTTTTATTTCGCTTGGATTACAGACTTAAATTAGACATTTTTATTGGAAATTCTTGATTCTGATTTGGCAACTCTATTAGCAACTTAAGGCTAGAGTTTTTCTATAGTAAAACATGGCAACACCGATTAATGGCCCATACTCAACATTATATACTAATTATTCTTATGCCCGTTTTCACAACTTACCGATAGCTAAAGGTAGGATTTTTTCGGCCGTATAAAAAGTGTTCGATTATTACAACTTTACTTTAACCTGAAAGGTAGGATAAACCTTAATTTACTTTATCGCTCACCTAAGGTTAAAGTAAAGTTTTTATAATGGAACACTTTTTTTAAGGCCGTTTAAAGCCTACTTTTAGCTATCGGTAAGTTGTGAAAACGGGCCTTACAGTTTTTATTTATATGTGTGGCACAGTGCGTTGCAACATTTAAAAAATGTGGCAATTTTGTAAGTGATGAAATACTAAGTATGAGCATGTGTGATTAAGAAAGTTAATAAAAAGCAAGATAAATAAATATGATTGATAGCTAAACACTGTGTAGATGAAAGACAGTATAAAAACAATTGTTCTTATTAAAAATACAATAAACCGCAATTAACCTTTTTTTTAATGTTGACAAGATGCTTATAGTTTTTTTTTTCTTTTTAACATATTTTATTATCTTATCATCTTTAAAACAAAAGTATTTTTTATGAATATTTTTTACCTAGTTTTGAAATCAAGTTAAACAATCATAATAAAACAAAGACCGGTATGCAATAGAAAATAGTACAGGGTTATGCATTTATTGGTTTTAAAACCTCCGATCTGGCAAAGCTGTGAGCTGTTAATTATCTGTGATCTGAAGTATCATTTATTTAGTAAAAGGTTCGCCATTTACGAATATGGTTCGTTTAACAACCGAAGAACGCGTAATAATAGTTAAAACATACTACAAAAGTGGTGGTTCAAACCGGCCGCTTTACGAGCATTACGGATGATTATGGTCGCATTACGGATGATTATGGTCGTCAGAATCGACCAACTGTGCAAGGAATTGGCAAGATTATAAAGAAACTTGGAGACCTGGAAGCCTTACAGATTTGATTAAGCAAGTGCATAATCGCAATGAGCGAAGTGTCGATTATCGCTGTGGCCGTACAACCCATTCTTTTTTTTTTTTTGCCAGCAATTGAATACATATTATGGACTGGACGTTTTGTGGTTTGATCAAGACGATGCCACGAGCCACATAATACGACCGATTTTGGCTTTATTGCATAGGAAGTTTTCAGAACGCGTAATAATAATTTCACATATTTACGGCGTGAAATTGCCTAACAATTTTTTATTGCTATTATGATTACAAAGTACCAAATGGCTGTTTAAAACCAACACAAGTAATTACTGTTTATAGTATAAACTTTATACCAGTGATTAATGAGCGTAACCTATGACTAAGAAATATTTATCTAAGACATTCAAAACGGTTCTAGAGTAATTCAAAGCCTATTCAGACATGTCTGTCTATCAGAAAACAATATTTGTTATGTATGTATGTCAAATTCCTAAATGGCCACTGTATGCTCCAAGTAAGACGAAAAGAAAAGTCCTTTGTTTTTTAGTTATTGCAAAAAAAATGTTTAAGCTTTTGTTTGGCTTAATTTTTCTTTTAAAGTGGAACTATGTACATTTTCACAAATATGCACACAAAATATGTATGCATTATATTCATTCATTCATGTATCACATTTTCCTGTTCTCCTTCTTAATTTATTTGGGATATATTGTGAGGGTTTTTATGTACTTTTGTACATCAAAAATGGAAGAGAATTTATACAAATCCATACTTCCCCAATATAGGGAAGAATGAGTGATAGATACAAAAACGCGAGTATAAGTGTTTTCGTGTTTTTATGACACGAACAAAAAATATCATCATCAATAGCAGTAACAATGGCCGCAACAAAAACAACAAATTATAAAGAAAAATTTTAAAATAAAACATTGGTGTTGTACCTACCTACGCTTTTTTTAATTTTATTTCCTTTTTTCTCCGGTAATGTGTAAATATGTATGTATTATAAAAAAAATCACAAAAATAAACAAAAATTGTAATAAAAATTAATTTTTGAATTGTAAAATAAAAAAACTACGTCACTAATGGCCATTGAACAAATACAAAGTTTTGTTTTTTGTTATTCATTTGCATATCAATTAATTGAAATACATATAAGTATATTAGTAGTATAAATATAATTTTTTAAGTCAATTTTTGTTTTTTGCTTATTCTTGTTTTAGTGATGCTTCAATCAAATTTAAAGTTTGTAAAGCTATGTTCACACCTATTAATTATTTGACGTCCTACACGTAACTACTAGTTTAATTAAAAAAATTTGTTGCTTTTGCAAAACGTTTGGGTAGATCAAAAATCATTTTTCAGTTTCTGAATAACATTAAACAACTATCTTTTTAAAATATGTATAGTTTAGTAAATCAATAGGAGTTGTTAAAAATAAAGCTAAAGTTTCATCAATTTACTGGTCACGCTTTTTTTGGATTTTAGAAGAGAAAAAAATACAATAAAACCCAGTAACCTTCACCATGGTACGAAAGTTATGTATGTGTAAGAAACATGAAAAAAAAAAACTCAACACATTAAAAACATAACAACAAAACAGGATTTTGTGGTTAAAAATTAGAGGCAGTCGTGGTTTTACTCATATCTTGGACATTTGTGGACCGATCTGACTGAATTGCAATAATAAAAATTTCCTGACTATATGTCACAACCTAGTCCCCATCGTATCTGGAGTCTTCAAATACTCCATTTCAACGGACACACGAACAGACGGACATCATAAGGACCCAGAATACACATACACCCAGACAAAGAAGACACAACCATATTATGGTTGTGGTACGATAATATGGTTGCGGTTTCTTAAGTCGACTAAGACCTACTTGTTGGGTTTGAGATTAAAGTTAATTTAAATCTATAATTAGCTAATCTGAGAATTAAGTTAATCCATTACACTGCATTCGGTCGGGAATTTGATTGCAAATTTTTACTAATTTGAGGTCGCTGATTTCAAAACTAAACTCCATTTTTCTCTATCAGCTCTACTTTTCGAGATATACCCTTATGTCCAAAATTAAGGCACTTTCACTACATATATTGGAATAAATTGAAAACTGTGGAACATATTCAGTTAACAAAAATATCCGAAACTCGGCAACAGTAATATCTTTAAGCCGTGCTTACATTGTTTTTAAATTTGCCCTGTAGTTTCAGAGATATGGTTGAATTTTGGAAGAAAAAAAGGAACATTTGGAAAAAAAAAAAACAAATTTTTTGTTCTTTAAAAAATAAAATTGCGATAAAAATCACAGTTTTGGTCTAAATATATTTAGCTCAACATAATTTTGAATGAAATGAGGTTTAATTCATTGTAATCGGGTAACAACTTTTGATTTTATACACAATTTACTTAGAAAACTTTTTGTTTTCAAAAGTTCAACTATATCTCTGAAACTACAGGGCAAATTTAAAAACAATGTAAGCACGGCTTAAAGATAATACTATACCCAATAAAAAATGGAGCTTCCAACGAAGCAGGTTTGTAAGGGAGAAACATAAGAGTTTCGCTTACCATTGCGCTTACGGAAGACATGAATTTTATATGGCGAGTTCCCACTTTGAAGCAATACATTTTTGACACATAAAGCGCATTATTCAGCGCATATAAAAATTGTTAGATGTAACGATCAGCTTTACACACTGAATGTTTTGATACCGTTATTTTTAAGTACTCTCCCTTACAAACCTGATTCGTAGTAAGGGAATGCCGTAGCACTTGAAATGTTATTTTTTTTTTTATAAAAGTTGTTGAGAGTTCTTTAACTTACTTTACTGCTTTTCTGTATGTCTTATTGCGTAGCGCATAATTGTGCGCTTATTTTTTTAAATGTACCTTTAGTGCTTCGCAAAATGATAAAATTTTTTACTGGGTAATTTGTTAACTGAATATGGTCTACCGTATTCAATTTATTCCAATATATGTAGTCAAATTAGTAAATATTTGCAATAAAATTTCAGACCGCACAAAAAAAGTTTAAATTTGTTCCCTTGTGTTATCAATTGAATTTTAATTAGATTTGTTGCTTTTGCAAACAAATTCTTAAGCCATGTAGCGCTGCCATACTGAGCACAAATAAATGGCAACATTTTTTTGCAAAAGTCAATTTTTTGTTATAAAAGAAATATAGATGTTTACAAGGTCATAATTTCTTAAGGACAAACAGGTCGCTCTTGTTTGTCTACTTTTCGCGCGTTTTGCGTTGTCACCCCGCATTGATTAATGGTTCGGCGTCGTATAACTGTACCGAGTTACAGTTTTTGCGGTTGTGCAACATTAACTAATTAGTTATATGCAATCGTTTTTTAACCTCAATGTTTTAATGTGTTTTGTCTGGTGGAGAACCAAAAATAACTCAAAGTGACTAGTGGGGAACCATATAAAGTGTGATTTTTTATGAATTAAGTTTTTCGGGCTGGCAGCACTGGTTGGTAATTGTGTCCAAACTAGATCTGTGAAAGTGAAAAGTTTTCAGTATACTCTGCCA
Source organism: Pollenia griseotomentosa (assembly GCA_963931875.1). Lineage (NCBI taxonomy): Eukaryota > Metazoa > Arthropoda > Insecta > Diptera > Polleniidae > Pollenia > Pollenia griseotomentosa. The sequence goes on along the minus strand of OZ007562.1, from coordinate 4,506,055 downwards.
TTTCATCAAAGAGAAACTCACAAGCTAGTGCTCTGTGAGAAATGTCCATCGTTCGAAAAATTGTGTTCAGCGATGAGGCTCATTTCTGGCTAAATGGATACGTAAACAAGCAAAACTGCCGTGTCTGGGGTGAAGAACAGCCACATGCCGTACAAGAGTTTCCGATGCATCCCGATAAAACGACAGTTTCGTGTGGTTTAAGGGCTGGTGGCATCATCGGTCCATTGTTCTTCAAAGACGACCGTGGAAGAAACGTTACCGTCAACGGCGAACGATATCGAGCCATGATACGCAAATTGTTTTGCCCCAATTGGCTGAGTTGGTCTTGGTTGATATGTGGTTTCAACAAGACGGTGCCACATGACACACAGCTCGTGAAACAATGGACATATTGAAGGATGAATTTGGTGAGCAGTTTATCTCTCGAAATGACCCTGAAAGTTGGCCGCCAAGATCATGTGATTTTACGCCTCTTGAATATTTCTTGTGGGGTTATGTAAAGTCGTTGGTCTATGTGGACAAGCCAAACACGATTGAAGCCTTAGAGTATAACATATTACGTGTTATTCATGGAATACAGGCCGAAGTGTTTGAACCGGAGCCGCGGGCAACATTTACATCAAGTTATTTTTAAAAATTAAATGGCAAAGACCAATTTATCGATTCCAATAAAAATTTTGAATATACTATGATGCAAATTTGAGTGTTTTATTAGATTCTTAAAAAAACTACGCTTATTAAATCACCCATTACATATAACTCAGACGTTTTACTGGTGGAGTACCAAGCAAATAACTCAGACGTTTACTGGTGGAGACCAAAATACTCGAGCGGATTCTGGAAGCTCTCGCCTTCCTATACGAAGGTTTAGGTCTAACGAGGTTTTGTGGTTGAGGCTCCAATAATTGGGTAATACCTTGGCATTATAATTTAAATAGTTCGCCAAAAACTTTATTTTTAATCAAAATAAAAAAAAAACAAGTAAGAGTGCTATATTCGGGTGTGCCGAATACAAAGCAACTAAACAAAAACAAAATAATTTTTACATATACATACATATTTACAATACTAAAAACTTCATTTTGAATAAAATTTAAAAAAGCGAAAAGTTGTAAATATTTTTTAAAATCGTTTTTGAACATACAAATTAAAAAAAAATTTGTTTTTGGAAAACCCAGATTCGAACCATCGGACTCACTTACAGTTTCTAACCTTAACAAGCCCCCTAGACATCTGAACCATGAAGGTCCGTTTTATTGTTCACAACTCAAATGAGTTGGAGTTGTAATTATTTTTAGGTTTTTATTCACCACAATATAGCAAAGTTGTAAACCATGATATAAAAATTACAAATCAACTTATTTGAGTTGTGAACCGTAATAGGGGCCTATATTTACCAAAATGGTTTGTACCATGTATGTGTGTTTGTTTGTTTGTTTGTTTTCTTTTAGTATGTATAGGCAGTGTTGTCATACCGCAGATTTATCTTTTTTGACGAGTTTTTAAGTAGCAAATAGAAACAAAAATTCCCAGTTTCTATTATTTAAAATTATTTCGTTAAATAGATTTAATAATAGAGAAGAGTGATAACGAAAATCATATTGGGCATTATGCTAAAATATGTAAACAATTGCAAACAGGGGGGGAGAGGGACATCACATCGTTAAATCAACTTCTCTCCTCATAAGGACCCAAAATATAAATACTTTATAGAGTCTAAGATCAATATTGTAGAAATTACAAACGGAATGACAAACTTATTTATACCCTTTTCAACCTGTGGTGAAGGGTATAAAAAAACAAGGAAGAAATATTTTGTGTTTAAAGAAAAAATATATTAAAGAACATATAAAGAATGGAAAAATTATATAAAAATGGTAAGCAATATATTATGTTTTAAAAATATATTTTTTGTTTATATTTTTGCAAAAGTTGGTTATTTTAAACATGTGTATGTTGACAGTTGAAGTTTAGGTTTAAACCACCACCGTTGGCCGCTTAAACTAACAAAAAAAAGTTTAAAAAATACAACTCAAAGAGTAAATGCTGAGATGAAAGTTAATTTAATCGCCAATCTCTAACCCAAAAAGTGGCTCTTTGGCGGTTATCGCTTGTGACCATAGATATACAGTACACAGAAAGAAAAAACTCGTTCTAAATTAGTTTTTTTTACTTACTTTGGTACGAGACGTTCTCAAAAATTCAAGTGCTTATAACACTTAAAAGTACTTAAAACAATCCCAAATGGGATAACTTTCGAAAACCAATATTCGTGCATACGCGTATAGAAACAACAACAACACTACAAGAAAAATTTAAATTATTTTCATGTTTAAAAAGCAAAATATGAAACAATAACTCCCATATTCTTTTTTTAAAATTATTTATCATAATCATATTTTCAAAGTAGAATAACTACGGAAACCATATTGGGTATGCTGCTGGTGTCTTATAATTGAGAATTCTTCTGAAAGCAAAGGGCGGAATTCAACAGAAGTGAAATAATCATGTGTAACGGGCAAGTAAAATATATAATAAAATTCTCTCTGGTTCTGTACGGTTACTGTTTAGGTTAGAATCAATATAATCTCGCTTTCGGATTATTTTAAGTACGAATCGAGATTAATCCATCTTAGAAATTCTTGAATCAGAACTAAGATTAAATCAACCCATCCATACTTAAATCAATCCGAAGCGGCATCAATAGTACAGTAAGTACGGATTTTCTTGAATCAAGTACAGAAAGATTGATTCAAGAACGGATTATTCAAGAGCGAAATACTTAACTTATCCATATTAGTTAATCCCGAACTCGTACTTGAAATAATCCAAAAATTAGATTGATTTAAAAACTAAAATTAAAACAATCTCATAATGCGCTTGATTCAAGTATTATAAAATTGATTTAATCCCGAATTCGTACTTCAAATAATCCAATAATGACATTCGATTGATTCTAACCTAAAACACTTATCCCAGAGACAGAAGGAGAATATTATTATGATTGATTTACAAACCCGTTTCAAACCTTACAGAATTTAGATTATAAGACACCAGCATCATGCCCGACATGTTTTCTACATTTAAAACTTTTGCTATTGTTTTTATTCTTGTTCTGTTGTTTCTACACAAAACAAGCAAATCGTTGTTTACCTACTTGTGTGGTGTTGTTGTAGTGTCTACAGAAAACTTTGACAAATAAAATGCTGAGAGATGAGACTAATAAGTTATATAGAATAAAAACGCTGACCAACCAAAAGTTCTATTTTTTACTTTTTCTTGTCTTAAGAACTTCCCATTTAGGATTGTTTTGGGTACGTTTTAGTGTTAATCTTTTTTTTCAGTGTCAATCTTTTTTTTACTTGGTTAAAGAATTTTATTCTAATTTTAAGAAATTCCGGGATTGATTGTAAACTACATACATACATTCATTTTACAACTTTTTGCTACTGACTCATTTCGATGTCACACAAACCCAGACATTCTTTTCCAATTTATCAGTGGGTCATAAAACTAAAAAAAAATGTATACATACATATATATGTATATTAATGTACAAAGTTATATAAAGAGAAAACAATACCCTGAGAAGGAGGGTTACCGTTGGAAATTTTAGAAAAGGGTCACAAAAAGGGGATTTTTCCAGAAAAAGGGGTAAAAAAGGGTATTTCAATAAAAAAAGGGTCAAGTTTTTTATGAGCAGTATTTCCCATTTTAATGAAAATAATAATAATATAAGCAAACAAAAAATATTTATTTCAGGTAGGAAGTGCTCAAAAAAACTTAGTTTTATGGAATGTCCTGTCCTGTTTTTAACACCTGACAAAAAGTTTGTGCATTATTATTATAGCTAATTTTTTTAAGCTTTTTATGTTTTTCCGATATTTTATTTTTTTAACCGATTAAGCGATTTCAAATAAATTTTAGGGTTTGTTTTAAATTGCAATCGTTCGCGAATTGTTGCCATGTTCGCGATTGGAGCGATTTTACGATTTTTAGTAAATGTTAGTTACCTCTGTTACCAAATATTTGGGAGTTCCCGCTAATTTAGCAATTTTTACCGAATTTTTTCATTCCTGTTAGTTTTAGGGACTTTTAATCAATTTTATTGCGCTATTTTTGCAAACTCTTTCAAATTATAAATTTTAGCGTTGCTTTGTTTCTCTTTGAGGCAATCGTCGCCGTCTTAAAAATAGCCCCATACATAACTGAAGTCACCACTGTCGATTCAAAAAAGCGCGAAAAGTTCAATACCTTTTGCCATTATTAAGGTTGAATTTTTTAGAATAAATCATGCTACTCTTTAAAAGAGCAAAACAATTATAAGAAACGAACACCAATTTGCATTTTTTTAAATAAAATGTCACATTTTTTTTTTTTAAGAAACCACCATAAAAAATTGCAAATATGTATATGAGTTATGTTTGCTTTTAGGGAAATTGTACTTTACCATCAAAAATATAATTTAGAAGTCGTAAAAAATCTTTTAACACAAACTTTTTAGGAATATTAACTACTTTTTAGGAATGTGCGTTCTATACTTTGAGTCTGTTCCATATCAAGCAATGCTTATTTTGAAAACATTTGTTTAGCACTACTGTTCCGCAGTGTTGACAAAAAACAAAATGTGAGTGCTATTTCCAAAAAAGGGTCAAAAAGTGTCACAAAATAAGTGAAAACGATACAAAAGTATAATTTAAAAAAAGGGTCATAAAAGGTATCAAGACCGTCAAAAAAGGGTCAAATTGATACTTTAGTATCACAACGGTAACGCTGCTGAGAAGTAGTTTTATCACTTCCGACTTGAAAATTGAAAAGTATGTAAAGAAAGAAAGATAACAAAACCGCTGCTTAGCATGAATGACAAATGTAAATAAAATTGTTATTACATTTTCAGATTATAAAAGGGGCGTTTGGTACCAAGTTTAAAAAATAAATATAAAATTATCCAGACATTAAGAGCCACTTTTTGGGTTTGAGATTAAAGTTAATTAAATTCTATAATTAGGTAATCTGAGAATTAAGTTAATCTAGTATCAATTGAATTTGATATTTTTGGGTGGTGGCTTAAACCATGTAGCGCTACCATACTGAGCACAAATAAATAACAACATTTTTGCAAATGTCAACTTTTAATCAAAGTGCCGGTTCACACACGGCAAGTTTGACTCTTCAAGTCTTGATCTTTTACGAGAGAAGGGAAAAGAGAATGCCATTTATTTTCCCTCTCTCCTAAAAACTCAAGACTTGACGAGTCAAACTTGACGTGTGTGAACCGGCACAAATCAATGTGGATGTTTTCAAAGACAGTTTAAGTTTAGGTTTAAGCCACCACCGTTGGCCGCTTAAACTAGCAAAAAAAGTACAACTCAAAAAGTAAATACGGAGATTGGAGTTAATTTAATCGCTAATCTCTAACCCAAAAAGTGGCTCTAAAATATAAATTACTAGTAAATATTAAAATGAAAAATAACAATATTTCAGGAATATATGGGCATTTCCAGCGAAAAGTCTACTTTTCGTAACGTAACGCCAGCAAGCAAATAACCTTGTAATTTGGGCCCAAGTTGTTCAAATGTTATCTTTTTTGTTACAAAATGTAGTGCTAGAGGCGTTTTGCAACAAAGTATAAAAAAGTAAACTTTACATATAAAATTTTTTGAGAAAAAATGTTATTTACTTGCTGGCGTTACGTTACAAAAACTAGACTTTAAGCTGGAAATGCCCATATACAAGCTATACATAAGTTTTTTTTATAAGTATGTATGTACATATGTACGTATGTAATTATAAATTAAAAATATACCTTTTAATCATTTTAAAAGCCAAAATTACACAATTATTATTTAATTTATATAAACAAAGTATGGATTAACATAGCGATGCTATACTATTAGAAAAGTGTGCCAAAGTTTTTTACGATTTTTTGCAAAGATCAAGAAGTAAAAGTAAAATATTGTAAACAAATAGATACAAATACATACATGTACATATTTCAACTGTTTGCTATCTTTTATATCGGTAAATAAAAAAATATTTAATTTATAAAATAATTTGAAAAAATACTTATGTAAACAATAACTATTGTTAAAGCTTTTTATATTTTTGTTGCTTTTTAGTGAATAATTGAAACAATTAAAAAATTTGTGTCAATAAATCATTTCATCATCCTCATCATCTTTTCTTTATGATCATACAAATGCGTGTACAAAATAAATTGTGTTTTTGTTATACATATTTAGTACGTTATATACCTACAGTGGGGAGCAAAGGTGAGTACATGTTTGTATATCTTGCACTTCTAAGGGAATAAGAAAAACAATAATAAAGCTATTTAAAAATTTTTTTTTGTATTTTATTTCTTTTTTAATTCTTAGCAAAATTCAATTTAAAACAAAATAAGAAAACAACAAGTTCATAGGTAAACATAAACAAAACTTAAATAACTCTCATGTACTCAATTTTGCACCCGCGTGTTTTCAACCATATTCTTAGAAACATTCAAAATTTACCGTTAATTTGGATTTGGTTTACGATTTGATTGGTGTTATTAATGTTTCTGTTAATATAAATTTTAGTTTAACGTCGTGTTTAATAAACTGCGTAATGTAAATAAAAGGTGCATTTCAAATATAAAATACAAATTCCAAAATATTTAAAATTATGAGAAAGCTATCGCGTATTTTAACCATGACAGAAAATGGCTTCTCATCGAGAGTAATAGCCAAAGAAATTCAAGTGAGTCAGTCAGTGGTGACGAGAGTCCGGAAAAGGCGAAACATTACTTCCCAAGCGCAAGTTCTGGGTCGCCGAAGACTTTTAACGGATGGCGACGCACGTTTAATTATGAGAAAGATGAAGGCACATCAATCTTTAACGCCAAAGGAAGCTTCCCTAGTAATAAATAAAATTGTAAGCCGATGGACAGCAAGAAGAGCGCTGCACAACATTGGCTACATATCAGCTTTTAAGAAACCTTAACCTGCATTATGAAAGAAAAATGTTGCAGCACGATTAAAGTTCGCATTGGAACACAAGAATTAGACTGCCGATGATTGGAAACGAGTATTCTGGTCAGATGAATCCAAATTCAACCGATTTCAGTCAGATGGTAAGCAGTATTGTTGGCGCCGCCCTGGGAAGACCATACAAAGACACCATGTTAAACAAACTGTTAAACATGGTGGAAGAAGCGTTATGGTATGGGGCTGCTTTACTTGGTGGCATATTGGACCACTGCAAAAAATTTATGGTATCATGTGAAAAGAGGATTATTTGAAAATTTTAGAGACCCATCTTCCCGGTTTTGTGGATATGAGCGCATATCCTGAGGAAGAAGTCATATTTCAACAGGATGGCGACCCAAAGCACACCTCCAAAATCGTTAAGGAATGGTTGACTGTGCAAAATTTTCAGTTAATGCAGTGGCCACCGCAAAGTCCCGACTTCAATCCAATTGAAAATTTGTGGTCAATCGTGAAAAGACGGTTGGGACAGTATCAATCAGCTTCATCGAGCTTAAACGAGCTATGGCCCCGTGTGCAGCTGGAGTGGCAGCGCATTCCTGATGAAATTATTCAGAACTTGGTAGAAAGTATGCCTAAATGCATAATAAGTGTTTTAAATAATAAAGGACTATGTACTAAATACTAAAAATGTAATCAATATTAATTGTAGTAGGAAGGTGCAAAATTGAGTACATGAGAGTTATTTAAGTTTTGTTTATGTTTACCTATGAACTTGTTGTTTTCTTATTTTGTTTTAAATTGAATTTTGCTAAGAATTAAAAAAGAAATAAAATACAAAAAAAAATTTTTAAATAGCTTTATTATTGTTTTTCTTATTCCCTTAAAAGTGCAAGATATACAAACATGTACTCACCTCTGCTCCCCACTGTACATGCATATGTATCGTATCTATGTATACAATATTAACGCTATGTACATACTATATTTTTTTTTTTTTTGCTTGCCTAACAAACACGTGGGTTTGATTTTAAATTAAAAATGATTGAAATCAAACACTTTTTCAAAGCACAAACTTTTGAAAATGATTTAAAAAAAGTTTAAAAAACATAGCATTCTCAACAAAAAGGACATTTTTTTTAATTGAAAAAGGCCCAACCAGAATGTGAATAACGTGACTTAAGCAACTGAGCAAATACATGCTAATCATATGTGTAAAACCATATTGAACTTAAGAAAACTTTATGTTAAGTTTTATAAAACTGTCATTTGCTTAAGCAAGGTGCGAAACTAATCGCTCATGCCGTACGGAATCAATGTTTTTTTATTTTCTTTTTGATATATTTAATGCATTTGAAAGGCTTTTTGTTTTCTTTTTGACAGTAGCTTAAGTTTGTTTATGCACATTCTGGTTGGGCCTTTAGATTTTCTGATTGCAAATATACTAGAGTGCTCGATCACGGGACAGGGTGTATTATGTTATATTAACTACTATTTGTTTATTTATGGTCTACATTATAAGAAATTTCTTGTCAAATAAACATTTAAAAAAAAAATTAAGAATTGCCCAGAATTTTACATAGGACACAAAACAACACGAAATTTTTGTCCAAATTTTTTGTTATTCTGGGTTCTTTTTTATTTTTTCGTTGGGGTGTTTTTGCATTTTAAGCGGAATGCAAGATTACCCCAATATCAAGAAATGAAAAATGGTCCCAAATAAAATCTCAATAAAAAAAAGCAAATTTTAAGAAATGAAAAATGTGGGTCAATTTTATATTAAAATTCTTAGGGATAGTATAAAAATCCCGAATTCCTATACCAAAAAGGAAAATTTCTTGCCGGTTATGCAGAGATGCTTTAGTTAGCGAAGTCTGTGTTTTTTTTATACCATAGAGGAGAAAAAAAACCTTTTGCCCGTTCGAAGTCCTGCTATGTAGAGAAGCTTTAGTTAGCGAAGTCGGTGTTCGTGATACCAAAGAGGAGAAAATCCTTGCGCCCGGCCGAAGACCGGCTATGTAGTCAAGCTTGAATAAGCGACGCCATTGTTCGTTATACCATAGAAGAGAATATCCTTGCGCCCTGCCGAAGGCCCAACCATGCTATTTATCGTGCGATTTTTTAAACCAAAAATGTATAATTTTTCGGGTTATAAAAATTCTGGATTTTTAAACTTGGGTTTTTGAAATTCGGCATTTTTAATTTGGTATTTTAAGTTACGGGCATACATATAAAGCCAACCCAAATTTTAAATATTTTGTTTGTGTTTTTTTTAGTTTTAACTTTTTTTGGGGTAAAAATTCATTGAAAATTTTGAGGTGATTTTTCATAATGAAGAATTACCCCAAATTTAGAGTCATATTTCATTTTTTGGTGTAAAAAAGTGGGGTCATATTGCATATGAAAAATAGCCCCGAATTTCGATCATACAAATAACTTTTATTTCTACACTTTCCTGTTATATTTTTTCTTATTCATAGTACATAATAAATTTTAATTCAAAAATTATTTTTTATATTTTTACATAAGCAAACCGTTTGTATGTAATTTTGTTTTAATTGTCAAACATATTTGACTTTAATCGCAATGTTAAAATGATTACATTTATTTATCGCTTTAGTTAGTAATAGTTTAATTAGAGTAAAACACTTGATAACAAACTGATAAGACATTGTTTGTCAAAATTTTATATTTAAATCATTAGCAGTTTTCATTCTTGGTAGTAAATCTCGTTAATGAAGTTAAATTATTAATATTTACATAATTTACTACGCTCTGGCTAAAAAAAATCACACAAAAAGCTGAAGTAAACACGCGTGTTAAATTTACCAGAATAAAACAGCTAAACGTTTTACATTCAAACTGACGAAAACAAAAAAAAAAAAAAATCAGCTGATTTATAAGTTTATAGTGCATACGAAAAAAACACTCACACTTCGTAGTATAAAATCGTATGAAATATAACAGTTATAAACTAAACACAAAGAGTGGAAACCGCTAGTATCAATTTTGCTTCAAATGATAAACTTAAACCATTAAAAAGGGTTTGATAACACTGTGCAACAAAAAAAAAAGCAGCCTCAACACTTGCAACGCGAAATGAAAGTAGACTATAAGTAGAGCAAATCTGCCAAAGGGTTTTGAAAAGTTAGCTCAAGTTCCCGAAATATGGCCCGGAATTTCGAAAATCCGTTTCTTAGTCTTAGAAGACCCCTAGTGAAATTTGATGCAGAAAATATTCATAGAACATTTTAAAACTTAAAAGTGCCGTTTTAGTATACTTTTGTAAGAGTTGGGAAAAAGAACAAAAATTACCCCTTAAAATGAGAGTTAGAGGGTTAATAAATTCTAAGAAAAGAATCGCCATACGATTCTACTGAAGACATCTGAAATTATTTTTTAGCTCAAAAGTATATTTTTTTTTTTTCAAAAAATTCAAAAATTTTAAAGACCCATATTTCGGAAACCCGAGCTAACTTTTCAAAACCCTTTGGCAGATTTGCTCTACTGGTAGTCTACTTTCAATTCGCGTTGCGAGTGTTGAGGCTGGCGGCGATGACCCGAATTTTGTTGCACTGTGTAATTGGGCTTGATGTCAAATGATAGTCATTTTATATCAAAGGTTTAGCTTCGTGTTTGCTGGGTATAGGTATATACATTTATTATTTTTTTCCACACATACACAACATAACCAATTAACAAAACAAAAACCGTTATAGGGACATATATGTAATTGAAAAAAAAAAATTGAAGTAAAAAAATAAACTATTGTCATGGTATTTGTAGTTGAATTCATCTTCACATCGTTCATTAAACTTTTTTTTACACATGAGCTCGCTTGCGCACACATACGGGAAAAGAAAAAATATTAATTGTGAAAAGTTTAACCACAATAATAGTTAAAAAATTTTAAAAATTATTTATTTTATAAGTATCTAAATATAAATTACGAGGGTAGTTTGAGAAATATTTAATAATTTATTAAAACGTTTTATTTTTGATTTCAACGAATTTTTATGTGCGAGAAATTTTTAAATTTTTTCTTTGACAAACATAACAACAATGGCTGACTTTATAAACGTTATGGTTGCAAAACATTACTGAAAAAAAAAAAAAAAATGAACAAATTTTGCAACAGTTGGGTAGCGAATACGGATAACGCCGGTTTTAATGCAACTGATTTCCAAAAGAGTTTCAAACCGATTTCAAAATGGTCACGTCATGGCGGTCTCTCAAAGGAGTCTATGATAAACTTAAATGAAACTCAAAAATAACTAGAGGAGTTGCAGTTTCGTTTCACTGTCTATTCTCTGGGCATAAATAATTATTAACAAATTGTCAGGAGAGTCAAAATATTGTTTTTAAAGGCATGGCTGTAATTTTATAATCAAATGTTCCCAGTTAAAGAAGACTGTGGCGCAAACGAAATATTCGTGGTCGTTAGAGAATTAATTTGTCAACTGGTTTTCTAATTATTTTTAAAAAATATATCCCAAAAATCAAATGATAACAATTAAACCATTTTTCGACGCACTTCTGTTGATCGATGTTAATAACGCTAACAATGAAATAAGATTCTAAATAACTAATAGAAAGAAAAAACAAAATACAAATAATCGGGAAAAGTTTGAATCTTATACATATTTGTAAAATACTACAACAAGGTAGGTCAAAGTAGCAAAATTTAATTTTCAAAGTCGGATTATTCGTAAAATAAAGGAGATAAACTATGCATGTCTCGAACTTTTTTTGTACGTTCGGCAAAAAAAAACTGGTTTGGTAATTTCAACGTTAAATTTGCTTTCGTGTTTTTGTCCTTTAAGTTTTCTGTACAAACATTTGATTTGTATTAATTTTTTGAATTAACTACCGAATACCGATGGTGTAAAATACACTACACTTTAGCCAGTAGGTTAAAGAAATTCGGGATAATAGGGAGTGATACCTGGTACAACCGGTGTTTGCGTGGATGATCTTCCAAGATATAACTAAGATTGCTTCTCCTCTTCATTAGGAAGACGAATTGGTTGAACTCTGCAGTGACGCCTATTGAGTACTTGTTCTGTAGGATGGGCATTGGCGCTGGTTATCACAAATGAACACTGAAGGACTAAAGTTAGCTGTCTCTTGATGGTTGCTCAAGAAACCTAGCCTAACCTACATACATAGTTTTTTTAGCACACAAATTTTGTACGCTTTAACCTAGAAATTTTTAATAAAAGGATATTTAAGCAGACGTATTTGTTTTATAAATTAATATTGCTTACACCCTGCAGTTGCTTTCTTTTACACAAATTGGAGTTTAGTCTGCTGTTTTGTATATTTGAATGCTTCGTTGGTCATAACGTACCATACGTACATACATAAGTATCATGTTATAATTGTGGCTAAATTGTACAAATGCGTGTCACAACTACACATATATATTATAGATGTGCATACGTATAAAAAATAAGTTCACATCAAGTCAGTTTTGTAAAATTGAAAAATTTACGCACAAATAAAAATCGAAACGTAAAAAGACTTGAAACACAAAAGATAACGAGAACATAAAAAGAACTGGAAAATAAGTGGACAAACTTCAACGCTTATTTACCCTGCCTTTACACATGCAAGTAATTACTTGCAAGCAGTGTACACGTATTATCAAAGAAAATGTCGAAGAAAAAGCCGAAAGTCTTGCAAGTAGCTTGAGTGTAGGGAATGGTAAATCGATTTCGATTCCAATCGAAAATCGATTTTCTGGTAAAAATAATCGATTTTTTGAAATCGAATTTGCTTATGCTATTTTATACTATATATCAGAGTACGAAAACAAACAAAACGAAACGTTTGCTTTCGTTTTGTTTTGTTCTTTGCAGTGAGTAAAACAAAAACAAAACCAAAACAATGAAAATGATTGTGCCATTTTGTTTTGTATTATTTTTGCTCGTGAGCGCAAATTGTACATTAATATAAAAGTACACAGCTGGAAAAGAAAAGAGTAAGAACAATATTGAAACATTCAGAGTAAAAACGTTTGACAAACGTTTGGTTATTGATTTACTCATTATAATATTTAGTCATATATATATATAACTATTATTTCTAAGTGAAATAAAAAGAGAGGTAGGTTTTTTTGTTTTTATTAATGCTTTTTTTTGACTACTATAGTAATTAAAAAAAAACAAATTAAATTAAATAAAAAGTAATTCAAAGAAAAAAGAAAAAAAAATAAATTTAAAAAAAAAGACGAGGCATTGTGGATTTTACTCTTGTTATGCCACTACAAAAACCAAGCAAGAACTAAATCAATAACTCAAAACAAAACGTTTCTCTATCTGTTTTGTACTCAGATGTACGATTGTAACGGTAAATTAAATAATGCAGATGAGTGGAAAGCCAATTGTTTCGTTTTCTCTCTTTGACACTTGAAAAGTTTTTGTTTTGGTTTTGCTCATGTACAATACAATTTAAAAATTTTCAATAGTTTTGTACATTTTGCAAACGTTTGCGAAATGTTTTGTTTGTTTTCATACTCTGCTATATATATATGGGGGATTTCATGTCAAGTGACCCAATTTTGAAATCGATGTCTTCCGATTTGGATGAAATTTGCACCAAGGTTAGTCCTATTGGATAGTAGTTTAGACACAAATTTTCAACAAGATCGGTCGAAAAGTTTCTGAGTTAGTGGGGGTCAAAATTTGACATTTTGGCCATACAGGTGTTCTTTCTTATCCATGTAACTTATTACCTATTGGTGTTAGCAAAATTTGTCCCAAGTAGCTTCAATAGCTATTTGATCCATCTTTTGAAAAAAATTTTTTTTGTTTTTTTAAAAAATTTTTTTTATTTTTTTTTTTTAAATTTAAAACTTTTTTTTATTTTTTTTTTTAGCGGGTATGTTTTTTTTTTTTTTTTTTTTGTTCAAAAAAAAGCTTATGTCTTTTCCTTTAAGGTAGTTTTGGTCCCTTTTTGGGATGCGAGCGGCTTATGTATAAAAAAAAATAATTTCTAACTCTAGACAAGGGTTTTTCAATTTTTAGCATATGCAGTGTTCTTTCTCATCCATTTAACTTATTACCTATTAGTGTTAGCAGAATTTGTCCCAAGTATCTTCGATAGCTATTTGATCAATATTCTGAAAAATTTTTTTTTTGTTTTTTTAAAACTTTTTTTTTTTAATTTAAAATTTTTTTTTTAAATGCAAAATTTTTTTTTTATATTTTTTTTTTATCCGGAATGTTTTTTTTTTTTTTTTTTTTGTTCAAAAGAAAGCTTATGTCTTTTCCTTTAAGGTAGTTTTGGTCGCTTTTTGGGATGCGAGTGGCTTATGTATAAAAAAAAATAATTTCTAACTCTAGACAAGGGTTTTTCAATTTTTAGCATATGTAGTGTTCTTTCTCATCCATTTAACTTATTACCTATTAGTGTTAGCAGAATTTGTCCCAAGTAGCTTCGATAGCTATTTGATCAATATTCTGAAATTTTTTTTTTTGTTTTTTTAAAACTTTTTTTTTTTAAATTTAAAATTTTTTTTTTAAATGTAAAATTTTTTTTTTTTATATTTTTTTTATCAGGAATGTTTTTTTTTTTTTTTTTTTTTGTTCAAAAGAAAGCTTATGTCTTACCCTTTAAGGTAGTTTTGGTCGCTTTTTGGGATGCGAGTGGCTTATGTATAAAAAAAATTATTTCTAACTCTAGACGAGGGTTTTTAAATTTTTAGCATATGCACTATTTTGAATTTTTTCCTATTTGTGTTTAAGTGTTTCTAAAGCCTTAAAAATAAAACGTTTGCAAAGAAACTAGACAAATTAACCTTTCCGACGGTATGTTACAAACCCAATTACTATTTTATACCTTCGATACTATAATGCCCACAATATATTAATCCCAGGAATAAAATCACTTTTTTTCTGTAGAAAGGTTGACAAATTAAATTCTTTTTATTAATTTGTAATAATAATTAAACTAATATATAATTATAATAATAATAATTTCTAATAATAATAATAAAAAGATAAAGATAAATAATTTAATAAAATTTATGTAGGAAAAATTAAAAAAAGAATTATTTGTCAACATTTCTACAGAAAAAAGTGATTTTATTCCTGGGATTAACATATTGTGGGCATTATAGTATCGAAGGTATAAAATAGTAATTGGGTTTGTAACATACCGTCGGAAAGGTTAATTTGTCTAGTTTCTTTGCAAACGTTTTATTTTTAAGGCTTTAGAAACACTTAAACACAAATAGGAAAAAATTCAAAATAGTGCATATGCTAAAAATTTAAAAACCCTCGTCTAGAGTTAGAAATAATTTTTTTTATACATAAGCCACTCGCATCCCAAAAAGCGACCAAAACTACCTTAAAGGGTAAGACATAAGCTTTCTTTTGAACAAAAAAAAAAAAAAAAAAAACATTCCTGATAAAAAAAATATAAAAAAAAAAAATTTTACATTTAAAAAAAAAATTTTAAATTTAAAAAAAAAAAGTTTTAAAAAAACAAAAAAAAAAATTTCAGAATATTGATCAAATAGCTATCGAAGCTACTTGGGACAAATTCTGCTAACACTAATAGGTAATAAGTTAAATGGATGAGAAAGAACACTACATATGCTAAAAATTGAAAAACCCTTGTCTAGAGTTAGAAATTATTTTTTTTTATACATAAGCCGCTCGCATCCCAAAAAGGGACCAAAACTACCTTAAAGGAAAAGACATAAGCTTTCTTTTGAACAAAAAAAAAAAAAAAAAAACATACCCGCTAAAAAAAAAAATAAAAAAAAGTTTTAAATTTAAAAAAAAAAAATAAAAAAAATTTTTTAAAAAAACAAAAAAAATTTTTTTCAAAAGATGGATCAAATAGCTATCGAAGCTACTTGGGACAAATTTTGCTAACACCAATAGGTAATAAGTTACATGGATAAGAAAGAACACCTGTATGGCCAAAATGTCAAATTTTGACCCCCACTAACTCAGAAACTTTTCGACCGATCTTGTTGAAAATTTGTGTCTAAACTACTATCCAATAGGACTAACCTTGGTGCAAATTTCATCCAAATCGGAAGACATCGATTTCAAAATTGGGTCACTTGACATGAAATCCCCCATATATATGATTTCCTTTAACTCCTACTGGAGCATAGGGCGTCAAATTGTACGACTATCATAATGACTTATACTGAAATCGATTATTGGGCTTTTAAAATCGATTTTTTTATTGTTATCAAAATTTTGGTAGTTTTTAATTTTAATCTTAATTAATATAGCTGGATATTTGTTTGTGCATGCATAGGTGGTATGTTTATTCCAAGTAATAAGTTGTAGTTTTACTTATTTACCTATTAGTACCCTTGGTATACTTCCAACTTTAACATACGGGCTCTTGTTCTTCAGAAATTAAAGTCACTGAACACCGAAAGTCTGATTTTTAAAAATCAACATATTTTAGAAACACAACAAATAAATTAAACCATGGCATTTCTGTGGAAATATGATAATATTCAAACAGAAGAGTGTGTGATATTTAAATCTAGTAATAAGCAGAGTGAAAAAACAAATCAAAATTACAAGAAAATATCTCTCCATCTTTCCGACATCAATGACATGCAAACGTTTGTTTTCTAAAACTAACTTAATAGTAATTTAGCAAAGAAACAGACGCCACTGATCAGGAACTATTGTCATAATCCTTTGAAACACTATCCATACATTCTGGCCTGTCACAGAAAACAATTCCGATCAAAAGTGATTTCGTTTTATGTGAAGCAAGAAACGAAATCACTTTCGATCGGAATTGATTTATGGGACTGGCCTGATTTACTACACAAGAACACAATTTTAATATGTAAAATGTACATACATACTGTTATATATGTATAAATCACTAAATTGACATTATTGCGGATTATAATAATCTGGTAGCATTATTAGCATAAACTAAAATTAAAATAAAATTATAAGCACTTTTCTTTAAACCATCAAGTAAAACGGTTGTTTTAATTACAACAATTTTGGCGACGAGGACAAAAAGAAAGAAAAGAGTGATTGGCATTTTTTACAGTACAAATGCAATAAGTATTATACACATACATACAAACATACAAAAAAAAAATAAAACGGTAACAAGATGACGACTGAGAATGCTGCTTCAAGTAAAAATGTTGGATTCTTTAATTTCGAGTCCTTTGATGTAAAAAAAACATCTTGGTGCAGATGGGTAAAACGTTTTGAAACTGCATTGGAGTTGTACGAGTGCAAAGGTACAAAACAGCAACCCCTATTACTTCATTTTATTGGGTCGGACACTTACAACATTTTGTGCGATAAATTGACACCAGTGACCCCAGAGGAAAAATCTTATAAGGAAATTATCGAGATCTTACAAGATCATTTCGACCCAAAGCCAAATGAACTTTTAGAAAATTTCCGTTTCAACATGAGGAAACAAAAAGAAAATGAGATAGCGGCAGAATTTTTGGTGGCTCTTCGTAAGCTAGCAGTAAACTGTAATTTCGGTACATATTTGGAAAAAGCATTGAGGAATCAATTTGTGTTTGGACTTCTAGATAAAAAAGTACAAAGCCGGTTATTGGAAAAGAAAAACGTGAGTATTGATGATGCAATAGCAATGGCAACCGCTAGCGAATTGGCCGAAAAGGGGGGCGAAGAATTACAAGGTAATGTAAACGAGAAAGTTAGTGTACACAAAATGGCGGCAAAATATGTGAAAACCAATAAGAAAAAATGTTTTCGCTGTGGTGACCCGAGCCATAATGCTGATAAATGCAAATTTAAAGAGGCAACCTGTCATTTTTGCAAGAAAAAGGGACATTTAAAAAAAGTTTGTTTTAAAAAGGAAAAACAAGTACATAGCATGACTGATAAGCCTCCAAAATCTTCTACAGTGGAGGAAATTCTGCATATAAACGACTCACAAAATGTTTCGAGTATTAACGGAAAAATTTGGTACAAGCTAAAAGTAAACGACCAGCTGATAACGTTTGAATTAGATACGGGGGCACCAGTGTCACTTATAAACCTAAACGATGCAAAAAAATATTTCCCAAAATTGGAAGTTAAAGCCCCGGACATGGAATTATTCAGTGTTTGTGACAATCCCTTGCAGGTAATTGGCTATGTGTGGGTAAATATGACAAATTATGATAATATAAGGGTTAAACTGTACGTCGTGCGTTTTGATCGTAAACCACTTTTGGGTAGAGAGTGGATTTATCGAATGAAAGTCAATTGGAATGAAGTTATTTATAGTAATAACGACTCTTCAGTAAATGTAGTGGAAATTAAAGACACTCAACAACAAATTAATGTTTTATTACAAAAATACCCTACAGTATTTGCACAATCTAATGGAAAAATTTCAGGGTTACAGGCGCGACTCTACCTTAAGGCTAATGTGGCTCCAAAATTTATAAAAAGCCGGCGTGTTCCATTGCCGCTCATGGATGCGGTAGATAAACAATTACAGGAACACGTAGCTGAGGGGCTGCTGGAAAAGGTAGAAAGTAGCGAATGGGCTACACCCATTGTAGTGGTACCTAAGAAAGATGGCACAGTACGTATCTGCGGAGACTACAAAATCACATTAAACCCGGCCTTGGTGATAGACGAATACCCACTGCCTACGATTGAAGAACTTTTTAGTAAAATGGCAGGTGGAGTAAAATTTTCAAAAATAGACTTGACTAAAGCGTACTTACAGTTGGAAATACACCCTGATGATCGACCCTTATTAACCCTTAACACCCACAAGGGACTTTTTCGACCGACCCGAATGATGTATGGCGTTGCTAGCGCACCAGCTAAATGGCAAAGGCTAATGGAGCAAGTTCTAGGAGACATACCAGGGGTGTCGGTATTCCTGGACGATATAAAAATTACAGCACCTAATGACGTGCAGCACTTACAGCGTATCGAGGAAGTACTCAAACGATTAGAAAAATTCAACATGCGTATAAACGTTGAAAAATCGGAATTTTTAAAAGATTCGATTGAATATTGTGGTTACCTGATAAATAAAGCAGGTATACAACGAATTAAAGCAAAAGTGGAAGCTATTCAACACATGAAAGAACCACAAAATAAAGACGAAGTTCGTGTTTTTTTGGGCTTAATAAATTATTACGGCAGGTTTATTAAAAATTTAAGTGACATTGTATACCCCCTGAATCAATTGCTACGAAACGACGTGAAATTCGAGTTCAGCGGAAAATGTAAAAAGGCTTTTGAGGAGATAAAAAAACAAATGCAATCCGACACGGTTTTAACGCACTATGACCCGAAGCTGCCATTATTGTTGGCGGTTGATGCGAGCCCAACTGGCGTTGGTGCTGTGCTAAGCCATTGTTACGAGGATGGAAGTGAGAAGCCTATACAGTTTGCATCACAGACCCTAAGTGAAGTACAAAGACGATACTCCCAGATAGACAAAGAAGCTTACGCAATTATTTATGGTGTTCGTAAGTTCTATAACTATTTGTACGGTAAAAAGTTCCTTCTAATTACAGATAATCGAGCGGTATCGCAAATTTTTTCACCAAGTAAAGGTTTACCAGTGCATTCAACTACAAGAATGCAACACTATGCGTTGTTTTTAGAACAATTTGAATACGAGATTAAATGCAGAAAGTCCAAAGAAAACGCTAATGCTGATGCGATGTCCCGTCTTCCAAACTATGACACCTACAAATTGGTCGAGGAAGTACATGTTATTGAAGAGGCGTTGATCGAAAATTTACCCGTTACTTTGGAAGAACTTAAAAAGGAAACACAAACAGATGATGAAGTAAAAAAGTTAATGAAATGTTTGGAGTTTGGTCGTGAAAGCGAACCAAAGGACCGTTTTGGTATTACTCAAACAGAATTTAGTTTACATAATGGTTGCCTTTTACGTGGCATAAGAGTATATATACCAAAACCATTACGTAAAAAAGTCTTAGATGAACTTCACTCCGCACATTTTGGGATATCTCGTATGAAAAGTCTGGCAAGAGCATATGTTTGGTGGAATCAAATGGATAAAGATATAGAGATGTTAGTGTCCAAGTGCGCATTATGTCAGTCGACACGACCCGACCCGAAGAAAATTATACCTAGCCATTCTTGGACAAAACCCAGCAAACCATTCGAACGTGTACATGCAGATTACGCAGGCCCGGTTATGGGAAAATATTTATTTATTCTAGTAGATGCTTATAGTAAATGGCCAGAAGTTCATATTGTTCCAAATATGACAGCGGAAACTACTATACAAAAATGTCGTGAAATATTTGCACAATTTGGCATACCAAACGTATTTGTGAGCGACCATGGGACTCAGTTCAATTCAGTAGAATTTCAAAATTTTCTGAAAATAAATGGCATTGTACACAAACAGGGAGCCCCATATCATCCAGCAACTAATGGGCAGGCCGAAAGGTATGTGCAAACCTTTAAACAAAAGTTACTGACCTCAAAATGTACTGGAAATTCGATGGGTAAAGAATTAGCCAAAATATTATTGGCTTACAGACGTGCCATTCACCCTGCAACTGGCAAATCACCCGCGATGCTGATGCTAGGCCGCCAAATCCGATCCCGTCTTGATCTTATATTACCACATGACGATGGCAACAACCAGTTACGCCGAATGACTGACAATGTATTTCTAGTAGGAGAAAGAGTAGCAGTGCGCGATTATCTTTCTAAAAATAAGTGGCAATTTGGTGTGGTAGAGGAGCGAGTTGGTGAGTTGCATTATAACGTTATACTCGATGATGGTCGCAGGTGGAAAAGACACACAGATCAGATGCGAAAAGTAAATGTAGAAGCTAGCGAACCAGTGACTGAAGGTGACCCTGTTTCAGCGCCAGTGACTGAAGGTGACCCTGTTTCAGCGCTAAAAACAGATGACCCAAACGAAGCAGTGACCCGAAGAATTCCGCAACTAATACTTCAGGAATCAGTAGCAGAAAAAGAAAATATACCTAGTGTAGAACCAGAAGGAGATGTTACCCCAGAACCAGATTATATCAAAGATGCTGAACAGCAGCGACCACAAAGAGAACGCAAAAAACCAATGCGATATTTAGAATGATCCTTATAAACAATTTAGTGATTTTATTTTGGGATGAATTCTTGTTATGTATTTAATTGGAATAATTAAGTGGGGGGAGAGATGTTATATATGTATAAATCACTAAATTGACATTATTGCGGATTATAATAATCTGGTAGCATTATTAGCATAAACTAAAATTAAAATAAAATTATAAGCACTTTTCTTTAAACCATCAAGTAAAACGGTTGTTTTAATTACAACACATACATATCGCACTTGTCCCTCTTAAGGTCATCTCAAAACTTACACATTTTCACTTTTTGCAAGAAAATTAAAATCAGAGTCATGTTTACCCACTGTAAAAATCTTAGTTCAATTTCTCCAGTATATTGCCAAAAAAAAATGCTGGTGATCCCCCTTTGTGGTATAAAGAATAAGTTTGCAAATTAATCTTAAATGAGTTTGAAATCGATTTTGAGGTTCGATTAATCGATTTCAAAAAACGAAATAAAAAAAGACGATCGAAAAATCGAAAATCGATTTTGGAATTCATTTACCATTCCCTACTTGAGTGTTTACACAGTCAGTTGTAAGTTCATTTTTCAAATGTTCTCGAAGAGAAAACATCTTAAAAAAGGTTTGTTTTTCGGTTTAAAAACATTACCATGTTGAAAACATTAGCATGTTATAACAAAATAAATTTAATAATTTTTTCTTTATTTAATTTTCGGTCCTTCTTAATGAAAAAATTATGTTTATTTTAGAAAATATGTGACTATGGCCGTAGTGGCGATATCAAAATGTTACTGAGAAAATATTTTGATTAACATTTTTTTTTTTTTTTTTTCAAAATGCTTAAAATTCATGATTAAAATTACCATTAAGATGCGTTGTTGTATAGTTGTGCTATTTTTTATTAGTTATTTTTTATAAATACACAGAAAATCCGCTATAAACATAACTTTTATTTTACTAAGTACTAGTAGATTGATACAAAAGTCATCTACAGCAGCACCATTTCTTCATTTGTCATTTTACTTGCAGTAAGTGTCAAAAATTTACTTGCAAGCAAATTATCTTGCAAGTTGAGCTGCAAATACGAAAAATTTTATGGTATTAGTGAAAAAGTGTGAGTGTATTCAGTTTTTCGAACCTGCACTTGCAAGTGTAAATAAACCCTAGGTTAAATTGTATCCTTTAATTTTGCTTTTTCTTTATACCTACCGCTATGTATGTATATGAACAATGAAACCAATATTTTTTTATATATTTTTTTTTATTATCAATAAAAAGAAATAAAACAGCAAACTACAAATTTCCGAAAACGCTTTAGTTTTTCTTTAACTCCGAATTTTAGGTGTGTATTTAAACTTTGGTCTCTGACTGTATCTATTTCACATTGCATAAGGGCGTCATATTCATGGAGGATTTCTTAATACTTATGTATGTACTACACATTAAAGTTGGTAATCGATGTGAATGAGACCTATATTTTGTGGACATTAAACAACAAAGATGAAAAAACAAATAAAAGATAGCTTTTAAAAAGAGGAGCATTTTGAGATATTTGTTTATACATAAGTATAAAAATATATAAATTATACGATTAGGGAAAACTTACAACAAATAAATACTAAGAAACATATTTTTAGTGGGACTGAAGAGCTATAATGAATTAATTGAACATAAAAATGAAAATATAAATCTGTGGCATTTTGACAAAACATCTTGAGTCGAATTGAAAATAACGTTTTTAAAATTTTGTATTATAAACGAAATTTTTTTTAAATTTTAGTTTATTTTATTATTTGATTAAAATGATTTTTTCACCGAGCTTTTTCTTAAAAACTTTTTTGCTATCTTATCTCGACTTAAGATGTTTTGTCAAAATGCCACAGAAATAAATTTCTTATTAAAGTTCACGGGAATATGGATAAATTTTTAAAGATGGAAAACGTGCTTAAAAATTTGGAAATTACCTTATTTTATAAAACTATTGAAATCACGATTAAGAACAAAAAAAGAAAATGAAGTGAATGAATGATATTTGTTAAGATAAGTAGGTACATATTATACGATATTTTAAAAATGAATTTAGAGTTTAGAAGATAACTAAACTTACAAACTACAAAAACATTTATGTAAATAAGTTATTTTTTAAAATTTAAAAAAGTTTAAAAATAAAAAATTTTTTAATTAATATTAAAGTCTGAAATTTATCTGAACTATTAATAGAGTTCTGACGTCTTTGAATTTCAACAAAAAATATTTAAGTGGCACCTTAAACTAAAAAATAAGTAAACATATTCATTTTTATGTTTGTATTTACGTACGTTAGTCCGTAATTAATTATAGTAATAAAATACTTGTTGATTACAAATGTTCTGCTCTAATTGCTGTGTTTACATACCTACATACATACAGATGTGCATAAAAAAAGAAAAACTTACACACAAAACTAAACACAAATTACAGGTAAAAATGCTTTACGTTTAAAAAGAAGCATAGAAGATGTAAATATGTACTACAATATTAAACGCGTGAACAAATAATTTAAATTTTGCAATACATATTTGAAATTGAATTAAAAACAAAAATAAAGCAGTCATGTATAGCTGCTTAAATAAGTAATGAACGGTATTACTTTTCAATTGTAATACCGGTTTGTGAAAATTTTGCAAAATAAAAAAATGTGCATAATATTTTACTTTATTTAATAATTTTTTATATATAAAATATTTTTTAATTTCCCGTCCCTTAACTGAACGGGGAACATTACCTAGTCCTTTTAATAGGCAACAGCAATAATAGCAGACTTCCTCCCGATTTGAGGAAAAACATGGAAAAATGTAAATTTCGGTGCTCATTAAGCATTTCATGGAATTTTCGTTCTCCGAATTTAGTTCCAAGTAACTATTTGAAAGAGGTTTGACTCGAAACAAAAACCAATTTTAAATACCTGACAAATAAAAATTTTTTTTCAAGGGATAAACAAATTAGAAAAACATCGGAAGAAGACTATGTTAAAAAATAAATTGATTTTTTAATTCAAGAACCTATGTAAACCCGTCCTCGTTAATACATAACTGTGGCATTTTGACAAAACATCTTAAGTCGAGTTAAGTTAGCAAAAAAGATATTAAAAAAACCTCGGTAAAGTAATTATTTTTATTAAATAATAAAATAAACCAAAATTAAAGAAAAATTTCGTTTATAATACAAAATTTTAATAACGTCAACAAAAATGTTTTTTTAATGAAAATTCGTATGATTAACAGCATTTTTTTCAACTTAAGATGTTTTGTCAAAATGCCACAGATGTGTTATATGTACATATTTTTTAAAGAATAGAACAAAATTTCTACTGGTTTTTGGATTAAAGTTCACCTAAAAAGCTTTTAGCCTACAAAGTAAAATTAACCCCATTTAGCGTTGACATAATGGAATTTTTCAAGATTAATAATAATAACAAAAAATATCTACATAAGTATTAATAATCTTTTCGCATTTCGTATTTGTTGCTAAATTGTTAATTAAAATTCAAAGTACGTAAAAAGGATACAAAGTTATTATGTACTAGTAAGTTGCCCAATATTTAAAAAAAAGCTTATACAATAAGTACCTATTATAATTTAAGGATTTATTTGAAAAAGAACTTTAGACTATGATATACCCAGCAAAAAAAATGGATGTCATAATTCAAAAACGGCATCTTAATTACATCCATAGTAGCTAATACTACTTTCCAGCTTTAAAGAAGTAGTTTCGAAGTACAATATGAAAAGTGATTTTGAATTGCACCTTTGTTCTTAAACAATTGTATAAAATGAAGTTGCCCCGGAAATTTTTAAAAAGGATTGCATTTCTAAAAAATATTTGTACCCATGTTCAGGAAATTAATTATTTGCGTTCCTAGTGCTTTTTTATACATATTTATTGTTCATTTATTCCTATATTTATTTTTAAAAATCATATTTTCATAAACACAACAAAGTTGTGTGAATTGGTTAATTTATTTGGATTGATTAAAACCGCTTTTATAGTTTTGTTTGTAACATGAGTTTTGTTATACGGGTTCAATAATAGTTAACATATATTAAAGTATGATTTATTATATATTTTAACTATTATTGATCTCAAAATTGGAGTTTATTTAATGTAACAAAATAACAATAATTGTTTTATTTCTGAAGAAAATAATTTTATTTATTGATTTTATTGCCTTTCAAAAAAATATTAAAGGTGCGTTTATTTCTGCTACACCATTTGTTATTCATTAACATATATAAAATAAATTAATAACCACTTTTCAAATAAAAGCATATCACTAACACTCAAAATTAAAAAACGACGCGACGCGCAAGTGTAAAAATTTTAATTGGTGGAGAAATTATATTTTTTTTAATTTATTTAAGTTTAAGGGGGGTTTGTCTGGTAAGTAAATAATATGAGTTCCAAAAGATCATTTAAAAGAGATATACGAAAAGAAAGAGCTCGACTTAATGACAAATTAAATACAACTTGCCTTATCTACCGGCATATTCTCCTCAACAAGTGGATTAGCATAAGCTCTACAATTTTGGTGCAGAATTACCTCTAAAATAGATGTTGAAATTGATGGTTTGCCACTTTTCAAAAGCTCTGCAATTAGGGATTTAAAGGAATTTGAGGCTTACATTTACGAAGGGAATGAAAAAGAATACCTAAGTAAGCATGATATATAACTTAAAATTAAATTTAATTTATTTTCCATTATTTTTTATTACGACGTCATACATAAGATCCATTAAAGAAAATCGAGGACTAAAGAAAGGAGTATCAGATATAATATCACCAAAACTACTGGTAGATTTCAACGTAGACTACTTTATTACCAAAAACTTGTGAATGTTTTATTTCATGAGTAGCTTCTGTAAACGTATTTTTAAATATGTTTTTTTCTATTTTTTTAGTTTATTGTACTGAAAAGTCGTTTAAATCACACCTAAGGGATGCAATTAAGTTAGCCAAAAACAGATATTTTAAAGAAGAGAAGTTTGAAAGATAATGCTCCAAAGGAAAGCAATAATCCACCAGAAAGTAATACAAAAAATGATTTGCAAAATTTTTTACAAGAACCAGTAAACATCTTGTTATCAACAAATTGCCCTTTAATTTTTAAAAAATTAAATTTTTGGATAGTTTGCTTAATATTAACCTTAGGTTTATATATATGTATTTTTAAAGTTTTAAACATATTCATATTAGAAATGCAGTCAAATTCCAACAAAATCTTTAAGTGATTGAAAATTTTGATGTTTAATGCTTTTTTGCCAAACATCCTAAGTCGAGATAAGATAGCAAAAAAAGGTTTTAAAAAAAAAACTCGGTGAAAAAATCATTTTTATCAACAAATAAAATAAACCGAAATTAAAGAAAACTTTCGTTTATAATACAAAATTTTTAAATCGTAAACAAAAATATTTTTTGTAGTAAAATTTGATAATTAACAGCATTTTTTCCAACTTTTTAAATTTGACTTAAGATGTTTACTTTAAAAACACAACTAAAACATTTACTTCAAAACAAAATGACACAATTTTTTACAAAAATACTGAACATAACTGTACCTGTTACACTTTACATATTTATTTTTTTTTTTTTTTTTTTTGCCAAGCAATTATATATGTACATTTTATGTTAAATAAAAATTGGATTAAAAATATACATATATCAAATTATAAAAATTAACGAACACATATCTTTTTTAATTTGTAGTTAAAAGTAATGCTTTTTAATTAATTAAAGGGGTTTTAAATGTTTAAAAGCGATAAAGATGCATTTTAAAATCACTGCATTAATATCACTTCTTAAATGGACAATTTCATTACTATTGAAGCACTACTTTTGTTTAGCATCTAAAAAGTTATTTTAATATACATTTCTGCCCCTACTTATAAATGACATTCAAATATCGGAATATTACAGTACTAGAAACGTGGATTATATGCAGTAAAAAGTAGTAGAAAATGAACAACATTTTTCCAATGACACGCTAATGTTAAATTCATAACTTTTTCACCCGATTTTGAAGAACTTCGGGTTTGCAAGTTGTGGTGATTTAATAACATATTTTTCAACGCTTTTTTTGCTGGGTATAATCGTCAATCGTATTATGTACAAAAAAAAAATGAAGCATTTTCTTTTGCTTATATAAAAAATTAGATGTTAAAACCCAGGGCTGCCCGGGTTCAAACCCGTATGGTCTTTAGTATATAGTCATAAAATCATTTTCTAACTTTTAACACTTTGTAAAATATTTTAGCTCAGAAGCCCAATTGTTCGGACAATTTTACAAATTTTGTTAATAACTTGACATCATCGCTATCTACCGGGTCAAAAATGTATCAGGAAACTTATTTTTGTTTAATAAATATATTTTGTGAATTTCAGCCATTTAATCGTACCACCTATCGGAATTAAAGAAACCTGGCTCCAGACTAAACTAATTTATTACAGCTTACAGCGGTTCTTGAGTTTAAGGAACACATACCCGGCACAAAAGTTTTTATATATGTATGTACATATGTATATAAGTATGTAGATATAGACTTCATGAATAAAGTACGTATAACTCTTTTGGCGTTTTAGCACTTTATAAAATCCACTTTCTGGCAACATTGGTCAAAACAGGTTAAATTATAAACAAATAACAAAATTATGCCAAAAGCAAAAAGAGACAGAGAGAGATGTATTAGTGATAAATGCTGTTCATAAAAACAAGTGTTAAAAAAAAATTTAAACTTTTAATTTTCAAGTAACAAGATTTTTTTACAATAGGTAGGTATAAAATTTAAAAATACATAATACAAAAAAACAAATAAAAATCAAATGGAAATCAATTTTAAATGTGCAATAAAAAAAGGTACAAACACATGTAAACAAAATATAAAGTGCAGCAATTTTTTCATTTTTAACAATTCGCAATAAATAGTTGCGCATATCATAAGTATATGTATAAAACTTAACAAGCTAGAAAAACTAGAAAATGTTTATGGTGCTTTTTTTGTATGTAGTTGTTTTTTGTGGACAGCATCTGCACTGTACACTTTCAGATCTAAGGCCATACATACATACATACATACATATGTATACGAATATCTGTGGCAACAAGCAAAAACAATTTAACTCGATTTAGGCAATTGATCGGCAGAGCATTTTAAAACTCAAAAATCGTTGCCAAAAATCAGGGAATTTTGATTAAGCTTATAGTTACAGGCTCTTTGTTAGTAGTTTTATAACATTTTAATTGAATTTTAATAAAAATAACAGTTAGATTAGGAGAATTAAAAAGAAATAAGTCGAATATTTCTTAATTCTACATAAGTTGTTAATGCTTGTAGGCACAGATATATTATTTATATATCGAACTTGATCAACAAAATTTTTATTTTTAAAATTTTTGGTAAAAATCGACACTTTTTTAAAGCGTCATAGTGTCCTTGGACACTGTGTCACTGGACGTTATGACATGTCACCATACTTTATATACCTGGCGTGTTCAATTTCTTTATTAATGAAGGGGTTTCATTAAAATTAGTTAGATGAATTCTGATAGTTTCTATGGACCTACTTTTTGAAAAAACGCAAACCTTGTGTGCTATCTTAAACAGGGTATACATATGTATGTTTTAAATGAAATTAATGAAAACAAAACCTCTACATCGAGGTACTATTTTTGAAAGAATACATATCTTCTGTGTCTATCTTAATAAAGATCTTTTTAAGTTTAAGATTTCATTAAAATCTGTGATATAGTTTCATTGATGCAGCAATTGTCCCCTACCTCCCCTCTTGGTTCTATTTTTTAAAAAATGCATGGCTAATGTGTCCATATATGTAAATTGGGAATTTTCTGTTTTAAATTTTATTAGAATCCGTTAGTTTTGGAGAAGCCGAAATCGCCCCCTACCTCCCGTCATGTTCCTAGTTTTAAAAAATATAGATATAGGTACATACATATATGTACCTATATTGACACTTAGAACCAGCAGAAAGCGTGTCTAACGTACTAGTTCCCAACTGTAAACTTTTTTATACCATCTTAATGCTCAAACTAGCATGGAGTGTGCTTGGAATATCACTTGTACTAATGGTTATAGACGTGTACTAGTACACTTGGACCACATTGAGTGTTTTTTGCATTAGCACTAGCTCTTCTTGTTCTAGTAATTGTACTAGAGGCATTTAGACAATTTATTGTTTATTTGCCCATACCTCAGCTCTTTGTAGGACTATCTGCCTAAATTTCAATAGCAAACAATTTCGGACTATGCTATATTCAATTAATAAAGTAATACAAAGCCTTCCAGGCCAAAATATAAATATGTATTACATAGTAATAACATTAACCTAAGATACAGACCCTAGTTCAAAACTTAAACCTAAATCAACAATAAAAAAAGAAAAAAAAAAACATTTTGGCTCCCCAGCCACTAGGACGTTCTAAAGTTAAATTTTAATGTTATATAAAAAAAAGAAATAACTTTAGTCCCGTCAAGAAAAACTCAAGAAGTTTTCGGTGAAAAACCTTATTTGAATGGAAAAATATACGTAATTCATGAGGTAAACAATTCCAACGCCGAGCAATTCTTACCATAAATGATCTTTCGAAAAGTAGTTTATAAATTCTCGGAATAAAAATTTGTGGATGTCTTGAAGACCTTAAAAATAAAAAAGCATTTCATAAAGGAGATGGTAAACCACTTTTTATAACCTTATGAAATGTAACCAAGTTACGACATTTAACAAATGTATCAAAGGAACATCCAAGGAATCGGTAAACATACCCCGAAACATGATCCCAACGACGAACGTTATAGATAAACCTTACAATCATATTAACAATACGCCTCAATCTAGCAAAGTACACAGCAGCACAACCTGAGACTATCTCAATACCATATAAAACTTGAGACACAAGAAGCGATTGAGCCAGTCTTTCTTTAATGTACAATGGAAGGTATATATTTGCTAAGATCCCGAACTCTACTACCCAACGATCCAAACAAAATAGCTTTTGTCTTAGATGTATTTAGAACCAACGAGTTTCTAATAGTCCATTGCAAAATACTTGCAAGACTATTATTTATGTTACTTTCGAATATTTCTGGACAAGTCAAGTTGCCATTAAACAGTAGGAAGACATCTACCGCAAATAAAAAAGTCTTACAAAACCTGGTATTCACAGACAAATAAATATCATTGATATAAAGAATAAATAACAATGGTCCTAAAACCGAGCCTTGCGGAACACCAGTATAAAGGGCACGTAGATTAGAACTAACTCCATTTAGATCAATTTAAATTGAGATCTACCACCTAGAAACGGCATTACAAGTCTACATGCAGATTTAGAAAATTTAAATTCATTCCAAAGTTTATCAATAATTTTTTTATGGCAAATAGAATTACAGTGCAATCTCACTTAACGGACACTTCCCATAAGCGGACACCCCCATTAAACGGACATTGTTGCTAGGTCCCGGCAGCGCTCCATAAGAAAAGCATTGCAGTCGCTTTCCCTTGAACGGACGCTTCTCATGAGCGGACGCGGACATCCGCTAGATAAAAAAAATTCTCTTGGACGGAAACTTAGCTTATTTTTTCCCCGAATTTTTCATGTCATAATTTACAAATAAGCCTGCCAAGACTCTTTTAATTTGTTCGCTTTAACAACAGGGCACGGTTTATCATATTTACTACATCACATAACATAGTTAAATGTGGTTATGTTAAATACATATTTTCTCTCTTACATAATGTTTTCAATTTAACGTTTTTTCTACGATTTACGCTTCTGCTTCGGAGAGTTGACAATACTAATTCTTGCAATGTTTGTGGAACATACGCATGGTGTACAAACCTATTTGACCAACAGCTTGTAATCTATGTCAATACTTATGCGATTTAGGGGATTCCCCAAATAATAATCGATGTGCGTTTGCTTATTGTACTTTGGAATGCATTGTTCATTCGTTTGTATACATTAGTGCGGTAAGACTTTTTAAAATGGATAAAAAGAGGTCTGTATTAACTATTAAGCAAAAAATAGAAGTGATTGAAGTGTACAACAAAGAAAAATTAAGCGTGAGAAATTTATCGAAGTACTCATAAAACATTTTAAACTTTTATTACATATAGAACTAAATACATTTAACGATTTTTTGTTATTACACCCAATTGAATTGTTTATTTTTTATATTTTTTTTAATAAAATTATGTATCTTTAAATAAAAACAAACAATATAAGGCAAAGTTTTGTTGATTTAAATTTGTAGTTTTCTATTGGCCGGACAGCCCCCTTGTGCGGACACATTTCAACGGTCCCTTCGGTGTCCGCTCATGGGAGATTCCACTGTAAATGCTTTAGATAAATCAAGAGACACTAATGCACTAAGCGTTTTCATATTTGAATTTTCTCTAATCAAATCAGTCAATCTTAGCAACAAAGATGTAGTATTATGACCTTGACGAAAAGCAAATTGAGATTCATAAATATCCACTGTCCTTGATTAAAGTATTTGATCCCTAATCAGATGCTAAACAACTTTAGACATTACCGGTTAAATAGAAATGGGGCGAAGATCATCAGCATCATGAATAGTTTTAGATTTCGGAATCGGAACAACACGGGCAGTTTTCCAGGAAGTTGGAAAAATAGATGACATTAAAATATAATTAACAAGATCTACAAAAGGACAAGAAATGTACGGATATATAAGTTTCAAAAATTTAATTGAAATGCCATCAATATCTACAGCTGCAGAACTCACCCTATTAAGAGCTTCCATTATCTCAATTTCACTAACACATCGAAAACTAAAACTATCTACATGATCCACTAAAGCATTGAGATCAAACACCGATTGAGTAATCAAATCATTAGACCCAACAAAAGATTCATTCAAAACATCAACATTACCATCCCAATCAACCTTATTACCATAACTTACACACCCAGAATTTTGAAGAACCTTCCATACCCCACCTGAATCCAAGCCACAGAAGAGTCTAGTATAGTAAGACCTCTTTTCACGTCGAATAACACTCTTCGCTTTATTTCTTAGCTTACAGTAAATTCTCCAATTAGTAGAAGTACGATCAGGGGCCTGATTCTGGCAGTCGTGATCGAGTAGTTTCTCGATTCGAAAGAAATTTAATATCTAATTATTTCACTCAATTTTGAACGAATTGGAATTATTTTTTCAGTGTTGTAAAGCATTAATTTGAGTTTTACAATACTGAAAAATAATTTTATTCGTTCAGTATCGACTGAGATAAAATTGTTTTCGAATCGAGAAATTACTCGATCACGAATGCCAGAATTAGGCCCCAGATCTAAATGTAGTACGTGTATGCAAGATCTCTTAAAGATCGAGCCAACTTTATGTCCCTAGGATCCATCCAGTCATTATTCCTATGGCAAATTCGTTTTCTAACAACTGGAACAAAAGTGTAAAGTTTTAACAGAAGATATGAAATAACAGCACATTTTAAATCAACATCAGTGGAATTAAAAAAAGAGAAATCAAAGTCAAGGAGACACGAAAAAATACTATTCCAATCAATGTTACGAAAATCTCTATATTCAAAAAACTCATAAAGAATGGACACTGCACTTGGCCAGAAAATCGAATCATGGAGATATCACTAACTAGGAAAAAATCAATAAGAGAAGTAGAGTCATTAGCCAAGTCGTAATGGGTAGGTTTAGAATTATGTACGACTGATAAATTAGCTCTTATACATAGCGCTCGCATCGAGTTAGATTTAGACGGTTTAAATAAGTTACAATTGAAATCCCCGAAAACAATTATTTTACTATATCTTGACAGAACATTATGATGTTGACTTTCAAAAACAGACAAATTCCCACTAGGTAAGTAAACAACTCCAACTAAGATTTTCACACTCTCAATGAAAAGCTCAATAAAGAGTGATTCACAGAGCTGAGGTAGGTTAGGTTAGGTAAGGTTAGGTTAAGAAGGGTTATGTGCCCAAGGGCACACTTCCACCCGGAGACCGGTACGGTCCATTGTGAATCCCTTCGATAAAAAGAAAGAATGTAGAAAAGAGAAAAGTAAAGAAAAGAAGTATAGGATGGATGAAATCCAGAAAGCTGAGGTAAGCAAGACCTAAAAACAGTTTTGAATTTAATTCCCTTAGAAACAAAGATGCCTACACCACCTCCTCTAGTAAGCCGATCATTTCGGCAAAAAATGTACCCAGGAATGTCTACAGCACGATTTGAAACAGTATCATCCAGCCATGTTTATAACGCGTATTGTGTTACGCACGCTACCCGTCGACAAATAAACGAGTGTTATGTTCTTGTTGTTCTGTATTAATAGTTTTACCACTTACTTGTGTAAACGTTCTATCTGTTCCGATTCGTTTGATAACTCAATAATCGCAAATAATTCCTCTTCACCGGAACGTCCAAAAATACCATTTGGAATTTTACGTAAGAATTTTTTCAGCACACTGGCAATTGTATAAACCGAATAATTATCCACATTAACCAAGCGACCAGCTTGAATAAAATGTATTAATTTTTTCATAGCACCCTGATGACCCGGGGCCCGAAACACATCTCGGCGATTAGGTGACTCTTTGTTAAGTTTCAGTATGAGAACCAACAAAGGTCCGGGAATGTTGTCATTTTTGCACACTTCTTCCAATGGAACACCAAATTTAACTTTTTCCAAACGGTAGGGATATGTGGGTGCCGATGAGCCAGGATGGCCACAAGAAGTAACCACATTGCTGAAATCAGCAGCACGGCGATGAACACGTTCGGCCCAGCTAGACATAGTGTTGTGTTAATGCGTAGGCGTTTGATTGGTTGTAGGTATATTTTGGTTTCTTATGTTTTTTTTCGAATATCAATCAATTATGTTTTTTTACTAAAACTCTCGATATTTTCGATAAAGTTTTGTTGGCTGGTTAATATAATCGATTTATTTATACGCCATGAATTAAAATTTCCCAACAAAAAAAAATAGAACAACGTTTAATTTAAATTTTTTTTTTTTTATTTTTTCTTAAAACATATTATTCTTGGAATGCTTTTTCTATCGCTCTCGTTTTTTTTCCATTCTTCGTTTAGTTTTACTTTTTCTTGTTGCTTTTGTTGTTATATTTTTCAAATACACACACATTTACCAATTTTAAATTTCACAAATTAAATTCAATTAATTGCTGTGTTTTTAATTCGCGTTATACCTATATTCTTTTATTTTTATTAATTTTTAATATTCTCTCGTTTTTAATTTTGTTTAATAGGAATCAACGTTATTAATTGCAATATAAACAAAAAAACACAGTTTTATTTTTGTTTTCTTTTTTGCTTTTGTTTCGCGTATTTGTTAATAAGTAATAAAAATGAAGCTGAAAAATTAAGATTTTGTCGCTTTTTAAGTTAAATTTCTCGAAAAACCAAAATAAATTTCACTTTACAATTTTGCTTTTTCGTTTTTTTGTTTTTATAAAATTGTTTGCCTCCATAACTGTGGCTTGTGTTTGCATGAAATTTCTTGCTGTTGTTGTTGTATTTGTTGTCTGCCACTCCTGTGTTGGGTTGTAGCAGAAAAAGGCATACTAAAAATTAACACATACAGATTTTTTACTCAAATGATTTTCACTTTTTCCTTTTTTCACTTTCATTAATTTTTTATTTTGCACAAATTGCTTATTTTCTAGAGATTTGTTTCTTTTTTATTTATTATAATAGAATTATTTTTTTTTAACTAATTCTGTTTCAATTTGCACTTGTGTATTTAACAATTTTATGAATTGAATTTAATTTTCGCTCTACCACACACATCCACTCGTTTTGAGTTTCGAACACTAAGTAAAAATTTCTCAAACTTGCTTAACGACTTGTACGCCTAAATGCAACACTGTTTTTACAGTTTCGTTCATTTCCTTTATTCGTATGGAAACGTTGAAAATTAAAAAAACTGTAAGTTGCCCACAGACGAGACACATTAGTTGAAACATGTATAACTACCCTACAAGAAATGCATAACCAAAACTAAAAAAATTACTAACACACTTGCAACAATTTTACATTAGCCGTTCCACTCTAACATATATGTAAGAATGGTACAACTATCATTTTCCAAATAATGCCAATATTTTAATATATTTTTGTCATACGCGTGTAAAAATTTCTGAATTTCTTAAATTTAGTATTTGCCATTGGTATTAAAGAAAAAAATCAATTAAATTAATTATATAATTTTACTTAAGTAGTGAGATAAAAAATTTCTATAAAAAAAGTGACACCGCCGAATAGCTGTAATCAGAATGCTAGTGGTAAAGGAGGTCGTACTGATGGTGGCTTCATAGGACGTGGTGGTGGATTCTAAGGAAACAACATAGGTCATTGAAAGGAGTGGTCATCCAACAGGTAGGCGCCATGCGGATGGTGAATTTGACCAGGATAATCGTTGAGGATTTGCCGGTGGTAATAAGGGAACAAATAATGTTATTAAAAACCCTGATAACTTTTGAAGTATGTATTTAATTTTTTGGTCACAATTAATTGGTTACACGTACGTTTACCTCCATTTCCAGACCCATGCAAGAAGTGGAATGTCATAAAGCAGCCACAGAATTATAATAATTTCCTATGAATTTGATTATCATTTTATCAATAAAATATTTAATTAAAAATGAAAATTAGAAAAAATGTAATGTATTTTATGAAGGTTAGTACTAACCAATTTTTACGTTATGAATAACTAGTTAGTGCTAACCAATATTTACGTTAAGACTAACTAGTTAGTGTTAACCACTATTTAGGTTATCATTGGCTAATTAAAAGCAGCAGAGTAAGCAGTACAGATATATGTTCCGTAGTCGAGTGGAATTCATTAGTTAGAAAGAGAGGCAAAATCACATGACACAAGAGTTTCGGTTAGTTTTTTCATTTTGCTCTTAATAAACTAATAGAAACTTTAACCAATATATTGGTCAACACTACCGGTTATATAACTAGTAAAATGACCGGTAGTCTTCTTGTAGGGTACTCATGTTTCATTTTCTACCTTATAGGATGAAACTTAGATCGAAAATCAATAAATTTTAATAAACTTCATGTTGTAAAATAATCCTTCAGTAAAATAACTTAATGAAAATTAAATTTAATGAGCTCAAGCCTAAATAAATATCAAAATTTTAATTTAAAAATCGACAATTCAATTAAAATAACAATTGTTCCAAAAATATATTATTATTATAGGTTTTTTCAATTTTATAAAAACAAACAAAATAAATTCTTCAAGCGAAATAATTCTAAAACCAAGTTAAAATTTCAATTCTAAATCTGCAAACCAAAATTAAAATGCTAAATTTAAAACTTGTGATGCAGTAATTCATAGATGGACCAACGATATAGGCGTAGCAATACCTTAGATTTCGAATTTATTTAAAAAAAACAATCTATCAAACTATTGCCAAATAATAAACCCATACCAAGCCCTTCACAAGAATCTTTGGGAACGCATTAAATACTATGAACCAACTCACCCGTGCTTCTAACAACAGAGCATTCGCAATTGACGAAAAGAATCTTGAAGATGTATCTACGTTCTGCTATCTCGGAAGTCTTCTGACTATAACATAAGAAACCGAATAAAAACTGTTAATCACTCCTTTGGCATTCTAAACCCCATATGGAGATCAGCAAATATCTCGAAAAGAACCAAGATAAACATATTTAACTCCTGCATTAAATCATCTCTTCTCTATGGATGTGAATCGTGGAATGCAGCGCAGAAGCATGTCATCTCGCTACAGGTTTTCATAAATCGCTGCCTGCGCAGAATTTTAAAAATATTCTGGCCAGTTACGATATCTAATGAAAGGCTATGGGTCCAAACCTTGCAAATTCCCGTAAATGTCGAGATCCGGAATAGGAAATGGCGTTGGCTAGGGCATACACTACGAAAACCCGTTGAAGATATCACAAGACAAGCTCTTGAATGGAATCCGCAAAGAAGCCGCAGAAAAGGAAGACCATCATACACCTGGCGCCGTCAAGTCGAAATTGAAGCGGTTAACAAGACAAGAGCTGGAACGAAATAAAAACACTTGCATCGGACAAATCGGAATGGAATAATTTTGTTATGGCCCTATGCTCCTTCTAGGAACTACGGGAACTTATACAAAAAATTATTAAATAAGAGAAAGAAATGGAAACACCTATGCCAGAACCACCTGGCACAAAGTCTTTGACCAATATATCGGATACCAAACTATTAACAAATACCCTTTTAAATTCAACAAAAAAGGACGGAATGAATCCTTCTATGTTCCAACAACTCTACCTAAGGGAAAAAGACAAATACAATGCAATTATAACAATATTCACCGATGGATCATTTTCGAATGGTATAACAGCGTACGCAATAGTAGAGCAAAAAAGTCGAAGTTATGAAATCGTTCGCCAATCAATACATCCATATCAAGCAGTAGAATATGCATAAAAAAACAGCAAAAAACTCTTATCTGCACTGACAACTTAAGTGTGGTAAAATCATTGAGAGCAGATAGTGAAACGAGGAAATATATTTTAAAAGACCATACACTCTCAGAAGGGGTAATGATACTCTGGATTTCGGGTCACCAGGGGATACCATGATATGAATAATCAGATATGGCTGCAAAAAATCTACCTCTACCTAATACATTTTCATAAATATTTCCAAAAACAACTTTTACAAAAGCAATGGAACGGCTCTAATAGCTTTCGTAGATCGCACAACAATAACATCACCAGGCAGTCCTATAACACAAATCTTAGCGCCCAAGATCGTATTATAAGCGTAGGAAAAATGGGATTGATTTTTTATATTCTCCAAAATTTTGGTATTTTTTCTCATATTTCATTATATACGAAATAAATGCTAAGAATTAAATTAATATTTAATAATGATTAAATATTTGAATAAATGAATTCTTAAGTCCAGCACATGTTTTTGGAAAAAAAAAAAAAAAATGTGAGCACTAATTTGAACTATTGTCCTTACAATTTAACCTTATCCTCTACGATCTCATGTATGAGTGGAGAACAATCGCATACAATTAATATATCTGAAATTCTAAAATTAATATGTGAAATGTTTTGAAAAATGGATTTTAGGTTTCGATTACACATAGTTACTTTAGAAAATTCAGTTCAAAATAAATATAAAACTATTGATTTTAAAACTTTTATTTAAAGATTTAGTTCAAAAGAACATTACAAAATTTTTTTAAAGCTCTTGTTTAATAAAATACTATATATAAAACATAATTATTTCGATAATGGGCATACTTTCCCTTGTTGCCAAAAAAGCACCCTTGCACACATTTGCTTTACATTATTTTAATTTTAGTGTATTTTTATACAACTGTTTTGTATTTTGACATTTCTCTTGTATTTTTTTTCAAAAAACGTTGCTTCTATGGATTAAATTTAGCAGAAAATCTTAAATTACAAATTTAATTATTTTTTAAAATTGTAAATAACGCACAACATTTAAAGAATTTATATTGAAAAATAAAAGAAACCTGTAAGAAGCCTCGCATGTCATCTAATAATGCGAACATGCCTGTCTCTTCAAGCACTGTGAAACACACCTCAACTACAGCGGTCAATGCGGCTGAAACAAAAACGGCAACAGCGATTAAACGCGAGTTATCCTCCACAGCGCTAATGTCGAATGGTGCTACAAAACTGTCCTCCCTAACACCAGCCAGAGACTTAACATTAGGTGGGAGGGGTGGTGGTGCATCAACGGTTAATAAAAAAGTATTTTTACCCAATCTAAATGTAGTGAGAAACAAAAATACGTTAGTAAATGATGAAATTATTAAAATGAAAAGATTGATTAAAAACATGAAAATTCAATTTTTTCCAATAATAGCAATGTGAAAACTTCTAAGGACACTACCACACGGGGTAGAGGACGTGGACGTGGTGCAGATCGTGGTGCAAGAGGTGGAGGTAGAGGTGGACGTGGTGGTTTATCGTCTCTTATACAAACGACTGGTGTTTTTTCTGAAGGTGCTGGCGCTGTAAATATACGTCAGTCCTCTAGATCCTCGGGTTATAGCAGAGATGTTGATGACACCCCTTCGGCTATGAGGAAACCTAC
Source organism: Pollenia griseotomentosa (assembly GCA_963931875.1). Lineage (NCBI taxonomy): Eukaryota > Metazoa > Arthropoda > Insecta > Diptera > Polleniidae > Pollenia > Pollenia griseotomentosa. The sequence goes on along the minus strand of OZ007562.1, from coordinate 4,466,856 downwards.
TTTGCTTAAAAGTGAAAAGAAATTAGATTTAAAGGTTGCCTTGGCCAAGGACGTAGATATTTTGAAATCTCTTGATGACATAGACGATGATGATGAAGGAGAACAAAAGACTGATTTGGATAAGATACCTGTACAATTAAATGAAGGTAGGTTAAAGAAAAGTATTAATATAATTTGCCAGGAACTGAAGATATTAGCTTGTATGTGCATATTTACCCGTACTGCTAGTTACTATCTTAATTTTCCATATTAAGCTTAAAGAGAACAAAAGTTTAAGGGATTTGTTTGTTTATGCCATAAGAAATACCAAAAATTTTCCTTTACATTATAAACAGATAGGGTCCGACCGAACGCGCTTTTCCCGAACACTTTGTCATTAAATCTGAAGAATTTGTACCTTTTTTAATTTATTTAAAACAAAATAAAATCTTGAATTCATAAAATTGCCACTTTCGAAAAGATGCAAAAAGAGATAGTTGGACATTGAAAGTAGTAAAAATATAAATCTGAAAATATGAAATATATCAAAAAGTTCAATATAGTACAGGAAGGAGTTCAATGTCTAAAGTAGACATATTAGTACTCAAAATTTTATATTTTAAAATAAAGGTTCCCTTGGTCCTTGATTAAATCTAAGTCGATTTCGCCATATCCGTCATAAATGGTAGCGGATTGCACGAATTGATATAAGATTTTGCACAAGCTAGTCCTATATTACTTAAAATCATGCTGTTGAATTGCGTGGGGATCGGTTCATAATTTACCATAGACCCCATATAAAGCAAACTCCCGAAAAACACAAGTGCATCTAAAGCCGTAACGAATAATTCTGATGTCTGTTATATTTTCATAAGACTTTAAATCATAGTACAAAATTTCGTGAAGTTCGGTCCATAGTTGAATATAGGCCCCAGACAAGCGTAGATCTTCGCGGGATTAGTTTAGGGGAGGGGGGTTAAAATATAAAGTCCACTCACGGAAAAACTTTCGTACGCCTAAAACCGTAGCAAAAATAGATATTGTGGTAAAATTTGGTCCAATGTAGCTTTATATGGCCAGAAACACCATGCAATTTTATGGTTATTGGCTAATAATTTACATATATGTCAGTTTTTATAAACATAATTTATAGGAGCCCACTCCTGAAATATTCTAACTAGTGCTGGCAATATTTTAGGTAGTGGGTATTGAGTATTTGCAATTATTTTTGGGTACTCTATGCTCAATAGTAGTTACTCAATACTTTTAGAGTGGTTTTAACGATTATCTTTTTGAAAATAAATCTGGAAAATTTAACCATAAGTGTGAATCCCTTTTTCTGGAATTGTTATTTGGCACTGTGAGAGTTCTATTTGGTGTAGTTTATATGCCCATATGTCTCTGGCTCCTACGTGTGTATTATATTGCGGTTGCTGCCTTTTTTATTGGCTTAGATTACTATTTTGTACTGTTTTTTAACTTACACTTTTTTATGGTTGGGAATAAAATACTAGGTTATTTAGTTGATAAGTTTTGAATATTATGTATGTATTTTTGGCACTAAGACTTTATTGCTATGTAATATATTTTTGGCCTTTGGGCTTTTTATTACAAAATGAACTCTTAAAAAAAATAAATAAAATACCAAGTGGTCGAAATTCGACAACTGGGCGAACTTAGTGAGAATAATATGTAATTTCATAAAAAAAGTTCGGTGTTCGGTAAAAAATTTCGCCGTCACCGAACCCGAACGTTCGGTCGGACACTATAAAAAGCCAATAAGTGTATTAACTTTCAAAAGGAAACTCAAAATAACTTAAATCTTTAATAATTCTCTAACGAAAAAACCTTCTAAAATTAAGCTAAATGGAAATATATTAAACCCGAGGTTAAATTGGAATCAGAAGACAATCAAACGGAGTTAGGAGACTCGAAAGAAGGTAAATTTTACGAACGCCCCTATTACAGTTTACAACTTAACTCTGGTTCAGTTGAAATTTTGCAGTTTTTGTAACTTTTAACAACCCTGTATTAGTGCGGTTAACAAAAACATCAAAAATTTAGAATTCATCACTAGCAGTTGATGAGTTGAGTTGTTGACCGTAATAGTGGCAGAAAATGTGTAAAATAAACAGGGAATATTTATATAATGAAAATTGTTAATATATATGTATATAAATATGTATACTAAAGGATTTAACTTTAAATTTTACAATTAAATAGATTCTGTAGCCATAGCATCCCAAATGCAAGTGTTGCATGTGGCCCAACAAGCAGAGCAACAAAATAAACCGTTACCCCGTTATCCTCAAACATTAGAGGAACTACTAGATAATACACAATCCCAAATTTTTATAATGCAAGTAGGTCAAATATAACAAAAAAAAAAAATAATAATAAATAAATAAATAATGGGGTTTTAATATCTTTAAATTTAGCTTCCAGACACATTGCCCTGCGTAGAAGACTCTGACGAACAGGAAGCTTCAGAAAAACCCTCTACATCATCGCCTACTGAAGCCACCAAACCTTCAAATTTAACGGATAAAAAGAAAAAGCCGGTTAAGGAAAATGTTTTAAAGAAAATGGAGGAGGGTCAAGTAGGGCGTTTGATACGCTATAAATCTGGTAAAACGAAGCTAGTTCTGGGTGAAACGTACTTTGATTTAGACATGGGCATGGAAACAGGATTTCTACAAGTTACGATTTTTTTAACTTAAAAAACAAATATTTTTATATTTTGATTTATTTTAGGATTTAATGTCTATTAGTTGCAATAGAGATGAACGCAGTGGTAATATGATTAATTTAGGACCAATACAAGCCAAAATAACCGCCACACCAGATTGGGAGCATCTTTTAAAACAGCAGCTAAGAAACGGCCAACAACTGTAGCATAAATTCGTTTTATGTTTTAAATTTTTTTTTTTATTAATTTTATTGATTAATTGTGTATTCAAGCTAGCGGTTCCACCTGTTTTGTTATCTATATTTACCTTGTGATTTTATAAAAAGAAAATAACTTTTTTTTTAATTTGCAACAATAAAACAAGAGTTGAGGCTCAAATCTATTATATCAAAATTTGTTTAATTTTGAACCTCTAAACGATCGTCGGTTTCCGAAAGAGCTTTAAGATTTTGACCTCCTGAAGTATTGCCTGGAGTATTGGTTCGTCCTCTATAAATATTGCCATGCAAATCTATTGAGAAGTTGTAATCAACGGGGTTGGCCATAGCTTGTTCGATAGCCACCTCCAGATTTTCACGGGTAATAAAAGTTTTCGATAATTCCTGTAATCAAAATGAAAATTGTTTTTAACTTAATTTGTTCTCAGAATTAAGCAAGCTACCTTTTGCTTCTTAACCAAAGCTTCTATCTTTTCCATTCTCTCTTCTTCACGCTCTTGAGCCAATCTCAAACGTTCCATTACATAGTCAGCTTTTTCTTGTTTTTCCTTTGCTAAACGTAGCTCTCTAATCGCTGCAATTTCTTGGTTCCACTGTTTATTTTCCTGCAAACAACGCTGGAATTCCGCCTCTTCCTGTTCAGCTGTTAAAACAAAGTGATCAGCTGTGGATGTTTCATGTAGACGTTGATTTTCCTCTCTTAAATATTGGCGCACCGAACGCAACTGGGTTCTGAAAATTACAATATTCTACTAAATTTTAAATTAAATTTACTGAAAAGAATTTACTTGTAATTATTGTGCAAACGCAATAATTCAGACTTTTCTTCGGCTGACTGTTTTTTTCTTTCGGGCACACGAAACAATTTACTCTTGGCGACGGGTAACCAACGGGGCTTACGTCTCCATCTAACAAATTCCAAAGCAAATCCTGTTTGTCCATTTTTACTTTCTGATACGGCTAAACGTTGTAAAATACCCGTTGGCATACGCAACATGTTCTTTTTTTATTGTATCTTTTATTATGATATATGGAGTTATTTATTAAAAAAATATTCACGTTTAATATAGGTAATAAAAAGAAAATTAAAGGTTAGGCGATTTGACAGTTGAAAAAAATAAACAGCTGATTGACCAAGAAGAAGACAAAACCAACACAAATTGGCAGCTCGAAAATAACTTTCATGCCGGCCACATACAGAGTTACCGTTCAAATTTTCAAAAAAGGGATTTTATCCCACGTCTTCATGCGCTTTTTATTTGCACATGACATGACCATAACGCCGGCAGAGCAACGGTATTCATTTGTTTACGTTCTTATATGTGGCGAATACGTGTTGATGTTAATGTTCTGATTGATCACAATTTTTGTTGTTGTTGTTGTAGCAGCGCGACATGTGTTTGGGGTGTAGCTGAGGTGACAATCCTTGTTCGAATTCCTGAGGGCTCCGAGTCGTTCCGGTGGGAAGAACCGATTGTCGTGGGAACGCAATTTTTGTTGTGGCGTTTGGTTGTACACAGAAAATACATTGTATGGCCAACATCATGGCGCACATGGATGCTAAGGCGAATGTTTAGGCAACGATGGCAGCACATGAACGAAACATGGTCATGAAAACTCTACACGAGTAGAATTCACGTGCGACATGCTGTTCTTACCATGTTGATGTATAGTGGAGACGGGTAGTTAAAACTTACACAAAAGGGTGAGACACGAAAAAAAATATGCCAGATTCAGAATAAAAAAAGAAAAACAAAACAAAATTAATATTTAAGGGGACTGAGGCCCGTGTAGCCCCATCTAACCAAAAAACTGCCCCGCCCACTTAGTGGTACAGAATTCACGGATAATTACCTCGCCATAGGGATGGGCAAATTGAAAAATTATATCGATATATATCGAATCGATATTTTTTAGGAGTATCGATATTTATTATTTAAAAAATATCGATATATCGAACGTTTTTTGCTGAAACTATTACCAAAAATTTAGTATACCCAGTAGACTCCTAGACGATTGAAAATGCTATCTGGGCAGCAGGCATAGGCTGTTTGTTTGATGATTATGTTTAATATACAACTCCCAAAAGAATCTTCTGATGATTATCTGACGAGTAACAAAAACATCAAAATTTTTTTTTATTGATTGCTTTTTTATAAATTTTTTGACACGCTCGTCTTTTAATCTTGGAATGAACCTTTTGCGACTCTCTGTAAGAGTCACATAACAATTACTGAATAAGAGCGTTTTAAAATATAAAAATTCTATTGTCAATACAATTTCAATACAACAAACCGACCTAAAGATCTGTGAAAAGGGATTTTCCGACAGGATAGTGTTGATTTCGTGACCTTAAGGTTTGTTTTATATGAATTGTATGAAAATTCGAAGTTTTAAGCTGAAAAAGACGCTTGATGCCCCTTTTTAGGTAGCTCAGTTATACGGCTGAGCATTTTACGAGTCGTAAAATAATCCCTACATGAGTCTCATACGGCTCTTGTCATGTTTTTTGAAAGACTAGTTAGATAATCTCTACATACATCATAATCGATTCCCTTTACGATCATTGTAAGCGTCTTTCGCTGCGTTGGGGAAGAATCTCTCATACGAATCAGCACGTGTAACAGTTTCTCCCGTGCGAGAAATCGTCTACAATTAAAAAATGAGCTCGTCGACGATCAAAAACACTCTTTGCGAGATTCCCAGTAGACTCCTAGACGATTGAAAATGCTAGCTGGGTGGGTACCTTTGTACATACATACATATTTATGAACAAACATCCCAGCTAGCATAGGCTGTTTGTTAGACGATCATGTTTAATATACAACTCCTAAAAGAATCTTCTGATGATTATCTGACGATTAACAAAAACAAAAAATTCTATTTTTTTTTATTTATTGCTTTTTAATAAATTTTTTGACACGCTCGTCTTTTAATCTTGGAATGAACCTTTTGCGACTCTCTGTAAGAGTCATATAACAATTACTAAATAAGAGCGATTTTGAAATATGAAAATATTATTGTCAATTCAATTTCAATAAAACAAACCGACCTAAGGATCTGTAAAAAAGGATTTTCCGACAGGAAAGTGTTTGCTTTCGCAACCTTAAAGGTTTGTTTCATGTAAATTGTAAGAAAATTAGAAGTTTTAACATGAAAAATACGCGTGATGGCCCTTTTTAGGTAGCTCAGTTATACGACTGAGCATTTCACGAGTTGTAAAATAGTCCCTACATGACTCTCATACGACTCTTGGCATGCTTTTTAAAAGACTCGTTAGATAATCCAACCAAATACATCACAAACGATTCCCTTTACGATTAATATAAGCGTCTTTCGCTGCGTTATAGAAGAATCTCTCATACGAATCAGCACGTGTAACAGTTTCTCCCGTGCTACAATTATAAAATGAGCTCGTCGACGACCAAAAACACTCTTTGTGAGATTCCCAATAGACTCCTAGACGATTGAAAATGCTAGCTGGGATAATACATGTAATCACATTGTTACTTTTTATTTCAAAAAATTAATAAGAACAAAAAATTCAATCAAAACAAAAAATTCAATTATACCAAAAACAAAAGGGAAGAATACAAAATAACCATATGAAATCTAACAAGTTAGAGTGCTATATTCGGCTGTGCCGAATCTTTGATACCCTCCACCGACAGTTCGAATGTTTAAGGAGTAATATCTGTATGATGTCTTTTTATTATTATTATCTTAAACTGTGACGATTTGTTATTAATTATGGTTTTAGGAGACTAAACTGTTTTCCGGGAGTAGGGCATATATGGGGCCTAGGGTAAATTATGTACCGATCTTCACGAAATTTCACAGTATCATTTATAGTCCTATAAAATTGTGACGAGCCAAAATTTGTTATGATTGCATTATTTTTTACGGTTTTAGGCGTACTAAACTGTTTTCCGGGAGTAGTGTTTATATGGGGCTTAGGGTAAATTATGGACCGACCTTCGCGAAATTTTACAGTGTCATTTCTAGTCGAATAAAACGGACTTGTGCAAAATCTTATGTCAGTCCGTGCATTTTTGCATCATTTATGTTAGTTTTTGTAACAAAATTATCAAGTTTTTGAAGGTGGTGGTTCCACATTTTGATTCATAGCTCTGGTCCTACTGAACCGATTTTGCTGAAATTCAATCCCAAACTGCTTAGGATAACTACAAGCAATTTGACACCTAGTTTGTTTATTTCTTTTTGTTTTTTCGAAAGTGAGCGTGTTTTCAACAGAGGGACAGACGGACATGGCTAAATCGACTTAGAATTACTCAAGCAGCCAGAATATATATACTTTATGGGGTCTGAGATGAATAATAAAAAAGTTTCACACGGAATGACAAACTTAATATACCCTCTTCACAACTAATTGTGGTGGAGGGTATAAAAAAAAGTAACTATATTACGAAAATTTTAAATAGAAGTAAATAGTAAGTCATGGAAGTACATACCAACTTACCTTAAAATTTGAATTGTACCCCAAAAGTACCAACTTTAACGAGAAATGTTTTTGATTGTTTTAGTTAGTCTGAGTTTATACGGTTCATTCTTTACTGAAAAGATTGCTACTTTATAGGCGAGAGAGGCGAGGGGTATGTACTCGTTTCTTTTCCACTCGCCCCTCTCGCCTATAAAGTAGCAATCTTTTCAGTAAAGAATGAACCGTATAAACTCAGACTTAAACCAGTAATCGTCAGATTTGGACATCAGGAGCACTCTCTGTTTTATATGCTCTCCTGTCAATCTGCTTGTTGTATCCGGCACTGCTTCTTATAAATGCCAATCATTTTAGATCTTCATATTAGTCAAGGCGAATTTATTACAGTAGTGGGATCAAGATATATTTATAGCAGTTAGCCGCAAGATTACAGCAATTGTACAAAAAGAAACGATATATTTATCCGTTTAAGAACTTTTTATGAATTTTGGTTTTAATTTATTTGTAAATAATTTGCATATTTAAGCTATTGCTGCAATTTTATTGCACACATATTTCACGTTTTTGAAGCATATTTTAATACATGGTCAGTAAATAAAAAAATTGCTTAAAATTCTGGTTAACAGATGAATTATCTGTTGCTTTAATTTCGCCATTTACATTTTATTTTCACTCTACAATTGTAAGCCAAAGCAAGTTTTCATTGAAGATAAATGTTATTCCAAACTGTAAAGTTTTATATATATAAACATATGCAAAAATTAAGAAAAAAGTAGAGTATATAAATTTGTGCTGATACATAGAAATCTGGACGCATCGTTTAGTAAACCGATCGAATCAGAAACATTTTTTCATCCATTTGGCTGGTTGTACGGAAAGTTAAAGTTGCAGGTCTTAGATAATTATAATTTGATAAAATTTGGTTAATACGTTTTAATTGCCATAAGAACGAAACCTATGTAAATTGCGAGAATCGGTCTAAAATATCACATAGTCCCCATCAAACTTCTTTCTTTATGTCCATTTAATCATGTTCGTATTAAAATTTAATTTGGCTCAGATTTAAACATACAGCTTCCATTTAAATATCAATCCGTAAAATATTCAAGGTATTTTATTCTTTTAAATGTTAATATAATTTTAAAATTTAGCGACCTTTTCTTTTATTCCTTTAAGACAAAATATCTCATATATTTGGTGTATCTAGATAATATTCAGCACAAATAACTCTTATATGAATCTTAACCTCATAACACATTTTATTCTGGGCTCACTCAAGGAAAACAAGCGTGAAAGGCATTTAAGCGTGGGGTAATTAACCGGGTTATATTGTATGTACATATAAGGAAAATAATATGCGAATACAAAAACAAAATATGTACATATTTGCAATCGTGAGCAAATAACCTTGGAGTACCTACACAAAGATATAAGTTCATGGGGAACTTTTCGACCCTTAGTGGGCGGGGCGGTTTTTTGTATTCAGGGGAGCCCACGGACCTCAGCCCCCTTAAATTTTAATTTTGGTTTTTTTTGTTTTTAATTCCAGAGGGGGTTCAAATTTTGTTTTTTTTCCGTACGCGTTAACTGCACTTTTGCCATATTTTCGGATGTGGTTTTTTTTATAGGAGCTATGGTAAAAAATGGACCTATTATTATAAAATTTTATTTCAATAGGTCCATATTTGGTGCGATAGTTTAGGTAACAATAAAATATTTTTAAACAGAATTTAATCTATGTATGTATATACCAATAAAATTGTATGTCTGTTGCCCACAAAGATTACCTTCAGGAAAGAAATTTGTATAGGCGCTATGTGAAATTATGAGCCGATTCTTACTAGTTGCAATTGGCTTCGTCCTTATGACAAATAAAATGCATGTACCAAATTCAGAAAAGCATCGATTTAAACTATATTATCATCGGCACACACGCAAAATATTCTCTTCACCTATTTTATTTTAAGCAAAAACACTGGTTTATAAAATTTTTATTTAACGAAAAAACAGAAGTAAGAACATGTAAATAAATTGAAAATAGATAATAAATTACAGCAAATTTCGATACAACAACAATACCATTGGATAAAAGACTGATGTTTGACTATAGACTTCCAGCCGTCGCAGTGGCGGAAAGGGCAAAACTTCAAAGAATTCTGATGATGAGAATGTGGTTATTCTCGAAACATGTAAATTCCACCCGAGTTTAACCCGCCGTTCAGTCAAGAATAAAAATTATCAAAAAATTGTAATTAATTTCATTTAGGAAATAACAATTCTAGAGAACGTATGCCATACATTGTTTGGGAATTTAAAAAAAAACTGTTTTTTGCATCTGATATATATTTCTTGCTTCATTTTAATCCTGGTTTAAATATTTTGTTTAAAATTGTCAACTTTTGAAAAGTGATGAAACCTTGTTTGGGATTTTAGGTGATATGTTTATGTACGTAAATACTTTGTCACTTGGCTTATTTTACCTTTTTACCAACGAAATAATTGTAAATAAAAAAAAAAAAAACATATAAAAGTTTTGATTAAAAATATCCATTTTTTATGCATTGCAATGTTATGTTGTTTTTAAGTTATTATATACTATCTATTTTTGTTTTATTAATAAGTTCTTCACTTGGACTCCAAGTGATCAAACTAATTTTATAAAATAATTATCCCCGTAAAGCCCAAAATAATAAAATTCAACAAAAACACTAAAAATAAAATTTACCTAAAATTAGACGTACCTAGATCGATTCTAATCATTCTTATAATTATTTTCTAAGCCAAAATATCGAAAATATTTAATTTTACATACATAATTAAAAAATTTTGTTTTAGAAAAAGTACCAAAACACCGATTAAATATGTATTCCTTATTTGAAACATATACATATCAAGCCTCATTCCTTTTTGTAATACTTAAGAAATTAATTTGGGAATTTAAAAAATATTTGCCTAGAAAAAAGAACAAAAATAGGTTAAACTTTGTTCCCTTATCGGTTCAAATTTCAAAAAAGTACCAAAACACATTCAAGATGTTTTAAGAAAGTATTGAACCTCATTCAATTTCAATTGTATTAATATTTGTAATACTCTAGAAATTAAATTGTGAAGTTTAAATGTGTGCCTAATTAGTCCCCTTTTACAATGTGGCAAGTGAAAGACAAACAGACGAAGTTTGTTGGTAAGGGGGTGGCGCTGTATGCGTGACACACTTTACTGTCTGCCTTTTACTTGCCACATTGTAAAAGGGGACTTAGTCAAAAATTCAAAAAGTAGCAAAACATATTCGATATGGTTTTAAAAAGATAAAAATTCTATTTGAATTTTAATATTTTAGAAGATAAATTAGTAGTGTCCGACTGAAGCCACTTTTTTAGGCCGATGCAGAAGCCGTAACCGAAGTTCGGTCAAATTGGCTAAATTAATACTATTAGGGTTATTTAACCGATTGCAATAAACCTGGCCGTCTGCACTAAACAGTTGCTCGCAGGCAAACACGAGCATAGTTATCTGTGATACGAGTTTGTGGTGCTGACAGATATTTTATTGCTACTGCCTTTAAGTTGTTAAATGGGCTTGTTTTCCAATACTCAAATATATTAATGCTTCGTAGATTTAAGGGCTCTGCAATTCCTCTTGCAGAATATTTCTTCCACTTCAATGTGAGGAATTAAGTCATGCTTTTCCTATATCGGATTTTAATTTGTTTACCTCTTTTCTTATTTCCGCTATTGCTAGCTTGTTAACCTGTTTTAGAAACAATATAATTTTCCACAGCCGAATTTGGAAAAAAATTTGTAGTTTATTATCCTTTGGCTAGCAATTAAGTAAATTGTACAGAAAATTTACTGTTAGATACCAAACCAATAATGAGCTGACGTTATGTATAAAAGCTTGTTAATCCAACAAAATATAGAAAAAATGCAAAAAATAAGATCCTTGCATTTTAACTGGTTTAAAATAAAGAAAGGAATTTTTTAGAATTTTGCTTTTGTAAGTCTTGCGGCTTCTATACTTAAATTCGTTTGTACAAATGTATGTACCAACTTATAAATACATATCTTACGTTTTATCAAAATCGAACCTTTTCTGATGCCAGTTTATGAAGTTAAAATTGTAAAATCTGTTACAATGTCAATATGACAAAAATTGGTGGTAAAATTAGGGTTCCGCTGTGGGGCGGACATTTTATGATTTTACAGTAAATCTAATCCGATTACTATTGTGGTTCAAATATATCAACTTTAGAAGTGCCGTAATAAACAAGGAAATTATAAATTTATATGCCTTCCCTTTTATATAATTAACATTAAAAAATAAAACAATTTTTTAAAAGTTTTTTAAGAATTTATTTTTAAATTCGTATATAACACATACAGATAGTGATGCTTAAGTTTTTATTTTCTTAAGAATTAAATATTCACCCAACAAACACGGATGTTTGATTTCAAATTAAAAATGATTTGAAATCAAACCTTTTCTTAAACGAAAAATGTTTGATAATGATTTGAAAATTATAGCATTCTCAACAAAAAGGGGAAATTTTTATCAAATTGAGATATGCATTAATTTTCAACTTGCTTGTAAGCGTTATTCTCAAATGTGGAACATATGTAAATGAAAAAGATATTTTTTAATTTAAAATTTATTATTTATTTAAATACATTGACATTCGACATCAAAGCTGCTGGTAAAAGATGAAATAGCGTTCTTTCCGTCCTCAAAATCTTGAAAATACGAAATACTTGACTTTTTTTATTTTAAGGATTGTCATGGCTTTGCATAGCACCGCTATATTTTTTCACAAGAAATTAAGGTCTTCTAAAAGCTTTCTATATTTGTAAAACACATTTAACTTTAATTGGCATTTTTTGATGTTTATTTTTGATTTGAGGATAACATTTAATAACAATTTAATATCAAATTATTAAAACATCAAATACAAATCTTTTTCAATTTGAATTTTAATGTTAAAATCAAACAATTGAAAATGGTTTGAGAATTGTGATTGATATCAAATAATAGTTATTTTAAATCGAATGTTTGACTTCATGTTTGTTGGGCATGTACTGCACAATACACACATAAAGTTGTAGTATATAAAATAATATTTACCGCAAGAGGTACTTTATAAAAAACATAAAACAATACCATTAATAGTTTAACAAGATAAACAGGGGTGTGCTGGAAATCGAAAACGTAAAACGCAAGAATTTGGGAGTTATTTTTTATACACTTTAAATCCAATTTTTATAATGCTTGTTATAAAATTCTGTTTAATAGACAAATATTTGTATAATATTTGTCATACAACTCTTTTATTACAAAAATCTAAGTAAAAAACGACTGTTAAAATTCTTGCGTTTTACGTTTTCGATTTCCAGCACACCCCTGAAAGAGTTTCTTAATAACATCCCTTTAGATGTTTTTATCGGTGTTTTCCGAAACCTAATCAAATAGAGATGATTCTTTCTTAGACAGCGGTGAAGTGGGAGCCGATGATGAGGAAACTGAAGAATTGCAGGACGAAGAACTATTCGATGATAATCTTTTACGTCTTTTCTGTACATCGGAATTTAAAGATCGACGTCTTGGTTGGCATGTTAGGGAATCTTCATTTTCTTGATTTTCGTGACGATGTTTAACATTTTCGCAAGTTCTGAGTGGGGTTGTTGTCGTAGTTGTCTTTAGGAATTCGTTGACTTTGCAATGATAACGATGACTTTGTTGATTAAGTAAATTCAGCTTATTTTGATTTTGATATGATCTTTTTAAAATGCAGCTGGTTAAAAGAAATGGTATGACCAATATTGTAAGTAGACCTAAGATTAATATAAACATTACATCTAATAAAATAGAATTCCAAAAATTTAAATGATGTGAATGGGGCTTTAGATGATTTAAGCCATTTGTTTGCAAAGTTATTTCAATGGCATTTAAAGCTTTTTCCAAAGGACTATTCTTCTCTAAGTTTTGTATTAACTGACTTTTCAATTTCTTTACAGACTGTTGATAGTTGTCCCCCAATAAATTATGTATTGCAAACATTAATTGATCATAGGTTAAGTCATGATAATTAAGTTTAAACGCAGCGTTTTGCTGGTAGAGTTTTTCACTTAATACATACTGTTCGGGAGTAATGGGTATAGCCAAAATTGATGTTTCAAAATAAATAGCTTCAGTTATGCTCATAAAACCAGCAGATGTTATAAACAGTTTGACATTTTCATGAGCTAAGATGCAAGAAAAATCATTTTTCTATTATAATTTTAAAATTGTGGGATTTTTACCTAATATAGCCTGTTGGGGCCACCAATTTCCTAACATTATTTGTTTGGATATATTATGAAATGTAGGCAAATCTTCCTGTTCATCATATTTAACAATAAAACGCATTTCAGGCAGTGTTTCAAAGACATCAAAAAATAGCTCCATTTTTTCCAAAGGAAAATCGTAAATATTGGCACCAAAACTCATGTAAATTACACCTTTAATAGCTCCTTTAATAAATTCCTTGACATGCTAAAATATTATATTTATTAGGTTTTGTAGGCAAATTACATACTACCTCAATTTTACTTGAACAAGAAGTTATTTTATAAAAAGGAAAATGAAAGTAATTAAACTTGAGCAAAAGAATTTGCTGTATACAAATCGATTTTTAATACAAGTTTAAATTTTTAACTTACATTTGGCAATTGTAAAACATTTTCTGAGGTTTTCAAATGAATACCCGCTATAGACAGCATATTGGGTAAAAATGCTCGTGGATATTGTAGTACTGGATGCGTATTTATTAAAGCCAGTGATAGATTTTCAGTCAGTTCTTTGTGGTGGGGTAGTTCTTTACACCAGTTGGCAAGTTGGCATAGAGGTTCAAAATGTTTTGTATAAACAGCCTGTTGAGAGATCATATGGAAATAGGAATAAGTAAGTTTTTCGAACATGGCCATCAGAGTATTGACACAACGCTGCAAAAATGACATATTTTTGGCATAGGGTAAAAAATTACTCGGATCCAAGGCAGCATTTTGGGGATTGCCAAAACGTTGATTTAACCAGGTATTCGAGCCACTGGGACTTAAGACCACAGTGGGTATTTGATAGTAAAAAGATAAACTTAAAAAAAAGAGAATAACAATTGGGGAAAGAGTTAAATAAAACAAAAAAACTACATACCCCAATAGAGCATCACTTAAAAATAAGTCTACTATAAGTAAATCAAACTTTTGTGGCGACAGGAGCAATTCTCGTACTTTACTATTCTGCAAGATACCATCGGTATTACTGGTTGTGGCATACATAAGACGCGTAAAGTGCTCCATTACAGATTTTAAGTGCATTTCTTCTAAATTAAATGATAAACCCATTTCTATCCAATTGTTTAGCAAACCATCTACTTTAATTTCACGGAATTTTTCTGCAGACATACATCCCCCCTCCATTTCATAAGGACTTATTAAGGTCACTGTATGATTATTTTTTTCTACTAATTGGTTTAAGATATGATGGCCAAATAAATAATGGGATTTCCAAACACTAGGTAAAACGGCCAATATGTGAGCTCCCTGTCCTGGTGGAGGAGATGTTATCAAAATATAGCATAAAACCTGTGAACACCACCATGTTTTGAAATTTTTTATCATTTTTAAGCAGCAATGTTCGAAGCTCGATTTTTTTTAACATTAATTCCTTTGGGTTATTTGTGTTATTTTTTTTGTTGAAAGTCCGGTTTTTGTCATCCCCTTCCAATTGTAATTATAAAAAATTCTATTTTCCAAATATTTATATAAACTTTAATTTTTATTATTTTACATAATGTTAAATAGTAAATAAAAACTTTGTACATAGGTATATAAACTTTTTGTTATGAATTAATGATTTTTTTTCTTATTTGTTTGTGAAACGTAAATTGTAAAATACGAACCCCACTTTTAAAAACAGAGTCAATAAAGCAACAAAAAAAAAAACAAATTCTTCTTCTTCAGTATAGGTTCACACGCTACAACTTTTGCTGCTCATTTTTTTTCAATTCACTTTTAGGCCAGTTTCACAACGAAAGCAAAATATATTTTCACTTGGTGCTCACAATCAAGAGCTGCGTTCGTTTACCCCAAAATTTGTACAAATTTGTACTGGATTTTACTGAAATGCGTTCGCGTACACATAAATTTGTTAAATTTTCATATTACTCAGCTACTGGATTTTACTGGAAAAGTAAACGAACGCTATAAATATCAAAAGCAAGCATCAAAAGTTAAAGAGTGTAAGCCTAAACTAAAAACAATAATAACAAATGTAAACAAATGGCTAATATACAGCTGTGCAGTTTAAATAGTTGCCATATTGATTTATTTAAAATTTATGAATGGGTATATAGGGTTTGTTTTATATGCTCGCGGAGAACCGGAATTTTTTTAATAAACTCTTATTTCTTATTAAACATTTAATTTTAAGCTGTAATACATATTTGGAAAGTTTTTTTTACAAAAAAGGTTTTGTTTTTTAATTTTGTTTAGGCTTTCGATTTAATCGTTTTATTATTTAAAATTTTTTTGTGTGGTTTTTCTGATACAACATTTCATGTTTCAATCAATTTTCGATCTTCTATAGATTTCAGCTATTTTTTTTAAGGTTTGAAAAATTTTCAGATTGTTTTTATTTACATAAGGACTAACCATATGTAAACATATTACGGTTTATAGAATTTATGCCTTTTTCCTCTTAAGATTTAAGTTATATATATATATATTTATATATATACAAATGGTGTAAAAAAGTATAGTTATATAATTATATATATAAAAATGGTGTAAAAAATGTATAGTAATTCATAAAATTAGAACGGCTCACATAGGGGTTTTTTGCCAATCTAGCCGGACATTACTTTTTGTTTTAGCTTATATTGCTTCTTAAAAGTTATTGAGTGCCCCTAGATCGATGAAACTTGGCAGAAATATGTGATATTGTCATAGGCAGGTAAACCTAAAAAATAAATAAAATCGGACCAAGGAGGAAAATGTTCCCCCTAGAAGAACAAATCCAACCTCTAAAAAATGCAATTTTTTTTAAACTTTTCCCATACTTTTGTTTGGCAAATGCAACTTTTAACGTCGGCGAAAGTTAAAAAACCTAAAATAAGACCCATGAGATCGTAAAATTACACTTTTCGCCCCCCGCCCCCTTTTGAGGGCGGTTACATAAAATAATATTTAAAAAAAATGTAAATATTAAAAGAAATAGATTACTAACGCCTTAATACTATAAAAATTAAATTTTTGAACTTTAATGGGTAGGGGGAGATATCCCTCCAAACACCCCCCCCCCGGAACGACCCTGTAAAATTTTTTTTTTTTTGCTAATTTCCAAAACATATTAATTTTTAAGATTTTATGTGACTTTTATATATTTTATAGTATTTAATTTATCTGAAAATAATTAATATATTCGTAATAATAACTTATTTATAATAGTAACAGCAAATTTTATTTAAAATAATAACAACTAATTTATTTAAAATAACTTCTCTTTTGCACTAAGATGATGATGAGTGCCATGGTTCTTCTTCGTCTGCTTCTTCAAAATCCTCTTCTGAATCTGAATTCTCTTCAGAGCCAAGTACAGGTGGAAGCATAAAAGAAATTGCTTCTTTCGTAAAGGGTAGTGACTTTTTTTTTGGAGTTGGTCTTATACTAGTAATCAGTGGGTCAGAACTGAGCAAAAGTCTATTTATAACATCTTTGTTACACTGAACCCTCGAAAACTTTCTAGCAAAATTCTGCCTGTAAAGCCGAAAATGTTTATTTCGTGCCTCAGACGCTTCTTCTGATAATAGCCCGATAGGCAACAATGCCTCACTCATTACAGTTGCGCCATGTACTAAAATCTTGTGCATTGTAGGTGTCATAGGATGCCAGGGATATAGAGTAACGTAAAGTTTTGCAGTGTCTAAGCAATAATTGGCAAACTCGTGCAAATGGATTTTGTGACCACTTGTAATTACTTCAATAATAACTTTGATCCGGTAGATGAAATCCAATGCAATTCCAGTTATTTCTGCAGCTAATTCAGGATTGGAAAAAATCGTCTGCTGGTGTTACCATCGTTGCTGTTTCCAAATCCAGTCTTCGGTACATCCACTATTAGCCCTAATTCACTTCTAAATTTTTCTTGGATAGTTTTTTTCCTCTCATTAACAATAGTTTTGTCCTCATCCGATCTAAATTGCCACTTTTTTACTGTGAGTTTATACGATAGGTGTAATATGCTCTCAAATAGACGAATTCTGGCGTGCAAAGTAGATAATCCGAAAGAAAGTGCATCTACGTCTATATCCCTTTTGATTTTCAAATTGTTAAATTCTTTTGAAGTAGCCCCACAAATATAGCACTTCATTGTGGACGTAGTTTGTGTTGCGGCATTACATACTTTTGCATCTATCATTGTAAATACCATTGTATGTTTTATGGAATATAACTTTCCTTCCATTAAAAAATTAGTGTTTTGTAATGTAGTAATGGCATCTTGTACATAATTAATTTCTTCTTGGATTACATCTACAGTTTCTTTAACAAATCTGATGCGAATAGGTCTACAATATCGCGGTGATGAAGGAGTTGGATTTTGCCATAATATTTTCTCCTTTTTTGCACCATATCTTAGTCGAAGCGGTACGAAACTACTCTGAAAAATATGAGAATCAGAAGCATCATTTTTCATCTTTTGCTTAAATTGTGCCTGGTGTGATCCATCGCAGCCCCATTTGCTTATTAGTTCGAGGGAGTTGCATTCTTCTATTTGTGAATCACATAAAACATCTTTTAAATATGTAAGTAATCTACTTGCAGTATGATTAAGCAAATCCTGAAGATTTATTTGAGCACATGTTTCCGTTACTTCAAATGATTCTTTTGGAGGATAGCATTCACTTTTCTCTCTCTGCAGAATATTGTAGCTAGGATAAACCTTCTTAGCGGCACTTCGGATTATTTCATATTGTTTTCGAGAAAGATCAGCTTCTACAAATATAGAAAGAGCCTTTAGAGGGGTTAGCTGTTTTACTTTATCCTCTTGTGCAGCTTTGTATGCTTTTTTTATTTTTGTAGCTCTTGCCGGAGAAGACACAATTTCTTTAAGCAGACCTGAGGCATCTTTTTTTCCAGACGTTTGTAGTTGTGTTTGGGTAGCGTGCATCAATAAATCAGCATCGGTTTGAGTTCGCAAGATTTCAGTTTTTCTTCTCTTACTTCTTTCGGTCAATTCAACAAACGGCTTTTGTAGTTGTTTTGAAGACGAACTCCCAAAAAAAGGTATTGTCACTGTTCCTTCCAGCCATTTGGCATGCATGCTTACAAATCGATCCTTTTTTCTTTGTGCTGAATGCCAAAATATTTTAAAAAAATATTTGAATTTCTTTAAGCATTGATTTACTACTGATATGTCACTATCTCCCTGACATTTTGAAATTTCGCACAATTTTCTAACTAAAAATTGTAATTTCTCTTCAACGAGTTTAGAACTACATTCTTGTATAATTTGGAATAACTCTAAATTCGTATACACTTTTTCCATTTTACTCTCGAAGCTTCAAAATGGTTCTGATAACAATTTTATGCAAAAACCACAATATATATTTAAAAAAACTAAGTACCTAGAGCCCAGATTTGATTTTTTATTATATATTATTTTTGTTGTTAATGATTTTAAAAGTTATGCAAAACAGGTACATTTATTTTGCTCTATTAAATAACGTCCTTTAGCGGCCGCACAGGTGGTTAAAACCCGTTACTTACTGTTTCGCACATCCCTTTTTTTACACAGGTAATATTAGGCTTAGATGTAATAATTTAAATAAAAACCATCTACGTACAACCAAAGTATATTTATACCAAGTACATGCAACTCTACAACAAAACTACAATACAAAAAACAACAGGCATTTTGTTTGTGTAAAAACTTCCGAGCTTGTCAAAAATAAATTAATACATACACATCAGGGATGATAAAGTCAGTACAATTGTACATTTTTCAGTTCTGTTACCATTACAAAAGTACTTAAAACTACAAGTTAAGTACTATTTTAAAATTCAGGAAGGGTTGGAAATTTAAAACATGAAATTAATGAACTAATGTTTGCAGATATCAGAGAATCGCCAAAGGTATATTGTCTATACCACATTCGCCAAGGATCTGATATTTTCATACCAATGTTAGCTGTTTGGTCCCGGCGCTGCTCGGGATTTTCTAAATAAAAAAAAATAAATACTGGAGAATTTTGTTAATAACTTGACCCCAGCGCTATCTACCGGGTCAACATTTTATCAGGAAACTTATTTTTGTTTATTAATAATATTTTGTGAATTTCAGCCAAATCGTACCGTAAACTAAAAAAATGTTAATTTAAGAGAAGCTCCAGACTAAACTGATTTATTGTAAAATGGCGTTTAGCGATATACCAAATTCAAAAGGTTTGGACTTGCTACTCGGTTGAATGCATTTTTTCCTATTTCACTACCAACTCTAAGATAACAAGTTAAAAAGTTTTCCTTCCTTTTTACATATGTATGTATTTACTTATTTTTTTGTTAATTGCCAAATGTATAGTTAAATTATGTATGAAATTATAGTACAATTAATTAGTTATATATATACGACGATTTTTTGTTATTCAAATAACAAATATAGTAAAAAATATTTTTTGATTTTTAGTACAATTTTGGGTCGAAAAGACAAAATTTTTTACTGAATTACGTACAATTTTAAAAAAGTAATATATCATTCCTGATACACATAAATATGTATATATATGTGTTTAAAAATGTAAACAAACATATCGTCACCTTCAATGCAAACGGCTGTACCTACACTTTTAATTTTTTTACAAAAAACTTAAGTTTTTTCACTTTCTTTATATTTCGTTTTTATGTTAGTTTCGTACTTTGGCTTGATTTTTTCTGAAACAAGAGGGCGCACCAACACTTACATAAGTCATTTTTAAATGTGCAATCAATAATGCCACAAATAATAATTCATTTTGTTATTTATATTTTGACAAAAAAAGGAAAAGAATTTATGTTATTAATTTTTTAACTAAAAAAACAAATGTTTTTAAATACAGACGGAATTGTAAATGAAAATAAAATTAATAAATTTTATAAATAAAAAATTTAAGCTTACATGAGCTGGGCAGATATTTTTAGATCCAGTCAAAAATTTATTGTTTAATGACCGGTATTTCAAATATTTTTTAATGTTACACAAATAAGCAATAATGCATAATAACATGGAGAGGGTTTGTTTGCGGTTTAGGTTAAAAAAGCTGAAGTAGATTTGTCAGTGTTTCCAACAGTATGTTTTTTTAAAGAGTAAAGTCTTTTTGCATTAAAAAATATATGCACTTGTAGTTACGTTCGTTTAAATTTCTTTTATAATGCTGCCATTTTTACCGAAGACTTTTACATATTTTTACATCGTTATCCAATTACCAACCGGGTGGTACTCCGCATGTGATAAAAAAAAACTGGTGGTCAAACGAATTTTTTTCATGTTTTGTTAAAGAACTTTACAATTTGTTCAGTGAATAAAAATTGGCTTAAATCTAGTCTGGCGACACACACCCAAATAAAGAAAGTACCAAGGGTAATAGAAAATTGAAAACTAAGAAGAAAAAATTAAATAAAAACATTGGCGCAAACGCTTAGTTTTCTAGTTATGGACGTTTTTAGTTTTCATAGAAATATTTAATTTGGCGAAGTGCAATTTAAGGGGCTACGAAAAAATATAAAAAATATGCCACCCGATTCAGAATAAAAAAAAAGAAAAAAAACGCTGGAAAGAATTCCTTAGCACATCGGAAATAGTCTATTAGTTACAAAAAATTAAAAAATTTATTAATTTTTTTATTAGTTTTGTATGTAGTACATATGTACTAATTTTTATTTAAATATTTCCATAAAAAATAAAACATCTTTAAAAAAAAAAAAAAAATAATAAATAAATAAAAAATTTAAATTTATACACTTAGTACACAAAAACTGTAATGTGAGCTTAAGAGTTCAAAATTTTTAAATATATACTATATATCTAGAAAGATTTAGTCAAAACCTTCAAAATGATACCAATATTGGCCATATACTTTTAGAAATGTAGTGGAAAAATTACATATTTCTATGAAAACTAAAACCGTCTATAACTCGAAAACTAAGCGTTTGCGACAATTTTTTTATTTAAGTTTTTCTTCTTATTTTCCAATTTTCTATCACCCTAGGTACTTTTTTTATTTGGGTGTGCGTCGCTAAGGTAGATTTGTTCCTAAAAAATTATTTTTAACCGAAGCAAATTTAAAGAAATTATTTTACAAATAAAACAGAAATGGTCACTCGGGTGGGTATTGGTAACGCGAAGGTTAATAAAACAATCCATGATCAATCAGAAACTCGATTTCGAATTCTTGTGCAGTTTCGTCGTTTGCATTTTAGGTGACGATATTTAGAAAAAAAAAATAAAATAAAAATGTAAACAAATTTTGACACTATCGAAAATATAAACAACTGGACAGCTGATCACTTGCATGTACTTGGTATAAATATACTTTGCGTACAACCAAAACATTTTATGACTGACGAAAGGGTTTCTATCATATGTACCTATGCAAGATGAGCAAAAACAGAAAAAAGGTAAAAAAATTTGTTTGCTCTATTAAATAACGTCCTTTAGCGGCCGCACAGGTGGTTAAAACCCGTTACTTACTGTTTCGCACATCCCTTTTTTTACACAGGTAATATTAGGCTTAGATGTAATAATTTAAATAAAAACCATCTACGTACAACCAAAACATTTTATGACTGACGAAAGGGTTTCTATCATATGTACCTATGCAAGATGAGCAAAAACAGAAAAAAGGTGAAATTTTCAAAAAATCATAAAAAAAAATGGCGCAACAACGCGCAACGTTTTTTTTTTTAATTTAAAAGTAGAGATTTCAAATTTTATCGTGATGTATAAAATTTTTAAGAACTCAGCGGAACTCACCTTCAAAAACCTTTTAAATTTTTTTTTTTTACAAAAAAGTGAACAAAAAAATCGTTTTTTTTAATTTCGTACTAATTTTTTTATCATAAAAAATTCAAATAAAATTTTTCTAAAAATTTTCATAATTAGCTGTTTATATAGTCTTTCACAGAAAAAAAAATTCAATGTAAAATCTTTATTCGTTTATCTACAAAAAAATATATTGTAAACCTCCCAAAACCGTAAAAAGTCAATGAACACGCATGCAATTTAATCAACTTTCCTGGTTTTAACAGTGTCCCAAAACCACAAATCTCAAGCAAAAGACTTGAAAATTCACTATACGATGCAGAACTTTGTTGTCTGTCGAGCTGCGTACTTAAATTTTTCCATTTCTTAAAAAAAATTTTTTGCTTAATGTCCGGCTAGATTGGCAAAAAACCCCTATGTGCGGCTGTGCCGATTTCTGTCAGTTGTTCGTATTTTTGAGGAAAAGGTTTTTACGGAAGAAAATTCCTCCGGAAAAATCGGAATATTGGAAAAATTGAGTTTTTGTAATACAATGGTTATTAAATTTTTTCACGAAATCTATTTTTTTATTTATTTCTATATGTTAATTCCTAGCGATCGGTATTAAATAAGTTTATGTGATGTAAAATCTTAGGTTAATATACATATTTTTAATACATTTTCATTTAAAATGTGATTCGCAATGACAGCAACTTTTTAATAGGTGTTCACAGTACAAAAAAAATTTTTTTTATACAAGCACTTACGTTTTAAATCAATATTATATATATAATTTTTTTGTTTTGTTGCTAGAAGCTCCACTTGGAGTAGCGTTCTTATAAATATTGTAAGACACGTTAACTAAAATAAAAAAAAAAAGAAAATATTTTTTTAAACCTATGTATTGTTAAAATTTTCATTCAAAGCTTAATAAAAATTGTTATTAACGTCAATTACAATTTCATACAAATTGTTGCTGAAGTAAAAGTTGACCCAATTTGTTAAAAAAGAACTTGTTACATTTTGTTTGGAAAATTATAGCAAAATATATAAAATACTTGGAGAAAAAATAAAACTTTATTTATTAGCAATTGATTTATTTTTAATAAATTTTTTCCCAAATTTCTTGTTTGAGCCTATTGGCAGCTCCGTTTCTAACAGCTGTTTGTGTCAAGCATGCGCCTTGTCCAGTGAAATAAAAAAAACAATAAAAATTATAAAATACGAAAATAAAAGTAAAAGTAACTGTAGTTTTACCGGAAAGCAAGCAATAAACGGTAAGTTTTAGCGGAAATTTGTAAAAGTGATTTTAAAATAATTTTTTAAAGAAAGAATTTGCCGTTTAGAATTGATTTAAATTAATGCCTCGACATAGAACAATGTTTTTTATTTTGAAATAAATGGCTAGGCCCAAAATTTGGGAATTAGTCGAAGCATTTTTAGGTATAGAAATTTTAACAACTAGCTATGTATTTCAACTGCAGAAACAAACTCACAAAATGTAAAGTTAAATCTTTTTTGTTATTTTAATACAGCAGAGAATAGAAGTTGTTAACAAACTGTTCAATTTTATTAATTGTTTTTGTTTTAATCATTTTTTTCTAATGTATGGAACTTAAGTAAACAAACAGTTTTATTTATTTGATAAATAAAAGCTGTATAAAACAAGACAAGGTCGTACGTGCAACACAACAAAATCTAGCCACCATCTTGTTTGGAAGAAAAGCGCATTAAAACTATTTAATTACGTAATTGTCCAAATCCAGTGACTTTTAATTCCTTAATAAAGTAAAAAATCATTGATTTTAGTTTAACCTAAACAAAATGCAAAGTAAGTATGTATGTACATTGTACATACACTAATGTGAAGTTATTAAAAAAACGCACTTTAAAATCAATAAAATTTGAGGCAGCCATTTTTGTTAACTATTTCTAATAATTTTTAGATTTACTTATGGCACGCATTGATGTAGACAAACCTTTATATGATTTATCAACATTTGCGGGACGTTTCAGGCATTTCGCCTGGATGACTGATCCCCGCACAGTTATTTTGCCTAGTGCTAAATTGATGCAAGCTAAACAGTTGTTAGAATCCTACCGCAAGGGTCAGGAACCGGCAGGCACCACTTCCGCACATGTTAAATACGCTATGAAATTATACAATTCCGCTTTTCATCCGGACACTGGGGAGTTACAAAACTTTTGTGGGCGGATGAGTTTCCAAGTAAGTAAAATTCCATGGTATGTAAACAAGTACATATGTATATGTAAATATGCAATACTTTTAAAAAATATATAAGAACTAACTATACCTAGGTAAACACCAGAGCTGTAAAAACCTGCAATCAATTGTGATTGAATTTAAAATGATTTTAAATAAAATTGTTTTAATCTTTAATTTCAAAATGATTTTAGATATGAAATGATTGCAATCACAAAGTTGCAATACGGGAAAATACTTTTAAATTGGATATGGGAATTTTTAACCATTATCGCTACGTATATTTTATTTTTTATATCGTAACTAATTAAAGTAAAAAATATTTTTTTCGCTTATAAATAACCTCTATTTCAATCAAAAAATTTTTTGGTTACATATATGCATTATAAAAAAAACATTTTTTGATTACAAATATCCATTATAAATAATTAAAAAGTAAAACCCTACACCACATTTTTTAGGGAAAACATTTCGCGAGCTTACACCATTTAGGACCCATAGGCAATCATGGAGCTACAAAACAACATTATATTATGAAGCTCTCATCACTTCAAATAGGCTTGGTCCTTATGACATTTGGAATCTTTGTGTCAGTTTTTATCAAACTATCTCCAAAGTTGCGACCTCTACGAGGCTTACGCGGACAGCCTACCAGCCCCCGCCGGTCGGACGAATATCGAAAGATCGATTCATTTATTTGTAACCAAAAACTCTTTGGCTTATATAGTTAATAGTAATTTAAAACCAAAAAATGTTTTTGGTGAAAATAATGGTTATTTATAATATTTAAAAAAAAAATATTTCTAACTTTAATTGGTTACGATAATTAAAAATAAATATATTTATTGATAACTGTTCATTTCTAAAATTCATTAATTTTAATGGTTAAATGTGATGTTTTTCGTCATTTTTCTTATAACTGTTATGTCCCTGACTTAAAATTACCAGAGTCAGCTATTTCTAAAGTTTCATTTGAAAAGAACGAACATTTTGATTCTGATTTAACTTTTATGTGTTTAACAAATTTTCATAGAAAATTCGTTTTATAAACCTAAAATATTGTTTTTGAATAAAGCCTTAAATATCTGTAGCTTAATTTTTTTTTGTATTTTAAATACTTTTGGTATCAAAACACATTTTCAAACAAATAAGAAAGTATAGTCGGTCAAGCCCGACCATATGATACCCTACACCACAGTATTTAAAAACACATCATGCTTATGTGTCCATATTAATATGGATTTATGTTGTGGTCCTATTTTTGAAAAACTACAAAGCTTATGTGTCCATATAAATATATTTCTATATATGATTTAAATTTCATTAAAATCGGTTTGATAGTTTGTAAGAGGCAGTAATTTCCCCCTATCTTCCCTCGTGGTCCTACTATTCGGTCCATTTTCAATAGGCTTGGTCCAATAAGAACCTATGTCCCAAATTTTATCAAATTATCTTCAAAATTGCGACCTGTACTTTGCGCACAAGGTTACATGGACAGCCAGCCTGCCGGACGGACATCGTTAGTTCGACTCAGAAAGTAATTCTAAGTCGATCGGTATACTTTAAGGTGGGTCTAGGACCAATATTTTAAGGCGTTACACACATCAGCACAAATGCATAATACCCTCTCCACTATTGTGGTGTGGGTATAAAACGTTTTCTATTAATAAATAAAAAAACAAGTTGTCTTAAACAATTATTTACGGACATGAATAATTCTATAAAAACACTCTCGTATCAGAAACAGCGTGCCCATTTTTGGAGCTAAATTTAGCATTTTTTTTGGTTATTAAGCTGTAAAACTTCCGATTTAGTCGTTAGCATTTCCCAATTATTTATTTAGTGTTTAGTATTTTCTAAAATTGTTTTTATAGAAGCATTTACACAATTTTTTTAAATATAAAATTATGTTAAGGGCAAAATAAACCCCACAAATTGCTTTGCAAAATTGTCAAAATTTTACGTTTGTACAAATATGTTTGTTTTGTTTATTGGCGAACACAAAACGGAAACAAAATGTGTGTTTGTTAAGTCATTTGCGTGGTGCCCTTAAGTTTACTTTTGTATGGAATATTTTCAAAAGGTCTTGGAACCAAGTTATAATATCCATGTCCAACAAGATTAAACTCTCTTTTAAAAAGTGCGGTAAGAACAACAATTTTTTGGCAATAAAACTGGAATAATAAAAAAAATTAATATTAGAGTTTAAACCATTTTCTACATCTTTAGATTACACTCAGGGCAACAATTGTTATTATAAAAAGATTCTGCCTACACTAACGTTTGTAAGAACCAGATAAGATGGCATTCAGGGTAACAACTTAAGGCATTTATTTTGTGTTATACAAAATTTACAAAACAGTTTTGAAAAAATATTCGACAGGATTTCCAAACTGTCACCTGAAATTAATAAAGCTTTTCTGGTATCAACCTAGTTATAAAAGATAAGACCCAAATAATTCAAAATCTTGAAATTAATGCCTTGGGGAAATATTTCATAAAACGTAAAGTAATGCCTTTGAGCAATAGAAACAGCAGTACTAGTAAAGAAAGTTATTATTTTATTGTTCTTGGGACACTGCTTGCTAAATGATAATATAAAAATGCTTACCATTATTAATCATTAGGGAGGAGATTTTTATGCACTAAAAAATCGAAAATATGCGTATAAAATATGCACTAAAAACTCCAAAATATGCATTAAAAAAATAAAAAATATGCACTACAAATTTTAACATTTTCAATAAAAAAGTGGTTTTTTAATTTTATTTAAAATAAAAAAATAAAAAATTCAGTGAATTGTTATTCAAAGGTACACTATTTTTTTAAAATTACTAACTTAAACGTTTGTTTGCATAAACAATTAAATACTGCTCGGATGCAAAAAACTTTTGTACATAGAAAATAAGCTCTCAACGTCAACCGAAGTTATATTTAGGAGCATACATTAAGGATGCCAATTAATTTAGAGAATATATATTTTCTAATTCCGATCCCACATTTAATTCCAGATCTAAAATGGTTGAAATTTATTTTATTTTTTGAAAAAATATATTTTTTTTACAAAACCTTTTAGATTTTTTTTATTTTGTTGGGCTATTCTTCCTTCCATATTGTCAATTTTACTTTCCGCAGCATCAATTTATTTGCGCTGACTATTAAGTGGACTTTATCCCTCCAAATTAGTTATTGTTTCACCAAAATATCCGTAGTTGGAAAATACAAATGCTAATAGATATTTCACTTTTTTAATTGTTACCGATGCTTAGTAGCAACATGTTATTTAATAACATTCCTTAATTGCTCAAAGTGTTTTCCATAGTATTCTACAGCATTTAGCCAGGTTCCCCATCTTGTTAATGCTAGCACCGGTGGTAACGGTACCAAAAGATACATATCATCAAAAATTGGAACTCGTGAACGAGCCTTAAAAAATTTTTTTTCCCGTATGAAACCAATTCCGCTGCAACTCGGTGAAACTCATGTGCCAAGCAAGTAACATGTAATAGTTTTCGATAAAATAAATAAGAGGCTTCCTTGGTTAAAAATAGAAACCCTTTTGTCAAAATTTTGAAAATCTGGTGTTTTTGTATTTTTTTGTTAACATGGAAATTTTTTGAAGAACTTTTTTTTATAATATGAAAATTAAAAAATATTTCACTTAAAAGTGTTAAAATATGCAAAAATATGCTTTTAAAACCAAAATATGCATTTTAACCAAAATATGCAACAATATGCAAAAACAAATCGATGCCGTTTTAACGCAAATTTGCATGGAAATCGCATCCCTATTTATCATAAATATCAAAAGTGTGCACAGTATGACAGTTCCATTCGTAATCGGGCCTAAAAAAATAACCTTTCCATTTAAAAATTCAGGGTTCATGAAAGAAAATACTGGTTTTGTGCAGGGGCTGTAACTAAAGTGATATTACACATGCTTATATACATAAGTAAGTACATTGATTTAAAATAAAAAAAGTAAATTGTATTTTAAATAAACTATTACAACGTATTTGTATTTTAAATACATTTTAGTCATATATTAAATGAATTTTGTATTTTAAATACACGACTTTAATTTTACCCAACCCTGTATATATGTACATATAGTTATATACTACCATACATACATATGCATGAATGTTGTATGTATGTACATTTATTTTTGATACAAATATGCAGTAATGTCTTTTGTTAAGTGATTAAAAGTTATTTAAATTTATATTTAAAAAGGCAGCAATTGTATTTGATATATTGTTTTCAATTGTTGTCATTCAATTGCCCTACGGAGTGACGTGAAGCATGAATTAGTTTTGTTATACCCCTGACAGACATATAGGGGGGTGTGCTGGAAATCGCAAACGCAAAACGCAAAAATTTAGAGGCTGTTTTTAATACACTTTTAATCTAATTTTTATAATTTTTGTAATAACATTCTGTTTAATAGAGAAATGTTTGTATAATATTTGTCATAAAATTCTTTTATTACAGAAATCTTACTAAAAAACGACTTTTAAAATTCTTGCGTTTTGCGTTTGCGATTTCCTGCACACCCCTGATAGTTTCAATACCATGGTATGCATACTACAGTAATGTGATTGGCTTGGAAGGAATGTTTTTTTTTTTACCACAGATGCAACAAAAATGTACTATACATACCTACATATATCAACAACCCAATTATTAATAAAAATTCCTCGGAAGTTTTTTCCCATCTCCATTTTTCCAATTTAAATTCAATTTTAAAAATAGGAAATGAGAGAAAACTCCCGGGGAATTTTTATTCATAATTGGGTTGATATTATATTGGAAATGTGGGATATAGAAATAAAGGTGACAATCTCCATTTTTTTTATAAACTAACCAATATTTAAACATTTATGAAGGATTTTTGTTAAAAAATATAAGATTTGATTAGTTTGTGCGAAATTTGTATAAAGGTTTTTTGCTACGTTAAAAATAAATATAAAAAAATAAAACAACAACATTTTCTTAAGTTTTCGTTTTGTTTTTTTCAACCATTGTTAATAATTTTTCAGTGTTTTTTTAAACTTTTTACTTCTTTAATTTGAGCGTTTTGTTTTTATTTTTAGTTGATTTAGATTTTTAAGGGTACATATGTATTATTTTTTTTTGCACACAATCAAATTTTTATATTTTTTTTAACTATTCCTTCTTTTTACAGCGATTCTTTGAGCTTTTTTATTGTTTTTTGATTTGTCATTTGTCAATATATTGATTTTACGTTGTCCGCCCGTCCGTGTGTATGTTGAAATGGGTTTTCCTAAGACCCCAGTAGTGACGGGGAATTGGTTGTTGTATATTTAAGGCACATGTACTCAGGCATCAGAAATTAAGAACCTAAAACTTAAAATAAAAAGTTTTCATTGAAAAAATACAAAACTTTTACGTACAAAATAAATTTTTTTTCATCAGAAAAGAATAATATAAAAGAAAATAAAAAAAAGATATTTATTTTGAAGGTATAATATAATTTTGTACATGAAAAAACAATTAAAATCAAAAACTTTTTTTTTTGTACAATTTTTTTTTTATTATTATCCTCGAATTTATTAAGCATTTCGTTAATTTATTTATTGTTGATTTGTAATCAATTATCTATGTAAATACTTAAAATCTCAATTTATTAAAGGCGAAGGCCTTGGCAGCCAGTCCTTTTCTCTTTATACATTTTCTGTAAATTAAATTTGCATTAAATAAATATTAATAATAATTTCAAAAGATTTTGTTATTCGTGCTTAATTCCCAGTTTTTATTATTGATAAAAACACTTGAAATTTATTGTTGATGGGATAAGCTATTCCTATGCGCATTTCACTGGTTGCTTAGGCCAGATCATCAGGAAACTTCATCCATAAAGATTTTAGAAAAACTAAAGATATTAAACCAAATAAAACTGTTAAGCGTATAAGACTTATAGCAACAGTTCTACTTGTAATAATATCAAAGCTTAAACAAAACACATCAACAATAAACAGTGGGTTTATCTCATCTTACATTCCCCACTACAATTAGTTGAAATTCTCTCAACATTAACTGTAGTTGTAAGTAGGTTAAGAAAGTGGGGAATGTAAGATGAGATAAACCCACTGTTTATTGTTGATGTGTTTTGTTTAAGCTTTGATATTATTACAAGTAGAACTGTTGCTATAAGTCTTATACGCTTAACAGTTTTATTTGGTTTAATATCTTTAGTTTTTCTAAAATCTTTATGGATGAAGTTTCCTGATGATCTGGCCTAAGCAACCAGTGAAATGCGCATAGGAATAGCTTATCCCATCAACAATAAATTTCAAGTGTTTTTATCAATAATAAAAACTGGGAATTAAGCACGAATAACAAAATCTTTTGAAATTAAAATTTTGTATTCCCAAAAACTGAAATTACTTTTTGATAATATTAATAATAATAATATTTATTGTTGAGTTTGAGCAGCAAATTTTCTAACTGCCTGTTTGAAGCACACGAGCGCAAGAGTCATTCATTTAACTTTGATTTAAAACAAAATTTGTTTTTTATACATATGTACATATATTTTCTTTTTTCGTACGGTTTAATTTTTTTTTTAATTTTCAATGATAAATATTTAAAGCTTCGTTCCCAATCAGAGAAACAATTTCGTTTTTTCTTCCCAAAGTATTTTATATATTTACCTTTAATTTTTATAACAAAAATGTAACAAAATTTTTTTTTAAAATGTAACTAAAGTTGAATCAACTAGAACTTCAGCAACAATTTGTATGAAATTTTTTCTAACGTTTAAAATAATTTTATTTAGTTTTGAATGAAAATTTTAACAAAATGTTGTAAAAAATAATAATAAATGCATAATATTGTTGTGGCTAAAATTTGCAAACCGTTTCTTAATGCAAAATTTGTGTGGTTGCAAAAGAAATTGTTGCTCTATTATGAACACCAAGTGAAAATGTTTTTTTGATTGTGAACGAAGCTTAAAAGGTACAAAATTAAGTTCAAATAGCTTCGATACCAATAAAAGACATCTTAAATGTGTGTAGTTGTATTTATTTATAAACATAACTTTCGTTCTTATCGCAACACGGTGAAGGGTATATACGATTCGGCATATCCGAAAACAACCTTTGTTACTATTCATACATGATTTATTTGACAATTTTTAAAATTTTTTGTTCATTTTTATTCAAGGTGTTTTCTTTTAATTTAAACTATTTCCTGCAGTATTTAAGGATTTTTAGCGATTACTTTTTGCTTCGATTCTAATATTTTTGCTAAAAACAATTATAATTTAAATTTTTAATATTTTTAATTAGGCTTAAGTTCATTAAATTTAATTTTCATTAAATTATTTTTATGAAGAAAGGAATTTTACAACATGAAAATTAATTAAAATTGTTATTGATAATCTTTCATTCTTGACCGTGGCCGGGATTCGAACCGCGGCCGGCAGGTTGACATGACCATGACATGTTTCGATTGCAACCACTCGATCTCCTCAGATGGATTAAAAACCACAAATAGTTCAACAAAATAACCACAATACTAATTATTAACAATTATAATTTTTTTTTAGTTTGTTGATTTTGTTCGGCATTAGATATAAACATATTTTGTTTTTAAATTTTTCTTTTATTTTCCCAATATTTCAGCAAATAATGTTGACCATCCTATAGTTATTTCAAAATAAATAAACGAAAACAAAAACCAAAATCACTTGTTTGAAGCTGTTGTTCAGCTGTAAGCTTTTGTCAACGATTCCCAACTTTAAACATTTGCAATATTTTTTTATGAATCCGATTTTTCAATTTTACGAAGCAAATAAATCAGTTTCTCTCATGGTACAATTAATAAGGCAACCCCAAAAGCCCAGCTGAATATTCGGCCATATTACGGTTATTGTTGTCGTCAACGACTGTGACGTTTTTTGTTGTATATGGGTGTATCTACATTAAGAGGTACTATCTACGGCTACATTAAAAAGTCATATATAATTAAAAAATTTGTGGAAATATCAAACGTGTATAACAAATAAAGTAAACTTTTTTGACAATAAATTGCAATACCTAAATTACCTTAGTTTAGTCATAACTTCGTGTTTACCTAGAAAAAAGTATCTACCCTGGCCTGTCCCTTTACTATTCTGTAACAAAATCTTTGAAATTTAACACATTACTAATTCATTAAACAACTAATCGTTATTTATTATATAAAGTAGTATAAATAACAATAAAAGTCGTTAAAATAAACTTTCAAATTACTTTCATATTCTATTAAAACAAATTACATAGTTTTTGTCCCTCGTATTTTAAGTCTCCTCCCCTGCACATTTTTTGACCGTTTAAAAATACCGCTAAAATGCGTTGACGCTGCAAATTTAAATTGCAGAACATTTGTTTCGAAGCGAATTTAACAATAAAAATCGAGCGAGCCATTAGCGTACTCTTATTGGGCCGATAATTCGACCACACCACTCGGATCGCTCGCACGTGTCAGTGATTGATGTATCTCCCCTGGTGAGTTTTATTCGCTTGTTATTTGTGGCTTAAGTTTGTTTGCAATATTTATTTATTTTAATTTCAGTATTATTTACTGTGCTAGTTTGTTTTTTCGTTACGATACATATTTTTCTGATTGTGCTTGTTTTTTAATTAAAAAATCTCTCCCCTGCCGTATTTCCCCTGCTTCATCTGTTGCCAGGGTAGAGATTTTGCGTCCAGGGTAGATAAGGAAGTGAGATATTACTTCTTTCTTAGTATTTCATGTATATTATTTTACGTTAAGCCAACACATATCCACTATATACGTTATAAGTGTTTTAACGCTTTTAAAATGTATGTATGCCTTATTTAATATAAAAAATTATAAAAAATTTTGCTAACCAACTTTTTACTATCATCAATCGTTATATTTTTTAATGTTTGTTTTTATAAGTAGAAGTTCTTATTTAAGTTTTAAGTTTTTATTGGAGCATAGATGCTCTATATGTTTTTGTTACCATATATTTCAAAATATATGCAATTAAATAATTTACTTTTTTTCGACTACGTTTATGTAAGCAGATACTAAGTATTTTGGTTTTCTATGTTACATAAAAGAAGACTGTATGGAAACTTAAGTCTAATTTTGAATAAATAAAGTTGTTTCTTACGAAAATAAGGTTTGTTTTCAATTTATATATTCCCTGTAAAGTAAGGTAGCCTGTCCTGGCCTTCATGTCTTTACCCTGTGTAGAGTATCTCCCCTGGTCACTTAAAATACCGGTAAAAGTAGATTACTTGACTGGCCATTATTAAACATGCATTCAAACAACCTGATTAAATACGATTATATTGAAAAAAGTTATTATTTTAAATATTTTTATCACGCCGCCATTCCTAATATCAGATAACCTCTTTACGTAGAATGACCCATATTAAAAAACACAGGTGGTGTGATTGCTTACAAACCTTACATTATGTCTCAATTGGTTTACAATTTTGTTTACAAATAATAATATTTGTATATTTATTCTACCAACAAAATATACTTTGATTTTGTCTGGCTGTACTTGTTGTAGAACTAGGCTTACCTTTTAATTGAACCACGGTTGCACTAATTTTTTTAATGACAATAAAAAAATGACTCAGCATTAAATATTTTTACATAATACGTAATCTTAATTTAAGGATTTATTATTGGATTTGTTTTGTTTTTTGGCATCTCAACGTCTTCAAATTAAAAATCACGTTTGAAAAGTCTCGTGACAAAGTGCCATTGAATATGACGTACATGTACAACAAATGAAAATGTTTTATATTTTGATACTTTGCCAAATGTTTATAGTATTTTGTAAAAAATTTATATATACATATATATATATAGACAGACATATTAGACATTAACTATAAAACACATAAATTAATTCAAAATTTAATATAACAAAATCTTTAATTGCGGTTGTTGTTGTAGGTACCCGGTGGCATGTTGATTACGGGTGGCATGCTGGCATTTTATCGCACAGTGCCAGCTGTTGTTTTGTGGCAATTTATCAATCAGTCTTTTAATGCTGTTGTCAACTATACAAATCGTAATGCAAATTCGCCCACATCCGTAACGCAGTTAGGTGTGGCCTATGTATCGGCCACAACATCGGCCCTAGTAGCGGCTTTAGGTTGTAAAAATTATTGGAGTAAGAGAGCGTCGCCCATATTTCAGGTTGGTTTATTTAAAACAAAAATAATTCAAAATTGTATGTAAGTTTTGTTGCAGAGATTTGTGCCTTTTGCTGCTGTAGCTGCTGCCAATTGTGTTAATATACCTTTAATGCGTCAAAATGAAATTATCAGTGGTATCGATGTTAAAGATGAAAACGGCAATGCTGTGGGTAGAAGTCGTGTGGCTGCTGTGAAGGGTATAAGTCAAGTAGTATTATCTCGTATATCTATGGCTGCTCCGGGTATGTTAGTTTTACCCTTTATTATGGAACGTGTCGAGAAACTGCCAATTTATAGAAGAGTTAAATGGTTGAATGCTCCATTTCAGACAGCTTTGGTGGGTTGCTTGTAAGTACTTTACAGATTTTCTATTTTATTTTTATGTACATATGTTTTGATATCATTTTCATTATTCACCTTTGATTCTTAAAATGATTTCTGTTTTTTTTTCTCTAATCATAAAATCTTTCTAAATTTTAAGAGAAATCTTTTGTTTTTTAAATTTATTATTTACGAGTTCTTACTAGTGATGTTACGAGTATTCGTATTCCTATTCCAAATACCGAGTATTCGGCTAATTTATGACATTCGTATTCTCCAAATCCAAGCAAGTATTTTGCGAAAACGTTAAAAAAATAAAAGGTTAAAAAAAAAACATAAAATGAGACAAAAATTATTAACTCTTAAGCTAGATTTACACGATTGAAATTTTCTTCAAAATTGCTCTACAAAATGCTTCAAACTCGTGTAAACAGCAAAATTTTGAAGAAATTTGCTCTTCAAAATGCTTCAAACTCGTGAAAACAGCAAAATTTTGATGAAATTTTGAAGAGCAATTTTGAAGAAAATTTCAATCGTGTAAATCTAGCTTTAATAATTTTTATTAAAAAAACAAACAACAATTAGAAAGAAGTATTGTGCCGCTACATTAGAATTGCTCAAGTAAATGTTAAGCTTTCTATTCGACAACTGGAATGGGTCGATAAAATATAAAGATAATTCCAATCCTACTTGAATAATAGAAAACAAATTACCACTATAAATGGAATAAAATCTGGTTCAATTGATAATGAGTTTGGTGTTCCACAAGGATCCACTTTAGGTGCATTATTATTTTATTGACGAATTTAGTATATATATAAATGATATGCCCAACAGTCTGACAAGAAGTGAAAGTATTCTATATGCGGATGACACTTTAATATAGACGGAAGGAAACACAGAAGAACAATGTCAAAACAATATGACCAACGATATAAATAGTATTAATATGTGGTTAAAAATTAATAAACTGAAATTAAATGAAAGTAAAACTAAAACAAGTAAGAGTGCTATATATTTGGCTATGCCGAATCTTATATACCCTTCACCATGGTTTGGAAAGAACAGAAGTTTATATATTTATCTAAATATATGTGTATATATATGTACATGTATATTTATATTATATATATCGTTTAGTTTTATTTAATTGTTTGCACATGTTTGCCTGGTATTAAATTTTTATATTAAAAGTTTAATTAATACATAGCAAGTTTAGTTTTGATCGAATTTCAGTATTTGGTCATAACTCGGCCATTTTGTAACCGATTTGACACATTTTTACACCGACATCTTAAAAAATGAAATTACCATTTACTTTGGTGATCAAACTTGTAGTCGAGAAGTTCTATGGTTCCCGAAAATAGGCATATAAAAAAAAACTATATATTTGACATTACTTTTTTTTTTTTTACCGATTTTCTGAGTTTTTCAGCAAATATGTTCTTCTAAAGATTTCCGATATTTTGATATCTTAAACGTATGAATAGGTCATATTACAGCTCTAAAATTTTCGTTCTTATAAAAATTTAATGTTTTTAGTACTTTTTTTTGAGTATTTTGCTCATAACTTAACCATTTTTAACCTATTTGACAGATTTATATACCAACGTGCTTAAGAATAATATTACCATTAAATTGGGTCATAGGTATATATGTATATAAACGTACATATATGTACATTCATATATTTAAACAAACTTAATTATAAAAATAATAAATAAAAACAAACTTAATTATAGAAAAGAGTAATTTTTGGGATTTCAGTATTTTGATTATAACTCAGCCATTTTTTAACCGATTTGACAGATTTATATACCGACGTGTTTAAGAATAAATTTACCAGTTAGTTGCGTTATAAAGCTTGGACTCGGGAAGACCTATGGTTCCCGAAAGGGGGGAATTTAAAAAAAAAAATTTAATTTTGGTCATAACTTTTTGTATCTGAGCCGATTTTCCCGAAATTTTTAGAAAATATTTTTTACTAAAGATTTTCGATCTTTTGATATATAAGGGATAACCATAGGTCATATGACAGTCGCAAAAATCAATTTTTGATATTTTTTGTACGAGAGGTATTACGCCCACTTCCCCAATCCCGCCCACATTTTGTGGGATTCTGTGTACTGATAACCTTAATGTGTGTACCTAATTTGGAAACTTTGGCTCTTGCCGTTCTCCAGATATACAGAAAAAAGTATTAAAAATACAACAAAAACAAGGGATTTTTGGAAAAAATTAGAGGTAGTCGTGGT
Organism: Pollenia griseotomentosa; assembly: GCA_963931875.1. NCBI lineage: Eukaryota > Metazoa > Arthropoda > Insecta > Diptera > Polleniidae > Pollenia > Pollenia griseotomentosa. The sequence goes on along the minus strand of OZ007562.1, from coordinate 4,429,500 downwards.
TTTTGCTCATATCTCAGCCATTTTTGGACCGATCTGGCTGAATTTCAATAGCAAGAAATAGTGGACTATATGTGACATAAATGTAAAACAACATAGCCGCTATCACGTCTGGAGTATCCGGAAAACACATATCAAACGTAAGACGGCTAGACGGACGGACATCGTTAAATCAACTTCTCTCCTCATAAGGACCCAGAATATATATACTTTATAGGGTCTAAGATCAATATTATAGAAATTACAAACGGAACGGCAAACTTTTATATACCCTTTTCCACCTGTACCTCGGTTTCATAATAGATAAGGAACTAAAATTTAAAGAACATATAGAATATGTCTGCAAAAAAATAGGGCGAAAAAATAGGATTCTTCAGAAGAATTAGAAATAAAGTCACCACAATAACAGCAATAAACATATACAATACGACCATAAAACCACATTTTGAGTTTGGTTCAACAATTATTTGCACATGTTGTAAATCAGCACAATTGGAGCGACTACAAAAATTACAAAACAAGGCAATGCGAGAAATACTAAAATGTAATAGATACACACCAATACAATTCATGCTCAACACGCTTAAATGGTTAAACATTAAACAAAGATTGCAATTAAACACACTACTTTTTATTCGTAAAATGAAACATGGAAATGCGCCTGAGTACCTATGCGAACAAGTACGATATTTGGGTGATGTTCAACCGTATAGATTGAGAAACGCAGAAGACTTTAGACTTCAACGGGTAACCACGGCAGCAATGCAACTATCTCTTTTCTACAAAGGACTAAAATTATTTAACGCATTATCAAGTTATATTAAAAATGAACAAGATGATTATGTATTTAGAAGAGAATGTATTTACTTTGTGAAGTATAATGTAATTTTGTAACTCATGAATGTAAACAAATTGAAATGTTAAAGTATTAAAGAAATACTAATAAAGATATAATAATAATAATATTTTTTTTTTCAATCCCATGACACAAATTGGAAACGCGTTCGATGTGGTGGATTGAACAAAGCTTATCATATATCGGCAATAAATTGGAATATATAACTGAAATGCATGAGTGCAACACATAAAACGCCTTCTCGTGTGGAATTTTTGAAAGTATGTAATTACGAAACTAACAACACGTCATTTGGGTTTTTTCTAGCTTAGCTGCTGTTCGGATTTTAGAGCCTTATACGTATATCTTTGCTAAAACTTGATTTTTCCGAAGAATATGCAATTTTTCTCTAGATTTTATCACGAAAACCAAATGGAATTTTCTTTTCCTGCCTTTGGCAAAACTGTAGCTGTAGACTGGGAGAAAAAAGTGTAAAACTAACCCGAAAAACTGCATCTAGTGTCTCAAAATTGCTAAAAAGTCGATAATTTTAATTTTTTATATATCTTTTCACCATTTTTGGCCCAAATCTTCAGAAAAAATATTCGAGAAATTTCATGAAGGAGTTTTCAAATGTTGCAGTGTTATTATACAAAAAGGGTGCGAAGCTAAACTATTTGGTATCCATTATTAAACACTGAAAAACCAAGTTAAGCAAAATAAAGTTAAGAAAAATAAAAAAACCCTAAATTAAATATGTAAGTGAAAACCAACAGCTGCAGCATCTGCGAAAATCTTTTTTCCCAAACAACACTGAGTAGTAAAGAAGAAGTAAAAAAGAAGAGTGAGAAAAACGAAATCTGAAAGTATTTAAGTATAAGTATGCAGGCAGAATGAAGTTCCTTGGAGTTATCTTAATTACTTCAGGTGCAGTATAAAATTTCTTACCGTGGTGAATAATTGGCTTTATTTGTAGCCTTAATCTACTATACTTCAACGAACATTTGGGATGCACAAAAGATTTTTAGGGTCGTGGTGATTTTGGCCTTTACATAATAATAGTAATGTTAGTGTAAAAATTTTAAAATGCCCCCTACTGACTTTATCGAGGTGCGAAGTTGATAATGTTAAATTTAGTTATCGGAATGTCATAAAATTCTTAAATAAATTCAGTGGAGTGACATTTTTTACATTTTATTGTTATTAACGCAAAGGGGAAATCTTTTTCAATTACATTTGAAATATCGTGTGGCGCTAAATTTCAGATTGGATTTTTGTATTCGGCGAATATTTGCGCAGATATTCGTATTCGCGAATATTCACAAATTAATATTCGTAACATCACTAGTTCTTACGATTAGATTAAATAAGATTTCAAACTTCCCGTTCTGTTCGTCTTTAATGGACATTTTAAAAATTTTCTTTTTATGAAATTAACAAATATTTTCGAGCTCCTGGAGCTTAAAGATTTATTTGTTATTTATATTAATAAAAAGGTCGAAAAACAACTTCATATATTTATTATTGGCAAGTTTAAAGGAATTATCAATGCTTCAAGGAGTATATATTTTAAAAGAATTTTTTCAAAAAATTTTTTGTGTTATACAACCTGCCGCAATTTAAATAAAAAGAAATATGTATACATTTATATTTAAATTTTGTAAAAGGTTTAGATGTGAAATTGTAGATCTGAATTAGATCAGAACTGAATTATACTTTTAAATTTAATCTGAGCCAGAACCTAAACTTAAGCTTGAACTAGAACCTGAATTAGAACCTTGAACTGAAATAGAACTAATCTAAAACTGAACTAGAACTAAACTAAAACTGAACCAGAACTAAGTTAGAACTGAACTAGAACTTGATTAGTAGAAGTAGTACTAAGTCAGAACTGAACTAGAAATAAACTAGGACTGATTAAGAACTAAACAAGGATTGAACTTGTAGTGAACTAGAACTGGACTTAAACTAGAACTTAACTAAAGCAAAGCAAAAAACTGCGGAACAAGTAAACTAAAGTTTGCATTAGTTTTTTATATCAATTTTGATTGATTTAAAACAACTTTAATGGCCGATTTCACAATATCAATTTATGTTTAAAATTCGTTTTTCATGTCAAATAAAAACAAATTTATATGAAAATATGAATTGATCGGGCATGTTCTAGAAATCGAAAAGAAGTGGAATTGAAATCGAAACAAATTTTGAACTCAAATTTTTGCAAAATGACTATAGTTTTTCCTGTTTTTAACAGTGGTTCTTTTAAAGATAATTGGTACTCAAAATATGAAGTATGTAAAAGGGAATATTTTTATGAACTTTCTTTACAGGCTCGTTTTCAAAATTTGTGTGATTTTAAATCCACTTCATTTCGATTTATAGAGCATGGCCAGATATTTTAATAGAATTGGTGAAATTGGCAATATACAATTTTTGTTCAATAAATTTTAGTTATAGTATTTTTTTAATATTAGTTGAATACTGCGCAGGTAGGATCTCTAACGTCACACAACCAGCGTTCTCAAAATATTAGGCAAAATTCGTATTTTTTTTGGACAATCGATTTCTTTCAAAAACTCTCTCAGTAAATAAATTAAAGGGTTGCCAACAATAACGTAAACAATAAATTTTTTTGTAAGAAATTACGAATTTCACATATCAAACAGACTTGATAACCTTTACAAGCAGTGTTGCCAGAAGTAGGGGAAAATCCCTACATGTAGGTATGTATTTTTGATACTAATATAGAAGCGCAGGGAAAATCAGACAGATTTTTTATAATCTCCAAAATGTAGGGATTTTTCGTCATATCGCATTTATTTTGAAATAAATGCACCTATTTAGTGATATTTGCTTGTCCAAAAAAATTCTTTTTCCTTAAATCGCTTAAAATTGTATTTCCAGATTTGTTTATGGTTTAAAAAGTTGGCGACACTTTATGTATATACAGTGGGGAGCAGAAGTGAGTACATGTTTGTATATCTTGCACTTCTAAGGGAATAAGAAAAACAATAATAAAGCTATTTAAAAATTTTTTTTTGTATTTTATTTCTTTTTTAATTCTTAGCAAAATTCAATTTAAAACAAAATAAGAAAACAACAAGTTCATAGGTAAACATAAACAAAACTTTAATAACTCTCATGTACTCAATTTTGCACCTTCCTACTACAATTAATATTGATTACATTTTTAGTATTTAGTACATAGTCCTTTATTATTTAAAACACTTATTATGCGTTTAGGCATACTTTCTACCAAGTTCTGAATAATTTCATCAGGAATGCGCTGCCACTCCAGCTGCACACGGGGCCATAGCTCGTTTAAGTTCGATGAAGCTGATTGATACTGTCCCAACCGTCTTTTCACGATTGACCACAAATTTTCAATTGGATTGAAGTCGGGACTTTGCGGTGGCCACTGCATTAACTGAAAATTTTGCCCAGTCAACCATTCCTTAACGATTTTGGAGGTGTGCTTTGGGTCGCCATCCTGTTGAAATATGACTTCTTCCTCAGGATATGCGCTCATATCCACAAAACCGGGAAGATGGGTCTCTAAAATTTTCAAATAATCCTCTTTTCACATGATACCATCAATTTTTTGCAGTGGTCCAATATGCCACCAAGTAAAGCAGCCCCATACCATAACGCTTCCTCCACCATGTTTAACAGTTTGTTTAACATGGTGTCTTTGTATGGTCTTCCCAGGGCGGCGCCAGCAATACTGCTTACCATCTGACTGAAATCGGTTGAATTTGGATTCATCTGACCAGAATACTCGTTTGCAATCATCGGCAGTCCAATTCTTGTGTTCCAATGCGAACTTTAATCGTGCTGCAAAATTTTTCTTTCATAATGCAGGTTTAGGTTTCTTAAAAGCTGATATGTAGCCAATGTTGTGCAGCGCTCTTCTTGCTGTCCATCGGCTTACAATTTTATTTATTGCTAGGGAAGCTTCCTTTGGCGTTAAAGATTGATTTGCCTTCATCTTTCTCATCATTAAACGTGCGTCGCCATCCGTTAAAAGTCTTCGGCGACCCAGAACTTGCGCTTGGGAAGTAATATTTCGCCTTTTCCGGACTCTCATCACCACTGACTCACTCACTTGAATTTCTTTGGCTATTACTCTCGATGAGAAGCCATTTTCTGTCATGGTTAAAATACTATTTTCCACGGTTCGCGATAGCTTTCTCATAATTTTAAATATTTTGGAATTTGTATTTTATATTTGAAATGCACCTTTTATTTACATTACGCAGTTTATCAAACACGACGTTAAACTAAAATTTATATTAACAGAAACATTAATAACACCAATCAAATCATAAACCAAATCAAAATTAACGGTAAATTTTGAATGTTTCTAAGAATATGGTTGAAAACACGCGGGTGCAAAATTGAGTACATGAGAGTTATTTAAGTTTTGTTTATGTTTACCTATGAACTTGTTGTTTTCTTATTTTGTTTTAAATTGAATTTTGCTAAGAATTAAAAAAGAAATAAAATACAAAAAAAAAATTTTAAATAGCTTTATTATTGTTTTTCTTATTCCCTTAGAAGTGCAAGATATACAAACATGTACTCACCTTTGCTCCCCACTGTATATGTTTTTCTAAGATATTATTCAATGTTGAAAGATTTAATTGAATTTAATTAAGAGTACATACATATAGTGATATCATGTCAAGTGACCCAACTTTTGAAATTGATGTCTTCCGATTTGGCTTGTTAGGTATGTTACATACTGTCGGAAAGGTTAATTTTAATTTAAAAACCTAAGCATTTGTTTTATTGCTTAGGTTTTAGAAACACTTACGCACAAATATGAAAAAATTGAAAATAGTGCATATGCTAAAAATTGGTTTTATAATCGTCTGGAGTTAGAAATAATTTTTTTATACATATCCCTTTCGCAGCCCACTAAGCAACCAAAACTACCTTCAAGGAAAAGACATTCAAATTAAAAACAAAAAAAATTGAAAAATTTTTTTTAAAAAAACAAAAAATTTTTTTCGAAAGATTGAAGAAGAAGCTATTTAATTTGTTCGGGACAAATTTTGCTAACACCAATAGGTAATAAGTTACGTGGATGAGAAAGAACACATTTTTGGCCAAAATTTCAAATTTTGCCCTCTCTAACTCAGAAACTTTTTCACCGATCTTGTTGAAAATTTGTGTCTAAACTACTACATATCCAATAGGACAAGCCTTGGTGCAAATTTTTACCAAATCAGAAGATATCGATTTCAAAAGTTGAGTCACTTGTCATGAAATCCCCCATATATGTAGTTTTGTGCTTATTTTTTGCCAAAGCTTTAATATACATATTCGAATAAACTTTATTTTTTATAACTTACATATGTTTTTTCTTATATTTTAATGACAATAATGCTTAGGAATTATTGTAGAGGGAATTTTTCCAACGTGTAGGGAAAAATCTGATTTTTTTTTAGCATGTGTAGATATGGCAACAATGTTTACAAGGGAACTACTACGTCGTCAAACGGTAAATCATGCGCAAGCCATAATCTTAATTTTTTTCCTTCTTGATACCATCTATGTATTTATTAAGGAGACTAACGGCCAAATTCACCAAGTTCACTTAAAACTAACCATTACTTTAACTTCCAGTTAGCAGTACGTTTTGATTGTCTTTTTTGGTTTTTTATAAGGCAAATTTAACTTTACTCTGTTTTTATTTTATAAAGGGTTAACTTTTCTCGTTTTTTATTTTTAAAGACAATTAAAACTTAAGGCCCAACCAGAATGTGCTTAACCAAACTTAAGCTACTGTCAAAAAGAAAACAAAAAGCCTCTCAAATGCGTTTTAAATAACAAAAAGAAAATAAAAAAACATTGATTTCGTACGGAATGAGCGATTAGTTTTGCACCTTGCTTAAGCAAATGACAGTTTTATAAAACTTAACAAAGTTTCCTTAAGTTCAATATGGTTTTACACATATGATTTACATGTATTTGCTCAGTTGCTTAAGTCACGTTATTCACATTCTGGTTGGGCCTTTAAGCTAATAAAAAAAAGGTAAAAAAAGTCTAGGACTAGGTTACTGAAATTTAATTAATAAATAAAATAAAATAAATAAAAGTCTGCTTCAATACTTGTCTCTTAGAACTACATATTTGTATTTTTTTCTTGGATTAAAAAAAAAATATTTTAATTATTTTCCCCTATTCTAACAATCATCAGTTATTACTAAAATATTAATTTATTTCTTTGGTCATTACTAAAAAGTGTTGCACCCATTTTTTCTTTAACGTCATTAACTTTTCATTTGTTCATATTAACATTAAAATTGTGCACAAAACATGAATTTTTTTTTAAATTTTTCTCAGCTTACTATTTATGGTACCAACTGCCTGTGCTTTATTTCCCCAAACATGGTAGGTTTCTGAAATTTTTAATTTGAAATCATTTAAAATACAATTTTCAATATTTTTGTTCTGTAGTTCATTAAACACCTCCACTATGCAGCGTTTTGAACCAGAACTTTACAATGAAATAAAACTTGCTACGAATGGTAATGTACCCAGTAAGGTATACTTCAACAAGGGCTTATAAATATGTAATCCGCCGAATATTTCAAATCTAATCCTAACAAAGACAATACAAAAAGTAGTCATTAACAATAAGGCTAATCCTTGCAAAGGATTTAGCCGAAAAGCATTTATGTTCCAAGTTAAATTTAAATAGGCTTTTAGTTTTACAAATACTTAAATAGTTAAACTGTATGATTTTTTTGTTTTCTGTTAAGTCTAACACAGTATTCTAAATGTTTTTTGTTTTCAAAATGTTACTATTTCAAAAAATTAATGTACTGCCTGTTTTTAGAAAATGAAAACCAAATTTCGCGTTAGAAAATATATTCAATTTACTATAACAACAATAAAATACGAAAATTTGTTTTTGTTTTCAATATAATTTCTCACACGAAATTTTGTTTTCATTTTCGAAAAACAGGCAGCTATTTACACAAAGCAACATGTCTTATTTACTTTGGAGCTCCAGGCCTAACAAGCTCAACAATAAAAAAGTAATTCTAAAATAAATTTTGGCAAAGTTAAAATTGTTTTATTGGAACTATAAATTTTAGTGGTAAAAAGCTTCAAAATTATTTAAAGTTATTTTTTTCTAAATAAATAAAATTGATTGCATTGATAACGACGTGCTGCATTTTTTTTATTTTCTTCTGAGGTAAGCTTAAGAAAACATTTGTAAATAATTTTTTTAAGACTTCTTTATTATTTTTCCAAAATATGTATTCTATTTTTTCCTTTTACAATTTTTACAAATGTGCAAAAATTTTTGGCTTATGTTTTTCTTTAATTTGTTATTTTAAAGTGTTCTTTTGCAAAATTCAGTTTTTGTTAATAATTTAGACTCGTTTAGATTTTTTCCTTCTTTAATTTTAATTTTTTAAATACCATTTAGTTTATCTTAATAATTTTTTTTCTTGAAAAATTCTTAATTTAATGGTATTCAATTTAACAAATAAAATCCTTTTTTTAATATCTACAACCATTTTAAAAAGCAAAGTTGCTTTTCCTTTAGACCACAATTTTTTTTTTTGTATTAATTTTTAAATTTTGGTGTGCAAAATGAAGAAATGGTTTTGTTTCTAAATTTAATTTTTACAAGTGGTTTTCAAACTTTCTGTAGTCCATTGGTTTTTTTTTTCCTTAATGTTAAGAAATAAAAAAAGGGTAACTTTTTCTAATATTTTTACACAGCCTTTGTATAATTTTTTTCAAACGCCCTGATTTTTTTTAAATACATATTTTTATTTTGTACAAATTCCAAATGAAAATCTTGTTTTTATTTAGGAAAGTTTGATTTAATACTACTAAAAATAAAGCAAGGTTTTCATTATTTTGTTTTAATTTGCTTTTTTAAATACTCTACGAATAATATTTGGGTGTCGTTTTGAATTTTAAAATAATGCAAAATAATATTTTGTCCAAATGGGAGACCAGTTAAAAATGCTTTTAAACTAAGTAAGCGAACACGCAAATAAATCATAAAATATATCGGCGGTAACAATTTTCCTGTTTGTTAAAGTTTAAAAAAAGACATTGATTTTTTAAGAATTACTTCTCAATTTTATTAAATACAAAATAAAATTTTAGTTCTATGTAAATATTTGTTTTTTTTTTTATTCTTAGTAATTTTTATTTCTACGGGCCGTTATTATACGGCTCCACTTGCAAAAGTTCGCAATAATCGCCGAAGATCTTAAAAAGTAACTTTGTAAAATAATAAAACGTTTAAGATAATGTTGAATAGACTCCGCCCTTTAACGTAGGGGATGACAACTCCAAATTAGGTTCTCTTGCTCTTGTTTCGCGATTTTTTGGCGGACGAGTAAGGGGGCGCCGTTCGATGCATCTGTACGTTGATATCACGATTGGCAAAATCGATCTATTATTTCCGATAACCCTTTTACAAACATATCAGATAAGCTGGGTTTGCAAATTGTAACAAATCCCTATTCCTTGTTCCATTCTGTTCAAAATAAACATACAAAAATAATCAATCACCCCTTTTATGTAAGTCGTTGTCGACGTCAATTTTAAGTTGTTGTCACATCAAGTTGATGTCTACATCACTTTGACGTTAATTTGTTATTTTCTAGAAATGTTGTGTCGATGTCGACTATTTATCGAAAATTTGAAAAACAAGTGATAAGCAAGAGCAAAATTGTTTTCAAAGTTTACTTTTTTGTTAGTACTTTTTACTGACCTAAATGTAAATTACCTGGGAATGAATCAAAAAGCCCAATTGTTTTAACATCTAATTGCAATAACAATTGGAATTAAAACTTAAGTTTACTTCGGATCTGTGTCATTAGAAATAAAAACTTTAAAAACAATAACCGCGAAGAAGTGATGATCTTATTAAAATATGACTAACTTTTCAAAAATCAACTTTAAAGTTTTAAATTGCTACAAAACTAAAAAATAGACTTAAGCACTTTTTCCTTCATTCCAAAAATATATAGTTTATATATAAAAAACTTCAATTTGTACATATTTTCTCTTATATTTTTGATGTTATTTTGAATTCCTTTGGTATACAATACTTAATTTCAATAAAATTGATTTTTTGTATATTTTTCCACGTTCACGTAGCATTTAAAAAATATAACGCCACGTTTATTGCAAAAAGATATGAGTCACATATGACTCGTGAACTAATTTTAATATGCCTCTATAAATCTTATATGAATTATTAAACAGGGAAGTTGTTAAACAAGACCAATTCTGTAAGGTGTGTTTTTTAACTGCACTGTACATACATACCGTCAGGATATAACTTCAGTCTAAAAATTTTATTCAGGGGCAAAATTATGGCGTTCGATATTGTTTAAAATTCCCATTTAAATCGATAAACGTGAAAAATTGAAATCAGGAGTTAAACAATGGCATTTGATATCGTTTTAAATTCCCATTTAACTTCTCTCGTATCGAATGCCATTGTTTTCTCATAGACATTTTTTAATTTTAAGATATTTTTAGTTTTAAATATTTCGGGGTTCTACTTTTGTTTGTATATACATATGTATATGTTAAAAACATTTCTTAAATTCCAAAACAATGTTTTATATTTTCTATATCTTTAACACGTTAAACAAAAAGTATAAATGAAAAAATTAATAAAGGGCATGACAATGACAGTTAAGAATTTTTTTTGATTACAAAAAAGGAAAAATGGAAGATGCACTCATGTTGAAGTGGTCAAGCGGTCTTCATATTAATGTGAAAGTGCAAAGTTGTACATATTTGACGTTAAAAAAAGGAAAACAACCTGCAAAACAAATGTCAAATATTTATGTTTTTCAAGATGCCTAATGAATGTGTAAAAAGTAATTTGATTAATTCGTCGTTGGTAAGTAAAACAATTTCAGTGTTACAACTTTTAAACCTGATTTTTGTACACTTGGTTAAATAAAGGTTGTTTAAATTGCAACTTCTAGTGTAAAACTGTTTTCTTGTGTTTGTTGTAATAAAAAGTTGGATTTTTACATTTTTTCATTTTTGTTAAAAATTGCATTTTTTAAAATGGTTTTATAACTTAAATAAATAAATGAAATGCGTAAATCAAAATTGTGATTAATTTTGTATTTGAATTTGCAAAAAAGAATTGAATTTCGACAACTTTAATTTAGTTGTGCAAAAAAAAAAAAAAAAAAAAAAACCGATTAAAAAAATTAGAAATCCATGTTAACAAGAAATCAAAAATTTTTTTTCGTAAAGATTTCATGAACATACTTCCTTACCATTTGTCAAATTTCTAATAAACTTATTCTGCCGGTTGTCGTAAGTGATTTTTTGTAGTAGATTAAAGAATATAGGTTATGTGTTACTTTAATCTATTACAAAAAACGCCCTACCGCAATAATGCGGATTAAATTTTTTTATATTAATTAATTAATTTTTGTTTTCAATAAATAAAAAACAGCTCACATCCTAATTTTGGATTTGTTTGGTTATTTTTTAAATAAAATTTTAAACCAAGGTACATTTACGCAAGGTAGCAGCACTAGGATGCTAGCTGCCCCTTTTTTTGTATGAAATGGATTTGACATAGAGAAGACATGGATTGGAAATATAGAAGACATATAAAACTACAGCAAAGGCTTCTTTTTAAACTTTTAATACATTTTTTGGAATAGTTAAAAAACGTAAAATTTTCTTTGAAAATATATTTTGTTTGTTTATTTTTCTTCATCAGTTTTTTGTATATTGTTAAGGGATTTAATAATTTTTATGAAAAAATTTTTTGAGTAGTTTTTATAAATATACTTTATATTTGTTTGTATGGACTATTACAAGTTTTTTTTTTTTTTTTTTTTTTATATTTAGGTATAAATTACTCAATCTTTTTTAATTAAATTTTTAATACATTCAATTAGCTTTTATATAATGTATTAATAAATGACTTAAATAAAAGTTTGGCATGTACGTGTACGTACAAAAATTAATGACAATATACTCGTTCACCGATCAAGTTTTCTTAAGCAAGTCTTAAGTTTATGGGAAAAATGGGGGAATTTATTTTTTTTTTTTACTTTCTTTCTTATTTTATTAAAGACTTGCTTAAGAGAACTTTCTATATGTAAAGGATTTTTTAATAATGGGGGGGTGTGCTGGAAATCGCAAACTCAAAACGCAAGAATTTGGAGGCTGTTTTTAATACACTTTTACTCTAATTTTTATAATTTTTGTTATAAAATTCTGTTTAATAGAGAAATGTTTGTATAATATTTGTCATAAAATCCTTTTATTGCAGAAATCTTACTAAAAAACGACTTTTAAAATTCTTGCGTTTTGCGTTTGCGATTTCCAGCACACCCCTGATGGATTTTTTCATTAAATACTTTTAAAATTTTTTATGTTTTGAATCATTTTTTTATGTTTGCTTTAAATATTTTTTCAATGTTAGAACTCTTTTTTGTGGTTGTAAATTACCTAAAACTAATTTAATTTTTTGTATAACAATTCAACACACATACATTTATATTTAAGATTTTATCTTAATTGTGTCTGATTAAATGTTGGAACTTAAAAACTAAAATACATTTCTTTTAATATTCATTAAAAGCTAAAACAACTCCTTCATGTTTTAAATGTTTGGAGGTTAAAAACACTCAGATAATATACAATTAATTAAATAATAATAATAAAAAAAAAAACAGGAAGGAGGGAGACTTAAATTTTTTGCCTTTGTTATTCTTATTCATAAGGGGTACAAAAAAAATTTCAATTTATAAAAAAAAAACGAAACAAGATGATGTAGCAACAAGTAGGAAAAGGTTTTGTACGTCTATTTAATCGCTTTGTTTCTCTAGTAGCAGGGTTTTTTTAAATTCCACCTGATGTTGGGTAGTTTTCCTACACCTACTCTTCGTTTGATTTCTTATTGACTTCAACTACTGAAACAGCTTCGACTGTGGTAGTAGTTGAGGTTGAAGAAGAGTTTGTTGAGGCAGGCGACATGTTGTCGGCGTTTAAGGTTTGCGGTGGCTCATTTGTATTCGGTGGCAGTACAAAACTCTTTCCTACAAGTTGATCTCATTTAAGACCTGTATCCGAAGACGTTGTCCATCGATCAAATTCAATGCCAGAATCTGGTGATATACCAGTGGCGGCTTTGGCCAATTGTGCTATATAACCACCGGACTGTATACACTTACAATCGGTATTTATGCAGTTGCAAGAGAATTTTGATGATGCACAGGGACCCATTGAAATATCGGAATTTGTTTGTGAAATACTCACACTGACACCCATACCCATAACTCCGCCACCTCCTCCACCGCCGCTTCCACTTTGATCCATCGCCTCATTGGTATTTAAACGCAATTGACGTTCGAATGAATGTAATTGTTGCATAAAATGAAAATTGGGCGATACATCCGGTTTGCGATCGCGTACTAAAGTAAATGCATCATTGAGATTTAAAGCTCGGGTATGCATTAAGTAGGCCAACGTCACTGTTACAGAACGAGAGACACCAGCCAGGCAGTGAACCAGCACGGCCGAATTTTTAGAACGAGCTTTCTCTGTTGCATTAAAAAACAAAAAAACAAATAGTTAAAAACAAATCAAAACAATATTTTTTTTTTAAACTAACCTATAAACTGTATAGCAGCTGGGAAATGCATGGCCAAATCTTGTGAATAGTGATCGGTAATGGGTATTTGTAAATATTCTATACCGCCCGAAGCTTCGAAGACATTTGGAAGATCTTTTGTTACATTTAAAACATACTGTAATGTGAAAAAAGAATAAATTAATTTTTTGAAATTTTAAAAAATGTTTTATTTTTTATTTTACCTTAATATTGTATTTTTGTAGTGCCCTTGCATCACAACTATGCATGGCATTACCTAAGAATAGGCCAGGTATTATCTCCACGGGGGCCTCATTAAAATTATGATGTGAATTACCTTCACAGTCAGATGATTCAGCTGAACTGCTACAGGCTGAATCGGAATGTGGCGTTGAAATCCGCAGAGATCTTTAACAAATTAAAAAAAGAATGTAATAAATTTCGTTTTTAAGAACATAAATTTAAAAATACTATTTGAAATAAAGTAAACTTTTTCTGAAAAAGTACTTTATTTTTTGGCAAAAGTTAAATTTTGTAAAGTTTTAATTCGAAAAAGTTAAAATTTTATTAAGAACTTTTTTAAAAAATTGTTTTTTTGTACGTAATTTTTAATAAGTATAATTAGCCAAGTATTTTTTAGTTTTCGCCTTAGTGAATTAATTTGTAGAGAGACCAACCTTCGGTCCATATATTATCTTGAATTCAAGTCCGTGAAAGCTTGTTTAATTTTTTTAACTTCAATAATATAAAAAAAAATCAGAAAGATAAAATAAAAATTATCTTCTTATAGTTTCTTAATCTCTCTGGACTCAGCATATTGAATTTTATGTTTTTTTGTTCAGTATAAATAAAAATTCCAAAAGTAGCAGCTAAAGAACGAAAAAGTAACTAAAAGTACCAAATTTAATTTTATGTTTCTAGTTCCAATATTAACGAAAATTCAAAAAGTACTAGTTGAAGAACAAAAAAGTATCATCAGTTTTCATATTATAGGTTTGCCTTCACTCAGGATCCTGCACCTATAGTTTTATGTTTAATATTATAGTAAATTCTAAAACTACCAAATGCAGTCACACAGAAGTTAAAACAAAAAAAAAAATATTTCCAGTATTTCCCCTTTTTTTATACTTTTTTCTCCCCATTGAAGTATTACAAATTTCAATATTTTGGTTGCAGGCCATAATTTAATACGTAAATGTCAATACACGAAGAAATTGTTTTGAAAAAAGTACAAAAAAATGTAAAATTTTCACCCCTTAATCGTTCGAATTTCAAAAATGTACGAGTCCATTTTCAACTGTGATACTGACATTAAGAAAAGCTTAAACTGTGATATTTTTTATTAATTATACATTTATATTTTTGTTTTATGTGTGTGTTTAATTGTACTGTGTGTATTGTTTAAAACCACATTTAAATTAAAAATGAAAATGTAAATACAAATTCAAGATATTATATTTCAATAAAAATAATCCCTGAAGAGGTAGGAAAACAGCCTACGAAACGTCGGAGGAAAATATGAAATAAATCTTTTATTTACATATAGGAAATAATTAGACCTTGAAAGCCTGTTTGGAAATCCCAAAAAAACATTAGTACCAAATTTATATTTGTCACAAATTTGGTATAATTTCATTTCTATGTTTATTGGTTAAAAATATAGATAGGGTAACAAAGTAGTCCCAAAAGGGTCGTATTTAAAATAAGTACCAGATACCTGTCCACTTACTTTCCTAATGAACAACTATAAGTATTAAAATTTTTTTTGATCCCTTAGATTTTAATAAGATATATATTAAGCACTTCTGTACGTAAATAACTTTCAAATTATAGATTTTAATATTTCTGATGTTTGCTACAATTTATTTTCTTAAAAAGTTTCAGATGATATTGATACTGTTATCGATGATATTGATACTGTTTTTTTTAATATTCTTTAGAAAAAACATTTGTAAAATAAAGTACGTTTTTTAGGAAAAATTAACCTCTATTTTCGATAAAGATATTTCGTTTCATAAATTCTTACCTTAAACCCATTAATTGATCTGCCTGGGTACTACGACTAGATTCCATTTCTTTATTTTGTAAGCTGCCATCTTCACACCATTCGGGAAATGTTTGGCGAAAACTACAGAAACCATCTGGGAATTAAAAAAAAGGAAGAACATTTTTTAAGAAAATTCAGGAAATAATCTTTAATTTAAAAATTATTCTTAATAAATTACTCAAGCTTAAGGTCACTTTTTTAAAAATTTAATTAAAATATTTAAATTTTTATTTTCAATATTTCGATTTCCGTTGGAAATCTTCTTCAGGAAATTTTTATAATAAAATTAAATTTGACAATGAATGGAAAAATAAAACATGGAAAAATAAATTTTAAAGATTTATAGACATTTATTGAATAAAAATAAATAGGTTGATGGAAGGGATAAATATAAATAGGTATTTGTCTTTGATTGTTTGTTTAATAAATTTCAGATGGCATAGCTCAGTTGGTGAACTTTTATTAAATGAAAATAACTTTTGACCAGGGTTGTTAGATGTGACGATTTTTCGTCATTTTGACGATTTTTTTGAGAAAATAGTAAAATGACGATTGACGATTTTTTTTACTAAAAGTAATAGTGTTATGACGATTTTTTGGCATCAATAAAACTTTTACAAGAAATATTTGCAATTATATTGGGAGCAGTCCAAAACGTAAAAATCAATTTTTCTATATACAAAAATTATTGGAAATTAAACAAAAAAAAATTCTTCCCCCATCACAAACCAGGTGGCTTTCATTAGAAGCATTAGTAATTCGAATTCTTCAATTATATGAATGCCATCGATACTGCCAAAAATATACACTAGAGCCCCGCTTTGCGTCGGTCCTATTTGGTTCGCTTTTTAAAAATTGGTTAAATCCGCTTTGCGTTTTTATGATTTCGATTTGCATCGCTACAGGATTGCATTTTTTCGCATAAGTCATAATCACATGTGAAGAATTTTTCTAATTGCGTGTAAAAAGGAGAATAGCTAAGTTATTCTGAGTATAGTTGCGTGTTAAGAAGTAAGAAATTGGTTCTTAATAAGAAGTTCTGTAGAAAAATGAGTGCAAAGAGAAGAAAATGCATTTGTTTGGAACTAAAATTGGACGTAATAAAACGTTTAAAGTCGAGTAAAAAGACTGTTGATATAGATCGAACCCTTTTAGCATCTTCAACAGTAAAAACAATTTGCAATAGTGATAGCGCTAAAAATTAATAATTTAAAGATAGTTCGAGTTAGAAGCAATTAATATTCTATTTTTTATTTAATGTTGTTATGAATAAATAAATTTTTGTTATGTTTTTATGAAAATATATTTTTTTCTTATGTAATTCTTTTTAAATGATAAATATGTAAATTTCAGCCCACTTGCTGAAATAAATAGAATTAAACTTAACCATATCACTTTCTTTACCATAAATGGAATTTCTTGCTCAAAATTTATATTTTTGAACCCATCAATGCATTGTAAATTGTCTCTAATTTGTAAATTTAAATATTTGACGATTTGTTGACGATTTTATTAAATGTTTGTGACGATTTTGACGAATTTTGTTAAAACTTTTGACGATTTTTGAAGAAAAAAGCCTAACAACCCTGCTTTTGACGAAAAGGGACATTAAAATAGGTTTTAGGCTTTGAATATATTTAAAATTTTGTTTTTCCTTTTTGTTTGTTTGTTTGTTTGTCTTTCTGTTTAAAGTTTGTAGAATGGAATTTTAAATTTCTTATGATAATTTTTTTAATTGAAATTTTAAAATTTATTTTTCCATTTATTGTCAAATTTAATTTTATTATAAAAATTTCCTGAAGAAGATTTCCAACGGAAATCGAAATATTGAAAATAACAATTAAAAGATTTTAATTAATTTTTTAAAAAAGTGACCTTAAGCTTGAGTAATTTATTAAGAATAATATTTAATAAAAAGGGTCGAAGAAATAGAATCATAATACTTTAATTTAAAAAAAAAAATTATAAAAAATAACTTGAAACAACTATTGCAGTTTTCTTTATTATTCATCTTTGAAGTTCAAAAAAGGTTCCAGAACCAAATAAAATTATTTAATGTTATAACCACAATTACTGTTACCCATACCTTATAAGATTACTATATATTTTAGCTATAAATTTAATTTCTATTAAGTTTCTAAAAGGTGACAAAGTCCAAATAAAAAAATACTGTATAGTTTTTTTCGTTTTTGTTGTCCAAATTTGTTTATTGTAAAAGTTTCATATTTAGCGGATGTGAATGTTGTGTTGTTGGCTTTTCAATTGTAATCCTACATATGTATGAATGTATGTCGTCCGTGTTGCTTGCTACTGTTGCTGACATCATATCATATTCGTTCAAATAAATATAAAACAAAAACAAACAAAAAAAAAAAAAAAAAAAAAAACCCCGACCGACCGACAACGGACTACCGCTTTCGTTGGGATTTTTAATAATTTTTATTTTTTTCATTTTCATTGTTGCTTAAGCTGCTGCAAGCATTTTAATAATGCATGCTTTTTTTGTTTTTGTATTATTTGAAATATGATGCTGCTCTGTCGTTTAACTTGAAGATTCTATATAAAATATCTTGTAACACGTTCGAGAATCTAGTACAACACTCGCACGTTACAAATATGCTGTCAGTCAGCAAGTCAAGTCGTCCCAATAGTAGTCGGCTAGTAAGAAGAATGCTTTTTAAATTCAAAAAAATATTGAGTGCTTAACTAACAAAGCGTAGGAATGAAATATGTATCTTCTCTTATAAATACTCTCACTAGTTGTATTTCCTCTAGTTGCTGCTGCTCCCGGTATGGTTTTCTGTTGTGAAGTATTACATATTTTGTTTATATAACACATTACGTTCGTTGTTTACTTGCCTTCATACGTTCCATTCATTCATTCATGAGCGATTTTTCTTATTCGTTTTTTAAATGAAAGATTTGAATTTTCATGACTGCGACACAATAACCGCCGGCGCAGAGCTTGGTTATTTGAAATATTTATAAGTTATACAAATTCCAATTGGTACTACAAACCAACATTCGGAAATACAAAACCAGTTCCATAACGTGATTAGTTAAATGAGTAAAATAAGAAATAATCCTACGACATTCTATTAAATTTATTCATGCTTTTTTTAACTTATAAACAGTAAGTTTTAGTTAGTGATTAAAAAAAAGTTAAAACAATATTTGTTTAGGAAAGTAACAATAATTTTTATATTTGTAATTTTGTTAAAATAAGTATATAAAGCAAATACTTTTTAAGTAAACTTTCTTCAAGTCATATAATTATCAGGTCAATGAAATGATAGCAATTTAATTATACAATTATTCATTAAGAATGCTTCCAAGTAACTCACTGGCCTAAAATATGCAAAAGTATACTGAATATTCAAGAATTTTGTTTTAGAAAATTAGCAAAATTTACGAGTTATGCTTGTTTGTTAAAAAAACATAAATTAAATTCTAGAATAATTCCAACTTTATTTCGTTAGTTTAAATCATAAAATAATTAATTACTTTTCTTTACGAAATATAATCAAATATTGCAGAATTACTAGTTCGCCATATTAAATCCTATGCATCAATAATTTGCCTAATTCTCTAAACTTTGCTTTCTGTAAAGAGATCTATACGAGAATAAACTTAAAGAATACATTTTTACCATTAAAAGAAAATCCCATTTCAAACTACTTGACAAAAAAAAAAAAAAAAAAAAAAAAAAAAAAAAAAAATAAACCGAGAATTTATGCAAAAGATTGAACACCCTGTTCCTTAACAAGGGAATAAAAAAAAAAAAAATATTATGACAAATTAACTTTTTTAGCATGAACAAAGAGACAGTAAAGAGCTTTCCATTAGGAAAGCAAAGTGGAAATGAGATTCTTTGCAATACATTTTGAAAAGTTTTAGAAAAAAGGTCTCATATAACACAAAAAAACTCCCCAAATCTGGTAGCAGTTTTCATTGACTTAGAAAACGGTTTTAATACAACATTTTCTTCAGTGTAAAACATTAAAATTAAAGTCATTATTTTAAAAATGAATAGTTTATGCTTTACTAAATTAATAATCATACATAATCATCGGTTTACATAATTAAACTCATAGTTATAAAGAACATATAATATTTTTCGTAATAAATTAGTTAAAAAAATGTGAGTACAACTTGGAAAACAGAAGAATTAACAAACACATTTTCCATGAATGAATTTTTTTTAATGATCATATCTTTGCAACAATCTCTGCATCAAAATTAAACAACAATAAACTAATAATAATCATAATAATAAAAAAATTGTTGTATAAGTTAATTATTTTAAAAACAAAAACGAAGACAAACAAAATTGTTGAATGAAATGTTTCGTTATACTTGAGTTATTTTTCTTTTATTTTTTTTTTACTACAACCCACCTCGCATATTTTTGTTCTCTTTGGGTATGAACGTGAATGTGTCATGTTTGTATAATGATGGAGGAAAAGGCGGAAATAATGAACTCTGAAAACAGTCAACCAGTAAGAAAATAAAGAAACCAACCCATGAAGGAAAATAAAATGAAGAAAGAAACACGAAATATTATGGAATTGCATGAGTTGTTTTTAACCGCCTTTTTAAAATTCATTCATAAAAATTGGTTTCTTTCAGACAAACAGACGGACGGTCATGTATAAATTGTTATACATACTACTTGTACTTTGTAAAGCAAAAATAAAAATAATTTTTTTATTTCACAGTTACTAGGAGAGAGCAAGAAAAACAAATAATGCAATTAGTTCAAATTGTTCAACAATATGAATTATAACATCAGAGACAAAGGAAATGTTGTATAAAAAATAAACTTAAAAGTAGTGCATTTTAAAGCATTTGACAATTTAAAATTTAGATACGTTTTAGTGCAATAAAGGTCTATTTACGCTTATCCGTTCCGTATCAGTGCCGCTTCCGTTTAGCATCAGTAAAAATTGGATGCTAATATACAGTCATCCGTTGTACGTCCTCCGGTGATTTCCGTAAATAAAGATGACTTTTGTCACGGAATATAAATTGACAATTATTGCCATAGCTCTATACGAAAATCAATTAAAAAAGTCAAAATGGCTTTACGAGGCTTGAACAAACGTCGATTTTCAATTAAAGAAAGCATTCCTTAGTCAAAAACAGGAACGCTAAAGTTAGTAATTTTGTACTTTTTGTACTATTTGATGTTTAAAAGTACCATTGCACTAAAGGTATATAAGTGCAGGTTCAGAAAATTCAGGTTTAGCGAAACAGGTTTTCTTTAAGTCGTTTGAACCTGCGTGTAATTCATAGGCAATCAGTTTGTGTCAAGTTTCTTGTTACTTATCTTAAACTTAAACACATCTAGTATACTACGAATACGAAAACATGATAAAAAATAAAACTGATTGGAACGATTAAGTCTCTTCCTCTTTCCGTTCTATTATCCCCTCTCTCCTAAAAACTCAAGACTTGACGAGTCAAACTTGAAGTATGTGAACCAGCCCTAATGAGAATAGCTAAAACAAGTAAATTTTTTTATATCGTTAGCTTAAATTTAAAAAGCCGTAACTAACAAAATATGTACAATTTTACAGGAGAAGCAAAAAACTTTGTGAAATGAAAAATATAAACGTGTCAGAAAAACATGCATTGATAATTCGTTCTTGGACTTCTTCAAACAACTTTCAAAGAAAACCATTTCATAATATTTTGCTAGAAAAAAAGTGTAACTACGTCGTTTTGCATTTATCAAACAAACACACTTGTAGTTACGTCCCTTGGTTTTTTTGTTAATAAAAGCGTAATTTTTGAACGCAAAAGTCTAAAATTCTGTCAAGTCATGTGGTTTAATGTCATTCATAATAATCAATCAATAACTCTATCTTGAATTTTTTTTAGTTACGTCTTTTTTAGCTAACGATATGTAAAATATAAAAAATTTTGAACTTGCATTAAATAACTTCAGAGTATCAGTAAAAAATCAAAAAATATCGTTGCCGATTATAAAGGGCTGGTACAATTACTATCTCTATGTTATCTGACTGGCGCACACTGGTTCATATTTTGAGAAGGCGGCCAAAATTATTTTTTTTTTTGTTCTCCGATTTTAAAATTTTTTTATTCATGTGAAAGTAAATACTAGTGAACCTCGGGAGCCAAAAAATTTCAACCCTATTTCAACTATTTCATTGAGAACAGGGTGGTCCGAAATGGACTTTCTCAATATTTGGTTATAGTTTTGAATTTCTGAGTAAATTTTTGAAGTTGAAATGCTCATAACTTTTTTGTTTTTTAAGATTTTTTGACAGAATAAGTTTTGTGTATTAGCTTATTTTATTAGCTATACGTGGTTTAAAGCATTAAACTCGGCGACCTTTAGAACTATTTAATTTTTTTTTTTTTTTAATGTCAAAATTTCCCGGAATTTTCCTACTTTATAGAGCATAAGTCCTGAGCGTCAAAATGCGTCAAAAAAAAATCTATACTCTCTTGTAGTCCAGAATCTAACCCACATTTCTATACCCCATTGTACACACATCTGGATACGGCCTTGCGAACTACAGCAATTTCTGTGACCCAAGGTAAGATATTCGGTTCAAAAAATAAGTCCTGCAAGGAAACATTACTGAAATAAAAGAAGGTGAATCTTAAAGAATTTTCGACAAATAAAGCAGTTCAGGCCACATAAATTATCTAGCACGTCAGGTTATTAATTAATTTAGTGAAGGTAAAGGTATTGCCATTGTTATGAACTTATTGTGGGTGAACGGATGCTGCAAAACGAATAGACGCCATAAATAGACTAACACGTTAGATTTCTGAGTAAGTTAAAAGGTTAAACATTAGTAAATAGCCGCAACATAAACTACATAGTTTAATTACCTGAAAATTGCAACTTAATTAAAAAAAATGGAAGAGCAGGTAAATGGTAAAAAAACTAGCACGCAGTTATATTTTACGTGAAAATTATGATAAAGGATTCATTTCTGCATCAAATTCAACCAACGCAAAATAAGAAAACAAAAATAGCAATAATTGAAAAAAATAGTGGAAGCGAGCCCTAAACGCACAAAGAGGATTTTAAAAAGTATGCCTACACCAACTGAAGAAATGAAATTTACTCCAGAAGAAGCATTTGCACTATTTTTGGATTTAAAACTGACAAAAAAATCAGTATACAGAACTGCGAAAGCGAACCAATGAAAAAAATTGTGGAATCTTTCCAGCATATCGAGATTTAGTTTCTGTCAAAGAGTGCTTACCTTCACAAACGGCTATTAGTGTAACTTCAAGTTCAGGAGAAGTAAAATTGCAGGCTCTTCTCGAACACACTGCAGAACGATTATTAAATACACTTGATGCTGACTGTTTAAAAAAACTTAAAAATTGCAGCATCACTTTATTTTCTAAATGGGGATGTGATGGAAGCTCTGGTCAGAAACAATACAAGCAATGTAATTCAGAAAATTCATCTGATGCTAACTTATTCATGGTATCTTTAGTTCCATTACGTTTAAGAAAAACTTATATTGCCTTAAAGCCGTCAACCAGTAGAGCTACAGAAATGGATGTATGGAAAAATAAAATTCCCTCTTCAACAAAGTATTGCAGACCAATAAAGTTTGTTTACAAAAAGGAAACTAAAGATGTCATAACTGAAGAAGTTCGAAAAATAAAAGATCAAATTAAAGAACTTCAAACGGCAATATTTAAATTTGATGACCAATGCATTGAAATTAATTTTCAAATGTTCCTTACAATGATCGATGGAAAAGTTGCACAACCATTAACCGAAACAAAGTCTTAGTCAAGCTGTACCATATGCCAAAAGACATCAAGTCAACTAAACCAACCCCCATCACAAGACAATAGTTTCAATGAAGCATACGAATTTGGAATATCCCCTCTTCATACCAGAATTCGTTTTATGGAGCATATTCTTAAATTGGGTTATGATTTGGAATTTGGCCTGTTAGGCGAAACAGTGAGAAAAAACAAAGATAATGTGGAAAAAAGGAAGCAAACAAAAAAACAAATTCAAGAAAAATGCCTTCACCTAGGCCTTATAATTTATCAGCCAAAACAAGGAGAAGGAAATTCAAATGATGGAAACACTGCTAGGAGATTCTTTTTCGATCCAGAAACTGCAGCATCTATCACAGGAGTACATTTTGAATTAATAAGACGATTCCAGATCATTTTACAAGTTATATCATGTAGCAGAAAGATAAATGCAAAAAAATTTGGCCAGTATGCAAATGAAACAGCATTTCTTTATAACAAAAAATACTGTTGGAGACATATGCCATCCACAGTTCATAAAATTTTATACCATGGGGAACAAATAGTTCAACACAATATGCTACCAATTGGAGATCTATCTGAAGAAGCGCAAGAAAAAAGGAACAAAGACTACAGATTCTTCCGCGAGCACAACACAAGAAAAATGTCCAGATGTTGTACTAATGAAGATCTTATTACTATTTTGTTGTGCACAACAGATCCATATTCGACAAAAATGGATATCAACCTCAATCGAAGAAGCTAAACAACTTATGGAAAATGAAACCCAAAGCTATTTAGAAGAAATTTTTACTAATATTGTTTAATTTAAAATTGTTTATAGATTATAATTTGTTTTTGATTTAAGTATTAATATATAAAAATAAAATACACATACATCTCAAACCGAAAATAAAAGTTGAATTACCTAAAATGTTATCGATAGCCAAGAATGCTATTTGGGCATTTTTCAAAATATTCCTTTTCAGTTTTATCCTAATAACAACTCGTCTCGTCCCAAAAAAGCCAACCTTTGGCACCTGTGAATATTGGGACTAAAAAATTTACAGGGGCCAAATATTGGCATTTTCTGACAGGATCTAAGTTCGACAATAAAAAATAAGTATCAGTTGTAAAATTCAAGAGAAATAATAATAAATTATAAAAAAATCATATTTGAAATATTCAACTTTTACACCGAAACTCAACAAAAAAATGAAAATGCATTTTGAACTCCCCATAACTTTTGCTCCTATCAGTCGAATTTTACGTTTTATAGTGCAAATGAAAGCTTAACATCGCACCTATCGAACAAAAAAAATCGCATAAAATAATACCGATCCAGTCAAAAGTTATGGAATTTTGACCGCCTTCTCGTAAAATTTCCCACTGTGTGGCGGTTGGTGTACCAAAATTGTTTTAATTTACGCAAACTTATTTATTTATTTAGTAATTATTTTCATTATTTTGTACATATATATATCGTTGGAACTCAGATACACAGAGATTTGTTTGATATGTTTTGTTTATGTAAAATTATTTTGCTGGCTTTTTGTTTTTTTTCGTATGTGTATTTTGTTTTTGTAAAAAACGAGCCGAACACAATAAAGTTTGTGGCTTAAAAAAAACCCGAACGGAATCAAATGTTCTTATCTTTTGTTCAGTTGGATAAAAACAGTTTTATTTTTGTGTTCGAAAGATGACAAAAAGAGAAAAGTTTTTTTTTTAATGATTTTCTTCACAAACACTCTTAGCGTTTGTGTTTTCCACAAATCTACCGAACCGAACACTAAGGAGCGATATTTAGTGTTTATTTTCGAACACTGATTTAAATGCATAAAACAAAGTTGAGAAAAATACTTTATATGACTTTAATATGCAGTACTTATATCTTCAAATATAAAATTCGACCAATTGGTTAAAAAAAACATTAAAGAAATTTAAAAACAAATCTTTAAGAGTGTATGGATGAATAGGATTCTATCTATGTTTTTTATTTCATTAATATCGGTTTGATAGTTTCTGAGAAGTAGAAATGTCTCCCTATCTCCCGTCGTGCTTCTTTTTTTTAAAAAAAATGCTATTCGTGCAAATTGCCAAGCTGCTCATTCCTTCATCAATGTAAAAAAACAGTAAAGAACTTTAAGATATAACGTATGTCAACATAATTGTTATGTTAATATCGAAAAACAGAACAGTACATACTGTTACTTCTTACAGTTACTTTCTTTAAATCAGTGTTCAAAAATAAACAGAACATTATTTAGCTTTCGGCTCACACAACTAAGAACGATATCTTTTTTTTGTGTTTGTGTACGCGAACACAACCCTTAATTCCGTTCATAACTATTTTCAAGAAGAAGCCGAACATTATATAGTTATCTGTTCTTCGTTAAAAAACAGAAAAATTGTAATGATACTGTAGACAAACATTATATTTTAATGTTCTATGATGTTTCTTTTTTACATTTATTAAGAAATGAACAAACAAAAACTTTAAGTAACGAATGCAGCACGAATAGCTTGTGTGCGTATTGTCTATATGTTTTGTTTGTGTAAAATTATTTTGCTGGCTTTTTCTTTTTTCGTATGTGTATTTTATTGTGTGAAAAAGGTTTGGTTTTTTTAAGCAGCCGAAAGGGCGCTACGCACAACAGAAACGAAAGAACATTAATGAGTTGAACCGAACACAATAAAGTTTGTGGTTTTTAAAAAAAACGATCGGAAATGAATGTTATCATCTTTTGTTGAGTTTGATAAAAACAGTATTATTTTTGTGTTCGAAAGATGACTAACAGGAAAACGTTATTTTTTATGATTTTCTACACAATCACTACGAGCGTTTGTGTTTTCCATAAATCTACCGAACCAAACACTAAAAAATAAAAAATATTTCAGTTTTGTTTAAGATTAATTAAACAAATTTTCATATAAAATTCGTCTTATAAAACCTGTTATAAGCATGGAATATTGTTTATGAATAAGGCCTTTAGTGTTTATTTTCGAAAACTGTTTAAAACATTAAAAGTTATATGTAGGGCGTGGAATCTCATGCAAATGCATGTTTTCCTCGAAGATTTAAATATAAATGGTCTTATAAATATAAGTATATAAAAAATAAACTGGTTTATAAAAGTTTTATGAAATTTTTTGTAGTTTTTTTATAAGAAAAATTGTTAAGAGCAACTTTTTTCGATTAAGTTTTGTTGTTGTTAGAAAAATAGGAATTAGCTTTTAAATTTTAGTACAGCCAATACAAATTAAGTTTGAATTTTAAAAAAATTTATGTTTGTAAGTAAAATCAACTTATTCCATTGAAAAATGTATGCCAAAATTAGAAAAAAATAAATATCGTAATGCATATATTTTTGATTTTTAAAATATATTTTGAATTTTTGAAGCAGTTTATATGCGCAGAATTTCAATAATAAATGCATAAAATTTCACGCCCTAGTTATATGTAACAATTTATGTTCTCAACCCAGATCTTTTTATTGAAAATTTTTAAGTAATCACTAAACTGCTTAAAATTCCGATGACGTTACGTGAATTTTTAATTAAAACCAAAATCTTTAAAAAAATTATGTATATTGTAAAAAAATCACATGCTTTTTTAAAACTGCGTTTTTGTTAACAACGTGCGGGCGTTTTTTTTATTTATTAATTTATTAGTTTTCATATTTAAATGACTTTTTTTAGTTTTAATTTGCAAATGTTTTTTTTTATTTTTTGGTCAAGATGCTGATGACGCTGTTAACAAAGATTTTTTGTTTCAATTCATTGATGAGTTCACAAAACGACCTTCATAAGTTTTGAAATAAAAGTTTCTATAAAAATATGTAAACTGTTTTTTTTTGTTTCTTTCGAGCATACAATATTTTATTGTTTTTTCTTAAACCGGATTTTGTTGAAAAAAATGCTGTCAAAAAATGTTTAATTAAAAAGTAAAAAAAGCTTTCTCGTATCGTATCATTTGTTTAAATTCAATCATAATATACAACTTAATGACTTAATAACATCATAAGTTTTAAATATTAAAAAAATTTTTCCATTCTCATACTGCGAATCACTTAAATGAGGAATTTTATTTTACCAATTTTAAATGAATATATCTCTTGTAAATCTGATACATTAAATAGGATAAAAAATGTTTTTCATTGCAAAAGCTATTAGCGTTGATCTTTAAAGCGATCCTATATAGTCTAGTGAAGTTGAGCTCTAAAAGTTTGTATTGCGCTCTTAAAATATACCTTGGTTTGACATTAAGCCATCCCCCAACATTTTTTATTATATTAAGATCCGGACAATATTGAGGCCAATTCAATGTTCTACAACTTGCTCATGAACCTTTTTTTACAGGACGTAGCACCTCCCATACAAAGTCAATATAGATTTCTGTATATCTAAAAAACGTCAAGAGCTAAAGTTTCCAAATTTAGTGCAAATATATTGGTTATAAATACACAACATCCGACAAAACCTGGTAGATATTGGAGGGATAGATTTCTGTCTATCTGGAAAACGACAAGAGCTTGATTTGGTACAAATATCGTGTTATATAATATATAAACAACAACTGACAAAAAGTGGGCGGGATTGGAGAAGTGGTCGTGGCGCGAAATAGATTTATTTATATACATAGAACGGTAAGAGAAAAATTGTCCAAATTGGGTACACATAGCTGGGTTATCATATCAATACACAACCTCTCTAAAATTGACGAAATTGGATAAGTTGGCGTGACACCTCCTATACAAAGATATAGATCATAGTGGTTATCAATACACAAAATCCGACAAAGCGTGGGCGGGATTGGAGAAGTGGGAGTGACATATACTATACAAATACAAAAAAGATTTCTGTGTGTCTTGAGTCATAGCAGTTAAAGTTTTCAAATTTGTTCAAATAGCTTCGATGTCAATGCATGACATCTGAAAACAAGTGGGCGGCATTGGAAAAATGGGCACAAAAAAGATTTCGTACACATAGCGGGGTTGCCAATACACAAAATAATATAATATCGTTTCCGTATATCTGGAGAATGGCAATAAAAAAAAGTTTATAAATTTGGTACAAACAGCTTGGTTATTAATGCACAACAACTTGCGGACGTGACATGAAATATAATTCTGTATATCTGGAGAACGGCAATTGCTTAAGTTTCTACATATGGTTGGGCTATCAATACACAACATCTGTCAAAAAGTGGGTGGGAGTGGATAAGTGGGTATGTCACCTACCTTACAATACATTATAGATTTCTGCATATGGGTAATTCCAAAGTGTTGAACGTGACAGTCGTACGCATCAAAAATGCAATAACATTTTAAACAACATATATTTTTACGTTCTTTTAACCCTTACGTTATAGCACTAAGAAAGCACTATTATCTATGCTAAAGTTTATGGGGGCGCGATGCTAGGTCAAACATAATGGCAAAAGAAGTAGCCTTTCGAACGTGAAAAAATAGAAGTACTTTTTGTGGCCATGTATAAAAAGGCGTAATTCAACGAAACCTGGCACAATTTTTTAATCAAACTACTTTCAGAATTTTACGTAGCAATGTATTATTTAAATGTCTTTGGTTTTATTCCAAAATCTTCTGTATTTCTTTTTTTTAAGCCAAAATCTAGTTCGATACGTGACATTTCGAACGTGACATTTTTTCCATAATAATTTAACTGAATAGTGATTAAAAAAAAATAAAAATTTACCGTTAATCCGAATAACAAATTCTCTTCGAACTCTTCCTTATATTACAGACCATGTAAGAAAATTTTTTTGGAATAATTTTCATGAAATATAATCTCTTTTAAGGAAGATAATATTAAAGAAAACATGCAATAAAACATTCTCACAAATAAGAAATTACGTTAGCAGAACTTTGCAGTCTGATTGTTCATCTAAGTGAACAAATTTATGGGTAAATTTATAAAATTAGTAAAATCTAAATACTTCTCTATAACAATATCGTAAAATAATCTGCTTTTAATAACTTTTAAATTTTCGGTCACGGTGGACCTTTTGACGGAAATGCCCATATCCAAAGAACGTTAGCAGCTAAAGTTTACAAATTTCATGCAAATAGCTTGGTTATCAAAACGCAACATCTGGTACCCCCTAGAAAGGCAGTATAAATTTCTATATGCCTAAAAAACCACTGGGTTAACCGAGTTTCCTATACCATTTTTTTTAATACGCAAATTTTTTTATTATCCCTCGGTCTACACTAAAGATAAATACCCCAACAATTTGGCAAAAATGTCGACAGAATAACTGAATAATATTTCTTATTGCTCAGTTCACTAATCATTCATTTAAATCTGAAGTATACATATGTATGTGCACTTCCTTTTATTACCTCTTTAAATAAAAAATTTTAAAAAATAAAATAAACAATTATTTTAATTAAAAATATTTAAAAAATCTAATCGGTTCATGTTTATTATTAATATATCCATTATTAACAACGTATACAGTAATAAACGGATATAAGAACATCTCATATATTTTTTCACAAAACATTTCCCAAGAATGAGAGAACATTTTTGTTGTTTATTGTTTTTTAAAAACAATTTTTCCTTTTTTTTTGTAAACATCGCGATCTTAGGACAACAAGGTTCACAAGTAGTTATGGTGCAAACAGAACCTTGTTGTCCTAAGGTCGCGACATATCAACTTTTAGTTTATTGCAAATATTTCATTTATTAATCAAAATTTTCTGTAAATAAATTGGGAAAATATTTATTTATTTTTAAATATCTTAACACACTTATAACAAATGTTCAGCAAAAAAAATTCGTTCACAATGGTAGCAACAATTTGGTTTTTTTCTATTTTATTTCTTCTCAAAGTTTTCATATATTTTTTTTTTTAATTTTTCGAACAAAAATGGTCGAACAATAATTTCGATGAAATTATAAGTGCCGTTTAAAATAATTCTTATCTAGTTTTAATTGAAAATTTTAACAACATGTTTTTAGAACTAAAAGGAAATATTTTTGTAAAAAAATGGTTGTTTTATTGTAAACAACAAGTGAAAATGTTGCTGGCATTGTGAACCAAGCCTAATAATATACAAAATTTACATTTTAAGTACATATCGCTCCTTTATTGCAACATAGTCATATCGAAAAAAAAAACTTTAAAAATTTTAGTACATTTTTTGAAAATTTAAGTTCTGGGTTAGAATTTTTAAAAAATTGTGATTATAGTACAATTTTTGAAAATAAACATTATTTAGTACAATTTTCAAAAACTAGTGTTGTTAAGTACTGTGTTCAAAAATTTATGTTAATAAGTAGGGCAACCAAAAAAAAGCAAATGCTTATTTTTTGGTTTACAAGATAGAAAGATTTTGATTGAACACAAATTCCGATCATAAAAAAACAAAGAAAATGAGCTATATTTGTTAGGGCTTATTTTTGCTTATTTTGGTAATATCGGCTTTTTTTTAGTTATTTTTGCGATATCGGCTTTTTTTTGCTTATTTTGCCATTTTAAGATAATTTTTCATTGTTTTCATACGAAAAAAAACTTATTTAATAAAATTTTGCAAAAATCGTTATTATTTTTTTTTTTATGTGCAACTTTTTTTTATAAATACTTAAAAATCAGCCATTTCTGTGCTGTAACAGCTCTGGTTAAAAAAATCGTTCAAAGTTATGGTAATATTTTGTGCTTCCCTTGCACAATATCATCCCCACAATTATTATACCCACACGGTGTGGGCCACACCACAAGCGTGGAGAGGGTATTATGCATTTGTGCAGATGTGAGAAACATAGGTCGCAACTTTAAAGATAATTTAATGAAACTTGGTACGTGGATTCTAATTGGCACAATGGCGAATCGGTCCATAGCTGCTATCCGGAAGAGGGTCTTTGTGCCTAATATCAAACCAATTTAAATGCAATTTAAGACATATGTATATAGATCCATATTTATATGGACACGTAAGGTATGCATTTTTTAAAACAATAGGACCACGAAGGGAGATAGGGTCAATTTCTGCCCATCAGTAACTATTTAACCGATTTTAATGAAATTAAAAACATAGATAGATCTCTATTCATATAGCCAAACACTCTCGAAACTTGTTTTTAAATACTGTGGTGTTGGGTATCATACGGTCGGGCTTGACCGACTATACCTTCTTACTTGATTTTTATGCAACTCTGTCTTAGCGGTACTGTAACGTACCTTTTATAGTGTTGTGTATAATTTGTATGTGTGTATGTTTTTAGTATTAAACCTTTTTATCAACTTATTTTATTATTTGCTTGTTTAAGTTCTTTTCTCTCGAAAATTCCATAGCTGTATTCTTACGATCAAATTCCTCAGTCTGTAACGTCTTATTTCTGTTTAAATATAGGTTTTGTATAAAGTAACGTCTGTTAGTTCCACTTCTCTCTGTTTTTGGTATAGTAACGTCTTATTTTTTGGCTTTTTTAATATAGTTTAACTATAAAGAATTTCTCTGTATATCAAATATTGTTAATTTCTGCAAACTTTGGGGTTTTACACGAAGTTGTAATCAAATTGGAAACAAAAAATCTTTCATTGGTCTTCCAACTTGGTGGCCACACGATCAAGTTTTGCCTTTCAATTCCATTCAATTTGCAATACACTCTCACTTTTTTACTAACACACTCACACTTTTTAAATTGACCATGAGGTGGCTTTCAATTTCACCTCTCCATTTGTTTGGCAATTTTACTTTCAATTTAAAAGCTGATTACATGTTTGTCTTTATAAATTGTTTTCTTGATGAAATCTTGAAAGTAAATTGCTTACAAATTGAATGCAGCCTACGTCACAGCTTTCAATTTATGTAAATTTTGACAAGCAGTATATGTAAAAGACTATCAAGAACATCTTGATCGTGTGGCCGCAGGGCTAGTGAACATAGTTATGGACCGTAAGAAAAATGTCCCGTGTTCCAGGGGATATAGAAGACAAAGTTAATAAAAAATTTAAATCAGTTTCATTAAAAAATTAAGGATTTTCGGTATTAACAGATATTGGGGATATTTTGGGAGGCAAGCGGAATTATGAGTCCAATCGTATAAAATATACTTCAGAGCAAATACTCAATTTTAAATATGCTCCCTCAACATCTGTAGACGTAGGAAGAACTTTTTCTATGTACAAGAACTTGCTGACTCCAAACAGACATAGTTTTCTTTTCGAAAATTTATTGCATCAACTTACTATAACAACGTATTAAACGAATTAAGTGGAAAATAAACAATTTTAAATTGCTTTTTTTTAGTTTTAACAGCTTATTTTCATGTTTTTAACCGCTTTTTTTAAGAACTTAAAACTGTTTTTTTAGTGCTTTTTTTTGGTTGCCCTATTAATAAGTATATTTTTCGAAAAAATTTACGTAATTTTTGTAACTTGTTTTAGAACATCGATTATTTGATACATGCCGAAATAGACAATAGACAGTTTAGAAAGAGGAAATAAAAATCGAATGTCAAAAAAAAAAAAAATATATATATAAATTGAAGTTCGCCGTGTTAAAGCATTGACAAAAATGGGATTTTTTGAAAACAACAATTTTTTTTGGTTTATTTCTACTTTAGCATGCATACATGTGAATGTTTTGATATTACATTTATTACACATCTACAAAAAAATTCATTGAGAATCTATTTTACTTTAAGCTCTTTGTTTGTTTTTGTTCCTGTTCAAAATGAATCATTAGTCAAAAAGTTCGTGTGCGAATGTAAGTTTTATTTATCACTCGAATTGTTGGTGGTGTGTCTTTTTTTCCCCCACCAGTAGTTTATTGATTCATGTAAAAAAAGTCTGTTAACATTTTTTGTCTATTTTGTTTATACGAGTACGTGTGTTCCGTTCTGCTGAACGTATACATATGGGCAGTATATATAGATTAATAAAAGCACTCATACTTATGTATATGAACGTCCATCCATACAATAGTATTATGGTTGTATTATCTGTTGAATTTGGTATTTATTGTTGAAATTTTCAATAATTTCATTGAAGACTTTGTTCCGTTTCATATTCATATGGACATACATGCATATGTATGTACATTTATCGTTTATTCTCATGCATCTTTTTTATTTTCATTGAATAAAAATATGTGTTTGAAACATCAACAAAACTTTATATAAACAATTTCTATTCGTTTCATAGGTATGAAACGGCAAAACAAATATGCACATGACTATTTATAGTTTTCATTTCATACTCGTTCGTTTTTCCGTTGTGTGATTTTTAACTAAAAAGCAAAAGGTGAAGCAGGAAAAATTATGACTCACATTTTTTTTCAATGTGTTGCACTTGTTTACAATTAGAGGAGTAAGTAGTCTGTCTTCCTTGTGATTTGTACCAAATAAAGCCGATAAAAAAATTTGATCAAAGTTATTTACGGGAATACAAAATTTATCATTAATACGATTTCTGTATGACGTGCTAAATTCCCAATTTTTCATATTTGATAAATACACTGAAATTTATTGTTGAGGGAAGCTAGCTTCTATGCGCATTTCACTGGTTGCTAAGGCCAGCTCATCAGGAAACCTTTTCCTAAGATTTTAGAAAAGCTAAAAATATTATACGAATAAAACCCTAAAGCGAATAAGAATTTTAAACACTCAAAGTCTTACTTG
Organism: Pollenia griseotomentosa; assembly: GCA_963931875.1. Taxonomy (NCBI): domain Eukaryota; kingdom Metazoa; phylum Arthropoda; class Insecta; order Diptera; family Polleniidae; genus Pollenia; species Pollenia griseotomentosa. The sequence goes on along the minus strand of OZ007562.1, from coordinate 4,395,579 downwards.
TAAGTAACAATAAACAGTGAGTTTATCTTTTCTTTGATTTTTGACTGAAATTTAAATTTAAAATCTATAAACGGCAATTTTAGGATCCTTGGAGACGAAGAACATTTACTTTTAAAACATTATAACACGAAGTTCGCCTAACTAGAACAGAAAATATCATAACTCAGCTGTCCACAAAAGCCAGTGTTGCGACTTAATGGGTAATTGACCGAATTGGGTGCAATTTTTTCTGTCGTGTGTTGAGCGTGGGTAATTTCTTTCAGGTGTAAATCAAGTGTTATTTTAAGTTTTTTCTTTATACCTATGTTCTTTTATTGGTATATCGACATTTGAGCCTTTGTTTAATAAATTTTATATTAAAGTAGTTACCCAAATAAAAGAAGTATTTGATTTCAATGATAAAAGTTAAAACCATTAAAGGTATTATTGATCCACAAATTCACAGTCTTTTCATTCAAAGTCATTAAGAAAAGATTTTCATCGTTTATTGGTTAGATTTCCAAAAGCTGGATAATAAATGGCGCAAAAAATGATCCTGGAATCTGTGGGTAACCGCGTGTGTCTTAAATTAAAATTTTCAGAACGGCGGAACCCCATGCTAAAGGCCCAGCTATAATAAGCATAAAAATCTGTCAAAAATAAAAAAAAGCCTCTCAAATTCATTTAAAAAAACAAAATCAAAAAACATTTGATTCCGTACAGAAAGTGCGATGAGTTTCGCACTTGGTACAGTTACTTAAGGCAACTTAATAATATTATAGATATGCCTTAAACTAAACTATGGGCTAGGTGTTGAACTTTTTCACTTTGTTATTACGTTAGAAAATCGGAATTGGTCCATCTTTCTTTAGAAATTTTAAAAACCCTGTAAAGAGCGTTTAAAATAAAGCAATATGGGATCCACATCTCAAAATCGAAAAAAATTGACATGAAAACCACAGAAGTATGAGCTAAATACTGATTGAAATCCCGAAGTTTATTTAAAAAGCATTCAAACTAAAAAAAATGTGGGGAAAGCAATGTTTAACAAAACACGTACGTTGGAAGAATATTTACCGCTTTTAACATTTGTAAAACTGATTTAAGAAACAGACTGCCGTGGGACACCATTACAGAAGTGTTATTTACTAAAAAAGGTATACAAAGAGGCTTAAATTTTGAAATTTCGCTAGATAAATACAGTATTGTTCGAAACCTAAGCAACTTTTCGTAACATCATGAAGTTATTTTTAAAAAGTAAATGGCAAAGACCAATTTATCGATTCTAATAAAAATTTTGAATATATGATGCAAATTTGAGTGTTTTATTAGATTTTTTAAAAAACTACTCTTAAAAATCACCCATTATTAATTTATGGTGATTTTTTTAAATCTACCGTTATTTTAAAAGTAATTGCCCATTGCGGGGTTTTTATGACAAGTTTATGGTCACTGATGCCCTAAAATAAATATTTTAAATAAAAGAACAATTACACTAAGTTTACTATAAATAAAAATTGATTTGTAAGTAATTCATTTTGATTTGTTTAAGAATATAAATTTTATTTGGATAATGCATAAATAGCAAATTAAGTCACATACCCTTTTTAAGCATTTAACTTAAGCTTTTAGGAAGAATTTAATAAACATTTCGTCGCCTTACAAATAATTTAAGTTTTTTTTATTATTTTTTAAATTGTACTTTATATTAAATAAGTTTGTTTTTTTATAATTTGTTTTTGCGTGGCTTATTAAAACTTTTGGAAAAATATTTACATTTTTTCTCTGCTTTTATATTTCTCGGCTTAATGCGTACTTATTTGCATTTAAAAAGAAACATACTGTGAGTAGGTATACACTAGGTAGTTGCCATATCAATAACGTGCTAAGAATATGTAATAAAAAAGTAAACAAAAATATATATGTATGTAGGTACCTATAATACCTAAAAAATTTATTTATAAAAAATAACCAAACAAAACAAACCTATTATACCTATTGTAGGTCTGCTTGAAAACAGAAATATTTATTTCATAGAATTGTTGTTCTCTATTAATTTACTTGTATATTTTATACAGGAAGCTTAGAAAAAGAGAAGATTACTAATAATAAACAATAATAAGAATTGTTTACTAAAGAAATCTTGTTATTTTGTAACTCAGCCAAGTAAATACTAGAAAGTCTATCCCTCTTTAGAAATTCCTTAAAATTCTTTTTCTTTTTTTTATTTTATTATTTGTATATAAATAATTCTAACCAGAGTTATAAAAAACACCCACTATTGTAAAAGTAAAAAAAAGATTAAATAAAGAAAACAAAAATCATATTGTAGTTCTTCGTAGTCACTTAATTTATTCTATACGTCCGCTTTTAAACTAAGCTTTTAGTTTTGTCCGTCCATTACAAAATACATATTAGTATCTTTTTCTCCGGCTACTTTTGTTCATGTCGTATACGTACTGTATTTAAGATATTGGGGTCTGTTATTTCATTTGACCGTAGTACAAAAACGACCGGAAATCGCCAACAACACCGTTTATTGTTGCAATTTTTTTGTAGTTTTTTGTTTGATCGTTGTTGAATTTTTTCGTTAGTTTGTCGTATTGAGTGCGTAAACATGACAATGCATGACTTTTAGTAGTATATTTTGTTTGTTTGGAGATTTCTACGATCATACATTTAATTTATTTACTTTTAAAGTGTTAAAAACTTGGTATTTTTTAAGCATTATTTTAGTAAATGTGTGTGGGTTGGGTTTATGAAGAATTTTATTGAGTAAAATTAAATTAAAAAAGTAATATCCTATAAAAAACTTGGTAGACAGACATAAAACAGCAAATTCATTTAAGAAAAAAAATGTTTTAAAATAAAACTAAATTTGTTTGAGAAGTTATTTTAACCTTTACCATTTGGCAATTTTGTCAGATAATTTGTGACAGTTGGCCAAATAACTGGCTACACATTTTTAAATTTTACAAATAATAACAACAGCAATTCAAGTTATTATTAAAAATTAAGTATTTTAAACTGAAGGTATGTAATTCAATATTTACATTATGTTAAAGACTAAACGAATGCGCGAAAAAAATTTATAGAAATAGAAAGTTATGGTTAAATTTAAGTAAATATGTATAACGATTACCTTTTACGTAATCTTTTGAAAACACTGTTTAATTTTGCCAACATTATCCGCACGGTTTTGTACTTTAAAGGACCCCAAGCCCTTTACTCTAGCTAACCTTGACAGCTTCGTATTTAAAAATAAACCTGTGGATTAAAAATAACTTTGTTTTCCTAGAAAAGTTTTCTTTTAGTTTGCAATAAGTTTTCAAAATGTTTGTTTAATATTTCAAATTAATTTAATATGTTTTAATTTTCTTATTTCTTGGAATCTGCGTACAATGAAATTCTTAATTATAGTGTTGGCGTTGCTATGCATATTGTGTTGAAAACAAAAAGTTGTTAATTAAAATTAAATGCCACTATGTAGCAATTATCAATATTAGAATATTCTTTATAAATTCTGACTACCCAAAATCTTAAATGGAGAATTTTTTTAAACAGATTAAAAAAAAAATTAATTTAATACTAAGAAGTGTATTCTTAAAAAAAATATCATAAAAAAAGGGTTTAAGAGAGGGTTAAAGCAGAGAAAATACTAACTTTAATACAACTAAAAAGTTACCAGCTCTTAAAATTCCCCGTAATTTTTGCATAGTTAAATTATTTATTTAGTTTTTTTGCCTCATGCTGTTTATTTCCTAAGCGATTACCGATTAAGTAAGTCTATTTGACGATTTTTGTTGTTGAAAATTTGCCGATTTTCGACACATTTTACGTGTCAGCTTTGCAACGAGTGTTTATATTTTGTTATAATATGTCATATTTAAAGGGGACCAAGCACTTTTTCTAAATCATTATTAAGGCTCAGTTAGCCGGGAGTAACAGTAACGTTGCAAATCAGCTGTTTCATTTTGTTGTATGTAAAGTCCCAATTTACAATGTGGCAAGTGAAAGGCAGACAGACGAAGTTTGTAGGCGAGAGAGGAAAAAAGTGAAGTGTGTTACGCATACAGCGTCGCCCCCTTACCGGCAAACTTCGTCTGTCTGCCTTTCACTTGCCACATTGTAAATTGGGACAAAGCAATTAGAGCGATTACAGTTAGCAGTAAGATGTTACGTCTCAATCTGTAAGAAATAGATTGGTCTTACTTTTTTACGGTAAGGTTCAGTTACTGTTACTCCGGGCTAACTGAGCCTTAAGACTTTTAACTTTGACATACCATTGCAAAACAACAAATATCACATTTAAAATAGTATTTTGTTCAGCAAACTATGAGGCACAAAACCGGTTACGTATAGTAACTGATTTTATAAAAACCAAAAAGGAACCTGTGTTATACACAGCGTTTACATTTAACAGTACTGGCAAGACAGAAGAAAATACATATTAGTTGCCAAAAACACTACTAACTGTCTTCGTGACATAGGCGTCCAGACAGTAGTTAAGACAATTCACTTTTTAAAATATGTCAAACGTGAATGTTGGAGAAAAAGTCCAGCTAAACTAGTTTTATATGAACTAAACAAATTTAAAAAGAGCTTAAAATCACTATATTGTGTAAACAAATATAAAACTTAACTAAAAAAAAAAAAAAATAAAAGCAGAATATACGGGTATGTTCTGTAAAACGAAATGAAGTGGATTTAAAATCGAACAAATTTTGAAAACAAGCCTTAAAGAAAGTTCATAATAATATTCCTTTTTATAAACTCCATACCTTGAGTATCAATTATATTTACAAGAACACCTCGTAATAACAGGAAAAACTACAGCCATTTTGTAAATAATTCAAATCAACATGCCCGATAATTTTTTTTTTACTTTTTGATTTTTTTCTTTCTTTTGCAAACAAAACATCAAATTACTGTTAGCAAATGTCAAATCACTGTCCAATTTGACTGTCTGCTTAATTTGCTAGACAGTAGACAAGACAGTTGGAAAAGTGTGCATGTATTAGTGAAAAGATTTGCATGTATTGCGACTGTCTTGCCATTTCAGCCCTGCCGTCAAATGTGTAGCTAACTACAAAAATAACCAATTTTAAGTTAGCTTGGATAGACTAACTTAAAGCCAACTACTACGCAATGCAAAATTTGCATTAACCAAAGTGTATACAAACACTGTGTAGTATATTTTAAATAGAGAGAGCCAAGTCGTTAGCAAAAAAAATCAACCTTGTTATTGTTGTTATGTTATGACAATTTAATCTCATATTTACGCTCTTAATTGAGTAATGGCAAAAAACATAGTTTTTTTATTCAAAAACTACACTGCCCCAGTAGGCTAGCTGGTAGTGAGCTAGTCTATCAGCGCCGAGGTTGCGGGATCGATTCCCGCCAGCGACTCTGGTTAAAAAAAAAAAGTTGAATAAGAACAACTTTGATTAAAAAAAAAAAAAACAAAATAAAATAAAAAAAATTTTTTTTATTTTTTTGAAAGTATTCATCCAATGAATAACATTCATAGATCGGCCTTAATCGGCCTTAACTTAAACTAACTTAACTTAAAGCTAACTTAAAGTATTGAGTTTATAGCTAGCTACAAAAAGTTAACTTAAAGTTAATTGAAAGTAATGCAGAGTCGGACAATCGACTACTTCCTAGGACATCGCAATGTCAAAATAGTTAGTTAATTCCATATAAAATAAATGCAAGTGTCAACCACCACTAGTTGAGAAATAGTTAGCTTTCATTTAATTAAAAGTTAACTGAATGTCCGACAGGGAGATTAGTTTAAATTAAAAAAAAATTAAGTTTTAATTGGAAACCAAGGATAGACACCAAGAAAAACCCAAGAAACAATGTAAGGGACCTGTTATATTAATAATATCTGTGGCATTTTGACAAAATATCTTAAGTCGAGATAAGATAGCAATAAAGTTTTTTAAAAAAACGCGGTGAAAAAATCATTTTTATCAAATAATAAAATAAACCGAAATTAAAGAATAATACAAAATTTTAAAAACGTAAGTAAAAAGGTTTTTTGAATGAAAATTCGTACAATTAACAACATTTTTTTCAACTTTTTAAATTTGACTTAAGATGTTTTGTCAAAATGCCACAGATATGTTGTCATTGGAGAAAGAATTTTGATAATTTTCCACTTAACTTGTTTAAAAAATTTATGTTGCTCAAGTTGTTTAATACAAATTTTTTTGTAGTTTCAATTTGAATCTTAAGTAAGACGTCGTTAATACAAAATGAATTAATATTAATTATGTGATTCTGCAAATGGGATGATTTGGATTAAAAACCGTAAATAGTTCAACAAAATAACCACAATACTAATTATTGTTAAAGCTAAGGTCAACAAGAAAAAGAAAGACAAAAAATGAAAAAACAAAAAATGTACTTTAGACTTCAAGAAAAATTCTTGACAAAAGTACGAAAAAACAGAAGTAAGGAAGAACATGTAAAATCAATTAAAATGGATAATCATTCAAAAAAGCAAACTTCGATCTACCAAAGGTTAAAATACAATTTGGTTTAAGGATTGATGTTTGACTATTGACGTCAGCAGTCGTCGATGGCTGCGAGTGTAAAACGGCAAATCCATCTGAGGAGATCGAGTGGTTGCGATCGAAACATGTCATGGTAACCTGCCGGCCTGGGTTCGAGCCCCGGCCACGGTCAATAATGAAAGATTATCAATAACAATTTTAATTGATTTTCATGTTGTAAAATTCCTTTCTTCATAAAAATAATTTAATGAAAATTAAATTTAATGAACTTAAGCCTAATTAAAATTATTAAAAATTTGGATTAAAAAAAAATTTTTTTTTGCTCAAAAGAAAGCTTATGTCTTTTCCTTTAAGGTAGTTTTGGTCGCTTATTAGTCGGAGAGGGGCATATGTATAAAAAAAATAATTTCTAACTCAAGACGAGGGTTTTAAATTTTTAGCATATGCACTGTTTAGAATTTATTCCTATTTTTGTTGAAAATTTGTGTCTAAAGCCTAGTACTCTGTTCAAATTTGTGAAAAATGATGAGCAACATTTATTATTTCACACGAAAATTTTGACAAGTATCAATGTTACCTATCTTGCGAGTTTGTACAATTTGACGTTTTCATTCCTGTAAAGTATGCAACATTGTCTTGCGTATGTAAATAAACCCCACATGTATTTTACTAAAATTTATTTTTTTTAATAAAAAAAGAAAGTAAATATGGATAAAAAAAACTGTTACCGGTTGTGTTTTTTTTAATTTTTTATTTCTTATTTAATATCAAGTTCATACTTTTTTGCTTTTGCTAAAAAATTCACGTGAAATAAGTGCAGCTTACATTATTTTGCAGTTGTAAAAAAATGTTGCCAGAAACATTTCGGAACTTTTTCACAAAATGAACAGAGTACAACTCTAGCAACATTATTTCATAGATATTCCGCACAAGTTTTTTTCATATGCGTTTTGACAGCATTTCACGTGAAATGTTGAACAGAGTACCAGGCTTAACCTACTATCAAATAGGACTAACCTCGGTGCAAATTTCATCCAAATAGGAAGACATACATTTCAAAAGTTGGGCCCTTGACATGAAATCCCGCATATGTATGAATTAGGGAAAACCACGTTAAACCAGCTGCTTAAATGCTCCCACCTTATTTTTTTTTTTTTTAGTTAAGGTTTGATACAATATGCTGCATTATAATGGTGTCAAACCTCTGCTTTTAGTCCGTTAGCTAAAATATACCACAATTTTTCCCGAATAGGGCATAATTTCATAAGTGTCGAGTGTTTATAAATATTTAGGCGTTATGTTGATAGATTTTTGTGTATGTATATGTATAAGATTTGTTATTTTAAAAACATTGTGTGGGTTTTTTTAAATTATTATTATGGCGGTTTTTTTAGCTTTTTAAATGTTTGTTTTCAGGTTAACCACATTTGGCAGTGGTCATATTGCAAGTGTTTAAACAAAATTCAATTTAAAAAACTTTTCTATCAATAAAAGTATAAAACTGAAACATATTGAGTAGAACTATGAAACATTTTCTGTATTAAAAATTATTTTTAAAACATACCTATTTTTCAAGTTAATGCTTTCTCTTCTATATTAGAAACAAATTATAAAAGTAAAAAAAATAAGTTTTCTTAAAAACAAAATAGGTATGTAAGTACCTATGTATGTGTGTGTAGCTGCAGCAACTTGCTGTAACCAAAACAAGATGACATGAACTAAATCCAATAACTAAGAAAATACAAAAACAACAACAATATAAAAAATACACAATAAACATAAAAGGCATTGAGAAAGAGTCCACTCTACTACTACTAATACAGACCAGCAGCAGCAGCAACTCAAGAAAAATCAGTTAAATTCTGAAAATAAAAAAGTAATGCTAATGAAAAGATATGAACTGAAAATTCCTAAGCAACGCCATTGTCGTATGTTCTTTATAACTATAAAAGGGAAGAAGAGAAAAAAAATAAGTGGGTATATTCAACAAAAACCCAGAAACATACGACATAAAGATAGAAACAACAACAATTTCAATATAAAATCAAAACAACAACAAAAAATAAGACAAGAAAAAGATGTGAAGAAACAAAAAAGCAACACAAAAATTTTAAAACGAGGATTGAATCAGAGATGGTACTCGTTTAAAGGTACTTTTTAATCTGTTCATTAAATTCAAAATATATGAGTATAACACTATTTAAATATAAACGGAATACAAGTAAATATGCACTTGGTTGTGTGTTTCAGCAAGACAATGACCAGCAAACTTGCCAAAAAGTGGTTTCAGGACAATTGAATAAACGTTATGGAATGGCCAGCTCAGTCCCCAGATCTAAATCCAATCGAGAACTTATGACAGATATAAAGAAGGGAGTATCCCAAATACAACCCACAAGTAACGAAGCCCTTTGGTTGGCAGTTCAGCAAATTTGGAATATAATTGCGAAGGAGAGGTGCCAAAATCTGGTGAAATCGATGCAAAAACGTTGTGCGAGGTAATTGCCAATAATGGGCACGCAACAAAATATTAATTTCAATATAAGAAGACATCATAAAAAACAGAATACAAAATCTTTAATTTATTTTTAGTTTAAGTATTTATTTTGAATAGAATAAAAGCTGTAGTGCTATTTTTTTGACTGAGTGAAAAAGCTAAAAATTTTATATCAAATAAAAAACCAAATCTATTGCTTTTTATTAAATATTGTTTGACAGTCCTGTAAGTATCTTATGACAAGTATTCAATGAAAAAAGTTTGAGCTACTTACAAATATCTAACGAAGAACTTTTTTATATAACCTGGTGCTATTTTATTGACCGCGGCTGTATATGGCACCGAACGCTTTATCTTTAAGAGATATCCCATAATCTACTTTTAAAAGAACCCACAAATCAGATTTTCTTTATACAAAGCGAAGTTTTTCTTATGCATGACAGCGTTCTCGATCGGAACCCTCATTTTATGGTGTTTAGGGTCTCAAGTGATAAAACATAACAATTTTCTATTACATATGTATTTACTACCTACCTAAGTTTGTGTTTCCAAATACCTAGATGTTGACTAGAGTTGCAAATGGCATGCAAAGAAAAAATATTGACATAAATTTATATTACAAAATAAGTTTGTTAATTATTGCTTACAGGGTTTATTATTTTCCAGGGGTTTTTATTTTGTTATAAATAATAGCTAATATATGAATATTGCATTGATTTGCCGCGATCAGATCCGCTTAAAGAAAGCTATTAACGAAAAACGTCCAGTATATTTCAGTAGACACGAAGCTATAATTTTCCCAACAAGGCAGCGTTCGCGCCAAGTTGTTGAAAATAAATAAAGAATTTAAAAACCACTGATTGAAAGTTTCATTTAAACCACTATATAGCGTAGCAGGACGTCCAAACTTGCGTTTGGATATTAAACATCTGACATTTTTTTAAATCATGACTTATTTTTACCAGACATCCAACCCTTCAAGAAGTGCTTTAGGAAACCAATGTATTAACCTGTTACATAGCAAGAGTTTTTTTTAAAAAAAAAAAAGAACTGTATACTTATCAATTTTTTTTAAACTTTTTGGTATTTTATATTTTGAAACAAACGTTCAAAATTAAATTTAGACAAAATTGCAAAAGAGTACTTCACTTTTAATCATTCCTGTTGTCATTGTATCTTTTGTTGTTGTTTATCTGCATGTGCGTTTCTTTGCGAAGACGACTACGAGTGGTAGTGGAGAAGGAGGTTGCATTTGGTGTTGCATGTTGTTTGAAGTAAGAATGTGAAATAAACCCAGTCTACCAGTAAAAGAATGTACGAATATGTTTTATAAAACAACAACAAACAACGACCTGTTGATGCGTAAATCTCAAACACACACATACACACACTTACTCATACAAAATAACAGTAACAACAACAAATATGCGCACAAACACACTCAGTTACTTAAACATTAACAACACAGGAAAAAGCTTCCCAAAACAAAACAAAACAAAAAAAACTAAACTCAATAACATCCGCATGTGTCGGCGTATTAAACTGATGCTCTTCACAAGGAGCAGACACCCAGCGGGAAAACTCAGAAGACCTTCCTACTTCAGGCCTTTCTAAAGGCCTGCTTAAAATATTTTTTGATTCAACTAATATTCTTATCTAACTGCTAAAGAATGCCTCATGAAGGCCTCGGCTCTTTCGTATAAACGATAAGATACACCTTCCACACTCGCTTCTACGAGAAGAAAGTAGAGAAGGAGTAACATTTTTTGTATTGTTTTTTTTTTGCACAAGCAAAAGCAAAATAAATTTTTTTTAGTCCCGTTACTATTCTTATGTACCTGCTAAAGAAGCGAAAGCGGAGGGCCTACTCCTCAATGACAACGTGTGTAAAAAATATATGAGTATGGAATGAAGCAAGAAGGCCTTGTACATCCAAAAGAAGGGGAACAGAGGCCTTCTAGAAGGCCTCCGTACTCCTTTTTTCCGGTGGGCAGCAGCGAGAAAACGCACATGAATCTTTAAAATACACTAACACATAAACAGGCACGCACTACTCTTGTCCTCACGATTTTGCTGTCGAGGATGATGATGACGTGTGTTTGTAGTTTAACATTGAAACTGGCGGGACTGGCCGTCATAACCAGGCAATCGTTTAGGTTGGTTGATTTGATTTTTATTTAGACCTATAACTAAAACTCTAAGCGGTTATTGACACTAAATACTATTTAGCTGAGAAGTTGAAAAGGAAATTGATGAACATGAGGGAGATGAGTAAGAGAATTTGAAAGGGTTTCTTGTTTTTGTTCATTGTAAACTTAGTCTGACCTGTATGACTGGCTCGTTTGGCAAGGCTGTTTAGTCTAAACGAATAAAATTTGAAGTTGAAGATGCTAAACAGTGGAGGAAAAAATTATAGGGTAAGTTAACTAAACGAAATTAAAGAAAACTTTTTTCAAATTTAACAAATAAAGCTAACATTTTTTTTGCTTTTAAATATAAAAAGTTAATAAACATTTTAAAAAAAACTTTTTAACAAAATTTATTTAATAAAAATAAATTAAAAAAAATTTTCCAAATATAAAATTTCTTTAAAAAAAAAAAAACTAAAAATAATTTACACACTACAATTTCTCTTTAAGAGAAATTATAATTTTTTACAATTTTTCGCAAAATTATACCTACACTGCATTTGTTGCAAAAATTATGTTAATTCTAAAATTGGAATAAAATATTATGATTCGATATGATTTTTGCCGTACTAAAACGATTTTCAGGACCCATGCTGAATTATGGATCAACATACCAAAATCCGGTAGAGATTTCTGGTATTAAAAAACCTTAATTTTATCACAATATCTTTATTTGCTACGGTTTTAATCGTATTTAGAAGAATTGCCAGAGTGGGCCTTATATGGGACCTATGGTAAATTATGGACCGCTCTGTAATATGATTCCTGGTCATATAAAACAAATTTGTGCAAAATCTTGTATCAATCCGTATTTGTCTTATCCCATTGAACAAATTTTGTTGGATTTCAATCAAAAACTGCTTAAGCGTACTTAACACTATAACACAAGTCTTACGTATTTCATAATACTTTGTAAGATAGAAATCTAAAGAATTTTGTTGCGACTGTACAAAAATCATGAACACGACATGAAAAGTATTATTGTTCAAAAAAATTTCAAATTTGTTTTCGTAATAATTGTGTCATCTTCAACTCATTGCGTTCAAACTACTACACTTTATATATTACTTGAGTTTATCAGCCCAATTATGAATACAAATTCCCCGGGAGTTTTTTCCCTTCCCCATTTTTACAATTCAATTTACATAGGAAAAATGGGAGAAGGGAGAAAACTCCCGGGGAATTTTCATTCATAATTGGGCTGTATGACTCGTATTATTACAAAGTATAATAGTGTAAAGTAGCCTTTAGAAGAACTAGAAACCACTTGACACCAACATTATTCTTTTCTTTTGAGTTGTTCGAAAAGGAGCGAGTTTTCAACACAGAAATGGCTAAATTTACTTAGAATTGATCGAGGACTCAGATGAATATCACCACACAACTAGTGGTGAAGAGTATAAAAATATTTTACATTGTAAAAACCCTATTTAAATGTTTTTAAGTTTTGCAAAAAACCGCTTATAACTTAATATATTCCTACAAAAAGTTAAACTCTCATAAACATTAATAGTTTTTTCTAAATTGATTAAATTTTTAAAGCAATTTTATTATCAGTATGTTGCATATGTATATTTAGGTGAACGCACATTAGCACACACTACATACACATACAAACAATTGAAACTTTACAAATTAGAAATTATAACAATTTACAGAACGGAAGTTACTCGTATAATTGTAATAAAATTCTATTTACAGCAGCACTCTGTTATTATTATTTCAATAACCCAACAGCAGCCCCATACCAAAACAGTAGTTGAAGTCCAGACGGACAGACCTATTAAATCGACAGGCAGCCGGACAAATAAATAAAGATACACACAACGAATGAACCGCAGAAAATGTGTGTACAAGAGCAGTATTTTCCCTTTACGTATTAACAAGCTAACGAAGTTGTTTGGCCATTTACAAATTAACAACACGAATGTCAAATTCTCTAAGAGATGCATTCATAGTTGCAATATAAAATTGGTCGATAATCGTCAAATTGTCATAAAAATCGACATTGTAAAATAGGATTTGTGAAATTAAAATTCATATACATACATAGTTGAAAATCAATTGTGTTCTCTTTGAGGGACGCCTGTTTTTAACTTGACAATCATACAAGTATCTCATACAATTGCAAACAAACGCAAATGCACAAGATGTGAATGAGTAATAATAATATCATCCTCATCATCATCTTCATGAGCAACAGCAACAACATCATCTTCTTTATTTAAATTGTGGTTGCATTTTATTAATTAAAGTAGTCCCAGAAAAAAAAATAAAGGAACACATTATGAACATTAAAAAAAAAATTACAAAAAAAATGGAAAAAATAAGCTAGTTGCCTGCATTTATTGAATGCTCTGCCCTGGTCTGGTCTGGTCTGATCTGGCATACAAATATGCTTTAATTTTTATATTCTTTTTTTAAATATGTGAAATGCGTAAAAACCGTGTAGAATATTTATTTTTGTTGTTATTGCTGCAGCTTAAAACAAATAAGAAATTAAATGAAATATAACTCATATAATGAAATGACATATAAATTAATAGCATCTGGTTGATTTTAATTTAAAATACTTGTTCTTTTTTATAATTTTTTAAAACATATATCGTTTATTCTAAGCGGGAACTTATTAAAGTATGTAGAATTAGATGAAATAAAAAGATTGTGAAAATAAAATCTATCAAAAACTTAAACGAAATCTTGTTGACTTTTTGTAGTAGGTTTCCTAAAGGCCTATTTCCAACTTCGAATTACTCTCAAATTCTGAAGTTGCTATTTTTTTTATTTTTTAAGAAACAAAAAAGTAATTTACGCATACAACAAAGTCATCGCCAATTTTTGTCCTAAAAGAATACTCCAAACACCCTTATTACAAATTTCGAAACTGTTTTTAAATTTTGGAACTGTAGAAGAACCCAAAATTATTTTCTTTCTAAACTTTTACTGCCTGCTTGCTCAACGATTTCGAACGTTAACGTTCGTATAGAAAACTTTTATGAAAATCACTCAGTTTTCAAAATATTTTCTTTATCAAATACTATACGAACGTTTACTTTCGAAGTCGTGAACGGGCAGTTAAAGCAAAAATTAAAGAAAACCGTAAGAGGCTGAAGATACTTTGAAGGCTCCAAAGATCCAGAGAATACACTTATGATTCGAAAACTGTTAAAGCCAAAGATTTTTCGCTGAATCTTTTCTTTAGCGAAAATAAAAAAATTTACTATTAATAAGATTTTCATATGACGTGCTATTTGATAAATACACTGAAATTTATTGTTGAGTGAAAGCAAGCTTCTATGCGCATTTCACTGGTTGCTTAAAAAAATTTAATCATTCTCTGAATCTATCGCTCCTGTTTCTATCTATGGGTCAACTCCAGGATGTCCTCATAATGAAATGGATGTAAGGAGTGGGACTTTCTTTACACAAGCCTAAAATCTATTATATTGATAGAAGACCACTCCTAAGACTATGTCGTTTTAACTGTTCCTCATACATTTTGATGGAGACACCTTGGAAGACAATGTCATCCTGTCCCACAAATTTTTAAAAATTTTGTTAAATAAATTTCAGAATTTTTTGATCATCACATTGGGATTTATTAAGGACATAATAGCGAATAAAAATATAAAGAAATTATGTCAAAACCTCCCATTGTTTTTCCGAATGTGCCCAATTACCTTAGAGTTTCGAATTTTAAGTAAAACTTATTCAGAATATTATCTATTATATATATAAAATACAAAGAATGTTTGTATGTCCTCTATAGACTCCGACACAACCCAACCGATGTGCTTCAAACCGGTTTTATTAGAAAGGTAATTTCCAAGGGATGGTTTTAGGCTTCACGTTTTTCCAAAAATCGGACCACGAGGGGAGTTTGGGGGCAATTTCCGCCCGCCCGAAATGACCTCATAGATTTTAATGAAATTTAAAACATAAATAGATCCCTACATACATATATGGACACTTTAGCAATACATTTTTTAAAAAATAGGACCACAAGGGGAAATAAAGATGGTTTTAAGCTATACATTTTTTCAAAACTCGGTCCACGAGGGGAGTTTGGGGGCAATTACTGCCCCTCCGGAGCTATCTAACAGATTTTAATGAAATTTGAAACATAGATGGATGGCTATTTATATGGACGAACAAGTAATAATTTTTTTTTTATAATAGAAGAAAGAGGGGAGGTGGGGGAAATTTCTGCCACGCTGGAACTACCTCACAGATTTTAAGGAAATTTTTCACATAGCTGGATGACTACTTATACCGACAAATTGGTAAGATATTTTTTGGAAAAAAGGGCCACGAGGGGAGGTGGGGGGAATTTTCTTCTCCTTTGGAACTACCTTAGAGATTTCAATGAAATTTAAAACATAGATTGATTCCTACTAATATGTACCATAAATAAAACCTTCCTACTAATATGTACCATTAATAAAACCCATTTCTTTTTTAGGCGTAGTAACACACGCCGGGCCATCCGCTAGTAGTCCATATAATTTTAAACATACTCTAAAAGTTTTACCAAAATCGGAAAGCTTAACCCTAAAATCATGAAGGTCGAAAGTAAAATTTTGGCTTATTTTCTTAATTTCTAAAGGAAAGATAGCGAAATATTGTATATTTTTGTGCTGCTTTTTATGAAACTGGGAAAAATAAACCCTGAAGTCATACGAAGACAAAACAGTGCAAAAATGGAGATTAACGCTTAAATGGAATTGTGTTCAAAGTTACCCCAAACTTTTTAAACTTTGGAACGATAATTATGTACAAATTTCGCTTTATTTTCCCCTTGTTTTCCACCTTCAAACTTCAGCATCGTTCCGGAGCCAGTTAACGTTATCCTATTATCCTTATATTTTACAATAAAATCTACAATACATAGAACAATTCCAATGTGGGGGACGGTCAAAATTCGCAAGTTAATTTTTTGGAGCACTCTAATGCACATACGTTTGTTTAATATTATGAATTAATTTATAAACTTTTAAGTGTTTGTTAAACTATTTTCGTATCTTATCTCTTTGCAATCATTTAAATATACAAATTGTTTGTATATAATTCTAATTTGCAAAATAGAAATAAAATCTAACTTTATCAATGGAAAATATTAAAATACTCGTAAACAATGAGTTTACGAGATATAAAGTACAACAAACAAAAACTCATTTGTTCCGTTTAAATTTTGATCGGTTTCTACAGTGGAGAGTGTGGGGTTGAAAGTCGTATGCAAATAACGAGAGCGTGATTCAGATATACATATATAGTAACCCTGGTCGTCTGTCTCTTTGGACTGTATTAAAATGGCACAAGTACAATTTTCTGTCATTCATAACACAATTAATTTCTCCTTTTTTGTGTTTTTTATTTGTTCTGCCTCATTCTACAGATAAAGTTGTAGCCCATTGTGTTACTCGTATATCAATTCATTCATATTGAAAAGTGATGATTAAAAGCAACAACTATTGAAAATAACAAATGAAAGAAAAACTAAAAAATGACACATAATCGTTTCCCTTTTGCTGCGGAAAAAGAGAGCGACAAAGTGTAAGTTCAATGAAATTATACATTTGGTGCAATTGTACTTATTTTTTGTAAACTTTTATTAAAACCAGTCAGGAAAAAAAAGTGAGAGAAATGTCCATTTTGATAAACTTTATAGACCGAATAAACATTATTCAGACCGGAGTCAAGTCAAAAAAAAATTTTAGCAATAATAGAAAATCTTTTTTGTTTAATTGGAAAAAAATTTAAATTCAAAATCATTCAAAATCATTCAAAATCAATTAATATGGGTGTTACATTAATTGAAGCCGAGTCGTTTTTACATGAAAAATGCCGCTTCTGTGTTATAAAAAAAGGATATTTTGAATTAAAAAGTGGTTGGAAATTTGGAATTGATCTGCCACGTCAATCCAAATCCCAAATTGAGGAATTTAAAGCAGAGTCTAAGGAACAGGTCACAATTTTGGAGATAATTTCAATAAGTCAATAGGTTCTAATTGCCGCAATGACCAAGCCTATTGAAAATGGTGAGAATCGGTCTATAATTTCCAATAGCCACATTCAAGCTTCCATCTGGAATAAACCATGTTGGTATTAAGATTTTTGCTGTAATCTAATCAATTTTAAACCTGTATGCCTTGTATGGATGCGAATCGTGGAATTCAGCTTGTGAACACCGCAGAAAAATCCAGGGATTTGTAAACCGACGCCTTCGACGCATTAAAAAATTCTGGCCCCCACCATTAGCAATGCTGAATGCTGGGCACAAACCTGGTGGATCGGGCACGCACGCACAAATGCAATTGACTATTGAGAGACGCCCAGCCCAAGCCACACATGAAATGGAGGTATCATAAATAAACAAAACACAAGCTGAAGCCACTTACAGCAGACAAAAGAGAATGGAACTCAATTGTTGAGGCCCTTTGTTTCTTTAAGAAAAAATTACTTTCCGCCCATCCTCCTCTTAGTTGTCTTTGTACATCCCATGCCATATGATCTTTGGGAAATTGAATGCGCTGCTGTTGACGGATTGCATTAATGGAGATTTTTGCTTTAGCTTTCGGAGCTGTAAATTTTCACTGCTTAAAAAGCGCGACGAGCTGTTGATTTATTTGCACTAGCACCTCTTAAATGCTTAATTTTAGAGGAAGAATGGGCTGAATTTGTGGCAATTCCAAGATTTTTTCGCATGACCTGGGGTGTTAGAGCTGCGCAAGTATCTCCTTTGTAATTTTTATTATATGTTTCGCGATTTTTTATATAATTCATTACCACATTATGACTTTGTCCGATTTTTCTAGCAATTTCACGATACAAATACCTTTCAGAATGGTAAACATCAATTTTCTCCATTTCCGACGAATTTTAAGAACGTTTTCTTTCGAAATTGATTCACCAAACTGCAGCCACAAACTTATATTTTAATCTTATTTGGTGTTTATAAAGCTAAATCACAACCGCCTACTGATTTAAGCTAAAAAGGCAAGTGGTTCTATTATGTTGAACCAAAAAATAAATAAAGAATTTTATACTTGACTACAAAAAAAGAAAAAAAATACCGTTGTTTGTTATCCATTGTCAAACTATTCTTTCTCTTTAAATTGTCATTGGAAGTATGAATTATTTTTCTGCATACCAATCTTCTTTTATTCTTTCCGTATTTGCAATTTATATATATATATATGTATATATATATATATATTTTTTTTTTAAGTCGGTTCTATCCTGATGAACCACAGTGTATATTAAAACAACAATAAAAAAAACTCAAATTTGTTTTCAATATGAATTTCTAAACGAAATTTTTTATTTTAGTTTGAAAAACAGGCTGTTAAACATTTTCCCTAGCAAAGTAAGGAGTTTATATATATATCTCAAATCTATTTTATTTTTTCATGTAATTTGTAATAAAAAAGTAAATAAAATTGCTGCTGTTCTTTTAAGTTATAAAAAGTTTTAATTGTGTAAATATTTTAAATAAACACCAGACGGTCATAAATGTTAAAGAGCAAAAAGAAAAATACTTTCATACATTTTATTTTTACTTTTTTTTTGTTGAAAACCAATTTATTATCAAAAGATTTACAAAAAACAAGAGTACATTAAAAAATAAATATAAAGTTAAAAAGTATTAAGATAAGAAGTCAATAACCTTTTTTTAAACTTTTAACAGTTTTTTAACAACGCGAGCGACCTAATTTATTTAGGAAAGGGGTAGAGGGAAAAACTTACCTTGCAAGGCAACCACGCGACAACCATCTTGTTTCAAACGTTTATGTAAAACGTTAATGGTAGAATCTGGACTACCCAAAACTGAGCCGACATCCATAGAAGAATGTTGTTGTTGTTGTTGTTGTAAAAGTGAGGGAGTAGCTGCTAAGGAATCATTACTATTGATGGTATGAATACCTGCATTTACATCATTATAAAGAACAAACAAACTAACTTTATAGCCATTTTGTATGCGTTCCTTAAGATCGGGCGATTTAATGGTAGATAATAAATCAATTTTACCAGCCGCTAAACGTCGGAGCATAATGCTAGGTATGGAGAAATTAACCGCTGAACGTATATGGCACTCACTAAACTCATTGGAGCTGCGACAATCTAATATTATTAAATCTTTGGCATCGCGCAATGAAGAGGAACCGGAAACGGTACGCAATTCCGATTGCAACCATTCTTTGCTAATAAATTCATATTCTGTTTCAGGCATTTTGTATATAAGAGGTTTGTTTTGTTGTTGTCCTTGGTTGTGTTTATATTTTTGTTATACCTATTTTGTTTTCTTTTCTTTTAAAGAAGATACTTTTATTACAATGTTGCAAAATTTGTAAAGTTTGGAATTGTAGGAATGGATTTTTGTTTTTATTGTTTAATATTCAAGTTTATTTTAGCACAAATTGTTATTTTTCGAAATCATCCACTATTTGTTATTTTCTGATTTCTAAACAAACAAAAAAAAACATTTATCTACTGAGAGCTTTGAAAAGCATGACGACAACAAACTTTATTTTGTTTTTTTGTTATTGTTGTTGGTTTTTGTGCATTCAATGCTTATTTTTGTTGTTGTTTTGAATATTTATTTTTATTTTCTTATATATTTTTTAAGATTTTGTATATTGCATTTTGTTGCTTTTCTTTTTATTTGATATTCTTTGTAGTTGGTGTGTCAACTTGACATTACTCATGGCTTTTTCGTTGTTTTTGTATTTAAATAAATTTTAAAAAGTAGATAGGTACCCTACACCATTTTCTTTTTTTTTATATGTAATATTTTTAACAAATCACTTGAATAGTTTTGTTATTTTGTGTTTAATAAAATTTTCCTTGTAATTTTATTTTTTCTTTAAAATTTGTTTTATAACTATTTTATGTTTTTCCAATTTTGTTAACAATGTTAATGTAGTTTGTTGTAGAAGCTGCTGCAGTTTCGACAAAAAATTTGTTTGTTAGTTACTTTGATTTGGAGAATTTTTTTCTTATTTATTTTTTTAACCTCTAAAACCCATCAAAATGCTTGTTTCTTAAACACTGTTTTAACATAATTTCATTAATTCTTAAATCATTTCTAAAACTTAAGTTATTTATAATTATAAGTGTTAAACTTTTAATTTATGTAAATTATATTTTTTACAATTTTTTTTTAGTTCCAAGGCACACCACCAGAGCGTTACCATACGTTTTAAACACCAACCGAGTAGAAAAAAACAAACCATTAACGACTACAGCCACGAGTAAAGTGATTTTCATCCAATAATTTTTAAACAGTCAAACAAACATTTTGCTATCCACCAGAATATGATGTTGGTGCTCAACTTGATTTTATTTTTTGCTGATTTTACTTTGCCACTGGTTTTTGTTTTTGTTAAAATAAAAAAGATGAGTGTAAACTACAAAGAGAAATTGTTATAAACACAAAGGTAGATGCTCATTAAGAAACGACAACAAAAAACGTTACTTTAGCAGGTATGTACCACAATTTTCCCTTTAATAAAGCAAAAACCTTTATCAAAAAAAAAAAGAAAAAAATAAATAAAAACCAATACCTACTTGTTACTCTCTTCCCATGACTTACTCTCTTAACTACTAACGACTACAAATGTAATGCAAAGTGTTTATGTAAATAGTAAGCATATGTCTCCATCAGCGTTGCCGTGAAAAAATTTAAAAAAGCGGCACAAAAAAAGTATTTTCCAAAAACAAGCGGTCACAAAAAGGGAATTTTAAAGCAAACTGGTCATGTTCTTAACAAAGAAATGAAGAAAGATTTCTTTCAGTTTTAACAAAAAAGCAACAAAACTTAATAAAATACAAAAAGTATTAAGGCTATTCACAAGGAGTTATATTGTGTCAAATTGGTTGTATTTGATATCATTTTTATAAATGTGAAATTCATAAAGTGAATTTGTGAATTGCCCAATTATATTTAAATAAATTAACAGTATAATAATAAAATCTTTCGTTGACAAATGCCTCTGGTTCGACAAATAAAGCAAAGCCGCGAATAAATTTGTCAGTGACAAAATAATAATTTTTTTAAGTAAAAAAATTAATGAATTTAAATTTCAAATCTAATGTAAATTTCAATTTAATTTTTCTTATTGGAAAAACGTTTCAGATCCAAAAACGCGATGACAGTGAAAACTTTTTCACTACGAAAAGCACCATGACTATTGGTTTTTAAAACGTTATTCTACGTTTAACAATAGAAAGTGTATATATTAAAAATTTTTCCACATTACCTGCTCTGGAGCGTTTTTTGGAGGTATGCTCTTATTTTTGCTTGTTTTATATGCATTTCTGCTACTTCTCAAGCTTTTATTTTTTTTTTGTTTTCGATTTTAAACAGAAACTTTTATTTTTGTACTTCTGTTACCTCGACAATTTTGTTCGTATCATTTTGCAAATTACAACTTTCTTCCCCCGACTCACTGTTTGTAATTGCATTTTGACGGCTCAAATAGGGGCATTTTGCCAATCTAGCCGGACATTAAATTAAATTAAAGAAGTGTCAAAATCCAAATACGCAGCTAGACAGACAACAATATTCTGCACCGTATAGTGAATTTTCCAGTCTTTTGCTTGAATTGCATGCGTGTTCAAAGACTTTTTACGGTTTTGAGATGTTTATAATATATTTTTTTGTGGCTAAACGAATAAAGATTTTACATTGATTTTTTTTCTGTTAAATACTATATTAACAACTACTTTTAGTTATCAAAGTTTTTCTTGGGATTCAAAAAATTTATTAATTAACAAGGTTTTGTTTAAATGTGCTAAATTCCCATTTCATACTATTGATAAACGGAAATTTATTGTTGATGGGATAAGTTATTCCTATGCGCATTTCACTGGTTAGTTCGGCCAAATCGTCAGGAAACATCATCCAAAGATTTTAGAAAAACTAAAGATATTATACAAATAAAACTGTTAAGCGAATAAGAATTATAAACCCCAGTTTTACTTGTAACAATGTCAAAGCTTTAACAAAAACAACAACAATAAACAGTGAGTTTATCCTTTCTTCGTGCTCTGTGAGAAATGTCCATCGTTTGTTTCAAACTTTTTATGGTCGTCATAATCGACCTAGTGAATCAACAATTCGTGCTATTCTCACCAAATTTCGCACCAAATCTACTTTGATGGACATTAAACCACCGACTCGTAGAGTGCGTACCGAAGAGAATATTGCAGCCGTAGCGACCAGTGTTAATAAGGATAGTGAAATGTCAGTTCGTCGCCGTTCTCAGGCATTGGGCATGTGTTATTCAACCATGTGCCATGATACCCGATTTTTTTTGGCCCAATTGGCTGAGTTGGACTTGTTTGATATGTGGTTTCAACAAGACGGCGCTCGTGAAACAATGGACATATTGAAGGATGAATTTGGTAAGCAGTTTATCTTTCGAAATGGCCCTGGGAGTTGGCCGCCAAGATCATGTGATTTGACGCCTCTTGACTATTTCTTGTGGGGTTATGTGAAGTCTTTGGTCTATGTGCCAAACACGATTGAAGTCTTAGAGTATAACATAACACGTGTTATTCATAAAACACAGGCCGAAATGCTCGAAAAAGTGGTGCAAAATAGGACCTTACGAATAGACCATTTGAAAGGGATCCGCGGGCAACATTTACATGAAGTTATTATTAAAAAGTAAATGCCAAAGACCAATTTATCGATTCCAATAAAAATTTTGAATATATGATGCAAATTTTAGTGAATTATTAGATTTTTTAAAAAACTACTCTTAAAAAATCACCCATTACTAACGTCGTGGCTTTGCTTCAAATATATCTTTGAATTCGGAAAGAATTTAAAACAAATTAATACCGGGTGTAAAAATCTTGAAAACGTTCGTTCAATCTTGTTTCTGTTTTATTTATTCTTGATGCAATTTCGTGAAAAAAATTTCAAAAAGTTGTATGATGCATATATTTAAAATAATTTAAAAAGGTACATTAAAAAATTGGCATACAAAGTGGCATCAGCCTCTTAAAAGGGCCAAAATGCCATTTTAGGGTCACAATGGCAACGCTGGTCTCCATATTGTTTTTTTTCCTTACTCAACATTTTTCATTCACTCCGTGTAGAGTTTTATTTTTATTATTATTTTTAAAATTTTATACAGTTCGCTTCTTTGAGATACACATTGAAATTCATAAGCAGCACTTTTATTACTTGCGCGCTCTCTATTTTTTCCTCTACACATTCTCTTCTTTATTTATTTATTGAAATAAAATTGCTTTTTGTTTTCATCTCTTTTTCGTTTAAGTTCATTGATATATTTCTTTTATGTATCAGTATGTGTGCCGATTCATTGAAATATTGTTTTGAATTTTGGTATACTAAAATCAAAAACCTTTTTTTGTTTTCACTTGCACACGTAGAAATACAAAAGAGAGCTCTTTGGTCATTGTTGCTAATTTAGCTGTTCTAGGTAGGGGTGTTGGGTTTTTTGGGTGTTGAAAAATAACGCTAGTTTGACTTTTACCTACAGTACAAGTGTACAAATTTCCGGTTTTTAAGATACATATAGGATATTTTTTTTTTAGAAAATTTAAGCTTTTTCTGAATTCCTTATAAAACTAAACCCTAAGGATATTAAGGATTCTTATAGAAAATCGTTTGAACTGAAAAAAATACATTTAAAAAAAGTTTTTATCTGCAACACCGGAAATGACCAATTAAATTACAATTTTAAAATTAGTTAATCGTGTTCTCCTTACACTGTAAAAGTTTAAAAATGGATCCCCCATAAGTTTAAAAGTTATGCATATTTCTTTACATTCGCAAAGTACCTTAAAACCGGAAGTGATCATATTGCATTCCAATTTTAATAACATAGCCCCAATTTTATTTACATACCTATTTTGTTAATTTTTTTAAACTGTATATACATTTGTTTTAGAGATACCTAGGTTATCACACTGCAAAACCGCAAGTAATCACTTCAATTAAATATTTCTTACGTAGAGCCATTTTTTTAAAACAGTAATACAAAACTGCAAAATTTTAACTGAACTAGATTTGAGTTGTAACAGGGGCTCAAAGGGCTCATACTTTTGAGTATTTATTTAAAATCAGAGGATTTTAGGTACATACAATTTTATTTACATTTTGAAATTATAACCACTACTGCTTCATTATTTATATTTTAAATGGGTGTGGATAATTTTGTCAAGTTTACCGTCCTCGTTTAAAAATCGTTGTTTAAGTTTTCAGATTTTGGGCCAAATTAAGTCGTGTTTCTTCTCTTCAACTTTTTTCCGCCATTAATTAAGAAACAGATAGTACGGCTCATGTCGCAATACCTAAAGTTTAAGTTGAAATCTTGCTAAGAAATTTCCAAAATATCTTATTTCAAAATACCTGGAAATTTCAATAATATTTTTAACGGGAATATCCCGCAATTTTTTTTAACCTAATTGTCCCTGACCCTTATTGTAGCAAAAAATGCTTTTAAATTTGACAAAAATATCCAAAAAAGCGTAACCACTAAATTGATCAACCATTTACTTAATTTTAAACAACTTTTATTGCTTTACTAAACGTTATTTCTACAAAAAAGTTCTTGAAAAATGTAAGAGTTAATTTCTGTTTGATTTAAGAAACGTTATGTAAAATCAAACAAATGTTTAAAAAAAATAGTGGTTAAGGATGGGACGTCGAATATTTACTGTGACCAGTGTTTCCAGAAAATTTTTTGAAAAATACATACGCATAATAAAAAAATATTCGATTTTTCCCTACACGTTGAAAAAATTTTCCCTACAAAAATCCCTATGGGCTTTAGTCATTAAAATCTAAGAAAAAACAATATTTATAAAAAACAAATTTTATTCGCATATTTATAGTTCATTATTTAGCGTTCGGTTCACATATCTATTTTTTTAGTGTTTGTGTAGACGAACACAACCCTTAATACCGTTCAAACCTATTTTCAAGAAAAAGCCGAACATTATGTAGTGTTTTGTTCTTCGTTAAAAAACAGAACAATTGTTGTGATACTGTAGACAAAAATTATATTTTAATGTTCTATAATGTTTCTTTTTTTGCAATGATTAAGAAATGAACAAACAAAAAATTTTAGCAACGACCGTTTTGTTTGTGTAAAAATATTGTAAGTGGGTAATTCCATGTCAACACGACCAAGAGTTGGACACGACCCCTTTCGATTTTAATGAAATTGGGTGAGAAGGTTCCTTTTATCCTATAAGGAACATATATGAACGAAAAAAAAATTTTTTTTTTTCAAAATTATTTCATATTCAAAATGTCATAA
Organism: Pollenia griseotomentosa; assembly: GCA_963931875.1. Taxonomy (NCBI): domain Eukaryota; kingdom Metazoa; phylum Arthropoda; class Insecta; order Diptera; family Polleniidae; genus Pollenia; species Pollenia griseotomentosa. The sequence continues at coordinate 4,370,090 of OZ007562.1, read as the reverse complement.
TTTCGCCGAATTAACCGAAAGTGTTGAGACTATTTCTTCAATATCTCGAAAACTACTTTACGTACGAAGATGATTTTAATGCAATTTTAAAGAGAATACTTGTTTTTGAAAAATGTAATATCTGCAAAATATTAAATTTTAAAAACGGACTAAGTCAAAAATAATTTTTTTATTTGGCTGATTTTTTTTTATAATACCTCAAACTGTTTTTTAAAAATCCTGATACTTTGGAGGATGTGTGTTTTTTTTTCTTTTTTGAGATATGTTTTTTTCTTTCGCAACCTTAAAAAAAATTATCTTAAAATAAAATTTTAATATCGTAATTTTTAGCAATAAGTACACTGTGCTAGTTGCAAAGAACAGACAAGCCGGTTACCTGGCATTTTAACCTAATTGGGGCACCCTAAATCCAGTGGCGCTAGCCGTTTTTATAGGTTAGCTCTTGTTTATAAGATATACCGTTATTTCGAAATTGTTGGAGGTATGTTTTTTTCTTTCGCAACCTTTAAAAAAATAATCTTAAAATAAAATTTTAATATCGTAATTTTTAGCAATAAGTACACTGTGCTAGTTGCAAAGAACAGACTAGCCGGGCACCTGGCACTTTAACCTAATTGGGGCACACTAAATCCAGTGGTGCTAGCCGTTTTTATAGGTTAGCTCTTGTTTATAAGATATACCGATATTTCGAAATTGTTGGAGGTCGCACTGCATATATTCGCGTAACTCAAAAACGGTTTAGTTTATTAAAATTACTAAAAAAAACCGAAATTCCGCAATAAATAATAAAGTGGAGTTGGTCAAACATTTGACCCATCTAGGAGAAAAATATCATATCTTAAAAAAAACACCTTCTTCGAAGTTTCAGGATTTTTAAAGAATAGTTTGAGGTATTATATAAAAAAAATCAGCCAAATGAAAAAATAGGTTTTTGACTTAGTCAGTTTTTAAAATTTAATATTTTGCAGATATTACATTTTTCAAAAAAAAAAAATTGTTTTTTCAATACATACATGGTTTGCAGCTCTTTAAAATGACTTTAAAATCATCTTCGTATTTAAAGTAGTTTTCGAGATATTGAAGAAATAGTCTCAACACATTCGGCTAATTCGTCGAAATTATGACATTTTGAACAAAAGCTTTAAATGACAATTGTAATTGAGTTCAGGTACTAAAGCAACTGTTTATTTTATAAATAATATATGTATTTCTTTTGAACTGAATTTTCTAGTGACTATTAGTGCATTCGAAATTAATGCAGCCTAGCCTCTTCCTCTGTTTTGCGGAAATAATCTTAAAATAAAACTTAAAGCTGTGTGGCTCAATTTGCTTCGCTTCTTGTTGGTTTCTTTGCATCGGCAATTGTATTGGGTAAAGCAAACAAAATTCGTAACAGTTTCGATAAATTTGGAAATACAACCTTGCCATTACAGTTTTATATTTTTACTATTTGTATCCAAAACTTTCACAATTTGAGAAAAATTAATTGTATGCGATTATTCTCCACTCATCCATGATATCATTGAGGCTTTAGTTGAAGTTGCTCTGTCAAAAATCCTTTAATCTTGTGGCGGACATTTAAGGGACGGTTATTTTAACGTTGAAGACAGAGAACAATCTCAATATTTTGCAGAAGTAATAAATATTGAATGATGGTCCAACAGAAAAAATCAACACAAAAAATTAAATATCGGAGCGCTTAGATAATGCTTTATATTTGGTTCAATTTGGTTCCGACTATCACATGAGATCTTTGTAGATATTTACAAATTCATTTGATAAAAGCAAAGGTAAAAAAGAAGACGAGAATACGAAACGGGAAACTAGAATTTTCTATCGCGATAGTGCTTGTCATTTCGGCTTTACTCGATTTGTTTTTGGCTTAAAAAATTTAGTACTTAATATATTTAACTTGTATGATATATTAATCGATAGGTCGTGCTTTGTTTATATCAAACAGCGTATAGACTGTTAAACAATCGAATCCAAAAAATCTATTTAGAAGGATCTTTATGGGAATGCAAAAACAATTATTCCTCCGCTTTTGTAAAGTATAATAACTAAATTTTGTATACATTTTAAGAATTTTGTAAGCTTAAGGCCTTGTTACTCTTTAACGTTAACGTATACGTTGAGGATCAGCATTTCTTACCAAGCACATATAAAAAAAATGGTAATTTTACGTTAACGCGACGTTGCGTTGAAGATAAGCCTGCGGGTGAATTAATTTTGTTTTATCAGTTTTTACGTATAACGTAAAACGTTTTCTCTTTATATTTTTTGTTACAAAACGCAAATCTATGAAAAGTCTTTTTTTTAATCATCGTCGAAAATATTGACAGATTTTCTGTTTAACACATTTCAACACCACATAACACGTTAACATATTTTTCGTAACTAAAAACTATTATAGTGGACCACATCGTTCACGTGTTCGCAACATTTGCGTATGAGTAACGAACTCTTTATTCTTTCGATTTTAAAAGTCCAAATAAAATTTTTAGTCGTTAAAATTTGTAACCCTATCTGTTCACTTTTTTTCTTTAAGTGTTTTTTATGTTAACAATTCATTTAGTCATTTGCTTTTTACATAAATATAGATTTTAGCCAGCATTTAAAAAGATTCTTGGAATTTTTAAACATATGTTCCATATAAATAAATTTATTTTCATTATACATATATTTGTGTTGTTTTTTAACAAAACATCTTAAGTCGAGATAAGATAGCAAAAAAGTCTGTAAAAAATACTCGGTGAAAAAAATAATTTTTATTAAATAATAAAATAAACCAATATTAAAGAAAAATTTCGTTTATAATACAATATTTTTTGTTCTAGAAAGGTTATGTATCCTGACTTTTAGCTACAATTACTTTTCGGTATATTTTTTCTTCATTTATTACACTACACCTTACACAACAATATTTAAAATATTATTGTATTTTACTCTTTTTGTAACATGGACCACACACTCTCTGACATAAGTTATCTAGAAAAGGAACTTTAATGTGATTTACAAAAAAAACCAACACAAACTATTTTCTCTGTTTTGGAGACCCAAAAACAAATTTAAATTTAAATCCATGACCCTGATACTTCAAAAGCAAAAGTATTGCAAAAAGTAGAAAAACAAATAAAAACAACATTCTCAACTAAAACAGCGACCACAGCAGCAGCAGTTTCAGCTCCACCAACAAAAAAAAAAGTCAACGAGGAAAAATCAGTAATAACAACCCATAAACAAGGTGAACTTATTTCAAGGATATCAAAAACAAATACAAGCGTGTGTTCAAGTCTACAAGAAAAGCAACAAAAAATGTTCACCCTAAAAAAAACATACACAAACTCTCTTTCTCACACACACATTCATACACACATACCAAACTATAAGTGTTCTTTTTATACCAAGTATTGGTATTTGCAAACTTAAAAAAAAACGGAAAAAATGGCGCCTGCTCAGTAAAGGTATCCTTGTGTAAAACTCTACAAAAGTTGTTGTTTGCATGTGTTGGCGTGTCATATTAACTGCTAAGGAGATTTAAAGAGTATAACAGAGTGACAAATTAACGAAAGGGAGGTGAAAGGCAACCAGGGTAAAATTACAATGAAAAATACATTCCCATTCGCAAATATTTTGTTCTATGCATATACATACAGCTAGCAAGTGTTTTTAGAGTAAAATGCTTATAGGAAATGTTATTTGTTTGTGTATGTGTGTGAGTTATATATTCGTATACATGTGAGTCTCTTGCAAGTATATAATGTTTATATATTGAGTATTGGCCAAAACCAAAGTAAACATAAATTCATGAATGAAAAACCCACGCAGTACATAAAATTTATTGTCTATGTATACTAATTTTACTCATACACGTACTCATACACGTACATTTACATCTTTTACTTACCAATGTGTGTATAAGTTAAAACCCACTTAAATTTAACATTAGGACTGACCCGACCGTATGTCAGGGAAACAAATAGTCATGTGGACGCAAGACATTGTTACTTTATGTAAAAATAAAGACAAACGTTTTTTATGTAAGAGAGATGATTGAAGTTCACAAAAATGTGCTTTTTTATAGAAAAATTTTTAAACTTTAAGTGTTAAGACACTCCTGAGTTATTTTTTGCAATCAAACGTGTTTTAGAAAAGAAAAAAAGGGGAATTTTTCCTTTCTTTACTTTAAAATATACAAATTTTCCCAAGAACAAAAAATTGTCCTTTAAAGGAAATTTTTAATTTCAAAACCTTTATAAAAAAAGAAATGTAGAAATTATTCTTGACTTAAAACCATTGCTAATAAATACCGATTACGATTAGTTTTTTTGTTGAATAATCGTTAGATAATTGTATAGAAAGAATTTATATATATATATATATAATTCAAAAAGTAAACAAACTTTTTTTCACGATTATTTTTTAAATAATCTTTTAAATACTTAGATTATTTTTCGTTTGTTTATGATTACTCTTGATAATTTAACGATTATGTGAAGAAATCTTGATTATTAATCGAGTAAAACCGAAAGTAATCGTATTTAAAAAATTAAAAATTATAATTATCTAATTAGTAATCATTACGATTTTTATTTTAATGCTTTTTGACTAAAAAGTTGTACCGTTTTATGAATTTAAAGCCAAAATTCTGAGTTGTAGTCAAACATCTACAATTTTCTCTGAATTTTGAATACAAATAACCTCACTTATTCCGTTTGATATAAACTCATTAATTATGTTTGTCGAATTGACCCAACCTTTCATATTTAGGAAATTTTTGTTTTCAACAGTTTTATTAAAATAAATCATAGAATTTATAAAAGTTTTACTTACTGCCTGTCCCACGATTTCAAACGAAAACTTCGTTCGCCTAACTTATATGCAGTTTTCAAATACAAGTGATTAAATGTGTAGTAAAATTTATATGAAAAATACTCAGCTTTTTGTGTGCTTTTCATATAAATTTTGCTACACATTCATTCGCTAGGATTGCTATGCCATGGCATGATTTATAACCCTTAAAAAATTTAAAAAATACTTTTTTTGAAATTTTCCTTAGAAAACCAAAATTTTTTTGTTAAGGGAAATTTCCAAATGTGGATATTCCCACTACTGTCACCTTCATATGTATGTGCATTTACATGAGTACCGGCCGTGTCGGCCTTACCTTATGGTTGATCTTAACCACTGGTATCAATTTGAGAGTGCAATCCGGCAGAATTATACACTCGCCCAATGCTTAAGGTATATTACGTTCACTGCTTTTCAGCGGCTTAAAAGCAACAGCACCTACACACAGAAAAAATCAAGTTAAAAACGTAGAAAACAAGGTTGATTTAAAATTTTTCGGTGGTGATTTTGCTTCATACGTCTTTCATGTTAATTCAACCTGATTTTACAATAACTTGCGAACAACATTTTTTTCTTTTAAAATAACCATAATTTATGTTAATTTAACATTGCATTGTGATTTATATTGAAATAACAATCCGAATCACGTTGAATGAAAGTTATTTCAAGTTGAAACAACGTGAATTTCATGTAGAATCAATTTGGTTAGAGTGTGTTATAACAGTGTGAAGAAGCTTCAGAGACATATAAGAATAATTCAAAACTCTTACCCCTTTAACACATGTTTCACTTATTTTGTATTCTCCTTTGTTAACAGAAGCATCAACAGAATGGCCCGATATGGTTTTCGTCATCATTCTACTTTAAAAACTTGATGTACTATTTAACTAAATAATTTTAATTAAAAGAATACGGGAATTGTCTTCTTTTTAAAGCATATTTTGAACATGAAAATAAAAAAATGTACATACTTAAGTATGTATGCATGTTAATTTAACAAGATTTACTTTTGATTTTAATATAAAACAGGTTTTTATGGATTCAATATTGAACAACGTTAATTTAACTGTGAATAATATTAAATAAACGTGATTTAAGGTTATTTTAATATTTTCCTTTAAAATGAATATGATATAATGATAAATAAAAATAAAGGGCATACTTTTCAAGAAATTTACTATGATTCTCAATCAACATTTCGCAATGTTAATTTTACATTGGTATTTTTTTCTGTGTGTAGGAATTGGCGAAACGTCCGCAAAGACAAACCTCCTAAAAGACAGAAAGCATTTTCTGCAAGAAGCATACCGGACCTCCATTAGTGTTACTAGAAAGAACCTCTTGTCAGCCGCGATCGCAAGAGATCCAAAGATTTTGGCCAAATCCCAAGAATTGGCGGAACCTGATTTGCCACGAAAGATCTAACACCAAAAAGTGAAATATCCTTGAGATGATTCCTACAACCCCCGGGGGAAACCGTCACCTATAGTCGTTTTTAGTTTATGAGCGACAACGTTTTGTTTAATGTCCCCTATTAAACTTAATGTACGACAGGTTGAGCGACATTGTCTTCTGAGCTGTCTTCATCAAAATCTATACGGGATAGTATAAACGATATTGTCTTAGAAGTTGTCTTCTACACGCAGGCAGAGAAAAAACATTTTTCAATATGGTCACCTCCAACAAAACAATTTTTAACGAAAACTTTGGAACATATTACGGTTCATTTAACTATTTTATTATCAACGACAACCATATTATTGTAACATTAGTCCTTCATCACGAAGCCACAATCATATTACGGTTGCCTCTGAATATGTTATGGTTAAATTTCTCTTTTTTAAGAGCAACATGCTATGGTTAAAAAACAAACATGCTATTATAAGTGTTAAACATATTTTTGTTATTTTTTACCATAACATGTTCGGAGGCAACCATAACATGGTTGTGGCTTCATGATGGAGGAATTATATAACCATAATATGGTTGCCGGCTTTAGAAGTTGTAAATACATATACATGCAATACTTTTTGATGTTTTAGTTTTTGCAACTATTTTAAAATTATGCTAGAAATAACGCTTCTTCTTATTGCTGCTACTAACACCTATCAATATGTCAAAATATTTTTAGAATCAATTTTATACTTAAGTCTTAAAATGTAACAAGAGAACGGAAGTGGGTTTTGAAAATATTTTTCAATATTTGTTTTAAACTGCTGCTTTTTTGTATGTGTGGGCTTTTGCTTTTTTAATTTTGTTTAATGCATGGCCTGGTTTACAAAATTAACATTAATTTTGTCTCCACATTGTATTTTAAAAGCACCTAAAATCTGTAACGTTTTTTTTTTAAGCAAAGTAAATGTTTAGATGAGTTAAGCAAGTTGTTTTTTATCTTTTTAAGAGTTTGTTTTATTTTATATCATCCTACATATTGTAAATAAATTATTGTATAAACAAATTACACCAAAAATAGCTCAAGAGTTAAGAAAAAATTATATTGGTTAGAATAGACTGAGTGTCTAAGCTATTCAACAGATAGGCACTTTAGGAAAATTTTTAATAATTTGTTGTAATTGATTACAAATGTTCCTTTCCTGTTCAATTCTGGAACATAAAGCCTAGGCAAACAAAAAAACTTGAATTTAATATTTGATATGTCGATTCGAATCAAGAACCATTTTGGATATGGCCAAATTAATAAATAAATAAATAATTATTAATCCCATTATCCTTGAACATTCTTAAAAAAAATTTTTAACTTAAAAACTAAAAGTTTTTGGAGCCTCCGCCACAAGTTGTTGGTCGGTCTAAACCTTCGTATAGGAAGGCGAGAGTTTCTAGAATCAACATCAGAGTATTTTGGTCTCCTCCAGTAAATGTCTGGGTATTATATGGGTTTCCACCATATCACGTTGAGTTATTGTCGGCTCTTCACCACATTAACACTTTAAAAATGTTTGGTTAACAACGATTGCATATGTCTAATGTGGAAAACTGCAAAAACAGTAACTCGGTACATCTAAAAGACGCCAAGCCATTGACCAATGTGAGATGAAACGTAAAGCGCACAAAATATCTATACGACGCCAAGCCATTGGACAATGTCAGATGGAACATAAAGCGCACAAAAAATAGAAATACCAAGTCGGCCTGCAATAAAGCCAAAGACGTGCGTGTTATTCTCTTTTAATAATTTTAGTAACAGTGTTGCCAGATATGGCGATTTGCCAAAAATCGGGAATCTTAACATTAATAGCTTTTCGTCAGCGGGGATTTGGAGATTATTGCAAAATAAAGAAATATTTAGTTTTATTAATTTTAAAAATGAAGTATTCATTCTAAAGAATTTAAATTAAAATGACTATTTCGAGATGTTATTTCTATGGCAGTTTTATGCCCAATTTTTGGGATTGATATTAAAACACAGTTATATTTAAAATCGTTTTAAATACAAAATTATTTTCTTCACTAAACAATTAAATGTAACTTAGGTCATCGATGTGATACATTTAAATTTATTTTAAGTTTCCATTGGGAGAACTTAGCAAGGTGGTCTCAATATTAAACCAATGCAACAACAACAGGCAAAGCAAACAGGAGACCACCTTGTAAATAAATACACTTTTTTTTTGATATTTTTTTGTATTTAGTAGTGCTACCACACTTTTATTTAATTAAATAAGACTTTTCAAATAAAACTCAAAAAATCAATCTGCATTTAAATACGATTTCAGTTTATATGAAAATTAACTTAATATAGATTTAAATACTAGGGTATTCATTCGGTTAACCGTTAATCGGTTAACCGATTAATTACTACCCGATTAACTGATCGGTTAATTTAAAATTGTCTATTTTCGATTAACGATTAAATCGGTTAATTTCAGTCGATTAACCGATTAACCGATGTTACATAATTTTTTGTAATATTATAACAAATTTTTTGTGTTTTAATTAATTGTTTCGTCTCATATACATGTTGAGAAAATATTTTTTTATACAATATCAGCCCAATTATTAATAAAAATTCTTTCATTCCTTCTCCCATTTTTCCTATGTAAATTCAATTGTACAAAAGGGAAAAGGTAAAAAACTCCCGGGGAATTTTTAATCATAATTGGGGTGTATATTTCCTTCTAGCAAAACATTCTTAACAGAATTACCCGAAACAATTAGAAGTGTTAAACATTTTTAAAAATTAAATCAGGACTCTAATGGCATAATGGAAGATTTTATATGTTAAGAGAAATCCAGGAAAAGGACTGAGAAATTAGATATTCTTTATTATGGCTGCTTCTGATTCCTCCAGCACCCACGATAAGAGAAAAAAATTTTCCAAGTCAAGTGTTGTCAAAACTTAAGAAAATTAGCGCTTTAATTCTAAACATTTAAACAAAATTTTTTTTTCAAAATTTTTTTAATCAGATCTCTTTAAACTTTTGAAATAACTAATAAATAATAATAATAATCAAATTTTTTTAATTAAGTTATAAAATTCTGTTTAATAGGGAAATATTTGTCAATAAAATTATTTAATTACAAAATCTTATTAAAAAACGACGTTTAAAATTCTTGCGTTTTGCGTTTTCGATTTCCAGAACACCCCTGATGATGTATTACTTTTAAAATACATATCACATATTTATGAATTATTTTTTTTGTTTTCTCGTTTTAGACCAAGAATTGTTATTTTTGTTTTTTTAATAATAAACTCCAAATAATAAATAATTTATGCATTTTAAATTATTGAAATTACCTTATTTATTAAAAAAACTTTATTAATCGGTTAACCGATCAAAAACCAAATTAACCGATTATTAACCGATTAAACCAAAACCTCGGTTAATTAATCGAGCGATTAACCGATTAAAGCAAAAGCCCGATTAAATGAATACCCTATTAAATACTATCCTGAAAATTGGGCATTAGACAACAAATGTAAATTTTAATTTCTTAAAATTTTTTTTTTTTTCTTTAAAAAAAAACTTCGGCATTTTTTCTAGCTCTTGGTTTAATTGCTTAAATTTTTAACAACATTTTGAAATGATTCTAGACTAAAACTTTTTTAGGCAAACGAAATCAATATTTGAATTTTGCCAATAACTTAAAAATTTGTTTACATTTTGATTACTTATGAAAAATAACTTTTCTTCTCAAATATTATTTTTCTGTTTAGAAATATTTTGTAAAATAGAAATTTTTTGGAACGTTAAGGTTAGAAAATTGTTATCCCCAATTTTTTAAAATTTTTAAAATTGGAGAAACTATTGGGTTTTAAATGTTGATATGGAGATTTTTTGGAGATTCCAAAGTTTTCTGGCAACACTGCTTAGTAAAATCGAAACTATTAGGATACACAATCTCTTGCGACTACCTTTTAATAATACGTTAGAACTTGTCTCTTATCTCGTATAAAAAAACGTGCTCAAGATCGACGTCATTACAGGCTAAGTTTATTTTTTATCTAATAACACCAAACGCAATAATCGACGACATGCTAAACATTGTCACTAAGAGATCTCCTTCCTCACTAGCTACGGATTTGAGTTTGGTATTTGCTGCCAATTTTGATGCTTAGAAAAGCGTGAAGTATTTTATTTATCTACATTAAGTACAGGGGGATGACTTTTAGCAATTCCCAACCGGGTGGTACTGCATCTGCACATATAATTAAATACGATGAACAAGTGTTTGTCACACGATTTTTTTTTTTTTGGCTTTTCAGTTTTTTATATAACTAAATAGTTAAGTTCCTCAGTAAGTAAAAATTTTCTTTTTAACTAAAGCAAATTTAAGTAAGAAATAGTCACCCAGGTGGGTATTGTAAAGGAGAAGGTTAAGCACCAAATAAACTACACAAACTCAAATTTCCGTTTGCGTATAAACGACACAAATAAAAATAAATTATATCAAAAATCGTTATCCTCGTTTTTTTTTGGCTTATATTTCTTCTTCACTGCAAATTTTTTCAGAAATGATTTAATTTTGCACTAGGCAGCGCAAACAGTTTGATAAAAAACTGACAAATAAACAACGCAAAAGGTTTGTACAAACGAACAATTTTGTTAAGCCGCCCAGTCGAAGACGGGGTTTGTTGTTGTAAAAAAACTGCAAAAGATTACGTAAAGTTTTGTAAAATATACCAAAGATCGCTATGAAATTCCCGATATCAAAGAAGAATTTAAAATGTTTGTAAGGATTAGAAAACTTTAAAACCTTTTTTCTTTAATATATAAGCATATACGAAACAATATAATAGGAAGTCCATTCGTGATTTTTTTCTGAGAAAAGCCTAGGCATGTTGATCACTAATGTAAAATGCTTCTCGACAAGTTTAAACGTAATGTCAAATAGACCCACTGCGATAACACAAAAAAAAAAATCTCAGGTTGTAGTAGGACTTCTTGCTTCAACATCATATATTCCTTGAAAAACTCATTCTCATTGAATTATATATTGCACAAACCGAAAATATTACTAGGCTCTCTTTGGAATATAATTGATATTCTCTTACATGATAATGCTCGTCCAAATATTACATCGTCGATCAAAAGCTTTTAAGAAAAATTTAATTGATAGATTCTATAAGAGTCATTCTAACCCAGTTTCCGAATTCAACAGAACCTTTGCATTATCACTTGATGCAGTCAGTGTCATGTGTACCAACCAAGATTTACATTTAATGGTGATAGTTAAATTTACTTCGAATAATAAAGTGTTTCTCTAAAGCGTTGTCCGTATCACACAAAAATAAGGGAATTTTGTGGCTAGCCATGGGCAGGCAATACAATGAGCAAAATTTGTATTTATCTTATCAATATAAATTCTAAAAGTCTGGCAGTCTTATAAGTCCTCGTTCAGACTTGCAAGTTTTGTTGCAGCAATTGTTGAATTTTTTGGTAACAGCCCTGTTAGACTGTTTTGTCTTGTAATTCTCACACTTTTTAGCTTGAAGTTGGCTGTAGGTGTATTTCAAAGCAACAAAAGTTACAAGTCTTAAGGCGCCCGTACACGACATGTTTTTGTCATCGTCATGTCAAATTTCCCACTGCAAAATACATACATGTCGTGTGTTACCTTTTTAACTTTGCTTCTGTAAAAGTCAGACGCAAAGTCATCTGACAAAATTTAAATTAGAGCGTGCTCTATTTTCTTCTGACAAACCATCTGACATCAGAAAGCTATGCCGGGAAGAAACCGGCAGCGGCGTCCACTATTGACGGAATCATTAGCCGGCTGAAGTTAATTTTTTACAATATCGAGATATGTTTGATCATCTTACCATTGAATAGAATTTATGTGAATATATATATATAAACCGTTTTATTATAAAATCCTAAATCGGTATCTTTCAATTAAAAGAAAAAAATGTTAAGATGGCTGAACTATTTTACGGCGCAAATAAAACTTTTAATGGCGGCAGCAAGCTATTTTAAAACCGAGCACTACTTTGGTTTCTGCAATAACAATGCAAAAAAACAGAGACAATGTCAGAAGCAAATATGTATCTTTGATTGGTAAAGCGGTTCAAAACATATTGATAAAAATATGGCACATTTTCAAAAAAAATAAAAAATATAAATACAATATATAAAAAATAAAATATGATTTTTTTGAAAATGTGCCATATTTGCATCAATATATTTTGAACCGCTTTACCAATCAAAGATCCAGTTATACATATTTGTTCGTCATCTCAATACCTTCCATTTGGTACCAATAACGACCCAATAGGACATATCTAGCTCGAGATATAATTTGTCAAGTGGAAAAAGGTCGAAAAAATGAGAAAATGACCATATCTCAAAAACTGTTCCATAAAAAAAAATTTAACCTTGATTTTTGAATTCAGCGGAAGAAAATATATAAGAAAAATCACATCTCATCAAATGTACATTTTCAGTGTAAACCAGTGTAATTGTAAAATACATGTTATGATACAATACAAATTTCTTAAAAACTTTTAGACACAGGGCGAAATTGAGTAAATAAAGAAAATTAAAATTCCAAGAATGTGATTAATAAAATTAAAATAATTTACACAAATATTAACCTTTAAGGGTATAATTCATCCCTATCGTGAATAACAAGTGGCATTTTTGTTCCCATGAAATTTTCATTCCCCTCGAAGGGAAAAAACAATCGTGAATCTCATGTGAAAAATTTTTCACGCTATCAGTTCCAGTGAATGTAAAAAAGAAGAAAGATTAAAAAAATTAAAAATCAATGAAATTTTTGTACAAAATATACACGTATATATTTTCAAGAAAAGTTAAAATAATAAAGCAAAATATTTAGTATTGGAGGGATAGTTTAATTATAAATTTAGTTTTTTGCACTTTTAAAATTTTATGTACATAGTAAAATATTTTCCAAAATTCTGCCCACACGCCTTTCGAAAGCTGCACAAATCCGCAGGCAATCGATTTGTTGTTTTGCATTTTGTTAACCAATATATCGGTTTGTGCCTTATTAACGGATCTAGCCCTAAATATTCGATTTATAGGAGGAACTACTTACATACATGTTCTGTTCCTTAGCAAAAACAAAGTGAGAAAATCTAAGGGAAATGTGAACAAATTACGAGGGAAATATCTTTTCACGATAAGGGGAATTATTCCCCGTGAAGATTTTTTCACGTTATTATTCTCATTTGAATTACCTTTTTTTATGGGAGATGTTCATGATCGCAAATATGTGAAAAGGTGAATAATTACGAGGGAAAAATTATTCACGATAAGGGTGATTATGTTTTATGATATTTTTATATGACCTTGTCATGTAATAACTAAACCATAAAAATAGCACAAACCTTATTCTCCTACTAATAATGTCGTACAAATATACACAATTGGGGGATTCACAAGGTGTCATAAAATCATATGTCTTAAAATAATAACATGAAAAAATACGACTGTTGTGAACAACCCCTCATAATTTAGTGTGCTATTTTGAATTTATGTCAGCTGATTTAAAACAAATATAAAAAAAAATAAATATTTACCTAAAATTAAAATGTTTTTTAATTCTAATCCATGAATTAATAAATTAAATTAGATATTTCCTGACTATTTTCCAATTTTCAGACGCAAGCCACAAATATTTTATTTTGTTTGTTTACCAAACATCAGAGTCCTAGGCCGATCCAATTTGACGCCGCAAGTGTTTTGTTGCAAAAAATGCTAGCCGCAGGTTAAATTCGGATGTTAGCCGGATAAAACTATACCATCAACGGCGACGGCTACAAAATCATAGCCGCTCGGCTCAGTTACTCGGCGCAGGTCTCTTCTGATTAATTACGACAGCACAATAAACATAGCAAGCAAAGTTTTATTAATTTAAGACACTTTTTGTTTACAAAGCAACAACAATATTTTTAAACCATTGTAAAATGTTAGCACATTATGACAATACAACATGATAGCACACCTTGTGAATACCCCAAATGTATTACACATTTTACGGTTCAAGTTCATAAGAGAGTGGCAGCACCCCACCCCCAATTGATTGCTTTGGTGTTGTTGTAATTTTGTAATAAAAAAATCGCAGAGATGATTTTTATTTTGACATGATTTGTATGTTTAAAAAGAAGGGGTTTGGACCAATATACTAAATATATAATTTATAATAGGTATATGTATTGATTTGTTTTGTAAAATAAATTAATAAGAAATTATGTCAAATGCAGAGAGATTTGTTATTCTTTTTTTAAATGTTAATAATTTGTTTTTATTTTTTACGGTTATTAAATGAGTTCATAAATACATACGTTGATGAAATGCCCACACAATAATCATGTAAATTCCAAATATGATTTGTTAAAAAAAAAAAAAAAAAAAAAAAATAATTGGAGAAAAAAAATCGATTCCAAAATAACTTGTGGGATTTACACTTGTGACAAGATTTCATTCACCACTTACGACAAATTATATATTTATTTATATTTAGATATCCATATGCATATTATTTTAATTTTGTTTTTCGTTTTGTATGTCACTTGAATTGCTGAATGAGTGGTTTGACGAGGATGAGTGTGGGGTGGTGTGATGTTAAAAAGAATGAAATCTTAAAAAATTACCTGCGGGAAAAATTAACAAATTATATAAAAAAAACTTCAGTACATAGGCCATAGAGTGTCTGAAAGAATAATGTAGATACGAATCAAATAAAGTAAAGTTAAATCTTATTAATAGAGTAAAGACATTTTTAAATAATATATTAACAGGCAGCAAAAAAGTCTTTGCCGATTTAAAAAAGGATAAACAATTATCATTCGATAGCCTTAATTTTCCTACATTTCTGACAGCGAGGAATATCGTGTCGGAGAAATCCTTCGTATTTGAAGGCTGTCACGGAAACGTTTAAATTTGTTGGTATCTTTGCATAACCTATAGCACTAATCAGATATGTTATAAGCCGAACGCACAAGAAATTATCAGAAAGGCAAATACATACATGCAATGGGATACAGTGGGATACGACTTCAAAATTATAAGTTAATAGAAGGTTTCAACAGTGGTCGCAATATGCTGGCTAATATTAACATGTAGAATTTTTGGTTCTGCGTTCTATGAACCAAGCGCTTTGAAGTAGTCTTTGACCGGTTAAATTATTATACACTTTTATGGAACCTTCACTTAGTTATCATCCAGACTTGCAATTTTTGTTGCTGCTTTAGTGTCCAGATTATGAAATCAGTTTGGCAATTTTTGTATTTTTATCTTGATTTCCTCTTCTTCTTTTTATATTTTGTATATAAATACAGATACACCTACAGCCAACTTAAAGTAAAAATGTGCAAGAATAACAAAACAAAACAGAATTGCAGAGTACATGAAACTTAGAACCCATCCCCAATCTTCCCACCCCTCTCACAGTAAACTGCTGCAACAATAATTGCAGGTAAAATACATAGCACTTACATTTGCCAGTACTGGCAAGACAGTAGCAATACATGCAAACTTTTTTACTAATACATGCGCACTTTTCCAACTGTCTTGTCTACTGTCTAGCAAATTTTGCAGACAGTAAAATTGGACAGTGATTTGACATATGCTAGCAGTAATTTGAAGTTTTGTTCGAAAAAGAAAAAAAATCAAGAAGTAAGAAAAAAATAAACATATTTTGCTTTGATTTTTTATGTTTAAGTTAAGTGTTATATTTGTTCACACAATAATGTTATTTTAACTTATTTTTAAATTTGTTTAGTTCATATAAAACACGTTTAGCTGGACTTGCACTGCAACATTGGCATATTTTTAAAGGTGAACTGTCATAACTACTGTGTGGACGCCTACGTCACAAAGACACTAATGGCCGTTTTCTTAATGTAGCGACAAACTGTCAGTTACTTAATGTCAACATAAATTTATTATACCGATAAACTGTCCGTTAACGATTTTGGGTTTCTCAATATACCGACAAAAAACATTGGTTTGAGTTGGCAACACCACTCAAAATACATGTAAAAGTTAGGAGTCAGCTGATTGAATTTATCTGTACGTCAAAAAAAAGGAAAATAAATAATTGGCAGATGAGTGCCGGTTAGCATTGCGACAAAATAGAAGCAAATGAGACATTGAGAAAACCAAATTTCTTTTATGTGCAGTTTTTCGTTGGGAAAAAAGATAATCGCCTAATGAGAAAATGGCCATAAGTAGTGTTTTTGGCAACTAATATATATTTTATTACTGTCTTGCCAATACTGTCAAATGTAAACGCTGTGTTAACGTAAATGTTTGACTTATCTGTAAGTTTAAGGTATAGCCTGGAGGTCCTCTTTAATTCCATTACTATGGATCATCGTTATGTATCCTTGTTTAATATCAGGTAACATCGGTTCTTTGAGAACGACGTCAGCCAGGACATCACCATACAAGACGAGCTCTATAGGTCGATGATAAGCAAATACACCGACAACATGTGGTTTCAACAGGACGTGCGTATTCAAGGCATGCTCTTCACATGTGGATTGGCTACGGAGATCGTGCGATATGCCACCGATACACTTTTTCTTGTAGGGTAATCTTAAGTCGGGGTGCATCGTCCAAATTTAGCCTGACTTATACACCAGAGTCAAGAAAAATTGAACGTTTTATATGTTCGCCACAAAGCGATAGGAAACGCTTAATAGCCTTACAATAAATTTTTTTCTTATCACCGAGACGTTGTTCTGATTCAATTCTTTTTAATACTTAAACACAAGGTTTTTAGCAGAGCTATCTGCGTGAGTGGGATTTGACTTACTCAGCCAAGAATCATTTTAAAACATCTCAAACTTGCACATTCACGAAATCTTTAAGTAAGAATTTTTTGGTTTTTTTTTTTAATTCGAAGCATAAATTAGTTTAATTCAATTTATAACTTAAAATAATCAAAATATATACAATTTATGAAAACATTTTTAAATTTTTAAGTAATCAATAATTAATTAAAAAAGTTTTCGAGAGTTCCCACGAAAACGCAATCACGCTTACTTTCTCTAACGTGATAATTATTTAAAATCACCACAATCATAATTGATACACGAGTTAATGCACGCACCTAATTTTAAAATTCTTTTAACTTTTAGTCCCAACTTCCTGTCTTGTAACTATGCATTCTTTGAATGTTCTGATGAGTTTGAATTATTTTTATCTGCTTTACGATTTGTTTAGCTTTAATAAGTGACTGGGCTAAAATAAAAAAAAAATTTTGCGTAAATTTTTGCATACCCACATGCGAGCTTCAATTCAAACGAAAAGTGAGTTGGCTGTTAAGCAAAAACATGACTTATTTACTGGCTAACTGACTTACTTACTGTAAAAGTGAGTGACTGTTCGCGAGTAGGTAACGAGTATATGATTATGACGATGTGCGTGTCAGTGCGGTACAAGCTGTCCATTTTTAATTCAAAAATATTTTTTAACTATCTACCAACGAACGGGCAAAATTTTACTCATTCATTCATACAATTATTTAGTCATCTATCCGCTTGAGAAAAATACATAGTCAAAAATGAAAGGGTTAAAACAAAATTTTAAAAACCGTTTTTGGTGTTTCTAATTTTGAGAAAAATAAGAGGGTAAAGGAAATATAAGTTGATTCCTAGCACCACTGTTTTTTGAACATCGCTAAATATTTAATTTAGCGGGAATTTTTTCAAAAATACCGCTAAAACCTAAACATTTTTAAAAGTTTTATATAAATCTAGATATCGGCTGCTTTTTCAAAGGTATATGACTCTCAAATACGTTACATACTAAGGTTTTCAACTTCCCTACTTATTTTATTTTTTGGAATACTTATTTTATTCCAAAAAATAAAATAAGTTAGAGTTATGTATTCAGCTGTGCCGAATCTTTGATACACTCCACCAACAGTTAGAATATTCCCGGAGTGGTCTTTATATGGGACATATGGTAAATTATAGGCCGATCTTCACGAAATTTGAACAAGTAATTAATAGTCTTGTAAAACTTTGACTGACCAAATGTTATTATAATAAACACAGATTGAGAGCTCTACGGTTCTACGCGTACTAAAGCTTTTTCCGAGAGTAGGGTTTATATGAGGCAAATGGTAAGTTATGGACCGATCTGATCGATAGTTGACAGTGTAATTTCTAGTGATATAGGACGAATTTGTGCAAAATCTTATATCAATATGTGCATTCCGCCACTAGTTTTTGTAACAATATTTTAAATTTTTATAGGGTGGTTGTTCCACATTTTAATTCATAACTCTTTTCCTTTTGAACCGATTGTGCTGGACTTCAATTCCAAACTTTTTAGATGATATTAATGCCAATATTTATCTTTTCTTTTGCGTCGTTTGAAAGTGAGCGTGAGTGAGATTTCAACAGACGGACATGGCTTAATCGACTTAGGCCCGTTTTCACAACTTACCGATAGCTGAAAGTAGACTTTAACTAGCCTTAAAAAAGTGTTCCATTATTAAAGCTTTACTTTAACCTAAAGTATGCGATAAAGTAAATAAAGGCTTATCCTACCTGGTAGGTTAAAGTAAAGTTGTAATAATGGAACACTTTTTATACGGCCGATAAAATCCTACCTTTAGCTACCGGTAAGTTGTGAATTATAAAATATTAAGATGAATATAAAACCCGTTTCACCCGAAATGACAAACTTAGTACGTAAACGCAAAAACGTTTATAACATTTACTCTATTATTGGTAATTATTTGCCGTTTTAACCAATTAGATAAATTTAGTAACATGAAAGCTAGTGAATTATATTGCTTGGGATCTATCGAGACAATTAACCTTTCCTTACCTTTTGTTTCAAAATTTTAAGCAAGCTTAAAGTTGTGAATTGTCACATACAGCCCTAACAAAATACTTACTGAAAATAGTAAAAAAATGTCATATTCAATCTTCAGTTCACTAAAACTATAAAAGTAATTAAAACCATGAACATAAGCAAGTAGTTTTTAGCCAGAAAAAAAAAAGTAAAAATTCTGTAAATTTTAAATTTGAGAAAGGTTTTTGTTGCGAAAATGTGCCGCTGAGAATTGTTTGAAAATCGCTAGATTTCCTGCTTACCGCTGAAACGTATTTTTTTCCCCGCGATTGACATTTCAAAATCTCTAGATTTAGCGGGAAAATCTCTGAATTGGAAACAGTGCCTAGCACCCCAAAATCATTAGCTATCTTAGGAACTAATATATTTACATTTCAGGAGATCTTATATTAACAGGTCAGACTGAATACTCTCAGCCAGTGTTGCCAAAACTTGGTGACCAAAAATGGCTAAATTTACGGGGGAAAATGGCTAAAAAATGCACAAGGTTTACATAGACAGCTAGCCACTAAATGGCTAAATTGGCAACACTGCTCTCAGCCCTTGTTTGTAAAACTTAAGACTATGAAGTTCTTTTGGAATTTTCAAAAGCAGTGAAATATACTCTGTCACGCCAAAAACTTTAATATAATATTTTAAGTCTTTTTATAATTTTTAACTTTAAATACGTTTTTTTTAAATCTATATTTTTTTTTGCTATTGTGAATAGTTTTGCTGTAATTTTTCTCCGTGTATTTATACAGTAGCGGTTGACTATTTATATTAATAGCGGTTTTCATCCTTTATGTTAAGTGCTCCATTCTATTTTATTTAATAAGGTTTTTTTACTACAAAACGTGAGTGTCTTTTTTGTTAATCAATAAATCTTATTGATTGTTAATCAATAAATCTGCTGAGACAGAGAGAGAGAGAGAAAGAGATGGCGATATAGTTTCGTCAAAGGCTTTATTCTGGTATATTTAATACACCTGTTTACTACTACAGCTTTTTGTGTGATTTTTCCACCACAGCGTAGTAAATAAAAGTTTTATACATTCTGTTGTTGTAAATGTTTGTACGTTAATAACATTTATAAGATTAACAAGGACTACAAGGGAACTTTACTATCAAGAGGGGAAACCGCTTATGTTATTGTTTAAAATATATATAGTATTTTGAGTTATTATGTATGTTTTTTATATTATTGGTTGTTTTTGTTTGGCTGCAGGTCCACGTAAATAAGTAAAATAAAAAATAAAATTCGTGATATTTTCGTTTTTTTTATATTTTTATTTAGTTCCCTGTTATTAGTTATTTTTAAGAATAATTTCGCTCCGTGTACCATCTTATATTCATTTAGGTGTAAACAAATGCTAAAAATGCGTGTGATTATCAACCGTTCTTTTGTGCGGCTGCTTTATTTATTTTTATTTTGTTTACAAAACTTAAAAGCATTGCAAAAATGTGGTTATAGTACTAGAAACAAGTATGAATGGCTGTTTTTATTCGATTGATGTAAAAATTTGTGAATGAAAATAAACCACCACCTCATCGACGGCACAGCTATGTATCATAAGTATACTTTAATGGTGGCACGATTTGGAGGTTTTTTAAAGTATTGATATGTAAATATTGTGTTTTTTTTGTTTTTAAATATAAAACGGAAGTTTTTGACATTTATATAAATACAACAAAAATAAAACATAGTCACAGGGATACAAAGAAGACTGAGGTCGAATACACTTAAAATTAAAAGGCGGAGGCAGAGATAATTGGATTTATTAAAGTTGTTTTTTATATTTTCGGTTAAAACAATTTAGTTATTTGGAATATAATATCGAGCCCTATTTGCGATTATATCGTAAGAGACAAAATAAAAATTTTTCTTAAGCAATGCAATGCTATATTTGGATTTAGATGGGCTTTTTCTCCACAACGGTACAAATTCAAAGTCTATGAATTTGTTTGTAATTGAAGCGAGTACGTATAAACTATTTGCAAGAAAGAAAAAACAAAATTTTGATAAATGGTCGCTTACGGTATCGAGACCTAACCGCGAAAATAAATACTTTATTGGCAACACTTTCATCATCTCCTAAAATGCCATAGTCATATAAGGTACCGTTACGATTTTATAGCAAGAACAATTTTATCCTAAGCGACAACATTTCATACAACATTTATATGAAATAAAAGGGCTCGATATAATCGCAAATAGGGGTCTATATGTCCGCTATCGCTGGCAAAAATAAGAAAAAATAACATTAACTAAAAAGTGTTTTTTTAAAGATTATAAAAATTCTTTACAATATTTGACACTTTTTTTATGTAAAGGGTGTTTTTTTAGGCGTATAGAACTATAAAACTAGCTGTCACACTAATGAAGTGAGTTTGACTTTTTGTTTAGTATACCTTGACAAATCACCATGCAAAGACTTACACCAGAACAACGTTTACATGTGCGCCAAACTTAACGTACATACATACATTCATATCTACATGTTTATGACCAGCATCACATGCTTGTATATTTTTGTGTATGAACATTACTTTTATAACCTTTTTCCGCACGTCTTGCCTTTCCTTCTTTTCGTAACAAATAACTTCGCACAAGCAAACAATAATTTTTTTATACGAGTTGCTTGATTTCAACTTGCTTGTGCTCGTTTTCTGCTCGAATTAAATTTGTACTTACGAAATGAAAAATAAAACTCGTAAGCACAAATTTTAAAACGAGTCTTTTTATGATTACGAGTCGAGCAGAAACATCTTACGAGTCGAAAAAAATTTGTGCTCGCGAGTTTTATTTTTAAAACGAGCGAATTGACTCGAATTGTGCTCGCGAGTAGAACTTTTTCCTACCCTACAAGAAGACTACCGGCCATTTTACTAGTTATATGACTGGTAGTGTTGACCGATATATTGGTTAAAGTTTCTATTAGTTTATTAAGAGCAAAAAGAAAGAACTAACCGAAACTCTTGTGTGCATGTGATTTTGCCTCTCTCTCTAAGTATGTAATTATTTCTATTTGGCTACGGAACATATATCTGAACCGCTTACTCTGCCGCTTTTTATTAGTCAATGATAACCTAAATAATGGTTAACGCTAACTAGTTAGTCATAACGTAAATATTGGTTAGCAGTAACCTTTATAAAATAATAATTTGTTTTGAATTTTGAATTAAAAATTTTATTAAATGCATTATAACAGAAAAATCTAACTACAAACTTAAAGTCATCTGGGAGCGTTTAATATCATAATGTGTCCGATTTTTACCACCACCAAATCTTAAACGATTATCCCGGCCGATGCCACCACACGAATTACCGCTGCCTGTTGGACCACCACTCCCTTTAACACTACCGCTTCGTACATCACCTCTGTTGCTTCCAGAAAAAATAGCTCCTTTACTTTTAGCATCCTGATTCCGCTTTTTGGAGGTCCCATTTTTTCTTTTCTTTTAGATTAATTTTTATACTTTAATAGTTGCAAAGGACATAAGTAAATTATTTTTTTTCTCTTTACACTTTAAATAATTTACTTTGCAAGTTTACTTTGTAATCACAATTTTTTGCAAGAAACGATAGGCCAAGCGTATGACAAAAATATATTAAATAATTGGCACTTCCTAAAAGTGTTAGTTGTTCCACTTTAGGATATATGTAAGAGAGGGACAACTAATGTAAAATTGTTGCAATTTTGTTAGGAAAAATTTTTTTTTTAGTTTTGGTTATGCATTTCTTGTAGGGTACATATAAATTCAAGTTTAGTTCAACTAAACCAGCGTTTAAGCCATCAGTGATTTATTAGCCATTATTAATTTAAAGAAAACTATCAAATTAATTATTTAAAACTATTACTAAAAACTAAACTGTTTAATCTCAGTCATTCTCTAAACGCCTACAATTTCCGCTTAAAGCTAAAAATTTAATAACCATAGTTTTCATATGTCGGTACGTAAGTGTCACTATAAGAAAACCAACAAACGTCGACAACCAATTTAAGTCCCACATTGGCTGGCTTTTTTTCTGTTTGCTTTTTTAAAAATAAACTGTCCGTCTGTCTGTCCATTCATTACGTGCTCTTACTTAAAGATACAACGGAAATGCACATACATTTTTGCACAAAATATACGCGAATTTCCTCTTTCTTCTTATTATTTATTAATGTGTTTTGTTTTTTTTCTTCAAAAAGTGTAATAAAGCAAATATGTACATACGCATAAATTAACATAAACAAACATATTAGGAAAAGGAAAAAATTATTCAATTAAACTCTCACAAAATCTTTAAGGCCAAATTACTCAATTCCATAAAATGTTGCGGTCGATTGAGTTTACACCAGGAGTTAAAATGTTAAGTAATCTGAAAAAAGCAAAAGTACTACTTGCAATTCTATAACAATAACCCATGTGGATGTCCCAAAAGAATGAATTTACATTTTAGTAAATAGTGCTTGAAAAGTAGATAAGTCATTATTTTTACATACGAAAATTGAGTATTTATAAAAAGTCCAAAAAATAAGTGTTTACACACTACCGTCCAAAAAGATAAAATGTCACTAGTTACAATTTACAAAAACTATAAAGCACACAAAAAGGAAAGATATGCAGCGTTTAAAATCGTAAAATTTAATACAAAATTCTGTGGAAAGCAAGATCAAAATTACACAATATTTTTGACTTTTTTTGCTTTCAATAGGGCCTTAATTCCGTTCGATTTTTTCTAACCACAAACTTCGTTGTGTTCGGTTCAGCTCATTAGTGTTCGTTCGTTTCAGTTGTGCTTAACGCCCTATTGGCTAATAAAGAAAAACCAAAATATTTTTTACAAAAACGAAATACATATACGAATAATAATAAAAAGCTGGTAAATAAATAGGAATCGAGATTGTAATAAATATCCTGTATAATATTTGATACCAGAATTCATTATTCTTAACACGAAACATATCCTAGGATTGCAATAAATTATTTTATTGCATCCTGCAAAGTAATTAAAAAATGCATCCTTTTTGATTAACATTTTTAAACGACATAAAGGCAGCAAAAATAACGAATTTTTATTAAAAAAATATATAAAAAAAACTCGAATAAGACACAATACATTTCATGTTCTGCAAATGTGGGAATATATGTACGTGGTAATCATTGCGTAATTATTTTGTCAGATAAAATTACCTTCTCGATTCCAATGAATGCATTATTATTCTTTCGAAAAAAATATATTATTTTTTTAGTTATCTATGTAATCAATTCCTCGTTTTCCCGCTGGTATTCCCTTTTCTTTTCTCTCCTAAAAGCTGAAAACTTTACGAGTCAAACTTAACGTGTGTGGACCGGCACTAAGTTATCGGTGACTTCGTGTCAAGTTATACCCTTTGTTCACTTGCATACATTTCGCAGGAACGCATGGAACATGTTGAAAATGTGAAAGTCGCGTTCACACTTGAAACATCTAACATCTAACATCTTTGATCAATAAAAAATGTCACCATTTCTGAAAAAAAAACTTTTATTTTTTTTAATTACTTTTTTTCTACAAAAGTGCCAAAATGTATTTATAATTTATTTTGTTTAACAACTTGAACAAAATTAAGCAAAATAAGGCTTGCAAAAAAGAAAAACCGTGAAAATGGTAACGCTGCTTTCAAAGCAACTTCCATTTTGCCAGTGATGCCACAATAATAATAAAATGTATTGTCATCACTAGAAAGGTGATGTATAAAGAAATACAATGATATAGAAACTTTTTGTAATACCCTTCGTACACTTGCATACATTTCGGAGGAACGCATGGAAAATGTTGAAAATGTGAAATACGCATTCACACTTGAAACATCTAACATCTACCATTAATAAAAAATGTCACCATTTCTGAAAAAAAAACTTTTATTTTTTTTAAATACTTTTTTTCTACGAAAGTGCCAACATTTTAAAAGATAACACCAAAATGTATTTCTCATTCATTTTGTTTAATAATTTTAGCAAAATTGAGCAAAATAAGGCTTGCAAAAAAGGAAAAACTTGAGAAATGGTAACGCTGCTTTTAAAATTTTGAACAAATTATAAAGTATTGTTTTTGTTTTACATGTAAGTTAAGCGAACGTAGTCTTCATTCGTTACCGACGAACAGGCCATAAAGCTTAGCTGGGCTGTCGGATACATTTTTTCTGCCTCCCCAAATTTAAGAAAAAAATTCTCAAAATAAACAGAAAAAAACCCCCAAAGGAATGCCATCAAAGAAAATATAATTTTTTAAAGGGTAACACCTTAGTATAAACTCAGCTTTGTAAGAACAATATTTTCAAGCATGTGAGTAAAACAAATGTAGAGAATGACAGGTATATGTGATTAGGGCTATAATAACCCTACAAATAATGCGACTAGTCCATACACGCATGTAAAATATAGCCCATAAGGGACTAGGACTAGTCCAAAGGTAACCCCAATGTATGAAAAAAAACATGGTATATTTAACATTGCGATGTCCTAGGGCAGGACCGTGTAACCCAGATTTGCACTCCATGGTACACTCGAGAGGATTAGTTTTGAAATCGTTTAAAAACGAAAACATGTCGTTAAAAAACGAAGACATGCCGTTTCACTACAAACTCTTTTTTAACAATGACATGGTCCATGATTGCATTACATCGGACCATGTTGTAAGTAGTCCATTTTATCAAAATGGATCAAGTAGTCCAATATTATTTGCAGGGAACGAACACTAGTATAAACACATCCATTTAAAGGGTGAAATATCAGTTGACTCAGCCATTGTCTTTATATACATTAGTTAAAAAATCATTTTAGTTTTTCAAAAATGAAAAGAAACACTTCAAGTTTAAAAATATCCTCGATTACAACCCCAAATGAAAATGTTGATCCTTTTGAACCACAAAATGTCCCCTTATTTAGGATTAGAATCCTTAACCTAGCAGCTCTGTACAGTAGCCGAACTTGATCCTTTTAAACCACTAAATGTCCCTTATTTAGGATTAGAATCTTTAATCTAGCAGTTCTGTACAATAGCCGAACTTGAAAGAATTTGAAAGATCAAATCGGCATTATATTTTATGGGGTTTAAAGGTTCACCTTTGGGCTGTTCGTGCAGTATATCGGTATATAAAACTATCTGATATAATATTTTTGTGGAACACATTAACACATTAACCCACTAACTCCCCTTCATCGCAACGCAAATTTTTGGTGCTATTCTAACAAATCGTAAAAAACATCCCTCGCATTTTTCCAAAGATTAATATTTCTTCAGATTTTCAGCTTTCTATAAAGTGGAAAATGTGTTAGTGCTACTTCTAATAAACAAAAATGATTCATTACGCCAAAATATTCTTACCACAAATACTGATTTCAACACCTTGAACTATTTACACGTTTTTCGCAGACTGTGGCGTCTAAATTATTGAGAAAAGATAAAATAAGATTAATGAAAAATTTAAAGAATTTTGCAATAAATTTTTTCTATATTTTCTTTTGCCAGCCCCCTACACAGGTAAAAACAGGTGTATGGAAGTGTATGTCTGGGTTTTGATTTTAATAAATTTATATTTAAATTTATAATATACATAAAATATCATACAAAAAGTTTTTCACAATATTTATATTTTCTTATTGCTTTTTTTGCGTTAAAATAAAAATTAAAGAATTTTTTTAGGTCATCAGACCTTTTCGGTTAGAGGTGGCAAAGCCAACACTTTTACGGAATTAACCCTTTATTAAATACTAAGTCCCCCTTGACCTTTGGTTTTGTGTTAGCTGTAGAAAAAACACTTGATTGTAAGTCAGATTTCCGTTAAATCTTTCAACACTTTCACTTGTTGTCGCTATTTCACATCTTAATTTCAATATATTTTTACTAGTATACGAAAAAATTTTATTTTCCCTTATTGAATTGAACCATCATCATAACACAAACCATTAATTACTACAAAAAAAAATATTGCTATAATAAATGTTTGCATATGCATATGGACATATGTATATAAATGCACTGTGAGAAACAGTTTTGTATTGAATAAAAAATGCTAAAACACACAAAAAAGTTTAAATCCATTCAATATTACACAAATTTCATAATAAACAAGTAAAAGTTCATTATTTGGCTATGCCGAATCTTATTTACTCTTCAGCATAGTTTGATAAAACAGATAATTTTAGAGTAGATGTAAGTGAAAAAATTAAGTTCATACATTAAAGTTAAGGTTTAGGGGTAAACATTTGAGATTTATGGGGAAATATTAGAGTCAGTTGTGATTAGGGTTTTTTCCCGGGATTTCGCGGAATTTCAATTATTATATTTCCCGCTTTCCCGGGATTTTTTTTGCGGGATCCCGGGAAATAAAAAAATGCTCATAGATTCAGAAAACAGCTATTTTTACTATGAAATTTAGTTGTCATATAGATCAATTACAAGAAGTGAGTACATACGTAAATCAATGTCTTCTGCTACAATAAATCTATTTAAAGCAGAATGGGCAGGCAACAGTTGATAATTAATAAATATAGTGAAGTGAAGAGTTGATAAAGAACATAAATTCAAAATAAGATGCAGGCAGTAAATTTTCATTGTCCATGGACAAGTCTTACAAATACCTAAACATATCGCTCCTTTATTGCAACAAAGTCATATCTACAAAAAAATCGAGCTTGGCAAAATACCCGGGAAGTGCGGGGAAACTGAAATAAAAACAATATGTTTCACACTTGGGTTTATAGCACTTTTCCTACTGAAACGATTGTGCTGGATTTGCAATACCAAACTGCTTAGGAGAACTAGAGACAATTTGACACCAAAATGTTTCAATAGAAAGGGAGACGGACATGGCTAAATCGACTAAGAATTACTAAAGGACCGAATATACTTTTGGATATTTCGTTACCTTCAGTTGTAAAAGAGCTAAGTCCACATTTTTTGAAAATTCAGTTTTTGATAAAGTTCAATAGAATACACAAAAATAAATATTTTGCAGAAGAAAAATACTATTTTATATCTGTTATTTGTTGTTTTGCAATAGAATGTAAAAGTGCTAAGTCAGATAATGTTACAGAAAAAGTACTAAGGCCCGTTTTCATAACTTACCGATAGTTAAAAGTAGACTTTAACCGGCCCTATAAAAAGTGTTCCATTATTAAAACTTAACATTAACCTAAACTTAGCGATGACGTAAATTAATGTTCATCCTACCTAATAGGTTAAAGTAAAGTTGTAATAATGGAACACTTTTTATACGGCCGATAAAATCCTATCTTTAGCTATCGGAAAGATGTGAAAACGGGCCTTAGTCCTTTTAAATACGAAATCTTAAAACAAAATATTAGTACTTCTTGGTTGTAAACTTTTAAGTAAATAAAATAAGATTAATCTAGTATTTTTTTTTTTAATATCAAACTACATTTGAAATTCTGCCGTTTTCGTTTACATCTTACAAGAAAGCCATACCAATTTTCATATTTTAATTTTTTAGTTTGTGTGATGCATACTTTTTTGAAAACATCCTTTCGAAAAATAACACTCCTTTAAAAATAATATTTTATAGCGATCTGGGATAATCGGGGAAACCGTAAATGTGCAATTGCATGTTTTTCCATGTGCGACCAATGTAAGCGGAAACTTTATATTTATCGGTTTTTACAAATTTTGGCATTAGTTAAAAAAGCATTGTTGCGGCATTTGTGTGTAACCAACCCACCACTGACGTCATGAGTCCTTAGTTCATACTTATCGATGACTTACAAGCAAAGTAAGCGTTCAGACTTCTCTGAAATCCTTTAATCTTCGTTTAATATATCGTCGGCTTAATATGCAATTCTGCTAAATCAACTTTTTAATTTTTAGTTATTGATGTCTTGCGAGTTAAAAAAAAGAGTCGAAAACAAAACAAAATTGAATTTATAGATTTTGAATATGTATATTGAGAGCTTAGCATTTTAGCAAGTTTTGTTCTCCCTCCTGCAAAATTTATTTAATTGGACTTAACTCCTTTACGACTGAAGCTAACTTTTTAATAAAAAAAAAAATACATAAAATAGCAAGAACATTTAATTGATTGCCTTCTCTGTTGTGAAGAATATCTAACATTCTAAGCAGCAGAATAAAATTTAAGGTGTTTTTTAATATTTCAACCATACTATTTCTCCAAGTGCTGTTGATGGCACTACTATCATTGTAGTATAGAATACATTCATCAATTTAGTTGAATGAAACTAATTGCCAGAGGCTAACTAAGGTTAAATACGGAACTATTTAGAATCCACAATTGGATAAATGCAATACAAACAAAGAAATAAACAACAATAAAAACAACAAAGTATACAATTATAGGCAAATGTGTGTTAGTATGCACAATATTCATACCGAATAACGAATAAAAAGTATTCGTACATTGTATTATTAATTTGTATTATGCAGAGAAAGTTTAATTTGTCGTTGTTGTTTTGTATAAAATTGGTATAAAAAAAAATATATCCAATTGACAACAAATATGGTGTCATTTCCGGTTACAGACCAATAATACACCCGTATGATGGACAACAATGACAATGTTGATGACTCAGTTTCAATAAGTTGTCGTATGTATTTTGTAGTGTTTTTGATCAAGCAGCAACAGCAAAATTAATTAAGAATTAGTAATAGATAATTTTTAACAATTTGTTGTAGATTATTTTATTTATTTTTGCTGTTTTTTTTTTTAGTAAGTTTTGGGAATTGTTTTTCTTTTATGGGGTTTTTGGGGTTTGTTTTCCAAATCGAGTATCATTTTTTGTAGGTGTTTTTTTTTCATGCTTTTCTGTTTTTATTGTTGAGTTTTTCCTAAATTTAATTTTTTTGTACCTACACACAACACCTACAGAATTTTATTTTATGCCACTTTTAGACACAAACAAAATAAAAATTTCTAAAAAACAACATTTGGTTCAAATTTAAGTGTGTGGCAGGAAGTCTTACATTTTCTCTAATGAGCAGCTTTTCCAATTATAGCCGGTTTACACACAGCAAAATTTCTTGCGCAAGTATTGCAGAAGAGAAAAGAAACCAAAATAGAATGACTTAGCATGCTTTATTTCTTAAAAAATTTGCTGTGTGTAAATAAGGCGCAGAACAGCCCTTAAAGAGTAAGAAAGAGCAAACAAAACCTTTGATGAAATAGAAATCTTATGTAATGGTGGAATAAGTTGAAATACTCTCTGTTCCCAAGTGGAATAGAATAGAGAAAGAAAATTGGATACCCATAGCGCATTCTTTAGATATTCCTCACATAACTTTTTAAAGTTTTATAAAATTTTTTAATTTAAAAAATTACATTATACACTATTAAATTCTAACTGCCGTATTGATAAAAATATTTTGTTTTTATTGAATAAAGGTTTAAAAAATAAATTTCTATGAAAATTTGACTTGAACGTTTTTTAAATTTAATAATCGTTAATGATCACGGGGGTAAAGATTTTATTTTTCCAATAATTAAAAAGAAAAAATTTAAACTTGTTTATGTGTACTTGCTAAATTAATAAACTCTTTTATACTTCGTTACATAGACATTTGACTTACTAACATATACATAGAATACATGTAAAACCCACGCAATTTACTTAAGTAATACATTATGTACAATACAATTAACACACATTCATACCATTTCAATAAAATTAGACGGTTTGTCTGACATTTACGACAATTTTTATTGTAAACGAATTTTTTTAGCAGGGCTGGAAGTTTTTGTGTCAGTTACTTTACGGCTACTAAATATTTTTGAAATAAAAGTACCTTTGTAATTTTTTCAATATATTTATTCTGGATTAATTTTTCTATTAATGCAATTTTTTAAAACAACACATCTTATGTCCTGATCACTTGTGTTGTGAAAACAGCACATAAATAATTTCTCTGCTTGTGAATGTGTGGTCAGCGTTACCGTTGGATATTTTCAAAAAGTACCAAAAAAAGGGATATTTACAAAAAAAGTGGCACCAAAAAGGGGATTTAAGAAAAAAAGAATAAGTACACCAAATAATGTTTTTCCACGTATTTTGTTCAATTTATTTAAAATTTCAATTAACATTTTATCAATGGTAAAAAAATTCATGTGCTATGCTATGCCAATACAACTTGAGATCGATTTGCCAGATTTTGTCAAAACAATTATAGATGATTCTTGATAAAGTTTACTTTAAGTTATCCAAATACACTTTTTTATATTTCCAACTGTTTCGAAATTATTCAAAAATTAGTAGTGATACATTTTTTGCAAAATTAGTACTATTTTTGTTTTCAAAAATTCATAGAAAAATGAAAAGGATAGAAATTTGAAATTTTTCAGATTTTTCTGAAAGCCACGTACATATATTACGAATAAAATACGGCATATATCATAAAAATCGTTAGACAAATAAATGTTAATTTTATGTATTATTCGTTATTGTGGGCATGACTAATATTTCGCCCGAAATAAGTCGATTATTTTATCATGACTTAAGGATATTTGTACGATTGGATTCAATTATCAGCAAATGATTTGGAATTAAATTCTCTTAAACCATCTTAACAATAGTTTTTTTTATATTTTAAACAACTTCGGAAATATTCAGAATATATACTACATATAGATGAAAAAAAGGTAAATATCCAATTGGTGAATACTCGGTAAATAGGGAAAATTGGGTAAGAATTGGTAAATACCCTGGTATTTACCCAAAGGTAACAGTTCTGTACAAAATACAAAAAATGTGTTGTTTAATTTAATCAATATAAGCTTTACTAATAAACACATGCATACCTTCTTAACAATTTTAAATAAATATTCTCCGGCTTATTGTAGTTTTAGTACAATTTAACCAGCTTTTTGATATTTAATGACGTTTTGAAAAAACGAAAAGTAATTTAAAATTAAATTAATTTTATTGACAGCTAATGATTGCCATATAAATTTGTGTTTTATAAATACCCAAAAAAGGAATATACCTGGTATTTACCCAGACATCAGGTAAATACCCGATAGAATCCCATCTATAAGAATATAGTAGACGTAAATTTTTTTAAAGCAAAATAAATGCTATTTTTGTTTAAAAAAATTCAGAAAAAAATTATAAGAACAAAAATTCTACATACATATACGTATATAATTTATTGGAAAGCTAGGTATATAATGAATAAAATAAGCCATTAACCATGAAAATAATTTTATTCAGAATTCATTGAAATTTTTATTTGCAATACGTATAGAGAAATTTCATGAAAGTAGTGTAAATGCAGTGTTACATAAATAAATTTTGCTAATTTTCGCTGTATAATTGGTAACGAAGATAAAAAAATCGCAATGGGATATGCAGAAAAACAAGTGGCACTTTCCAAATGCACTTGCCTGCAAATATGTTTACATAATTCATTCCCAATAAATACATAAGCTAACCACGCATTGCAAGAAAAAAGGTTTCATATAAGCTTGCTTACATATGTAACTTTCATTAAGGCTGGGATTTTAATAAAACAGAAAGTAAAAAAACTTTTCTCTACATATAATAAAAGTTTTAAAAAGTGGCAAGAATTGCAAAAAGTATCACATTTGGGTGCATTTTGTAAAAGTAGCAAAATAGTATCCAAGCAGTCGAAAAAGTGGCAAATTGCTACTTTAGTAGCACCAACAGTAACGCTGGCTGTGGTGTTACTTTTGCTGAATTATGCAAGATCATTTTGTATTTGACCCAGTTCTTTATCGAAAAATTACTTTCTTTTGTAATTTTTTTCCTTGTCAGAGTTCAGTGTTGCGCAAAAACAAAAAACTAACGCGGCCGCCACACTGAACTTCAACGAAAAAATTTGCGATTTCGTCGTCAATTACTGTAAGACTAGGGTTTTTACCGCACTTTTCGGAAAAGCGGAAAATAAAAATCATATTCCCGGGACTTCCGCCCAAATTTTGTACTTATTTTTTACTTAATTCGTTATTGAAATAATTTAATCTAAAGTATCTAGTTTATAAACAAAATGGAAAATTTGAAGATTAAAGTTATTTTAAGATACTTTAAGACACACAAACGTATACAAATTGTGAAATTCAGAGCTCATTCTGCGGATACTACAAAATTTTAAAAACGTAAACAAAAATTATCAAAGTTATTTACGGGAATACAAAATTAATCATTAATACGATTTCTGTATGACGTGCAAAATTTCCAATTTTTCATATTTGATAAATACACTGAAATTTATTGTTGAGGGAAAGCCAGCTTCTATGCGCATTTCACTGGTTGCTTAGGCCAGCTCATCAGGAAACCTTTTCCTAAGATTTTAGAAAAGCTAAAAATATTATACGAATAAAACCCCAAAGCGAATAAGAATTTTAAACACTCAAAGTCTTACTCGTAAGTAACAATATCAAAGCTTAAATAAAACACCAACAATAAACAGTGAGTTTATCTTTTCTTACATCCCCCTACAATTGGTTGGGTTCTTTCCGACTCGAATTGTAGTTGTAAATGGGTAAAAAGAAAAAACAAAATTAAAAAACAAATTGTTTCATTCTATTGTTTTCGTAAGAAAACAACAAAAAAAAAAACAATTTGCCAATTCAGTCTTCTGCACGGGCACATGCGAGTATATTATCAAAGTTATTTACGGGAATACAAAATTTATCATTAATACGATTTCTGTATGACGTGCTAAATTCCCAATTTTTCATATTTGATAAATACACTGAAATTTATTGTTGAATGTTTTTTGAATGAAAATTCGTATGATTAACATTTTTTAGAACTTTTTAACTTAACTTTAACTTTGGGTGTCAAGTTATTTCTAGTTCTCCTAAGAAGTTTGGTATTGAAATCCAATGTGGAACAACCTCCCTTAAAAAATTACCAAAACTAACTGAAATTTGTGGCGGAATGCACCGATTGTCATTTAATTTGAACAAATTCGTTTTGTATATCACTAAATTCCGTGAAGATCGGTCCATAATTTACCTTAGGCCCTATGTAAAAGCCACTCTCGGAAATCAGTTAACTAAATAGGCCCTAAACCGCAACAAATATTGATAGTGAAACTTCATTGGATACAAAAACTAAAGGCACCAGTTCAACATAGATTTAATCGAAATCACACCACTAAATTTCGTGAAGTTCAAGTCATAATTTATCATATGCCCAATATAAAACTCACTCTCGAAAAACAGTTATATTTACTATAATTACTTTTTACCCTTCATAAAGCCAATTTAGATTTACTAAAGTTACAAAAAATTTTGTTTAAAATACCCCGGGACTCCCGCTCTTTCAGACAAATCTGTTATATATCATTGTATTGAGAATTGTATCTTATTTTTGCAAATTTAAAAATTTATTGAATGCTTTTTGTTAAAATAAAAAAATCAGCGAATGTAGCGCTCATGGAATAAGGATTTTGACACGCCCATATTATATGATCTAGGCAACAATTGACTTTCCAATACCACAGTGAAGGGTGTATAAGACTCGGCACAGCCGAAAAACTAAAACTTGTTTTGGTCTCCTGAAAAAAAATATTTGGGGTATTCACAAGGTGTGCTATCATGTTGTATCGTCATAATGTTCTAACATTTTACAATGGTTTAAAAATATTGTTGTTGCTTTGTAAACAAAAAGTGTCTTAAATTAATAAAACTTTGCTTGCTATGTTTATTATGCTGTCGTAATTAATCAGAAGAGACCTGCGCCGAGCAACTGCGCCGAGCGGCTATGATTTTGTAGCCGTCGCAGTTGATGGTATAGTTTTATCCGGCTAACATCCGAATTTACCCTGCGGCTAGCATTTTTTTCAACAAAACACTTTCGGCGTCAAATTAGATCGGCTTAGGACTCTGATGTTTGGTAAACAAACAAAATAAAATTTATTTGTGGTTTGCGTCTAAAAAATGGAAAATAGTCAGGAAATTTCTAATTTAATTTATTAATTCATGGATAAGTATTGAAAAACATTTTGATTTTAGATAAATATTTATTTTTTATATTTATTTTAAATCAGCTGATTTAAATTCCAAATAGCACACTTAATTATGAGGGGTTGTTCACAATAGTCGTATTTTTTCATGTTATTATTTTAAGACATGTGACTTTATGACACCTTATGAATCCCCCAAAAATTTAATGCTTTGTTCTATTTAGAAGCCTTTTAATTTAAACTGTAACGTTTTAACTATTTTTCTTTGTTTCGTTTTCGGTTTAAACCCCCCTCAAAAAAAATTAAAACAGAACTCTAATTAAAGATTTTATATGTTTAGAGCAATCCAGGAAAAGGGCTGAGAAATTAGATATTTGTAAATATTATGGGTTGCATTCGATTTTTCCAACATCTTTGACAAGTAAAAGAATTTTTTTTAAGAAGAGATTCGCTTAAATCCTAAACATTAAAACCAAATTATTTTTCTAAAAGATTATTTTATAAGATCCCCTTAAACTATAGAAATAACTTATAAATTGATTTCAAAGTTTATTTTTTAATAAATACATACAGGGGTGTTCTGGAAATCGAAAACGTAAAACGCAAGAATTTGGAAGTTGTTTTTAATACACTTTTAATGTAATTTTTATAATTTTAGCTATAAAATTATGTTTAATAGAGAAATATTTGTCATCCAATTCTTTTATTACAGAAATCTTATTAAAAAACGACGTTTAAAATTCTTGGGTTTTGCGATTTCGATTTACAGAACACTCCTGATAATACATATGTATAAATTAATAAATATGTGATTCATCTTTATGAATTATTTTTTTGTTTGCTCGTTTTAGTTTAAGAATAGTTTTGTTTGTTATGTTTTTGTTTTTTTTTTTTTTAATTAATAAACTGCAAATAATAAATAATTTTTGCAAATTTTTATTGAAATTAGCTAATATAAAACAAAACTTTATTAATCGGTTAACCGACCAATAACAAAATTAACCGATTATTAACCGATCAAACCAAAACCTCGGTTAATTAATCGAGCGATTAACCGCTTAAAGCAAAAGCCCGATTAAATGAATACCCTAGTATGTATGTATATAGTATGTACAGTGTACATAACGAAAACAACAAATTTGTCTAAAGGAAGAGAATTAAAAAAGAAGGTGGTAATAGAAAAAACGAAATAAGCAGAAGGATACAAAATGTATTAAACAATGTTTAAATGTCCCAGCGGGAAAAAGAAGGAGTAGGAAGGCCTTCTAGAAGGCCTCTGTACCCCTTCTTTTGGATGTACAAGGCCTTCTTGCTCCATTCCATACTCATATCTTTTTTACACACGTTGTCATTGCGGAGAAGGCCTTCCGCTCTCGCTTCTTCAGCAGGTACATAAGAAGGGTAACGGGACCAAAAAAAATTGATTTTGCTTTTGCTTGTGCAAAAAAACAATACAAAAAATGTTACTCCCTTCTCATAGAAGTAAGTGTGGAAGGTGTATCTAATCTTTTATACGAAAGAGCCGAGGCCTTCTTTAGCAGTTAGATAAGAATAGTAATTGAATCAAAAAATCTTTTAAGCAGGCCTTTAAAAAGGCCTGAAATAAGAAGGTCTTCTGAGTTGTCCCGCTGGGGTGTTTCTTACAAAACGTGTATATGTGGAGGTTTGCTTGTTGTGTGGGTGTATTGTGTGCAACTTTCCATATAATTTCTAAATTATGAATGAAAGTTTTTTTAACTTGTTTCTATTTCTGTAATTTTTATTTAAGTTTTTTTTTAATTTTGTTGTTTTATTTGTTTTGTGTGTAGAGTTATATTTACTCGGACTTTTTAAGCTGTGTTAAAAAATTCCAAAAATATTAATTTTTCACTTTTGTCATCATCTCTTACAGAAATAGTATTTACTGAATTTTAAAATGTAATCCGAAAAATCTTTTATTAAGCTGTTCTGCATATAAAATCATAAACTTTTTTTGAAGTAACTGGAAACTGGGTCTGTAAACAAATTTTAAATTGTGTACATTTTTACTACTCATTTTTTAATAGCTCAGAATTTCAGAGCATCAAACATAAACATTGCCTAACTTATCTGATATTTGACATAACTAGTTTACAATTATATCAGCAGTTTAGTTGCCCGTTTTTGTCCCAGAAAATCCCGTGTGAAAAACACTATTTGTGTGCTAGAGTTGAAGTAGTGTCCCACTGTTGTCAACTCATCTTTTTGGTCGCCAAATCTAGCATTGTGAAATCAAACCTTGCGTCAAAATTTGGATTTAGTTATATGCGGACAATCTAGCGATTTTCTTATAGTTTTGTAATGGTTTTCTTTTCGTCAAAAGTTACATTTTAAAACATTTCTTGAATAAATAGTAAATTTATGTATGTGATTAATATAAATTAACTAGCTGTTTGGTCCCCGCGCTCTTCGGGATTTTCCAAATAACAGTAAAATATTGTATAATTTTGTTAATAACTTGACCCCCCAATATAAATATCACGACAACAGCTCCACCTATCGGGATTAAACTTAAGAGAAACCTTGCTCCAGAGGTTCTTGAGTTTTAGGAACACAACGTGGCACAAACGTTTTTATATATATAGATAAGGATTTAAGATTTCTGTAAAGCTGAAGAACGGCAAGAGGCAAAGTTTCCAAATCCGCCAAATTGTGCGCGGGATTGGACTAGTGGCGTGGCACTTCCCATACAAACACATTATAGATTGCTGTATATCTGGAGAACGGCAAAAACCAAAGTTTCCAAATTAGGTACAAGCATCATGGTTATCAATTCACAACATCCGACAAAATGTGGGTAGAATTGGACAAGTGGGCGTGACACAAAGTTGATTTATTTATATCTAAATATTATCGCACTATGGTGAAGGGTGTACATATAAGATTCGGCATAAAATATACCCTCCACCACAATAAGTTGTGAAGAGGGTATACTAATGGTGTTTTCTTTTCTACAAAAAATGTCACATTTTATTTAAAAAAATGCAATTTGGTGTTCGTTTCTTAAAAATGCTTTGCTCTCTAAAAGGCCAGCGTCTTTTATTCTAAAAAAATTCACCCTCAAATGTCGTAAGTCATTGCACATTACGCCCCGTATAAATCGAGAGTGTTGATAATGCCCTGTAAAAATATGGTTACCAGACGAAGTTGGGAAAAAATCGCATCTAATCAGGACAGTAAAAATTTTACGTTTTAATGGTAATTTTTTCTATTATTTTATAGTAAAAACAAAATAAAGCATTACATTTTTAATGGTAGGTTGTCAGTGATATTAAATTTAAATGGATTCGGTGTTATAAAATTGTTTTTGAAAAAAACCCGTCAAATCAAGAAATCGTAATAACTTGGTGTTAATAAATTGGCAATCTGGCAAAGGAATTTTCTTGTTTACATATTTTATAAAAAACAAACTAAAGAAATTGGAATTTGGTCATTCATTTTGTTCATTTATTTGTTTATTTAATATCATTCTATTAACAAATTTGGGTTTATGTATATTTTTTTTATATTATGAAGAACAAACTTTTTGATTTATGTACATATGTAAATATTTTTTATATACATACATATAATTTTTGTCAGCTGTTAAAAACAGGGCGATCAATTTTTGTGTTTTGTTCTCGTCAAATAAAAAATTGCATTATTACATGTTATGCAAGAAATTTTATACATGCACCTTTTAAAATGTGGTATTTTGCTTTGTAGAAAAGAAAACACCATAAGTTTGTTTTATTTATCTCAGTTTATTTATCTCAGACCCCATAAAGTATATATATTCTGGCTCCTTGAGTAATTCTAAGTCGATTGAGCCATGTCCGTCTGTCTGCCCGTCTGAGCGTCTGTTGAAAATACGCTCACTTTCGAAAAACTCAAAAGAAATAAAAAAACTGAGTGTCAAATTGCTTGTAGTTATCCTAAGCAGTTTGGGATTGAAATCCAGCAAAATCGCTTCACTACACAGAGAAAACAGATTCGTGATCACAACCGAATTTGGCGCCAATCGAATTTCGTCGGTTTCATGTACTATCACACAATTCGGTTCCAATTACTGAAAATTTCGTTGCTTAGCACAATATTTTTGATAGCAACGTTTGAATTTTAGTACACTATCAGTTATAACAACAGATATTGTTAGCAGCGTTGCCACGACCAAAAAAATTTTTTAACCAAAATGCAAAAATAAAGTAACCAAAACCGAAAAAAGTAACCAAAATTATTTTGTATCAAAAGTACTATGTTTTTTATTCGCACTTCAGTTTGAAAATTGTGTGTCTAAACAGCTTCAGTTTACAAATTGTGTGTCTAAACAAGAAATAGTGTTTGTTTGTATATTGTAGGCTCATAAACCGTTGGACCGATTTTTTTTGAAGTTTTGACAGTATATTACCGACGGTCTGGAAAGTACAATATGCTTTATAACTTTTCGAAATTTTTAGGTGTAAGTGGCACCTTCTATACAAAGTTAACACTTATTTATAATTTCAAAAACTTTTTTAGCTAGGTCTTGCTATGCGTAATGGTATCAAATTGCAAAATTGAGTTAAATTATTCGGTAGATCTTTTATATATAGATGCTTTTGCCCGGTGGAAATATTATTATTTTAAACGGGATTGGAGCGGAAGGGCCTTTGACCTTATCGCTTATCTAGAAAAGTGTTTTATTTAGACCTATGAAGCATTAAGAATAGCAGATAATGACCATATATACTCAAAGTATATACCTTATATTGTTAACAGACTATCAATGTTAAAGTTTAAGCTTTAAAAAAATAATTTTTAAGAAGATAAAAAAAGAATTGGTTTTGGATGCACAAATACCACCACACACAATTTTATGGATCAACAAAGCGGACCAGGTAGTTTTTGTTCCAAGACAAAAAATTGGTTATTTTTGTATTGAAAAAAGTAACCAAAATGGAAAAAAAGTACACAAGTACACATTAGAAGAAAAAGTAACCAATTTTGGTTAAAAGTAACCAAAACGGCAACGCTGATTGTTAGTTGTTAGTATGATTATTAGAAACAAAATTGTGCTTATACCCGAATATATGATAGCTGCAACTGAATTAACTCATAATTGGTGTTCATGACAAGAGATTTGATTGTCGTTATCAATATATTTTTTTTAACCGGCCAAATGTAGCCCATAAGGGGCAAGGACTTGTCCAAAGGTAATCCCAATGAATGAACAAAATGGCTTATTTTACAGTACGATGTCCTAGGGCAGGACCATATAACCCAGCTTGCATTACAAAGGAGAAGTCTTAAAACTACTCCATGGTATACTCCAGAGGATTAGCTTTGAAATCGTTTCAAAACGAAAGCATGTCGTTAAAAAACGAAGACATGTCGTTTCACTGCAAACTCTTTTTAATAATGACATGGTCCATACTTGCACTACATTGGACCAGCCCACGATCAAAATGGATCAAGTAGTCCGATATAATTTGCAAGGTATAAAAAAAATAATACATACATACATACATATGTACGTGTATATGTTCATACCTATAAGAATACGTAAATTACTTGCCCCTATTTATTAAGTTTTTCACATTTTCCATTTTTGACTGCAAAGATAATTTTAAAATATAAAATTATTTTAATCTATCACATGTTTTGACAGAAAATTAAGTAAGCAATTGGGGCTTTTAACTATTTTTTGGTTGTGAATTCCGATTAATTATATTTTCATTTGTTGTACTCGAATTGAAACTATTCCAACAATCAATAATTAGCTGCAATAAATGAATAAACATTTATATTACAAAATTTATTGACGAAAGCAAATTATTGATTCCAATGACCAATATTCAGTATTGCCCTATATTAAATTCGGTTGTGATTCTAACCATTTGTACTAATTTTTAGAACTAAATTAAATTAGTTATCACAACAAATGAAAGAACTGAAGGAATCATATTTCAGTTGGAACATCGTTTTAATAATCAAGAGAATTAAAAATCAGTTAGAACTATACATTTTTAATAGTTGCAATAAAAAATCATGTAACTTGATCAATATGAATCAAAATGTGGAACCACCACTTTAGAAAATTGATAATTTTGTTACAAAAAACTAACATAAATAGTGGAACAATGCACGGAATGATATGAGATTTTGCAAAAGTTCGTTTTATTCGACTGGAAATCACACACAGGCCCCATATAAACCCTACTCTCGGAAAACAGTTTAGTACGCCTAAACTCGGTATGGTTAATGCTATCATAATACAATTTGGCACGTCACAGTTATTAGGACTAGAAATGACACTGTAAAATTTCCATAACACCCTAGGCCCCATATAAACCCTACTCCCGGAAAACAGTTAAGTACGCCTAAAACCGTAATCAATAATGCTCTCATAATAGAACTTTGTACTTCACAGTTGTCTAAGACTAGTAATGCCACTGTGAAATTTCATAAAGATCCTTCCATAATTAACCCTAGGCCCCATATAAACCCTACTAACGAAAAACAGTTTAGTACGCCTAAAACCGTTATTTTTAATGGTATCAGAATAAAATTTAACACTTCGCACTTTTAAAAGACAAGAAATCACCTTGTAAAATTTCGTGAAGATCGGTCTATAATTTACCCTATACCCCATATAAACCCTTCTCCCGAAAAACAGTTTAGTACGCCTTAAACAAATAATGCTATCAGAATAAAATTAAATACTTCACAGTTTTATAGGACTAGAAATAGCACTAAAAAATTTCGTGATGATCGGTCCACAATGTACTTTAGGCCCCATATAAAGCCCACTCTGGTAAATTAATTAAATACGCTTAAAATCGTAGCAGATATATTTATTGTGGTAAAATTTTTTTCCAACTTAGTTTCATGTGGCCAGAAAAAAATGTCATGCAATTTTGTGATATGGGCATTTCCAGCGAAAAGTCTACTTTTCGTAACGTAACGCCAGCAAGCAAATAGCCTTGTATTTTGGGCCCAAGTTGTTCAAATGTTATCATTTTTGTTACAAAACGTAGAGCTAGTTGCTTCTTGCGTCAAAGTATAAAAAAGTAAATTTTACATATAAAATTTTTTGAGAGAAAATGTTATTTGCTTGCTGGCGTTACGTTACGAAAAGTAGACTTTTCGCTGGAAATGCCCATATACGGTCCATAATTTACCTTAGATCCCATATTTATCAGCCTTCTGAAATTCAATGTAAACGCTTAAACGAATTTCATCACTGTATTGAAATTTATGTTTTTTAATACCAGAAATCACTCTGCGGAATTTTGGGATGATTGGTTCATAACTTACCTACCATGGCTCCAATATAAGTACCCCTCCTGAAAATCATATAAGTTCGGCTTAATTTGTTACGAATCAAGATATTTTACTCAAGATTGTCGGTCAATAATTAAATAAAGGTCTAAACCGCAACCAGTTTTAATGCTGATGTCTGTTTTTATAAAGATAAATTAATATCACTTCTGAAATATTCGAACTGTGGGTGGAGGCTATCAAAGATTCGGCGCAGCCGAATATAGCACTCTAACTTTTTTTATTAAACACTTAATTGACAACATCTTTTGTAAGTTGTTGTTGTTTTTATTTTGTTTTTCTTAACCTACTTACAACTACAATTAATGTTGAGAGAATTTCAACTAATTGTAGTGGGGAATGTAAGATGAGATAAACCCACTGTTTATTGTTGATGTGTTTTGTTTAAGCTTTGATATTATTACAAGTAGAACTGTTGCTATAAATCTTATACGCTTAACAGTTTTATTTGGTTTAATATCTTTAGTTTTTCTAAAATCTTTATGGATGAAGTTTCCTGATGATCTGGCCTAAGCAACCAGTGAAATGCGCATAGGAATAGCTTATCCCATCAACAATAAATTTCAAGTGTTTTTATCAATAATAAAAACTGGGAATTAAGCACGAATAACAAAATCTTTTGAAATTTTTTTATTAATTTTATAAAAATTCTTAGATTTAAAAAAAAATATTCTTATAGATTATTTCAATTTTGATGAATATTTTTTCAAATTTTAATAAAAAAAAAATTTTTCTATAAATATTTTAAATTCTATTATAAATTTGTTAGATTGCACCATAATTCCGCACAACTTGAAATGTTTTAAGCGGCTCATTCACTTACAATATAATTATTATTGTCGATTATATCACCAATGTGTATGTAATATAAGAAGATGGCACAATATATTGGCAAGAATCAAAATCCTTTTAATTTTTATTGCACAACGAAAAGAAGTGCAATATACTGTAAAATGTGTTGGTAACAATATGCGATGTTGGCATGCTTTAAAGGTAATATTTTTTTTTGAAAAAGAGTTGCGACATATTTTAATTGAAACCATTGTGTCATTTATTAAATCTGTGGCTTGGAGCTAAAAGGGCCAATGTCAAAATATTCACTTTTGAGAAAATTGGAATTGAAGGTTATTTTAGATGCTTTAATAGTGACATTGGCCAGTATTTTATTTATAAAGCTGTTCTGGGTTAAGATGACTTTAGCTGTTTTACCATAATGAAAGAGAGCAAGAAAACAAATCTAATGTAATCATGAATGCAATGATTAACTCAAAAGAGCAAAATAGTGACATTGGCCCTTTAAGCTCCAAGCCACAGAAATAATATAGAGAAATAAAAAAATTATATTGCGAATAACATAAACAATAATATTGTAAATGGATGGGGCGCTTTAATATTCATATACATACATAGGTACCCATAATATTTTTAATGCAGTTTTTTTTTTTAATTTTTAATATAAAATTTCAAGTATTCATATTAAACTCTAATTTAAAACATTTTCTCTTCTTGATATCTGAGAGAAACGTCGATTTAAATGTCGGAATTGTATAAGAATTCTGTCAGATTTCTGACCCAAAAACGTATGAAGTGGTTGACACGAATTCTGACAGACATGTCGTGGGAAATTCTGACAGAAATCTAATGAGACAGGCATGGAAAATTTTGATGAGTTTGCCGAGATTCTTATTGCTTTTAAACTGATAGCTGAAAGAATTCTATTATTGCAAAATATTTAAAAGTATATAATTATAAATTTTACACGTACGTACCTTTATTTTAATCTTTTTATCTTGAAACAATAAAATAAAATTAAAATTATTTTCAAC
Organism: Pollenia griseotomentosa; assembly: GCA_963931875.1. Taxonomy (NCBI): domain Eukaryota; kingdom Metazoa; phylum Arthropoda; class Insecta; order Diptera; family Polleniidae; genus Pollenia; species Pollenia griseotomentosa. Next base: position 4,325,889 of record OZ007562.1, on the reverse strand, counting down.
TTAATGAAAATTGTCATTATTTTCACTAAAAAAATAATAAGTCTCGTTAGACACATCTGTAAGAATTCCGTCGAAATTCTATTAGACATATCTGTACATAAATTTCCCCCGATATATCCATTCGAAATCGATCAAAAATCGTCCAGACAGTAAGTATATTCAATGTCTGACAGAAATCTGAACGAAGTCTTTAAGAATGAAGTCAGACATTTGCAAGAAATGTCTGAATCAGACAAAGTCGGAGTATTTTGCTGGCTGGGTATAAAATCAGATTTTTTTAACCCATTTATGCCCGCTGTGCCAATTTGGGAACACTTCATTATTTTCGGCTTGTGACAAAGTTTTTGACATAATTCAATATATGTTTACCTAATTGATAACCTACAATTTCAGAAATTTCTATAACATCAAAAAAATTTTTTTTTTTTTAATTTTTTTTTTAAGTGACCGTAGTGCCAATTTGGGTACACCTCTTTAATTCAAAAAAAAAAAAAAAAATTTTGTTTTTTGTTTATATGTAATGAATTAAATAATAAAATAAACAATATTTTATTTTTTGCCCGGTAGTTTTTGTTTGGGCTTAAATGGGTTAATGTATTAAATATAAAATTTTAAATTTTTTTATGTGAAATTAATTTTTATATACATCAAGGTATATTTACACAAGGTAGACTCATTTGGGAGTGTAGACATGCTGCTCTATAAAAGAAACCAAGTTGTCAAAATTGTCTTCATATAAAACAAAAACAATTTAACGCACACATGTACAAATTTTGGCTCATATACACGCAATTTGACGTTGGGGTCCCATCTTGGGGTAAACAGCTGACAAACATATGGGCCAACGAGTTTACCTTGTGTAAATATACCTGGATATACATATGTAAGTAGTAGGGTATTCATTTAATTGACCTTTTGCTTTAATCGGCTAATCGCTCGATTAATTAACCGAAGTTTTGGCTTAATCGGTCAATAATCGGTTAATTTTGTTTTTGATCGGTTAACCGATTAATAAAGTTTTTTTTATAAATTAAGTAATTTCAATATATAGAAATGCATTAATTATTTATTATTTGGAGTTTATTAGTAAAAAAAAACAATAAAATACCAAACATAAAAATTCTTGAACTAAAACGAGCAAACAAAAAAACAATTCATAAATATGTAATATGCATTTTTCAATTAATACATAATTGGGGGATTCACAAGGTGTGCTATCAAGTCATATCGTTATAATGTCCTAAATAATATTTTACAATTGCTTAAAATAAATATTGGTGTGTTTCAAACAAAATAAAGGCCCTAAATTTGTAAAACGCAACGCAATGCCAAAAATAACATTGAAATGAAAAACAATGTCAAAAATTTGTCAAAATTTTGTTGTTGCTTTCTACAGAAATACATATTGCGTTTTAAAATTATCAACGCCACGAGATATGCAGCGTTTAAAATTTAAAAATTCAATATACATTTCTATAGAAACAACAACAAAATTATAAAATATTTTCGATTTTGTTTTTGCTTTCAATATAATTTTTGGCGTTGCGTTTGTGTTTTAGGTCCAAAAATGTTAATGCTGTGCTCATTGATTCATCATTACTGCACAGTAGAAATATAAATTATAAGCGGTAGCCCACAACAGTAATATCGTCGGCTTAATATGCAAACCAGCGATTCTTTTCTTTTGTTTTGACAAAACTTGACTTAGAAAACATTTTTTACTTATCGTAGATGAATATCTAATTTCTCAGTCCTTTTTAAGGATTTCTCTGAACATATAAATTATTCCATTATGCCCTTATAGTCCGGTTTTAATTTTAAAAATGTTTAACACATTCTAATTGTTTCGGTTAATTTTGTTAAAAGACTGATATGAGAAGGTATGAGAAGAAAAAAATAACTAAACACATACATATAAAAAGTACGTAAAACAAAAAAAAAGGTGTTGGCAATCAAACCTTTAACCCATTTTTCGCCACATTCCTGTTTATTGAACATTGAAATCGGTCGGCGGAAAATGGGTTGAAATGAAGATCACTGAACACCTCTGCTTGTAAGAAAACATATTTTCTAAACACATACCTTTTGTATATGAGACGAAACAAATAATTAAAAATACAAAAAAATATGTTATAATACTACAAAAAATTAAAAATCTTATTACATCAGTTAATCGGTTAATCGACTGAAATTAACCGGTTTAATCGTTAATCGAAAAAAGCCAATTTGAAATTAACCGATCAGTTAAACGGGTAGTAATTAATCGGTTAACCGATTGACGGTTAATCGAATGAATACCCTAGTAAGTAGTTACCAGCTAATAATTTATTATTTGCAAATATTTTATATAAAAAATGCTTTATGTGTAATTTTTTTTTATATACAGGGGTGTGCTGGAAATCGAAAACGTAAAACGCAAGAATTTTAACATTCGTTTTTTACTTAGATTTCTGTAATAAAAGAATTGTATGACAAATATTATACAAATATTTGTCTATTAAACAGAATTTTATAACAAACATTATAAAAATTTGATTTAAAGTGTATTAAAAAGAACTCCCAAATTCTTGCGTTTAACGTTTTCGATTTCCAGCACACCCCTGATATTCTTATATATTATACAATTTTAAATGTAAAACTAAAATATTTTTTTCACTGTGCGATAATACAGAGATGTTATTTTTAATCAGAGGCAACACAACCACGGCTGCAAGATTTGACGATTTTCATAGGACCATTGACGATTTATACCCTAAATTTGACGATTTTTCAAATGACAAGATTTGCACCAATTTACCAAAGTTTTTATTATTTATTTTTTTTAACAACTTCTTGGAAACTTTCGTTAATTTGATTGACAGCAATTGTCTGGTTCTGATGAGTAAAATCGGTGTTCATCTCTAACTTCATGTGGTAACCAATTTTTTTACTTTTTATAAATAATTAATGATGTTATTCGAGTCACGTCTCTTATTCTAGATTCTTGAACTCCCAAAATGTTTTTCAAATAGTTTTACATATTGAATTATTTGAAACCCATTTTGAATTATTGAATCCCAAGAAGTGTTAATAAAACTGAAATGGTAAAATAAAGTAATTTGTTTTTATACCCACTTACAACTACCTTTAGAGTTGACAAAAAATCAACCAATTGTAGTCGGGTCTGTAAGAAAAGATAAACTCACTGTTTATTGTTGTTGTTTTTGTTTAAGCTTTGATATTGTTACAAGTAAAACTTATTCGCTTAACAGTTTTATTTGAATAATATCTTTAGTTTTTCTAAAATCTTTGGATGAAGTTTCCTGATGATCTGGCCTAAGCAACCAGTGAAATGCGCATAGGAATAGCTTATCCCATCAACAATAAATTTGGTTTATCAATAGTATGAAATGGGAATTTAGCACATTCAAACGAAACCTTGTTAACTAAATTTTTCATATTTAAAAAACGCTTGCCGCTCATATTTAGGTTGGTCTGCATTTATAGTCAATATACGTGAGAGTTGCAGTTTTATTTTTAACGATTTTTTATTTTAAATTTTAATACATATGCATGATTTCTTTTTATTTTGATTATAACAAAAGGAAAATGGCTAAATATTTTCAAAAACTAACAAAAGTTAGTATTATAGTACGTTTCCACTTACATGTTTTGGGCCACAAAACTAGTTTTGCAGCAAAACAAGTGTTTTGCTACTTGTTTTCCCATACATTTTTCATGTTCGAAAAACTCAAACAAAAACTAGTTTTGCTCCAAAACATGTCGAATATCATGAATACAACTCTGGTTTATCCATTACTGGAGATTGACAATTTCGAAAAAAGTGGCATATTTACCAAAATATCAAGACTTATTAATTAGGTTTATGCAACTCTCCAGCTGATTTATTTGTTTGCAGCGTAAAAATAATAAAATAATACAATAAAAAAGTAGTCAATTATGGGCTTTTATATACGTACATATATGTATGTACATCTGTTTATTAAAAAACAAACAAGGAAATATCATGTTAAAGTAAATATTTTTTTTTTCAGCACTTTTTTTTTTTTTTTTTTTTGCCTATATGTTTGTTTACAACATAAATGTCAAATTGATTTCGAAAATTCGAAAACCAAAACCAGTTTTACTTAATGGAAACACTTTGACACGTTTTGCTCAAAACAAGTTGTTTTGCTCATAGTGGAAACATAGTATTATCTTACAATGACGATTTAAGTAAGTCGATTTGACGATTTGTTTTGAAAAATTTGCCGATTTTCGACACATTTTATCTGGCAGCTATGACCACAACAAGCATTTTGTGTTATCATTTCACTATGACTACCATAAACAGGGCTCCCAGATACTTCTAAAATTTCATTCCCAAATTCTTTATTTGTATTTTCAAATTTGTTATATATTATTTGGTACATACATATGTATTTCTAGAAATTTAACTATATTTTAAAAAAGTGTGTTTATATAATTATTAATTGTGTTTTATTTTTTATTTTTAATACCTTGTTTGCGGTATACGCTTTGAATAAAATGCAACGCTTTTCCGCAAAGAAAATTAAAATTTTTTTGGTGAAAATAATAATAAAAATTAGCAATTACAACTGAAATTTTAAAGTGCAAAAATTTTTTTTTTTCAAACGAAAATTGGCAGCCAAGAACATTTTTTTCAAGAATAATTTTATATGTATTCCAGTATTCTTAGAAATGTATGTCGACGGAAAAACTAAAAAAAAACTAATTTGCTTGTTTCAAAAATTCGTATAACACTATATTCACATTGTAATTTGTAGGTAGTGTCATTCGCTTTTTTCTATGAATTCTTGATTTTCGTTCATCTTATATGAATTCGCCTTGGTTTTTAACAAGGTTCATTTACACAAGGTACCTATCAAGGCCTATCCAATAGGTCTGCTTACCTCTACAACTATACAACAATACCAAAAACAACAGGCATTGAGTTTTTTATTTTGTATTGCCTCTTCTAATCCAATGAAATAAAAAACTTTATTGCATTTTGTTTGTGTAAAATTCCTCGCCGTTGTCAAAGTCTTGCTACTACATAAAGAAATAAAAGGAAAAATATGTTTTGTGTGTGTTGTCAAAGTCTTGCTACCATTACACAAACAAAAATCAAAGCCTGCCGCTGAACGTGATGAAATAAATAAATTTTTAGCCAATTTTTATTTAATTATGGTCAATATCTTATCAAATTTATCAAAAACCTTAATAAAAAAACAAAAATCACAGCACAATACGTGGACTTTTTGTAAACATAAACAAAACTTTGACATAAACCTAGACAAACAATGCAAGAGCAAAAAATCGTCATCTGGCGTAGTGCTGCCACCTGTTTATTTCACCATGCTTGCTACTACATAAAGGAATAAAAGGAAAAATATGTTTTGTGTGTATGAATGTGTGGCAAAAAACCAAAAACGTTAACAAAAATATACATGTATAAGCAGAATGTAAACAACTTTTGACATCGTTGAGGAATAAACCAAATAAACATCTGGCTTCTTGCGCATACCTATTGGATAGACCTTGGTACCCATAAGCACTAGAAGAGGAGTTATGCTAGCTGTTTCTTTCTTTTTTTTTTGTATGTAGTTTATACATATGGGCAATTCCAACGAAAAGTCTACTTTTCGTAACGTAACGCCAGTTTACTTTTTTATACTTTGGTGTAAAGCGCAACTAGCTCTACATTAACATGGCGTTTACATTTGCCAGTACTGGCAAGACAGTAGCAATTCATTCAAACTTTTTCACTAATACATAAACACTTTTACAGCTATTTTGTTTTTGCATTGTTTTGCCAACTAATATGTATTTTCTTACTGTCTTGCCAGTACTGTCAAATGTAAACGCTATGTAAGTAACAAAAGGTATAACGGTTGAACAACATGGTCCTAAAATACAACCTTATTTGCATTCTGGCGTTACATTAAAACAAACTGGACTTTTCGCTGAAAATCCCATATGTACCTTAAAACGAGCAAAGATTTTTAAATTTGATAACTTGGAAAATAAATTTATATAAGTCCAAAACTTACTAAAAAAGTTTTCATACAAAAAGTCTTGCTTAATTTGCAGTCTTATTCAGTTTTGTAATGCAAGTCAAAATCCACTGGCGTGTTTTTGCTTATATCTGCAAATCCTTATGCGCCCCATACACGGTTCAATTCAGTTGTCAACTGAGTCTTTCAACTCAGTTGACAACTTCATCCACTGAATTGAAAGATTTTAAATTTATTTTAAAATTTAATGAAATAAAGGACAATTTTTAAAATACTTAACTACAAAAATTAATTTTGACAGCTAATAAAGAGACTCGAGCACACACAGTACAATCGAATTGAAAGACTTAGTAGTCAACTTGAAAAAATCAAAATCTTTTGATTTTTCTTCAACCAACTCGACAACCGTCAAACTAATCAATTGACAAAGTCATACACGCTTTGATTTGGAGAACAACCGACTCAGTTGACAATTGAATTGAATCGTGTATGGTCTGCTTTAGCGGCGAATGCTGTAATTTTTTTCTGAATATAGTGTTACTTCATTACTTTGTATATATAAAACCCCTTTGTAATATCAATTTGATAGTTACGCCTAATTTTGGATCAAAAAAACCGCCCACTTAGTGGTGTGTGGTAATTCGCTCAAGATTGCAAATATGTTTTTTGTTTTTGTATTTGTTTATTAGTTTTCGCCTCTATGTTAATTGACGAAGTCAATGTTTGGTATACCATAGAGGAGAAAATCATTGCGTCCGGGTATGCACAGAAGCTTTAGTTAGCGATGCCGGTGTTTGCTATACCATAGAAGAGAATATCATTGCTCCCGGCCGAAGGCCTGCTTACAAAAAATTAAAAAAATTTTAGAAAAAATCCCGCGATATTAAATAAAAATTAATAAGCGCATAAGACATTAAAAAAACAAAATATTTACTTTCGTGAGAGAATTTCCTTTTATTTATTTACTCATACCTAGATATAAGTTTGGGGCACATTTTTGACCCAGAGGGGCCCCAGACATCTTGCACAATTACCTTTAATTTGGGTACCCACATTATTTATTTTAGAGGGCGTCAAAATTTTTTTTTTTTTTTGGTGTTCTCCGTAACCTGGAGTTCTTTAAAAGCTAAATAAAAATTCATGGATTTTTACTCCCCGTGTGAATTGGGCATAATTTTATTTATTGCACGTTTACGGTCTCCAGTTTGGCAACACTGATAATGAGTTCGTTTACCTGATGTTTGCTTTGAAATTTTTTTTTATTATTTTTTGTATATTTTTGGCAAATATTGGTTCGTACATATGTTGTTTTTTTGTCTGGCGAGGTATAAGATATAATAGCGCGCAAGTTAATTGAAAACAATTAAAAAATAGAACAAAACTGAAAAAGTTAAATCCAAAGTTAAGAAAAAGAAAACAAAAAATGGAAAACTTAGAAAACACAACAAAAGACTTAAAAGAATTGGCAGCAACAGACAAAGAAACAATTACTAAAAGTGAAAGTTTTAATAAGCCAGCAAGTTCCGAAGAAATTGAGGAGCCTGCTAACAAACGCTCAAAACTGACTGATGGAGCAGAAGAGGGAGGAGTAGCGGAAAAATGTGAAATAACGATAACAACCTCAACTGCGGATGAATCACAACAAGATGACCTGGTAACCTCCACTGTTGGTCTAAGACGTTTTAAACGCATACCAATATTTATTGTAGACTATCACAATGATGTGTTGGAATTTATTTATCGTTGTTTGGCTAGCAGACATTTGCCTTTAGAAAATAATACTTTACTGCATTTTGATTCCCATCCAGATATGGTTATATCACGAGAAATACCAGCTAGCGCTGCTTATGATAAAGAGACTATGTTAGCAGAATTAAGTATTGAGAATTGGATTATGCCGGCCTGTTATGCTGGGCATTTTAATCGTGTGGTATGGGTAAAAAATTCTTGGTGCAATCAAATGCCTTTGGGCAAGTATAATTTTAAAGTTGGCCACAAAGAAGATAAAATAAGTGTAGACTGTTGTTTGGACTATTTCATATCGGAAGGTAATTATTGTCAAACTACAGAATTGGAGCAGGCCAAAAATTTGGAGCTACAAGTTGTCAATTCCGACTCGGAGAAACCGCCCAATCCTAAAGAACTCTTAGCAGCTGAGGATGCTTACAATTATATATTGGATATAGACTTGGATTTCTTTAGCACTTCTAACCCATTTTTGGAAATTTACAAAGATGCCAACTGCTACATGCAGTTAAGTGACATATTCCATTTTGAAAGTGCCACTGAGGCCAATGTCGTTGGTACTACGGAAAAAAGAAAACAACAGTTGGAAGCTTTGAAGGGAATATTCGAGTATTTAGAAGAAAAAAGAACTTTTGAAGGTTTAGAGAAACCGCCTGCTGATGTAGTCTCACAAGAAGTATTTGAGAAAATAGAAAAACTTGCAGATTCGTTGCAGAAAGTCTATGCTGACGATGAAATAGACTGGTTATTGATATTTGATTCTGGCAGTACCACCGACACTAATGGCCTTCCGCATCATATTAGCACCGAAGCTGAGTTAAGCTCGTACTATGCACACTTTAAAGAGTTTCTTAAAAACTTACCTCATCCACCCGTGCTAATAACCATGGCCTGTTCGGCAGAGGATGATTATTGTCCACGCAATCAGGTGTCCTCCATACAGGAAAAGGTTGTTGAAATTCTACAAGAAGTATTTTGCGATAAAATTCACGAAAAACCTATTTTACACTATATGGATGATGAATGGGATGTTATGAAGTTGTAAGTGGACAGAATTAAAACAACGAAATAAGGCTGGTGCTTGGTAGTGTTTCAGATGGATGTATGAGTTAGAGAAGTTAAAAAGGAGTGTTTTTACATATAGTCTTTTTATTTTATTTTAGTACTTATAATAAGTTATAAAATTTACAAAATTTTATGCAACTTAAAAATATAAATACATATACATATATCTAAAAATTTAATAATTTAATAAAATATAATTTGACAATTACAAAATCACCAAATTTTATTCTTATTAAAATAACTGTAGAAAGTAAAATTCTTGTACGTCAATCGCAAATAGAAACCAAATATATACTCGGCTTATAAGCTTAACTTGGAACAGCTTTTTCATATTTCATTAATTTTTGTATATTTTATTGCAAAAAACTTCTTTGTATAAGAGACATAATTCACATAATTCATGATTGTTATCTTCAAATTTTTCTTGATGACCATCATGGTCTATTTCACATATACCATCAGATGTATTGGTATTATTTGTAGCATAACTGGAAATAAAAAATAAAATTTACAAATTTCCGAAGAATATTAAGGCTTTATAATACATACTGTTAATATATAAAATAAATATTATACCAACCTAGATGCTATAGACACACGACGTCCTGTCAGTTTTGTATCAACTAATTCACTTGTTAGTTTTTTTGTGGCCTCTTTAAAGTCTCTTGTATGACATACTGCTCTCTGCTTTCGCATTTTGTTTTGGGTATTTTTACTATCTTCCGATCTAGCTGTTTCTACAGTACACGGTCTTTTATATAGTATGGGTTTTATTTCTTTGGGTAATTTGGCATTGATTAAAGTTTTTTTCATAAAATTTGTACATGTTCTTATATTTTCTGAATGGTTGCTCACATTTAAAATTGTATCCTTAATAAAAAACTGTGAGGTTATTTCCACTTTAGGTGCTATAATACCCTAAAAGTTATATGGAAATTTAGATTTGATTAAAAAATACTATTTTTCGAAAGTATAGGAGTTTGTAATTAAAAACTTGTAAATACAAAATTGAACAGATTTTATTTCGAAAATAACCCTCTTAAATAACACTGTGTAACACTTCCTTAGAAGTGATTTTGATTTCACATTTATTATTCTGATCGAATTGTATTTTAATTTTCAAATTAGAACAAGATTTTAAACATACATACATATATATTCAAAACACGGAATTGATTCAATTTTCGATTCAATACAAGTTCTGTTATAGGCCATTTAAAATATTTTTAATTTACCGGAAATGCTGGTGTAGTTTTCATCAACAACTGCCTGGTATTTGTATGAGGACATTTTAATTTTGGTTCGATAAATTGTAATAAATCCATTAAAACTCCCTGATAATAAGCCAACCTTCGACCACTTTGCCATAAAGTAATTTCCAAATGTTCCTGAGACAAATTGTTTATAAGCTGAACAATTGATACAACATTTTTAAAATAACCTTCTATTTTGAATTGGTCATGACACAATAATGGAAAATATGGCTCCATGGCACCAGTGCGGAAAAAATAGCCCAAAGTCTTGATACTGACCTCCAAATAGTTATGACTGCAAAGCCAAACACCGGGGCAAGTAACCTATATTAGAAAATTAGTTTAAAAATTGTTGAAAGGGGAATAGTAAAATAGTATACAAACCGCTTCAAGTTTTAAATTAATTTTTACATGGAATCTTTGGGAATTCATTATTCAACGAGCTTTTTTATGTTGTTATAAGATGGGGCTTTGGGGGTATAAACAATATTTAATGTTTTGGCCTCCAAATTTTGGTTGTCATGTTAAATTTCATTGCTAAAGCAACAAACCCCCTTCTCCCATAAGACTTCTTTTGTTTATAGGTATATTAAAAAAATTTTCCCTTTCCATTTTTTATTAAAAACAAACCTACTGAAAACTTTATTAAACTTAAATAATACCCAATATAAAAACTTCAACTTGTTTTTTATTATTATTGTTTAACTTATTTTCTTACAAAATAATACTTAAACATATTCTAGTAAATCTAATTGATCAAATATTTTACCAATAAGATATATAAAAAGATTATAAGGTATGGCCTTTTCAAATTCATGAGTTTTTAAACGACTTCTAAACTGCATACATGACCTAGCTATATCTCTCAAAGTACTGTGAACATTAGGCTCCAGGGGCAAATGAAGACAAGCCAAAACAGCATACAACCAGTCACCTAACCATTGATCACTACAAGCCAAATCCAAAATAGCTACAGACGAAGCTGCTGCTGAAGTCGATGAAGAGGCAGCCGCTATAGGCAAACCCTCTGCTGCATTGTCATCATCTCTTTCTCCTTTTAACCAATCGCTAAGCATTACTAGCAATTGTTCTAAGATACGCTGATTAAAACGTAATATTACACTTAGTAAAGGCTGATGTTGTTGACAAAACTTCAGCCAAGCCAATTCATCTGTTATCATTGGTGGCTCCAATGTGTTATCATAATTATGTTCAGTCAAATGTTGGCGCAACATCATTATCTTGGAACGTGCTCTTATAAAATTACAAGATTGAATATTCTTCCATTCAATGGTGGGCAAAATATTGACGTCCGGCAAAATATCTGTAGAAATTAACTAAAATATTTGAATCGTTACTAACTGTTTATATTACAAAAAAAAAAAAAAAAAAGTGTAACCGACCTCTTGTTCCTCTAAAGAACTATTGGAATTTTTCTGCAACTTTTTTGGTCTTTTGACAACCACAGCCGGACATTTTTTACGTTCGTATAACATGTGCATTAGATATTCTTCTCCACTTTGTGGCTGTTTAGTTGGATCAAAATCATCGCCTGGTGGTGTTATTTCCAACGCCTGCTGTTGAAATGTTTCAATTTCTTCCACTTCCATTGTATTTTTTTTCTATAAACAATTTGCGAAATAAAATCGTTAAAAACTGTTTTTCATAGACTATGTCTGTGCTATTTTTGATAAGTATCGTAGAATAACAAATAAATGTCAATTTTGAGAGTCAAAGTAGCAATCAGTTGTAGTAAAATAAAGCAGTAAATCAACTCAAGTAAGGCGAATTAAATATAGTAAATTCGCCTTAATCCCAATTAAAAAAACTTATCTAAAGCGGCCCATACACTTGCAATATTATTGTTTATGATATTCGCCATATTATTTCCATTTTGTCCGATATTATGCAATAAGTTGCACAATGGTTGCATTCATTCAATAAAAAGGTGATCATAACCTATAGCCTGGTACTCTGTTCAACATTTCACGTGAAATGCTGTCAAAACGCATATGAAAAAAACTTGTGCGGAATATCTATGAAAAAAAGTTGATAGAGTTGTACTCTGTTTATTTTGTGAAAAAATTCCGAAATGTTTCTGGCAACATTTTTTCACAACTGCGAAACAATGTAAGCTGCACTTATTTCACGTGGAATTTTAAGCAAAAGCAAAAAAGTATGAACTGATTATTAAATAAGAACTAAAAAATTAAAATAACACAACCGTTAACAGTTTTTTACATTCTTTATTATTAAATTTTTATTAAAAAAAAATATTTTTAGTAAAATACATGTGTGGTTTGTTTACATATGCAAAACAATGTTGCATACTTTGCAGGAATAACAAACGTCAAATTGTACAAACTCGCATAATAGGTAACATTGATAAATGTCAAAATTTTCGTGTGAAATAATCAATGTTGCTCAACATTTTTCACAAATTTGAACAGAGTACTAGGCTTATAGGAATAACATACACAGCATTGTACAATGTTGCCAACACACTTCACTTTCTTTTCGTTGTGCAATAAAAATCAAAACTCTTGATTGCTGCCAATATATTCTGCCACCTTTAAATATCACATACACATTGGCGATAAATGTGTACAATCCGTAAAATTGAACAATTTTATTGCAAGTGTAGGAGCCGCGTATAACATTCAAAAAATCAAATGTTTTTCTAGAAAAACGATAACTAATGTTTGGAATTATTTTATATAAATATTTTTTTTTTTTTAAATAACGTGGGTCGCGAGATATGTTTTCTATTGAAACAAAGTTGTTAACCTATTCGCACAAAATAAAAACAAGATTCAACTAAAATAATGCTGTGCCCCATAATACCATTTATTACACAAATATTTTTAAATTTCTTTCAAGTAGGTCAAAGTATTTGTTAAAACAAACACAAAATAGAAACCACAAAGTGTATCATCGTGTGGTTACTGCTTTGCCGCACCGAACTAAAATGTTTTGATCTACATTCTTTGAATAAAACATGCAGCATAACAATTATAAACATTTTTATTTTTACATTGAAAATTTGCTTCATGCACAAAAAGTGTCGAATGAAGCAAAACAAGGTCTAGAGAACTGTAAAATTGAGGATATGAGGCTATGTTAGTCCTCGATATCTCTTAATATATTCGAGATATAATAAAAGGTTACATATTTTAAAAGATGGCGCATTAAGTATATGTTTACAATTTATTTATAACTCAATTTTTGTAGAAATGTCCCAAACGGCATACAAGAATCCACCCGACGACACAGTAAATAAAATTATATAAAAAAGCATGTGTTTAATTTTATCAGTGATGCCACAGAATATTAGAATTTTTTGGCACTTTTCTAGCGATGACAGTAAAATAATTGAAAGATGTAGAATGGAATAAAATGAGATAGGAACAACTTGTAAAAAAATTCAACTGTTATATATGACGGCACAGCAGCAATTTAGCTGTAATTATATGCTGATGTGACGTAGAAGCGCAAAAACATTTTATTTTTAAAAGCTGAATGCGGAATCTTGGTTTCTTTGTATCATGGTAATATCCGTTGTACACCTGGATACATTTTGGAGGAACGCATTGCAGTTGTTGAAAATGTGAAACATGCGTTTACACTTGAAACATCTAATATCTACTATCAATAAAAATGTCACCATTTCTAAAAAAAGAACTTATTTTTTTAAACACTTTTTTTTATAAAAGTGCCAAAGTTTTAAAAGAAAACACCAAAATGTATTTGTAATTAATTTTGTTTAATAATATACATATACTGTTATAGTCTTTTCACACTTGTCAACATTTAACATCAATTTGCGAAGATGTTGGAATTTTCCCATAAGAAATACATTGGGCTAAAAATCAAAATTTTTCAACATCTTTACAGAATGTTACTATCTCATTTTGTTCCCTTTTACATTTTTCGATTCTTTTAGTATCATCACTAGAAAAGTGGCAATAAATTCTATTATTATTGTGGCATCACTGACAAAATGGAAGTTGCTTTGAAAGCAGCGTTACCATTTCTCAAGTTTTTCCTTTTGTTTGCTATAACAAAATATGTTAAACAATAAATTTCAAGTGTTTTTATCAATAATAAAAACTGGGAATTAAGCACGAATGACAAAATCTTTTGAAATTAAAATTTTGTATTCCCAAAAATTGAAATTACTTTTTGATAATAAACAGGCAAGTGCACGGCCTAAAAAAAGAACACTTAATTGACAACATCTTTTGTAAAGTTGTTGTTGTTGTTTTTTATTTTGTTTTTCTTAACCTACTTACAACTACAATAAATGTTGTGAGAATTTCAACTAATTGTAGTGGGGAATGTAAGATGAGATAAACCCACTGTTTATTGTTGATGTGTTTTGTTTAAACTTTGATATTGTTACAAGTAGAACTGTTGCTATAAGTCTTATACGCTTAACAGTTTTATTTGGTTTAATATCTTTAGTTTTTCTAAAATCTTTATGGATGAAGTTTCCTGATGATCTGGCCTAAGCAACCAGTGAAATGCGCATAGGAATAGCTTATCCCATCAACAATAAATTTCAAGTGTTTTTATCAATAATAAAAACTGGGAATTAAGCACGAATAACAAAATCTTTTGAAATTAAAATTTTGTATTCCCAAAAATTGAAATTACTTTTTGATAGAAAACAGAAATGAATAAAATGGGAAAAAATCCGTGGGTTGGCAGCAGCGGGTGGGTGTTGCCATTCCAGCCCCATATAGCTAATATCTTGCCATTTATTTTTCATGGCGCTGGAAACACGCTCTACGTAACAATTACTAAAAAAAAAAATAAATTGTACCATCATAAATTAATTGGACTTTTCCCGTCATCGAAATATAAACACGATCAATTCAATTCAATCTCTTTATCATAAATTAACTCGTTATCCAAAATGAAGTGCTTACAATTTTAAAAAAAGCTTCAGTTGAATAATCAAACCACATTTTCAAATAATCTAGAGTATTTTTAACAAGCTGAGACGCAATCTTTAATAAAATATTATTTTTTAATTCGATCTAGTTGCAACAAAACGGGACAAATGGTCCAGTTCAGAGCATCGACGGAACATTCCACTCTAAGCTGGACAGTCCCGGCGAAAACTGGACGATTGGCAAGTCTAATACACTGGCGAGCAATATTGGATACATTATTACAAGTTAAGATTTAAAGAAAATGTTAAGATAAATGTAATTACATTTAAAGCTCCAAAGTATAAATTTTTGCACGTTAAAAGAAAATTTTTTCGCTTTGTTACTCTGTCCAAAGCCCCTTTGCTTTGACAACACTTTTTTCTTTGCATAACTTTAAATGCGCTTCAACATTTTTTCATGATAGTGCGGTATTTTGCTATTTAGCTGAAACCAGACCCATTTTTAAGAGCTCTGCGTGCTGTCCGCTCACTTTCTGGCTTGTTTATGGCGTCTGCAGCCAAACCTACAACAAAAGCCTTAATTTTCCCGAATAATGTGCGGGATTTTTGTCCCGGAAAGTACCGTATGCAAAACATTAATTTTACACGTTCGTTAAAAAAATATTTGTTGGAAGGGGCAATTTATATTTCAGCTAAATTTGGTCATCTTAGCTCATATCGAATGGGGCTAAAACTATTTTTTTTTTTGAATAAAGGTAGCTACTTGTATATAACTAGGTCATTTTTGCACCGATTTTGTTTATTTTCCCTACCAGTATTTTACTTAGTTTGTTTAAGGTGAAAAAAAAAAAAAATTAAACATTTTTCATATTTAAATTTTTTATTTCCTGTTTTATGCAAATATTTTCTTTATTTATAATTAACAATAATATTTTTTATATCAAATTTTTTTTATTTATATTAAAACATATATGTGTATTCAGTAGTACGAATATATGTAAAAATATTTTTTAGTTATTTTGAATTTAGCAAATTTGTAATTAAATTAACTAAGCTAAATAATAAAATGAAAAATATATTTACTAATCTATACCAATACATTAAGTTATTTATAACCATTTTTGCAGAACTAGAAAATACTAAAAATTAAATTAAAATGAATTAATACAAAAATTATTATAATAACCTTTATTTATTTTATTTTTATACAAAAAAATTACATTGTTTTTAAGCATTTTTTACTACTAGCTTATTAAAACTACTTAATAAGGGTAATTTTGAAAAATAAGTAGAAGGTTAATTGTTTTGTTTTATATATTATATTTATAAAAAAAGAATAAGAAAAAAAAAAGATTTTTTTTAGGTTAACTGTAAATATGTTTTCTACACCAAACTTTTTAAATCTAAAATATAAACATACATATAACAAAATTACAGTGTCGGAAAACAGGCCGATATCTTCCTTCCCGAAAAACAAGTCTGAGAAAATTTTGCATTTTACTTTTATTAATGAAACTTATTTTAAAATTTTTTCAAATGTAACCGCTGGAAAATTCTAAAAAAATTTATTTGGGGTGGAAAAATCGAGAAATAAGCAGGTAAAGCAGCAAAAGGTTCAAGAAGGACACTCTTGGAATTCAATGTAGCGGAGATGCGAAGAAGTAATTAAAATTAATAAAGCTTCTACCAAATATATCGACTACCTATATTCAATAAAAATGGACTGTAACTTTTTTTAATTTTTGATATGGACAAGGTGAATAGCTTTAGTTTACAATCGGCATTGTTAAACAATACTGTGTTAAATCATAATTTAAAAATTCTCAGTATAAGCAAAACACTTTTTAATTTAGTATTAAGAGTATATGAAAAAGAAATTTTAAACCAACCGGTTTATAACCAAAAAGAAGACAAAATAGCACGATATTTTTACAGTGCGTAGATATGAATATTACGTGTCGATTTTTTCCAAAAGGAAAAAATAAAAATTTTGAGCTAATGCACTATTGCATATACTATTAAAACAATCTAACAATAGAAAAATAACACGCATTTTTATGTGTGAAAAATAATAAAAATGTCAAGAACAAAAGCATTTGTTGCACAAAATCAGCTGGCGTTTCGCGCAGACCTACTAATTTTTTATTTTTTTTATTTAAGAACAATTGTGATTTAGTTGAACTGTTAATTTTCAATTTCAATATTTTTATTAAGGCTTGAGTTCATCAAATTTAATTTTCATTAAATTATTTATACCGAAGGAAGGAATTTTTACAATATGAAATTTTTATTAAAATTTATTGATAATTTTCTTGGCTGAGCTGGGGCTCGAACCTGGGTTGAATTAACATGTTTCAAGAATCGCAACATTCTTTCATCAGAATTCTTTGAGTTCTAACCTCTGCATCACTGCGGTGTGGTACTGGTGGTTCGGAATTTGCTGTAATTATCATTTTCAATTTTTTTTATTACATGTTGCTTCCTTTCCTCTGTTTTTTCGTTAGTACAAATGCGACATTTAGCACAACTCTGAGACTTTTCAGTGTTGGCTAACGTATGAAAAATAATCGATATGTATGTATCTCTCAGGCAAAAAAGCAAGAATTGAATTTGGATTCAATATGATCATTACGAACCATATAATGTGGATCCCATACAATCGAACGGTATTCCATGATTGGTCTAACGAGATATGTGTAAAGTTGTTTAGTAACGAAAGAATCATGGAATTCTTTCGCTTAACGTTTTATAACAGCCAGAGTACAACGAGCCCTTTATATTCAGTAATATTCCAAGATCCATAATTGTGTCCACTTACTCGATTTTATAGTCACCGAGTTTATTGTTATTTATAATACTACGTTTTTTTAAAAAGCGCGTAAAGGGCCGTGCACAATTGTAAAACAAGTGCGATATTTATGTATATGTATTAGGGTGGGTCGATTAAACAATCGATATTGTGCCGTAGATTTTTCGATAGCTTTTGGCATGAGGAAAAAAATTCGACCAGTGTTCTTATTTTAGCATTGAGAAAAACTCAAAAAATTTAAACTTGGGCGCCTCGAAAATGATTTTTTTGATATATCGTAGCGAAATATGTTTCCTCATGCCAAAATCTATCGAGAAATCGACAATATCGACAAATTTTTGTCCTTACAATAAATAAAAATTTTAAAAATAATTTTTCTGACACTGTATGAGTCACATATTTTTTTGTATGGATTAAAATATAATTATTATGTATTTCAAAGCGTCAAGCTCAAAATTCAAAGGACCAATTTGAACATGTAATATTGATCGAAATTATAAAACAATTTTAATAAACCAGTTGTCTCCAGATTTTATTTTTACAAAATCGAAATTTTTAATATTTTTAATTAGGCTTAAGTTCATTAAATTTAATTTTCATTAAATTATGTTTTATGAAGAAAGGAATTTTACAACATGAAAATTAATTAAAATTGTTATTGATAATCTTTCATTCTTGAGCGTGGCCGGGGCTCGAACCATGACATGTTTCGATCGCAACCACTCGATCTCCTCAGATGGATTTGCCGTTTTACACTCGCAGCCATCGATGACTGCTGATGTTAATAGTCAAACACCAATCCTTAAACCAAATTGTATTTTAACCTTTGGTAGGTCGGAGTTTGCTTTTTTTAATGATTATCCATTCTAATTGATTTTACATGTTTTTCCTTACTTCTGTTTTTTTCGTACTTTTGTCAAGAATTTTTCTTGAAGTCTAAAGTACATTTTTTGTTTTTTCATTTTTGTGTTTACAAAATTTTAAAATATTCTTTAGCTTTTAAATATTTTATTTTTATAAATATCAGTAAAATCTTTTTTTTTTTACAAAATTAAGGCGAATTTCAAAATCGTTTTTTATTTAGTTTAATACAGGTCTGTTCTGAAAATTACGTGCCATTAAAACCACACGAATGATTTTGTGGTGTTCTGAAAATCACACAAGTTTTTATGTTTTTTTTTTTGTGTGCTTCAGTCAATTCAAAATCACACCGAAAAACATAAAAAATACCACACGTCTGATTTTCAAAGGCACATGTGATTTAAAATCAAGTGATTTTCTGAACAGGCCTCATATATAAAAATGGGGTAACTCGATTTTATGTTTTTTAACAAAAGAAGAAAGAAATTAAATAAAACCCGTAAAATTTTAGATATAACAAAAGTTTTTTGGCAAATTTTATAGCAAAACGCATTTTTTGAAATTAAGCTTCGATATCATGTAGAATATAAGCGGCCTTATTATTATGAGTGTCGTTGTCTTAGTTGAAAACCAGTTGTTTTTAAAAATTGGTATTTTAATTGTCGTAAACGCCAAACTTTCTTTGTGTTTGTCGTAAATTTTAGTTGATATCGATAGAAATTTCGAACGACAATGATTTTGATCCCAACATCGACTCCCGCAATAAGGCCGAATATGACATATTTTGGTGTAGAAAAGCTTAAAACATTTTTTATAATAAAACATTTATATTTAAAATTATAGTATTTTAACAAAATTATATACATACATATAATAATACATATTTAATTTTAAAGATATGGATACCACATTTATTTGAAATACATATAAAAATTTTATAATAAATTATTTTTGAAGTTATAAATTTGTAAGAATATTTTATTGTTGAAATTATATTTTTAAATATTATTAATGTCAGTAAGTCTTTCTTAAACCAATTACATATATCTTTCAGTTATGTTAAGTTTTTTGTTTTTAATTAAAATGTCAGCAATTTTCTTTGTTCTAGGTTAATATTATTTATTTTATAATTTAATAGCACTAAAAGTCTAATATTAGATTTATTGAAGGCTTTAGAGAAAAAAAAATCAAAATTTAAATCGAAGCTTAAGAATAAGTATTTAGATTGTTTATTACACAGGCACTTTAGTAGATAAAATATAAATTAAAATTTTCTGAATATGTACTAAGTTATTAAGTTTAATGAAGGAGGTGAAGTAAATCTAAAATTTTGTATAAAAAGGGCGGAAAAATTTTTATAAAAAAGGTTATGATACCATTTTACAACTTTTTTTTTAATTGGCAACACGGTTTAATAGTTTATTATAATGCTGCCCATACACGACGAAACATGAGTAGACATATGTACAAAATTGACGCAGCACTATTGCCGTCTGCATTTATTGAAAACAAAACAAAAGTGAAAAATAATGTTTGTACGAAATACATACTTATATTTATGCTATGTTCATACGACGATTTAAACCACTCGTTTCGCTCTCTGAAACTAGTATGTTTGGCAAATGCTGTCCTTGCGATTCATTCTTGTTTCATTTTTACATTTTTTTGTTTCGTTAGTGGGATTATATTTAAATAATACTTTCATTTATATTATTACTTTATAACCCTAGGTCTGCACTAAAGACAAATATCTCAGCAAGTTGGGAATAACGTCGGCAGAATAACAGAGCAACATTTCTTATTGCTCAGCTTATGTTAAAGTCATGGGAAAACGTATTTATGTTAACTCATAATTTTAAAGAAATCAAGGAAGAAGGCGCAGTGTAAAAATGACGCCATCATGCAAAAATTATATTTATTAATATTAATTCTTTATAATTCTACTATATTTGTTAAATGTATATTAATTGGTTTAAGCTTGAGTTCTTTTTTTATATAAAAATAAAAATTTTTATTAAATATATTTTTTTTTGTTAAAATAAAATTTATATTTTTATATAAAAAAAAAACTCAAACTTAAACAAATTAATATAAATAAATTCAAATAAGAAAGATCGAATAAGAAAAAAATTTTGTTAATTAAAATAATTTTTGCAATATTATTTTAGTGTTTATGCTTCAATTTCACAAACTTAATTTCTTTCCCACACAATTTGCCTCTATTTTTTTCTTTTTTGCTTCTTTTTTTCAATTGACAACCAAATTTGACGTTTTATATTAGCAATAATTGTCAACGAAAATGGATTACCAATTATTGCATTTAATGCAATATATGTCGCAATAATTATCTCTGGTATAGACGGGCAGTAATTATCACTTTATTTTATTTAACATAAATTTTTATTTCGTTTTTTTTTTTTTGTTTTGATTTGTTTTTTTTGAGAGCTAGCTTAGATAAACTAACGATAACTGTTATCAAATTGGAGATAATAGTACATTTTTCTGTTTCGCAGCATGTTTCAAAATGAAACGACCTGTTTCAAAATTTTAGGTGTGTTCCACAAGATCTCGGGCAGGTTCAGGAAAATTACTCTCTAAATTTGCCGAAACTACCCAAAATTGCTGGAACGCAAAAAAACATTTTTGCACTTCTTCAAATACTAATGCTGCTTACTTTTTTAATTAAGATTTATTTGAGTGATTTTAGACGCTTAAAAGTCATAACATTATAAAAACAAAACATTTGCATCATTGTAATTTTTATATATATTTTTTTTATATTAAAGATTAAGGGAAATGTTTTTACTTCTTTAATTTTTTCACAAAAACCTAACATTTTATTTTTAATAAAAACTATAACTTTTCTTTTGCTTGTAAATTTCCTGATTAATTTATCAGTTTCATGTGTAAACAAAACAGCTGATTAGTTTTTCTTGTCCGAACTTACCCAAAGAAAATGTTCGTGCAAATTTGTACAGGAAATGAAAAAAAATTCTCTCTCAATTATGTTTTCTTCAAAAATCGTCAAAAGTTTTAACAAAATTCGTCAAAATCGTCACGAAAATTTACGAAATCATCAACAAATCGTCATATATTTAAATTTACAAATTAGAGACAATTTATTGCATTGATTGGTTCAAAAATATAAATTTTTAGCAAGAAATTCTATTTATGGTAAAGAAAGTGATATGGCTAAATTTTATTCTATTTATTTCAGCAAGTGGGCTGAAATATACATATTAATCATTTTAAAAGAAATACTAAGAATAAATATAGTTTCATAAAAACATAACAAAACTTTATTTATGTATTTCGTTTATCCATATTCACAAAAACATTAAATAAAAAATTAAATCTCATTTACTATTAACTCGAGCTATCTTTAAATGATACATTTTTAATGCTTTCACTATTTTACTATTTTTACTGTTGAAGGTGGTAAACCAAGTGTTCTGTCTATATCAACTGTCTTTTTACTCGACTTGAAAGGATTTATTACGCCCAATTTTTGTTCCAAACAAATGCATTTTCTCCTCTTTGCACTCATTTTTTCATTTTTCTTATTAAGAACCAATTTCTTACTTCTTAACACGCAACTATACTCAGAATAACTTACCTAAAGGGCCAAATACACTTGTCAAATGCTTGTCCAGCCGGCGAATTCAACGTGTACGTGTGTTGGACGTAATATTCGCCGTCATATCTCAATTTTTTGATTTATCATCAAGCGTTGTCGGTGTCACACATACAAACACATTTTCACTAATACTACCACAATGCTTGATAAGTACTTTAATCAATGTATTTGGGCCTTTACAGAATTAAATGGGAATTCGCCTTTTTACACGCAAATAAAAAAGTTTATCACATGTGATTATGACTTCAGCGAAAAAATGTTATCGTGTAGCGACGAAAATCAAAATCATAAAAACGCAAAGCGGATTTAACCAATTTGTAAAAATAGCACCGACACAAATCGGGGCTCTAGTGTTTATTTTTGGCAGTATCGATGGCATTCATATAATTGTAGAATTCGAATTACTAATGCTTCTCATGAAAGCCACCTGGTTTGTGATGGGGGAAGAATTTTTTTTGTTTAATTTCCAATAATTTTTTGTATTTCGAAAAATTTATTTTTACATTTTGGACTGTTCCCAATATAATTGTAAATATTTCTTGTAATGGTTTTATTGATGCCAGAAAATCGTCATAACACTATTACTTTTAGTAAAAAAATCGTCAATCGTCTTTTTACTGTATTTTTAAAAAAAAAATCGTCAAAATGACGAAAAATCGTCACATTTAACAACCCTGGTTGTCCCTGTCCCAATTTATTCGTCGTTCGTCTGCGTAAGAAATAGAAATAAACCTATCGCAGTGTTCGTTACGCAGGAAGAATTTTGATCTACGAAATGACTGTGTGTATTTTCATACATACCAATGTGTTCTATTTCTGACGACGTCGTTCGTCCCAGTTGTGTTTCTAGCATTACTCTCTTAATCGCACAAAAATTGTTATGTGGAACGCTTTTGGGTAACTTTGTGCAAGTTCGGACTGTTTTGTTATGCATGTGGAACAGAGCTTTTGTATGGCAAAACATGTTGCTTCTATCATTTTTGTGGCGCGAAACAGGAATGGAAGAGCGAAAAACGAATATTGCTGTCCATGTGAACCAATGTGTTTACCAAGCTATTTGTGTGGTTTATTTTGCCCTTTAGTTATTTTCGTATTGATTTTGCGTAATTTAACAAGCTTGGCTTTAACATATCGTCGGTTGATTATTTAATTGTCGTATGTGGATACATATTACACACGACAATTAAATAATCAACCAACGATATGTATATCAACAAACACACGCGACTCTTGTATTTATTGTAGACATTTTTAAAAGAATGTCGACTTTGGCTTTGTTAACACAACTTTCTTGCATGATTTTTAAGAAATTTTTTAAAACTATTCTTTATTATTTAAAATTTCAATAATTTTTTTTTAAATATCTATAAAATGGTGCAACCAAGGTATATTTACACAAGGTAAACTCGTTGGCCCATATGTTTGTCAGCTGTTTACCCCTATTTGGATCCCAAACGTCAAATTTCTTGTATATGAGCCAAAATTTGTACATGTGTGCGTTAAATTGTTTTTGTTTTATATGAAGACAATTTTGGCAACTCGGTTCTTTTCATAGAGCAGTATGTCTACACTCCAAAATGAGTCTACCTTGTGTAAATATACCTTGGGTGCAACAAAAAAATTCATTTAAGATAATAAACTTAATTTTTTTTTTAAACTTATAAATATAAAACTGTTAAAAAAATTGTTAATAAAAGGCTAAGCAAGATAATTTTGGAAATAAATCTAACTTATGAGAACAATTTTTCTCCAAGTTTATGTATTGATTGATTAATTCTTTATTAGATAAGACAGTACAGTACAACAAGAACGGTGTCTTATATTACAGTACTGTAGAATTAGTGTTATACTGTAGAATTAGTGTTATATATATAAAAAGGTTTTTAGAAAAACAAAATTTTTCGGCGGCTTATAGTTTTGAAGTTCGGGGACCCCAAATGTTTTTTAGATATTTTTCATTTAAGGTATTATATAAATCTCTCTATGGTAATAAGGTCAGAAGTGTTACTTTAATACCTTTAAGGAAACATAAATACAATTTTCATTGTGAAATCTCAGTTGCCTCCTTTAAAAAAATTTATTGCTACGTCTCTTAATACCTAAGTCTCATGTACCACATCATGTTAATTTCTTTATTGCTTAAGAAAGAATAATTTATAATAATAAAAATAAATTTTTTTTTTTTTAATAAAAACTGCAAATGATAGCAGAAACTAAGTAGCTGACAGTCATAACATAAACTAAGAATTAAAAAACAAACTTTGATACAATAAAATGGATATTCATTTTTATTTGTCAGAAAAATATAGTACGTATCTGTGCCAGTATGAAAAAGTAGCTTATTTCGAATATCGTAGTTTGCAGATAACCTTATTTTTGTTACAGTTTTATTCAAGGAGTTTTTGCTTAAACAATTGTTGTAAATATAAAAGATTTTGCACCTTTTCTAATTGTAATAACTTAATTTTGTCGTATGTCGACTTAAGGTACTCTTATAAATGACCACAGATATAGTTCATAATATTTTTATATATCTTGGTTTATATTTCTTATGAAGCAGATAATTTTATAACAAATGTCAATTACTTAGACGTCAACTTAATGTGTTGTTTCCACATTCAACTAAGTATTATTAAAATAGTATTCTAGTAAATTGTCTTGTCAAGCAACAAGGGAGAACAAAAAGACAGTTAAACAATGACAATAAAATATACTAAAAACGAACATTTTATTTTGTGTTAACTAGAGCTTAAATGAATTATGTATTTAAAAAATTTTAGGTTCAAAATTATAAACATTTACTTTAATGCTCCCAATGTTACATCCAGAGCTTAAGGCTCTGTACAGATGATTGTTAGAAAGTACAATATTGTAAAAACTAGCAAAATGCTGGCAATCGACTTTAAAAATTTTAAAGCACTCTTGTCTTTTGCTCTATGAATTTTGGTAACCATGTTGCCATATTAAAAGATTATTCTAATTAATCGTGTTATACCCTTTGTAGACTTGCATACATTTCGGAGGAACGCATGGAAGATGTTGAAAATGTAAAATACGCGTTCACACTTGAAACATCTAACATCTACCATTAATAAAAAATGTCACCATTTCTGAAAAAAAACTTTTATTTTTTTTAAATACTATTTTTCTACAAAAGTGGCAACATTCTAAAAGATAACACCAAAATGTATTCTCAATCATTTTGTTTAACAATTTAAGCAATATAAGGCTTGTAAAAAAAGAAAAACTTGAGAAATGGTAACGCTGCTTTCAAAGCAACTTCCATTTTGTCAGTGATGCCACAATAATAATAGAATTTATTGCCACTTTTCTAGTGATGACACTAAAAGAATCGAAAAATGTAAAAGGAAACAAAATGAGATAGTAACATTCTGTAAAGATGTTGAAAAATTTTAATTTTTAGCCCTATGTATTTCTTTTGGGAAAATTCCAACATCTTCGCAAATTGATGTTAAATGTTGACAAGTGTGAAAAGGCTATTACTCTTTAAAGTTTGACAGATCTGCATTTCATAACATTTAACTGCCACCTCCTCTTGACTTAACTTTATTACAATATCAGCTTATATGTATATAAAATCATATATAATGAAAATTTATGTGTAGTTTATAGAACACGAGCGCCATACTCGTCCGTTCAACTTACATTTAAAACAAAAACAAAATTTCGAAATTTGTTTTTGTTTTAAATGTTAGTTGAACGGACGAGTAAGGCGCTCGTGTTCTATAAACTACATATTAGTGTATTTTAACCGAATTTTTGAGCATATTTTTTGAAAAAAGAAACCTTTTGTTTAAAATTATTTGGTTTTAATCAAGGCGAATTCATACAGGTGACCGCAGAGTTGTGCAAGCTATCCCTTTTCTTTTAAAAATACTAGTACATATTTTGATTTTGTAAAAAGTTAGAGTCAATGTCAAAATGATTTGTTGAAAATATAATAAAAGGATTTTTTTTTGTATATAAAATATAAACAATTGCTTTAGAAGGTAAATCTTCTTCCTGTATTGCAAATTTATTGTGGCTTCACTTATTTCTTACGCCTTTTTCAATCCTTGTGTTTATATTATATATTCACTTTTTTTGTTTTATAAAATTTAAATAAGTTTTTTCCAATATTAAAATTTTTATTGAATTTTAAATTTAACTAATTTTTTTACATAATGTAAACAAAACTTAACATTCAGTATAAACACAAAAAATAAACAATAAACAAATGATTCGAAAATGTCACCTTTATGAATTCGCCTTGGTTCTAATTGTAGAAAAGCTAAAAGTTAATAAAAATACACTACTTAATATTACGGCTTTTCAGAAATAGAGGTAAAACTAAAATAGGCAAAAAAAATTAGTTAATGTCATTTATTTTAAAGCAACTTTTAACAATATTTAGGTTAAAATGAACATATTTTTCATAATAATAGATATCATTTGATTTTAGGCATTCAAAATTATTTTGTATTAAAATTTCATTTAAGGTTGGCTTTTTTCTTAACTTTTATTAAGATATGTTTTTTTTTTATTTGGAATGTTATTTAGATCTTTATAAAGTTATGAACTTTGTTAACACATTTATAATTCAGTTATTGGTTTAATTTAGAATTTTTGTTATTTTAATATGTATGTATTTTTTTTTGCTTATATTTCTTTTACTTAATTTTGTTATTGTATCACAATTTAACATTGCATTATTTGCTGATGCTGTTTTATACCAATTTTTTTTAAACTAATTTCTATCTTTTAAACCCAATACTCTCCTGAACCCCGACAAAGGTTTTGATGCATTATTTCCCGGTAATACACTTGTGGATGTTAGCGGATAAGCATTTTGATATGTGATCGGAAAATCTGTCGGGGCCAGGAGTAAACCTCACGTACGCACAAACTTATAGACTATCAAAAATACCATGAAAGAAATTGCCACTAATATGACTGCAGTTATGACTTTGGCGCAGGTATTTAGACCGGACTCATTGGGATTGAGGGGACGCGAACTCATGCGCGTATTGGAACGTCTACGTTTGGTAGCCAGTCCTCGTGCTAAAGCCGGAAACGCTAGAGATTGGGTGAATGTTAATTTGTGTAGGGATTCACTTAACGAATAGGGACCCACCGAACCGCGTGCCGCTGCTCGTAACAGTGCGTATTCCAAATCCAAAGCATCGAAGAGTGAATAACGGGCGGTCATGGTCGAGGAGCGACGACGTTCTTGACGTGAATCACGTTCGCGATCTGATTGCGGCTGTAGCCATGGATCGGAGACTCGCTGCTGCGCCCCCGCACCAGTGGCAGCTGCCAAGGCTGCTGCTGCAGCCGCAGAAGAGGAGGAGGCCTGGTGTGCTGACACACCTCCGCCTAAGCTAACGGCGGCCACGGAGGTAAGCGACGACGTCGTCGACGACGAGGCAGAACAGAGACGCAAATTCAAAGCCAGACCATTGTCATGGAACTCAGTCGCATCCTCGATCGAAGTTTGATCGGGTGATGTTTGGGCCCGTTCCAGAGCCGCCGAATGTTTCATGCGCAAAGCAAATAGTCTCGCATGATCGGGATGTAAAAGAGAACTAGATTTGCGGCGATAATTCGGTGCACCTATGCTAATGCTGGCTCGCGCTCCCATTTTATGGCGTCTAAGGGATAAATTGGGTGATCCTTGTGTTGGGGTGGTGGCAGGTGAAGCATTGCAGGAACTAATGGCACAACAGTCAACTATGCTAGGTCCATTACCACTAATACTGATCAAAGCAGAGCCAGGAGGTAGCGGCAAAGCATTAGGCGACGGAGACGCCTGCACCGAATCTATACCCGAATCACCAGCATGCAAAGTATCACAAAATAGTGAATTGCGTCGATCCCCCGAGATGAGCATTAAATGATTGCCCGATGTACTATTGCTGCTATTACCCGATGTACTAGTAGTCAAGGTAGTCCCCACACTGGTGCTAATACTATTGCCCCCACCACTGCTGCTGCTAGTGCTTGTCTCAGCTATGGCAGGAAAAACAAATGATTGGCCATCAGCCTCTCCCCTGGGGGAGTCCTGCAATCACAACAATAAAACAAGAAAAGAGACAATACTTAAGCATTAATACCAAATTCAAACATAGATATTAGTTTCATAGGAACAGAATAATTGAGTCGAAAAAGTGCATGATAAATGAATTGTGTTGTTAAGTAAAATACATATTTTTTAATTGATACACGTTGTTATGTGTTTAAGGATAAATTAAAAAAAAGAGCCAGGTGGAAGGTGTGTTAATAAAACTAATTATATACTGGTGTTATAAGAAGACATACTACCTGGTAGGGGGGTTTGACTAAAAGTGTTTTATAATACAGGGCTCAATCAAAATTCTTATTTAGTTTACATATTTGTTAATTAAAAACCCTTTAATATTTATAAAAATGTCTATCATTTCTAAAACAAATACTAAGTATGAAGAGGTTAACAAATTTAAAAAAGGGATTTGGAAAAAAGCTAAAGAGTAATTTATTTAAAAAATAAAACATGCAAGACCATTTAAAAAGCTTTATATGTATGTAAGTTGAGAAGACAAATTAATAGATAAAAAGGAAAAAATGGAAAAATATTCTTGATTTAATTTGAAAATATTGTTGTCTGAGTAAAAACTCCTACCCTTTGACCTTCCGGACCGCTGTTACGACGCAATTGTATAAAGCCATCCTGTCTTAAAAGTGGCTTTAATAATAAAACAACATTAAAAGAACAGTTTTTTTTCAGGTTTTGTATCAGTTTGTTTTATTTTGTTTGCATTTACAAAAGGATTCCAGCGAAAACGGTGACATATTTATTCAGTTTTTTTTTGTAAAAAGAAAAAAATTTGTTTTCGGTTACACAGAGACGCACAAGACAGCAAAAGAGAGAGTAGCAAAGATTTTTATAACGAAATTAATTTTATAAATTAAACAAAATAAGTTTTGTTGTATGTTAAATGTTTTGATACAGTAAGAAAATAAAAAAAAGTATAAAATGTATAAAATTGAAATACATTTTTTTTTATTTATTGTGTGTGTTTTTTTTGTTTAAACAGTGTTTTTTTGTTGTTGTCAAACTTACCTGGCTGGGCCACACTTGTAGTAGAGGCAACGAACATGTTGGTTTATCATTCATATTACCGCCTCCTACAATAGACGTTTTGGCTTTTGCCACGCCATTGTCACTTCCAGCACCGCCGCCACCTTCGCTATCAGCCTCATGACTGGGCGCACTTTGGGCGAGACTAGTATAGTGTAAATGATTAAAACGTTGAGCATCATTTGTAGCCTTTGTACGTGTAGGACTTTCGTATCCGGTAGAATCTTCGGATGATGTGGTTTTTGGCGAACGCCAAAATCTTTTCAGACGCAATTCGCGTCTTTTTTCTTGTTTCTAAAGTATAAACAAAGAGAAAATTTGAGTTTAAGAAAATTTAACAACGTTAGCATTGTTTCTATAAACTAGGCCTGCTGTTCTGAAAATCACTTTAATTCATGTTAAGTGATTTCAAATCATATGTGCCTTTTAAAATCACACGTGTGATATGGTGTGGTTCTCAGTTGCCGAAAGAACACATAAACGGTCCGATTTGCGGACCACCACAAAATCACACGTGATTTAAAATAACCTGATTTTTAGAACAGGCCTGCAAAGGAAAAAAATCCATTAAATGTGAGGCTGAGGTTTTCCGAGACGTCCAAATTTAGAAGTCTT
Source organism: Pollenia griseotomentosa (assembly GCA_963931875.1). Lineage (NCBI taxonomy): Eukaryota > Metazoa > Arthropoda > Insecta > Diptera > Polleniidae > Pollenia > Pollenia griseotomentosa. The sequence continues at coordinate 4,295,872 of OZ007562.1, read as the reverse complement.
TATTGCACTCTCAATATTAATCATACGACCCGTAGTTTTTATAACAATCTTTAATTCCTAATAATTTTTGTACGAAAGGCTAAATACTGCCATATTCTAAAATGAAATCCACATTTTTAAAAAATTTCTTTTCTTATATCAATATACATGCCTACATAAGTACATATGTATATACATACATATATGTAAGTATTCTATGTATAAATATATGTACATATATGCACATATATATATGTACTCATAAGTATTTACTAAAAAATTTAAAGCAAAATATTTTCTTATTATTTCAATTGCAGCTTATTAATATTTTAAAAGATCTAAAATATGTTTTTTCAAAAATATTCTATTAAGCGAACTCTGACGTATCATGAGAAGTTGTTTCGCTTTAAAATTTCTTTATCTTACTCCAGGCTATTTGAACTTGTTATTGTTGTATCCTAAAAATTTATTATTATTTGTTTTAAACATCAGCGACAAAAATATACTTTGTATTTGACGTTTTAGATTTTTAACCTTAAAAATCAATTTTTAATTTTTCTTGTACATAAATTTTTTTCTTTTGAAAATTTTTCCTTTTTTGTACATACTTATGTACATATGTATATTAGTATTTATGTATAAGGCAGCAATATGCCTGAAAGTTGACTTGAAGAAAATTGCAAAAATGTGTTTTTAACATTTTTTTATTTGAAGGGATTCTAAGAAGTTTAAAAGTCATGCCTACTGAAATTTTGCGTAAATATATACATATGTATCTATAAACATACATGTACATTAGACCGTATCTCAAAAAAATTTTCACCGTACACCCCCTAATATAAAGTATTTTTGCATTGAGGTTTAAAAAATTTTTCTCCGAACGTAGGGGTCGCCTTTTTACATTTTTCGTTATAACTTTGGCATTTACAGTCCGATCTTAAAGTATGAAGGAGGAGCATCCTACGCGCTGCGGTAGGGTCCAAATTAAAGAATTTTATTAAACCGCCATATTTGTATTGTTGGAGTTCTTAAATTTGGCCCCTGCAGCTCGTAGGATGCTCCGCAAAAGTTGTAGACAGATTTTAATAATTTTTATCTTGCACCGCCTCTGATAAAATCCCAGTCTGCCGACTGCTCTGCAGGAATTATAGAAATATTTTCTTAGCAAAATGTAATGATTTTTTGCGAACTTTAATTTTCTAATTAAAATTAAAGATGTTTCTGCTGGAATCATCGAATGACTTCCTTAGCTTGTATAGTTTCTTGCGAGCTTAAATTTTCTGACATTAGGGTGGTACGAACATAGATCTGGTGGATAAATACTAGAACGAGATACCTGAGGTCAATGGCACCTAAGGCTCTTCTCGAGACCCTACATTCGGCAAAAAAATCTCCTTGCAAAAATATTTTATATTAGGGGGTGTACGCCGCACTTTTTTTTTGCTTGTAAGGTGTTACACTCTAATGTTTTTTCTAACAAATTGTGAACAAATATTAAATTCTACAAAAGACATAGGATTACAGGTACATTAAGAATATATTAAACATAACCTCAAAATATGTTTACTTATGAAAGCTGAAATTGTATATTAAAACCTTCAGTATACAATATTTTTACAGGAATTGTTTTAAAACTGTATTCATATCCATCCATTTATCGCCTTTAACACTTTTTACCGATTTATTTTTATTGTTCCCATTTTTCTTGTTATTTTACTTTTTTCACTCCTATTGGCCTTAAAGTACTTAACTAAGTTTTACCGTTTCCTTTCACTCTCCTGACACAAATTGAAAACAATTGCTTTTCAGGGGGAATGAAAAATAACAGTGTTTTTTTACATATTTTTATTCTTAAACTCTTATTTGTGTGTATATTTTCTACACAATGCAATAGCTGGCAACACCAAGTTTAATGGGGCTGCCAATGCATTGCATGTTGTGATTGTCATCAATAATAGATTTTGTACGGTGGTTACAAAAAAAGTAAAAGTGCTATAGTTGTCTCTGTCGAATTTAATGTACCCTTTACCATAGTACATATTAAAAATCGTACCAAAATCTTTAAAATCGGGAGTACCCTTGCAAGTGGCCAGGTGTAACAATGTACCGTTTTGGCTCATTTTCAATATTTTATACTCCTCATACGATATATTCGCTATTGTACCAACACCATTATATCGGATAGAAAAAGGCAGGGTTTTGTCTATTACTCGGGTAATAATAAACCGATTTAATAGATTTTCACTACCAGTATGTTACTAAGTTTATTTTAGGTAAAAGTGAAAGAAAGTTCATTAATTGTAGTGGTTTATTTATATCTCATACATTTGTGAATCGATCTGGCTGAATTTCAATAGCAAACTCTTCTGTACTATATGAGGCCTGTCAAAGAAATCAATTCCGATCGAAAGTGAATGTGATTTCGTATCTTGCTTCACATAAAGACAGGCCTGTATGCGATGTAAATATATGTATATATAGCAGCCTAGTGCTCATTATATCTGGAGTTTTAGGAAAACTTATATCAATATACACACGGACAGACAAACTGCCTGACGGAAAGGCGGGCATCGTTTAATCAACTCCGCCACTTATAAATATAAACATCCTGGGGCTAATTATGGCAGTCGTGATCGAATACTTTTTCGATTCGAAAGCAATTCTATTTCCAATTCTTTCTGTCGATACTGAACGAATCGAAATTATTTTTTCAGTGTTGTAAAAAATTTATTAGAGTAAAAATAATTTCGATTCATTAAGTATCCACTGGAATAAAATTGTTTTCGAATCGAAAACGCATTAGATCACGACTGCCAGAATTAGCCCCTTGAATTTTTACAAACTGAATGACAAACTTATTTAAAAAACTAACTTATTTGTTCTACTTTTTTCACCTGTAATAAAGGGGCTAAAAAAGCACTAGTATTTTTTTTTAATTTTTTTTTTTTTTTTTGCAAAACAATGGCGGTGGTTATTTTGTGGCAAAACAATTTTGAGAGTTTTATCTACATAGTACAGCTAAATAAATACATTCATGCGAATGTCTGTACGACTGTATATTTGCAAAAATTTCAAGGGGTGTATAGTAGAAAAAAATACATAGCGGAGTGTAATAAAATAGAACAAATTTCGATTTTTGATGTAATTTTTTTAAATTTGTAATATTTTTCTTTTCCGTTTGTAAAATTCGCATGAACTTGTATTTTTCTATAATTCCTTGAAAAGTTATTCACAATAACATATTTAACAATAATATTACTATTTTTTTAAGGTTTTCTATTAAGCTTTAAACTCATTTTATTAAAATCTTGACTTTTTTTCTTATATGCTTAGTATATTTTTTATTCGACATATCATTTATAATAGAAATTTTTCTTTTAAATGTTTTGATACTAAAATTGGTTCAGTGTTCTGTTGTTGATTGATATGAAAAATTTTTAATATTTTTAATTTTCTAAAAATATGTTAAATTTGTACAAAAAAAAAAAAAAAAATATGCTAAAAATCTGCTGAATTTTCATAAAAAAAATTATGCTAAACATCTGCTAAATAAAAAGGAATTTTAATATATATTTCATTAAAAATTTTATTTTAAAAAAAGTTATATTAATAATGCTTAAACCGAAAAAGTACCAATAATTTGAATATGAAATTGTTTGAAAATATGTATACATAGTTAGTTTGTTTGAAACAAAATTTGCTAAAAAATTCTGCTTTTCTAAAAAGTAAAAATATGCTAAAAAAATCTGCTTTTGGACGAGGAAAAATATGATAAAAAGCAGTTAGCATTTTTTTTTTTTTTTAAATATGCGATTTTCCAACTCAATCTGCTAAGTCTAGCAGAAATTATGGGCATTTCCATTTTGACGTGACGTGATATTTGTACGACAAAATGTAAAAAAATTAAATGAAGAAGTCATATTTGTAAAAAGGGTTTTTATATATGCAAAGTAAGTAGCACTATATTCAGACAAAAATACAACAAAACAGAAGTGGATTTTGACTTGCATTATAAAACTGAATAAGACTGCAAATTGAGCAAGACTTTTTGTATAAAAACTTTTTAGTAAGCTTTGGACTTATATAAATTTATTTTATCAAATTTAAAAATCGTTGTTCGTTTTAAGGTACATATGGGCATTTTCTGCGAAAAGTCTACTTTTTTAATGTAACGCCAGAATGCAAATAAGGTTGTATTTTAGGACCATGTTGTTCAACCATTATACCTTTTGTTACTTAATGTAGAGCTAGTTGCGATTTACACCATAATATAAAAAGATAAACTATACATATGCAATTTTTTGAGAAGCAATTTAAATTACGTCTGGCGTTACGTTACAAAAATTAGACTTATTTTTAAATATAACAACTTTACTTAACTCCACTTCAAGAACTATTCATAATAGTTATAATTTATCTTTCAATTGTAAAATCAAATATGTATTGCAATGAACAACATTCACAGTATCAAACCATGCTCATAATAAAACCCGTAAAACTAAATATATATTGTAATTTTTAAAAACATTGATGATTGGGTGCAAATTTAAAACACTTTACTACATAGCACATATTTATGTTACATATTTAAAAGTTTCCACATTCCATATCATTTCCTAAATTTGGAAAATTTTTGTAATATTGTAACTTTATTAGAATATGTAGTTAACATCTCAGTAAAGAAAATTCTTTTTAATTAGTCCTAAGAAGAATATTGTATTTCTTTTAGTAAAAAAAAATCATGTATACTTTGCTGTGAATTACAATTTATTTTCGAAATTTGTTTGTTAAAGTTTTAAAAATTCTTTACAGTGAAAAAATTCTTCACAATAACACCCAAGAGTATTCTATTATATTTATCTTATCTCTTAAAAAATATAAATGCGTTGCTATTCAAAGCAATTTTATAATTAATGTTCTTCTGCATTTACAAATTTTACATGAAATTTTTAAATAATATTAACAATTGAAAAAATATTAACCCAAACGTGATCATCTCATATCTACAACAACGCAGAAATAGCAAAAACCTCAACAATTTTGTTGCTTGAGTTGTGACGGTAAATGTCAAAATAAGCTTATTCGCCTTTATACAAACAATGTTAACAAGAGACAATATACGTGAAGCGGACATAAAAATGCCGAAATTTCTCCATATTTGGAGCTGTAGTTCAGTGTATATATGTGTTTCCGTTTTTGAAAAATGATTTTTTTTATTGTTGTAGCCTACTATTGCAACTTTATATAAACAAGTTTGATATTTTTTTCCTAGCTTTAAAAATCGTATATGCTTTGCTTCTAATAGCAAATTTAACAAGTTTACTTTTTTATTTAAAAAAATCGTCTAACTTCGTAAAAAAACATTTAAAACAGTGAATTTTGCTTTTAATGTAGCCCAGAGAAAGCCACATTCGTAATGTACATTTGATAATAAAAAACGATCTGCTGCGCTAATGCGTATTTACCCTTACCTTAAGATAAAGTTTTATAGTGCTCCTAGCTGTCAAACGTATATATCGGCACTTGATTAACAATATGTTATTAACTCGAAATTTAAAAATTATCAGTACAAGCAAAACAACTTTTATTTAAATATTACCTAGCATTTACACGTGAAAGTAATTTCATGAAAGTCGCAATACACTCACACTTTTTCACTAACACATTTACATTTTTTTACTTTCAACCCAACTTTCAGCTAGCTTTCAATGAAAATTTCACGAAAGCGATTTTTGAACATTTCATGAAAGCAAATGACCATAAACTAAGCAGTGTTGCCAATGTAAAACTTTTCACCTGAAATTTCAGGATTGTGTGAATTAACAGTTACAATAGCAACTTGTTTTTTGCGTATATATAAAGAATATAATATATATTTTCTACTAAAAAGGATTAAGAACACAATTATTCTAACTAAAATGTATAAATATCATGAAAATAATTTAAAAAAAATATTAATTTGAACGAATGCCTGATGTTCGGCGTGAGTAATTGTCTTGGCAACTCTGAAACTTCAAAAAAGCAAAATAATAAAAGAAGAAGAAGAGACATTTTTGTTAGAAGTTTGCCCTTTGACGACATTTTTCAAATGAACTTTCACTTTCCTGTGTAATCGAACAAGAAATTTTCAAGAAAGTCAGCTGTTTCATTGGAATTTTTATTTATAATACGTATACAGAAATTTCATGAAAGAACTTTCATGTGTAAAGGCAGTATTAACGACATATGAAAATGAATTTTAAATAAAAAAAAAAAAAAAAAATAACACGATACTATCGATGGTTTAATATAAAAAAAGGCCTAACTCAATTTTTTTGTTCGTTTATAGGGGTATAAAAAAATCTTGATAAAATCCGTGAAATTTTAGATATAAAAAGTTATAACGCGATTTTTAATAAAAATATCCAATAAATGTTGTACTGCAGCCCCTTAAAAATTTTAAATCTAGATACATGTGGCATTAACTACCAGAATAAACAAAAGAAGTTTTTAAAAAAAATCGCGTTAGGTCTTTTTTATATTAAGCCATCGTTATACAGCTGATAGATATGAATATAACGTGTTAATTTTTTTCAAAAATTAAAAAGTAACATTTTGAGTTAATACCTTCTTGTTGATCAAGTGCGATATGTATTGCTATAGCATTACGTACATTAATATAAATGTGTAAATTTTTTTAACGTACAGAAAACGTATATAAACATATGTATGTAATATTTACCTGCATATTTAAAAATCAAATCCTTTTTATTGTGGTTTTTCATCCCCAGTCTCTTTTGGCGGCTTTCAATTGGAAATGAGCGCGTAAAAATAATTAACTGTAATTATAGTAAAAACGAACGAAAGTGTTATGGTTAATAGCATAAACAAAAGTATTTACCTAAATGAAATTAACAGAAATTTCAAATATAATGAAAAATAATTGCAAGTAATTTTGTTGTGGCATATTTAAAAAACTTTCATTATTTTTGTAAAATATTGTGTAGAAGTAATTCAGAGAAAATATATTGCAAAATTTTGCTGAATTTCCTAAAATTAAAAAAAAAAAAAAAAAAATTAATTATTTTTAGTTTTTTCTCATGTTTATATTTTTGTTACCATTTAAATTGAATCACTGGTCAATTTATGGAAATTTAAAAGAAATACTATAGTTATGGAGGGAGGCCATTATTCCATACCATTTGAAATAAACAGCCCAATTATAAATACAAGTTCCCCGGGAGTTTTTTCCCTGTTCCCATTTTTAAGATTGAATTTTATATGTAAAAAACTCCCGGAAAATTTTTATTTATAATTGGGATGTATCAGTATTTTTGGTGCTTATAAACGAGAAATGCATTAATAAAAATTAGCTTATATACTGTGCTAGTAAAAAACTCGCTTATTTTCATTAACTTGCATCGAAAGTGCATTTATAAATTTATAATAATTTCACCAAGTTTCGTTATAATTAACTATCAGTTATAGCTGTCAAAACATATTTTAAACTGGAAGTTAAAGTAATAGTTAGTTTTAACTGAACTTTGTGAAATTGGGGGTTAAGGTTTGATCAAAGTTAACCAATTAATTTCGATGAAATAATTTTTGTACGTTTTTTTTGACTCAAGTATGAATCGATGCTTGTATGAGAATACTTTAATGCTATTTACTAAAATTGTATTATATTGTGATGAAAAAATGCGGGATATGCATATAAGCAAATTAGAGTTTGCTAAAATCCGTAAAAATGAGAAACCGCGGTTTCGGTTTTAAAATGATTAAAACCGGTCGGTTTCGGTTTGGTTTTCGGTTTTGAAAATAACCAAGTAAAACAACATACATACATATATATTTTTTTGTACGTAATAAAATTTTTTTATTTATCTTATTTCAGGTATGTACTTTTATTAAAAAATAAACATTTGTTTTTCTTAGTACTTATTTAAAATTTAAAGAATTTTGAAATACCATGCCATTGTTCCAGGCTGTTATGTATACAATTTTTTATATGAAGTACGAGAATAATGTATAATTTGCAATTTCTTTTAGCATAAATATATAAATTTAAAGTAAAAGCTTAAACCGAGGTTTTATGGTCGGTTTTCGGTTTCGGGTTTTAGGTATTAAAGCCGCGGTTTCGATTTCGGTTAAAACCGAACAGCAATCCCTAAAGCAAACGCTTATACATACATGATTAAATTTCAGCTTTTTTAACAGTAATTGCACAAGTTTGGATGCATAAAAGTGTAAAATGCATATAACCGGTGTGCAAATAAGCGATAAATTCCCCCGGTAGGTAGCTGGTAGTGAGCTAGTCTATCGGCACCGTGGTTGCGGGTTCAATTCCCTCCAGAGCTTGGTTTCTTTCCTGCAGAAAAGAGTAAAGCTTCGCGGAATTAGCTTATTAGCGGGATTGCGTAATATTCTTAAATATCTGTTGCACTCTTCACTGAAAATGTATTTAATTTCTTATATGTCAATAATAATAAACTTTAATTATCCTTTAAACTGAGAAAATTATTAAAGTGAATTTTTGGGAATACAAAATTTATTATTAATAAGATTTCTGTATGACGTGCTAAATTCCCAATTTTTCATATTTGATAAATACACTAAAATTTATTGTTGAGGGAAAGCTAGCTGCTATGCGCATTTCACTGGTTGCTTAGGCCAGATTGTCAGGAATTCTTTTCCAACGATTTTAGAAAATCTAAAAATATACAAAAAAAAACCTTAAAGCGAATAAGAATTATAAACACTCAAAGTGTCACTTGTAACTATATCAAAGCTTAAACAAAACACCAACAATGAACCGTGAGTTTATCTTTTCTTACATTATTATTTGCAATTAATAACGGTGATATCTGTTTAACATTTAAAAACCGAAATTCTTGATTTTAATATTTAAACTAAATAATAGCCCTTTTTCATTACAACGTAATCTAGTAGATTTGATTTGAAATCTTCCTCAAAATCCTCCGAAATGTATGCAAGTGTGCAAAGGGGATAAGAGTGATTAAATCACAGATTCAGAAATGTCGATCATTTCTGCTAATACCCTTTGTATACTTGCATATATTTCGTAGGAACGCATGAAAGGTGTTGAAAATGTGAAACATGCGTTCACACTTAAAACATCTAAGAAATACTATCGATAAAACAATGTCACCATTTCTGAAAAAAAACTTTTATTTTTTTAAATACCTTTTTTCTAAAAAAGTGCTAAGTCTGAGTTTATACGGTTCATTCTTTACTGAAAAGATTGCTACTTTATAGGCGAGAGAGGCGAGGGGTATGTACTCGTTTCTTTTCCACTCGCCCCTCTCGCCTATAAAGTAGCAATCTTTTCAGTAAAGAATGAACCGTATAAACTCAGACTAACAATTTAAAATTAAACACCAAAATGTATTTGGAATTCATTTTGTTTAAAAATATAAAAAAATTATCAAAGAAGTTTTTTTTGGCAATATTTTCGAAATGTTTAATATAAAAAAAGTAAACAAAAAAAGACTTGCAAAAAAGTAAGAACTTGACAAATGGAAACGCTGCTTTTTGCAATTTTGAAAAGATGTTGAAAAATTTGGATTTCTAGCCTTCTTCGCAAATTGATGGTAGATGTTAAATGCTGACGAGTATGCAAATGTTATTAGCACTACATGATTTTGTGTAGATTTTGCCATAATCTGGTCATGAACTCAAGTAAAAAACAACTAGAATTTGCTCCAATTAACTAGATTTCAGTTTAATGTAAACGGGGTCTGAAACAAATTTATTGTTAGGTTTTTAATACCCTCTTTAAGGCTAAATTGTTACAGAAAATTTGTTTCTTTTCAAATATGTATTTCAAAAGCCTGCCTTAAAAATTTAAAAATTGCAAAAGAAATAGTTTTAGAACGTTATGAAATTTACAATTGCAAAGTAAACTCGTTTTTCTAAATTATAATTACGAACAAAAATTGTTTAAACATTTGCAGTCTTTTTAACATGCCTTGAGTCTGATTAGGTAACTTAACCTAGTTATTTAGTAATGCACAAAGTAATGCATGGTTGTTTGCTACAGCCGAAATGTTATTGGGTAACTACTCGTCCTTATTAAATAAAACACAATGTGATGCATAACTATCGTGAATATGCAATCTGATTTTAGTTTTGTTTTAAAATTAGTACCCTGTGACTCACTTTAATTTGTTGGGACATTTTCCAATAAATTTTTTTTTATTAACAAATCATATTCATTCTCATGCAAATTTGTTGACGTCCTTTTGAATTTAAGAACAAATTTGAAAGTTGTGTTTACATGGTAATTAAATAAAATAAAAATAGTAATTAAAGTTTCTGAAAATAACGACGTTATCGGTTGTTTGACTTCTATTGTAAAAAAAAACGTTATTATTTTAAATGCATGACACCCAGGGGCTTTTAAATTTTTACTGTTTAATTAAACAAGAGAGTAAATATCGTTTCAGTAAATATGGTGGACAATAATTCAACAATTTTATTTAATTGTAAATTTTATTACCAAGCAGAAAGAAGAAGATATCATAAGTGTAAAATCAAGGCGAATTCATTTTTCAGGTGGCATTGAACAACGAAAGCCACAAATAAAATAAAATGTTGTGTTTTTTGTGTTGTACACTGTTGCCAATTTAGAGATTTTCCCGCTAAGAGTTTTTGAAACGTCAATCGCGGGAAAAAATACGTTTTAGCGGTAAGCGGGAAATCTAGCGATTTTCAAACAACTCTCAGCGGCACATTTTCGCTACAAAAACCCTTCTCAAATTAAAAATTTACAGATTTTTTACTTTTTCTTTTTGTTTTTCTGGCTAAAAACTACTTGCTTATGTTCACGGTTTTAATTACTTTTGTAGTTTTAGTGAACTGAAGATTGAATATGACATTTTTTTACGATTTTCAATTAGTATTTTGTTAGGGCTGTATGTGACAATTCACAACTTTAAGCTTGCTTAAAATTTTGAAACAAAAGGTAAGGAAAGGTTAATTGTCTCGATAGATCCCAAGCAATATAATTCACTAGCTTTCATGTTACTAAATTTATCTAATTGGTTAAAACGGCCAATAATTACCAATAATAAAGTAAATGTTATAAACGTTTTTGCGTTTACGTACTAAGTTTGTCATTCCGGGTGAAACGGATTTAATTTTTTTTGTATTGTTTCAACGATGATTCAAATTCATTTTTATATTCTACTAAATTTTGTTTGTTTTTTTAGTTTTCGTTTATTTATTTATTCCAATTCTATACACAAGACTTAAAGCCTCTTATTGCAGTATAGAACATTGTTTTAGCAGAAACATTAAAAATAAAAATAAAATAAAAATTGTTATTTGTAAATGATAAAATTTTAGAACAAAAGAAAAAATTTAAAAGAGAACAAAAATTATTAAATAATAAATTAAATTGAAAATTAACAAAATGATAATATTAAAAATCATAACACAAAAAAAAAAAAAAAAATTTAACACGCAAACAAATTTAGAATGCTTTTTTTAAAGCTCAGTGCGTTACTAATTATTTGTATATTATGCGGGAGTAGATTCCAAAGACGGATTGCATTAAGGAAAAATTGCCAATCAGATGTTAAACTTTGGTGTCTAAACAATAAAATTCTTTTACCTCTATTAGAGCTAGATATGGTAAGGCGGCTATACAGATGTTGTGGTTGTTGAGTAAACACGATTTTGTGCATTAATATCAGTACTCTTGTTTTGAGAAGGTCATCAAACTGAATACCATAAAGTTTTACCGTAAAAGGAGAAACAGAATTAAACCTTTTTACGCCATATACGTATCGTACAATACATTTAAAGACTGAGTTTAATTTTCTTTCACTTGCGGCATCACATTTGGCAAATAATTCGCATCCATACATCAGAATTGGCAATAAATAGGTTTTTGCAAGAAGTATTCTTATTTTGATAGGTGTACAATACTGCGTTTGCCAGAGAGTTCTAAGCATGGAATACGTACGGCCACATGCATAATTAATATGGTTGCACCATGTCAGGTTCTTATTAAAAATAATACCAAGATTTTTTGCTGTATTTACCCTTTCAATACGTTCATTACTAAGAAAAATATCAGGTATATGATCGGTTGTAGTAGTTCGTTTTTGGATAACAAGATATTTAGATTTTTTTGGGTTTATACTAAGACCATTAGCAGTAGCCCATTCATAAATTTGTTTTAACTCAGTATTCAGAGTTAAGACACATTGTTCAATTTCAGATGTATCACAGCTGATGTAAATCTGAACATCGTCAGCATACATTCTGACTTTGCAGTGTGTAAGTTGACTCGGAAGGTCATCAGCATAAAGCGAAAATAGAAGGGGCCCAATAATTGACCCCTGCGGTACACCCCTCGCTACAGGTAGAAGTTTTGATTTGTTGTTACCACTTTGAACATACTGATGCCTGTTGGTAAGATATGTTGATATCAGACGTGTAGCAGCTGTAGAAAACATAAACATGTGTTGTAGTTTGTAACATAGGACGTTATGATCGATTGTATCGAAGGCTTTTGAATGGTCCAAAAGTACTAAGATATTTGTTTTTCGTTCATCTATACCACTTCTTATATCTTCCGCAACATCTACAAGTGCAGTTATACAACTGTGGTTTTTCCGAAACCCAGATTGTTTATCATTAAGCAGATTATGATCATTAACGTAAAGCGATATCTGATTGTGAATTATCCTCTCAAATATTTTCGACATAAAGGGTAAAATGGCAATTGGCCTATATTCTGTTTTAGTTTTGGGTATTGGTATTATTTTAGATTTTTTCCAATTTGAGGGAAAATTACTGGTGGTAATTATGGAGTTAAATACATGTGTAACAAAGGGCAATATTCTTGGGAGAATTAATTTAAAAAATCTTGGGTGGATTTCGTCCACGTTCATCTTAATATTTAATAATTCACAACTTAACGGTAGCTAAAGGTAGGATTTTATCGGCCGTATAAAAAGTGTTCCATTATTACAACTTTACTTTAACCTACCAGGTAGGATGAACCTTTATTTACTTTATCGCATACTTTAGGTTAAAGTAAAGTTTTAATAATGGAACACTTTTTATAAGGCCGGTTTAAGTCTACTTTTAGCTATCGGTAAGTTGTGAAAACGGGCCTAAGTCGATTAAGCCATGTCCGCCTGTTGAAATCTCATTCACGCTCACTTTCAAACGACTCAAAAGAAAAGATAAATATTGGCATTAAATTGTTAAGAATTCATCTAAGAAGTTTGGAATTGAAGTCCAGCACAACCGGTTCAATAGGAAAAGAGTTATGAGTTAAAATGTGGAACAACCACCCTATAAAAATTTAAAATATTGTTACAAAAACTAGTGGCGGAATGCACATATTGCTATAAGATTTTGCACAAATTCGTCCTATATCACTAGAAATTACACTGTCAACTATCGATCAGATCGGTCCATAACTTACCATTGGCCTCATATAAACCCTACTCTCGGAAAAAGCTTTAGCACGGAAAATCTTTAGTTGACTGACATTTGCTCAGTCAAAATTAAAAAAAAAAACTACAAGTTACTTGTTCAAATTTCGTGAAGATCGGCCCATAATTTACCATATGTCCCATATAAAGACCACTCCGGAAATATTCTAACTGCAGTTGGAGGGTATCAAAGATTCGGCACAGCTGAATACATAACTCTAACTTATTTTATTTTTTGGAATAAAATAAGTAGGGAAGTTGAAAATCTTAGTATGTAACGTATTTCAGAGTCATATACCTTTGAAAAAGCAGCCTATATATAGATTTATATAAAACTTATAAAAATGTTTAGGTTTTAGCGGTATTTTTGAAAAAATTCCCGCTAAATTTTGAATTCCGATTTGGCGGGAAAGGTTCAAAAAAAGTTGGCAACAGTGGTGTTGTACTTGTTGTAGTATTACCACCACCGTACAGTGGGGTGAAACATATGCAAAACGAGGATTTATTCAGGGAAGCCTGTAATTTATGACAGCAATTTTTTTTTTGATTCTGTGTATATTGATTAATAAAAAAAAACTTTTGTTGTAAAATCTTAGTGGAATTTTAATTTTGTTTTATTAAATAAACTAAAAACTTAAAAAAAATCAATGTAATTTTTTCGAACAAGGCACATTCATTGCTAAAATATGGAATTAAAATTCATCTTCATAATTATCTTCACCTTCATCAAAATCATAATCTTCATGTTATCATCATCAACATCGGAAATTTTTAGCAGAATAAGCTAATCAAGTGCTGTTTGTGGTAAATTTAAATTATGTAGTTTTTTATCATAATTTACTAAATCTTTTGTAGCTTTTTCATTTTTGTACCAATCTATGAACTGTTGGGCGCAAAATGTTCATATTAAAATAAACTAATGTCGCATGCAATAAAACATTAACATTTTTAAATCATTGGGTTAAAAAATAACTTGAAAAGAGCAAAATTTAACAAAATCATAAAATTTTCAATGAAGCTTGAACTTTTGTCCCCTGTAACTCTGTCATTTCTTGACCAAGAAATACATAATCCGTTTAAAATTTTTGATGATATTTGCATTTCAGTCAACTCATCTTTTTTAAAAACACAAAAAACGGTTTGGAATATCTTGAAAACTGTTCTACTTTTGACAATTCTGACTTCATATTCGGATTCTGGGGAAAATTTTACATAAAGATTAGCTGTCAGATTTATTTGGTCATGACTGTGTTGAGATTTTGTGACGTAGTGTAATCATTTAAACGAAACAAGACAGAAAAAAAACAAGTTAATATGTTTCACAAAATCTCAAATATTTTAAAATGGGTCAAAAACGGGCACGATTTTTTTTTTTTTTTTTATTATGCAAGTTGAAATACCATATTTTAAGAATATATAAAAAGTTTTGCCCAAGTATTCTCACAAACATTTTGAAAATCAACATTTCCTTAAAAAAACTCATATTTTTTACCAATAAAAAAAAAAAAAATAAAAATGCTTCCTCAATATTTTTCATTACAAAAATTTATAAATAAATTAGTTAAATGCCTGAAGTTGATAGATCTATTTAAAAAAAATGTGTTTTCTAAGAAACAATTCTCTCAAATCGCAATTAAAATATCTTGATTTTCACTTTTTAACAAATATTTCCAAATTATAAAATATTATTCAACTTTGGCAACGTATAACAAAAAAAGTAAACAACATAGATCCACATTTTTAACAGTTATTCGTGTTGAATTTTATCAACTGGTCTTAAGACGGCAATATTTCTCAGAGAAGTGATTCTAAAACCTGTCGCAAAATTACTTTTGATCTTCATGTACCCTAGGGGAAAGGAAACTAACATCAAACTTGTCACTTGACAGGTCTGAAGTGGTAGGCACCGGTTCTAGTTATAAAGGGGTCATCTACCACAATTCGTTCCTTTTTTTATTATAATATTGTATTCACTGGTCACAGGATAAGTTCGTTAAGAACAATTGACACAAATTTCCCACAGCCTACCTCGATATCGTTGTTCAAATAATTTTGTTAAAAACTAATAATGAAATATGCTAACTTTCAGGCACTACTGAAGTCAAAGTAGGCTGGCTGTAAATTGTAATCGAAATTTGTAATTACATGTTTTGAAGACACTATGATATAGCATATGGAATATCTATAGGGTTCAAAATTGATCACCTCAGGTCTTAAAAAATCTTTAAGGACTTACAATTTATATTTGAACTGATATTAATGATAATACACTTTAAATCATCAGAGGTACGTATCAAGGGATTTGGAACTAGGAACTCTTACGTAAACTTGTCTTTGCGTTGCGGATGAACCTGATAAAATTAAAATCTTTCTCGTGCCAGCTGTTTAAGAATTTTATATTAGTTGCCGTTTTATAAAATAAAAAAAATTATAACAAACAGAATGTGAGAATTATTGATTTTTATGTTATTTTTATTATGTTAACCATTTTTGTTTTTCGAATTTGTTAAATGAATCAAATTTTAATTTTAAAAGCTTTCGTGCAATAGTTCTATTCCCTCAATATTTCACATACTTTTTTGTTTTAATGTTAACCAAAGGTTGGCTTAAGCAAAAAAGTAGTCATTTGTAAAGTCAATGTATAATTTCAAAAACAAAAACAAAAAAGGAACAAAGATAATAAGAATATAATCAAGAATAAAAACTGGGAATTGAGCACGAATAACAAAATCTTTTAAATTAAAATTTTGTATTCCCAAAAATTACTTTTGATAATAAAACTGGCAAGTGCACGGCCTAAAAAAACTTACCTGGCAACATGCTTTTGCAAGTTGTTTTTTTGCATTTTGTTTTTTCTTACCTACTTACAACTACAATTAATGTTGGAAGAATTCCAATTAATTGTAGTGGGGAATGTAAGGAGAGATAAACTAACTCACTGCTTATTGTTGATGTTTTTTGTTTAAACTTTGATATTGTTACAAGTAGAACTGTTTCTTATGATTCTTATACGCTTAACAGTTTTATTTGGTTTAATATCTTTAGTTTTTCTAAAATCTTTATGGATGAAGTTTCCTGATGATCTGGCCTAAGCAACCAGTGAAATGCGCATAGGAATAGCTTATCCCATCAACAATAAATTTCAAGTATTTTTATCAAGAATAAAAACTGGGAATAAAGCACGAATAACAAAATCTTTTAAATTTAAAAAAAAGAGTAAATAAATCAAATTTTGACAACCGACAATTATAAAACTAAAAAAAGTGATCAGCAGGGCTGTGGAGTTTACTTCTAATGAATTCGCCTTGTATTTTTTTAATTTATTGATTTTAACCAGTAACTAATTCTTTACTAAATTTGTTTGCATTTCCCTTTGCTTATTTCATTGTTGCTTAATAAAATGCAATTTAAAATGAAAGTTTTTGTTGTAATCTGCTATCATTTCTGAAGCTGTCATTGCTTATATTGTTTATTTTTGGTTGCAATTAGGGTTTTTTCCCGGGATTTCCCGTCCCGGGAATTCCCGGGAATTTCAATTATTTTATTTCCCGTTTTCCCGGGATTTTTCTTGCGGGATCCCGGGAAATAAAAAATTCCTCATAATTTCAGAAAACAGCTATTTATACTTTGAAATTTAGTTTTCTATTCTCTAAAAATAAGCATCTGTGGATGGGTTGTGGACTAGATCAATTACAAGAAGTTAGTACATGTATTTAAATCAATGTCTCCTGATGCAATAAATCTATTAAAAGCAGAATGGGCAGTGCAACAGTTGATAAATATTACATTTAGTGAAGTGAAGAGTTAATAAAGAACATTAATTCAAAATAAGAAGCAGGCAGTAAAGTTTCATTGTCCATGAAAAAGTCTTAAAAATAGGAGATACCTAAACATATCGCTCCTTTATTGCAACATAGTCATATCTAAAAAAACAAACGATCTTGGCAAAAAGCGATTAAAGTATTCCAAATGTACCGATTTAAAGATATATTTTGCTATAACTTCGGTTCAGTTTGAGATATAATACGAGAAGATATGAAGGAAAACTTTGCTAAAGTTACTTCAAATTTTAAGATATGACTATGATGCAATGAAGGAGCGATATGTTTATTAGGTGGTAAACACAAATTTTTCAATTTGAATTTGTGTTGGTTTATATACCCGTGAAATGCGGGGAAACCGAAATAAAATAACATTTTGGAAACTCGTGTAAGATACTATTGCACACAACTTGAAAAACACATTGTCCTAAAGATTACAAATGGACCTATTGAAATGAAAAGGTATGAAAGAAGCAGTCAACCTTGACATACATTTGACTGAAATAGACGTTGTTTATAAAAAAGAAAAAATTGCCTCTGATTGTGAATCCGAAGCATGCTACAACGGTGAACTTTTAACTATTTGTAAAACCTCGGTAAAAAATGAACGAAATTTTTCAGAAACATGATAATTAGTAAATAAAATCAGAAATATACTTTTTGACGACTTACTAAGCGCTTTGAGTGTGTCAGAATGTTATTTCCTAAGCGCCGTTAAAAAATTTTATATATTTCTTTAAAATATTTTATCTATTTTATTAATTAACTATTTGATCTCATATCTTGAGTACCTCAATTTTTATTTGGTTTTTATTATTGTTTTAAAGCATAATAATAGGGAATAAAGGCGTGAGGTAATAATAATTCAAGTTCCTATTTCAATCTTCAATTTATTTTTTTAGTATTGAACCATTTTTTTTACTTTCTTTGTAAACAAGTTCCCTTACGTTATTTTATTAAAGTTTTTTTCATTAATTAATAACAAAATTTACTTTGTATTATTTATATGGAGCGGGATCCCGGGATCCCGGGAAATTTAAAAATATTTCCCGCTTTCCCGGGAATCGAAAAAGTCCGGGAAAAAAAACTCTAGTTGCAATTGAGTGTTGCTGTTTGTTACTTGTTGTTTACATTCATTGTCAAGGCAGCAACTATTTAATGTGATTACCTTTAGGTAAAGATAGCTAGACAGGCAAATCGTCAGTCTGAAAATGAGTACGTTATATAGTCTATGTACACATTACGTTCAGATGTTTGTCTTTACATCTGTATGTGCAAGTCTATTAAATGACATTAAACGTGTTGTAAAGTGGCAAAAAATTGCATTTTTTATGTGGTAGTTTCGTTTATGTTACGAACCCACAACTTGCAACAGGTAATATGATGTAATGATTTTTTGTTGAAATTTTTTATTGGCAATTTAAAAGTGGCAAGAATAATGATAGGCAACGGCAGAGTTGTTGTCTTTAATTTTATAAAAACGACTTTTCCAAAAAATTTTTACTTGGGAAACATGCAGAAATAAGAAAGATATTTCAATAACTGTTGTGTTTTTGTTGTTTCTTTTAATTGTAATAAACTACAAAAGTTCATTTAATTTTTTGTAGTTTAACTGTTGTTTTATTTTAAATGTCCTTGAAATTTTTATTTTGTAGGGGCAAAATACCAAAATTAAAAACTTTTATATATTATTTTTTATAAATTATTTGTTTCTTTTGTATTGAAGTTTACGCCGGCACCATTTATTTGCGTGACAAATAAACAAAAAAATATGTAACAAATTAATGAGATTGTTAAACATATTCATTCGAGTATATAAAATGAATGCCGTCGTCTATATAAGGCATTTAAAACAGTATATGTATAAGCACATATGTATATAAAAAGACTCATACACATGTATGTATAAATAAACACTCCTACACTTTTTCTCACACAAACCCAATAGAAAAGTGTATTAAGTAAATTCACAAAGCAAATAATCCAAGAAAATTTTTAGCTACCAAACAAAAACAGTAAAAAATGTACCGCCAAACTTTTAAAGATATCTAGGCAAATGAAAATACAGTAGACTCGCGGTAACGTGAACTATTAAAACCTAAGCGTGTTCACGTTTGCGAAGTTGTTCATGTTTACGAAGGTGTAATTTTTTACATCTTAAAAATAAAATAGACATATATTTAACTTAAATTCATATATTTTTTTTATTAATTCATATTCATTAATTCATATTCGTATTTGTTTTGTTAAGAAAAACAATTTACATTAAAATTATTTAAAAAAATGGGTTATCTTTTTTTGGATTTTCTTTTTTTGCGAAAAGCTGAACACCGCTAGTCACGCTTGATCTTTTTTTTATTTTTTCTATTACATCCACTTTTTCCTTTAAAGTTAAAAAATTTTTTAGTTTTTGCGACATTTTTCACGACACACTTTATATCAAACTAAAAACAAACTAAGCAAATCAACAGCTCGCGTTACACAAAATGCCAGAATATATTCATAAGCAATCATTTACGGGGATTCCCAGTTTTTAAAGAAGTAGTGATTGCTTAAAAATGTTCAAAAGAAAACAACTTTTTCTATGTTTAATGAATTTTACATTTGTTCACGTTATAGGGCTTTCTTACTGTGTTCACGCTACAGAGTAGTCAGTGTAAAAAAAATTATGTTCATGCTAGCCGGTGTTCACGTAAGGCGGTGTTTTTGTTATCGCGAGTCTACTGTATATCAGTAAACGTAAGTTGTCGATAGAAGTAATCGATTTATGCAATGCAACATTTTTTGAGCAAGTTTTAAGTACACTTACTTCATTCATCCTTTGGAGGATAATAGAAAAGTTAAGCGAATACAAAGGCAACAGCTTTTGCAAATATAGACAATTATTTTCCAATGACAACCTCACACAATATCTACCCTAGAACTGCTGTCTCCTGTTGAAGCTAACGAAGCTTTGCCGACTGACACAAGGTGATAAAACCTTCTATGGCCAGCCTGGTGATGTGCTGGCAGCACCAGTTAGCTCAATTAACTGGCCATCGATTACCAAAACCTTCTGAGGCCCTATGTCTCTTATAGGAACGACGGGAATATTTATATATATATATTCATTCAAGTTTAATTTATACAGTGTAGACTAGCCAAACTTCAAATTAGTAAATTTTGGTGAGCAAGATGACTAAAGCAATTCATATAAACTAAAACAAATAATAATTTCGCATTTATATTTTTAATTTTATTTTTACAAAACACATCACATAAAAATAATTTTAATTATTAAGTGTTAAGCTAAAAATTAAAATTAAAGCGTGTCATGGAGCAAGATGACTTTAAAATTACCGATGGAATTCAATTACATGGATTTTTTTATTAAGAGTTTTTCAAGGGACCTCAGAAACTGTTGAAGCTATGGAGAGATCAAAATGAACGAGTTTTAATTTATCGAGAGTCGACTGTATCAGGAGGGTTTTTCTATATTTCGCCGCTTAAAAAGACATTTTCGAACTTCGATGTATGTATGTATGTATGCGTATCCAGCATATAAAATTTTGTTTAGTTTGCGACATAAAACTTAATAAAAAAGTATCTATAAAAAAGCTTACGCATAGTTTTAGAACCCTAAGAAATGTAGAACCTTTCCCAGATTTCTTATACAAAGTTTTAGACGTCTTTTCTAAATTAAAGTAACGATCTGTACATAAGCTTGAATTTTTTTGTAATAAAATAAATAATCACCACTAGAGGTGTATTATAGTTTTAAAAAAACAGTTTGAATTTGGAAAGTATTTTGTATAAAGTTTTGAAATAACCAAATATAATCTTCCAATTTTCTAATGGGTGTAAAACAGTCTTTGTTACAATTGAAATTGTTTTGCTGTGAAATGAAATACATAGATTAAAGCAAATCAAAATTTAGAAATTTTTTCAAAAGTTTCTTTGAACAAAACAAAAACCTTAAGTAGAAAAAGAATGTGAATAAAAGGTCAGGGTCATCAGCAGACTTGTTTTGGTTTTGATTAAATGAAAATCTTCAAGTTGTTATTATGTATGCGAACGTTAAAGTACTATTTTACACAAATTTTAATACTGAAGAAAGTACATTTTCAAAAAATATTTTTCTAAAAAGAAGTAGGTACATAAATTAAAAAAAACTTTTAAAAAATACTTTTTTTAAAAATCAAGATGCTTGAAAACTTTCTAATAAAATTCTAAAAAAAATCGCTTAAGTCAATTTTTAATGAGGATCCTTTTTTGGCACATTGAGTGTCAAGCGTTTTTGAAGAAACACTTCCCAGAAGACCAATCACTTTTTAAGAAAAAAAAAAACAGTTTTTAAGATATCCCTTCTTCATTCATTCTGCTGCTGACTTTTTATTTTATAACGTTTTCTTATGTCGTACGTTTTTGCACTGCGTGACGGGCACGCATTTGTAAAAATCACTGTAGTAAAAAAAAGGCTGATCTATTATTTATGTATTCATTTATGTGTAGTTTATAGAATACGAGCGCCTTACTCGTCCGTTCAACAAGACGCTCGTGTTCTATAAACTACACATTAGTAAAGACTTCTTTATTAAAAATCCACAACAAATTGCATCTTGTGTCGTACAGAAAAAACGACAGGCCCTAAAGTGAAACGATCGCTGTCGTACGAAAAAGCAATAAAAAAATGTCGAATAAATTTTTTTAAACAGCAACAACAACAAAATACATTTTTGGATACTTTTTTAAAAAAAACTCCAAATGCCAAAATCAACTTTGTTAAAAAATAAGTTGTTTTTAAAAATCTTTCCTTTTTCAAAATATGTAATAGCATTTTCTAAAAATGTATCTTTTAAAAAAGCGCCTTTTTTAGAAATGATAACGTGTATAGCATTCCATATTTTTAGAGCACTAAAAAAACAATTTAATTTCGAAAAAAACTTATAAAAAGGTTTAACGTAAAAAAGTCTTGTTGTTAAAGGTTCATTTAAAATAGGTGCCTTATTGAATAATGCCTTTTTCAAAAAAGTACTTTTTAATGAATACTTTTTCCAAAAAGTACTTTTTAATGAATACTTTTGGATTTCTGCATTTTTTTAAGATTTAACTTAAGATACCATTTGTTTGTTTAATAACTTAAAATCCTTATTTAAAAGGTCACGTTTCTTAAACACTTTCTTCTGTATTATTTATACAATGCCTCATGGTAAAGCAGCTCTGCGTAAAAATTTTTGAAATATGTGTATACAAATTTATTTGTTTTTTTTTTTTGTTTAACTTTAAATAATTAAAAAGCAAAATTTTACAGAACGTTTGCTCAAACAATACTACTACCCAAAGCCAGTTTATTGGTCACAAATGAAAACATTCGCCAAGAATTTGTATTGTCCTTTAGCAAAAACTCAGGTGCTTCTTACGTCGAAACTAATAAATCTTTAACAAAAGAAAACTTTCCCTTCTACAAAATATGCTTAAAATTTTAGTCTAACCAAAAAAAAAAAAATAAAAAGAAAAATGACAATATATTTTTGTAATTGTAACGGTTGAATATAACAGAATTTATACTTAACCTGAACACAAAACTGGCATAAGGTTAGTTAAGCCCTCAAGCAAGAAAATAAAGTTTAATGGAGAGATACTTCTTTAAGATTTATGGGACAAGTAAAGGGTTGGGAAGTTGTCATCAAACAAAGAACCCATAATTAATTTTTCCACTTCAGAGTTTTTTTTTACCTTCAACTTAAGCTACGGTCACACTTATTAAATATTTTATCAAATAAGCGTAACCCCTACTTTTGTTATTAGTTATTGAGATTTAAAATGGTCTTAGTATTACAAAATAAACTAATTATACTACTAGACATAGCAAAAAACAGTTTTTTGTAAGATGTGGTATTTTTATCAAAATAAATATTGATATTAAGCGAAATGATTTTTTAGTTTGGTTGTTGGTTCCGTTTTTTTCGTCAAATATTTGATAAGTCTGACCGTAGCTTTAGTCTGTTTTACTTTTATATCTACAAACTTTTGTGAAATTGCTTGTATTTTTTTGTAATTTTCCACATAATTTGTATATTTATCCCAAGACATATGTCTGTAAATTAAATATGGTTATAAACAATAAAATCCATAATTAATTGCTTAATTTCAAAGTTAATTACCTTGAACTGGATCTGTTATACATGTTTTGTCTAACTACGTGTCTCGTTGTTTAACCTAGACGACTTAATGAATGAACACAAAAACACGCACTTCCACGTACATAAATGTTGTTAAAAGTAGTGGGTGTTAAACATAACAGGAATGGATTTTCCTTAAAAAAGTACTTTTTTAAACAGCATGTATTGCGTTGTTTATTTTACATTTTGCGGAATGTAGAAAGGACACCACAGGTTGCACTTTCAAAAAAAGATTAATTTACTGCCACATATCTTAAAACAAGCTAACTTCTCTAAAATAGCACATTTTTTGACAGATATAGTTTTATATAGTATATTTGCGGCTTGGTGCTAAAAGGACCTGCTACGTGTAAACAAACATTTATTTACAAATTAATTGATTGAAAAAAATGCCTTCCTCATTATATTATAATTCGATGAATTAACGCACGCAACAAGTTCTTGCCAAGAAGTTCGTTATGCTGTGCGAAGTTTATCGTTCGTTTCAATTGTATACCAGTGTTCGAAAATAAACAATATTATTAAGCGTACGGCTCACACACCAGAGATCAGCAATGAGTAGTGAAAAAGTGAGTAGAGCTAAATCATGACTCATAAACTCTTGTACTTATACGCACTCATACTGAAGCCTGTAGTACACGGAATGTAAAAAGCTCATTTTCACTCAGAAGTTTTATTTTACTCATTGTACCTATATTTAAGGCCGTTACACACTATCCCACAAAGTCTTATGTATTTTTCAAAAATGCTTCCCTGATCTAATTATTCTTTTTACATTTTTAAAAAACAATAACAATTTATCATGACAGGGTTGCATTTTCGTAAATTACTAAAGACTTTGTGGGATAGTGTATAACGGCCTTTAACAACATTTGTACTGGTTGATTTTAGAATCTACTTAACTCAATGTGTATAGGCGAAGCAAAATGCGAGGCTGTCAGACTTATCCCTGAAAAAGAAAACTGACGATTTGGCAATTACAGTTTACTAAAGTTACATGTATGAAGTGGACGATTTTTCGGCAAATTTATCTGGCTGGGATGAGTTGAATCGTTGTGAGTATTGTAAGTATTTTCCTGAAATTATAAAACAAACTGAGGTCATTTATGAGTATGAGTATAATGTCGACGTCGCACTCATATTAATTTCTCTTGTGAGTATGAGTGAATCAGAGTAGTTTAGTTTAAATGATGTCTACGCACTTATACTTACAATTTAATGAGTCAGTATGAGTAGCGAAAAAACGATTCATTGCTGATCTCTGTCACACACCCAGAAACGATTTCTATCTTTTTAGAGTTTCTGTATCAATACACAACCATTAACACCGTTCATAACTATTTTCAAATAAGTAACGAACATTATATAGTGTTCTGTTCTTCGTTATAGAACAGAACAATTGTATTGGTTCTGTAGACATACATTATATTTTATTAAACATAAAAATAATTTTAATGTTCTATAGTGTTTCTTTTTTACATTAATAAAGGAATGAGCAAACAAAAACTTTTAGCAACGATAAGTTTAGTAATGATAAGTAGTTTAATACAATTCTTTTTAAAAGTTTCGAAGCTTTGCCATAGTCCAGCCCTCTTGTTACATAATATATTTTAAGGTTATTTAAAATATATTTATGTACGTTAATAAGTTGACATTGGTTATTTGCTTTAAATGTCGTTATACCTTTTCACAAATTAGAATGACAAGTGATACGCCAACAAAAATGTTTGTGTTTTTCCTGTAATTAAGAGTATAAAAATAATTTTTTACCTAATTTGCAAAAATATGTCCTATAATTTTGTTGTTTTTATAGCCTTCACCGAAGGTAAAAGGGTATATATAACTTTGTCATTCCGTTTGTAATTTCTACAATATTGATTCTAGCCCCTTTAAAGTGTATTTATTCTGGATCCTTATGAAAATGGAAATTCTTATCACGATGTCCGTCTGTCCTACCATCCGCGTTTTCCGAACACCCCAGATATGATGGGGACTTGATAGTAGGTATACAAACTTATGTAACACATTGTCCGGAGTTCTTTGCTAATTAAAATTCAGCCTGATTAATGCACAAGTGGCTGATATATGAGCAAAAAACCACGACTGCCTCTAATTTTACCCATAAATCCCTAGCTGTTGTTTTTTTAAATTTCTGGAAAACGGCAAGAGCCAAAGTTTCCAAATTAGGTACAAACATCCTGGTTATCAATACACAACATCCGACAAATTGTAGGCATCATTGGACAAGTGGGCGTGGCATAAAATAGATTTATTTATATCTAAAAAACGGAATAAATATAGCTTTGAGTTATTATTGTGCATTGGTGAAGGGTATAAAGATTGGGCATAGCCGAATATAGCGCTCTTAATTGTTTTTATTTCTATTTTTCTTTTCTATTATATTTTACATTTTATATTTATTTTAAACATTGTTACACTACATGTATATCGTCACCTTGTATGCAAGCGAACGTAAAAACATAAAAATTCGAAATCGGGCTTTTGATTGATCATGGTTCATTTTGTCAAACTACTTGTTCCCTACGAACAAAAATTTTTCGACTTTATGAAGGAAGTTTAACCGCCAAGAATACTTTATTATTATTAAATTTGAAACGTTTTTTGCTTCTCCTTTAAAAAAAACATTTAGTTACATACGTTTGCATTTAAGGTGACGATATGTTTGTTTTTGTACATAAAAAAATTTATACTTTTTTTTCTATTTCTTACATATTTAATAGCAATAACTTTGTAAAGGAAATAAAGTAAGAAAAGTTTATTTAAAAAAGGAAAAACCGGAAGTCAGCAAAAAAAAAGATACCAATAAATATTCAACAAACAACTTTATGGTCATCTAAACTTAACACTCACACACATAAAAAAATAAAATGTTGTAAATACATCCTGCTTATTTTAAGGGGTAAGTTGAAACTAACTCATTTTAATGAAATTTTAAACTTGAATAAAATATTTTAGTAAGTCGTCAATATATACAAGTTTGTTTAGGGAAAAGCTTAAGGGAATTTCAATGAAATGTTAACATCCCTAAATGCCATGATATAGTACAATATGTTTGTTATCCTATAAATTAGGCGTAAAAATGTTTTATTGCATACTAATGTACTTAAAGTAATTTTGTACATAAGTTAGCACACACACACATTAAAGAGTACTTGTGTAATCAAAAACAGTTTTTTTTTTAAAATTCCTTCG
Organism: Pollenia griseotomentosa; assembly: GCA_963931875.1. NCBI lineage: Eukaryota > Metazoa > Arthropoda > Insecta > Diptera > Polleniidae > Pollenia > Pollenia griseotomentosa. The sequence goes on along the minus strand of OZ007562.1, from coordinate 4,269,244 downwards.
AGTGGTCACAAAGTTTGTTCTTTTGTTTCCAACATATCGTCAGTTCATTATTTGCTTGACCTACCGACCATTTTTAAAAAAATTGAGTAAAGTATGGGGTATATATTTTTGAAAAACCGCCTTTCTGAATCTAAAACCTGTTTCTCGAAACTAATGGTTTCTGAGATATAAAGTAATAATTTTGCTCCATAAAAACTACTTTAAACTTTATTTTTTATTGTTTTGCCGTACACGTCCACTGTTTAGCAATCGCAGCAAATTTCGCACACAATGACGTATTTAATAAATTTCACTCTTGCTTTGCTTCATTGCCGTATCAATATGTAGCAGTAAGTTTATGTATGCAGCACAAGTTACTTTTTAAAAATATGCTGGAAGCTGTGGTGAAAACACAAAAAAATTCTATCGGTTATGTTTTCAGAATACTTTATGTAAACCTTCATTGTCGTTTTTCTCCACTGCGACTGTTTGGCATATGCGCTAAACCAATAATGAGCTGACGATATGTATTTACATTAAGGTAAGTTCTTAACAAGATAACACCAACAACTCTAAAAGTACAACTAGTATTTGAAAAGAACCAACCCAACTTCAATCTAATTTAAGATAACAAGACAAACTTACTAAATGTGGTTTGAATGAATATCTATGCAACTTACGAACGCCACGGCTACGAATGTTAAGAAAAATACCAAAACAAAATTAAAGTTGCTATCAGGGTTTACACGCTACAATTTTTGATGCTTAACTTTTTAGGAAATTGAAGAAAAAAGAAAGGGGATTGGTACTGAGATGCTTGTGCTCTTCAGCACTCTTTGTGATTTTATTTGTAGGTATATACTAGGTTGAGCGATTATTCGACATTTTTTAGAAGCCGGGTTTCAAATTGTCTGACTATTTGAAATTTTTAAAAACCCGCTTACAGTTCTTAAAATTCAGTAATATTCGGTTAACTTATTATAGCACAAAGAAGTTTAAAGAATGTACAAAGAAAATGCTTCTAATAGAATGTCATGAAGTTCCTTAGAGAGAGAGAGAGAGAGAGAGAGAGAGAGAGAGAGAGAGTCAATTATTTTGTACGCAATAACTTCACTAAGACTCTAACAGCCGTACCTAAATAAGAGCGGACGGCGGAACGTTTTCTTCCGCTTAGATTTTACGCTGATATGCCATACCTACAAATTTTCGCTCATACATACGATTTTGACAATTGGTTTTAAAAATTACATCAATAATACCATTTCTAGTACCCTGAAATAAATATAACGAAGACCAAAACCTAAGGGTTTGCGATTCAATTTCCTGTCTTAAAACCCTCGTAACTTAAAAAAGTTTTTGTTGTTGTTGTGTTTGTTGAAATGTGGGTTAAATAGAAAATATCTGGGGCCATTGTCTAGAAATGAACTTGAAGTTAAGTTTTTTAATTGTGAAAAGTTTTCATAGATTTAACAAGATAACAAGGTGAGAGTAAAAAGTTGAGGTCAGCGTGGACGTTGATTTTAAATTATGTAGGAAAAAGTTGAATTTAATTTTTCTCAATATTTTTAAACATATGTTTTAATGGAATGTTTAAACAACAATCAAATTTGGAACTTGTTTTAAATTAAATGCGAAACAGGGTTTTTATTTCCAGTATTTAAATAAAAATCTATTTAAATGCTATAAAATGGGAAATGTTTTTAATGTAATGTTTTTGTTCTTTAAATCACTTATCTGCCATGTCCTTGACTAGCCATTTTAAAACAGTATTTGATTTTGTTTTACTAATATCATAAAAATATTTGTAATCATAAGTCATGGTGATTTGAGTTTTTTTTAGATCTGAACATTTCGTAGACTTAAGCATTAAAAGCGAATATATTCACATACATACTTATATCTTTTTTTTTAACAAATTATCGAAGAAGAAAAAAAAAACAAGGATAAGAAAGCTTTTAAAATAATTGCACACAATCGAATAAATCAAGAGCAAAATAATAAATGAAAAAGCAAGAGTAAAAATGCTACGTGCATTAACATAAAAATGTATCATAAAGAAACCAAAAAAATTTACTTAAAGATTTCAATTTTTTTAATTAAAAATATTAAAGTTTGTAAGTTGTTTATCTGGACCATATGATATCTTTGTACCAAACTAAATGAGAAGAGAAAAAGTACCAAAGGGAAAAGAGTACTATAATTACCAGGGGCCTAATTCTGGCAGTCGTGATCGAGTACTTTCTCGATGCGAAAGCAATTTTATTTCAGTCGATACTGAACGAATCGAAATAATTTTTTCAGTATTGTGAAACTCAAATTAATGCTTTACAACACTGAAAAAATAATTCCGATTCGTTTAGTATTGACCTAAATAAGTAGATTTTAAATTGCTTTCGAATCAAGAAAGTACTCGATCACGAATGCCAGAATTAGGCCCCAGCTTTTCGTCATTTTAGGCAACCAGAAAGTACAATGTATGTTAATCTGGGCTTAAATTTGTATGCATACCAAATTTATCGAAAAGAGAAAAAGTACGAATTATTTCCTTTTTTACCTTTAAAAAAGTACGCTTTATTTTATTTTTAGACATATGCATTCTCTAAACCTAACTTTATCGAAAAGAGAAAGGGTTACAAAGGTAAAAGAGTACTGAAAGTACCGGCTTTTCCTCTTTTAGTTCCACAGAAAGTTAACTTTTTTTTTAATTCCCTAAGCTAATCCCGCGAAGGTCTACACTTGTCTGCAGGAAAGAAACCAGAGTCTCTGGCGGGAATCGAACCGAACCCACAACTCCGGCGCTGATAGACTAGTTCACTACCAGGTATCCTACCGCGACACTTAAACTTAAAATGTATGTTAATGATAGCTATAATATGTATGTAAACCAAATTAATTGAAAAAAGAAAAGGTAACAATTCCCCCCCCCCCCCTTTTTTAACCTCTTAAAAAATACATTAAATTTTAATCTAGGCTATATGCTATCCGTATACTAAATTGTATCAAAATCTATTAAGCGGGTTTCGCTTTATTACGCCACAAACATACAAACTTACAAACATTCATAATATTAGGAGGATAAACACAAATTAATTAATTCAAAGAAAATTTTCAAATAATGAGAACATTTCTGATAAACTTTAGTATTTTTCAATTTATTTCTCCACAAGTTGCTAATTACAGTTATACATTTTCTATATAAATTTTTCCATTAGACATCTTTGAAATAACGCATTCTTTAAATTGTAGTTATTACCAAGTAATTAAATCAGTAATGATATGTAACTCCTAAGCATACAGCTTAAAAAAGCTACGATTTAAAACTCTCTGTTTTTTTTAATATAAAAAGTTTTTTTTATTTAGTATTGACATGATATAACCAAGAACTCCCTCAGTGATGAGTTAAATAAGAAATAGACTACAAATAATTTTTCTAAAAATTTTTCTTTTTTTAAAGTTAAGAATTTTGTAAATTTTCATATTAATTCGAATGTGTATTGTAAGTCAAAATACAATTTATAAAGCTTTCATATTGAAGGAATAAGGCCCGTTTTCACAACTCACCGCTAGCGAAAGGTAGGTAGGCAATATAAAACGTGTTCCATTATTACAACTTTACTTTAACCTATCAGGTAGGATTTACCTTGATTTACTTTATCGCTCACTTTAGGTAAAAGTAAAGCTTTAATAATGGGACACTTTATAATGCTGGTTAGAGTCTACTTTTAGCTATCGGTAAGTTGTGAAAACAGGCCTAAGACTATTAAAGTATGAAAGCTTTATAAATTGTAATTTGACTAAGAATACGCATTCGAATTAATATGAAAGTTTAATAAAATGTTACTCACCACGAGAAATAAATTCCCAGATTCTATTTGTTTATAATTTTATAATTTTTTTGGTAACTAGGTTGGTAAATAATATAAGTTATAGTCGTTTCAAAGTTATTAATTCAGTTATGGAATGCCGTCTGGCTTTAAACAAAAATTAAATAATTTTGAGGTTACATATCACAAGGCTTAAAAGCATTTGCGACCGAAAAACTAAGCTTTATTATTTTAAAATTTTCAATTTCATATTCTATGCCAGACACATCTCTGCTCAAAAACGGCTTCTTACTAAAATTAAAAGAAGAATTAGCCAAATAAGTTGGCGGAGTCGTGTTTAGACGAACATTTACGCTGTCATGATTAAAAAACTTAACGACGGTTTTTATAGCAAATATGCGAACCACGATAACCTTTTTTGTAATAAATTTGTAAACAGTTTCGTATTTGTTGCCGTTTTTGCTAACCAACACAAAACACAAAAACATCAACAACGATTAGGGTGATTAAGTTGTTCTTGTCGCTGTGCTGATGTTTGCTTGTTATTCCTTCAGCTGCTTTACAAATACAATCGGAAATATTATCAGATGTGTGTTGCACCCCACTTTTGCTTGAATTTGTTCTTCTCTGAAAGCTTTTTAATAAAAATTCTCTACTATTTAAAATCGTTCCTTACCTAACACCGTATTTCCTTTCTATTATTTGAAAGCTGAACAAAGGCATTTTTAAGAACTTTGAAACCCCCATACTTCCTCCGTTGTACTATTCAATAAGCGACGCCTATTTTTCAATCACATTTTCATGACTATAACCAGGGTTTAATTTTTATTTTATTATTATTTTTTTTATAATTTAACAATCAATGTGTTAATGATAGAAAATATGATTCCTAATCACAAACGAACACAAACAATAAACAAAAATAGCAGCAAAACAAAAAGAACAAAGTACAAAAGCTTTATATTACGTGTTTTAGTGTAATAAAGTGAAATTGAATGTTAGTTTTAGCAACCTTAAAACCACCTCACCTTTCAAAGAGTATTTTTATGACAAAGAAAAAAATACATATACTATATACTAAGTATGCATATAGCATTTAGAAATAAAATTTAACCTGGGTTAGGTTAACAAAATATGGGAGTCAAGAAGAGAAGCTAAATTTTAAAAGAATTAAAACCAATTTTTCGATTACAGGGTAATGCTTTAAGTATGACAACGTTATGACGTTTTCATTGGCACTTCATCAGACTTTTTCTTAAGAAAATTTCCGACTGGGATTTTTTAAATTTGAACAACAAATTTTTGTTTTTTGTATCATAAATTTTTGAAACAAATAAAAAAAATACATACATTTAGGTGCTCAAAAACGTAGCTGGTATATGTAATATGCTTAAGTGTTTGTATAAGGATTCATGTTAACAAATTGATTTTTTTTTTGGCATTTTTAAGTCCCTAAAACTTTTTTGACTTTTAATTTGTTGTACAAATGTACAGCGAAAGTAAAGCAGGGGCGATAATATAACCATAGTAGACTATTTTAATTGAAATAAAATTCACTGCATATTTTTAGTTAGTTTTTGCTGTTGTGTGTTAAACAGAAGAATATGCAGTGCATATTTCAAGGCTTATATTAATTGAAATTTTATGTGCATATTTTTGGGTAAAAACGATTGTAGAATTTTCGTTGAATAAAATTATTATACTGGCGTTAATGTGATAATAGGGTTTAAGACATTAATACTAAATTTGTTTCCTGTTAGAAGAGTGAGCATTTTTTGTTTGTGCGTCAATAAGTAAATAAATAGTTGTGGTTGACACTCTTTTAAAGCTTACAAAGTTATGATTATTTACCTTAATATGTATAAAAGTAAGTATTTAGCTGTAATAAAGTGCGGTTTGTTTTAGGAAAAATGAATAATGAATATTAAAGAGGCCTCTTAAGCTCTAGAACCTAATTAAAGGAATTAAGAATGTACATACATACTAATTTTCTTTAGTACAACAAATGAAGAAAGTACGTTTTTGAAAAATACCTTTTAAATTTCTTATAAGGTTTGTTTCCCTACTACTTTATTTTATTTTGTGATTTCTTATCAAACATGTATTCCTTTTTTAATCTTAAGTCATTTAAAAATTACTTTCGAAACTCCAAACTAAATTGTTAACAAAAGATTTCACACATGCACTCCAAATACAATTTACATACACCATAAAATAACGTTTCTATTAACTTTATTTGGCTTGGTTGCCAACGTACTCCCCTTAAAAAAGTAATACATCTATCTTATAATTCTAGTATTTATTAAACTGAGCTAAAGCCACTACTTATTCATGAAGATGCATTTTTTTGTACGTGATCCACTTCTACTGCAATCATTTTAAAGCACAATTGCAGTGTTAGAGTACTTGTGGAAATAGTTGCGAAAAAGAAAGCATTTTGCATAAATTATATTAAAAATAAAAAAGAACTGTACAAATTCTATACAACAGTTCCAACTATTTATTTTGTAGGTTTAAAAGACGAAGACAAAATGAAGTTGGTTTAAAAATACATGCACCATTTTAAAATTTTTAAATGCGGCCATACAAACAACACAAGCCACATCTACCCAAACACACATCCACACACAAGAAGCGCTTCCTTCCGACTTTTTTTTTTTTTTTTTTGTTCAAATGTGTGGTTTTTTTAACAGGATATTGTCGGTCAAACAAGAATTATAGGGGCGCCGGGAGGTACGCTTGGCTTTATTCAATATGTAAATTTGTTAAAAAAAAAACTTATATCTCTAATATAAAAGAATATATCGTTAGCTTAAATGCAAAAAGGCGTAACTAACAAACATATAATTTTACAGGAGAAGCAAAAAACTTTGTAAAATGAAAACTATAAACATTTTTAACGAAGTTTTTTTTTAATATTACCTTAAACATACCGACAAATTTATTGTTAAACCTAAAAAAAATTTTTTTTAATTATTTATGTTAGATACGCCTTTTTGACTTCTATTTTCCTGAAATGCAAAAAGACATATAAGCAAATCCTGCGTGACGAACGCTACATTCGTACGCGTTCTCTGATTGATATATAAACATTTTTTGGTCTTTCAAAAGAGATAGCTCCAACTTATGTATAGTATTTAGTGACATTAATATGTACTTACGAATGGCATATATCAAAATTTCTTAGCAAGTATTTGTTGCGAAATAATCTATCACAAAGTTTTGTGACGCACGCTACAAAAAGTGGAAGTAACTTCAAAATTTGAACTGAGTTGAGTTGTGAACCATAATAGGGGCCTATATTAAGTTTTTATTTTTAATTAGTTTGTTAATAATAAATGTACATGAAAGTAGTCGGTTATATTTTTTTGCTTTAAGGGATTTCTGTAATGCCTTGTTCCTGCATTTTCGCAATGCCAAATATCATTATCAAATATATTATTCTCACTCCAAGCAATAACTTTACAAGCACCAACCATCTTATAAATGTTCCTTTACATTCGTTTATACATTTTCTAGCTTATTTCGTGGAAGAACAGATTTCTAATAAAGGGTCTCTTTTATAGAGTGACACAAGTTTAAATCATAATAAAACAAGGAAATATAATTTTAGTATCAATGAAACGGGCTTTATTAGAAAGAAAATTTTATAAAATTTAAATATGATTTCTGCCATGTTGCCGGCACGGCTGGCGTGTAGAAGGCGCCAATTTTCAACAACTTTTTGCATTCTGACCATCATCGTTTTTGAAAACATATGGGCCAATGACTCTGCCAGCCCATAAAGCGCACCAAACAGTAATTTTCTGTGGATGTAATTGTGTTTCGACAAAAGCTGGTGGATTCTACTCACTCCAAATGCGACAATTCTGCTTATTTACGTACCCATTCAACCAGAAATAGTTTTAATCAGTAAATAAAATTTTGAATAGAAATTCAAAATCACAATATCAATTTGTGCTTCAGTCCATTCGCCGAATAATTTTGATTAAAAATTTCAACAATTTTCGTGTTGCTCGATTCATAAAAAGCCATAAGTCGATTCATAATGAAATTTCAAAGCAAACTAACCAAAAAGCAACTATCAGCTGTGAAATTGGTGCTGAAATAAAGCAGTGATGCCAACTCAAAGTTGTGATACTCTAAAAAAACATCTTTTACAACCAATAGTTACAAAAAAATCAAACGGTTGCAAGTTGTTCACATAATAGAGATAGGTTGTGTTCACTTTTTAGAACCTCATGTGTAAAAATTTTGTTGTTCACTATTCTGGATGTTCATATAACTGGGTATTTATATAACCGAGCGTCTACTGTATATTTTCATTAAAATTTTTTTATTAAAAAATATTTTATATACACACATCTATGTAAATGCATTTTAAGATTATTTTTCATAAAAATAATAACAGTCTGCAGGTAGTAATAAGACAATAATTTGTTTGCCACTAAAAATTGTTTAGTTTTAAATTAGCAATAAGTAGTATTTTCCTCTTTCCTAAGACCAACATGCCATGCTTAAAATAACCATGCTATTGAAGTTGTGATAAACATATTTTTGTTATATTAAATGTTTGGATGCAGGCATAAAATGGCTGTGACTTCTTGATGTAGGACCTATTTAACCCTAAAAGCATTTTCGTTTAATGCAGTTTTGTTGGTTATTGAAAACTTTTTTTTCTCTGATTAAACGTTTAATGCACTTGATTATATTTTTAATTAAAACTGATTTTTTTTTTTTAATTTTTCTTTAATCAAAAATAAAATCAGTTTTAATTAAAAATGTTATCAAGTGAATTAAACGTTTAATCAAGTGAATTAAAACTTTAATTGATACTAATAAATTGTTTAACACAAATATTTTTTTTTGAAATCAATTTTTATTTCTCCTGTGTATTATTGTAGCCTATATTTTGTATATTTTAATAGTTTAAAGGCGTAAAAGTTATAGACATCCACAATATTCTACATATAGGTCTTTAAATGGCAGTTCAATATATAAAACACAAAACGCGTTTTATTTTGTAGCGTGGCAAAACGTTTTTTCCTGCTTAAGAAACTTTATTCAGTCTAGGGGCGTCTGGCACATCACATTCCATTTGAGTGTGACCAACTTCCAAGTATTTGTGCTCTATTGCGATGTTTGCTTCTACGCAAAAAGAAAGTCAAGCCCACAGAATCACATTTCTATTTTGGTAAAAACAACCATCAGAATAGAAAAAAATGTGGTGCATGTCAGGGAATTAATTAAGATAATTTCTTAAATATATTACGATAATTGTTACAAATGTCGATGATACCAGAATTTCCCCAGTTTCATGTCAAATGTAATTTTCGGAGTCATGATTTATAACATTATAAATTGTTTTTTTTTATTTTTTAAATTCCCTAAGCTAATCGTGCGAAGCTTTACGCTTGTCTGCAGAAAATAAACCAGAGCCTGCAATCCCGACGCTGATAGACTAGCACACTACATACTAGGTGCTCTGTGATACTAGCTAGCCTACCGGGGCACTGTGAAGTAATGAAGTTGTTATTTAATTTTATAATAAGCGGAGTTGACATTCGATTGAAAACGTTATTTTCGAAAACGACAATGACACTCATAATTTTGCCCATTATTTTCTATAAAGTTGAAAAAGCATGCAATTTTTGCTAGTCACTTCAGTCTCAAAGGGATACTAGTCGTACAAAGAAATTGAATTACTCAATTTGATATTAAAGTCGTTTAAGCCAAAGTTTCTTAATGTGGAAATAAAATTGTACCAACCAAAGTCAGAAAAACATGCGTTGATAACTCGTCCATGGAATTCTTTAAACAATTTTAAAAGAAATCCATTTCAATATATTTTGTTAGAAAAAAATGTGTAGCTACGACGTTTTGCATTGATAAAATAAACATTTTTGTAGTTACGTCCTTTTGTTTTTCTTTTAATAAAAGCGTAATTTTTGATCGCAGAACTGTAAAATTTTGTCAAGATATGTAGTTTAATGGCATTCATAGTAATCAATCAAGAAGACGATTTTGAATTTTTTGTTAGTTACGCCTTTTTGCATTTTAGCTAACGATATGTATATAAAAAGAGCAACAAATAAGTTTCTTGAAGTTTATGAGAATTAAGTAGACAATAAGGACCAGTATTTTTAAGACACATTTTAAAAAATAATGCATATTTAGATATTTTAGCATAATGCTAAAAATTCAAAATTGTGTACAATTTCATACTTAAGGACTCTTTCTTAATTCAGTTAAATTTGAACACGCTTATGATTTTGAATAATAGTGTGCACAAATGTTGCATAGTTGTGGACTTTGTTTTAGAAACTACATATTCATACGTAACACCTACTTCATACGAGGGCTTATTCTACGTCGTTTTTCTTAATTTTTCTTAATCTTTTGAAGCAACTTACAAAAATCTTTTGCGTTCATACGATGATTTTAAGTTGCATGTCTTTCTTTTTTAGAGTAGGGCCTTGATTTTTTGTAATTCGATTAACCGGTAACTCCAAGTATTTATTAATTTCTTAAATTTAGCCTTTAAAGGCCATAATCGGTTAAAAATTTCTAAAATTTCTATTTTATTTTCGGGAAAAAGAATTTTTTGCATCGATTTAAATGTTTTTGCAACATTATTATCTTTGGTATCTTAAATTTTTAACAAATTTTCTTATTTTCGTTTACTTTTAAACAATCAAATACTTGCTTAATTTGGTTATTTTATAAATATTTATATAACAACTGTATTCGTTTATAATTTAATAAGAAACAGAAAAAAAAACTATTCAAAATTGTAAATGAACTAACTGGGAAAAATTGATTATCCAGAATGCAGCCGATCTTGTCTGACGGATAATACCCCTGACACTTCAAAGTAAAAAAAGAATAAAACGTAACAAGAATTGAAGAAGTTAGTTTATAAAAAAAAATAAGAAAACGGCATAAAAAACACTAACCTAGTCTTTTTGTTCACTCCTCTTTCTTCTCTACAACGTAAGACAACAAACAAAAATAGATGTCGAAAAGGCGACGTCGTAAAAGACCCCAAGTGAATTGGACCTAAATGTTCAATTTTTTGCAGTTGCTTGAAAACTAGCTTATTTTATAAAACTTTGTATTGTATAATTTTAGGCTCTAGAAATTATTATTTCGTTTGCAAATTTGCAGTAAGGATTATATATTGAGAAAAATTAGCATTTTTTAAATTTTCTCTACTTTCGTCTAAAAATCCTTTTATTACTTTTTCTAACCAAATCTGCAGTGTTGTTCGTTTGTTAAACAAATGCAAAGTGCTACGATTGTTAAAGATTTTTTTTTTGTAAACTTGGCAGTCGTAAATTTTTTATTAACAAATTGTCAATACATGCTTCAAATTGTTTAAACCTGAATAGAAAATGAGCCGAACCTAAAAAAATTTTATGCAAAAGCTCTTTATGTTTTACACATCAATAAAATAAATTCGCTATTTTTAAAAATGAAAGCCTTAAAATAAAGATATACTGCCCAATTATGAATAAAAATTCCCCGGGATTTTTCTCCCTTCTCCCATTTTTCCTATGTAAATTCAATTGTAAACATTGGAAAAGGGAAACAACTCCCGGGGAATTTCTATTCATAGTTGGGCTGATAAAAAAACTACGGAGTATAAAACCAAGAAAATCTATTTAAACGGCAAATACGTTTGAATCTATACGAACACAAGCCTTAGCCAAAAATATTAAAAAAAAATTAAATATAGCCGCATATTAAAGAATTTTAAGAATTTTAAGGAAATAGGTATAAGCCAGAAATCTGGAATAATATACTATTAAAGTTTTTTTTATTTTTGCCATTTCTGAATTAAAGGCCTTAAAACTTGCAACAGTTTTAAAGAATTAAAAATGTTGTTTAACAATTTCAGTAACAATTAACTATCATCTATAATTGTCAAAAGCATATTGTGACTTGAAGTTAAAGAAATAGTTAGTTTTAATTGAACTTGAAATTGGCCGTTAAATACAAATTTTTAAATAAATTGGTTTTTGTATAAACAAAACTACTTGATATTTTTTTTGCATCCATTAAAGTAGGCTCTCATTAAAAAAGTCTAAATATTTTACTGTTAAAAATTTGGCACCAGAAACAGTGTTTAAGATACGTTCATCTGTTATAAATTTGTCTCTAGTTTTTTTTTTAATATTAATAATGAGAATGTTGAAATCTAGCACACTATGCAACACGTTTTCTGGCCAGCTTAAATTTATGCATTATTAAAATTGTTGCATAAAACTGGGATGGTTGAAAAAAATAAATAAAAAAAATCCACTGGTATGCTTTAAAATTTAAATAATTTTTTTTTTTTTTTAGCAAATTGTCAGAAAATATTAAGGTTTTTTATGAAAATTATGTAAATATAAAATAGCAAAACCAATAATACGAGTACGTTGAAATTTTTATTTAAACATTGTGGCATTTATGATTTGTTGTTTAACTTTAAAAGTACCTAGTAACTGTGTGCGTTTATCTTTTTCTCTGAGCCCTGTTGACACATTTCAAAAAATATGGCTTAACGAATGAATGGTCGTCGCTTGGTTGGTTTGTAAAAAAAAAACTTAGAATGTATAGAGTAAGAAAAAAGCGAACGAAATGTGAATAAGAATGTCGCTTGAAAATGAAATATTTACATTTGACATCAAATACTGAGAAAAAAATGTCTTTAGTATTGATTTGTTAAACTAGTAGATAATAACAAAAAAAAAAAAATGAAATGTTTTTAAGTCCCAAAGAAAAATTTAATATACACTGAACTGTGCTTAATACATACATACATACATATATAAATTTATTGTCCTCCAAGCAAAGTATATTTATACCAAGTACATGCAAGTGATCAGCTGTCCAGTTGTTTATATTTTCGATAGTGTCAAAATTTGTTTACATTTTTATTTTATTTTTTTTTTCTAAATATCGTCACCTAAAATGCAAACGACGAAACTGCACAAGAATTCGAAATCGAGTTTCTGATTGATCATGGATTGTTTTATTAACCTTCGCGTTACCAATACCCACCCGAGTGACCATTTCTGTTTTATTTGTAAAATAATTTCTTTAAATTTGCTTCGGTTAAAAATAATTTTTTAGGAACAAATCTAGCTTAGCGACGCACACCCAAATAAAAAAAGTACCTAGGGTGATAGAAAATTGGAAAATAAGAAGAAAAACTTAAATAAAAAAATTGTCGCAAACGCTTAGTTTTCGAGTTATAGACGGTTTTAGTTTTCATAGAAATATGTAATTTTTCCACTACATTTCTAAAAGTATATGGCCAATATTGGTATCATTTTGAAGGTTTGGCTAAATCTTTCTAGATATATAGTATATATTTAAAAATTTTGAACTCTTAAGCTCACATTACAGTTTTTGTGTACTAAGTGTATAAATTTAAATTTTTTTTTATTTTTTATTTTTTTTTTTTTTTTTAAAGATGTTTTATTTTTTATGGAAATATTTAAATAAAAATTAGTACATATGTACTATATACAAAACTAATAAAAAAAATTAATAAATTTTTTAATTTTTTGTAACTAATAGACTATTTCCGATGTGCTAAGGAATTCTTTCCAGCGTTTTTTTTCTTTTTTTTTATTCTGAATCGGGTGGCATATTTTTTATATTTTTTCGTAGCCCCTTAAATTGCACTTCGCCAAATTAAATATTTCTATGAAAACTAAAAATGTCCATAACTCGAAAACTAAGCGTTTGCGCCAATGTTTTTATTTAATTTTTTCTTCTTAGTTTTCAATTTTCTATTACCCTTGGTACTTTCTTTATTTGGGTGTGTGTCGCCAGACTAGATTTAAGCCAATTTTTTTTCACTGAACAAATTGAAAAGTTCTTTAACAAAACATGAAAAAAATTCGTTTGACCACCAGTTTTTTTTATCACATGCGGAGTACCACCCGGTTGGTAATTGGATAACGATGTAAAAATATGTAAAAGTCTCCGGTAAAAATGGCAGCATTATAAAAGAAATTTAAACGAACGTAACTACAAGTGCATATATTTTTTAATGCAAAAAGACTTTACTCTTTAAAAAAACATACTGTTGGAAACACTGACAAATCTACTTCAGCTTTTTTAACCTAAACCGCAAACAAACCCTCTCCATGTTATTATGCATTATTGCTTATTTGTGTAACATTTAAAAATATTTGAAATACCGGTCATCAAACAATAAATTTTTGACTGGATCTAAAAATATCTGCCCAGCTCATGTAAACTTAAATTTTTATTTATAAAATTTATTAATTTTATTTTCATTTACAATTCCGTCTGTATTTAAAAACATTTGTTTTTTTAGTTAAAAAATTAATAACATAAATTCTTTTCCTTTTTTTGTCAAAGTATAAATAACAAAATGAATTATTATTTGTGGCATTATTGATTGCACATTTAAAAATGACTTATGTAAGTGTTGGTGCGCCCTCTTGTTTCAGAAAAAATCAAGCCAAAGTACGAAACTAACATAAAAACTAAATATAAAGAAAGTGAAAAAACTGAAGTTTTTTGTAAAAAAATTAAAAGTGTAGGTACAGCCGTTTGCATTGAACGTGACGATATGTTTGTTTACATTTTTAAACACATATATATACATATTTATGTGTATCAGGAATGATATATTACTTTTTTAAAATTGTACGTAATTCAGTAAAAAATTTTGTCTTTTCGACCCAAAATTGTACTAAAAATCAAAAAATATTTTTTACTATATTTGTTATTTGAATAACAAAAAATCGTCGTATATATATAACTAATTAATTGTACTATAATTTCATACATAATTTAACTATACATTTGGCAATTAACAAAAAAATAAGTAAATACATACATATGTAAAAAGGAACTTAGACGAAAACTTTTTAACTTGTTATCTTAGAGTTGGTAGTGAAATAGGAAAAAATGCATTCAACCGAGTAGCAAGTCCAAACCTTTTGAATTTGGTATATCGCTTAACGCCATTTTACAATAAATCAGTTTAGTCTGGAGCTTCTCTTAAATTAACATTTTTTTAGTTTACGGTACGATTTGGCTGAAATTCACAAAATATTATTAATAAACAAAAATAAGTTTCCTGATAAAATGTTGACCCGGTAGATATCGCTGGGGTCAAGTTATTAACAAAATTCTCCAGTATTTATTTTTTTTTATTTAGAAAATCCCGAGCAGCGCCGGGACCAAACAGCTAACATTGGTATGAAAATATCAGATCCTTGGCGAATGTGGTATAGACAATATACCTTTGGCGATTCTCTGATATCTGCAAACATTAGTTCATTAATTTCATGTTTTAAATTTCCAACCCTTCCTGAATTTTAAAATAGTACTTAACTTGTAGTTTTAAGTACTTTTGTAATGCTAACAGAACTGAAAAATGTACAATTGTACTGACTTTATCATCCCTGATGTGTATGTATTAATTTATTTTTGACAAGCTCGGAAGTTTTTACACAAACAAAATGCCTGTTGTTTTTTGTATTGTAGTTTTGTTGTAGAGTTGCATGTACTTGGTATAAATATACTTTGCCTCCAAGTAAACAAAAAATTTTGGTTTTTTAGACTAAAAGAAGGCTTTGGCTTAAAGCTTAGACAGAAATAATATTAATACTAGCTGTCCCGGCAAACGTTGTTTTGCCATATACATACTTAGCTTATTTCTAGTGAAAGAAAAAGGAATAAAGTGGCAACCATCGGAGTTCGTGGCAGCAAAACATTTTCGTCTCGGAATTTGACAATAAAAATGGTAGCTTCAATAACGTTTTTCATCAATTTTGTAACGACCAATCGTGTACCATTGTACCATAGAAGAATAACCGGAGAAAAATGTTAAAAAAAAAATACATAAGCTTTTTAAAATTCGATTAATTAATTAAAAAGGTATAGGAGGGGTGTGCGTTAACCACTTTGGCTTTATTTAACGCCGTAAATGTTACAATTTAGTTAGCCTTTAGTTTCTTCAAGACTTGAAACTATCATCGGATAATTAATTAAGAAGACATGGGTAGAGGGAGCTTTTACCCCTTTTGCCCTATTTTACTCCCTAATTGTTAAAATTTCTAAGATATGTATATCTTGAAGTTCCTTTAGATATTACAGTGTCTGCATGCCAAATTTTAAGAAAATCGGTTCATAAGTTAAGATAATATAGGGAGGGGGAGCGTTTAACCCTCTTGACCTATTTCACGCTCTTAATAATAAAAATTAAAGGCTCTAGTCCCTTCCAGATGTAACACTATTTTCCTGCCAAATTTCAAGAAAATCGGTTAATTAGTTAAGAAAATATTGGGAGGGGAAGCTTTTACCCGTTTTGCCCTATATTACGCCCTCTAGCGATATGATTTAAGATCTATTTTTGAATGTCATTTTACACATAAGACATTACGGTACATGGTTTGGTAACTTTTCGAATGACAATAAAAAATCATAATATGGAAAATGGAGGGCATTTTGTTAATATTTGTATGGGAATATATAGAACAATCTAAATACCATATCTCCGGAACCACTGGGCCGATTTCGTGCAAACTTCACATAACCATCTACAGACTATCCCAAAAGTACCCTTAAATTTTGGTTTAAATCAGCTTACCCGTTTTCGCAGTTAGTGGTGACATCAAAGTGTACACTTCTTTTTATATATATACACAGAAAAAATTATTTTTCCAATTCAAACAAAAAATTTGTAGAATCAAAACATTTTTTGTCTGAAATCGGTCCTACAAACAAATTTGCATATTCAAACAATTTATTTGCATTTCGTTTATTGAAAAAAAACACTGATTTTTTCAAACAAATAATTTAACTGAATCAAACAAATAGTTTACTGAAAATCATAGGTGGGTTAATTCCAAACACAATGCTTTTTTTTCGTCTCAAGCTTTTTATTTCTTTCATGTAAAAGAAAATAAAAAAACAAAAACGGCAAGTAAGCTCTAAAATAATTAGCAACAAACAAAAGTAGTTGTTATTATTGTAAAACTTTCTGCTAAATTGTGCAAATGGTGCTTTAACTGTATATCATGCCTATTACATACAAATATACCTGTCTCCACACATGTTATTCATTAAGCAACATGGAAAAAGAGTTGAAAACAATAGAACAATAATAAAAAATTCAACTGTTTTTCAATGATTGTATTTATTTCTATTGCTTTTTCCTGGTTTTACCTGAAAAATGTTATCAATGTCATTTTGACGTTCTAATTTTACTTTGTCTCTGCGTTTTTTCCGTAATGTCGCATTTTTTTTAATTAAGTCATAATCATTACTTGAGCTATTTCGTTTGCTTTATGTGCATCGCTATTAAAAAGTGCAAGAAGTGATAAATTGATTAAGATAAAAAATAAAATAATAAAATCAATTATTTGGTGTTTTCAAGTGAATTTATAATCGCACGATGGTAAGTACAGCTAAAAATTTCCGTACTGTCACACAGTTATTTAATAAAAAATCGTAAAAAATAAAATAAATAAAAATGTATATTAATATATTACGAAGTTTTGATCACTTTTTCTTGTTTTTATTTTCCGTGAAATAACTTTTTAGAAGAAAAAAACAAAAAAAATATCACAAATTTCTTTACTGTCACTTTTAAGTAAAAAGGTTTTTTTTATTTTAAAAGCTTATTTCTCGAAAATTCTGATTGATTTCAATACTGTAGTTCTTTTGTTCGCTTAAAAAAAACAAATAGAAAAAAAACCAATCGGGAATCAATTTTTTATGAAATATTCACAGATTCCGATGAATAGATTTGTTCATGAATTTTTTGTTAATATAATTGGATTACTTTTATTTTTTGTTTCGTTTTTATAAAAAAGAAAAAACAAACAGTAACCAAAAACAAAATAATGAATAGATGTTTAAGTTTTCGTTACACTTGAAATTTAAATTGGATTTTCTTTACTGTCACAAAAAATTCCGTACTGTCACTTTTTATTTTTTCAAGTTTCCAGCAAAATACAACAATTTCTTCCAAATTGTTTGAAGCAAATTTGTTACTTTAAATGTAAGCTGCACAAAAACAAATTTTTGTAAAAAAATTACTTTTTTTTAATTCTTGAATTATAAAAGGAAAAAAAAAATAATTGGAATCTCTTCGAAAAATAACTTTTTGCTATTACTAACCCGTTTTTTTTAAGAAAAACATCCAAAGCTGGTAAATAATAAGTGAACGAATGCGATAGTAGGCTTTGTTCTAACATTTTTGCATTAATTTCTTAGTTTTGTAAATTTTTGTAAAAAGTGACATTCCGGAAAATATTTCACCAAAATGCAATAAAAAAGCAAAACAAGTTTTTTTTAAAGAAACTAAAAGTAATTTCGCAATCTGCACAAATCTTAATGCAAGTAAACAATTTCAGAGAATGAATTCCTCAACCTTAAAAAAAAAAAAAAAAAATGCTCATGTACACTACTTTTGGAATTAACCCAGGTATAACAAAAACAAAAAAGTTTTTTTTTGCACAAGCAATGACGCACGCGCACACAAGCAAGCACTGTAGAAGGTAAAGGCAAAGCAAAGCAGAGCGGCCGGCGCCTGGCTTTGAGACACATTTTTTTGTTGGAATAATTTATACACACAATGCTTTTTTTCTTCTTCACTCACTGTTGCTGTATGCTTTCCTTGGCAGCAGACCGACTCGACATGTTTATCGTCATCATTTTATTGTCGTATTTGATGTATTTAACCAAACAGTTTTAAAAAATTGAATACGGGATTTTGTTTCTTATAATGTTGTTTCTGCTATTGTTTTTCTTATAGTTGCACTTTTTTAAAGCGTCCAAAAATAGACTGTGTGTGTTTTTTGTTGTTGTTTTTATATTTCACATAAAGAAGTGTTGCTTACGATCAAATAAAAAAATACAAAAAGACGACAACATTAAAGAGCGTTAAATATTTCATACAAAATTATGAAAACTTGACACCAATAACGCGTTTATTATATTTTTGAAGAGTTGTCCACATTTTTGTTGGTTAAATAAAAATCAAACAAAAATATTGATTGAATCAGTAAAAAAATTTATAGAAATTAAATAAGAACATTTAAAAAAAATTTTTTTAAGAAACGCTTTTCTTAAAAAAGAACATTTTTAAAAAATTTTGCCCGCCCCCCCCTAGATTTTATCCTGGCTACGCCCATGTATTCGTGTACTGTCATCGGGAATATGTATGCCTGCAAAGTTTCATCCATTTGCATCGAGTAAAAGGCGGTCAAAAAATTGTTGCCTCCTTCTCCCCCCTAGATTTTATCCTGGCTACGCCCATGTATTCGTGTATTGTCATCGGGAATATGTATGCCTGCAAAGTTTCATCCATTTGCATTAAGTATAAGGCGGTTAAATTAACGTTACAAGATTTGATTTTCCGAAGTGAAGCTAAAGAAAAGGTTTTAAAAATTTTGACCGCCCCCCTAGATTTTATCCTGGCTTCGCCCATGTATTCGTGTACTGTCATCGGGAATATGTATGCCTGCAAAGTTTCATCCATTTGCATTGAGTAAAAGGCGGTCAAAAAAGCATTTTACCAAAGAAAAAATTTTTTTTGCCTGTCCCCCCCCCCTAGATTTTATCCTGGCTACGCCCATGTATTCGTGTATTGTCATCGGGAATATGTATGCCTGCAAAGTTTCATCCATTTGCATTGAGTATAAGGCGGTTAAATTAACGTTACAAGATTTGATTTTCCGAAGTGAAGCTAAAGAAAAGGTTTTAAAAAATTTTCAAACAAGCGTTTGTTTGAAAATAATTCGGCAATAATTTTTTCTGTGTAGATAAAGATAGAGATGGAGAATTTATTAATTAAAGTAGAGTCACATAATTTCATTTTTTTCTACTTTAAGTTTATTTTCTAGTGCCTTCCTTCCGCCCTGCTTTAACTATTCGTTGGTCGCCGTTTCAATGGTTTTTGCTAAAAGTTTCTTAGTTTTTTTTTTCTTTAAAAAAAAAAAAACATTATTCACCATTTAAACTGCATTTATATCATCAACTAAAAAAACATTATGCAAATTTTTGTTTCTGTTCATATATATAAAAAAATAATAGTATACAAAAACAAATAAAGTAGAGAGGAAAAAAAAACGACAGAGCATTGATGTTATAAAAAATATATTTTTATGGAATTTGTGTCAGCAACATGTGTATTGCATATCGTTTTTTCCATGATAAAAATCAAATTATAAAAAATATTTAACACAGAATGTGTTTACACACAGCTACACACACACACTTATGTAAATACTAACCACCACACAATACGTGTGCATAATAAAAGAGATATAATAACACTGTGCTCGAAATTTACACTTTTTTTAGACAAGCTAAGCACATGGCGTTTTGGCGTTTCAAATAACTAAACCGTTTTTGAGTTTCGCGAATATATGTTGTGCAACCTTCTCCATTTTCGAAATAGCGGTATATCTCGAAAACAAGAGCTAACCTAAAAAAAATTATGCTAATTTTGCAACTAGCACAGTGTAATTAAAAGTATTTATGTATAGTACAGTATATTTTAAGGCTTATAATAATATGAATATTAAATTGTATTGGAAAACTGGTAACATTTATTTAGTGTATGAGTACAAATAGTTTATTTTTATTCTGTTTAAACCAGTACTAGTCCAATATTTAAATGCGGTTTAAAAATTCTGATATTTTTTTAAAATGAATAACAATTTTCCTTTCAACAAATTATTTAAGCACTAAAAGTGTATTTAATTTAAATAAATCAAAAATTTCATTACGGTCTTTCAATTTAGGAAAGTAATTTAATTAAGTTTAATCATTCTTTAGGTGTTCATTTTAAATATGTATGTAGATATAAAAATCGCTTCAAGTTATGCATTTTAAAAGTTGTCAATGTATATTTTAACGTACGTCAGTAAATAATAGAAGCAAATTAAATCATTTGTAGTCTTAGAGAATATACATAAATATGTGTATTTATGCCCTACACCGTAGGTAAACGGATATATTTAATTTTGTAATATCGTTTGTAATTTCTACAATATTCCTTTAAGTTCCTATAAAGTTGATTTACGATCTGGCCGAGTGTCCGTTGAAATGGGATATGATGAGAATTTAGCTAGTTTTATATTTATGTCACATATAGTCCAGAATTGCTTGCTATTTAAATTCAGGGTAATCGGTTCGAAAATGGCTGATATGTCAGCAAAAATCCTCGACTTCCTCTAATTTTACATATAATGTTTTTGTTGTTTTTCTAATTATTTTTTTTTTATTCTATTGAACGACAAGAGCCAAAGTTTCCATATTAGGTACAAGTATCGTTGTTATGAATACACAGCATCCGAAATGTGGGCGGGATTGGAGAAGTGGGTGTGGTAAAAATAAATTAATTTATATCCAACCAACGGTCGTCATATCCGAATATAGCGCTCTTACTGGTTTTAAATAAGAAGAGCCAACTCAAAATTTTTCAGTTTTCACTTTTTGCAAAAAATCGATGTACAGTAGTAGTCAAATCTACCCACTGTAAAAATCTTACATCATTTTTTCTAATCTTTCGCCAAAAAATACAGTTGTATCCCTCTTCTTGATATAAAAGTAGCTTCTCCAGAGTCAACTAAAGAGAAATATTTTAAGTTGTCCCCAAATGTAATCTGAATTCATATCAGTTTTGTTTCAACTAAAGAGAAATATTTTAAGTTGTGCTAGTGTTGATGTCACAACAATTTACTTTAATGATATTTTATTTTGTGTTGTCTCTTTTAAGTTGCTAAAAGCAAGTTTATTGTGCTGTTATATTTCGTTTTTTTCTATATCTATAAAATAACACCACTATATAAATCAACAAATCTAACATAAAGAGGAACTACTCAAAAAACTTGTAATTTTTTGATAATCCCTAAAAAAAATTACAAAAACAATTACCGTTGTATACTTTTTACTCGAATTTCTTTACAATGCCATAATTGTCGTCAACTTTCATTGTAAATATTTAAAAAAAAAGTTTTTTGCCTCTACTGAAAATTTGTAAATTTTGAGTTGACTCTCTTTAGAGGAACAAGTGCAAGAAAAAAACAAAAAGATATGATCACTAGAACATTTTTATTCAATATGACAGTCTATTGCAGGAACATTCTTTTTTAATGAACGAATATAAAAAAGAATATACATAAATGTAAGAATTTAAAAAACACGATTTAAGTGCTCATTGTGGTACGTTTATTTTATGAAAACTTAATAAGCTGCAAAAGCATAAGGTTTAATACAGGTTTTTAAAATGCATACTTTAAGGAATGTTAAGAAAAATACTCGTTTCTTTAAAAACGCCTAAATCGAAAAGGGAACAGGACTTTCATTTTCATTAAAAATATTTTTTACATAAAAATAAAACAAAAAATTGCTGTAGGTTCTCAAAAACACTCAAATAGCGAAAAGGATCTGTGGTCATAAATAAAATAAATTATATTTTTTACGCAATTTATATTTTTATCTAAATTACTAAAATAATCTAAAAACTCCCTATAATTAAATAAATAAAAATAAAACTTTCAAAACAACTTTTTTATTTTAGTCATAAGAATAAAGTAATTTGTATTTTTCAGTTAGCTATTATAAAATTATCCCTTTTAAATCTGTTTTATAATCCCTGAATTTACGTTAAACAGCAGGCGTTTACAACATTCACGCAAACACTTCAGTTACAAACCTTGTAATTTAGAGAAGAGAAAAAATGATGATTTTTAAATAGAAACTGCTTTTATTTACAGTATTTTACATGAGGGTTTAAGGGCCTTGCAGTCCCTTTAAATAGATTTAGTATTAGTAAGGTTTATTACACTTTTCTATTAAAATGCAATTACGTAAGTTACCGCATGAAATGACGTTGTTATCAAAAAATAAAATATTAGATAATCCCCTATTTCACCAATTCTATTCAATTATCAATTCATATTTAAATATACTTAGTAATTCATCTTATTTCATATTTATTTGACATGCAAAATTAATTTTGGGCATAAATTGATATTTAAATAGAATTTGTAAAATAGACTAAAGCTATTTTAAATTTCTGTTTTAGATCAAGTTATTTTAAATTAATTAAAAAGGATTTATAAATACGGAATACTGAAGTGCAACTTATTTCTTATGCAACTTAATTCTATAAACTGCCCACCCTCCATCTTTTAAATTGTATACATACCTACACATTTTAGTTAGTTATTAATTTGTGTGTAACCGTTACCACAGATTTTCTTTCATAATAACAAGCAAAGCAAAGTAACTTTAGTAAAACAAGTAAAATATTTGCCAATTTATCATGTAAAACAGTACTACTTAAAGTGCTGTAATATATTGTTTTACTCTTTAATGAATGCAATATTATTTGTTTATTTTTGTGCTCATACAAATATGCAAATAAGTTTGTTTTCTCACATACATACTCTCATTTCTCTAGCATGCTATACATCTATTGCATTTTTTACTTTGTGTACTCTTTCATCACTATTGTTTTTGTACAAAGGGAAAAAAGAAAAAAAATGCATTTAGTCAAAAAGCAACAGCTCGTTAGTTATATATTTTTTCATTTAATGTCACTTTCAAGTGATAACACAATGAAGTAGTTCCTTCTCTGCAACAGTGGGGAGGAAAATTAGAGGGTATTTTTTAAATTCCTTTCAATATAAACGACTGAGTTTTTACAGCCCGAAGCAATAAATTTAGTATCTTTACCCCTAGGGAAAAAGTTCTAGGGTATTTTGTTTTTAATTGCTCCTGTATAGTTTTTGAACTATTATTGTCTGCGAAACTGTATTGTAGATACGCATTTGAGTACCATCTCAGTGACTAAATGTTGTCATGTTTGTATAAATATTTGTGCATTTGTTTTTTATATTCCTCTTTGTCTTTGTTTTTTCTTATGCTTATCTGAACATACCCAGCTAAAAGTAGATTAACAGGGACAAGGAAATTTCCCGAGAAACGACAGCAGAATTTATTAAAACGCTGACACTGTGGACTTGAATAAGACTACACATTACACTAAACTGAACACTCAACAAAAAACTCAATACATCCGTACTCAAATCAATCCGAAGCGGTATTAATAGTACAGTGAGTACGGATTTTTTTCAATCAAGTACAGAAAGATTGATTTAAGTATGGATTTTCAATCGAAAAATACTTAAATTATCCATATTTAATCCCGATTTCGTATTTGAAATAATTCGAAAATGAGATTGATTTAAGTAAAACTAAGATTGAATAAATCTGGAAATGCGCTAGATTCACAAATTATAAAATTGTTTTAATCCGAATTCGTACTTAAAATAATCCGAAAATGAGATAGATTTAAGTAAGGCCCCTATTACGGTTTACAACTCAACCCAGTTGATTTGTAATTTCTTAATTTTTGTATTATGGTTTACAACTTTGCTATATTGCGGTGAACAAAAACATAGCAAAAATTACAACTGATCACAACCTGTTGTCCTAATTACAACTCAACTGAGTTGAGTTTTGAACCGTAATAGGGGCCTTAAACTAAGATTGAAACATTCTCAAAATGCGCTTGATTCAAGTATTATAAAGTTGATTTTATCCCGAGTTAGAAAGAAAAAATTATTATCATTGATTTACTTACAGAATGAGAAAACACCAACATCATGCTCAATATTGTTTTTGCTTTAGAAATCTTATATACATATTTAACCAAAAATATAAACTAAATGAGCAGCAAGAGTTCAAATTTACTTTTTAACCCTTTGTGGTACACATGAGTCTGGCCAGAAATTTTTTCAATGTGTATAGAAAATCAAAACATGCGTAAGCCGGAGGGTTAAACACAACGAAAAGTTAAATCTTTTTGTTACTTGTTACTTATTTCAAGAAATTCCGGGATTGATTTTCGAAAGTAATCCCATTTAGGATTGTTTTGAGTACGTTTAAGTGCAGTCGTACTAAAATTTTTTGAGTACGACTCGTACTTAAAGTAATCATAAAAAACTTGATTTATCCCGAGTGTTTTTCTTTCTGTGTAGGTGAAAACATTCCAACCGAACGTTCGGGTACGGGGTTCGTTATAATTTTCTCCGAACACCGAACTTGGTTAAAATACTTAGTACATATTGCGGGTGATACTGGTCTGCCGTATGGCAAATTCTTTTTAAAATTGAAAATAAAACAAATTCTTGATAACAAATTGAAATCGTGTACAAATACATAAATCAAAAAGAACTTAGATTTAAGCTTCATCAGCACCATATTTAAAAGATCCAGAAAAGTTTGTAGATAAAGAAATAAAAATTTATTTGGCTATGTGTATGTGGAAGAAGCAGCAAAACACGAAGTTAAAATTTTGGATAATTTAAAAAAAGTTGCGCAGCGAGATATTACTCAACGATATCTAAATGGAAACTCTTATTTGATTATCTTTGTTTAAATATAAACAAAACAAATGCCGAATGTTCGTCATCGGCATTTACACGAATAATAATTATAGTGTATGTGTATCAGTGTTGCCAGAAGTAGGGGAAAATCCCTACATGTAAGTATTTTTGATACTAAAATAGAAGCGTAGGGAAAATCGGACAGATTTTTCAAAATCTTCAATATGTAGGGATTTTTCGTAATATCGCATTTGAAAAAACACATTTTGAGTAATATTTTCTTGCCCAAAACGGTTGAGAAATTTTTTTTTTCTTAAAATCGCTTAAAAATATATTTCCTGAGTTGTTTTTTTTTTAACTACAAAATTTGGCAACGTATATGTTTTTTGTGGGGGTGGGGTTTCTAAACAACTGTTTGCTGAAATGGACATCAATGCCTTAGTGACAAAAAAACAATTTATCTTAGAAAAAATATGTTTCCTGCATTTCTTAGGGTTAGCGAAGGAGCTAACGAATAGTGGGTGCCAATTGTTACAGCTATAAGTGTCCGGAGAAAGAGGTATGTGTGTACGCTGTGGTATACACTATCACTAAGCCATTGGTGTATAGAATAAAAATTCCAACCATTTCGCTAGTCACTAATGGCAATGGTTCTTTCTTATACCATTGGGATATTATTCAACGTTAAAAAATTTAATTGAATTTATTATTTATTTTTTTGTTTTGTACTTATTATTTGTCAATAAATATTCGAATAAAATTTATTTTTAAAACTAATATTTTTACTTCTATTTTAATGTCAATTTGCGTACGGATTTTTGTAGGGGAAATTTTTTCAACGTGTAGGGAAAAATCGGATTTTTTAAGCATGTGTAGGTATTTTTTCGAAAAATCCACTGGCCACACTGATGTGTATTGACATCGCTGCAGCAGAATTTTCTGTCCTTTACTCACGAGTATAGGAATATTAGAATTGGGCGTCACTGGACTATGCCTTTAAGTTTTAGAAACTCAAACATACATGAATATTGGAATCCAGCCCATTTCAAAACTTTAATGCAGTAGCCAATAACAAAAATTACTTTTCTGCATTACAATATTAAAATATAAAATTCTCAATACCAATAGCAGTATTAAATTTTTATTCTGTGCTAAATACTCAGTATATCGGTTACCTTTTCTCGGAAAAGTATGCATTAAAGGTACAAATGCTTTTTAATACCATGAATTTATTAATTTTGTTTTTATTTTTTCTATTCAATAAAAAAAAGTTCGGTTTCGGGCTTTGACTTAAAAATCTAACGAAATTTGGGTTTGATCTTAAAAAGTGCGTTCGTTCGGAAATTACTTATCTGTGGACCAGTGCTGCCACTTTTTGGGTAATAACCTGAATTCGGTGTAATTTTTACTGTCGTGGAAATTCTTTCTTTAGTTACCAAATAAAATTAAGATTTAATTTAAATGTTGTTGATAAAAAATGCACAGTCTAACGAACCATAGTCACGGTTTCTTTTTCAGAAAAAACTTCAATAGTTAAATATAGATTTTCAAAAGTTTAATAATGAATGTCGCCAAATGGACTATTAGATTTTGATCGGAAAAGTGTTTTCAATATTGCAACTATAATAAATTTTAATTTTGTTTTGCTTCTTTGGAAGAATATTAAGTGCCCTTTACGGTTGTATTACGGCATTACAACAGAAGGTTTTATTAAACCCTTACTGTAATTTTTTTTAAGACCATGCGACTTAAAATTGTACAAAATAAAAAAAAAAATTTAATTTTAATCGCAGATCAATACAAATCATTAGCATTAGTAACTGATTTTAAGCATATCCTTAACGAAACGCATTGTAGACCTCCAATTTTGGTCCACTTTTTCGAGCATTAACCAGTGACTTCACGTAGCCCTACGGGAAATAATCGAGAGGTGTCAAATCGCACGACCTGAAAGGCTAATTGACCGGTTATTTTCCCGAAATAGACATATCGGCTTGATTTTTTTAAATTTATGAAGTCGCCTTTAATTTGTGCGAATCGACGTCTGATTTTCAAAGTAAATTTGGATAATTTGGTAACGTTGTTTAAGCATGAATATATTCATGATGATTTGCTAAAGCAAAAAGCGAGAGCAGTATGACAGTTTGTTTGACAGCAAAACTATCGAACGGCAATGAACATTTTGAACCTTCCCTAGATATATTCAACCAAATATGGTAGTTGAACTCATTATTTTAGGAGTTTTATTTCATATCTTTAATGTTATTTTTGTTAATTTAACAAATAGAATCTGGGAATTTATTTCTCATGGTGAGTAACATTTATTATTTAAATTTTCATATAATTCGAATGTGTATTCTAAGTCAAATTACAATCCTCAAAAGCTTTTATACTTTAATAGTCTTATTCCTTCAATATTTTCTAGGAATATTTTCTATGCACTATCAGAATTTTTCGTTTGTTTATTTCTGTTACGAGGCTTACTTTAGCTATCCTTTGGTTAACAATTAAGTAAATTGTAAAGAAAATTTATACAACTATTAGATACCAGCAGAATGTAATGCATTTTCTGGCCCGCTACGGTCGTCAGCATTCTTTGTATTCTACAACTGGATGCTGCCTATTGTAAGTTTTATGTATTTAACTTAATGATTTTAACAAATAAAATCTGGGAATTTATTTCTCATGGTGAGTAACATTTATTATATTAATTTTCAAATTACTCGAATGTGTATTCTAAGTCAAATTACAATCCTCAAAAGCTTTTATACTTTAATAGTCTTATTCCTTCAAAATTATCCAGGAATATTTTCTTTTTTTTTAATATTTTGTATAATTTCAACATATAGAATCTGGGAATTTATTTTAAATTTCATTTGAATCGGGTAATTTTGCTTCATTTCAAGTGTACTTTTGAATTTTGCTGGTGGTAACACTGCTTTGGGCCAGGCTTTACACCTGTATAGATTCAAATCAATAAACTAAACTGTTGACTACAGGCTTTTGCTGAAAGTTAAGTAATTTCATAATGAACTGCAATGGTTTCAGAACTTCTGGGTAGTTTTTGTAAGTTTGACTAACTTGTTGTAAATTTATATTGTGCAAGCTTAAACACTTAAGTATGTATTTTGTATTCTTCCAATTCATACACATGTTAAGTCGCTTTTAAGTATTTTATCCTCTTGTGCAATGTTTTCTTCATGCATTCATTTTATTTTATTACGCAAATAAGAAATGCAACAAAAACAAAAAATATACAGTATCTACAATTGTACTCTATTATCATACATATCATACATTTTCTAAGAAATTTTTTATTTAGCAAATTGAATTTTCTCTTTATTTGTTAAAACAATAAAAAAAAATTATACCGACCTAATATCGTCCAAAGCAAGTTAGATTTTTTCAGATAAAAATATCCTTTTTACACAGACTGTTTCCGTTAAGGTTTTGATTTTGTAAAGCGGTGTGTGGGTGTAAGTGCGAGTAAATTTATCGCTTTCATTACACTCCCTCCTTTGACAAGGATTTTCTTACAAGCGATTTCGTAAGGTTTTCATTTCTAATTTTCCTTTACCTTTTTATGGTATTTAAAGCCATTGTGTAATTAACTTTATTGTTGTAGTGATTATGTTGATTGTACATTTAATGGTGCTTTAAATTTTAAATGAATTGTATTTTCATAAAGCTTCTTAAAACGATCTTATTTTCGGTCCTTTTGTTTCTGTCTTTTGTCTTTGTTATTATGTTTGTGTGTGTATGAGCAAAAAATGAAATTTAATTTGGCCATCAAGGTTGCCAGTGGTAACCAGCTTTTGTATTCTGTTAAAGAAAGTTATTTATAACTTTAATATTCTTAATCTCTTATCGGTTGGAGCCAAAAAGTGTATTGGAAGTTTATGGCATTTTTTAAAGTGTTGCTAAAATGTTAGTAAAATGTTCTGAAATTTATTAAAAAAGTTTTCGAAAACGACAAATGTTACTAAATTGTTAAAGCTTTTAATCATGAAGTTCATAAAAGCTAGAACACAAACTTCTAGGGTAAATTATATATTTTATATATTATTGTCTTGCAAATTGTATCATCTTTCCTAAAATGTATAAACTCGTTACTTACTCGTATAATAAAATTTATGCAAGAATTTTTATAAAATTAATGTTTAAAATTGTTCTAGTGCTGCTCAAACAATAAAATGTTTGTTTTTTAGGTTTTACAATAAAAATGGCAAAAGATTTCGAAAATATGAAACAAAATTACAGTGTTCCTAAAATACTTTTCAAAATTGCTAAAAAATAGTATTAATCACATTATTTGCTTTATTTTATTTTTTAAATAAAAGTAAGCAAAAGCTAACATAATAACCAGGGCAAGTTTAAATATGCACAACAATTT
Source organism: Pollenia griseotomentosa (assembly GCA_963931875.1). Lineage (NCBI taxonomy): Eukaryota > Metazoa > Arthropoda > Insecta > Diptera > Polleniidae > Pollenia > Pollenia griseotomentosa. The sequence continues at coordinate 4,239,662 of OZ007562.1, read as the reverse complement.
TTAAAATAAGCATGCAAATATTCCAAAAAAAAACATTCTATATTATCAAACACACGGTAACGCTTTAAGTGTTTATACGCTAGTTGGCTTCAAATAAATTTATATTTATTAAGAAATTGCTTTCTACTATAAAAGAGTTTTCGTTTTTATATCCTTCACAATAGGTGGAAGGATTTTATATGAGTTGTCATTGTGAACAGGTGGAAGGTGTATATCGAGTAATTACCGCATACGGTACATTATGTTACCATGACATTTTAGGAGATGATGCAAGTGTTGCCAATAAAGTCACTTATTGAAAAAAGCGAAAATTGAAAATGATGTCGCTTAAGCTTTTTTGCGGTAACGACTCATTATGTATATAAGTTTGTTATTCCGTTTTTAATTTCTAAAATGTTGATTTTAGATCGTATAAAGTATAAATTTTTTTAGGTTCTTATGAGTATAAAAGTTCATTTAACGATGCCCGTTTATCCGTGTGTATGTTCAAATGCGTTTTCCGAATACACTAGAAATGATGTGGACTAGATTGTTACATTTATAATTGTTACAAGTTTGCTATCTTGTCAAAGTTTCCAAATCAGGTACAATAATCTTGGCAATCAAAAGAACATCAGACAAAATATGGGTGGGATGGGAGAAGTGTTTGTGGCACTTCTCATACGAAAGCATTATAGATTTTGTATATCTGGAGAACGGAAAGAGCCTGTTTTCAAATTAGGTACCAGCATCTTGGTTATCAATACACAACATCCGACAAAATGTGGGCGGGATTGGAGAAGTGGAAGAGGCACAAAATTTTTTACCTTGTATCTAAATAACAGTATTTATTAGGGTGTTCAATTAATCGGATTTTATTTTTGTTCGATTAAACGACATATGGCATTTTTAATTTATTCGATTAAACGAATAAAATTTTAAAATTAATCGAATAATTCTAAATCCAGAAATTGTATAAATTACTAGATTTTTTTTTCGATAATTTTAGAAAAAATAAGTAAAACTTGTCAATGAAGCTCCAAATCGTTGCTTCACTTTCGGGCACTTGGTTTTAAAAGAGTCAATACAACAGGATTTTTGAAACTTTTCACGGACATTTTATCCTCTGCTATTCTTCTGCAAATAATTTCCTCTAGCGAATTGATCGAAATATCTTGTTAAAAATAGTTATTGATTGGACCACTTGTAGCCCTTCGATTTTGTTGGTGGAGAATCGTCTTCAAGTACTATGTTATAGTCACTATGTAAGTGGTAAATTAGTGAAGTTGAAGAACATTTACGTAAATACATTTTTGGACACCTGACATACCCGATAAATGAATGTAAATCTTTGAGTTAACATACCTTTATCGTTTTATAAAATGAATTATTATTAAATTGTGTTCCAACGGACACATACATTTGGTTTGTTTATTCGACTTAAAACTTTCAAAAAAATAAACATTTAACAGATATACTATATATTATTATTATTCGATTAATCGGTATAAATTCTTCGATTAATCCTTTAATCGAAATTAGCAATTTAAAATTATTCGAACAATTAGTCGTCTAAAACTGTTCGATTAATCGAACAGAAATTAATCGGCTGACCACCCTAGTATTAATATAACTTTATGTTCTTATCGCATTATGGTTAAAGGGTGTATAAGATTCGGCATGGCCTAAGGATAGTCCTTTGGAAGGCCTAGTTTGAATTTTATTGATACATTTATTTTGAATTTGGGATTTACACTGTTTGTGTTCCTATGTGTCTTTGTGCATTGATAATTTGTCCAATTTATCTATTTCATTGAAGAGATACGAAATTGATTTTATCTACCATCATAATGCTTTGATCGAAATTTATTTAAATTATATGATTCGTAACGAGTTTGGTCTACAGTGGGAGCTTTACTTTAACTATATGCCGTGGTATCATATTTAATCTAAAGTACTTATGGCCAATTTCACCAATTCTATTTAAATATCAATTCATATTTAAATGCAGTTTTTCATATACATACATAATTTTAATTTTATTTGATACTAGTAAATACCCGCTACTTCGTTAGCGTCCCATTTTTCTTCGTGGATATATTTTTATGCCAAAGTTTATTTTTCTAGGTTTAAACTTGTTTAAATTCTAGCATTTAACCCGCTACTTAAGAAGAACCAAAAAGCTAAAGAAAAATATCAAATTTCCCGTATTTTCTTTTTTGCGTACTATATTTTCCCCCCATTAAAGTACCAAAGATTTCAGTATTGTAGTGGCAGCCCATAATTTAGTACGAATATGTCAATGAATGGAGGAAAATGTTTTGTAAAAAAAGTACGAAAAATAGTTACGATTTTCACCTTTTAAATGTTCGAATTTCGAAAAAGTACCAAATTCGTATACGTATTTTTTTTTTTTTTTTTTGATAAGTTTCGAATGTGGTATTAACTTTGTTTCTATGTTTATTGGTTCAAAAGATAGATGGGGTGGCAAAAAGTACTAAAATTCAGATTTTACCCGTTTAGTCCCTAATAGGGCCGCTTATTTTTCTAAAGAACAACGATAAGTATTACATTGATTTTGCATCTCTTTTAGTTTTGGAGATAAAAGGTTACCAAATTTTCCCGTTTTTACCTTTTTTTTACCCCCTAAACATTCGAATTTCGAAAAATCCCGTCTTAATGGTTCGAGTTGGGGAGTGACCAATCGCTAGTCCAAATTTCTTGGGTCAGCGGTTTGGGCTGGGCGATGATGTATGAGTCAGTCAGTCAGTCACTCACGCAACTCTTTTATGTATATATATAGATGAAAAACCAATTTTAAACATAAATTAATAAATTGTGTTATAAAAATCACCACATTAATCAAACTTTACAAAATATGAAATAAATTTTTTTTTAGTTTTAAATATCAAAACATTTTTTTGGAATTCCGGGTCTCCACGTGGCGAACGCCATTTTTGATTGCTCCATTAAATTTGCGACGTATAGATGCGTATCGCTAAGAGTGGCAATCCATTGCGCAATGATTGCTCTTCTGATTGCTTGAGCAATTATTGCTTAGCAATCTGTTGTAAAATGAGTTGTCATTTATCTGACATTTAATTTCTCTGTACGTTTGTTTATGGCAAAGCAATTTCACGTGTTCTCCAGCAATATAATCAGCAATTATTGCTCCATTGTTCTATCATTGGTCTGCCGACGTTTTTGCTTGTACTTAGCAATAAAAATTGCTACGTGGAGACCCAGCGTAATGATTTTTAATTTACCTTTAACTTGACCTAATCAAAAGAAGTATAAATACTTGTATTTTAATTTAGTAGCCTTCACTTAATCTTTATCCCAAATTGGCAAGTTTTACTTAAATTTTTTTCAGTTAGATATTATTTTCTGTTTTGTATTTTTTCCTTGCTTTTCTTTCCATTTAACTTACAAATCTAAACAAATTATTCAAAGAATAAATGTCTGAGAAAGTAATTTCAATTTAATTCAATTAAATATTCCATTAAAAATAATGATGTGTGTTCAAATAAAATTCATAAATCAATCTCATAAAATATTTGAAGATATATTGAACAAATAGAGATACAAAATAACAAACAATATGTTTGGTATTTGCTTTTATTGTACTGATGTTTGTAGCACTTTAAAATATTGGTCCTAGAATTGAAATCGAAATCATATTACCCATTTTTATTGGAATCTGTCCATAGTTTCCATAATTCTACTCCCGTAAATAGTTTTTAACGCCATAACTTCCTTGTAAATGTTGGTATTGACATACAAATTGGCGACAATAACTTTTAGGATAGCTGCTTTGTGCTGGTAGGTTAAAATTAACCGAAGATCTTGTATAAATACCATTTCTAAAATCACTAAAAGGCAAACAAATCTCATATGGACGAAGATTTCTTAATTAGGCGGCTTTTATACGTTTTTTTTTAAAACATGTCTTTTTATACCTACACCACAATAGTGGAGAGGGTATAATGCATCTGTGGTGATGTGTGTAACACCTTCAAATATTGGTCCTTGAACCAACTTAAAGTATACTGGTCGACTCAGAATCACCTTCTGAGGCGAACTAACGATCAGCTAGCTGGCTGTCCATGTAACCTTGTGCGCAAAGTACAAGCCGCAATTTTGAAGATAATTTGATAAAACTTGGGACATAAGTTCTTATTGGCACAAGGACCAAGCCTATTAAAAAAGGGCCGAATCGTAGTACCACGAGGAAAGATAGGGGGCATTTTCTGCTTCTCAGAAACTATCGAATCGATTTTAAAGAAATTTAAATCATAGATAGAAACATATTTATATGGACACATAAGCTATACAGTTAGGACCACAAGGGGAGATAGGGGGAAAGTTCTGCTTCTCGCAAACTTTTTAATGATTTTTATTAACATACATAGATAAATCCATATTTATATGGACACATTAGTATGATGTGTTTTTAAATACTGTGGTGTAGGGTATCATATGGTCGGGCTTGATTCGACTATACTTTCTAACTTGTTTTTATTTTCTTTCAAAACTGCTACCAATATCTTTTTGCATTTACATACATGATGACTTTTGAGATATTTTTTTTTTTTTAATTTATGTTTTGAAAAACCGAAGCAAAATTTTAAATGACAATTAATGAAAATATAAAAAAATAACGAAGAATCAAAATCTTGTCTTTGTTTCTACCCAACTTCCGAATTCATCTACAAATTAAAAAACATATCTTAAGTACATGTCTTAAAAGTCATCGTAATAATGTCGCCTATTATTCGGCATACAGAACTTATACATGAGTTTTAACGGTATATAATTTTGTTTTGGTGTGTTCGTGATTGACCTTTTATCCAAAATAGGGTACACTCACGAAAATTAGTCGCTTAATACTCCTCTTTTTCACTCTTGGGTTTTCTTATTGCTGTTGTTTTAGTTTTTTAACTGAAAAATTCTTTTGTTGCTCGAAAGAAAAATCAAATTTCCTTTTTTTCTCTGTTTATTGATTTTCTGAACAATAGGTTTGTATTGAATGAGCCTAAAGAGTAACACAAATTACGTTTTTTTACATTTCAATTAATTTTGACAAACCTTATCCTTTTTAATAAGCCTTGATATTTTTAAAAGAAAAGCAAGGTTTTTTGGCTTTATTATTTATAAACAGCTAATGTTGAAAACATAATAAAAACTACCAGCCCACAACTAATTAAATTCAAATTTTTAACTTTGTGCAAGTGTTACATCTTACTTTAGTTACTTGAATTTGCATTTAATGTTCATTTTGTTATTACATTTCATGCATTTAATATCAAAATGGCTTAAAACATAATTAAAAGAGATTATAATAAAAATGAGCCTTAATGTATGCTATATTTATTTACGAGTCTTTTTTGTATCTAATTCAGTATGCAAAGAGCAAATATAAATGTGAGTGTATAACTGCAAAATTTTATTCGAAAAGGTTTACTTAGAAACATGTAAAATAATAATAAAAAAAAAAAAATAAATGTATAAAAATATGTATGTATAAAAACCTGGTCACTTATTCAAAGACGATACGAAAACACATTGGTTTCATGTTTCAGTCTTTGCTTGGACATTTCGTGCTGGCTTTTTATTTTGCAGCAAGACCACAGGGAGTAAACAAACATTTCACGTGTAAATAGAACCTTTCTCTCTTACACACACACGAACACTTACACCCCCACACTATTTACGATAGGTTGATACACTTTTTCCATTTGTTTGTTTTTAGACATATGCATGCTTATTAGCCTGAAAAAACCTCTAGAAACATTAAAAAAGCAAATAGCTGGGTGATATTGTGGCAAGCAATTTTTATAGAAATTTTCTTTTTATTAATGCATGAAACAATCGCCTGAATACAGGCAGTACTTTTTGTTCAAAAATTATTACAACACTAAGGAGTGGTATATTGAATTAAGTGAAAATAAGAAAATGCGAATGATAATGGTCAAATTAATGGAAACAACTTGGCTTTTTGACCTTTTGCTTGTAAAGTTTTTTTTATTTTGAACTTCAAAAATAAAAAACTATTTGAAAAATCTTACTAATACAAACAACTTAATAAATAATTCGTTGACTTTAACAATAAAAATGTTTACAAAAATGCAATTTAATTGAAAAGGGAAAAACAAGTAGAAGGAAAGATTCATGAAAAAACTCGAAGCTTAATACTTTTCATTTAAAAAGATATTTAGAACAATTATTTCTATACAAAACTTTTGTAACCGATAACAAGAAAAAAATCACCCAAAATGTTATCTAAACTCTAGTAATTGATAATACTATGCAACCAAAAAAAAAAAACCAGCCTCAGTACTTGCAACGCGAAATGAAACTAGACTATTGGTAGAGCAAATCTGCCAAAGGGTTTTGAAAAGTTAGCTCGGGTTCCCTAAAGTTTTTTATTTTTTTTTTTAAAGGCGTTTGGTATAAGTCAAAAAAAATATACTAAATGTACTTCTTAGCTAAAAGACTATTTCAGATGTCTTTAGTAGAATTGTATGGCGATTCTTTTTCTAAGATATATTAACCCTTTAACCCTCATTTTATGGGGTCATTTTTGTCCTTTTTAACTTCCACACAAAAGTATACTAAAACGGCACTTTAGAAGGTTAAAATGTTCGACGAATATTTTATATATTTTATCAAATTTCACTAGGGGTCTTCAAAGACCAAAAAATCGTGCAATGTATGTACAATGGGTTTTCGAAAAATTCAAAAATTTCAAGTTCCGGAATTTCGGAATTTTTAAAGTTTGTGTTGAAGCAAGAAAACAATTTTTGTGTTCCAAATAACACTAGACAATTTTTAAAAGAACGTTTTTGTGTTATCGATAGTATCACAACGTATCCGAAAGATTTTTTACTTTAATCGATGACACTGAAATATCGTGAGAAAATATTCTAAAGAAAAGTCCCTCGTAAATATTTTTTAAATATCGATAACAGTAAATAATTGCGCAAAGAAATTGGCTTGGGATATCGATAATACTAGAAATTTGTCTAAATAATTTATTATTGTTGCCAATGGCATTGCAATATTTTTTAAAGCAACTTTACTGTTATCGATAAAACTAGATAATTTTCTAAGCATTGGTTGTATCTCGAAATTTTCCAAAGAGACAAAAAGTGTTATTGAAAAAACTAGAGAATTTAAATAAAAATTCTGCAAAAATTTGTTAACTTTTTTTTTTGTGTTATCGATAGCATATTGATTTTGTTGTATTTTATAAGAAAACAATTATTTCAATAAATTTACAATATTTTTGCAGTGTTTAAAATATTTGTTTTAAATTCCACTTACCGTTCAACATGTTAATCCTTGTTTATAATAAAGCTTTAAAAATGTTAAGCATACGTTTTTGTTAATAGATTTTTTTAAAATTTCTTTCAAATTTGAATCGTGTTTAGAACTAAAAATGTCTGCAGTTTAGTACACCGTCATTTCCATCATCCTTATTATCGTCGTGTTGATCTTGTTAACTTCTCAACAAATACTATTTTTCAGTTTGTCTGTCTTTTTTGCTGTATTTCTTACTTTTTGTTCACATTAAAACACACCTTGTTTAAGTGTTAAAATGATACTTCTACAATACAAATACAATTATAGTTCATATGTGTTGTGTAAATACGTATGTATACACTGTTGCCAACTTTTTTTGAACATTTCCCGCCAAATCGGAGTTTAAAACCGCTAAATATTTAATTTAGCGGGAATTTTTTCAAAAATACCGCTAAAACCTAAACATTTTTATAAGTTTTATATAAATCTAGATATAGGCTGATTTTTCAAAATTTTTCAACTCTCAAATTACGTTGCATACTAAGGTTTCCAACTTCCCTATTTATTTTATTCCCAAAAATCAAATAAGTTAGAGTTATGTATTCAGCTGTGCCGAATCTTTGATACACTCCACCAACAGTTAGAATATTCCCGGAGTGGTCTTTATATGGGACATATGGTAAATTATAGGCCGATCTTCACGAAATTTGAACAAGTAATTTATAGTCTTGTAAAACTTTGACTGACCAAATGTTATTATAATAGAACACAGATTGAGAGCTCTACTGTTCTACGCGTACTAAAGCTTTTTCCGAGAGTAGGGTTTATATGAGGCCAATGGTAAGTTATGGACCGATCTGATCGATAGTTGACAGTGTAATTTCTAGTGATGTAGGACGAATTTGTACAAAATCTTATATCAATATGTGCATTCCGCCACTAGTTTTTTTAACAATATTTTTAGTTATTATAGGGTGGTTGTTCCACATTGTAATTCATAACTCTTTTCCTACTGAACCGATTGTGCTGGACTTCAATCCCAAATTGCTTAAGTGAAATCTAAACAATTTAATGCCAATATTTATATTTTCCTTTGAGTCGTTTGAAAGTGAGCGTGAGTGAGATTTCAACAGACGGACATGGCTTAATCGACTTAGGATTACTCAAGGAAACAGAATAAATATACTTTATGGGGTCTAAGATGAATATTAAAACAAACTTAGTATGTAAGTAACGCTAGTTTTGATAATTATTGGCCGTTTTAAGCAATTAGATAAAATTAGTAAGATGAAAGTTAGTGAATTATATTGCTTGGGATCTATCGAAATAATTAACGTTTCCTTACATTTTGTTTCAAAATTTTAAGCAAGCTAAAAGTTGTGAATTGTCACATACATCCCTAACAAAATACTTACTGAAAAAAGTAAAAAAATGTCATATACAATCTTCAGTTCACTAAAACTACAAAAGTAATTAAAACCGTGAACATAAGCAAGTAGTTTTTAGCCTGGAAAACAAAAAGTAAAAAATCTGTAAATTTTAAATTTGAGAAAGGTTTTTGTAGCGAAAATGTGCCGCTGAGAGTTGTTTGAAAATCGCTAGATTTCTCGCTTACCGCTAAAACGTATTTTTTCCCGCGATTGGCATTTCAAAAACGCTAGATTTAGCGGGAAAATCACTAAATTGGCAACATTGTATGTATAGTTGTACAGATATTTAAATTCTTTTTATAAAATAAAACGTTTGTATATACTAGAGAGCTGCACAAGCACAAGAAATATTGCTTACAAGCAATTTCATTAAATTTAGAAAGTGTGTGTATATTACTCTCTCATTACAAAACACATACTTCCAAAAACAATTGTTTTGCTTTACAATCAAAATATAAAAGAATAGAACAAAACTGCACTAGAACAATGCTGAACTAGAATAAAGCTGAATTAGAACAAATATGAAGTAGAACATTAAAACAGAAATAGAACATTCCAAGCATGTTTGAATGTTTTGAAAAAGCTTAAAAAAGTTTATAGTTAATATTAATTTTTATTTGCAAACATTTATTGTTTATTATTTACATACATACATATATATGAAGGTACTTAGGTCTAATATTTAAATAAAATTAAGAAGAATTCATTCTTTTTATAGAAATAAAAAATAAAAACATATGTAATTCATGTAATGGAGTGTTTTGCTGCACTCGATGCTTTTACTATAATTTACCGTTTCTTTATTTCATTGTCTGTTTTTGTGTTGATATTCTGTTTGTTTTGATAATACAAGCACTAACAAAGCAGAAGAGAAAAACTTTTCAAGTTATGCTTGTTTTGTTTTGGTGGGAGTAATGTGTTGTTATGTTTGTTTTGATATGTATGTTTACAGTGAAATAATATGATTGATAGTTGTGTGAAGTAGAACACAGAACATTAAGAATATTTTGCGCAGCCCTTTAGTATATACTCATGCTGTTACAAGCACAAACATACATATCGGTTCTTTATTGCAACATAGTCATATCTCCGAAAAAATCGAACTTGGCAAAATGCGATTAAAGTTTTCAAAATTGTTTAAAATATATTTGCTAAAACTTCGGCTTAGTTTGAGATATAATACTGTATGAAGGAACACTTTTGCTTAAGTAACTTCAAATTTTTGATTTTTTGAGATATGACTATGTTGCAAAAAAGGAGCGATATGTACAAACATCTACCTTGGGGCGTCCCAAAATTTTTTTTTTTTATTTTCATGGGTGTACGCAAGCATAATTTGAAAACTTATTGGGTAAAGAATTTTTCGGAAAAGGTTTTAAGATCGCACAAGTCGACTTGTCTTGTCGGGTTTGACGGCCGTTTTTTGAGCTTTCTTCATAACTTTGTTAAAAAACAAAATTTTTTTCACTGTTGAAGAAACAATTTTAAAGAAAAATGTTCAAACTTAATTTTTGTGTGCAAAAACTATAAGTTTTGACAATGTATTTTCTTATTGAGGTACCCTACATTACAATTTTTCGTAATTTTTCCATAAATTTTGTAAATAACGCTTTATAACTTCAAAAATTTCTATGAAAAACTAACGGTGCAGTTTGAACAAACAATTACTTCTTAATAATTTAGAAATAAAATTTTTTTTGTGCTCTTACCGTACCTGAGTTATACCCGTTTTCGGCTTTGTACCGAATTTTTGATATAATTATAAACTGTTTGCCAGTTTACCACTTATACCCAACAAACAAATAAAAATTAAACCTTTTTTTTACTTTGCTTAAAAATTATTTATTGCGGTTCTTACGATGTAGTCTTATGCCTTGAAATAAGTTCTGAAAATCAGTTTCAGAAGTTGTGATATTGATGTAAGAAGTGTAGCAAAAGACACACCTCGTTCTGCCACTTCGTTTACCACTTGTAAATGTTGAACTTTGTTCTTTGCATTTTGAAATGACTTGTTGGCTTCGCAATTTTCTATTTTTAAAAGAAAAATTTTTAAAGAGGCGCGTACAGTACAACTGCTTTATTAATAATTTTGTTGTTATACAACCGCTTTAATAGACTAAGATCATTGAGCTTATCGAGGCATTTATCCTTAAAATAATTGAATTAAATTTAAGCAATGCATCAATTTTTGAATTGTCTATGTAAGATTGCTGCTGATTTCGAAATTTTTTTAAAGAATATATAATTTTTATCAGCCAGCGAGCCCGATTAATAGCGTATCCAATAGTAGCTCCTATTGGATACGGCTTAGATCTATAACACCAAAAAGTTAGGCTCAGAAGAAGCATGTCTTCTGGCTTTTAATAAAATTGCTCAATTCTTCGCGTATTGGTTGCGGGATAATTTTTTCAACAATTTTGTTGCTTTACTAAAACAAATTTAAACAACGCGGCTATTTATTTTATGAATAAATAAATAAACTACATTATGAATAAACTAAGAAGAACGGTCGAAAACCACCCTTTTGGATGAAAGCTCGACTTGTACGACCTCTTCCGAAAAATCTAATAAAATCTTAAAAGTATTTCACCCTATCCATAGGCTTGAGCCCCAAGAAATTATATTTTTGGGACACCCTAATATTCATATGCATGTATACATATAAATATTTTTTTAACACTTGTTGTTGCTGTTGTCATTTATATTATTTATTACACTTGTTTTTATTTTTTTTAAATTATGTGTTTAGCAACACGTTGCACGTTTCTATCTGTGTCACAGTTCAGTGATTTCTTGTGAATGTTGCTTTTTGTTTGCTAAAAATGTTTGATATACTTTTTGCTACTGTTTTAACATGAATTTTACGGTTTTTATTCAGTTTTAGAAAAAAAAGTTTTCTTTTCTTCAAACTTGTTTGTTACTTTTGTGAAATTCTAATAAAATTTGATGTTATTTTCGGTTTATGACTTGCACAATTGGGAAAGAAAAAATAGCAAATAAGTGCTTATGTTAAATAAGCAAAAGTAAAAAAAAATTAGAAGTCCTGTAAAACAGTTTTCCAACTTATAAGCTTTAAGGCTTGATTAGGGTTGTCTTTGCCACCAGGAGATGAGATATGCTTTAAGACTTGTAACTTTTAAACATATCTTTCAGACGAAAGTTTACTTGTTGGACTAAAAAGTAATTCGATGCTATTTTTATCCCAAAAACAAGAATATCACAATCTCGTTTAATCAAATTATATTTTGCTGTTTCTCTCACCACCTCTGTAGCCATATTTATAGCCTTACAGCCGTATTCATAAAAACTTATTGATGATTAATTGACTGTTTTTAAGCAAAAATTGCTAAAGTTGTATTCATAAACGAAAAAAAGTCTATTGAACCTTTAATAAACCAGTAAGAAAATTTATTGTTGGATTTGCCCTTCTTTAAACCAAAAATAAAATGACATTTTGAAAGGTGTTTGCATTTTATGATATTATTTTTGTGAAATATGTTGAAAAATAATGACAAAAATGTTTTATTTATTAAAACGGACATGTTAAATACATTTCACTATTTTTTTTTTTATTTTAGACAGCCAATTTAAAGTTATATTGATAATTATTTAAAAAAATTTATATGATTTAAATGAATATGTTCAGGGGCAAATGCAGATATTCTCTTTAATTATTTATTAAATTATTGCAAATAGTTGTTTTTTTGTTTAAAACAACACATTATTGTTCAAAAATATAAAAAAAAATAAAATAAACAAATCATTATAATAGTGATGTTAATAAAAAGTAAACAAACTTTTTATTCGATTACTTTCTTATCGTATATTTAAAAAAGGTTCAAACAAAAGTTTTTATGATACCTTTCGGAAACATTTTGTTCAGGAAATAAATTAATATATAGTTTTATTTGATAAGAATAACTTTGAAGGTCTACAATTAAAAAAAAAAATATAAAAAAAATTTAAATATAGAATATCATGTAAACCGAATAGAAGTTTCGTGCATCACTAACAATAAAATGGCAGCCAAATATAAAGAAAGTTGCCATACTTAAACAGAAAATCGCTGCAAACAGCTAATAGTAAAAAAGCTGTTATTGTACGTTTATGAATACAAATTTTTATAAGAGGCTTATAAGACAAAAAGCGTTTAATAGTTATTACATACTATAAGCTTAAAATAAGAACTTTTTATGAATATGGCTGTTAGTTTTTTAACTGTCATTTACAAGGTTTCCTCCGCCGCGTAACTTTACAAATTATAGAAAATAAGAGAAAAATGTCAAGATACGTGTAAAAAAATGTGGGTTTAATCTTAATGAATTCATTATAGACATTTATTTCAACCATTATTTTTCAAAAAAAATTTTAAACGTAACTTACAAACAATTTTTTTGATTGTGTGTGTAAGCAAAACATAATTTTCTTTGTTAAAATTGATGTTTTTTTTACATTTTGGAGAGAAACAAAGAAAACTGACATCGCTGCAGATGGGCCTAATGAAAAGAAAAGGTTTGTAAGAAGTAGAAGTAGACATCAGAAGCATGCAACAACGGTGCACTTTTAACTATGTGTCCAACCTCGGTAAAAAAGTGAACGAATTTTTTTCGGAAACATGGTAATAAAACAGTAAATAAAATCAGAAATATACTCTTTGACGACTCACTAAACGCTTCAAGTGTGACAAAAAGTTATTTCCTAAGCCGTTAAAAAATGTTAATATATTTATTAAAATATTTTATGAATTAACTTTTTGTTTTTGATCTCATATCTTGATACCTCATTGTTATTGTTTTTATGAATTAAATTGTTATGTTTATGTTATCTTTTTATCTTCTATCTAGAGCATAATAATAAGGAATTTACATATTAAATCGTAAGGTAATAATTCAAGTTCCGCTTTCAATTTTCAATTAATTTTTGTAGTATTTAAGCATTTATTTTATTTTGTAGTATTCATAAAAACTTATTGATGATTAATTGACTGTTTTTAAGCAAAAATTGCTAAAGTTGTATTCATAAACGAAAAAAAGTCTATTGAACCTTTAATAAACCATTCATAAAGTAAGAAAATTTATTGTTGGATTTGCCCTTCTTTAAACCAAAAATAAAATGACATTTTATGATATTATTATTGTGAAATATGTTGAAAAATAATGACAAAAATGTTTTATTTATTAAAACGGACATGTTAAATACATTTCACTATTTTTTTTTTTATTTTAGACAGCCAATTTAAAGTTATATTGATAATTATTTAAAAAAATTTATATGATTTAAATGAATATGTTCAGGGGCAAATGCAGATATTCTCTTTAATTATTTATTAAATTATTGCAAATAGTTGTTTTTTTGTTTAAAACAACACATTATTGTTCAAAAATATAAAAAAAAATAAAATAAACAAATCATTATAATAGTGATGTTAATAAAAAGTAAACAAACTTTTTATTCGATTACTTTCTTATCGTATATTTAAAAAAGGTTCAAACAAAAGTTTTTATGATACCTTTCGGAAACATTTTGTTCAGGAAATAAATTAATATATAGTTTTATTTGATAAGAATAACTTTGAAGGTCTACAATTAAAAAAAAAAATATAAAAAAAATTTAAATAAAGAATATCATGTAAACCGAATAGAAGTTTCGTGCATCACTAACAATAAAATGGCAGCCAAATATAAAGAAAGTTGCCATACTTAAACAGAAAATCGCTGCAAACAGCTAATAGTAAAAAAGCTGTTATTGTACGTTTATGAATACAAATTTTTATAAGAGGCTTATAAGACAAAAAGCGTTTAATAGTTATTACATACTATAAGCTTAAAATAAGAACTTTTTATGAATATGGCTGTTAGTTTTTTAACTGTCATTTACAAGGTTTCCTCCGCCGCGTAACTTTACAAATTATAGAAAATAAGAGAAAAATGTCAAGATACGTGTAAAAAAATGTGGGTTTAATCTTAATGAATTCATTATAGACATTTATTTCAACCATTATTTTTCAAAAAAAATTTTAAACGTAACTTACAAACAATTTTTTTGATTGTGTGTGTAAGCAAAACATAATTTTCTTTGTTAAAATTGATGTTTTTTTTACATTTTGGAGAGAAACAAAGAAAACAGACATCGCTGCAGATGGGCCTAATGAAAAGAAAAGGTTTGTAACGGTGCACTTTTAACTATGTGTCCAACCTCGGTAAAAAAGTGAACGAATTTTTTTCGGAAACATGGTAATAAAACAGTAAATAAAATCAGAAATATACTCTTTGACGACTCACTAAACGCTTCAAGTGTGACAAAAAGTTATTTCCTAAGCCGTTAAAAAATGTTAATATATTTATTAAAATATTTTATGAATTAACTTTTTGTTTTTGATCTCATATCTTGATACCTCATTGTTATTGTTTTTATGAATTAAATTGTTATGTTTATGTTATCTTTTTATCTTCTATCTAGAGCATAATAATAAGGAATTTACATATTAAATCGTAAGGTAATAATTCAAGTTCCGCTTTCAATTTTCAATTAATTTTTGTAGTATTTAAGCATTTATTTTACTTACTTTGTAAACAAGTTCCCTTACGTTTGTTTATAAAAGTTTTTTTCATTAATTAAAAACAAATTTACTTTGTATTATTTGTATGGAGCGGGATCCCGGGAAATTTAAAAAAATTTCCCGCTTTCCCGAAATCGAATCGAAAAACTCCGGGAAAAAAGAACTCTACTATCACGCTTAAAATTTACCAATAACACTGGCCAGCAAAAAACAAAAAATTGTGGAGCCTGGAAATAAAAATATATGGAACATAAAGACTTTTAAGCGCACAATTTTTTTTTTTTTTAATTGGGCATACCTAATATTTGCCCTCAATAAGGTGGTTATGCATTATAACTTGAGAAAGTGGAAAATTTTTTATATTTATTAAATTTTTATTGAATTACTCTCGAAAAAAAAACTGAAATAAAAGTGAGAATATCACGAAACTAAAATATCAGACATAAGCTCCTTTTTCATATTAGCACAGATTTAAATAATTGGAAGTGCAACTAAATATTTACCGTTTTTATTTAAAGTCTGGTTTTGTTATTAATATTTTATTCAAGTCGTACATAGTCCATCATAAGTCACTACTTTTTTCTATATTTAAGTACGTATCTATACACTCTCGCAAGTACAAAAGTACAGACAAATTTGGTAAGAAATACTCATATATTGGGAACACAAGTTGTTCATTGCAACAAAACAAAAATAAATCATTTAATAAACTTAGAAATAAAATTGTAAATTAGTGATCAAATTGTACATTGTACATATGTACATAAAGGGTGGTTAAAATTTCAAGGCACGATGTTGATTTTGAATAAAACACAAACTATTTAGGAAATTATTGTAATGTTATTTTATTATGATATATTGATACTACTTAATTATGTATGGAACAAAATATCGGCCAAATGGGCGCCGCGACCACGGCGGCACACCTCCATCCGATGGTCCAAATTTTCGATGACCCTGAGGCATAATGGAGGTTCTATGCCGTTAATGTGCCGAATTATCTCATCCTTTAGCTCTTGAATTGTTGCTGGCTTATCGACGTACACCTTTTCTTTCAAATAACCCCAAAGAAAAAAGTCTAACGGTGTCAAATCACATGATCTTGGCGGCCAATTGACATCGCCATTACGTAAGATAACACGGCCATTGAATTTGTTGCGCAAAAGAGCCATTGTTTCGTTAGCTGTGTGGCAAGTGGCAACGTCCTGTTGAAACCACATATCGTCCACATCCATATCTTCCAATTCGGGCCATAAAAAGTTCGTTATCATCTCACGATAGCGAACACCATTCACAGTAACTGCCTGACCGGCCTCATTTGGGAAAAAATTCGGCCCGATGATGCCGCCAGCCAATAAACCGCACAAAACGGTCACTTTTTGTGGGTGCATTGGTTTTTCGACAATCACTCTTGGATTATCATTCGCCCATATGCGGCAATTCTGCTTATTGACGAATCCACTGAAGATGATTTTCTTCGAAAATTGCACGATATGCATTTTGATTTGATTTCCTATTTTCATAATAAGCCTGAATAACTTTAACGCGTAGCTTGATTGTGTATCTTTCCATGATTCAAATTGAGTTAGTCTGAAATTGAAAAATGTCGAATAAAATTCGGAAAAAAACTTGGCGTTTAGGTGTGGGTCACATTCAACATCGTCCCTTACAATTTAACCACCCTTTACATAGCGTCACCTTAAATGCAAATGGACGTAAGTACACAAAAATTCAAAATGGAGTTTTTAATTGATTGTGGTTCGTTTTATCAAACTAAACACCTAAATATGTGAACAAGTAAGAAACTACAGTCGGTCAAGCCCGACTATATGATACCCTAAACCACAGTATTTTTAAACACATTTACCAGAGAATCATGCTTATGTATCCATATAAATATGTATCTATATATGTTTTAGATTTCATTAAAATCGGTTTGAAAGTTTGTGAGAGGCAGACATTGCCCCATACCTCCCCTTGTGGTCCTATTTTTTAAAAGCTGCGTAGCTTATGTGGCCATATAAATATGGATCTATCAATGTTTTAAATTTCATTAAAACCGGTTTGATAGTTTCTGAGAGGCAGAAATTGCCCCTATCTTCCCTCGTGGTCCTACGATTCGGCCCATTTTCATTTCAGACAGCCGGACGGACATCATTAGATCGACTCAGAAAGTGATTCTGAGTCGATCGGTATACTTTAAGGTGGGTCCAGGGCCCATATTTTAAGGTGTTACACACATTGGCACAAATACATAATACCCACTCCACTATTGTGGTGTGGGTATAATAAGAATAAAAATATGATTTGGTTTACTATTCAAAAAAAAAAAAAATTAATGTTACAGATTTGGCTAAAAGATCACTGTACATATGTATAATTGTTTCGTTGTTCATTAAACAGAAATGAATCATTTAATTTAAAAATAAATTTTCTTGTCCTTAAAACTCTATTGTTTTTTTGTCAAGAAAAAACTTTTGCTTTATTTTAACAAAAAATAAATATTTATTTATATACATACATATATAAAAATAACCTTTAGCTTATGAAACAAAAGATTCTGTGTTTTTTAACGACCCTGAATTTTTGAAATACCTGCTTGGTGTTAAATTTCACCTCATCCTTTTCGCTAGGATTTAATATTGTTTTTATTTTGTTTATATTATAGTTGTTGCTTTCGCTCTGGTTTATAGTTTTGTGTACTCGTTAGTACTTGTCCAAAAGTTGTCAAATGTTCTTTCTTGTTTGCTCGTTAATGCATTTTCTGTGTTGTCAGTTGTATGATTGTGTGTGTGATTGTGTGCAACAGCAGGCATCCCAACAAGCACGGAGGTTTGATTTCAAATTGAAAATGATTTGAAATCAAACGTTTTCTCAAACGACAAACGTTTGATAATGATTTGAACGTCATTTGAAAATCATAGCGTTCTCAACAAAAAGGGGAAATTATTTTCAAATTGAAAAATGCCTTTATTTTCAACTTGCTTTTAAATGTAATTCTCAAATGTTTTTCAAATGTGGATTGTAATACAATGTGGAACATAAATATGAACATTTTATTTTTTTTAGTTAAATTCAATATTTATTAAAATAAACTGTGAAATAAACATTCGGCCCCAAAGCTAAAAGATGAAATAAAGTTTTTTCCGTCCCCTAATTTTTGCAAAGACGAAATAATTGGCTCCTTTTTATTTTTTTAGTTCGTATTCTTAATCATTGTAATTATTCACAAATAATTTTTATTTTTCACAAGAAATAATTCGTTCACTTGTTAAACACATTTAACCACGCACAGTGGCTGAAAATCGTTTTTCGTTGGCCAAAAATCTGTAACTTTTGAACCGAAGGAGATATTTTAGTGAAATTTTTTAATCGACAGATAGATTCTTAACCTTTCTCCACTTTAAAATTCATTAAAATCGGTTGAGTAGTTACTGGGGAATTTAAGGGCAAAGTGGAACTCTAGATTTTTTTAAAATTTGTTAATATTAGCAATATAAATCCGCTGAGTTCTGATTTTTTATTTAAATTTTGATACGAAAATATAGGTATTTATTTTTTGAATATTTCTTATTTATTAAAACATTTCATACATATGTGGATAAAAAACCTTTTAAAAATAAAAGCAGCAATATTTTTTAATAGCTTTTGTAACAATGTGAGGTTCTGTTTATTATTATTTTTAACTAATACAATGTCTGTCTTAGATGAATTATAATTATTGTTCATTTAATTGAAAGATTGATTGCAAATATTCCATATTCTGTTCTGTGTTATTTCTGTTCTTTAGCAGTTTGTTGACTTCTTCATCTAAATCCCGATGTTCCACTTTCCATTGATTTCGAATACTTTAGATGAATGGATCTGACGTTGCCAATAATATATTAAATAGATCTTCATTAGTGAAATTTCGTCAAATTTTTCTAGTATTGTGCTCTCTATAAAATCTGTAATCCTTATTTCTTTTTTCCTGAGCTTCCTCTAATAAATCTCAAAGTGGCACCAACTGATATTTAATGACATCTTCTCCATGATAAAGGATTTTGTGAACTGTAGCAGACATATTTCGCCATGGGTACTTGGTTGTATATATTTTTGCAGTTTCCTTAGCAAAATCTCCAAATTTTCCAGATTCAATTTCTTCATTGCACGCAAGAACTTCTAGGATTATTTTAAATCTAAATGAGGTTAAAATCAACACCTGTTTTTTCACATGCTGTTTCTGGATCTGAAAAGAATCTTCTTGCGGCACTGCCATCATTTGTATTGCCTGACCCTTGTTTCGGCTGATCTATAATCAACCCAAATTTGCGATATTCACCTTGAACATGTTTCCATTTTGAACTTCTTAACTCCTTGTTGGTTTCGTTGTTTCTTGTTGATCCTGAAGATCCGAAATCCAAATCATAACTGATTTTTATTATGTGTTCCATAAGTCGTATTCTTGCATGTAGTGGTAATAATTCAAATTCATATGAATCAGTATTATCTAATGTTAGTCATAGCCTGGCCTACTTTTCCATCTATCATTGTTAGCACTAATTGGTAGCTAATTTCATTTTGCTGTCCTTCTAAATCTAATTGTAATGGCTGTAGTATTGCAGTTTGGGCCTTGATATCACTTACTTCTTTGCCAATCTGAGCTGAATATATTGCTGTTTTGTTAATTTCAAATCCAGAAATAATGCTAATGCCTCCTCATTTGTGCATTGTTTTGCATCGCTCGGAGTTGGTATACTTTTAAGAACCCGTTTTGTTCTCAATGGACTAGCTTTAACAACTTTTTCAATGATATCCACTTTTGTCAATTGTTTCTGTGATCGTAATTGATGTAGGAAAGTATCTTGAATATTTTCATATCCGATTTCTTCATTTATATCCTTAAGCTTCCGCCTCTTACTGCCTGTTTAACGATATCGAACGTCATCGTTCGCATAGAAAATTACATTTAAAACAAAAACAAAGTTCGTACAATGTTCGAATTTTGTTTTTGTTTTATATGTAATTTTCTATGCGAACGATGACGTTCGATATCGTTAAACAGGCTGTTAGATCTATCGCTACAGTTGTCCAGCGATTTTTGTGGTCTCCCACGTGTGTTTTGATTTGAAGTTTCTGAAGCGATCTGGACAGAAAGTTCGTTCTCTAACCAGTTTGCAAAGCTCTTATAAAATCTATCTTTGCTGTAATCAACTTTCCTGTATCGCTGTTTTAAATTTTTTATGAAAACAGATAATTTATTTTCTAAGTCCAATTGTATTTCAGTGCTATAGGAATTTAAGTTTCCTTTTTATCGACCTCGTTTTGTTTCTAAAATACTCTCCTGCCAATTCTTTATAGCTGAAGCTCTCCATGTTTATGAAAAACGTTGTTATTGCTCAGATATATTATATCCACTAAGTTTGCATCCGAATGTTGCTTTTAAACCTTTTCATACTTTTTTTCATACCAAATACAGGAAGAATAAAAAGGATTAAAAAACTTAAAATCCTTTTATTTATATGCTATTAAATACCTGACACAAATTTAACAACGCATTGCATAGCTATAGGGTCATGGAATATTATTAGAGTCATAAAAACAGATAAAATAAAAAGACCAAACAAAATTTAAAAATCCCTTTTAAGGTGGGATTCACAATATACCTGTTTAGCGTAAACGCGTGTCTTAGCTCTTTATTCTACTATAAAATACGCTAGTGTGAAGGTAGTGTAACGGATAAGGATGAATAAGGGTAGCTATGCGTTTTTATACAAATTTTTATATGTACTACCTGTATTATTTTCGATCACGATCAATTTTCCTTATATCATAATTTTTTTGTTTGAAGACAATAGCACATGATTTCTGTTACTTCTGCAAACATTTTTGCGGAATAAAAAAAAATTGTAAAAAAACAATTTGAAAAAAAAATTTTTTTTTGAGTAATTTCATTAAAATTACCTTTCTATCAGTGGTTTTACCTTCTTAATTCCTTTTGATCCGCAAAAGTTCTATTCTACTAAAGTTGAAATTTGACAAAAATATAGTAGTTTAGAAAATTTGTTTGAGTAATTTCATTAAAATTAAAAAAGTGTTAAACAGACGGGTCCAAACGGGTACAAGAGTATATACAGGGTTAAAGAAAACACTTTCACCTTTCTATCAGTGGTTTAAGCTTCTTAATCCCTTTTGATCCGCAAAAGTTCTATTCTACTAAAGTTGAAATTTTACAACAATATAGTAGTTTAGAAAATTTTTTTGAGTAATTTCATTAAAATTTAAAAAGTGTTTAACAGACGGGTCCAAACGGGTACAGGGTTAAAGAAAACACTTTCACCTTTCTATCAGTGGTTTAACCTTCTTAATCCCTTTTGATCCGCAAAAGTTCTATTCTACTAAAGTTGAAATTTGACAAAAATATAGTAGTTTAGAAAATATGTCCTAACATCTCAAATATAAATAACACAACAGTCGCAAATATTACCTTTTTAAAGGTAACAAGACTACCAACCTAGCAAAAAAGCAGGCAGGTCATTATCGCTGATAGTTTTTGTGCAATGATAATTTCTTTCTGTGGTTACACATTTTAAGACTTTCTTTGTTACAAGATTTATAAGCGATTCATAATGATTCGGATTAAATATTAAAAAAAACACTTTTTTCTGAATTAAAAAAAAATTGTGTTTAACAACATGGCTCAGCCACAATTACCAATATTTTGACCCAATTTTTTGGCTACCTTAGTTTTAATAAGTTTACTATTAAAAAAAATTAAAATTTTTGAAATCGGTGACAAACAAAAATTGGACTTTTGGCCAATGAAATAAAATTTTCAGCCACTGTGCCACGTAGTAAAAATGTAACTTTAATTGCCATTTTTAATGTTTACATTAATTTTTTGCTTTAGTATTGTTTAGTTTTGATTTGAATTTAACATTTGATTTCAATTTGACATCAAATTGATAAAACATTTAATGCCAAATGTTTATTTTCTAATCATTATCAATTTGAATTTAAATGTTAAAATCAAACAATTGAAAAACGTTTGAGAATTGAAGCACAACCGCGAATAACGTTTTATGTTACAAAATAATTATTTTTCAGTAGATTTTTAATTTTTCTTTCTTTAGGTTATTAAAAAATAATGATAATAAAAACTTCTATGCAAAAACTATATTTAAAATTTAAATTACATGCAAATTTACAGTTTATAACTTTTATTAGTGGAAAAACGATTCATATCCACAATCACGATGTCATTTAGAACGTTATTCCACGTTTCAAAGCCAATTACTTTGTATCATTTTGTAAGTAACTTACAACGTTCTTCCACTAGTTGACTCTTTGTATGTCATTTTGAAGGCCTTAAGGTGCATAATTTTTGGTGATTTAAGGTTTAAACAGTGTAAGAGAGTAATGTTAACGGTTACATATTTGCAAAAAAACAGTTTTGCAAAAGGTGGCTTTTACAACGTTATTCGCGGCTGTGCTTCAATTGTGATTGATGTCAAATGATAAAGTCATTTCATATCAAAGGTGTGACCTCGTGTTTGTTGGGATACTACAACTACATTTGTTTTCTTTCATTTATATACTTTTAACCCCTTAATATATGCTTTAATTTTTGTGTTAGTATGGCATTTATTGTTGTTTTTAAAGTTTGTTATTTTTGTTTGTGCCTCTGCAGTTATTTTTATTCCGATTTACATTATTAAAATGTTTTTTGTTGTTGTCTTAATCACGTCACTCTCTTTTCTCCAAGTGAACTCATAAAAAAATGGTTAATTAAAGAGGTAAATGAAAAAATTAACAAAAAGATTTAAAACGGAAATGTGAAGAGCAACTAATTAGATTGTGGTAGGTTTTTTTATTTTATTATTATTTTAACTCTCTGTTGTTGGACAAAGATGATATTAATAATAAGTTAGTGGTTCCAATTGTTAGACGTAAAACGTTTTATGATAAGATGCCTGTATCTCTAAACAACAGACTCTGAAGATACTAGTGATATTAATATTAAATAATTCTTTTTTTCGTACTTTTTAAGTAAATTTTAAGAGTAAAATTCAGTCACTGAGCGAATTAAGTTTACGCGAACCTTAGAAATGTGAGTTTATAGTAAAATTAGAAGCACATTTGAAGGAAAATTTAGGAACAATTAATTATAGATTCAAAATTTACATTATTTCTTGCAAAGTTGATAGAGAAATTTTAGATTCAAATTTATTAAAAAAAAAAGAAGTACAAATGGCTTACATTTTATTTTTTTAAATTTATTTCTTTTGGAACTCCCGACACTTATAAGAAAAAAACAATTTAAATAATTTTAACAAAAGTCAGTCCGACATTAATAAAAACATTATTTAAAATTTATATTGTTAAATCTAGGATCAAAGTTAAATGCGACTTTTAGATGTAACCTTTAAAATAGAACCTTCAGAATGGCGCCCAGGGTCAGCATCGTCAGCCATTATTGGTGTGACCTACCGACAATTTAAAAAAAAATTGAGTTTGATATGGAGTACATATATATATTTTTAATACCCCCTTTATGGATCCAAAATCTGTTTCACAACATTTTTATGGTTTCTGAGATATTAAGCATTAATTTTGCTTCATATCAACTATTTTAAAGTTTATTAAGTATTGTTTTGCTTTACACGCCACGGTTTTGCGAATGCCGCGAATTCCTCATACAAAATGTACGAAATAAATTTCACTCTTGCTTTGCTTCATTGCCGTAAGAAAAACAAGTAGTTAAAGCGAAAGCAAAATAAAATGGCAACAAGAAATAAATTTTACTCTTGCTTCGCTTCATTTTTGTAAGAAAAAAAGGTAGTAAAAGCAAAACAAACCCCATCAACTCAATATTTAGCAATAAGTATACGTATGCAGCACCACAAAAATCTAGTTTTTAGAAATAAATTTAGAAAAGTGGCGTTTGCGGCACAATACAATAATTTTTACTTTTTATAAACTAACATTAACTTCTAAGTTCGATCATGAACATTCACAAAAATATACACTTTTCTTTAAAACATATGCCAAAAGCAGTGATGAAAATACAAAAAAAAAATCTATCTTATTCAATTCTATGTAAACCTTCATTGTCGTTTTAATTCATTACGACTTTTCCATATGCGCCAAACCAATAATGAGCTGACGACTTAGATGCCCTAGTTTGGTAACTTATGGGACGTCATTCTAACACGTAATCGTTCATTTATTTCAAAAGTGTCATAATTCAAAAAATACTATTTTTCAGTAGAGCCGTATAAAGTTTTTGATCAAAAATATATTTTTAGCACAAAATATATATATCGTATATTCTGGCAAGCCTACGATCTTAACTTAATGACGCCCATAGCAAAACGCGTAAAAACGGGTCAAATATTGGCACATTTCTGCCACAAGCGTTAATTTCCCGACGAGTTAGAGAGAAATTTCATGAAATTGCGCACTGCAGTTATGACAAATTTATCTTCTCGGGTGTATTAATATTAATTTTCTATTTTTGGCTTAATGAATTCCTTATTGTTCTTATTTAAACTGGGTATACATTTATTGTTGCTTTTTTGAACATATTTAAGGTTTTTTTTAACTTTTATTTAATAACAACGAATTTCGATAACATGTATTTTTAATTTTTGTGTTTGTAAATTCTTGGTAACTATTTACCCAACAAAAGCAAGAGGAGTCGAGTTCAAATATATTTTTAAATGTCAAACTTTTCAATATGATTTAATACAATATGTGTTAGTGCCTTTAAATAAAGTTTTTTTTTAAGTAAGAACGATTTCAAATTTAAATGCTGGCTTTACGACTTTATCGAGGGCTAATATTCAAAATGTGCTATCCATACTTTCTCGAAAATTCTTTTTTTATTGTCATTTCTTGTGGTATCTAACACACACTTTGTTTTGTAAGTAAAAACGGTGCTATCTACATAAGAAATATGTTTGTATTAAATAAAATTAAACCTATAAATTATGTTTACACGTATGTTGCAATTTGTAATCAACTAACAAAATTAATTCCCTACAGCGCATTACAATCGATCTAAAGAAGATTAGAACTATCGTATAACAGATTTGTCGTTCAAAGTTCGTCACAGTTATAGTTTTAACCAAAAATTAATGCAAAGAGTGAACGAAAAAGAGATTTTGCAGATAGTACTTTTTGAATATATACGCTCGATAGGTTTTCTTAAATCTCATTAAAAAAAAAACAATGAAGAAAGCAATGATATCAGAGATTGGACAAAATATCAAATGCAAATTACATTATTTTTCAAACGTTTAAAATATGGTTTATTGGTTTATCATTATTTTTACTCACTTGTATTAACACACATGTCTTATTCATATATAGAATGCATATGTTTTTATACTATAGCTCACCTTTTCTTCGGCCTTACTTAAATACAGTTAGTTTAAACAGAGTATTATTTTCCCTATGGAGATTTCTTTAAATAAAATTTGTTTTTTTGTTCGTTGTTAAACATAAATGTGTTTGTATAACAATTTTACAGCTACGTAATTAACCTACAAAAAAAAACGTTTTAATTTAAATACAAAAAATTAGGAAAATTTTTCAAGAAGATTTTAACTTTTTCTTTACTTCACTGTATTTTTATACTCTTCACCGCGGGTGGAAAAGGGTATATATAAAATTGTCATTCCGTATGTAATATTTACAATATTGAAACACTTCAATCCCAATGTGCAGAAAGTAGAAATGACCGTTAAAAAAGCTTCAGTATTAGAGGTAAAATTATGTAAACATAAGTGCTGCCATAAATCAAATTAAAGTGTGGTGAATAGTAAAGCCTCGAACCTTCGAAAAACATTTCGAATGTTCTAGACAACCAAATTGCAGTATAATTACTAGCGGCGTCTAGCATAGTAAGATCATTCTAAGTTCAGACTTTGTCAATAACGAATCACGCGCAGAAAATTATAGTTGGTTGTGAATAAAAGCTATAAATTACGGTTGTTAAAAAGACTTAGTACTTAATGGAGTTGAGTAAATTGTAAACAGTGCTTAAAGTGTTTGTGTTTTATTTATTTTATTAAAGTTGCAATAAAGAACTCGAAACGGTTTATTATAAAGGACATAGACCGAAAACGTTATTGAAAGGCAGTAACGTAAGAATTGGTGTCAGAAGTGGGATTGCAAAAATAATGGTGTTTTCTTTTCTACAAAAAAATGCGACATTTTATTTAAAAAAAATGCAATTTGGTGTCTGTTTCTTAAAAATTTTGCTCCCGAAAAGGGTCGCTTGTTTTATTCTAAAAAACTCATCCTTTTCGGGAGAATATTTTTTATGAAACATACACCAAAATGCATTTTTTTAAATAAAATGTCACACTTTTTTGTAGAAAAGAAAACACCATAAAATAAATAAGAGTGAAAAAAAAAGTGAAAAAATTAATTAATTAATTAATAAAAAAAAAAAAAAAGACAGAAATGAAATTTGAAGAGCTTAAAGTAGAACAACTCAAGAAAGAATTGGGCAAGTTGGATCTGCCAACTGCAGGTAAAAAAGCAGAACAGCAAAAGAGACTAATAGATGAATTCGAGCGACGCAATATTGTGAGTTACGAATTTGAGGACAAAGAAGAAATAGAGGTATGTGCTCGTGCAGTTGCTAGCAGCATGGACTTAAACACAATGTTTGCTGCTATGATGGCAAAAATAGACGAAAATTCCAAAAGCATGCTACAGATAATGAAAGAAAATGTGGAAAAAATGGTAAAGGAGAATTCAGTTACCATATTAGCCGAAAATCAAGAGAAGTCTAGAATAACAAACGAGAAACTTCAGGAGATTTCCAGTGAGATGAACGAAAGAGTAAACGAAAAATTTAATCAGAAGCTGTCTGATGTAAAAACTCAAGTCACGGATGTTAAAACACAAGTTACGGTTTTTGATGAAAAACTACACCATCTGGAGGCAAAAGTTAATAACATTCAATGTCAAGAAGCACCAGTGCGAGTTATTCCAGAAGTTTCTAGTAGAATAAAGGCCCCTTGCTTTGACGGTAGTGTTCCATTAAATGTTTTCAAGTTCCAGTTCGATACAGTTGCCAACAGAAATGCATGGACCAGTGAGGAAAAAGCAATCGAGCTAAGCATTTGTAAATGGTATTAGAGATGCTGATATAAAACTTGAGGTACGTGTATCACAAAAAACAACCTTTGCAGAAACAGTTTCATTTGCCCTGGCTCAGGAAACCAGAAGAATAGTTGCAAAGCAGAAGTCGTTTAAGGTGCAAAGGCTCGATGTTATTGCTGATGATGATAGAAACATCATGAATGAATTAAAGCAACTTAAAGAAGAAGTTTTGCGAGTATTAAATGAGAAGCTGGGCAGAAACAAAGTGAAATGCTATAACTGCGGAAAGGTTGGGCACATACAGCGTGACTGTAAAGCACGAAGAAAAAGTTCAAGATCTGCTTCGCCGCCGATTAACAACCAAGGAGCTAGTCATCACAGGAGTCGCCGTTAAATATGGAGGGAGTGCTACCTTTCGCATCTGAGGACTCGACAATAAATTTAATAGTGCCAAAGAGTAACCACTAAGCGGAGTGAGCTTGCGAACAGCTACAGGAGAGCCTGCTACTGTCTATGTGAAAACACGTGTGGTGTTAAGAATTGCCAATATTGTCACTTTTCATGAGTTTATTGTGGCCGACATTGTAGACGAAGTACTGGTTGGCGCAGATTTTATGATAAGTCATAATATAAGTCTGAATATGGGAAAGAAAATCATGTATTTGTGTGATTATGAAATACCCCTGGATGTTGGGTATGAAAGTGAGGCTCATGTGGGACAGCCTCTCGCATGTACTCGTCGGGAATCGTCAGCTCACAGAAAAGTTGAAAAACGAGAAAAAGTGGTTGTGAGAAAAGGTATTTCAAAAAAGTTTTTAAAGATATGGTGACATTTTTGATTGATAATAGATGTAAGATGTTTCAAATGTGAACGCAAGTTTTTAACATTTTTTTTTATCTTGGTTATAAATACACAACATCCGACAAAATGTGGGCAGTATTGTTAAGGCATAGCCGAATTTAGCACTCTTTCTTGTTTTCTTTTAAATTAATAAAAAAAATAACTCAATGCGTTTATTTGCTTAATTCTTAAGTGTCCTTTATGTTGGATCGAATTCATCATAACGTACAAACATTTGTCAGCAATTAACCTTAAATATCACGTATTGTCTAAAGGAAGAAATTTTACAGCATGAAATTTTTTTATTAAAATTTATTGATAATTTTTCTTGGCTGAGCTGGGGCTCGAACCTGGGTTGAATTTACATGTTTAAAGAATCACCACATTCTTTCATCAGAATTCTTTGAGTTGTAACCTCTGCACCACTGCGGTGCCTGCCAGCCAACAGTCAAACATCAATATTTAACCAGTGGTACTGGTTGTTCGAAATTTTCGTATTCTTTCTGTCAAGACTTTGTCTTGAAAACCTGAAAAATGAATTAGATTATCATAACGATTTTCATTTACTAAAACCGTTTGTTTAAGCTTTAACTTTTTAAGGATTTCATATTGCATTTTTAGTAAATTTTTAAGGTTGCGTAGAAATGAATCCAATTTGAACTAAAATTACCCAAAATTGTTAATAATTGAAAAACGGGAGAAAAATCCTTTTTATAATAACTTTTTATATCATATTGAGACACATGGCGTTTTCTTTTCTGAGCAATGTTTGGCCTTTTGCATTACTTTATGTTTATTTTCTGAAAATCCTGTGTTGTTTTAAAAGTGTAACGCGTTCTTTTTTCATGATGTTCCGTTAAAAAAGAAAAAAAATTGACATGTTCAACACCCATTTTAATTAAAGGTGCATGAGTGCAGCACTAGATTAACAGGTGGTTTTGTTATTATTTCTGAAAAAATAAATAATTTTGTAGTTCATCTCTCGTGGTAACTGTAAAATATTTTTTTTTAGCGGTATAAAAGAGCTCCAAATTTTAAACGCTAATTGTACTTTAGTGTTTAATGCCGAAACTTGTGTTCTTTTGTAAAATATGCAACACTTCTTAAAAATTAGGTTAGCATTTGAAAATGTTGCCAAATCACATGTACTTTTATGATGCACTTTTTTTAGAAAAGAAAACGCCAACATTTCGATTACACAAATTGTTTTTAGATTCAAAACTTTAACTTAACTATAGCTACAAGAAAGATACTGATTAGAGGATGGAAAATACTATACAATATCATTTCGAAATTTCCGAATTACTTTAGTCTTTTAAATTTAAAACTTGAATGTTGCAGCAAAAGTATGTATGTTGTTGAAATGGGGTTACCGAAGGCCCCCGATATGATGGGGACTTGGTTGGTATGTTACATATGCTCCTTTTAATTTTTCAATTGAAATTCAGCATGACTTTAACAGTATATTACTGATGGTCTTAAAGGAGTTATAGAATATAATTTTTTTTTTTTTGTAACTTTAAGTCGGCGTGGCACCTCCCATACAAAGACTATATCTATATATCTGGAGAACGGAAAGAGCTAAAGTTTCCATCTGACTAAATCTGGGCGGGATTGGAGAAGTTGGTGTGGCACAAAAAGATTTCTTCATATCTGGAGCACAGTATGAGGAAATTTTTTCCATTTCCAAAAGTGCGCATAGAATTTCATATGAAAAGTATTGAACGTTAGCGTTCGAAATTGTTAAACAAGCAGTAAATTAAAAAAAAATCCTGAGAAAAATTAATTTTTTAAGAAAATTTGACAAAAACTAATTTTAAATCAAGGAGTTTTTCTGGAATACGATTAACAAACTTAGAATTATAAATCTGAGTTAAAATTGCAGACCCAATTACGTACATAAACCATTAATCTACCCATTAGAAACGAAGCTTAACAGGAAGTTAAACTGACGACACAAATTATTAAATAACAATTTTATGTTGTTTTAAAAAAGGTTTCAAAAATGTTTTTTTATACTAAAAATGTAGTAAAAATTTAAGTGTTTTACTTTTTAAAGTTAAAACTTTTAACTTAACTGCTGTAATAGAGTTAAAAACTTATGTTTTTGTATTCACAACTTTAAGAAGATTAATTAAAGACGAAATATTCACATTCTGTATGTATTTATTTGTGTAAAATAAAAATTTTTTTAAAAAAATGATAATTGTCATCCATACAAATCCGTAAATCAATCATGTACATATGAACATACACATGTAGTATGTCTGTAGTTTTGTTTATGGCTACTTAAATATCAAATAATATCGATTTAAGTTTCTTTGTCCGTTTTTTATTATTATTTAAAATAATTTTTTCCGAACACTTTACGACTATATTTGTAACAGTTTTTAACAAATTTTTTATGTAAACGCAACATTTCCGCACACGCATATTTTAAAAGAAAAAACTTACGCATTCACACACTCACACATATTTTGACACATTGGCATAAACTTTCGGAAATATTTATATTGTAGAAATCAAATTTAAAATTACCACACTTTTGAAACATTTAAGTTTTCAGTTTTTTTAGGTTTATTTTTTTTTAATTCCAAAATTTGTTAAGATTTGAAGTAAATATTTAAAAAATTTTATTTAAATTTTTTTTGTTTATTTTATAAATTTTTTTATTTTAAAATGTTATTAGGTATTCATAATTTTTTTTTATTAAGAAAAAATAAACAGCCGTTAAAATTTGAAATTTATTTAACTCGTTTGCTCTAAAAATTAGAGCGACTTGAATGCAGGAATATAAGCAACAAACTGTTGTTTGGAGCAGAAGTTTTATTTTACTTAGGTCCCAACAATTTTCCCGTTAACCAAACAATTTTGCAACAACAAAAAAGCTTCAACTCGCACGTTGCTTGGCTGCAAGTTAACGGTATACACACGCAGGCACGAACATAAAAAGCTTTTATTTACAGTTATCACTGTTTAAGGAAGGTTAGTTAGTTTCAAAGAGTCCTAACTAATGAGAGAGTCTCTAAATAACTGTTGTTTTTACGTAGGTATGTATAAGAGTTTTTCTTGGTACACTGTAAAATATACCTAGCAACTTGTTTGTAATATTCCCTTGATTATTATAAAACCTTTACATTTTATCACGTATTTTTTATTATTCATTGCTTTAATTAATAATTATACATACACGGAAAGAAGTTTAATTTCCAAATTTTTCAATCCAAAACCAAAAAATAATTTCTTGATTTTTACTTATTTCGTTCGTATTTATTAAATTTTCTTAAATAAAGAAACATTTTCTAATGATCAAATTATTCACGTGTTTGGTAGGTACCTATACATATGATCAAAAATTTCTTAAAACAAGAAAAACAAAAGTAGCTTGTTTTTATTAAAAATAAGAAAGATATAGGTATCTGAAATCAAGCATTTTTTGTTACTTTACGTAGACTACTATAAACTATTTTGTAGTAAACATTGTACCTTTTTTTGTGTTCACTAATAATTTTTACTCTGTTCTAAATAAAAATTAAGCAAAATATATTTCATGGCGACTTTTTTGAATTTTGGCGGATTTTAGCGATACGGAACAAATTTACTTTTAAGGATTTATAAAAATTATTCTTCATAATTTAAAAATTATATATTTTAATGTCAATAATTGAAAAATAAAGGCTTTGGCGATTTTGGCGGTTTTTGACATTAAATTTGGCGAAAAAGGTCAAAATCAATCCGACAACCCTGCTTGTTGAAGTATCGCAACCACTGTCTACATGAATTCGCCTTGATAGTTACTTTACTATGTGCCGGTTCACACACGTCAAGTTTGACTTGGTTTTGGTGACGAAAAATTTGTCAATAATTTTGTAATATGTTTTGATTGTTAAATTAAATTTGATATAAAAAAGAACATAAGAATCCATAAATATTTTCAGATTCTTTCAATACAAAAAATTATTCAAATCATAAAATGCCATAATTAATTTAATTTTATACTCCACTGAATGATACTTTTAACCAGGGTTGCCAGGTACTTTTTTTCCTTGTCCCCAAAAAATTAGAAAAATATCCCCAAAAATCCCCAAAAAACAAAACCTTCAAAAGTTAATATTTTTTTTTTGTTTTTTTTCTGACCAAATTTTAATTTTTTTTTTTTAAATTTTTAGAAAAATGTTAATAAGAAATCCCCAAAAATTCCTAAATAAAAATTTTTGTGTTTCAATTTTTAAATTGTCTTTTTGTTAAACACTCACTCAAGAAAAACAAGGTATATTTATAGCAGGTAGTCTCGGAAAGCCAGCTGTTTATTTTTTTATTTGCTTGTTTTGCGATACGAACTGTCAAATGTTGTAGGTATAGAAAACAAGTAAACAAGTATTTTGTCTTTATCTTTTTTTGTCTCTTATCAACCCCTTTGCTGTTTGACAGTTCGTATCACATAACAACAATAAAAAGGCTTGTTGTTTTGTTATTGTTATTGTTTTATTGTACAGTTGTTGTAATCTCGCGGCAACCTGCTATAAATATTCCTTGCAAAAAAAATAACAAGTTTAAAAATATAAAGTACCTTTTACACACTTAACAAAAATGGTAATGTTAGTT
This sequence comes from Pollenia griseotomentosa, assembly GCA_963931875.1. Taxonomy (NCBI): domain Eukaryota; kingdom Metazoa; phylum Arthropoda; class Insecta; order Diptera; family Polleniidae; genus Pollenia; species Pollenia griseotomentosa. The sequence continues at coordinate 4,206,844 of OZ007562.1, read as the reverse complement.
ATGACCCTTTACACTATATAAGAGTAAGATAAAAGTTTTGCTAATTTTTTTCATATTTTATATGAATAAAAAGGTGTAAAACCCCAAAAATCCCCGAGTTTTTTTTAAATCCCCAAAAAAATCCCCAATCCCCAAATGACTTTATCCTTTTGGCTCACATGAAATCCCCAACTTTGGGGATAAATCCCCAAGTCTGACAGCCCTGCTTTTAACTAAAGCTTGTGGAATATAAATGTAATGCTTTTTAACACTTGTTAAAAGCTTTTTTAAAACTTGTGAAAAGCTTTTTTGTGGCAAGTAAATTGTATAACAATAATGAATTACTCGTCTAAACATAAATCATTATAATTGACGTTAGAGGTCTTCGTATTTTTATTATTTCTCTAAAACTAAAAACCAAAACCATTTTTTAATTATAATTAATAAGTTTTCATTCATAAATAAACATATATTAAAATATAAAAAATACAAATATGTATAATAAACTTGTATTACGCTGCACCCAAAGCGAATTTATGTTACATGAATTCGCCTTGGTTGCACCATTATTGTGAATGTATTTATATTGTTCCTCCTCTGTGCCATTCCGTTGTTCAACCTGAAACGTCAATTCGTTTGACAGAAGTGAACAAAAAAAGAAAAACAATAAAAATCTTTAGAAAAACCAAATTTTTCACCTAGAGAAATGTATATATAATACTAATAAATAAATAAAATAAAGGTTTTAATACATGCGTTAATCGAAAAAATATTAATTTAAAAAAAATTTAAGCTATAAAATACATTTTTTACCATTTCTGTTTTGTGTACGTATGTTAATGAGATCATTGTTAAAAAAAATTGCAAGTATGTATGTAATGTACATATGTAACTCTTACCAATATTTAGTAAATATTGGCCGATAACTTTTTTAATTATTTAATGGCAACATGCTGGTTAATTTAAAGCAATGGATTTAGAAGGCAATGGATATCCGGGCGTGCCAGGCTCAAGGCAACGCACTTTTTCCGGAGCTTCACAACAGTCTCAGCAAAGTTCTAAACAAAACTTTCCCCTGATGACCTGTGATTCGGGTCTTTACACCTGCAGCTCTAATACTAGCGATTGTAGTTTGCAATTGGAGTCTGATTCCGACTTATGCCATCAAAGCATTAAATTTAATGGTGTAAAGGATGAACGCCTCCAGTTGGCCATGCAAGATGTGCGTAAATTACGCAGTGAATTAGAAAGATCAACCAAGTCCGAACAGTGGTATAAACAAGAGTTAAGGCAACAGAAATCCCTGCGACTTGATGATTTGGAAAAAATATATACTCAGGAAAGAAAATTTATGCAAGAAAATCAACGTTTGCAAAAAGAGTGTGTTAGATTGTATGAAAAGTGCAATGAATTAGAAAGGGATTTTGAGAAACAAACTCAGGAAAGTCAAGAACATCATATCCAATACATGGACGAGAAAGAAAACCTTCAAGACAATGTTTTACAAATTGAAAAACAACAACAAATAGCCTTAATCAAAGATCAACAGCAACTTATATCTGTATTGCGAAAACAGAAAAGGGATCTTTTAGAAGATCTAAGATGCCTTACCGAGGAAAAAGATGAAAAGGTTCTGGAGCTGCAGCGTCTACTGGCTGATCTGGAATATGAAAATAAACTTATTACCAAGAAATGTTCACAATTTGCCAATGAACGTTCAAGTTTAGAAAATAATTTTAAACAAACCAATACTAAGCTTTCTCAGACTTTAGAGGAAAAATTGAATTTGCAAAAGTCCATAGTAGAACTAAAAGAACAATTGAATATACAACATAATTTACTAAAACTCAAGGAAACCGAAATTGAACATTTACAGCAGCACTATACTCAAAAAATCCAAGAAGAACAAGATATAGATAAAGTTCACAAACTAAGTGTAAAATACCAGGAGGGAATTAATGCAAAAACTTTGGAAATTATTTATTTAAAAGAGAGGCTGCAGGAAATGCAAGATGAAATAGAAAATATGCAAAATTTGCAAGATCAAAATGATTTGCAACAGAGGCAAATAGATCAACTACATTTTTCTCTTGAAGCTTATCGTATGGAACTTCAAGAATTAAAGGCTTTAGAGCAAGAAAAGAATAAACAATTGGAAAATTTACATTTAGCGATGGATCAGCTTATTAACGATAAGAAATTGGTGTTGGAAACTACCGTGGAACAACAAAATGAATTTTTTAAAGTAAAACAGGCTTTAAAATATACTCAAGATCAGTTTGAACAGGTACAAGAATTATACAAAGAAACACAATTTAAACTCGAATTATTAGAAATAGAACAGGGAAAGGTAAAGTTTCAAAGTGTAAAAGACCAACAAGAAATCGAGCATTTAAGGAATAAACTTAAGGTGTATTTACAACAAACTACGGAATTAAGTAACAAAATACAATATTTGGATCTGGAATTGTCAAGAGTTTTAAAAGAAAACTCACAACTTAAACAGGATTATGAAGAGCTAAGAACGGTTATACAAGATTTGAAAGAAAATGAATTACTATCGAAGGAGCAAAACAGGTTATTGGACGATCTGGAGCAAATAGGACAAGAAGGTAGGATAAATTTTAAATAAACTTTAAATTGATCTTACTTTTAATATTTATTTTGTACTTTTTTTAACTAGCAACAGAAGAAAATAATCTTTCAACAAGTAAGCCTATTATAAAACAAGACACAATACAAGAAGATCCAGATTTCTTAGCACTTCAATTGCAATGTGAAAAACTTCAAACCAAACTTGATTTTATCACAGACTCCCAAAAAAATGTCGATAAACAAACAGTCCAAACAGTTCACACAACTTCTAACAAATTAAAGGAAAATTTTGAACAAGATAAGGACTTTGTAAATCTATCCCTTGCAAGTAATCATTTGCAAGAAAATCTTAATAATTTAAATGATTTTCTCTTGGAAAAACGTCAAATAATCAACGAACTAAATAAAATACAAGATTCTAACGAAGTTGTGGGAAAACTAGTCAAAGAGAATGAAATTCTCAAGAAAAAACTAAATTCTACCGAAACAGAAGCCTTCACTTTACAAATTAAACAAGATATAAATGAAAGAACGCAAAGATATACATTCATAACAGAAGAACTTGAAATCCACAAAGCAAACGCCAAAAGATTACAAGAAAATCTTTTGAAAAATGATGCTAAACTCTATAAGTTAGAGAGGAAACTAAAAGCATTAGATGAAAGTGATGTTGTCTTACAAAAATTACAATTAGAAAATGAAAAACTCAGAGAATTTTTAGGACGGGAACAAGCTAGAAAGACTGAATTGTATAAGAAATTAGAAAACGAAGCAGAGAAATTAACGGAACTTAGACAATCTTTAGAAAAGTTAAAATTAAAACAAAAACCTACAAAAAATCACTCTACACAATGTATATTTGAAGAATTTTCTTCTGAAAGTTCTAGGCAACAAACTGCAGAAATTTTGCAACTTAAAAAACATGTTTTACAATTGCAACAACAACAAAGCGATTACCTAGAACAAGAATCCTTAAAAAAAGATGAACGTTTGAAATTTTTCCATAAAATGATGGACTTACAAAATAATAAAATGCAAAATCTACAACAGCATCAACAGGACTGGGAGGAAATTTTAATATCTCTTAACAAAGCTCAATCTTTGGAAGAGACAACACGCAAAGAATTAGAATTAAAACGAATGGAATTGGAAGAACTAAATCAAGTATTTGAGGAACAAAATGACGAACTAAGAAAGCTTGAAGAATTTACCACTTTATTAGAATTTAAAAGACAACAAGAAAAAGAACACCTAAAACAAACATTCCAAAAGGAAATCAATGTGATGAAACAACAACTAAAAAATTTTCAACAAGAAATTGAACTGCAAAAACAGTTAAATGGTCAGTTAGAAAAACGTAACGAAATATGTCAACATAACAATAGTGAAGATTATGCTGAGGAAGTGGCAGAGTATAAAAGAGAAATAAGAGAACTGAATGGTATAGTAAGTAGAATAATGGAGGAAAAGCAAGATTTGTTGCAGCATCTGAAAGAATTGGAACAAGAAATTAAAAATCTGAGAGATAATAAAAGAGAGGCCATTATAATACCAGACTTAAGCTTAGTAAAAGTAACAGATATTTCGGTAGAACATCCCGTAGAAAGTTTGGAAGTATTAAAGAAAAATGTCAGTGAGGATCATTTGCGTATACTGACCAAAGTATTGGAGGCAGAATATCAACGTAAAATGCAAAGATATGATGAGCATATACACTCACTGCTTAGTAATTTAAAAAGTTTAAAAAAGTCATTAAAAATGAATGAGGAAAAAACGGCCTCGTTAAGCGAGGAACAATTAAAAGCTCAAAAAGAGCTTAAGGATTTGCAGAAAACCAAAATAAATTTAGAGGAAATGCGTTTGAGATATGAACATAGTCAAAACACTGTAAAAGTAAGTTTTAATAAATAATAATTATGTAACTTTTACTCATTTTTAATTAATCGACAAGGAATTAAAACAGTCTCTGGCTTTGGAACGCAAAAAATTTGAACTGCCTGACTTTGAAAAATGTTCCCAAAACACTGGAACTTCCTACGAGGTTTCCAATCTAATAGATGATTACAAAAAGGTACCATACAAATACAATTTAGTTTAGATTATTTTATTTATTTATCTAATTTCATTTAAGCTTATACAACAGTCTGCTGCAGCCACTAAAAGACCCTCAACTAGCGCTATTTTGGATTTAATACATCGTAGCAATCAATGTGTGCCAAATTTACATAAACTAGAAACCAACTTTGAGGGCTTGCGTTGTGAACTTCAAAACTTTTTGACAAGTTATAATCATAAAATACCAGCCACTTCACTTATAGCTGCTGCTTCTTTAAGTGTCCCTCCCTCATTGTTGGATGAGTTAAGAGCAGCATCCGAAGGATTTTAAAATTTATACTCTTATCGATTGCCTTTTGCCCTTGTCCCCCTTTTTCCTATTCGAAAACGAGCTGTTTTAGTCAAATATATGTTTTATTTTTTATTGTTTTATTTATATGTTACTTTTTTTTAAAGCAATGTGTTCTTTGTTTTCTATCAACGTTTATTTTTGCACAAATTTTTTGGAAATTTTCTTTTTGTTTACATTATTTTATCTGATTATTCTATCATTGTGTAAATAAAGTAAAAAATGTAAGCTTAAATTTAAAAATTTTTTCAATATTTTAAAATAAAAAGTTAAATTTATTTTAATGATTATTGGTTTTTAAAAATGATACAGTTTAAAACATCACACCGCACTAGGGAATGGTAAATGAATTCCAAAATCGATTTTCGATTTTTCGATCGACTTTTTTTATTTCGGTTTTTGAAATCGATTAATCGAACCTCAAAATCGATTTCAAACTCATTTAAGATTAATTTGCAAACTTTTTCTTTATACCACAAAGGGGGATCACCAGCATTTTTTTTTTGGCAATATACTGGAGAAATTGAACTAAGATTTTTACAGTGGGTAAATATGACTCTGTTTTTAATTTTCCTGCAAAAAGTGAAAATGTGTAAGTTTTGAGATGACCTTAAGAGGGATAAGTGCGATATGTATGTATATACATTTTACATATTAAAATTGTGTTCTTGTGTAGTAAATCAGGCCAATCCCATAAATCAATTCCGATCGAAAGTTATTTCGTTTCTTGCTTCACATAAAACGAAATCACTTTTGATCGGAATTGATTTCTGTGACATGCCAGAATGTATGGATAGTATTTCAAAGGATTATGTCAATAGTTTCTGATCAGTGGCGCCTGTTTCTTTGCTAAATTACTATTAAGTTAGTTTTAGAAAACAAACGTTTGCATGTTATTGATGTCGGAAAGATGGAGAGATATTTTCTTGTAATTTTGATATGCTTATTACTAGATTTAAATATCACACACTTTTCTGTTTGAATATTAGCATATTTCCAGAGGAATGCCATGGTTTAATTTATTTGTTGTGTTTCTATAATATGTTGATGTTTACAAATCAGACTTTCGGTGTTCAGTGACTTTAATTTCTGAAGAACAAGAGCCACTATGTTAAAGTTGGAAGTATACCAAGGGTACTAATAGGTAAATAAGTAAAACTACAACTTATTACTTGGAATAAACATACCACCAGGGCTGGGCAGTATTTGAAATACATGTATTTGAAATACGTATTTAAAATACAAATACGTATTTTGTATTTGTATTTTAAATACATGACGTGCAAGTATTTTGTATTTTGTATTTTAAATACATATCCAGCAAGTATTTTGTATTTTGTATTTTAAATACATACAATAAATATAAGTAGTTTGTATTTTGTATTTTAAATACATAAAAAATGGGAGTATTTTGTATTTTAAAAACGTAGTTTACAAAATATATTCTGTCAGTTTATTGATGGTTGATTGCATTTTAATCTTCCAAAATATAAAAAAATATGGTGTCACTTTTCATCTTTCGTGAAAAAAGTTTCCGCACCGAAAGCGTTGAAGTTTTGTTTTTATTTTTTATTTTCATCATTAAATCAGTGGCTCTTGTCTTAAATAAGTTCGTTTTCGTTTAAATTCATATATAATCTTCAACATTAAACCATTTTTCATAAATCTAATGCAAAATGAAAAGGGTTTCAATTTCCAAAAATAAAATTTACACATAATATGGAGTTTTAGGAATCGCTTACGGTGCGGAAACTTTTTTCACCGAATCAGCTTAAAAACAGTTTTTTATTATCAGAACAAAATTCCCCACATGGCGCTGGAGTGGTATTTTGCACTCAAAAAAAAGTTATAAACTTATGGTGTTTTCTTTTCTACAAAAAAAATACCACATTTTAAAAGGTGCATTTATAAAATGTCTTGCCTTACATGTAATAATGCAATTTTTTATTTGACGAGAACAAAACACAAAATTGGATCGCCCTGTTTTTAACAACTGACAAAAAGTTTGTTCTTCAATATATAAAAAAATATGTACATAAATCAAAAAGGATGTTCTTCAAAATATAAAAAAAATACACATAAACCCAAATTTGATAATATATTAATATTAAATAAATAAATAAATTAACAAAATTAATGACCAAATTCCAATTTCTTTAGTTTGGTTTTCATAAAATATGTAAACAAGAAAATACCTTTGCCAGATTGTGAATTTATTAACACCAAGTTTTTACGATTTCTTGATTTGACGTTTTTTTTCAAAAACAATTTTTTAACACCGAATCCATTTAAATTTTATGTCACTGACAACCTACCATTAATAATGTTATGCTTTCTTTTGTTTTTACTATAAAATAATAGACAAAATTACTATTAAAACTTAAAAATTTTACTGTCCTGATTAGAGGTGATTTTTTCCCAACATCGTCTGGTAACCCTATATATAAACAGAAGCCATCTTTTTACAGGGCATTAACAACACTCTCGATTTATACGGGGCGGAAAGTGCAATGCCTTATGCCATTTAAGGGTGAATTTTTTTAGAATAAAACACGCTGCCCTCTTAGAGAGCAAAGCATTTTTAAGAAACGAACACCAAATTGCATTTTTTTAAATAAAATGTGACATTTTTTGTAGAAAAGAAAACACCATTAATGTACATGACGTGGAAGTATTTTGTATTTTGTATTTGAAATACGAACAATAAATGGAAGTATTTTGTATTTTGTATTTTAAATACATACAGGATGTGTAAGTATTTTGTATTTTGTATTTTAAATACATAACCTGAGAGTATTTTGTATTTTGTATTTTAAATACATGACCAGCAAGTATTTTGTATTTTGTATTTTAAATACCGCAAACCATGTATTTTGCCCAACACTGCATACCACCTACACACCTGTGCATGCACAAACAAATATCCAGCTATATTGTGCATGCCATGCCCATAATTTATGGATTTAATTAAGATTAAAATTAAAAACTACTAAAATTTTGATAACAATAAAAAAAACGATTTTAAAAGCCCAATAATCGATTTCAGTATAAAATCGCATAAGCAAATTCGATTTCAAAAAATCGATTATTTTTACCAGAAAATCGATTTTCGATTGGAATCGAAATCGATTTACCATTCCCTACACCGCACCAGTTCCTCTTAAGGGATTAACTCAAAACTTACAAATTTTCAGTAGAGACAAAAAAAGTTTTTTTATATGTACGATTATATCGCAACTGAATTTTTTTGGCAAAATATTTATAAAATTCTGTAGGGTTTAAAAAAAACATATTGATTTAACTTTAAAAAGTTAAAAAATTTTTGTAAATTATACGAACTTTTATTGAAAAAAACATTATTGTTTACGTTTTTAAAATTTTGTATTATAAACGAAATTTTTCTTTAATTTATTTTATTATTTAATAAAAATAATTTTTTCACCAAGTTTTTTTTAAACTTTTTTGCTATCTTATCTCGATTTAAGATGTTTTGTCAAAATGCCATAGAATTGATCTAAGACTTTTACAGTGATTTGATATGACCACTGTTTATCGTTTTCTTGCAAAAAGTGAAAATGTTTAAATTTTGAGTTTACTCCCTTTAGAGGTACCAGTGCATTATGTAAATTTCAATCGATATTGAATATCGTAATTTGCCTTTATTTTATTTTCAAATTCATATTTATTTTATTTTCAAGTAAATAACTACGTATTTACGTACAATTTTTTGTTTTGTAATTTTTCAAGTTTTATGAAATTAACCGTTTTAAAATGAGGTTATGTGTTGACGGATTTAATTAACTTAAATTCCTTTTCGAAAATGTTTTTTATTTAATATGTTTGCAATATAATGCAACACTGAAAGGCATAGAAATAACAGACTAGACAAAGTTTCTGTACACTGCAAAACGGTTGCAAACTTTTTTTATTTGTAATGATTTTATTTTGAACTAGACCGATACGTCTATTGTTATTAAAAGCATACTAGCTTAATCCTAGGATTACCCTCTTGGCAGTGTTGCCACCTCACGTGTAATTACACATATCATGTGTAATATATTTTTTCATGTGTAGCCCATGTGTAATTGACTGCATGTGTAATTCATGTGTTATTTAATATTTTAACGTTGTGTTGCACTGATTTTTGTTATTATTTTTTCACAAGAAGTAAAAAGTTTTATTATTCTTGGCAAAACTTAAAAATTTAATTAAAAGAATGGAAGCGTTAAAAGAGCTGAACTAAAAATGTTTGGATCATTAACTATTAACCATTTGGCCTTTAGATAGCTTTTGCCACAATTTATTATAACGACGAAACATCCTGGGTACATTATTCTTTTTTTGATTTCAAAGAGAGTGGATCATCGACTGCAAAAGAAATGTTTGAGCTTCTCAAAAGCACAATTATAGAAAAAGGGATTCCTTTTTGAAAATCTAGTTGGATTTGCATCAGATACAACTAATGTTGTGTTTGGACAGTATAATTCAGAAGTTGAGCTCCTAAAAGACGAAAAGCCAGTTATTATTTTGATAAAATGCTCGTGCCATTAAATAAATTGGAGGCCTGTCTGAACCTTTTAACATATTTGGAAGATTTACTTTGTAATATTAGATCTTGTTTTATTAATAGTAATGATCGGAAGATAAAACTTAAGGAGTTTCAAGAATATTTTCGCGACAACATGCACTCTTACATTTTGAAAAATTTTAGCTTCATAGTAATTTGAAGGCAGAATATTATTAGACAAATTTGGAGACAAATTATTTCCTACTTTGCAAATATGTATTTTTGTTTTATATATTTGTTTTTTGTTTTTTATATTTTATATAATATTATTTTTTTGTATTAAATATAGCAACGATACGATTGTTGTTAACAAAAAGCTAATAAAGGGACATTTGAAAAATATTTTTGTGTTGGATAAGTAAAAAATATAAAAATCTTCGGCATATCCAATGCTGCAGCGATAGAGGAACTGAATTAACATTCCGTTGAAAAATTGCGTCGACGCTATTTATGGGATGCATTAGATCCTTTATCATACCCAAATGAAATGCAAGTAACATATCGTCACCTAAAATGCAAAAGGGCTTAAAAACAAAACAAAATTCGAAATAATGGTTTTTGATTGAGTTTTGTTCGTTTTATTTAACTTTATGTTCACAAACAATTTTAGATCAAAAATTTCGACTTTATTAAAGAAATTCAAACGCCAATTACACCTTGTTGTTATTGATTTTGTAAAGTTTTTTGCTTCTGCTGTAAAAAAATAAAAAAAGTTGTTAAGCCCTTTTGCATTTTAGGTGACGATATTTGTTTATTTGTTTGCAAACAGAAATTGAAATTGGTTTACGTTTTCTGAAAAAGCCAAATATGGTTTTAATTCCACTTTTGATCAAAATTTGTTTCTGTGACATGCGTAAAAAGATAGCATGTGTTATTCGTATTTTCATGTGTAATTTTGGCATAATCCATGTGTAATTTACCATTTCGTTGGTGGCAACACTGCCTCTTGGCCTGGCCCGACCAAATTGTTGTTTTGTTTGCAATATTTTTCGAATATAACAAAATGTAAAGAAAAATCAGGGACGGGAATTCTATAACTGCTATGTGCTGAATCAAATGAATCTAATTTGTAATCGATTAGAGCAAATTAGTGGGGTGAAATTACATTTTTATGTACCAGACCAAATTTGTTTTTTGCTTGCAATATCTTTCAAATTGGACAAAATATCAAACAAAAACCGAAACGTGAATTCTATAAATGATATGTATGTTATGAATCGTTATATCAAGTTGGAATCAAATCAAAAACTTACAGAGAATTATGTGCTAAGTTCAATTTAACTAAAAAAAACCTACATATTTACTTTTTATTAAATTGAGGGGTTTTTTTTTAGCTACGCACCGTAACGTCAAATTTGTGTCCAACATAATTTGACATTTCTTTGTATCAGTGTCAAATTCAAACATGGAGAGGTACAGCATTGAGCAGCTCGTCAAGATTGTTGAAGCCATTTACGAAAATTGGCGTTCAAATCAAAAATACATTTCGTGCACATCTAAATTTTTTGGTCAGCATAATCGATAAAATGTGTCCACAATCGGAAGAATTGTGCGCGAAATTTCAGCAAACCGGCTCTGTAGGAAATGTGAAAACGCCTGTGCATGCATATTTGGTGCGGTTTATGGCCAGGCGGCATCATCGGGGCGTACTTCTTCAAAAAAGAGGCATGCCAAGCAGTTACTGTAAATGGTGTTCGCTACTGCGAGCTGATAACGGATTTCTTGTTGCCAGAAATTGAGGATATGGGCCTGGATAATAAGTAGTTCCAATGGCCAACGAAACCATGCCTCTTTTATGCGAGAAATTCAGAGGCCATTTTAATTGGCCGTCACGATCATGTGGTTTGACACCGTTGGCCTTCTTTTTTTTGGTAATATTTAAAATAAAAAGTGTACGTCAATAAACCAAGAACAAGTCAAGAACTAAAGAATGAAATAATTCGGCACATTAACGACAATGAACCTCAATTATGTCACAGAGTCATTGACAATATGGACCATCGAAGCTGTGGCGAGCATTTGGCCGATATTTTGTCTCACACATAATTGTCATAGATCCTTCTATAATAAAAAATATTAAGATGAAAACTTTTTGTTTTATTTACAATTAACATCGTGCATTATGGTTGGACCACTCTGAATAATTAACCTTTAATTGCCTTACAATAAAATTAATTAAAGCAATATAGCAATCAGGGGTGTGCTGGAAATCGCAAATGCAAAACGCAAGAATTTTAAAAGTCGTTTTTTAGTAAGATTTCTGTAATAAAAGAATTTTATGACAAATATTATACAAACATTTTTCTATTAAACAGAATTTTATAATAAAAATTAAATTAAAAGTGTATTAAAAACAGCCTCCAAATTCTTGCGTTTTGCGTTTGCGATTTCCAGCACACCCCCCATTAATTCCATCAATATCATACGAAAAAACTCTTCATATAAAACGAAATATGTTAAAACAACAGTTATATTAATAAGATAGTGGGTGGTATCAAGGTATATTTACACAAGGTAAACTCGTTGGCCCATATGTTTGTCAACTGTTTACCACTAGTTGGAACCTACCCGTCAAATTTCGTGTATATGAGCCAAAATTTGTACATGTGTGTGTTAAATTGTTTTTGTTTTATATGAAGACAATTTTGACAACTCGGTTCCTTTTATAGAGCAGCATGTCTACACTCCCAAATGAGTCTACCTTGTGTAAATATACCTTGGGTGGTATTATTGATTTCGTTCCGCAAGTGCGGAAAGCAATTTTTGTGCGGCAGCCAAATTTGTAATTATTCATTCCGTTTGTGCGCTATCCTTCCGTTGTTGCGGTATTGCCATATTATTGAAACCGCAATATAGATATTTTTCGCCATTTTGCTTACGTTAAAATTTTACAACGAGAAGCAAACGGAAGGAATAAAAATGTAAGAAATATTAAAAAAAAATTTAGTTTTATTTAAAATTATTTATGATTATTTATTATTTGTATATTTTACAGAAATTAATTTAATAAAAAAATTATTGCTCACAAAAATTTCAACTGATTTAAAATGTTCTTTTTGCCAACAGCTGACACAATAGCTCTGTTTTTTTACTCTACTTTGGAATCCCTCGGGATCCCAATTTGAACGAAACGCGTTCCCAAGGTATATTTATAGCAGGTAGCCGCGAGATTACAACAATTGTACAATGAAACAAACAACAGGGCTTTTTATTGTTGTTATGTGATACAAACTGTCAAACAGCAAAGGAGTTGATAAGAGACAAAAAAGACAAAAAACCTGTTTTTTTGTTTACTATACAACATTTGACAGTTCGTATCGCAAAACAAGCAAATAAAAAATAAACAGCTGGCTTTCGGAGACTACCTGCTATAAATATACCTTGAGCGTTCCCGTACTTTAAATTTCTGCAAATGAGAGCGGGTTTATCAATAATACCACCCAGTCTATTTTTTGTAACATGCCTGATATACATATGTACTTGTTCACATACAAAAAGATAACGCAAGATTTTTTAATTGAAAGTTTTCATACGCTTTTTGTACTACTTTTTTTTGCTGGTTTATTTTATATATGTATTCTCTGATTCTAATGCCTTAATTATAAGATTATGTACCTTGCATTAGAAAATCATTAAATAAATTACCTATCTGTTATCCTTTTTTGATTTCTTAAAAAAATGCATTAATTCTTCATAAAATTATTTTTTCATGCCGGAACCTTTTTATTGAAAATTCAAACGTCTGGCAGTATTGACGGCAACTATGTTGTCAGGGATGATAAATGGGAAAACCAATATCGTACCAACGAACTTTTAAAATCGTACTTTTTCGGCCCCAATAGTACTAAATCATTTTTTTTATAATTTTTTTTTATTTTATTTTATTTTTAAAAACAAAAATTTAAAAAAAAAAAAAACAAAAGGTACTTAAAATTCATTTGATACATGAAAATTACATGGGTAAAATTTTTTCGCGTCAAAAGCACATCGCGGTTTTTAGTTCTATAAGTTATTCCCAGAAACTTTGCCAAGAAATCGAGAAATCCATTTATTTTTATTTTTGATTGCCGTTTTGATTGTCTGTTTTTGTGGAAAATTGACGAATAAATATGTGCATACAAGCATCTTCGGATTGCAGTTCCAAACTCATTGTGTTTACAATTTTCAATAAGTACTGCAGAAACAGGAAAGGAGTAGCGCTGGATGGATGCTTATATGCTGCCGATGATACTTAATTTAGAATGTTGCATATGCAATAGTCCAATGAACAAGTCAAGTCCAAAAAAATCTATTTACAATATTGAAGTTCAGTGCTTGGTGCAAATGCTCTTGCAAAAGAGCAAATACAAAAAAAAAAAAAACAGTCAGTTGCTTTTTTATATTATTAATGTGTTTTTTTTGGTTTTTCCATATCGCCGAAAATTATTGTTTTAGTTCACTTAAAGCTGCTTATAATTTCTGCAAAAAGGCCGCTTTGACTCGATGCCTTGGTAAAGCTATTTATACTTCAGTTCCCAGTCTTTCGAATAGTGTCACGAAATATTACGTTTCTTGTGGCACAGGGGGGCTACCGCCTATTTCGATTCGAAAAGCAAAATTTTTCGAAAGCAATTTCCGATTCGAAAGTTAAACCGTACTGCTTAGCTCGTTCGAAACGATGACAGGGTTGTGTTTATAAACAAATGGGAAATTTGATTAAAAGTTTGTAGCACTGCTATTAAAATACCAAAATGGACGAAAATATCCCACAACAAAACAAATAATAAATACTATTCAATGTTTGAAAAATATATTAATTGTGTTTTTTAATAAACATTTATTGCATTTCCCAGTAGTTTTAAGAGTCAACAGAAAAAAACCATTACTTTATACTGCTTTTACATTTACAAGAAATTTTTTTTTTAAATTTTTTTAAAATTTCAAAACCACAAATATTAAAACATTTTCAATAATAACGTTAGTAAACATTTATTTTATATATTTATAATATTATAAGGTTTAATTTGTTTGTTTTACACTATTATTTATCTTGAACTTTCCCATTTGCACTTTGTCACTAACAGCTTTCGAACAATTTCCTAACGCTTTTTACATAACTGACGCTCGTTTTCGTAATACGTAGTTGGAGTTTCGAAAGGGATTTTTATTGTTCGTAATAGAGAGTTGCCGTTACGAAAGAAACTTTTTGTTTTCGAAAAGGTATTAACAACTTCCATTAATTCGAAACAAATAGTACGAAAATCGCAATAAACAGTACAAATTGTTCGAACTCGTAAATTATTTCTTTCGAATCGAAATACGTGGTAACCTCCCAGAGCATACAGATATGAACAAATTGACGTATGAAAAATGCACAAATCATTTGCGAGGGCAGCTTTTGAAGAAAGAGAAAGAAAACGTTTTTTGGTAGTGAAGTGGCAATGTGTAAAAACAGGCCGCTACTATTAGCACAAATTGCGTGATCAAAACAAAAACGTAAAAAGGGCAGCTTTCGCAGAAAAAACACAATATTTTCTGTCTCGTGACGCCTCTGTGTGCTCCGTGCTTTGTGGTAAGAGAGAATACGAATACAAAATCTGACAAGCAGTCGGTAAATGAATTTTTTCTAACTTGGTGACCACACGATCAAGTTTTGCCTTTCAATTTGCAATACACTTTCACTTATTTACTAACACACTCACACTTTTTAAATTGACCACGAGATTGCTTTCAATTTCACCTCCCCATTTGTTTGGCAATTTTACTTTCAATTTAACAGCTGATTACATGTTAGTCTTTACAAATTGTTTTTTTTATGACATCT
Source organism: Pollenia griseotomentosa (assembly GCA_963931875.1). NCBI lineage: Eukaryota > Metazoa > Arthropoda > Insecta > Diptera > Polleniidae > Pollenia > Pollenia griseotomentosa. The sequence goes on along the minus strand of OZ007562.1, from coordinate 4,191,496 downwards.
TGAAAGTAAATTGCTTACAAATTGAGTGCAGCCTACGTCACAGCTAAATTTTCACAAGCAAAATACTATCAAGAACAACTTGATCGTGTGGCCCCATGGTAAACCATTTTAGAAACTTATGTATTTTCATCACACCAAAAGGTGTATTTTAACAGACTATATTAAAGGTGGTAACAGTGATGTTAACTTTTATTTTTCATTACCCTTTTCATGCCCTCTAACAATTACCGTTTTTGAGAAGCTTTTACAGTACGCAATGGTTTTTTAATTTAAACATTCACAGAACTATTCAAAAATAATTTATTTAAATTTTAAATGTGTTTTATGAAAAATTTGAATGAAAATCTTTGTTTAAAATACATTTTAAACCAAAATTATTGTATTTTTTATCAAAACGAAAGTAAAATCATCATATAAATAAAATTCTAACGTTACTGACAGACAGATTCATCATCGCACAGCCTAAACGACTGAAGCTAAAAAGTTTAAATTTGGACCGGAGGTAGTATCGTCCAACTAAGACAGAATGTTTTAAAATTCGAATATCGCAAGAGAATATTAACTCAAAATTTTTTATTATTTTACGTTTTGGAAAAAATTGACACGCAATATTCATATCAACCCGCTGTTAAATATGGTGCTATTTTGTCCTCTTCTTATGATAAAACGATTGGCTTAAAAGTTCTTTTTCATATGCCTTTAATACAAAATTAATACATAATAGTTTTGCTTCTATTGAAAAGATTAAATATTTGCTATAGTTAAATGCATCAGATTACTATTTTAAATGATTAAAAAATTGTTGATTTTGAAACAAACACAAAGCTTAAAATAAAATTAATAATATACAATGAGTTATTTAATTTTTCATATTATACTTATCACTGTAACCTAAGCATTTGCAGAAACATAACATTCTTAATTTTTTATATAACATACATTTATTTTTAAAGCTGCCGTTGAAAATCACCTGTCAAAAGTTAAAATCATAAAGCCATGATATGTTAGTATGTATCTATATGAATATCAAAAACTCAAATCTTGATATTAACGTATTTTAAGTGAAATTACCTTGCTACCTTTTGGGGCTCAAAATTACCGTAAAAAAGGGTAATTACCGTACGGTTAACATCACTGGGTGGTAGCAGAGAACTGCAAAATCAACTATTTTTGTTGATTTATTCATACGCTTAAATTTACATTAACTCTATGCCTGCAAAACAAAGTTCAACTTTGGTAGTTTTGACATAGTTTTGTACACATTTGATTTGTGCATGTGTGAGTTTTTTATTGAAAGTGCTTTGTTTGCATTTATTGTTGGCGCACGTAATAACACAAACTCCTCTTAGTCAAAAGGCAAACATTCTTAGTCTGTGTTCATACGGCTTTTTTCTTATTGAAAAGATTGTTACTTTATTGGCGAGAGGGGCGAGGGGAAAAGAAAAGAGTACACAAATGCCTGTACTGTCTTTACGTTTTGCTTTTTCATTCGTTGTTTAATTTTGTTATTGTTTTCAATATCAAAAAAGCACTCATGCAAACGCACGACTATACAAAATAAAAAACATGGCGTAAACATGACATGAATAATTTGAACGCCAATTCATGTTCAAAGAAGAAAAAGGAAGAATCTTTTCAATAAGAAAAGAGCCGTATGAACTCAGACTTATGCTTTTGCATTCACGTAGTCAATGTCCACTAGATGAGGCAACGACGAACTAAATTGGTATGAGTACGAGTCGCTTTGTTACATTAACATTAACAGCAATAACAATAATAACAACAATAGCAACAACAATAACAACAATAAATTGTTAAGAAATGATAAAAAATAAAAACAGCCTTCTATTTCTATGGAAATTGTTTGTACCTAGTGCGTTTGCGTTTCATTTCAATTTTTTTTTCTTGTACTACATATCAACTGCTGAATGCCTACATGAGTAATGATTGTTTGATTTCTGGCTTTTTTGTTTGTATTTTTTTTTTTCTTTACCAAAACAATCATTGTCGCACCGACACACATCTTAACATCTTAATTAAAAAACGAAGCTAAACGATGGTATAAATAACAAAGCACGATGTGCATTATTTGAATGACTGCAATCCATCAGCGAATGTGTGCAGTTGCGCAAGTTTGATTGTATGACCGAAAGCGAGTGTATTTGTTGGTATCCATTAAATGCGATTTTTTTGCAATCGCACAAAGCCGTTCTCTGTACAATAATATCGCCAATGTGGCAACAATCAAAAGGCTTTTGATTTTAATTGCACAACGAAAAGAAAGTGAAATGTGTTGGCAACATTGTACAATGGTGTTTATGTTATTCCTATAGGTTATGTTCACCTTTTTATTGAATGAATGCAACCATTGTGCAACTTATTGCATAATATCGGACAAAATGGAAATAATATGGCGAATACCATATACAATAATATTGCAAGTGTATGGGCCGCTTTAAAAAAGGTTCAAATTGCGACTTTAGTCGGGCGAACGGTAACCCTGCTTACGGCAAATATGAGGGGTGTCATGGAAATCGAAAACGTAAAACGAAAGAATTTGGAAGTTATTTTTAATAAACTTTTAATCTAATTTTTAAAATTTTTGTTAAAGAATTATGTTTAATGGAGCAATATTTGTATAAAAATAGTCATTAAATTTTTTTATTACAGAAATCTTATTGAAAAGCGGCTTTTAAAATTCTTTCGTTTTTCGTTTTCGTTTTCCATGACACCCCTGTATGTTTCGTTTACGGCAAATTGCTATAGCAAGTGCATAAGATTTGAAACAGCGATGTAGATTGTATCAATAGTACCATCCCCCATTTAAGTACCCTTCTCATTTAAAATGTGCTTTTACTTTACATGTAATAATTTCGCAAGACGCTTTTTTAAATTTGACAATTCAAACCACTTTTGCAATCAAAATTAAGTCAGAAGTGAAAAATAAAAAAAAAACGTCAAAAAATCTAGTAAAAAAAATTGAAAATTGCTGAGTGTGAACTGAGCTTTTTTTCCCTTAAGCTACTTGGATTTTATCTATGTAGTTATGTCAAAATGTAAGGTCTAAAGTAAATTTTGACATCTTGCAAACCTTGAAACATTTGATAAAGACATTTGACATTAACATGTACGACCTTAAAAAAGATCAAACCTGTTTAGCTAAAAAAAGGATTTAAAAAAAACTTTGAACTTAACTGGCATTTTAATTCTTAAAGCTTTGACACTAACAGCTTGTTTTAAGAAAATGGAAACAAAATTTCAAAACAAATTTTTGTTGTTTTCAATTTAATTTTTCACACGAAATTTTGTGTTCATTTACTAAAAACAGGCAGTAAATCATTTACTGCCAAAATGTTAGTGCATTTATTCAGATCAAATCAATTATTATTTGTAAAGAAACTATTCTATATTTGTAAGAAAAAGCTTATAAGTTCATCAAGTTTATTTTGTTGTATGTTTAATGTTAACATTCTACCTTACAGTTCTGAGTTGCGATTTTTGCACTTTTAGGAGCAATGTCATGTCTTGAATTCTCATTCGTGTGCTTTTTTAGCACTCTGTTTGGTTTTGTCTGGAACACAAGCTTAGGAAATCTTGATTCTTCTTGAATCCTAATTACATGCTTGTACCATCTCAATTTACTTTTTTCCGTTAGTTTATCGAACGCTGTAACTTTTAGAATATTTCTTATGTTATAATTTCTGATACTATCATCTCTGTTTTTTTTTTTGTTACTCTCCGTAAGTATTTTATTTCTGTAGCCTGGGGGAAAATTACGGCATTCGATATCGATCGAAATTACAATACAATTTAAATGGAAATTCCGATCGATATTAAATGCCGTAATTTGCCCCCTGTATTCAGATACAACCGTACGTAAGAGTAGGGGTCAACGTTGATTTGTACACCACTTGTTTGGTTTTGATTTTTAGACATTGATTTATTTGATTCATTATTATTATTTGTTTATGAATTTTTAGACATTTTACAAATTTAAATTTACTCTAAAATACATAAAACTAACATTTGATTACATAAGATTAATTTTACTATCAATAAGGAAAAGCAATTATTATTCTACTAATTGACTTTGGATCCAATAAAAATCAATAAATCTATATAATTGATTTAAAATGTTACACATTCTTATAAGATGATCAGCATCACCATAATTTGCTCTAAAAAATTTGACGGATAACGATATAAAAGTTTGGGATGATCGTTTAGGAATATTAAATGATATCTAACTAATTAAAAATCCAGCGCAGATATCATCATTAATAATGTAAAAAAAACGACACATTCATCATTGTTATACGGCTTTTTAAAGTAGGGAGCTTAATCAGAGCCAGTCGAGCTGTTTATGAAGGCAAGATTAGTGGGTTGAAATATATTCCTCGAGGACAGAAGAGCATTAATTGTTTCTGTACCGATTCGATTGAATTAGAATACGTTTGGTAAATGGGGTCCCATTTCATCCATCCATATTCAAGAATCGGCCTAACAAGTGACATATAGAAGATTTTTGTAATATACGGGTCATCAAACACTTTTGCACTCTTTTGAAAAACGCATTATGTAGGTAGCTGAAAAACTAAAATTTGAGCGTATTTTTAATACTAAATGACTATATTTATATTAACTTTCTTAAATTAATAATAAAATTTATTTTATAAAATTTAAAATTTAATTATAAAAATTTTTTTTTCTGTCAATCAATGACCTTATATAAAAACTCGTAATTTGATTTTTTGTTAGTTTACAGGTGAAGGAAAAAATTTATTAACATCCGTATAATTTTTGATTTAAAAAAGGTTTGAATGCAATTTTTAATCAAAAGCTGCAACAATATTTATCCTATATGCCTCTAAAATTTTAAAGCATTTGTCTACTAGAATATAAAAAAAAGAGTTGCGCCTTTTTGTTTAATTTTATGAAATAAACTTTTATTAAAACTGAAATGTTTTCTGATAAACTTGCAAATCTAAACATTTTTAAAGTTATTCTACGATAAATAAAATTTTTCTGCTAATAATAAAATTTTTGTACAGAAATCGTTTCTTAATTTAAAATACATTCTACTTTAAAAAAAAATTAATTTGTTTTACTCAAAAAAAAAAAATAAAAAATATGTACTTAAATTTTTTTTTATGTAAATGTAAAAAATCATTCAAAATATCAATATTTATTATAACTTTCATGATTTGTTTTAAATTTTGTTTTATTAAAAACCAATTTCTTAATTTTAATTCATATTGCACATTTTCCTACTGGTACTAAGCAAAGTGCAATATTTTTAGTACATTTTTGGCCTGTTATTCTCTGTTAAATTTTGTACTGGAATGAAATGACGTTTTATCATCTCTGGTTTGGAATGAAAGTGAATAAAAAAATTGAAAAACTGCTTTTAATCAGAATTGTTGAACAAAAGAAGAAATATTCTAGTTGGAGAAAGGCCTGTATTTGTGAAAATTAATAAAAATCATTAATAAATAAAAAGAATAATTGTCACAAGTGAGAAAATTTACTATATTTTAAATAATCGTCTAGTTATAAAAACCACTTTAAAATTCGTTTTAACAATATGTAGCAAAAAAAAAAAAGAAAAAGAAAAGAACACTGAAGTTTAAATACACTAGATGGAGAAAATCAATAAAGAATACGATACAAGGAAAAATTAAAAGTAAAAAAAAAAACAGCAGCAAAAAGTTAATAATCTCATTTTGTTGTTTGCATATTATTAAAAAAATATAAATTAAAAAAAAGACAAAAAACAACACGCAAATAAAAGAAGTCGTTAACAGATAAATTAATAAGTTTTTTGTTGTTGCTATTTTTTTAACAAACGCAGGCACGAATCAAAGCATACATACATACATACTTAATTGCAATTAAAACAAACTTTCTAATTAATATTAGTCACAAAGTTTTGTACTAATTTATTGGTAAATAATTCAAAATACTAAATGAAAAATAAGAAATTGAATAAAAAACACACACCCAAATGCAATTGCAACGTGATGTTTTTGTGTTTCCAGTAACAATAATCATACATACATATTTCTGCATGTTGTTTCTGTTTCAATTTACTGTTGTTTCTTTTTTTTTATTGCCGTTTTGCTCTCAAGTGATTTTTAATTGATATGTACGTGTGTATCGGGAAATAATTTTTTAAAAATCTTAAATTTTGTTAAATATCGGTCATATTTTTTATTTATATATGTACATATATTAAATTCTTAAAATTTTTTTGATCTCAACAATTTTAAAATTTCCAACCTAAATTTATAATTGAATTTTACAAATTATTTTTTATTTTCATTAAATCTGATTCAAATAGTGAAATCGAATCTTAAAAATAAAAATTTTTTAAACATTAAAAATATTTTGCAATTGCAAATTATTATTAAATTTTATTAGAGTGACATCACTTTTGTTTAACTATTGTGCTTTTAGTACATACCTAAATTTTTTTATGCCACCCGGCTGTTTATTGGTTTTCATATAGGAAACACATTTATATCCTGTAAAGGTTCGCTTCAACGATTGCGTTTAGTTTTTATTTGTCTTGAGTCATGAATCATGTATTTTTTAATTATAGGTACGTACTACACAGACATAATTTATACTAGATTGTTAAAAAAGGCAACCTTCTTAATATAAATTAAGGATACAAAGCGGTAGATTAATTAAAATAGATATTATTTTAACATTTCAGTTAGAATAAAAACAAAATGTTAAAACGTGTTATATGTTCACCTAGGTAATAAGACTTAACTTGGATTGTTAGATTAACCAACTTTTCGAAATCCAAATCAAAAGTTATAATCAAAAATTTTTCATATATGTACCTACAAAGGTACATACATTCATAGTTACGAAGTTTAAAGATTAAAAATTAAATATTGTTTTAGAAGTAAGCACAGTTTTTCGAGATTTCAGTCTTTGTTCTGCAGTAGATACATTATTTCTAAATTAAGATGTAAAAACTCAAAATTTGTAAAACTTATAAGATTTGGCGACCTATGCTCCAGTTTGAGTTAGTGGAACATCTTATATGGACATTTCCGCCAAATGGTCCACCGTGACCGAAAATTTAAAAGTTATTAAAATCTGATTATTTTACGATATTGTTATGAAGAAATATTTAGATTTTACTAATTTTATAAATTTACCCATAAATTTGTTCACTTAGATGAACAATCAGACTGCAAAGTTGTGCAAACGTACTTTCTTATTTGTGAGTATGTTTTATTGTATATTTTCTTTAATATTATCTTCCTTAAAAGAAGTGATATTTGATGAAAATTATTCCAAAAAAAATTTCTTACATGGTCTGTAATCTAAGGAAGAGTTCGAAGAGAAATATGTTATTCGAATTAACGGTAAATTTTTATTTTGTATTAATCATTATTCAGTTAAATTATTGTGGAACCAGATTTTAGCTTAAACAAAAAATAGTACAGACGATTTTGGAACCAAACCAAAGACATTTTAATGTTACATTGCTATGTAAAATTCTGAAAGTAGTTTGACTAAAAAATTGTGCCAGGTTTCGCTGAACTACAACTTTTTATACATGGCCACAAAAACTACTTCTATTTTTTTCACGTTCGAACCGCTACTTCTTTTGCCATTATCTTTGACCAAGAATCGCGCCCCCCATAAACTTTAGCATAGATAATAGTGCTTTCTTAGTGCTATAATTTAAGGGTTAAAAGAACGTAAACATATTTGTTGTTTAAAATGTTGTTGCATTTTTGATGCGTACGACTGTCACGTTCAACACTTTGGAATTACCCATATGTATATAAGATTTTGCTTGACATCGATTTTTAGATCATGGGAGATCAAAAACCGCCTTTAAATCTTTAATATGTTACATACATTGTGCTACAAAATCTTAAGGTATTTTTACATGGTAGTACAAAGTATTAAGACTATAGAATCAAAATTTAAGAATAAAGAACGAAAGTCTGTTTTGTGTTTCATGATAGAATGATTATAATGGCATTATAAAAACCAAAGAAAATATTTTAAACAACAGAGTTCTTAAAGTCCTTAGTTGATTTTCGTTGTTTCTGTAATTTTTTAATGCTTCCAATCAATGTAGACTTTAAAAAAACCTCTTTACGAAAGCAAAATGCCAATTTGTTACTTTCTATAACTTTAACAAATTTAAGCAATAATGGCAATACAAATTAAAGATGGCGCAGGTTTACAGTAATCAAATTGCGAAAAGAAAAAAAATATGCGAAAAACAAATGCTCAAACGCATTAAAGAGTACCAATCACTAGATTTATTACCATTTTCATTCGCATCACAATAGAGATAGCGACAAGTCCCCCTGGTGTGATGAGAATGCATAATTTTCTAGAATCGTTTAGAAAATAAACATTGACCGGCCGCTTGTCAAATTTAGAATCCGTATTCTCTCCTACTTAATACATTTTGCTCTTAAATGATAAGATTTTTTTTATTCTACATAATTTTTTGACGTAATACATGTATTACCATGTAAAAATACCTTTAACGGCTAATGCAAAATTGTGGTCCTCTCGAATTTTTTTGAATTACATTTTTTAAAATTCAAAATAAATTAAAAAAAAAAAATATCAGTTGTAACTAGGGAGATCGATTATTCGACTTTTTTCAATAACCGGTTTTCGAATATTCCGAATAGTTGCTATTTAAAAAAAACCGGTTTTCGGTGAATTATTTTTAAAATAACCGGTTAACCGGTTTTAATTCGAATACATAAAAATGCAAAAATCAAATAAGTTTTTGTAATAAAAAGTTAATTTGAATAAAAACAAAACGTTTCACGAAGGCAAGGAATCAAGAAAATAGATATTACTTAAGGTGTGTTCAAACCTAACAAATATTTGACGATAAAATAAAAAAAAACGTGACCAGTAAATTGATTAAACTTAAGCTTTATTTTTAACAATTTATATTTATTTACTAAACTTTATTTCTAAGATTTTAATTGTATAACGTAATTTATAAATTGTTAAATGATGTTTGCTCTAGCCAAACGTTTTGCAAAAGCAAACAACTCTTTAGGAAAACTAGTGGTTTCGTGTAAAAAGTCAAATATTTAATAGGTGTGAACATAGCTTTAGAATTTTTAAACAACTTTGGTTTTAAAAAATCATATGAATTTAATAAATTTATTATTCTCCCAAATTTATTTTTAATGAGTTTTAATTTGTTTGTGATTAAGCATTGGTATATAAAGCAGTGACTTCAACCATATTTTTGAAAAGTTGCGAACAAAACCTCTTAGCCAGGATTATATATTTCAACTTTCAGCATTATAGAAACGAATATTAATTTCGTGACATTGTTTGATTCCTTCAATTTTGTTTTAAATTCTTGGTGTTTTAAAAAATAAAGCAGATGCGTTTTCCCATATCGTTGATTCCGCCGGTATGTTGTAGTTTCAAGCATGAAGATATGCTAGAAAAACAGTCTCTTAAGAACTACTCGGAACAGAGTCAAGTTTTACTTGGCGTATATTTATGTCAACCTTGTGGACTTATTAAAGGTAATTAATAAGTCGTGACGTTAAAGAGCCTTTGTAACTTATCATTTTAGGGTCCTTTAAGCAACATTGTCTTTTAAATCAGTTCGAAATATCATCAGTGTTGACATCTTTATTAAAATATATATAATATTTAGAATACTGTCAAATTGTTAGTTACTTTTAAAGCTAAACATTTTTTTTTAGTATTTTGGTTTTTTTCTGGTTCTTGTTATAAGAACACAAGCTCTTATAAGCGATTTGTATTTACATTGCTCATAATATTTTTTTACTTTTGTTTTGACATTCTTTATAAAAAGTTTAAGTTTGCCCAATATTCAAATAGAAAAATACTTAAATTATGGGTACATTTATAGCAAAAGTAAGGAAAATGTATAAAAATTACACATTACTAAAAAACCGGTTTATTTTACCAAAATAACCGGTTTATTCGATATTCGAAAAATAGACATTTTAAAATATTCGACTTGGGCAAGACTTAAATAACCGGTTAAAACCGGTCGAATACTATTCGTTCGATCACCTTAGTTGTAACCAACACATACATATGTATTATTTTCGCATGATCTTGCGCTTTTAACAAAACTTAAAAAATTTTGAAAGTAAAATTGCAGATATTTGTAATAATGTACACAAATATTTGTATCAATGGACAAAAAAAAAATTAAATTCTCTCAAATCTTTTAATTCTAAAATTTATAATTTTAAATTTTATTTAATAACCAGATTTAAAAAAAATGCTGAACTTTTGGTTCACCGTGCGTAAACTAAGCTTTGTTTTTACTTAATTTTTAAAAAGTTTCAGACAATCTACTTTTTACGGATCTGCTACAAGATTTTGTAGATTTTGAATTAAATTCGTTTCAATATTTTTAATAATTATTCCTATAAGTTGATCAATATTTTTAAATTAAAATTAATTGCAAGTGACAAAGTTTTTTTTCATCAAAAAGACAACTATTTGTGCGAAATTATTGTTTATGTGGTTGTTATGTTTTTGCAATTTTGCTTTTTCGCAAGAGTGCAACTCTTGACGTGAATACCTTTATTGATTTAATTAAATATTTTTTATGTTTCTATCAAGAATAAAAATTGGGAACTAAGCACGAATAGCAGAATCTTTTAAATTAAAAAAAAAAATTTTGTATTCCCAAAAATTACTTTTGATATTTTCAAAATATTTAATAAACTCACTATTTATTGTTGGTGTTTTGTTTAAGCTTTGATATAGTAACAAGTAAGACTTTGAATGTTTAAAATTCTTATTCGCTTTAGGGTTTTATTTGTATAATATTTTTAGCTTTTCTAAAATCTTTGGAAAAGGTTTCCTGATGAGCCGGCCTAAGCAACCAGTGAAATGCGCATAGAAGCTAGCTTTCCCTCAACAATAAATTTCAGTGGACTTATCAAATATGAAAAATTGGGAATTAAGCACGTCATACAGAAATCTTATTAATGATAAATTTTGTATTCCCGTTAATAACTTTGATAACAATATGTTTTGACAGATATAACTGATAGTAAATTATAACTATACTTGGTGAAATCGGGGGTAAAAAAAAAAAAAATTGCAACCGGAACTTGTAAGCCATTCGACCAACAGTAAATCAAATGTTTATCAATTATGTATTTCAGATTAAAAACATAAAAAGTCTATTGCGGCATTATTTGAATCTTCAGTTTTAAAAATTTTCAAAACTCAAAATACTAATATCCATGCATACGCTTTAAAACAATGTCCTGATTTATTAGCCAAACGTAATATGTTAGTTAAATTTATTAATAATTATTGCATGTATTGTTCACAGTCTGCAAAATATAAATGAATACTATGGCCGTTATTATATGAGTATTATTACATGCATTTTACTACATATATACTCAACTTATTATACATATTGTTGCTTTTATTAATATTAAAAATATATAAATTTGTATGTATGTATATATGTGTATGTATATTAAATAATTAAACCCGTTTGACTTTTACATCCATATAAACATGTATACCTATATATGTGTACAATTTATTGTAACCCATTTTATTTGTGTCTAATTGTAGGTAGAAAGCATATTAGAATAAAAAGTATTTTGCATTTACCAATGGAAACATGGATAACGAACAACCACATCAGGAACTTGTTAAGTGTGTCCTTGTTGGCGATACAGCCGTAGGCAAGACGCGATTAATATGTGCTCGTGCATGCAACAAACACGTTTCCCTTTCACAATTATTATCCACTCATGTGCCCACTGTTTGGGCCATAGACCAATATCGTATATATAAAGATGTAAGATGTTGTATAGTACATACTTGTAATAATATCGATTTAATTTTATTTTTGTATTGAATTTTATGTTTTATTTTATCTTTTGCAAATACTTTAAAGGTACTTGAACGCTCTTGGGAGGTAGTCGATGGTGTCAATGTATCTTTGCGTTTATGGGACACGTTTGGTGATCATGATAAAGATAGACGTTTTGCCTATGGAAGGTATGAAAAAAAAAACACTTGAACATTTGTGTAGGAATTTTTATTGCTTTCAATTTAAAATAAAATTGCAATAAAAAATCTTTATGTTGCCTTATTCTTTGTATACGTTTTTTTTTATCTTTATTTACCATATACGAGACAAAATAACTTGATTTTTTAGTTTTTACACACATAAATTTTAGCAGATGATCATTATCCATTATTAAATACGATAAGATAAATATAAAAAATATAATAAAACAAGTTAAAAATAACATCGTAATGGAATTGCTCAAGTAAAAAAAGAAGAGTAAATATTTTTCAACAAAGTTAAAATTTAAATGTAACATTCATGTTTTTATTTACAAATGCATTTTACGTTTTAATACTTATTTTATTTATTTATTTAGGACATAAACAAATGTTTTTTCCGCTAATTTCTATACCAGAAATTTGATTTAGCACTAAACAATATTAATCATATATAATATATATTTTTAGGTCGGATGTAGTATTGCTATGTTTTTCCATTGCCAGTCCTATATCCCTAAGGAATTGCAAAGCCATGTGGTATCCAGAAATACGTAGATTTTGTCCTGATGTACCCGTCATATTGGTGGGCTGTAAAAATGATCTGCGTTATATGTATCGTGATGAGACCTACCTTTCATATTTTGGTGAGAGAAGTACATTTGTAAGGTGAGTTCGTTGCATAAATTTAATAGCTTAACTTTTATAATAATATTAATCTGTACTAGAGCTGCTCTTAAAAGTGATTTGGTTATGCCCGACGAGGCTCGTGCCGTGGCCAGAGAATTGGGCGTATCCTATTACGAAGCTAGTGTATTCACCTATTTTGGTGTAAATGAAGTTTTCGAAAATGCCATACGTTCGGCTTTAATAGCTCGACGACAACAACGCTTTTGGATGACAAATCTTAAGAAGGTACAGAAACCATTACTACAGGCACCATTTCGTCCACCCAAACCGCCACCGCCAGAAATGACAGTAGTGGTGGGTAACTTCCGCCAGGATATGTACAATATGTTTCTTGCACAAAATTATACTGATCTTATAGTAGTTGTTGGCACAATTAAATTTCCCGTACACAAATTTATGTTGGCTGCAGCTTCGAATGTTTTCAATCGTATTTTGAATACCGAAATAACTGATATGGGCGGACGCAGTAGCAGTGAGTCGAGTATGGTATGAATATGACTGACTAATAATTTAATGTTTATTTGTGATTATAGTTTGCAAAATTTACATTTAGATAAGTTCAACATTTGGAGAAGCCACAACAGCTGATTTCAATGATGACACAGAGTGCCTGATACGCAATGAGTCTCGTGCACAAAGGTTGTATAGACAATTATATCTTAAAAATATTTTGTGTTTTTTTCCTAATTGGATGTAAATATTTTGAATTTCAGAATGTGGGAGCAAATTAAACGCCGTTCCAGTTATCAAGCTTTGCCTTTAATCGAGGCCAAAAAACCAATCGAGCTTTATAAAGATCTACACCATCCTGTCTTTCAAAATATACGCATAGTTCAAGTGGACAATGGTCGTGGCAATTTAATTAATCAAACGATTATAACTTTGACAAAGATTATAACCACACAAGCTTTGCACCAATGTCTCAAATTTATTTATACGGGCACTATTGAAAAAGAATTGAATAATATACAGGTAAAATTAACATTTTAACTTTTTAATTTAAAAACATTACATATTTTTGAAAAAATTGAGCTACGCCTTTTTTATATTAAGCCATCGATATGTATGTATATATAAAATTCGAAATTGTTAACCCAAATTTTTCTGTTGATATATTTTTCAATAAAACTTTCCGTAAACAATTTTTAAAGATTTTTTTTTTAAATATTTTTTCCTGACAGAATTTTAGCTTTATATAATACATGTTGGCACTATGCGCCCAAGATCTGATGTAAAATCAGCAAATAATAATAATAACTATACATACAATATATCTTGTAAATGAAAAAATTTAAAAAAAATTTCAACAAAAATTTTTTTCAACCTTTTAACGATTGTTTTTTCCCAAAAAAAAAAAATTGCTTAAATTTTTCATCAAATTTTTTTTATTTTCAATATAAACTTTTTGTAGGCCTTATTTATAACAAATATTTTAGGTTTATAAAAGGAATTTCTTATGAAAATATATATAAAATAAGAGGGTAAAAATTTTGCAAACAAAAATTTTCGTATAATATAATTTTTTTTTAGGATATTGAACAAGCTGCCGACTTGCTGGAACTGCCTCAATTAACACAATTGCTTACCAAAACACAAAAACACCCTCCAAGCATTAATGATGATCCTAGTTCTCATATATGTCTTGTAAGTTTTACTCCATAATTAAGTAAAAATTACTTTATTTTCCGAAGAAATAAAACACTATTTATTCTTATTCAATTATTTACAGAGTATTAAAGAAAACATGGGAAAACATTGCACGGGCGATGGTAGTTTTACCGATATAACATTTGAATTAGATGATGGACAAATAAAAGCACACCGTGCCATATTGGTAGCCCGTTGTGATGTTATGCGAGCGATGTTGGCTGGAGATTTTCGTGAGGCACATTCTAGTGTGGTAAGAAGCTTTAAATTGCATGCAGAATTTATTATAACTACAGCTAAACAAAACATTAAAACATTAATATTCATTTTTTATTGTCTTCCTTATTTTAAATCATTTAGATTGTGTTTCCTGGCGTGACTATTTATACATTCCATAAATTACTTTGCTATTTATATACCGATGAAATACCACACATTTCGGCTGCCAAATGTCTTAATTTGTTGGAATTAGCCAATCGTTTATGTCTGCCACGTTTATTAAATTTAGTTGAATGTCGTGTCATAGAGGATCTCACCATGATTTCACAAAAGGAAACCAATGAAACTGTAGATCATTGTCTTCAGCTTTTAGAGCCTGTTAAGGTATGAAAACAAGATTCTGTTAAGTCTGATATAATAAATCCAATATAATTGTTTTCTTTACAGCTACACAATGCTGATCAATTGGCCGAATGGTGCATGTCTTATTTATGCGTCAACTACAATGTCATTTGCCGGCATTCAATTAAAGGCCTAAGAGCTTTGCACCAAGATAATCAAGAATATTTGCGTGAACACAGATGGCCTCCCGTGTGGTATTTAAAAGATTATGACTATTATCAACGTTGCATTAATGAAATGAACAAAGAATTGAAAAATTCAAGACGTGATTCACGTAGTGATGACGAAGGATGTCTTTGTTTTACAGGCGGTGAGTAATATTTTTTTATTTTTTATCTTTCTTTTTTATTCCCTTGTTTTGAGGGCATCTTTTTTTAGTTTGATTTCTTAACGTCCTTCTTTCCTAAAAATTTTTTTTTTTGTTAATTTTTCATGCATAAATTGATTTTACGTTAATTTAATATTTATTTTTGGTATTTATTTTTAAAAAACGAATTGTTTATTACTCTTTTGGAAAAATGTGTCGTAATCTAATGATATCGATTTGTTTCTAGTAATTTAAATATATAAATAAAATATATTATGGTGGTTTGTATAGAAATTGCACGCACATAAATTAATTGAATATCATCATGCAGTTAAAAATATTTGCTGTTGTACATTTGGAGACCTTCGTTTAAACATTTTTTTTTTTTGGATAATAGGTAGTATTTTAATTATCAATATGTATACCGTCAAATTTTATTGATTTGCACTGAGCTGTTGAAAACAACCCAAATATTGTTTCATACTGAGTTATTATTCCCAAGATTCCGTCGTCAAAAACTGAAATTCAAATTCTACCGCTATTTTTATAAAAAAAAGTCTTAAAAGTTTCTGGTTACATTAGGAAGACGATAAAATTATGGTCCGTACAAAAATTTACTCGACTACAGACGACCAACTTAACGATTCGTCACTTTATTCTGTGGTTATCTAGTAAGTTACTTCTGGCCTATTTACTTGGCACTATAGATACCTTCAGTTAAAATTATTTAATATCCATTATTTCTGATTCTGCGAGATCCAACCGAAATTTATGCTCTCTTATCTAATTTTTTATATTGCTAAGAGGAAGCCTAAAACTATTTAAAACGGCAGTGTATTTTTTTGTTTTTCTTTATTTGGATACACTTTTTTCAAGCATTTTGTGACATAGAAAAAACCTTCATTTTACCTTTATGATAATTAAGTGCAAAAACGAAAAAAAAATTGATTGTCTTTATTTTTTCCATGTTAATCAATGTCTTCTTTTAAATTAAAATATATGTTGAAGCAATTATCGCTTACCCTAGGTCTACACTAAAGATAAATATCTCAGCAAGTTGTCAATGACGTCGGCAGAATAACAGAGCAATATTTCTTATTGCTCAGATTATGTTAAAGGCATGGGAAAACGTATTTATGTTAACTCATCATTTGAAAAAAAATCAAGGAAGAAGGTGCAGTGTAAAAATTGGCGCTATCTGGCAAAAATTATTTTTATTAATATAAATTCTTTCTTATTCGACTTTGTTATTTACATATGTATTAATTTATTTAAGCTTGAGGTCTTTTTTTATATAAAAAATATTAATTTTATTAATTTTTTTTTTTGTTCAAGTAAAATTAATATTTTTTTATAAAAAAGAACTCAAACTTAAAAAAATTAATATAAGTTTAAATAAAAAAGGTCGAATAAGAAAAAAATTATATTAATAAAAATAATTTTTGTAACTTAATTTTAGTTTTTATTAAAATCTTTAATTTAATTCTTTTACTGCAATTATAATTTGCCACCATTTCACAAATTTAATTTTTTTCTCACGCAATTTGCTTCTACTTTTTTATCTTTTTTGCTTCTTTTTTTCAATTGACAACCAAATTTGACGTTTTATGATAGCAATAATTGTCAACGAAAATGGACTAACAATTATTGTAACATGAATTGCCGTCAATAAATATGTACAAAAAATTGTTGTCTACATTAAAGATTTTGACATTTACTGCAATATATGTCGCAATAATTATCTTTGGTATAGACGGGCAGTTATCTGGCTTTTGCTAGAATTTTTTACTGTCATGGCCGTTTTCTCATTACATGATTATCTTTTTTTCCCAACGAAAAACTGCACATTAAAGAAATTTGGTTTTATCAATGCTTCATTTGCTTCTATTCTGCCGCAAAACTAACCAGCACTCATTTGCCAATTTTTTATTTTCCTACTAAAGGCTGTTTTTTTAAGCCCGATAGAACTTGAAATTGTAAAAAATAACACAAAAAATTAAATTGTAATCAAAATTTTTTTTTTATTCGAAAGATCACTACGTGACATTAACATTTGAAAATGATTTCGGGCATATGGGCACCGCGGCTGTTCTTGACGAAGCGCATTCTGGACGTCCAATTTTGGGCCACTTTTTCGAGCACTGCTGGCCGTATGTCACGAATAACACGAACAATGCTGGCCTCCAAGGCGTCAATTGTTGCTGGTTTATCAGCATAAACCAGTGACTTCACGTAGCCCCACAGGAAATAATCGAGAGGTGTCAAATCGCACGACCTTGGAGGCCAATTGACAGGTCCATTTCTCGAAATCAACTTATCGCCAAATTTTGATTTCAATAAGTCGATGGTTGCGTTCGCCGTATGGCACGTAGCGCCATCCTGTTGAAACCACATCTCCTCCGGATCAATGTCATCCATATTTTCAAACAAAAAATCATTGATCATGGTGCGGTAACGATCTTCATTGACCGTAACGCGAGCTCCGGCCTCATTTTTGAAGAAATAAGGTCCGATGATGCCACCAGCGTGAAAACCGCACCAAACGGTGCATTTTTCTGGATGTAATGGAGTCTGTAGGGTCTCTTGTGGATTGGTCTCGCTCCATATGCGGCAATTTTGCTTATTAACAAACCCGTTAAGCCAAAAATGCGTCTCATCGCTGAACACAATTTTGCGATAAAACAACGGGTCAGTTGCCAACTGCTCTAGAGCCCAATCGGCGAAAGAACGACGCATATAATGGTCTCGTGGCTTCAATTCCTGCACCAGCTGGATCTTATACTTGTGTAGGCCGAGATCTTTGCGCAAAATTTTCCACGTAGTGGACGGACAGAGCCCCAATTCCTGCGACCGACGACGAATCGATAAATTTGGATCTTCTTCCACACTTTCGTTTACAGCGGCGATATTCTCTTCAGTACGCACATTCCTTCGACGTGTTGGTGTTATTGCATCCTCTAGAGAGTATGTGGTACGAAATCTATCCACAGTTCGACGAATGGCTTGTTCAGATGGACTATTATGTACGCCATAAAAATGACGAAGTCGTCTATAAGTTGCGCGAATCGACGACTGATTTTCAAAGTAAATTTGGATAATTTCGTAGCGTTGTTCAAGCGTGAGTCTATTCATGATGATTTGTCAGAGTATACTGAAACGATAAAAAAAAATATTTCATCAAAATTTAATTTTTTGTGTTACTTTTTACAATTTAAAGTTCTATCTAGCTTAAAAAAACACCCTTTATATGCCGTAAAGATAAATTCAATCAGCTGACGTCCAACTTTTACATGTATTGAGAGGTGTTGCCAGCTGAAATTCAATGTTTTTTGTCAGTATATTGAGAACCCCAAAATTGTTAACAGACAGTTTATCGGTCTAATAAATTTATATTAACATTAAGTTACAGACAGTTTGTAGGTACATTGAGAAAATGGCCATTAATGTCTTTGGGTATTTAAATATCCCTTAGGAAGGATTTAAGAGATATTTTTAAAATAAGTGAAATTCCGAACATTTCATTAAATTTGTCTTCATCAGTTATTCTCACCTAAAGTTCTAAAAAAATTACAATCACAAAGCGAAACTTTCTTTATAAAAATTAAATTTTCGTGAAGGCAATGAGCTAAAGGGCTTTAGTGTGGTCATAAGTTTTAATCAGCAAGATTTCTCAATCTTCAAATTTATATTATATGTATATACCTATTAGGTCCATGGCTAATAATTCTATGAGTTACAAATACACTTACTTACTTTATTTATTTGGGGAAGAGTATTTATATTTGTCGTTCAAACGGAAGTCTACTTTTGTACGCAATATAACATTTAACATCTAACATTCACTACGAAACAGCGCTTTACACCTCTTACACTAAAAACTATATTTTTTTTGTAAGAAAACTCTTCATACCTCATAACCATTTCTCATTCCTTACGAACAAAATGTGAATGTTCATTCAAATAACACCCAAAACCTAAAAACTCATATCAATCAACATTTCTGTTTCATTGCCATAACCAAACAAAAAAGTTTTTTTCCCACACACACCTTGATAATTAATAAATAGATTTTCGAAAAAGTATTTTCTTGGATGTTAGGTAAACCGAAACAAGATCGGATTGCTGCTGGAAATGTGAATGGAGAAAGCACAAATGATAATCAAATATTCAATAGTTCTGAAAATTCTATGAATCACATTGATCTGGAAGCTGAAATTGATTTAAATCTCTGACATCCAGCCTTGGGGCACAGAAGGTATTTCGTTCTTCAATTTTAAAGAAAATTTTTATTTTAAACCAATTTTTTTTTGTTTTATTACAAATCCAGGTCATTTCGTTTTATAGTGATCTTGCCCGTTTTAATATGTTTTATTTGCACTATTTTGAGTATTTTGATACTATTTCAAATTTACACATAGCGCTTGCGGAATTGTGGTCTAAAGTATGATGAAACCTAGAAGTTATGGTGGATGGTGTGGTGTGTTTTGATGGTGCTTTAGCAGATTGAATGAAATACTTCTTAGAAAACAGTATTGGACCGCTTGTGTGTGTGTGTCTGTTTTTTTTAAAAAAAAGTTTTTTTTAAAGAATGAAAATGCTCCACTAAACCTATAAAAATTATTTCAGAAATTGACAAGGCAAAAAAAAGAAATAAAAAAAAAATTAAAAAAAAATATTAAAAAACCGCGCATAATTCACTTTGTTTTTTCTTCGTTTTAAACCAGGCGTATTGTTTGTGAAAAGCAACAACAATAACAAATTAAAATAAAAAAATTTAAACGCTTTACAACACCATACTTACAATACAAAAAAAAAAAAAAAGAAAAAGAAAAACAAAAAATTAAATTGCGAAATAGGGAACTATTGTCTAGCCATTAACTTTAAGCATATTATGATGTATAATCGTTAGTTAGCTGTAAGTTCGTTCATCCATTTCTCTGAAATTTTTTATATAGTTTCATATATGTTCCTTAAGATATAAAAGGTTATTATGTGTTTCAATTTAAAACGAACGGCAAACCTGTTGGAAATACAATAAATTTAAAAACAACGTTTTCGAATTGGCATACAAAATTTATACGTAAAGGAAGGTATACCTTCCTAAAAGTTTCTTGTGTATTTAATTAAAAAAAAAAAAATAAAGTTGAATACTAATTCGAACAAGTTTGTTTTCGCTTTAAATTACTTTATAGCCTTTTAGTTTACAATTACATATGAGTTTTTTTTTATAATTTTTTGCTTTTTCATACTTTTTGTTTCATTCGTTACATTTTTTGAAACTTTTTGACTGAAGGAATAATGTACATAAATCACAAATGTCAAATTTGCATTTTCGTTAAAATAGATATTTAATATTTATAGAGATGTACTATTGTGATATTTGTGAAAAAATTTATTTTTTTCATGTTAATACAATCTAAATGAAATGTAGTCATTTAAAAACTAAACTAAAACAAAATTTAAGATTCAAATAATAAAAAATTAAAACATATTTTCTTTGGTATTTAAGGCAATTAAATAATAAAAAAAACAAGATTTTTATTCATGAAAATAAAATTAAACAAATGAAATAAAGTGCATGTACATACGTATTTTTTATTAAATATTACAAAAATTATATATTTACTATGATTAATAATAAAACTACACAGTAGCAAATTTGCCTGGATAAAAAACATATTTAATCAAATATGAAAGACTTTGTTTTTATTTACCAGTTCTAGAAAAAAATAGTTGTACAAAACGTAATATAAAAGGTTAAACACTTTCGGCTTCAATTTACATTGGATTGAAATATTGTAATTGTAACTCATCGAATTATTAGTCGTATCTTCAAAAGAGGTTAAGCATTTTTTTAAATTTAAGCATTTTACCAAAAAAGTTTATAGTATGAGTAAAAAATTCGGTACTATGTGTGCGTCGCACAGTGGGAAATTTTACGAGAAGGCGGTCAAAATTCCATAATTTTTTTATGCGATTTTTTTTGCTCGATAGGTGCGATGTTAGGCTTTAATTTGCGCTGTAAAACGTAAAATTCGACTGATAGCAGCAAAAGTTATGGGGAGTTCAAAATGCATTTTCATTTATTTGTTGAGTTGAATATTTTAAATATGATTTTTTTATAATTTATCATTATTTCTCTTGTATTTTACAACTGATACTTATTTTTTATTGTCGAACTTAGATCCTGTCACAAAATGCCAATATTTGGCCCCTGTAAATTTTTAGTCCCAATATTCACAGGGGCCAAAGGTTGGCTTTTTTGGGACGAGACGAGTTGTTATAAGGATAAAACTGAAAAGGAATATTTTGAAAAATACCCAAATATCATTCTTGGCTATCGATAACATTTTAGGTAATTCAACTTTTATTTTTGGTTTGAGATGTATGTGTATTTTATTTTTATATATTAATACAAATATATACTTAAATCAAAAACAAATTATAATCTATAAACAATTTTAAATTAAACAATTTTAGTAAAAATTTCTTCTAAATAGCTTTGGGTTTCATTTTCCAGAAGTTGTTTAGCTTCTTCCTCTAATTCGATTGAGGTTGATTTCCATTTTTGTCGAATACTGGACATATATGGATCTGATGTGCACAACAAAATAGTAATAAGATCTTCATTAGTACAACATCTGGACATTTTTCTTGTGTTATGCTCGCGGAAGAATCTGTAGTCTTTGTTCCTTTTTTGTTGCGCTTCTTCAGATAGATCTCCATTTGGTAGCATATTGTGTTGAACTATTTGTTCCCCATGGTATAAAATTTTATGAACTGTGGTTGCCATATGTCTCAAGAGTATTTTTTGTTATAAAGAATTGCTGTTTCATTTGCATACTGGCCAAATTTTTTTGCATTTATCTTTCTGCTACATGATATAACTTGTAAAATGATCTTTTGTTACCACTTCTTTGAAACATAAAAACCCTTTTTTAAATACAAATTTAATCTTTTATTAGCATTTCTTTGAAACGTAAAAAACCCCTGTTTTCACACTTTTTAAAAGGATAACATACCGGCAATAAATTAACAGGTAACATGTAGGTAATTTTCACGTAAAATATAACTGCGTGCTAGTTTTTTTACAATTTACCTGCTCTCCCATTTTTTTAAATTAAGTTGCAATTTTCAGGTAATTAAACTATGTAGTTTATGTTGCGGCTATTTACTAATGTTTAACCTTTTAACTTACTCAGAAATCTAACGTGTTAATCTATTTATGTCGTCTATTCGTTTTGCAGCATCCGTTCACCCACAATAAGTTCATAACAATGGCAATACCTTTACCTTCTCCAAATTAATTGATAACCTGACGTGCTAGATAATTTATGTGGCCTGAACTGCTTTATTTGTCGAAAATACTTTAAAATTCACCTTCTTTAATTTCAGTAATGTTTCCTTGCAGGACTTATTTTTTAACCGAATATCTTACCTTGGGTCACAGAAATTGCTGTAGTTCGCAATACCGTATCCAGATGTGTGTACAATGGGGTCTAGAAATGTAGGTTAGATTCTGGACTACAAGAGAGTATAGATTTTTTTGACGCGTTTTGACGGGCAGGACTTATGCTCTATAAAGTAGGAAATTTCCGGGAAATTTTGACATTAAAAAAAAAATAAATAGTTCTAGAGGTCGCAGAGTTTAATGCTTTAAACCACGTATAGCTAATAAAATAAACTAATACACAAAACTTATTCTAACAAAAAAGTTATGAGCATTTCAATTTCAAAAATTGGCTCAGAAATTCAAAACTATAACCAAATATTGAGAAAGTCCATTTCGGACCACCCTGTTCTCAATGAAATAGTTGAAATAGGGTTGAAATTTTTTGGCTCCCGAGGTTCACTAGTATTTACTTTCACATGAATAAAAAAATTTTAAAATCGGAGAACATAAAAAAAATAATTTTGGCCGCCTTCTCAAAATATGAATCAGTGTGCGTCGTTCCCATAAAATGATGGGACAAAAATAGAAGCATTTGACCGAGACTTGAAATTTCGTGCAGTAGATGCAACTACTTTAGTTAAGAAAATGGATAAAATTAATCCAAGGACACGCCTACCGCACATGTTCCAAAAAGTAAAACGACGGACATCGTTAATTCAACTTCGCTACACATAAAAATTCATAATGTATTATATTCTTTATAGGGTCTCAGATCAATATTGTAGAAACGAAATGACAAACTTATAATTTCGAAATTTTGCTAATAAATTTTTGCAAAAAAAAAATAATATTTCTAAAACGACTGCGCAGATTAGAAAAACGATTTGCCTTACTTAAAAGTAATTTTATTGCGGAATTTCGTTTTTTTAGTTTATTTGTAACCAGGGCTGTGGAGTCGTTAAGAAAAAGTTATTACTCCGACTCCGACTCCTTTTGGTGAAATTTTTTAAGCACGACTCCGACTCCGACTCCAACTCCGACTCCGACTCCTACTCTAACCTAGCATTATTTAAGAGACTAGTTTTTTTTTTTTTTGACTTTAAACTCTTTTTTAATTTAGTACCTGTTAAATGGTTAAATATAGCAAGAAAATGATTCTGTAAAAATTTCAAATCGATATTTTAATTCTAACGTGCCACGCATTGAGCTTTAACATACTAGTTACTAACATATGAGTAGGAAAGCTGCAAAATATTTTATTTGGATTTTGGAAAAAATGCAAAAAACATATAGTGCCCGATTAAATAGACCAAATGAGTTGAACCTTTTTTCAATTCTAAAGTGTTATGACATTCTTGACTTATAACTTAACAGTTGAGAAATTTAAACCAACTGAAATATAAAAAAATAATAGATTTAATTTTAGAACGAACGAGTTTTGTTACGAACTTTCGAAAGAAACGAGTTTTGCTTCAATCTGTATGGGATCATTGAATTTTAGTATATTTTAAAGGTTATATTAATTTACTAATACTATGCAAACAGTGCTAAAAAA
The DNA here is from genome assembly GCA_963931875.1 of Pollenia griseotomentosa. Lineage (NCBI taxonomy): Eukaryota > Metazoa > Arthropoda > Insecta > Diptera > Polleniidae > Pollenia > Pollenia griseotomentosa. The sequence goes on along the minus strand of OZ007562.1, from coordinate 4,167,232 downwards.
TGTAAAAATAGTTCTGTAGGGGAGAGATAAACTACACCAATTCACATCTTTTTCAAATAACGTTTTTTATACTATTGGAATTTATAGATGTGTGAATTTCCATAAGTCCTATCTAATGTAGCTTTCCAGATAGAAAAGTTGAAAACAACAGCAAGTCCAATTGGCTTAGACGTTAAAGGCATCAAGTGTACTTAGTGTTGTTTACCACAATATTAATAGAGGCAAAGGACAGTCCTTTTTTGCAAATTGTGAAGTGAGGTCTTTTGTTTTTAATATACATTTTATTTATTAAGTCAAATCATTCTCAGGAAAATTTTATAAAGTGCATATGCGCCTTCAGATGTTAGTTCTACAATTTATATAACACATTTTGAAGAGAAATGTAACGTAAAAAAATGTTGTTAGCCTTCTATTATTTTTGGGAAATAGTACCCCTTTTGTTGTTGGACTTGGTGCTGTTTGTCTCAAGGCATGGAACAGTACCATAGAAGGTAACGAACCTTTTAGGACGTAATTTTTTAAGTATATCATCGACATAAAAAAAATATGTTAGGATCATATAAAATATTCGTACAAATGCACATTTTTATAACATAAACATCATTTGCGATTATCAACATGTTTGCGCGGTCTGCTGTAAAGTTTTCAAAATGTGGCTTGATGTAGTTTATCTCCCACCTGCAGAGTTAAAAAAAATGTGAATTTTTAAACTGCTAAATTTAAATCTTTTTCTTCAGTGTACTCGCCATTGCATTTTTCCGTTCCTAATTCAATATTATTATTGTCCAAGACCGAAATTTGAAATTGCAAGTCTTTATTATCTCTCCAATTTTCCCTAAAGTGAGTAGATAAAAGTATTCTCAAATCATTTTTCCCACATTGATGGGAATTATATCTGGAACAATGTCATGTATTTTTCCGAGTTCCTTTTCCTTATTATAATTATAATAGAATAATATAATTCACCTTGAAGGTTGGAACTTAAAATGTAGTTCACTTAATGCTTTCACCACAGGAGCTACAGCTGATTTCAAGTCATATTCATGAACATGGCTACAAAAATATTTGTTAATATACGATAAATAAAAACAACATCTTTACAAATTTAATTTTTAAATTCCTTAATTCGGCTCTATTTCATTAACGATATCTTGGCGAAATTCAAATAGTGAACCCGCTGGTTTTTGTTACAGAAATTTGAGGTCACATTAAAACATAGAAAAGGACATGCTTTGATACAATCTATATAACTATTCTTATAAATTGTCAAAATAAGATGTTATCTCAATTTTTTAATTTTTGAAACTCACCTACTCATATGAAAAGTATACTGGTCCTTATTTTCAGATTTCACAATTTCAAAAAGCAGACCCTCTTATGGCCAATTCCACTAATTTATCTAAATATCAATTTATGTTTAAAATTTGTTTTTTTTATGTCAAATAAAAATAAAATTATTAGAAAAATTATATTTAAATATGAATTGATATTTAAAAAGAATTGGTGAAATTGGTCATTAAAATTTTTTATTTAAAAAAATATTAGAAAAATTGTAATGCAAAAAAGTCGGAGTCGGAGTCGCTAGTTTTTGTGGGTACTTCGACTCCGACTCCGACTCCGGTACAAAAACCTCAACTCCGACTCCTCAACTCCGACTTCGACTCCGACTCCACAGCCCTGTTTGTAACATAAAAAATGGTTAGCACCACTGGACTCAGCGCACCCAAATTATGGTGTTTTCTTTTCTGGCAATAATGTTCCATGCATGCCTCCATTCGAGCGGATTTTTGTTCTATTTTAAAAAGATATGTTGCAAAAATAAATGGCAAATTTGTTTAAAATTGTCTTGCTTCTACTGAAACTTTTTAAGTTAATACCCTCTTTATGATCAATTGCGATATGTATATGTATAAAAGAACACTGTTAAAATTCGATTTTGAAAATTTATCTTATAACACTCACAGTGCTTTTCATATAAATTTTACTACAAGTTCAATGACATGTGTTGTTTAAAATTTTTAAAATACTAAACTTTTTTTTGCAAAAGAAAACTACAAATATTAATTTTGACAGCTGATCAAGAGACTAGAGCACACACAGTATAACCGAATTTAAAGACTTAAGCTTCGTACAGACGGTGGTCAGATCTTACAATGTTGTTATTAAAATTGACTGAAAATGTCTTGCAACTGTGTGAACATTGTACGCTATTGTTATTTGGCAGATGCATAAATTTAAGCCATCTGACAACATTGTAAGATCTGACCATCGTCAACCAACTCGACAACCGTCAAACTAATCAATTGACAAAGCAATGCACGCTTTGATTTGGACAACAACCGACTCAGTTGAAAATTTAATTGAATCGTGTATGGGCTGCTTTACATTAAGTTTGAAAAAATGTGTTTGCGAAGCAGGAACCACGGATCGTTGAAGAGGTCATTATGAAAAAAAATTTTTCATAATTGGGTTGATTAATATTTATTTCGTGGAAGTTTTACTTTTGTTTCAGTACGATTAAGAGACTATTTCTTAAAACCTGAGTTCGAAATACTAAATTAACCAACTTGTTTTTTTTTGTTTTGTTTGAATTTGTTCGAATTTTCCAGAAATTCTGGCTTATTCCTCCACATGTTAATAAACTGATTACAAATTGTTTTCTTTAATTGAATTCTTTAGTTGGACTGAATTATTTATCTCTGAGTCTTTCAATCAAATGTATTTCCTTTTAATTCTTCTTATTTTCCGTTCTGCTGGTCACTCTGCTTTTAAAAGCTTTTTTTGCAAAGAGAAAAAAAATTAAGGCATGTAAGAGAAATGTTTTCTGGTCTACAGTAACTTTGTATTGCAGTTAGAGTTTTTATTTTCTCGGAATTTTTTTTTCTCTTAGAAAGCGAGATTTATTTTTCACTTTTCCGGGAAATCCCTTTTAATATAAAACGATGCAAAATATAATTTGAATTAAAATTTTTTTTAATCAAAAAAAAAAAAAAAAAAAAAAAAATAACAACTTCAGTTCTTTATATATATATTCAGAGGTGTTCTGGAAATCGAAAACGTAAAACGCAAGAATTTGGAAGTTTTTTTTAATACACTTTTAATGTAATTTTTATAATTTTTGCTATAAAATTATGTTTAATAGAGAAATATTTGTATAATATTTGACATAAAATTCATTTATTACAGAAATCTTATTAAAAACAACGTTTAAAATTCTTGCGTTTTGCGTTTTCGATTTCCAGAACACCCCTGATTAATTTATCAAATAGAATCTAGGAATTTTTATTTCTCATGGTGAGTAACATTTATTATAAATTTTCATAAAAAAATATTGAAGGAATAAGACTATTAAAGTATAAAAAAAAACAAATTAGGATTGTTAATTTGACTTAGAATACACATTCGAATAATATGAAAATTCATATTAATTTATTTTATATAGTTATTTTTTTTTTAACAATTAATATGAAACAATGATAGTTTTAAAGAAAGTCAATACTTTGTAGATAATTACTATGATTTTTACGCCATGTTAATTTTACATCGGCATTTTTAAATAGTTCAATTATTTAAACAAAATGTTACATAATATTTCTCTGAAAAATGGATTTTAGTGCAGAATAAGCAATAATAGAATCGTTGAAAAGAATCAAGAAGAGTCATGCCAATGAGAAAACGCGTTCCATTTCTGCAAATCTCTGGACACTTTCAAAGAAAATAATTTTCTTTAAATCGAATTAGCGTTTATTTTACTAATTGCTGCATTCAAAGTTTTCATAGTCAAGGATCATACTATAAAAGTTTTCTTTCAGAAAGACTGTGTTTATAGGTTCGAGGGGAATAGAACATGTCATTATTCTCTTCCCTCTCATCAATAAACTCAGACTTGCTGAAAGAAAACTTTTATAGTGTGAACTCATACTAAATTTAAATTTTTTACTTTTGTTCTCATCACTTACAGAAAAAGTATTTACTGCATTTTCAGAATCTAATTCAAAAATTCTTTAATTCGCTGCTATAAAATCATAAATTTTTTTGAATTTTTAATTTTTTGGGTTTTTAAAACGATTTGAAATGGTGTGCGTTTTAACTCCTCTTCTTTTAATTGTTTGAAAATTCAGAGCATCAAACATCGCCTTATGCGCCCCATACACGTTTCAATTCAATTGTCAACTGAGTCTTTCAACTGAATTGATGCTTGGCCACACACTTCATCAACTGAATTGAAAGATTTTAAAATTATTTTAAAATTTAATAAAATAAAAGACAATTTTTAAAATACTTAACCTTTTTTTTGCAAAAGAAAACTACAAACATTAATTTAGACAGCTGATAGAGGGTCTGGAGCACGAACAGTATAATCGAATTGAAAGACTTACGGCCAATTTTTAAGTTTGCTTTTATATCACATTTGTATTTAAAGACGTTTTAAATACAAAATTCTGTTCTTCACTGGACACTTAAATGCAACTTAATTCACCAAGCTGGTACATTTAAATTCAACTTAAGTTTTCATTGAAATAACTTAGCAAGGTGGCCTCAATTTCACAACAATACAACAACAACAGGCAAAGCAATAACAGACAGCTGTTTTTTGAAACAACCTTGTAAATAAATACACTTTTTATGATATTTTTTTTTATTTAGTAGTGCTACCATACTTTTAACTTAGTTAAATAAGATTTCAAATAAAACACAAAAAATCAATCTGTATTTAAATACGATTTAAGTTTACATAAAAATTAACTTAATATAGATTTAAATACTATCCTGAAAATTGGGCATAAGTAAGTCAACTTGAAAAAATCAAACAGTTCTGGAAATCGAAAACGCAAAACGCAAGAATCTTTTGATTTTTCTTCAACTAACTCGACAACTGTCAAACTAATCAATTGACAAAGCCATACACGCTTTGATTTGGACATCAACCGACTGAGTTCACAATTGAATTGAAACGTGTATAGGCTGCTTTACATATCGGATTTGAATTTACATATTTTTCTTAATATAACTTATTTACAATTATATCAGCAGGGGGGCTACTCTCTATTGCGATGCGAAAGAAAATTGTAGCAAATCTAGCGATTGGTACTCTTTAATACGTTTGCGCATATGTCTTTCACATCTTTTAATTTTTTTTCTACCATCACTATATTTTATTTAAATTTTCCAATTTCAAATATTTTTACACACTTTAGCATTTCATTACTGTAAATCCACGCCATCTTTAATTTTTATTGGCACTATTGCTTCTTTTTCAGAAAATTTTGCGAAAATGATAGAGAGTACAAAGTTGGCATTAGCTTTTGCATCGAAATTGTTTTTGTATCGCAAAAGAGAAAATTGCCATAATTAAACTAAAAAAAATCCCGGGAATTTCCGCACAAATTTCCCGGATTTTTTTCCGCAAAATGTCCCGTATCCCGTATGAAAACCACTAATTGCAGTAAAATTTTAAACTTATTTTTTAGCTAAAAATTTTTACAGGAGTTTTTATGTACAGACTAAGAGATTTAAAAATGTTAATGTAAGCTTTTTCTAGTAAACAATAAACAAAAGCTTTAAATTTAAAGCATTTTTCTTCATTTCGTAAACAACTTTTTTTAATCTTTCAGTTTTATTTAAAAATTTTTAAATTATTTTATTGTTTTGAATCGTTGGTGAGCCCAACACACATACATACTTTGATAGTCATTATTTTTGCTTTGAGGAAATAACAAAGAAGCAGCAGCATTTTTTGTAATTTTAGTAAAAACAGAGACAGAGAGCATAAAAGGAGCTGTATAGTGTTTGTATGTTGACATAGCGAGAAGAATTTTGTGTGGCGATAAATTGTAAATATTTTTATGAACTGCACGATATGTGGTTTAACCAAGACGGTGCCACGAGCTTCACAACAGGGCCGATTTTGGCTTTCCAGGGCCCTGTTTTTCAAAACTACAAAATACAAATCTACAAGTAAAATACATTAAAAAGCAACAATTTTAAAATTTTGATTTATGTTTTTAATATATTTTAATTGTAGATTTGTAACTTGTAGTTTCGAGAAACAGGGTCCTGAACGTTGAAGCATTTGAAGACCAACAAGCGTCAAGCTATCGCCGAGATACCGCCCAAAATATGCGAAAAAGTGGTCGAAAACTACCTCAAAAGGATCGACTGCTGCAACCAATCTAGAGGCGGTCATTCAAATGGCATTGTATTTCGTACGTAATGGCAAGGCCCAAGCATTATAATGGAATAAAAGTTTTATTGAAATCAAAGCTTTATGTGTGTTTTTTAACTTTAATTTTTTTAACTTTACCTGTGAAACCGAAACATCATTACCGAAGGTAATGAATCATAACTAATGATGTTGCTGGATATCTTATATAATGATTCAAGTTTAAAAACATTCAAAATCATCTAAAATTTCAAACATATCTAAAAACTAATTTTAAAATTACAGAAATGTTTAATTCCAAATTTCTTAAAAGAGTTTGTCTGCCCACTTTTTTATTATGTACTGCATGTACATACGTTTAAACCACAAATATTTTAGGAATCTTTGTCTTCATTCATAGCGATTTCACAATCTGTTGTATAATTCAATCAATTATTTTTAAAGAAAGAAAAATACAAATCAAAAATTTTATCCATTATCCGTTTATTAAAAAAAACCCCTAATGCAAAGGAATAAATGCGGTACACTATTCACTGGTGGTCACGGCGGATTAAAAAAGGTTTAAAACATTACACTAGAGTTTTATCAGTTTTATTCCAAGACTTTAAATCTAAGTGTGTGCGCATATTGAAAGAAACCATAATTTTTACATAACCTGTGAAAAATACTATATTGTAATAAATCTTTCATTTATAACAAAATCGTCAATGTTCTAATCAGTCTAATTTTCGTCAAATATTTGACATTTTCAATGAACACGCTTTAACATAGTTTCAATTCTAAAACTTCTTAGAAAATTTTAAGTTAAGATTGAAGTTTTCATATATTTTTTTAAGAAAAAACTTCATTTCGAAAAAACAAAACCCGATAAAAGAGCAATATAATAATAGTATGACTTTATTTTAACATTTATACAGTAAAAAATAAGGGATTTCAGCTTTGAGTTCAAACTTCGAAATTAAGTACGAATGTTCAAACATTTGTACAATTTGAAATAAAAATTTTTTATACTAGTTAAAATTTTTAAACATTTAAGAAATTTAACTGCCTATTTCACGATGTCACTCGAACGTTTACGTTCGCACAAATAACATATAAAACAAAAACAAATTTTTGAATTTTGTTTTTGTTTTATATGTTATTTGTGCGAACGTAAACGTTCGAGTGACATCGTGAAATAGGCAGTTAATGTTTAATTTTCAAAATATGTACTTAAATCGATTTAATAGCAACTGATATTGAAATACTTATAAACTTTTCAATATTCTTAACTAGGCTTAAGTTCATTAAATTTAATTTTCATTAAATTATTTCTATGAAGAAAGGAATATTACAACATGAAAATTAATTAAAATTGTTATTGATAATCTTTCATTCTTGACCGTGGCCGGGATTCGAACCGTGGCCGGCAGGTTACCATGACATGTTTCGATCGCAACCACTCGATCTCCTCAGATGGATTTGCCGTTTTACTCTCGCAGCCATCGACGACTGCTTGCAATCGACGAGTGGTTGCAATCGAAACATGTCATGGTAACCTGCCGGCCACGGTCAAGAATGAAAGATTATCAATAACTATTTAAATTAATTTTCATGTTGTAAAATTCCTTTCTTCATAGAAATAATTTAATGAAAATTAAATTTAATGAACTTAATCCTAATTAAGAATTTTAAAAATTTGGATTAAAAACCATAAATAGTTCAACAAAATAACCACAATACTAATTACTTATAAACATTTATTTTTATAACTATGTATTAATTATAAATACAAGGTGTCTAGAAAAAAATAAAATTTCGAAATTCCATTTATAATAACAAAATAATCTTAAAATGAGCTTGTTTTAACAAAAAACATTTAAAAATTAAAGTTTTAAAGTAAAAGTAAAATTTTCGAAACATATTTTCAATAATTATCTTAAAGTTTTTTTTTAATAACCAAAAAAAGATAATAATTATAATAAAAAAAGCAAACATGTTTCATTTTTATAACTTTTTAGAGAATTTTAGTAAAATTTTTTACTTTTTTAATGGCTTTCGGTAAAACAGTAAATTTGGAAAATACCAAAATAATATTAAAAAACTTCCTTGTTAAAAAAAATAATTCAAAGTACATATTGTTTTTTGGTAAAATATAAATCTCAAAGTTAATTTCGAATTTTCGAATATGAGCTTAAAATCATTAATTGTTATATACCACTTTGAAATAAATTGGATATTGAGTATAACTTTAGATCGATTTAACTTATGAACTGCTTGTTTTAACGAGTTTGACAGGTTTCGATCGAAATTTTTAGATGTTTTTCTAAAGGGTCTCTTTTTTCCTTACTAAACCCTTTGGTAACCAAAGTTATGATAAACAATTTATTATTTGCGTAGAGTATTTTAAGTTACATATAGGTGCCTATTATAAACTAAATTCGATTTTCGACAGCAGTCGAATTAGCTGATCGAACGAATTTTTATTTGGTATTATGGCGCGCATTCGATAAAAATTTACCATAGTGATTTTGTTTATTCACAGTATTACATTTTCGATCAGCTGTCACTTAAAATAAAAAAATTTTGTTTAAAAATTGACAAAATAAAATTAAAATTAAACGTGACAACGGCGGAATTAAAGTTGTTTTCAAATAATTTCGCTTCAGTGGGGTTTTATCCCACTTTTTTACATGCTGAACTTTGCTGCAAATCATTTTGTCGAAAAAGAATTTTGTTCCATAAGGAATATGAGCGTTTCCAATTGCTGTTTACGACGTTGGACTTGCATAAAATGAACAAAACTGATAAAGAATATGGTATTTGGTATACGAACACAAAAAAATATCAATAGTTACATTTTCAACAAGTTTTTTACATTTATTTGCACAGTCGAAAGCAAATTTGTTTTCGTTGAAAAATTCGATGCACAACGAAATATTCGACAGTGCTGTCAACTCATAATACAAAATGTACATTCGATAGTCGATGTTCGATAGCCAGCGAAAATCGTTTGACGAATGTAACTCATAAAAAGGGCAATATTTAAAATTCTACATTAGTTAAACTATAAATTTTAAAATTTTTTCGAATTTTCGAACATTTGCTTAAAAATTTATTAAAAAAAAATTCGAGATAATTATTTACATATTTATCATGAATTTTGCCCGTTTAAACGAAGCATTTCTAAAAGTCTTTGTCTTTTTAAACTCTTTAGTTACCAAAGTTTTGATATGACTTTTATTATTTGAGTAGAGTATTTCAAATTCTTTAACGTCTGTCTGATTTTAGCATAGATTTATTTTCCAGTTTGTTATTGAAAACAATATATGAATGCAGTGTTGCCAGTAGATTTTTCCAAAAAATACCTACACATGCTAAAAACAATCAGATTTTCCCCCACACGTTGAAAAATTCCCCCTACAAAAATCCCTACGCATTATTTTCATTAAAATACCAGAAAAAAATATTATAGCTTTGACAAAAAAAGTACAAAACTAAACAAAAAAAAAAAAAAAAAACATATCTACTCATGTGCTTTTAATTAAATTCAATTAAATAACAAAGTTTTTTAAAAATTAACATGAATAGGTATTTTCAAATAAAATTTTAAAGGATACATAATATAATTTAAGTACAAATAAAACAGGTTATTTGAAAATTAATATATGTATGTTATTCCATTCAACTAATTTAAACATGAGAACTTTTTTTAATTAAATGATAAAACATTGTTATTTCAAAATTATTATTCATAGTTCTTTTGAACAAAATCTTTAAGTAAAAAATTTAATACAGGGACACAAACAGCAGATTATTTTAAAATTAATTTAAGTTCTTTTGAATTTAATTTTCTAAAACGACTATCACTAAATTCGAAATTAATGCAGTCTTTTCCACTGCTTTGCAGAAATGATCTTAGTATAAAATTTGAACTTAAACTACTGTGGCTCAATGTGTTTAGCTTTTTATTAAGAACATTTGTTATTATTGAAAAAATCCTTTTTGCATCGGCATTAGCATGGGGCAAAGCAAACAAATCCGTACCAGTTTTGATAAATTTGGAAATATACTCTCGTCGTTGAAGTTTTTAATTTTTTTTATTTTTTGTTTCAATAAATGCAGTAAAATGTGTAAACAATAATTACTGATGCTTTTTTTTACTTCAAATTCTTTCAACAATGAATGAAATCTCAGAAAAAAGATATACATACATATGAACATATGTAAGCTTTTTAAACCACAAACAACTCTGGAAATATATTTTTCAGCGATTTTAGGCAAAAGAAACTTTTTGAACCGTTTTGAACAAGAAAATAATCCCTAAAAACGTGTTTCCTGCATTTATTAAAAAAAAAAAAAAAATAATGCGTTATGAAGAAATATCCCTACATTTTGGATATTATAAAAAATCCGTCCGATTTTCCCTACGGTTCTATTTTATATCAAAATACCTACATGTAGGGATTTTTCCCTACTTCTGGCAACACATAATGTATGAATGTATGTTTTTGACGATGCCATTACATATTTTATTGTTGAACAAAAAAAAAAAAAAAAAAAAAAAAAAAACAAATATGTCAAGGATTATATCAAAAATTAAAACAACAAATATAGACAGTTCGAATATCATAAACTACGAAAGTGAATGTGTTGTAGGGAATAATAGAAATGATAATAAAAGGTTTAGAAATAGATATTGTACATATTTACACAAGAACTAAAAAATAATAGAAATTAAAATAAAAAAAAAAAATTATAATACAAAACTAACAATGATTTATTTTATTTTAATGGAACTCTTAAATAATTTGATCTTAAAAATATGCATTTGGGGAAAAAGCTATTAAAATCCTGCTGATGTGTGAAAAACCTTAAAATATTTCTCCTAGACCCACCTTTTAGTATACTAATCGATTTAGAATTACTTTTTGAATCGATTTGGTCCAAACTTATTTAAATCATTTAACCGAATTTCATCGGAATCGGTCCATATTAGAACAAACTACTCCCGAATGTAGCTTTTAATCCCAAAACCCCCTTAAAATTATGGTATGGACATATGAGATTTAAAACATAAAATCTCATATGGATGAAGATATCTAAAGCAGGGCAAACACTATCCCAGCATACTGGCACCAACAAGTAATGTTGATTCGTGCTCAAAACATATACCATCACACAAGCATATTGGTGCAATATTCATTTCTTTAAATATGTTATACGGATGAGTTGCTGCAACTTGTGTGCAGCGCACCGCATTTACTATAGATATTATTTTAAAAGTAGAAATTTAAAAAGTGCAGTACAATGTTGCCATAAAAAGGTATTGAAAAAATTGTGTTTTAACAAATAATCACCCCTATTGTGAATAACAAGTGGAATTTTTGTTCCCATGAAATTTTAATTCCCCTCGAAAGGAAAAAAGCAATCGTGAATCACATGTGAAAAATTTTTTACGCTATCAGTTCCAGTGAATGTAAAAAAAGAAGAAAGATTAGAAAAAATTAAAAATCAATGAATTTTTGTTTGAAAATATACACGTATATAATTTAAAGAAACGTTAAACTAATAAAGCAAAATATATAGTATGTATTGGAGAAATAATTTGATTACAACTTAAGTTGTTTGCACTTTTTAAATTTTATGTACAAATAAAATATTTTCCAAAATTCTGCCACCACTTCTTTCGAAAGCTTCACAAATCCGCCCGCAATCAACCTGTTGTTTTGCATTTTGTTGACCAATATATATTAATATTCTGTTTATAGGAGGATCTTCTAACATACATGATCTGTACCCTAGCAAAAATAAGGTAAGAAAACCTAAGGGAAACGTGAAAAAATTACCAGGGAAAAAACTTTTCACGATAAGGGGAATTTATTCCCGTGAACTTTTTTTCACGTTATTATTCACCTTTGAATTACCTATTTTTCATGGGAGTTTTTCATGATCGCAAATATGTGAAAAGAGGAAAAATTAGGAGGGAAACATTGTTCACGATAAGGGTGAATGTTTTTTTTTTATTGCATAGTACCCAGATGTTTACCTTTTGACAACTTTTTTCAACTTAGTTAATTTACACAATACCTCATTCTAGTACCATCAGCAAAACATCAAACTTTGTTTGACATCACTCCAGCAAAGCGTACAATCACAATTGCCCACACACGACCAAACACTTGATTGCGCGTACATGCTGTAGTAGTGTATGGGCCCCTTTAATAAATAATATTCGGCACAAAGAACTTTTATAATAACCTTATGACATAACTTTGTTTTGGCGGGTCCATGATTTTCCATGGGCCTTAAAATGGGTACTCTTCCGAAAATTTCACTACACACACAAAAAAAAAATATCAATGTTAAATTAACATGGCGCAATGTTGATAAAAAATCATAGTTAATTTCTGCAAAGGTATGGACTTTATTTAAAATTATCTTGGTTTCATGTTTATTTTAAATGAAAAATGTTAAAATTAAATTGTTCAATATTGAAACCATAAAAACCTGTTTTACTTGTTTTGTATTTTTTATTTTCATGTTTAAATTAATCTAAAAAGAGAAAACAAAGTCCCGTATTCTTTTTGTTAAAATTATTTATTTAAATAGTACATAAAAGTTTCAAAGTTGAATGATGATGAAACTCATATCGGGCCATTCTGCTAACAAAGGAGAATACAAAAAAAGTGAAACATGTGTTACAAGAAAATAAATAATTATATCCTCTCTTTCTCCGCGGGTAAGTGTTTTGAATTATTCTTAAACAAATGCATATGTTGTCTTTGAAGATTCTTTCTTTCAACTGTTATTTCACACTCAAACCAACTTGATTCTACATGAAATTTAAATTGTTTCAACTTGAAATAACTTTCATTCAACGTGATTCGGATTGTTATTTCAATATAAATGACATTTTGCTCTAGCTGCACTGCAATGTTCAATTAACATGCATTATAGTTATTTTAAAAGAAAAAATGTTGTTCGCAAGTTATTGTAAAATCATGTTAAATAACATGAAGTAACTATAAAGCAAAATCACTACCGAAAACTTGTTTTCGACGAATTAACATTGATTTTTTTCTGTCTGAAGATACTGTGGTGTACGATATTGTTTGGTGGGGCTAGACCGGCTATAAATGTATTTCTTTTTGTCATTGAAAAAAAAACTATTAAAATTTCTAAGAATTTTCGACTATTAAAATCTTCAATGCAAGAAAATAAAAACATTTCATTATTATTTTTTAATTAAGCTTGAGGTCTTTTTTTTATATATAAAAAATATATTAAATTTATTAAACCAATATTTCGGCACTTCTTCAGGGTTTTTCTTGAAGAAGGCACACAACGGAGTGCCGAAATATTGGTTTAATAAATTTAATATATTTTTTATATATAAAAAAAAGACCTCAAGCTTAATTAAATAATAATAATAAATTTTGTAAAGGTCGAATAAAAGTCTATTTATATAAAAACATTTCAGTTAAAAAGTATTTGATTTCTGTTTTATATTAAATCTATCTATTGTATTTCTTCTTCGAATTCTTTGATTTTCTATTTAAATAAGGATTACTTAGTAGACACCATCCGTTTTAATTAAGTATAAAGGAAAAAGAAACAACAAGAAGAAGAAAGAAGGAAATACTCATTGTACAAGTTCGATGTTTAACGTGAAACAGAAGTTAAAGGAAATGAAATTAATATACATGCTTACAAATATATATATATGTACTTACAAAATGATGCTAATGACTTACTACAGTTATATGCAACTGAGTTGTTGCAATTTTCAGGTTTTGTTGCATGTTTTATTTGCCAAAGTAAGCTTACTCTATTTGCAACACTTTTTTATACGTATTTGTCTTATTTATACTTGCTTTGAGGTTGTTTATTTGTTGTTGTTTGTAAATATCAATTTCCATTTTTAACATTCAACTTGACAATCATGTTCAATGCTTTGTTGTCTATACAATATTTGTTGCTATTTTCTGCAGCTTTATTTTCTTCCCTTTTTAAAACCTTGAACTTTTTTCAATTAAATATTCTTGTTGCATTCTTTTTTATACCACAAGATGGAGGCAAAGCAACGGCCACAAGAAAAAATTGCGCAAATTTGCTTTAAGAAACTCAACTCTATTTGCTACTTTCAGCGCATAAATACACAATTTTAAAATGGAAATCGAAAGGGATTTAAGTAAAAGTAAATTTTTTTTCTTCTACAAAAAATGTTCGACACAATTGGAAAGTAGATCACATGCATGATTTAAGAGAACATTAAGAATTTAAAACAATTTAAGACTTAAATTGTACAGAAGTTAAAAAATAATAATTATACACTCGCCCCTTGTTTAGAACCTCTACTGCTCAAAGGCAAGCAGTATCTGTTTTATTGGCAACGGCACCTGGGAAAATCCGTTAGCAGGCAGAACCTGCCTTAAAGTGGTGGAAAATCAGCCCTTTAACCCGAATTTTTAAGAAATTTTGGGTAAAAAACCACAACCACCACGTAAATTCCAAAGGAATCTCAGCAACAAGCAGATAACGACCTCAGTTACATGGGCTACTCGTTGACATGGTTCCAGATAAGAATATCTGACCAGCCGTGAACAACCTTTTTGAAAGAAAAAACACCTGCAAATGTTGCTCCACCTTTTCCCACCAACATTTAAATATCCTTAAACGTATCCCTACATACCCTGGGCCGTATGAAAAAAATGTTTTTAAAAGTGCTTTAAATTTTTCGAAAAAGTGCCGTTTAAAAATTGACTTTTCAAAAGTTATCTATTGTGAAAGTTTTCTTAAAAAATCCCATCTTATAAAAAGAATTTATCGAAAAAATACGTTTTTGCAAAAAGTACTTTTTCAATTAATACCTTCATAAAGGCCTTAAAAAAACGTTTATAAACAAAAAAATACTTTTTGAAAAAGTACCTTTCATATAAATTTTTGAAAATTACCGTTTGAAAGAAGTATCTAATATTAAAAAAAGGTAAATTTGAAAAAGTATTCTTTGAAAAAGAATATCTTTATTAAGGTTTCTTTTTAAAAAGGACCTTTTGAAAAATTTTACCATTTCTCTTCCTGTCAAAAACATTTTTCATTAAAATCCCTTCAAAAATCTAAAAATATATGTACTTAAATTAAAAAAAAAAAAAACTTGTAAATGTTCTATATTCGGCTGTACAGAATCTTATATACCCTTCAGCATGGTGCACTTTTTGACGGGTTTTGTGTATTGACAACGCAGCTATCTATGTGTACCAAATTTTTAAAATTTTTCTACTACCGTCTTTCAGATATAAAGATAAATAAGATGCTTGTACCTAATTTGGAAATTATGGCTCTTGCCGTTCTCTACAGAAATCTCTAATGTCTTTGTATGGGAAGTGCTACGCCCACTTCTCCAATCCCGCCAACATTTTGTCAGATATTGTGTATTGATAAACAAAATGCTTGTTCCTGATTGTAAAACTTTGATTCTTGACGTTCTCTAGATATGCAGAAGAAAAAAACCTTTGTGATCTGAACAGTCTGAGTATTAATAGCAAAATTGAACGGAGTATATTTGGTATAAATATATAATAACCTAGTCCCTAGTATTTCTTTGGTCTTGGGAAAACCAATTTTAATATACGCGAAAGCAGACGGAAATCGTTAAATTAACTTTGCTACTCATAAGGACCCAGAATATGTCCATATACTTTATAGGGTCTAAGATAAATATTGTAGAAATTACAAACGGAATGACAAACTTATATATGTATACCCTTTTCGCCTGTGGTTATATCCTTAACATTTTCTTCATCATTCTTTATTTTTGACAAATTTTAATGCAATTTAACTCAGAAATAATATTAAAGCTGGCGAATTAGCACCTAATTCATAAATATGGATAAACATATGCACGTATGTGTGTATGTTTGAATGTATCTAACACTTATTTTCAAGAATAATTTCCAACTTGCTAGACTTTTGCTTTTTGTATTGCTGATATCATCCATATCCAAAATCAAAGTGGTTTGGTGGTCAGAAAGGACAGACACAGAAATACACACACAGAAACATTCATGCAACAACGAAGTTGCTTTTTACGAAAACTATATTTTTGTGTAGCAGTTGTTAATGATAGATGTTGAATGTTGAGTGATTTTAACACGAGGCCGTGACACCTTAAATAAATTATTTGTTGATGAGCAAAATTAATTAAATTGAGAGCAAAATAATAGGAATTTGGCTATAATTTGTTGTTAAAGTGGTTGTCAATGAATTTCGATGGTATAAAGGCGACTGAGCATTTTTTTGTAATATGTAATATTGATGGTGTTTTCTTTTCTACAAAAAAATGTGGCATTTTATTTAAAAAAATGCAATTTGGTGTCTGTTTCTTAAAAATTTTGGTCCCGAAAAGGATGAGTTTTTTTAGAATAAAACAAGCAAGCCACCCTTTTCGGGAGCAACATTTTTAAGAAACAGGCACCAAATTGCATTTTTTAAAATAAGATGTTACATTTTTTTGTAGAAAAGAAAACCCCATTAGTTATTAACTTTAAAACTGTTTCAATGAGATGTAACTGATTTATTTTGTATTTTAATATACATATAACTTATATGATATAAATAGCATTGTCTAATAAATTATTTATAATTTTCTAAAATGCAACAGTCATCACACATTTTGAACAGATAAAGCGAAGCCATCACCCCGGAACCTTTCTTTGGTGCGGCATATCGACACAGGTGAAAGGAATTTTGGTGGACCAGCCCTTAGGGTATATAATGACAGCTCGAGGAAAGGGGAAGAATCAAAGGTTTCTTCATAGACAAAACTGGATATAATAGTTCCCTTTTGTCTGCCGGATGACTGTTGTGTCCTGTAGTCGGAAATTTCTGCTATTAGGCGGGCGCCTAACTGGCTTAGGTATTATCGCATGTCGGGGGATATACTACGTATGTATAATTACTGATGTCGGGTGTCTATACGACATCTAGGTTAAATGTAGGATGTCGGATGTCGGATGTCTTTGAATGAGATTTCGAAGCATTCGAATTTAACGGTAATGAGGCTACCAGGGCATGGAACTGTCCTGGTATCCACTGGGGGTCGTCTGGATTACATATTCATTGATCAATTCATTGACCTTCCAATGGCTCAGTGAAAGTCACTTATCAAGCACGAGTCTTCTAGTTTTACTCAGCTGGAATGGATTTGCGAATCCCCCTTCTCCATACCTAGGGCATTATAGCCTGGCTTTGATGAAAGGAGAACTAGCAATCTACTTAGGGGACTCATATGAGCAGAATTGGTATTCAATGACTACTGCAGATGTTGTCATGAGGAGGCGGAAGAGGAAACTGTGTTTCATTTTCTATGTCAATGTCCTGGAATTCGGGACATTAGGGAAAAATACCTTGGAAACCCGGTGTTACCTGCTTGGAGGATCTATTTGAGATAGAAATAAGGTTCCTTCTTCTCTTCATTGGGAAGACGAATGGATTGAATTCTGCAGTGACGCCTCTTGACTAACTGCTCTGTAGGATGAGAATTGGCGCTGGGCATCACAAAGAGACCGAAATGAAGGACCAAAGTAAGCTGCCTAAGGAACCTAACCTAGGTTTCACATGTTAAACTGCAAAACATTTTTTTTATATAAATATGTGTTGAGTAAATAAACCCTTAATGTAAAATGGTGCGTATAAGTATTATTTTGTACTATAACAATATCAATCATACGTTTATGTTTTGTTTTGGACACGTTCATAAGACGTAGCTGTTAAGATCAACTGCTACGAAGCGGTTGACTAATGTTGAGCCCAACATTTTCGACAGCATAATGAATTTAATTCAAAATTACAGCTAAAAAATGTAAACGATTAAAAAAAATAAAAGCGTGACAAAAAAAAAAATAATTAAAATTAATTTGTTTAACTAAATTAATAAAAAGCTCTCTTCGATCAGCTGTTGAGGTTGAGCACAACATGTTGGTAGCTAAAAATTCCTATAAAAAAATTTCTAAAAAATTGGTAGCTTTGAGTTGAGCGGAATTGCTCAACTATGCGTTTCTTAAACAAACACTCAACAGTTGCGCAAGAATTACTTCTTATGAACGTGGCCATTGTTTTACTAGGGAGCAATTCTTTGTAATTGTTTTATCTTTTTTATCTTGCTGTGTGCCAATTCATGTATTTAGAATTACTTACTTAAAAAAATATTCATACGTTATGGCCCTAATTATATAAAACGCAACGCCAAAGGATTACATTTAAGCAAAAACAAGGTCATAAATATTTTGTAATTTTGTTGTTGCTTTCTACAGAAATTCATGTACCGTTCTAAAAATTTCAACGCCACAAGGCAATGTAAATTTCTGTAGAAAGCAACAACAAAATTACAAAATATTTATGACTTAGTTTTTGCTTTCAATGTAATTCTTTGGTTTTGTGTTTTACATAATAAGGGTTTATATATTTTATTGATATGATTAATATAGTAACTCTCTGTAATTGCTCAAGTTCACTTTCATTTAAGACAAGTTCTGTATTCTCCTAAAGTTCATTAATTAAATGAGACGTATGAGAATTTAGTGTTACAATATCAACGTATGCAAAGTGCTTGTTTACGTTAAGCGATTTGTATCGCTGCAACTTTTATTGTTTTTTTTTTTTTTAAAGTCATAAACCGACGAAAAGCCTGTCCAATGCTTTAGCAAATTATTGACGACTGTTGGGTGGCTATATTTTACTTTGAGAACTTAAATAATTTCAACGCTTAGTTGCAAACGTTTGAACTCTTGTAAAAACTAATTTCTTATTATATTTCTTTTAAATATCCTTTTTTTTGACAAAATTTTATTTAATGTCTAGAAGTTAAAAATGTGTAACCATCAACATGTAAATCTATTTTTATTTTTATTAATTTAGAAAACAGATGAAAACATACTTTATCATTTATTTATTGAAGGTGAGGTCTTTGTAAATGTTCGTATTTTTTACATACCAGGGAGCGGATGTGATGATTTGAAGAATTTTGCTTTGCTTCCTTTGGGTTTTTTTTTATATTGAAGGCCGAGGCAGTGACCCATAATTGATTACCGAAGCAAGTAAGAGCTTACAATCCAGGCTAAGGGAAAATATTTTTCCAATGAGCCAATTTATTTGAATTGTTTTAAGTTTCATTTTAGTTAGTTTTGCCTCTATATGGTATTTCCATGTTAAAAGTCGATCAGGATGTATGCCAAGATATTTTACATTTGAATAATGGAAGAGCATGATTTTCTACGCAAAGTAAATGTTATATGTACACATTTTTGTTCATTGACCTTCGTTTTCCGTTGTTCTAACAATTTTTTCAAATGAAATACTGGCAAAGCCCGGTATAACGAATGATATAATGTCAGCCCCTTTCGTTAAACAGAGAGATTCGTAATACCGAACTTTTTTTTAAATAAAAAATTAGCTTAATTTACCATTTAATCGAGCTGTGTATGTTATTATATTCATGTTTGTTAAACTTAATACGTAAGTACATACGTGTTTACATATTGGGACAAATTATTTGTCTAAAAAATCTGTAATATATAGCTTAGTTAAGACAATATGTTGAAACAGCAAATGTATGCTTACACTCATATGCTTAAAAATAATAAAAAATTCCTCTATCAGCGTATTCATATTCAATATAAGATATAAGAAAAAGACTTACACCTTTTTTACATTCTTCTAAAAATTTTTTTTTCACTGAATGATATTCTTTTTCTATTCACCATTTTGCTTCAACAACACTTCAAACAAAACTCTTTTATTAACCTTAAAACTAATCTACAAGTTCTCTTACTTTGTAACAAACAAAAAAAGCACATCCAAACAAACGTTATTGTAACAAATTTTTGGTTTTGCTTTGTTTTTCTTAACCATTCGTTAAACCGGGAGAAAAAAAAGTTGATCGTTCGTTATATAAGGTAGCTAACGAAAAAAATTGCTCATTCGTTATATCGGATTTTCGTTAAAGTGAGTATTTGTTATATCGAGCTTTGCCTGTATATGGTCCTATAAGTATCTAGATGCTTCATAGCGGGTTGGAATGGTAAGGAAAGCTATATCATCAACAAAAGTTGATGTGCGTGTGTAAAAATTAAAAAAAAGCAACAGTGTTCTTATTCTAAAATATATGACAATAAGTAACGAACAAACAGCTGATTCCTAAAGCAAACTACGATTAGTTTCGCTGTTTACTTAAGTAAACGACACTTGACGAAGTCCATTATAATTTAGTTGTACACATTTTATTATACATATGTATGTATTCGCGCATTTGCTTCCTTTAGCTTAAGCACATTACAGTGTAAAAGGGCACTAAGTTCGTTTTGTTTCTCTCTCAAAATAAATGAGGTATTCTCTTAAAGTTCCCTCATTTAGTCATTAGCATAAAAAAGGTAAACAAATAGTGTTAACATAAGTAGGTGTGCCAAACTACACAATTTAAGAATTAAATTGTTTTTTTTTTATTATAAATAATAATAAACAGTTTACAAGAATTATTAATTTAAATTATTTCTTTTTCAAAACTTGTACAAATAAAAACATAAAACATATTACTATTCAAAAAAACTTGTTTAAGTAAAACTTTGTTATACATTTTATGAAAATTTATGAAGTTTTACATTTTTGAATGGGGAAAAAACTTGAAGTAAAGTCGTTGTTCTAGAAAACTTGTAAAATGTTCCCATACAAATAAGTACATAAAAGTTCTCATGTACATACGTTTATTTATATTCATTTATTTATATTTATGTTTCCATTTTATTATTTACGTTTTTGTTGTGACAATTTTATTAAGTTTCACATAAACTTTCTTTAATAATAAACTTTGCACAGGAGAAAAAACTATAGCAAAGAAAAAAAAATAATTAATAATAAACGAATTGTTTGCGCAGTACTTAATTCTCTACATACAATGTAGTCTGCCTTAACAGACAACTTCTTTAAGCGGCCACCTACTGCCGGCGGACACTGTTGCCTGGTTTTGGTAGCGTTCCATAAGGCACACAGAAAAAAATAAAAATGTATTTCAATTAAAAAATTTGTGGTATTAATTAAAAAATTAATTAAATTTGCAACAGTAAACAAATTAATAGTATCAAATGAACCAATTAATAGTATTAATTAAACGTTTACTTCACTTAAAACTGATTATATTTTTGTTGTAATTGGTGAAAAATTTTAGAGAATTTTTTCTGCGCAAGCATTAAGTTTATTTTAAATTACATCCCTATTGTACTGACACTTTTCAATGGTCCTTTCGGTGCCCCATCATGAGAGACAGATTCCAATGTGTTTATAATTTTCAATTTTATTCAATTTATTAGTCAAATACATTTTAACATAATTTTTCTTTTATTTCATTTTTTTTTCAGTTTCCGACCTTTCTTTTGTTGCTAATATTTTACTTTACTTAATTTTATTGGAGAAAACTTGAAGAAAGTGAAGTAAGTAAGAACCTCATAATTCAAGCAGTTTTCAGCAGCATAAAAAGTTTAATTTTCACACATTGTTAAGTTGGTAAGTGAATTTAAAGTGAAAAAAAAAATCATAAACAAAAGTCTTTATTTTAAACTTGACATTTTGATGTATTAAAACTAGATGCCATAGGATTTTTACTATGGCATCTAATTTTACTGTCTTTACTTTCATAGAATACAAAAATTTTACATGAAAAAGAAAATTACAGCCATAAAATGAACAATGTGTTACATTTTTTTACTTTAAGTCTCATTTAAACAATACGAAACTAATTTCGAATATGTAAAAAATACTTCTAAAATTAAGTGATATATAAACTCTTTATATTTGATATAATCAATCACCCCTATTGTGAATAACAAGAGGAATTTTTGTTCCCATAAAATTTTCATTTCCCTCGAAGAGAAAAAAGCAAACGTGAATCTCATGTGAAAAATGTTTCACGTAATCAGTTCCAGTGAATGTAAAAAAATTAAGAAAGATTAAAGAAACTAAAAATCAATGAAATTTTTGTTCAAAAATATACACGTATATATTTTAAAGAAAAGTTAAACTAAAGCTACGGTCACACTTATTAAATATTTGATCAAATAATCGTAACCCCTACTTTTGTTAATAGTTAGTGAGATTTAAAACGGTCTTAATATTACAAAATAAACTAATTATACTACTAGACATAGCAAAAAACAGTTTTTTGTAGGATGTGATATTTTAATCAAAATAAATATTGATATTAAGCGTAATGATTTTTTAGTTTGGTTGTGGGTCCCGTTTTTTCGTCAAATATTTGATAAGTCTGACCGTAGCTTAATAAAGTAAAATATATAGTATGTATTGGAGAAATAATTTGATTACAACTTAAGTTTTTTGCACTTTTTAAATTTTATGTAGTAAAATATTTTACAAAATTCTGCCACCACGTCTTTCGAAAGCTTCACAAATCCGCAGGCAATCGGCCTTTTGTTTTGCATTTTGTTAACTAATGTATCGGTTTGTGCCTTATTAACGGATCTAGCCCTTGATATTCTGTTTATAGGAGGAACTTCTAACATACATAATATGTTCCCTAGCAAATATAAAGTGAGAAAATCTAAGGGAAACGTGAACAAATTACGAGGGAAAAAACTTTTCACGATAAGGGGAATTGTTTCTCGTGAACATTTTTTCACGTTATTGTTCTTCTTTGCATTCCCTTTTTTCGTGGGAGTTTTTCATGATCGCAAATATGTGAAAAGGGAAAAAATTACGAGGGAAAAATTATTCACGGTAGTGGTGAATATAAAAATTAACAGTGGGGTACATTGGCAAATAACAAGCAAAAAGATTAACCAAGTTTTTAATAACAGACCTATCGTTTATTCTTTAAAAGAATCAAACCAAAAAATATAAAAATTTTTAATACTGTATTTAAAACTGTTTGACAGTTAATTATTTAATTTTTTTAACTGAAACAAATTTGATAATATGACAATTTAATTAAGAAAATTGTAAACATATTAGAAAAGTTAAAAAAAATTTATTAATTACATTTCTGGTTATTTTTTTCTGTGTAAAAATCAAAAAAAAAAAAAAAAAAAACAAATGAGCAGGGCGAGTTTTTTATGGCATATGCCATTTTTTTTGCCATTTCTTCAATTATTTCGTTAAAAAGCCATTTTTGGTCCAGCTTGCCAAAAAATGCCTTTTTTGCAACCTAGAAGAAATTTTTGGCCTGTTCGTCGACTCGAACGAAGACTTGGTTCGCTTAACTTACATTTAAAACGAAAACAATCTTTTATTATTTACTAGCTGTTTGGTCCCGGCGCTGCTCGAGATTTTCTAAGTAAAAATAAAAAATTAAAAAATTAAATACTGCAGTCCGATCGCTTAAAACATTATTTCTAAAAAAATTACATATAACGTGCCTGGCACATGAATTGATCTAGTTGATTTAATTCGTTTACATTTTGAAAATGTGAACACGTTAATAATGACCCCTATTCTGCGTTTCGATTCGGATCGAAATTTTCTCCGTTTTTGGCAACTTTGGTATTCTGTGCACATATTCTGTAACTCCCGCGTTGAAAAACTTTTCGATTGAAATGTGAGAACTGAAACAAAAATACCATAAATTGAAACAAACATGTTTTTCTAAGCTCAAATATGTTGAGAACAGCTGCTCATTTATTTTTGATAATTTGATGAAACATGTTATTGTACTATGCAACACAACTTAACAAAATTAATGTTTCTAAAATAACAACATGTTTTTTTGTTGCCAGTTTTGCCATTTTGTGCCATTTTTTATTATTTTTCGTGCCATTTTGCCAGCCATTTTTAACCATTTTTCGTGGCATTTTGCAATGTTTTGTATTATAACAACATTAATCATACGTATCGATGCACATTACAGTCGTACCTTAACAAAAACGGCACGCGTTTTCTATTTGTCAAAAATTGTCATGTCCATACAATTTGCATGAAGTATACCTTAATAACGCTTTGCCATTGGAAAATCCTGTTTTGACAGCACGTGTTAGTGAAGTTGGCCGCTATTGTTAATAAATAATGGCAATTGAGCTCATTTTTGGTCTCCATTTTTATTTCTATTAGGTGGGTTCTATTAAACAAAAAAATTAACACTACGGACACAACGTTGACGCTCTTGTTTAGGTATGGCATATCAGCGTAAAAGCTAAGCGGAAGAAAACGTTCCGCCTTTCCGTCTTGTTTAGGTACGGCTTTTGGAGGAATTTGGAAAAAATAGTAAACAAATAAGCAGTTTCTGAAGGGTTAAGCCTGCCTACCCATATGACACTACATTTTTAATGCATTGTTCAAGTTTTGGTGAACAGTACAAATATAATGTAATAGAAAAATATACCAATAGCAAAGAGTTTAGCTGTGTTAAGATAAATAGCAAACTGTCAAACAATTTTTTAAAGTTAGCGATAAAAAAATGTAAAATTGTTCAACTTAAAATTTACATTTCAAGATTGAAATATTAAGAGTGTTGCTGAATCAGCGGTTAAGACTCAAATTCAGCGATTTGCCGATTTTTTGGTTTTTATGTTTCTCATAAACAAAAAGTTGACAATATTTAATAAAATGAACAAAGTCATAACAAAAGAAAATCTGAAAAAAATTTTTGTTTACATTTTTTATAGTTTGCTCCATAGTAAAATAAGTACCATTTATGTTCATTAGAGGGAGTTTTCATTATTTACCCATGTAATGTCAAATTAATTGTACCCATATTCTGTAGCTTTAGTGAGAACTTTTCCCATCGTTTCTCGGAAAGTGAGAAAAAACTGTGTCTGTAACAGGGATGATAAATGAGAAAACCAATATCAAAAGAGCAAATGCAAAATATCATAGCTGTTTTGTTAAATCCAACAACAAAAAAAAAAAGAGATTTCACGCTTGGCCTTTCATAAAAAACTACGACAATTTGCATTTTCGCAAGACTATTTGCACCAATCACTAAACTCTTCTTATATTTATTGGACAGTAAATATGAGTTGCTATATTATATCAATTATAAATATGTAGGTCTGATAGAATTGGAAATAGTACCAAGTGAGTCACGGGGGTACTAGCGTACTTTTTAGTTTTGAATTGTACCAAAAAAAGTACAATTTTTCCAACTTTATCAACCCTGGTCTGTAACGCGTGTCGAAAACTATCCAAAGAGATTA
Source organism: Pollenia griseotomentosa (assembly GCA_963931875.1). NCBI lineage: Eukaryota > Metazoa > Arthropoda > Insecta > Diptera > Polleniidae > Pollenia > Pollenia griseotomentosa. Next base: position 4,141,897 of record OZ007562.1, on the reverse strand, counting down.
CGTCGCTACGTTATAAATGTCATAAAATTGCACTCGAAGCCGATGTTACATTGCAGACGTTGAGAACGCCAGTCACACATACCGTTGACGGCGACCAAAATTTACTAAAATTTTAAATTTTTCAAAGACGGCGGCGAAAAAAAAAACCGTCGGCTATACAAAATAATGTAAAGTGCGACTTTAATGTTTGTTGTTTGCAATCGAGCTTTGAAAACATTCGTATATTTTATACAAATTTTAAAAGCAAAATAATAAAACAATAAAAAAATGCCAAGAACAAAATATTTTTATTATTATTATTCCTTGCATTTTGCATTTTTAATTGTTTTTTAGAGTTAACATTTTTTTCTCGCCCCATTTTTATTTGTGAGTTTATTTGACAGTTCAAAGGGGGAACAGACACACTTTTTCTTTAAATTGGCAAGTAATTTCCTTACGTGACAGCTTGTACTCGCCAAAAAAAAGTTACAGACACAGTTTAGTGATACGATGTTACTCCTCTTTTATAATTCTATAATTTCAAAGATATCAATGATGGGCATTTTTCTAAGATATTGACACTTTAGTTTAACCAAAAAGAAATCGGTTACGTAACATTGACACACATACAATATAAAATTGTATATCTGTTCACACAGCATTGTAGAAACATTTTCACAAAATCAAAAGATGTCAGCAATTTTTTTCTACTCTACAAAATTTTTTGGGATTTATGAAATTATATAATTATTTTTAAATCTTAATATCTTTTGTCACTAATACACTATGCACCAATATTCATTTTTTGTCTTGGTGACCCTTTGAAAACTCGAACACGTTCAGACGTTACGTTTTTCGTTTCAAGCCCCAAGCTACACTTCAATGTTTAACTATAAAATTCGAATTTAAATATTCAATTTTAAATATTTATACGAAACATGTTGAAGATGAACAACAAATTGTTGCTTGATTTTACATTTAGTGCTACATTGTTAACTCCGCAATCGTCTCTACACCCTTCATTCTCAATTTTCTGTTTCCGGAAACACTTTTGTGCGACATGGCGCATAGAAGTATAAAACAGACAGGTATAAGAAAAGTACTAAGTACATTTTTTTAAAGGTGTGAAATTTCAATAAAAAGATTCATAAATAAAATTTTATTGATTGTTTTTTAATTTTCAATGACCATTCAATTGTGCGCTGTGTAACTTGATTTGCGGTAACTGATTTATATCTCTTTTTATAAGTAAAATTAATATTTCTTTTACTTTCAATTATCACTTTTATTTGATTTAATGTTTATTATTTAGGAAAACAAATAGATTTTTTGGCACTTCATTAAATTTTTGTCAATAACAATGAATCAATCTGCCATTTTGTTATTCTATCACTTACTCATTCAGTCAAACATTCATTCACTCATTCATGTATTTATTTGATAAGTGTTTTTTTTTACATTCAATCATTCATAAATGTTATTGGATATAAAATACAGAAATGTACAAACGACCGAACAAACAGTTGACAAAACTAAAAAAGTAAATGGCTGAAAAACGTCTCTAACATTTTATTAAAACAAGAAAAATTACGAAAAATAAATACAGGGTGGCGCAGAATGAGCTATATGGTTAAAATGTTCAATGCTTTTTTTTTATGCAATTAAGTATTACAATATTTTTTCTTAATACAAACAGTTTATTATTGGGAAATTTTGTTTACTTTTGAAAAATTATATCCTGTTGGTAGTGACCATTTCCTGCTTCGCACATACGTGCTCATTTTATCATATTTCATTCCTTCTTGGTGTGATAAGAACAGAAAGTTATATAAATACTTTTCTTTAGATATAAAAAATCTATTTTGTGCCACGCCCATTTCTCCAATCCCGTCCACATTTCGTCGTATATTGTGTATTGATAACCAAGATGCTTGTATATAATTTGGAAACTTCGGCTCTTGTCGTTCTCTTGATATACAGAAATCTGTAAAGTCTTTATGTGGGAGATGCCACGCCCACTTCTGCAAACCCGCTCATATTTTTAGAGAGGGTGTGTATAAATAACCCAGCTTATGTACTAAATTTATACATTTTTTCTCTTACCGTTCTTGAGATATAAAAAAAATATTTTGTGCCACGCCCACTTCTCCAATCCTGCCCAAATTAAAAGGATGCTGTATATTGATAACCGATATCATTGTACCTAATTTGGAAGCTTTGGCTCTTGCCGTTCTCCAGATATACAGGAAAAAGAAATAAAAAAAACAACAACAGCAATCACTTTATTGGTAAAGATATTCGAATTCGAATATTTAACTTATTTAACTTGAGTTGATTGACTTGAATGAATTACAGTTGAACTCGAAACTCCATTATCCCGACAAAAAAGTTAGACTTACATAAACTTAAAGTTAGAGAATATTGTAATAAATGCACAAAAACAAAAAAAAAAAAAAAAAAAATTAAATTCTTTCGGTATTCATGTTATTTAATTTTATTTCGTACAAATACATATGTACATTAGGGGAATAACTTTTGAACAATTTTTAAAATTTTTAAAAAATACCTATCCATGCTATATAGACCATAAAAATCTATGATGAAAAGTGGGGTCACTTTTTCGCGGGCGTTTAAGAAGTTCCCCCCAAATCACTTTGGAGTTTAGTATTTGGATTTTTTTTTTGTTTATTAAAAATACAATTTCCTTATTGTAAAAACACAAACCATTAATTTATATTTTTATGCTATTTCACAAATAAGACTTATATCACCAATTATACTACATTTAAACAGTTAAAAGTATGTTAAAATAACACGGAAACTCTTTTTTTTTAACAAAATGGAACCAACCTCACAATCTCAATTGTTTACTTCTATTTTCATTTGCTTACAGTTTCTCTAAGACAGAGAGGTTCTCTATCCCCTATACTCGTTGATTTTTGTGTCAGTGCGTAGTGACATTTAAGTTAATAAAATGTTTCATAGAAGTGCTCTAATTAGTAACCGGAAAAATTCGGAATTCTGGACCCAAAATTTTGGTAAATTTCAAAAGATTCGAGAAGTTCAAAATATCGAATTTTTCAACATTGCAAAACAACACGCACTTTGAACTTAAAGTTTATTTCCTTCAACAAAGATAATTTGTAGTATCTGAAGTTAATATATAGTGCATGACTGTATGAACGGTATTTAAAAAATAAAAATTCAAATATTATTATTTTTTGGAAGCTTTTAGAAAAAATGGTTTGGGGGGAGGTTGTTTATCCAAATTGATCTCAAAAAACCGTTTTCTTGATATATACATCAGTGGCCAACCCGTCGTGATAGGTATTTTTTTTTGGTTATACCCCTAATGTACATATTTAAAGATTTCATGCAATGAAATATTGTGTGATTTGATAAGTGTTTACATGCAAAATTTGAAAAACTCAGAATTATAGAAAGCAACAACAAAATTAAAAAATATTTATGACTTTGTTTGTTAGGGCCTTAATAGTTATAAAGAATTCAAAACATACAGCTCATTCTGCGCCACCCTGCATATAAAGACCATAAATATTTTTATGTCTAGTGAACATATTTTTTATGGCTTCTGGTTTTGGTCCTGGTTATTGTAGTTGTTTTCGCCATTTTTTGCTTAAGCTCAAGAGTTTTTTTTGGCCATAAAACACAAATAAAAAGAAGAAAAACGTTGAAAAGCGCCAACGAACGAAACGACAATTTTGAAAACTGACAATGAAGTATGAGCACTTTTGTGGATGCGGGTTTTTTATTTTATACGGATAACTATTAAAGCATATAAACGTAAAATAAATAAAAACAACAGATATAAATGCTTCCAGATGAAATAAAATAGATCCTTTTTATGATTGAGTAAATAGGAGTACGAGCAAGTCCTTTTAAAAAATAACATTAGTATGTTCTCAATAACTGCGTGAATAAGTGGCTAAATGAAGAAGATGACATCCGAAAAGAAGTGGATATCATAAATTGCAGTTGTAAAAATATTTTACCCTTTTTTAACTGCTACTTATATACTGAGAGAAAAACAACAAACAAAGCTTTTAGCATAGTGGTTTCAGAAAATTTTAAAATATTTTAACCATTTCAATAATACTTATTAATACTGCCACCATATTATATTTATTTAATTACTTGTCTTGCTACCGCAATTATACTATGGTTGTCTATACACGGAAAGAATTATTTACCAAATATGGCTTGAACCAAGAAAATTTTGCATAATTCTCGCCCAAGGCAAAAATTACTTATTCTAAATATATGTGTGGCTGGGTTTAAGCAAAATGTTTTACTAAATTAGAACAAAATAAGTTAAAATCAAGAAATTTTTGGCTTGGACGAGAATCTAGCAAAATTTACTAAATAATTCTTTTCGTGTAAACATGTGACAACTTGTTATGGTTCGCCAAACAAATTGTGGTTGGACAAACAACCATACATTTGTAGTAAACATAAAAATGTTTATGATAATAATATAATGGGCGTAGGTTACCGTAAATACTTTTGTTATTTTTAAGGCCGATAGAACTTACGAAAGTGTTAGAAAGTCAAACGTATTGCCATACTGCGTTCACTTTTTGTTATAGATTAACGCTTGAACGTTGCCAAACACCGAAATTTTCCTGAAAATCAGTTACCGCGCAACTTAAAGAAGAAAATAGGTTTGAAATGTATTTAAAAAAATTTTTTTCTGAAATTTTTGCCTTAACACAAATTTGAAACTTATTTTATCTATATAATAAAAATGAAATGTTGTCTGTTGCTGATCGCATAACTTGAGAACGGCTTGACAGTATTGGACGATTTTTTCTTTAAAATGGTCGCCATGGTCCAACTTAGGTTTTTAAGGAAAGAAAATATTTCCCCGCCCACTTTTAAACCCACTTTTTCGATTTACCTAAAATCAGAAAACGGCTCCATCGATCATTAGTAATCAGCTACCTAGCGAAGCCGGGACGGCCAGCTAGTTTTTAAAAATTTTTGAAAAAAAAACATTATTTTACTTGTTGAGAATGTTGGGAATAATTTCACACTTGTGGAACTTGAATTTTAAAAATATTTTTTTTATTTAACCTTAAACTTAAATCTATAATTTTGAATTATTCGAAAATGTCTCTAATCTTGGGTGCTTTGAATTTTCGAAAAAAATAATTAATTTGTTGTTAATTTTTTGCAGATCTTTAAAAATATATTTGAATTAACAATTTCGGCTTATAATTTATTTTCGATTTTTTAATTTAAAGTTTCGAACTTGACTAAAAACTTTTTACTTGGTTTTAATTATAAAATAAAAGAATTTTACTTTTAATAGATTTTTGGGACGATATTAATTTTTTTTTTCGAACTTAGAAAGCTTTAACTTTACGTTCGAAATTTAGATCGAATTTAGAGAGATTCAAATAAAAACAAATAAAGCTACACAGAAAAAAATCGACTTTAATTAAACAATTCGTTCAGACAAATAAATTTTTTACTAATTTTGCCCCTGCAAAAAAATTGATGATATCAATTAACAGATTTGAATAAATTTTGTATATTTCAATTAAAAAATTAGTTGCATAAACAAAAATTTAAATTTATGTGTTTTTATAAAAAAAATTAATTGCAGCAAACAAAAAATTAATTGAAAAAATTAATGTACCTCAATTAATTTTTTAATTGAACAATTTTTGGCAAACATTTTTTCTGTGTAGCTAATAGATATAAAAGTTAAGTTCTTATAAAAACCAAATTCGAAATTTAAAATATAGATAAAGGTTTTTATTTGATCGATAACAAAACGTTTCTAGTTAAAATCCTTAGGGTTGAAAATTATATTTAAAAACATTGAATTAACTTTTGATTTTTACTTGTTTCTAAGTTAGAAAGTTTTTTCCACGCTTAAAAAATTGTAAAACCAATTTTGAAAGTTACTTAAAACTTTCGAACATTCTTAATTGATGTTATTAGAAAAGTGTTTGATTAAAGTTAATTTTTATAATATTTACTTACTTTAAATTTAGTAGTTTCTAGTTAAAATATTTTGTTAAAAGAAAGAATTATAAAACAAAGTTTAAATGGAACTTTTGTCTTTGTACCTGGGTTTTTTTTTGGGAGAGTATTAAAACGTTGGATTTATTTACTTTTGTCTACTATTTATTCTTCATTTCTTTCATATCTCCCTGTCTGTTAAATATCATTAATCCCTTTTTGTTTACCTAATACAAAATTTGATTACAAGAGTATCCTGCCAGTAAATTTTATCAGTTGTAAACAAAACGAAATGTTAATCTTTTTTGAAAGAACGTGTTCTGTTTGTAAAAATTTTAAAGTTTTGTTATGGTTGTATATTTTTCTGAAAATCTTTAAAAATAAAAAAAAAATATTTAATCTAGACAACACTTGAGATGATTTGTTTGTTGTGTTTTAAAAAAAAGACCTTTTGAATAGAAAACTCATGAGTAACAAAATAACAAATTTTACTTGAGAGTTATCACTTCTATATAAAAGGATTTAAAGGAAAATATTTTTAAATGTGTGCGTGTGTCATTGAACTGCTTTTAAGATGTCGAGTAAAACAATCTTTGTTAACAAACAATCATCAAACTGCCGCCCAAATGGCCGACATTAAAAAAAACAAGGGATGACAAACTTTTTTTTCATGTATTAAATTACTTCAGTCTTACTTAAGTAGTAGAAAAATGAAAATATTTCAACAATAAATATTTATTGAAGCTCAAAAAGATTTTAACTAAATACTATTAAAACGCTGAAAAAGACACGCCAAGTATAAATATGAAAAATATTGACAACGCATTAAATAACAATTCTTATAAAAATGCCATAAAGATCTTTTATACAATACTTATATACATGTATGATTAAGTTTTCATTTTATATTAGTAGCCATAAATGTAGTATTTTTTTTTTTTAAATATAATTTATTCGAGTAGCTGCCATTTAAGTTTTTTGGCAAATCTCTGGTTAAAAACATTACTTTTAAATTCTACATTTTATAGTGTCATTATTTAGAAATTTCGCAGATAAAGGAGATTGAAAAGTAGAGCGTTAAAAAGCGTTATCATATTAAAAGCCATAAAAATCTTGCCAAACTATAAATTTCAAAACATAAATGCATTAAATTAAAGTTAAAATTATTTATGTTTGTACATATTTTCATTTCCTATTGAAGGATTCGTAATTCAACATATTTGTGATTTTCCAAAAAAAATCGCTTAGGGGTATTATTAGATAGATTCTATTTATTTCCATTAAATTATAGTTAAAATTATTTATGTATGTATTTTCATTTCCTATTGAAACATATTTGTGATTTTCTAAAAAAATCGCTTAAGTCTATTATTGAATTTTTAAAATAAAAAAAAAAAGATTTTTTTTATTTCCAAAAAGGGCTGTGGAATCGTTGAGTTGAGCATTTTATCCCGGAGTCGCAGTCGAAGTACCCACAAAAACCGCACTACAACTCCAAAATTATTCGGCATAAAAAATTTTAAAAAATTTCTAATATTTTTTTAAGATAAAAATTTTTCGAAATTAGCGATATAATATTTAAAATATCGATTCGAAATTGTTTCAGAATAATTTTCTTGCCATTTAAAAGCTACTGCATTAAAAAAAAAGAGTTTAAAGTCTAATAAGAACCAGTCTCATACACATTAAGCATCAATGTAAGAGTAGGAGTCGGAGTTTGAATCGGACTTAAACAATTTTAGCGGTTGGAATCGAAGTAGGAGTTAGAACAGTTTTTTATCGACTCCACAGCTCTGCTTGTGCCATATTATGGTTAAATTAGTTCTCCACATATTATGGTTTTCACCGACCATGCTATGGTTGTTTATCTGCAAAACAATGTTTCTCTTTTTTTAATAGCAACATTTTATAGTTAAAAACAAAATTAATCAGGTTATAACTATTGTATGTTTTTATTTAAAAAAAAGATCTGAGCTGTTAAACTTGATTTGAACTTGAAAAAGAATGTGAAAAAGAACAAAACTATCTTAGACATTTTAATTAATTAATTTTCAGTAGAGGCAAAAAACTTTTTGCATTTTGTATGTGTTTCTATATCGCAAAGAGGGATACACCTGTATTTTTTTTTGCGAAGAGTAGAAAAATAATGTAAGATTTTTACAAGATAAGACCACTGAGTCGACCCCTTTAATTAAAGAAACCGGTGCGAGATAAGAAACAAAAACTTTAAATATAAGGCCCCTATTATGGTTTACAACTCAACTCGGTTGAGTTGTAATTAAGACAACTGGTTGTGATCAGTTGTAATTTTTGCTATGTTTTTGTTCACCGCAATACAGCAAAGTTGTAAGCCATAATACAAAAATTAAGAAATTACAACTCAACTGAGTTGAGTTGTGAACCGTAATAGGGGCCTAGATGTTCAGCCGGGATTTTCATTAAGCACCTTTTTACCGTAGGGAACAGCCATGTCTTAAAATTTCGTAGGCGAAAGGTGTAGAAAAACTTATATGGGCAGTTCCAGCGGAACGTCTCCTTTTTGTAACGTAACGCCAGAAGTAATTTAAATTGTTTCTCAAAAAATTGTAAATGTATAGTTTACTTTTTTATATTTTGGTGTTAAGTGCAACTAGCTCTACATTTAGTAGCAAAAGGAATAACGTTTGAACAACATGGTCCTAAAATACAACCTTATTTGCATTTTGGCGTTACATTAAAAAAGTAGACTTTTCGCTAAAATGCCCATATGTACCTTTAAACGAGCAAAGATTTTTAAATGTAATAGCTTGAAAAAAAAATCTATATAAGTCGTAAAGCTTACTAAAAAATGTTTTATACAAAACGTCTTGCTTAATTCGCAGTCTTATTCAGTTTTGTAACGAAATCATTAGAATGTTCCAAACAATACGTTTTTTATTCCTTCCAAAAAATTAATTTGCTGACATATTCAGTTTGTTAAAAACCCCATTACAATCTAAAAATTAAAAGAAATATAGCACAGAAACATCATAATATAAATACTTAAGCTTATGAACTGTGAAAAAAGTAGACATATGAAACCTTTTTGTCCTTTTTTCTCTTTTCTCTCTCTCCTTGCTTAAAGGACACATAAATAAAACTTTATTACAAATTGGAGCAAAAAAAAAAATATGAACTAAATATGCATATAGTTCCATCATACCATTATTTACGCTATCATTTATATTTTCAGTTTATTGATTTCAAATAAATTTGTATCCAGGCCTTTTCAATAAAAAAATTAATTTTTTTAATACAAATTGATGAAGGAAAAAAGTTGAACAAAGTATTACGACCACGTGTGATATATTGATAGGAAAAATTGGATAAAAATTTGTATATGAAATGATAATATCATAAACATAATAAAATATGGGCATTTCCAGCGAAAAGTCTACTTTATGTAACGTAACAAAACGTAGACTTTTCGCTGGAAATGCCCATATACATATTACCCAGTAAAGGATTTTAAGATTATTGCAGGAGCAGCAGAGAATCAAATACTATTGAAGTGAATTTTTATTTAAAGTAAATAAAAATGGTTCAATAACTTCGCACTATCCCTTATAAGTAAGCAGGTTGCAAGTGAATAATTAGAATCATTATTTTAAAGAAGAAATCAGTAAAAAATGTTTAGGTTTCTGGAAGCATGAAAACTACATGAGCGCTGTTATAGGTGCTGGTTATTGCACACTACTAAGAAGCAGCAGAGCAGCGAATACCATTAAAGTGAATTTTAAATTTAAGTTAATAACAATGATTGAATAGCTTTGCATTATTACTTTTAAGTATGCAGGTTGTAAGTAAATAACTAAAATCATTATTTTAAAGAAGAAATTCACGAACAATGTTCTAAGTGCTTCTGTTGTTTACATGGAAGCAGTTTGTATTGCAACGATTTTGGAATTTGTTTACGATAATTGCCGAAATAATACCAAACGTAGAAATTACATTATTTTGAACCCACTCAGTCATCAAATTGTTTTTTTTTAGCAATGAGAAAAAAAGCTGCTTACCAGTAAGCTCCATTTTTTACTGGTTATGTATATTTTTTTATCATAAAGGGTGTTTTTTTAAGCCCGATAGAACTTGAAATTGTAAAAAATAACACAAAAAATTTAATTGTAATCAAAATTTTTTTTTTATTCGAAAGATCAATACGTGCCATTAACATTTGAAAATGATTTCGGGTATATGGGCACCGCGGCTGTTCTTGACGAAGCGCATTCTGGACGTCCAATTTTGGGCCACTTTTTCGAGCACTGCTGGCCGTATGTCACGAATAACACGAACAATGCTGGCCTCCAAGGCGTCAATTGTTGCTGGTTTATCAGCATAAACCAGTGACTTCACGTAGCCCCACAGGAAATAATCGAGAGGTGTCAAATCGCACGACCTTGGAGGCCAATTGACAGGTCCATTTCTCGAAATCAACTTATCGCCAAATTTTGATTTCAATAAGTCGATGGTTGCGTTCGCCGTATGGCACGTACCGCCATCCTGTTGAAACCACATCTCCTCCGGATCAATGTCATCCATATTTTCAAACAAAAAATGATTGATCATGGTGCGGTAACGATCTCCATTGACCGTAACGCGAGCTCCGGCCTCATTTTTAAAGAAATAAGGTCCGATGATGCCACCAGCGTGAAAACCGCACCAAACGGTGCATTTTTCTGGATGTAATGGAGTCTGTAGGGTCTCTTGTGGATTGGTCTCGCTACATATGCGGCAATTTTGCTTATTAACAAACCCGTTAAGCCAAAAATGCGCCTTATCGCTGAACACAATTTTGCGATAAAACAACGGGTCAGTTGCCAACTGCTCTAATGGTCTCGTGGCTTCAATTCCTGCACCAGCTGGATCTTATACGGGTGTAGACCGAGATCTTTGCGCAAAATTTTCCACGTAGTGGACGGACAGAGCCCCAATTCCTGCGACCGACGACGAATCGATAAATTTGGATCTTTTTCCACACTTTCGTTTACAGCGGCGATATTCTCTTCAGTACGCACATTCCTTCGACGTGTTGGTTTTATTGCATCCTCTAGAGAGTATGTGGTACGAAATCTATCCACAGTTCGACGAATGGCTTGTTCAGATGGACGATTATGTACGCCATAAAAATGACGAAGTCGTCTATAAGTTGCGCGAATCGACGACTGATTTTCAAAGTAAATTTGGATAATTTCGTAGCGTTGTTCAAGCGTGAGTCTATTCATGATGATTTGTCAGAGTATACTGAAACGATAAAAAAAAAATATTTCATCAAAATTTAATTTTTTGTGTTACTTTTTACAATTTAAAGTTCTATATAGCTTAAAAAAACACCCTTTATAAAAAAGTTTTTAATAAAAAGTAAAAAGGTACTTTTAAAAAGTCTTTAATTGGCTAAGTATCTAAAAAACTACTTACTTTTTTTACTTACTTTTAACTGTAACTGCTTCCTGTTTGGATTCCCGGGTAGACTTTAACTTTATTACCTTGTGTCAATACAATATTTACTTTCTAGCAATTCATTTCAAATTCGGACCATTAATAAATTACTTTATTTGAAGAGTCAATTTCACAAATTTAATTTTTTGAATTAAGGCTATAACTACTTACAGTTAACATTACTTTGTAACCCCTAACGTAACTTATTCCAATCCTTGTATTGGCTCTAAAACAACTTTTTTGCTAATTAAAAAAAATTCGGGCATTATTTTTCCGTCTGTTGAAAACACGCTCTCTTTCGAAAAACTCAAAGGAAATGAACAAACTTGGTATCAAATTGCTTGTACTGGGTAGTTTTTAAAAAAATCTAATAAATCAAATCACTCAAGTCCAACTCAGCCAATTGGGGCAAAAAAAGTCGCGTATCATAGCACGTGGTTGAATAAGACATGCCCAATACCTGAGAACGGCGACTAACTGACATTTCACTATCCTCATTAACACTGGTCGCTACGGCTGCAATATTCTGCAAAAAGTTCGTAACAAACGATGGACATTTCTCACAGAGCACGAATTTTGATAATAAATTTTAACAATTTGCAGTCGTTGCTCGTTTGTGAGTTTCTCCATGATGAAATGGCAGAGTATACTGAACACTTTTCACTTTCACAGATGTAGTTTGGACTAGTGCTGGGATACTATCGATATTTATCGATATTTAAAATTTCACTATCGATACATCGATATTACTATCGACTGAATGTTTGTACTGGTGCAGGAAAACTTTAACTATTTTTTATCAGGCTACAGTTCGTTGTTCTTATCACTTTATTAAGCGCATGAGACGTATGAATATACGCACGTTATTTCAGATGACAGTTTTTTAAAAATTGATAAGTACCTTTCGCTCGCGAGTTTTATTTTTATTACTCGCGAGCAAAAAAGAATAATTCTTTCTAGTATGGTTACAAATGAATTGAATTCGCTCGCGAGCGAGTTTAATTCGAGCACTCTTTGTACTCACACGGTCAAAATGTTACCCTCGGCCCCATATAAACCCTACTCCAGGAAAACAGTTTAGAACGCCTAAACCGTAATAAACAATGCTATCATATTAAATTTATTGTGTCACGGTCCATAATTTACCTTATATTCTAAGCAGCATTCTAAAATTCACTGTAAACGCTAAGAATAATTTCTCAACTGTTTTGAAATTTATTTTTTTTATTACCAGAAACTTCTCTACAGAGTTTTGGAATGATTGGTCCATAATTTACCATGCATGGCTCCAATATAAATTCCCCTCCTGAAAATCATTTAAGTTCGGCTTAAACTGTTACTACACTCACAATATTCTGTACGTAAAATTAACTGAAATTGTAATATGAAATAAATGAAAGTTCAATTAAAAACCGGTCTACCTATTTTTCATTTATTTTTAACAAAAAGTTCATTTAATTTTTACTGTCAAAAATTCAACAACATATTCCGTAAAATCAAATAAATATTCAGGTATTTTGTAAAATTTTACTGTCAAAAATTCAACACCATATTCAGTAAAAACGATTAAATATTCAGTTATTTTATTAAGTTTTCGTTTACTCCACAAAAGAGCCGAATTTCTAAAAAATACCAGACAGACACCTGTCCGCTTGTTTTTCTTATAAGCGAGAGAAGGAGAATATTTTTATTTACTTACCCAGTTACACACGTTTGTTTTACTTTTGTTGTACTGACCACGTTGTTTACAGAAGAACTCTCAATTATAAGACACCAGCAGCATGACCGATATGGCTTCGCAATTATTTTACTTTAAAAATTTGATGTATTTAACTAAATTATTTTAACAAATAGAATATGGGAATTGCTTACACAAAACAAGCAATTCTTTTTTTATAGATAAGTAAAATTAATTTTTGGTAGTAAAATTATATAAAATAACTGAATATTTAATTGTTTTTACTGAATATGGTGTTGAATTTTTGACAGTAAAATTTTATAAAATAACTGCATATTTATTTGTTTTTACGGAATATGTAGTTAATTTTTTGACAGTTAATTTATATAAGATAACTGAATATTGATTTGTTTTTACGGAAGTCGCGGTTGAATTTTTGACAGTAAAAATTAAATGAACTTTTCGTTGCTTTAAATTACATTTTTATTTACTTTAACATAAAGAAGAATTTAACTCAATCAACGGACAATATTAACTGCAACTGAAAATCCGTATTAATATGCACTTAGTTTTTTGAATAACTGTTAGAATCAGTTAAAAATAAATTTGCTTGGAATTTTAAATGTTTATTTATTTAAAAATGACTGAACGGAATATTTCTTAAATAAACTACAGTCCGTTACTGTAATAATATTGTGAGTGTAATCATGATATTTTACACAAGCTATTCAAATTTCAAAATGAAAAGCATAAAACTTTCTGATCTTCGGTTAATATAAGTCTTAGTCTAAACCGTAACCAGTTTTAATGCTGACGTCCGTTTTCATTAAGATAAATTAATAATATATAGATCCCACTCCTGAAATATTCGAACTGCCGGTGGAGAGTTACAAAGATTCAGCAAAGCCGAATACAGCATTCTAATTTATTTTTTCGTAATTTAGCTTTTAATTATAATAAAAGCTTGGAGTCTTTAAAATTTCAATGCAAAAAATACATTTTTGTAACAAATTTCCTACCCAAAAGGAAAAAATTATATAACTGATACTTTTTTCCATTTTTAAATTTCTACTTTTATTTGTAAAACATATTTAAATATTTCAATTTCTAATAGACCCAAAACATTTGTTGAATTTGAGTTTAAAGTGTTGTCGTTTTAAACAAATTTACATAATTATTGAAAACAAAAAGATTTTAAATAAACAATTTTTTTTTAATTAAATTTTATATGTCGCTTTTTATACAAACAAATACAAATTTTTATATTTAATATTGCTGACACATACTTAATAAAAATATTAAAGTGTCATAAAGTTGTTTTGCAGTTTGTTTGTCATTCAGGGGGTTTAAAAGACAACAACATGTATTTGTGTTTAATCAAAAAATTATTTAAATTTTTATTGCACACACTCACACACATGCTTACATGTTTACAAACACGAACATAAAAATATTTTTTTTTCGACCGTGGTAAACGAGTTTTTATTTAAATATAATTATGCAAAATATTTACTAAAAAAAAAATAAACCTAGATATTACGAAAAAAAAAACAAAAATTATGTTTATTTAACCAAAATTTGTATTAATTTTGCCTTAAATTATGCAAGCAAACGCTCGCAAACTACTTTTGGTATTCAAAATTTAGTTGAGCAAAAATAATCTGGGGCAAAGGCAAAATTGATTTTTGATCGAAATAAGCGATGCATAAGCGATGTAAAATTTCCAAACATTTTCATATAAAAAAATTTTACAGATTAAAGCCATTTTTCATTTAAAGGCCGTTTAACCCAATCACTCAAGGTATTTTGACAAAAATGTTCCCTGATCGAATTATTGTTTGAAAATTAAATAAAACAAGTTAGAGTGTTATATTCGGCTGTGCCGAATCTTTAATTCCCTCCACCGACAGTTTGAATATTTCAGGAGTGATGTGTATTTATTATAAATTTATCTTTATTAAAACAGACATCAACATTAAAATTTGTTGCGGCTTAGACCTATATCAAATTACTGACCGACAATCTTGAGTAAAATATCTTGATTAGAAAAGTTTAAGACGAACTTAAATGATTTTCAGGAGGGGATTTATGTTGGAGCCATGGTAAATTATGAACCAAAATTCCGCAGAGGTATTTCTGGTATTAAAAAACATAAATTTCAATACAGTGGTGAAGTTAGTTTAAGCGTTTACAGTAAATTTCAGAAGGCTGCAAAATATGGGATCTAAGGTAAATTATGGACCGTATATCACAAAATTACATGACATATTTTCTGGCCATATGAAACTAATTTAGAAGAAATTTTACCACAATAAATTTATCTGCTGCGACTTTAGGCATATTTAATTAATTTACCAGAGTGGGCTTTATATGGGTCCTATAGTAAATTATGGACCGATCAGCACGAAATTGTTTAGTGCTTTTTCTAGTCCTATAAAACTGTGAGGTATTCAATTTTATTCTAATACCATTAAAAATTACGGTTTTAGGCGTACTAAACTGTTTTTCGGTAGTGGGGCTTATATGGGGTCTAGGGTTAATTATGGACCGATCTTCATAAAATTTTACAGTGTCATTTCTAGTCCTAAAAAACTGCGACGTGCCAAGTTTTGTTATGATAGCATAATTAATTACGGTTTAAGGCGTACTAAACTGTTTTCTGGGAGTAGGGTTTATATGGGGCCTAGGGTAAATTATGGACCGATCTTTACAGTGTGATTTCCAGTCGAATAAAACGAACATTTGCAAAATTTCATATCATTTCGTGCATTGTTCAATCATTTATGTTAAGCTGGGATCACACGATTGCCGCAATGCACCAATTTTCATACTTTTTAATACCCCAATCGTGTGACTGCACAACCAATTGGCTCATGTACCAATCAAGGACAATATTGTGCTTACTTTTACCAATCAAATGCAACCCTGGTGCGGCAATCGTGTGACTGTTTTCTATGCAATCGCGCGTCAATAAAAATAACAAAAATGCACCAATATTTATTGTGTTCTTGTGCGGCAATCAAACAACACAATACGCACCAATATTTGCCTTTTTCTTAATAAATTTACTTTTTTGTGTTTCTTTTAGTAGGTAATGAAGATAAATATTTATTTATTCATTATGCATTTAAATTTTTTTTAATTATTGTTGCTACATATTACCAAAATATGTATGTATGTATGTTCACAAGCATATTTAGCTGTTCAGTGCGAATATTTTTATTTAAGTTTCTAAGCGAACCTTAACATACGAAATTGTTGAACAGACTTAATTTTTGGAATTTCTTAAAAAATTTAAATAAAAATATTCAACAAAAATTTGTTTAAGTACATAGTACATATATGATACATATTTAATTTTATTTAATAAATAACAAACCAACAAGAACTTTCAATTAAATAAAAAAGCTACCACAACAGCTGTTTTCGCAGTTGTCAAGTAAGAACAATCGTGTGACTGTGCTGCGGCAATTGTTGTAACCATTTCGCTTTGTACCAACTAGCGGCAATTAAATTTGTTTAAAACAGGGCAATCGTGTGATTTCAGAATATTTTATTGGTCCAATTTCATTATTGTGCGTCAATAAAGCACAATAAAAATTGTGTCATATTGGTGCATTTGCGGCAATCGTGCGATCCCAGCTTTAGTTTTTGTAACAAAATTATCAATTTTTTAAAGTGGTGGTTCCACATTTTGATTCATAGCTCTGATCCTACTGAACCGACTTAGAATTGCTCAAGGAGCCAGAATATATATACTTTATGGGGTCTGAGGTGAATAATAAAAAAGTTTCACACGAAATGACAAACTTAGTATACCCTCTTCACAACTTATTGTGGTGGAGGGCATAAAAATAACTTACCACGACGGCGTTGTATTTTTTTCAAAATACGTAAGACTTGTGTGATATACACTAGTACCCTTAAAGGGCAATTTACAAAGTGACAAGCGATTAAAGATTTCTTTTTTTTAATTTTTCATAGGGTAAAATAAAAATAAAGAGCAATTTACAAAATGAGAAGCGATTACAGATTTCTTGTTTTTAATTTTACATAGAAAAGTTGATTAACAAAGATATAAGCACTTTAAGATTACACTAGCGGATACCTGGCGAGTGCTACTACGTTCCCCCTTCTTGTAGTCCCATTTTTGAAAACATTCATAGCGTATGTGTATATTTAAATAGGGATCTACATATGCTTAAAATTTCATTAAAATCGTTAAGATTGTTTCGAAGAGACAGAAATTGCTCCTCCCCTCGTAGTCCTATTTCTTGAAAATGTATAACTTATGCCTTATTACATTTCTCGATCTCTTATCTCTTATGGACATAATTTCTACAAAAAGAAAGCTGGTCGTGTTCGTGCCTAACAGTTATATTTACCTAATTCAATATTTATTTGGCCTACGTTTTCAGTTCTCTTTTGAAATATGGCAGCTTTTACACCAAAGATTTCTATGCACAGCTAGATTTCTTTTTATAGAAACTACGGGCATTAGTCGTTTACGAGAACCGTACCTACTCCAATATTAATTAATTTAAAAAATTGTTTTCATAAAAACTGGTGAAGCCATTAAGAAATGTCATATTTATTTTCATTTTTAAAATCACCCACTGTTCTACTGGTTAGTTAGGCCTGCAAAAAGTACATACAGATGAGTTTCTTTTAAGGATATGAAATGCTCGTTTAGAGTTTTCTTTTATAAAAATACATACATTTATTACATATACGATTTATTATATTAATGCATATACTGAAGAAGGTTTATGGCTTTTAACTTTCTTTTATTCCTAATTTGTTCGTTTATTTAATAAAATTTTTGTTTCTCTTTTTATTTGCAAAATTTTTAATATAGAAAACATATTTGAGAGCCCATGGCGCCAGGAATCTTCAAAGGAATTAAAAACGTTGGTACTTGCAGCTGAAAAAGATTTTCAAGGTCTTCAAATCTTTCAGAAAACAAACCACCAACTTCAATAATGAACATAAAATTTTATTTATATGTGTTCAAAATAATTGTGCATTTTTTTAAACTTTTTTTTTATGTAAATCTTTTTAAGTTGATTTTAACCAAAACTTTTTCGGCACTCCTTTGTGTGCCTTCTTCAGGGTTTTATCGTTGGTCTATGTGGACAAGCCAAACACGATTCAAGCCTTAGAGTATAACAAAACACGTGTTATTCATGGAATACAGTCCGAAATGCTCGAAAAAGTGGTGCAAAATTGGACCTTACGAATAGACCAATTGAACCGGAGCCGCAACATTTACATGAAGGTTTTTTTTAAATATTTAAAAAATGTTTAAAAATTTAAAAGTATATGATGCTAATTTGAGGGTTTTATTAGATCTTTAAAAAAACTACGCTTAAAAAATCACCATTATATATAAAATTAATTTTGTTTGATTTTAATTTCCTAAAACAGAATTTGAAAAATAATTAATTAATCCAAATTTATAATATAAATATTAATCAGGCTAATATTCATTAAATTTAATTTTCACTTTAGCCTGATTTTAAAATATTAAAAATTTGGAAAAAAAAAACCCTAAGCAGTTCAATAAATTAACTACAATTCTAATTATATTTAATTATGTTAAAAGGAATAAAACTATTACAATACATAACTGAAATTTAGCTCATAGAATAAATTCGAAAAATAAAAAAAAAATGTTGGTTAAAAGTTTATCTAAAACAAATAAAACTTTCCTTATTATTCATGTAACTATTTAAAATTAACGACTGAATGTAGCTGAGTCATTCTGTGCATGTTAAATACAAACAGGGTGCTTCAAATACTTTTCTCATCCCTAAGGTATGCTGCAAAAATTCAAAATTATTTAAAAAAAAAAAAAAATGCTTGCTGTTTTTCTGAGATTCTGGGCGCCTGGTATCAAAAGTAAATTTCGCATGTACATTTTTCCTTGCGATCGTTTCGGTGTTGCCAGGGTGCAAAAAAGTTAAAAAAGTACAATTTTGGAATTTTGGTAGATTTTTTCAGGGATTAAAAGGAATTTGATCAAAATAAAATCATTTGGTTTTTAAGAGAATTTTATGTAATTTATTTATTTAAAAATAATTTAATAAAGTTTTAATACAAATTTTATGATTTTAAACTATTTTTTTTGTCAGTTCTTATGAATGGCAAGCATAATTTAACAGAATTTTATTAAGTTCAGTAGTGTTATTTTATTATTTAAAATTATTATTGACAAACAAATATATACTTATATTATAATAATAAATATTACGCACTATTTAATAATAACTTTATTTCTTAAAAAAATATGTATATTTTAAAGTAGTCGAGCTGCCGATTTTCATCGCCACATAAGGCAGGACTTTAAAGTCAAAGTTACCGAATTTCTTCAACAGACCAATCAGTATATCTTTTCATGGTTCTAGTCTCCTAATTATTTCACCAGCTTAGGCAGGATATTTCTTCGCATTAGAAGTAGCCGGGTTTCGTGACCAAACGAGGTAGTATTTTTTATCTTATGTCGATTTTCATGCACAGTTTTTTTGTTCAATGTTTGTTTATTGAAAATGGTTTCTGCAATTAAAGAAAAAATTTTTTAAATTTAGGGTTTTAATGAGTTTTAAACTTTAAAAGTTATGATAAACTATTAATGGAATGTGAGAATTATTTCTTTTTATAAGTTGTTTTTATTATATTTATAATTTTTTTTGAATAAAGCTTTCTTTCTATAGTCCTATTCCTCCAATATATCACATAGTTTTTGCTTAAGCCAAACTTTGGTAAACATTGAAACTATATGTATCGTCGTTGGTAAATTATTGTGTTCTAAAATATAACCATATAGAACACAATAATTTACAAACGACGATATGTAGATATATTTCGGAATGATTCTATGCACTACCAGAATATTTTGTATCCTCCCAATGGTTTTCTCTGACATAGCCTAAAATCATTCACAACAGCAAATAATAGTACATATTTTAGTTAATTAAAAATGTTTTTTTTTTTAAAGAATATGTGTAAGTATGTAAGAAGATTTTAAGGTTTATTTGCCCCCACGAACAAATGACTTGCAGAACAGCTGATGTCAGATGGCATGTATGTCAGTTCAAAATAGAACACGCTCTAATTAATAATTTTTAAACTGCAAATTTGAGCCGACCTGTGCAGAATTTTTTTTTGGTTTTACACGACATTTTGCAGTGAAAATTTTGAAACCTTTAGCATTTGAATTGATAGATATACACAAATTCTAAACATTTTTTAGATGTAAAATATCGCATTTGCGTTTTGGTAAAATTTTTAAAGGTGATTTAGTTCAAACTGATAGAATTCCATTTATTTATTCCAAATTATTAAAAAAAAACAGGCACTATTTTTGTTTTTTTTATATAATAAATAAAGTTATTACACATACGTGGGCCACTTTTAAAAATCATTACGACTTTCTAGATTTTCCAACAGAGCGTTCTACTAAAGTCTCATCTCATAAAAATTAAGCATATTTGTGCTTTTCCTTCACACAAAACTCTCTCATTTCCTTTTCATTATTTTACTGGTAGACTTGCTTTCAACATTTTCGAAATATGTTGCACAATTACACATTTTATGCCAAAACCAATGTTAGATTTAACACTTTGGTTTCAACTACATAAACTACAACAATAACAAAATTTGTGTACTACAGTTTAGTAAATGTACTGGAAGTTGTTCAGTTTAGGATATGTGTTTGTAAAGTGTCTGTTACATTTTTAATTTTTTTTCCACAATTACGGTGACAACCATAAACAAGTAATTTTTACCTTAATACTTCTGTAACAAGCAACAAATAAATTCAGGTACACACCTCTACAAATGTGGTTTATGGTTACAAGAGTGTATATTTCATATGATATTTGCATGCAAACGAAGTTAACTGGTAAAGTTTCTCGATTTCAAATAGCTTTTACACCAAACTCAGACGAATTGGCATTGCTTATACAATTCAGCTAGCTTTAAAAATAATTCAACAATTTAAGTAAACTTTCTTAAAATTTTTTGTTTAACATATAAAAATGTAGAAGTTAGTTCCTAATTCAGCGAGCTGAATAAGCTCTAAAATTGTTGAAAATCCAAATTTTTAAAATAATTCTTTTAGAATTAATGCGTTTCTGCTAGATTAACTAAAGCTACGGTCACACTTATTAAATATTTGATCAAATAAGCGTAACCCCTACTTTTGTTAATAGTTAGTGAGATTTAAAATGTTCTTAATATTACAAAATAAACTAATTATACTACTAGACATAGCAAAAAACTGTTTTTTGTAAGATGTGGTATTTTAATCAAAATATATATTGATATTAAGCGAAATGATTTTTTAGTTTGGTTGTTGGTTCCGTTTTTTTCGTCAAATATTTGATAAGTCTGACCGTAGCTTAACTCGTAAAAAAAAGAATTTGCCAAAAATCTCCTACAAAGAAGATAAATTTATAGAATAAGATCTTAAATAAATGGCTTAAACATTTTTGTTAGCTGACTACCTTTTAAATAATCTAAACATAAAAAACCCCAATTATATTTTAATTTAGATATTCCAAATAATAATATGTGTAACATTTTGACAAACCATCTTTAGTCGAGATAAGATAGCAAAAAAATGTTTCAAAAAAATTCGATGAAAAAAATCATTTTTATTAAATAATAAAATAAACTAAAATTGAAAAAAATTAATTGTTTTTTTAATGAAAACTTGACTTAAGATGTTTTGTCAAAATGCTACAGATATAAGTGTTTATAACTAGCAGAACATTTAATTACTAGCGATTATAAAATTCAGCTATTCATAAATTTATTGTAAAAAGCTCTTTAGAATACTTTTCTTGTCGCCCTCGTATCCTGCTGCACTTTGAATTTTGTTTAACATGTATTTTATATGTTAAGTGCTAGTTTATCAGCACGTTTTAATGATGATGTTGTTGGGTGATGATCGAGGTGTTTGTGTATAGAAACATTTTATGCCATTGCTAATCGCTGGTGTTTTTTTTTTCTTAAGCTACAACGACTCATGAACTTGAAATATTTGTTAGTGTCATTGGCTAAAATATGGAAGCTTTTAGGGGGAAAAAATTATATTTGCCTACATACGTATGCTAGAAAAAAATATGTAACATTTTTATGTTCATAATGCTCTAAAATTAAATTTTCCTTCTTATTTAATTTAGTTCATTGAATTTCTTCAGCAATCACCTAAGCTTTAAGCCATAATCCGTTTACAAATTTCTTCTTAAAATGTTCATTGTTTCAATTTATTTCATCGTCACAAAAACCTTTTAATTAGAATTTCTTTGTTTCTTTGTTAATGTTCATTGAATTTGCTGAAAAGCATGAATGGGACTGATTGTTCGTTTGGTTCGTATAAAATTTTAACAAATTATTTATTGCCAAAAGATGGAAATAATGGATGTTTGTAAACCGGAACAATTATCGAAATGTTTGTATTTGAAAAGACATTAATTTAGAGAAAACAGAAATGGAAACATACATACATACATACTTACATACATAAGTATTTATTTTGAAATTAATACCATTAAAATGTGAAAAAGGAAAATTTTTTTGTGGGAAGGAAAAAAAAAATTTGAAAAAAGGCAAAAATTAAATTGATTGAAGTGCAGTGAAAAGTTCGCAAATCTCCAAGAGAAAAATTTAAACCATTTCCCTTTATGCTGTTTCCTGCTAAACATGTTTTTTTCTTTAATATAGTTTGAGGAAATTAAGGGGCTTTAGAAAAAAGGAAAAGCGTACATAAATAATGGTTTTTTTCAAGTTTTATTTCATTTTTTAAAAAATTTATTTCAAAATTTTATTTTACAAGAATTTTCCTAGTAAAATTAATGACACACAAGTGACATTTTCACAATTTTGTTTCTTATTTAAATAAGAAGTATTTTGAAATCCATAATTCGTATACGTTACATTTTTGTTTTAAAGACTATTTTTTTTTTTAAATATGCATTTCACGTCATGAAATACTTTTGTTTTTTCGTTGATTTATTTATATGGCTTTGCAAAGAAACAACAATAGCAAATGTTGCAAATTTTGAGTGACAGCAACGTGATGACTTAAGACACATTTGTGCGGTTTGCAAAATGTTTAAAAATTTGGTGTTCGAATTCCTTCATGCCTTTAGAATTTTGTGTCTGGGTTTGTTTCTTAAAAAAATCAGTATTTTTTTTTTTTTTTGCTTAATAACAAGAAAATACGAAAGTACACTCAACGAAATTAAACTTATCGAATTCGTATTTAAAATTTTTGCCGATATCATTTAAATTTTATGACAACTATAATATAAAACACAGTGAAAGCTTGTCGTATTAATTTGTCGCATTATATTTTACATTTGTTCTTTTGCAAGCCTAATACTGAACTCCGCTTTTACAAAGGTGAACAGTTTGTATGTTTGTAACATGTTATCTTCGGACTTTCGGCCCGATTTTAAAATTTTTATCAACAAAAAGAAGAATCGAGCCTCCTTACGGACAAAGGATATACAGTTAGGCACAAAATTGTTCACAAAATTAGTGTTATTGGCAAAATATGCTATACATTTTTGTTTTATTTTTAATTATTTAATAATTTTTAACTATGTATATGAAATGTAGAACGTTTCAAGAACTTAAAAATAAAAATTTTTCCAAAAAATATGTGTTCATAATATTTTACATGGTATTAGTATTAACTTCTGAATGTGAACAATTATGACCGCAGTTAGAGATTATTGTTGTAATTGGGTCCTAGCGTTTGGAGTGTTGTCCCTTTGCAATTTTAAGCTGCCTTGATACTTTTGCCATACTTTTACAAAAGTTTTTGGCATTTTCGGCTTTAATTAATTTTTTTCCAAGCTCCCAAAACTTATATAGAGTGTTAGTTAGGCGGGTTCCTCTGAGCAAAAAAAAAGAAAAAAAAATTGGCGTTTTGGAATGGACCAAAGGTACTCAAGTGGGTAGGTACAATTCTGGCGACTAAGGAGGTAAATTTATTTTCAAATTTTTATTTTCTTCAAACTAACTTTTAGCTACATATTTCTGAAGTATGCTTAGGATCGTTGTCCTGCATAATGATATCACCCTGTCGTGGTTATTAGCCGAATAAGGCTAATCTTGGAATGTACGGGTCTTTCAAGATGGTTGTGTAGTACTTAGCACACATTTTTCTTCTGAATTAGCAGAGTGCTCGAAGCTGGTTGCCGCGAAAACAATTTCAAGTTATTTTTGAGACCATCAAAATTTTATCATTTGGGCCTATTCCGCTCTTTTACGCTAACAATTTTATCTAGCCATGTTTACTGCCGTCCGTCTGGCTCGTATCTCATAGTATTTGTCCGATCTAAGCATGTTCCACGCATTGAATCTTTAAAACTGGACTTTGATTACTTTTTGGCAAACTTCAGCCGTTTTCAGAGTTTATTTTGCTTTATTCTACTAGAACTTAAGCAACTTTGTACTATTTTAGTGCTTACATCTTAATTGTACTCTATGCTCAGTATTTGCCGGACCTTAATAGCTATATTGACTACACCAGTAATAATAAGTCGCTTTGATTCGCGAAAATCTTTTGGCGAAAGTTTTACATACAGATCTCCCTGAAATGGTGTAGTTTTTGTGAACTTGCAATGCTAGACTCCTTTTTGTAAATTTTTCACAATGTTTTGTTTTAAAACTGCCGCTATTGACTTGGCGTTCTTGAAGAAACTAGGCAAAATGTAAATTAATTGCTGATATTTTTTTTAAAATTTTTAAAAGAATTAAATTTAATTGAATTAATTAACTTACTTTAAAAGCAAATCACAATAAAACTTGAAATTTTTTGGAATTTTTATGAAAAATTCACATAGCAGCTAGGGATTTAAAACAATAAATGTAAATCCTAAATTTTTGTTTCAACTTTATCAAGCTTGCTACAAATTTGTTAACTTAAGTTACCGTCTACAAAATACATCTTATTTATGGCAATATCAATTAACTTAAATTCACCATTGTTGAATCCTTTTACCCACAACTTTGAATTGGCAAAAGTTTTCAGCATAATACATAATTGCTTTCAACCACGTCCCGTATCTAGATAATTTTTTTATATGCGGCAACATGCGAAGGTGCTTTACAAAATATTTTTCCCATTATAAATCAATAAATAAACATCATCGAAGTTGTCTTTTATTTCTTTTGCGGAAGGGTGCATGGCAAAATAAAGCAATTAAAACAAGTTTTTTCAAAATATGCAACACAAATTTGCAATATCAGCAATATATGCAAAAATATGCATTCAAAGCAAAATATGCAAAAATATGCACTAACAAATCGATGCCATTTTACTGCAAATTTCTTGATTCGCAAAGATATTTTGTATATGGTAATCTCCGACTGACGAGAACAAATTTGCATTTGCATAAAAATCCTGGCCTTGCTTATTTATAATAAATTTTGTATTCCCGAAAATACCTTTGAAAAACAAAGCCTTTTTAACGTGACTACACTGTTCACCCTCCATTCCGTCTCCGTGCCTTTTGCGTTTGTTACGCTTCATCGGCTAAATAGCTGAACCAATTTTGATGAAATTTGAAGTACATATAGGCTTTTTATTTTTTACTAGGACCAAGAGGGGGACATAGGGAAAATAACTGCATCTCCAAAAAGATCTAACCAATTTTGATGAAATTTGAATCATAGATAGATAAACGTAAATAAAACACACAGGGTTTATATTTTTTTTCAAAGCTAGGAATATGAAACTATCTTATCGATTTTGATTTTAAATATATGTAGATCAATCTACACACAATAAAACACACAGGCTTTATATTTTTTTTTATAGTAAGTCAAAAATTAATTCTGGGTGGGCAACGCCGCAAGCATGGCTCGTGTATAAATAAAAACAAACCTTTTTTAAAAAAAAATAAGTCATTATTGATCTGCAGTGCTCGTGTCTTCCAGGAGTTCTGGTGAAGCAACATACATAGTTCTTGTAATTGGCTTTTCTGATCGTGTTGTGTATGTGTGAATATTCGATTTTCTTTGTGAACCATGAGAACTTTTTTAGATAATTTTTTGTTTCACTTTTTAAAATTTCTTTCGGTGTTACTAAACATTCTTAACATAAATACATTAATTACGTAGGCATTTAAGTAAAATAAATATCATGTCGTAAAACAGTTCTCACAATTATTCACACATTTAATAATCATAAAGACACACAAAATGTGATTTGCGACAGAGCGAAAGAAGCACAAAAAAGCAAAAACTATAAATTGTTTTGAAGATTCAAATTAAAAAGAAATTTAAATATGTATAAAATACAGAAACTTTGGAAATAAAAAATGAAAGCAATTTGTTTGAAGAAAAAAACCCCGATCCACTTAAACTATTGATCGTCATTTATTGTAAAACTGTTGTAAACAAAATTTTGGATGTTCTTACAATTGTTAACAAACCATTGTTAACATTTATTTGTATTTCTTTTTTTTTTCTAAAAGCAAAAGAGTACAGCAATTTAATTTGAATGCAGAAATTTTTTGAAATTTATTATCTAGATAAAATCTCTTGCACATATTTCACACCACTAGCAATAAATGTTCAAAATAAAAGGATACTAGTTAAGTGAGTAGTGAAAATATAAAATTTTTCTGAAAGGTAAAGAATAACGAGAAACAGGTGAATCTAGTCTACCCTCTCTCAAACTTTTTTAAGTAACTTCTAGTGAATTTAAATGCGACCCACTTTTTTTTGCAAAACTAAAATGAAAATTCATGCTCATGCTGCCACATATTAAATGACATGCATATGCATGTTTATATGCTGGTATAACAATTCATGTATATTAAGGTGGACCTTATTTTTTATTTCATATTTTCCAAAAAAAGAAGGGAACTTTTGCGTGACGTTAAAGATACAAAATTTGAGCTCGGTCGGTTAAGAATGTTTCTGCCGCACGAGGGCTAAAGTTCGTGAGAGCGAAATTTAAAGAAAATTAGAAAATTAATAGAAAAAAGCCCTTAGTTACACAGAATCACCCATACGGAGGTCAAATGTATAAGCAACCCCATTATTTTTGTGTCCCTAATATTTTTCCAGAACAAACATACCCTCTATTTCCAACCCTTCAGGAGTTCCTCATACAAAACTATTAATTTTCTCCTAATTTCGTTCTCACGAACTTTAACCCAACCTTTACCGCCAATTTTTAACCGATATAACTCAAATTTTTTTTATCCCAAACTCGCACAAAATTGCCCTTCGCTTTTGAAACATATGAATATAAAATTTTTTCATACATAAAGAGGCCCCCTTAATAAATATGTATGCACAAACTAAATAATAAATTAATAAACCATGTCAAACATTTTTCATCCAGTCATGTTTCCACTGAAAACATCATCAAAGTCATGATGGTATTAAAAATCCTCCCTGAATATGGAACAATAGCAAAACTACTTTTTTCAACTCATATTCTTCTATTCCTCTTAAAAATGGTAAAGCACATGAGAAAATTTCTATGCTAAATAATGCATTAGAATGGCAAATATATTTAACTAACCCAAAAACTAAGAGGTAAAAACTTTTCTTGCATATGATTCCATAATCAGTTTAATGGTTCATTAAACTCTTAAGAGAAAACATAAGGAAGTATTAAGAAAATTTTATAAACTTTTGGGTACTTAAAACTACATATTATTAAAATGTAAAACATTGAAAACTTAAAGCTGTAGCTGAATTCGAAATAATAAAGAATTTTTTCCTCTTGTATTGAAATTTTGTTGTTTAATTTTGCAAAGAAATCATTTTTTTTTAATTTCGAGTATTGAATCCTATGTTTTTATTCTCACAGGTTAAGCAAAAGAGGTGAGAGAGAGAATTCGTTAAAATTAATTCAAAATTACACGTGCCTACGTAACTATGGGTAAGTTTTATTTTTTTTACATATTTTTTAAAAGGAAATAAGGAAAACTTATCTGATTGTTCGATTAATATTTTCGTTTATGGTTAGATTACGGATAGCAACACAACATAAGTTGCGTTGCCAGCAGCGAAATTAGGCAACGCCGCTCATGTTAAAATATACAACATTTTGTTTTTATTTTAACTTGAGCGGCGTTGCCTGATTTCGGTGCTGGCAAATCAACTTCGAATCAGTCGTCATTGCCCATAATTTTGTAAGAGTTTACGTTGATTTTTGGAAATAGCCGAATAGACTGCATTTTTTTAAAACTGTGTAATTTTTTTGAGCAAAACTTTAAAATTTGGCAGGTGTCACATAAGTTTATTCCGATTATTAAAAATTGAGCACTTTAGAAAGAACAATGCGTTATAATTGTGAAAACTTATTACAAAAAAGTTAAGCTGAGACCGCTCGCTAACTTCGATCAACAAATTTGAAGAAACTGGGTCGGTTATAGACGGAAAACTCCTGTGCGTCAACTTTTCGGTCGGTCTCTTGAAAACATTGCTGCTGTAAACGAGAGTTTCGCCGAAAACATCAATTCGGCATCATTCTCTGAACGGCATTCGGTACAGTAATATGGTAACGTAGCTCTTGTGGCCTCAACTGTACGACATTGATCTGGACACGTGGCTTAAGCAAGACACCTGCTACATCGCTCATGAAACCATCGATTTATTGCAGCAACGATTTCCAGAACAAATCCTCTCAAGAAATTCTGATGTCAACTGGCCACCAAGATCATGCGATTTAACCCCGTGCTTTTTTTCTTTTGGGTTTTGGGAAATCTGGGGTTTGTGCGAATAAATCAAAAACAATTTCTAAGCCCAAGCGACAGAGCGACAGCCATATCTTTGTGAACAAGTCATGAAAAGAGTAATGGCCTGCCATCTGAGCCGTGGGGGCCATTTGACAGATATTTTATTGTATACTTAATAGGAACATGTCTTCTTTACAATCCAATAAAAGAAATACGTATTTTTATTTAAAAATTGCATCCTTTATAAAACTTTAAGCAAATAAATTTAGTTTAATTAATAATTAAGGTCTTGATAAAGGCCGTTACACAATACCCCACAAAGTCTTACGTATTTTTAAAAATGCTTCCCTATTTTAATTATTCTTTGAACATTTTTAAAAAACAATTACAACTTATCATGACGGGGTTGCATTTTCGTAAATTACTAAAGACTTTGTGGGATAGTGTATAGCGGCCTTAAGTAGTTATTTATGCAAATTATTATAAAAGGTAATGCAGTTATTTTAAGTATTTTCTATAATAATAACGTTTTCTATCAAATAAGCAAAATCCCTTTCGGAATAAAGTTTTGGGTTGATAGCGGGCGGCCGCAATGGAAATAATAAAATGATTGCAAATGACTGCTATTAAACATGGATCTGGATTGTACCTGAAACCTATATAAAGATCCTTCGGCAATAGAGCTTAAGACCACTTAGCTTTCACTACTTA
The DNA here is from genome assembly GCA_963931875.1 of Pollenia griseotomentosa. NCBI lineage: Eukaryota > Metazoa > Arthropoda > Insecta > Diptera > Polleniidae > Pollenia > Pollenia griseotomentosa. Next base: position 4,112,365 of record OZ007562.1, on the reverse strand, counting down.
TAATATTAGTTTTTTTTCATTGCTGGAGTGACAAGGAACACATTTTGTACATGACTTATCTAGCCCATATGCCTTCCACTACACTTGCTTACAAAAATTCATGCCTGTTTCCCCAAACACAAATGTCTTAAGCTGCGGTCACACTTGCCAGGTATTTGACGAAAAAAACCGGACCAACAGGCAAACTAAAATATAATTTCTTATGTTCCAATATTTATTTTGTTTATAACACCACATCTCTCATAAAAAAGTTGTTTGCTATGCCCAGCAGTATAATTAGTTTTGTTTTGTGATATTAAGACCATGTTAAATCTCACAAATTACACTACGTGACAATTTTTTGACCAAATGAATTTGACACCTAACCTTTGTGTACAATTTTCCGCTGAATCCGTTATTTGTGTTTTTAAAAATGATGATGAGACTGATATGCAAATATCCAAAAAATAAAATTTTGGCCTATTTTAATACGAACATTTTGTGCCCAATAGGATCCAGATCGGTGCAAAAATGACAAAGTTACAGAAGATTAATTGAATTAACCCACAACAAATAAATATACAAAGCTAAATTGTAAGCAACAATAAATATTAAAAATAGCTTGAAAGTTTTGAATTTCTATGTGGATTAATTTACTAAATCTTCTGTAGCTTTGTCATTTTTGTACCAATCTATGTCTTGTTGGGCGCAAAATGTTCATATTAAAATAATCTAATGACGCATGCAATAAAATATTAGGATTTTAAAATGATTGGTTTAAAAAAAATAACTTGAAATTTTACATAAAGATTAGCTGTCAGATTCATTTGGCCACGACTTTGTTGAAATTTTGTCACGTAGTGTTATTAACAAAAGTAGTGGTTATGTTTATTTGGTCCAATATTTAGTAAGTGTGACCGTAGCTTTATAATCAGCAAAACAAGAAAAATACTTATGGAGAGAATCACTTTTTCATAACTTTCAAATCTCACTATTCTGTTTGTTCCCTTGCTCGTAAAAGGGTTAAAAAGAGGTTATATTGTACTTTTTTGTAAACATTATGAAGTAATGTATTAAAATAATGATTAGATTGCTTTTGGAAGCACTAGCACTTATTTAAAATGACATATTGGGAATCATATAGAAAAGATTTATTCAAATTTTCTTTTCCAAAAAATGTAGATAAAAAACTTTCCCACTAAATTTTTCATAAATATTTATAACAAATTTAAAAAAAAAATTCATTTGATTTTGCTAGAAACTTTTAATTTGATTTCCGTTTCTTATTTTCATCACTTGTGCACTTTGCAATGCAAACGTTTGCTTTAAGAACACACACAATTTGTGCAATTGCTTCATATCTAAAGTATTTCTTGGCTTATTGGTCTTAGTTCTACAGTGCTCGGGGGCATTTTTTGTTATAACTTGCCACTCATATATGAATGTTTGCATATCTATAACAAAAACTAACAAGAAAACCATTTTAGACATTTTCCATACAAAAAGCTACTTATTTGAAATTCTAAGCCAAGGCTAAAATACACTCTTTTGTGAAAAGAAAATAAACTTATTAACCTTATTAAGTAACACAGAAATTGTATAGCAAACACGATTTAACAAGCAGTGCTTACATTTATGAGCATATGGAATGAGTACTCAAAAAATTTACACTCATGGATAGAAAATAATCTTTTTTTTCTTTTCTTTTATTTGAATTTAAGGTAAAAATGTCCGGAATTTGTTAAAGGCAATACAAAGAATTATAGAAAAAGTTTAAAGAAAAATATTTAAAAAAATTAAGTAGTACAGAATTTGAAATATGCAAACAGAAACTATTTAAAAATGTCTTACTTTAAAAAATATTTTTATTTTTTATTAAAAACATTTGCATAGATTGCTTAATATCAAAATATTTGAGCTTTTAATGAAGTTCACACACACATTTGCACTAAAGTTAAACGAACATTTAATTTTTCCTAAGAAAAAAAAAAAAACCATAAAATTATGAATTCCCTTTAAAACCTTGTAAAATTTTTTTACTTTTTCTTTTGGCAAATTCCTTCTAAACTAAAAACAAAAACTTAATAATAATTCCAGTAAATAAACACAAAAACAGACTGCATGTTTTACTTAATAAACAGTTTCATTTGTCTTTCAATTAACTTTAAGCAGCATTTTGATGTCATTAAAACAATTATCAAGACAGTGTAAAATAATTGCATTTGAAGCTGTTGAAATATAAGCAAAAATAAAAATTTATCAGAGCAAAGCATTTTCCGACCAGACAGCATTTGGCATGAGTAGTAATAATAATTTAACAAAAACAAAAAAATAAAAAAAAATACATGCAATAAAAACATTTGCAAGTGATAATAGTTCTTTTCACTTGAAACCACCCAAACTGAAAAGATGGGGAGGTACAAGAAATTTAAACATTTTTCCCTTAAAAAAAAAAACATCACAAATAATCATGCTTAAGTGAGTGTGAAATGATACAGAAAAAAACAGACAGAAAAATAAAAAATAAAAAAATATTTTATAAAATATTGATTTGTGTTGATAAACTTCTGTAAAACATGTCAGGAAATTTAACATGTGGTTTTAAAAGGGATTTGCACTCAAAGTGAAAACATAAAAAAGGATATTCAAAAAAGTTTTCGAATAATGCTACTCTTTTGAAAAAACGCGTTTTATCCCTTTGCTGTAAAAATGTCAATTTTGTATAAAGTTAGTTTTATATCTTTGACGATGGGCAAAAAGGTGTTAAGTCAAAGGACGGTATTTTTAGTTTTTGATTGGTTATAACTGCATTTTGTTTCTTTTTCATTTGGAATAAAAACCTCAAGTCTAGCAGAACTGTTTCCAATCGTAAACATTTGCTCTTTAGGCAATAAGTCAATTAAATAAGGTAGTTGCACTCTTTTCGTTGCAGAAAAATCGTGGACTATATCGCTTATGTGACTGCAAGCCTATGAGAAATATCACCGATTTCGAATATAATCAATGCATGTGAATATAGAAAATAAAAAATACCCGCTGATACACGTCATATATGGCAAATGTGCTTATATCGCTAAATGGACTATAACGTAAATACGTTTTTTAAAACTCACTTAAAGCGGCACAAAATACAGATAAAATGGACTTTTTCGTTAATGTGACTAAAAACGGTAGTAACTATTAACGAAAAGTACTGTAAATAATTTTCGATTTAAAATTATGAAAAACTACAGTTTTTGACTTAAGAACTTTTTGCCTTTACATTATACGATTTTTGTCGTTGCGATTATTGTCGTTTCCTCTTTGAAGTCGGTCTCATATTTACATTGTACGATTTTTGTCGTAACAACCTTAATACATTTTTCGTCAAATGAGAGAAAATTGAGAGAACGAATGAGTGAACGAAACGTATCGAAGAGTAAACTCGCTTCTGTACCCCTTATAATTCCTCTCAACCCTATTACCTATAAAGTAAGAATCGCAACGACAAAAATCGTATAATGTTAATGGGCACTATGTACTTATATTTAAAAACAGACTTATGTATGTAAAAAACTAGTGTTTTTTAACTGCACTTTAAAACACACATAAAAAAGTAGTTTTATTGTTTTTGTAAAAATTTATTTGTTAAAAAAAAAACACTTTAAAAAAGCTACTTTGTAATACTTTTTTGTAAGATCGTCCTTTATTACAAAAGTAATAATGGATTTTTTTGTAAAAAGGTATTTACTTGAAAAATGTACTGTAATGGCAAACAAATAACTTTTCTGTAAAAATCCAATTTTTAATTCATTTTCATCCAAAGTGATATAATTACAAAACAAATGTTCTATTGTGCAAAATTCTTTTTTAACAAAGGTTCTCTTTCAAAAGCTTTATTTTTACAAATGTAGAACATACTTGTTTTATAAAATGTGATTTTTAAATCTTTAATAAGAAACAAAAAACTAAAAATTCTTGTTAAAAAGGTATTTTTTCTTATAAGCGTACTTTTTGTACCCACACCAGCGTTGCCACGAACCAAAAAAATTTGTAACCAAAATCAAATCAAAAAGTAACCAAAAGCGAAAAAAAAGTAACCAAAATTATTTTGTATTAAATGCCCCTAAGCCGCTGTGCCGATTTTCATAAAATTTTGACACTATGTTACCGATGGTCTGGAAAAAAACGCATCGCATATACCAAGTTAACACTAATTTTCGTCTGATTGAAAAACTTTGTGAGCTAGAGCTTTCAACCTTTTTTATAAGTAGCTATTACAAGTAGAACTTCTTAAGCTTATCTGTATCAAAGCGCAAAATTGAGCTTAATTATCTTAAATCGATTTCGGCAAGTGCTCAGCAGTGCAATTTAAATTGAAAAATCAGGGAATTTTTATTAAGCTTATAGTTGCAAGCTCTTTGTAAGCAATTTTATAGCATTTTATAAGTCAAATTTTTCCTAACTCGACTTCAACTGTTATTGCTTGTGAGCACAGATATATAGATGATATCAGCCAAGTGAAAATAGTAAGAATCATTTTAATCTGGCTGGATTTGGAAAGATATTTCACCTAATCTTTTTTCCTAGAAAATTATTTCAGTTAGACCCTTGAAGCATTAAAAGTAGTGAAGGTAGTATATACAGGGTTTTTGGTGGCAAATTTATATTTTTAAATACGATTATTTCAAAGGTAATAAACGGTGCGGAGGGAGGGTGGCGCCGTTGGAATTACCGATTGTGGTCGAGTGAGCATCGCGCGTTCGCTGTGGACACATTTTTTAAGAGTAATTGCTCGTCGACAATTTTGTTCAAAGTTCGGTATTCGGCGAATACGTGATAAACCGAGTGTAAATTTAAATCGTTGGTGGGCGCAGAGAGTCCGCCCAACTGCTGCGGCTATGAATGCACCTCGGCCAGGGCCCAGTCGATCTTTAAGCACTCCCGAAAACATTGAACTGGTTGAAAGCACTTTACGTGAAAATCCGCGACTTTTAAAACGGAAAAGTGCATCCTCACTGGGACTTCCCAGAGCGATTATTCATAAAATTTTAAAAAAGGATCTGAAGTTCCATCCTTTTAAAATTTAAATCGTTCAAGAACTGAAAGAAAGTGCCTTTGATTTACGCAATAATTTTTGTGAACCGATGTTGGAGCGTTTTCGTACTGTAAATTCCTTTCTTGGAGCGGCGAGGATCATTTTCACTTTAACGGCTTCGTCAACAAGTAAAACTGCCGTTACTGGTCTCCAAGAACCCGCAACCCTCGATTGAAAAATCAAAAATCATTGTATTGCAGCAGGGTGTGCCTTATCCACGCATGAGATAATTGGACCATTTTTTTTTTCGAAAATTCTCGAAAAACAAGGCACCGTTTTGAATAGTGTGTTCAACTCGACGGAAGACATCTGGATGACATACTTTTTATAAAATAAGATCCGCATTTGCATTCTATCGTTCAATGCTCCTAATAAAACTTTGTGTCAATTATTACGTTTTATTTTTGAAAATATAGATCATATTTCTAAATAAAACAGTTTAAAAAAGCGAGCTCTAACCAAGTCATCGTTACCATTTGCTTGCAAAGTTCAAATGAAGTTTTTACTGAGTATGACAGAATTGCTATTACACGAGAACGATGGCATGATGGCATACATAAAAATCAAAAATTTTGAATTTTTAACATATCAAACTGACACACACGAATTTACGCTATACACGAGTTTGATGGTATGATGGATACCATTCTCGCATACCAAGTATGGGCGTATAATAGGCGCTTTATATTGTTAAGCTGATAGTTTGTGACAGTTTAATATTCTAGAAAAATCATTTTTAAGTAGATAGAAACAGTATTGAAAGCACCAATACCATAAACATTTCTAAAGTTAAAAAAAGCGGAGCGTGTAAGCTTGTCCCAAAAACAAAAATTGGTTATTTTATGTTGAAAAAAGTAACCAAAATGGAAAAAAAGTACACAAGTACACATTGGAAAAAAAAGTAACCAATTTTGGTTAAAAGTAACCAAAACGGCAACGCTGACCCACACCACAATAGTATAGAAGATATTAAGCGTTTGTGCTGATGTGTGTAGCACTAAAAATATTAGTCCTAATTCTTTGTTTTTAGTATAGGTACGGATCGATTAAGAATCACTTGTGCAACATTAATCATCGTCTTTTCAAATTTTTTTTAATTGGTCCATATTTGACGAACACTCTCATTAAAATACCAATCCCAAAAATAGCTTTAAAAACTTCATAAAGACGTTGTTATCTAGTTAATAGTCGGTACAAATAATTCTTAAATGATTGTTAACCTCATAACATATTTTTTTTATCTCAGATATGGTCATTATACACTGTTATACATTCTTACTTGTTTTTTTAAAATGTGATTTGTTGTAAAATTAATTTTTTTTTAAAAAGGGTGTGTGTGAAACGGTAGCAAAGTTCTATGGTGAATTAAAATTGTCAAGAATTTCAACGCTAATAGGGCTAGTGAAATTTTATTCACATCAACAGTTTCAAAATTTACTAACATGAGTACTTTGCTACCGTTTCACACAAACCCAAAGTATTTTTTACAAATGTGCTATTTTATTTATATGGCATTTTTATGTAAATATTTAAATTTGTACATATCAGTAAAAATAAACTTTCTATTAAAATTACATATTGTTAGAAATCCAATGCTGTCCAAAAATAAGTTTTATATACATAGAAAAGTACTTTGCTTTTTTGGGAGGGACTTTATAAGAAGGTGCATTTTTTAAGAATGAAACTATTAAGTACATTTTGGAGATTATTTTTCTTTTGTTAAAAAAGGACTTTTTTAAAATTTCCTTTTTAAAATTATTAAAACAAATACTTTTTATACATCCACATATAATAATAAAAAGAGCACAGATGGACATAGCTTAACAGCTTAAAAGTCCACAGGTATTGGTTAAAAAAAGTACTTTTTGAAAAAAGTTTTTATTTTGAAAAAAAAAAAAAAAATAAAAAATAAAATTTATTTTGAAAAATTGTTTCTTGTTAAACATTTTTATTTTTACATTAATTTGTGTACAAAAGTTATTTTCATTAAGACTTTACATGACTCGTACTCTGCTACAAGCGCCACTACGAATCTCATAACTTAATTTTGTTCTAGCGGGTCCATAATTGCCTATGGGTCCCAAATAGGGTCAAAAATTTGTTTTTAAATACTGTGGTGTTTTAGTGAATAAGGCTGTTGAAAGGTTTATCTTACCTGCATGCTTATCTTTTAAACATTCGACAACAAAATTTCACAATAAATGTCCGAAATCATTTGCAATTGACTGAATTCAACTATATTTGCTGTTTAGCCATTAGCCATTTTTCAACTTGTTAAGCCATATTTTTTTTTGCCGTTTTTCTTTTAAACGAATAATTTTTATTTAATTATAAAAATTTATAAAAGTAAAATAAACATTTTTAGCTTTTACAATGTTGAAAATCGCTATAAACTATGATTATGAAACATCTTTTAAAATAAAGGAACAGTATTCCAATATTAAATTTATAAAATGAATCAACAGAAACATCGGTGTTTCTTTCTGGTTGCAAGTATTTCAATAAAGAGATGCAGGCGGCAACAAATTTTTTTTAAGAAATTTCAGAATTGACTATACATAAAGTTGCACCCACTTTCATGGTCTAATGATGAAGTAGAGAGGGAGGGTATTTAACCAAGTAAACATCGTTTAAAGTAATTTGAGAAATATATTAAATTTAGCAACCGTTAATTCGATTTTATTAATTAGGTAAATATTTTTACCATTCCAATAAAATATTTATACCAACACCACAAAAGTGGAGAGAGTACTATGCGTTTGTGCTTATGTTTGTAACACCTTAATATATGGGTCCTAAGCCCACCTTTACGTATACCGATTGACGCAGAATCACTTTCTGCGTCGAATAAACGATGTTTGTCCGGCTGGTTGGCTGGTTGGCTGGCTGTCCATGTAAACCTTGTGCGCAAAGCACAGATCGCAATTTTGGAGATTATCATATAGTTGGGGTTGACCGACTATACTTTCTTTCTTGTTTTTTATTGTAGATCTAGACTCAAAAGGTTGGGTGAATGTTGTCGTGACTATGATTTACCTTTTAATTATTTAAAACTAATAGGCACGAGTGACTTCTATGACACCGACATCGAATTTATCGATGATTTAATTTTTTAAATATCTATCAAAATATTAATTTAAGTTTATTTTTATTTAACAAATTGATCTTAACTTACAATTTGATTGTAAACAACTTTATATTAACTATTTCTGTTTTGTTATTGAATTTTAATGTTTTTATTTAAAAAAGCTTCTAGCCATTTTTTAGCCTATTTTAAGCCATTTTTTTCCGTAAATTTAGCCATTTTTGGTCACCAAGTTTTGGCAACACTGGTGTGAGTGTACATATTTTCTAAAAAAAAATCGTTATTTATAGTTTAAACTTTTAGTACCAACACATAAACAAACTTACAAAACATTCACACTTAAACTCTGTATACAAATAGCAAAAAAGTTAAAAGTTGTCATAGTAAATTTTCAACTTTATTTTTAAAAGGTGATAATGATATTACTCTCCTAGACACCCACTAAATGACAAATAACTAATAAAAGAGAAAATCTACTACTTGAGAGACTAAAGACATACCAAAGACAGCAAAAAAGCACGCGAGGGTATTTTGCTTAAACAGTAAAAGCATTTTGCAAATGAGTTATTAAATAAAAATTTAGAAATTATGTTACTATATACAACTACATGTATCAAAGCATACGTACAGGGGTAAAATCCAAAGCTAACTAACTTGGGTTATATTATATTATAAACATGTCTTTTTTGAGTAAAGTTAATATATAATTTTACTTGTCGTCATTTAGGGACACTTAAAGTTTTCTGTTTTTTTTTCTTGTGTGTGTAAAGTTTCAATAAAAGAATAACTGTATTTTACTAAACACATTGTCATGCTTCATTTGTTGAATCTAATAACGTTGCACTTTGTTGTACACTTTAACCTAAATAAACTGATACATTGCATTTTTTTCATACAGCAATTCAGAGAACCCCTTTTTGGCAAATGTCACATAATAATGTTTAAAGAAAAACTAAGAAGCAGAAAAAAATTATTAAAGCACAAAATTTAATTTGCTTTGTAAAAACAAGTTCACTTTAAATTTAACATTTTATTTTGACTTTCAGCTAAAATATTTTTTTTTTTCAAACTTCTGTTTGTTTTACCTTAATCAAAATATGCCTAAATAAAACAGCAAAGTTTTTGAACAGTTTGGAAAAAAGTGTCATGTCTAAATTCACAAACAACTTGCACATGAAAACTTTTTCGTATGTATGTCAAATTCAGATACAGAGTTACAGTCACAAAACAGTAGTAAACTCACCAACTGTTAAGAAAGAAAAAAATTTCTACATAAAAACAATTTTCTATTTATTCACAAAAAATTCAAAAAAAAATTTAAGTTTGAAATTTTTGCATATTCACGCACATTCTTCAAAAGAATTCACTCCCATGACGTAAAACTCTTAATAAAAAACCAACAAAACAAATTTGTTTTTAAATAAAAAAAACATACGATTTCTTCAAATTTTTTCGTTCACCACATGCCTGTTATTTATGAGGAGAATTAGAAACCAGAAATAAAAAATAAGGATATATTATAAAATTTAAACAGGGTTTCTTCGAATAAAAACATTATTCTTTAATTTGAACTCACTTTAATAGCATTTAAAATTTATGAAATGAAAATCTACACTTTCCCTTCAAGGCTAGAGTTTAATTTAATTTACACACACTCGTATTTGTGTAATAATCTCAAAGAACACAAATTTTAAATAACCGCAGGGCGTTTTAAGAGCAAACTGCAAATTTCACATTGATTATAACACTTGCTGTTTGTTTTGAGATGAAATAGATTTGCCAATTGTTGTGGTCTTCTACGTACTCAAATTTAGAAATAATAAAAAAAATATCCGAAAAAAGCACTTAAACAGGAATTTTTTCAGAAAAGGTACGTTTTTTTTTAAAGAAAGTACTAAAACCAACCTCACATTGATTACATTATTTGCGATAAAATTGATTGACCATCGTAACTGCAGATCACTTCGAGTGTGTTTTGTTCTTTTAAAACAATTCAATAAATAAAACACATCTTAAAATTAAAAAGTTGTACTCAAAAAAAAATAATGCAAACAAATTCTTTTTTTAAATACTTTTCAAAACACTGCGTTTTTCTACAAGGCACTTTCTTGCCCCGCTTCAAAGACATAATATTTTTTTTTTAAATATCTGTTTCTAAATTGAATTTGTGTTGTTTTTTTTTTTTTTTTAATTTCAGTTGTGTAGTCTATTTGAAAACACCGCTAAGTTAAAAAAAAAAAAAATTCTGAGAAAATCGATGGAAACCGTTAGAGAATTTGCAGGAGTATTAAATAATCAACAATAAATTGCGCGGTATTTACGGAGTTTTGTACGAGATTGATTATAGCTTAGGGAGGCATTTTAAAAAACAAATAAAATGGCGGCTTTTACAGAATTTTTATTTTTTTTAACTTAGCGGTGTTTGCAAGTGGACTGACTTCTCAATTCTTCAAAAAGTATTTTTTTTAAGTTTAAAGAGGTTTTAAGGTACATTTTTTTAAGAACTCCTTTTTTGTAAATGGCGGTACTTTTTCTACAAGGCACTTTGACTTAAAGGTGCGTTTTTAAGTTCTTGTAAACATTATTAAACATTTGAGCTTGATGGTAAAATGGGAAAGGAGAAAGGAAGAGTTTACTTTGTTTCGTGTGCAAACAGCTCTTTGAGTTTATTATTGAAAAGAAGAAGAAGAAGAAAGAGCAACGGCATTACAAATACTTGAAATAATGCAAAACAAAGGATTCAATGTATAGACATGAAGGTTTATGTTTCAAAAGAGGATTGAAGAAAGTTTCTGCAGCAAATGCTAATAACGCGAGATTTTTATTTTTAATATATTTTATAAATACATACTTTGTTCAAAAAGTACATCTTACATTGCAATGTTTAAAAAAATATCGTTTTTAAAAGGTGCATTTTGGTACATTTTTCAAAACGATGCTTTACACCTAAAAGTACTTTTTAAAATATGGACAGTGTTTTTTCTTTTTTCAAATATAAGTTTTTTGCATGAGGTACGCTTTTAAGGAACTTTTTTTTAAATGTTACTTTTTTTAAATACACTTATTTATACTTTATACAGAAAGTGTTTTTAACACAAAGGCATTTTTTAGAAACACACTTAAAAAGATGACATTTTCGAAAAGTTCTCAAAAATTCTGCTTCATGAAGGTACTTTAATCGAAAAAGTTGGGTGTTTAGAAACATATTTTCTTAGGAACATTTTTTTAAATGGTTCTATTTTCAAAGGGTAGTTTTGTCAAAAAGATGCTTTTGTAAAAAAGTATTTTTTAAAAGTACCTCCCTTCTTAAAAAATGTTTTCAGAAGGGACAATTTTTCAATAAGACACTTCTGCCAAATAATTTTTTTTAGAAAATTTTACTTTCCGTTTTTCAAAAATTTATATTTTTTTGGAAAAATTTTCTTCTCTTAGGAGAAGTTCATTTCTGAGAACTGAAACTATGTCATAAAATATTTCTTTACTATTACTTTTTTAGAATTAATCTTTATGCCCCTTTTTAGCAGACGTTGTAAACTTTGATCTGTTTAAGTTCTTTTTTGTGTTAAATGCGCTTAGAAAATGTCAACTCAAAATATTTGCTGCACTTCCTATTATTTACCCCATTCCGACACCCAACAGAATCTTAAAAAAAAAACTAGAAACGAATTCCTTTAATAAGTCTGTTTGCTGAAGCATTAAATTGAGTCTAAAAGACTTATAACACACTTGGCCAGCCACTATTTAACCTAAGGAGATGTGTAATATGTACGAATATGTTCAAGTATATGCCCAGTTAACAACCAGAGTTGATAAATATGGAGAAACGTTTAAAGTTATTCGGCAACAAACAAAGCCACTCTTAAATGTTTACTGTCTAATTTATAAAAAAATAAAACAGCTTTATAAAGGGCTTATGAAACAGATTTTGTAAAATTCGGTTTTAATAACGTTTTATTAAACTGTTTATTTTTTATAAATTAGACCGTTAATATTTTCGAATATTTTTTGAAAATCATTCAAGAATAATATAAAATAGAATCTAATTTTATCGTCAAATAATTTGAGACCTATTGTGCTGTGAAATAAAATCCGTTTTCCAGTGTCAGACGTTTGAAAATTATTCAAGAATACTTTACCGAGTATTTACACATAAAATTAATTTCTTGAAATTCGCTATATAATCACACTTTCTCACTAACGCCAACATATTGTTTATACTTTCAGCCAATCAGCTGTTTCTTCTACTTTTCGTTGATAAAACTAAAAGAGATACAAAAAAAAATTAATACTTATCGTTGTTTATTTGAAAAATTAGTAGACAGGTGTCTGGTACTGTTTTGAAATTCGGCCCTTTTTACGAAGTCAAGGGGTATAACCTGTATTTCGGAACTTCTTTGGTCACCTCATCTATCTTTTAAACCAATAAGCATAGAGATAAAGATTATATAAATATTAATTTGGTACTTTTTCGAAATTTGGATGAAAAAAGAAATCAAATTCCTTTTTTTTTACTTTTCCGTGCTGCATGTGGTAACTTTTAAATTTTCTATAACATTTAACTTAGAAACATAAAATTAAAGGTGCAGGGACCTGAATGAATGAAACCTATAAGATGAAAAATGTTGGTAGTTTTTGTTCTTCAACTGGTACGTTTTAAATTTTCATTATTTTGTATCTCAAAAAACATAAAATCAAACAGGCATGAGCCTGAGTGAATAAGAATCTGTTCTTTTCTGTCCATAAACTGGTGCTTTTTGAAATTTTTTTAATACTGAACCAAGAAACATAAAATTCAGCATGCAGAGCCCAGAGTGATTAAGAAACTATAAGAGGAGACTTTGGTACTTTTTTGTTTTTGAATTGGTACTTTCTGGTTTTTTTTTTATTATTGAACTTACAAAGTTAAATTAAAAATTCACGGACTTGAGTGAAATTTGAAACTTGAAACATTTGGACCGAAGGTTGGTTCCTCGCCAACTCAATTCGCTAAGACGGAAAGAACAAATAATTGCAACATGTAAATTCATTCATACTTATATGTATGTTTTCTTCATATCTGCCTTAATAATTATGGTCGAATTTCGGCCATTGAACAAACACTAGTTTAATTAAATTGAAAACGGTGTGAAATTCAATCCAATATAAGTTCTCAATGTTCAGAAATGATTAAAAAAAACCCGAGAATTATAAATGCTCGGCGAAAAAACAAGTTCGATTAAAAATCAAATTCTCTCTTAAATGTCTAAGAGGTTTATAAATGAATTGCTAATCATTCGAAAAAGGTTTCATACTAAATCCATATTTGATATTAAACTAAGAACTATTTGATAATGATTCAAAATAACGCCATTTCTCTAATGCTAAGCGTGGGATAATCAATCAAAAATTATGTAAATCGTGCCGCAGATTTCAACCCACCTTTGAAAATGGTTTGATATTCCTCAAGAATCCCAAAACCCTATAAAACACAAAAGTTTGACATAAACTTTAGACCATTTTGAAATCGCAAAATTTCGAAAGTTTAAAAGTATAAAATAGATAATTAACTATCAGTCATAACTGTCAAAAATATATTGTTAACTAGAAGTTGGTGAACTTGGTGAAATTGGCCGCTAGTTTTAAAAAATTGAATAGGTTTGTAAAAGGTTTATTAAACAAATTTTCATTAAAAATTAATTTTTTATAACTAAGGCCGTTAATGTTTAACTTTATGTTTGTTGGGTTATAAACTTCCAGCTAACAAGTCAGTGAGTGCGTGTGTGTGTGAGATAGTCCATGGGTGGAAATATCTGTAGTGCTGTTTCGCTATTTATGTTTATATTTTCGTTTTGTGGTTGTAGTTTATAGCCAGCAGGTAATTGCAGAATTGCAATAACAAATTATTACTAAATAATGTCAAAACAAACTTGTAGATATTTTTGTTAAACTAAGTTATGCATAAAACAGTCTTTAATATTTATAAATTGTAGCTAAAAGAATTTATAATTTTCTTTTTCAAGTTTAATTGAATTACACAGTACAACATTTTTCAGGTGATTGATACGGGACTTAATTCTGATAATTGTTTATGAAAGCAGACCCAAAAAGAAAAACTTCTGCATCATTAGTTTGGTCAAGGTAGCTCAATTAATAATTTAAAAATTAATTTGAATTTAGTAAGTATCGTATAGGGGAATTTGTCACGTTTTAGGCTCTTTTGTTTGTCATAACTCGAGAACCACTAGTCCGAATAAGCTGAAACAAATTTAGAATTACAATTCTTTTAATCTGTTTATACAACGTTTCGCTACATAAGCAACAGTTTCGCAGTTATAAATAAATGTATGAAGAAAAAAAATATTTTTTGCCCAAAAAATTTGAATTTTTTATTTTTAATTCATAAAAAATCCAAAACGGTTAAAAAAAGTGTCAAGTGCCATTACTTTCACGCAAAGTCGCATAACTTATGAACCGATGAACGCGTTTCGCTTTTATTCACAATTAAGTTAAGATATGAATTTAAAAAATTTGCTCGAGTTATCCACAAAATTCTTTGGAAAAAACATTGATGACTTTTTTTATGATTCTCAGAATTAAAAAAACAAGTAATAAACAAAAGGTTATTTGATTTTAATGATTGCGGTAGCAAAGTAATAAGCGTTAATAATTGTGAATGGACAATTAAAAGGAAAAAAAGGAATGTGCACTTTTTTAATTATTTGGGTTTTAGTTACCTGCATGATTTTTTTACAGAAATTGCACCCACATTTATGAGTGCTCATAAATAAATGTTCTAGAAATCGAAATGAAGTGAAATGGAAATCGAACGATAATTTAAATTCAATTACTATTTATAAAATGACCGTAGTATACTATAGTTGTGTTGTTCTTGCAAAAATACTATATACTTAAAGAATGAAGTATGTATATAAAATGGAATATTGTAATGATCTTTCATAACAGGGTCGTTTTGAAAATTTGCTCGATTTTAAATCCACTTCATTTCGATTTCTAGAACACGTCCGTATTTGTTAACAAAATAGTTCACCCGTTTCTCTCTTTAGAATGAGATTGGTTTAAAAATATTGTACTAAGGATAAATCTAATAATGCTAAATATAAAAGGTGTCCAAAAATGTATTAACGTAAATGTTATTCAACAACTTCACCAAATTACCACTTATACAGTGCCCATAACAAAATACTTGAAGAAGATGCTCCACCAACAAAATCAAAGGGGGCTAGAAATGGTCCAATGAATAAATATTTTAAGCAAGATACTTCGATTGTTTCTCTAGAGGAAATTGTTTGCGGAAGCATAGCAGAGAGTGGAATGTCCGTGAAAAGTTTCAAAAAATCCAAAGTTATATTGACTCTTTTAAATCTAAGTGCCCGAAAGTAAAGCAACAATTTGAATCTACATTGACAAGTTTTATTTAAAAAATAATGTTTATTTACTCAAGTACTATTTTTTTCTAAAATGTTCGAAAAAAAAATCTCGTAATTTATAAAATTTTTGGATTTAGAATTGTTCGATTAATCGATTTATTATAAAATGTTATTCGTTTAATCGAATAAGTTAAAAATGCCAAATATCGATTCATCGTTTAATCAAGCAAAAATAAAACCCGATCAAATGAACACCCCAGTGTCAATGCAATACATCAGATTTAATGAAAAAGTCGATTTTTAATGTTTTGTTAGTTAGGGCCTTCTGCATTTTAGGTAACGATGTGTACATAACTATCTAGTTTGTCTTTTCAAAAACAATTAAATTCTAATGATCAAAAACTGAATTCCTTTCTCCCTGTGTTTTAATATTACAAAATCTACTACATATGTAATTTATTTATATTTAATTTTTAATAAGAGACTCAGAAAAACGTTCTATGAAAAACTTGTATGCATGCTAATTTTGGTTGTAGGCAGGCATGTTGGCAAATCAATTAATTAAATTTTACATTTAAATCGATAAATTATATTGAAAATCTGTAAAGCGGAAAGGCCATATAACAAACTGGCTTATCAAACTCACTTTTTTGTCAACACAACAGAATGTTTGTAATAAAAAACTCACACGTATGGTTTGATGTGAGTTTGACAAAAATCAAAATAATTTTAAGGCCAGTTTTATGTGTGTGCACGAAATTTTTTCATATTTCATTTATGTTTATGCTAAGTTAAAATCGCGTCTAGTTTTTTCCATTGGCTTGACTAATATTTCGCCCAAAATAAGGCGGTTATGTTAAAACATTTCATCATATCTTGCAAACAATTTGTCCAATTTGGATAAAACTACCAGCAAATAATTTGGATTTCAGCACACCAAAGTCAATTAAAATCACATAAAGTTTTTCCCACCGACGTTTTTGCCGAGCGGTTTAGTTAAATATTTCCGTCAAAAAAATCGAACTTTTTTATTTTTACACAACTTTTAAATGAAGTTTGATGATTTGAATTTGATGTGTGGCAGTGCTTAAAAAAAACATAATACAGTGAACGCTCCCATAACCGGATGCAGTGTTTTTGTGTTTTGTGTTTTGTCCAGTTATGAGAGATTGCCGCTTGTGAGAGGGCTACACATTTGTTATTTTAATTTATTTAAAATTTATTTAGAAAAGAGTTCGGTAATTTGAACTGTTCGGTTTCAAAATGATTCAATATTTTTTTAAAGTGTTAAAATGCAACAAAGTCGTCTCACTGCTTAATAATGATATCTGATGGCTATCGAAATATTGGAGAAAATTATTGAATAAATAATATATATTTTTACAAATAATAGCTCTAAAGAACTTTTTATTGTTAAAAAAAAATTTTTTTATCAGCGTGGAAATGGGAGGTGTTCGTTATGGGAGGTTTCACTGTATTACCAACACATACGTAAATTTGACGAAGCAGTTTGATAATTGACCACGGCGCTTAAAAACAGGAAGTTTAAATTATTTTATTTGAATTAAAATTAAAAAAATATTTTTTATGAATTTATATTCACTTTAAGGTAATAAAAGAAAAAAAGTACTTTTTTTAAGAAAGTACTTTTTTAAAAAGTTCTTTTTGAAAAATGTGCTTCTTTGAAAGAGTACAGTTTTGAGAAAGACCATTTAATAAAAAAAATTTTTCCATATTACTGTTTGTGTAACTCAACTCTATTGAGAATTTTTTTAAAAATAAAAAAACCTCTTTAAAAAAGGAAATCAAATTTTTTAAATCAGAATTCATAAAAATTTTTTTTTTTTAAAAACTTCTTCAAAAATATACAGTCGTCGCCTTGTTTAATCTTTACATTTAGTTTGAAATTTTTTTGTTCTTTAAATTCTAAAAGCACTTATTCTTGCTTCGCTCAGCAAATTATTTAATTTCTGTTTTACCAATTTTTTTTTTATTTTTCCCTTTAAATATGCTTATAATCCTAATCCAATTTGTTGTTTAAGGTCTGAAAAGTTTTTTTTAGTTTGTCTGCTGAACAATGCCAAAAGTTTCAAAATTTGCCAAAAACTTTCTTTTTATCGTTGGCTTTTAATGGTAATGAAAGTTAATTTATGAAAAACTTTTTTCATAGAAAATTAAAAAAAAAGAAAAAATACATCGAATCAAAAAAATTCAAGGCCAATTTTTAATAATGAACTTGTTACCAATCAAATGTTATGGAAAAATTAAATAGATTAACTTTTTTAGTAACTTTTTTCTTAAATAAATTTAAAAAATAATTACCCCAAGCAATGTCTGTTCCATAATTCGATCAATATCACATCTTGCACATGTGTTTTGTATTCAGGACAATTTGTTTCAGATTTTGAAAAGAGAAAATATGAAAGCAGCAAAAAGTACTTTTATATTTTCGACAACTATTGCTCAACAAGAAAAACAACAAAAAAAAATTGCATAAAAGGGTCGTTTTTTTTAGAGGCAGGGCACTTTTTTGAAAATAAAACACATCAACTGTTATGGAATTTTAGCTTTATTAGCTCACAAATTCAATGGAAAATAAAGCTTAAATATAATTTATGGCATTTGGCCTCGCGATTACGCCTTTGAAGCATACACGGTCTTATTTCCTTTATAGTCCGTCGAACTTTGGCTTCTAAATGATCAATCGATGCTGATTTATCAGCATTAGCTAGAGATTTGACTTAGCCCAAAAAAAAGTTGTCCAAAGATTTCAAATCACACGAACGAGGTCCATTTCCTGAGATAATTCGAACACCAATCGTTTGGCTCAACAAATTTATGGTTTCACGCGCTGTATGGCATGTTGCGCCATCTTGTTGGAACCATTGGTCCTCCAAATGATTTGCAATGACATGTGGAATTAAAAAATCATGACTTATTTGCTCGTAGCATTCGTCGTTCACGGTAATGTTGGCACCGGTTTAATCTGCTCCAAAAACGACAATTTGTTTACATAACCGTTAAGCTACAATAGAGCCTCATCGCTGAAGACAAGTAGTTGATTCTCAGCGTATTCGCCGAAGAATGAAATTGATGGTCTGCTGTCTTTAATTCTTGCACCGCTTGGATCTTGTAGGTAAATTTGTTCCTCAAACATTTTCAAGTAACGGGCAGATACCGAGATGCTGAGAAAGGCATCGGATCGATAAATTCGAGTCATCTGACTTCTTCTGTACGCACGGTACGGGCTGGATTTGGATGAATGTTATTCAAACGAGTAATTGTGATCATGAATCGATCCATAGTATTACATATTAGCTGTTCAAATGGAAGAAAAGGCGCATCGTTAACTTGACAAAGTGCCCTAAAAGCAACCCAGCGCGAATTTTGGAAACAAATTTCCATAATTTGTAATTGTTCTTGTGTGGAACTGCCTGTTTGTAGAACTCGAGCGCAAGACTCGTTCGTTTAACTTACATTTAAAACATAAACCAAATTTCAAAATTAAGCGAACGAGTAAGTAAGTGATTTACCAAAGTATAAAAAAAGTAATAAAAATTTATTTCGATTCAAAAATGTGTGATATTAATTAGAAAATTATTTAAATTTGCACCAGTAAACCAATTAAAAGTATCAATTAAACGTTTAATTGACTTCATTGAATTTTTAATTTAAACTGATTTTATTTTTGATAAATGCTTTAATTGGTGAATAATTTTGGAGAAATTTTTCTGTGTACTAAAAAATCAAACACACTTTATTAGTATGACAACAAGTTTAACAGTTATTCCTATCGGAAGTTCTATATGTCTAAAAAAACACCCTTTACAAACATATTTATTGCTGTGACTGATGTTTGCTTTCTCCATTGCTCACACTCTTCGCAATTGCTCTTGAAATTGTTTTTGATTATCAGAAATAAATAATGAAAAAAAAATACAGAGAAAAAAAAAAGAAACCTGAACCAACAAATTTTCATAGCTTGCAGACATTTTTTATTACAAAGCTATAAAAAACAAATATCGAGAAAATATGTACATGCAAACAGTTTTACGTGTTTCCACTAGACTTTAACTTTAACTATAATAAAACCAAACACACACCTACAAAAACATACCAAAGCTTTCAAACCCCACTTCTATACACGCCCGCATACACAAATACCAAAAATAAAAAAAGAGTTGTAAAATGCACACAGATACCACACACACACACTTACCCACAATAAGCAATAGAAAGTACACACGCGAAAAGTTAATTGAAACGAATTCGACAACGATTCGAATTAAAGTGAGTAACTGCGGCTGCAACGACGAAGCAGCGACGAATAAATTAACCGATGAGATACAATTTCATATGGGTTTTCGTAGCAGCAATCACTATAGATTCAACAAATCTATTCAACACCGCGCTACCATGAACACAAATACACATGAGTAAATCATCAAATGAACAATCTCCTGTACACTTGTTTATGCGAGTGTAGCGGTGGCGGCTGCGGCGGTGGGTGTGCTCCAAAATGTGTGACAGCGATAGATATTTTGTAACCATAGTAAATAGCTGCATAAGTATTGATTGCATGTCTTTAAAAGATTTACAAATTGGCAAAAAGAAATTTTCATGAAATTATCTATTTTTCTTTAATTTAAGAAATAAAAACTTATCAATATTTTTCATTCTGTAGTATCCTTTTTTTTTTTGTTACTGTTTGCCTGTCAGTCAACACTTGACACATATCAATAAAAAATCGTATGAGCGTGGCCTGTAAAAATATTGAATGTAATCAATTATTTTTTGTTGGAAGTATCAGACAGAATTCTATTTCATTGTGCCATTTTAATGATGCTGCTGCTGCTCTATTTAAAAATTTCAATGCAATTTTTTACAAAAAAAAAAAAAAAAAAAAAGTTTCTTTTAATAAGATGGAACTAAAATTTGGTTCTTAGTGATCAAAACAAAACGGTTTGTATGAAATATACTGGTTAAGAAATGTGTTACTTTTTTGAAATAAATTCATTTATATTGCTTAGTTAAGCGATTAGCATATTTCAAAAAAAAAATTTTTTATTAAGGAGTTATATAGTGTACAACTTTTTCAAAATTAAAAAAAAAAAAAACACTTATTTCATAAATATTTCTTACTTATATGTAGGTTTTCCCCTTTTCAAATAGTACATTTTCAAGAAAGTACTTTTTTCACAAAGTTGTTATTTTTAAAGATAACTATTTTTTATAGCGATCAAAAAGGAATTAAGTTTCTCGTCAGCATACTTTAAAAAGGCAAATTAAAAAAAATCAACTTTTTCCACAAGGTACATTTTTAAGAAAGTACTTTTTACAAAGGCGTTATTTTTATAGAAACTATGTTTTTTCCTTAAAATTCCATTTTCCTAAAAATAGTTTTTCAAAAAGTAGTTTAAATGCAATTTTTAATACATATCGCAATTAATGAACAAGAGGGTATTACCTCAAAATTTAAAAATTTTCAGCTTAAAACTATTTTTAATTTTAATAATTTTTAAACCAAAAAGTAGACAAAATGTCGATTTCTTCCAAAAAGTGAAAAATGAAAACTTCAAGTTGATACCCACTTGTTGATAAAGTGCGAACTGAACTTGTTTCGAAAAATTATTTTTGCATAAAGCTTCCATTTTTAAAAATGATCTTTGTCCTAAAAGATATTTTTTTTCTACAACTTTTTAAAGGTTCCACTTTCAAAATATACAGTTTTTATGAAAAAACTTTAAAAAAGACTTTTTGCTTAAAAAATATTGATAGGTCGCTAACTTAGTCCCATATAGGTTGCAATCTAGTAAATCAGTTTTTTTTTAAGAATACAATACATTTTTGTAAAATATTGGCACTTTTCTATAAATAAATACAGTTTTTAAATTTTTACTAAAAGTGTCTTTTTTTTTGGAAAAGAAATTTATATAAAAAAGTCATATTTTTTACAAAAAAGCGAATCTTTTTAAAAACTGATGCCTGTATTCATACAAATATTTTTTATATAACATAAACAAATTTTCTATAAAAATTTCCCCTAATAAACGTTTGCTAAATTTAATAATCGTTTATTTACAAAAGTACTTTTTGTAAAACAATACAAAAAAATGTTATATTAACTGAAACATATTTCATTAAGAAGTGAAATTATTTAAAAATTATTGCTTTCGAATATTCCTGATTGTATGACCTTTTTGTTTTATTTTTGTTCCAAAAATGTTAAAACTTTTTGTGCCGTTAATCTGCTAAAATAAATTTTCTTTTTGCAAAAAAAGCGATTTTATTTGAACACATAAAGATATAATTTATGCAATTTTTCTCTTTTTTATCTTACCCTGCCAATGATTGCAATTGATTGACAGCTGTATGTCAAAAATGCTATGACCACAATTATTCAGTTCAAGTAGGAGTGTCGTAAGCTTTTGTTTATTGGTTAATGTGATATTTTAAAGTGCCCTACAGTTAATGGATGAGATTTTTAGTAGGACTTTTTTTGTGGGTGAAAAAAGCAATACCTAGAATTCTGTAGGGGAGAGTTGTAGAAAAGTTTATCCTACGAGCTTTTTTTACACCCATCACTCTTTTTTAAATTCAAAGTCATGTCGGTTACCCAAAATTTTATCTTTTTATACGCACACCACTATAGTGTAGAGGGAATTATGAATTTGTGCTGATGTTTGTAATGTAACACTTTAAAATATTGTTTCTAGACCCACTTTTTAGTATAAAGATCGGCTCCGAAACACTTTCTAAATCGAATTAACGATGTCCTTCCGGCTGTCGGACAGACTGGCTGGCTGACCCTGTAAGCCTGTAAACAGGTCGGAGATAATTTGATAAAACATGGAACATAGGTTCTAATGGGCACAAGGACCAATTGAAATTGGGCCGAATCGGCCTATAATTTCATATAGCCCCCATGCAAGCTGCTTTCCGGAGTAGGTTCTTTGTACTCACTATCAAACCAATTTTAATGCAATTTTTAACATAGATGATCCATATTTATATGAACACATAAGCTATGCATTTTTTCAAAAAATGGAAGCACGACGGGAGATAGGGCGTGATAGGGACATTTCTACTTCTCAGAAACTATCAAACCGATATTAATGAAATTAAAAAAAAAGATAGAATCCTATTCATCCATACACTCTTAAAGACTTGTTTTTAAATTTCTTTAATTTTTTTTTAACCAATTGGTCGAATTTTATATTTGAAGATATAAGTATTGCATATTAAAGTCATAAAAAGTATTTTTCTCAACAAGCATAATACAAGCATTTAAATCAAAAATTCAAAAATAAACACTTAACATCGCTCCTTAGTGTTCGGTTCGGTAGATTTGTGGAAAACACATTAGAAAATCATTAAAAAAATAACGTTTCCCTATTTGTCATCTTTCGAACACAAAAATAAAACTGTTTTTATCCATCTCAACAAAAGATAAGAACATTTGATTCCGTTCGGTTTTTTTTTAAATCACAAACTTTATTGTGTTTGGTTCTGCTCATTAATGTTCGTCCCTTTTGGATGGTAAAAAAAACCAAACATTTTTTACAAAAACAAAATACACATACGAAAAAAACAAGAAGCTAGAAAAATAATTTTACATAAACAATACACACACAAGCTGTTCGTGGTGCAGTCTTTGATAAAAATTTTTGTTTGTTCATTTCTTTATCAATGTAAAAAAAGAAACATTAAAATATGTTTGTCTACACAATAACTACAATTGTTCTGTTTTTAACGAAGAACAGAACACTATATATTGTTCGGTACTTTTTTGAAAATAGTTACGAATGGTATTAAGGGTTGTGTATGTCTACACAAACACTAAACAAATAGATATCGTTCCTAGGTGTTTTAGCCGAACGCTAAATAATTTTCAGTTTATTTTCGAACACTGATTAAAATACATAATGGAATTGTTTCACTTAGAAACCCTTTTTTTCTATTGATACAATAGCAGTTTTAAATTAACGTGACCATACGTACTCTTTTTTAGAGGACAATCATCTATTTTGAATGGCTGTCATCTATAAAATTTGTGTCCTCTTTTTGTCATCTTTTTTTTCATAATCTATGAATTTTGTCATCTTTATCTTTGAAATAATGATCAATTTTGGTTTTATAAATTAAAATTAATTTTATTTCATGGCGGTCACCGGTTTTTTTGTCAAATCGTATGGAAAATGTCGTGTCGTACTTGAACTCTCATACACTTGCAGAATTAAATTTTGAATAAGTTAGAGCAATGAATTTTTCGTTATTATACCCTTCACCACAGGTGAAAAAGGGTATATATAAGTTTGTCATTCCGTTTGTAATTTCTACAATATTGATCTTAGGCCCTGTAAAGTATATATATTTTGGGTCCTTATGAGGAGAGAAGTTGATTTAACGATATCCGTCGGTCTGTCCGTCTTACGTTTGATATGTGTTTTTCGGAGACTCCAGACATGATAGCGGCTAGGTTGTTTTAGACTTATGTCACATATAGTCCACCATTTCTTGCTATTAAAATTCAGCCAGATCGGTCCACAAATGGCTGAGATATGACCAAAAAACCACGACTGCCTCTGATTTTGCCCATAAATCCCTTGTTGTTGTATTTTTTTATTTCTGTATATCTTGAGAACGGCAAGAGCCAAAGTTTCCAAATTAGGTACACACAGTAATGTTTTCAATACACAGCATCCCAC
Organism: Pollenia griseotomentosa; assembly: GCA_963931875.1. NCBI lineage: Eukaryota > Metazoa > Arthropoda > Insecta > Diptera > Polleniidae > Pollenia > Pollenia griseotomentosa. Next base: position 4,088,149 of record OZ007562.1, on the reverse strand, counting down.
AAAATGTGGGCGGGATTAAACAAGTGGGCGTGGTACCTCCCATACAAAAATTATTAAAATTGTATAAAAACCTGATTTTTTGGACTGTCATATGACCTATGGTTATGTTTTATATATCAAAAGATCGGAAATTTTTAATAGAAAATATTTTCTGAAAAACTCGGGAAAATCGGTTCAGATACGAAAAAGTTATGACCAAAATATTAATTTTTTTTTGAAAAATACCCATTTTCGGGAACCATAGATCTCAACTCAACTGTGTTGAGTTGTGAACTGCAAACTGATCATATTTACTTTTAATGATATTCATAAAACGTTCCGTCATGGTCCAGTTGTCTAGGGGGTTTGCTTAGGTTAGAAACTGTGAGTCCCTGGTTCGAATCTTGTTTTTTTCAAAAAGAAAATATTTTTTTAATTTTTTTAATGTTCTGAAACGATTTAAAAAAATATTTACCAGTTTTAACTTTTTAAATTTAATTTATAATGAAGTTTTATGTATTGTATGTTTATGTAGAAATTATTTAGGTTTTGTCTAGTTGCTCTGTATTCTGCTCGCACAATGGTGAAGGGTATATAAGATTCGGCACAGCCGAATATAGCACTCTTACTTGTTTTTTAAATAATTTTACTTATTTGTAAGTAAATGAAAATTTTTATATATCAGGGGCTTTAAGCACAAGGGGTTTAGGAGCCTTTTTTTCTAAAATTGAGTTCACTTATAAAATTATTACAGTAACTGATTGTGGGTTATTAAATTCGTTTTCCGTACTGTTAAAATTTAATAAAAATATAGTTATTTTAGCAATAATTTTATTTTTTAACATTTGTGGTTGTCATTAAAAAAACAAACTGCCAAAAAATAATGTTTTTCCGTATTTATTTTTTTATGTAGTTTGATTTTTGTCGGTTAAAATAAATTTTTTAAAAGTAAAAACTATTCAATTTCAAGAAATATGCAGTTAAATAAATAAAAAATTTAAAAATGAATTTAAAAATCATTTGTTTTAAATGAAATGTAAATGATCCGTTTTTCAAATGAATTTTAATTTGTTTAAAATGATTTTTCGTTTGAATTTAACTACATAATATTTTGAGTGTTAACATATAAAATTAATAGGTGAAGTTCAGACCCCAAAAGGTGAATGTCAGGATCTCTATTAATTAAAAAGTAGTAGGTATTTCAAATATCATCTTAAATTTGTTATTGCAATTTAACTTTAGCCGCTTTTATCTCCATTTTTATTATAAGTTACTTGACCCCCTTGTGCTTTAAGTCGCTCATAGGTTATTTTATTTAATTACTTTACATATATAAATATTTGTATGTAAATTTGTCAGTAAAATATGTAAAAATGTTGAAGTCAAACAAATTTTTTACTTTTTTCTTTGTGTACTCTATTTTTAGATTTAAAATCTGGTCGCCTTAAGTACAATATGGAAAATATGAAACAGGGACGGTTTTAATAACAAAATCACCTACATTTTTGTTTCTAATTTTTTGGTGAAATTGAAAGCGATCGCCTTTTATTGGCCACAGATATGGGGAAAAAAATTGATGGATTGCCTTCAAGGTTTTTTGCACTACCATTTGATATTTAAGTTAATGTCGTGTTGTTCGCAAAAATAAGCGATCGCCCTCTGTTGCTGAGTAGAATGTGTGTGCTAAGATTTCTGATCTTAGGCGAAGACGTTTTTGTGCACGCCTCTAAGGCTACAAAGAACTTTTCGTGTTGCTTGAATTTTTTTTCGAGATTTTAGTTAAAATACTTTATAAGTGTGAAAAGGACCGATCGTCCTTTGCTCCTGAGATGAATACGGGCGATTTTCGTTTTTGAGACCCATTCTCTTCTCTTTTCTAATTAGAGACAAACCTTTTTTGTATTACTTATGGTTTCTTTTGTTAAGTGCAACAAACTGTGTAACGAAGTCTATTTGCTACAAACTTTTAGATAGTGTGCTCTTAACAAAAACAATTTCAACAATTCTGACACTTGTCTTTTTAATTTTAAGCACAAACATAAAATCAATCTCTTTTTTTTCTGTGTCATAAAAATGTAATTTTCTTAATGAGCTTTTTGTCATTTATTAATTTTTTAAGACATTTTGGTTTTACGAAAAATTTTTGCAATTTTCGCAAATTTTCTTTTCCAAAGACAGGCGCATTGTTTTTAACCCAAATTTCTTTTAAAGTTAAAAGACAGCAAAGGAATGTTAATTGGTTAAATACTCTTGAGTACTTGTGCTTAAGTTGCCGCTACTAATTACATGTTAAAAGGTTGCACATTAAGAAAAAACCAACGACGACAGCCTTTCTGGCACATGTTAACATTCCACATGCATGGTTGTTTTAATTTTTATTATTATTATTATTTTTTTTTTAACAATTTCATGCCACAAAGGAAGTCAAAGTTAAAAAAAGAAGAGATTTCTTTTTCGCCTTTAACACTAAGGCTTAAAGTTATTTTTATGAACCTCATTAAAGTTTACTTACCAGCAGGCACTTAACTTTTGCTATCTGGCTAATAATGTAGGTTGGGAGAGAGAGGGGGTGTTGCAACAAGGCGGTGTGGTTGTCATTTTTAAGAGCTCTCTGAAATTAAAGAAAAATACAAATGTTATAAAACACCTTTTAGTTAACAGTACAGGAAAGCTTTTTTTCTAATAACAGAGCTCTGTTGAAAGGGTTTTAACAGTATTGGAAAGATTTTTCATTATGTTGAATGCGTTTCTGTAGTGTATGTATATGTGTGCGTGTGTGTGCGAATTTGCTTAACAAATACTACAAGAGCAACATGTAATTTTTTTAACATTCGATTTGTTTGTTTGAAATTGGAAATGTATGGGAAAAGTTCATGCAACTTGCAAATGCAAAAGGAAGCCAGACGACACTCGTCGCATAGAACACAACAAAACGCAATTTCGCCGGCAAAACATTGAATAGTTGAAAAAAAAAACATTGAAACGTGCACAGCGTTTTATTATAAAAAAAAAAAAAAAAAAATAATAAAAATCTTAACAACTATCAAAATTTAAATCTTTTACAAACATTTTGATTTTCAAAAATTTTAAAATTTCTTAAATTAAAAAAAGAAAAGCATCTTAAAATTTTTTTTTAAATTAAATCAAGGTAACTTTTGATTCTTTATTTCTTAATCAAGAAAACAAAATTTAATTATCATTAAACTGTTAAAGTGTTATCGGTGTAATTGTGTGTTAAAAGTGTTATTTTGATTTGAATTTTCTATTTATTTTTCTTATCTCAATTTTCTGTGACACCATTTGAAAACAAACAGCAAAACAAACGACTGCAAAAAAAATAATTGAAAAAAAAGGAAAATATATATTTTCCTTTAACTAACACATCACGTACTACAAAACAATGTCATGTGTTGCATGAAATTGAACAACAGCAAAAATCTGAAGAAATTACTTTCGTTAGTTTTTTTCTGTTAAAAACTTTTACAGAGAAAACAAGATTTTTTCTTTTTTTTATGGTGGTCTATTAATTTTAAAACTGAAATGTGTCTGTCTTTGGAAAACTAAAGGATTTTAAAAGGATAAGAGTACATTTAAAGTGAGTTTTAAACATTTTTTAAATATGTGTTAAGTAGAGTAAGTGGTTCAGCTGTCAACAGTGAAATTTTAATAAAATAAATGTTGATCATTAAACATTGAAATTGCTAAATGATTATCGAAAATTCAAAATATGTTAATAATCGAAAATTATTGAATTTCCTAGCAGTTTAAATGAATAGTTTGTATTAAAAAATTTAAAAAAAATTTAAAAAAAAATTTTACGCAAAAATATTTTTTTTTTTTATAAGTAAAACATAATTTTTTTTCGGGAATACAAAATTTTTAATCAATAAGATTCTGTTTGTCGTGCTTAATTCCCAATTTTTATTCTTGATCAGGAAACATTCTCCCAAAAAATTTTAGAAACGCCAAATTTATTAGCAAACAAAACTGCAAAGTGAATGAGAATTGCAAATATCCAAAAAGTCTTATTTGCAACGATAACAAAGCTTAAACAAAATAGCAACAATAAATAGTGGGTTTTTTCTTTTCTTACATTCCCCACTACAATTGGTTGGAATTCTCCCAAAACTAATTGTACAACTACAAACTACTGTTAAGAAAATAATTTTAAACAAAGTTTTTTATCCGAAATTTCGCCTTGATTCTTTTTTAAACCTTCAAATAAATATATATAGGTATGTATTTAGAAAAAACTCGCTGTTTGCAAGTTTATTGTAAGGCCCCTATTACGGTTTACAACTCAACTCAGTTGAGTTGTAATTAAGACAATTAGTTGTGATCAGTTGTAATTTTTGTTATGTTTTTGTTCACCGCAATATAGCAAAGTTGTAAACCATAATAAAAAAATTAAGAAATTACAACTTAACTGAGTTGAGTTTTAAACCGTAATAGGGGCCTAAACTATAATTAATAACTACACTAAATTTCATTCGGATAGGTAAATAATTTTCTACAGCTTCCATATATGAGCCACTCGGAAGTAGTCAAATTCGACAATCTCTCTTAGCAATAGCGTTTGATTTTATACATTACAAATTTTAATAATCCAGATAATCGATTTGAAAGAAATATCTTATAATCAACTACATATAATTATCTTTAAGTGGTCTGTGTTCACACTTATTGCTGCTATTTTTAAACTAATATTCTTTTTTTTTGTGAAAAGTGCGGATGCTTTAAGCTTACAAACGACTAGACATAATTGGATACATCCTTGTGCTGTTTGTTCGTAATCGCTTCAAGTGGGCCAAAAATTTCAAGTGGATGTGCTACCTCCCATACAAAGACAATATAGGATTCTGTGTATCTGGAGAACGGCAACAGCTAAAGTTTTCCAGTTTGGTGCAAAAAGCTTGGTCATCAATACACAACATCCGATAAAAAATGGTCGGGATTAGATAATTGGGCAATTGCGAGAACACAACATGTGTTTAACAAGTAGGCAACATGGAAGATGTGGGCGTGGTATCCTATACACAAACATTATAGATTTCTGTATATAAAGGGAACGCTAACAGGAAACGAATATAAACCTAATTACTTCTTAAATAATACACATCATTACTAAGCTACCTAAATAAGAGCGGCAAGCGTTTTTTACGTTAAAACTTCTTATTTTCATACAGCATAAACGAAACATACCGTTAGAACGCGAATTTAACTCCACCCGTCTGCAAAATCTTATTTGACAGATCGTTAGGTCGATTTGTTTTATTGAAAATATATTCACATAGAAAAAAATCAATATAAAATCCGCAAAAACGAGGTGGATCTTACGTTTTGCGGTAGTGATTTTCCTTCAAAGTTACTTCATGTTTATTTAACAATAACTTAGGAACAACATTTTTTCTTTTAAAGTAATTTAATTCATCTAAATTAAACTTTCCAGTAAAGTTAGAGCAAAATGACATGGAGATTTAAATAACACTACGAATCACGTTGAATGAACGTTATTTTAAGTTGTAGCAATGTGAATTTCATGTAGAATCAATTTGATTTGAGTGTAAAAGTGAGAAGAAGCTTCAAGTTCAACATGTGTCCTTATTTTACATTTGTTGTACTCTTTTTTTTTGTTTACAAAAGCACTCACAAATTAAGAGACACCAGCGGAATGGTCAAATGTGGTTTCATTCATTGTTCTTCTTTGAAAATTTGATGTTCCTAATAATGTTAAAAATTTTAACAAAAAGAATACGGTAATTTTTCTTCTTTTTCTAAATTATTTTAAACATGAAAATAAAAAATATGTGACTCTGGTTTCTTTCCTGCAGACAAGCGTAGAGCTTCGCGGGGATTAGCTTAGGGAATTTAAAAAAAAAAAATAAAATCAAAATAGAACTTTCATGTCTAAAAAAATATCCCGTAGATCAGTTAGTCAAAAAGAAAGCTCGTTTTTAAACAGGGGCACTCTTAAAACAAATTTTTGTAAAGTCAGAGAGAAGCAAAGCACACCAGGTAAAGCTATTGTTTTAAAAATATAAAAGTTCAATTAAAAATTTTTAAGTTTCGAAAACAGGGTTTAAGATTTATTTATTGGTATTAAAATATGCAAATCAACTGGAATCGACATTGCGTAGAAATTGCATTTAATTTAATATGTATAACGACTACTTTAAAATTATTGTTTTAAAATATTTAGAAGCATTTATTCTTGTATGTTTTGCTTTTATAATTGCTTTGATTTGTTTTAAATTTCCTTATGTGTGATAAGGGATTAGGGGTATTTTTAATAACTTTTGCTAGTTTTGCAGTTCTCTAACATTTTTATTTTAACTTTTTCTAAAACTTCAACATTTTAACATGTTCATTCACTCAATTTAAATGAAGAAATTTTTATTTAAACATTTTTAAAATTACACAAATTCAATTTATCTTTGTATAAGATATTCTCTTTTTTCAAAAATATACGTACGAACTACTCACACACATTTGGGACATACTTAGATACACAAACAAGTACCCATGAAGACGAAGCAGAAAAAAATTAAAGAAAAACAAATAAAACAAGATTTCACATAAACTATTTAGCAAAACAAATTGAGGTGTCTTGCTGCAGCAAGCATATACTACTTGCAACAGAATAAAACGCAACAAGAACGTCCCCTGAAAAAAGAAAGGTATAAACAACGTACAACAGACTGTTGAAATGTAAATGTAACATCCGAAACAGATGAGAAGGACATTGCTACTAAATGCATTAACACAACAAATATGGGAGATTCCATTAGAAAATGCGAGCAATTTAGAAAGCTAGAGATTAAAACTTGTTAAAATAAACTTAATTTTCGCAGTTAATCTTAATACTTCCTATCAATCTCTTAAAACCTTAAATTACATGCAACACTAATTTAAAATTTTCAAATTTATTTTCTTGCATGTAACAGCCCATATAAAAAAGTGTTTTTACATTAACGATTAAAATGTTTTTTTACATTTTTCAGTTTTTTTTTGTTTTGTGTTTTTTGGTAAAGTGAATTATTAATGTGCAATTTGTATACAACAGCTATAAACTATAATTTCTTATAGTCTAGTAAACTAAACAGATTTTTTGCTTTCATAAATTCATAAACGGTATTAAGAACACTTTAGTTTTAATATCGATACTTAAAATTGTTCCATAATTTATTGCCAACATACAATAATGTAAACGAAATAAATTGTTTGTGTTGAAGATTAGAAAATTTTATGGATATTTGAAATTCAAAATTGTATGCTGCATTTGCACTAAAAAGTAATAAATGCTACAAGAGCTACTTTTCAAGTAACGTCAAATGAATTGAAAGGAAGTATGTATGTTTCAGCCGGACCCAAAATCGTTATTTATTAAAGCTATTTTTCCTTCTAAGCTTTCCAGTTATCTCCATTTTAAAGCTTTTGGTTTTAAAGAACAGAATATTGAGGAATCCAAGAGAAGTCGTTGATATCGATAAATTTGATTTACTGCCTGTTTAACGATATCGAACGTCATCGTTCGCATAGAAAATTACATTTAAAACAAAAACAAAGTTCGTACAATGTTCGAATTTTGTTTTTGTTTTAAATGTAATTTTCTATGCGAACGATGACGTTCGAAATCGTTGAACAGGCTGTTAGATAACTTAATTGATACTAATTAATTTCTTAAAGAACTATTAACAGTTATGTATAAATTCTGTAGAAAAATATATATAATTATCGATAAAGTTTCTAGAGAAATTTATTATTAACTATAACTTTCCTAGAGAAATTTGAAAATGTTGATAAATGTCCTTAAGAAATTTTTAAATATAGATTAATTTTTAGAAAAGTTTATCGAAAGTAATTTATTATCTAAAAAAATTTTATGATATCGTTAAATAATGTGGATTGTTTTCTTTATATCGATAACTTTTCTAAATAAGAAAGAAACTTCTTAATACCGATAGCTTTTCTAAAGAGATATCTTGATACATAAAATTTTTTTGATTTCGATAATTGTTCACAGAAAAAAATAAAAATTGATTTCAATTAAAAAATTTGTGATATTAATTAAAAAATTAATTAAATTTGCACCAGTAAACAAATTAATAGTATCAATTAAACCAGTTAATAGGATTAATTAATTGTTTAATTTACTTGATTAAAAGTTTAATTCACTTAATTAAATTTTTAATTAAACTGATTATATTTTTGATTAATGCTTTAATTGGTGAAACATTTTGGAGAATTTTTTCTGTGTTCTAAAGAAATTTCTTATTAACGAAAAATATTCTAGTGAATATTTTCCCATATGGATACAATTTTTTGGTTTTGATAAATTTTGTAAAAAAATTTTGAACAAGAAAAATATTCAAAAAATTTTTCTTATTACCGATACATTTTATAAAGAAATTTTTTTAATCCACTTTTTGTACAAATTTCTTGGTTTCGATAAATTTTCTCAAGAAATTTTTTAATAACCAAAAATAATCATTAGTTATTTCCTGTTATTGAAAAAATTTTTTTAATAATGATCTTTTTCAAGAAGTTTTTTTAATTTTAATAATTTTTTTTTTAACACGATAAATATTCAAAAGAGTTTTCTTAATACATACCGATATATTTTCTAAAAAAATTTCTTGATATTGATGAAGTTTTTGGAGAAGGGTCTTGGTATCGATCAATTTTTTAAGAACTTTCTTGATATCGAATCCTGATATCGATTAATTTTCTAGAGAAACTTTTGATTTTGATAAATTTTTTGATAAAGATAAATATTTTTAAGGTATTTCTTGAATAAATAGTATTGTGGTTATTTTGTTGAACTGTTTGTTTATGGTTCTTAATCCAAATTCTTGATATTAAAAAAATTTCTAAAGAAATTTCTTAATTTCGATAAATTTTCTTAAGAAATTTCTTCATATCTATAAATTTTTCAGAAAAATTGTTTGGCATCGATAAATTTTCTGAAAAAATTTGTTGATTTTGAAAAGATTTCTTAAAGAATTCATTGTAGTGTGACAAATTTCTAGAATAACTTTTAAAATCGGTAAAATTTTTCAAACATTTATTAATACCAATAAATTTTTATTTAAAGTATTTTAACAATTTAGTTTTTCTTTAATTTTTAAATATCTGTAATCTTTAGAAAACTTCTAAAGAATTACCGATTAATTTTTTGTAGACTGTTTTGTTATTCATAATTTTCAAATTTATTATTTTTTATTGTGTTAAAATCCGTATATTTTTTACAATATTGTTATCTTATGGCGATTTCTATTCTAAGAAAAAAAATGCTACAGTATATGCATGTAACACTTTTTCATGTTACCTATAATCACTCGAAGTGTTACATGTTGTACAACTTCAATCGAACAGAATTAGCTGCCTTTATTAACAACTATTACACTTTTATTATTAATGTAGTTCATTAGCGATTTTTAAAACTATTCGACTATTTGCTGCCCACTTACTTTACGGTTTGGAAACAGACATTGACATCACTTATTGCTTGAACAAATTTAAAACGATAATAAATACATAGAATTTTCCACCAAAATAAAAAAAAAACGATTTAATTCAAAATGGAGTATGCCGTCGAAGAAAATTTAGATGTAGAATTCTTTTGACAAAACTTTTAAAATATTATGACCATGGTGAAATAAACAGGTGGCAGCACTACGCCAGATGACGATTTTTTGCTCTTGCATTGTTTGTCTAGGTTTATGTCAAAGTTTTGTTTATGTTTACAAAAAGTCCACGTTTTGTGCTGTGATTATTGTATTTTATTAAAGTTTTTGATAATTTTAAATTAAAATAAATAAGATATTGACCATAATTAAATAAAAATTGTCTAAAAGTTTATTTATTTCATCACGTTCAGCGGCACGCTTTGATTTTTGTTTAATGTATTTTTTGACGTAAACGGTGATGTAATTTCCATTTTTGTTGTAATGTTGTATTTGTTGCCGTAACGATGCCACCTGCTTATTCCACCATGATTATGACAAACAAAATAAAATATTGGTTGTACAAACAAAGTAGTAAGTACCAAAGTTGTAAAACAGGGCAGTATGAACCCTTAAGTAAAAGTAAGGGTAAAACATGTAACATGTTTTGCATTTTCACAAAAGAACTTGACAATTTTTCCCACAGTTGTATTTTTTTTACAAACGAACACAAAATGTAGAACATGTAACATTAATGCAACATTTTTCTCAGAAAAGAAATCGCCATTAATTTTAACACATTGCACCACAGGTGGAAAAGGTATATCAGGTGGAAAAGGTATATCGAGCCAATTTTACAGGAGTTTTTTTTATTAAATTTTATAAGAATATTGTATGCTTAGGCTACAACTGTTTTTGCTTTAAAATCGCAACGGTCCCTTATGTGACCATGATGTTTTAGGAGATGATGCAAGTGTTGCCAATAAATTCATTTATTAAAAAAAAAACGAAAATTGACAATAATGTCGCTTAAGCCATTTTTGCGGTAGGGGCTCGATATATATGTTTGTCATTCTGTTTTTTATTTTTACAAAATTGACCTTGGACCATATAAAATATTCATATTCTGGGTCCTTATAAGAAGTTGATTTCACGATGTTCGTCTTTCCGTGTGCCCGTTGAAATGGGTTTTCCAAAGACACGAGATATAATGGGGACAAGGTTGTTATATATTTATATCACATATAGTCCGGAATTGTTTGCTATTGAAATTCAGCCTGAACCGCCCACCGCTGAGATATGAACAAAAATCCATGACTGTCACTAATTTTACCCGTAAATCCCTTGTTGTTGTTGTTGTTTTTTTATGCTTTTATGGAGCAGACATTTTTGATATCGATACACAACATCCGACAAAATGGCAAAATATCAAGGTATTTGAATATAAAACAATGAAAGGAGAATTTTTACAAAAAGTCATTTATAAAATATATTTCTGCATATCTGGTTAAAAATTTGACTTAGCAGATTTTCAGACACTCACGGGTCAGGTTAAAAATTGAAAAATTTTAAAAGAAATGCAGATACACTTAAAACTTTAGCAGCATTTCTTTTACCATGGCTGTGCAAATGCAAATGTAAGCATGAGTAATACTTTGTAGCATTACACTTACTACTGACACGTAGCAATGCAAGTCAATTTCCGCTCGAATTACTTTGTCATAATGTGAAAAAAACTCCTACAGTAGAGAACATCGAACGAAATACTGCAAAAAAAAGAAAATAAATTCAAGCACAAACACATGTGTATAAATTTTGATATTTCTCATAAATATTCTATATATAAGCGTAGTATTTTACAAGAAACATTAAGTGCTTACTATAAACTATATCCACTGCAAAGATATATTACGAATAAAATGAAAATTGTACACAAAAGATTGTATTAGATTATGAGTAAGTGTGAAAAAGTAGTTTATTTCTTTTTTTTCGTTTTTTTATAATAATAATAAAATAACATAGAAAAGAAAAGTATTTCTTTTATACACAAGAAACTTATGAAAAAATTAAATTTTTAATAAGAAATAATAGTTTGTAAAGAATTATTCTTTAACCCAAATAATGCAACAGTAGGGGGTCACAACGAAGCAGGAAAATTTTTTATTAGGCCTAGAAAGTGCTTTGTTTTGAAAAGTTACAAGTAGCTTAATATTGTAAAGAATTTGATTTTAAAATTCCAACTGTTTTTATACCCTTCACCGAAGGTAAAAGGGTATATATAAGTTTGTCATTCCGTTTGTAATTTCTACAATATTGATACTACACCCTATAAAGTATATATATTCTGGGTCCTTATGAAAAGCGAAGTTGATTTAACGATATCCGTCCGTCTGTCCGTCCGTCTGTCCGTCTTACGTTTGATATGTGTTTTCCGGAGACTCCAGACACGATAGCGGCTAGGTTGTTTCACACTTATGTCACATATAGTCCACCATTTCTTGCTATTGAAATTCAGCCACATCGGTCCAAAAATGGCTGAGATATGAGCAAAAAACCACGACTACCTCTAATTTTTTCCAAAAATCCCTTGTTGTTGTATTTTTATTACTTTTTTGTGTATATCTGGAGAACGGCAAGAGCCAAAGTTTCCAAATTAGGTACACACATTAAGGTTATCAATATACAGCACTCCACAAAATGTGGGCGGGATTGAACAAGTGGGCGTGGTACCTCCCGTGCAAAAAATATCAAAAATTGTATAAAAACCTGCTTTTTTGGACTGTCATATGACCTATGGTTACGCGTTATATATCAAAAGATCGGAAATCTTTAGTAGAAAATATTTTCTGAAAATTTCGGAAAAATCGGTTCAGATACAAAAAAGTTATGACCAAAATATAATTTTTTTTTTGGAAAATACCCATTTTCGGACACAATAGATCTTCCCGAGTCCAAGGTTTATAACTCAAGCAAATGGTAAATTTCTTCTTTAACACGTCAGAATATAAATCTGTCAAATCGGTTAAAAAATGGCTGAGTTATAACCGAAATACTGAATTCCCAAAAATTACTCTTTTTATACCCTTCACCGAAGGTAAAAGGGTATATATAAGTTTGTCATTCCGTTTGTAATTTCTACAATATTGATACTACACCCTATAAAGTATATATATTCTGGGTCCTTATGAAAAGCGAAGTTGATTTAACGATATCCGTCTCTAGCATAATGCCCAATATGATTTTCGTTACCACCCTTCTTTAATTTTTCATCTATTTAAGGAAATAATTTTAACAAATAGAAACGGGGAATTTTTGATTATTTTTGCCACTTAAAAACTCGCCAAAAAAGATAAATCTACGGTATGACAACAGTGCCTATACAAAAAGAAACCAAACAAACACACATACATGGTACAAACTATTTTGGTGATTATAGGCCACCTTTGCTTTATTGTGGTGAACTAAAACATCAAAAATAATTACAACTCAACTGTGTTGAGTTGTGAACTGTAAACTGATCATATTTACTTTTAATGATATTCATGAAACGTTCCTTCATGGTCCAGTTGTCTAGGGGGTTTCCTTAGGTTAGAAACTGTGAGTCCCTGGTTCGAATCGTGTTTTTTCAAAAAGAAAATTTTTTTTAAATTTTTTTATGTTCTGAAACGATTTAAAAAAATATTTACCAGTTTTAACTTTTTAAATTTAATTTATAATGAAGTTTTATGTATTGTATATATGTATGTTTATGTAGAAATTATTTAGGTTTTGTCTAGTTGCTCTGTATTCTGCTCGCACAATGGTGAAGGGTATATAAGATTCGGCACAGCCGAATATAGCACTCTTACTTGTTTTTATAAAAAATGTTCTAGGTAAACGTAGGGTTAATATGCAATAACCTGCCTGTAGTTTAAAATTTATTATGTATACTTTATAAACATAATTATTATTTTTAATATTACGTATAAAAAAACAATTCATAAATACAAATAAAAAAAAAAAATTCAAATGCTGATTATTTCCGTTTAAATATTTGTTAGAATTTTTCTTTTTTCTACTAGCCCTTCATTAATGTTGTAGTTTAGTTTTTCGCAATTCTTGTTTTAATTTCGTCATTAATCATAGTCACACAACAGAGGAAAAAATGCAGAAGGAGAGTAGAAAAAAAAAACTAAACAATTTTTCATGTTGAGTTTAGTCCTTAAAGGCTACGAACGAAACTAAAATAAAATAAGTTTATTGGAAAAAATAAAACATTTCATTGTAGTTTAGATCTTGAGGAGACTGTTCTATTAATTATGGAAGCTACCAATGCCTTCTAATCCGTTGTAGTACTCAATTGCTTTATACCTGTTAATAGAATTTTATTTTTTTTTTTTGTAATATAATGCTTGATTGTTAAACATGACTAATTGATGTGCCATTGTTAAATGAAACTAAAACTAAACAAGAAAAAATTCAAAAACATGAAGCCAGACATAAGGAAAAGAAATAAACTTTTTTATTATTTATAAACACTAATCAAAATGAGTAAGATTAATCAATAAGAAAGTTTTTGCTAATGAAGCAAACCACTCTAAACCATAAAAATATAATAAGTAATTGGCTACATTTTATATGATATTGAGCCACTAAAGTAACCATTAATTCGATTACAGATTACTTGGAATGCGTTAAGCTGCTAATTGTCTAGTAAAGGACATGTTATTATAAATTAAAAATAGACAAATTTGGACTTAACACTCTCAAAGGCATTCTTTGTGGGTGGGATCAAAGTTGGAATTTTTTAAGTAAAAAAAAACAAAGTTATCAAAACTGTTCTCTTCAAAATAGAAATAAAATCGAAGTTATTGAAAAACATTTACATAATTGTTATGAAAAATTTTACAAAAACATTGCTCTAGAAAATTTTTAAGGTAGCAATAAATTTCTCTAGAATATTTATCGCTAACAATGAACGTTTCTTAAAAATCTAGCGACAACAATACATTTCTCTAAAAATCTAACGGTAACTACAAAATCCATTAGAAAATAACAAAATTACGCTGAGAGAAAAATGTATCAATAGCAAAAAGTTTTGCTAGAAAATAAATCGCTAACATGAAAATTTCGCTACAAAAATTTTATTTAATAATAATAAAATTTCCTAGACAATCCCGTGATAAAAAAATGCTCTTAAAATTTTATCGCTAATCGTTAACAAAATTACGCTGTAAAAAAATTTAACAATAACAATAAGTTTTGCTAGAAAATATATCGCTTACATTAATATTTATTACACAAATGTATCGCTAACATGAACTTTTCGCACAAGTATTTTAAATAGCCATAAAATTTTCTGGACAATTAATTAAAAACCAAAAATGCTCTAAAAATTTGATCGATAAAATTACATTTTTTTACAAAATTAAAATTTTCTTTAAAATGTATCGCTAACTATAATGTGATATATTTTCAGCTCATTATTGGTTATTGGTTAGGTATGGGGTACATATATACCCCTTTCTGAGTTTAAAACCAGTTTTGCGAAATTTTTAATGTTTTGTGAGATATTAAGCATTAATTTTGCTCCATATCGACTATTCTAAAGTTTATTGAGTATTGTTTTGCTCTACATGCCACTGTTTGGCGAATGCTGCAAATTCTATAAACAAAAACGTACAATATAAATTTAAATCTTGCTTTGCTTCATTGCCGTAAGGAAAAAAGTACTTAAAGCGAAAGCAATATAAAATATCAGCAACTCAACACACTGGAGTAAGTAAACGTATGCTGGACAAAGCCATAATTTTCTCATTTAATTAAATACTATTAACTGCTAAGGTCGTTAATGAACGTTCGCAGAAATGTAAATTTTTTTTAAACATATGCCAGAAGTTGTGGTAAAAATTCTATTGGGTATATATTCCTAAACTTCATGTAAACCTTCATTGTCATTTTTCTTCACTACGACTTTCTGGCATATGCGCCGCACCAATAATGAGCTGACGATATGGCGATACATTTTTCTAAAAAAATTTTTACATAACCATTCTCTAGAAAATATTATCTACCAAATTCCAAAAATCTTGTGCTAACGGGTCCATGATTTCCCATGGGTTCCTAATAGGGTAGAGGGTCTTATACTTTCTTATGTGCTTGTTTTTTTTTCTTTTTAGAAAATATGAATGAAATACTTTTTAAAATGTTTTTGTTCTTATCATAATTTTTTTTTTTTTTTTGCATTTCTGCCGATAATATCCCAATTAAATTGATGATATAAAACCCCTATTCCTTTGATTTTTTTTCATTTTCAAATTTTTTTTAATTGCTTTTTCTAGCAAAATCCCTGTCTCTGACATAACCTTGTACTTTGTGTAGAGTTTGGATATTTATATAATTAAAGGATAATAAAAAACAGAAATAAAATAAATAAATTTCTATCTCTAGGAGCAGATATCGTGTTTTATGGTTTAGTTGTTTTTATTTAAAAACCTTGTAGTTTGAAAATCTAATGACACTGTATTGTGATAATTAAAACAAAAGGTTTTTATATAACATGATTGCGTTTATAGTTATAGAACGCTTCGAAAAATAGAAAAAATTCAAATAACTAGTGTAAAGTTTCCATTATGGGATAAATTAGTTTTTCTAACGAAAAAAAAAAAACAATTATTTAATCTATGAATGGCAAAGATAATAGGAGACCTATAAAAAACAATGCGAGGGGGGTGTAAAAAGTTTAAGGATGGGAAATTTTTCCAATAATTTAATCCACACCACAAAAGTGGCGAGGGCATTATGCGTTTTTGTTTGAGAAAATTTGGTACATAGGTTCTAATTGGTACAAGCAACATATCTATTGAAAATGGTGACAAACAGTCTATAAATTTAGATAACATTTAGTCCATAGGTCCCTCTAACTTATGGCAGGAACTTCGTATTTTTCAGTATTGGTTAAGTTTTAGACAAAAAGTTTAATATTTTTCAATCGGATTTCGTATTATGTGTACACTTTATGTTTGTGTGTACGTTTGACGTAGTATTAATACAATTGGTAAAATTACATGGTAAGGTTAGGTTAAGAAGGGTTATGTGCCCAAGGGCACACTTCCACTCGGAGACCAATGCGGTCCATTGTGAATCCCTTCAATGAAAATAGAAAGAGAGAAGTAAAGAAAAGAAGTATGAGGTGGATAGAATTAAGAAAGTTAGAAAGTTATTAGGTGGCACGTAGAACTATTACCCTCCCTACAGTCCCCTCAACAGAAACAACCGCAATATTTTCCTGACAAACCCCAGTAGATCAGCCGGATTACATCCAGCGTTGCACCCCAGTTCGTCGTAAAATCTATATCCTAGCCACTTCTGTCTGAGACCCTGCATCTTTGGACAATGGCACAGTACATGCCCGATCGTCTCCAGCTCTTCAGAATCATCGCATAATCTGCAGAAGCCCGGTATGGTGATGGACTATTTGCCCGTAAAAGCCCTAACAGAACAATGACCCGTCAAGAACCCTATAAGTGTTCTAAGACCTTTCCTGTCCAATTCCAGTAGAACCCTGGTTGCCCCCGCGTCCAATCTGGACCATAGTGCCCTAGACACCCTGCAATTCGTTCTGTTCTCCCAGGATCGTTTAACGTCATCACGGAATTATTCCCGTATCACCCCATAGTAGTAACATAGGGGGCTTTACCCCCCTGTCCCTAACCACTAGTCCAGATTCGAACCCCCACTCGCGAGTTCGTCCGCCACCTCATTTCCATCAACCATGCAGTGTCCAGGTAACCAACACAGCCTTACATTGAATGCCTCTCTGAGTTTCCTAAGAGCATTCCTACACCAAGCGACCAGGCACGATCGCGCCGTACAATTTGTCAATGCCCTAAGCGCCGCCTGACTACCGACGTAAATTGTCACCACAGATCTACCCACGATGTGATTCAGTATCACTTTCGTCGCCCTCCAGATCGCCAGGATCTCAGCCTGGAAGACACTGCACTCATCAGGGAGTCTGAATGACCTTTTCACCTCGGTGTCCGCGATATATACACCGGCACCAGTGCCGGTTTCCATCTTGGATCCATCCGTAAATACTGCCCACCCCTCAAACAGTCCACTGGATCCATGCCAAATTTCCCTATCCGGGAACTCCACTGGTGGTGTTACACCGAAGTCCAGGGTCGTAGTCCTATGAACCGAAATTCCCTTGATAATAACACCCTGATCAAGCAGACCCACCTCGTACAAAATGCTCGTGTGATCATCCCGCCTAGGTCCAACTAAGGAAGACTCGTAGAGTCTAAGTAAGTTCCTAGCAGCCGCACTCCTCACATAATGCTCAATAGGGGACAGATATAGTAGAATGTCCAGCGCTGCCTGTGGAGTGCTTCTCCTTGCGCCTGTGATGCCAAGAGATGCACTCCTTTGAACCTTGCTGAGCATCTTCCTATAGCTATCCACTCTCAACGCTCCCCACCAAACAGTGCAACCATAGGTAAGTATAGTCCTAACCACCGATGTGTAAATCCAGTTTACCACATCCGGCCTCAGACCCCAGTTCTTACAGATGGAGTTCCTGCATGTGCAGTAGGCATTGAGTCCCCTTCTCATCCTCTTCTGAGTATTTCTCTTCCAAGACAGTTTGCAGTCCAGAAAGCTACCCAAATACTTTGTACCGTCCGATAGGATAAAATTACATACACACGTATGTATTGGTAAGAGATTTGGCTGTATTTGCAAATATTGTTGTTTTTTTTTTTACTCTACTCTTTAAGGTCAAAAGCCTTCTTTTGTTATTATTGTTTTGGCAATAGGGTTTTTGTTTATTTTTGCTCATTTTTAGCCATCACCACACGTGGTCGTGTCGGATTGTTAAATAGTCGGTCGGTTGGTTGGTTGGGCTGGTTTGTACGTTCATTTGTTTGTGGTTATTTTTAGCAGATAATAACAATTGTTTAGTATCAGCCATAAAGTATGCCACAATTATGCGTAGCCAATACGTTTTAACCTTACTCATACACAGAAAATTTAACAGAAACTTGTCTCCTGCCTCCTCCTGGTAACTGCTTTCCTTTATACGAAGTTAAAATTCTACTGAAATGTTGTTTATAGTTACTAATACAGTATATTCATTTTTGTTGGTTAACATTTGAATCAGGGCGAACGAAATGAAGTATTACACTTTCATGTAAATATGTACATATGGAGAAGTGTACTGTATAATGATTTTGAGCATGATAAAAAATAAAAAAAAATTCATTGTCAATTATGAGTAATAGTGTAGAGCAGCTAGCAGGGGCAGTGGGTTTAATGATAATGCACATGTTTTATTGCATACTTTCAAGGGTCTTGGCAATAATCCGCAGTATTTTTATCACTGCAGATACCACGAAAACAACTCTTTTGTTTTATTTATTATTGTTAATAGTATTGTATTTAATTACACAGCCATAATTAAATAAAATAATCATTGATCGATGGTCATTGCAATAGAGTTCAATAACACTTGCATTGTTTGATTGCGTTCACTCTTTATAATACTGAGAATACGTCGGGCATAAATTAAACAATTGTTTAGCCAATTTAATAAATTTTTCTTTTTATTGTTACAAAATTTTGTTTGAAAAACTCAAAAATTTATCAAAATAAACGGCAGATTTTAAGTAACGAAAGCAAAAAATTCATAAAGCAATATTGGCACAGTGGTTTAACTTAAGATCTTTCAAATCTTGTTTTTTTGGCTTTAAAGTTCATATTAAGAGGAGTTAAAAAAACATTTTTCCAATAAACTAAATTCCAGACAATGAAGAACCTGGACTTATAGTTTTAAAGAGTTTGTGCCTTCTTCATTAAAAAAACCAATAGAAAATTCAGAAAATATTAAACATTTAACTTTATAACTTTTCCATTAAATCATTTTTTTTTTCTTCTTTTTTATTATTCAATTAATCTCACCCTTAATATAATTATCGACAAACTTTATGCCAGAACGAAATTTCACAATATGCCACTGTGGTCTAATTAAATTGTAAACATTTGCGAAATGTGTGAACAGACATTAAATATACACAACATAAAACACACACTAAGCATTAACATGCAATCAATGCCGTGAAATATTACTTTGGTTTTAAATACTTGCTCTACCTTGTAGTTCTGAAGTCTTACTGAAACATTGGCGGGGGATACAAGGTGTAAAGTAAACGGCATGCCGAAAAGCACTTTAATAACAACGAGACATCCCCGCTATGGCCTATCATTAGGTTAATGTTCCTTAGGGACGTGCACTTTACTGAATATGAGCAGAACGAAATGGGGTCCTCAGGCGTGTAAGGCTTCTCGGGGACAACCCGAAAGCTGATGGTAGCTGGACTATGAATATCCGGGAGATATTGGAGGTGTTAATAAACATACACTTTTCTGGTAATTCTCTTCCATTTCCTCGTGAGGTCAAATGCTTGTCAGAACCCAAGAAGTCCTCATTCAAGAGCGTAACTGATGCAATTTTTCTTAGATTTGTATGTTGATTGACCTGGTTTAATGTAAAATGTATTTGTTAAAGAAAAAATGGGGCGTAGCATAAAAGGGAACATATTTAAACCTAGACTAACAAAGTTTTAGAAGGGTTTTCTTGTTACGTTCAATAAAATGGACATAAGGGGGAAGGATCAGAGATGTCATTAGTGGCGCCCTGAATTCGATGTCGGATTAAAAAGTTAATAAAGACTAAAATGATGTCATTGTGAAGCCATGAACAAGATATACCATAAAATTGGATTTTAAACGGCGGCACTATATAGTGCAATGAAAAACGGGCTAATCGTGGGGCGTGGCATAAAAGTGAGTATATTAAAAGCTAGACTATATAGTTTTAGAAGGGATTTCTTGCCCCGTGTAAAAATATGGACTTTAGTGGCGGAAGGCTTCTTGATGGAGGACTAATTTAACCACAATATGGTTGTCGGTGACAATAATATTGGTAAATTATACATAATATGTTTAAAATTTTCTTTAAAAATAGTTTTGTTGGAGGTGGCCATATTTAAACGTGTTTTTTCTCTGGGTGTGTGCAGTGATTTTCTTTATGAATATGAAATCTTAACGATATTTTAGATGTACTGAATAAATATTACAGCACAACAGCGAAGTGTACAGCTTATCCTACTATTTTAACAAAAAAACTTAAGCCTATAGTACACGGAATGTAAAAAGCCACATGTGCATGTGGTTCTGACGTAATTTTGACGCCACTACAAAGCCACAATAGCAAGTTTGTGTTGTGTGATGACGACAAAATTACGTCAGAACCACATGCGCATGTGACTTTTTACATTCCGTGTACTGTAGGCTTTAGTTTGAGCGAAAATAAAAACAAGTAAAAAACGACAATTTGTAAGGTACAAAGTACTATTTTATGAGCTATTTAGAGTGCCTAGACACGTTCGGATTGCATTGATGTGTTCACAAAAGTTGTTCAGCTTTACTGTAGCAACAATTTTGTAAGTTATTCGAAAAAACGTTAAAAAGGGCAATTTTTTGGGAAAAACATTTAATAAAATTTATTCGGCGGACTCTAAGCTATATTATTGCCATATACATATATCTGGTGGACCGGTATCACACCTTTTTTTGAAGGCCCAATGATTTTCAGAGTTTTTGGAGGCCCATAAAAAACATGGGTCAACAAAATCGCCAAACTGAGTACATATAGGGTTTTACTACCGGTTGAAAATACAATCGAATCTTTTCTGTCCAGTCCGTGTGGTTTTCCAAAAGTCTTCATTTGTCGCATATTGTTATAGACAAGAATTTTGAAAAAAAAAACTTTTAAAAATTAAACTTACTTCGAAACTACTGGGTTCTTTTTTAAAACTTACATCTGCAAAAGTGCTTGTAGCCAAATTCAAAATAATTTCTATGTTTGTTCTCTATACACTTTAAAACATGTATTAAATTAACATCATTTAAAACTGACCTGACCATTGACTTTATCCGTTACAACAATGATGCCGTTATTTTTTGTGGCATCTATTTTCGGATTTGTGCTAACACACACTTTGGTCAATTATCGTTAGAATGGTGTGTATTTTATAATCTAATTTTAATTGGATTTAACCTACATTTGTACTAAAAGAACGGCAACCAAAAACCATAAAATATTTGAAAAAAAAAGAAACATTTTATTATGAATACCAACCAAATTTGATAGTAAATGGTAATGAAATATTATGACAATCAGCTTTAGTTACGGGTTTTTTGAAAAAGGAAGTATATTGCAAAATTTATTATTATATAAAAAATAAAAGTATTTATGATAATAAAAAATGTAGAAAAAAACAATTATTAGGCTGGTGCCTACAAATTAGAAAATTTTGCGAATATGCCATTTCTCGAGTCTTATTATAATGCCAAACTTTTTAATAGTTTTAACATGGTCTATGATTGTGAATACAGTATTTTCCTCTGAAATAAGCAGGGCTGTGGAGTCGTCCGAAAAAAGTACTAACTCCGACTCCGACTCCAAACGCTGAAATTTTTTAAGTCCGACTACTCTTGATGCTGAATATATATGAGACTGGTCCTAATTTGACTATAAACTCTTTTTATACACTCCACCACTATTGGTGAATGAGGGTATACTAAGTTTGTCATTCCATGTGAAACTTTTTTTATTATGCATCTAATACCCCTGGTTTCTTGAGTAATTCTAAGTCGATTTAGCCATGTCCGTCTGTCTGTCTGTTGTAAATACGCTCACTTTCGAAAACAAAATTTAAAACAAAAGTTAAATCTTGGTGTAAAACTGCTTCTAGTTATCCAGCAAAATCCGATCAGTAGAATCATAGTTATCAATCAAAATGTAGAACCACCACCCTTAAAAATTGACAATTTTGTTACAAAAACCTACGTAAATATTGCTATCATATTTAAATGTGCTTTCGTAAAGATTGGTCTATAATATACCATAGGCCCAATATAAAGCCTAATCCCGGAAAACAGTTTATATATATATTATCCTTGAAATTCCTATAAGGAACATAGGGCCTCAGTTTAGTACGCATAAAAACGTAATAATATCGTTATCATAATAAAATTTGGTGCGTCACAGTTTTATAAGACACTGCAAAATTTCGTGAAGATCGGTCAATAATTTACCCTAGGCCCCACATAAAGCCTACCCTCGGAAAACAGTTTAGTTCGTTAAAAAACGTAATAACTAATGCTATTGTAATGCAATTTGGCACTATCACGTTATAAAATTTCTAGAAGATCGGTCCATAATTTTCTATTTAATGCCCCATATAATGCTTACTCTAGGAAATTATTAAGGTACACCTAAAACCGTAGCAGCTATAGATATTGTAAAATTTGGTCCAATTTTGGTTCATATGGCTAGAAATAATACCATGCAATTTTCTGATTATCGGTCCATATTTACTTAAGATCCCATATTAAGCAGCTTTCTAAAAAGCAATTTAAGCGCTAAAACAAATTTCACAACTGTATGTAAAGATATTTCAGAATCTAAAAAAAAATTTGGGATCTTTACGAAGAAGTAAACACAATTAAAATAATAAAGAACAGAGAAAATATAAGACCATTTAATAACATGAAAACACCACTTAATATTTGTATCCAATATACTGCAAATTTTAAATTATGTACTTAAGAAAAACTTGAAAACACTTTATTTAAATTTAAAACTTTTTTGCATCTCAAAAAACTTGCAAAAAAAAGGATAATGTAAATGTCCCTCCTGAAAATCATTTTAGTTCGGCATAAACTGTTACGAATCATGATATATTTCTTTTATTTTTTTTATATTTTTTTTCAGCTATAAGGACATTAAGAATTAAATTCTTTTATAGTCCAGAAGATTACATAATGAATTATTCAAGTTAGTTCAAAATGCTAGAAATAAATGCATAACACTTTCTGACTGTCGTACAATTGATTTGAACCGAAACCAATTTTTATACTGACGTCCGTTTTATAAAGATTATTTAATAATTTATAGCTCTCATATATTCTAACTTTCGGTGGAGGGTGTCAAAGATTCGGTACATCCGAATATAGCACTCGAACTTTTTTAATGCATTAGCTTTTAAATGGTTAAATATAGCAAAAAAATAATTCCTAAAATTTGCAAATCGATATTTGAAATATTGCATCCATTGTCAATTTCAAATAATTTTTATTTTGGAAATTTTTTTTAAATTTTTTATGCCGAAAAACTTTAGAGTCGGAGTCGCGAGTTTTTGTGGGTAGTACGACTCTGACTACGACTCCGGCAAAAAACCTCAACTCCGAGTCCACAGCCATGGAAAGAAGAAACTAAGTATTCAAGTAATTAAGAAATGTTGCAGGCATTGGAGTCCAAAAGTATTCACCATAATCTTATTAAGGATATAGTTCTTCTGTATTAGACGGAATTTTCATAAAATATTGGAGATTTGTGTTAAGAAAGAATGAATTTTTAATTCTCAGATTTACTGATTTTGCGATTTAATTCCCACAAAAACTTTGTTTTGCCTAATTTTTAGAGCTTTACTTCCACACGCAGAGAAAATATATTTTTCGATATGGTCTTCCCAACAAAACTTTTTTTAACAATAAATTATTTAACATTTTTTGGTTACTTTTACCATATTATTTTCACCATATCGAGCCCTTACCGCAAAAATAGCTTAAGCGACATCATTTTCAATTTTCGTGTTTTTTTTTTTAATAAATAAATTTATTGGCAACACTTGCATTATCTCCTAAAATATCATGGTCACATAAGGTACCGTTACGATTTTATAGCAACAACAATTATAGCTTAAGCGACAAAAAATTTTTACAAAATGTTTATGAAATAAAATAAAAAACCTTCTCCTGTAAAATTGTGTTTTTGTCGTTTAAGTTTTTTTTTGCGGTAAGGGCTCGCTGTTATGCTTTTATTAGTAATCCAACAAAAATACGCAACCGGAGAAGTCAACGGGATACCTTTTTGTAAAATCTTTTTATCAAAAAGAATTTAAAAAGAATAAGACACATCTAACAAAAAACAAGTGGCTTCTACTTATGTATTCAAGTTTAAGAAATGATCCTACAACGTCCGCCGAACTTTTTAATGAAAGGTTCTTCTAATTGACATAAAAAAGCTTTTTCATAAATAATCTCTCTCCAGCTTTAGAAACAGCCTACAAAGGATGACATTTTTTGGATTTAGATATCTAGTTTTAAATGCACTGCTCGTTGTGTTCGAAAATAAACCGTACCTTTTTAGCGTACAGAACTCACACCCAGAAACGATAGCATTTTTTTAGTTTTTGTGCATTAGTATACAACCATTATTTAGTGTTCTATTTTTCGTTATAAAACAGTACTATTGTAGGGGATCTGTACACATATGTACATTATAACTTCATGTTCTGTAGTGGTTTTTTCACATACATATATGTAGGAATAAGCAACAAAAAATGTTTGCAACGCTTCTCATTAGTATTGTTGTTGTTGCTCAGTAATTTGCACGACCACCACAAGAATAGCCTGTGTGTGAGTTGTGTACATGCTACGTTTTTGTAAACAAGTTTTTGTTATCTTTACCAGCCAAGACTGAAGCGAACGAGCATTAATGAGCTGAACAGAACACAACGAAGTTTGTGGTTTCTTGCGAAAAACAGAACGCAATCAAATGTTCTAATCGAAGATCACAAACAGAGAAACGTTTTTTAAGGTATTTAATTAACAAACACCATGAGCGTTTATGTTTTCTTTATTTCTACCGTACAGAACACTAAAGTACAGTATTATTTATTGGGGTTCAAGCGACCAAGTTTTGCTTTAAAATTGGTTTTAAACTTTAATACACTCACACTTTTTCAGCAAGACAACAGCTGATTGCAATTTTAATGAGCAAATTTTTCTTTTGTTTTTATAAGTTGTATTTTTGCTAACATCTTGTAAATAATTAGCTTAAAAATTGAGTGCTGCGCTGCCTATATCACAGCTTTAAATTTTTGTGAATTTTAAATTTTTAAATGCAAAACCTGTGACTGCAGCGTCACTAAAAAAATTGTTGAAAATAATTTGCAGAACTTCCCTAATGCTAATTTAGTTGTAACGAATTTCTATTTAAAATTACTATTGCTTAAACTATATAAAATTATATGCTGATGATTGGTGTCATTCTAAACCTATTAAGGCTGGTTTTTGGGATCTCAGTTAAACTTGGTTTAGTTAATCTGAAAACAGATTGGTGCCGCCATTACCAAGTTTGTATACAATATTTTGACGGAACAGCTAAGTTTTGCTTAAAATGTTGGTCCTTAATTAACTACTAAAACAAAAATCAAATTTCGATTGAAAATCCGAGTTTCAACATCTCAAAAACCCGCCCTTAGTTCACAACATTCACTTATTGAAACAATAGAAACCTGTGTTACCACATTTGCATTTCTTTTCATTTCAATTTATTTTTATTTCATTTGATGATGATGATGCCAATAATCGGCAGACAACATCAAGTACAAATAAATACATGTTGAAACCAAAATATACATTTTTAGTAGAGTGGTCATTTATATGTTTATGAAAATTATGTGTTCTAGAGCAGATGACGTCAATCGATATTTGTACTCACACTTTAATTAAAATTTCAAATGTCCTTCTATTTATTCGATTATTCCGCATTAGTTAAATTTATAGCAAGTATTAATTTTAATTCCTCGTAGAGAGTAGTTCTTTCTGTACTATTGTGTATCTTTAGAGCCAATTACGTGTTTTAAGCATCCCAAGTAATCTGATTATAACTAATTACCCATAGAAATAACAAGAACATTTTATAATTAGGAGGCACAAAAGCAAAAGTCTTCCCTCAGGTCTCCTCTAATTGCTTTCATTTTGCAGTAAATTGAAAATACGGCATGCGCTCGTTTGGTTTCAAAATTTCTCTGGCGCTCCTGCGTTTATACGTTTGAAATTCTACCCACAAGTAAGTTTTTGCAGGCGTAAAAGATGTTCTAAGTAAAGAGGATTAGAGCATACAATAGTAATAAATTATATTGCATTAAGTTGTATTTGTTTGTTAATTCATTTGTAGTGGCAGAACATACATATTGTATTGTTCAGTATTGAAATCTAATATGATGTTTTAGACTCAGTTTTAAATTAAAATGTATAGATTCTAATTAAAAATGTTAATATAAAATTAAGCTATTTATGCTTAATTTCGAATTGTTCTATGCGTAATTAATAATTATTGGAAACCTCAACTATTTTGCTTTGTGAAAATACAAATTAATAGCAACAAAGGAATATTTATTTAATTCATTTATATGGAAAAATGTTTAGCAATTTATATTTAATTTGTGGTTTCAAAAAATATTTTTTTGGTATATTAGGCTAGAGCCCAGTAAAACAACTACCTCATACATTAAATTCTTTCTGAACCTCACACGTGTGTACGTGTGCTCAAATCAGGGTTGACAGAGTGTTTTTTTTTTGTAATTATTGATATTTTTTTTTGTTTTTTAAGGCGTTGTAGTTAATGCTTAATTTTTTTTTTTTGTAATAAATTAAAGACCACAACGACAATGACTTACAAAATAAGGTCGATTATAAAAATCTAACCCACAGATTAGTGCCCATTTACATTATACGATTTTTGTCGTTGCGATTCTTACTTTATAGGCAAGAGGGGTGAGAGGAATTATAAGGGGTACAGAAGCGAGTGTACTCTTCGATTCGTTTTGTTCATTCATTCGTTCTCTCAATTTTCTCTCATTTGACGAAAAATATATTAAGGTTGTTACGACAAAAATCGTACAATGTAAATATGAGACCGACTTCAAAGAGGAAACAACAATAATCGCAACGACAAAAATCGTATAATGTGAATTGGGACTTAATAATTCCAAAATATTTCGTTTGCAAAATTTCCATATAAAAATGTAAAAAAAAAATAAACTTAAAATAGCTGTAGCATTTTAAATAACGCCTAATAATCAAGAAAAGATGATCAAAAAATCTGAAAAACTTAAATATTGTTCTAATCGAGAAAAGTAATTCAATCTGTGATCACTTGCATTTTCCATCAAAAATCGAAAATGTGAAAAAACTTAAAATGGCGGTAGTTAAATAAAGGTTCAATCGAGAAAAGTAAGGGGATACCTTTCTTTTACGTGGCTTCAGATTTCTTTGCTTTTGAAAAAATATATAAATCTTAAATTCATTATATAATTTTATTTTGGCGGGTCCATGATTGTCCACTCACCCCAAACTGATACACTCTCGTAAATTGATCTATTTATATAGATACGCCATGCTTGCAATGCATACATAGGCTCTTATGTTATACCCATTTTAAAAAAATTATCTATTTACTTAAGAAAAATGTATTTTGTAACATCTTGAATCCTACTATCTGCGGCAACTCTTTGCTAAAAACAGAACACAGGAACATTTTTTTACATACGTATGTAAATAAGCTTTTTCGTCATTAAAAAATTATTTAATTTTTTTAATTTTATTCAATAATTTTTATTTTAAAGCTTTTTATTTGCCGCTGTTTGGTCTTACAAAATTTTTGTAAGAACAAATATTTATTTCCCTAAAAACGAGGAAAATATTTGACGTTAAATGGTCACACTAGGAGCATTTTTGTTTGCTAGCAAATAATTTTGTTTGCCAAAAATCAGCTGTTTTTCTGTTTGCCCCTCAAAAATATTTTGTGGTCAGATTAGGGCAAACAAATATTTGATATTTTTTGTCAAATGTTTGCCATATGTGACCGTACCTTAAAACGACAGCGCATGCTAGAAAAAAATTTAACGTTTAAAGGAAATTTGAACCGTTTTTGAACAAGTATTGGATTCAGCGTACCCGAATTAGGTTAAAGCGCCAGTTGCCCGGCTTGTCTCAAAAAAAGTGTCAAATTCTAGCACAGTGTAATTGTTTGATAAAACTTGCGAAAAGCAATAAAAAAACGTTTTTAAATATAACAATAAAAATAAATTAGTTGTTCTCTATATTTATACCGTGTACTTTTTTTTCTTAACCTTTAATAATCAATGTACTTTAATTGCAACAAAAAAAGTTGGGAACCCTGATCATGATATTGTGTGATCTTCTTGTGCTTGAAAGCGATCTTTATCGAGTAATAGCCGAAGTATTTTTTCCCGACACCCACCGAGCCTTTTTTGGCTTAAATATACAAATTTAAATTTTAAAGTGTTGAAATTATTCACTTCAAGTGGTTTCAGAGACACCATAAAAAAGTAGATTTACGTTTTTACAAAAAGTTGTTAAACTAAACTTCAAAAAAAAAAAACGTTTTCTTAACAATGATTGTGTTTAGTTCAAGTTTCTTTCTTTTGTATAATATAAAATTAATACGAAAACATTTAAGTTTTTTTAAAAGAAAGCCATTGTCTTTATGTGACAATAACGTCTTAAAAACATCATCCAATATCTTTAAGGGAATTTTTTGTTTGTTTTTTTACTTGCAACAATATTTCACAAACTTGGAATGCTTGCTTCTCATTGACTTAATTGTAACCTTTTATGCTTTTCAACTTCCGCTTCCTGTAAAACTAATTAAGTTTTCTATTGTGTATTTCAGATAATAATAACAAAGTGATGTAGTTTACAATGTTATTTTTGTAAAATAACAACGTTTTGCAAACATAAATTACCCAACAATATGTGTCAATCTTGCCAAAGTCTAGTCATTTAAAAACAGCAACAGAAGCTAAAGAAGACAAAGAAGAAGTAAACACTACCACAACAAACAACGACGAAGCAACGAAATAAAAAAAAGATGATTACAATGACTGGGAAGAGAACAAAGACAACAAGAAAACATGTTCACAGACAACAACTACCGCATTTATGGCGGTGGCTTATCATTGGCACAAACTTATTAAGTTTGTGCAGTTTAACACAGGCAATCAACAGTAATGGCAGCCGTATCAACAACAAACACATTAGCAACAATGTGGCAACAACAACAGCAATGAAACCAATATTAAAAGCTGCTACAACTACAAGCCATAACAATACTACTATCACGAATACTTCTACTCCAACCAATACCACAAATGCATTTAATACGGAAATACATTTTGAAGCAACTCGACAACTACGGGTTGCTGGTGAAATAAAGGAAATTGAAAATAAGCCACTAAAAATAAACAAGAACATTTTTGTGCAGCAAAACAGAAACACAGCAACAACGCCGCCTTGGCACGAATTGAGTGAAAAATTTATCTCATGGCCTAATACCAGCACTAGCACCATTAGCACCACCACCACCAACAACAACAACAACAACAACAACAACAACAACAACAACAACAACAACAACAACAACAACAACAACACTAGCAATGTCATAGAATGGTTAAATCTAACGGATGTCTTAACCAGCAACAACGACTATAGACAAACAAAAGCACCATCCGATCAAACCGAAAGCGGAAGTTTATTTTCTACTACTCTATCTTTCAACCATTCAGATCGAAATTTATTCACATTTCATGAAGACTGTTTGGCCAACAGCAACACCCTGTCACACATCTTCACCATTGTTCTGTATTCGGTGGTGTGTATGGTAGGTCTGTTTGGCAATACCCTCGTCATCTGGGTGGTATTGAGGTTTTCCAAAATGCAAACTGTTACCAATATCTACATATTAAATTTAGCCATAGCCGATGAATGTTTTCTCATTGGCATACCCTTCCTGCTGTACACCATGCGAATTTGCAGCTGGAAATTTGGCGATTACATGTGCAAAGCCTATATGGTCAGTACCTCAATAACCCAGTTCACATCTTCCATATTTCTGTTAATTATGGCAGCCGATAGGTACATAGCAGTATGTCATCCCATAGAGTCACCTAAATACCGGACACTGCGTATAGCCAAATTAGTTTCCATTTTGGCCTGGTTTACTTCGGCCATTTTAATGCTGCCAGTCATATTGTTTGCCAGCACTGTCCGTCAAGAAGATGGCATAAATTTTTCTTGCAACATTGACTGGCCGGAAGTGTATAAGAAACACTCGGGCACCACTTTTATACTCTATACTTTCCTATTGGGTTTTGCTACTCCCCTGTGCTTCATTTTAGTATTTTACTATTTAGTCATACGTAAATTGCATTCCGTCCAGCAAAAGCACAAGTCCAAAGAAAAGAAACGTTCTCATCGTAAAGTTACTAGACTTGTATTGACTGTTATAACGGTGTATATTTTATGCTGGCTGCCTCATTGGATTTCTCAGGTTTCTCTAATTAGTGCCTTTGTGGGACAACGTGAATTGTCTAGATTTGAAATTTTACTTTTCCTACTCTTTGGTTGCCTGGCCTACTCCAATTCAGCTATGAATCCCATATTGTACGCCTTCCTTAGTGACAATTTTCGTAAATCCTTTACACGAGCCTTTACCTGCATAAAGCATCATGAAGTCGAAGCCCAACTATTCAATGAACACAGTGTCTTCACCCACAAACGTACGGCCAGTGGTAGCAAACGCAAAAATTCTCGACATTTATCAGCACCAAAGACCAAAGTTGTATCCACCCAAAACAATACTTGTTTTTTGGCTCCAACTACAGTGCACAATAGTGGTGGTGGCTGCAGTGCTGTAGGTGGTTCCTCTTCGGGAGGTACTTCAACATCTACGGCCACCACAGCCACCGACAAATCTTTAAATATTTTAAAGAAACCCGACGTACATTTGAATGGTGAGGTAGTGGTTTTGGCTACGAATACAAATGAAGGACCTATTCGTATGCTGGTGAGTCGTGACCAACGGTCTCAAGCCTTTAAGACGGCATTGTGCCAGATGGAAACTCAAAATCAAACGGATGTTTAAGTTGACAGGAAAAATATGTGTTGTGTTTAAACAGGAAGCATTTTATTTTTGTTTGTTATAAGAGTAGTGTAGCCGACGTTTACAAAAATAAATTTTTTTTTTGGACCCAAACTTAAAAAAAAAGAAAATAAATTAAGGGTTCTCGATGTCGGTAACAACTTAAGTCGAATATTGTAGTAGATTAAAGACATCCGGTTGGGTGTAACCTACTACAGAGTCGTTTTCGACAACGAGAACCGTAATAAGGATGAAAATTTAAACAGAAATATGCATTAACGGCAACAAGAGAAAGGCAAGAGATATTCAGCCCAATTATGAATAAAAATTCCCCGGGAGTTTTCTCTCTTCTCCCATTTTTCCTATGTTAATTCAATTGTAAAAATGGGAACAGGAAAAAAACTCCCGGGAAGTTGTATTCATAATAGGGCTGATAATACTACTTTTTATTTATGCACAGAAATTGAATTTAGGGAACTTTGAATCCTTATTACTCTACGATCAGCTGAATCGCTTTGCTATATTATTTTTCAATATTCATGAAATTCAGTTTTCGAACGCATGAAAAGATTTCGCATTCTTGATCGAATTAATTCCCATCGGAAACATAAAAACTTGAGCGAAATTTATTAAATGTTTTGCAAAAAAAAAAAAAGAAGAAAAAAATCTTTTTATTTATTTTTTATTGATGGTAGATAGCGCTGGGGTCAAGTTACTAACAAAATTCTCCAGTATTCCATTTTTTATTTTGATTCGAAAATCCCGAGCATCGCCGGGACCAAACAGCTAGTAATATCTAAACATTTACATCAATATAACAATTTTTTCGTCTGAAAATGATTTTAGGAAGGGAGTTGATATAGGACCTACGATTAATTCTGGAACCCACCACCACAAAAACATGACAAAGCCCTTTTATGAAAGTTACCAGTACCAATTTGTATATCATCCTAGTATTTGTTATGGCATTAGAAGCTATTTCGGAAATGGCATTTGCATAGGAGCTATTATCAAATATTGACCGATTCCAATAAAATTGGAATAAATTGGGCCTAATCCATGGCCAAATCTAATCTAAAAACCAAGTAAATCAGATTTATTATTGGCACAAAGACTCTATTCCGTAAAGTAGTTTGAATGGCGAATATTTGAAATTATTGATCGATTTTTTGGACAGAAAACCAGCAAACCGTTAGGACGGGTAACGTTAGATCGATTCAAAAAGTGGTTTCGTGTCAATCGGTATGCTTTAAGGTGTAGGTAGAACCATTATTTTTCTGTGTTTTACACAACAGCACAAACACATAATATCCTTCTCTCCACTATGGTGGTGGTGTGGGTATAAATAAATTTACCGTTTTTAAATCGATCGGTATAAAATAGCTGAACACGATATGAAAAAGTTTTTAAAACATGCATAAATTAAGTTGTCAAAATGAAAATATTTCTTTTTAATAAGATTTCTGTATGACGTGCTAAATTCCCAATTTTTCATATTTGATATATGTATATGTACACTGAAATTTATTGTTGAGGGAAAGCTAGCTTCTATGCGCATTTCACTGGTTGCTTGGGCCAGACCGTCAGGAAACCTTTTCCAAAGATTTTAGAAATATAAAAATATTATCTATATATAAATCGGCAAAGGCAAAACAGCTAAGAACACTTTCCTCCTCTGTATGTCAACCGATTTGAACAAAATATACACCATTTGAAAGATATTTACTTACAGAAGTGCAGAATATATATTTCATTCAAATCTGTTCAATAATTTCAGAGTTATAAGCGTTCAAGTTTGCTACTAACACAAATAAAAAAAATTAGTTTTTTTTTTCATTTATTAAATAATAAAAAAAATAGGGAGGTCGATTATGACATTTTTCAAAAACCGGTTTTCGATTATTTCGATTATATAAATCAGCACTGGCAAAACAGTTAAGAACACTTTCTTCCTTTGTTTGTCAATCGAACCTCTATGGAAAAAAAATGTATCAAAAAGAGGAAATACGGGAAATTTAATTTCTTCCTTTTATTTTTCCGTTTTTCATGTGATAATTTTTAAATTTTCTTTAATATTGAACTTAGAACCATAATATTATAGGTGCAGGTTACTTTTTGTTTTTCATCTAGTACATTTAAATTTTTATTAATAATCGACCTACAAAGATAAAAATAAACATAAGAATGTCTAAGAGGGAGCTTTTTGGTACTTTTTCGTTCTACATCTGGTACTTTAGTTAATTTTCGTTAATATTAGACATAGAAACATAAAATTAAACATGCAGTGTCCTGAGTGGATGACAATCTATAAAGGAGACTTGTTGATGCTTTTTTATTTTTCAATTGATATTTTCTGATATTTTTTATATTGAACTTACAAAATTAAATTAACTCACGTAGAAGATAAAATATAAACCGGAGGTTAGTCCCTCGCCAAATCAATCCACTAAGACGGAAAAAACAAATGCTAGAAACATGTAAATTCATTTATACTAAGATGAACTATGTTTTCTTCATATTTACATAAAAATGTATGGTCGAATTTTGACCATTAGGCGAACACTAATACAAATAAAACCTTAAAGCGAATAAGAAATATAAACACTCAAACAAAGTCTTATTTGTTACTATATCAAAGCTTAAACAAAACACCAACAATAAACAGTGAGTTTATTAAATATTTTGAAAATATCAAAAGTAATTTTTGGGAATACAAAATTTTTTTTTTTTTTTTTTTAATTTAAAAGATTCTGCTATTCGTGCTTAGTTCCCAATTTTTATTCTTGATAAAAACATAAAAAATATTTAATTAAATCAATAAAGGTATTCACGTCAAGAGTTGCACTCTTGCGAAAAAGCAAAATTGCAAAAACATAACAACCACATAAACAATAATTTCGCATATATGCGTTTTGTTTCCATATAAATTTCTGTGTGAACGTTCAAAATTAGAAAAAAAACTGCCTGCTCATCTATTAACGAACGAATACTTCGTTCGCTTAACTTACATTTTAAACAAATTTTAAAATATTGTTTTTGTTTAACATGTTAGTTAAGCGAACGAAGTCTATGTTCGAAATCGATGAACAGGCCAGGCCCCAAGTCTGATTTAATTTACATATGATTTTTCAATATTTTTTTTTATCAGCTTTTAATTTTTTGTCAATGTTACTTGCTGTTACTAGTTCGTAGATAGACGTTATTAATGTAAAATATTTAAACTTATCAAATTAAAATCCATAAAACTTAAAAACTGATTTATTTAAATGTTATTAATTCATATTTTGTTTTGTATTAAAATAATTAATTATGTAAGAGGTTTAAGAAAAAACAAAAAATACTTTAAATTAAATTTACTGAAAATATTACAAAATATATTAAAGCATTTCGAAAATAAAGCATTTAGAAAATAATGAACTACAAATATTATTATATTTTTTATACTTTATACAAAAATTATTTGAGGAACTCTATCTAAAAAATGTAAATCACAATTAGGACTTCATATAAGATAAAGAAAAAAACTACTTGATGCAAATATTTCTGGTTAATTAAATTTAAATTAAAAACATAAAATGTATAAATTGCTGTACTCAATGATAAAAACCAAGGCGAATTCATACATGTGACCGATGAGATAGAGTTATGCTAGCTATCCCTTTGTTTTTGAATTATACTATGTATTCCGCTTTTGTAAAAAGTTAAAGTGAATTTCAAAATTATTTGTTGAAAATAAAAAAAGGGAATTTTTTTTTTGTGTACAAAATATACATAATTGCTTTGAAAGGTAAATCTTTTTCCTGCATTGAAAATTTACTGGGACTCCGCATTTTTAATTCCTTGTGTTTATATTTTATATTCACTTTTTTTGTTTAATAAAATGTAATGAAGTTTTTTTTTTAATTTTTTAGATTTAATTTAGATTTTTATTTAATTTTAAATTTTAGCTAATTTTTTCACAAAATGTAAACAAAGCTTGACATTCAGTATACACAAAAAAATAGAAAAAAAAAATAAACACACATGACTCGAAAATTTTACCTGTATGAATTCGCCTTGATAAAAACCACAAAAATGTCTAACCTAGACTGCTTTTCAATTTAAAATTAAAACATAAATGTAAAAATTGCTGTACTCAAAAATAAAAAGCACTAGATTTAGTAAAAAAAAAATAAATCTTAAGAAACCCAAAATAATATTTTTGTAGATTAAAAGCTTAAACTAAATTCGTAATTGGACTAAAATGTGTTGCCGTAAGAAGGCGCAATTTGGTAAAAAAGTCAAGCTTCTTCAAACTAACATACAAAAAATTGCAGGCCTGAATCGCCGTCCGGTATTTTAGAAGATAATACCACGTTTAAAAATCTGTGGTCGCTAGTTTTGTTTTTAAACTCGCCAGCACAAATCTTACAGTCTGTTCGTCGATTTCGAACGTTAACGTTCGCATAGAAAAAAATATATTTAAAACAATAACAAAATTCGAAAATTTGTTTTTGTTTTAAATGCAATGCAAAATATGCGAACGTTAACGTTCGAAATCGGCGAACAGGCTGTTAAATGGAGATAATTGACTCGAACTTTGCTCGCGAGTAGAATTTTTTCTTACCCTGCTCAAAACAACTAAAATGGAGATCTGACTTTCTTTCTTAAGGTGCTATCAGACGGGATGTATTTTACATATGTACTGTCACTTTTCTTACCCATATGTAATTCAGTATGTATGTCAACATTTTCTTTAATTTTTCTTTACAATATATTTTTCCATACAATTTCGTTTCAAAACAAACCAGCTGTTTTGTTTATGTTTGTCGTAGGAAAATAGAGCGTGTTCTAATCGAAAAAATTACATATGTATTTCCACATGTATTTTACACATGCAAAGTTTCATATGCATCACACGATGTGTACAACTTTTACAGACGGAAAATTTGACAGTACATATGTAAAATACATCCCGTCTGATAGCACCTTAAGGAGGGCAGTATTGTGGTGTATGTATAATGAAAGCAAAATATATTCAATAACATACGATAAAATTTATATCGTTAATTTTCCATTTTGTGGGATACGAACCATAGATCGTACAGGCGCAATCATTAAGTCCAGAAGAATAGCAATTTTTGCAACTCTTTGCTTTGAAGAAATTTTTAAAAAAATTAATTCAGTATTTTTTATCTCAACGGACACTTTCTTTCAAGAGGAAATTTCCTCTGTATGGACATATTTCAATGGTCCCTTCGGTATCCGGTCATGAGAGATGACACGGCATTCACTTTCAAGAAAGTACTTTAATGTGTAAGGTAAATACTAGATAGTCCTTTGCCCGAACTATCTATTCGTCTGTTTTAGCAAACAAATAGTTAAAAATCACAAAAAAAAAACTGCGCTAGGAACATATTTTATACGAAATGACGAAAATGTATGCGTTTGAACGCGGCCCACTCTTAATCAATTCATCAAGAGCGTTTTTCCAATAAACATTTCAGCATTTTTTTTTTTTTTTCTTAGAGATTTATTTTTGCATTTATGTGCGAAAATCCCGTTAGTACTAACATCCTCTTAGTCCGAAGATGGCCACATTAATGCGCCAAAAGATCGTTTGTTACAACAACACGAACAATATTTAATAAAAAAAACCGACTGTGTTTAAATTTTTAAAAGCATTGCTTTTTTGTTATTGCGCCTTCTGAACGGCAATGGTTTTTTTTTTTTTTTTTTTTTTTAATTAATGCTGTTCTACAAAGTGTTCGTTAACCAGCAAGCAATTCAGACAAAATTTAAATAGTTTTAAACCTTTAAGCTTTGTTTGCTTAATCTAATCTAATTAAACTATGTTCACCAATAATTTTGTAACCACTAATTTTATTAAAAAATTTGTTTGTTTTTGCAAAAAGTTTGGCTAGATCACCCATCATTTAACAGTTTCTAAATTACATTGTAAAATTATCTTTTTACAAATAAAGTTTGGTAAATCAATAGAAATTCTTAAAACAAAGCTATGAAATCAATTTAGTGGTCACGCTTTAGATTTTTCGTCAAATATTTTTAGGTCGGAACATACCTTAAGAAATTTCTTGTAACTTTTGTGTGCAATTAGAAAAAATGTTAAAAGGAAATTAATGTTTTAAATCTGAAGAACTTTTGTATTATGTTAAATGAAAATAGTTTCCGGTTTTTCTATTTACAGCTTGTTTTTTCATAACTGGTTTTTGTAGTTAAACTTATTCTAATATACTGCCAAGAAGTTTAATTCGAAATAAAAGAAATTAAATAGTTAAACTTACCAAAATCTCTACATTTTCCGACATATCTTAATTATCGATATTATAGCTAATTTATATTTAAATATAAAATGTTTATGCTATTATCTTAAATTACATCAAAACATTTACAGAATATTAAAAAGATTCTAAATAAAATAAACTTTCTGCCTGTTTTACAGCGTTAACAACATTCGTATAAAATATTCTATTGAAAATAGTTTAAAAACAAAGTTAACGTTCAAAATTTACAGTTTATTCAATTATTTTTTTTTTACATTTTATCTTTTAGCAATAAGAATACTGTAAATTTACCTTAATCAATGCCATTTAAATAATAATAACTCATTAAATAAATAAAAAAGTTTCTAACATAAAATAAATTTGTATTTTATTTCTTTGAATTATTCATTTCACATCATTTATCAGTCATTTTGGAAAACATTTAATAAAAAAAAAAAAAAAAATCACATATTCAATTTCAGTTACTTTTTAAAACATCATACGTAAACTTAGAGCAAAAATGAAAAAAAAAAGAAAATATTTTCTCTATTCTTAATGGCAAATTTCTCTTGTTCTTGTTTATCTTGTCAATAACTTTAATTTATTTATGCGCCAAGATAAAAAATATCTTTTGACTTTAACAGCGAATAACGTATTGGAAAAGTTATTTTTAGTGTAAGCACATTTTTACTATTTGCTGAGAAAAGTCGAAAACGCAAAACGCAAGAACTTGGAAGTTGTTTTTAATACACTTTTAATCAAATTTGTAAAATTTTTGTTATGAAATTCGGTTAAATAGATAAATATTTGTAAAATATTTTATCATGAAATTCATTTATCACAGAAATCTTATTAAAAACCAACGTTTAAAATTTTTGCGTTTTGCGTTTTCGATTTCCAGAACACCCCTGATACAGGGGTAAAATTACAGCAAATTGTAAAATTTAAAGTTTTTGTATTGCGCGATTTTTGTCAATTTCAGTCTTTATGGATTTTAAGGAGTTCGTTTTTTTGTCTTAAGATGAGCGAGTTTTGCAAAAACTAGAAAATGTGTGTTGTTACTGGTATTTTGTTAAACTTTCTTTTCTTAAATTTCAGCGATTTATTTTTAAAGAATTTTTAAAATTTTGCAGTTTTCAATTTAAGCTGTGTTTTGCGAAAAATAAGCGGTTTTGTTATTAATTTTCCAAAAAATTTTTTAATATTTAGTAATATTTTTATTTAAGCGGTTTTTAATACCTTTTGTAAAATTTTAGCTTTTATGTGTTTTTTTTTTTGCATTTTGTAGTGTTTTTATTTAAGTGATTATCTGGGAAAACTTTGCGATTATTTCTTTTTGCCTTTGGCAATATCAACACTTTTATTAATTTAAGCGATTTTGGTATATTTTTCTGATTTTTTAGGGCCTGTTCGTCTATTTCGAACGAAGACTTCGTTCGCTTAAATAACATTTAAAAGAAAAACTGATTATAAAATATTGTTTTGCACGCAGAGAAAAAACATGTTTAAATATGGTAGACTCCAAAAAAACTCTTTATAAAGAAAATTTTAAACATGTTATGTTTAATTAAACCATATTATTGTCACCGACAACCATGTTAAATTAGTCCTACTTCAAGAAGCCACAACCATATTTTGGTTGCCACTAAACATGCTGTGGTTTGATATGACAATAATTTGTTTTCAAATCAACAATTCTAATTCAATTCTAAGAGCAACATGCTTTCGCTGAATAATTATCATGCTAGTATAAGTGTTAAACATATTTTAGTTATTATAAACTATAACATGTTCGGAGGCAAGCATGGTATGGTTGTGGCTTTTTGATGGAGAGCTATTTTAACCATTATATGGTTGTCGGTGACAATAATATGGTTAAATTAAGCAAAATATGTTTAAAGTTTTTCTTGAAAAATAGTTTCTTTTTCTTTAATTCAACTAGAATAAAACCTGCTTCTATTTCGTTATTAAATGTTTAGGTTTTTTAGGGGGGGTGGGGGGGGCTTATACTATCAACATTTAAAACTTATAAATACGATGTTGTGTAATTTTCACTGTCTTACAGCCATATTGTCGCTTAATTTGTGTGTTTTGTTATAAATTTGTTTACCAAAGATGCTGAAAATAATGCTAAAATAAAGTTTTTCTTTTCTAAAGAAGTTATTCATTAAGCCACTTTGTAAAAAGTTTATATTTTCTTAAAACGTCTTAAGGCTACATACGTCGCAAAACGTATTTTAGGGCGCCAGTTATCTTCATTGTAAAGGCAAACGAATCACGTGGTTTTTAGTGAAATTTAATTGAGCCTAAAAAATGCACGTGGCATGAGTGATTTTTTAATGTTTGTCATAAAAACATGGCGTATGTCGTATGAGTAATATTTAATTAAAAGTTTAGGAATATGTGCGATACATGAGGAGTTCTTTATCTGCTTGAATTGCGTAGGAAAAAGGCAGGTAGGCAGACAATTTTGAAATGATTAATGAATTAACAATATGTTAAATGTTTGAAAATTAAATATAAAGAACGTAAGAAGACGTTTGAAAATTTGTCTTGCCAAGAGTTTAACATGACGTATGATAAATATTTAATTTCAGAGTATGAAATGAGATGTTACTTATACGTATGAATTTTAGGTTTTCGTAAGCCTCTTGTATTTACACGGTGGTTTTTTGTAACAATACATTTTGGTTTTTTTTTTTTATTAATCTAAATTTTATACGATTTTTACTGTTTGCAAAAGAAAAAAACTTTGTAAACCACATGTCTGTCGGTTGTATTGGTTAAGGCCATGTCAGATAAAACTTCATCGCTTTGCGTGACACTTCTAACTTTGACAGAAAAGCGTAACGCAAAAGGTGTATGTCACAAAAAAAACTGTGTTAAAAAGAAAATAAATAAAAAAAATTATACTAGCAGATTGTCAAAGCGCGCAAAAAGATGAGAGTTGCCCAACTTTTCGCTTCGCTTTCCGTTAAAAGTTCTTTATGTGACATGTTTCGTATAAGTATGAATATTTCATCTTAGATGTCAAAGCGAATCTCTAACGCAACGCGAAGCAAAAGTTTTATCTGACATGGCCTTTAGAGTTTCAAAAGCTTTTGCCTGGTTTTTAATGTACATATGTTCATACACCTATACAATTGTAAACACATACATACATACATACTTAAATATTTTACGTGTTTTACTGCTGCTTTTGAAATAAAATATTATTAAGTTGGCTTAGAATTGAAGTCTTGTTTTTTTTTGAAAAGTAAAAATTCGGACTTTTAGACTTAACAAACACTTTAATGGTCGTCTAGCTGAGATTTTCGGAATTTAACTAAGTAAAACCACATTTCTATATCCGTTTGTGCTGATTTGTGCAACGCAAATACATAAACATTAGGATCAAGATTCACTTTTTAATATACCCATCGATTTAAAAACATTCTAACGATGTCCGTCTATACGCTTGGCTGCTTGTTTGTTTATCTTAAGCAAGTGCGCAAACCAAACAGCTCGTAATTTTGGAGATAATTAGATAAACACTGAAAGAAAAAACTCGTACTAAGTTTAATTTAATTTAAGTACGAGAAACACCAAAAAGTGAATTTGTAAAAGGTTGTTGTAGAAACAACAACAACACTAAAAAAGATGGTAAAACGAATTGCTTTCTTTGTATAGAAATAACAACAACACTACAAGAAGATTAAACTATAAGTAACAATTACGTTAAATACATCAAATTCTCAAAGTAGAACAATTACGAAAACCATATCCGGTATGCTGATGGTGTCTAGTAATTGAAAGTTCTTCTGTTAAAAAATGGCGGAACACAACAAAAGTGAAACAAACATGTGGTACGGGTAAGTAAAAAAAAATATTCTGTCTCTCTCTCTATCTCTCTCTCTCTGGTTCTCTGTGGTAAGTGTTAAGGTTAGAATCAATATAATCTCACTTTCGGATTATTCCAAGTACGAATTCGGGATTAAATTTAGAAAGTCTTGAGTCAAGTAAAGTTTGGGATGAACTTTTATCTCGCTTTTACTTAAATCGGATTATTTTAAGCTCGGGGCACTTCAATAATCTGTACTTGAATAAAGCATTCTGTACTTGATTTAAGAAAATCCGTACTTACCGTGCCATTGACACTGTTTTGGCTTGATTTAAGTACGGATGGATAGATTTTTCCTGTCAGTGCATATAAACCCCTTTTGGTTCTACGATCTGCTAATTAGGTTTCTATTTAAATTAAATTCAACCCAATAATCATTGCTATAAATATTGGTATTGTATTAAAATTTGCATAAATTTTCTTTTATAATGAGTCTCAACTTTAAGAATGAAGCTCGTACAGATGTTGGTATCAATATAAAATTCGTAACAAATAACTGTATGTAATTAACTTTTTTAAAGTCATAAACATTTTTTTTGCTGCCTATAGACTCCATCCAAATGGGTTTCAATCTTAAAAAATATTATGCAATAATGTAGAGTATCATATGGTTCGGCTGATTGTCACTAATGTCTCTTTTTAAAATGCAAAAATAGCTATAAAATTCACAAAGACCTGTAAAAGTCACAAACGGTTAACCGAAAAAAACTCGGTTCACCGGTTTCTGCTTTTAGCTATTGAATGCTCTACTATGTACACTAAACAGCACACACACAACAACAATATACCCAGCCAGCGTTTTATAAAATGAATGCACATAATATGAGTCTTTTTTGACTTCTCTGCATGCACAAAACAGTGATAATTGAGCTGATCCAAATTTTGATATTTTAATCAGGCTCAAGTTCATTGAATTTAATTTTCATTGAATTTAATTTTCATTAAATTATTCTTATGAAGAAAGGAATTCAACAACGTGAAATGCATTAGATGATCATGAAAAGTATTGTGGCCAGGAGAAAACAGTACCCTACGTGCAACTCTTCTTAAAGAGTCATTAAATATTCTTTTTTCGATACAGTTTTGATTTATTTTTGATTCAGTAGTTTAAGGGTAATTTTTAAGCCCTTTTCCACATAATTTTAGTCTTATTTCTGGTAATTTAAGCGACTTACGAGTGATTTATGTAACCGTTTGTGATTTTTTTCAAAGTCATTTTTTAGGAGTGCTTTAATCGTATATGAGTCAGTATTTATTTGTTGGGTTTTAATCGGTTGAAGTCGTTTTCGAAATTGTTTAGATTTATTGCATTTTTTGAACGTCTTTTCGAGCTAAAAATCACTGCAAACACATTCTAAACACCTGCATTATTGGAAGATTTGGTGGAAGACGCACTATCAACTAAAGGCCATTGCAGCTTTCTAACTCCATTTGGGCGGTTAGATATGGATTGTTCACTTGATTTTTTGTTTTCAAAAATCCATATTACATTTGGTGTTTGGCCAGAAAACTTTAAATATTCTTAAAAGGTATCAGTTGACATGCACTTGCGCAAAGTTTGCTTCATGCTATGTTGTATTCCACTTCTCACATGCATAACGAAGCACAGTGCTGGCAAACGATTCAAACATGCTGATGTTGGTGTTTCTGGATGGTTGGATGATCATTTGAGATTCGGTTCCCTAACATCCTTGCTAAAACAACAACACGTATTCATTAGGACGCTATCTAGGAAGCAAAATTATGTGACTTCTTCTTGTTGGGTGTTATCAGTGCAAAATTTGGTACTGCAACGCAATACTTTACTCTTTAATCATATAATTAATAATCAGTTATAAA
The DNA here is from genome assembly GCA_963931875.1 of Pollenia griseotomentosa. Classification (NCBI taxonomy): domain Eukaryota; kingdom Metazoa; phylum Arthropoda; class Insecta; order Diptera; family Polleniidae; genus Pollenia; species Pollenia griseotomentosa. The sequence continues at coordinate 4,044,901 of OZ007562.1, read as the reverse complement.
TCGTCCATTTGAACGAAATATATTTCAATCACAGTCACACTTTAAATGTCTGCATGATGTTTTTGCGATTCTATTTGAAGAAGTGATTAATTTTTAAACGCGAAGGGTAATTTATCAGTCCTCAGTGGTTTTTTTTTACCAAAATGATAGCAGGGTACCAACACATAAAATGAATTCTCACACAGAAACACATATACAAACACACATATACATTTATATAAATATATATGTGTCAAAAACAGCATAAAGAGAGTACAAGATCAAACGCTTGTGGAAGTGGAAGGAAGTAAAAGTAGCAAGAAGCATTTTTAAGGAAATAAAAATATTACAAGAACATAAACTAAAAGCAATGTCTACTGAATATTATAAAATTGGTGTGTACTAATAAACTCTAAGTAGACATTTTTTTATTAAACAAAGAAAATTAAAAGTGGATTTGTTTTAGGGGACTCTTCGACCTAAGTAACATTTACTTAAGCCAAACATTCTTCAAACGAATAAAAGTAACTGCCTTTCGGTCATAAATCGCGGTAGTCTTAACACACAAAAAAGCACGCATTGCTTTTACTAATGCCCCTAGGAGAGGTGGCAGTGTTAGTATAATGGCTGCTGGATTAATTAGCATACTTTTTTTTTTAATAGCAACAATATACATTCAAAAGAAGCACGAATTTAAGACTAGATAAGGGAAAAAGCAATTCCCAACCCGGTATTTTCAGGTTTCAACTGCAAGTTGTAGACACGATATACATGAGTACCTGCCGTGAAAGCCTATTGTCATGGTGGTATTAAGCATTGGGTGGCATACAACGCGTTTACCAACCGTCCTTGTGTGTGCGCACCATCAATTATACAATTGAAGTGTATACCTTTGCAGAGTTAATCACTCGCGTCTTATTTAGGAGCAGGTGTAATGTAACCTTAAGCAAGGAAGCTGCTCCTTATGAATAACAACAGCAAGTGTTACAAGTGGTGGAAAATCAGCCCTTAAAGCCAGGGGTCTAATCACCGCATACGATATCGAGCAAAATTAATCGAAATTATATATTTTGGTATCGTAAAACTCGATATCGAATGAAATGTATTGAATTTGAAATAATTGCATTCGATATCGAGTAACTCGACATTACGTTTATCGAGTTTTCATTCGATACGTCAGTGTCTATCGTATGCAAAAAAATTTGATAGTTTATTCGATACGATAGTGTCGAATGCGGTGATTAGACCCAAGCCTTTTAAAATCTTTTTTTTCCCGCGAGTCGTGTTTAAACCAAAGCCACAACTTGAGCCCCGAAGAGGCCTTACTACATCAAATCTAGGACCTATTAAGGCGTGGGGCTACTAGTTCTCGTGGCACCAGCTTGGGCTCTGATTAGCCATGATTTTTATGGACAGCCCAATAGAAGCTTCAGGTTTTAGCTGCACTTATGCTCTCGAGAAGATTTACTCACATAAAAATTTTAGGGCTAAAGCATAAACATATTAAAGCAACTACAAACAAAATTGCAAACTCATTTAAATCCCTTCAATTAGCTCCAGTTAAAACCGGATATATTCCTCTTATTTTGAAACAAGTTTCACTTTTATGTCTTCCTCTTTAAAGGAAACAAGAAACTCCCAAAGTAAATGTATTTTATTTGGCTCTACAGCGTGATTTCATAGTGAATGTGCTAAATGCCAGCAATTTAAGTCTGTTAGGGATGTAAATAACAGTTACATTGACTCGGTATCAGAATGTTTTAAGTAGATGCCAGAATACTAGAGTACTGGAGCTATCAATGTTGACTGGAGGGTCTTAAACCAACGAATAAAACAATATTTGAATACAAATGTTTATGTATTTTGTTGTTGTTGTTGCTTTGTTCACGTAGTACGTACATATATTCTCTAATTGAATATTATTTTCACTTTTTCTTTTCAAAAAAAAAAAAAAAAAAAAAAAAAATTCACATTTTACAATAAAGTTTTATTTGCGTAGATTTTATGTTGCTTTTAAGCAACTTTAGGAAAAAGTAGAAAAAAAACAAAAAATTTTTTTTTCAGTTGTTTCCAACCAAATTGTTATTTAAATTTAAGGTAAAGTTTAATGCTTAGAGGGTTACATAATTTGTTTTTCTGTAAAAAAGGAAAAAAAGCAAACTTTTGAAATCAAACCGGAAGCTGATTTAAAAAAATATAAAATACATATTTTAAATGTTTTATGGCTTTCACAATTTAAGCCTGTAAAACATTTTTAACCAATTAAATTTATCTGGCTCATATTTAATATATTTCTAGTGATTTTTTTTTTTTGTTTGCCAAAATAATTTTTTTTTGTTATGTATAACATTATTTACTTTTTATCAATGAATTCGTTTCATTTTCCAGCTTTAATAATATTTATTTGAAAAAGGGGTTTAAATTATGCGTCTCTTGGGAAATGATAGGTAAACTTGGAATTAGGAATTATTTGCTACTAAAAACACATTGTTTTCATTGTGAAGTAAAAGAAAGAGTTTAGAATTTGTGTGAAGTATTTTGCATTTTAAAAACATTTTTGTAAGCTGAATGAAATTACCATTTCTGTTCCATTGATGAGATAACCGAAGTACTTTTAACCCCTGGGAGCGTAAATAGTACTTTTTTTTTTGAATTTGTATTACATTTTAGAAGGGAAAATTTATCTTAAAAGAACTTAATGCTTTCCTTTAGAATTCTATTGGGAGCAGGGAACAGTGTCAAATGGGGGTGTCCACTAAGGGGGATTACACTGTACATTAGGCCGGGTCGATTTGTATGGATGAAAAAATAAATTAAAAATCGTATAGCAAAAACGTTATCTACATCAAATTCTAAGAGAACTCTCCGAAGAAACCATGGGTCTAAAATAAAATCCTAATCCGCGCATCTCGACTTAAAAATTTATATGCCCGCCTTTGCCAAAAAAAATTTTTTTTTTGAAAAAATAGCCAAAAAGAAATCGAATTTTCTGAATAAAATTGTTAAGTAAAGTAGTTCGTTTGCACTTTATATTTTTCTACACTTAACATTTTTTTACATTAAAAAAATATTCACCGAAGTAAAAAAGTTTGTATATAATTTTATCCATACACATAAAATTGTAACGTTACTGACGCCTGAAGCTAACAACTTGAAATTTGGACCGGAGGTGGGTTTCTCCCCCAAATCGGTCCACTAAGACGGGATTTTTGGAAATTCTAATGTTTTGGGGGTAAAAAAGGGTAAAAACAATTTATAATTTATATCTCCAAAACTAAAAGAGACACAAAAAAACTGTAATACTTATCGTTGTTCTTTTGAAAAATAAGCGCACAGGTGTCTGGTACTTTTTTGAAATTCGGCTCTTTTAGGAAAAAAGGGATAAACCTGAATTTTGGTACTTTTTTGTCACCCCATCTTTCTTTTGCACCAATAAACTTAGAAGTAAAGTTTATACCACATTTGAAAAAATTACGAGTATGAATTTGGTACTTTTTATGAAAGAACATTTTTTTATCTATGTTTTTTTATAAAAATATTAGATACAAAATTATTTACAAACTTTTTTACTTGGGTGAATATTTTTTTAATGTAAAAAGATTTTGAGTGTAGAAAAATATAAAGAGCAAAACAACTACCTTACTAAACAATTTTATTCAGAAAATTCGATTTCTTGGAAAAAGCTTTTTTTCAAAAAAAATTTTTTTTTGCCAAAGGCGGGCATATAAATTTTCAAGACGAGAGGCGCGGATTAGGATTTTATTTTAGACCCATGGTTTCTTTGGAGAATTTTCTTAGAATTTGATGTAGATTACGTTTTTGCTATACGATTTAAAAAAAAAAATCGACCCGCCCTTCTGTACATATATCTATATTGACTAAATTGTGATTAAATATAAAATCAACATGAAGAGAAATAAATATATATGTTAAAAGTAATTTTTTTGCTATTTGGGTTTTCAGGGTACATTTTATCAGTGTTAATAAAGATTAACGACTTGTGGCAATGCTAAAGGTTTTCAGTAAGGTTTGCCATTTCATCCTACATAGCCTAACAAACGAACAACGCTTACAATCATGCGAATTATATTAGTATTATAAATAAGTTCGTACCGGGTTAGAAATGTGTTTCGTAAATTACTTCCCTTTTATGGTCACCATAATCGACCTTGTCCATTGACCTCAAAGTACTCAAGAGTACGTGAATTCTCTCAAGTACAGGCACAAGCCCGCCACAAGTCCAACCCTGGAAGACAACACTACAGCTGCAATTGGTGAGATAACGGCCGAAATGATGGAAAAAGAATGTGGAAATTGCAGCTGACGGATGTACCACCTATAAATATTTAATTTTTGCAAATTATCTGTTTTTTTTTTTAGTTTTCAAAACCCATACGATTAAAAAATCCCCTGTTATTTTATTGAAAATTATTATTGTTGTTGTTTTTTGTTTGGCTTAAGGTCATATAAAAATTATAAATAAAAGTCCACAAATTGCTGTATTTTTAATTTTGTTTTTTATTGTTATCCTCTATTTCGACCATACATCGATGGTCATCTTTAGGGGATTTAAAACACTGTCAAATTAAAAACTAAAAAAATTATTATTTTATTAAAAAATGCTTTTTGTGCGAAGCTGGAAAAAATTTAAGGGTTTTGTATTAAAACTTATCTTTTTGATATTGTTCTTTTTTTGTAACGGTTTTTGAGTTCCAAATTTTAAAATTTAACTATTTAAGTTCTACTTGCCATTTAAGTATTCCCCTTGAGAAACTCTTAATTCATGTCATTGCATTCTACGCAGATTTAGTTGCAGCATATCTCAATCATTCTTGATCAGCTTGAAATTGGCAGATATCCTAAATATTAAATACCTATTTCATACCACGGGAGGCAAATAACCTCAGAATGTAAAACAAACCATGGTATGTTAATGTGCTTTGAAGTGGCTGTGGTGTTTATTTAAACGCTGCACAGTGGGAGATTTTGAAAAAAAGGTAAATAGTTCTAGATTTACGAAATATCCCACTTTGAATTGAATTTGAATTTGCAAATTTTGACCTACCTTGGTCTAGGATTTAGCTAATATAAGATTAAAATTTTTTCCAAGCTATTTTTCTAATCAAAGTTTTTCTTGGGATTCAAAAATTAATTAACAAGGCTTCGTTTAAATGTGCTAAATTCCTATTTCATACTACTGATAAACTAAAATTTATCGTTGATGGGATAAGCTTTTCCTATGCGCATTTCACTGGTTGCTTAGACCAGATCGGCAGGAAACTTTATCCAAAGATTTTAGAAAAACTTAAGATATAAAAATAAAACTTTTAAGCAAATAACAATTATAAACCCCAGTTTTACTTGTATCAATATCAAAGCTTAAACAAAAACAACAGCAATGAACAGTGAGTTTCTTTGAAAGTACGAAAAAACAAAAAATATTCTACAAAAAGAATTCACTTAGGATCTTGCATGTTTTGTTTTATGTTTCTAGGTCCAATGCTAACAAAAATTCAAAAAGTACCAGGTTAAAAACAAAAAAGTTTCCTCTTATAGACTCTCATCCGTTCAGAACATTGTATATTTAATTTTGTGTTTCTAGGTACAGTTTTTACGAATATTAAAAAAAGTACCGGTTAAATAACGAAAAAGTTTCAAAAAGATCCCTCTTACAGATTCTCATTCACTCAGGAACTTGCATGTTTAGTTTTATGTTTATACGTCCAATACTAACGGAAGTTCAAAAAGAATCAGTTAGAGAACAAAAAAGTGCCAAAAAGTTTCATTTTATAGATTCTTATCCACTTAGGACATTGCATGTTGAATTTAGTCTTTCCTGGTCCAATATTATCGATAACTAAAAAAGTACCTTTTTTGGTACTTTTTTCTCCCCATTGAAGAATCGACAATTTCAACAAATTCAAAAAATAGTTACGATTTTTATCCCTTAAACATTTTGAAAAAGTACCAAGTTTATATTTATATTTTTTTAGATAAATTTTGAATGTTATATAATCTTTATTTCTATGTTTATTGGTTAAAAGATACATGGGGTGACAAAAAGTACCAAAATACAAGTTTTACCCACTTACTCCCTAAAAGGGCGGAATTTCAAAAAAGTACCAGACACCTGTCCGTTTTTTTTTTTTCAAGAACAAAGATAAGTATTACACTTTTTATCGCTTTCAGTTTTGGAGATATAAGGTTACCGAATTTACCCTATTTACCCTTTAAACATTTGAATCTTCAAAAATCCCGTCTAGGTGGATAGATTTGGGGATAGACCAACCTTTGTTCCAAATTACAAGATTTTAGCTCAGGCGTTTGGGCTGTGCGATGATGAATCAGTCAGTCAGTCCATCAATCAGTCAGTTACGTTACAATTTTATATAATATATAGATATTTATTATTTAAACGTTTTTTTTAAATATTACTTCATATAATATTGCCTAAAGAAAAACGTTTAAAATTTTGTGGAAAGATGGCCACCATGTCCAGAAGCAAGTTAATTTTTTTCCTTTCGCCACTGCACTGTAGTTTATTCTTTTTTAAAAGGCAGTTAAAAATTGCCTGATCTGTAAGTCCGAGTTTAGACGAGCGAACATTTGGAAGGAAAACATCTGGAATTCTCTTTTGTTTTTTCATTTGCGGTCACACAGACGAACATGTTGCCGGAAACATTCTGTTACTATTGTTGTTGTTTTCTCAAAAAGCAAAGTAAATGTCAACAAAGAAAATGAGAACAAAGCGTGTCGCCGAGTACCGAACACAAAAACCATTCTCTCTTCCCCAACCGTAATTTGCTACCAAACAAAATGTTTCCCTTCCAGATGTTTCCCTGTCTAAATGGGCACTAAGAGATCTATACGTCGATAATACTTTGCAGAAAACACTTATGTACAAAGCATTTTTTATTTAATGGGTAATATGCAAATATGCGCTACATCCATTCTTTTAAGTTGTTTTAATCTCACTACAAAACAATTTGTTTTTGGTATGACACAAGGCAACCCTGAAGTCAGAGAAGTTAAAATTTAATTAAAAACAAAAGATATTTTCACATGTGATTAATAAACAAAAGAATATTTACAGTTAAACCTTGAAAACCTTAAAAGGAGTTTTTAAAACAAGACTTTCTAGCAGCTTTGAGAAATTTTCTAAAAAAAATTTTTAATTGCTATCGTGGAATTTTCCATAGCAACTAATATTAAGATATATTTCCTAGAAACTTTTTAGCCGCTAAGGAAATAGTTTCTCTATAGTTGATAATCATCGTCTATTATTGTTTATTATTATAAAAAATGTTTTTTTAAAAGAATGGTTTCATAGCATATCTCAGCTGTTTTACTTGAGGAAATTGGGCTGAAACCTGGAAAGTTTTATATTTTCTACTTTTAAAGACATTTTTATATACTTATTTTACATGCAAAATATATGTTATGTTCATAATCTCTCCATTACAATCAATTGCAAAGGGAGTATTAAGTTTTTTTGTTAAGGAAATTTGAAGATATTTATGGGAAAATGAATGCATGGTGATAATAATAAAAAAACATATGGAAAAATCGTACGTTCGCGACCGCTGCATAAGCCAATTAAACAAAAACCAAGAGTGATATTTTATTGTGTAAATACTGGATGGAGACCTACATTAATACACTTTTAAAATAAATTAATCGCTTTTGAATACTACGTTGCATTACGCAGATTTTTACATTTCACTACTGTCAGCCAAACTTGACTTCTATTTTGCGTACGTTCGTGACCACATGTTTATAACTATCATTATGAAAACTTAAACTCGATGAAATCCATCTTTTGCACTTAACATAGAGCTACCCAAATGCTATCGAATCGCAAAAAAAAATGCTAAGAAAAGTTTTGTTTTCTATGTTATTTGTACATCAAAAGCGTACGAACGTACGTTCGTGACCCCAGGAAATGCCCACATATAAAAAGATTTTTTTTTTCAATTGAATTTTTACAAATGTTTGCGTTTGAATTAACAATTCCTGTGATAGGTCCCGTTTTAAAAAAATTTTTGTTGGATTCACTAAATTCCTTTACTGAATTTTAAGTTTTTTTTTTCTGTGTGGAGGTCTACACGACTCGTTTTCGTCTCCATACGTTGCATGCTTTTCATACATTACTTGCGTTCTACGTTTAAGGTTTCAAGAAACGCTTTCAGTGAGGCATTACCACAAGGACAAATAAAATTGTATTTGTCAAACTCAGCTGATTTGTTCTAATGCTGCTTGTGACTCTTACAAAAGACTAAAGTAAACCTACTTTTCGTATTCAACGCATCAAGGCATTTTACGCTTTTGTGCGTGTAACTTGGTACGTAAATCTACACAATTTCTACTTTTTTGGCAGCTGCGTAGGATGCGAAAAAGCGTAGAATGCATGTGTGGACATCCAACTTAAAATGTGGGTGCGCTAAATTTGATGGAGTAGGTCCAAAGCTTTTATATGTAAACAGTTTACAGTAAACCAGCTCTAATTGAAAAATAGAGAAAAAACAATAAACCGAGCAGAAGCCTAAAGTTTGTTTATCACGCCTGTCGTTAATTTAAAGTAAACAATTTTTTCAAAAAATTTTCAAAACTTAGCTTTTTCCCATATATTTTTGTAAGGAAAAATAAGGAAATCTTGCTCATGATAAGGGTATATAATATTTTGGCTAGAAAAAATTTTTTTCCCCATCTTTTACAAAATTCATAGTCAGAAAAACTATAATAAAAATCCAGTCAAACTAATTTTGTTTTTTGAAATGATAACCGGTTTTTCTTGGTCTTAGTGCCTCGGTAGGCTAGCTGGTAGCGAGCTAGTCTATCAGCGCCAAGGTTGCGGGTTCAATTCACGCCAGAGACTCTGGTTTCTTTCCTGCAGACAAGCATAGAGCTTCGCGGGATTAGCTTAGGAAATTAAAAAAAAAAAAAAAAAAAAAACGAGACCCGACTGTAACTGCTTTATTTTTTTTAACACATGATAAGTCCAATTAATGTGTCGAGATTGTTTGTTAATTTATTGTTTTTTTTTCGCCTCAGTAACTGTGGCTTTAATTTAATGTTATTTTTGTGCCTGCAAAAACATTCTTAAGGCAGAAAAGCCTTTAAAACATGACCTTAATACCGAAAATAACATCAAAAGCTTTAGTGTGCAAACATATTAAATTCAATTATCCTGCTTTTAAACGAGATGTCTAAAAGCTGTAAAGCAATACACATTATTGACAATCCAAATTTCTGTATTTTTTCTTTTTACATACTTTTAAAATGTGTTAAAATTTTCAAGAAATTCAATTGATTTGTTTTTGGTTATGATTTTATGCTGATCACGTTTTAAATTGTTGTTTAAGGAATTATTGAAAAAAAAAAGCATGTGGATGATTTCCTATCTGATTTATTTAGATATTTTGTTGTATTTTTTAGGTCATTTTCCCAATAGACTTAAAAAAAGGTATAAATTGAAATTTAATCTTAGAAAAAAGCCAATAAATGTAAATGTTAGATAATACCAAAACAATCATCGCATTTTTTTGGGTTTATGTTTTATTATAGACAATTTAAAAAGATTTAAGTGCTATTTCAAAATTGAGTTCTAAATATGTAAAAAAAAGAAAAGGTGTTTGAAAGATTTCTTTCTTATGAAAAGAAAATTTTAGAAATTGATTTAAAAGAAAAACTTGTTTAAAGCTAATGACACACCGCTACAGCAACTTTAATCACATTAGATCTTCTTCTAAAAGAACTTTAAAATTTAAAAACAAAATAAAAAAATATATTAATAATCCATTTAAATGCTTTTCTAAGCGGAAATTCTGGCTGTTTCTATCAACGTCAGAGCTTTGAAGGGACACTTTATCAAATCGTTTTTTATTCGCCCAGAATATTTATTAACAAGAGTGGTAGAAATTTTTCTGTGTGTGGGCAAACAACTAAATTAGTCTTTCCAGTACGATTATATTATCTGGGAAGAGAAGGAGAGTAACAGCCTATTTATGCCAATGTGCATCAGCGAGAAGATAGAGCTTTTTTTATTGTAGAAGTTACGAATATTGCTCTGATCCACCAATCGATATGCCTGCTGTGCGTTAGAATGGCAATGCAGTTGCTACTGATTTATCAAACTGCGTATCTTTAGAGCCATTGAAACAAACTTAACGATACGACCGTAAAAATAAAATAAAAATGATAAATATTCCAATGCCAAATGGCATTAATCAGTGTCATAAGACAGGTGCAATTGACTTATTTGACAACGCGATGAATAATAATCGTATCCAAGTAAATGCTTCTGGCCAATGCCCCAGACACAGCTCTTGAAATTTCTGTAATTTAATGTTTTTTGCGAACAAGGATACTTTGTCAATCTAAGCTCTTAACGAGCTAAACAGTGATTACTTGGCCATATATTGCTGGGTTCTGGACAATGCGTTGCTAGTTGCAAGCAAATTTCTAATGATTTGGCGGCCAGGGTGGTTTAAATTTTTTAGCCTTTGAGCCATTTTCATCGGGCCGTCAAGAAATTTTAATTGGAAATAACACAAAGGGCCAGGAGTACTAGGATTGACTGTCGTATATTTAGGACACTGTGGCCTAAAGCAGATGCAGCGAACTTAAGCTTACTTTGGAAGATTAGTATAATTAGCCTTAAAATCACAATCGGTGTTACAAGAGGATATTGGTTCAACTGATGTATGATAAAAAAAAATAGATAGGGGCATCCCAGACTTCTGCAGATTGTGCGACCAAGTTGGTGAACTTCAGAATATTGTTTGTCATTGCCCGAAGTTAAGTGTTTATCCAGCTATTTCTTCGATGATCCAAGCAATACCTAAATGATGAGACAGAACGATATTTTCCATACAATTTGACATTAAATTTTGTCAGAGAATGCGGTCGTGAAATAAAACCAATTTTATCTTGAGGACGTTTTTTCTTATGCTCTCACATATAGGCGCTTATTCTCTTAACAATGCTACCTACCATACATTCATTAAATTTCAAACATTTTGTAAACAAAGTAAAATAAGAACTAAAGAAGAAGAAAGAAAAGAGAGAATTTGAAGTTTCTGCCGACGTTTTAATTATGGGCATTAGAATTTTTGCCTGAAGTTGAAGACTCAATTCTGTTTCATCATTCGGAGTATCAACTTCAAGAAAAATGACTAACTTTAAAAGGATGTAAATGCTACTTAAAGCTTCTTATGTATATCTGTGGCATTTTGACAAAACATCTTAAGTCGAGATAAGATAGCAAAAAAAGTTTAAAAAAAAACTCGGTGAAAAAATGATTTTTATCAAATAATAAAATAAACCGAAATTAAATTAACACAAAATTTTAAAATCGTAAACAAAAATGTTTTTTAAAGGAAATTCGTTTAATTAACAACATTTTTTTTAACTTTTTAAATTTGACTTAAGATGTTTTGTCAAAAGGCCACAGATATGTATATTAGACGTATAACTTATTCCCATTTTTTGCAAATATCAAAATGGCCCTAGCATAGTCGAATAGTCCATTGAAAACTATTAAAAAAATAATATTAATATTTCACGGTTTTCAAAAAAGCTCACCCACAAAACGCGGTAAAGTTGGAAAATTATTCTTTTTTTTTATTTTTATTAGTAGTTATTAGGGTTTTTTCCAATTATTATATTCCCCGCTTTTTTTGCGCGATCCCGGGAAATAAAAAATTGCTCACAGTTTCAGAAAACAGTTAGTTTTACTCTGAAATTTAGTTTTCCTTTTTTTTTTTAAATTTGCATCTGTGGATGGTTGTCGATTAGATCAAGTACAAGAAGTGAGTACATACATACATGTCTCCTGCTGCAATAAATCTATTAAAAGCCGAATTGGCAGTGCAACAGTTGATCATTAATTAATTAAGTGAAGTTAAGAGTTGATAAAGAACATTAATTCAAAAAAAGATGCAGGCAGTAAATTCTCATTGTCCATGAACAAGTCTTAAAAATAGGAGATACCTAAACATATCGCTCCCTTATAGCAACATAGTCATATCTGTTAACAAATCGAGCTTGGCAATATACCCGGGAAGTACGGGGAAGCCGAAATAAAAAAATAAGGAAACTCGTGTAAGATAATACAACATACAAAAACACATTATCCTAAAGATTACAGAGGGGCCTAATGAAAAGAAAAGGTTTGTAAGAAGTAGTCCGGATGATACTATTTTTGGCATCAACCTTGACATCGGAAGCATGCAACAACGATGCACTTTTAACTATTTTTCCAACCTCGGTAAAAAAGTGAACAAAAAAGTGAGCCCCAGCCACGGTCAAGAATGAAAGATTATCAATAACAATTTTAATTTATTTTCATGTTGTAAAATTTTTTTCTTCATAAAAATAATTTAATGAAAATTAAATTTGATGAGCTTAAGCCTAATTAAAAATATTAAAAATTTGGATTAAAAACCATAAATAGTTCAACAAAATAACCACAATACTGATTATTTTTTTTTTCATTTATTAAAAAAATATTTAAAATTTTTTATTAAATTTTTTCCTTAGGGATTTCAAAAAATCGCTTTTGTGGGTGAGGTTTTTATTTTCAAACGACCCAAACAATTTGTTTTCGTAAATAACACAAAATTCGCTATCGCGTAGTGCTAGGGCCAAAATTTGGTTATACCCCTAATGTTTATATATATTATTGGTTTCTTTTACTCCTGCAAGGAGCAAAGGGCCGTTGGAATACTTTTATGCGATTGTCCTGCATTGAATCGCATGAGTTCGATCCTCATTTAAAATGGTCAATATGCTAAAATAGAATTCTTGAATGACTATATAGAAGCGACTATATTCTTGAGGTAGCATTAGTTCTCGTTTTTGGGCTTACAGACAAGGGAAACACTCCATATAGAGCGCACAACATTTCAAATTGATAAGGGTGCATACTTAAATGTTTCCCTCTCAAAGAGTAGAAAACTTTAGAAAAAATTAAATAAAATGCTTCTATAAAATAACAAATTTTAGGTCAAGTAAACCAAAAAAACTTGTGCTACAAATGGTGGCATAATATATCGACATTTGTATCAATTACAAATAAAAATTTAATATATGCACAAAAAGCCAAACAAAAATAAATAAGATTTCTCCTCAAAAGTTTGTTGACAATAATTTAAACAAATTTTAAAGAAGTGAAAGTTTAAAGAACTGCAAACAATATTTCAAACTTTAACAAAAAGTTCTTTGAAATGAACATACACACATACGTATTTTGTACATTGCAAAATATTTATGAACAAACCAAGAAAAGTAATATTTACTTTAATATAAATAAATATTTAAATATAATTTTAAATTGAACGACGTTTTTAACAAAAAAAAAAAGAGACAATTTGAACTGTGTCTGAGTTCCAAATTTCCGTTTGAAAAAAAAAAAAAAAACAAAAATAGATGAAAATAATAAATAAAAAAATAACAATGTCTATCATATTTCAACACAGTTTTGCAGGTTTTATTTTATAACTTTTTGGTAAAAGTTGTTTAAGAGTTTTGCTATAAAAATAGCACATTTTATGAAACACACAGTTATATGAATGCATGTGTCGATATTATTTTCAATACACACAAGAAATATATTTGTTATACAAACATTCGATAAGTTTAAATTTATGAAACATTTTTATTTAAAGTACAGTTACCCTGCAGATAACGAGACTAGTCCATACATGCATGTAAAGAGTAGTCCATAAAGGAGTAGGAGTACTCCAAAACTACTCCAAATATATGGGTAAAAGGTGGTCCATTTAACTTTATGATGTCCTAGGAGGGGACCATATAACCCACCGAATTAGTCCCTAAACAACTCCATGGAGTACTAAAGTGGGTTAGTTTTTTAAGTACTCCATGTCATTACAGTATGGAGTACACTAAAGCGGTTGTTTAAGCATTTTTCATTTTTTACTAATTGCCTTTTATGGCGTGCCCTGTATTCTATTATTGCTATTATTAAATATATTTACTTGGTATTTTTAATTTGGTTACCTTTTTTTCACAAACTTTCACTTTTAAATAAACAATTAATAATGGACACCATCAGGGCTACCAATGTGTAATACTGTAAACTATAGAAAAGTATGCATCATGCAGTTATTGGCAGCACTGCATGTTAATTTCTTATAACATGGTCCATATTACAGTAGATTGGACCATGTTGTAAGTAGTCCATTTAAGCCACTATGGACCACGTAGTCCAATATTATCTGTAGGGTAATGCATCAAAATTTTTGAGAAATTTTAAGAATAAAAATGAAAAAGGCCAAATAAAAATTTAATTTTAATAAAATTAAAAATCGAAAATTTAAGAAAAATTTTCTTGTTTATCAGAAAATGATATTGCCTTTTCTCCAAAGGTTTTTTTGGAACTATTTTAGGAAATTCTTTTTATTGGGGAAAAAGTTCTTTCTTGCAAAGTAACTTTTTTTTAAAAAAATTTTTGTTTTTTAACGGCTATTTCTAATTTTAAGGATTTAGCTCCTTTTTTCGGAGCTTAGTTTATTAAGGACTTAGTTCGTAGCGCCGCTTTTAAATTCGTTGTAACCACTTCTAAATCCAATGCTCGATTTATTTTTATCCCTATTGTTGTTTTGAGGTTAAGCTTTAGTTAGTCTTAGATACAGAAATGTGGGTTTGAAAATTCCCTTTTTCCACAATTTAATTATTATTATTATTTGTCTCTACTTTTGTTTATCTTCATCCTTTAGTTACACAAACTACGAGTATATCAATTCCATTAAAATACAATTTGAAATAGTTTTTATAGCTAAAAGCATTTTACAGTCCATATTCTGCAACTATTTACTAAAAGTGAAAAAAATATACACAAAAAAGTTTACTTTTTTTTTAAAACAGCTTTAAAAAAAAATCAGTTTAAACCAAAAAAAGGGGTAAAACAGCAGTTCGCAAGAAAAGCAGCCAGCAAGAACCAGATGTAAAACTAACAAACATAATAAAAATCACTTTTTATAATTTTCCCGCCTTCGAGGCACACAAATTTATTTTCCATATCTTGGAAAAACGACACAAAAAGTTATTTTTTCGGTAACCTTCATTTTCAATATATTTGAATAGAAAAGACTTTTTTGTTTTTTTTTTTTTAGTTGCTGTTTGTTTATGTTGAAAAATTGTTTTATACAATATCTTTTAAGAGTTTCTGTTTTCATTGTATAATGTTTGCAGTAGATTTGGTTTTCTTCTTCTTTTTATTGTTTTAAAATATTTGTATGCTAAACCTTATTAGAAGTCAATAGAGAAACTGAAGATAACAATAAACAAAATCAATTTCATTAAAAGGTCTAATAATGACAGTAGACGGAAAGATTTTTATAGAAATTGGGAGTGAAGAAAAATATTGAGATATGTAAACAAAATTTTGAAAAAGTATGGAAAAACAAAATTTGCATACTTTGATTAATGAATAAAATAAAGTGCTGATTGAATAAAAAAAAAAAAATTTTTTTTTATTAGAAAAAATTTGTAATTTTTCAATTTTACAAACATATTGTTACGAAATTAAACTCATCTCGGAATTTTTTATAGTTTTAGTTATAAGTTGTCTTGTAAGGTTCAATTATTCCCAATCAATGTAGCTCCTGGGAGATTTCATCCCAGACTGAACTTTTATGCAAATTTCTTACAAGGATTTGGTTTTAAAACGAAAACGAGCTTTTCAAATTGCTGCTTACTACTTACGACTTCCTAAGACCTGCCTAAAATTAACAAAAATAATAAGGAAAGTGGTATTTGGTCTACCAAAAAAACAAGTAAAAGTGCTTTATTCAAAAACCGTTCTTTAGAAATAAATAATTAAACTTTATTCAATCCCGCCAACATGTTTTCGGATGTTGTGTATTGATAACCGCGATGCTTATACGTTACTTGGAAGCTTTGGCTCTTGCCATACATAAAACTAAAATTTAAAAAAAAAACAACAAGCTATTTTTGGGTTAAATTAGAGGAAATCGTGGGTTTTTCCGATTCCGGACTACATGTGACACAAATACATAACTACCAAGTCCCCATCACATCTGGGGTCTTCGGAAAACCAATTTCAACGGACAGACAGACAGACGGACATCGTAAAATCAACTTCGCTCCTTTTAAGGACCCAGAATATAAATACTTTATAGGGTCTAATACCAATAATGTAAAAATTACAAACGGAATGACAAACTTTTACCTTCGGTAAAGGGTATAAAAACAAATTACCAATACTTGTATTTTCAACAAGTTTTTTTTAAATTTTTTGCAGCGTCAAAAGCAAAATTGTTTTCGTTAAAAAATTCGATGCACAACGATAGTCGATGCTCGATAGCCAGCGTTTGTCTTACTGCAAACCAATTTTGAAATTAAGTTTATGTTTTAAATGTAAGTTAAACGGGTCACTTTTGCGCTCGTGTTCTAAAAACAGGCCCAGAAAGGTAAAAAAACGCCAATTTGTTTTGGACTTAATATCTGTGACTTATGTCGTGTGGACTCTAAGCCCAAAACCTTTATTAAGTGAGATCATTTGTTTGTGAACTTAGATACTTGAATAACTTTTACCAAAATAGGCCGACAAAATTTTATTAATTTTAGCCCCCAGACAAGCTGGATGTTTTTACAGACAAGACAAGAGCAAAGAAAAGTGCACCCAAATCGTAATAAAATCAGAGGAAATTTGTTGAACTTTTGTTTAAAAAAAAATTTAAATAACACTTAAACCTTAACCTGTGTAAAATATCTTACCACTATTAGTATACAAACAACTTTGCGGCTTGTTTGAAATGTTGTAATCAACCAACAATTTCAATTCCAAAAAGTGAAAACAAAAAATAATTTTCTTTCAACTGAAGCGAACATGTTCCATCAAACATGTTTTTTAAGAGTACATATTTCAATAACAGCAAAAGAGTAATTATTTAACAGCTTTCTGTTAAATCTTAAATAGACATGTGAACATTTATTTGTATTTGCGGAAGGGATGCAAAGTGAGAATTTCCAAATTGTACCAACATATGTATTAAAAAATTTGTACTTTGTTCGGATCCCAATTGTACAAAAAAAAAATTTATATATTTTTTTTTTTAAATTTTTATCTTAAGAACAAAAAATCGTGCTTAACAATTCACTACTAAATTTATTTACATAAACAAAATTAACGGAATATCGTACAAAATAAATTCACTTATACGCAGCGTTGCCATAATTTTTTGAAAATAACTGCTTATTAAGAAAAAGAAAACTGATTTTAACTTAAAAAAAAAAAAATCCAAATAAAAATAGCCAAAAAATTATATAATTTACTCAATTTTTTTAACATACGAGTAATACAGAAACAAATACAAAAAAATATTATTATCGAATATCGTTACTTTGTAGACTAGATAAAAGAGAGAGGAATTAAGAGGGGTACACAAGTACATGTAGTCTTGCGATTTGTTTTGTTCCCTCTTTTGACTTAAAATTTATTTCAGTACGGACGCAGATTTGCTATTTTGCAAATGTATATACATATCTACATGAAAAAATGCTGCAATAAAAATTTTACCATGTAAACATAAATGCAACTTTAAAAAAGAAACAACAAAAATCACAAAATGTAAACAGTGACATAATTAAATTTCAGAAGTAAAGGCCAAATAAACTACTCAAACCTCTTGGCAAATAAGTCAAAATTAAACGTTTGTACAACCGTTTTGCGATGTTAACTTGGGTATTTGACAAGCGATTAAAACATGTTTGTAGAAAAATCGAAATGTTGAATATTTTCCAAACTGTTTGCGCTAGCTAAGGCCCTAATTTTGTAAAACACAACGCACGCGAAAGTATTATATTAAAAGCAAAAACTAATTCATAAATATTTTGTAATTGTGTTGTTGCTTTGTACAGAAATTTATGTACCGTTTTAAAATTTTCAACGCCACCAGCAATGAGGCGTATGAAATCTTAAATACCAATGTGAATTGCTGTTAAAGGCAACAACAAAATAACAAAATATTTATGAATTTGTTTTTGCTTTCAATGTAATTCTTTGTCGTTGCGTTGCGTTTTACAAAATTAGGGCCTAATGCTAAATTTAATAATTTTAGTGAAACTTTTGCTGAGTCAAGAATGAAAAGACGAATCACAATAAAATTTAAGAGCATAAAAGTTTATTATTGGAATTTATTGAAAAATGATCGTAAGTTTGTAAACGGAAAGTGTTTTCCAAGCCGTTTGTGTGGTTTGTTTTGCTCTTATAGCTTGCCACTTTTATACGAGTATGTGTTAAGCAAATAAGGTAAGATTATGGATTAAAAAATAAAAAATAAAAAATAACACTGCGGAACAGACATTTTGCGGTCTGGAATTTGATTGCAATTTTTTACTAATTTGAGGTCGCTGATTTCAAATTTTCAAGTCTAATTAAAAGTGCCTTAATTTTAGACATAACGGTATATCTCGAAAAGTAAAGCTCATACAGAAAAACCTCACAAAAAAAGTTTTAATTTGTTCCCTTGTGTAATATATCAAAATTGAAAGTAAAAATTTTAATGTAAAAACTGCAAAATTTGCACAATTTATTTAATTTTTTAAAACAAAAAACTTTAAAACGGCTCAATGCTAAGAAAAACTGCAAAACGCAAATAAATCTGCACATTTGGCAACGCTGCTTAAACGGTAAAATAACATAAAAAACTTAAATATAATTTGGCAATTCACAAAGTGTTTTATTTTGTCATATTGATTGGTATTTGCTATAATTTTATGAATGTCACATTTAAAAAATTATAGCAAATACCACCAAATGGCACAATAAAATATCTTGTGAATTGCCTTAATATAAATATGTTAATGTATATAAATTTTTTTAAATTTATGGATAACAAATTATTTGGTATTTTAAAATTATGACAACAAAAATTAATAGAATGTAGCAAATTTTTCGTTTGTATCAGGTTCACAAATGTATACACAGACATAAAGCGTATTTCTTTCTTTTGTGTTTAGACAATTTTGATATGAAAAAGTTCTTTCTAGATTAATTACGAATCCTCGAACAGCTCTTGATTGATCATTAAGGATTATTAATTTTTAATCTTGATATTTTCCTCTTAAAAAATTGCTAATGGTATGAAATATGAGTTGCTAAGTAAAATTAAGCAAAAAAATGATAAAATAGGAAAATTTATAAATTGTAACAAATATGCCATTGGGTAACTCGATTGCACCGAAAATGGTACAATTATACCAACTTTTGCATTCCTGATTTGTGGCAAATTATTCTTGGTATTCAAACATAAATTAGATTGTTTTAAAGCCTTTGATGCTGTTGATTGTTATGAATTTTTCGTTTATGAATTAAAATTTTTCTAGAGGGTGGTTTTTTGTTGTTGTTGGATTTTAGATTTAAATAATAGATTTTTTTTTGTTTGTAACAAATATCGGGTGAGTTTTTAGCTATTATCTTTTTGGCAACACTGGTTTAAACAGCTGACGCCCGTTTCGTATTTTGTTTCACTGTCAAACATCTTCAGTTTGGTCTATAATTTAACCATGAATCGTCTTACAAACGAACAACGTTTGCAAATTATTGAATTTTATTATCAAAATGCAATCCACTTTTTTATCGAAAAATTGTGTTCAGCAACGAAGCTAATTTTTGGCTCAATGGGTACGTTAATAAGCAGAATTGTCGATTTTGGAGTGAAAATCAGCCAGAAGCATTGCAAGAGCTACCAATGCATCCAGAAAAAGTCACAGTTTGGTGCGGTTTATGGGCTGATGGCATCATTGAACCGTACTTTTTCAAAGATGATGCGAATCGTAACGTAACTGTGAATGGTGAGCGCTACCGTGTGATGATATCCATCCAACTTTTTTTGCCCAAAATGCAAGAGCTTGACTTGCATGACATGTGGTTTGAACAAGACGGTGCCACACAGCACGCTTAACAATGGACTTATTGAGAGGCGAGTTCGGTGAACATTTTATTTCACGTTCGGGACCGGTCAATTGGCCGCCTAGATCGTGCGATTTAACGCCTTTAGACTATTTTTTGTGGGGCTATGTTAAACCTCATGTCTACACACACATGCCCGCTTCAATTGACGCATTGGAAGACAACATTGAAGCATTTATTCATGAGATACCGGCCGAAATGTTGGAAAGAGTATGCCAAAATTGGACTAAGCGGATGGACCATTTGAGGCGCAGTCACGGTCAACATTTGCATGAAATAATCTTCAAACATTAAATTACATGGACCGTACTATCGATTCAAATAAAGATTTCATGAATTTTTCTGAATTTTATGTGTTTTTTTTAAAAAAAACTTTCCTACAGCTCTTAAAAAATCACCCAATATAATAAAGAAAATATCAAAAAAAAAAAAAAATAATCTTTTTCCTAAGTTCGATAGACTTTTTTTCTTTTTTTAAATTTCGGTAAAAAAAAGCTTTATTTTCAAGTACGCGTGTTAAGTATTTCGCTTAATTTATAGAACAGTACACGAAAATTAGAAAAACCATTGTGAATTTTATACTGTTTTATATACTTATGTTTATATACTTTGAAAACTATTCCGTTTTTTGTTTTTCTATTCTACTCTTATACACATAAATGTTGTTTTTACAAATTGTTCAGCGTATTTGTCTCTGTTTTTACAGATATAAGTGCTGTAAGTGTTTATGTCCGTATATTGATTTGTTAATATTTTTCTAGTCGGTTTTTATTGTTATAGTCGTTTTATTGTAAATTATTGTTTCATAAACACTTCAAGTCAAAAGAAATATTTAAACAAAGTATAAGTAAACATAGGGACCATTACACCATTTGCGAATAATCTTATACACCCTTTTCCAACATATAGAAATGCCAATTGTTCCCAAGCACACATGAAATGGGCGCTATCGTGCCAAAATGCATATGTCGGAAACATAATTGTAAGGGCGCTAGGTGAAATAGTTGTTGTTGTAGCAGCTCGACTTGTGTTGGTGTCGTTCCGGATAATTTATAATTGATTATTAAATTTGATAAAAGTTTTGTGCTGTTTCCAAATGACAGGCAAGTGATTGTGCAATCACATTTATAAGAAAAGCACTTAGTTTTTTGACTGATTTTCATATAAACTTTACTACACAACCACTTGCCTGTTATAAAGAAACAGCATAGAAAATTTGTGTCTTAAACGTTTATTAAATTTAAAATATTTTTATGATTTTTATGAATACATACATAAAAAATAGCTCGTAGTTATAAAATAAAGCCTTTCTATACGGAACTGTTTTCGTAAAGAAGAGGGTGTTTTTTCTTCAGCACAAAAGTTGACAACATTAAGAATAACATCACATTTAAAAGCGAAAATAAAACAGAACAAAAACGCATAAAGCGCCTATCCATGCGTCGTCGTGCCCGTTGCCTGCCCTACACCTCTTACTTACAAACAAAATGTTGTATGCAAAAGTTGCGGCGTTAATTGCATAATGTAAATACGGTCTAAGTTAAAAAAAGGAAATTTCCTTGAACCAGAATTTTCAGAGAATTCGAATTTTCGTTAAAAATTTAAGGTGTGAAAAGATAAAGAACGAAAACAATTTTTTTTTTTGATGAAAACAATTTTACAAGGAAATTTTTGAAAGCGAAAACGATTTTCTGATATAAGTTAAAACAAATAGTAAAAAAAACTTTAAGTAAAAATATTTTTATTAGATTGAAATAAAGTATGAATGAGTATCAGGCAAAATTGCATTTATTTTTAAGTTTGGCATAAAAGAATTCAATATAAAACTAAGTTTTCAGTAAAAAAAAATTGGCAAAGTAGAGCTTTTTTGCACAAGTAAATTTCTAATTTCCAAAAAAAAATCCAGTAAAAATATTTTTGTAAAAACATTTGGCACAAATATTTCCAACATAAATATGTAAAAATGACCCCATCTTTTTTATTGGGATAAGCCCAGAATTAACCAAAGCTTTTATACAAATCTCCCCCTGAAAGCCAACTCTCACTAACTTAAGTTCTTAAATATTAAAAAAAAAAAACAAATTCAAGAGTAACTTTTATTCAACATAAAAAACTTTTACGATTTTTCCGCCTTAATTTGGATGGAAGGAAATAATTCATTAGGAAAATTCACTGAGTCAGCGAATTATGTCCATCTTTATTACTTAATTTAGAAACAGTGTTTTACATACAAATTTAATTTGTTATTTTTTGCTTTGTTTTAAGCCAATTGCTGGCAAATTTAATGGCTCTCTTTTAATCACATAAAACAGGTTTATTGTTTTATTTACACGGTTGTAAAAGTAAATAAAGATACATGTCCAAAACGTTTAAAAAAACACAAAGAATATTTATGAACTGCTCCCTAAATAAAAGCCAAAAGAGAGAAAAGTATAATAAAAGAAATTAGCTGAATGTGGAAAAAAAGAAATAAATTAAAATAAAATAAGGCAAAAAAAACTCAGTCAAAAGAGTTGGTATAAAAAAAAAAACAAATGTACTGCAGCTGCTGGTTGTTGTTAAATAAACACAAAAGAAACCTTAAACTAAATAAATAACTCATTTAAAATCATTTAAGTCGTAATCACAAATAGTGGAAATAAAATCCAAAAAAAAAGAAAAAAATAAAAACTGCAAAAATTTACAATCCAGGCGGTTAAATAAATAATAGTCAATAATTGAAAACTTTATTGAGAAATTGAAAAGAAAAAACTAAAAAAGTACAAACTAAAACAAGTGAGAAAGTAAAGTCGGCCCAGCCCAACCATATGATACCCTATACCACAGAATTTAGAGACAAATTTTCAAGAGTGAACCCTATTAGGTGCCTATAGGCAATCATGGACCCGTCTGAATAAAATTATGTTATGAGGTTAAGTAAGATTCATGTAAAAGTTCCTTGTGCCGAACATTGTTTAGATACATATCTTCATCTACATGAAATTTTTTTTGTCATTAAGTGATTTTTGGCAGAGGGTGTATAGAACCATTGTTCATTTCTGGGCCTATCAATACAATATTTTGGCACGACATTGGCCAGAATACTTTCTTAAGTAAATCTTAAGTGTTTCTCGAAAATGCTTTCCTGATCTTATTATTGCTTAAAAAATTAAAAAAAAAAAAATACTTTGGCAGTGTTGCATTTTTTTCAAAATACGTACCCTTGTGTGATAGTGCAAAACAGCTATTGACAGTGTTCTAAAATAAACATATAAAATCGTTCCTTAGTGTTCGGTTCGGTTCGGTAAATTTCTGGAAAACACAACCACTGATAGTGTTTGTGTAGTAAACACAACTAAAATCGACAACTTAGCACTGACTATTACAATAGAAACAAAGAACCGGGGTAGTAGTTTTTAAAAACACAAAATAAGTGTCTCGGAGAAAAGAGAACTGCTGGGAACGACTTCGTGAGAATCGAAGGTTCTTAAAAAAATCTTTCTCAGCAGTTAATAAATTGTATATATGTAATTAACTGATCTAACTCAGCCTCTTTTATTCATCTTGCTGGGGTTGCAAATGACAGCCTCACCATAAATCTGTGGCCGGTTAGCTTTCAAGCGAAAGGGGCGATACCGCTTGTTTTTTTGTTTTTTAATTATGCACAATATGCGTAAAATCTGTGTTTTTTAGGATCATTCGATTCTAGTCGATTTTCTATATGTTTGTATAAGTGGTCAGAAGCATTACAAATTTCAACTAAGATAAATGTGGTTTATTGTTCATCAGAATCGTTTTTCTCTTGTTTTGCCTTTCCCTTGCTCTAAAAACAACACTGGCAAGACCACAAACCATTTTACTTTATCTTTCTTTATTATTCACAAATTGTTGTTTATTTATTTTGAGGGTTTCCTCATGAAAAACATAAACACAAAACATAATAGATCTAGTTTATTTCGTGTGACTCGGAGGCAATATTAATGTTTTGTAATATTTTTTTTTCTGCATCACAAGGAATTTTAACAAATATTAAATGCTTTTTATCTCTGAGGCGTAAAAAAGGACAGGAGATAAATTAAAAAAAGGGCAAACATGTTGAATGAATCACTACAATAAACAGAAGTGTACAAGCATCATTATTAATTTTCATTTAATTTTCTTACAAAGAATGTGTTAAAAGAAAACCGGGGTTTTAAGGTTTATCAAGAGACCTAAGGCTAACGAAATTAAATGCCGTCGCCAGCACAACATTTTAAAGATATTGAAACTTTTAAAACTTGGGAGTGAAAACGTCTTTAAGGTTACAAAATCTGTAATTTTCTTTGGTACCTGCGTATTTTTAGGAAAACAATTTTTCGAAATATCCAAAAAGGTTTCTATTTTAAACTAACGAAGAGCCTGTGAAAAGGTTTAATTTCTTATTGGTTTTGAGAATCAGAAAACCATTACAACTCTCCTGCTCTAACAAAAGAACTTTTTCAAGAAAAACTAATTTAACTTAAATATTGACATTTCAACAAAATGGTTTTTTTCCAGAAATGTCTCTTCTATTAAGTACTGTTAAAGAATTTTAAAACACTTTTCACACCTTATAATATACACAAAAAACAAACACATTCTCACAGCTTTTAGTTTTACCACCACGAGTTATGAATAAGGATATTTAAAGTTTGTCACATGGTGTGTAACACCGAGAAATTTTTACTAAGATCTGATAAAATTTATATATTCCGGGTTTTTGCGTAGTTTTTAGCCGGCCTAAGGATTTTCTTTTCTATGGTATAGAAAACTCCAGCTTAGCTAACTGAAGCTTATCTGCATAGCCAGGCGCAAGGATTTTATTCTATATGGTATAACAAGCAACGGATTCGCTAGCTAAAGCTTCTCTGCATAGATGGCCTACGGCCGGGCTCAAAGTCAGATTTATGCATTATTATTTACGGATTTAATATAAAGTCCAGCGCCGAAAAATTCTAAAGGCCATGTTCTGGAAATCGAAATTGAGTAAAATAAATATCCTATTAAATTTTTTTTAAAAAACGAATGCAACTTTTCTCAATCAATCTATCCATATCTAAATATATGAAAATTAAAAAGCGTTTGTTTGTTTCCTTAAACTCCGAAACTACTGAACCGATTTTCCAAAAATGTTCACAATAATTTACTGTTTAAACGGCGCTTAACATAGACTATACATTTTAAAGACAGCAAAGGAAATCACATCAGCACATGAAAATTACTACTACCAAGCAGATGACAGCACCAAAACAGACAGCAAAATACAAAATTCCACTACAGTAGATGGCAGCACGCATAAATTCAATACCACCATGTAGATGGCAGCACGGTAAAACACCATACCAATACATGCCACAAAGATGCGACAAACATCTGAAATGACAGGGCTCTTAAAGGTTTCGGCTTTCCTGAGTCTGGGGTGCTGACCAAAGCATCCTACAAAAGTCATTTGGCGCTACGGGAAATCATATAGCCCCCAGAAAACAACACTGGTATGACTATATGGTGAGGACTCTGTTAGTGCTCCTTAAATTTGGTGCTTTAAGAGTGCACGTAGTGGTTGCGGTTTGCCCAAATGCGGGCGCTTGATCTTAGGATCGTTGTTGTTATTCTTGAGAAAGTGATTGGTAAAAACTAACAGTGGATGTTAGATAGCTCGATTTAAACCCAATTGCTATTTGCCGTATGCAGCCTGCGGGCATGCGGAAATAGTGTGATTGTCCAAAACAAAAAATCTCAAACAAACTAAACTTAACTTTACGAGTCAGCCTGTATTTATAGTTCACAACCGGTAGTAGCTGTTGACAAGTAGATTCAAGAACCTTCTAGTCGATTTCAGACCATTCTGTTCGAATTCGAAATTCTGCAATTAAATCTAAGGTCTACAATACAGTGATCAAATTAAACTATATGACATAAATTATAATTTACAAAATAACTTATAACTAATGGCGTTTCCTTTTCTGAGTAAAATTTTACATTTATTCTGCCTTTTACATTTTTTTTATGTTCTTTTCTTAAAAACATGTTTTAATTTAAAAGTGTAAAGCGTTCTTTTCTGATGATGTATCCTTTAAAATTAAAAAAAATGCTACATGTTCAACACTCAACAATGTGCAGCACTACATCAAGACGAATTCATTACAAGGTGGTGGCAAGTTTCGAGCCGTAAACACTAACAATGCAATACAAAAAACATCTGTTGGCCTTAGATTGTTTTAGTCTTGCCACCACCTGTAATTGAAATTACCTTGCGCTTATTGTACTTTATTGTTCAATGCCAAAATTTGTGTTCTTTTGTAAACGTAAAATATGAAACACTTCTTAAAAATTAGGAACGAATACTTAGGTTATCAGAACAAAACATTTGTCAAACGGTGGGCTGGTTTGGTTTAATATAAAAACAAGGCTCTGTTGGAAAAGTGGACGTGGTGAAATGTAGAACGATTACAGCAAAAATTTTAAACTCTAGTACAAATAGCCTGGTTTTAAATTTTGGATACATTTCTCAAAAATTGCGCTAGATTGGAAAAGTGGGCGTGGAACCTCCCACAGAGACAATATAGATTTTTATATTGCTAGAAAACAATTGCAGTTGAAGTTTAAGTCAAAAAGTGGGTTGGATTGGAGAAGTGCCCATGCCATCATCAATATAAACCAGGGACGCCACAGATAAGTTTTATTTTAGACGGAAAAAATAAAACTCCTGAAATGAGTTTTATTTTAGAAGGAAAAAATAAAACTCCTCAGATAAGTCTTATTTTAGACGAAAAAATAAAACTCCTAAAATGAGTTTTATTTTTTGATGGAAAAAATAAAACTCCTAAAATGAGTTTTATTTTTGACGGAAAACATAAAACTCTTTTTTTTTTTAGATCACTACAGATTCTGAAAGAGCTCGTCAGTTCGAATCTATTGGTATATGACACTATAAGTCTCCGTTGGCGCTAACATGAAGAGTTTTTATGTTAAAATTTTCCGAATAACTGTTATTTACGGTCCCTGATATAAACACAATATAGATTTCTGTATATCTGCAAATTTAACTGATTTTATATCAATGGGGGAAGCGAAGCGCATCGGGTTAAGCTAGTATAAAAGAGAAGGATGTGTGTGTGTGTTACAACGAAGACTGATGTGTTCGGATCAGTGTTGAAAAATTCAGTACTTTAGTACTTTTTTCAGTACTTTTTCATATTAAAAATACCGCAGTACCCCCGCGTTGTTTTTAGTACTTTTTTATCCTTTGCGCTTTTTAACCGTGATGAGATCATTTCAATAGCAGACTTTGGTAATCATGTGTTTTGCAAAATTTATATTGTTGTGTATTAAATATAATTAACAACGTTAATATTGAGATGAAAGGGAGAACGCCAGGATTCATACTTTGCTTACAGAATAGGATATTTGCTCTTACAAGTCCAAGAAAATTTATAAAAAAAGATGCATTGGATAATATATTATTGGAAAATTTAAATGAAAACCATTAACCTTTAAATGTATCTTTTTAGGGAACTCGATTTGACATATTTATAGAAACATGCAGAGTTAACAACGAAATTGTTTATAAATTGAAAGAAACATATTATCTGAGATTTGGAGAAACATTTGTTTTTACTTAAAATTATAAGCAGCTTCACTCCAGAAAATATTGTTTTCGCGAAAACCAATAGCATAACACCATTGTTATTAATGTTATTAACAAGCGAGAAAGAAAACTATTCTCAATTCCGTGTACTAGCGGATCTCTCTGAAATAAAGCATTTCAGACCTGAAAATATTTAATTAAGAGCGAAATGGATGAACTAATATTTGCTGACATTTCACAAATTGTTTTTCGAATTTTATCGATACCACATTTCTCAGCATCACTTGAACGCACATTTTTAAATGCATTATTATGTAAAAAAGCAAACCAAGAAATCGTTTACACGTAGAAACTGTTTCAAGTATCAAACTAAATTTATATTAAAATCAAATGATAGGACTGTTGTAGTTAGATATAATATTTCTTATGGTCTCTAAAAAGTCACATGTAATTGTGCATGTCTGTCAAAACTGCTGTTTTACATAAGGTTTATAATATTCGGTCACAAACGTACATGTAATTTGCTTCTGACATTGTCTCTGTTTTTTTCGCATAGTTTTTGCAGAAACCAAAGTGGTTCTCGGTTTCAAAATAGCGTGCGGCCGCCACAAAATTTTTTATTTGCGCCGTAAAAGAGTTCAGCCATCTAAACATTTCTTTCTTTAAATTCGAAGATACCATTTTAGGATAATATAATTAAAAGTTTTTTCTTTATCTACGTACATAATTTCTATAAAATGGTGAAACAATCATACATATATCAGTATTGAACAGTATTAACTTCAACCGGCTTATTATTCCGTCAATACTTATTTGGTCAAATATTTGATGACTGTGACCGTACCGTAACGCTTATTTATGTATAACAAAAATATTATGTATGTATCTTTAATATAAATACTGTTTGCTCTTTAATACATAGATAAATGAATTCCAATAAAATATTTTTTGTTTCTTTAATTTTCATAAAAAATTATTTTATTGTTTAACAAAAAGTACCATTTGTTGGAAAAAGTACTCTTTTAGTTAAAGTTCAGTACCATTTCAAAATTTCAATTTTGCAACACTGGTTCGGATGTATAAAAATGAGAAATATTTAGAGAAACATTTTTATCCAATACAAAGTATAGAACAACGTTCATGTACATACATTAATAACGGTTTTACAATAAGATATTTAACACATGCTTTTTGTTGTTCGTCATATGTTTCAAATTTAGTATTCACAATTTTTCACCTATTTTTAGTTGTTATTATTTTTGGTTTTTTGTGCAGAGAAAAACCTAATGAAAATGTTAATTTACCGCATCAGCAGCCATAAAAGTAAAAAAATTATAGAGAATATAGAATTAAGAGTTTAGTAAAATAAGACCAACATTACCAGAAAGGAAAAGATAACAAAACTTTTAAATAAAACAATTAATTGAAAAAATGTTAGAAAGATGGAGGGTTGTTTTATAAATTAGGATGATTAAAAGAAAAACATAATTAACTTTCTTTCATTGTCGTGGTATATTTGTTTTGGCCTCTAATGGCTGCAGGTCCCTGTGGAATCGATTGTGTAGAATCCAGCTTATCAGCAATTACCAGTTTTATAATGGAAGTTTTCGAATAAAACGCAATAACAAAGATCCAAAAAGTGAGCAAAGAAAAAGTTTTTACTTTGAAATAATATAAATAAAGTGCTAATAAAACTTAAAGGCTCAGTTAGGCGAACGTTGCTGTACCGTATCTGTACTGTATGAATCAGCTGTTCGCTTTTTGTTATATGAAAACCAATACAAAAGCTTACCGAAATGCAATGTACCGTAGTTGCAACGCACCATTCTGTATAAAATAGAATTTCATACCGTTGTTACGTGACATTTGTAAAACAGTGATGGGCGGCTTGTATGTTACATGAAATGCGGGTATTTTTGCTCTTTTTTTTGGTACTTTTTTCAGTATAGCTGTGGAATTGTGACAAAACAATTTACAATACAACATATTTTCATATATATAAAAATAAATATGTTTAG
The DNA here is from genome assembly GCA_963931875.1 of Pollenia griseotomentosa. NCBI lineage: Eukaryota > Metazoa > Arthropoda > Insecta > Diptera > Polleniidae > Pollenia > Pollenia griseotomentosa. The sequence goes on along the minus strand of OZ007562.1, from coordinate 4,015,362 downwards.
ATGTACAAAATCAACAAATGCATATACACACACAATGGAAATGTGAAACATACAAAAGGCTTTAAATGGTATCAAAACTTTGTTTGTTGTATGCACATTTACAATACATATATTGAAAATAATATATATAAAATATATATGCAAAAATACAAATTTGTTTATGGTAAATCTATAATATAAATATTAAATTATTAACGTTATGTGAGATTATTTATTTGCTTCGGCTAAAGGTCTTGGATCATAAAATAAAAATAAAAACCAACTGTTTATTTTATTTTAACAATTTATTTTCTCCGATATTTCGGTTAACTTCGTCAACCATTTTCAAGGAATCTAAAACACAACAAGTGATTTTCTTTAATATTACAAAAATTAAGAATTGTAATTTGCATATTACGTAATTTGCATATTACGTACATAACGTTATTTACATACACAAAATACTTTTTTAATTAAATCACTTGGTACTTTTCTGCACAGCGGTCACCATTTAAACATTTTTGATTCCCATCACTGTGTGTATTGTTTTATGGATACTATTGCTTTTTGTTTATGTATGGGAAAAACATATGACACGTTTTTAAATGTTCTATAAGTGCACCAACGTGCTTACATTACGGTACGGTACATTACGGGTACAGCAACGTTCGCCTAACTGGGCCTTAAGGAATTTCGCCTTAAAAACATTTTCTTATTAGTTTTGCCATTAGGTTTTTGTAAACTTTTCTAAATTTAATATTTCACTAGTGAAACAAAAAACAAAAAGCAATAGTTTGATTGCAACGGTTATATTTGAAATATTTAGTGAAATTTTCACTCCCATCGCGAATTTTATGGGAATATGTTATATGGAAGCAAAGCTATATTCAGATCCCCAACAAATCGGTATCGCAAATATTTAGGGAGTTAAAATTTCTAATGTGCATTATTTTTCAGTGCTTTATAAACAAAAGCGTCTATTGTGAATAACTTGTCAGTGTTTGTATTGTGATAGAATAATATACAAATTAAAATAGCAATCAAAATATAATAAAATAAGTAATGAATAAATAGTGTTTATCTTCATTTTATTTATTACCACTCCTTCAAAAAGTAATTTAATTGAGTCCTACCTTAGAATACAGATTTTAATTTACATGCTCCCTTCTTGTTCACATTAACACTTGTTGGGAATTTATTTAGTAAAAAATTCGCGGGAGTTAACATTGGCGATGCCAAATTCTTTTAAATTGGGAATTTATTCCCAAAAAAATTGTTATGGGACTCATTCACAAAACGAAATAAAAAAATATGGGAATATTTTCATCGGAGTATGTAGTTGTTTGCGACAGGGGTGATTATGGCGAACATAAATAAATTCGCATTCCCATAAATTCTTAAATTATTCTAAATTTTGTTTTGAAAAATCTTTTAGATTCCTCTTTGTATTTCCAAATATTAAATAAATATTATAAATTAAGAATAATTAATAAGATTCCGTTTGTCGTACTTAATTCCCAATTTTTATTCTTGATAAAAACACTGAAATTTTTTGTTGGGGAATGATTTTCTTGCGAAAACAATAAAACAATTTGTTTTTTATTAACCTACTTGGGATGTTGGGAGGATTCCAACTAATTGTCGTGGGGAATGTAAGAATATAAAAGATAAACACGCTGTTTATTGTTGATTTTTTGTTTAAGATTTGATATCGTAGAAAATATGGCTTTTTGATGTTTTGCAATTCAAGTTTTGTCTGCAGTTTTGTTTGCTTATAAACTTGGCTTTTCTTAAATTTTTTGGTAGAATGTTTTTTGAACAAGAATAAAAATTGCGAATTATGCACGACAAAGAAAATCTTATAATTAAAAATTTTGTATTCCCAAAAAATACTTTGATAATAAATTAAGAACATTTTACTTATGTTCAAGTTCAAGCAAAACACAAAATTTACTTTGTGTTCATTCTTTAGACATGTTGTGGAATCAATTCCGAATAGGGTTGCCAGAAACCAATATTCAAATAACTGGACAATGTAAAAAATTCACCTGGATTTTGTAAAAATAACTGGACAATCTCAAAAGTTCAAAAAAATTAAATTCGATATAATTTTTTTTTACCATTTTTACATTAAAAAACGAGAAAGCGTAACAATAAAAACTCAGTTTTACGTCATATTACATATGGTCACCTAAAATTAAAAAGGGCGTAAGTAAGAAAAAAGTTCAAAATCTACTTTCTTGGGAAATAATCGTAAGCGCAAAAACACGAATTTCACTAGAGAAGATTTTTCTAATTATCTTAATATCTGTCTGAAAATCCAAAATTATTTGTGCATGATTTTAGATCTTTGTCCAATAAGTGTAGAAATATACCAATGCATTCCACTGATAAGATTTCTAAAATCGGGTTAAAATCAAGAATTCTGGATTATTCTTAATTTTTGTAATACTTAAGGTGCCCTAATTGGGGAACTCCTGATATGCCTACAGATTCCCAATCTTTTACTTAAACTAGAATACAAGACCTTAATTAGCATCTCCAATTTGATTTCAATCGGACTTACCATTTACAAAATCCAGAAAAATTCCCTTTTTTGTTCTTAAACCTCTTTCTGTATGTCGATTACGATTTACAGAATTTACTAACTCTTGTTTTAGTTGTAAGCAATATATTCGAACATTAATCAAACTTTTATCAAAATTTTGTCTTATTTAAATTTCCAAAGGACATCATTTTCCTTTCTTGTGATTTTAGATTATTGCAAATACTTAAAATCCTTGCAAATTGGTATTGAAAAATACAACCAGGATCCATTTATGTTAATTCTTTTTAATTCTATTTTAACTGAACAAATTGTATTTGAGCTGGTAGCTGGTCAAGACCCAAAAAAACTGGACAATCCAGCCCATTTCAGGCCGTCTAGCAACCCTTATTCCGAATGATATTGAAATCGAATAAATTTTAAAAAGATCTTGTTTTGAAAGTTTATAAAAATAAGCCTGTTTGTACACTTCCTACTTTAGATACAACTTATATTTTACTTCACTTAAAATCAGAAAAACTACGCTCATAAAAAATTTATTGAAAATCTTCATCGATTTCAACTTGATTTAATTTCGATTACCAGAACATGGTTTTTTTTCTAAAATAAAAATCACATTTGACAACTTTTTTCAAAGTTTTTTATACTTGAGAAGGGCAATATTTTGCTCTTAACGACATTGACCTCAAGTATCCCGTTCAAGTATTTATACACTATATCTACTTTTCAAACGCCCTAGTGTACCACCCAAATATGAGAAACTTAAAGATTGCAGAAAAGGGTTAAACTTTTGCTTAGGAAGTAACTTGATAGTTCCAGCAGAAATATGTTCAACCCAGGTTCGAGCCCCAGCTCAGCCAAGAAAATTATCAATAAATTTTTAGAAAAAAATTTCATGTTGTAAAATTTCTTCCTTCGGTAAAAATTATTCAATGAAAATTAAATTTGATGAACTCAAGAAACTAAAAATATTGAAAGTTAAAATTTAATATACAAAAAGAATTGAAACAAGTTAGAGTGCTATATTCGGCTGTGTCGAAATTTTTCAGTAGTGGGCTCTATTTGAGATCTTTAAATCATTAACCAAACTTTGATATATCATACTCTTAAATCCGATTGTAAATGCTTAAGATGTAACGAAACATTTCAAAAAGTAGGGATTTTCAGCAAAAAAAAAATCTTTTTTTTTCGATACTGCCTTGCTTGTAAGGTGGTACGTACGCTCTACTGTCTATGTTAAACTTGTGTGCAAAGCACATTTTAAGATAACTCTTAATTAAAGTCTCGAAAGCAATTCTCTGTAAGTAATTCAAAAAATTCCTGCGTCTTGTGGTTGTGGCCATTAATAAGTTAAAAACAGTATAAAATAGCCAATTATTACAAAAAGAAAATCCCTAAAATAAAAAAAGGATCCCCAACTCCAAAATCTCTTATTACTAAGTCAGATTTTTTTTAGCCCAGCTCTAAAACAAAATCACCAATTTGTGGATAAATGCCCAAAGCACCGACCCCTCTACAAATTAGCATACAAATAATCTGTTACTCTGTTACTTTCTCAAACGTTTGAGCATTTTAAAACGTAGCAGTATGAAGTTGACTAATTAGGTGCCTACCAACGTCGAAATATTTAACTAATCGATTGTAAATTAAAAATGCCTCAAAAAATTTGAAAAATAAAAAAGGGCGCTAATACATTTCCTAATGCTACAAAAATCGGAAAGTTTGTGTGCAAAAGTTTTAGTTAAAATTCTCTGTGCGGCGAATTAGAGTTAAATTTTTTGTAAATAAATATAAAAATGTATTTAATACTTACATGATTTTGAAGCCTTGTATTCAACTTATAGAAAACTGCAAAAAAAAAGAAAATATTTTATGAAAATGTTGTTGTTTTTGTTAGGCTTAAGGGCATATACAAATTAAAATAAAAAATTCCACAAATTTTTGTATTTTCAATTTTGTTTTTTATTTTTCATCTGATATTTCGAACATACATCGATGGTCATCTTCAGGGGATTTAAAACACTGTCAAATTAAAAATTACAAAAAAGTTGATACGTCCTCACTGTTTGTCATATTTTCATCAACATTTTATGAAAATTTTAGAAGAGTAATAAATATCAGCGTTAAAAAACTGCAGTCAAAGAAGAATAACTGCAATTTCTTCCACTTCTTCTTTTGTCACTGACAAAAAAAAGCTTTAGCTTTTACTCTGATTCGTTAAATATAAGCATTCGCAGTCAAATCAAAACATTCGAAAGTTTTTGGTATCGACTACAGTTTTTTAAACCCTGAAAAATATAACTATAAATAACTATAGATGGCTAGCTGACCCGACAGACGTTGTCCTGTTCAAATTAATAGAAGAAAATGTTTGCGTGCGATTTTTTTATTTTTAAATTAAAATATTGGTATTGTGATAACCGAGTTTTTATTTAAGTATATTGGCAAACTGCGTGCGCATTGCACGATGAACGATTAAGGAAGAAGGAAAAGAAAGCTTGGCAACGTTTAGTGTTAGTAAACGTCATTATTTTGTAACGTCATTATTCATAATATGCAAAAAAAAAAAATCTCGAAAAAAATCGAAGAAAAGTTCATTTTGGGCTATTTTTCGACAAAACATTCCTAATATCTCTACTAAAAATATAAAATATTGGTAATACAGATTCTGAAAGGTGATAAAAATACCTTTCAAACAAGCCCAGATTGAGAAATTAATTATTCTGTGTATATATGAAAAAATATCTTTTTTAAAATTTTGGGGGGCTCCAAACCCGACTTAGAGCTATGGTCGCTTGAGCAAAATTTCTCAGAATCACCTATAGATTACGTTTTTGCTATACGCTTCATCAAAAAAGATCGTTCCATACAATTTGACCCGCCATAGTATGTATGTATATACATATATGCTGTGAATATTATAGTATTCTATTTACATTTTAGTTGATAAGATCAATATTCAGGTAACCAGTAAAAAAAGTAAAACTTATTCGATTGCTTTGCTAGGATATCATAATTTTGTTCATTGCAATGCTTTGTGATATACGACATTTTTTGTTTGGTTGTCTGGACCATGCGAGAAGCATGGATTCTCAAGGTTAATTCCGCAAACACGCAATGAGTTCCCTTGAGATTTGTTGATTGTCATTGCATATGCGAGCCTTACTGGAAACTGCAAGCGTTTAAATCGAATGCCATGTCGGTTGGAATCATTGGGATCCGAGGTATCAAAACATTTTCTCCTTTGTACTTTCCTTTAAGCATTGTTGCTTCGATGACGTTACTCATCAGTTTTTTACTGTAAGTCGGGTGCCATTACAAAGACGTGGTTGGTTTATATTTCGTAACATTATGATTACCGATCCAACTTTTAGTTGGAGATTATGAGGCGGTAATTCGGGTAATTCCAGGGAGTTTAAAAATTCGTAACGTAATCTACCGATTTGTACGTCTTCAATTCGCCAGCGATTTCACTTTGAATCTAAAAATTCAGTTCGTCGACATCAACGTTTTTCTCAGCTAATATAGCACGTTCGCTCAACTAATCATGATTTCGGTAATTTTGTGTAATGTTTGGAAACACCTTTCGGATGAGTTCGAACTTTGATTCGGTGAACTAGCAGAAATTGAAATATCCACCTGGATTTTGCCGTTTCCTATGTCCAGCAAATGTTTGGAAAATACGTCTCGAGATAGATTGTTCTGCAGCTCGACCCGCATGTTCAGAGTCAATTTGAGCTTCCTTACGTGTTTCCACAAAGCAGACGTTGATCGTGGTATCACTGGCAGTGTTTGCCGAAAATCACCTGCCAACAAATCATCATACCTCCAAATCGGCTTTGATTGTTTCGTTAATCTTGCAACGTTTTGTCTAATGCCTCCAAAGATTTTATGCGCCATTGTACATTCATCCCAAACGAACAGTTTGCTTTGCTGCAAAACTTTGGTTCTTAGATATGTTGCATGTTGGTTTTTCATTGGTTCGCATATTTAATGGCAACTTAAGTGCTGAATGAACAGTTCGACCGCCTTCCAACAATGAAGATGCAATTCCTGACGATGCGAGTGCAAGTACAATATCATTCTGCAAGCCTATCGTTGCAAGAAAAAAATCAGCTTCATCTTTCACAGCTTTCAAGAGGGTGTCGTATGCATATTTCTGTTGTCGATCAACAGTGGAACATTTGTTCGAACTGATTCCCTTAAGGCATCGCAAAATCGGTGCAACTGTTTTCCGATTTTAGATAAACTGAAAAAGTGGGCGTAGAGAGGACGTGTTTAATTTTTCTTTCGATGAAGACTTAAAATGGATTAATACGAACATTTGAAAGAAAAATTTGTCAAATCGATGGAGCCGTTTTCTGATTTTAAGTAAATCGTAAAAAGTGGGCGTAAAAGTGGGCGGGGCAAATTTTTCCGTACAAACCTAAGTTTGACCATGGCGATCATTTTTTAAGAAAAAATCGTCCAAATCGGTCAAGCCGTTCTCAAGTTATGAGATTAGCAACGGAAAACATTTCATTTTTATTTATACACGCAAAGAAAAAACATGGTTGTGGTAAACATATTCTAAGAGCAACATATTATGATAAGAATTATGATTGTAGTCACCATATTAATATTATTATTGAAACATATTATGACTCAATATACTCGTAATATGTCATCATAATAAATATTTTTCCCTTAATCATATTATTATTCTGTTAAACATACTAAGTTAAGAAGTTATCAAATTATTGTCATGTTAATCATAATAAGCTAAGAAATTAATCATATTATTGTCATGTTAATCATAATAAGCTAAGAAGTAATCATATTATCATCATGTTAATCATAATAAATTTAGAAGCAATCATATTATGATACAGCACCTTTCATAGCTGTCATAAAAATACAAATTAAATTTAAATATTTTTGAATCGATTTTTTATTTTGTGGCTTTTTACAATTTTTCTTAATGTTAATCAAATAGCGGAGTTCAATATAAGGCTTGCAAAAGTGCAAATGAAAAATCTGTGGTTTTCATGGGCAACCGCGTGTGTCCATTTTTTGATTTTAAGATGTTGATGCCATATTGCCTAATTTTGAACGCTCTTTATATATTTTTGAAAAAAGATGGATCAATTCCGTTTTGTAATGACAAAGTTTAAAATGTGCAATACCTAGCCCATAGTTTGATCTAGAATGGGTTTTCGGCTTTCCTGAACAATTTGTTTTAAGACATACGCGGTTGCCCATGAAAACCACAGAAATATCGTAGCACACAAAAACTATGATATTTTGCATTTGCACTATTACATCACTAATACTTGAATGAACTCCGCTAATATTTTAATTTTTTAATTTCTTTAAGCTTATTTTTTTTATGGAATTTTATATTTTAATTGTTTAACCGCTCACAAATAAAAAAAAACGACACAACTTCTTCAAAATTATTTTACAAATGGCGCTAACATAATATGATTATAATAAAAATAGTTTGATTGCATCTTTAACATAATATGATAAATGTATAGAAAGTTATCATGTTATGGCTATTAAATATCATGATTTGGTTGTGAGAAATATAATATGTTTAGAAAGTTATCATAATTAAGTTGTTAGAAAAAAAATTATTTTTCGGTCAACAATACTCAAATTCATAATTGCAATAAGCATTGATATGTTTACAGTAACTATAATATTGTTGATATTAAATAAAAATAACAATTATTTGTGTACGACAACAATATATTGTTACATTAAACAAAGTGTTGTTGCCGTTACCATGCCCAACCATATTTTTTCTCTGCGTGTATAGATTTAGGAAAGTAGCAACATGTCAATCTAGAATGTTTTTTATACATACTTATTTCTTTTTTCAATATTATTTAAGCTAAGATTTGGATCGGGCTTTTTTGTTGAATAAGTCCTTAGGCCTAAAATTCTTATGGTTTGTTTATATTAAGTACATAACAAAGGATACTTAGAGCTACCACAATTTGAACCACAACAAGGAATGGGCAAAAAATATCGATATATCAAAATATCGATATTTAATAAAAAATAATCGATATATATCGCCGAAATTTAAAATACCGATACATCGATATTGAAATACGACTATCGAATTCGAAATTTTTTGAAGTCAGTCTTCATTAAAAACTCTAAATTTTAGCCGTTTTTCAAACAATATGTTTTTTAAGAATTGGCATTACTGCATGCATCATATGTTTTTAAAACTAATATGAAGATCTAAAATGATTGGCATTTATAAGAAGCAGTGCCGGATACAAGAAGCAGATTGACAGGAGAGCACATAAAACAGATAGTGCTCCTGATGTCCATATCTGATGATTACTGTTTTAACTAAAACAATCAAAAACATTTCTAGTTAAAGTTGGTACTTTTGGGGTGCAATTCAAATTTTAAGGTAAGTTGGTACTTCCATGACTTATTTACTCCCATTTAAAATTTTCGTAATATACTTTTTTTAGATTTCATATGGGTTTCTTGTATTCTTCCCTTTTGTTTTTGTTATAATTGAATTATTTGTTCTTATTAATTTTTTGAAATTTTTTGAAAGTAACAATGTACCCAGCAAAAACTTTACTTACAATCCTACTTTTAATGACTTCAAGAATTCATTACTTTGTAGCTTTATTCGCCACTTTTTGGATTATTAGTTATATATTAAATAATAACTTTATTATATCTTAAATATACAGAAAAATTTGTATTTTCATTATGACAATAAAAATGTCATTATAGTCATAAAACATAGTTTTTTAATGCAAAAACTACGCTGCCCCGGTAGACTAGCTGGTAGAGAGCTAGTCTATCATCACCGAGGTTGCGGGATCAAATCCCGCCAGAGACAGAAAAAAAAAATAAAAAATAAAATAAAGTAAAATAGAATAAGAAAAAATAAAAATAAAATAATTAAAAAAAAAACAAAAAAAAAAAATTAAAAAAAAATAAAAAATTTTTTACTTTATTGACTTTGTGTAACTATATATTTTTATAAAAATTTTAAGTATAAAAAAACATATTATTTTTTAGATTATAATAGGCTAAATTATAAGGGATTACTTTTGGGACATCTCGAACAAAAATAAGTACTTCTTCTAGTAGAAAAATAAGTAGTCTGTTCGTCAAGTTCTCATTATTTTTCTACTTATTTTGTAAGCAAAGTTTTTGCTGGGTAATATTGTATTTGTTCATAAATATGTATGCATGTACAAAGGTATATTAAATTTTTTAATTTGGTAATAGTTTCACCAAAAAACGTGCGATATATCGATATATCGATGTTTTTTAAATAATAAATATCGATACTCTTAAAATATCGATTCGATATATATATCGATATTATTTTTCAATTTGCCCATCCCTAACCACAACACAAAACAAAACTCCTCTTTTTCAAAATTAAAAAAAAAGCTAGTTTATTACCTTAAAAAATATCTAAAATTTTTTTTTATTTCCTTAGACATATCAAGAAAAAAAATTCTAAACTTTAAACTTTAAAACCTCTCTTTTTAAAATAAACATTTTTATAAATGTCAATAATAAAAAAAAAATTAAGTTCACAAATCTAAAAAAAGAAAAACAAAAAACCGCAAAAATGTTTCCAAAAATATTAATAACAATAATGATTATGTTTTTTCTAGAGACTTTAAACCTTATTGTTATATGAAAACCATATGCAAAACAGTAAAGATACATACATATTCATTAGAAAGAAGTCCTGGAATTATTTTATATGATAGATGTACATTTGGTTGTGGTTTTTCTCAGAAATAGAAATTTAATTAACAATAAGATAATTTTCATCAACAATTTTGATAAGCTGACTGAGCGACCATATGCCCCGGTTGGATAGCTGGTAGTGAGCTAGTCTATCAGCGCCGGGGTTGCGGACTCTGATTTATTTCCTGCAGACAAGCGAAGAGCTTCGCGGGTAGCTTAGGAAATTAATAAATATAAAAAAAAAACAAAGTGGATAATCATTTTCATAATCATAATCAAATTAACGTTTTTATCCGGTACTGTTTTGGAGCAAGGGAATGTATAAGGAAAAAAGCTAAAAGGACAATTAGTAAGGATTTTCAATTTTTTTTCCTATCATGGCAAGTAAAAGGTAAAGTATATCCTTCATCCTTAGCAAGCCGTTTTAAGTTGACTCAAAGATCAGCATGCTGATCCCATTACCGCAGCAGTGGCCACCTTGTGGTGCTCCCTGGGTACCGATTCATTTGAGGTAAATGTATGTAAATTTGAGCGAAGGTCTGAACATGGAGTTAAGGGAGTATGTGTGTAAATGTATACACGGTAAGCTTGCTGTTGACTCTTCTTAAGCCAGACTGGTTGCTTAGCTGGCAGCAACAGTGCCATTCTAGGGAGCTATATACTAATTATCTATTCTCTGAGGCCAAAATTATGTTCCACTTGGGACTATATATTTTTATTGTTTTGATAAAAAAGACAATACAAAAACTTTTATTTCGAAAAAGTATTTTTAAAACAAATAGACTGAAAAAAAATTAATTTTATTTAAAATTGTACTTTTTGTAGTAGGAAATCTTTTTTAAAGCATTGCTATTATCAAAATTATATTCATTTCTCACAAAACAACACTTTTTCAAAAAAATTTTTATTTGTGTTGTTCATGGAAGGCTGGTTATCAGATTATTCGGTTCAACAAAATACTTAATTGTATCTTATATATATTTTGTTGCTGTTAATAAAACAAGATAACCATATAATCTGATAAGCAGCATTTTGTGAACAACCCAATTATTTTATTTAAAAAAAAAACTGATTTAAAAAGTAAAAGTGGAAAATCAATGTTGAAGTAAATTTTGAAGGCGTACTAGCAATAAAAATAATCTGAAAACAATCATACGCGCAAGTGTTCCAATACATTTGAATATATATATCTTTTTATATAAAGTTCTACACGGAAAGAATTATTTACTAAATGTGGCTTGATTCTCGTCCAAGCAGAAAATTTCTTGATTTTTACTTATTTTGTTCTAAATTAGTAAAATATTCTTAAATAAAGAAACATTTTGCTAAAAACCAAGCAACACATATGTAAATGTATTTAGAATTTAGTAATTTTTGGTTTGGACGAGAATCATGGAAGTTTCTTGGTTCAAGACTTAGTAAATAATTCTTTCACATAAAAAGTGTAGGGTATAAAGATAGGATTAGCCTTAAAAATGTTATTATTATTACTATATTTATTTAATATTATATATTTTACTTTTTAAGCTGCATATATAAAAAAAAAAAAAAAAAAAAAAAAAAAAAAAAAAAACTCTTACCCAACAAACATTTATAATCAGTATGAATGTGTATCACATTTACAGCAAACTTTCACTTTTTCATTTAAATGCTTTGTGACAGTATGTAAATTATTCTTAAAAAAGGAAAAAGTTTCAAAACTTTTTCCCAAAAAGCAAAAAAGAACTTAAAAACATATTGCCACTTTTAATCCATCAAAAATAATTATTTGGGTTAAACTTTTCTTAAAAACTGTTGGTTTTATCTCGTTTTTTTTTTTTTTTTTTTTTTTTTTTTTTTTGGGTAAAAAAGTTCTGGCAACTGTCTCGTATATTCATTGTGAGTTTATCATTTGGAACAAAAAAAAAGAAATAAAAAAATTGTTAAAAGAAAAGTGTATGCGAACACATTGAAACTTAAATTTAGCTTAGTTTCTTTTTATTTGTATTATAGTTTTACTTTCTTTCTTTCAGCTGTTTTCTTCGAACTTTATTTTCATCCTCTTCTTTTGCTTTTATTGGGGTTTCTTACAGCCGTATTTATAATGGAAATTTGGCATGAAGTTAGCACAAAGTTTATTTATAATACACTTACCAAACTCTGGCTAACGATTTGCTAAACTCTTTTTAACCAGCTGCCAAACGTTTGCCAACTTGTAAGAAACAGCTGTTTAATGTTAAACAATTTGGTTGGTTTTATTTAAATTACTGTTTTATTTTATGTTTCTTTCCTTTTTTTATTTTATATTAATTTAAAAAACTTTTTAATTTTGTTATATGTGGAGGAAAAACAAAAAAAATTTACAAAAAATGACAAAACCAGCGATGATTAATTCAAACGTGTTGCATTTTTCAGTAATATAATGTGGCATCATTAAAATTCAGAGTTGATTTTTTTTAGTTAGCAGATGGACAAAAGTTTGTTATAAATAAACTCTGTGCTTACAAGCTGCTAGGCTTAATCGGCATTCTAGTTAGCAGCTCGTTGTACGTAGTGTACAAACTGTGGCTAACTTTTTGTTATAAATACGGCTGTTAGTTGTTAAATCCCGTGTATGAGTTGGTTAGAAAATTGTTTACAAAAGACTTGATAAGTGCACGTTAGTTGGAAAAGTTTTCATGTACACTTTTCATACACATTTCTTCTCGAGACAGTTTTCATGTTTGTTTTTGTTTGCCAAAAAAAAAAAAAAAAAACCAAAGTAAAAAAGTTCAAATACAAGAAAAAAATTTGTAAGCATTTGAACAAATTTTCCAAACAATTTTACTGGTTCCTCTTATTGCGGGGGAATACGTACTGAAGCATAAAAGAAAAAAAGAAAAAATGGACGATATAAAAACAGGCAAAATATTTGGAGGTCAAGTATATACGTATGTATATGTATGTAAGAAAATTTACACCAATTTTCTTAACAATATAATTCTTTTTAAAATAAAAAAGAAATTAAAAAAAGGAAAATCGAAATGAATGTAACAGCTTCAATAAAATTCCTTCAAAATTGTTCTGATAAAAAAAAATTTCGTAACATGAAATTTGCCAGTTCCTTAAAATGTTGTTAAAAAATTTTGATGACGAATCTGGTTTTTGCTTTAGAAATTTAATACCTGAATTGTTTCCTTAAAAAGAGGTTTAAAATTAAAACAAGTGAGAAGGTTTAAAAAAACGATGTCAAATTATAAAGCACAAAGAAAATATTTTACTTTTAGATATTTAAAATAAAAAACTAAAATAAAACTTTTAATGGGAGCTAGATAAAATAGTGGACCGAATTGGCCATATTTTCCACCAATCATATTTTGTATGGAAAAATTTGTTGCTTAACTTCATTTTTTATGGCCAATGTTATGCCAAAAATTTTAGTTCTATTTTAATGAAATACTAGGCCGATTTGATACATTTTCAACACTAATGAAATCTGCCGTCAAAAAATCATTTTTAACTAATTTAATCTTCCTAAGGCTTTTATTGCGACCTCTATCATGCTTTCAACAGACGGACGGACACAAAAATTGTTTAATACTGACCTTAAGCTCGATCGAATTAAAAAGAATGAATTTCAAAATAAATTTTGACTATTATTACATTTCAAAGATTTGCAAAATATGTTTGTTTATTTTTTAATGATTTTTGGGAAACTTTGCTTTGTTTTACTCTAATTTTTGTAGCTACAATTTAAAGAGATTTTTTTTTTTAATTTACTTTGTTGAATTTTTTTTAATGATTGATTTTGTTAAGAAAAACATTTTGTTAAAGGTAAAATAAGTTCTTGTTAAAAACATTTTTCAAGTAATTTCTAATTAATTCTAGTTTGTTTATTATAACAAACTTTTATCAATCCAATGTCAGCATCTCCTGCCATTTTAACGCTTTCTTTCTAAGAAAAATTTTCAATTAAAATTTCTTATAAAATGTAAAGTGTAATTTTTACCTTAATTGATTTTGAATGGGGAGTTTTGTTCTTTCTTTAGAATGAGAAATAAATAATTAGACAAAATTTCAAGAAAAAATGTTTACAAATATTTATTTATGTAATTATGTATCAGGAAAGAACGTAAAGGTGAAGGTTTTTGTTTTATAAAATAAAGAGTTTCATTAACCCCTTCTACAAATTCTTTATGGCAATCATCGCAATTTCATTTTATTCATTGTGTAAAAATCATTATTAGTTTTAAAGAAAATTTATTTTAATATCTAAAAGATTAGTTTTGAGTAGCAGTTCTGTGGTCCAGAAACAACCCCGTTTGTGCTTTCTGGCCAATTATTTTCACTTAATAAAAATTTAAGCAAAAAATTTAATTTACTTTACACTCAAATTCAAATGAAGGTGAGAGAGGACAGAAAGACAACAACAACAAGTTTTCAAGTGTTTTATTTTGTTTTAAATGAAATGACAAAATTAATATTTCCCTGACCTTTTTTTATGTAATGTTTCATTAAAACAAGAAATTTTTTTTCTTTGGTCTCTGACTTTTTCTTCCTCTCGAAATAGCTGTGAGTGTAAAAAATGTATTTTATCTTTTGGCACAACAGCATTTTTCAAGTTCAGTGGGAGCTTATTAAAAGGGTCTTTCACTCCACTGATATACACACACACACGCACAAACACACACACGCAGCACTCGACTTACTCACACAAATAAACACAATGGACAATTAATAATAATAATAATTTCAAATTTTTTTTGATTTGTTTACATATTATTTTCGGCAGAGCAACTTTTTTTAGTTTTTTGTGCTTTTTGTCCTTTTTGCATTTGTGTCCTTTTTGTGCTCAGCAGAACTTGAAAACTTATTGTGTAATACTACGATGGCTGCTAAACTGCACATCTATAAAAAGCACACTTTGTAGTTTTTTTTTGGTAAGAACCCAATAACGTAAAAAGGTAAAATAAAATTATGGCCAATATAACCTGGAAGAATATTGGTGATAAGAACACAACGGTCATGTTGAACACTACTATATGCTAGAAGATTTCGCAACTCTTTTAAGCTGCCAAGCAGGTAAAGAACGAATTAAATTGTTAGGTTTATTTATTTAAAAATGTACTTAAATTTTAGTTTCTCTCAGCTTCTGTTATTTTGAAACCAAATTAAACACAAGAAAGAAGAGCTTTAGATAATTTAAAAGATCACTCATTAAATTATTACAGTTACTGATTGTGGGTTATTAAATTCGTTTTCCGTACTGTTAAAATTGAATAAAAATATAGTTATTTTACGAATAATTTTATTTTTTAACATTTATGTTTGTTGTTCAAAAAACAAACTACCAAAAAATAATGTTTTTCCGTATTTATTTTGTTATGTAGTTTGATTTTTGTCAGATTAAATATATTTTTTAAAAGTAAAAACTATTCAATTTTAAGGAATGTGTTGTTCAATTAATAAAAAATTTTAAAATGAATGTAAAAATCATTTGTTTTAAATGAAATGTAAATAATCCGTTTTTAAAATGAATTTTAAGTTATATAAAATGAATTTTCGTTTGAATTTAACTACATAATATTTTGAGTGGTCGTATACAAGTTAGACAGACAACTTTTAGATTAAATTTTCCAACTAACTCAGATTTTATAAAAGATTTAATTTCTTACTTTATTCAAATAATCAAAAAAAAAAAAATTTCTTGGACTCGAAGCTTAAAAGGTTTTACAATATAAAATGCTTTATTTGACATAGAAAAAATAACTAAAATTTTTCAAAAATTTCAAACATCATGTATACAATTTCTTTTAATTAGGTTTTGGAAAAAAAAACAAACATTTTTTTAGTTTAATTAATGTTTTGTAATTATTATGATCATTATATAATTTTTTACCTTATTTTTAACATCACGTAAATAATTATGTTCATAATTTTAAAAAATTTTTGAAACAATTTATAAAAAATTTATTTTTTTTTGTAGCACGGAAAAAATTTTCCAAAATTTTTCACCAATTAAAGCATTAATCAAAAAATAAAATCAGATTTAATTAAACATTTAATCAATGGAATTAAACCTTTAATTAAGTCAATTAAACGTTTAATCTAGTGAATTAAACGTTTAATTGATACTATTAACTTGTTTACTGGTGCAAATTTAATTAATTTTTTAATTAATATCACAAATTTTTTAATTGAAATCAGTTTTTATTTTTTTTGTGCGTGGTTAAATCCCAATTTTTGTTTTTTCTTAACCTACTTGCAACTACAATAAATGTTCGGAGAATTCCAACCAATTGTAGTGGGGAATGTAAGAAAAGAAATGATAAACACACTGTTTATTGTTGCTTTTTTGTTTAAGCTTTGATATCGTTTCAAATAAGACTTTTTGAGTTTTTGCAATTCTCATTCACTCTGCAGTTTTGTTTGCTAACAAATTTGGCTTTTCTAAAATTTTTTGGGAGAATGTTTCCTGATCAAGAATTAAAATTGGGAATTAAGCACGACAAACAAAATTTATTAATTAAAAGTTTTGTATACCCAAAAACTACTTTGAAAAATCCAAATTTTTAAAAATTTACATCGTGTAAATAAATGTTTTAACTACATATAAATTAAATTTAATTGATATCATGAAGATAATTCCTTCTAATTGGTTTTTTAAAAAATCTTACATTAAATTTCGTTTTATTATTAATTATTATGCTCAAAATTTATGTAAATTTTTAGAACAATTTAAGAAAAAAAAATTTTATTAAATAAATAAAACTAAGTCAAGCTCGAGGCCATAAATAGAAAAATATATAAAAAAAAATCACTGAAAAAAATCCCTGATGATGATCTTCAAAAAAGATCGAAATATTGGCAGCAAATAAAGTAATTTTTATTTATTTAATATTCGAAAGGTCGAATAAGAACAGCGTTGATTAAAAAATTTAATTTAAAAGATATTTGCATGGTGTAAATGTATGTTTTAACTGTATTTTACACAATATTTTAAAAGTTTTTTAGGAAATTTAAATTGATATAATGTGGATAAAGTTGTTTTAATAGTTTCTGTTACAGTTTTCATTTCTCATTTATTACCTTTTTACATCGTGCATATAATAAGTTTGTATAACTTATACATATTCCTTTAGGAAATGTATAAAAGTGTCCTTCAATACATAAGTTATTTACATCAGGAAGATTATTATCAATTGTTGACATCATGCAAATAGTATTTTATTCTAGGTTTTTGCAGTTGTCAACATTTTATACTTAAGTTTTCAAATCTAATTAAGTTACATATTTAACAATTCAAATATGTAAATGGTATTTAATGGCTGTAAACAATATATTATTAGAGGTCTGGTTGACACTTTAAAGCTTTTTAATTATACTTTTTTTACTCTTAAGTATATATAACATTAAAAACTAGTAAAGTTATTAACTGTTTAAAATAATTACCTAATTTTTACATTATGTAAACAATTGATTTTTTTTTGCATTTTTTGTTTGTTTAAATTGTTTCCGAATTTGTGAGTAGTTATAAATTTGCACATACTAAATTTAATATTAACTTCATGTAAATAATAAAAAAAAGATTTAAAAACATATAAACAATTGATTGCAAACGTTTTAATAAATTAATTTACAATTTTAAGTACATATTTTGGAAAGCAGCTTATATTTTTACCCGCAGGTTTTAATTGTTTACATAATGTTAATTATTCCTTTAACTAAGAAAAAACGTTTTTTTTTTATCCAGGAGCTAAAATATATATGAGTAAAGATTTCAAGTAAAAATCTCAATAAAGCTTATCATTGTTTACATTTTGTAAAAAATTTCTTTTATTTAATTTTTTTATACTAAAGTTCAGTTATAATCTTTACACGTTTGACATGACATGCCTTATTTTTGACACAATGTAAAAAATGTATATTTCCATAATTTGTTTTAACAATTTTAGCTCTTTTTTTTACATTATTTACATAATTTTTGACAGATTTCGTTATCGCATTAGCTTATTTTCAGAATTTAAGTCAATCCTTTTCTGCTTCTTATATACATGAAAAAATCCAGTTAAAATTTTCTAAGTACGTTTTTATTGTTAACATCATGTAATAATTGATATCTCTATTTTAAATTTTGACTTTTTTTGAGTAAACTTTTAAGTATTTACCTACAATTTTTAATTACTTAAATTATCTTTACACTGAAAAAACAAATCAATCCATCTGTACTTAAACCAAGCCGAAGCGGTGTCAATAGTACAGTAAGTACGGATTTCCTTAAATCAAGTACAGAATGCTTGATTCAAGTACGGATATTCAAGTGCAAAATACTTAACTTATCCATATTTAATCCCGAATTCGTTCTTGAAATAATTCGAAAATAAGATTGATTTACGTAAAACTTAGAATAAATCAAACTCAAAATCCTAACCCAAACACTTACTACACAGAACCAGAGGGAATATTATTATTTTACTAACCCGTTACACATGCTTTTTTCATTTTTGTTGTATTCCACCCTTTGTTTACTTGAAGAACTCTCAATTGTAAGATGTGGTTTTAGTAGTTATTCTACTTTGAAAATACATGAAGGGAATTATTGCTTTTTATTTTACACTTAAAAAATTAAAATAATCTAAATTTTTCTTCTTGTAATGTTGTGGATGTTTCTATACAGCAACCTTTTACAAACACACGCGTATGCACGCATGTTGGTTTTAGAAAGTTATTCCATTTTGGATTGTTTCAAGTACTTTCAAGTGTTATTCGCACTTAAGTTTTTAAGTATGACTCGTACCAAAGTAAGTAGAAAGAACTTAAAATTAGTACGAGTTTTTTCTCTCTGTGTATAGTTTTTGGTACACCAAAAATAATTTCTTATTTTGCGAAGCACTAATAGTACTTTATAAAAAGTAAGCGCACATTTATGCTCAGTAAGGTATACAAAGACACTGAGGGGTAAGTGAACAAATTCTTTACAAATTTTGTAAAAAAAATAGGTTTGTAAGGTAAAATATTAAAAAATAAATGTAACATCAAAAAATTGGTCGTGGGACTCAATAGTTTTTTATAAGTGTTGAACAAATCGCTTTTTGTATCAAATATGTATTACTTCAAAGTAGGAACTCGTCATATAAAATAAATGCCTTCCAAGAGAGAGATGGTAAGCGAAACTATAACATTTGTGCAATTTTTTATTGGGGCTTTTCAATAATCGTTGTTAAACCCTTCACCGAAGGTAAAACGGTATATATTAATGTGTCATTCCTATTGTAGTTTATATAAAGAGTATATTCTGAGTCCTTATGAGGTGCGAAGTTGATTTAACGATGTCGATAAAGAGGAGTTGGTGGTAGTTATATAATTATGTCTCATTTAGTCCGCAATTGTCGACTATTGAAGTTCAGCCTGATCGGTCCCCAAATGTCTGAGATATGAGCAAAAAACCCCGACTGCCTCTAATTTTACCCGAAAATCCCTTGTATTTTAATTTTATTTCTATGCATATCTGATCTGGAGAACGGCTAGAGCCAGTTTAAAATTGGGTACAAGCATCTTGGTTATCAATACACAACATCCGACATAATTTGGGCGAAATTGGAAAAGTGGGCGTGGCACTCCCCATACAAAGACATAAAAGATGTCTGGCTATCCGGAGAACAACAAGAGCCAAAGTTCCCAATATATATAAATATATCAATTCACAGCATCCGACAACATGTAGGCGGTATAAGACAAGTGGATGTGGCACAAAGTTGATTTTTTTATATCTAAAGAACGGTATTTATATAACTTTCTGATAGTATCGCACCATGGTAAAGGGTATATAAAATTCGGCATAGCCGAATATAGCACTCTTACTTGTTGAGGATAAGAATTAATTTGTTATGCTTATTTAACACTCTGAATTCAAATTTTATTTTATTCGTTAAGGGAAGAAAGTATATATTTTTATTTTTGGTTAATTCTTATCAAGTATGAATTAAAATTTAATTTTATAAAACTTTTTAATTTAAAATTTTGTTGATTAATTTGTATCTTTGCTTTTTATTTAATTTGGTCTTAAAGTATTTAATTCAGTTCAAGCTTATTTAAGCAATTTAATTGTTTACATAATAAAACTTTTTTCTTGTAACTTTGTGTAAACAATTTAATTTCTTAATATTTGATACGATAACAAGTTTGATAATTTAGCTTTGGTTAATAATTAAAATTTTTTAAATTGCTGAGTTAAGTAAATATTATTTTATGCTATACAGAAAATAGGTCTGTCTGCGTACACATATTTTGCATCATTTTGTGAAAAATGTTGCAAAATATTACAAAATGTTGTCTGTGTACTCCAAATCTCTTGCAGCGAGAGAGCCAAAAAGAGAATTTTTTGACAGTTGGAAGTTAAAGAACTTACAAAATGTTACTGGAGAAATTTCCTCTTGCAAGATTTTGCAACTAGTTTGAACAGCTGTTTTTATTACGTGTGCCAAGATAGCGTCGACGAAATAGCGTCGAATTTGGGAATATAAAAACCGGGAAAACAAAATACCCAAATTATGGTCTTTTGCAGAATAACAACAAAAAGTTTACAACAAAAATTTAGGAATTAAGGGGCAATTCCAAAAGTAAAAAAAGTTAGCGTCGAATTTGGGAATTTAAAATGGGGAAGTAAAAATAACTAATACAAAAAATAGTTAGCACAAATAAAAAAAATACACATTTAGGAACAAAATAAGCAATGCGTGCAAAAAATCGTTCGGTTAGTTCCCGAGATATTTGGGTGCATCCAAAATGGTCTGTACAAAGCTTTACTGATTTATCCCTTGGAACACAAGCTTTTGCTTGTTCCAAAACGTCGGTTGCAAAGCAACTATCTTTTTTAAATGCATGCTACAATGCAACCGTGTAGGTTATTACAATTCTATTTGTCCCAATGTGCACCAAAAAAGTATTTAATGAGAACATAATACAAAAGCTGTGCATTATTAAACTTGAATATACATTTTTGACTTGTGCTGCAAAGTATATTGATGTTTTGGAACTCAGCCAAACTGTATATATTCTGCAAAAAATCGAACCCAGAAATCTCGCGAACGGAACGAACGATATTTTGCACGCATCGCTCATTTTGTTCCAAAAAGTTAATTTTTTTTAAACTATTTTTTGTATTTTTGTTAAAAATATTAAATATTTATACTTCCCCTTTTAAATTCCTAAATTCGACGCTAACTTTTTGATTTCATTCGGTAAATCCCATTATTTGGGTATTTTTGTTTCCCGGTTTTTAAATTCCCAAAAGTCGCTATTTTGCTAAATTTTGCTTTGTCATTTCAATTGCCTACACACCGATCAGCTGTTTTCTTGCAAGATTTCACTGGATTCTGTCTGCGTACTTTTTGAGATATTTTCAGCCGACAGAGTAAAATTGGTCTTACTCTCCCAAAAAAATTTACTGAGTATTTGCTACTGGAAAAGTACGCAGACAGACCTAATATGTGAGACGGCAACATTTCATTATTTACATTTTTTACTTCAATTCAATATAACGTAAACAAAAGTTTCCTCTACTGTCTTTGTAAAAAATTATTTTTTTTTTATATTATATTAAAAAACATATTGCAGTTAAAATTTAAATATTTTTTTAATTCCTGCCTTGAGACTGCTTTAAAATACCTTGAGTAAGGTATATGGCCATAAGATAATAAGTTATTATTAACAGCCTGATGGTTGGGTGGCATGTAGTTTGCTTTTGTCAGTTTTAGCAAATTAAATGGAACTTCTGGACTTCTCTTTAAACGTCCTATTTTGCTAACAACAACAAAAATTGTTGCCTTTAACTTTTTACTTCCTTATTAATAAAATACATGTTAACATGGTAAAATATTAATTTCATAAACATAAAAATTACATTTAAATTTTTAAAAGAAAAAACCGCATGTGTTGTAAAATTTACAAACGATGATAATGATTGAGATACAAAAGTTTCTTTTTTTTTTATTATCAGCAAATAATGAAATACTTTAACAGTGAGATGAATATTTTAATTATTTTTAGATAACATGCACCGACATTTATGTATACACATATACACCAATATACACCACCTTTTCACACCCAGCCATACACACACCTATTGTTTATTTAAACGCCTTTTCAAAATGTGAATATACATATAACTGACAGAATGACGCCTTTGGTTTAAATCCTTGTAGCACTCACAAACATACATGTGATGCCTGATATGTTTCCTTTTACCTTAAGGCAACCATAAAAGAATTTCGTACCAAAATTGATACTCTTACATACTTACGTTATTATTATTATTTTTTTTTTTTTGTTATTCTTTATGAAAAGTGTTCCAAATATAATTAAAATTTTGTCTATTAATCCTGTTTGACATACATTTAAAGGATTTCTGTACGAGGGGAATAAGAACTTTTTATTTTTGGGAATATTAAAAAAACATTTTTCCAGAGTTTTAATTAAACCAGGATTTTTAAACAAAAAAATAATTAGAGCAACAAAATTTACAAAAATTTTAAATTATTTTTGTTGAAAATGTATATAAATTTAACAAAAACGTCTTAAATATTCCATACATCCTTGTTGCAGGAAAAGTGGTGCTCCAAACTGTTTTGAATGGGAATATTTACAAAAGAGAAGTTTTTTTTATTTTAAATACTTGCACAGATCTCTTGATCTTTGAATTTTGGTTTCCCCGGGGATTGTTTTTAGGGTTGCACTCTCAGGGATAATAAATAAATAAACTAAAAAAATTATGTTCTGATTATAAGGAGACTTCAAAAAATAAGGGCTTATAGATAAAATTAGAAGCAGTCGTGATTTTTTGCTCATATCACAGCCATTTGTGAAGCGATCTGGCTGAATTTCAATAGCAAACTATCCCGGATTATATGTAATTTAACTAAATTACAACCTAATTCACATCCAGTCTAGGGTTTTTGGAAATCCCATTTCAACATACGCAAGGTCAGACAATCTGACAGACGGACAGACTTCATTTAATCATCTCCACTACACATAAAGATTTAATAAATAATATGTGTTTAGTTTTTTTTAGGATCTAAGACTTATATTGTAGAAATTGCGAACAGAATGACAAACTTGTATAAAGAGAAACCCTTTTCACCAGTGGTGAAAACCAAAATATTATAAAATTGTACCAACAGGAATATTTTTGATAGGCTTTTGTATAATCAGACACATGTGTAGGAAAAACACACACATGCCAGTGTTTACATCTTCCCGTCATTAATTTAGTCAAAGATTTAATTTAGGGTTTATTTTGTGTAAAAACAGCATGTGAAAAATCACAAAATGTTAAACAAATTTACAATGAAGACTAAATATACACATACATTCCATTTTAATTAAGCAAATTGACATTTAAGATTAACTTTTGGAACAATTTTTTAGCAATAATAAACGTCTTTGAATTGATATTACTAAATTGTAATTATATTATTAAAATTTATATAAAATCTGAAAGATTATTAAAATACTTTCAACCAGAAAGAAACACCGATGTTTGTGTTGATCCATTTTATAAATTTAATATTGGAATACTGTTCCTTTATTTTGAAAGATGTTTGTTTCATCCTCGTTTTTAGCGATTTTCAGCATTTGTAAAAGTTTTGATTTAAATTAAAGGCATTTTAATTGTTAAAAATGTTTATTTTACTTTTATAAATTTTTATCTATCTATCTTCTATCTTCTGTATATATAAAAATGAAAAATGTTTGTATGTTTGTTTGTGTGTTTGTTTGTTTGTTGGCTTATAGACTCCTAAACTACTGAACCGATTTTCCTGAAATTTTTACAGATACATCACGTGAGCCCTAAAAATAAAATAGGCTACTTATTTTTTCGATAGGGGCAGGGGAATTGGTATCCCCCATAGGATGCCAATATTAATTATCGCATATATTAAGATCCGCTGCACGCATTATGCAGAACTTTTGGTAGTAAGATCTTCTGAGCCTCAAAATTAAAATAAAATAGCAGCGGGGGAAGTGGAATCCCCCATAGGACGCCAATGTTTAACATCGCATATCTAAAGAACTGTAATAGTGAGAATGTTCAAACTTTCTAGAAGTCACTCTTATGGTATACAACACTTTTGAAAATAACAATAAAGCGGGTAGGCGCAGGGGGGGGAAATACCTCCCATAGGATTAAATATATTAAATATCGCTCAACTGAAGAATTATTAAAGGGAGAGTCTTCAAAAGTGGTTAAAGCTATTATTATAGTAAACTATAAATTTCAATATACAAATGGGCGGGGTAGACGGGGGAGGAGCAGTACCCCTCATATATAGAAATATTAATAAGAGCCACTGCACGCATTTTGTTGAACTTTTGGTAGTATGATCTTCTGAATTCCAAAATTGAAATAAAATAGCAGCGGGGAAATGTTACCCCCCCCCCCCAGGACGCCAATGTTTAATATCGCATATCTTAAGAACTGTTATAGTGAGAATGTTCAAACTTTGTGGAAGTCACTCTTAGGTATACTTCACTTTTGAAAATAAAAATAAAGCGGGAAGGCGCAGGGGGGAAATACCTTCCATAGGATGCATATATTAAATATCTCTCAACTGAAGAAGTGGTTTAAGCAGTGTAGCGAAGCGCATCGGGTTAAGCTAGTAATAAAATAAAAATTATTCTTTTAAAATAAAAATGGCAAAAAAATGTTATGGCTAAACAAGTTGGAAAATGGCTAATGGCTAAACTCATTTTTTAATGGCTAAACAGGTTGAAAATGGCTAAATCTAGCCACTTAATGGCTAAATTGGCAACACTGGTTAAAATTTAAATTTCAACCGAAATCCGAATGCATTTTTACAAAAAGAACGATTGAAAAAAATAATCTCTAATACCCTTTACATAACGTAATGCTGCATCTAAGACCACTCATCCACTAACATTTATTATCAATTAGAATGAAAGAAATATATTTGTTGAGTACATTTTCTTGTTTAAAACACATTCCTCTATTGGAGCGGTGTATCATGCATGTCGGTACATTAAAAAAAACAACAACAAGGGATTTAATGGTTAAAAATTAGAGGCATTCGTGGTTTTTTGCTCATATCTCAGCCATTTAAAGACCGATTTGGCTGGATTTCAAAAGTAAACTTTAACGGAGTATATGTGATACATACTAGTACCCTAAATATCTGGACTGACGGACATCGTTAAATCAACTTCACCACTCATACGGGCCCAGAATATATATACTAAGATTAATTTTGTAGAAATTACAAACGGAATGACAAGTTTATTTATTTGACAAAATTTTTTTTGTATTCTGTGTATATTGATTACTAAAAAGAACTTTTGTTATAAAATTTTAGTGGAATTTTAATTTTATTTTATTTAATAAGCTAAAAACTTAAAAAAATCTATATAATTTTTTTCGAACAATATATAATTTTTTTGAAACAAGGCACATTCATTGCTAAAATATGGAATTAAAAATCATCTTCATAATTATCTTCACCTTCATCAAAATCATAATCTTCATTTTATCATCATCAACATCGGAAATAATTAGCAGATTAAGCAAATCAATTGCTGTTTGTGGAAAATTTAAATTATGTAGTTTTTTATCATAATGTTTGTTTTGCTTGAAATAAAAGGATCTGAAGTTATAAGAAACCGATTTAAAATGTCTTTATTCTATTTTATGCGACTGCATTTAAGAGCATATTGTTCTCTAAAATTTTTAAAATCTTTATAACGAGCTTCTTATGCCTCCTCGGAATGTTGGCCTTTTGGCAATAGAGCATAAGTTACTATTTCGGGTACATGAATTGTGTAAAGTGGGAGGCATATAAAACCATGGGTAAAGTTTAACGAGAAGATTTGCGGTTTTATTGGTAAAGTGAATCTAATGACCACAGGAAGCAACAATAAGTATTATACGCAATCTTTCTATCAGTTCTACATTAATTTTTGTAATTGAAGAAGAAACTTCTGCATTTCAGAAAAATTAGAAAAACTAAAATAATCATTTAAATGAAACAAAACAGAAAAAACAAGTTAATGTGTTTCACAAAACCTCAAATATTTTCAAATGGGCCAAAAACGGGCAATTTTGTTGTTGTTTTTTTTCTTTTGATTATGCAAGGTGAAATACCATATTTTAAGAATATATAAGAAGTTTGGGCCAAGTATTCTCACAAACATTTTGAAAATCAACATTTCTTTAAAAAAAAACTAATTTTTATTTAAAAAATAAAAATATTTTCTCAATATTTTTCTTTACAAAATTTTATTAATAAATTAGTCAAATACCTGAGGTTGATGGATCCATTTAAAAAATAGTATTCTCACAAATCGCAATTAAAAAATCTCGATTTTCACTTTTAACAAATATGTATTTCCAAATTATAAAATATTATTCAACTTTGACAGCATATAACAAAAAAAGTAAACAACATAAATCCATAATTTTTGCAGTTATTTGTATTGAAATTGATCTACTTTTATATGGTGCCAAAAACTTATACGAAAAAATAACTTTATTTTTGAAATAATCCTCGTTTTTGGTACTGTTCACCCCACTGTGCTGCGATAGAAATTTTATGAAAATTCAGTCGTTTTTTCTTTTCTTTTTTGAAAAAATACAGTAAAGCACTTTTTTATCATGATGAATAATTTTTTTTATCGCCTTTTAGTTTTTTCGTTTCTTAACCTTAAATTTTTTTTTTTTTTAAATCTAAAATATATCTATAAAACAGCGTTTTCTTGTAAAATGGTACCTTTTTAAACTGTAATATTTGTTCAAAATATTTTTTTATTTTATTTAACTTTTTATTCTTAAGTATTTTTCTTGTAAATAGTTATTTTTTTTTTTTTTTGTAAAAAGTAATATTTCTGCAAAAGGATAATTTTTGTAAATAGAAAAGGTTTTGTAAAAACGTGCTTTTTGTTAAGAGTAAAATTTTTTTAAAAAGTTTATTTTTGTAATAAGTAAAATATTGTGTAAACAGGTATTTTTAAAGTAACATTTTTTTAAAGTTACTTTTTGGTTGATTTTCCTTGTTTAAGAAGTAACATTCTTTTGTAAACAAGTTCTTTTTTATTCATTAGTATTTTGTAACGCTCAAAGCAGCAAGAGAAGTGGTAGACCCGTTAAGAACTGGAAAAGGCTACAATCCAAAATAAGCAAAACAGAAAAAAGCTGGTTTGAAATAACTAAAACTGATGGCAAAAGGCAGATTCGGATGGATCGGGCTTTGTTTCAACTTGGAACGATGAGAATCAATATATATGTACATTAGGGCTATAACCAACTTTTTGGCATAGTACCACGGAGTGGCCAATAGTGTTTTAGTAATGAAAACCACTGTCTCCCGTCGTTTTGCGAAAAAAAACCTCAAATTTCTAAAACCTTCCAAGAAATTTTGAACCGCGATGAATTGTAAACCGTAGGAAAGTTTTTAAATCTAAAGCAGTGGATTAATTCCAAAATAGAATTTAAGTGATACGTATAGGAATATATACATCAGGTGTATATATTTTAAAATTTCCGTGATATAAAAATTTTTGTTTTCAAAATTCAACCCGATCCCTGCGTGAACTTTTTTAACAATCCGAAAAAATTTTCATATTTTTTGTTAATAACTTTTAATGTTCTACACGACTTTACTATGCCGTTTTTGATATTCGCAAAAAGTGTGAAAAAGTTATAGCCCTAATGTACTATATAATATATATTTTTTTATTGTTTCATAAAAAGCAGGGCTGTGAAGTCGTCAAAAAATAGTTCTAACTCCGACTCCAAACGCTGAAATTTTTTTAATTCCAACTCCTACTCTTACATTGATTTAAATTTTTAATGCCGAAAAATTTTTGAGTCGGAGAAGCAGTTTTTGTGGGTACTTCGACTTGGACTCTGGTACAAAAACCTCAACTCCGACTCTAAAGCCCTGTTAAAAACTTAAAAATACATAAATAACTTTTTTATCGTTTTTGCAAAATTGTTTTTTTTTTTTTTAAAGTACTTTTTTTAAAAAAAGTACTTTTTTGTTAAACTTCACTTCACTTCACTTTTTTTTGTTAAAGGTCACTTTCGCGATGAAAGCAGTGTTCGCAAATAAACACGTAATATCGCTCCTTAGTGTTCGGTTCGGTAGATTTGTGGAAAACGCAAACGCGTATAGTGGTTGTGTAGAAAATCATAAAAAAAAAATTAACGTTTCCCTGTTTGTCATCTTTCGAACACAAAAATAAAACTGTTTTTATCCAACTCAACAAAAGATGAGAACATTTAATTCCGTTCTTTTTTTTTTTTTTTTTTTAACCATAAACTTCATAGTGTTTGGTTTGGCTCATTTATGTTCGTCCCTTTTATATATATATGATTTCCTTTAACTCCTACTGGAGCATAGGTCGTCGTCCCTTTTGGCTGGTAAAAAACCAGAAATTTTTTACAAAAACAAAATACACATACGAAAAAAACACAAAAAGCCAGCAAAATAATTTTACACAAACAAAACATGTACACAAGCTGTTTATTCTGCGATCGTTGCTAATTTTATCAATTCTTTATCAATGTAAAACAAGAAACACTATAGAATTTTAAAATATAATGTTTGTCTACAGTATCACTACAATTGTTCTTTTTTTTTAGTTACGAACGGTATAAAGGGTTGTGTTCGTCTACACAAACACTAAAAAAATAGATATCGTTCCTGGATGTGTGAGCCGAACGCTAAATAATGTACGGTTTATTTTCAAACACTGGTTTAAAGATAATTTTTATTAAAAACTTGTCGTGTTCGTAAAAAGTAATTTTTTGTTAATACATATTTATTTTTACAGCTATTTTAAGAAGACCCCGTTTTTTACAAAAAAGAAACATTAATCAAAAATAAAATCAGTTTTAATTAAAAATTTAATCAAGTGAATTAAATCTTTAATCAAGTGAATTAAACGTTTAATCAAGTGTATTAAACGTTTAATTGATATTATGAGTTTGTTTACTGCTGCAAACTAATATTGTCAATTAAACATTTAATACACTTGATTAAGCGCTTAATTTACTTGATTAAACGTTTAATTCACTTGGTTAAACGTTTAATTAAAACTGATTTTATTTTTGATTAATGCTTTTACTGGTGCAACATTTTTTTCTCTGTTGTATGTAACTTTACTGTAAAAATTTATCATTTTTTCAAAAAGCTTGTTTTTAAAATATTTCAAAAGGGAACTTTTTAACCAAAGCAAGACTTAGTAGCCTTAACTATCTATTCCTGCAGTGTATTTATTGGTTGGACTGATTACTTTTAAGTTTTCATTTATTCTGGGGTACTTTTTTCAAATTTAATTTTAGGCAACAGCAAAAGCAACAAGAAAAAATTTTTATATCTTTAAGAGAAAACCAAAATTTCTTACAGTTTCTGGAGAAGTGGAATCTTTGATTCAAATACGATAAAAAAAAAATGTAAGAGAACAGAATACATTCTGGTACACTGCAGAACTAAAAAGACCTGAGATTATATGTTTAGTGAGAATCCCTGGGGTATAACGTCACACCTGCCGCTTAAAATTGGATCTTTGAGAAAAATAAATATTAAACATGTCCGGAAACTGTAGGATAATTCTTGTTCACCAACAGTGCTGCATAAGCTCTTGGAAGCGTTGGTTGAAGTATGGCTTTTATCCCATTTTAAGAGCTAAGGAGCGCGCACGAAAAAAAGTAGGCATACTTTAAGGCTTATAACTTTTACAATAATTGAAAAAAATTAATACCGTTACATTGGCTTTGTTACTCATTTGATTCACTAGCCACGAGTGAAATGTCATAACTAAGAATGCGATTTCCATGCAAATGCATGTTTTTTGTCGATACTCTAAGATCGATGTTGACCAATTATCTTTCCGAATCATTAAATTTGCGATAAAATGGCACCGATTTGTTTTTGCATATTGTTGCATATTTTGGTTGAAATGCATATTTTGGTTTTAAATGCATATTTTTGCATATTTTATCAAAAAATATCCATGTAAACAAAAAAAATCTTTAAAAAAGAAATTTTCAAATCAATAAATACATTTTTTGAAGCTCTGCTTAAAATACAAGATTTTCAAGATTTCGACAAAAGATCCTTCTATTTTTAACCAATGCTGCACCTCACAGGGCTAAGGCTGCCGGCTTCAAATATTTTATCCAAAACTGGTACATGTTACTTGCTTGCAGTGTTGCCAATTTAGCCATTTAGTGGCTAGATTTAGCCATTTTTCACTCTGTTTAGCCATTAAAAAATGAGTTTAGCCATTAGCCATTTTTTTAGCCATTTTTCAACTTGTTTAGCCATAAAATTATTTTTTGCCGTTTTTCTTTTAAAAGAATAATTTTTATTTTATTATAAACATTTATAAAAGTAAAATAAACATTTTTAACAATTAAAACGCCTTTAAATTAAATCACAACTTTTACAATGTTGAAAATCGCTATAAACTATGATTATGATAAATCTTTCAAAAAAAAGGAAAACTATTCGAATATTAAATTTATGAAATGGATCAACACAAACGTCGGTGTTTCTTTCTGGTTGCAAGGATTTCAATAAAGAGATGCAGGCGGCAACAAAAATTTTTTAGAAATTTCAGAATTGATTATAAAGTTGCTCTCATTTCGATGGTCTAATGCTTAAGTAGAGAGGGTATTTAGCCAAGTAAATATTGTTAAAAGTTTAGCATTTAGCAACCGTTAATTCGATTTTATCAATTAGGTAAATATTTTTACCATAACAATAAAATATTTATAGCAACACCACAATAGTAGAGATGGTAATATGCGCTTGTGTTGATGTTTGCAACACCTTAAAATATTGGTCCTAAGCCCACCTTTTCGTATACCGATTGACTCAGAATCACTTTCTGAGTCGAATTAACGATGTTTGTCCGGCTGGCTGGCTGGCTGTCCATGTAAACCTTGTGCAAAAAGTACAGGTCGCAATTTTGGAGATTATTTGATAAAATTTGGTACAAAGGTTCTAATTTGAATATATATACTATATATATTGAATATACTTATAGTTGGGGTGGACCGACTATACTTTCTTACTTGTATTTTATTGTAGATGTGTTCTCAAAAGGAAGGGTATATATTGTCGTGATTATGATTTACGTTTAAATTATTTAATTCCTATGAGATGAACAATAACGAATTTATCGATGATTTAATTTTTTAAATATCTATCAAAATATTAATTTACGTTTATTCTTATTTATCAAGTTGATCTTAACTTACAATTTCATCGTTAACAACTTGAAATGAATTATTTCTGTTTTGTTATTGAATTTTAATGTGTTTTATTTAAAAAAGCTTTAAGCCATTTTTTAGCCCATTTTTAGCCATTTTTTAGCCATTTTTTTCCGTAAATTTAGCCATTTTTGGTCACCAAGTTTTGGCAACACTGCTTGCTTGGTACATCAGTTACACCGAGTTGCAGAGGAAATTAGAGTCTAATTCGATAATATTGATTTATTGTTTTATACGGGAAAAAAATATTTTTAAAGCCTCCTTTACGATTCGCAATTTTTAATGAAATGTATCTTTTGGTACCGTTACCACCGCAGCCAGTATTTACAAGATGGGGAACCTGGCTAGATGCTGTAGAATACTATTCAAAAAGCTTTGAACAATTTAAGATCCTTATTAAAGAACTTGATGCTACCGATGCTTATGCAACTAAAAAAGTAAAAAAAAATTAGCATTTGTATTTTCCAACTACGGATATGTTGCTGAAACAATAACTAAATTGGAGGAATTTAGTTCACTTAATAGGCAGCTAAAAATTAATTGATATTGCAAGTAAAATTAACAATGTGGAAGGAAGAATATCCTAACAAATTAAAAAAAAAACCCAAAACGTTTTGCCAAAAAATATAGGTTTTCAAAAAATAAAACATTTTTCAACCATTTTAGATCTGGAATCAAATGTAGAATCTGAATAAGAAAATATATGTATATTCTATAAATGTTTTGGCATCCTTCAAGTATGCTCCTCTAACATCGGTTGACGTTGAGAGTTTATTTTTCATGTACAAACGTTTTTTGCGTCCGAATATAAAAAAGTATTTATTTGTTTATGTTGAAATTAGGTATTGAAATTAAGTTTTAAAAAACATTGTACCTTTTAAATAAAACTAAAAAAAACGTTTTCTTATTGAAAATGTTTAAATTTTAACTGCATATTTTTTATTTTTTTAATGCATATTTTGGACTTTTTTGTGCATATTTTATGCTCATATTTTCGATTTATTAGTGCATGAAAATCTCATCCCTAGGCATAACTATAACGAAATTAGTTTTTTGAAAATGGACGCCAAACAAGAATATCGTAAGAAAATAATTGAAATTTTAAATAAAAAACAACTCTGTTCGCAAAAAAGCTAATCCACCAAGCAGCCCAGAACTCCGCACTATTGAGAGGTATTGGGCATTAGTAAAAAAAAAACATTTGAAGGACACAAAAGGCCTAGTTAAAAATGAAAAAGAATTTAAGAGAAAGTGGACAATTGCCTGCAAAATGGTAACAAACGGCACATTAAAGTTGTAACTATTTTGGATATAAATGAATTTGATTACTATTTGCTTTCATCTTAATATAAAATAAAAAAAATTCATCACTTCGTTTTATTTCTATTAATAAAATAAGTTGCATATTATTTTTCGTGCGCACTCCTTCCTAAGTAGAGTGAATCCATAATTAAAATTTTTTTAATTAAAAAATTAAAACATTTTTACATAAAATATGCATTTATTTCCAAAAAGCGATTAAATTAAATTAAAATATCAAACAAGCAAACGCAATAATCAATAACTTCAAAGAGGTTAGATGGTCTTCACGTAAGTACGTGTATGTATTTCTTATTCAACTGTTATAGTACTTTATCCATTAAATTGATTTACAAGAAATAAAACCATTAAAAACACACACCAAACTCGTTTGTGTATTTCTCCTTTTTGGCTAAATCAAAGCATTTGTTCATTTCCAAAGTACGTCAGTTTAAGCATTTCACTAATCACTTCACACTTTAGCCAACACACGAAAATATGAAAATAAAAAATAAATTTTAAAAAGTAGAACCTTTACAAATATCTTGTTAAAAGATTTATTTCTTTTTAAACACTCTAATAACAAATTGTTTCTGGATTTTTTTTCTTTTGGTTTTTTTTTCAATTATGCGTCAAAGTAAAAAAAAAAAGAAACAAAGACGTAATTAGAATAAAATTCTTTAGAGAAAACACAAAATTAATGAAAATTTAAAAAAAACAAGTTAGAGTGCTATATTCGGCTGTGCCGAATCTTTAATACCCTCCACCGACAGTTCGAATGTTTAAGGAGTAATATCTGTATGATGTCTTTTTATTATTATTATCTTAAACTGTGACGATTTGTTATTAATTATGGTTTTAGGAGACTAAACTGTTTTCCGGGAGTAGGGCATATATGGGGCCTAGGGTAAATTATGTACCGATCTTCACGAAATTTCACAGTCCTATAAAATTGTCCTATAAAATTGTGACGAGCCAAAATTTGTTATGATTGCATTATTTTTTACGGTTTTAGGCGTACTAAACTGTTTTCCGGGAGTAGTGTTTATATGGGGCTTAGGGTAAATTATGGACCGACCTTCGCGAAATTTTACAGTGTCATTTCTAGTCGAATAAAACGGACTTGTGCAAAATCTTATGTCATTCCGTGCATTTTTGCATCATTTATGTTAGTTTTTGTAACAAAATTATCAAGTTTTTGAAGGTGGTGGTTCCACATTTTGATTCATAGCTCTGGTCCTACTGAACCGATTTTGCTGAAATTCAATCCCAAACTGCTTAGGATAACTACAAGCAATTTGACACCTAGTTTGTTTATTTCTTTTGAGTTTTTCGAAAGTGAGCGTGTTTTCAACAGACGGACAGACGGACAGACAGACGGACATGGCTAAATCGACTTAGAATTACTCAAGCAGCCAGAATATATATACTTTATGGGGTCTGAGATGAATAATAAAAAAGTTTCACACGGAATGACAAACTTAGTATACCCTCTTCACAACTAATTGTGGTGGAGGGTATAAAAAAACACACACACAAGTAAGAAAGTATAGTCGGTCAAGCCTGATAATTCGATACCCTACGCTTCAGTAGATAAAGACAAATTTTTGAGCTTCTACCCTTTTTTCGAACCAATGGCCGATCTTGAACCTGGCAAAATAAAAATAATGTTGTGAGGTTTAGATTTATACAGAAGTTTTTTGTTTGAATATTATCTAAACATCGACATCTATATGATATTTGTTTATCTTAAAGCGATTTTGAAGGGGAGTTTATATGGGACCTATTGCCAATTCTAAACCTAGCAGTATAAAACCTGACATAGTAGCCATTATAAAAGTTATTGTCGATAAATTTTATATCAATATCATCATTTATCATTTAGTATCATCATTTTTAAAGAAGTAATGGTTTTAGCTTAAGGCCTAGTTGCTATAGCTTATACATATTTAGTACCTACAGTAATGCATAAACTAAATTTTAAATAAATAAAGCGATTTTCGGGAGCTATGATCAAATATAGACCGATTTTAAGCAAATTTGTTTAGACTTTTTATGTAGCAATAAGATATTTTTGGATTATATCTTTTCTAAATACCAACATAAAAGGAATGTTTATGGAGAAAAAAACTTTTCCGCAAAGAAGTTTGTTTATGGACCATGTGAAATTAAAGACCGATTCTCACCATTTTTAAAAGGCTTTCATTAAATTATCTTCTGTACTTTGCTCACAACGTTACATGAACAGACAACCATCCAGTCAAAATTTTGTATTCCCAAAAATTACTTTGATAATAAAATGGCAAGTGCACGGCCTAAAAAAACTTAACTGGCAACATGCTTTTGCAAGTTGTTTTTATTTTCATTTTGTTTTTCCTTAACCTACTAACAACTACAATTAATGTTGGAAGAATTCCAATCAATTGTAGTGGGGAATGTAAGATGAGATAAACCCACTGTTTATTGTTGATGTGTTTTGTTTAAGCTTTGATATTATTACAAGTAGAACTGTTGCTATAAGTCTTATACGCTTAACAGTTTTATTTGGTTTAATATCTTTAGTTTTTCTAAAACGTTATGGATGAAGTTTCCTGATGATCTGGCCTAAGCAACCAGTGAAATGCGCATATGGAAAAGCTTATCCCATCAACAATAAATTTCAAGTGTTTTTATCAATAATAAAAACTGGGAATTAAGCACGAATAACAAAATCTTTTGAAATTAAAATTTTGTATTCCCAAAAATTGAAATTACTTTTTGATTTATTAATAATATTATTTTAAATGATGTTTTCTGTTGTCCGATGAAAAAAAATTTTGCATGAAATTTTTAAGAGCCACTTTAAGATCGATATTAATAATTGGCTTAAAAAAAATAATTTGCAACATTTATAGCAACTCTCATATTGTAATAATAATAAAAAATGTGAAAGGTTTTCTTTTATTTTTCCTTTACGAAATTCATTTAATAAAAAGATTCTTCAAATATTTTTTATTTTTATTTTGTGGCTTTTGTGTCATATAGTTGCTACCAGGAAAATATATATGAGTAAAATTAAAACGCAGCCAAAAGAGCTGCAATGAATATCAGGAAAGTAATACAGCAACTTTTTAATTCACTCAAACTGCTGCAAGAGATGTTGTTGTCACCGTTGTAATATTTCAAAGGGTGTGTCTTTTTTGGAAACCAAAACATTAATCCAATAAAAAAAAGTATTCATGTAAAATAAAAAAATTATCATTGAGTGGGACATTCTACATAAATTTTTTTAATAAAATGTCTTTTTTTTATAATATTAACTTTTAATTAAAGAGCAAAAGAAAAGCTTTTTACTAATTAAAGAGCAAATTTGTGCAAATAGTATTTATTTACGAGTATTTAAAATTTAAAGTTTTGTCAAAACAACGTATGTACAAGTTTTTTTTTTAATTAATATTTGATGAAAAATAGTTTTTCATTAATAACACAAAAAGTAATCCATTACACAGTGCAACAAAATTCTGGTCATCGACTATTTCAGATGTCTTCAGTAGAATTGTATTGCGATTCTTTTCTTAGAACATATTAACCCTCCAAAACTTATTTTAAGGGGTAATTTTCGTCCTTTTTTTTAACTTCCCCATAAAAGTATACTAAAGCGGCACTTTAGAGGGTTAAAATGTTCCACGAATATTTTATGCATCAAATTTTACTAGGGGTCTTCTAAGACCAAAAAATCGTGCAATGTATGTAAAATGGAGCATAAAGTGTCACCTGTTAAAACAACATCTCGCCCAAATCCCTGTCGTACAAAAGAAATTTATTAATCAAGGTGCAGTTGCGATCCCATTTATCAAACAACAAATTTTTTAAAGAAAAAAGGTACAACGTGTAAACGGTGCATCTTTTGAATATGTAGGGGTCTGTTATAGATAGGTCTCACTCCACATGCAGCAATTTAAGAAGTTAAACCACAGTTCGTCATAGTAACTTAATCCGGGTGATTGAAAAAATCCTAGTTTTCCAATTTTTGTTTTGAGAAAGAAACTCTTTTTTTAAGTTGAGTGTTTTTTCACTGCTGCCCAGTGTTATTAACAAAACACTTTTTATTTTAAAATATTCCTTTGGAAAAATGCTCCTTATAATTCCACTTACTGTTAGCGTTTGCACTAAAGTTCAAGCGAAATATTTCTTAACTTTGTGACTTAACCTTTTGGCTTTATTGTTAAAAATATGTACATATTGCCAAAATGCACAACTGTATCTCGTAAATTGGGTTTCTTTAAAATACACTGGTGTGCACTTCATGATTTTAACTCGTCTTTTAGCTTGTATGTAAATATTTTCCTCTTATACAAATTTGTGTGCTGTATTAAATGAAATTAAAATTGAAATAAATATTTATTTTTTGTTTTTTCTGACCTAAAATACATGTCCATTAAATACACGCACACACTCACGCTTATTCTGCTGTTTGCACAAAAAGCCGAAAACTTAAAACACCAGCGCTGTGGACAAAAAGGTAAATTTGTTCTACCTTAAACTTGTTTTAAAAGGAAAAGTGATTTATGACAAACATAAAGAAAACGAAAAAATTTAAGGAAAACTATGGCACTGTCAGTTATGCGAATAAGTGGGAAGTTAAACGAACATGTTGCAAGGTTTGAGTTCGTTTAAGTTTGAAGTTTGGAGAGGTGCGTTAAAGATGCTTTTGCACAATTGCAAACAAAACAGCTGATATTTAACAGAGCCAACCTATTTCAATTGAATAGATTTTTGCCAGATTTTAAACAATGAAACCAAAACATCACACAAATATTTACAACAGTCTTCAATAGACATTTAAACGAAACAGAACAGTGTTTTAGCAAAAGCGAGAAAAAATCATTTAAAAACAAACGAAAAATAAAAAAAGTGTTTTTTAAATAAAAAAAAAAAAAACGTAAAATATATAAAGCAATGAATAAAATAATTTTATTTAAAATAAAATTTCCTTAGAATTTTGAAAAATTCCTTAAAAGAAAAGAAAAATCCTTTAGTGTTGTGGAATTTTAAATTCAAACATTCAAAAGGCGTTCATATGTATAACCAAACCACAGATGTTGTGATTATCTAAATGAAACATAAAAATCTTATAAAAAATATTTTGTTTTCTAAAAGAAATAAACCTAAACGCATTTAAAAATCTCCGTATTTTAAAACTAAAAATTACTTCTAAGAAACCATTAAAAATTTATTTAAGAAAAACTTCAAAAACTCAACACAAACACCCATACATCTAATATCATGTTATAAAAATAAAAATTTACACAAAAGGATACTTTCAACGTCATCATTAGCTGTTAATAAGGCGAGCAGAACAGTCTTAAATTATCTTCAAAACCGGTAATTAAAATTTGTTTGAACTTTCATTGTTTCGTTATATTTTTGTTATTGCTCGGTGTCCTAGCTTCCTTCATTTTCTGAAAACAGGCAGTTGCTGCGTTTTGTTTAACAATATTTTAATACCACTTTTGAAAATTGTGTGAAAACGTTTTTAGGTTTTGACGTTAATTATTCCAAATGATTTTGAGTGATGAGAAGATATCCTCTGTTTTGATTAATCACTTAATTTGGCATGAAAATCAGAAATCGCATAAAGCTTTTACGCCTAACGAGGGGGTTAATTGAACTTAGAACAAATTTAAAATTCACTTTTACATTCAAATCAAAGAAAAACTTCGGCTTAAGGGGGAACAAAAATTCATATTGCTTAAAAAACAAAGTTGGTTGTAACGTGGATGACTCTCGTTGTTAAGTAATTTCATAACTGAAATTAAAGCTTATTATTCTCATAACATTTGGTTTTAATGGGACGGCCCTTTTCTGGTAAAACTTCAACTTATTGCGCTTACTAAATATATTCAAGGACTATCTTGACCAGGTGTTTCTACCTGTTTTAAGAAACAAAAATAAAAGTTTTCTTTACACTATAAGGAAAAGTTACCTCCTAATGGATGACCTTTTATCCTAATTCAAAACTATTTATTTATTTTTTGTTCTTTTAATTTTTATAGTAAAAGCAATATGTGATCACTTACATCATTGCAATAGCGAAAATAAAAACTTTTCTCTTCCAGAATGTCTCAAATGAAACATCGGACTTACAATTTAGACAAATCAAATTTTCGTCAGTTTAAATGTAACAGCAAAGAAAAAACAATTAAGCAATTATAGTTGGCCAAGCATGACCATTTGATACCCTTCGTTTTATTTTGTATTTGAAGAAAAAATGGAGAAAACGATGTTGTTTACTTGTAACAAATAAAAACGTTAAGTTTAGCAAAACCGGAAGATAGATCCGCTTTATATGGCTTCTAGCGCTAAGAAAATAATACCAGAGGGACCAATTTTTCGCAAAAAAATTAAAATTCGCCTCATTTTGCGAGATCTAAGGGCTTTTAAAAAGAGTTAAACTATTTACTTATGAATATAGTCTGAAAGCTTCACATGAACTTTAACTAAATATTTAGCCAAATAAATTATTCCTAAATATCGAAAGATATATCAAAAAATATGATTTAGTCTTATTTGGAATTACAAAAAGATTTACTATTGAGTATTGCGGTAAAGTCTGAGCAAATTCTTTAAAGAGGCCTTCGCTTAAGGCAAAATTATACACTGAAAGAATTTTAATCGCAATTCCAATGAATTTTGACATTAATCCCATGAAAAATTGCATTAAAAAGGAACCTACGCTTCGTTGGATCAATGAAAACTGTTTCATTAAAATGTATTTAATGAAACATTACATAAGATCTATGAATATTATTTATTTTTTTTTTTTTTTTTTTTTTTTTTTTTTTTTTATTTATTACTTATTTAAAACTTTTAAAAAAAACATTTTTGAGACGAGTTGACAATAATTATAGTTAATATGTTTATTTATATGTAATTAATTTAATATTTACAAAAAGAAGTACATAGTTTCAATTTAAATTTAAAAAAAAATAAGTTAAATCAAAAGCATTTCAAGATTGCTCAGCAAAAATTCTTTCAAAGTAGATTTAAAATTTGAAATAACATTAATATTTTTTAAATTTACTGGCAAATTATTGAACATTAAACTGCCGATATATTCAACTCTTTGTTTTGTGGTTTCTAGTCTACATCTTGTTGTTCTTGAATTTGAACTATTTCTTGTATTAAACAAAAATTGATTTCGCTGAAATTTTATTGTAGTATGTCCAATGTTATGCAGTGATTTAAATACAAAAAGAAGTAAATGCAATTTATATAATCCATTTATTGGTAAAATATTTTTAGCTTTATCTCTATACAATGACAAGGTATTGGATGAATACTTTCAATAAAGTAAAACAAATTTTTTCTTATTTTATTTATTTTTTTTTGTTTTTTTTTATTTAATTTTTTTTATTTTATTTTATTTTTTTTCTGTCTCTGGCGGGAATCGATCGCGCAACCTCGGTGCTGATAGACTAGCTCACTACCAGCTAGCCTACCGGGGCAGTGTATTTTTTGTTTAACTTGGACAAACTTAAGTTTTCATATATCCAATGAAAATTTTTAACGTAATTACGAAATCCAATAAAGCGATTTTAACGAAAAGACTTCATTATAACTATGAAATTCCATTTAGACAATGAAAATTTTCATTTAACCAATGAAAATTTTTTTATGAAAATGATTCATTAAATATATGAAGCATTTTTCTTTCAGTGTAACAGTCTAATTCATAAACGCATCATTGCAGCTTTATAAGTCATTAATAAGCAAAAGTCGAAAAAAGAGTATTTATAAATGTTTAATAGCCTATTAAACGTTTAACAAACATTTCATAAATTCGAAATAATTATTGTAGCCTTAACCCTAATTTAAGCGTTTAATAAAGTGATATTTCAATGTTTGTTAAAATAAAATTTTAATAATTACACGAAAAATTGAACATTTTTGTCTTCTAATTTATTTTAATAAAAAAGTTTAATACGCATAAAAATTTGTTTCTAGAAAAACGATAACCAATGTTTGAACTACATAATTTTAAATATTAAAATATTAAATATTTTTTTTGTTAAAAATAACGTGGCTCGCGAGATATGTTTTCTGTTGAAACTTAAAGTCGTTATAACTTTTTGCATAAACTATAAAAAGCTATTAAGATTTATTTTAAATAATACAAACCTTTTTTTACCATTCATTGTACTTATATTTTAAAATGTCTTTCAAATAGGTAAAGTATTTGTTAAAGCAAACACAAAGTAGTCTGTTGGTTACTGGTTTGACGCACGGAACAAAAATGTTTTGTTCTACTTGCTTTGAATATTTTAACATTTGCATCGATAATTTGATTCATGGCACAAAAAGTGACAAATGAAGCAAAACAATGTTTAGAGAACTGTAAAATAAAGGATATCAGGCAATGCTAGAACTCGATATCAAAAAAGGTAAATGTTAAAAAAAAGGGGGCGCCATTATTAAATTGATAATTTTATAATTTTAAAAACTTATTTAAGCAATTACCAAAAAAGCGCTTACAACAAATTAAATTGAAGTTAAAAAAACAATTTGTAGATTTACTGCCGTATTTTAAATAAGTCAACTATCAAACTTGAAAGCGGAGAGTTCAAAGGTATTTTGTTGGAAGACTCAGGATATAAGCTGCAGACTTATTTATTCACCTCACTATCCAAAACACAGAATGAATAGGAGAACAAATATATGCACAGATAAGCACTAAAAACTCTGTTAAACGTTGCTTTGAGGTTTGGAAGCAACGGCTTCGCTGCTTGTTAGATGGGTTGACGGTTTATCTGGCAAAAGGAAAAACATGGATTATCGCCCTAGCAGTACTTCACAACATTGCTATTGAAGAAAATTTTATTGCTCCAGGTAAAAACATTTTAACCTAAAATATTTTGGCAGTTATATGTGGCTTAAAATGTTTTGTTAAAACCTAGGAGGTTTTATTTTCAAAACATCTGCGTAATGTATAATAAAAATTGGTTAAATTATTCATTAAACATAAAGCTGTATAATCTCTTTTGGAACCTACAGAGTTTAAGCAGTAAAAATTTGATATTGCTAATAAATGATTTGCATATTTCGCTTCTATTTAAATAGTATGTATTTTATTAACAAAAAAAAACTTAAAATTATTTAAAACTAGCTGGCCGCCCCGGCTTCGCTCAGTAGCTGATTACTAATGATCGATGGAGCCGTTTTCTGATTTTAGGTAAATCGCAAAAGTGGTCGTAAAAGTGGGAGGTGCAAAATTTTCTTTCCGTACAAACCTAAGTTGGACCATGGCGATCA
The DNA here is from genome assembly GCA_963931875.1 of Pollenia griseotomentosa. NCBI lineage: Eukaryota > Metazoa > Arthropoda > Insecta > Diptera > Polleniidae > Pollenia > Pollenia griseotomentosa. The sequence continues at coordinate 3,973,261 of OZ007562.1, read as the reverse complement.
TCGCCCAAATCGGTCAAGCCGTTCTCAAGTTATGCGGTTAGCAACACACAACATTTCATTTTTATTATATAAATATTAGGTTTTAAAAAACAGAAATTCATTTTAAATTAAAAACAAACCCGAAATTCACTTAAAATTCGTTCGTTGTATGATACTTGTATTAATACGTATCGTTTCATCCCTAGTTGTATGCATCACTATAACAAAAATTACAATTAAAATAACATGTTGTTGCCAACATAAAAACACAAAAGTAATATAAACGTTTAATTGTTAATCCACTCCTATTAAGCGTTTATAAATTAGACTTTTTATTAATGGTTTATAACACAAAAAGTGTTTAATAACTATTGTAAGCATTAAAGCTGAAACAAGAAATTTTTATGAATTAGACCGTAAATATACATATGGCGTAAATAAAAAGTAAATTTCGACCATAAAAAGCTGTATGAAAGCGTCTTAATTGAGACCTAAAAACCTTAGGACTAATCGAAGCTTTCAAAGGACTGACGACTGGGTCTAATGTAAAACTATTAGAAAAGATCTATAATTGTGACTGAAAAGGAGACATTAAGGGCTAATAAATCAGTGCAAGTTTAACTCTCTTTTTGGTTTGAAATTTGTTTAAACCAGCAAATCTATAATTCAGTAAACATTTAAACCAGCTCTAAACGCATTAGATTGGGCGTTTAAACTACCAATACAAGCCATATGAATTTGACAACATTTATCGTAGTGCTGCTACAAATTAAGTTTGAGATGGTATTGAAAAAAAAGATTAAGTTAATAATAATAAGAAATATATTTTTTTGTTTGTGTTAACTTAATAAACCGACCAACAGTAACATAGACTTTTAACCTGTTTAAGTGAAACAGAATAGAGTCTCTAGCGGGATTTGAACCTGCAACTCTCGCACTACTGTTTAAGATTACAAAAGTAATCTTACAAAAGTAATCTTAAACAGATGTCTAAATATCTCAATAGATAAATTCAAAAAATGTTCGAACAATTTTCTTAATCTTATAAAAATTTTATTTTTTAATTAAACAATCGCTGAAAATTCTTACACTAGAATGTAAAATTCCATACCCTGCCTTACAATAAAGTGGCCTCAAATTAAATTCTATGAAAACTTCGATTTCTGTTCGCGTGACATATTTTATTTTCGTTTACTGAAAGTTTAGTTAAGTGTTATTGCCAGAAAAGATGGACAATGAATGGTGGGATTAACACTTTCTGTTCTACGAAGGCTTAATTTTTTTTTTATAACAAACATTTTTGCGATTTTCTACACTCAGATTCCGTTAGCAACATAAAAGTTAAGCTTTAACTACTTTTTGTTTAACATGTTTCATTCGTTTCCTTTTTTTGTATTTTGTCTTGTTTATTCGCACTTTTTTCTTATGTCTACATCTCTAATCAATTTTGTCTGTTATTTAATACATCACTGACATTTGCTGTTAAATTATTACCATCACCATCGCCGTCATCATTTACATCATCCTTTCCAACAATCATTATTATCCTCTTCTCTGTAGATATTAAATTACTTTAGATAATGAGCTCTCGAAGGTCATTTAATGGTCTAAAACGTTGTGATTTCCTAAAGTAAAAACAAAAAACTTTTTAATAGAGTTTTTATTCGACACTTGAAAAATTAAGCCACCTTTACAACAGGTAATTAAATAAATTGGGAAATAATTATTTAAAAAAAAAATGTTTACAACGGGGTTCTTAAATTGCTTTTTTTTTTAATGAGAGGAAATGAAAAGAAATTATTATTTTTTACATCAAGAAATTGAAAAAACATGAAAATAATTGAGATATTAATAAAAATTTTATTTAACCCCCACATTCATAAATAATTACACTGCTTTACAAATTTTTAATTTGGAAAAATACCAAGAACGCCACATGCCTAGATAAGTTAATTGGGTCCTCCTGAACACGAAAAACGCTATAATTTTTTTTTCTAAGTACCGTTTTTTAGATAACGGTACTTTTGTGTTTTTCGGTGTATGGTCCCACTTAAACCCTTGTGTGATTGCCATTTTATTTAAACCAATATAGTTTTGAATTATAATTTATTTTGTTTGTATGTATAAATTAAAGGAAATATTTTTATTCCCAAAAAGGCTGACAGCTCCTTAATCATTTCTAAATATTTGAAAATTGTGCGTGTCTTTGGCATATGGGTATTTCCATGTCGTCGTACTTGACATTTGCTCGCTTTAAGAGTATTAGAGATTTTGCAAAAGTGCAGTAACTAGAAAATAATTTTACCTTTATTTTTCATTTCATTCGGAACCTTGTTGTCCAAAATGTTGAGCAAAATAAGTGCATATCGTACGTGACATAAAACAGAAGTGGTTTCGAGGTGAATGTGAAATATGCGAAAATCTGCGAATTGTGGGAGCCGATTTTTTTTTTTTCAATTTCTTACATTAAACCAAATATTTTTTCGTAGTAAAAAAAAAAAATTTTTTTTGGATGGTTTTATAATGAACGAAATTTAATATCGTTCGTGAAATACCGTACGTGACAGATTTTGCTCTTATATTATTTACGATCAATATTTGTTTGCAACAAATAAAAATTGATTTTTTATGAATTAAGTTTTTCGGGCTGGCAGCACTGGTTGGTAATTGTGTCCAAACTACATCTGTAAAAGTGAAAAGTGTTCAGTATACTCTGCCATTTCAGCATAGAGAAACTCACAAACGAGCAACGACTGCAAATCGTTGAAATTTATTATCAAAAGTCGTGCTCTGTGAGAAATGTTTTATCGAAAAATTGTGTTCAGCGATGAGGCTCATTTCTGGCTAAATGGATACGTAAACAACCAAAACTGCCGCATCTGGGGTGAAGAACAGCCACATGCCGTACAAGAGTTACCGATGCATCCCGAAAAAACGACAGTGTGGTGTGGTTTATGGGTTGGTGGCATCATCGGTCCATTGTTCTTCAAAGGCGACCGTGGAAGAAACGTTACCGTCAACGGCGAACGATATCGAGCCATGATACGCGCGCGACTTTGTTTTGCCCAAATTGGCTGAGTTAGACTTGGTTGATATGTGGTTTCAACAAGACGGTGCCACATGCCACACAGCTCCTGAGACAATAGACATATTGAAGGATGAATTAGGTGAGCAATTTATCTCTCTTGTGGATTTATGTGAAGTCGTTGGTCTATGTGGACAAGCCAAACACGATTGAAGGCTAAGAGTATAGCATAACACGTGTTATTCATCGAATACAGGCCGAAATGCTCGAAAAAGTGGTGCAAAATTGGACCTTACGAATGGACCATTTGAACCAGAGCCGCGGGCAACATTTACATGAAGTTATGTTTAAAAAGTAAATGGCAAAGACCAATTTATCGATTCCAATAAAAATTTTGAATTTATGATGCAAATTTGAGTGTTTTATTAGATTATTACAAAAACTACGCTTAAAAAATCACCCATTATCTTGCTATGAACTTTTATTTTGAAAGACTTGCAACTGATCAAAAACAAATGACATAGACAAATGATGTTGTTGCACAAGGTACGTGACATAAGAATAGCATCCGAAACCGCTAATCGATCTTTAAATTTGGTCTTTCCTAATTGATCTGGTTGATTGTTGTTGTAACATTCATTTTAAAGTATAATTGCTATGTTACTGTTGGGTACAGATTGAGTGTTCTTTCCTTTCTACAATATTTTAAAAAAGTTTCAAAGGTTTTAATTTGTTGGGTCGTAGTTGACATACTCATAGAAATGCCCATATTCAATATTAGGTATCAATAGCATTTTTATAATATTTTATTAAGCATTTCTGCTCCCATTTTATTGCGTTGGATTTGTTCAAGCCCATAAATATTTTTAAAGCATAAAAATTACTTTTTTTAGAATTTTGCACTAAAATGTTTACATGTGTTTTGTTGTTTTTTATTGGAAACACAATATAAAGGAAACACAATTTTTGTAATGAATGAAAAAATACTTTGGAGGTAATTCTTGTGTAAAAATGTTAACCTTAAATAATCATTTAGTTTCTGATTGCGCCTTATCCGTTCTAAGCGAACTTATGATCTTGTGACTTTTTTAAAGTTTGTGATACATGAAAAGACTATATCTATCTTTGGGGTCCCAATTGTTTTTCCTTTACTCATTCCCTAAGCCTGCCATAGACGACATGTGTTTACATCTGCTTTGTCAAATTTTGCACTGCAAAATATTTTATTATGAAAAAATATGTTGTCAGAAATCTATGCAGTGATGACGAAAGCATAGCCGGCAAAAGTTGATACATTAGGGGCATAACTTTTTGCAATTTTTGCTAATACCATAAATAGACAAAATATTAAACAATATGGTGTTTTTTCCATATCGTGTAAGAATTTTCGGTTTTTTTTATTATTTTTTTTTTTTTTCAATTAAACAGTTAAGCTGAAATTAGACGTGACATAATCATTAACCCACAAAACAGATGTTTGCACCAATGCTTGTACCGAATTTGAAAACCTTGGCTCTTGCCGTTCTCCAGGTATTCAGAAATCCTTCATGTCTTTGTACGAGAAGGGGCACGCCCATTTCTCCAATTGCGCTCATTTTTTAGAGAGTTTGTGTACTGATAACCCAGCTGTGTGTACCTTATTTGAACAGTTTAACTCTTATCGTTCTTTAGATATAAATAAATCTATTTTGTGTCACGCCCACTTCTCCAGCCCTGCCCACATTTTGTCGGATGTTATGTATTGATAACTAAGATGCTCGTACCTTATTTTGAAACTTTGGCTCTTCTCATTCTCCAGATATATATTAAAACAAAAAGCAATAGCAATAAGGGGTTTATGGGTAAAATAAAAGTGACATAAATATAAAGCAACAAAGTCTTTAATATATCTAGGGACTTCAGAAACCCCATCTAACCGGACAGACGGACATCGTTAATAGAACTTCGCTATTCATAAGGACGAAAAATATAGATCAATATTGTAGAAATTACAAGCTTAGATATACCCTTTTACCTTCGGTGAAGGGTATAAAATGTGAAACAGGGTTAGAACAGAATTTGAATAGGAATAATAGAGATTAGAGCTAGAACAGAACTAAAACTAAAAAATGAAGAACTTGAATTGACCTAGAACAGAACAAGAATAGAACTAGAACAAAATAAGAACAGAGCTATAACTGATTAAGAATTGAACAAAAGCTAAGCCCGAACTAAAGTAGGTCAAGCAATTAAGGACCCATTGGCAATCATGTAAAAGTTCTTTGCGCCAATTGATATTTAGATAAGTTCATCTAAATGAGATTTATTTGCCATTAAGTGATTTTAGAAATTGATCCCAATACCAGATTATACGACATAATTGAAATCTTATACGATTTAACGTTATACATAGATTTACGCCCTCATGTTGTGCTTTTACTCGGATATTACAACAAACACGGATTTTGCAACAGCCCTCGATCCCAACCTGTTGCACAACCCGAGGGCGTACTGTATATTCCAATTCTTAAAAAAATTGCAAAAATGTTTCTCATAACAATTTACCCATTATAAATCATTAAAATAGCAGAAAAAACTTTTTCCTTTGTATAATTTTCTGCTATTTCCAAACGGCAAAAGGGCAATCAAGGGCGTTACTTGGAGCATAATAACAGACAAAACTCCAAAGGGACTGCATGACAAGTTGTTAGTAAAGTAAGTAGGTCCTAAAAAAATTACTGGCAGTCTACTGATAAGTGTAATAATGAAACTTATTTGTTGTTCAAATAAAGTTTTACTTAACAAAAAAAAAAAAAAAAAAAAATTCAATATAAAGTTTTGTGTTTCAAAAAAAAAAAAAAAAAATTATTTTGAAAACAAAGTTTTTTATGTATTGAAATTGCCACAAAAAGGAATAAAAATTAACATTTAAATAAAATATAATACGCCTTCAAGTTGTTCGCCTTTTTGTTAAAAAAAGGAGTGGTTGGTATTTGTTAAGATAACAAAAATTTTGCTTAATTTACGCATTGAAATATTTAACTTTGTAAAAGGAGATGGTAAAGTTTCAAGTTAAGTATTTTTTTTTATCACTTTTGTAATTTTATGCTTAACAAATTGAAAACAGATACCAAGAAAATAGGCAAAAGCTCCTTTCTCTTTCCACACCAAATGTTAACAACTTTTGATATTCTATATCTCAACTTGAATGCACTACAACAGGTTCGTACATTTGTTCATTTTTTGAAAGCACTTTGTTTTTGATATACATATATAGTTTTTTAAATCAAATTTGTAAAACTAAAATAAAATGTGTCCAAAATTAAGGTATCATTTTAATTTTTATAAAAAAAGAGTTTTGTTGAGATATTAAAAATATTTTTAATTCAGTTTAATACAAATCGGTGCGACCTGTACTTTAGGCACAAGGTTTACATGGTTAGCTAGCCGGACGGACGGCTAGTCGATCGGTATACTAAAAAGTGGGACAAGAGCCAACATTTTAAGGAAATACAAATAGCAGCATAAGCACATAATTACCTCACCACTATTGTGGTATGAGTATAATTGTTTAGGCATCAAATAAACACAATCCAAAACAAAACTAAAGTCTTTTTTTTATTTAAAAAAAAAAAAATACAGCCATGGAACATCGGGTAACAATTTTTGCAACGCCTTGTTTTTGGTCCTGCTTTTATTATAGTCGCAAATAAATTCAAAAAACACATTAATTTTTTTTTTTTTGCAATAACAGCAACTTAAAGTCACATTTAATCTCTTTAAAGAAAACATCTTTTCATTTATCTACAACTACCACTTAAATGTAAAAGAATTTGTTAACAGTGGGCGCAACAAAAACTACTCAGCAGTATAAAATTGTTTAAGTTATTGACATCTATCACTTGGATACTTATCGACAGATCAGATTGTGTTTTTTTTTGTGCTTGTGTGTGTGTGTTTTTTTCTAATTTAATATATTTAATGTCATTTTTGTAGTATTTTGTATTTTGTGTTCGCGTGTGTGTCTTGCATGTATGAATGAAATGATTACAATATATTATTATGTTTTTTTTTTTTTTTTTTTTTTTTGTTGTTACAAATAATATGACAGTAACATCAGTAAACAACAACAGCACCATTGAAGGAGAGCAAGCAAACTGTCAAAGAAATACATGTATATTTGTAAAGTGTACAAAAGAATTGTATAAGTTTTTTCTTTATTTTAAATAAAATAATTCTGCTCTATTCAGGAAAAAGTTAGAAAAGATTTGAAAGCAGCCAGGAGGCAAATAATGGTATTCGATATCGATCGAAATTTCCATTTCAATTGTAATATAATTTCGATCAATGTCGAATGCCGTAATTTAATGGCTGTGTTAAAAGTTGAAATTTGAGTAATAGGTCAGATTTTTCTGGAGAATATATCGTGAGTATTCAAAAGTTCATATTGTTGGCTTAATATACAAACCTGCACTTTTTACAGGAGAGACAAGAAACTTCTTAAATTTTTAAAGGGGGTTTTTCAAAATATCTTATTTTTGATTTAATTGTGGGCCTTCAAATGTCTCTATCAAATTCAATTGTGGGTCTTATTCTTCATTTAATTGTACGCCTTTTAAATGTGTTATTCAACATACAATCGTACTCCTTTTAAATGTCTTATTTTAAATTTAACGGCGGTTCTTATTATTGATTTAATCGTGGGCCTCTAAAATATCTTATTTAGTCGTGGGTCTTATTCTTGATTCTAGATAGAGTATTAAAACTTTTATAAACATGTTCAATTTAATGTAGATTTTTAGCAAAAATCCTTTCAAAATATCAGAAAATTACATGATTGAGCCGTAGTATTATGCGTAGTATATGACGTTTAAAAAGTATATACCATATAGATGAATGTATAGTTTTGTCGAAGTACTTACTCACATACAGTATAATTCCAAAGTTTTGTTATCATATAACAACAAACTGAAACAGTGCTCGTGTGTTTAGATTATTGGAATAACAACAACATCAACAAACTACAAAAAAGAAATTAAAAATATATTTATTTTTTTTTTTTTTTGGGAAATATGTATGCAAATAAGCACGCGTCAACATATATGTACATTAGGGTGGCCGTTATTTTCTTTATTTTGATTTCTTCTATTCTCCCCCCCTAAATCGGTTCAGTTTTATGTAAAAAAAAATACAAAAAAATTTCGTAGCGATAAGTTGTGTTTTAGGGGGGGCGTCCGTCCCTCAAAGTTTGCCATCAAGCCATTTATTCAAATGTAATTTGCTTGCATATGACAATCTTCTAAAAACAACATTTTACAAGAATATGATATATGGCAATATTTTAGCTCTTCTAGTCAACAACATAAGCCTTTCAGAAAGTTTTTTGCTAAAATCAATATTTTAGAAAATAATTACGAAAATAAAAACAAAATACCAAACATTTTATATACGTTTTATATACATAAAAGGTGGATTTTAATGTCAAGTGACCCAATTTTGAAATAGATGTCTTTCGATTTAAATGAAATTTACACCAATTTTAGTACTGTTAGATAGTAGCTTAGACACAAATTTTCAACAAGATCGGTCAAAAAGTTTCTGAGTTGGAAGGGGGTCAAATTTTGACATTTTGGCCATACAGGTGTTCTTTCTCATCCATGGAACTTATTACCTATTGGTGTAAGCAAAATTTGTCCCAAGTAGCTTAGATAGCTTTTTGATCAAACTTTTTAAAAAAATTGTTTTTGTTTTTTTAAAAAATTTTTAAAAATTTTTTTTTTTAATTTAACACTTGGCTAAAAAAAAATAAAAAAAAAAGTTTTAAATTTAAAAAAAATAATTAAAAAATTTTTAAAAAAAAACAAAAAAATATTTTTAAAAAAGATTGATTAAATAGCTATCTAAGCTACTTGGGACAAATTTTGCTAACACCAATAGGTAATAAATTACATGGATGAGAAAGAACACCTGTATGGCAAACTTTGACCCCCTCTACCTCTGAAACATTTTGACCGATCTTGTTGAAAATTTGTGTGTAAACTACTATCTAATAGGACTAACCTTGGTGTAAATTTCATCCAAATCGGAAGACATCGATTTCAAAATTGTGTCACTTGACATTAAATCGCCTTTTTATTTATATAAAACGTATATAAAATGTTTGGTATTTTGTTGTTATTTTCTTAATTATTTTCTAAGATATTAGTCTTAGCAAAAAACTTTCTTAGAGGCTTATGTTGTTGAGTAGAAGAGCTAAAATATTGCCATATATCATATTCTTGTAAAATGTTGTTTTTAGAAGATAGTCATATGCAAACAAATTACTTTTGAATAAATGGCTTGATGGCAAACTTTGAGGGGCGGACGCCCTCCCTAAAACACAACTTATCGCTACGAAATTTTTTTGTATTTTTTTTTACATAAAACTGAACCGATTTGGAGGGGGAGAGTATAAGAAATCCAAAAAAAAAAGTTCTCCATACAACTAACGGCCACGCTAATGTACATACATTAATATAAATATGTAAACAACATGTGCAAATATTTATATACATCTGTTGTTTAAGGTTTGCAAACTCCGAAAGAAACAAATTTTCATATCGATGTATGGCCAAACTAAGACAAACCCCCAAAAAGCATGTAGAATATCGGGAAAAGTATTTTGTATATTTGTTAGCAAAATGTTTTTATGAATATACACAAGTATTAAGTATCTGGTTGTATTATCTAAGTAGATATGTTTTATTTTTGCTGTATAAATTTCGCCTTGTATTTGTCCACTTTATAAAACTGCTGTCAGTCGACCAAACAGCATTTGCGGCAGCAGCACTTGTGGCTGCTAATAGCGATTAAAAGTGATTTATAGAGAGATTTTCATAACTAAACAATTAATTATAGACTCGTTTATTAAGAAAGTTTAATTAAAGCGCAAATATACAAACAACACATTAATATGGGAAATAGGAGCAAAAAACCATTTACATTTTTTATATGAGATATTTTGAACTAAAAAAAATACTGGATATTACAATATAATAATAAAAGTGTTGGTGTTTGATAGCAAGTTAAGTGTCTAATTAAAGACAAAAGAAAATTTTATTTAACATACATACATAAAAAGTGGTGTCAGGTTTAAGTTAATGAGAAATTAAAAAAGTTTGAAAAAATTGTTTAAATAAAAGAAAAAAAAATATCATAAAAAAATTTTAAATAAATAGGATTTAATTAACAGGGAAAGTTTTTTAGCGTACAAGAACGTTAAAGTTAGTCTTAGAATATAAGCATTAAATATTGTTTTTTAGTGTTCGGTACGGTAGAAATATGGAAAACACAAAGGCTTATAGTGTTTGCGTAGTAAATATGTACCTTAAAAAAGGTTTCTTTATTTGTGACCTTCGTTCCTATCCTCAACTCAACATTCCGGTTTTTCGTAAAAAACCACAAGCTCCGTTGTATTCCGTTCGGCACATTTAGGTTTGATCGTTTCAGTTGAGCTCAGCGCCCTTTTACCTGGTAAACACAACAACAAACAATTTACAAAAGATAAAAGAAAAATATACAATACACACAGGCTATTCGTGCAAATTGCCAAGCAACAACAACAGTACTAGCGTTGTGAAAAGGTGTTGGTTGTCTGCTCATTCCTTCATCAATGTAAAACAAGTAAGAAAGTATAGTCGGTCAAGCCCGACCATATGATACCCTACACCACAGTATTTAAAAACACATCATGCTTATGTGTCCATAAATAAATATGGATTTATCTATGCTTATAAACTTCATTAAAATCGGTTTGAAAGTTTGTGAGAGGCAGAAATTGCCCCCTACCTCCCCTTGTGGTCCTATTTTTGAAAAACTGTATAGCTTATGTGTCCATATAGATATGGATCTATCTATGTTTTAAAATCGGTTTCGGCCCATTTTCAATAGGCTTGGTCCTTGTGCCAATAAGAACCTATGTCCCAAATTTTATTAAATTATCTCCAAAATTGCGACCTGTACTTTGCGCACAAGGTTACATGGACAGCCAGCTAGCCGGACGGACATCATTAGTAATTATTTTGCTGGCGTTTTCTTTTTTCGTATGCGTATTTTATTGTGTAGAAAATGTTTGGTTTTTTTAAGCAGCCAATAGGGCCCTACGCACAACAGAAACGAAAGAACATTAATGAGTTTAACCGAACACAATGAAGTTTGTGCTTTTTTAAAAAAACCGATCGGAAATTAATGTTCTCATCTTTTTGTTCAGTTGGATGAGAACAGTATTATTTTTGTGTTCGAAAGATGACAAACAGGGAAATGTTATTTTTTTAATGATTTACTACACAAACACTATTAGTGTTTGTGTTTTCCACAAATCTACCGAGCCGAACACTAAGGAGCGATATTTTGTGTTTATTTTCGAACACTGCTTAAAATAGTTATGAACGGTATTAAGGGTTTTGTACTAATACACAAACCCTAAAAAAATTTATATCATTTTTGGGTGTGTGTACCGTACGAAAAAAAATCCTTAATCCTTCATCATCTTTAATGACTTTTTAAGCATAAACGATAAACGGCTAGCTTATGCCAGCTGAAGCTATTGTCTAAGTTCAACGAAAAATACTTACTTAAGCAATTTATTGAAAACTTTTGGGTGACTACATTGTACATTTTGAACTTAAGCAAAGAAGGATTAGTTTCGCTGTTTAGTTAAGCAAATGGCACTTGACTAAACTTTGCGAAAGGTTTCTTCAGTACACTAAAGTTATACACTTTTGTTTATATGTATTCGTACATTTGGCTAAGTAAGCTTAAGCACATTATAGTTAGCCTTTTGAACCAGTTACGTCCAGATCATATGCACAATATGCGAGCTTTTACAAAAGAACTTTTGCGTAGAATAGCAAATCAGATCACGGTGACAACAATGTTTGCTGCTGACTTTTCAAAGAAAGAACAACAAATTTTAAGAGCTTTTAAAGCTGTTTACCACAAATGCAAATATCAAAGTATGTGTGTTTAGACGTAACGGCTTAACCCTATTGGCAGTTAAATATTATTTTGCAATTAAGCTTTTTAAAGAGTTATTTGCACTGACTTTTATTTAGATCAGTGTCAGTGAAAAGTTTAAGCAATTTCGCATTTGACATTTTTAAAGTTTTATCAGTGCAAAACAAGCAAAAATCTTCGAGAATTTTTTACTCTCAAGAGAGACTTAAAAGCTTTATTTCTCTTTGTAAATGCGAAGATTGTAGTCTATATAAAGTATATGTAGATAACCTTATTTTTAAAAGCGGCTTAGGGACGTTACACTTTAGCTAGCTTAACCAAGAGTTCGATTTTCGCAGTTTTATTTTTTTTATCTTTTGGCATTTGTCCATTAATGTTGCATGTATGGACGCCTGCTCTTGAAGTAATTTTTAATTTTGTTTTTATTTTGCTTTAGATATTTTGAGACCATTGAATTATCAGGAAATCTCAGGACAAAATCACATGGCAATGTTTTTAGAAAAGAGGAGAGTGTGTATGACGCTATGTATGAAACAAGAATAAATATGAGTTTAAATGCCAGTATTCGTATTAGAGGCACAATATTTGTCTACGTAAATATAAATTCATTATTACGTATACGTCATGTAGTACTTAATATTACTCGTTCTATACGTCATGGTATATTAATTATCACTCATACGTCATGTGCAGTTTCATTAAGTAATAAATCCCCGACCATGTTATGAAACATTTGCTGCGACTTATTTGAGTTTAATAATGAAAGGGGAAAGACCAATGGAAATGTGTACTTTGTTTCGTGTACAAGCAGTTGTTGTGAGTTTGTTAGTGAAAGAACATAATGCTGCAAAGCAAAAGAAATCATACAGTTACATTTCATTAAGATCGGCTCATTATTTATAAAAGGTTATTTCCTATAAATCGGAAAGGACGCCTAAAATCGTCCCTAAATCAATTTTTTTTTGTATGAAATCTGATTCGAATCAAAAACAAACAAAATCGGATAAACATTTACTTAACTATTTTGGACATATGCCCTAAATTTGGCTTAATTATGTTCCAGGTAACTAGATATTACGTCATAAAATTATACCAAAGTTTTAATTTATGTTAATTTGGTTGTTTTTTTTTTCAATTTCGTTCAGTGATATTTTTTTCCATATTCTAAATTAATACTATGTTGATTTCTGGTATAAATTTACATCTATATAATTTTTACGTCTTCTTTTACCTTTTGTTAAAAAAATATAAAAAATTGTAGTCATGAGTTTTGGTGGGCTTTTTCTTTTAATATGAAAAAATTCTAAAACAAAATGTATATTTAAATTATGGAGGTGGCATTGCTGTTATTGCTTTTATTTTTTGTCCGGAAAAGTTTGTATTTATAAAACTGAATTATTAAAAGAAAAGAACAAAAAAATGTACACAGTCTAATATCTATTAGCAGACACTTTCTGCAGGCGTCACCCGCTTTCGACAGATATTGTTGCCTGGTAACCGATAGCGTTATATAAGAAAAGCATTCAGTCTTCTTTTTAGGTCAGCCCCTTTTACGAAAATATATTAAAGGTCCCTTCGGTGTCCGGTCATGAGAGAATTCACTGTTTGTATGTATTATATTTTATACAGCATATATTATGTGCTTCGATGAATTTTGTGTATGTATTGTATGCATTTGAATATAAAAAACTTTAATACATATTTGTGGAACAGTAATCCCCAAAAACTCGAAAAAAAAAATTGTAATTTAAAGTTGTCTTTAAAGCCAATTCACGTCAAATCCAAATTATACACCCACAAAAATGATTTATAGACTAATGTGACCTAACAGTTTTTCAGTTGTGAACACTCCTACTGTTCGTATGCTTAAACGATATTTCCCCACATATTTTTGTAATAGACTACTTATGCAATATCAGAGTATTTTTATACATTATAAATCGTAGTTTCAATGCAAACTTTATCCGAATATTTAAAGCAAAATATAAAAAATAATAGATTTGTAAGCATTCGAGTTGTATGTGAGCAAAAATTCATACGCCTTTGGAAATTTAAACATGCAAAATACATTTGGTTTTAAAAGTTGAAAGGAAATTATTAAAGAAATACCATAAATTTATATACATGCACGAGTAAGTACGCTGTATAATGATGTGAATAAAAAAAAAATTGTATACAAAAAGCAAATTATATGAGAATATATCGTAATTAGAGCACAAATTCATTAAAAAGATTTATTTTAAATAACTTGCTTTAACAAAGCTAATATTCATTTCGTAAACGCAGGAAAGTAAAATGTGAAAAGTAATTTTTGTTAGAATTAAATCAGTTTTTTTTAAAAAAAGTTAATTTTTGTCTAAAAATTAAAAAAATACGTCGTTTTTATAAAAAATTTTTGAAAAATTTACTTTTTTGTAAAATATCCTTAAAAAAATACTTTTTTAAAACAAAAAGGTTTTCTTTTGTAAAAATTTTCGCTTTTTGTAAACATACTATTCATTGAAAAAAGTTATTTGTTTTTTGAAAAAAGTTAATTTATAAGAAAAAACATATCTACACACACAGAAAAAATACCAATGTAAAATTAACATGGCGAAATGTTGATTGAGAATCATAGTAAATTTCTGCAAAAGTATGCCTTTTATTTAAATTTATCATTATTTCATATTAATTTTAAATAAAAAATATTAAAATAACCTTAAATCACGTTTATTCACTGTTAAAATAACATTGTTCAATATTGAATCCATAAAAACCTGTTTTATATTAAAATTAAAAGTAAATCTTGTTAAATTAACATGCATACATACTTAAGTATGTACATTTTTTTATTTTCATGTTCAAAATATGTTATAAAAAGAAGACAATTCCCGTATTCTTTTAATTAAAATTATTTAGTTAAATAGTACATCAAGTTTTCATAGTAGAATGATGACGAAAACCATATCGGGCCATTCTGCTGATGCTTCTGTTAACAAAGGGGAATAAAAATAAGTGAAACATGTGTTACAGGGGTAAGTGTTTTGAATTATTCTTAAATAAATGCATATGTTGTCTCTGAAGCTTATTCTCACTGTTACATCACACTCAAACCAATTTGATTCTACATGAAATTCATGTGGTTTCAACTTGAAATAACTTCCATTCAACGTGATTCAGATTGTTATTTCAATATAAATAACATTTTGCTCTAACTTTACTGCAATGTTAAATTAACATGAATAATAGTTATTTTAAAAGAAAAAATGTTGTTCGCAAGTTATTGTAAAATCAGGTTGAATTAACATGAAAAACGTATGAAGCAAAATCATCACTGAAAAATTTTAAATCAACCTTGTTTTCTACGTTTTTAACTTGATTTTTTTCTGTGTGCAATTATTAAAAGAAAGGTAACATTTTAAAAAGTGTACGTTAGATTAAAAAGAATTATTAGATAATTACTTTTCAAGAATCAAAATTTTTAAAGCAGACAACTACTTAGAAAAAATACTTTAAATATAAAAGGTTAAAGCTTTTACAGAAAAGCTCTTGCGATCCCTGTTTCAATAATTATTTTTCTTAATGTACAGTGCTAATGGACTGCTTGAATATTTTTGCTTTTTATCTAATATTTTTGTTGAATTATTTTATAAATATGGATGTTATGCACCAAACACAAGCTTGCCATTTTCAAAGATATTTCTTTTTATAAGGGTGTTTTTTTTAACCCGAAAGAACTAACGTAAGGGTAAGCCGCTTTTGCGCTCACTACGAATACATCGCATTGCGTTGGAACTTGGAAAATAGGTTATGGGAAGGAGGATAGAGGGAGTAGTGTTTGTGAACTTTCGACTTGAACTTATTCATATTGAAAGTGAGAGAAAAGACTTCAGCCGGAAGGATTTTTCACATACGAATAGTCCGGCCAAAAAACGAATTTTCTCTGTAATGCGTTGTACGATTAATCGGTCAATCGACCATAAAAGTATCGGGAACCAGATCCCTAATTTCATCAGAACACATTCCATTGTAGTAACGATAAAACAGGAAAATACAACATACATTGCGAGGGTAATCAAGGGAGTCAATAGAATTGGATACCAAATTGTCACCAATGAGAACCTTCGCCCTGTCCTGCAAGCGGTCGAGAAGCTCCAAAATAGACTTTGAACCACCACGCGGTCTGATATAGGTGTTATAAATAGTAAAGAGATCAGACGGAGCCACGTATTAGCAGTTAATTGTGGAAATCTTCTTAAATACAATCACGCTTGAACAACGCCACCAAATTATCCAAACTTTTAGACGACTTTGTGAGCGCACATAATTGACCAGATAAACAGGTTTGTAAGTTAACAAAATTGCCGCATGTGGAGTTAGAACAGTCCACAACATTACATCCAGAAAAATTAACCGTTTTGTGCGATTTGCACGCTTGTTGTATCATCTTCAAAAATTAAGCCGAAGCGTGACGGTCAAAAAAAATCGTTATCGCAACCAACAGGATCAACGATACCATTGATCCCGGCGAAATGTGTTTCCAACCATCGACATATTTAAATCAAAATTTGGCGAAAAGTCGATTTTGAGAACTGGGCCTGTCAGTTAGCTTCTAAGGTTGTGCGATTTGAAAACTCTAGGTTTTTCCGTTTAGAAGCTTTGTGATTTATGCTGACGACCCAGCAACAAATTTCGCCTTGAGGGCCATCATTGTTGTCCTGACATACGGCCAACAATGCTCGAAGAAGTGAACCAAAATTTGACGTCCGAAATTCGCTTCGCCAATATGCCCGGAAGCAGCTTTAAATCTTAATGACGTGTACTGATCTTTTGAAAAAAAGAAAATATTATTAAGATTAAAATTTTCGGGCTTTTTTTCACCACCTTTTTTTAAAAAAAAAAGGAAATATTAATTTCCATCATTTAGTTAACCTGTTTCAGCTGCAACAAATAAGCAAAATACAAAAACAAGGTTACAATTTTAACAAACTTTTTCAAACAAACTCACACCCAGATAGTCAAACTCAAAAATATGCAAATGCATATTAAAGGTATATTATTGTAAAAGTTTATGTTCGTATTTGTGTTTAAAGAAGCCAATAACATAAAAACTAATAGTAAAAAACGTAAAATGGAAAAAACTATAATAATTTCTGTGCAAAAATGCACTCATGCTCTCTTTGCTCAACAGTTGTTGATAAGTTTTATTACTCTACTGCTTGAACGCAACTACAAATAAAATTTTTTCAACATCGTTCACTATATCATTATCATAATCATCAATATGAAGCAAATTTGAACAACAAACGTTGTCGAAATTATTATGTCTTCTGCATATTCAAAATTATTTTTGTGTGAATTCGCTTAAATTAATATCGAATGTCAGTTCTTAATGGAACTATATTTTTTGTTGTTACTGCTGCTGCATCAGCTCTTCATCACATTATGAAAAAATCTCATTAGCAATTAATGAGCAAAATGCAATTGGATGTGTCTTTTGAAGGAGAAATTAAATAAAATATATGCTAGAAATATTTAAATAGATTCTCTGCCTGTTTTCTGTAGAAGAAAACAAAATTTCGTGTTTGAAATTAAAATTATAATTAAAATAACATTAAAATACGAATATTTGTTTTTGTTGCCAATATGATTTCTAACACTATGTGTTGCTTAAATTTTCTAAATACAGGCAATATTATTAATTGGGCTTGAGAAAATTTATATAAAAATGTATGTGGGAAGTTCTAGGAAATAAAGGAAATGTTTTTATTGTAGAAATTTTTAGACGAATAAAGTGAAATTTTTAACTTTTTTTTTAACTTTTTAACCTAAAATGATAAAGAGTATATTTTTTAAGTTTTCTTCAGGAAATACTTATTAAACGTTTAACATGGTTTCCTTTAGGTAAAGAATTGTTTGCGGTTTTAAGTGACCTAATAAAAGTTCGATTGTGATATCTTGAAATTAAATCTGCAGACAATTCAAATTACTGCCTGCCGTCGAATTCGAAGGAAAATTAAGTACTTAAACTTAAAACAAAAACAAATTTAAAAATTTTATTTTTCGAGGGACGGGCAGTTAATACTCTCCCAACGTTCCAATCCATTTTTTCAGGTACCCACATGGTTTCAAAGGATTATTATTTATTAATTTATCTTTTATATTTGTATTTACTAAAAGACTAATTATGTATTTCCTTACTTAGTACATTGTTATACAATATTATGGAATTTTCATCTTTCAAAATGTTTTCGCCAACTGTGTGATGTTAAATGAAACCTATTTGTCGTGTATCAAGAAAGGATAATAAATAACCATATGGCAAGTTTAATCATTCCCGATTTAAATACGAAAACAATTAAATACAGGTCATAAGAACGGTTTCTCCATTAGAAACTTATTTTGTCTCAAACTGGAGACATTTTAAAGTTTTGAAACCCAATATTGGACATAAATGTACATAATGAAA
Organism: Pollenia griseotomentosa; assembly: GCA_963931875.1. Classification (NCBI taxonomy): domain Eukaryota; kingdom Metazoa; phylum Arthropoda; class Insecta; order Diptera; family Polleniidae; genus Pollenia; species Pollenia griseotomentosa. The sequence continues at coordinate 3,954,836 of OZ007562.1, read as the reverse complement.
GGGAACACAGAAGAACATTCTGATTAAAGAATTTTTACTTTTGGAATTATATGAGTTGTTTTATGCTGTTAAAGATGAAGAATATCTTTCGTAAATCAGTAAAAAAGTTGAACAATTTTTTTCCATTAAAACGAGCCCTTAATTCAACCAATGTCATCTGATACTTTCTAATCAAGATCTACGACTACATTTAAGGGTTGGAACATTGATGGAAAAGACGTTCGAATGCTGATGTATTTTGACATCAGTACTATGACAAGTCTCTTCGTTTTTAACCCCATGACACTTTTCATCACTTGGCCATCAACAATGGGATGACACATCGGAATCACAGAAATGACGAATCGGGATGAGTTTAATAAAAAATGTCATCAGTACAATGACTCAGTAACAGAATTGAGAAAGGACTCATTAGGAGGACTCCAATGATAGTTTGTCATTAAATTGAGTCATTGGGATTGACTTAAGTCGAAGTGGGAGAATATTATTATTTACTTAACCGTTACACATGTTTGTTTTACTTTTGTTGTATTCCGTCAGTTATAAGACACCAACAGCATGTCCGATATAGTTTTCGCAGTCATTCTACTTTAAAAATTTTATGTATTTAATTAAATAATTTAAACAAATAGAATATGGGAATTATTGCTTCCCTTTTTACTTGCTAAACATGAAAATAATGGTAATAATACACAAAATGTATCATCCAATTGATGTCACTGTAGTCATACCGTAAATCGTTCGCCATTGGATTGATGTCACTTTTTGCTTCATTGATGCCATTTGTAGTAACATAAATGTCACAATTCTGATGTAAGGGCATCATTAATATAAAGGTGCTTTTTTCATTAGTGTTTGATGAAAAAGTGCACCGAAAATCTATAATTCTATAAAATGACAATAGCGTGTATGTTGTAGTATTTCTTGCCTTTATAGTAATTGCAAATCCTGTCAGACAAAAATGTTTACTCATCTTCGTGCCCCGATAGGCTAGCTGGTAGTCTATGAGCGCCGGTATTGCGGGTTCGATTCCCGCCAGAGACTCTGGTTTCCTGCAGACAAGCGTGGAGCTTCACGGGATTAGCTTAGAAAATTAAAAAAAAAATTGAGCTGTAATTTAGTTTGTTGTTTTTTTTTCATCCACAAAACGGGTCGAAAAATAACTTTATAGATTAGATAGTCTTAACTCGTACTCGTGATTCAAAATGAAACATTAATTTGTTTTTAAGGCGTTGACTCATAATTCTGTGGTTTTCACGAATAATCGCGTAAGTCGTTTTTTACCGAAATTAAGATAATGATGTCAAAGTGCTACATTTTGTATTAGGTTTTTATAAGTATTAAGCTTTTTAGAATATAATGTAGTATTATTAATTTTTTTCTGCTAAAAACAACTTAAAATAACTGTTTAATAAAATATTTTGCTATTATAACGATTTATGTCGACATAGATCGCTAAAAATTGTAAAATTGCTGAATATTTTTCCAAATAAAAAGCATATGTGATGTTATGTTGTTATTCGTGCAAAAAATATGAAAGTATTTTTTGAAAATTTTTCTATTAATAACAACTTATATGTACATGTGCGTTTATTGTTGACTTCTTTAGTTGCAACAACAGCAGATGAGCGGTTGTTTGTAATTTTAAGTCCATACGTTGTGCTATAAGTATCAAAAACTCTGAATATGTCGCCAACTTGTGTGCTAAAAATAACAACGTAAGTCGTCATGTGTGATTAAAATGATAACATTTATTTTCACAAAAAAGAACTTATGTGGAGATATGATGTTATATTGCACACACTTAATGAGTCAATCAAACATATGCATTTTTAATCCTTTTACAGATTGTGATCCTGTGAGGATTTTTTCATGAAAACTATGTATAATACGTAGAAAGTCACTGTTAAGAGGATAGTAAAGAAAAAAGTTTAAAAAACCATCTACAGAAGCCGCAATTGAAAAAAATAATTGTTTTTGCTCTCCTGAAAAGTTTGGTTTTATAACTTACGCGATTATTCGTGAAAACCACAGAATTATGTACACAGCATAAAGATCCTCGATACAATTAGAGTACAAGCCAATGTTATCAGACTTAAAATGACATAGACCCTAAAAGTTATTAGAGTAATTTAAATAAAAAAAATTTATTTTAAACTACCTAGCCGCCCAGGCTTCGCTCGGTAGCTGACTACTAATGATGGATGGAACCTTTTTCATGGCGATCAATAGAAAGAAAAATCGTCCAAATCGCTCCAGCCGTTCTCAAGTTATGCGCTTAATACGATGAAAACTTAAAATGGTTTAATTCGTACATTTGAAAGAGAAATAGTCAAATCGATGGAGCCGTTTTCTGATTTTAGGTAAATCGAAAAAAGTGGGCGTAAAATTGGGCGGGGCAAAATTTTATTTCCATACAAACCTAAGTTGGACCATGACGATTATTTTAAAGAAATTCCAAATCGGGCAAGCCGTTCTCAAGTTATGCAACACACAACATTTAATTTTTATTATATAGATTACAGACAATTACAGTATAATCAATCTTCCTTAACGAACACCTTCAGTGAGCGAACGCCTCCTTTTACGAACACTACTGTCCCTCTGATGCCGGCAGCGTTTCTAAGAAACGCCCTTTTACGGACACATTTCAAGGGTCCTTTGGGGTCCGGCCATTAGAGAATCTACTCTAATAGTTTTTATTCTCAAAAAATGAGAATACCGCTTATGTAATTGCAATTCTTGATACGAAAAAAGCTATTTAAAAAGCACCTACAATTTAAAGAATATAAAACTTCCCCTACAACACAAGTTCAGAGGAAAAAATATCTGGAGATTTTCTTAACTGCTGGCAGCGCTGATTCAAGTTGATTATTTTATGATGCAAAGTTTGCTTTATTTTAAAATTTATGTATTCCCAAAAATAACTTTGGTAAAAGAAACCAAACCTTCAAGTACTTTAAAGTGCGCATTTTTAATAAAAAACTCTGTAAGTTTTTTTTACCTTTTGTGCTTGTTTTTATAACAATTTCATTATTAATTCAGAAATTCCTGTGTTCAACCCATAAAATTGAGCCCATGCTTGTATGCATGTGTTTTTTTTTTTTTTTTTTTTTTTTTTTTTTTTTTGCAAAGTTAGACAAACATTACTAAACATGTACGTTAAATTAAATTCCTTATTCCTTATATGAATTTTTACTCTTAAGCTTGTAGTGATTTACAATGGAAGAATTCCATTCAATTATCGTGATTTCCTGTCCAGCAAACATAAAAAGCCTGGAAAAAACAACAAAAAGGTAAACCACATACAAATGTCTGTTTTTCCAATGTAACATTATTTTTCATCCACTCTCTTATTGTTTGTTTAATCAGCATTTTCAGTTTTAGGGATTTGACCCTAAATAGGGGATTTTTTTTCAGTTAGGGATACAAATTTCGTGAAATTACCCAGGGGATTTTTTTTTTTTTTTTGGGTGAAAAAAGCTCCTTTTTTCGCTGGGGTTTTTTGGGGATAAAATATTATTTTAAATGCCATTTGTGCAATGGCAAGACAGATTAGATCAAGATATTGTGGTGGTTCGAAACTTTTTCATGAGCTTTTTGTACCAGCAGGTAGCGCTTGTCTTGAACTAGTTTTTTCTATAATGAATATAACCAAAACCAAAACCGCATCAGAATGCAGTATGAGTTATTAGAATAAATGAAAACTTTAATAATAGTTCCGTTTGCTATGAGAAATTCATTTCATCTTCTCAAATGCTAACACTTTTTAATACAAACAACATGTAAAACAATATTGTATTGGCTAATGAATCCGTTTCTCTTTTTAGATACATGTGTATGAAGATATCACGACCTTAGGACAACAAGGCTTCATTTGCGCCTAAACTACATGTAAGATAGGACCTTGTTGTCCTAAGGACGCGATATTTAGAACTCAAGGTACTAATAAAATGAGCTTTAAGACGAATGTATTTAAGGCTTTTATTACTGTGCACAACTCAACTCAGTTGAGTTGTAATTTCTTAATTTTTCTATTACGGTTTACAACTTTGCAATTTTGCGGTGAATAAAAATTACAACTGAACACAACCAGTTGTCTTAATTACAACTCAACTGAGTATATCAAATTGTTGATAAGCTATCAAATGAAACTGGGAACCCTGTGTTTAACTTATATTTGCAATTTCAACAAACAGCAATAATAAATACAACAACAACAGTATATTTGATATTTTTTTAATCCTTCTTGTTTTCTTTTGTAATGAAAAAAGAAAAATAAAATTATTCAACAAAAGAATAAAAAACCTTGTTCAAAAAAAATCAATATATTTTGGATTTAATATAAAAACATGTCCTTTTCATTTACAATCAATCAAAGCGGAAACCTTTAAATAAAATAAAAAATTAACAGAATCATTCTGAAAGCATCCTTAAAAATAAAACGCCAAAAGGCTAAAATATTGCCAGGATTCTCGTGCTTCCTAATCTTCTGCATGATGTTTGACTACAGATTGTTTAACACACATCCCTTTAATCAGGAATTGTTATCAAGATGCCATTGACTTCCTGTCATTTCTCTTTTTATGTTCAAGGCAACTATTAAGATAAACCGTTTTAAATGGAAAAGATTTTTGTCATTTATTAATTGGGAAAAGTTAAAAAGTTTTTTTATAAAAAATGGTAAGGAAGTTTTTTTTAAGACACAAATAAATCTGTAAAAGGGATTTTCTTAAGAATAGTGATTGAAGAAGGCTAGCTTAATGAAACGATAAGAAATTTTAAATTTTGTTGGAGCTAAATATGAAGGCTTTTGTGTTTATTTTCGATTACAATTAATGCTCTTGAATTAAATTTAAGGACCTTTTTAATAATTAAAAAGAAAAAGTTTTAATCAATTTGCAATTTTTTTTTTATAATTTAAAGAGATTGTGTTATGATTGTATTCGTATGAATCATCATGTCTGCATCATAAGTGATTTGGCTTTCGGACAAGAGAGCTACGCAAAATAAACTTTTACTTTTATTTTTAATATTTAGAACAAAAAACTAATGGAGGTCGGTCACACATATAAACCCACTAGGAGCAACTCCTAGGCAGTTATGGGCCGTTTTCTTAAATATATTTCTATCCTGTATTAAAAATGTTGTATGGGAGCCCCCTTAAGCAATGTAGATAGCCAGTAGGTAGGTTAGAAACAAATGATCAGGATAAAAAATAAAGTTTGGTTGGTCCTACATTTGGCCTGTCTGAAGGCATCCTATTTCATCTTATAGGTTTTCATTCACTTACGACTCTGCACCTATAATTTTATGTTTCTAAATTCAAAAGAAAGAAAGTATCCCTTTTTTTGGTACTTTTTTCCCCCATTAAAGTACAAAAGTTCGAATTTCGAAGAATTACCAAATTTATATTTTTAAGATAAGTTACGAATTTGGTATAATCTTCATTTCTTTGTTTATTGGTTTAAAAGATATTTAGGGTGACAACGAAGTTCCAAAAGAGCTAAATTTTAAAAAAGTACTAGAAAAGTTCTATTGAACAACGATAATTATTAAATTTTTTGGTATCTTTTTTAGTTTTGGAGATATGTTTTTACCCCCTCAGATTTTAATAAAATATGTATGATGCACTGCCGTAAGAAACCACCTTTCAAGTGGTGTACTTTTTGTTCAAATTTTTTGAAAACCAGAGGAGAAAGCTCTGAGAGAAGTATCACTAAACTTATACCAGTAATGGTTAAACTGAGAGCGTTCCTTTGCTCTTAACGTAAAAGGGATTTTCACACAATATTTAAAGATTCACCAGGTGCTGAAACTTAATCTCTTTATCAACGACCTACTTACATACAATATCGTTCAAGAAAATCGGGAAATTAGTTCAAAAGATTCATATTTTAGAGCAATTTTGTTTAATGTGAAGTATAGCAAAGAGAGAAAACAACATATTAAAGTTTTAAATTACTACAATTTGCTAGGGAAAATAAAAATGCCCCAAAGTTGAATTGTGAATTTCAACTAAAACTGACCCAATAGAAATATTCAAAACCAAAACAAAATTATATTGAAAAAGTAACAAACATCTTACAGACATTTAAATGATCCATTAGCCAGCCAAAAGAGGAAAAAAAACATAATTTTTTTTAAAAGTTCAAGTTTTTTTCATTCCCTTTGTCCTTTTAAATCTAGTCTAGTCAATTTTCTTAATTAGGTCATGAGTTGAGATATTAATCAAATTTATAAGTTTTACGCTGAAAAGCAAAAGAAAAAAACTGAAAAAGAGAACAAAAATAAAAAGGATACTAATTATCAAATTTCCTTTAAACAAAAATTTAAAAAAAAAACTTTTTTTAAGGTCAAAATCTGAAAAAACAAAATCCGTACCCATTTTTTTTTTTTTGCCTAAAAATTTCTACATTTTCCTTTTTATTTTGTTGCTGTATTTGTTTGCAGAATAAATGTCAGTCATTAAAATTTTATAAATTTTTTTTAACATGTGTCATTTAATCATTTCTAATGTTAGCTTGTTTCTATACTTTGGGCGTTTGTACTTGTTGTATTTTAATCTGGTCCTAAAAAATATGAAGTCCTAATCTTTTATCTGCCTGAGGCCTTATTTTTGTCGCTATTACAGCGAGTGTTTTGTATTTTTTTTTTTTTTTTTTTTTTTTTTGAGTAATTTATTGTAAATGATTTTTATATTTGAGGAAAAAATATCAAAAATCTATGCAATATGTTACCTGGATTAAATAAAATAAATTACAGTAGAGAAGCAAACTAAAAGCACACACGCAGAGAAACAACATGTTTAAATATGGTCGCCTCCAACAAAACTATGTTTAAAGAACATTTTTTACATATAATGTTTAATTTAACCATATAATTGCCACCGACAACCATATTCTGGTTAACATAGTCATCCATCAAGAAGCCACAACCATATTATGGTTGCCTTTAATCATGTTATAAGTAAATATGACAATAATTTGTTTTAAAACTAACAATAGTATTTTCCTCTTTTCCAAGAGCAACATGCTATGTTTTAAAACGAACCATGCTATTGTAAATGTTAAACATGTATTAGTTATTTTTAACCATAACATTTCCAGAGACAACTATAATATGGTTGTGGCCTCTTGATGGAGGCGTAATATAACCGTAAAATGGTTGTCGAAGACAACAATATGGTTAAATTAAACATAATATGTTCAAAATTTTCTTTAAAAATAGTGTTGTTGGTGGTGACCATATTTTAACATGTATTTTCTCTGGGTGCACTAAATAGAAAAAAAATTATATAAGTTTTCATATTAATTCGAATGTGTATTCTAAGTTAAATTAAAAGCTTTTATACTTTAAAAGTCTTATTCCTTCAATATTTTTCAGAAATATTTTCTATGCACTATCAGAATTTTCGTTTGTAACTCACCATGGGAAATAAATTTCCAGATTCTATTTGAAAAAGAAAAAATTTTTAGATTTTTTCAAAATAAAACGGGACTAAAATTACATTTTTAAATGGTCTCATCGTACTTATTTCAAAAGGTATCTTTTACGGACGAGGCCACGCAACGTGCGACAAAGCAGCGAGCGGCATTTCTGACGCTCAGGAATAAAACTTGTTTTAATTTTACATTGTTTTCTGAGCGGCAAAGAATAAACATGGCAAAAGCGAATGTAGAGCTTATAATTTCATCTGTACAAAGCCGACCGCTAATATGGCAATACAGATTATCAAATTTTCTGTTAACTTTTAATCAAATCTGGTGTTAGCTTTTTGGGACAGAAAATCAAGGGATTTCACAGACATATGGCTGAGTATTGCCAAAATCTGTCTAGAAATATGGGGTACGTTCGTAAATGCATCAAAACTATGCATCACTGCTGCAGTGATGCTTGATCACCAGTTGCACTTGTGATGCTGATGTTTTTTAACGCACAACAGCTGTTCAAAGTTTGAACTTTTGAACACAAGCTAAATTTTAACAGCCGTATTTATAATGGAAATTTGGCCTGAAGTAAGCACAAAGTTTATTTATAACACACTTACCAAACTCTGGCTAACGATTTGCTAAACTCTTTTTAACCAGCTGCCAAACGTTTGCCATCAATTTGGTTGGTTTTATTTTATTTACTGTTTTATTTTATGTTTCTTTCTTTTTATACCCTTCACCGAAGGTAAGAGGGTATATATAACTTTGTCATTCCGTTTGTATGTTCCAAAGTATTGATCCTACACCCTATAAAGTATATATATTCTGGGTCCTTATGAAAAGCGAAGTTGATTTAACGATGTCCGTCTGTCCGTCTGTCCGTCTGTATGTTGAAATGGGTTTTCCGAAAACCCCAGAAATGATGTGGACTAGGTTGATGTATATTTATGTCACATATACTCCGTTTAAGTTTGCTATTGAAATTCAGCCAGATCGGTCCAAAAATGACGGAGATATGAGCAAAAAACCACAACTACCTCTGATTTTGCACAAAAATCCCTTGTTGTTGTTGTAGTTTTTTTATTTCTGTATATCTTGAGAACGGCAAGAGCCAAAGGTACACACATTAACGTTATCAATACACAGCATCCTACAAAATGTGGGCGGGATTGAACAAGTGGGCGTGGTACCTCCCGTACAAAAAATATCAAAAATTGTATAAAAACGGATTTTTTGGACTGTCGTATGACCTATGGTTACGCCTTATATATCAAAAGATCGGAAATTTTTAATAGAAAATATTTTCTGAAAAACTCGGGAAAATCGGTTCAGATACGAAAAAGTTATGACCAAAATTAAATTTTTTTTTTAAATACACATTTTCGGAACCCATAGGTCTTTCTGAGTCCAAGTTTTATCACCAAAGTAAATGGTAAATTTATTCCTTAAGACATCGGTATATAAATCTATCAAATCGGTTGATAAATGGCTGAGTTATGTCCAAAGTACTGAAATCCAAAAAATTTGTATTTTTATACCCTTCACCGAAGGTAAGAGGGTATATATAACTTTGTCATTCCGTTTGTATGTTCCAAAGTATTGATCCTACACCCTATAAAGTATATATATTCTGGGTCCTTATGAAAAGCGAAGTTGATTTAACGATGTCCGTTTGCTCCCCCCCCCCCCCCCTCTCGCTGTTTATTTGTTTATATATACAAGCATAATGCTCAATATAATTTTCGTTATCAGCCTTCTTTATTATTTCACCTATTTAACGAAATAATTTTAACAAATAGAAACTAGGAATTTTTGTTTCGGTTTGCTTCTTAAAAACTCGCCAAAAAAGATAAATCTACGGTATGACAACAGTGCCAATACAAAAAGAAACCAAACAAACACACATACATGGTACAAGCTATTTTGGTGATTATAGGCCACCTTTGCTTTATTGTGGTGAACTAAAACATCAGAAATAATTACAACTCAACTGTGTTGAGTTGTGAACTGTAAACTGATCATATTTACTTTTAATGATGTTCATAAAACGTTCCTTCATGGTCCAGTTGTCTAGGGGGTATGTTTAGGTTAGAAACTGTGAGTCCCTGGTTCGAATCGTGTTTTTTCAAAAAGAAAAATTTTTTTTTAATTTTTTTATGTTCTGAAACGATTTAAAAAAATATTTACCAGTTTTAACTTTTTAAATTTAATTTATAATGAAGTTTTATGTATTGTATATATGTATGTTTATGTAGAAATTATTTAGGTTTTGTCTAGTTGCTCTGTATTCTGCTCGCACAATGGTGAAGGGTATATAAGATTCGGCACAGCCGAATATAGCACTCTTACTTGTTTTATTTTATATTAATTTTAAAAACTTTTTAAATTTGTTATATGTGGAGGAAAAAACAAAAAAAAAAATTACAAAAAAATGACAAAACCAGCGATGATTAATTCAAACGTGTTGCATTTTTCAGTAATATAATGTGGCATCATTAAAATTCAGAGTTGATTTTTTTTTAGTTAGCAGATGGACAAAAGTTTGTTATAAATAAACTCTGTGCTTACAAGCTGCTAGGCTTAATCGGCATTCTAGTTAGCAGCTCGTTGTACGTAGTGTACAAGCTGTGGCTAACTTTTTGTTGTAAATACGGCTGTAAAAGTTTAATGAGTGAACATAAAATTATAAAAAAATATGTTATCAACAATGGCGATAGCAAATTTTATTGAAAATATTTAACCAAAAGTAATAGTTATTTTTTTCTTAGATTTTATCTAAACAGGCTTTCAAGGTCATTTGTATTTAAATAAAAGATTATTTATTTATATTTTCATCCTACGTTTGTCTTTTCCAACTTCATCTGGGGTTTTCAGCTGATTAAATATTTAATCTTTGTTAAATTTACATTTTATAATAAAAAACATACAGGTTTTACAACACAAAACACGAAGTTGTTTAAAATTAATTGAAAAATAAAATAAAAACGTAATTTAATACCACAGGTTGTTATTGTTAATGTATCACAGTTGAACTAAAACTGATAAAACTAAAACTGATAAACTTATAAATTACAAGAAAAATCATTAAAAAAGAAAAATAAAACGATTTCTTTAATACTAAAAGTTATTGCATCAGAAAATTAACTGATGCAATAATTGCCAATATTTGCCGCAGGACTGTGGCATCACTGCATAAAAAAACTTTTGACACATGAAAATAATGCCAAGTTTTTTACAGGTGGTGCATTAATGAACATTCAACTTTAATAATGCGCAACAACTGCATTTACGAACGTGCCCATGCTTGGTTTATAGGATGAACACCAAATCATTTTTTTTTTTCTTCTTAAACGCTTTAAATTTTTATATATATGAATCCGGTTTTCGCGTTATAACATTAGGCAAAGCTCTCTTGGCAATGGCATTTTAGCAACTAACCGCTCAGAAATTACGATCATTGATAAGCCACTTGCCGCTTAAACTCGCTGCTCTGCCGCTCACCGCTCGGCCTAAGAGTTTTTATAGGTACTTTCCTGAAATAAAAACCTTTTTATAATGTACTTTTTTAATGGTACTTCAAAAGTTTTAAAAGGGTACTTTTTCAAAAGGCAATTATTTCGTTTTTTTCATATTTATTTTATATAAGAAAAATGAACTAACAATAAATAATAAAAAATTTTCATATTAACTCGAATGTGTACTCTAAGTCAAATAACAATTACGAAAATTTTCCCCATCGTGGTTTCTCTTCACATATGGGCATTTCCGTCAAAAGGTCCACCGTGACCGAAAATTTAAAAGTTATTAAAAGCTGATTATTTTACGATATTGTTGTAGAGAAATATTTAGATTTTACTTAATTTATAAATTCACCCATAAATTTGTTCACTTAGATAAACAATCAGACTGCAAAGTTGTGCAAGCGTAATTTCTTATTTGTGAGAATGTTTTATTGTATATTTTCTTTAATATTGTCTTCCTTAAAAGAGGTGATATTTGATGAAAATTATTCCAAAAAAATTTTCTAACATGGTCTGTAATCTAAGGAAGAGTTCAAAGAGAAATATGTTACCGTTAATTTTTATTTTTTTAACCATTATTCCATTAAATTATTATTGAAAAAATTTCACGTTCGAAATGTCACGTATCGAACCAGATTTTGGCTTAAACAAAAAAAAAAAATACAGACGATTTTGGTATTAAACCAAAGACATTTTAATGTAACATTGCTACGTAAAATTCTGGAAGTTGTTTGACTAAAAAATTGTGCCAGGTTACGCTGAATTACGCCTTTTTATACATGGCCACAAAAACTTCATCTATTTTTTTCACGTTCGAACCGCTACTTCTTTTGCCATTATCTTTGACCTAGAATCGCGCCCCCATAAACTTTAGCATAGATAATAGTGCCTTATTAGTGCTATAATTTAAGGGCTAAAAGAACGTAAAAATATTTGTTGTTTAAAATGTTATTGCATTTTGGATGCGTACGACTGTCACGTTCAACACTTTGGAATTACCCATATAAAAGTGTTTAGCGCTCTTCTGTTCGGATAAGTCCTGCCGTATCACTTCTACTAAGACGTCAGTGGGCTCCGGTACTTCGAGCTAGAGGATTTGAGTAGAGTTCAAGCCTTTTATTAAAATATTTTATCGAATACTTCTTGATCATGATTGTAGAATTTTTTCAATACAAGAGGCTGAGGCAGTGTAAAGTTTACGCTTGCAATCGAGACTAAGAACAGAATTTCTTCTGATAAGCCAATTAATTGAAATTGTTTTTAATTTCTATTGATACTTTTGTCTTTATATGGCAGATACTTTGGTAAAATGATGAGCTGTTTTTAAACTATTTTTAACTTGTGGAAATGATTTTTTTTTTTTTAAATTTGAAAAAATAAAGTGTTATGGATTTTTTTTAAACTTTAAATGAAGGTTTTCCGTTACACTGGTCCTAAAAATTTTAATAAATTACTTAAAAATTTAAATAAATAACCTACAAGAATTTTTAAGTGCTACTGCGAGAACAACAAATCCTGTTGATGATGACAAATACTATAACGCAGACAATGACAATGTCGATGATGATGATGGGTATTTATATTTGGTGTATTTCTGCATCTTTTTTTTCACCTAATTTTAAGAAAATTTGAATTTGAAATTCTATAATTTTAAATAAGTAGATGGAGAATATGGAGAACATATGTTTTTTTTTTTTTTTGGTATTACTAACCTTATTATTGTTATTATTTGCCAAAAAGCTATGAACTTTAAGTAAAATAGCACACTTAGTGATAAGAGAGCAATTCTAATAAAATATTCAAGGCACGTGCAAAGGAAAAGCAACAACTTAAGCCCAATGAACTTAAAGACATTACAAATATTTTTTTTTTCTTTTTGGTTGGATGTCAACCAAAAAAAAAAACAAATTTTCTTAAATCCTCTACACACAGAAAAAAATACCAATGTTTAATTTAATGTACATGGCGAAATATTAATTGAGAATCATAGTAAATTTCTGCAAAAGTATGCCCTTTATTTAAATTTATCATTATTTCATATTAATTTTAAATGAAAAATATTAAAATAACTTTAAATCACGTTTATTTAATATTATTTATTCACTGTTAAGATAACATGGTTCAATATTGAATCCATAAAAACCAGTTTTACTTGTTTTGTATAGAAGAAAAACATAAATTTTTTTATTTTCATGTTTAAAATATGTTATAAAAAGAATACAATTCCCGTATTCTTTTAGTTAAAATTATTTAGTTAAATAGTACATCAAGTTTTCAAAGTAGAATGATGACGAAACCCATATCGGGCCATTCTGCTGATGCTTCTGTTAACAAAGGGGAATAAAAATAAGTGAAACAGGAGTAAGTGTTTTGAATTATTTTTAAATAAATGCATATGTTGTCTCTAAAGCTTATTCTCACTGTTACATCACACTCAAACCAATTTGATTCTACATGAAATTCATGTTTTTTCAACTTGAAATAACTTTCATTCAACGTGATTCGGATTGTTATTTCAATATAAATAACATTTTGCTCTAACTTTACTGCAATGTTGAATTAACATAAATAATAGTTATTTTAAAAGAAAAAATGTTGTTCGCAAGTTATTGTAAAATCATGTTAAATTAACATATAGCAACTATGAAGCAAAATCACTACCGAAAACGGTAAAATCAACCATGTTTTCGACGATTTTACCTTGATTTTTGTCTGTGTGTAGTATGATTTTTATACTTTAAATTCAACCAGCCACAATCAGAACGTGGATGAACGTGGGTGTAAAAAGAACTTGTTTTAGCAACAAAATCATTGCTTTACAATTAAAAGGGACCGTTCTTTTGAGAATACGAATATTTGCATATAATAACAATAAAAATGAAACGTGAAAAAAGATACAAATAACAAATATTTCTGAATATTTTGCGCATAAGAAAAAACGAAGACTGATAGATTCAATTTGAATGTAGTTGAGATAAAAGAAGCAAATGATTGCCTTAGATTACTCATAACAACATGACGTAAAAAGGCAATTTTTAAGCATACGAGTAGTATTATGATAACATCTCCTTGAAGACGTTGGTTACTAATACATATAATAATAAGCAATAAAAAGTCTTTAACTATTAAATAAAGAAAATTATAGTCATATGCTGACTATGAAAATATTTAGTTTAATGGGTCGATTACGGAAGACAACTGAACTGAAATTGAGTGAGCTGCTGGCAGCGAAATCAGGCAACGTTGCTTATGTTAAAATATAAAATTAAGAAAAATTGTGTATATTTAAACATGAGCGGGGATTACAGCCGGTGAGAACCCCAGGTCCAGATGATAAAAAATATGCTTTGAAAATATTATAAAATTGTTTTTTAATAAAACTTTCATTAAAAGACTATTAATTTAATTGAATTAAGAAATAAGTTTTAATTAAACAATTAAAATAAAATAATTGTTCAATTTGGTTATAGAAAAAAAAAACAAAACCAAAAGAAAGAAAATCATATCATTACGAAAGAATAAAAACATCAACACAATTAAAAACTGAATTTAAATTCAAAAGAAAAACAAAAAATACGATACGCTATGAAAGAAAAACAAACCCGTCTATTCTCACACCCACAAACACACACTTGCACAAATAAACACTCAAGTGAGCAACACAAACCAGCGGGAATAAAAAGTAGTAAAGACGCCTTCTAAAGGGCTTTTATTGCATAAATAAGGCCTCCCAGCCGCATCTCATCTTTAGTTCTAATTTACACGGCATGTCATTAGACAGCAAGACCTTGCTTTCTCGCATCTGCTTTGAAGGCTCCTAAAAATACTTAGGAATTAAGCTTAATCTCAGCACGCACAATTTTTATTGCTAATAAAGCGAAGTGAGCAAATAAATATTGCTGATACTTCCTTCCTTTACATTTCCATACAACAACTAAAGAAATGATTGTGGCTGGCCTTATCTTAGAATGAAAATTTGTATTTGTAAAATATTTTATAAAAGATATTCTAAGGGGCTGTTCTGAAAATAACGTGATTTCAAATCCCGTGCTTTGAAAGTCACACGTGTTATTTTGTGGTGTTCTGAAAGTCAAACCGTTTTTGTGTTTCTCGGTGTGCTTTCGGTAATTGAAAAGCACTTGGAAAACACAAAACCAGAACACCAAAATATTATACGTGTGATTTTAAATCACGTGATTTGAATTAAAGTGATTTACAGAACAGGCCTGTAAAAGAGTTTTTTAAAGAAGGCATAGTGAAGACAAAATGAGTTAAAGTTCATTAAGAATGCAATTGTGGACCTTCTTAAAGGCCCGACAAGTGGAAGCGCTTGCAATTTTTCTCGCTGGGTTGTTTTTGTTTCAACAATATCATACATCATATGGATGTTTGTTTTCTGCAAAATTATGTTGTTGTTTCCATAATTTTTTTTTTTAGGTTTTTGTTTTTATTGTTTATTTTTTACTTTTTCTATTTTTTGCAATTTTGTAATTTTATTGTTTGGGGTTGTAGGCGTTTGTTGTAACGTGTTGTTTTAGTTGCTGTCATCGCTATTGCTGTTGTTATTGGTTAATGTAATTGGTTGAATTACAATGAATATTCAATTAGTAAAAACATTCTTTTCATATATTTTTGCTTTTATTTTCGAACTTTGTGTTTATGTGAATTGAATTTCACATGGTGTCATGTTATTTATTGTTTTCCTTGGTTTTTGATCTTTCTTCTCTTCATTTTTTTGTTAATTGTTCCTGCTGGTAAATTGTTTGTATATTTATTTTGCAGGGATGGGAAATGCAGAAAAAAAATGATAAAGTTTTAATTTTTTTTTATGTATTTAAGCGCAGAAGGTTTAAAATTATGTACAGAGAAAAAACATAGTGCAAAACTATTTTTAACAAACGTTTGTAAAGATATTATCGTAAATTTAACCATATTATTGTTACCGTTAACCATTCCGTAACCAGCAGAGTTTTCGATTTCCGTTTGTTGATGTAAATCTATAACATACGATATTTTTCTTATCTGTAAAAATTTTATAGTGCTACAAAGATCGGTTACAAATTCGAAGCCAAATCTATTTTAACATAGTTATAAAAATTAAAAAAAAAATCAGCGAATATTTAAAAAATATTCGTAGGCTAAAAAAGTTTAATTAATAAAAGTTGCTTTCAATTAAAAAGTTTGTGATATTAATGAAAAAATTAATTACATTTGCACCAGTTAACAAATTAATTTTTAACAACAACATTTTCTGCAGCAATTTTTTTGATACAGTGTAAATTCGATAATCCGGACTCCACTAATCCGGAATATTCGGTAATCCGGACAGAATTTTGCAGCTCATTGCTTATTCTATAATCCGGATTGATTGCAACGCTATAGTCCGGATTGAATAACACCCGTTTTTATTTATTCAAATCACAGCATGGTTTGAAAAATACAGTTAGAATAGTGTGGCACATGCGTTTTTAGTTTAGTATTGATGCAAGATGCCTTAGTGAAGAGAACACGCAAGACTTTATCTATTTTAGATAAAGTAAAAATTGTTGAAATTGTATTTTTTTTTTATTTTAACTGAACTGTACAAATTCAAATTTATGTTTTTATGTTTAATTTTCTATGAATTATTATAATTTTTAATTAATAAATACATTCGGTAATCCGGATAATTCGATACTCCGTATTGGGGTCTGCAATCAATTATCCGGATCATCGAATTTTTACTGTATTTATAAACGTTTAATTCACTTGATTAAATTTTTAATTAAAAGGAAGATCTGTTTCCCGAAAATGCGTAGGTTTGAAAACAAAAATTATTGATATATTATATATATATATATACAAAACGTATCCACGGGTCAAACTGGTGCCCTAAAAATTACGTTTTGGTGTTTTATAGCTAAATTTTGAAAATTGTTGCACATTTTTTAGCCCTTTATAAGCCGATTTGGCTGATTTAAAAAAGCAAAATTCTCGAAAGTATTACCGATCAAACGATACATCATACATATATTGGCGTTGTAAACGGACCCCGCAAACTTAATTTCTACAGCCAGACAGACGGTAATTGTGAATTGAACTCCCATTTTCATATGAATTAAGAGTAAATATACATACTTTATAGGCTCCTAGATCAATAAAAAATAAGCATTTTTTTATATAAGTTATATAAACATATATGAAACTTTTAGAGCACCCTGTACCTGAGGCGACAAATGTGAAACATAGTTCTTTTAAAATTTTAAAATATCTTGATTATTTGATT
Source organism: Pollenia griseotomentosa (assembly GCA_963931875.1). Taxonomy (NCBI): domain Eukaryota; kingdom Metazoa; phylum Arthropoda; class Insecta; order Diptera; family Polleniidae; genus Pollenia; species Pollenia griseotomentosa. Next base: position 3,937,617 of record OZ007562.1, on the reverse strand, counting down.
AAAATTTATGAGGTTTGCAATGGAAAAAGTCAAAAGGAGCCAATGTTAGTCGCACAATGGCACAAATAAATCTTCAATTTCTAAACATGTTTATAGCAGATGTGTTTTATAGTACAATTCGAGTGGTTTTGGGCGTTTAAATGCATATGCATGCGGTCACACAAGTGTGTGGCACCTCGGGTACAAGCAACATTTGTAAGCATATTTCTTAAAGAAATTTTCCTTATCGGTCCGTTAAATAGAACCAACTTTTACAGCCTTATTTATAAAAAATAAAACATGTTAATAAAGGGTTTATTATACGGATTTTGTATGAAAATCCATTTTATTAACCCTTTATTAAACGGTTTTATTTTTTATAAATTAGGCCGTTAATAAATTTCATCTTAAAACGCAAATTAAAACATTTAAATGAAAATTTTTTGACGAATTTACCATCTGCAATTGAAAAACAACAGAGTTATTTTATAATGTTTAATGAAAACGTTGAATTATACAAAATACTGTGATCAAAACCTTATAAAGGAAACGGAAGTACATCATTACAAAACTACACATGATTTCCTAACAACCAAAAAGAAAACATAGTCCCTATTTGTCTCTTTAATAAATACTTCATTATTAATTCAGTAAGAGCTTTCTTTTTGCCATTTTTAGCACATCTTTATTTTTATTATGTGGAGGGTGAAGAGTGTTGCCATTTTAAGCAACTGTGCGTTTTTAATATATTCAAGTGGTAAAGTGGTTTTTATTTCATTTTCTCTTTAAGACAGATTTTCGTCTCTTATAAATACGTCAATAAAACTGACACATATTTGAGGAAAAAGCGAAAATATTAAATGTGATTAATATAAAAATCATGTAAATGTATGAAGAAAAAAAGGACACGCACGTGTTAAACAAGAAATAATTTTTTTCCAATAACTAACGACTCTTCTGACTCTCAAACCATTTCACGCAACCATTATTATGCAAATATTGGATTATCTATTTGAACTAGGGTTCCCCTTAAATAATAAGATTCCAGGAAATTTCCGTGAAAAAATATTTTTGTGGAAATCCAGAAAATTTTAAAACGATAAGTTTGGGGAATTTCTCTGCAAAAACTGTTAATAGGGTTGGAAAATTCAAATTTTAAGTCCCTAACAAAAAAAGTACTTTTCGGAGAGTAAAAGTACTTAGCTTTTGTATGACTATAAACTTGAAAAAATAAAATTTTAAAACAATTAACATGAAATTTTTTTTATCAATATTTATTATTATGCCCTGCCCTGAGTGTTAGAACTTTCGTATTTATAACAAAAACGAACATAAAATTTCTTAAATAATAATTAAAAATTGGGCATTGCTTAATATTACTTACATTTCGTAAATTTTTCCTACCTGATGTATGCTTTAAAATTTGTGCACAAATTCTAACTGCACCTGTAGTTAGTTATAATGACACTATCGTAACTGGTAACTTCGAAAGACCAACAACAATTAAAATGCAAATGATTTACGAAAGCAGACGTTTGAAATGCAAAACCACTTAAAACGAAATGCAAAAATGTTGGCTGCTTAAGGTTTTTTTTTTGTTCAAATTCCGAGAAAATTAAGAGAAAATTCCTGGCTACTTCAAATATTTTTGTATCAACTTTTATAAAATATTTTTTTAATACAATTTAAATACTAACTGCTGTATTCATAAAAAAAACTAAATTGGATATCAAATATATTTTAAAGAATATTTTTCTGGAAATTTAATAACAAAATTCGTTTAAAAGAGAAATTATTTTTTAATATGGTAGTAAAAATTTAAAAAAAGGACACAAAACGCTGCAAATCTTAAGGCGTCCACATACACTAAAATTTGTAATGCATATTTCAAGCTGCAACTTAACCCATTTAAGACCAAACAAAATCTACCGGACAAAAAATAAAATTTGTTTTATTTTATTATTAAATTCATTACATATAAAAAAAAAACCAAAAAACTTTTAGTTAATCAATAATGAAAACATCTTTTGAATAATGTCAAAAACTTTGTCGTAAGCCGCCAATAATAAAGTGTTCCCAAATTGGCACAGCGAGCGTTAATGGGTTAATGCCGTTTAACACTATCACAACTTGTGAGGAAATCGTTAATTCCCTGAGAAAAAATAAAAAAAATCGTCTTTCACGTTTCGGAAAATTGTCAAAAAAAAAAAATCGGACAACTTAAAATTTAGTTTTTTTCTAACAATTTTTGTTCGATTTTTATAAAAAAAAAACTTTCAAACAAAAACATAATTACTTCATACCCAGCTAGCATTTTCAATCGTGTAGGAGATACTGGGAATCTCTTGAAGAGCGTCTTTGATCGTCGATGACCGCATTTTTAATCGTTGAAGATTCCTCACGCGGTAAAACGTGGGTAAAGATTCTCTAACGGGTCTTTCATGTCAAGAATCGTATGAGACTCATGTAGATATTCTCTTACAACTCGTGAAATGTTCGCCGTATAATTGTTGAAATTATGATTTATACAGAGAAAGTCGTAAAAGGTTCATTCGATGATGGTTTGACAAAAGATAAGCAAAGTGTCACATTTCTGTTTTTGTACTCTGAAAAAAATCATTTAAAGATTTTCTTAAGACTTGCCTATTACAGCCGTACCTAAACAAAAGCGGCACGCGTTTTCGAACGCATTGCAATTGGAAAACACGATCTTAACAGATCGTTTAATAGTGAAGTTTGCCGCTATTGTTAATTAATAATGGCAATTTAGTTATTTTTTGGTCAATATAGCGTTTTTAGCTCTATTTTAATTTATAATTGGTGGGTTTCATTAAACAAGAAAGCTCTCACTACTGTTCGTGACACAACGCTGACGCTCTTGCTTAGGTATGGCGTATCAGTGTAAAAGCTAAGCAAAAGAAAACGTTCCGCCTTCCACTCTTGTTAAGGTAAGGCTGTTAAACATTTCAAGATAAAAAAAAATCTTAACTTTTAAGAAATTTCGGAACCAAAAATCGTCAAAATGACGATAAATCGTCAAATCTGGCAGCCCTGACTTCCCTGATCATAATAACTTATCGTGACAGGGTTGTATTTTTCTTAAAAAAAGTAAGACTTCTGTGACCCTTTATCAGTTATATAGAAAATCCTTCCAAATAAAGGACCCAAACAAACGATTTTGTAATCTGTGATCTTTCTTCGGTCCGTAATGCTTAAATTATTAATTGCTATTTTAATCAGTGGTTTGGATGAAAAATTGTTAGATTTACTGTAGTTGTTGTTCTTAGCTGATTTCAGTCAGCGAAAACCTCTTTGCCGCAATTATTTTTGGCTGAAAAACTCTGCCGCGATTTGAAAGTCTTTAAAAATGTGTTTACGAACCATCCCTGTTACACCATAATATTTTTGTATTGATCATGCATCAGAATCGGAGAGGTGCAAAATTGCCAAATGAGTAAACTTGCAGTGTTCACAGCTATTTTCACTATACTAAAGGCTACTTTTAGGCGAATTTCTCTCGATATCTTTTCACCTTCCAAATCCACCGGTAGAGGGTTAAGAATAATGTCCAGGACATCGGCTAATGTAGGTAACAAGGCACTAATGATACACAACAAAGCCATTATTTGCAACTCCCTGAATCTACCTAAGTAGGCCTAAGCTGGCCACCAACGGATAATTATTCCTTCCTTACACGCTCTAAGACATCCTGTTTGTTTCCAAGATATTTAAACTGTTTTGTCTTTATTAATCTGAAAAATTTTTCAGTAATCAGGTCCTAATATTTCCTAGGAAAGAGGATTAGAAAATAAATTTTAAAAAACCTCATAACCATTGCATATATTTAGGGGGCTTGAAAATTTAAAAAATTATAGCATATGTATGCTTGCAGGTTGCACTAAAACACGTCTTGGCCCTGTGCTTTTGTTCGAAATGCCGTTTACAATATAATATTTTATTAATCATAAAACTGTGGGTCATTAATATTAATGGTCTTCATTTTTTTTTATTTATTTTATGTTTATTAAATATAATGTTTTTCCTCTTTTCTTTGAAATGTCTGTTATAAGCTGCTTTTTATGCTTTCGAATCTGTTTCTATTTTTAACTTTCAACTTTTATATCTTGTTAAAACTAATTGCAATAGTTTCGAGTTAATTTTTTTTTAAATAAATAAACAGAAACAAATGAATTGAGTATGAAAAACTGAAGACTAAAAGCTGTTTTAACTAAAAAATAATAATAAAAAGAAAAAGTAAAAATAGTTAATTGAAAAGTTTATGCTTTATAGCTTGTTTTTTTTTTTTTTTTTTTGTTTTTGTATTGAAAAGTGAGTTTGTATTGAAAAGTATTGAATAACTTTTTCTGATTAATTTCAAATAAAAACGAAATTTTCGTAAGTTTTTCAATTTATAAGATGGATAAACTTTTAAATGTTGTATTAAGCAATTACAAATAATAATAATAATAAAGCTTTAATCTTAAAATGTTATAAATGCTTTGATGTGCTTTGCGGTTGTCAAAACTAAAACGAACTTAAAAACGTCCTGTTTTTGCTTGAGAGGACAGAGACAGGGAAAAACATCACAAAACAAATCCTTGAGTTACTTTAAACAGAAAATTTACTTGTTCGTTGTTTGGTGTGATTGTATTTCAACTACTTAAAAAACTCTTATTGGGGCAAAAATGTTTTTAATTTTACTTAAATATTAGTTTTATGACGCACATTCTAGATAAAATAGAAATTTTACATTAACTATTCCCTATCCTGTCAATTTTATGATATAAACGAACAACTGAACATTTTTTTTCTTTTTTTTCTTGCAGATTTTTTTTACATCTCAAGCGAAAATGTGGTCACTATTGCAAACCATTTCATGCAACTGGCCATTATGTATACTAAATAATACCTAAATTGGAACGCCCCGACCTGTTCGAGTAAAAGGGAGACGCATACGGTGCTACTTATCTGCGGGTAGTAGTGCATAAATGAGCGAACAAGAAAAATGAAATATTTGTTAAATATCCTGTTAATGAGCTTAATACCAGCATTGAGTACACAACATAAATACAAACAGATGTTAGTAGCATCCTTGGCGGCAGAAGATTTACTAATGGATTCAAAGGCAGAGGATAACTACTTAGAGGTACCGACAAAAGTTAATGCTTTGTCGGTAGATCTGGAGGACCAATTAAAGCCCACCCTTAAGCTGTTTCAATTTGATGCTGCAGAGTTTTATCGTCAACTCAATGCTACCATGCTTAGTGGAAACTTTAATTTGTCGCTATCGAATGGTTCTTACGGTGATGACTACGACTATGGCTGCACCTCGGGTCAGCATAGCATTACCTATTTGTTAACCATGATTCTGTATGCTCTGGTCTGTATTATAGGTCTATTTGGCAATACCTTAGTTATCTATGTAGTCTTAAGATTTTCGAAAATGCAAACAGTCACCAATATCTATATTTTAAATCTGGCCATAGCAGATGAGTGTTTCCTTATAGGCATACCTTTTCTCCTCTACACCATGAAGATAGGTAGCTGGCAATTTGGTGAGGTGACCTGTAAGGCTTATATGGTGAGTACCTCCATAACGCAGTTTACTTCTTCCATCTTCCTCTTAATTATGTCAGCCGATCGCTATATAGCGGTTTGCCATCCGATCTCCTCGCCCCGCTATCGCACGCCTTTGGTTTCGAAAATGGTTTCGTGTTTTGCTTGGTTGACCTCGGTTTTCTTAATGATACCCGTGATACTGTTTGCCAATACGGTGGAGAACGGTGAGCATATATCGTGTAATATTAAGTGGCCAGAAGCTCAGAATACCCAATCGGGTACCACATTTATACTGTATACATTGGCTTTAGGTTTCGCTACCCCTCTTACATTCATTTTAGGCTTCTATTGCTTGGTCATACGTAAATTGCATACGGTCGGTCCCAAGCACAAGTCCAAAGAGAGGAAGAGGTCACATCGAAAGGTTACCAAATTGGTCCTAACAGTGATTACAGTATACATACTATGTTGGTTACCCTATTGGATATCTCAAGTAGCTTTGATAACATCGTCGCCAGGCAAGTGCGCTTCACGTTTGGAAATAACCATATTCCTATTAGTTGGTTGCCTGGGTTACTCCAACTCAGCTATGAATCCCATACTTTATGCTTTTCTTAGTGATAATTTTAAGAAGTCCTTTATGAAGGCCTGCACCTGTGCCGCCCGCAAAGACGTCAATGCCCAATTGCAATTGGAAAATAGTTTGTTTCCCAAGCTCCACAAAACCAGGCCCAATGAAAGGCTACTCTCCAACAGCAAAAACAAACAGAAAAACTCTATTCTGCACATGAAAAATAATAAGTTAAAAAATGTGGTTACCTCCTCAGCGGCCACCACAACAACTACTTGTGCCACCAATACCACCACCTTAGATGCTGGTAATAATATAGCCATTTGTCCTTCTACACAGATGAAGCATTTGTTAGAAAAACCTCTAATACCCAAACAGACAGCTGCAACAGAAAACTCCAATTTAGAAATTCCTTCCTCCGATTGTTCAGATACTGCGGCTAAGCCCCCTGTTTTGCATACAGACTTATAAGAGATGACCCTGGCTAAGCGAGTCATCAAGGTCAAAAAGTGTATAGTTGTTGTACAGCAGTCTAATCAATTATAGTAGTAGAGTTAATCAAAACTAGTTAGAAATTTAGAATTTGAGGAATGTTAGACATAAACAAAAAAGAGTTAAAACAAACAAAAAATTTAAAACACAAAATGTTATTAAAATTAAAACTAAAGAAAAGTTAATAGAGCATTATTTAAGAAAAGTTTGTAGTTTTTATTCTTAGGTTACAAACACTTTTTTTATTTTTTATTCAAAAACAAAAAAAAAAAAAAGTGTACTAACCCCCTACCCCCACTGAAAAAGTTGAAAGGTCCAATATAAAAGAATTTACTAAATAACAATTAAACAACTAGTGGCATTGATACTTAAATAAAAACAAATTTAGACTATTTTTAGGATAAAAGTGAAATTTGAATTTCCAAAAAAAATTTATAAAAAAAATAAGTGCATGTGTTTTTTTGTTTAACCAGTTGCGGTTTTCATTAAATTTACATATACATTTTTGATAATCAAACGGTTTTTAATTAAAATTTTGATATTTTAATCCGGCTTAAGTTCATTGACGTTAATTCTCATTAAATTATTTTTATGAAGAAGAGAATTTTACAACTTGAATTTAATTAAAAGGTTTTCAAGGACTGGTTGCTCATGCGTTTTGATTGTAACCACATAATCTCTTCAGAGGGGTTTGCTGTTTAACACTCACCGCCATTGACGACGGCTAGCAGTCAATTGTCAAACATCAATCTTTAAACCAAATGGTATTTTAACTTTGGTGTTTTTTCGTACTTTTTGTCAAGAATTTTCTTGAAGTCCAAAATACATTTTTCTGTTTTTCGTGTTTTTTCTTTCTTTTTCTTGGAATTTGTTCTGCTAAGCTTGTCTTCTTCAGTGAACTTACTCAGACATCTTGACCTTAAATAAATATAAGCTCAAGTTTTTCTTTGAAAAACTTGCAAAGACCTAATTTTTTTTAGAAAAATATTTTGAAACCTAATTTTTTCTTTAAAAAAAATGTTTGTTTGAAATTCTGACTTTAATTTCCGATTTAGAAAAAACTTTGATAATTTCGAGTTTTATTAGCAACATTTAAAGCTGTTTTTTTTTTTTTTTAATTTCGATAAATAATTTTTTCTTAAAAACAATTCCGGTTCACTAATTTTTTTTAGAAAAACAAAATTTTTTCTTAAAAAAATATTTCGATAGCTTAATTTGTTCTTAAACAAATTTCGATAACTAAATTTTTTTTTAAAAAAATATTTTAAAAACTAATTTTTGCTTAAAAAAACTTTTTTTTTTTTTTAATTCTGACTTTAATTTCCGATTAAAAAAAAACGATTTTTGTTAGCAAAATTTAAAGCTGTTTTTTTTTTTGATTTCGATAAGCAAATTTTTCTTAAAAAAAAATTCGATTTACAAATTTTTTTAGCAAACAAAATTCTTTTTCAAAAAAAAAATTTCGATAGCTTAATTTGTTCTTAAACAAATTTCGATAACTTAATAACTTTCATAGAAAAAATTTTGATAACCTTTATCATAAAAGAAATTTCAAAAGCTTTATTTTTCCTTGCAAAAAATTTTGATAACTTGAATTTTTCTTAAAAAAAATATCGATAACTTAATTGATACTTAAAAGAAATTGAAATAACTTGATATTTTTTTAGAAAATATTTTGATAACTTAATTTTTTTCTACGACAAAATTTTGATAACTTAACTTTTTCTTAGAAAATTTATTTTTTCTCAAAAGAAATTTCAACACCTTATCAGCCAATCCCACGATGTCACACGTTAACGTTCGCATAGAAAATAACATTTAAAACAAAAACAAATTTTAGAAATTGTTTTTGTTTTAAATGTAATTTTCTATGCGAACGTTAACGTGTGACATCGTGGGATCGGGTGTATATTTTTTTTAAGAAAAATTTGCCAGAATTACTTAGTTTTTTCTTGAAGCAAATTTCAATAACTTAATTTTTTTTGAAGAATAATATTAGAATAATCAAAAAAGACCTAACGATATCTTTTTTTTAATATTATCGGTTACAGTATGTTTCTTAAGAAAACTTGTTTAAAACAAATTAAGAATCAAAATACTTAAACAACTCTTAGTTCATGTAAGAAATTTGTGTAAAGACCTATTTTTTTTATATTCAAGCTTCTTTTGGAGCATGTTCTGCAATTGCTGTACTCTTTTACGCAATTTTATTTCGCATCCCAAGAACCCTAATTAGTTCCTCTCTATAACTATTGCTAACCTGAAGCTGAATAGAGCTTTTATATTAACTTTGAAAACAAACTTTTTTCCACTTTCCCATTACAAAATCATTTCCTATCAAACTTAAATAAAACCAACAACTAATGCGCAGTCGTCAGATATATTCAAGTCCTTTGTAATAGTTACCCCCTCTTAAACCCAAGAAACTCTGTAATGCACCAAATTAAAGAACAGAACAAAATAAACATAAAAGGACTTCAAATGAAAAATACATAAATATTTAAAAACATAAAAACGAATTTAATTAAGCATTTTAGAAAATAAAAAGGAAACAAATTTTATATTAAAACTAAAATTTAAATAAACAAAAGATTTTAAAAATAAAATGAAAAACTTACCTTAGTGACACAAAGAATAGCCTAAAAGTATATAAAAAAATTAGGGAACATTAAACTTTAGATTAAACTAATTAAAAAAAATAACAACTAATTAAAAGTTACTAATAGAAAATTTTTTACTATATTTATTTTGTATATAATTAATTTAAATGTTACTTAATTAAATTGATATAGTGTTTAAAAGGCTAAAAGTAGGCTATAGTTCTTTAGGTTAAAAAAGAGTTGCTAAAGGGTACTTTACACTATCACACAAGTCTTACGTTTTTTTGTGGGAATTACAACTCTGTCATGGTAAGTTGTTATTGTTTTTTGAAAATTTTATAACAATAATAAGATCAGAGGTGCATTTATGTCAAAATCTTTGGATGAAGTTTCCTGATGATCTGGACTAAGCAACCAGTAAAATGCGCATGGGAATAGCTTATCCCACCAACAATAAATTGCAGTTTTTCAATAGTAAGAATTGGGAATATAGCACATTAAAACTTAATTTTATTAATAACATTTTTGACTCCCAACAAAACCTTTGATAAAAATTATTATTGTTTAGAAAAATTTTAAAAAATGAAGTCATATGAGATGTCAATATCAATACTTTTCATTTTCATAACACATTGCATTCACACTATTACACGTTTACGTATTACATGAGTTTTTGATATGTCTTAATACTTAGAATAATACCGTAAAGTACCCTTAACGAAATTACCAGTCTACTTTCAGTTCTTAAAAATTATTCTGAATTTAAGATCCCCTTTAAGAAGCCTAATAGCAGTTTATTCTTTTTATATTGTTAACTTATCTAAAAAAAAAACAAGTCTACTTTAAGGTGCCTGTCATAATTAATTTGTAATAAAGAATCTTATACACAACGTGAAACTTTTTTCTCTGTAGAAAACAGTTAAGCAAACTTTTATTATAATTTATATTTTTGTAATTTATTATGTTTTCACTTGCTTTACATTAAGTATTAACTATTAAATTAAGCTAATTTTATATGTCAAACAATTATAAATGTTAAATGTTAAAAGAAAATCTTGATAATTTATTCAAAATCATCAATCGAAAATTCGAACAAATTACTTTCACACACACACATCAACTATAAACCACAGGAAACTTTTTCATAATTTTTTCAATGTAAAAGTATTAAAAAGAAAATTAACAAATAAATAAATAAATAATTACAAAATATTTGAAAAATAAATACAATTTGTTGCAAATTATTTTGAAAAATTAAACAGTAGAAAAAATACAGAAAACAATGAAACTAGAAAAAAACTTCCATTTGAAAATATTTTATTTTATTTAGTTGTTTTCTTCGAGCTGGATGTGTTAAATATCAAATAGAACAATTTATTTGATTTTCACAAAGAAAAATAAATAAATAAACAAATTTATGAAATAAATGAATGGATAGCAATAAAAAACAAAACTAGAAAGGAAAACACAAACTTCAAAGTCATATTATTTAAATGGCCTAATTAATGGGACTGGGTGAAATCGCAATGCAATCTAAATACGAAGCGGTATTAAAAGTCATTAAAAATATAGAGATCAACCAAAATTGATTGGACAAATGTTTATTTTTAATTATATTTTCCGTAGAAAATTTTAATATTGTATAAACATTTCTTTTTTTTTTAAAACAAATTTTCAAAATATAATTTTTTGCGATAAAATTTCGATTTTATTACACAACTTTTGCAAAAATTTCTATAAAATGTTGTTTTTTTAATTTATTAACACAATAAAAAAAAAATTTTTTTTAAACGCAATTAAAAAATTCGATTACATACACCATTTTTTTTTTTTTAGAAAAAAATTTTGATACCACAATTTTTTTTAAAACCATTTTGAAATAATTTTTTTCTTTTTTTTTTTTGAAAACATCAAATTAAAAAAAAAAAGAAAATTTCAAAAACACAACTCGCAACATATTTCGAAAACATTGTTTTTTTTAGAAAAACTTTTGATAATATAAAAATTTGATAACGCGATAAAATTTCGATAACTAAATTTTTACTTAGAAAAAGTGTTCATTAAACAACTTTTTTCTAGAAACAATTCCGACGATATATTGTGTTTTATTAGAAAAATATAATAACACAATAATGAAAAAAAGTGTTGGAAACAGAATTCAAAAACAAAAATCGATTACACAACTTCTTTTAGAAAAAATTTCGATACCAAAACTTTTTTGCAACAATTTCGATAACATACATTTTTTAAACAGTTTCGATAACAAAATTTAGACAAAATTTCGATTCCACAATTTTTCAAAAACAATTTTGAAAACGATTTTTTTTATAAAAATTTTGATTGCACAATAAAAAAAAGAACATTTAAAAAACACAATTCACAACGAATTTCGATAACATTGTTTTTTTAGAAAAAATGTTGATAAAATAAAAATTTGATTATGCGATGAAATTCCGATAACTAAATTTTTACTTAGAAAGAATTTTCATTAATCAACTTTTATTCAACTATATATTCGGCCATGTTCTGGAAATCGAAATCGATTAAATTTTAAATTGAAGGAAATTTCCAGTTAAATTATTTAAAAATTACCGTAGTTTTTCATGATTTTTAAAGGAATTCTAATATCTACTCAAAGTATAAAGTATATAAAACAAAATATTTTTATGAGCCTTTAAAACAGGATTGTTTTGAAAATTAGTTCAATTTCACTCGAATTCGATTTCCAGAAAAAAACTGATCGTTTTTTTTTTAAAAAATTTTTTTTTTTAGAAAAAATATAAAAATCACAATAATAAAAAAAAGTTTTGGAAACAGAATTCAAAAACAAAAATTGATTACACAATCTTTTTTAGAAAAAAATACGATAACATAATTTGTTAAGAAAAAATTTTAATAACACATTTTTCCCTACAAACGATTTTGATATTGCTTTCATTACTTTCTTAACATTTTGAAAACACAATTCAAAAAAAAAAATTTCGATAGCACAATTTCGATAACATCAATTTCTTTTAGAAAAGAAAACACAATTGAAAAATAAAATTTCAGAAACCATTATGAAAAGACAATTACGATAACATCAATTTTTTTCAGAAAAATTTTGATAGCACAACACTTCGCGTGGTGGTCATTTAAACGATATAGTGTTTCACACATACGGTCACCGTTCAAACTTTATAATAAAAAAAGAAATATCATGAAAAAAAATATTTTATATGTGTTTTATTTACGCAAAAAGGGTAACCCGTTACAATTGAAAAATAGTATTTCAATAGCCCAATTTTTTATTAGATACAATTCTGAAAACACAATTAAGGGTGTTGTGTACTGAACCAGTGGACTCATATTTATCCAACACACTGCCCGAACAGAACACCAATTTTTATGTAAAAGTCCGTCAAGAATGACGGACATGTCGATATCAGTGCCAAAGTTTAGAAGTCCCTATTGAAAACCGCTAGAATAAGGGATGTAACGCTACGGATTTTTGCCTGTATAATACCGATACCCAAATAAAAATATCGCCGATATCGATACACATATTGGATTTGATTTCAAGTTTAAATTAACAAAACTCAAGAAGAGTAAATTGTTTATTATACAAAATTACAGTGTAAATAGATTATTACTTTTTAAAATTGATATTAATAAGATTTAAAAAACGAAGAATTAAATTTAAATTCATGACAAAATTAACAAGAAATAAAAAATTTTTTTTACAAAATTATAATGAGATTTTTGTTTAATAAACAAAGTACATATTCTCAACTTTGGCGAAGATAGACGATTTCGCAATTCCGTTTTAACCAGACCTGCAGTGGAAAATAGTCTCTTAGATGCGACAGATCTCATTGGAAAACTTAAGAATTCCTGCGCCATTTTGTTCAAGTTTAGATATAACATGCAATTGCCAGTTAAAAATCGGATCTGCGTCTCTAGAAATATTAGGAAATCTTAGGTATCTCTGGACTTCTTTAGCAAAATCACAGCATCGGATAGAAATAGGCTTATCCTCCTCGGATCCACTTATAATTATTTAGACTTATTTAGACTTATCAGAACTTGTACCACCTGTAGGGTGACCTTGTTTTCAACACTTTCAGAATGCAGAGACATGATAAGTAGCTCAATAAGATGTTTTTTCGAAATGATTGAAGTCGATTGTCTTTGAAATATTCGAGCATTGAGCATTGAGGGCCAAGAATTTGTAGATAAACAATAGGTTTCATTATTTTCTCAAGCCTCCAATCCTTTATTTATAGCCTCGAAATTTAATGACGATTCTCAATCTCCGTTGATTAATTTTTTTATATTTACAAAACAATTTCATTATTCTGTTTTGATTTTATGCTCTGCTTTTTAATGCGTTATTTCTCTTAGTTGCTATGCAAAAAATTAACAAAGAAAATTGAATTTTTTTTTTCAAAAATCTTCCAAAAACTACACCCAGAGAAAAAACATGTTTAAATATGGTCTCCTCCAACAAAACTATTTTTAAAGAAAATTTTAAGCTTAAACCATATTATTGTCTCCGACAACCATATTAAAGTTAAATTAGTCGGCCATCAAGAAGCCGCAACCATATTATGGTTGCCTCCGAACATGTTATGGTTAATAATAACGGAAATATGTTTAACACTTATATTAGCATGGTTGTTTTTCAACCATAGCATGTTGCTCTTGCAAAAGAGGAAAATACTATTGTTAATTTAAAAACAAATTATTGTCATATTTAACCACAACATGTTTTTTTCTCTGGGTGTATATAAAGGGATTCGTCATATTGACAGCAAAGTATGGCCGATACCGATATATCGGAAAATCTGAAGAAATATCAGTATCGGTATTCGTTACAACTCTTGTTTTAATATTCTATTTTCACGTTGATGTTGAAAAACTGTTAAAAATTTTACATTTGCTATTTATTTGAGCTAATCTGTATATATAAGGGTATTCATTCGGTTAACCGTCAATCGGTTAACCGATTAATTACTACCCGATTAACTGATCGGTTAATTTCAAATTGGCTTTTTTCGATTAACGATTAAACCGGTTAATTTCAATCGATTAACCGATTAACCGATGTAATAAGATTTTTAATCTTTTTTAGTATTAGTCTGAGTTCATACGGCTCTTTCTTTATTGAAAAGATTCTTCCTTTTTCTTCTTTGAACATGAATTGGTGTTCAAATGATTCATGTCATGTCGACGCCATGTTTTTTATTTTGTATAGTCGTGCGTATGAAAACAAAAACAAAACAACGAATAAGAAAGCGAAACGTAAAGACAGTACAAGCATGTGTGTACTCGTTTCTTTTCCCCTCGCCCCTCTCGCCTATAAAGTAGCAATCTTTTCAATAAAGAAAGAGCCGTATGAACTCAGACTTATAACATATTTTTTTGTATTTTTAATTATTTGTTTCGTCTCATATACAAAAGGTATGTGTTTAGAAAATATTTTTGCTAACAGACAAAGGTGTTCAGTGATCTTCATTTTAACCCATTTTCCGCCGACAGATTTCTATGTTCAATCAACAGGAATGTGGCGAAAAATGGGTTAAATGTTTGATTGCCAACACTGTTTCTTGTTTCGCGTACTTTTTTTATATGTATGTGTTTAGTTATTTGTTTCTTTTCATACCTTCTCATGTCAGTCTTTTAACAAAATTAACCGAAACAATTAGAAGTGTTAAGCATATTTAAAAATTAAAACAGGACTCTAAGGGCATAATGGAATATTTTATATGTTTAGAGAAATCCTTAAAAAGGACTGAGAAATTTGATATGCATCTAAGATAAGTGAAAGAATTTTTTCTTAGTCAAGTTTTATCAAAACAAAAGAAAAGCATCGCTTAACTCCTTATGTCTTTAAATAATTACTAAAAATATATCTCGTAGGATTAATATGCAAACCGGCTAAATCCACTTTTTATGTAAATTGAGATTTTGATGCCGGTAGAGACGGTGGTAGAGAAAGATACGCCTCGTCGACCAGCATGTAGTTTTTCTTCTATTTAAGTCTTGAAGTGTGTAAAACTAATTGTATTTTTATTTTCTATCAAGCTGCAAATAGAAAAAATAAAAAGTTTTTTGTCTCTCCTGTAAAATGTGTTTGAAGGAAGTTAGCAGGTTTGCATATTAAGCCGACGATATGACTGTTGTGGGCTACCGCTTATAATTTATATTTCTACTGTGCAGTTATGACGAATCAATGAGCACAGCATTAAAATTGTTATTTTGTTTGAAACACAACAATATTTATTTTAAGCAATTGTAAAATATTATTTAGGACATTATGACGATATGACTTGATAGCACACCTTGTGCTATCACAAGGTGTGCTATCACAAGGTGTGCTATTCATAATATGTTCATAAATATGTATTACATATTTATGCATTGTTTTTTTGTTTGCCCGTTTTAGTTAAAGAATTTTAATGTTTGGTATGTTATTGTTTTTTTACTAATAAACTCCAAATAATAAATAACACAGGCCAACACTCAATTTGCTTCTTTGAATTTATCAACTGATTCTAGTTAATTTTGGTGCGCTGAATTCAAATCTGTAATCAGTTTGTCTCTATCAGCTCTAGTTTTCATGATATAGCTTTTTTATCCCCTTCACTTATGACCTCCATTTATGACCGTCTGTTTGTTTTTTCAAAAAATTTTTTTCATCAAAATTTCTTATTTACAGTTATTACAGTTATTTTTTTAATTTTGTCGGGCTGTGTAATTAATGCATTTCTATATATTGAAATTACTTAATTTATGAAAAAAACTTTATTAATCGGTTAACAGATTATTGACCGATTAAACCAAAACCTCGGTTAATTAATCGAGAGATTAACCGATTAAAGCAAAAGGTCGATTAAATGAATACCCTAATATATATGACTTTTAATAACTTACACTTTATAAATTTGTTGAAAATTGACTTTCATTCAAATTGTTTACAAATTCCATTAGAATTTCCCTTTTTATTTTAGTTGTATGTTTAAATTAAATTTTATTGGGTTTTTAATAAAAAAAAAAATTGTGTTGTAAATGTTTACAGATGATGATTTTAAATGGCGAGATTTTAAATAACACACAAAAATGTAATTTTCATAAACATAAATCTATGAAATTGTTGTCGATGTTAATATTTTGCAAAAAATATTTAGAAATACAATCAGTTGCTAACGACGTCTGATGGAGAAATAAAAAAATGTTATTGATTAAAATTTATTAAAATAATCTCCTTGTACCGTAGAGCTTTTAAAATTAAAATAAAATATATATCTGTGGCATTTTGACAAAACATCTGAAGTCAAATTTTAAAAGTTGAAAAAAAAATGTTGTTAATCATACGAATTTTCATTCAAAAACATTTTTGATTACGTTTTAAAAATTATGTATTATTAACGAAATTTTTCTTCAATTTTGGTTTAGTTTATTATTTGATAAAAATGTTTTTTCACCGAATTTTTTTTTAAACTTTTTTGCGATCTTATCTCGACTTCAGATGTTTTGTCAAAAGCCGCAGATATTAAAAAAAAAAAAAAAACAATGACAATAATAGACGAAACTGAATTTTCGCCAAATTCAAATTTTCTTATTTTTTCGCAGATTTTCTTTTTCGATTATATTTGACGATTTTTAAATTTTGGCGATTTTTAGATTTCAACGAATTTTTTAAAATGTAAAATTTAAACTTTCAGTAATTTTTATCGGAAAATTATTATTTTACTGATTTGAACAGTTTGGCGTTTTTTTAAGTTGTGCATTTTTTACGATTAGGCAATTTTACTTAAAATTGTATTTTTATCTATTAACTAGCTGGCATACCAATGAAGTGTGTGTGTTTGACATTTTTACTTTCACCAGAACAACGCTTACAAATCGTAAAAATTTATTTCCAAAACTCGTTCTCTGATCGCCAAAGTTGAACCAGATTTTTATCGTCAAATCATCTGGTTTAACGGGTATTTAAAAAACAAAACCGCTGAGAGACTCCATAACATCACTGGTTGGTGCGAATTACATGTGTGTACTTTGACATCTTTGGACTACATTTTGTGGGGATACGTCAAAACCAGAAACATCTTATTAATGCATACATATAGTAAATATAATGGACCAGATATTTGTTATATATACTATATATAAGATGTATTAGACATTGAAACGAGCCAAATCGGTTCATTATATCAGATGGATTTCATACAAGTGTATTCGAAAAAAGCATTTTGCTTGTTTTTATACCCTTCACCACAGGTGGAAAAGTTTGTCATTCCGTTTGTAATTTCTACAATATTGATCTTAGACCCTATAAAGTATATATATTCTGGGTCCTTCTGAGGAGAGAAGTTGATTTAACGATATCCGTCCGTCCGTCGTAAATTATTGTGTTCTATAAGGGTTTATTTTACATATATTATAGAACACAATAATTTACGAACGATGTGTTTTCCGGAGCCTCCTTACATGATAGCGGCTAGGTTGTTTTACATTTATGTCACATATAGTCCACCATTTCTTGCTATTGAAATTCAGCCAGATCGGTCCAACATTGGCTGAGATATGACCAAAAAAACCACGACTGCCTCTAATTTTTCCAAAAAATCCCTTGTGGTTGTTGTTGTTTTTTATTACTTTTTTCTGAATATCTGGAGAGCGGCAAGAGCCAAAGTTTTCAAATTAGGTTCAAACATTTAGGTTAAAAATACACACCATCCCACAAAATGTGGGCAGGATTGGAGAAGTGGGCGTGGTACCTCCCATACAAAAAGTATTAAAAATTGTATAAAAACCTGAATTTTTGGACTGTAATATGACCTATGGTTGCGCCTTATATATTAAAAGATCGGAAATTTGTAATAGAAAATATTTTCTGAAAAACTCGGGAAAATCGGTTCAGATACGAAAAAGTAATGACCAAAATATTAATTTTTTTTTGAAAAATACCCATTTTCGGGAACCATATTTCTTCCCGAGTCCAAATTTTATAACCAAAATAACTGGCAAATTTCTTCTTTAACACGTCGGTATATAAATCTGTCAAATCGGTTAAGAAATATGTAGCAGAGTTATGACCAAAATATTGAAATCCCAAAAATTACACTTTTTTATAATTAAGTTTGTTTTTTATACCCTTCACCGAAGGCCCTAAATATATATTATATATATTCTGAGTCCTTATTAAGAGCGAAGTTCAAATAAAAAGTAAATTTTCACAAAATTTCCTGTAAAAAGTAAATTTTAACAAAATTTCCTGTAAAAAGTAAATTTTAACAAAATTTCCTGTAAAAAGTAAATTTAAACAAAATTTCCTGTAAAAAGTAAATTTATCAAAATTTCCTGTAAAAAGTAAATTTTAACAAAATTTCCTGTAAAAAGTAAATTTTAACAAAATTTCCTGTAAAAAGTAAATTTTAACAAAATTTCCTGTAAAAAGTAAATTTTAACAAAATTTCCTGTAAAAAGTAAATTTTAACAAAATTTCCTGTAAAAAGTAAATTTTAACAAAATTTCCTGTAAAAAGTAAATTTTAACAAAATTTCCTGTAAAAAGTAAATTTTAACAAAATTTCCTGTAAAAAGTAAATTTTAACAAAATTTCCTGTAAAAAGTAAATTTTAACAAAATTTCCTGTAAAAAGTAAATTTTAACAAAATTTCCTGTAAAAAGTAAATATTAACAAAATTTCCTGTAAAAAGGAAATTTTAACAAAATTTCTTATAAAAAGTAAATTTTCACAAAATTTCCAAGAAAAAGTAAATTTTTAACAAAATTTTTTATAAGTAAATTTTCACAAAATTTTCTTTAAAAAAGTAAATTTTCACAAAATTTCCTATAAAAAGTAATTTTTACAAAATTTCTTATAAAAAGTAAATTTTCACAAAATTTCCTATAAAAAGTAAATTTTCACAAAATTCCATATAAAAAGTAAATTTTTACAAAGTCTCCTATAAAATTAAATTTTAACAAAATTTCCTATAATAAGTTTATTTTCACAAAATTTCATACACAAGTAAATTTTTACAAAATTTCCTATACAAGTAAATTTTGGTAAAATTATATGTAGTAAATTTTCACAAAATACCCTATAAAAAGTAAATTTTAACAACATTTTTATAAAAAGTATATTTTTCCTCTAAATAGAAAGTTTTAGCAAAATTTCTTATAAAAAGAAAATTTTGGCAAAATTTCCTCTAAATGTCAGATATTGCGATTTTGAAACGTGTTTGGCGGTGGGATATCCATTTGGCTACTGGCGATTTTTCATATAACTAGCGATTTACTTGGCTTTTTTTACCATTTATATTATTTCAGCGATTTCATTTAACAATTTGTCATTTTTTTGTTTCCATTACTAAACACCAGTAACACTGCAGCCACACGACCAAGTCTTTCTTGGTAGTCTTTTACTTATATACTGTTTGTCAAAATTTCCAAAAATTGAAAGCTGTGACGTAGGCTGCAAGCAATTTTTAAGCAATTTACTTTCAAGATGTCATCAAGAAAACAATTTATAAAGACAAACTTGTAATCAGGGGTGCTACTCTCTGTTGCGATGCGAAAAATAATGGTAGAAAATCTAGCGATTGGTACTCTTTAAAGCGTTTGCGCATTTGTCTTTCGCATCTATTAATTTTTTTCTTTTCGCAAATCATCACTATTTATTTAATTTAAATTTTCCAATTTCAAATATTTTTACATATTTAAGCATTTCATTACCGTCAATCTTTCATTTTTGTTGCCAGTATTGCTCCATTTTCAAAACATTTTGCGAAAGTGATAGAGAGTACCAAGTTGGCATTAAGCTTTAGCATCGCAATAGAGAGTAGCCCCCCAGCTGTTAAATTGAACGTAAAATTGCTAAGCAAGTTGAAAGCAATCTCGTGGTCAATTTAAAAAGTGTGAGTGCATTGCAAATTGAAAGGAATTAAAAGGCAAAACTCGATCGTGTGGCCTCCAAGTTATGAAATCGATGAAGCTGACGTGTACGATCTTATAGACTTGGGTACTTAATTTTAGTTTTTTTTAACTGAATATTGATCTGCATTTTATGTAATTTAAAAAAAAATATAACAGAACCTAAACAAAATTTACTTCGGCGACTGTTTTGTATTTTCTCTTAGTTTTTGATGACTTTTGACTGAAATATTATATTAGCTTTTATTTTTGTATGCAAAATTTAATTAAAAAAAAAAAATGTTTCGAAAACTAAACAAAAATGACGTTTGGCGATTTTTGGCGATTTCTGACATCCGGTTTGGCGATAAAGCTCAAAAAAATTTGCCAACACCGCTAAATGGAAAATTTGAGCAACATTTCCTATAATCGACGCCTTTGTAACATTTTGATTGCCTAACATGGTGCTAAAGAGTACTCACATTATCGGTACATCAGGGTTGCTTTTAATTGTCTTAAATTAGCACGATTTCGGCGCAGATTGTCGTATATTACAAAATTGTACATTGAACAAATTCGTTTTATATGACGAGAATAGGTCTTTAATTTACCAGAGGTCCCATATAGAGCCAATTTTCGCGAAACACTTTAGAACGCCTAAAAACAAATATTGATGTTGTGGCCAAATTTGGTATAATTTAATTACATCAGGCTAAAAACCACACCACCAATTTGGTGGTGGCCTTATATAAAGTCAACTTTCGGGAAAAACTTTAATGCGTGTATAACAGTAACAAAAAATTATTTTGTGGTAAAATATGGTTAAATTTAGTTTTGTGAGACAAAAATTCACCCTAAAATAATTTTGTGATGATCGATCCATAATTAACAATGTGTTTCATATAAAAACGCCTTCCGAAAAGCTCTTGAAAGCGCTAAAAACATAACTTCACTCCAATGGAATTTAGTTTTTTTTTTTGGTCTTTGTTAAAACTCATTCAATAAATCAATAATAATCGAGTAGTAACTGCATTAAAGTACCTTTAAAATTTGTTAAAAGAATTTTGTTCAGAAATAAAATTTAATATAAAAATGAATTCCTACATTCTTTTCGAAGAAATTTATTTGCCATGTTTTTTGTTTTATATTTAGTTTACAAAACATAGTGGATAAAGTATTGCTTTGTCCAATTATTACATTCCTTGAACAATAATAATTTTTTTATTTTATTATATTTATTCAAGAATTTCAAACCAATTTCAATTCACAGTGTTATTAAAAAAGGGGTTTCGACAAATCTCGACTGAGCATCCCTCTAGCACTAAAATACACAAAGTTGGAAACCCATAACCTGTTTTCCTTTTTCTAGTTTTTCCCACTTACAACAAATACAAGAACACTTTGCTTTCTATCTGGCATTTTATGTTTCTAATTATCTTGTTTTATTTCTACTTCTTTTGAAAATTAATTAAAAAATTTTGTATGAAAACTAAATGAAAATAAATTTATTTATTTATCTTCATGTACATATTTATTTTTCTTAGTTAAAAATAATAAATGGAAATATTAAATTAATGAGTAGTAGAAAATATATTTTTGACATATTAGAAGAAGTTTTTTTTCTTCTCTTAATTAGTGGATTCATATACATGCACAAACATAAATTTGAAGGATGTTTCAAGTTTCTCAACCGAATTTCTAAAGTACACGTATTTGGTTGCAAAGACTTTTTAGCGATTTTTCATGGGTATTTCATAAAACAAAAAGTGTAGACTTGGTGTGAACTAGAAAAATGCAAAAGGATCTAGTAAGAATTCTTTATGTAGCTGTGACGAATTTTGGATCTAATTTTCACACACAATGTGCATCAGCCATTTTTGTGTGAGTTTGTTTAAGATGTGTATGTGCATCATCGCCCGGCAAATAATAGGACCAGTCCAAACACGCGTGTAAAGAGTAGCCCACAAGGGACTAGGACTAGTCCAAAAGTAACCCAAACGTATGGAAAAAACATGGTATATTTAACATTACGATGTCCTAGGGCAGGACCATATAACCCACCTGTGGACTACAAAGGAGTAGTTTTAAAACTACTCCATGGTATACTCAAGAGGATTAGTTTTGAAGTCGTTTAAAAACGAAAGCACGTAGTTAAAAAACGAAGTCATGTCGTCTCACTACAAACACTTTTGCTTGCATTACATCGCACCAGTCCATGGAGTAGTCCATTTTATCAAAATGGATCAGGTGGTCCAAAACTATTTGCAGGGCGGCTTTTGTTGTGTATTTTCGAATAATTGGCATCTGCAGTGATGCTTTTACGAACGCGATGCGCATTGATGCATTTCCAAATACATACATATATTGATGACCCGTCAAATTTTACTTTTTGAAAAGAATAAACAATTTTAAGAAACTTTGGGCAAACCTGTGTTTTCTTTAAAGTGTTAATTTTTATTGATAAAAAATATGTTTTTGTTTAAAAATGATTAGTTTTTTCAGCAATTACTCTTATACTTTTTTGAATAAACCGTTTTTTGTTCACAGAAAAAATTCTGTAAAATTGTTCACCAATTTAAACATTAATCAAAAATAAATTCGGATTTAATTAAAAATTAAATCCAGTGAATAAAACGTTTAATCAAGTGAATTACTATTATTTTGTTTACTGGTGCAAATTTAATTTTTTGTTTATTTATTATTTCACAAATTTTTTAATTAAATCAATTTTTATTTCTTTCCGTGTTGGTTTGTTTCATAATCGGTGTTTTCTGACTATTGAATTTTATTTTTTTAAGATTTAGACTTTTTTAACAATTTACCTGCTTTTAGAGATTTGGGTTTTAAATAAACTGATTCTTAGTAATTATATTTTTGATACCAAAACCAAAAAAAAAGTTCCTAACTCAAATTTCTAGAGAATTCCTTTTAAGAAATGTTAATTCATACTTAATCTGATAATCCTTTAATAATAAAGTTCTTTGATATTCTAATTTAGGCAAAGAAGTTCTAATTACCTGCTAATGAACTCGACTTCATTTCAATTCAATACAACACTTTTACGCTACTAAGAATTTTAACTGGGGGTGTAAATTAAGTTAAAAATTCTTTTTGTTCTTTTGTAAAGTTATCAAAAGATTTTTAGGTACTCTGATACTTAAAAGAAAAAAATTTAATCTGCGTTTTTCACATACAAAAAGCACTCAAAAAACAGAGTGCTTCTCATATACAATAATTTTACCACACGTTCAATCACTTGTCTTGTGAAAACAGCACAAGGGAGTTAATTTAGTGACTTTCTTGAATTAAAATCAATAAATTTACTTTAATCTCAAAAACAGACATGGATTCATTTACGAAGAACACTGTGCTAGTTGAAAAACAGACAAGCTGGGCACCTGGCGTTTTAACCTAATTCGGGTACGCTGAATCCAGTGGTGCTAGCCGTTATTTTAGGTTAGATCTGGTTTTCGAGATATACCGTTATTTCAAAAATGGAGGAGGTTGCACAACATATGTTCGCGTAACTCAAAAACGCTTTAGTTTATTGAAAAAAAAACTTAAAAGTTCCGCAATAAAATTTTCTTTAAGAAAACTAAAACTCTTTCTAATATGCGCAGTCGTTTTAGAAACATAATTTTTTTTTTTTTTTGGAAGTGGGTTATTGTGATGTTGGAAGGCAGAAAAAAATGTTTTCATAAAACGCCCAAAACATATAAAAAACACTAGAAAAAATCGCTGGAAATATAAACAAGTGAGAGTGCTATATTCGGCTATGCCGAATCTTATATACCCTTCACCATGATGAGATAAGAACAAAAAGTTATATACATAAATAACGTTCTTTAGATAGGTATAAATAAATATTAATTGAGCCACGCCAACTTTTCATTTCGCCATGCCGAAGAATATAAAAAAAAAAAAATGTATATATGTACCTAAGCCCGTTTCCTCTTTTGCCAAAGTTGATGTTTGAAATTCGTTTTATAATCTTAAAATCGTTTTTTAGAACATAAAAAAATTAAATAAAAAAAATGAAAAAAACATTTTTTTTGGGATTCGAACTGGCAATATCATCAGTCTCAGGAGAGAACTTAACAACGTGGCTACGAATGCTTTTACTGAAGAAGCGTTAAATTAATATATATTGAGTCTATGAGTTTGTTTCTTTATTTGAGCGACATATCATATACATGCATTAATGTGTATGTGGATGCGTTAAATTAAACACATTACAAATAAAATCCACCACTTGTAGTGAAGGGTATAAAAAAAACAACAAAAAAACCACATTACCAACAATGTATTACCATAGCCACTGTATGACCGTAGAAACCAAAATTGAAATGGTTTGTATGGTATGTTTATGTCGTTTTGGTAATATAGTGTTGGTATGGCAATGTCACGTTTAATTGGACCTTTAAAGGAAGCAATTTGAGACAGTCGTGGATTTTTACTCATATCTCAGCCATTTGTTAACCGATCTTGCTGAATTTCAATAGCAAACAATTCCGGACCATATGTGAAATAAATGTATAATAACCTGGCCCCCATCATATATTGGGTCTTCGGAAAATCCATTTCAACGGACAGACGGACATCGTTAAATCAACTTCGCTCCTCATAAGGACCCAGAATATATATACTTTCTAGGGTCTAACATCAATATTATAGAAATTACAAACGGAATGACAAACTTATATATACCCTATTCACCACCTGTGGTGAAGGGTATAAAAATATATAATACAATAACAACATTTTCTACTTTCAAGATATGATTTATATAAATCAATTATTTATTTTAAAATTTTTCACCCGAAATTGAAAATTCCCCGTCTTGAAAATTTTTTAACGTTTGATATAACAATAAAATTTTCTGAACATAAAAATATGTTTGAGACAATAATAAGTTAAAAACATTATGTCTGAACATATATGGTTACTTAAGACGTGTTTGACACAATCATAATCACAAACATTAATGATAGTTTGCGATTGTGATTGCATCAACCATGTTTTTTCTTTGCGTGCACGTCGAAGCATTTTTTAATAATTTTAGATTCTTGTTTATCACTTATATTGTCACTTTTTTAAAACAAAATAAAATTGTTAGAATTTGTTTTTCTTTTAAATGTAATTGTTCAAACGAAAGAATTCTTTCGCGCACCAGAAATAGGCTATAAAATTATGTCTAAACACTGATTAATTTAAAGTAACACCAAATAATATTTTAAAAAGATAGCAAAGCACCACCGAATTTTTGAAAAAAAAGTTTTATAAATTCACTTTATAATGTAATTAATAATGTACCATTAAAATAATTGATATGCAGATAATTTTGTTTACATTTTTTTTTTCCTCACACGTATGTGAAATTTTTCAATGTATTAGTAACACATTCTAACGCCTATAACTACTTAAATTCTGAACCGATTTTAATATATCATTTGTTATGTGTATCATTTGTTAAAATCCAATGAATAGTATAGTCGTAAAAGAGAGCGAAAGAAATCAACTTGCCTATTAATATATAAAAATTATGATGATGATTTGGACATATACATATATAATATATTATATATAAACTTCTGTTCTTTCCCAACCATGGTGAAGGGTATATAAGATTCGGTGTCTTAGTCAGCCTAGTAATAAAAATGGGGAACACAGATTGCTATACGATCGTTTTAAAATGATACATGTCTATCGTAAATAAGAATCAAGAAATGTTACTTTATAACAAAAAGTATGATTATCTCTTTGTGCACTTTCCTGCTTTAAAAGAAAGCTTTTGCAAGAAATGGTCGTTCTCAGGCCCCAAGTTATTTGAAAAGCAACCAAACGTATCTTTATCAAATCTTTTTCTGCCTTTTTTGCTCTTCAAATATTTGTATAACAGCACTTTCAATTTAAACATTTGTCATGTTAAATGTTATACGCTTCCGTTGTTAAAAATCTTTTGTCTAGAACTGAATACAGTTTTGTCTTTTGTCTCCTAAAATTCGCTGTTTTTTTTATTCTTTGTCGTTTATTGTTGTGTCACATCACTAATTAAAGGTTTTGGGTTTTCCATTTGCTATATGTTCACACTTGAGTGGTCATTTTATTTTGAGAAATTTCTCTTCTCCCAATTTTTTCCAATACACATGTACTATTTTCGTTGTTTTGCTATTGAAAACAATTACAGAGTAAGAAAAAAGTTTTAGTTGTGGCAACCAAATAAGGCTCATATCAAATGCTTTTGTTGTTCAATACTAGATCGGCATTTACTTTGGCAGACGTTGTGGTTAAGATAACTAAAATTAGTACTAATATTAACAAATTTGAAGTTGACACTACAATAATTCGGTTGAGACTACTAGAAGACAATTTTTTAAGTATGTAGTTGAATATATACCCCCCTATTTATTGGAAGAATTTGGTTGTGTCAAACAAATTTTTTATTTTCTGCGACCGAATTTCGGCGGAAACTGCTTAATTATGATTAAAACGTATGTATTTTTACTATAAGTTAAAGTTGTCATTGACTAAAAAAACTGTTGCTTTTACTTCTGATTCATTAAATGTAAACAGTCGCTGTCAAACCAACCCAAAAAGCGAAAAGTTGCACACAAATTTTCGTTTTCTGTTCGACAGTTTTTGATTTCGACTGCAGTTTTTTAAGCCCTGATAATAAATATATAAATTTAGTTAAAATTAAGACACTTCTTATTTGCTGTAAGAAAAGTTTGGTTAAAACACCTAACAGTTATAAAATACTTAATTTTTTTATTAATCTCAACCATAATTTTCTCGCACCAACTAAAAATTCTGTTAAGCAGGGACAAAGTTTTAATTTAATAAGCAAACCTGTTTTAAATCAAAGAAAACATTGGGTCAAACATATTTTTACTGGTGACAAAACTTGATTAGAGACAGCTAAAATATGGTTAAAACTTATGAATTTAAATTACTTTTAGTTGTTGAAAGACTAGTTTGACTAAGACAAAATATCGTAAAATCTATAATTTTTTTACTAGTAATTATTGCGACAAAAGTTCGAGTAAGAAAAATCTTTAGCTGAGACTAATAAGTTCTTAAGTTGACGCAAAACAGTTCCAACTTTAAAATTTTAGTTTCTTTAATAAAACAAAAAAACAGATTTTACAATCCCCAATTGCGGTTGTCATTGTCGTATACGACTGTGTCGTTTTTTGTAATAGATTAAAGTAACTCACAACCTCTGTTCTTTAATCTACTACAAAAACGACAGTCGTTTACGACAACGGCGTAAGGCTGAATGTTTGGTTGGGTCAGGTTTTAGTTTTCGTTGTGTAGTCATGTCCTTTTCACTTGTATGTATGTTTTTGCGGTGGTTTTGATTTGTCTTTGGGAGAGGGGTATTATAGCAAACATGACAAATTTTCATGCATATGTTGGTAATTTTTTTCTTACTGGCTTAGCTCAGTTTTTTTTTTTACATAACCCAAAAATCTGGGTCTCTTTTTTTTTCTTAACATTACGACATTGTTGGAATTTATATTTTCCGTAGTTCCATTCCATTTCATCAATTGATAAAGCATTTTTGGATTCTTTCTTCCTTTTTTTATACATGGGGTGTTTTTTTAAGCCTGATAAAACTGTAACCCAAAAAATTAAAGTTAAATAAAAAAGATTTCTTTTGTTCCAAAGACGAATAGTTGGCATAAACATTTAAAAATAATTTCATAATTTAATTTCCTGAAGAAGGTCATTCTGTTCGTCGACTTGTCGGCCACTTGTACGAGCATTGCTGGCCGTCGGTTCCATTGGCAGCCGTGTTCAAGCACAGCTCACGTGGTTCCATTAATAAGTTCCTGTTGTGTTACGTTGCTGGCCGTATGTCACGAAAAAACTTGGCATCCAAGGCGTTAAGAACTGTTGGTTTATCAGCGTAAGCCAGTGACTTCACATTTGGCACGTAGAGCCATCCTATTAAAACCCCATTTCACGTTTACCACGTAGAGCCATCTTATTAAAACCTCACTTCGTAAATTACAAAGTCATCCATATTTTCAAACAAAAACTCATTGATCTAGCTCATGACTCGAGCTCCTGTTTAATTTTGGAGGAAAAACTGGAACTCACCAATTTTATTTATTAACAAAACCATCCAGATAAGTTGCGCGAATCGCAAATTTATTTTCAATGTAAATTCGGATTACTGGGAAGCGTTGCTCAAGCGTCAATCAACATCTACTCATAATAATTTATCAGTGTTTGGCAGCTCGTTAGACCGCTATCCTTGTCGTAAGTCCTTTCGAGTTTAAAAGAACACCCTTTTTTATTTTATGTATATTTTTTTTGTTAACAAAAACCACCAATAAATTACTTAGTGTAAATAAAAATCGGCATTTTTAGCAAATCGTGCCAACTAAGAAAAGGTTACTATCAATTTAATTTATTTCTAAATATTTGTGAAGTTAATGCAATTTTCCTTAAATGTCTGTTTTAATGGCCTAAAATAATTTACGAAGTTCTTAAGAGATCCACTAAGAAAAATATGTATAAACAAGATAAATGAAAGTTGTATTACTTGTCGACATAAAATTTAGAGGAAGTGAAGTCAAAAAAATAAAGCACAGAAAAGCACAGCACAGGAAACCCCTTAACTAACCAAACTTTGTGTAAATTGTCTTTGCAATTTTTTCTTATCTTTTGACACTGATTCTCTTATGGTGTTTTCTTTTCTAAAAAATAATAATGCATAATAATTGTGTAATATATTTATCAGGTTACAGGCACCCTTGCAGAGTGATACATTTTTCTTAACTGCAATGGAACAAAAGAATAGCTACGTTTTACACTCAACACTAATGTGTATTTAGCAAGTTTGTACTAATAAGCGATATTCACTATACTATACTTTGAATTCTAATAAGCTTTATCAACACTGATTTTGAATAATTAAAGCCAGCTTTTGTTAAAAATTTTGCGCAAAAAAAAATAATAAATAAAAGTAAAACAAACGAAAAACAAAAAGTTTTTATATCCATCACAAATAACCAAAAAATACAATACAACACAAATTGTACGCAAACACAAGAAAAAAGTTAATAAAAAAATACTTTCTTGCATAAAAAAGTACTTAACACAGATGCAAAAGAGGGTATTATCTCACACTCAATTATAACTGGGGGTAAGAAATGGAACAAATTTGCCATTTTTTTATGCAACATATTTAGAAAGGAAAACGACAACTTCTCACATTTTTGTATATATTTTTAGAATAGAACAAAAACCCGCGCGAATGGTAGCACACACAGAAAAAATCAAGGTAAAATCGTCGAAAACAAGGTGGATTTTACCGTTTTCGGTGTTGATTTTGCTTCATAGTTACTTCATGTTAATTTAACATGTTTTACCATTACTTGCAAACAACATTTTTTTAATATAACAGTGAGAAGAAGCTTCGGAGACAAAATATGCATTTATTTAAGAATACTTCAAAGCACTTAGGCCCGTTTTCACGACTTAACAATAGCTAAATGTAGGAAGTTATCGAACAGATAATGAGTTTTTAATTATCACAAGTTCCCTTTAATCTAAAAGTGAAGGATAAGCTCAAGAGAAGAACGTTCTACCTTTCACTTTTGTCGTAAGGTTTAGATTTGAGATTGCCATATTATATTCACATATTTTTTATATATGGAAGCTCCAATTATACGTATATTTGCTATATGTAAAAAGAGTACGTAGTTGCCAGTTCGTATTTTTATTTTGGCAAAAATAATCGGTATTTTCTTGAGCATTGCCACATTTTCAAAAATGTTAAGTTTATTTTATACAGAAGTTGTGAAAACGAAAAATAGTTGAAGGTAACTTTATTCCTCACTAGTGCTAAAGGTACCGTTAACTATTTCGAACTTTATAGGTAAGTCGTGAAAACGGGCCTTAATCCTGTAACACATGTTTCACTTATTTTTATTCCCCTTTGTTAACAGAAGCATCAGCAGAATGGCCCGATATGGTTTTCGTCATCATTCTACTTTGAAAACTTGATGTACTATTAACCTAAATAATTTTAACTAAAAGAATACGGGAATTGTGTTCTTTTTATAACATATTTTAAACATAAAAATAAAAAACTTTGTTTTTCTTTTTATGGTGTTGGTTTTTTTTATACAAAACAAGTAAAACAGGTTTTTATTGTTTCAATATTGAACACTTTTATTTTAACATTTTTCATTTAAAATAAACACGAAACCAAGTTAATTTTAAATAGAGGCGATACATAAAAACAGGTTTTTATGGATTCAATATTGAACAATGTTATTTTAACAGTGAATAATATTAAATAAATGTGATTTAAGGTTATTTTAATATTTTTCATTTAAAATTAATATGAAATAATGATAAATTTAAATAAAGGGCATTCTTTTGCAGAAATTTACTATGATTCTCAATCAACATTTCGCAATGTTAATTTAACATTGGTATTTTTTTCTGTTTGCATACATTCAACATTATTGTCAGAAAAGAAAACACCATTAAACTCATACGAATGTGTTTTTTATTTTCACAAAGTTATATTCCGCCGCTAATTATTTATTATTACCATAAGTTTTTCTTTTTAGGCATTTTCTTTAAAATTACTACAATAATAAAAAAATCAACTTAATTTCATGTCTAAACGTTAAGCATTTAATTTCAGGTTTTCCAACCTTAAACGTATGTAAATGTGATAAACATTTGACTAAAAGACCCCCTAAGGAATGTTTATTGCAACGATTATTATTATTATTATTGGAACAAACACGATAAAAGAAACTTAACTTTTGAAAGTGGCGAACATTTATGATAAATTTCAAATGCAAACAACGTAAATCTCGTTAATTGAATGTGAAGCAAAATAGCTTAAGGGCACTCTACAATAAGTAGTTTGAATTCTTCCTTTCTATCGAATAAGGATAAGTCTCTAAAATTTTCATTAAGTCGCCCGATTGCCGTAAACTTTGCGAAATTACTACACAGATAACCTAGAACTAGTCTAGTCTGTTTTTATTTTAATTAGTAAATCAAGAAACCATTTAGACATGGAAACGCATACACGGCGATATTATACAGAAAACTTAGACAATCAGCTTTAAGAAAAACATGTAAGAGTGCTATATGTCAATATGCTGAATCTTGTATACCCTTC
This sequence comes from Pollenia griseotomentosa, assembly GCA_963931875.1. NCBI lineage: Eukaryota > Metazoa > Arthropoda > Insecta > Diptera > Polleniidae > Pollenia > Pollenia griseotomentosa. Next base: position 3,906,354 of record OZ007562.1, on the reverse strand, counting down.
ACCGTGGTGCGATAAGAAAATTTAACAAATACCGTTCTTTTTATATAAATAAATATGTTTTATGCCACGCCTTCTTGTCTGATTCCGTCGATTTCGTGGGATGATGTGTATTGATAACTAAGATGATTGTACCTTATTTGCCAATTTTGGCTCTTGCTGTTCTCCAGACACACAAAAAAAAAACCAACAACAGGGTATTTATGGGTAAAATTAGAGGCAGTCGGGCTTTTTTGCTCATATCTCAGTCATTTATAAACTGATCTCCCAGAATTTTAATAGAAAACTTTAACGGAGTAAATGTATCATTAATATATAACAACCATGTCTCCATAATTTCTGGGGTCTTCGGAAACCCATTACAACATACACACGGGCAGAGGGATATCTTTTGCTTGCAATGAAGACTTTAAAAATCGTTCAGTCAATAAAATTTTTTCCTAATTTTACCCCTGCAAAACAATTGGTTATATCAATGAAAATATGTATCAAAATTACACTTTGCAAAATAGCACCCAATAACACATATTTAATAATGAAATAATTAAATATTTCTTTATATTCCATAAAAAAATATTTTTATCAAAGTAAAGAGAGTTTTTTTACGACTCTTGTCCATTTTTTAATTGCTCATAAGTCCCATTCGCTTTATAGTTTTATTTATATAATATATTTAGTTTTACCAAAGTCTGTGGAAAAAAATATTTTTTTAGAATGTAATAGATTATTTTTATAAAAATTTTTTTTAATGTAAATAATTTTTCTATGTGGCAATTGTTATTATTTTTTCATTATTTTGTGAACGTTATTTTAATTGTTAAATTATTTCCCTGACGATGATACACATTGCTGTATCGAAATATTGGAATAAAATAAATTTTTATCTAATTTTTTATATAAAAAAGAAAAACCTCAAGCTTAATAATAATTAATAATTGCAATTAAAATAAAGGTTGAATAAAATAAAATTTATATTTTTAAAAAAATTTTAGTTACATTTTTGTTTTAAAAATGAAAGGAAAATATATGAAATATTTTAGGAAGAAAAAAGATAGAAGAAAAACGAAATTGTTTCTCTGATTGTGAACAAAGCTTTAAATTGTAAATTTACAAGAGTAAAAACCCCAACTGTTTTCGTCAGCCGATTAATACCGAAATTTGAGGGCCTTTAAATAAAGGATCGATCGATTTAAATATGGAAAAATACAATTTGTGTTGGAAGCATTCAACACAGTATTCTTTATTTGAACAATTTTGATTTAAATTGCAAACAAATCCCAGAGTTGAAGTTTCAAGTTTTAAATTGCTGCAAACGCGTAACTTGAAAAAAAGGAGAAAAATAAAATGGTCTGTGTTTTATTGACCTTTAAAACTAAAGTCGTTTGCGAGATTTTGACTTAAATCTGCGATTTTAAAAACTCCCATAAGAAAAGATTCTGCGAGCAGAATTCGCACGATATAGCTGGCCAATTTAAACAACTTTCTCAGGAAATATGTAAGCATAACTTTAGTTATGTCGATCTCAATGTTACATGTAGCAACGTTTTTTTTTTTTTTTTTGGAAATTCATGTCGTTCATAGCCTGAAGAAATCAATCTGTAGCAGTGGATGTTTTTGAGGATGGCCTTTCGAAACTTTTTTCTACTTCGCCTGTTGTTTTATAATAGCACACATGAATATTTAGTAAGATATTGTATTGAGATACTTATGGCCAATTTTCATTTATGTTTAAAATCGTTTTAAATAAAAAATTCTCTTCTTCACTAAATACTTAAATCAAACTTAATTCACCGATGTGGTACGCTTTATTTCAACTTAAGTTTCTATTGTAATATTTAAGCAAGGTGGCCTCAATATCACGACAATACAACACAAGAGGCAAAGCAATAACAATCAGCTGTTTTTTGAGACCACCTTGTAAATAATTATACTTTTTTATGATATTTTTTTTGTATTTAGTAGTGCTACCATACTTTCATCTTATTTTAAATAAGACTTTTCAAATAAAACTCAAAAAATCAATCTGTATTTAAATACGATTTAAGTTTTTACGAAAATTAACTTAATTTAGATTTAATTACTATCCTGAAAATTGGGCATTAGTATAATGGCAATTAAACCAACCACATATAACTAAGGGACGGTAAAGTTCCAATTTTATATTCTAAAGAAAACAGTTAAATACTTTATACTAAAAAGCTCCACTAAATTAAAAAAGCTCCAACCAAATAAAGCAATTTTAAGAATTAAACTAAAAATGTTAAAGATTGACTACGCTTTATGATAGCAGGAGGCTATAAAGTAAACATTTTCATTAAAACTAAATCAAGCAAGTACGTAAAGAAAAGCAGTGAATAAAGTAAAAAAAAATCGCAAAAGTATAATTACCCTTATCGGAGTTTGCGTAGGCGATTTTTTGCAACAAATACGTTAACCACGATATTGTTTTTTGACATAGATTTGTAAACAGTCTCGTATTTACTGTCGTTTTTGCTAACCACGATACCATTTCTACACAAAAACGCTAACCACGATTAGTGTGATTATCAGGGGATTCTTGGAAATCAAAAAAGCAAAACTCAAGAATTTGAAAGTTGTTTTTAATTAACTTTCCAGAACACCCCTCCATAACAAAAACTAACCCCGAGTAAGATATCATAGAAACAGTTTTGTAACAATTGACCACTTTATAGACGAATCGGTAACCAAACTGTTACAAAAACAACCTTTTATGATTACAAAGTGTTTCAATAGATCAAATTTGCCTAATTTAAGAAAATAAGGTGAAATATTAAAATAATGTACAATAAGTATCGCAGTTTTAGCGCGTATCAAATTCGCCACAATCTAGATTGCATTTTCTTTTAGTACAAAAATGCATGAACAATTTGATTATTATTTTGCGTGACTGTTTCCAGCATAAACTTAAACCACAACGATTTAAATTTATAAACCATTTCACAAAACAAATTAATATTCGCACACACTCACACGACAGCTGGGAAAATTAAATGGAAAATATTTTCCGTTAAAATTTTCCTTAGTCTGAATTTCATACCTAGCTACAATAAAGTATAATGTCAATAAAATAAAAATCATGTTTGTGAAATACAAGAAAATAAAAATCAGATTTATTTGAAAAACGTCAAAATCAGTCATTGCAAATAGTCGTTATATTCTGGCAAACAAACATAATATGTATGTACATATGTGTAGAAACATAATGTACCTTTAAGTGGATTTACGAAAATGGCATAAACAAAAAACAGCTTTGTTTAGGCTCTTAATTGAAAAATGGTGGTTGCATAAAGGCTAAACTATAATTTTCCTTGAAGTCCTATAACTGATCAAAACTTTAAAATTTGTTGTTTCTGGTGTTGTCGCAATGTCCCAAACATACAAAGACAGTCATGCGATTCAATTCTCACAAAATAAAAACCCCAAAATCATACTCGTCATATGTGGTTTTGTTTAAAGCTCACAAATGTTTGCATGGTTAATTTACAAAATTCATACACTAAAAGAAATTATAAAAAAAAAAATTTAAAAAAACACTTAATATTTTTTTATACCCTCCACCACAATTAGTTGTGAAGAGGGTATACTAAGTTTGTCATTCCGTGTGAAACTTTTTTATTATTCATCTCAGACCCCATAAAGTATATATATTCTGGCTGCTTGAGTAATTCTAAGTCGATTTAGCCATGTCCGTCTGTCCGTCTGTTGAAAACACGCTCACTTTCGAAAAACTCAAAAGAAATAAACAAACTAGGTGTCAAATTGCTTGTAGTTATCCTAAGCAGTTTGGGATTGAAATCCAGCAAAATCGGTTCAGTAGGACCAGAGCTATGAATCGAAATGTGGAACCACCACCTTCAAAAACTTGATAATTTTGTTACAAAAACTAACATAAATGATGCAAAAATGCACGGAATGACATAAGATTTTGCACAAGTCCGTTTTATTCGACTAGAAATTACACTGTAAAATTTCGCGAAGGTCGGTCCATAATTTACCCTAAGCCCCATATAAACACTACTCCCGGCAAACAGTTTAGTACGCCTAAAACCGTAAAAAATAATGCAATCATAACAAATTTTGGCTCGTCACAATTTTATAGGACTATAAATGATACTGTGAATTTTTGTGAAGATCGGTACATAATTTACCCTAGGCCCCATATATGCCCTACTCCCGGAAAACAGTTTAGTCTCCTAAAACCATAATTAATAACAAATCGTCACAGTTTAAGATAATAATAATAAAAAGACATCATACAGATATTACTCCTTAAACATTCGAACTGTCGGTGGAGGGTATCAAAGATTCGGCACAGCCGAATATAGCACTCTAACTTGTTTTTTTATATATATATATATATATATAAATTTCTTCATATTAATTCATAACACTTCAGTTGCCCCAGCGCCTTTAAGGCATTATTGAGGCGAGTTGGCAGGAATATTTATAAAATACAAAAATTTACATATAAATACTACTTATTTTATAAAATTTTTTAATAATTAAACAAAAAAGATATGTATTTTAAATTTGTACATTATAAGCAAGATTATTCATTACATTAAATTTAAGCATCATGTTGAGTTATAAATTCTTTTATTAATCTTTTGAAAACTTATATTCTTGTTATATTTTTTAAAGTTTGCGGCAAATTATTGAACTCACGACACCCCATTAACGTTTATGGGTAGTACGCTGTTTGGTTGTTTCAAACCTACACAGAGGTATTAATAAGCTTCCATTATTTCTCGTATTAATTTCATGATGTACCGTGAATTTAGATTTAAAAATCGATATCTATTTTTTTTTTTTAAGAAAATTGAAAAACTTTTTAGCTAAAAAGTTTTTTCCGTGTATTTCTTAAATCCACCAATATTTATTTCACTTATCAATTTTTTCTCATGTTTTTGTTGTTGTTACTTTTTACGAACAATTACAACGGCAAGATAAATATGTTCAGAACTAAGAAATATTTGACGAAATATCCAAAAAGAAAGCGTGACCAGCAAATTAATCAAACTTAAGCATTCTTTTTAACAATTTTTATTGGCTTGCTTAACTTTAATTGTAAAAAGATAATTGTATAGTGTAATGGAGAAACTGTTCAGCAAACAATTTTTTTAATAAAACTAGTGGTCCTACGTCCTACACGTCGTCAAATATTTGATAGGTATGACGTAGCTTTAGAACCATAATGGAAATACGTGAATTATATGGTGTTTGTGTTAAAACGTACAAGTATTACAAAATCGACAGAAATAAAAATGGTTTTACTGTGACAGAAATGTTAAATTTGCGGTGAACACAAAATTCAATGCCGGGCATTGATAAAACCCCCACAAAATCTACAAAAAGTTAAAAAAAACCAGCGCCAACTTTAAGTACAAGAACAAAAAGCAAAGTGTAAAAGAGAATACCCAGATACATGGTTGAGTGAAGTTTGAAATACATAAAAAAATGGTTTGATGTCAAACATTAAGTGATAAATGATACAAAAACAGTTCTGCTGGTATAAATTTACTTAAGTGTGGCGAATTGGTATTTGTTTTTATTTTTCTAATGCTCTTTAACAACGATTTAATGAAAATTAGAGAAATTTATAGAAAAAGAAAGGCAATAAAGTTCGATTAAAATTAAATTGTAGCTTATTTGGATTATATTTAAAGGTTAGCTGAATTTAAAGGTAATAAAAACAGAAAACGAAAAACTAACTAAAAAAGGAAACATGTAGGTACTTTCCTGAAATGTTGTTTTTTTTTAAATTGATTAATTTTACTTTTTCATAACAGTAAGGAAAAAGTTTTTCCAAAAATCGAAAAATTTAAATCACGGGTACGGAAAAACGATGACAGGTATTAACATAATCTTTCCATATTTTTATTCCCTGTCATATTCTCAATAAATCCTAATGTGATGATTAGGGCAACCAAAAAAAAGCACTAAAAAAACAGTTTTAAGCTCTTAAAAAAAGCCTTTAAAAACATGAAAATAAGCTGTTAAAACTTAAAAAAAAGCAATTTAAACTTGTTTATTTTTCACTTAATTCGTTGTTATAGTAAATTATAAGTTGATGCAATAAATTTTTCGAAAAGAAAACTATGTTTGTTTGGAGTCAGCAAGTTCTTGTAGATAGAAAAAGTTCTTCCTACGTCTACAGCAGAGACCTGCGCCGACAGATTTTATCGGCGGCGGCGGCTCGTATGAAAATTATCGGCGGCGGCTCAAAATCGGCTGTCAGCCGGCTTACACTTTGTTGTATTCAAAACAATATCAAAGATTTTTTTCATATTTATATACATATGTATACAAATATGTACATATCATACTTGTTTAACAATACTTGTACTGACTCAAATTTTTCTGTAGAACCAAAACACTTTTTAATTTAATATTAAAGGCATATGAAAAAGAATTTTAAAATCAACCGTTTCATTGCCAAAAAGTAGAAAAATAGCACAATATTTTTTCAGTGGGTAGATATCAATTTTTTCCAAAAAGTGAAAAAAATTAAAACTTTAAGTTAATACACCATTGTTCAACAAGTACGATATGTATATTTAAATAACTTAAAACCTTAAATAAAAAATTACACTTTAAGGGTATTTTAATTTAAAAAAAAAAACAAAAATACATTTTTTACTTGAATTCAGAGTTTATTTTTTATATATGTATGTATAAACATTAATAAAGCCTTCCACACTAAATTTGTTTAAAAAAATGTGTAATATACACACAATACTAAAAAAGCATTATCGAATCTACTATGTGTATACCATTATTTAGTTCTGTGTGTGGGCATTATGAATTCAAGAGTTAAAAATTAAAAAAAATTACATTGATAAATTAAATATATATATAAAATTAAATTAAAAAAAAATCAAAACGGCGGCTGATTTTAAGCCGACATAAGCCGAAAATTTTTCGGCGGCGGCGGCTATTCAAAATTTTCGGCGGCTCGGCTCAGCCGGCTTTCAGCCGATCGGCGCAGGTCTCTGGTCTACAGATGTTAAGGGAGCATATCTAAAATTGAGTATTTGCTCTGAAGTATATTTTATACGATTGGACTCATAATTCCGCTTGCCTCCCAAAATATCCCCAATATCTTTCAATACCGAAAATCCTTAATTTTTTAATGAAACTGATCTTAATTTTGTATTAACTTCGTCTTCTATATCCCCTGGAACACGGGACATTTTTCTTACGATCCACAACTATGTTCACTAAGAAAACCAATGAAAGATTTTTTGTTTCCAATTTTGTTACAACTTCGAGTAAAACCACAAAATTTGCAGAAATTTACATTATTTAATATACAGAGAAATTCTTAATAGCTAAAACTATATTAAAAAAGCAAAAAATAAGACTACCAAAAGCAGAGAGAAGGGGAACTAACAGACGTTTCTTTATACAAAAACTATATTAAAAAAGAAATAAGACGTTACAAAGTGTGATGGTAAAAGACGTTACATACTGAGGAATTTGATCGTAAGAATAGAGCTTTGGAATTTTCGAGAGAAAAGAACTTAAACAAGCAAATATTAAATTAGGTTTAAAAAAAGGCTTAATACTAAAAACATAAACACATACAAATTATACACAACACTATAAAAGGTAAGTTACAGTACTGCTAAGACAGAGTTGCAAAAAAATCAAGTAAGAAAGTATAGTCGGTCAATTATACCCAACACCACAGTATTTAAAAACAAGTTTCGAGAGTGTATGCCTTTATGAATAGGGATCATCTATGTTTTAAATTTCATTAAAATCGGTTTGATGGTTTCTGGTAGGCAGAAATTGCCCCCTATCCCCCTCATAGTCCTATTTTTTTAAAAAATGCATACCTTACGTGTCCACATAAATATGGATCCATCTACATATGTCTTTAATTGCATTAAAATTGGTTGATAGTGAGCACAAAGACCCTCTTCCTGATAGCAGCTTGTATGGAGGCTACATTAAATTATGGACCGCTTCGCCCTTGTGCCAATTAGAACCCACGTACCAAATTTCATTAAATTGTCTTTAAAATTGCGACCTGTACTTTGCGCACGAGGTTACATGGACAGCCAGCCAGCCGGACGGACATCGTTAGATCGACTCAGAAAGTGATTCTGTGTTGACCGGTATACTTAAGGACCAATATTTTAAGGTGTTTCTCACATCAGCACAAATGCATAATACCCTCTCCACTCTTTAGTGTAGCTATAATAACATAAAGAGATAATATAGGTTTTTGGGATGATATTGCTCAAGGGAAGCACAAAATGTTACCATAACGTTGAACGATTTTTTTAACCAGAGTTGTTACAGCACAGAAATGGTTGATTTTTTAGTATTTATAAAAAAAGTTGCAAATAAAAAAAATAATAATAACGATTTTTGCAAAATTTTATTAAATAAGTTTTTTTTTTTTGTATGAAAAATTATCTTAAAATGGCAAAATAAGCAAAAAAAACCGATATCGCAAAAATAACTAAAAAAAAGCCGATATTGCCAAAATAAGCAAAAAAAAGCCCTAACAAATATAGCTCATTTTCTTTGTTTTTTTATGATCGGAATTTCTGTTCAATCAAAATCTTTCTGTCTTGTAAACAAAAAAAAAAGCAATTGCTTATTTTTGGTTGCCCTAGTGATGATCAAAAAATTCTAAAATTTGTTGAAAAAAATTTTTCAAAATTTTAAAATGGACTTCTGAAACTGCCGGTAAAAAAAATATTTTTTTGGCCATACCTGCGAAAACAAGTAAATTTTATTAACTTTAACAAGGAAATTTTAATAACTTTAACATTTTTTAACCCAATGTTGTATTTTATATCGCATAAGAACGTTATTATTAAGTGGCAAAATTTTTACAAGAACTTAAAAAACTAAAAAAAATACATAAAATTCTCTTGTCACGGTGTTTGTAAATAGGGCGTGAAATAGGGCAGGAGGGGTAAAAGCTCCCCTCCATATATCTTCTTAACTAATCAACCGATTTTATTGAAATTTGGTAGGAAAATAGTGTAACATCTGGAAGGAACTAAAGCTTATAAGTTTTATTATTTAGGGCGTAAAATACGGCCAAAGGGGTAAAAGCTTCTTAACTAATTAACTAGTTTTCTCAGACTTTGGCGTGCAGACACTGCAACATCTGAAAGAAAGAAATTTTATGGCAAAACAACATTTGCCAGGCCAGCTAGTGTACACATGATTTTTTTCTTATTTTTTAAATAAAAAAATATTTTTTATACAATTTTTTCAAAAACTATTTTTTACCCAATAATGTTCATACACTGAACCAAAAATCCAGTGAAAAGTACGTTAAGCAAACGAATTACGCTTATTAAAATACTTTCGTTGGCTCATCGAATTATGCGTTAATTTAATAAAAATTTAGGTATTATTTTCATTATATTAACGAATAATTCGTTTATGTTATCTTTTTATCTTGTATCCAGAGCATAATAATACTGAATAAAAGCATAATAATAGGGAATAAAGGCGTGAGGTAATAATAATTCAAGTTCCTATTTCAATCTTCAATTAATTTTTTAGTATTGAACCATTTCTTTTACTTTCTTTGTAAACAAGTTCCCTTACGTTTTTTTATAAAAGTTTTTTTCATTAATTAATAACAAAATTTACTTTGTATTATTTATATGGAGCGGGATCCCGGGATCCAGGGAAATTTAAAAAAATTTCCCGCTTTCCCGGAAATCGAAAAAGTCCAGAAAAAAAATTCTATTTATAATTTAAAGTCCTTCTGTAAACCCCTTTGCCAAACAAAAGTAAAACAAACATGTATAGCGAGGTAAGTAAATAATAATTTTCTCACTCTCTCTCTCTCTCATTAGAAAAACAAGCGGGCAGGTGTCTGTCTGGTATTTTTTAGAAATTCTTTTGTGGAGTAAAACATGTGTTTTATAAAATTACTGAGTTACATAAAATAACTGAATGTTCCTTTGTTTTTTACGGAATATGTAGCTAATTTTTTTAAGGGTAATTTATATAAAATAACTGAATATTCCTTTGTTTTTACGGAATATGTAGTAAATTTTTTGATAGGTAATTTATATAAAATAATTAAATATTGCTTTGTTTTTTACGGAATATTGGGTTGATTTTTTTTTTTTTGACAGTAAAAATAAAATGAACTTTTTGTTAAAAATAAATGAAAAATAAGTACAGTTTCAGTTAATTTTACGTACAGAATATTGTGAATTTTACATTAGCGTGGCCGTTAGTTGTACGGAGAACTTTTTTTTTTTTTATTTCTTATACTCTCCCCCACCAAATCGGTTCAGTTTTATGTAAAACAAAAATACAAAAAAATTTCGTAGCGATAAGTTGTGTTTTAGGGGAGGCGTCCGCCCCTCAAAGTTTGCCATCAAGCCATTTATTCAAATGTAATTTGTTTGCATATGACTATCTCTTAAAAACAACATTTTACAAGAATATGATATATGGCAATATTTTAGAAAATATTTTAAATTAATAAGAGTATTCACGTCACAAGCTGCACCCTTGCAAAAAAGCAAAAGTGCAAAAACATAACAACAACCACAAATACAATTATTTACGCACAACTAATTGTCTGTGTGGTTGTTGTTATATTTTTGCACTTTTGCTTTTTCGCAAGGGTGCAGCTTGTGACGTGAATACTCTTATTAATTTAAAATATTTTCTAAAATATTGTTAAGAAAAAAACAACAAAATACCAAACATTTTATAAACGTTTTATATATGTATATAAAAGGGGGATTTAATGTCAAGTGACCCAATTTTGAAATCGAGTCCCCTCTAATTCAGAAACTTTCTTGTTGAAAATTTGTGTCTAAACTACTATCCAATAGGACTAACGTTGGTGCAAATTTGATCCTAATCGAAAGACATCGATTTCAAAATTGGGTCACTAGACATTAAATCGCCCTTTTATATAATATATAAAAAGTATATAAAATGTTTGGTATTTTGTTGTTTTTTTTCTTAATTATTTTCTAAAATACATATTAATTTTAGCAAAAACTTTCTTTGAGGCTTATGTTGTTGACTAGAAGAGCTAAAATATTGCCATATATCAAACAAATTACATTTGAATAAATGGCTTGAAGGCAAACTTTGAGGGTCGGACGCCCCCCTAAAACACAACTTATCTCTACGAAATTTGTTTGTATTTTTTTTTACATAAAACTGAACCGATTTGGAATATAAGAAATCATAAAAAAATAAATAACGGCCACCCTAGTATACATACATAGATTTCTTTTACATTCAGCACTCAAATACTTAATTCTCTCGCGATTTTTAACCTATTCTATTAGTTGTTTTCAAAATATCTCTACATATGTATGCTTAAGCCCAGCGACAGGCGAAGTTACGGCCAATATTTTAAAATGATCAATACTCAAAGGTATATAATAAAACGGTTACTTTTGTAAAATAATGTGCCCCCAAATAATTCACCCTATTAGTTGGAATTTTTAGTGGAACAACAAATATGTATAACCTTGTTCGGTACTTGTTGTTTTAATGTGTCCTGTTGAAACACATTTTTTTATTGAACAAATAAAGGTGTGTTTGAATGATTTGCTCTTACACATACCAATGCAAACACTTATGTAGTAGCAAGTGCCTAAGTGTACCCTGCAAGCATTTATTATTGCGAAAGTTTGCTACGATTTTTTATTATATGTATTTTCGCAAGACAATTTGTACGAAATATTGATCTCCGCCATTGTTTTTTTTTCTACTTTAACACATGATGCAAAATATTTTGCTTTAAACAAAAGTTCATTGTGCTCAAATTCACAAAAAAAGTCTACAAACAGACGAAGATGAAGTGTAAAAAGAGGTCCATTTCATCTTTTGAAGGTCTTCCAAAAGCTTACCGGGTATGTGTGTGTAATTTTTTGTTTGCATGTGTATGTACTACATATATGTTTTGTGTGGGGAAGTAAATATTTATCCTTTTCATATATGAATCATATTTGTTAAAGATTAAAACAAACATTTTCGCATCTGTATTAAATATCCATGAAAAGCTTTTTACAATATTTTTTTATTCTTCAGCACAAAAATGCTTTTAATTTAAAAAGCAGGCTTAACTTGTATTTGCTGTATTTGAAAAAGAATTTCGGTAAAAGGGGATTAATAAGAAAATTTGATTCGAATCTAAGGAATTTTTTCTTTAAGGAAATCTTTTAACGATGCAACCATTTAAACACAACAATACTATTTTAAGCACAATATGAAGAAGAGGGAAGATTTGTCTCGAAAAAGGAGTTCTAATACATGTAGAAAATAATCTTTTTCTCTCTTAAACAAACAAAAATCTTTCAACATTTTAGCATTTTATTTCACTTGTTTCTTTAAAGTCAGGAAAAATAAGCAACAAACTTTTTGCTTGTCTCAATTTAATCAAAATGATCATCTTATCGCCAGAATCTTCTCCAACAAATTGTTTCTAATTAAGATTTTTATCTGTTTCAAAATGACATATTTTTGGCTTTCAACCTACTGAATTGCACAGCATTCGCTCTTTTGTTAGAACGCATTTAGCACAGTCATATAGTTTTATATTTTTCGCTTTACTTTCGCCACACATGAGTACTAAAGGAAGAAGTCGTTACATTTACAGTTGACATGGATCTGAATTTTTTGTATTACTTTCTATTGTTCTTGTTGAAACGGAGATAAAGAAAATGGGGAAATTATATTAAGAGAAATAAAATATTGAATAACGAAAGAATGTACATATTTTTTTAAGTTATGTTAACAATGAATGTTACAATAAAAAAAAAACAAATTTTATATACAAAAAAGTTTCTTTATATCTATTTGTATACAAAATTACCTTTTTATACGAAAAAGTAACTTTTTGTACGAAAACTACTTTCTATATCAAGTGGTCATTTTATACAAAAAGAAACTAAATATTTACTTAAATTGACAATACAAAATTTAAAAAAAAAAATGTATTTGTGTACAATAATACCTTTAATATAAAAGTTCTTTTTCAGAAACATATTAAAAAGTACTTTTTGCCAAATCATAATTTTTCTTCTGTATTTAATACAAAAAGTACATTTGAAAGTTCCTTGAAAACTACCATTTAAAAAAGTACCCCTAAAAAAAGTAACTTTTAACTTTTTTTTAAAAAAAAGTACCTTTTAAAACCAGTACTTTAAAAACAAGTATCTTTTAAAAAATGTTTATTTTGAAAACAGTACCTTTTAAAAAAAGGACGTTTTAAAAAAGTACCTTTTAAGAAAGTACCTTTTAAAAAAAGTACCTTTTAAAAAAGTACCTTTTAAAAAAGTACCTTTTAAAAAAGTACCTTTTAAAAAAGTACCTTTTAAAAAAGTACCTTTTTAAAAAAGTACCTTTTAAACAAGTACCTTTTTAAAAAAGTACCTTTAAAAAAAGTACCATTAAAAAAGGGACCTTTTAAAAAAGTAACTTTTAAAAAAGTACGTTTTAAAAAAAAGTAACTTTAAAAAAATACCTTTTAAAGAAATAACCTCTTAAAAAGTACCTTTTAAAAAAAGGACCTTTAAAAATACCTTTTAAAATAAAAATAACCTTTTAAAAAGTTACTTTTTTCTTTTGCATAGGACAAAAAGTACAAGTTTACTGAGAGGTTTTTTTTTTAATCCCACTAAAGCTGGTAAATATGGCAAGTCATAAGTTGGAACACTCTTGAGTCAATCCCAGGTCCTGAAAAATACCCGTTTTTAGATAGCGTAAAAAATCTCTGCCGTTTGTTTTCTATAAATTTACTTTAAAATTTAAAACAAGGACATTTCTTTCGGCATATGAACGTTTGATGAGACAGTGCCCCGTAAAGATGAACGCTAAAGTGCGCCAGAGAAACTAATGTCAGAAGCACTTTTGTGCTCTTATTACTAACCTTAAGCCTTAAGCTTAATTGTGAACGATTAATTAAGAAAAAGTACATCTACGAAACAATACAATTAAAAAGGAAGCAAGGATCAGGCTCTTTAAAAACATATTTTGTAATTTTAGCCAAAAGTGTACTTTGCTACATTCTAGTATGGCTGATTTCCAAAACGTCAATTGCTTTGTATTAGAACAAAGTATAATGTTTCATAACGCCGCAGTACAATATATATACAATGCAAACCCTTCCAAAACGTCACAGCTATGTATTAGTAACGCAACAAAAAAGCAATCAGAGCATCGGTTTGAAAGTTGATGCTTTGTGACATTTAACATTTAGTTTGCAAGCAATACAGATTTATTTTAAATATTATGCATTGCATCACTAACATTTCAAAACGTTTAAATAATAAACACATAGTTGCATTGTTTCGGTTCTTTGAACATGTACATGGTTAAAATACAGTAGTAAAATTTTGTACAAACTTTGTATTAGTACGTTTTGGAAGTCAGCCTATATTATTACAATACAATGGAACTAAATTTTTTTACAAATACTAGTTTTGTACGAAAAACGTAATTTTCCATTTACATTTTCAAATTAAAGTGCTTTTTAAAATAAAATGTACCATAAAGGTACTTCTTCCTAAACATAAGTTTATTTGTACAAAAAAAAATGCCTTTTGAAAAAGTATATTTTTACTCAAATTTCCCGATATCGAAAAAAATGTTGTTTTTTCAAAAATGTCGTTTAACAAAACACGAAAAAAAACTTTTTACAAAAAGTACCTTTAAAAAAAATATAGAAAGTACCAATGTATTAATTTTTCCATAAAAAATACCATTTTCAATAAAATGTACTTTACACAGAATATTTATCATTGAATATTTTTTGATTCCCCCTCTTTTTTAATACAATTTCTGTATAAAGTGTATTACATATTGCAATATGTGCACCATTGTAATGAATTTCTTTCTCGTTTGCGCTCAAAAGTTTACGGGAGGTTAAGCAATTAATAAATAATGTCATACGAAATTCAGAAAAAAATGGAGAATAAGGGTATTTTGTTCGGTAATTAGTTCATCATTAAATTGGTAAATTGTTAAACTAGTCAGTCAGAATGATAAAGGAAGTAGAAGGAAGGGATCAGCTTTATTCATGTCATATTTTTTTAAGTTAACTTGAACTTTTCAAACATTATTTTAAAAATGAGTGTGTATAACAAAAAGAATAAAGGAAATTGAACAATTCAAAATAATTTTCTCTTGTTAACAGTGTTGCCAAAAGTAGGGAAAAATCCCTAAATGTAGGGTTTTTTAGAAACTAAAATAGAAGCGTAGGGAAAATCGGACTGATTTTTTATATTCGCCAAAATGTAGTTTTTTTTTCTCATATTGCGTTATATACGAAATAAATGCTAAAAAATTTAACTTTTATAATGATTAAATATTTACAGAAATGGAATTCTAAGATCCAGAAAATGTTTTCGGACAAAAAAACAATTAATTTTTCTGAAATTAATATACACCATTACCCCGGTTTGCGTCGCTAATTGGGACCGGAAAAACTCGACGCAAACCGAAGCACGTGTTTCAATACATTTGTATTGATTTAATTTTAATTGGTTCCGAGATTCAAATCAAGTTAAAGCTTTCTTTTGAATAACCACTTGTCTTAAGGGCATTCATTCATCGCTGATTTTAATCTTTAATCCAAATAGTAAGCAGTGGCTCCATTTTTTTCATTAAGAGACTTCTCATTTTTGTAACCTTTTTGTGTTGTAACGAGGTTCTTGTTTCAACAAATTTCTTAATTTTATCAGCGTCACTGGAAAAGCAAATGGATTTTATTGTATAAGGGGCTAGTTTAAGGTTTCTTTCAATATCAACAGCCTCTTCCCCTGATTAAGAACGCCTCAGAATGCCCAGTTTTTGTTCTTAGCTTATTTGCTTTTTTTTGACTCATTGTTGCAAAGTATTTAAATTTAACTTTACTTCAGCAAATGTAATTTTAAAGACGCAACTTCGAAAACGACGCAAACCGAAGCGACGCAAGCCGGGGTATTGGTGTATTTTGAAACATGGATTTGGAACAGTTTTGGACTTAAATAGTAAAATGCAAAACTATACAGGGGTGTGCTGGAAATCGAAAACGTAAAACGCAAGAATTTGGAAGTTGTTTTTAATGCACTTTTAATCAAATTTTTATAATTTTTGTTACAAAATTCTGTTTAATAGAGAATTATTTGTGTATTATATTGCAAACAATTTTTTATTACAGAAATCTTATTAAAAAACCACTTTTAAAATTCTTGCGTTTTACGTTTGCGATTTCCAGCACACCCCTGATAATGACGAGGTTGTATTTCCAAATACATCGAAATTGGTAAGGATTTTGTTTGCTTTACTTAAAACAAATGGTGATGCATTGAGACCACAAAAATCGAAACAAATTGAGCCACACAACTTAAAGTTTATTTTGTATTACAAGATCATCTACGCAAAACAGTGGAAGCGGCTGCATTAGTTTGGAATGCACTAATAGTACCTTTAGAAAATTCCATTTAAAGGAAATATATACGGGCTTGTTCTGAAAATCACTTTAATTCAAATCACGTGATTTCAAATCCCATGTGCCTTTTAAAATCGCACGCGTGATGTTGTGGTGTTTCGTTTTTGTATTTTTTAGTGTGATTTTCAATTGCCCAAGGCAATGTACAATTTACAAAATCACACGCGTGATTTTAAAGCACGTGATTTTCAGCACATAATCACTGTTCTTGTACCTGAATTAAATTAAAATTACCGTTCAGAGCCTTAGTAAAAAACCTCTAAATAAATTAATTTTTAAAAAACTTCTTGTTTTTTTTTCTTTGAATATAATCAAAGAAGTTTTTTTTTAGTTTTATAACTTATTTTTTTTATAAAAGCTTTACTATACATATGAGAATAAAATTAGTTTTGTTTAACTATTGTTTTTTCTTAGATATTAATGACTAAAACACGTAGGGAAAATTTTTTTAAGGTGTAGGGGAAAATCGGATTTTTTTAGTTCCCGTAGATATTTTTCAAAAAATCTTCTGGCAACACTGCTTGTTAAATAAAATTATATTGATTTGAAAATTATTTGAAGTGGAAAAAGGTTTTTAATGAGAACGCATTCACTTTTATTTTCATTAAATGCTATAAAAAAAAATTTGGAAACAAATTCATACGGGCATATTCTGACCATCGCAAAACGCTTAACATTTGCGATTCTAACTTGAAATTGCATAATAGTTGTTTTGTAAATCGCAATCGCAAGAAATTTGGAAACATCAATTTGCAAAAGTATACTTGCTCAAGGGAACTAGAATAATTTTATGAAACTATGGCAGATTGCGAGCAAAACGCACGAGTTAAAGAAAAACAAAAAATCAAACTGACGTTGTCCAATTTCAAAACGTATGACTGTTAATTAGGAGTATTTTTTTATTTAATTTATATTTTTATACGACTTTAAAGGCTGAACTTTATTAATACATTAATAAAGTTTACATTATAAAAAAAATCATGCACAAATCACTTTATATGTGTGGCTATTATATTATTGTGGGAATTACCCCCCTCCCCCTTTTATGTTAAATTTGCTCCCTTGACGTTTAAGATTATTTTAAGTTTGCTATACGTTAATAGCGTTTTGTATGTTCCTTTCAAAACTATTTACTGTTTAATTGAGAATATAATTTGCATCCTTGGCACATAAGCAAAAAGTGTTAAAAAAAAATTCATATGCTTTTAGCTGTTTGTATGAGTCTAACTGTAGAGTGCCCTGCAGTTCCTAAATAAGCAATTATTCACATTTCATTGCATATACATATGCTCTAAGATATATTGCTTTACAAAATGACCAATCGTACCATATACAAATAATAGATTTAAAGTTTGGTTTGAAATTCGTTAAAATCAACATTACCCCAAGAAATGCAAAAGTTATACAGTTGTTATCGAAATTTGAATTCCAATTCAAATTCTGTACAAATTCTATACAAGACAATTAAATATAATTAAAAGTTACACATTTCGTTGGTCAATTGCTGCCAAAAATCTTCCTCATTTCTTTAAATAAAAAGCTAAAATTTGGAATCCAACTTAAAATAAGAAAGAAAGTATAGTCGGTTAAGCCCGACCATATGATACCCTACACCACAGTAACTTAAAACAAATTTGCGAGAGTGTATGGCTATATGAATAGGGATCTATCTATGTTTTAGATCTTATTCAAATCGGTTTGATAGTTTATAAGAGGCAGAAATTGCCTCCTATCTCCCCTCGTGGTTCTACGATTCGGCCCATTTTCAATAAGATTGGTCCTTGTGCCAATAAGAACTTTTGTGCCAAATTTTATTAAATTATCTCCAAAATTGCGACCTGTACTTTGTGCA
Source organism: Pollenia griseotomentosa (assembly GCA_963931875.1). Taxonomy (NCBI): domain Eukaryota; kingdom Metazoa; phylum Arthropoda; class Insecta; order Diptera; family Polleniidae; genus Pollenia; species Pollenia griseotomentosa. Next base: position 3,888,031 of record OZ007562.1, on the reverse strand, counting down.
CAAGGTTACATGGACAGCCAGCCTGCCAGCCAGCCGGGCGGACATCGTTAGATCAACTCAGAAAGTGATTCTGAGTCGATCGGTATACTTTAAGGTGGGTCTAGGACTAATATTTTAAGATGTTGCACACATCAGCACAAATGCATAACACCCCCTCCACTATTGTGGTGTGGACATAAATAGCTTATTTGATCCTTCGCTAAAATTTGGAGAAACCTAGAACTGAAACATCCTATTTTGCAAACTTTCTTTTATAAACTCCATAGAAATGGGGTAAATGTTTTTGGTTTGTTTGGCGAGATTGGTAGTGAATATCCAATTTTCCTTCCCCTGTATCCCCAACTGCATCGCTATTTATAATTAAACTGTGTCTTACATGGCGTCATATCAAATTAATAGCCCAATTCACAATCTTGTGCAAATGATCTAGCATCGTAGCATTACAACACAATTTAAATTTTATTTCTATCTTTATAACATTAGAAGAGAAATGAGTTACAAAAAAAGTACCAAAATTATTTATTATTTTTTTTTTTTTTGGTCTTTTACGTCCTCAAAATGTACAAATTTCAAAAAACACAGAAGCAGATCTAACTCATCATAAGTAATTTCGAAACTAGTTACACGAACTAATGGGCACAATTATATATATATGTATATGTAAAACTGTGTTTTGTTAGCATAACAGAAGGATGGAAAATAATTTTTTATGATAGCATATTTTCAGGCAAGTCAATGCAGGTACAAAATAAATTATGCTGCCAACCAGTTAATGTTTTTAGGAATGTGTGTATGTAACATTAATTAATTGCGAGAAAGATGTGTAAAACTATAAAAAATTATTTCAAACAGTCCCAGTGCAGCTCATGATAAAGTATGTTTTATAAAAATAAATTCATTTATATATAAAAATATAAAATTTGTGCCTTTAAATGCCCAGCGGTAACTAGAATAAGTAAAGAGGCCTAATATAAGGCCTTGTTTAGCAGACACAAGCCCTCCTCGCCGCATTCCATACTTATTTATTTTTACACAGGTTGTCATTGGACGCGAGCCCTTCTACACTCCCTTAATTAACAACCGTGATCCCTTCCCAAAGATTGGAGTAAGGAAGGTCATTAAAAATAAATAAAAATGAACAACTTCCTTTCTCCCTTCTTAAAGAAGGGAGTAGCGAATGTGTAATGAATATTTTGGAAGGTCTTTCAAAAATAAATAGATACCGTCTAGAAGGCATACTTCTGAAGGCAGGATATCATACCAAGCTTATATATTAGAAAGGCCTTCAAAAAGGGCTACCACTTGCGGTCCTTTCAATAATTACCGCTGAGTGTTTATATGGGTGAAAAAAATATTCACAAATATTACAAAGTTGTATGTACGTTAGGGTTGCCAGATTGCGAAGACTAAAATAGCTAAACAAAGAAAAAATTCACCTAGATTTTGCAAAAATAACTGAACAATTGAAAAATGCATTTATAGTTCAAAAAAGTAAAATATTACTTGCGGTTATTTGTTCAGGCTTAAGATTATTTTCGTTAGTAATTTTAATAATGTTACCGAAGACTTCTTTTGAAGCTTCATTAGGTTCAGGTCCGATTTGACCAACTGTACTTAAATATCAATTCATATTTAAATATATATTTTCATATAATTTTGTTTTTGTTTTGACATGAAAAACAAAAATTGATATTTAAATACAATTGGTGAACTATTAAAATTGTCTACTGTATATGGAAAAGTTGTAAAGTTTCCTTTATTAGATGTACAAAATACAGGTGCTAATCACTGTAAGATAAGTTAACAACAAATTATACATTTGCATGCACAATTGTGTGAGTTTACAATTTTTTTCTATACAAAAAAAAATTTTATTAATAAAATAAAAATCCAATGTACGAAAATAAACAGAACATTAATTAGCGTACGGCTCACACACCGAGAAACGATACATATATTTTAGTGTTGGTACCTATTTTCAAGAAAGCAACAAACATTATATATAGGGGATTCACAAGGTGTGTCATATCGTCATAATGTCCTAAATAATATTTTACAATTGCTTAAAAAAAATAATGTTGTGTTTTAAACAAAATTAAAATTTTAATGATGTGTTCATTGTTTCGTCATAACTGTACAGTAGAAATCTAAATTATAAGCGGTTGTCCACAGTAGTCATATATATTTCTTGTAATTATTTTAAGACATATGACTTTACAACCTTGTCCCCCAATATTGTTCTGTTATTCGTTATAAAACAGAACAATTGTAGTGGTTCTGTAGACATGCATTATATTTTAATGTTCTGTAGTGTTTCTTTTTCACATTGATAAGGAAATGAGCAAACAAAAAATTTTAGCACCGACCACAACTCGAATAGCTTGTGTGTGTTGTTTTTTTCGTATATGCATTTTGTTTTTGTAAAAAATGTGTGCTTTTTTTTTTGCTCTCATCTTTTTGTTGAGCTGGATAAATACAGTACTATTTATGTGTTCGAAGATCACAAACAGAGAAACGTATTTTTTTTTTAATGATTTACTACACAAACACCTTTGTGTTTTCCACAAATCTGTCGAACCGAACACTAAGGAACGATATTTATTGTTAATTTTCGAACACTGATAAAAACAATTATTTTTTAAATTAAAAAAAAATGTTGTCACTGGAAAAATTGTAAGTAAGGCTGCTAACTGGACGAGAACCAAAAAACTGAACAATCCAGGCCATTCCAGACCGCCTGGCAACCCTAATGTACACACATAAAAGTCGGGCTCGTTTTGTAAATATAATTAAAAAATTTTTGTAAATATCTCTGTATTTAAATAATTATTTATGTGGAATTCATTTATTTGCTCTAATTACGTAGAATATGTCTATTTTTCCAGATATGTAGTTTTTAGTGTACATTGAATTTACATTTTAGGAAATGGAATTTAAATTAATTACTAAATAATTGTCTGTAATTAGTCGCATTTAATTAAATGTTATTATTTTCTCTTGCATTTCTAATAAATAACGTATGAAATATAGAAATAAATCAAAAACTATTGGGTTAACAACATTCTCTTTGTCTTATCCTTAACTTTATCCCTGCAACTATTTCAGCAAGGACATTCATAAGAGCTTTATATCTATCCTCATTTATAATTTACGCAATAGTCATTCTCCTGGTAAAGAATATTAAATGTTTCTTTTTAAAGAATATTCATTTAAATAATGTTTTATTATTAATTATCTGTTATTAAATTTAAGAATATCATTCTTTATTTGTGGGCGCTAATTAAGAATATGCTTTATGATATTTATGTAGAAAAAAGCCCAACAGTTTTAAAAGTTATAATGAATCATTGCTCTACCAGCATTGGTGACCAACCAGTGATTTCTTACATAATTGCCTTAACTTTATCACCTTTCTTACTTAAATTGGCTCTACAACATGTTATTGAGGTTGGCCTGTCTAATACGCCTTTTAACGCCTTTCTGGCTGGAGCGGTTAGATTTATGCAGCCGTCATGGGCCAGGCCAGCCAGCGCAATTGCTGTATTTTCAAGCTAGCTAACACATTTCATAGCTAGCTTTATCTGCTTTCGTAAGTACCCATGTTGCCTCTATCATCAGTTACTTAATTAAAAAGGTTAATACCTCAAATAAGCCAATACCAGTGTAAACGTAACTTAATAAACATTTGCATGTCGGTCTTGCTTAAAATCAATAGTTTCGCCATCTATTACCTGGTAATAAACAAGATAAATGACTTTGAATAGGTAAAGTAAGCAATTGATTATAAGGACTAAATGGGGTTTTTTTATTTTTAAACATTTCGAGTTTAAATTTGGAATAGAAGACAAGAAAAGTTACTTTTGTGATCTGTTTAACTATTACTAAACCATTCATACCTTAAAGGACTATCTATGGCAAACAGCCTACGATCTTTCAGGCGGAGGTCTACGCTATCCTCTGGGGAATGTCTGATGAGGAGGGCAAAGAGCTTAAGAATATTTATAATGTCGGATAGGCAGGCCGCTTGGTCATGGACTGTTTTGCATCTCTGAACGATCTGGCGAAACACATTGGACAGTTGCCATCCATTTAAAGACCCTAAGCCTTTCTCCGGCGTCACTGCTGGTCACATAAAGGTGACGATACAAACACGAGTCCGAAGGTGAATTCCTTCACACATGAAAGTCCATTTCTAGATTATGATAGTCCAAGAGATTTGTGACCCTATCCCGTGAAAAGGCAGGAAGGCTACTTCTGCTTGATAAGGAGGAACTTAGGCTACTTGTTGGCCTATTTATGGGGCACTGTGGTCTTAGTTTCAGTTAATAATGGGTAATTTTAGTACCTAGATATGCAAAATTTATGAGGTTGACGACGAAACGTCGGAACATCTGTTCTGCTGCTGTCTCGCCTTAAGGACTTCCAGGACTTTCCAGTCTTTCGGGGGCAAATAATGAGCCCAACTAAATTGATGATCTTTCACCAGGCAGGGTGATAGGCTTTATACGTAGCCTGAACCTGACTTGATGAGATTCACAGGATGCATAAAAGATCCTCTGGGTCTTGGTGCATATGGCCTTCTACATATGTATACATCTATAGTCTGCTCACACCTTTAAACGTATTCATTTGTTTAAAGTTTTTATTTGAGAGTTTAAAAATACATTAAACATATTTCACTTTTCCACATCATGTGAAGGTACATGACATGCAGAATTTATAACTTGCGATTAACTATGCCACAATTCTCTTGATTTACTTTTAGTATTTGGAGTCCTTTTGCCAAATCTGGATGCAAAATCGACCACTATCTGATAATGTCTTGGTTTCTGTAAATATTTTTAGAAACACTTTTGACGTTTGCTTTCGTACTAATAACACTACGTGACAGTTTCTGACCAAATGAATTTGACACCTAATCTTTATGTAAAATTTTCCGCTAAATCCGAATATGAAGTCAGAATTGTCAACAGTAGAACAGTTTTCCAAAATAACCGTTATTTGTGTTTTTAAAAAAGATGATGTGACTGAAATGCAAATATCTCCAAAAATGTTAAACGGATTATGTATTACTTTCTTTTTAGTGAAAGGTTATAAAATTTCTAATATAACCATGGGTCGTTTGTGAAGATGAGTCAATAAATGGCAGAGTTATAGTGGACAAAATTTCAAACTTCATTATAAATTTTATGATTTTTTGCAATTTTGCTCTATTCAAGTTAACAATTTTACATTAAGATTAGGTGTCAGATTCATTTGGTCACGACTTTGTTGAAGTTTTGTCACGTAGTGTAATTGGATTTACGAAAAAAACTTTTTGTATTTCGAAAGAGGGTAAAAAATCCCACAAATTAAATTGTTTTAGAACGTTGGTAAAAAATTTCCGAAAGTCGTACTTTGTAATTCAAAACTTACGAGGTCGTATTTTTTCCGATTCGAATCGAATGACATAATAACCCTCTAGGACTGTACACAGTTCAGAACGGAATCTAAAATTATAGACCATCTTTTTCTTTTTACTTCTTTAGAGTTGCAAATACAATTAGCAATTATATTTAAACTTAATTAACCGAGCAAAAATGACTTAAGCCTTCAGCCCGTTACAGTGAAACAGACCAAAATCTCTGGCGGGAATAGAACCCGCAACACTTGCACTGATAAGCTAGCTCACTACCAACTAGTCTACCGGGGCTCCCAGAGCTCAGCCTGTGCAATCTGTCCGTAATTCAAAAGAACGCTTGTCTTAAAATAGTGCTCAAAGTTGTTGGGTTATTATTAGCGACCCTAAGTTGTTAGTTAATTCACCAGATCTACAGCAAACACATTAAAAAGAGAAAGAGCTTGTGTACATTGTCCAGTTTAATGTTAGAAATTTTTGTTGTTTGCAGCTATTACTTTTCTCTTTCTTCTCCCTTATCTTTGTGTTATTGAAATATAAATTAATTAAATTAGCTTTAAGTTTTTACTAATGAAAACAACATAGACATTCTCAAAGATTTAAAATTTACGTCAAACAGTATAAAAGTAAGTAAAACGTTTTTTTTAGATTAAGTGATAATTGTTAATTTGATTAAGAAGTGAAACCACACAACACTTTTAATCACATAAAATATTAAGATCCAATGCAGAGCTAAAACAAACATATTTAAAAATGATTAATACAAAATTACATCTAAGAAGATTTTTTTGTCTTATTTGTACCAACTTTTCAAATATTTATTAACTCTAATTAGCATTTATCATTTATTAAAATATAAATTTTTACAAAGAAGATTTAGTTTCCTATACATTTATCGTGGTGTATAACATTTTTAAGAACGCAACCTTTTAAATTTTTTTTTTACAAAAAAGTGAACAAAAAAAAATTTTTTTAATTTCGAATTAATTTTTTATCATAAAAATTTCTAATAAAATTTTTCTAAAAAAATTTTATAAGTAGCTGTTTATAAAGTCTTTCACAGAAAAAAATCAATGTAAAATCTTTATTCGTTTACCCACAAAAAAATATATTGTAAACCTCCCAAAACCGTAAAAAGTCAATGAAAACACATGCAATTTAATCAACTTTCCTGACTTTAACAGTGTCCCAAAACCACAAATCTCAAGCAAAAGACTTGAAAAATCACTATACGATGCAGAATATTAAATTGTGAAAAATTAATTAATGGCTTTTAAATAAGCCATATTTTGTTTTTTGGGCATATTTTTTTTAAAAAGTTTTAGTGCATATTTTCAAATTATTAGTATGTAAACTTGGTTGTCAAATAGTACTAAGGCAATTAAACGAATGCAATTAAGGTGTAATGTTGTTTTGGGAGTTTAATTTTTAAGGCAATTACCCGAATTGGGTGATTAAGCGTTGGGCAATTAAACGTGGATTTTTGTTTGAAAAATGGAAAAAAACGAGGATTTAAAATGCAAGGTAAATAAGCGTGAAAGGCATTTAAGCGAGGGGTAATTAACCGGGTTATACTGTATCAGCTTCTTCCACATAGGACTGTTTGAAATTTTGCAGCCTACCCCATTGCACTCCCAAACGCTAAGAATTGCCAACAATAAATGGCAACATCTGCATAGTGGATCGGTCCACTAATGGCTAAAATATGAGCAAAACTCCCGTCTGATTCTAATTTGTATCCACAATATCTTGTTGTTGTTTTTTTTTTTTTTTTTGCATTATTTTAACACATAACAAAAACATAATTTGCCGTTAAATACGGAAATGTGTATTAAACGAATAATCGTGCTCAATATATTTTAGTTTAACTGCCTGTTCTTTTATTTCCGAATAAAACTTCGTTTGCTTAACTTACATTTAAAACAAAAACAATATTTTATTTTAATTATATTATTCGTTTGCAGTCGATTAACAGGCCATAATGTTTTATTGGTTAGTGGCTGGGTGGTCTAAGGTGCTGCGTTAGACACGATTTGTACTGGTTCTAAGTTCAAATCTCAGTAAGAATGCACTTTTTAACTTTTAAATAAAAGCATGTTTTTTTAGGACAGTTGTGATTTTTTCTATTGGATTGTAAAAAAGACATGAATAAAATATCCGTCAAAGGGCCTTCACGGTTCTGATAACAGGCCATTATTCTTTTCTTTTCATGAAATTTTCCATGACTTTTTCACAGAAATGTGACTGTATATCACCGATAACGCGTTGGATCTCGGGATTTAGGATTTGTTTCTGGTTTATTCGCATAAGAACGAGATTTTACAAAATTCCAAAGGAAAAAATCGAACGGCGTTAAATCGCATGATCTTGGTGGCCAGTTAACATCAGAGTTTCTTCAGATAATTTTTTCTGAAAAATTTTGGCTGCAAATAATGGATTGCGCTGTAATACAAGTGGCGCCGCCTTGCTAAAACCACAAGTCAATGGGCAGATGATGGATATGCGCTTCATCGTGGAAAATTACTTTTTTCTCAGCATAACTTTCCAAATTTTTGTATCAAATTTTATCGAATGCGACCCCTATTCCGATTTTTTTTTAAGCATTCTTAACCCATTAAAGTATAAACAATTAATAATTTAAGAAAATAAAACACTATCCAAGTAGAAAACGTCCTTTAAATTCACAATTATTTGTAGTTTCAGACAAAACACAAACAACTCTTTTACACACAATGATAAGAAATTCTCGGGTATATAAATAAATGTATAATTTTATATAATATATTTGTTTTGTGTCACAGTAAGTGGCAATAAAACTAATAGGAATCATTTGTATCGTGACACAGCCAACTAATTGCTGGCAGAACTAGAATAAAAATGGGTTCAGCATATTCAGACAGGTCTATCTAACAAAAAAAAAAACAATTTACTATTTACAATCTCTTAAATATGCCACACGAATGGAAAACAGAAAATAAATATGTACACATTTGTAAAAACATTTTTTAACCATAGGATGCCATTTAAGACTCCCAAGTTAACCCTTCACACTAGTCATATTATTGACTAAATATAGTGTTTGTAAAGTACAAATTAAGTCTAATTGAATACACATGTTTAGATTATTTTTTTTCTAGTAAATAAACTTTAATTAAAATAAAAAATTTTGTTTTTTTCCCCTCCACCACCATGAGTGAGTGGTAAACGAGGGTATACTAGGTTTGTAATTGCGTTTGTAACCAAAAACACAACTTTTTTAGTGTCGAATTTTTTTTATTTATTTTAAGCTGTTTGGGATTGAACTCATGCAGAAGAAATTTCGTAAAATCATATATAAATACCGTTCTTAAGACATAAATAAATGTAATTAGTACCACTCCCACATCTCCAGTCCCATCCGAATTTTGTGGAATGTTGTGTGTCGATAGCCAAGTTGTTTCTACCTAATTTGAAAAATTTGGCTCTCGCCATTCTCAAGATATACATAAAAAATTAAAAAAAAAAAAAACAGAGCAACAAGGGATTTATGGGTAAAATAAGAGTCAGTCGTGGTTTTTTGCTCCTATCATAGCCATTTGTGGACCGATCAGGCTGAATTTCAAAAGCAAACAGTTCCGGACTATATTTGATATAAATATATTAAAGCCAAAACCCATCATATCTAGGTACTTCGAAAGCCACATTTCAACGGACAGATGGGCATCGTGATTTGCACCTCTCTTCTCATAAGGATCCAGAATATATATACTTTAAGCACACAAAATTAAAAATGATATTAGGATAAAATTTGGCATATGTCGTCGTCTTTAAAGCGTCTAGAAAGCGTTAAAGATATTAAAGATTCGGCACAGCAGAATATGGCACTTTTACTTGTTGCCAAATTTTAGTAAGCTTAGCGATGTATAATTAATGAAGGCCCTAATTTCGTTAAACACAACGCAACGACAAAGAATTACATTGAAAGCAAAAACAAATTCATAAATATTTTGTAATTTTGTTATTTACTGCAGTAAATAAAATCAAAATGAAACGTATCAAAAAGCATATGAAACACATACAAACTCTTTTTTACTTTTTTTTTCGAAGAACTATTCTATTTCCCAAAAATGTTCCTGCTACAGCCATAAATTTCCATACATATAAAAGTTGTCCCAGTCTTGCCCCATGGGCTTGTTAGTGTGAGTTTTTCCTATAGCCATAAAAACTCCATACAAAAATGCTAGTGGTCCCATCCAGGCCCAGGTGGTAGTTCGTGCCACACGAATTAGGTGTCTACTTAAAAGTTAAAAACGTAACATTTGTTCTTCTTGCAAGCTATTATGTACAAAGTCTTTGTATATGAATTTCGAGTATTATGTACAATTTGCAATTTCTTTAAGCATAACTATATTGTTAAAGTAAAAGCTAAAACCGAGGTTTTTTTTTTGTCGGTTTTCTGTTTCGGTTTTTAGGCATTTAAAAGTTTTTTTAGTAAATAATGTTAATTTTTCTTAAAAATATGATTTTATTTTACATCTGTATATATTTATATCATATATATTTAATTAAGGTAAAATTTCTATTATATTGATCTTAGATTCTACTATATTCTGGGTCCTAATTAGTAGCAAAGTTTTTTTAACGATGTCCATCTGTTCGTGTGTATGTTGAAATGGGGTTTCCAAATAACCCAGAAATGAAGGGGACTGGGTTGTCATAAATTTCTGTCACATATACTCCGTTAAAGTTTGGTATTAAAATTCACCCAGATCGGTGCATACATGACTGAGGTACGGGCAAAAACCACAACCCCTAAATTCTTTGTTGTTGTTGTTTTTTTTATTTCTCTTTTCTGTATATCTGGAGCATGGCGATAGCCAAAGTTTCCAAATTAGGTACAACCATCTTGTTTATCAAAACACAACTTCTATAAGACAAATTGGCGGGATCGGAAAAGTGGGTGTGGCCAAAATAGATTTATTTATATTTCAAGAACGGTGTTTACATAACTTTCTGTTCTTATCGCACTATGGTGATGGGTTTATGTTTATAATTCGGCATAGTCGAATATGTTTTTCTATTATTATTATTTTTATTTTTTTAATTTTTATTTTTTTTTTGTTGAAATATGGCCACACTATGACTTGATAAATGTAAACAAATAATAAATAAAAATGAATTTACAAAGAAATTAAACGCACTTATTTATTGTGTCGAATTTACGCAAAGAATTCTCGCCGACGATATTGTCTTGCTGTGCGAAGTTCGTCGTACATCCCAGTTGTGTTAAAGCCATTATTAGTTTAAATAAAATATCCCCAAAAGTATGCGATGTTGTTTTTAATTTTTTAAAAAGTGTTTGTAGATGCGTGTGCTATTGAAAATGTTTGATTGCAAAGTATGTACTTGTTAGATTTATCAAGTAATTCCGTTTTAAATAAATTCACTCACTTTTTTTTCTATTTTATTTTTTGCTTTTCTTTCTATTCATTCATTCACTTTATTGATCAGTTGAAGGCGTAAGTGGTATGTATGTTGTAGTGGTAAAGAAGTGCTTTTGATGTAAATGTACTTCAGCTCAAGTTATGTACTTTTATGCCAATGCCTAAGATTGTGAATGAGAACATTTCTATGAATGTGTTAAAATGTTTAAAGCTGTATGTACTTCATTTCCTCCATATGTTGGCTCCATACGGTAGACAGACAGAAGGACCGACAATCAAGCTTATAAAATGAAAGTGTAAAGACCTTTTTAAATAAATGTATTAACACCTCCATACAAATGGTAAGAATGAGTATAAAAAACATTTTTGGTGGTATATTTTTTTTTCTCACCATAGAAAAGGATTTGATATTTACAATTTAAAAACGTTTTGAAAGGATTTTTTTAAATTTTATAGTAATAAAGCTTAATTTATTTGTTATGTTTATGTTTTTTTATCGTTAATATCATATATGGTTTATTATTAAATTCATTTGTGTAAAAAATAACGTAAAAAGTCCTGATACATTTTACAGATTGTAGCATAATTGAATAAAAAAAATGCACACACCACTGCACACTTGATTTTGTTCATTATTAAATCAGTTTTCGTATCCAGAAGCTTCAATGTAAACGATAAATCTCTTTTAATGGATCACTGCATTAATAAGAAAAATAACATTATTAAAACCTCTACAAATAGATATTGCGGCAGAGAGAATTTATTTGCATATGCCCACATGTCCAGCTTAAAATATGACAGTAAATTTATACAAAATTAAATCAACATAACCTCAATATAAAGCCCTTAAACAATGCAATTATTTGTTACTATTAAAACCATGTTAAATGCAACACTTCATTAAATATACATAAGTATGTATTAACTATATGTAAGCTTAAAATATTACACATCTATCATTATTTTAAATACTCTTCTGTTGTGTGTTTGTTTCCACTTGATTACACAGGGCGTTTTCAAAAACGTCAGTTACACAGTCAAAAATGCAACCTTGTAAAAAAAGTGCTGCAGTGCGAACACAATAAGCAAACTGTCCTCGTTTCAAATGTAAAGTAAAAAAAAAAATAAAAATTATCCGAGAAGAAACGGCCATTGAAGTAGCCCCACAAAATAAAAAAGTCTAACGGCGTTAATACATGATCTTTGTGGCCAATTCACGTTGCCAAAATGTGAAATTACGAGTTTTGGAAAGCCAACATCGTTCGTGTTGCATGGCACGTTAACGTCTTGTTAAAACCACATATCTTCCAGTTCATAATCTTCAATTACAGGCCAAAAAAGTCGGTTATCGTACGGCCATAGCCGAATGAGAAAAATTTGGATTATCCGCCACCTTTAACTACCAGAAGCGATATTTTCGGCAGACCACGTCTGCAACGCTTCTAGTCTCTTTGAATTTCTTTATAATCTTGCCAATTCATTGCACAGTACGTCAATTATGACTAGGGCTTGCAAATTTACCGACTTTTTCGAAAAACCCGGTAAACCGGAAATCTACCGGTAATTTTGAGAGTATTTTAGTTAGTTGATATTTTATTCAAACTTATTACTTATAAAATTTTGTTTTATAAAATTCATTCAGTTATTTGATTAAATCATTCTTTTATTTTATTAATTCATAACATTATAATATATAAAAAAAGTATAAACGTTAATTGGAAAAAAAAATTAAAACTTCATTTCAACTCTTGTTTTTTATTAAAATGCCGCCTTAAAAACACATTGTGTCTAACGTGTTATCATTTAAGCTCGACCTCAACTTGGTGCAGATGAGACCGGCTGCTGAAAACGCGCGCTCCGATTCGACACTTGTCGGTCGAACATTCAACAATATTTTAAATGCTTTCTCTAAATATTTACCACGGATGTTCTGTTCTTTATTCATCTTCTGCTAAAAAGTTAGTTGCAACTTTTCTTTCATTATTAACGCTGGCGATGCTGATGTTGACGGAGTTGCACGCTGTTTTATTTTTACGTAGGTGTGAGTAAGAGAAAGAAATTTTTTATATTTTACAATATTTTTCGTTTTGTTCCGTACATACTACTTTTTAAAGTTGAATTTCTTTATTATAGTACCTAGTCAAGTCATAAATACTGGTACACAGAAAAATCGACCCCAAATGAAAACGAATTAATATTTGAAAAAATTTTATTTTTTTTTTATTGAGTTATTAAATGGCTACAAATCCTAGAACAGCTTATTCGAAATGGCCTCCATTCTTCCAGCACGACCTAAGACGATTTGGCCAATCATCGATCGCAAGACGCACTTCATGCATGGGAAAATTTTCCACTGCACGGACAAGGGCTCGCTTCAGTGACTCAATATTTGGGTGTCGATTAGAGCAAGCCATGCCCTCTAATACGGACCACAACTTGTAATCCAACGGCTTGAGGTCTGGGCTACCAGCTGGGCAATCAACAGTTGATATGAAATCCGGAACGTTTTTTTTAACCAGTCTTGAGTTGTTTTTGCTTTGTGACCTGGAGCCGCTGGAAGATCCATGGCTTGTTGTTGAGAGGCTTTACAATGGGTTCCAATCGGTCGATTGATACACATTGGCCGATGTTTTCACTCCTTTTTCGCAAAAATGAAGCTTGGTGACGCCATCGTAGCTCACTCCCCACCATACCATTACAGACGCGGGATGGTGGCCTTTTAGAACCTTCAGGATGAGTTAGGATGCTTCTCTGGATGATCGAGCATACACACGATCGTTCTGCTTATTGAACGGTTCTTCTACGGTGAAGATTTTCTCGTCGGTAAACAGATTTGATTTTCACTTGGGTTTTTCCTTAAATGCGGCCGTGAGCAGATGTCCAGTATGTCGCTTGTATGCGCTGAGTCCCAAGTCTTCTTTGATAATGCGAGACATTGATTTCTGTGAAATTTGCATTTCACGCGACAAGATTTTCTGTTTTCGCAGAGGTTTTCGGTCAATTCGTTTCTTCACTGCTTTGATCGCTTTCGGAGTTCTCACAGTGCGCGGACAGCCGGATCTTTGACGGTCTCGTACACCACCAGTATCCTCAAATAACTTCGCAGCACGATACACAAAATTGCGAGTGATTCCAAGCGGTCGCAACGTCTTAAAGATATCTCCTTTTTCCATGTTGCATTTTAGTAAGCCAACTACAACAACACGATTTTCAATGTCGCCCCATTCCATGATTGAAAACAATTAATCTCAAAAACTTTTAACGTCACAATGAAGTATAAACGCCAGCTGTCTAATAGCAGTCAATATAAAATGGATGCGCCCAGTGTTCATTCGTAATGAGTGCGTTTACACGTGTACCAGTATTTATGACTTGACTAGGTATAATTATATATTTTAAATATTAAATTCAAGTATTTACTTAAAAAATAGTATGTATGGAACGGAACAAAACGATAAATATTGTAAAATATAAAGTTTACATTTTTACCAAAAAAATCGGTTAAAAAATAATGAATTTACCGCTTTTTCGGTAATGAATTTTTTAGCAATTTACCGATTTACCGGTTAATCGGTAATGCAAGCCCTAGTTATGACGCCCATAATCTCATCCTAATGATCAGAAAGTGACCACGTTTGAACCACTACTTTTGTAGCAAATTTTTATTTTTTTACGCGTTCTTCGCTTGTTAAACAAACCACACTTCAGATGACAGATATTTAACAACTGACAGCCTTGCCAGACTAGCGGTTTTGAGGTAATGACTCCTCATCATCTTAAGCATCTTGGCAAAAAATGGAACATAGAAATAGCAATTCTAGTAAAATTGGAAGCCCGTTTAATATCTTGGCAACATACTGATAAAAGTAATATCCCTCAACATCAAAAAAAAAAAATTGAATTCATCATCTCAAGGACGATTGGATTACTATAAGAACAATTTAAAATTAAATGAAGGAATGCGAATACTTATGGCAAAGCGTGGAAAAAATTAATAAAATAACAGAAAGTAAGATTTATTAAACATTTTCTATTGTTTTACCATTAAATAATGCAATAATATTTGTCTTTTCAGATGGGCGCTGCATTGAAATCTTCTACCTTTAACACAAAAGCATATTTTTCGTATACAAAATTAAAAACAATTTATTAAAAATATGAATTTTTCGAAGCAATTATTAGTAAAAATTCATAATGATCGTATTACCAGATGAATTTCTTTTAATTTCTAAACGTATTATAACCATGTATGTATTTATATTTTTCAAATGCTTATTTTTGTTCCTGTTCTAAAATCAGGTCCATTTGAAATTAATAATGGTATAAGATATTTTCCTTTTTAAATAATAAATCGAATTAACGAGGATTAAAAAATTTTGCTATTGCCCACATTTATTTTCTAAAATCGCACGATTTTCAATCGAACTGATTTACAATACAAGGCCATATAGGTGAATTTTATTATTTTATTTAAATTTAAGACCATTGAAACAAAAACAAATTTTGATTTTTTTTTTTTTTGTTTTTACATGTTGTTGTGCGAAAGAAAGATTTGTTTCGCATTAATTGAAATAGGCAGTTGATTATTTTGATACTCAAGATTATAAAATTTTATTAAATAATACATAGGATACCTTTGAAATTTTTTCTACTGCGGTTTCTGTTGAATTGAATAAAAAAGTGTAGTTGAAATGAAGAAATATTTTTATATATGAAGATTATTTTTCGTTATTTTGACAAATTTTTTATTTTTTTTTTTTTTTTTGACTTAATTTTTATTTTATTTGACTTAATTTTCGTCAAATTAACGCCATGCTTAATAACGTCAATTGATATTATTCAAATTGACAAATTTTCTTTAAATTTATTATTTTACTAAAATTTTAAATTTGACTAAAAAATGTGTGTTAAATAGACGGAAAATTTTGTTAGTTGTATAATGACCTACTTTTCTTCAAATCTACACGCCATTTTGCGTTATTTACCTCCCACTTTTGGTTCAGTGTTCTATCCCAGGGTATCTATTCTAAACTCAATGTCAATTTTACTGTTTCCTTGTACTTAACAGTTCATTTTTCTCTGTAATTCGAAGTTTTCTTTATCAACAAGACATTTTTTGTAATTTTCTGTCTATTTGTCGTGAAGTGAGTGAAAAGAAGAAATATCTTTTTTATAACTTTCTGACCTTATTTCTGTATAAACCAATAATCTGTTTTGCCGCTTAGTTTTGGTCGATGATTATGTCACTTTACTGGCCACTTATTTGTTGATGTTGCTTTTTTTATTTTAAACTGACTTTGCATGCTAGTCACCTGACTGACTCAAAGTTATCTGTTGAAGGGTTACTTTACACTTTTAATAAAATATATACATATTTTTTAAACATTAACCCCTGTATTTATAACCGATTGTTAAATTTAACAAAAGTTTTTTAAGGACAATTTTCATAGTAAATTTGTTCTTTAAGCCTTAATTAAATTTAAAAATTTTTTATGATTTTTAGGCATAAAAAACTAACAAGTAAATTTAGTAGATGAGAAATAAAATTTAAGAAATTCTTAAATTTATTTTAGTTCGTTCCGGTTCATAAAATAAAAAAAGCGTTAAAAAAATTACTGAAATTTTTAAAGTGTTTTTATAATAGAAATATTTTTTCTAAATTTAATTTACAGCACCGAGACCGATGTGCTTATGTTTACATTGTCATTTAACATTTTTCTGCCAGAACTAAAAATAAAAACCAAATCTTTTTAAAATTTGTTCCAATTTTTTTTTTTATCTAGAAAAAAAACTCCCTAACATCTTTTTACATTCCACTTTATTTAAATATCTGATTTTTAAGCCATTTTCCCCCTAAGGAATACTTTTTGTGTTAAAAATGTTTAAAGTACATTAACAAATAAATATTTTAGTAGTATTTTTGAAGAGATATTTATAAAAATATCTAATATTTTTTTTTTATTTAATTTTACTTATTTTCTTTTCAACTTAGGAAGCTGTTCGGTTATTGGGTAAAGTACTAAATGTATAAATATGTCATGACTTAAAACCTAGTTTTGATATTTGAAGAACGTACCTTTTATGAGATCCATTATTGTTACAACAAGCAGCTATTATTAAATTTTCTTGGCCCTAAAAAAGAGAATAAAAGAACGTAAGAACATGTAAGACAAACACTTAAGAAATACAACTAAATAAATAGAAAATTATAAATATGTATAACTATATATAACTATATTTTATTTTAAAAAGTTAGACTTAAAGAGTTTTGGAGGGAAGTTTTCTTTAAAAAGTTAAAGAAAAACTGCTAAACGATATCAGCCGAAACATCAAGCTTGCCTTACGATTTTGAACGTCAACGTTCACATAGAAAATTATATTTAAAACAATAACAAAATTCTATAATTTGAAACAGAGTTAGCAGGTTTGCATATTTAGCCGACGATATACTCTTTCCTGTCATCAGTGTGTCAACCAACGCAGGCGTTTATTTGTAAAAAAAAATCTCTTTTGACGATGCACTTCGAGGCATACAGTAAGGTCTGCCAGATACAGTTTTTCTTCCTCCATAAATGAAAAAAAAAATTCCCCTCTAAAAAGAAAAAAACTCCAAAGTAATCCATTTAAACAAACTCGTATTTTTAATGGTTAAAGTTTAAAAATTATTTATTTATTATATATTTTTGTACTAAGTTTTAGTGTGGATAATTTTAAACTAATAAATGTGCATTTTTATATTCATATTTACATAATTTAGACCAATTCAGAATTTCTGGCTTTGTAAATTTAATTAGTATTGAAAGCATTTTAGGTACAGTCTGAGTCAATTCTTTACAGTCGGGCATATTCTAGAAATCGAAATGAAGTGGAATTTATTCAATAATAAAATGACCGTGGTTTTTCTTAGTTTAAAGAGTTAATCTTGTAATGAATCCTCTAGGTATAAAGTACATAAAAGTAATCAGCCTTATTCCGGTTGTCGTTGTCGTCATCCACAGTGTCGTTTTTGTAATAGATTAAAGTGACACACAGCTTGTGTTCTTTAATCCGTAATTCTGCTGAATATTTTGTTTGAGCTTTCGTTACAAGTTTGTATAATTTTAAATCTACTTAATGGGGTCAGCACCCCAGATCTGGCAGCCCTGGATACTGGTGCAGCCGATATCTCAAGCTTTTGCAGTCACTAGCCCCTAAGACGTGTTTGCTGTGTTTTTAACATAAAGAATAAAGTTTTTATAAAAATTTTTAATTATTTAAGCTTGAGGTCTTTTTATTTATAAAATAATCTATTTATTTAACTCAATATTTCGCTAACCTTTGGTTAGAATCGTCAGGAAATTAAATTTACAAATTTGTATACAAAAAAACGATACCAAAATTATTAAAAAACTTTTGTCAAAAAATTAAATTCAAAAACCTATTTGTCATAAAAATTCTTTCAAAAACCATAATAACAAAAATTAAAAAATATAACTAAAGTATAACAATTTATATAAAGGCTGACTTCCTAAACGTATATTAACAATGTATCAATACAGTATTAAAACCGAGTTGATACATTGTGTAGTAACTTTTTTAATACGTTGCATGTTAATACTTTGCAACACTGAAATCGTTTAGGAACATTTATATGCATTGTATCATTCATAATAAAGCGAACAATGGGGGAAGAACATATTTTATTGGAAAATGTCTTAGATTTGTGCGAACAGGGAAATTCCAGCCTCAAAATTGCTGTAAACATTATAAAAAGGAAACATAAACGATTTGCTGTTTTGCTGAAAGAATCACGGGTATCAAAAAGAATACCAAAAACAAAAGGCTTTGTGGAAGCCATTGTTGAAATGTCAGACGATGTTTTTTACATTTTTAAAATTATGCGTCCATTTTTTACTGTAATAAAAAGAAAAAATAAAACTGAATAGAGAAATATAATAAATTATAACAAAAAAATGCTTACTTATCTTCCTGCGTCGCCATCGTATTTTGTCTTGCATTCGCTTTGCATCTACTTTTATTTGGATGCCTTTGTTGCTTTTCCTTGCGTATTAACTACAACAGTGTTGCAAAAGGGAACAAAATACATTGTAAAAATTTTCAGGGTTGCATTTACGAACACGCTGCAATGTATTACTACAAAGCAACATGCGTTTAGGAAGTCAGCCAAACTGAAAAAATTTCCTATCTATAAACCTTATACAAAAACCATATTTACAATAATAAAAAAAAAAATATTTTGGCTAATGAAAATTCCTATAACATAAAAAATTTTTAAAACTAAACTTATTTTTATATTATCTTACATACATAATTAAACTTATTTTTATTCTTACAAACTAATATGTATATCGTAACCTAAGGACAAGAAGGTCCTGATTTTCTTTTAATTTAGGTATAAATTGAACCCTCTTCTTCCAAGACTGCGGTAGGTATATTTATATTATTATATCTAATCTTCTATCTCTTAATAATTAAATTCCTATAATTATTCGCTATAAGTTCTGTGTCTGCTTTAAAATTTATTCTCTGTGTCGTTGGTGTATTAATTTTGTGTAACATTTCCAATATATATCTGCGTTTGTAGTTAGTTTCAGTGTTTAAAACCGATGCTTCTTCAAAATTTGAATAGTGATTAGATTGATGACAATGATGACTTAATGCTGTCTTTTTAGAATTAATGTCCCTACATTTTTGATCGGATTTATGTTCTGCAATTCTAGTCCTTAATTTGTTCTTCGTTGTATCTATGTAAACCTGGTTGCATCTTTGATTATCATTTCCCTTACAAGGAATTTTGTAAATAATGTTTGACATATCCCATTTACTAGTTCTATCTTTTGTCTTGCTAAATAAGCTGTTCAATGTGTTATAAGCTTTATATGCTGCCTTATATTTGTCAATGTCAAAGATTCCCGATTCTTTTATTCTTTCCGAAACATTGGCTATGTATGATAATGATTTATATATTATTGGTTCTATTGTACTGGTAATTCTTGTATTCCTATTACTCCTATCTTTATATTGATTAATTAATCCATAACTTAAACTATTTGGAAGATTGTTTTCCCTTAATATATTTCTAATTTTAATTATGTTTTTCCTGTGATAAAACCTTGTCACTAATTGTTAGTACTCTATTAATTAAATTTCTAGCAGTATTTATAATAATCCTTTTACTGTGTCCTGAATAATAATTTATAATTCTGCCTGATGCTGTTGGTTTTTGATACCAATCTATTAACAAATTATTTCCCTTTCTTGTTATTAAAGTATCCAAGAAAGGTAATTTAACTCATTAAATGTGTTTAACAAATTATCTACCCCACATTCAGTAATAATGCAGAATATGTCATCAACATATTTAATCATTGTTTTAGGTTTAATATTTAATTTTTCAATGGATGTTTCAAGTAACCTTTCCATTACAATATCTGCTACAATTGGAGAAGCAGGAGATCCCATTGGAAGTCCCTTCAGTTGTGTATATACTTTACCATTACAACTAAAAAAGTATCTGTTGTCCTCTATACAAAATTTTAAAATTCTTAAAAACAATCCCTTGTCAATTTTCGTATATTGCTCTATTATGTTCCATTTTTGCTCTATTATTTCAAGTGCTAAAGTGACTGGTACACCAGGAAATAGAGATACCACACCTAATGAAATTAACCTTTCATTTGTCTGTATACAATGATTACTTAACCTCTCTTTAAACTGTACTGAATCTTTAACATTATATATAGAATGTTCAGTTATTCTTTTTAAAATATTCGTTAAATATCTACACAATTCATAATTATAAAAATAAAGGTCAAATAACAATAAATAACGTTTTTATAAAAATATAATTTTAATAAATTTTACTTTTTGTGTGCCATGACTCATGAGTTTACTTCCCTTTATTATAATATTCATTTTAGTAAGTAATGCAATTCAAAACTTGTGTCTTGTCTTTCCCAAAGCTGAGTTGTTAGAACTATTTGTGAACAAATAAATCAACAAACAATGTTATCATTGAATTTTTTAACATAAATAAAATATAAATTAGCTCTGTGCTACTAAAATTAAAAAGAACATTATAAAAAACGTTTGCTCTTTTCTTTAAAAAAAAAAGCTTTCAAGCCTGTTTGTGAAAATAAATGTAAATTTTATAAACATATTCACGCCTATCGTGAACAATTATTAACTTTTCTCTGTAGGTACACTTTTTAGGGAAAAGGGAGTAAGTTTAGACGGTAATTTTATTTTTTAGGGGTGATTATTGCCGCAAATGCTATTGTGAATAGACAAATTTATGTAGTAACTACTTGAGTAGTTTACACTTGACTTCAACTAATCAAAGACTAGTCCAACAGTAATTGTTTGAAAAAACAATATAATTCTGTTTCGTTTTAATGGGATTTCTTCCAATTATTTATCGTGGAAGAAATCAGATTTAAATTTTGTAGCTTTAATTTTAAAGGTTTTGTTAAGATTTTTATTAAAAGTGAATTGAAATTAATTCAGCTAGGCCGAATAAATCTAGTTCTTAGAATAAATTTTTAGGTTTCATATTATATATAAAATTTTATGAAACTTTTAGTACAAAGAAGCTTAAAGAAAGCCATTAGATAGAGCCATAGACAATTTGTCCGCTCAGCCACCAAAAAAAAAATTAGAAACTTCCTGTACCTATTGCCTCCGCAAGTACAATGCTTAGAGGTAGGTGCTCTTAAGACGCGCATCCCCACCTTCGCGGCGACATTCTTAGAGTTGTTAAAGTGTATATACCAAATTTAATTTAGTTTTCTTTACAAAACGTCTGTACTTTGTATACAAGGTTTACATTCACACACATCGCACCAGCCATGCGGCACACCAAACGGACTGGCATAATTTAGAATCACTTCTAGAATCGATCGGTATACTAAAACGTATCTCAATGACCAATATTTTGAAGCATTGCAGACTTCAGCACAAGCGCATGACATACGCATAGGGTTGCCATCCGTCCTCTTTTCCCCGGACACCGTCCTCTTTTTTTGGGTATCCTTGGCAGTCCTACTTCTTTTTCATCAAGTGTCCGGGGTTGTCCGGCTTTTTACACCTTCATTGTAAATTTGTTCCTGGATTTAAATCACAGTTCACAAAATTCATTAAAAAAAAAAGATTTAGGTTTTTTAAGATAGCTATGATTTAGTTTTTGGGGACGTAACGTGACAAAAAGAGTACTTTTCTTTGAATGTGCCCAAAATGGAGCTCCCAAAAAAAAATGGAACAAATAAGCAAAAGCAACCTTATCAATGTCGTTACTTTTGTTCAAATAAATACTTATTGCTCAAATGATTATATTAAAATTTTATTTTTAAGATTATTTTTGGAAATAAAAAAAAAATCATATCTTAAAAAAAAGCACATCCCTCAAAATTTTAGGATTTTTAAAAAACAGTTTAAAGTATTATAAAGGGTGTTTTTTTAAGCTAGATAGAACTTTAAATTGTAAAAAGTAACACAAAAAATTAAATTTTGATGAAATATTTTTTTTTTATCGTTTCAGTATACTCTGACAAATCATCATGAATAGACTCACGCTTGAACAACGCTACGAAATTATCCAAATTTACTTTGAAAATCAGTCGTCGATTCGCGCAACTTATAGACAACTTCGTCATTTTTATGGCGTTCAGCGATGAGGCGCATTTTTGGCTTAACGGGTTTGTTAATAAGCAAAATTGCCGCATATGGAGCGAGACCAATCCACAAGAGACCCTACAGACTCCATTACATCCAGAAAAATGCACCGTTTGGTGCGGTTTCTTCAAAAATGAGGCCGGAGCTCGCGTTACGGTCAATGGAGATCGTTACCGCACCATGATCAATGATTTTTTGTTTGAAAATATGGATGACATTGATCCGGAGGAGATGTGGTTTCAACAGGATGGCGCTACGTGCCATACGGCGAACGCAACCATCGACTTATTGAAATCAAAATTTGGCGATAAGTTGATTTCGAGAAATGGACCTGTCAATTGGCCTCCAAGGTCGTGCGATTTGACACCTCTCGATTATTTCCTGTGGGGCTACGTGAAGTCACTGGTTTATGCAGATAAACCAGCAACAATTGTCGCCTTGGAGGCCAGCATTGTTCGTGTTATTCGTGACATACGGCCAGCAGTGCTCGAAAAAGTGGCTCAAAATTGGACGTCCAGAATGCGCTTCGTCAAGAATAGCCGCGGTGCCCATATACCCGAAATCATTTTCAAATGTTAATGTCACGTATTGATCTTTCGAATAAAAAAAAATTTTGATTACAATTTAATTTTTTGTGTTATTTTTTACAATTTCAAGTTCTATCGGGTTTAAAAAAACACCCTTTATAAAAAAAAAAATCAGAAAAAAATAGGGTTTTGACTTAGTCCATTTTTAAAATTTGATATTTTGCATATACATTTCTTTCAATATATTTATTGTAGCCTCAAGTATTCTCTTTAAACTGACAAAAATCATCTTCGTATGTAAAGTAGTTTTCGAGATATTAAAAGAATAAACTCAACACATTCGGCTTATTCGGCGATATTATGACAACTTAAATATGACATAACTTTTGAAAAAAAAATTAAAAAATTGTTTTTCGTTGATATGTGTTCATTATGTCATCAAATAAACCCTCTTGCCAAATTGCATTCAAATCGAAAGGGGTCGAGTCCCACTCTTGGTCGACTTGACGTGGAATTACCCAAATTAAGTTTTTGTGTGCCGTCGTTAATTTTATTAATATTAGGTTGTTTAGAAAGTGTCCTCTTTTTTCGAACAAATGTCCTACATTTTTTATGCTGGCGTCCTCTTTTTCTCAAAATAAAAATGGCAAGCCTACATACGCATAAAATATATTATAATTTTCGATCATAAAATCGCTTAAGTTGCCTTGAATAAATGTTAAACCAAATAATAAAAATGTCTACCAAAGTTCCCATTTCCTTTTACTATATTATATTGCTAAAACACCATCATCATGCTTAAAATAATAACTAAATTTATCATTTTTCAAACTTTAACGGAATATTAAATTCATATAATTCACTTGATCAACAAGAGGGTATTAACTCGAAATTTAAACATTTTTAGTAGAAGCAAAGCCATTTTTATTTTATATTAAAGGAAGATGAAAAAGAACTTTCAAACCTACCGTTTTGTTACCACAAAAAGTAGACAAAACAGCACGATATTTTTACAGCGTGTAGATATGAGTATAACGTGTCGATTTTTTCAAAAAAGGAACACATAAAAAAATTTGAGTTAAACCCTCTTGTTGATCAAGTGCAATATGTACATAATATAGATTTTTTTTCTTTCCTCTACAAAAACAATGAATGATACAATAGAAGCTTTTGATATAAACTATTGAAATACAACACATTGTAAAACTATAGGAATCGTTTATATCAAGACTTACTTGCATATAACAGACTGACTGACTGAGTTACTCCTCCGACATACTACAAGTAACATTTTACATTGTTATTTTAATCAAAGTTTATGCATAATCTGCATTGGAATACAAACGATGTAAATCTATAGATGCGAATAAAAGTAGTGGTTCGTAGTGGGAGAATTTGTACAATTTGGTGCAATATTCCTTTAAGTTTATATTGAGTAGGAATACTCAAGAGTCATGCAATTCTGATGACTACATTATGGCACATTCTATAATGCTTTATATGGGTGTTTCTCTGGTTATGCACGCGACATTTGTACGCGTTTTATTGTGTTTGAATATTAAAAAAATAGAAGTGGATTGGAATTTTAGAATGAATTCTAGAATCTTTACATTGTTTGTGATGAGTTCTTTCTAAAAAGTATATATAATGGTAAATTGAGCACTGGGTACCCAAAGTTGACTTACTCACGTGACAAAAATAGAAGTGCCTTTTAGGACCGTAAGAAAAAGTGCGAAAGTAAGTGAATTGTAGGAGGTTTTTATTTCGGAAAAAATGTTTTTATAAAGGTTAGTAATGGGCCTTTATAATCATGTTTTGTTCAAAAGCAAATATGCATGGGTTGGCGAAGAAAAAAATAAATTCTAAATTACGCACGTGACATTACGCACGTGACACTTTTTACCTTCATACATATATGTTTTTTTTATTATTACCACCATGCAGTTTCCCATAAATATCTTCAAATTTCCTTAACAAACAACTTAATACTTAATTTACAGTTGATTGTAATGGAGAGATTATGAAGAAAGAGTGTAAACATAACATAATTTTTTGAATGTAAAATAAGTATATAAAAATGTCTTTAGAGGTAGAAAATATAAGAAAATATAAAATTTTCCAGTTTCCAGTGTAATTTCCTTAAGTAAAACAGCTGAGACATGCTCTGAAACCATTATTTTATAACAACATAGACTTTTTTCATAATAATAAACAATAAAAGACGATGATTATCAACATTTTATTTTTTCATCCTGGTAGACCATTCTGGGGAAATGCCCATACATATTTTGCTATATACAGTATTTTTCGAAACCTAAGCAACTTTTCATGGACATTATAATAAAAGTCTTATATTTGTTGTTCTGGAAATCGAAAGCGCGAAACTCAAGAATTTGGAAGTAGTTTTTAATACACTTTTAATCTAAGTTTTATAATTTTTGTTATAAAATTCTGTTTAAAGCCTAGTACTCTGTTCAAATTTATGAAAAATGTTGAGCAACATTAATTATTTCACACGAAATTTTTATTTTATTAATATTACCTATTATGCGAGTTTGTACAATTTGACGGTTTTATTCCTGCAAAGTATGCAACATTGTTTTGCGTATGTAAACAAACCTCACATGTATTTTACTAAAAATAATTTTTTTTAATACAAAATTTAATAAAAAAGAAAGTAAATATGGATAATAAACTGTTGCAGGTTGTGTTATTCTAATTCTAAAGTTGTTTATCACTAATCAGTTCATACTTTTTTGTTTTGCTTAAAATTCCACGTGAAATAACTGCAGCTTACATTATTTGGCAGTTGTAAAAAAATTTTGCCAGAAGCATTTTGACAGAATTTCACGTGAAATGTTGAACAGAGTACCAGGCTTAAAAGAGAAATATTTGAGTAATATTTGTCATAAAATTCTTTTATTACAAAAATGTTATTAAAAAACGACGTTTAAAATTCTTGCGTTTTCGATTTCCAGAACACACCTGTTAAACTCCCGAACTGATGGGTTTGGAATAACTCGTATTAACATTTACGCATGCATTTGTAGACAGACTTGTAGCTCCTTGTAGGGATGGGACAATTGAAAAATTATATCGATATATATCGAATCGATATTTTTAAGAGTATCGATATTTATTATTTAAAAAATATCGATATATCGAACGTTTTTTTACCTGAAACTATTACCAAACTAAAAAATTTAGTACACCTTTGTACAAACATACACATATTTAATTACACTGTTACTTTTTATTTCAAAAAATTAAAAGGAACAAAAAATTCAATCAAAACAAACAATTCAATTATAACCAAAACAAAAGGGAAGAATACAAAAAAACCATGTGAAATCTAAAAAAAAGTAAATTACAAAAATTGTAAATGGAAGTAAATAAGTCATGGAAGTGCCAACTTGACTTAAAATATGAATTAAACCCCAAAAGTACCAACTTTAACTAGAAATGTTTTTGATTGTTTTAGTTAAACCAGGCACCAAATCGTCATAGTCGTGATCGAGTGACTTTGATCGAAATTTTACTTTTTGAGATTATGTCATTCGATAACGAGTAGTCGATCGAATGACTTTACTCGAAATGTCATTCGATAGGTTAAGAGCTTTCGTAAAAACATTTTATTGTTTTTTTACAAACAATTTACACACTTTTTGGGAATAATTATTAGATTTCTTTAACAAATAGCTAAAAATTTAAGTATTAAACTTTTTTCAGCAATAAGAAATAAAATAATAACATTCAGTTTTGCAATTTTTCGCAAATTATAGTCATAGATAGAAGCGATTTTTGTATTGAAAGTTTTTTGATTATTTACAGCCTTAACGATTTTTAATAAATAGTAGACTTTGCTATTATGCCGCTGTTAGCAATTTCCCCTAATTTAGCAATTTTTACAGAATTTTTTCCATTCCTTATACTTTTATGGACTTTTAATCAATTTTATGGCTTGTTCGAATTATTAAAAATTTTAGCTATTTTTGCAAAAAAAAAATTTTTTGTAAATTGTTGACATTTTTTTTTTTTTTAACCGATTTCAAATAAATTTTAGGGTTTGTTTCCAAGTTTGCGATTATTTGCGAATTTTAGCCATGTTCGCTATAGCAGCGATTTTTTCTGCAAGTTTTCTGATTCTGTACAGCTTTAAAAATTTTTAATAAATACTAGACTTTGCTTTCATGCCGCTGTTTGCAAATTTCCGCTTATTTAAAATTTGTAATCAAATTTTTGCCATTCCTTGTAATTTTAGGGATTTTTAATCAATTTAATGGCTTGTTTGATATGTTAAAAACTTTCGCGAATTTTACAAATTCAGAAAATTTGCAAAAAGTTTTCCGAATTTTTGCGTTGCTTTGTTGCTCTTTTTGGCAAGCGCCGCCGCTATAAAAAAGCCACATAAATAAGCCGAAGTCACCTATTTTATAGGGCACTATCAACATTGTTGATTTATATGCGGCGAAAAGTGCAATGTCTTATGCCATTGGTATACAAGCATAAAAATCTATTACATTTTTTAAACAAATTTCGATACGAAAGCTTTCGAATGCCGCAGTCCCGTTTTTGATACGTCGCGAAGTTTTATTCGATACGAAAGTTCATTCGATCACGTGTGCGACGATTTGGGACAAGTAATTATCAGATGTGGACATCAGGAGCACTCTCTTTTTTAAATGCTCTCCTGTCAATCTGCTTCTTGTATCCGGCACTGCTTCTTAAAAATGCCAATCATTTTAGATCTTCATATTAGTTTAAAAAACATATGATGCACGCAGTGATGCCAATTCTTAAAAAAACATATTGTTTGAAAAACGGCTAAAATTTAAAGTTTTTAATGAAGACTGACTTTAAGAAAAATCGAATTCGATAGTCGTATTTCAATATCGATACATCGGTATTTGAAATATCGGTGATATATATCGATTATTTTTTATTTAAATATCGATATTTTGATATATCGATATTTTCTGCCCATTCCTAGCTCCTTGTGATAGTTTATATCTACATTGGAACGCGAACGTCATGGTAATAAACTCAACACATGTTCTTTAGGGTACTTTATGAGTGTATGTGTAGAGGTAAAAGTTAGTATATGAGTGTTGAAATACGAGAGACATTCAAAAAATCACTTACAAGTTCATGAGAGAGATTGAGAAAGTTTGAATTCAAGTTATTTTAAACTGACAATCAGGGTTGTCAGACTTGGGGATTTATCCCCAAAGTTGGGGATTTCATGTGAACAAAAAGGACAAGGAAAGTCATTTGGGGATTGGGGATTTTTTTGGGGATTCCAAAAAAGATTTCGGGGATTTTTTGGGGATTTTACACTTTTTTATTATTTTTTATTATATATGAATAAAAATAGCAAAACTTTTATCTTACTCTTATATAGTGTAAAGGGTCCTAATTAACATTATCATTTTTATTAAGTGTGTAAAAGGTACTTTATAAACTTGTTATTTTTCTTGAGTGAGTGTTTAAAAAAAAGAATTTCAAAATAGAATCTAAAATCGTTGAAAATACATAAAATTTTAGATTTTTCAAAGACAATTTTGAAGCAAATATGAATGTATTCCCCAAAAATAAGTAAATATGAAAAATCATATAATAAGGATTGGGAAAAAAATGCTAAGCTATTGGTTAGTAGTTATGATGCATTATATACAATACAATATGATGGATCGAAGTACTAAATAAATTTGGATATATGTATTTTTATTGTTGATTATAAGGATGACTTTAATCGATTGAACAAGCTCCAAATTCTTATAAACTGGCTCATTCGTATTCAAAAACAGCATATTGTTCTGCTTGTAATTCCTCACTGGAATCGCATAAAAAGGATTTAAGAAAACATACAGAAACCAGTCCCTACAAACAAAATAAAATGATTTTTTTGACTAAAAATTTTTATTTGGGGATTTTTGGGGATTTCTTATTAACATTTTTCTTACCTTTTTTTAAAAAAAATTTTAAATTTGGTCAGAAAAAAACAAACAAAAAATATTGATTTTTTAAGGTTTTGTTTTTTGGGGATTTGGGAATCTGGGGATTTTTGGGGATATTTTTTTAATTTTTTGGGGAGAGGGACAAAAAGTACCTGGCAGCCCTGCTGACAATATTGTTGATTCCATGGGTTCGAAAGGTTTGTAAAATAGGCAAAGGAACTTTTTTCAGAAAAAAAGAAAAAATTGTAGAAAGAGAACCGAGAAAGATTTCAGATCCCTGTTGAGAGTAAAGTTGACAGGCGTTGCTCTTTATTTGTTCCTATAAACAATTTAGTTTCGGCTTTTATAATTTTGATTTTGTTTTTTGATTTCGAAAGGACGCTTCAGAGTACCTTCTTTAAGAAATTATGCAACTTCAGCCATAGTTGCCAATTTAGCGCCCTTGGCGCTAGATTTAGCGCTTTTTACCTGTCGAAAAGGCGCATATTTTTTCCTTAGCGCTTTTTTTAAAAAGAGCGCTAAATTAGCGCTTTTATTGATACCCAACATTTTTGTACTTTTATTTGCATACATTAAAATCAAGACACATTAAACCAAATTTTGTATCCGTTTATTAAATTCTTTACTCTGAAATGCATACTGTACAAGGAAAGAAGTTTCCTTGTTCCATTTTGTTTCTTAAAACAAGAAAATTCAAAAGTAATTTCTTGATTCTAACTTATTTTGTTCGTATTTAGAAAAATTTTCTTAAATAAAGAAACATTTTCTCATGATTAAAAAATTCACGTTTTTGGTATATGATCAAAAATTTCTTAAAACAAGAAATACAAAAGTACCTTATTTTTATTAAAAACAATAAAGATATTTCTGAAATCAAGCGGCATTTATTTAATATTAGTCTGATTTTCTTGATTTTTAAATAGAATCGAATTTCTTGCATCAAAAAACAAATGCAAGTGATTTTTTTAAATTTTTCAGAAAATGCGCAAGAACACTTGGTTTGATTCAATTAATTTTTATTTGGATCGACATGGTAACAAATCAGTCAAAAGTTTCTTATTTTTATATTAAGTTTTCTTAAACTGACTAGTGCAACACGTTTTTATGAAAAAATTCAGGCTTTTTTTAAAAAGCAACGAAAACTTGATTTAAGTAACTAAAGAATTAAAATGGATTTTTTTTAGTTGTATTTAAGTAAATTTTGGTTCGCATTGAGTTATAACTTTTTGCTTAAACCAGGCAACACATGTTTACAATAAGAAATTTTTGGCTTGAACGAGAATGGTGTAAGACTTTATTGGTTCAAGTAATATTTTCTGGTGATTTAGTAAATAATTTTTTCCGTGTATTTTTGAAATTATATTACTTTACTTTTTCTGAAATATCAGAAAAGGCTTTTTAAAAATGTTAATGTTTTATTAACACTGCTCGGATAAAACAAAAAAAAAAAACGGAGTAGAGAACTTGATTTAATTGACTTTACCGTGCTGAATCCAAATAGTTTATTCAATCACGTCTAGTTAACATTTTGTTTACTGATCTTCATGATTTCATGTCATATTTTATTCATAATAAACTTGCATTTCGCATAAATCGTTCGCAAGTTATGAAAAATGTATGTATCATTAATACCTTATTTCGGTCAAAATATTGGTCTAGCCCTTAAAAAAAACAAGACATGATAGAAAAAACTGAAAACGGATTTGAATTTAACGCTGTAATATCTTTGTATTTCATATATTTTTAATTAAAACGATTTTTTTTGAGAGCCAGTGTAATTAATAAAACTTTGTTCTAAAACATTTCATTAAGTTTGTTATTTAAATATTATTTAGCGCTTTTTAGCGCTTTTTGATTGGGGACACGGCGCTTTTTGATTAAAAATAGTTCACAACCCTGACTTCAGCATTGCATATACACGTCTGCTATCTGTGAGCTCCTTGCAACATGCGGCAAAGTGTGTATTATTGTAATATTTAAGTGGGTTATTTTTTTCGTTATATCGTTTGTATTTTTCTTTTTTGAACACAAGCTGAATAGTTGACATTAAATAGCAATATAAATGACATTGTTATTTTCAATTACAAAATATGTAAAAATTCAAAATTAAATCGCAGAAAAAACAAATTCCTTAAGCGATTTGTGAAATAAATCCCTAGACAGGGAGTAAAATTTCTATTGCAAGAAGTTTATATTCAAATTAGAACATCAAGTATTAAATTTTCGAGTAAGTAAACGAGAAGATATGTATAAGTTCTAAGTAAATTTAAAATTAATTTATTTCACTTTTAATGGTCTAAAAGGTTATTTGGCAAATGTGAAATAAATTGATAATTTATTTACGTAGTGTATGTTTGTTTATTGCGTGTTTAAGATATTTTAGACAAATTTGTTTTTAATTGGAAAATTTTGTTTCGTAAACTCAATAATGGATGCAAATATGGAAAATTGTAATTAAAACTAATACAAACAGTATAAAACAAATAAAACGAACCATAAAAAAAAGGAAGACACTTGGGCCTACGCAAACAGTAAATTTTATTTGCATGAGAATTTAGTACACAAAACATTGCAACCCTGAATGATATGCTTTAAACAATTCTAACTCGTTTTATCTCTGCTCCCCTGTTTTTAATCATAATGGGGTCTAGGTGCTTTTTGTATTAATAAACTTTTACCTTAATAATCAATACGATACAAATTTGTGTGCATCAATTAAGTTTTGACTACAGCTACTCTTATTATGTTTAATTATTCATGAACAAAATAAATTTGTATGTTCCTAAAACTAGGCAATGCTTTAGCTAAAATACATATGCCGATAAATATGCTATAGAAATTTTCTATAAGCTATAATTAAAAAATTGTATAAGTTTTCAAGCAATTGCATTAATTTTAAAACAATTTGGTTAGTTAACATTTGCATATACATTTATATACTCGTACATTTGAAAATACACACGCAATAGCATGATTAATCGGTAGGAGATTCATTCTGTGAATTATTGTTCTTTCTTTTTTCTCGAAATACAGAAATTCATTAGTTTAATGGAAAGCTCATACTATTATTTGTATTGGTACTTATAGTTATTAACATTGGTTTTTTTACAATATTTATTAAAAATGCAAGCATTTACTTTGATAATTGACACTCTGATAAAGAGATCTGTGTTAACTTAACAAAAGAGTGGCGAAGTGTGAGCTTGATTTCGGTGAAAAAAAATGGGGAAAATTTTGTTGTAAAGTAATTTGTAGAAAACAACTTTTTAAAGCAAAGATTTCGAAAGAAAATTGAATGCAAAATTTTTGTGTTATTAATCAACAAAAATGTTGATGTAAAAATTTCGTAAATTAAAATTGTAATGTAAAAATTTAATAGAGCAAATTTTAATGTTAAAATTTCGTAAATTAAATTTTGATTAAACAATTTTGTTAACAACTTTTGACGTTAATGTAAAAATTTATAAACAAATGTTTGAAAGTACAATTTCATAAGTCATCGTTCAGACTCTTAATTGTTGTTGCAGAAATTCTCGAGTTTTTTGGTGAAGGGGTTCTCATGTACTCTGCAATTATGTTTTGTAATTTTCACACTTTTCAACTTGTAGTTGGCTGTAGGTGTTTTTGTATTTATATTTAAAATATAAAAAGGTAAAGAGCAAAAACAAGATAAAAAAAATAAAAATTACAAAACTAGAATTAAGAGTCTTTTTCCAGACTTTTTAATTCCCCAGGAAAGCGGGATTTATTAAATTTCCTGGAAATTCCCGCTTTATTAAAACGGTGCAAAAACAAATAACAATGCATTAAATTTATTAAAAAAGTTCATTGGTGCATTAAGCGTTAGTAAAAAAATAAAAACTCGTAGTTTTTATATGCAAAATAAAACCAAAATAAGTAGTTGAATTATTTAAACATTATATATCTTTTAATAAATGATTTTAGTACAGAATTGCCATTAACAGAATCGATTGACAGCCTGTTTCTTTTTTAAATTATTTTAATTAACGAGAAAACACGTTCCCTTTCTACTGATGTTTGCCCTTATAGTCAAAAGAACATTTTATAATCCCTTGACACTTTCAGCTTTCTCACCACTTCCTTAAAAAACTTGTAATTCCTTGTGCAAAGAAAATAATTCTCTAGCAATCGAATCAACGTATTCCTTCCTAATTGCTGCATTCAAAATTTCCATAAATGTTAATTTTTCACTTTTGTCCTCATCTCTTAAAGAAATATTTCTTAATACATTCTTAGAATCTAATCAAAAAAATCTTTCATGCAGCTGCTCTGCAAAAAAAAATCATTAAATTTTTTAAAGCAAGTGGGAACAACTTTTTTTGTTTTTATACAATAAATCTGGGTCTTTAAAAAAAGTTGAATTTTTTTTTCTTCACTAGTTCGGAAGTTCTGAGCATCAAATTAAATGTCCCGGGAAATAAAAATGAATTTCAAAATATAAAGTCTTCCAAAAAGGACTTCCGAAATTAGACTGTTGATAGCGTCCATATTGTTAAAGCTACACTAAGCGAATTTGGCTGTCAGTTGCAAAATCCGCAATGAGGCCCAATTCCACAATGAGTGGATACTATAACAAACATAATTGTTGAATTAAGGACAAAACCAACCCACATAAGATCTTAGAGCGTCCAATGCATTCCAGAAAAGCCACTGTTCAGCGAGGATTTTGGCTTGGCGGCTTCATCACTCCGTATTTTTTTAAGAACGGTCGGTGATTTCATTTCATTTAGCCTGAATTGGATGGTATGTCTGGGATGAAAGTTTTCTTTCAGAAAGTCCGAGTTCAATGGTGAGAGGAAAAAAGAGAAAGAGAATTTGCTATTCTTTTTTCCCCTCTCAGCAATAAACTTTGACTTTCTAAAAGATAACTTTCAGAGTGTAAATGCTCACCACATAAGACATTCTGAACGAACGATTTAAGGAAATGGTCATATTACGTGGAGGGGATGTAATTTATTTCTAGAGTTTTTTTAAGTCGCAGGTCTTTTCGAATAAGCCACGCAGCGGCCCTCAAAGCCGAAGTCATTGTAAATTTAACATTTTGGATGCGACCCACCCACCTAAGCTGCGATGGATATTTTCACATTGTTATCAATAGCCCTTTTTTCTAAAACACTTTGGTTTACCGAAATTTTAAGATAAAAAGCGCATGCCCTTTATATTTCTGCAATACAATTTATTAATTTCTGGACCTCTAACAAGCTGAGTCATTCCAAAGAAAAATGTTGTACAATATAAATAAATCAAATAGCCTGAATGAGTGCTTGACGACACAAATTAAAATTGAAATTTTGAAAAACCCGCTTTGAAGTACCTCCCAATAAATTGGTAAATCGTCATGCCTGAAGTACGATTAAATTAAATAATTAATTCAATGCAAGGTACTTACTTTACTCCTACACACAACAACCCAACTATTTAGCATTAAATATCTGTCTCTAAATTGCTATTCATTTGTGACTGTCATAGAAATACCCCGAGGACAGCTGAAAACATTTGTCAGCAGCAATTGAAGTTATTTATAAAGCCCTAAAGCAATTTCACTTGACTGAGCTCCTTAATCGAATGTGTAACTGCTATACATATAACTTAACACAACTTCCTACACAAAAATTATATCAAGAATTTCCACTTAAATTAGTAAAAATTCAGTAGGTAACTCAAAAAAAAAAAATTAAATGTCCTGCCTTTTATTTTGCTTACGTAAAAACTTCAAGAATTATCTAGTTTAAGAAAAAGCTTTTTTACGCATCATCAATATTTAATACACATGTGTAAGTTTTCGTGAATAATGAATAATAATAATAAAAATACATGACACACACCGCAGCACACTCCGTGTTGACATTTTACCGTTTGACGCCAATAAAGACTCATTAATCAATTCAAATATAATGTTAGTGATTCAGGAAAAAAAACCACTTAAATACACCTAGAAAGCATAAAAAAAAGTTTTGTCTGTTTATTAAACAATATACATATTTTTCAGTCATGAATGAACTTCTGTTAAAAAGCCGTTGAACTTGTTCTTATTAAAAAAAAAACAATATCTTCTTTCGCACTAGTTCTTTGTAAGGATCTTTAAGTATTCTCCTAAATTAATTATAATAAATGTAATTCGTTTTCTTTACTACATTCTACGATTAACAAGACTTTTGAAAAATATAGTGAACAAGTTCTTAAGTTTAAACTATTGAAATGCAGTGAACTAGTTACTGAAAGAAACTAGCAAAAAGAGCTAAACGATAATATTTTAAGAAACTTTCTAAAAACTTCCTAAACGAATAGATTCTTTAAGTGTTCAATATTAAAAAGAACTAGTTCACTATTTTTGATTTATATTGAAATTTTTCACCAATATTAAATAAAAGCTTTACCGTCTTCTGACTTCTTACAAATTTCTCTTGGCAAATATTTAAAATATTTTTTCATTATTCAAACATGGGTGTGCTGATACAGCACGATTACGCTGATTTTTCCAATGAATTTTTACTATACTCATATGTTTGTAATCATAGATAAATATTTGCATATTTGCTACTTATACTATTACTATAAGTAAATAATGGGTTAGAAAATTCGTAGGAAAATAGAAAACGATACTGAAAACATTTTTCTACTTTTAAAGGTTATTTGGAAAATCAGCAAAAAATATGTATGTTGGTTTAAAAGTACTGTGTATTATAGTAAATATTTAGCTTTACGGGTAAGAAATAGCTTTAAATAATACCAGTAGTAATCAGGATTGTCATAGAAACCAATTTTATTGGAATTGGATTTGAAACCGGCAAAAAAAATACGTTGGTGTCATGAAATCAAATGTTGTCGGTTTTTTGTTCGAACTAAAATTAGTGTCGGTTTTAGGTGTCACAGAAACCAATATTATCGGTTTTTTATTGAAAACAAACCAAGCAGCGTACAGCTCTTGTTATGGGGGATTTCATGTCAAGTGACCCAATTTTTAAATCGATCTATTCCGATTTGGATGAAATTTGCACCAAGGTTTGTCCTATTGGATAGTAGTTTAGACACAAATTTTCAACAAAATCGGTCAAAAAGTTTCTGTTAGAGGGGGTCAAAGTTTGAGATTTTGGCCATCTGTATGGATTGAAGTAAATAAAATTGTAAAAATAGTATTTTAGTATTTTTACTCTTCCCCTCACTTTTTCAGCAAATGTGCAACAACAACAATTTATTGTTATATAATTTTGAAGGCTTATTTAAAATATTAAAAATTTTCACGAATTTTCCCGATTTTTGCAAACTTTTCCGAATTTTTGCGCCGCTTTGCTGATCAATTCGATAATATTGATTTTATACGGGAAACAATGTGAATGGAAGAATAGCTTGGCAAATTAAAAAAAAAAATATGGGATTTCAAACAATAAAACAAATTTTAACTATTTTTGATCTAGAATCAAATGTGGGATCTGAATTAGAAAATTAAAATTCTCCAAATGAATTGGCATCCTTTAAGTATGCCTCAACTTCGGTTGACGTTGAGAGATCATTTTCCATGTACAAAAGCTTTTTAACAGACAAAGGTTTACTCTTGATGATATAAAAAAGTATTTATTTGATTGTGCAGGCAAAAATTTAAATTATGTAGTTATTTAAATTAAGTTTTAAAAACTACTTTACCTATGAATAACAATGGAATACAAACAACAATAGAATTTTTTTTGTTTTAAATAGTTTTTAGCAAGGCGAATTTATTACAGGTGGTCTTAAAAGCCCTGCTGATATTAGCTAAAATCACTGTTGGATGTCAAAATTTTGTTTATGCCCTTTTATTATCTTTGTTTCTTTTTTTGTTTTATTTCTGTTTTTGACATTGTACAATGATTTTACAAAAACAAATTGCTTGTGGTTTTTGTACGAGTTGTACTTGTTGTAGTACCGAGATTACCTGGGATGAATTCGCCTTGGTTTTTAGTGAATATTCTCTATTTTTTTAAATGCATATTTTGAAGTTTTTAGTGCATATTTTATGCGCATATTTTCGATTATTTAGTGCATGAAAATCTCATCCCTAGTAATAACAAATATATTAATTTATAATTTTTTTAGTTATTGGCAAAATATGTTCTGGCAACTAAAATTATGAATAAATTTTAGCACACAATCAAGTTAGTGTGTTAAATGAATAACAACCATCCAGTTAGTGGCGGACAACACAACCAATTTTGAATTTAATTTTTGTCAAGCTAATAGGGCCTAAATTTCTTCAATGTAAATAAAATAAAATTTTTAATTACAATATTTTGTTCCCGACCAATTTTGCTTATTTCTCATTTCTAATTTCAGGAGGGCGATGGAGTACTGCAGGATGACTAAGCAGTGAGAATAGAGTTAACACCAATCCCTTGATAGTGCAGAAAAGGGCACTGGTTTTACAATAAGTCTACAAAAGGAGGATTTACATCCAACTTATCCTTACCGAGACTTACATCCAGTTTGTAAGGAGTATAGGGCACTCACTTAGGGCTAAGTTATAGACATTTCTGAGCTTTACACCCAGAAATCACTAGTTTTGTAACATGTTTAAAATAGTTAATTGGATACTTTATAAGCTACTCCTATTTAGGGGCATTACTAACAGCCAGTTCATCGATTTCGAACGTCAACGTTCGCATAGAAAATTACATTTAAAACAAAAACAAATTTAAGAATTTTGGAAACTAATAAAACAGTTGCATTCTGTAATCCGCTAAAGCTAAATCTCTATCGCTAAAAATCTATAAAGTTGATTTAGCGATTTTTGGCTAAGAATGCAATTCTGTAACGTGCATTGCTAAATTAGGCAATGCCATAAAAACTTAATCCGCCATAATTCAAAATTTTGTACTCTGTATGGCATTTTAGCGATCGAGATTTAGCTGAGCGAAACACAGAATACGGCTGCAGATTAGTTTTCTATTTTAGATATTTCCAGGAAATTTAAAGAAATATCTAGCAAAGCAAACAGAAATACTGATTCATTTTATTTTTATTATCATTTTCACTTGGTGTTCATAATAGAGCAACAATTTCTTTTGCAATCACACACATTTTGCATTAAGCAGCCATTTGCAAATTTAAGCCACAACAATATTGTGCATTTATTTTTATTTTTTACAACATTTTGTTGAAATTTTCATTCAAAACTAAATAAAATTATTTTAAACGTCAGAAACAATTTCATACAAATTGTTGCTGAAGTTCTAGTTGACTCAACTTAAGTTACATTTTTAAAAAATTTTAGTTACATTTTTGTTTTAAAAATGAAAGAAAAATATATGAAATTCTACAACATATACTAAGACTTTACTTTTTTCAACTGCAGGTTTTTTTTTTTAAACATATTCTTTTGTAGAAAATTATAAAACAAGTGATTTTTCCATAACCTCAAAAAAAGTTCTTTATTATAACTTCTAAACCCTCCCGGCGTTTGAAATAAATTTTCCTACACTTTACTTTAAAGTAGGAACCATAATTTGGAAAATATATTTAAATAGAAATAGAGGAATTTTTTAGATTTCCCAGTAATTTTCATAACAAAAAGTATGTAAAAATTATTTGTTTATATTTTATTTTTATTTGTTTTAATAGCCCTCTCAGCAAAATTTGATTTTCCTTTTAAAATATACAAGTATTTATTATAATTAAAACACATTTTGTAATTTTCATAAATTAAGTATAAAAACGTTTAAAGTGTTTAATCTTAAAAAACAATAGAATATTAACTGTCTTTAGGTTTATATAAAATAATAAGTATGTACCATACGTGTACTGCCCAGCAAAACCTTCTCTGACCAAGTAACATTGTAATGAGAAATTTCGTTAAAGGGTACTTGACACTATCACACAAGTCTTCAGATCTTACAATATCGTAAAATATATAACGTCAGATTTATTTTTTGGTGTTTCTTAAAAATATTCTAGTTTCCTTAAGCAGGTCAGAATCGCAAGTGTTAAGTGTTTTGCGATTTTCAGAACATACCGGGTTGGATATAGGGATGGACATCAGGCACAATTGCACTTTTTTGTACATTTAAGACGTTAATTGTTGCCGTGGTTCTTCCGCGACGTATTTGGTACAATTTTAAATGTTTGTATAGAAATGGATTCTCATTAAAGAACGCTAGAGCAGTTGTGATGGAACTTTAAATATGTATAGATTCAAATGTTTCCTGTTAGTAAATACTTAATTCCTAAAATTGTAAAATTTAAAAGTTGCTACAAAATTAAAAAGGCCGTTTTTCATCTCTGATTTAAAATTAATGTGTGTCTCCACAAAGCAATTTTTGTTGCTAAGCACAAACAAATATGTCGGCAGAAGAATAGCGCAATTTTTTCTGATGGTGGAGAGCACGTAAAATTGCTTCACCATAAATTTGCAATTTTCACCCTGAGAAATTGTAAACTAGTATACAAATAAACTTATATTGGTGGATTTTTTTCCTTTGGCGAATTTTGTTAAAAGATTTTTTCACTTTGGCAGCTTTCTGATTGCTTTTTCAATGAATAAAAAATACATACGAATAAACGAAAGCAGCAGAGGAGCAATCATTGCGCAATGAATTGCCACATACAGGGCTGTCAGATATGTCGGTTTCTCGCCAATTGTGGCGATTTTAAAACGAGTGATCAAAAAAATCTGAAAACACTGGCCACTTAGGCAATCTGCGGTCCATTTGACCGCACATAAAAAAGTGCAAAGTTTGCTTCTTAGTTCTGAGTTTTATTGATATCCGTTATAAGTGCGTGTAAACAAGATCCGAATGCTTGTGCTTTAAGACCCAAATACATTGCTCAAAATACTCATCAAGCATTGTGGTAGTATATGTGAAAATGTGTTTGTATGTGTGACACCGACAACGCTTGATGAAAAATCAAAAAATTTAGATATGATGGCAAATATTACGTCCAGCACACGTACACGTTGAATTGATGTGTTTTTTAGCCTTTATTGCCAAGGCGGCTTTACGTATACGGTGGCAGCAATATTTCAACAATACAAAACCAACAGGTTTTTGCAAACGTTCGAAAGTTTCTTTTTTCTCGCTCCCTTCTGATAGAAATTCGCCTGGCTTAATGCGTTTTATCTCTTTTGTTTGCTAATATGATTTTGCCTTTCTCTGCTTTTAATTCTTCATTAGCACTTTTTCATTTAAATCATAAACTTAAAATTCTCAAAACATTTTTTTCGCAAAATATTTTAATTAAATTCCTTAAGAGCAGCTCTACTGTTTGTTTTATTAAAACTTTAAAATGGTAAAATTAGTTTAAAAAAAATATTTTTTCTCTTACATCCTTTCAAATCTTAAATAAATTCCTACAAAAACGTCGGTATTAAACATTTTAAATTAAGTAAAATCTTTTACAAATTTCCATCTTAATAAATATTTAATTCTTGCTTTCAGACACTTTTACGTTACAAAATTTGGCAGGAAGGAAGGAAGGCATCACGAGATAGAAGTAAGGCCAGCAAAGCAAAGAGGCTTGTTTCAATCTATTACTCCTGTTTTTACTGGAGGAATCTTTTTAAATAAAAGCTTATTTTTACAAGAACATACTGAAAAAATAAAATACTGCAAAAAATAAGCCAAATAAACAAAAGTATTATTGAAACACAACTTAAGCTTGTAGTATTTACTTTAGCCGCTTAGTAGCCATAAAGGATAAGTCTAAATTTATGATTTTTTTTTTTTAAGCATATCTTATTTTTTCCCTACTAATACAAATATATACTTATTACGTTAATTGCATGTAGTTGTTGTAACTATAACTCCTACAAAATTTGTTTGCTCTTCTTGTATGGACTTAATGCGTTTGACATTGCTGTTTGCAATTTTTTTTCTGTTTGATTTTATTGTGGGTCATATCTTTAAGTAACTTTTCTGTTTTTGGAATGTTGGTTTAATGTACTTATGTACATATATACTTCTTCGGTTTCTTGTTTACAATAAAGTATAATTCAGTTAAAGGTTTTTACTTTTGCTTTTATATAATGATTTGTTATTGGAGCATAAAATTTACAAGTGTGTTGTAAAGATTTTTTTGTGTATTAAATTAAATATCGATTGTAGCAAATAAACAAGTTTGGGAAAACCCTTCTTTTAAAGTTTTTATACAAACACCACAATAGTTACAATAGTGGGATGGTTTTAGACGTTTGAGCTAATGTTTGAAATTTTGAATAGATCTAGTGTTGTCCATCCTTTCATCAGGCTAGCTGGCTGGCTGTCTATGTAACCTTTGTGCGCAAAGTACAGATTGGTGAAATCTGGTACTTAGAACCACGCCTAATGAAATTGGTGAGAATCTGTTCATTTTTTAGCATAGCCCCCATACAAGCTTCTTTTCGGAATAAAGACCACAAGCCATCTTATAATGTTGATATTGAGATTACATTTTGTCCAAATTTATTTCAATGAAATCAAAATCATCTTACCAAATTTTCTTGGAATCGGTCCATATTTGACCCCACTTTGATCCCATACAAATACTACTCCCGAAAATAACTTTTAATGACATAACTTCCTTATAAATGTTGGTATTGGCATAACAATTAGCGACAACGACTTATGCGATAGCTTCTATGTCATGACAAAATGTTGTTCTGGTAGGGCCAAAATTAGACATAGGTCTTTTAATTATAATTCCCTTTCCTAAAATCATCTTAAGGCAAACAAATCTTATATATATTGAGACATTTTAATAATATTCAGCACAAAGAATGGGTCCCAAATAGGATATTTTCTTGCAAATTTGTTTTTAAATACCAAATGGTTGGGTTTGTCCGACTATCAATCAGCATTTGGTGTGCTACAACACCCTTCCGAGACTATAATTGGCAATATCAACTACAAATTTAAGTCTCCGCGTTTTGTGAAGTGAGTGAAGACCGCAACAGAGAATAACCTACAAATGGCGAGCGATAACGCACCTTGTTATCGAATTTTTGTTTTTTTTTGTGATTATCTGAAGTCAACAGTTTTCGTCCATAAACCATCTACGATTCAACACATGGAAGATAATATTAACCATGTAATTTGCGAGATACAGCTAACAATACTGAAAAGAGTAATCGATATCAGACCATCCTTCAAAGACTGTTCCCTGGGGCAGCAATACAGAGTTCGACTTCCAGTTCTATTTTAGGTGTTTTATTAAAAATTATAAAAACAAGGTCTTAATTATCACTCTTTACATTCGAAATGATAAAAAGAATTTGATGTTTAAGAAACTTTGATGCTTTTGCTCCCGACTTTTTTTTATTTTCAACGTTGATTATTCGGATTACAATCAGCATAATCAACGTCCGTCCAGTTAACAAAAACTTCAAAAATAACAAAACCGTGAACACAGTTTGACAAAATAACTAATAATAAAGAAAGTTCCTAAAATCTGTTGTAAAATGTTTTTATACCGTAAATTTTGGACATCTCTTACTTGTAAAAAAAATTTGAAATTTCAAAAACCTAGAACCAAACTTTTAAATTCTGATATCAAAAGCTCGCTAGATTTCCCTGTAACCGTCAAAACGGAAATTTTACAGATGTGGGCACATAAAAACCGCTAAAATCGCGGAAAAATAAATTCGGTATTTAACGCAAGGTACTCGTAATATGATTCCATTATGGATTCTACCTTTTTTAACCCTTCACCACAAGTGGAAAGGGTATACCGTCATCTAAATCGCAAAAGGCCCTAACTAAAATCGTCTTTTTCATTAAATCTGACGTACTGCATTAACACAAGTATCCTCAAAAATTTTGGAATCTTTCGACCAACATAAGCGAGTCTATTGACAAAAAACAAAAGGCCCTATCTACAAAAGATTAAATGGTAAACGCTAAAAAGCCTAAGTAACAGTTTGCATAATATGCAACATTGTCAATTGACAAAACAACTGGTAGATTTTACAAGAAAAATAGAAGAAAAATAAATTATAAACAGTTTAAAGCGATTTATCAATCATTTTAAAGGGTTTTGGCTTTTCCTGTAAAATTTTGCAAATGTTGGATAGGGCCTTTTGCATTTTAGGTGACGATATATCGCTCATTTGCTGCAAGACCGGCATAACTCAAAAAATGAAATTTTGGAGTTAGAGATGCAGAATTGTTCGCTTTGTTTTTCTTTATATTGTGTATTAAATTCATTTTTATATCTTTTATACTTTCCCAGTTTGAAGAGAATGTGTCTTCTTTTCTTCTAAGTAGTTAGAGCAAATCAAAAACTTTAAATACGTTTATCTCAAAATGGATTTTTTTGAGTTATGCCGGTCTTGCAGCAAATGATAGATATATGTTAGCCATTCCCTTTGTAATTTCTACAATATTGATGTATGACCCTACAAAGTACATACATATGTTTATCCTGGGTCCTTATGAGTATAAAAGTTAATTTAACGATGTCCGTCTGTCCGTACGTCCGTTGATATGGGCTTTCCAAAGAGCGCGGATACGATGAGGACCAGGTTTTTACATCACATATACTTCCGAAAAGTTTCCACAGTTTCCAAATTGGGTACAAGCATATTTTTGATCAAGTCCCAACATCCGACAAATTGTGGGCGGGATTGGA
This sequence comes from Pollenia griseotomentosa, assembly GCA_963931875.1. Classification (NCBI taxonomy): domain Eukaryota; kingdom Metazoa; phylum Arthropoda; class Insecta; order Diptera; family Polleniidae; genus Pollenia; species Pollenia griseotomentosa. The sequence continues at coordinate 3,844,464 of OZ007562.1, read as the reverse complement.
AAAGTGGGTGTGGCACAAAAAAGATTTATTTATATCTAACGAACGGTATTTATATAACTTTCTGTACTTATCGCACCATGCTGAAGGGTATATAAAATTCGGCATAGCCGAATATAGGCACTCTTACTTGTTTTTTGGTCAATAAGAATATATAAATAATTTTTCACTGAATTTAAACAAGACATTTAACAACATTAGAATTCACAGAAAATCAGTATTTTATAATGAAAAAAGTATTGTATAAACAACAAGATATTATTTTATCTAATGAAGTAAATATTGTTAGGCTTCGGTCAGAAAATATTTTTATAACAAATAACCTCTAGGCCACTATGGGGTTAACTTTGAGATTTATTATAGACTGTCAAAAATAATAATCAACAAAAGACAAATACAACACATGCCGTTTATAATTGTAGATGTTGGAGCTGATGATGATGATGATTAAGATTATTATGATGATTTTTTAAGTTAATATGATTTATATTTAATACAAACATTTTCTAAGATATTCCCTCTATCTTGAAAATTTTTAAGTAGATTTAAGATTTTTTTCTTAAGCTTTTAAATTGTTTAATAACTTTTTGCTGGATTTTTTTTTTGTCTTTTCTTGTCTGCTCCTATGCTTTTGTTTAGAGTCCCATTAAAGGGAGATTTGAATCTCCTGTGGATGGCCAACGACCCAGTGAGTGAATATAAAACCATAAATATTGTTTCAAATTCTTTTTTCCTTTTCTATTGCAGTTTTTTCTATATTCTATTCTTTTTAAGATTTATTTTTGCTTCTTTTCTTGTTGCTTGTAATACGGGGTTTTTTTATATTTGTGGCATTTTAATTTATGATGCTTTTTAGTTGTAGTCTAGACGACAAATCACAGATATATTACTCGAGTACGTGTTTATATTTGTGGAGAAATTATCTCCTTTTTAACATTATTCATATTACTCTGTCTATTTTTCTATATACAAATGTACGTGCAAACGAACTATGTAAGTATGCATATGTGAATGTAGGTGTTTACATACGAGTGTGTGTCTTAAATAGACTTTCAACTCTTATTTTGAAATACGTGTTTCTAAGTGTATAAATCAACAAAACAGGGCTAATTAAGGTCATTGTTATCACAAGATTTTTCCATGACTTAAGTTAAATACATCTACAAGTAATATTCACATGAAAGCAGTGGTCGGCTAAAAAAGAGAGTAGAATGTATCCAGAAGCAGTACACTATCGCCTTCATTACACGCACCAAACAAACTTTAAAAACTTAAGATCAAGAAAGAAAATAAAAACACAGATGTTTTGACTATATACGCCCACTTCTAGTGGCACGTCAAACTTGCCCATGCTCGAGTGTCAAGAAACTGAAATACTGGCCATAACAGATGCAAGCAAAACAAGTATGAACAAAATTTAAAAATAATATTATTCTCTCACGATATGCAACTCTTATCAACTTCTTTAGCCTTTTGATGTGATTCTCCTTTTAGCTGGCTTTCGAAGTTCATCGTTTATTTACACAAAGCACCTTTGAGCAAAACTCTGTAAGCAGAAGCAAAAAGGTATGGGGATTGCTTATTTTTTTTAAACTCAATGCGAATTCATATAGTCGATGGCGGCGCTACAACAACAAGTACAACAATTAAAAATAACATTGTATTTTTATTGTTGCTTTAGTTGGTCGATACGTTAAAAAAAAAACTTAAGCAACTTTTGACATTTCTCTAAGTAAAGCTTTGTGCAGACGGTGGTCAGTCAGATCTTACAATGTTGTCATTAAAATTTACTAAAAATGTCTTGCAACTGTGTGAACATTGTTCGCTATTATCATTTGGCAGATGTGTTAAATTAATGCATCTGACAATAACACCATTGTCAAAAAAATGACAACATTGTAAGATCTGACCATCGTCTGTACGAAGCTTAAGAAAAAAAAATTTGCTCAGCTTTGTTTTCAATGCCACCTTAGAAGTGAATTTTCCTTGGTCAAACATGATGGTTTTCCTTTTCACTTCGTCTCTCTCTCTCTCTTTCTCTCTCTCTGCAGTTCACTGCTTCAAATTATATATTGTAATATAATATGTAATATATATTTTATTACAAGTATAAATTTTGTTCATATGTATGTGTATTAAGGACTTTAAACAAAAAAATCTCAATTATGAACATGTGATGTTGCCAAAGAAATGTCAAAGCTTTAATTTATGAAATGCTATGATTTAAATATAATGAGATTTTCGTGACGCTACAAAGAATTTCCAAAAAAAATACCCACATACCTAAGAAAGAAGGAACAATTTTTGAGTGTTAAAAAAATGAGAAAGTACCAGTGTTCGAAAATAAGCCGTACATTATTTAGCGTTCGGCTCACACACCCAAGATATATCTATTTTTTTAGTGTTTGTGTAGACATACACAACCCTTCATACCGTTCGTAACTATTTTCAAGAAAGAACCGAACATTATATAATGTTCTGTTCTTCGTCAAAAAACAGAACAATTGTAGAGGTTCTGTAGACATACATTATATCTTAATGTTTTTAAGTGTTTTTTTTTTTAATTACAAGTACATACAAGTTTGGGTTGCCAAATATATTTATTTTAAAAAACATTTAAAATCTTTAAAATCCCAAACAAATTTCTTTTGTAAGTGCACTTTCTATACCTGCACATTTAATTTAAATGCCCAAAATTTTTGGCATTTTAAAATTATTTTAATATGAAACATCAAAATTAGCTGCAAACATGAAAAAATATGGTGGCCGCTTTTGTATATAAATATCCAATTTTATAAAATTTAAGTAAATATCAATATATTAATTAATAAAAACGTTTTTTATTCTTCTTTTAACTTTACGGAAACGCATAATTTGAAGTTATGGACCTGTTTTATAAATTATAAATAAATAAAAAGAGGTCCACTTTTTCCATTTAATATTTTCTTATTTTCTTTAGTTTTCTATCACAAAATGTATTTTATTTAAAATCTCAAAAAAAAGCAATAAACAAGATTTATCTGTTTGTTCATCTGGCAACGTTAAGCACATCTGAAACGAACGAACATTAATGAGCCGAACCGAACACAATTAAGTTTGTGTTTAAAAAAAAAAACCGAACGGAATTTAATGTTCTCATCTTTTGTTGAGTTGGATTAAAACTATTAGCGTTTGTGTTTTCCACAAATCTACCGAACCGAACATTAAAGAACGATATTTAGTGTTTATTTTCCAACACTGTAAAGTACATTCTATATAAATTTGCTGCATAATTTTTAGCATGTAAAAAAAGGCAAACTTAACATATCTGAAGCTGGAATAATATTACTTATGAAAAATTAATGACTTTCTTTTATACAAATAAAAAATTGTTAAATGTCCTTGATTAACCGAATAAAATTCTTTTTGACAAAATTTGTTGCAAACTTTTACGACCAAAAAAAAAAAAAAATTAATTTAAGATACCCTTTAATTTATCCTTTAAAATAATTTAAGAACGAATAACATTTCTCTCTTAAAGTTAAATTAACTTCATTCGAAACAAAAGGACTTAAAAACTGACCTGATTTGTTTAAAATTTAAACTTTCTAACTCTTACAAAATGGTTGGCTTACTTTTAGGCGATAAAAAAGGACTTATTAAACAAAAGCTTTTTTTTTTTTGCTCGTAAGTGAAAATAATATTAGCATGAAAAGTTATTTATTAAATTATTTTGATACAAAAAGACTTTAAAACTGTCCGCATTAAATTCTCGCTTTAACAAAACTTTCTGCATATGTTAAAGCATTAAAAAAACGAATTCCAATTTTAATTAAAACTTGACCTCTCTGGTGAAATAATTAAATTATTATAAAATCGTTAACCTTTAACCCACAATGACATGTTAATCTAAAACTACTAAATTTTTCTCAATAATTTCACTTAACGATTTTAGTTTTAACTGTCGTTTAAACAAAAAGCTTTTTGAAAATTTATTTTAGTTATACAAATATTTATTAATATAGTATTGTTTTTAAACAAAATCAATTAAATGAAAGTGAGGGAAATTTATGTTCTGGTCATAAAACTTTATGAACGCTTTGCCATTTTCAATCAAAGAAAAACTTCCTGGGTTTGTATGTCTGTAACCCCAAAAACTATTATTGTTTTTTTTTTTAAATTTTAGCGTTTATTGTGAAATATTATTAATTTCAATTTCAAAAGATTTTGTTATTCGTGCTTAATTCCCAGTTTTTATCATTGATAAAAACACTTGAAATTTATTGTTGATGGGATAAGCTATTCCTATGCGCATTTCACTGGTTGCTTAGGCCAGATCATCAGGAAACTTCATCCATAAAGATTTTGGAAAAACTAAAGATATTAAACCAAATAAAACTGTTAAGCGTATAAGACTTATAGCAACAGTTCTACTTGTAACAATATCAAAGTTTAAACAAAACACATCAACAATAAACAGTGGGTTTATCTCATCTTACATTCCCCACTACAATTAGTTGAAATTCTCTCAACATTAACTGTAGTTGTAAGTAGGTTAAGAAAAACAAAATAAAAACAAACAACAACTTACAAAAGATGTTGTCAATTAAGTGTTTTTTTTTTTTTTTTTTTTTTTTTTTTTTTTTTTTTTTTTTTTTTTTTAGGCGGTGCACTTGCCTGTTTATTATCAAAAAGTAATTTCAATGTTGGGAATACAAAATTTTAATTTCAAAAGATTTTGTTATTCGTGCTTAATTCCGCATAGGAATAGCTTATCCCATCAACAATAAATTTCAAGTGTTTTTATCAATGATAAAAACTGGGAATTAAGCACGAATAACAAAATCTTTTGAAATTAAAATTTTGTATTCCCAACATTGAAATTACTTTTTGATATTATTAATTTCTTTTTAATAATGGCCACCGTGAGCTATGATGTCCTTTCCTCATATTTCTAGCAATATGTCCGTGCAAAAAGAACTGCTAGTTTTTAAAGTCAATTTCGGATAGCCTGAGCTAAAGTAAAGCGTTATCCAGTGAGACTGTTCTGCGCCGATCGAAACAAATGGTAGTAGGGCGGAGCAAGGTCTGGACCATAGGACACGTGAATCAAAACATCTTCTTTTATTCTGGTTATGCTGTATGTGTCCGATTCTTGGAAAGTCACAACTTTATTTCTAGAGGGTACCCCGGTAGGCTAGCTGGTAGTAAGCTAGTCTATCAGTGCGGGCGTTGGGGGTTCGATTCCCGCCAAGGACTCTGGTCTCCTGCAGACAAGCGTAGAGCTTCGTGGGATTAGCTTAGGGGAAGAAAGTTACAATATTCCGGAGGTTTTTTTGGGCTAAATCTGGCCTTAAATGAATAAATTGTTTTCGCCAGGCCCTGTAGTTGCGTCATCAATGTACGGTTTTGGCTGGTTTTTATCGCAAGTATTGACTCTATGCAAAATTGACTACTTTTTGCGGCGTCCAAAAAGCTTTTCAGACAAGTAAAACCATCTTTTAGCGGTTTTCGTCTTCCGCTCGTGTTGTACCCAATTTGCTGCTGCTTGAGTGGTTCCCAATGATTTTGCAAGTTCTTCTTGAGTTTGACGTTGGCGTTCTTTGCCTTCCGTATCATAATTATCATTTCTGAACCACAAAAACCACCTCTTGCACATTGAAATCAAAGGAACATATTCAGAACAATCATCAATTACCAATCGATTTGCTTCAGGTCACCTTTTTTTAAATTTCAGAAGTAGAGCAAAACTTCTGGCAAATGTTGCTTTGTTTTTAATACTGCATTTCTAAGTAATACATACCCTAATAATTTGAAATCTTATTTAAATAAACCATAATTTTTTTTTTTGTTTTGCTAAAAAACATCAAAAATGTTTACCAACATTAGAGAAGTATTTTCTAAAAACATTCCTTCCTCAATTAAATACTTTCAAAAGTTTTTTTTTTAAATAACTTAACAACTTTTTTTACCCAACTCCCTAAATTATCCTCAAAGTAATTTTTCCACTTCATATACTCTTGAAGCCCTATAAAACACATCATTTTAGTTTTGTTGTCTTCTTTAATCATCTCAGACTGAAACAGAAATTTCTGTTACAGCTTTTTCCTTTAACACTAGGATGGAAGAAGGAAAGTGGAATATCATTGACATTGATTATATTGTAGTAAAATTTAAAATTGTATGATTGAAAGCAGTTGTGTATAATAAAATTAACAACCTTTCAAAAAGAGCAAATCCCTATCGCCGTTACGAAGAATTTCATTGACTTGAGTTGCCTTTGGAAGTGCTGATTTTTTCACTATTTTCACGTCATCCTCATCATCCTTCTCATCGTTTATTCACTCAAATATTAACTACTTTACTACTCTTGTGAACGTCTTAAAGTGTGTGGGTAATCATGACATTCATGATTTTCTAGGCCTTTTAAAAAAAAAAAAGACCCATGCCATAAAGTGTTTTTTTTTTTTGCTTTATTTTCCGATTTATTTCTTTTACTAGCTTTTTCACTTTAGTACAAACTTACTTATTTTATTAAAGAACAAACAAAAAGTTTGTATGCCAAGGTTTATTGGTCTTTTCCATAATATTTTCCTGCGTACTTAACAAGATGCGCTAAGAGACCGACCCCGACAAACACACACACTCCTAAACTTTTGATTAATATAATTGTGTAAGAACATTTTTTTTATTGAAGCATTTAAAGCGTTATTAATCTAGAAAAAATTCCAGTTATCAACTTAATTTAAATTAAAAAAAGGAACATTTGCAAAACTGAAATAATATGATAATGAGTCAAATGGAAATAAAATTATGTATGTAAATGTCCTTAAGGAAAATATTTATGCCCATAATAACACATACAACTAACTCATACAACATCTCTTAATTTAATTCATCCCCCAAACACAAATCTCGGAAACTTAACAAATTCTATAAAAATGTTAATTCTTTATACACAATTAAAATTAGTGAAAGGCAAATTTTTCTTTTTTCTTATTCAACGATTTTCAACAAATATGAATTTCATTAAATCCTGTAAAATTTCACTGCTGGTGTTTTTTTTTAATATATTAACGTTCCTAATTTGTTGGCCATAATTATTTTGGAAAAAAATCATTATCTATTTAAAACAACAGTTTTTAAGTTCCAAACGATAAGTGAAATACATAGATTGAACTTAAAAAACAAGAGAGTATTAACTGAAAATTGGAAAATATCGACACGTAATATTCATATCTACCCGCTGTAAAAAATGTCTGAATTATTTGTCATATGCATTTAATTTTTAATTAAAAATTGTTTTGCTTCTACTAAAAATTTTTAAATATCGGGTTAATTTGCTCTTGTTGATCAAGTGCGTAATGTAATTTTAAGGATATGCCGCCGGTAACAAATAAAATGAAAGTTTTTTTTAAAGAAATTAGTCAAATTATTTAAATCATTTTGGAAAAAAAAGATGTAAAGAAATCTTCAAATACAGTGTAATTTCCCTTAACGAACAACTTCCTTAGGCAGGTACACGCTTTCGACGGACACTTGTACCTGGTGCCGGCAGCGTTCTAAAGAAAAGCATTTGAGTTCTTTTGAAAGGTTATTCTCAGTGTCAGTCACATAAGTGTCCGGTCATGAGATTCCAGTGTATTAAGAATATTCCACCTTTGAGTGTTACATCCTCTGGGGAATAATCGGGTGCAGGCAATACCTGGGATTCGAAAAAAATCCAAAATTTACAGATCTTAAGAGATGTTCACAATTTGTTGCGATCGCGGCCAAACAGAGATCGTATTTTAAATTCAAATCGCTCTAGCATCTCTACGTAGTAGTACCGTGCTCTTAAGCTTACACTTCTAAATGGTTTAAGTTATCTGGGGGTTAAAATTAGCAGACCGTTTAAAGGTCATACACAGAAAAAATTCTAGCCAATTTAATCATTTATCCAAAATAAAATCAGTTTTAATTACAAATTTAATCACGTGAATTAAACGTTAACATACATACATATATCAACAACATTACTGCAGAAAATGTTGTTAATATCAAAAAATATTTAATTGTTACTATTTATTTGTTGACTGGTGCAAATTTAATTAATTTCACAAATTTTTTAATTTAAATCAATTTTTATTTTATCTCCCAAGACTCTAGCCATTCATGGCTGGTAGTTAGTGCGGTGTTTTAAAATCTAATACTGAAATAAAGATCTTAAAAATGCTGCTTAAGCGAGCGAGGTGTGTGCTTTCCTAACGGCGGATGTCCGGTCATGCTATCGATCGGGCTGTTGCTATTTAAAAAAGTATTTACAACTTGGTTGACCGGATCAGTATTATACTATAACCAAACTAACAAGTGTTTGTATTCCTTTCTTTTTTTATTATTATTCCGCCATTATGAAAAACAGTTGTTAAGGAGTATCGATTAGTGTGGCACTGCAATACTGCCCATATATAGTTACAATTCTTGACTATAACTCGTAGAATCATATTTTAAAAATATATTTATGAGTACAAGTTTGGGTTTGTGCGTATGTTTAAAAACGTGCCATACCTGGTAATTTTAACCAAACACATAAATGTACTTTGCGTTTAAATACCGGAATGCAATATCAATTGCACGAGTATGTTCATGTGTGGGTGTAAACCTAATATGTATGTAAATAAATACTTGTGCAGCAATTATTTAAATTTCGCCTCAATTTATACTCGAGTTTCTTTGTATACGAATGGTGTTGTCATAAGAAGCTGTAATTAAATTGTAACTTTTCGTTAATAAAACGAACAAAAGCAATTTATTGGAAATTGTTAAGTATACGAATTTAAAAAAAAAACTCTTCCAGGGATTCTGTTATATTTATATAATTATTCCTACGAGTCAGAACAGATTTTTCATTAACAATTAATCATGAACAGCATGATTTTCATTTTCTTTGTTAAATTTTATTTTGTCAGAGAAAAACTCAAGCTTTCCATTTGACTTTGTTACTAAAAGGCCTGCACCCCATGTATCCAGCTTAAACCTAAACCAGACAGTCAGCTAAAGTAACTTAGTTAAGCTCTTAGCACCTCTTCTTGCTTTTATGTACTAACGCCTGACTGCCTGCCTGCGTTCAGGCTCATTTAGTTTAAATAAAACGAAATTATTGTACTCGTAATTATGCATCTTATTTACATATTTTCTTTTAATATTACTGCCAATGTAAATACGTTGTTTTTGTGCAATTAAAAGATGTTCAAGGACATGCCGTTTTGATACGGACATGGAAATGAAACAACAACAAAAAGAGACATTGCATGTACTAGTTCCAGCTAAAAGCTTTATTTTTTAACTTTAACTGTTAATCAATATTATTGTATACTTTAATTTTTACTGTTGTAAGAACAAAAAGGCGGAAGTAAATTAAAATAATTTTAAAATTGGATTAAAATATTTTCAGCAAAACGCAGAGTCTGTATAGTCAGGGGCCTGATTCTGGCAGTCGTGATCGAGTACTTTCTAGATTCGAAAGCAACTTAATATCTTATTATTTCAGTCAATACTGAACGAATTGGAATTATTTTTTCAGTGTTGTAAAGCATTAATTTGAGTTTCACAATACTGAGAAAATAATTTCGATTCGTTCAGTATTAACTGAAAGAATTAGAAATAAAATTGCTTTCGGCCCCAGATAACATGTCATATCTATTTTTTGTATAATGGTAAAAACAACTTTCAAGGAGAGTGCTCCGGTAGGCTGTTTACTAGAGTATCCACTCGATTAATCGTTGTTCGATTAATTAGATTAATTGTTTCAAACTAAATTACATGTTCTTAACTTCTACATTTATTTTTATTACACAAACTTTTGAGCATATTTCAGACCCTTTTTAGACGTTGTTGTGTGAGAGCCATATTATGTATATCATTATAAACGTCAAATTCCGTACGTTAGAAATTTGGCACTTTAATAGAACATTTTTTATATATTGTGTAAATGAAAGGAGATTACAAAAACTTTATAAGTTATCAGTGAAATTGAAATCAAAGTAATTTTAAAAACTTAAGAGTATAAAAAAAATAATAAAAAATTTGGTGATTTTTAAAAAACTTTTAACTAAGAATTTCACAAAATATGCCGGAACCAAAAAGACAAAAATATAAGAAGTAAATAAAAGATTGTCTTAAAAAATATGAGCTCAAGCCTAAATACTAAACCCACATTAAGTTAAGCAAGCGGGACACAATTGCAAATTATAAACCGAAAAAATTATTGTTTCTCGCCTGCTAATAAACATAACCCAAATTTTAATATTTTTAATCAGGATTAAGTTCATCAAATTTAATTTTATTTTTATGGATAATCTTTCGAAAAAAACCAAATTTCGGTCTACCAATGGTTAAAATACAATTTGGTTTAAGGATTGATGTTTGACTATTGACGTCAGCAGTCATCGATGGCTGCAAGTGTAAGCCGGCAAATTCTTCTGAGGAGATCAAGTGGTTGTGATCGGAACATGTCAGGGTAACCAGCCGCCTGGGTTCGAATCTCAGGTCAGTCAGGAAGGAAAAATTATCATTAACAATTTTAATTAATTTTCATGTTGCAAAATTTCTTTCTTCATAAAAATAATTTAATGAAAAATTAAATTTGATGAACAACTTAAGCCTGATTAAAAATATTAAAATTTGGATTAAAATCATAAATAGTTCGACAAAATATCCAGAATACTAATTATTGTTATTTCTTAACTTTTATTTTTTTAGGCAAAAATTAAAAGTTATTTTTGACTTTTATTATTATTTTACTCAAAAAATAAAAGATATTTTTTTAACTTTTAATTTTATAAGGAAATAAAAAAGTCTTGAATTAAGTATTGCATACACAGAAAAAATTCTCCAAAATTTTTCACCAATTAAAGCATTAATCAAAAATATAATCAGTTTTAATTAAAAATTTAATCGAGTGAATTAAACTTTTAATCAAGTAAATTAAACGATTAATTAATACTATTAACTGGTTTAATTGATACTATTAATTTGTTTACTGGTGCAAATTTAATTAATTTGTTGATTAATATCACAAATTTTTTAATTGAAATCAATTTTTATTTTTTTCTGTGTAGTAATACCCTAGTTTTATTGCCTCCAATTTATCCCATTACCCTTTGAAAATGAAAGAATAACACTATCTTCTATGATTTCTAATTCGCGATTGAACGCTATCAGTTGTTATCAGTTCAACAATTCTATATTAAACTTACATTGAAAGAAATATACTGAAAGAATTAACAGTGATGCAGTTATTACAACAATAATTACTTATAACAAAATAAGAGAATTATGTTTTGCAATGCTCTTGAAATTGTGTTAATTCATGTTTTATCATTTAAAGCACTATGCAATATTTAATTCATGACTTTTATTTTTGCCTTAAAATATTAAAAGTTAAAAAATAACTTTTATTCTTTGAGTAAAATAATAAAAGTCAAAAATAACTTATAATTTTTGCCTCAAAAAATAAAAGTCAAAATTAAAAGTTATTTTTTGAGTTTTATCAAAAAAGGCACAAATTTAAAAGTCATACAAAAATTTGCATGTACATCACCTATGTATCATAATGATAAGAACCAAAATTTTCTACGATCATTTTTTATGTGTGCTTTTTTGATGTAAATTTTTAAAAATAACAGTTATTTCCTGTCCCTTACTCGATTAATCGAGCAAATTTAAAATTCAAAAATCGATTAATTTCTTACTCGAACAAAACCAAAAGTCAAATAATTGGATACACTACTGTTTACTACCAGCTACTTACTACTAGCTTATCAGTGCGAGGGTTGTGGGTTCGATCCCCGCCAGAGACTCTGGTCTGATTACAAAACTGCTTACCAGTAAGCTCCATTTTTACTGGGTTCAGACATGTCTAACACACACATTTGTTTTGTTTGTAGGTAATCGGATTGGAGAAGAAAGAGGTGTTGCGAATCGAACACGAAATGAGTTTTCATGTTTGTTAATCAACCCTATCGTGAATAACAAGTGAAATTTTTGTTCCCATGAAATTTTCATTCCCCTCGAAGGGAAGAAAAAAGCAATCGTGAATCTCCCGTGAAAAATTGTTCACGCTATCAGTTCCAGTGAATGTAAAAAAGAAGAAAAATTAAAAATCAATGAAATTTTTGTTCAAAAATATGCATATATATTTTTTTTTATTATATTTTAGAGTAAAATTAAATTAATAAAGCAAAATATTTAGTATTGCAGGTATAGTTTGATTACAAAGTTATACCCTCCACCACAATTAGTTGTGAAGAGGGTATACTTAGTTTGTCATTCCGTGTGAAACTTTTTTATTATTCATCTCAGACCCCATAAAGTATATATATTCTGCTGCTTGAGTAATTCTATGTCCGTCTGTCTGTCCGTCTGTTGAAAACACGCTCACTTTCGAAAAACTCAAAAGAAATAAACAAACTAGGTGTCAAATTGCTTGTAGTTATCCTAAGCAGTTTGGGATTGAATTTCAGCAAAATCGGTTCAGTAGGACCAGAGCTATGAATCAAAATGTGGAACCACCACCTTCAAAAACTTGATAATTTTGTTACAAAAACTAACATAAATGATGCAAAAATGCACGGAATGACATAAGATTTTGCACAAGTCCGTTTTATTCGACTAGAAATGACACTGTAAAATTTCGCGAAGGTCGGTCCATAATTTACCCTAAGCCCCATATAAACACTACTCCCGGAAAACAGTTTAGTACGCCTAAAACCGTAAAAAATAATGCAATCATAACAAATTTTGGCTCGTCACAATTTTATAGGACTATAAATGATACTGTGAAATTTCGTGAAGATCGGTACATAATTTACCATAGGCCCCATATATGCCCTACTCCCGGAAAACAGTTTAGTCTCCTAAAACCATAATTAATAACAAATCGTCACAGTTTAAGATAATAATAATAATAAAAAGACATCCTACAGATATTACTCCTTAAACATTCGAACTGTCGGTGGAGGGTATGAAAGATTCGGCACAGCCGAATATAGCACTCTAACTTGTTTTTTTTGCACTTTTTCAATTTTATATAGTAAAATATTTTCCAATATTCTGCCACCACGTCTTTCAAAATCTTCACAAATCCGGAGGCAATCGATCTATTGTTATGCATTTTGTTGAGCAATATATCATTTGTGCCTTATTAACGAAACTTGCCCTTAATATTCGAGCTATAACAAGAACTACTTACATACATATTCTGTTCCCCAGCAAAAAGAAAGTGAGAAAATCAAAGGGAAAAGTAAACAAATTATGAGGGTAAACAACTATTAACGAGAAGAGGAAGTTTTTCACATGAACATTTTTTCACGTTATTATTCTCCTTTGAATTGCCTCAAAAAAAATTTCATGGATTTTTTCATGATCCCAAAAAAATTACGAGGAAAAAATTATTCACGATAAGGGTGAATATGACTTTTCATGTTTTTCAATATATATATATAAAAAGCAGATTAGACAATTATACATGAAAACTGGGATATTTGGAAAGACATCGTGTAAATGCAAAAGGTTTTTGGTAGCATGTGTCAAAGAGAATGAAGAAAACAGACATGTTTGAAAAGACATTCTCTAACTGCCCCTTTACAATGTTCTAAAGAATTATTGATTTTATTTTAAGAAAATTTTTTTCTAAAGATCACTTTACTAAATTTTTCGCAGTTTGGCAGCTATGGTCCAAAAATTGTAAAAAAAAGACATAAAAATTAAAATTTTTCTAAATTTTAGCAATTTTGATGCACAAGATTCTAGACTGAAAAAATAATTTCGATTCGTTCAGTATCGACTGGAAGAATTAAAAATAAAATTGCTTCCGAATCGTAAAAGTATTCGATCACGACTGCCAGAATTGGAAGAATTAGAAATAAAATTGCTTTCGAACCGAAAAAGTATTCGATCACGAATGCCAGAATTAGCCCCCGATTTAATTTCAATTAATCGACAATATCTTAATATGTCGTTGTCAAACATATTTTATAGGCATGGCATGAATTGAAAATTGGGATTTCGGATTTTCTACAAAGGTGCACTTAGTGCGGAAAGTTGTCTGAATGCCATTCACTTAGGAGTGACCAGAAACGATTCCTTTGTCCGAAATTCCTCCAAGCAGCTCACCTGTCTTAGCCTTAGTATTTCCCGGGCAATGGCTTTACTGATAGCTAGCTGATACCTAGCTAATGTTAAAAGGCAATCAGTCATGTAGCCTGAATAATTACAGTACATCTAAACGTCTCATGCAAGTAGGTAAATAATCATGAATATTTACTGAAGCATGGCTGCATCGTGGATGCGGTGATTTAATCCAAGTCCACTGTCTGCTTGGAAGCGATGGTGGCAGCCCCAGCTGCAAAATCGGATGCTTTAGCCCAATTAGCTACTCATCTTAAATTTTGAAGATTACAGAAACCACAACACATGAAAATAAATTTTGTTATGGCCCTATGCTCCTTGTAAGAACTAGGGGAACTTATATATACATATATACATGAATTGACAATAGCACGATGTAACACATGTCGGTCTGGTGTATAGTTCAACATTTGGAGGCCTTTAGTTAAGTATAATTTAATAATTTTTTTCAACACTAAAATACTTATTACATTGAAAAGAGACAACTGTTATTAATTCAGCTCTTCTACTACAGGAAAAAAGTACAAGGTTTATTCAATATTATATGCAGTGTTTTAATGTGTGTGTTGGATTAATACACTTTTATTTGAAAAATATTCCACAATGAACCGCTAAAGGCCAAAGCTAAATGTAGATTCTTATACGCTTAACAGTTTTATTTGGTTAAATATCTTTAGTTTTTCTAAAATCTTTATGGATGAAGTTTCCTGATGATCTGGCCGAAGCAACCAGTGAAATGCGCATAGGAATAGCTTATCCCATCAACAATAAATTTCAAGTGTTTCTATCAAGAATAAAAACTGGGAATTTAGCACGAATAACAAAATCTTTTAAATTAAGTTTGTATTCCCAAAAATTACTTTTAATAACTTATCCAACATTTTTAAATAATCCAGTCCAAAATCAAAGAACTTAGGAATATTGGTTCAGTCGATTTATGCTTTGACCTTCTGTTTGTATACGGCACGTACATATGTACGTATACTTCCGTAAAAGGTACCCACAAGCAAACTACAGACACTCCTAAAACCACATAAGCTCACCCTCAATGGAATGTCTTGATACACTATCTTTAGTTAGCCATTATGGATCAATTTTTCTAAAAATTCTTCTATTAGCCCATGTTTTAAAAAAAATTTCCAATTAAAAAATTTCAGTTTTAGTTGCTTATTATCACACTTATAATTCACGCTTTGCTAAAGCAATGCTATACAAATTCTGTTCTTACCACATCCCACTACTCAAAAATCTATCCAGCAACTTACATTTGTTGCTGTAGACTTCTCGAACCAAAATCTTTATGTCGAGAAAAACTCATACTTTAGTTGTACATTAATATCAACATTATTACTAGGATGACTTCGACTATTATTGCAATAAAGTGATTTCAATAGTTTGTAAATGACCGAGTGCACAAATGCCTTCTCGCTTTATATATATTCCCCCGTCAATACGACCGACCATAACCTCACAATTTCAAATGCATACCAAGAAGATTGTCTTAGGGTGACTAAGTGTATTTTATTTGTATAAGTGAAAAAAGTATTTGTGACTTTGAGTGTATAAGTTCAAGTGTTTATTAGATTTTTGTGAGTTTGTAATCTCAAGTAATTCAATGTTGAAATAAAACTGTTTTCCCCCCAATTGCTGGGTGTCTTAAGGAATTAAGTTCTTGTACAATGTGTAGCTATTCAGTAACTGAGTTTGGCTCTAATACA
Source organism: Pollenia griseotomentosa (assembly GCA_963931875.1). Taxonomy (NCBI): domain Eukaryota; kingdom Metazoa; phylum Arthropoda; class Insecta; order Diptera; family Polleniidae; genus Pollenia; species Pollenia griseotomentosa. Next base: position 3,828,601 of record OZ007562.1, on the reverse strand, counting down.
AGAAGAAGGCGATTCCATTTTAATTGTGTGCAAAAAAAAACCCATTAAAATTGTGTTGGTATCGGTGTAACAGTTGAGAAAAAGGAAATTAAAGAAACAATTTTGCTGCACAAATATTTACAATTTGATTATGTGTGATTATTTAGTGGAAATTTCGTCCATTTGCAGGTGGAAAAGAAACTTGAGCGCGATAGAAAGTTAAGAAAGTCTTCTTTAGTCTTGAAATTCATCGTAAATAAAAAAAGTTAAAGTTACTAAATAAACAAAGAAAAAACTGTTTTTCCTTTAAATTTTCGTTTTTTGTAAATGAATTAACAATTTTTTTTTAAATAAACCTTATTTTTTTTAAAAAAAAAATTTTTACAAAAACGTAAGATGATTTAAGGCCCAACTATAATATGCTTAAGTTGGCTTAAGCAAATGGGCGAATACATGTAAATCATATATGTCAAACCATATTGAACTTAAGGAAACTTTTTGTTTAATTTTATGAATCTGTCATTTGCTTAAGCAAGGTGCGAAACAAATCGCACTTTCCGTACGGAATCAAATGTTTTTTGGTTTTGTTTTTGTGTTTTTAAATGCATTTGAAAAGATTTTTGTTATTTTTTGACAGGAGCTTAAACATATTATAGTTGGGCCTTTAGATTTCAAAAAATTTTGAACAATTTCAATCTTAATATGTACAATTTCGTACGTGATTTAAAAAAATGACGATCAATATTTGTTTGCGGCAAATATCTTGCTTTGAACTCTTATTTGAAAGAACTTGCGACTGACTGATCAAATACAAATGACGTAGACAAATGATGTTGTTGCACCACGTACTTGACATTAGAATAGCTTTTTAACAGTGCAGCCACACGGTCAAGTTGTTCTTGATAGTCTTTTACATATACTGTTTGTCAAAATTTCCAAAAATTGATAGTTGTGACGTAGGCTGCATTCAATTTTTGAGCAATTTACTTTCAAGATGCCATCAAGAAAAAAATTTGTAAAGAGAAACGAAAAATTTGCTCACTAACCTTCAAATCAGCTGTTTTCTTGAACGTAAATTGAAACACTCACTGGCATGAGAATTTTAAAGGCAAGTTCGCATCAATTTTTAAAAGTATGAGTGTATTGGTAAAAAAGTGTGAGTGTATTAAAACTTGATAGGCAAAACTTGATCGTGTAACCCTCAAGTAAACAAACCAAAAAACAGCTATTTACCAAAAAATTTCTATTTACCAAAAATAAATATATTTTTTAATTCTAATCCATGAATTAAAAGCTAAATTTTCCATTTTCAGACGCAAATCAGAGATAAATTTTATTTTGTTTGTTTACCAAACAGCAGTGCTCTAAGCCGATCAAATTTGACGCCGCAAGTGATTTGTTGCATAAATTGCTAGCCGCAGGTTAAATTTGGATGTTAGCCGGATAAAATTTTACTATCAACGGCGACGACTTACAAAAACTAATGCGTTTCGTCTCAGACGTTCAGCGCACGTCTCTTCGGATTAATTACGAAAGCACAACAAACATAGCAAGCAAAGTTCTATTTATTTAAGAAAGTTTTTGTTAACAAAGCAACAACAATATTTTTAAACCATTGTAAAATATTAGAACATTATGACAATATAACATGATAGCACACCTTGTGAATACCCCAAATATACATTTATTTACTATTATTTAATAAAAAATTAGTGATCATAAATATTTAATTGTTCGGCCATTACGGACCTGAAAAGCTTCATAAAAAATTGTCGTTTTATTTAATATTTTTGCTAATTGTTCTTTTTTATGGAATATGTTGAGAGGGCCCAAATCGGCCGAAGTTTTAATAGACTGTCTTGGGCATTTTTGGGTTTTATGGACAAGTCTCACAAGATTAAACTTTCTTAATGAAACTTTACTACCGCTTTTGAAACGTTTAAGCAAATTAAATTAATTATTTGATAAGTTGAGTAAGAAAAACACTTTCTTGGCTATAGAACTAAAACACTTAGGCCCGTTTTCACAACTAACCGATAGCTAAAGGTAGGATTTTATCGGCCGTATAAAAAGTTCTCCATTATATCAACTTTATTTTGACCTAAAGTTAGCGATAAGTTAAATTAAGGTCCATCCTACCTTTAAGTTTAAAATAAAGTGGTAACAATGGAACACTTTATATACGGCCGAAAAGACCTACCTTTAGCTATCGGTAACTTGTGAAAATGGGGTTTAGAGGAATTCTTACACACAGAAAAAAATACCAATGTTAAATTAACATGGCGAAATGTTGATTAAGAATCATAGTAAATTTCTGCAAAAGTATGCCCTTTATTTAAATTTATCATTATTTCATATAAATTTTAAATGAAAAATATTAAAATAACCTTAAATCACGTTTATTCACTGTTAAAATAACATTGTTCAATATTGAATTCATAAAAACCTGTTTTATATTCAAATAAAAAGTTTATCTTGTTAAATTAACATCCATACATAATCAAGTATGTACATTTTTTTATAAAATATGTTATAAAAAGAAGACAATTCCCGTATTCTTTAAATAAAAATTATTTAGTAAAATAGAACATCAAGTTTTCAAAGTAGAATGATGACGAAAACCATATCGGGTCATTCTGCTGATGCTTCTGTTAACAAAAGGGAATAAAAATAAGTGAAACCTGTGTTACAGGGGTAGAGGCTCAGTTAGCCGGGAGTAACAGTAACAGTAACCTTACCGTAAAAAAGTAAGACCAATCTATTTCTTACAGATTGAGACGTAACATCTTACTGCTAACTATAATCGTTCTAATTGCTTTACATACAGCAACATGAATCAGCTGATTTGCAACGTTACTGTTACTCCCGGCTAACTGAGCCTTAAGTATTTTGAATTATTCTTAAATAAATGCATATGTTGTCTCTAAAGCAGTGTTGACCAGGGTTACCGTTTGAAAAATTTTTATCCGACCAAAATTGTCTACAAAACCTACCAAAATCCATTTGAAACCAACCAAATTTTTGAAATATTTAAAAACAATTATATCGTCATAAAAATAGGAAGTCCATCTTGTATAAGAAACACCTAATACAAGACAAAATTTCTGAAATTCTTTTAAATATGTTATTCTTTTAGGACTATGTGAAAAAACTTTAAATATTACCACAAAGAGCCCTAATATTTTTGCATTGCTAAGTAAGATTACCTGCCTGTTCATCTATTTCTGAACGAAGACTTTGTACGCCTAACTTACATTTAAGACGAAAACAAATTATACCCACAGTTTCATTCAAGGCATGAACGCCGTTTATTACCAATCCGATCAAATTTTTTATAGGAATATTGTTTGTTGATAACAAGTTTTTTATAAGAAGAACATTTTAAACGGCATCTGACTTGGTAAGCTCGAATAGATGACAAAAATATCCTTTATAAAACTAACACCGTCAAAGTTACTTGCTACTAAAGGCGCATATAGACGACATGTTTTTGTCATCTGACATGTCAAATTTTCAAGTCACATGTAATTGTGCATGTCTGTCAAAATCGCTGTTTTACATAAGTTTTATAATATTCGGTCACAAACGTACATGTAATTTGCTTCTGACATTGTCTCTGTTTTTTTTCGCATTGTTATTGCAGAAACCAAAGTAGTGCTCGGTTTCAAAATAGCTTGCTGCCGCCATGAAAAGTTTTATTTGCGCCGTAAAATAGTTCAGCCATCTTAACATTTTTTTCTTTTAATTCAAAGATACCAATTTAGGATTTTATAATAAAACGGTTTTTATATATATATTCACATAAATTCTATTCAATGGTAAGATGATCAAACATATCTCGGTATTGTAAAAAATTAACTTCAGCCGGCTAATGATTCCGTCAATAGTGGACGCCGCTGCCGGTTTCTTGCCGGCATAGCTTTCTGATGTCAGATGGTTTGTCAGAAGAAAATAGAGCACGCTCTAATTGAAAATTGTCAGATGACTTTGCTTCTGACTTTTACAGAAGCAAAGTTAAAAAGGTAACACACGACATGTATGTGTTTTGCAGTGGAAAATTTGACATGTCAGATGACAAAAACATGTCGTGTACGGTCGCCTTAACGTAATACATTTCAATGCCACATCCATAGTTTCATCAACAATCAAAAAAAAAGGTTTGTGTTTGGTAAAAAAGCTATGAGATTTGCTACACATTTTCTAATACCGACCAAAATTAGGTTTGGCCTACCATCCGACCAAACCAAAAATATCCGACCAAATTTGGTCGGAAAAGACAATGTTCGGCAACCCTGGTGTTAACCAAGCACCGAACGCACGTACACAAAGATATTATGTGCTTGTGTGCGGTTGCAAACACCCAGCGGGAAAACTCAGAAGACCTTCTTACTTCAGGCCTTTTTAAAGGCCTGCTTAAAAGATTTTTTGATTTAGTTACTATTCTTATCTAACTGCTAAAGAAGGCCTCAAAGAAGGTCTCGGCTTTTTCGTATAAAAGATAAGATACACCTTCCACACTCGCTTCTATGAGAAGGGAGTAGAGAAGGAGTAGCATTTTTTGTATTGTTTTTTTGCACAAGCAAAAGCAAAATCAATTTTTTTTGGTCCCGCTACCCTTCTTATGGACCTGCTGAAGAAGCGAGAGCGGAAGCGCTTCTCCGCAATGACAACGTGTGTAAAAAAGATATGAGTATAGAATGGAGCAAGAAGGCCTTGTACATCCAAAAGAAGGGGTACATAGGCCTTCTAGAAGGCCTCCCTACTCCTTCTTTTTCCCGCTGGGCAGAAGCTGCGGCCGCTGCCTTATAGGCGTCTAAACTAATGACCCGTTCTTTATAAAATTTTCACAGTATATTATTGTCGACCAAGAAGGACAAGTAGGCTATATTAGGGTAAGATTGGACAAAGGGGCGTGGTACCTCCCATACAATTTTTTTTTTATATAAATTTTTTTATCAAATATTTTTATTTGATTTAAATATTTTTTTTTTTTAATGAAATTATTGGATCTCGTGCAACGCCGGGTACCCGGGCCAGCTAGTACAAAATATTTATTTAAAAAAAAAAACTTCCCAAGAATTATTGAACATTGTTGCTCTGTGTGCTTTTGTGTTGATTACGAAAAAACAAAAACAATACCAAACAAGCGTGCGTGGTGTTGCTTTCACAAAGCTTGAGCAGAGACTGATGATACCCCAGGGCTGCCAGTTTTTGGGTTTTGACCCCAAATTTGGGGTTTTCTTGTTGCCAAAAGGGACAGAAAATTTAATTTGGGGTTTGGGGTTTACATTGGGAATATTTAAAAAAAAAATAGGATTTTTCTGGGAAATACACGGAAAGAATCATTTACTAAAGCAACAGAAAATATGGCTTGAACCAAGAAAATTTTGCACCATTTTCGTCCAAGCCAAAAATGTCTTATTGTTAACATATGTATGTATGTTTGTATGTGTGGCTTGGTTTAAGCAAAAAATTATGACTCAAAGTGAACTAACATTTAATTAAGGTTTTGTTGCTTATAGCCAATTTCACCAATTCAATTTAAATATCAAATCATATTTAAATATACATTCGTGTTCTGGAAATCGAAAACGCATAACGCAATAATTTGGAAGTTGTTTTTAATACACTTTTAATGCAATTTTTATAATTTTTGCTATAAAATTCTGTTTAAAAGAGAAATATTTGTATAATATTTGTCATAAAATTCTTTTATTACAGAAATCTTATTAAAAAAAGACGTTAAAAATCTTGCGTTTTGCGTTTTTGATTTCCAGAAAATTCAAATAAAAATTAATTGAATCAAACCAAGTTTTCTTGAACATTTTCTGAAAAATTAACAAAAATTTTTGATCATACACCAAAAACGTGAATTTTTTAATCATGAGAAAATGTTTCTTTATTTAAGAAAATTTTACTAAATACGAACAAAATAAGTTAAAGTTATAAAACTTTTACTGAATTTTCTGTTTTAAGAAACGAAATTACTTTAGAAAATAAACTTATTTCCATGTAAAGAATATGAGTTAAATTTTTCTATAGGAGACTCATATACATTAGGATGGCCTCTTTGCAATATCACTTAATATCAATGAGCATCGGGTAAAAAAGTTTTTTTTTATCTAAAAAAAATAACTGAAAAGTTTGGAGCGAATTTGTCAATAATATGATTATGTATAATAAGTTCAAAATTTGTATTTTCCTAGAGAAGTTCATGTTTGTACATATACTTATTAGAGGTGTTCAAAAAAAAAATAAAGTGAACTCGTAGGTCAATGAATGGGCTAATTTTGTTTCTTTGTATATAAAAACATTAATTATTAAGTTCGGTGACAATTGGGCAAAGAAAAGTCGATTGAAAAGTTGAATAGTGAATATAAGGCAAAAAAATTACTTATTGTAGTTTTTATCAATTTTTTAAAAGTCGTTAAAGTTTTAATTCTTGATGATAAATTAATCAAAATCAAGATACAACTATGTTTTCAAAAAGGTATAAAAGCCCAAAATCGGCTTAAAACTAGCCCAGTAAAAAATAATGCCCAGACCACTAATGTTCCAATTATCACTTGACCGAGAAATGCAATTTTCAAATTGATTTGTGCAATATCATGTTTTATTCAAGACTTAAAGTTGTGAGATATAACCAATTACAAAAACTACAATACGTTACATTATATTGCATTGTATTTACGGATGGCTAAAGCAACCTGAATTCTTAAAATGTTGAACGTAAGCAATTTAAACGCAAAAGGCTTCAAACCTGCATTCTTAGGGAAATTAATAAGGCAATGTTTAAATGGATAACAGATGCACGTGGGAGTATAATCCAAACTAGAACTGCCTGATTTTTTCAACAAAAGTGGAAATAAAATTAATTCTGTATAATGAAGTTATTTCAAAATTAAGTGATTTTATGGTCCCATGGAAATTCATAATAGGGAAGTTCGACTGTATATATACATATATAATATAATACATATATATAATATATATGTTTTTAATACAACCACGTAATTCCTTACAATAACATAGTACAAGTAAAACTCAAATGAATATTCAAATTATTCGTTAAAAATTGTGTATTTTCTACAGGGGCTTTTTTGTTTTATCGGGGGATTTTTGGGGATTTTTTGTTTTATCGGGGGATTTTTAAGGAATTTTTTTTTTTAAGTTTGGGGAGGTCGAAAAAAAGTACCTGGCAGCCCTGTGATAGACTGAAGTTTTGAAACGAACAAAATTGTTGTCTAAAGCTTATTCTCACTGTTATATCATACTCAAACCAATTTGATTCTACATGAAATTCATGTTGTTTCAACTTGAAATAACTTTCATTCAACGTGATTCGGATTGTTATTTCAATATAAATGACATTTTGCTTTAACTTTACTGCAATGTTAAATTAACATGAATTATAGTTTTTTAAAAGAAAAAATGTGGTTCGCAAGTTATTGTAAAATCAGGTTGAATTAACATGAAAACCGTATTTTAAATGAACCTTGTTTTCTACGTTTTTAACTTGATTTTTTTCTGTGTGAAGCAGTTGTAAAGCACCTTTGGGTTATATTTAGAAAATAATTGTTATTAAGAAAACAGTTGTCTACCTAAGTGTCAGTAAAAACCAGATGAGATCGGGTTTAGGGTAACAATTTGTGGCATTTAAAAAGTTTAATACCACAATTATAAGAGAGCTGTGAAAAAATATTCGACAAGTTTTCTATACTGTCACCTGTAAAAAAAGCGTTATTGGCGCTGGTTACTAGTAAGCATTACGACAGGTGAGCGGCTAAGAGTTCAAATTCTTGCAATCTATGCCTCAGAGGAAAATTTAAATAAACGAGTTGATACAATTTAATACCAGCTTGTGCTCATAAGGACCCTTTTTAAGAGGCTGATTGTCTAGTGGTCAAGGTGGTTTTTTAAGCCCTAAAACTTGGAATTGTAAAAAACGACACAAAAAATTTTATATTTATTTAAAAAAAAGTTTTATTCTATTATTTAAGTTTTTGAGTCGTGATTGGCATTTTCATGGAAATGCCCTAAGAAAAGATAAACTCACTGTTTATTGTTGGTATTTTGTAACTTAGATGATATCGTTGCAAATAAGTATTTCTGAGTTCTTGTAATTCTCATTCACTTTGCAGTTTTATTTACTAATATCTTTGACTTTACTAAGATTTTTTGGGAGAATGTTTCCTGATGATCTGGCCTTAGTAAACAGTGAAATGCGCATAGAAACGAGCTTATCCTCAAACAAAAAATTTCAGTGTAATATAAAAAGAAGCGATTTTTTTTTTATAAAAATGTATTTTTATAAGAAAAAGGCACTTTATAAAAATATACTTTTTGTATTTTGTAAAAGTCAGAGACAAAATTACGGCATTCGATGTCGATCAAAATTCACATTGTAACAAGGCGAATTTATTATAGGTGGTCTTAAAAGCCCTGCTGATATTAGCTAAAATCCCTGTTGGATGTCAAAATTGTGTTTATTCTCTTTTTATTCTCTTTTATCATCTTTGTTTCTGTTTTGTTTTATTTCTGTTTTTGACATTGTACAATGAGAAAATTAATTAAAATTGTTATTGATAATCTTTCATTTTTGACGTGGCCGGGATTCGAACCGCGGCCGGCAGGTTACCATGACATGTTTCGATCGCAACCACTCGATCTCATCAGATGGATTTGCCGTTTTACACTCGCAGCCATCGACGACTGCTGACGTCAATAGTCAAACATCAATCCTTAAACCAAGTTGTATTTTAACCTTTGGTAGATCGAAGTTTGCTTTTTTTTAATGACTATCCATTTTAATTGATTTTACATGTTTTTCCTTACTTCTGTTTTTTCGTACTTTTGTCAAGAATTTTTCTTGAAGTCCAAAGTACATTTTTTTGTTTTTTCATTTTTGTCTTTCTTTTTCTTGTTGACCTTTCTCAGCACAACTTGAAGGACAAATGAACACATAGAGCTCATGCCTTAGCTTTAACAATAATTAGTATTGTGGTTATTTTGTTGAACTATTTATGGTTTTTAATCCAAATTTTTAATATTTTTAATTAGGCTTAAGTTCATTAAATTTAATTTTCATTAAATTATTTCTATGAAGAAAGGAATTTTACAACATGAAAATTAATTAAAATTGTTATTGATAATCTTTCATTTTTGACCGTGGCCGGGATTCGAACCGCGGCCGGCAGGTTACCATGACATGTTTCGATCGCAACCACTCGATCTCCTCAGATGGAGTAAAACATCAATCCTTAAACCAAATTGTATTTTAACCTTTGGTAGATCGAAGTTCGCTTTTTTTTTTTTGAATGATTATCAATTTTAATTGATTTTACATGTTTTGCCTTACTTCTGACAAAAGTACGAAAAGTACGAAAAAATATTAAAAATTTGGATTAAAAACCATAAATAGTTCAACAAAATAACCACAATACTAATTATTGTTAAAGCTAAGGCACGAGCTCTGTGTGTTCATTTGTCCTTTAAGTTGTGCTGAAAAAGGTCAACAAGAAAAAGAAAGACAAAAAATGAAAAATTCTTGATAAAAGTACGAAAAAACAGAAGTAAGGAAGAACATGTAAAATCAATTAAAATGGATAATCATTCAAAAAAACAAACTTCGATCTACCAAAGGTTAAAATACAATTTGGTTTAAGGATTGATGTTTGACTATTGACGTTAGCAGTCGTCGATGGCTGCGAGTGTAAAACGGCAAATCCATCTGAGGAGATCGAGTGATTGCGATCGAAACATGTCATGGTAACCTGCCGGCCGCGGTTCGAATCCCGGCCACGGTCAAAAATGAAAGATTATCAATAACAATTTTAATTAATTTTCATGTTGTAAAATTCCTTTCTTCATAGAAATAATTTAATGAAAATTAAATTTAATGAACTTAAGCCTAATTAAAAATATTAAAAATTTGGATTAAAAACCATAAATAGTTCAACAAAATAACCACAATACTAATTATTGTACAATGATTTTACAAAAACAAATTGCTTGTGGTTTTTGTACGAGTTGTACTTGTTGTAGTCCCGAGATTACCTGGGATGAATTCGCCTTGCATTGTAGTTTCAATAAAAATAAAATAATTAAATAAAAATTCGCTTTTATAAAATGAAAAGTATATTTTCAAATTATTAAATAAAAAAAGAAATTGAAACTACAAAATAAATTTGCAACAGATTGGCACACACATTTAAGTATGTATTTGTACATTTCCAAGAAATGAAATGTTATAACGACTTTTCAAAATGCTGTCTTTATATGCTTCAATAATTTATTTTATATAAAGTTGAACGTAATAAATTTGGACATGTGTCTAGTAAATGGTCATTCATCTGGATCATGTCAAAATTAGATTTTTTGTTTTGTACTAAAATATAAATTTGCTAACAGCTTTTTTTCTAAGTCTACATATACATGCAGACAGACAGACAGAAAGTCAGGACAGACCTACAGACACAAGTGAATTTAGAATAATACACGTACGTACAATTTGAGCATGTTAAGTTTATATAACGAATATATGTATGTATATTCTAAGTTGTATACTTATAAATTATAGCAATAAACTACATGTGTATATTTGTTGGGTGGAAGAGAAAGTGATTTCGGGTTTTAGTTATGCCTAACTTCTTTAAAATATTGGCTTATGCACTTGTGCATGCCAAATTCGTCATTAATAATTGAAATATTTTTTAAGTCCATAATTAACCATGACTCCCATATATTAGACCCTTTTCGAAATCGATTAAATCGATTTGTTTAGAAGACATTTCGGTGAAATAACTTTTTTATTGAAGTTAATAATCTCCTTGACAACATATGTTGGAATAGGTCTTAAAATAACTATAACTTTCAAAAGAATTTAACGTTTTAGTGTAAAGAAATGGGACCATAACCCACACATATAAATATCATCATATACATACTAAGGTTTTCGATAGAATCTATAGGGTAAAATTAAAATGTGTAAACGTCTGTATTTGGCTCTTTTATATAAACCTTAAAGACCAAATTTTTTTTAAGTTCAAAATTCCCATATTACCCTGTTTCCAAAAATCGCTTTAACTTCTTTTGTAATTTCCCTAAACTTTTTGTGTATGTATATGGAATTTTTTTTTAATAAAACTATAGATGGGATCCTACCCATACATCGGGTAAATACCTGGTTCATACCAAGTATATATATTTTTTTTTTTTTTATTTGGGTGTGGGGGGAATTTGTTGGGGTATTTATTATTAAAATGTTGAATTTTAATGTAGAATCTGACAATCACTAATTGTTAAAGCTGGTATATAATTTCAAACGGGATTTTTAATGTATCGTGTGATGTTAAATTTGTATATGGGGGATTTCCTGTCAAGTGACGCAACTTTTGAAATCGACGTCTTCCGATTTGGATGAAATTTGCACCAAGGACTGGATAGTAGTTTAGACACAAATTTTCAACAAGATCGGTAAAAAATTTTCTGAGTTAGAGGGGTCAAAATTTTACATTTTGGCCAAACAGATGTTCTTTCTCATCCATGTAACATATTACCTATTGGTGTAAGGTGGTATGTATTTAAAATACATAAACCCTATACCTAGCTTAATTTTTTTAAAAATGGTCAGTAGGTCAAACCAATAATGAGCTGACGATATTTATAGTTATTTTTTATGTGGAAACATAAAATTTATATTATTTTGATAAGCTGAGTTCCTAAACCGAAAAGATTTTATTTCCCACAAAAAATCTACTGTAATATAATTAAGAAAAATCGATTTCCTATATACATAAAATAAATATGCTTTTATTTTGGTTATAGAAGATTAAAATGTCCGAAAAATATTTCCAATCAAAAATCCAACATTTTTCGATTTCTTATATAGAAATCAAAACATTAATTTATTTTGATAATTAGAGATCCTAGAGCGAATTGTTTTTAAAATCAAGATTTGATGTTTGCTCCCACCTAAAGCACAGTCAACAAATATATGTATGCATATTATATTCTACATACAGGACAAAGTTGTGTTTATGTTAGAGAAATCATATGTAGTTGTGTTCATATACATACTTTGAGTTATTTGTATTGTATTCAAGGAAATTGTCAATACACTTGACAATTTATGACATTATAAATTAGGATGTTCTAACTATACAACCAAGCTTAACGACTAAATTCATACACATGCAAACAAGCATTGTAGAATTGTTGCATAAACGTAAAGATATCACAAACAAAAAACACGTTTAAATTTTTTTGAAATAATAAAATTCTCAATAAAAACCCAAGTAACTACAAAAATTTATATGAATTTTTAATAATAGATAAACTCGGTGGAAACAACTTTTTTAAACAATTAAAAAATCTAGAAACAAATTCTATTTTAGCTGTAATTGAGTAGTTTTTGTTTTAGGTTTTGTGGTTTTGTTAAACAAAAAAGAAAAAACGGTAACAGGTCTTTTTAAAGCCATTATTTGTAATAGACAATTTTTATAAGCCCTTTTTTAATTAAAAAGCAGAAATTCTATAAAATTCAAAAACTAGATTTAAAATGTAATTTTCATTGTACATATAATGGAAATTTGCGGTAGATTGTTTTAAAATGATTTTTTGAGGTCAAAAAGTTTTTCTTTTTAAAATAAATTTTTTTCACATTACGAGAAATAAAAGTTGTAAAATTGCAGTCACGTATAAAACAAGTTGCACTAACATATGTACATGTTTTTAGTTGGGGGCATGTTAAAGAGAATTATAGTGTTAAACAATTGTTCATCACTTCATATGTGCCCAAACAATTTTATTTGTTTGATATCATCGCAAAAACATTTTACTTTTAAAATAGAAATAAACAGGGGAATCTCAATAAAAAGAAGAGAACTTAAAAGACATTAATAACATGGAATTTCATAGTATATTAAACATTTTAAAGATTTTACGGTTTTAGGGGAAAGGAAAGGAAAAAAACACAACATTAACATACTTTTGTTACGATTTTTATTTCATTAAGTTTTTTTACTCAGTTCTACTTATGAATTTAGTTCTACCTCCTTTAACTCCAATAGATTCTCCAAATTCTCCACCACATTGTTGTTATGTTTAATAGACTTTAGCCAATCAATGTAGGGCTGTTCAATGCCCGTCTCTATGGCACCTTTAACCAAACACTGTAAATATGTTTTTGATGGCTGTCTATCAAGTTCTATAGATTCACGCTCTAATTCTTGCAAATCCGTATCAGGTTGCTTTACTAATACATAAACTCTTGCCATTAAGGTTTTGTTATTATTTAATTGTTGTACAGGAACACTTAGAGGTTTGTAAATACCCTGATGGACACCTTCTTGACTAGTAAAACAAAGAATATAAATTATAGAAATAATAACAGTGCAATAATTAAATACTTACTTGTCAATATCATCTAAATTTGATAGATCTATTTTCCATAAAGTACCTTGAACAGTGCGATTTAAATGTTCCACAACAGTGGCTGCTGACCCCTGCCATCTGGGCGAGAAATAATTGAAATCTAATCTATAATTCTTAAAGAAAAGAAATAATAGAAAATAAACTTTACATACTGTATTAATTTTTGGAAATATCAGGTTCCATTTAATTATTAATAATTGACCTTGACTCTAAGGCTAAAAAGCAAGTATGTATTGAGGTTACACTAGATAAATATTTGACAAAATATAGGGCGACAATTATAAATATAAAATAAAGTTTAAATGCATTATTAAATGGTTTAAATATAAGTTGTCCTGGAATTCTTCTACATGTTCTTCACGTTAATAAACCAACAGGTCATACTGGGCAAATATTCGATGACATAACATCTTTAATTATATGTAAAATACAAATTTTCCTCCTTTTTATTACTGTTAAACAAAAACAAAATATATAATAAAAATTATTATTTAATCCTAAACATTTTTTATTTATGTCAAATATTTGCCTAATAAGATAAAATTTAAGGCTTGAAAATTTTTCATGAAGAAGAACATAATTAGCAAAGATCATTTTATTTATAAATTTTGGCAAACTAAACAGGTCAAATTGGGAAAATGTTTGAGGAACATAAGAAGTCCATTATTGCTTCAGATTATGATGTCAAATATGTATATCACTAGGAAGACCATAAGCTTTTGCCTTAAAATCTAGGTTCACGCTATGGATGTTTTTCTTTCAGAAAGTCTAAGTAAATTGGTGAGAGGAAAGAGAAGAATAATAAAGCTTTCTGAAAGAAGACTTTCATACTATAAACCCAGACTTAACTAATATCTAACAAACATTATACCATCGAAATTAGAACCTGAACTGGCCTTTTTACTTTTTTTACTTACCTTGAGAATTCCCGCACCAATCTTAACAGCTGTAGGGTTTTGTATGTGAATACGTTTAGTCAACATATTACTGCCATAACCGAAATAATAAAATTTGTCACCATTCACTTCTGGTAAATTTTTTGAAATTATGTCATTATTTCTTAAAACATTACTTTGTACATGTACTGAACAACTTAGAATTTTAATTAAAATTAAACAAAATGTTAATTTCATTATTTTTTTCGGGTCAGCTGAATACACTGAGTTTCAAAAGACAAATGGCTTGTCGAACAAAAAAAAAAAACACCTCAATCAATTACAATAGAAATTTGAAATCATAAACGGAAGGTATGCCAATTAACATACTACAGTTTCAAATAAAGATGAGTGATATTTCTGTACCTGTATTTGTTGTGATCAAATTTATTAAGTAACAGGTACTTGCTAAATCGTTCTTTTCATGATATTTCACTGTTTGTGTGGGTAATAGCGTTTTTTTTTAATAAGCATTCTATTATAAGTTGCTATTTTTTTTAAATAACAGTAAGAAAACCACAATGTTTTTGTACTTAATAAAAATACCTTGTTTAAACAACTTTATTTGCAAACATGCATGTGAATATTTTAATAATTCTTACAGTTCTGAATCTATTCACTTGATTCGTGTAATAAAAAATTAAAAATATTCTAAAATATAGTATATCGTTACTTTAATATAGAAAAGCCCTAACTAACATTTTCCTTACTTTACAGGAGAAGGAAAAGACTTAATAAAAATTGTAGTATCGTAGTTGCGATTTGTTTTTAAACGCAGTTTTTTATTAAATTGTTTAGAGAGTTTAATAAAAAACTGCGTTTAAAAAAAATCGCGACTACAAGACTATAATTTTTATTAAGTTTTTTCCTTCTCTTGTAAAGTAAGGAACATGTTAGTTAGTTAGGGCTTTTCTATATTAAAGTATCGATATGTACTATACTTGTGTTGTTTTTTATTACGACATTTTGACAAAGTTGATCAAAATTAGTTTTGAGCAACAGTGGTTTTTAAATCACCTTTACTAATCACTACGTTCCTTAAATTAGTTTCAAGGGAAAATATGTCTGGGTTCACACTATGAAAGTTTTCTTTTAGAAAGTCTGAGTTTATTGGTGACAGGGAAGAGAATCATAGCATGAGAGGGCAGTTATAGCATGTTTTCCTCCCTTCTCACCAACAAACTCAGACTTTCTGAAAGAAAACTTTCATAGACTATCTAAGTCCATAAACTTAAAAATTTCTCAAAACATTTATTTTAAAATGTATCTATATCAACATTATTAAGTCGGCAACCTTCCCCTAAAAATGGTTTCAAGGCTTGAATTTAAATGAAAAGCAAAAAAAGCTACTTAATTATTAATTAAATCAGCTTAATTAAGAAAAAATATAAAACTGTAATAACTCGAAACTTTAAGTTTTTTTTTATTTAAATTTTATTATTTTTAAAATCGAGTACATACAAATAAACTTGAGTTCTACCGAATTTTCAATAAAATTTTCAAAGTAAACAAGCACTTTTAAAATTGTCATAAGGTCCGCGGACATTACGACACTTTTTGGTGTTACTTCACTTTTAAATGTGTCGCAATGTCCACATTAGTTAGCGAAGCTTGTGTTTGTTATACCATAGAGTAGAAAACCCTTGCTCTCGGCCGAGGGCCGGCAATGACGGGAAGCTTAAGTTAGCGAAGTTGGTGTTTGTAAGTATGTATACCATAGAGGAGAAATTCTTTGTATGACAAATACCGGCTTCGCTTACAAAAGCTTTCCTGCATAGCAAGCCTTCGGACGGCCGCAAGGATTTTCTGCTCTTTGAAATAACAAAAGCCGGCTTCGCTAAGTCATCGTCCAAACTTGCAATTTTTGTTGCAGCAATTCTTGAGATTATTGGTGAGAGAGGTGAGAAAATTTGGGAGGGGTACTCATCGCACCAATCAAATCAAGAATTTCTGCAACAAACTAAATAAAGTGTCTAAATTCGGGATTTTTAAATATAGGTTTTAAAAAATTGTATTTATAAAGTTCGGGATTTCGAGCTTTAGAATTTTGACATTCGAGATTTAAAAAAATTCGTCCCAGATCTTGACAATAATGGAATCAGCAACTTATTGATTATAACTCAGTAAAAAAATTATATAATGTCCAGGGACATTACGACACTGCCCTAAGGGAAATTATGACACGTTCAAAAGTGCCACAATGTACATTACCTTACGACACTTTTAAGTATTTCACAATGTCCATGGACATTATGTCATACCTATTTTTAACCAGTATAAATAGTTAGTAACCAGTAAAATATAATGCTGTACGCCAATATATGCGGGAAGCAAATTTAGTAGGTGAAATAGACAAATCACTTATCTGCTGAAATCGAAAAAAATATCGCAGAAACTAAAATAAAAAAGATTTTGCGGATAAGTGATTTAAATTATATATACATTAAAAATAAAAAAAAAAACAAACACACAAACTATAAAAAACGATATGAAAATTGATATGCTTTGCTGAAAGATCCGAAAAAAACAGCAAAAGCTAAAAATTAAGTTTGATAATTTGCAAAAAAAAATACAACAGAACTCTATTTTACTTATTTAGAGGTTTAGAACCAACAAGTGTTAATATTCTATTATAAAATTTGATTAACATGATTGGATTTTTTCTTTGATATAATTGGACTTAGCACATTTACCATTTCAAAACAACAAATTAAACTCAAAGTTTTTTTTTTGCAAACCATGTATTTTAGTGTAGTATCTTGAACTGCATCAAAAACAGAATTTTCCAAATATGTGGACTTTGCTCCTTTACGAGTGAAGGTAACGATAAACAATAGCAAAATATATTTTGTTAATAAAAATTCTAAAAGTGGAAAACAAATACTTCAAATCAACAATACTCGTAGTTGCTATAATCATAATTCCACTGTATGTAATTCCAAATGTTGTTCAAATTTATCCACCAGTTTTGAATTATGATGAATATTTTTGAGCCAATCAATATAATCATTTGGTATGCCCGTCTCCAAGGCGCCCTTTATTAACGTCTTTAAATAAGTCTTTGAAGGTTGTCTATCAAAAGGTATCAAATCAGCAGTTAAAGAATTCAAATGGCTGGTGGGTTGATTAACCAAGTGATAAGAACGGCATTCTATTGGTTTTTGCAAATTCACACAATAAACGGATAAAGAAACGGGTTTATAAATATTTTGGTGGACACCTTCTTGGCTAAAAATTTAAAATATTAACACATTTTCCATTGGGTATTGGGTACAAAATTACTCATCCAAATCTTTAATGTGACAACTATCGATCTCCCATAAAGCACCATACACCACATCACCTGTTGAGGGTATTATCGTCGCCGGAGCACCCAGCCAGTTGGATGATGAAGTATGAAAATCTAGACGATAGTCCTAAAAAAGTTCTGGACAAAGATCTTAAGTTTAATGCTACTGAAGTTTAAAAACTTACCTCCAATTTCCCCACTCCTAATCTTTGGGCGGCTGGATTTTGTATATGAATACGTTTGGCCAACATATTACTGCCATAACCAAAATAATAAAACTTGGAGGCCATCTTTTTTTACTTTAACAAGATTTTGGTAGCACAAAGTTTATATACAAAAAAATAAAGTTTTAAAACTTTAAAAAAAATTTTTTAATGGAACTGTTGAATTGATCTCTAACAACAACGCAAAATGTACGAGACTGATGAGCGAAAAGTTATACGAAATTGTTGTTTTCGTTTGTTAAATGAAAATAAATGTTTGAATAAGTTACAGTTTGTTTGTTTGTGCCCCCTCAACATAATGAACAAATATCTTAATGACTTTTATGAGCAATTAATAAAACCATTTTTCAAGACAAAAACTTACCTTACTTTGTAGGATATTTCCTGCTGTAAAAATGTATACAAAAAAAAAACTATTTTTAACCTTTTTATAATATTTAATAACACAATTTCACTGTTTAACTTGATAATTTTTGAAATTTTGTTCTTTGCGCAATAAAGAATTTTACAGCTGACTGCCATTTTTACAAGAGCTGTCAACTTAGTAATTTCAAATCGCACTAAAATCAAGATAAAACGCATATTTTCGAAAAAGTCATGGAAATCTAACGCTGGGTCTCCACGTTGCAATATTTATTGCTAAGTACAAGCAAAAACGTCGGCAGAACAATGGAGCAATAATTGCTGAATTTATTGCTGGAGAACACTTGAAATGGCTTTGCCATAAATTTGCAATTTTCACCGCGAGTAGTCGTATAAAGTTTTGTGGCTGTACATATTTATAACAAATGTTTTATGTTGTGTTTTAAAGTGGTTGTGAAATTTTCTTTTTTAAATTAATAAAATAATTAATTGTAATTGTCGTAGCTGTGTTTTGTATTACTTATTTGTTTTTTTGCGTTAAAAAAAAGTTAAATTGTTCTATTGAAAAAATAAAAATATAAAAAAAAATAAATTCGTCGTTTGCTTTTGTTGATCTTGACGTTTATTAAAAAATATAATATATAATAATATATTTATTGATTGCTTTTTTAGTAAATAAACACACAAACAAAAAACAACCGTACAGAGAAATGAAATGTCAGATAAATTACAACTGATTTGACAGCATATTGCTAAGCAATAATTGCTCAAGCAATAAGAAGAGCAATCATTGCGCAATGGATTGCCACTCATGGCAATATGCGGTCTATACGTCGCAAATTTTATGGAGCAATGAAATTTGACGTTTGCCGCAATAAATATTGCTACGTGAAGACCCGGGGTAATGGAACTGACCCCACGTCTCCATGCGCTTTCGATTTGAACATGACATGACCACAACGCCGGCAGAGCAACGGTATTAATTTGTTCACGTTCTTGTATGTGTCGAATACGTGGTTATGTTCATGTTCTGATTGACCACAATTTTTGTTGTTGTGGCGTTTGGTTGTACACAGAAAATACATTGTATGGCCAACATCATGGCGCACATGGATGCTAAGTCTGTGTTCATACGGCTCATGTTTTAATGACATGATTGCTACTTTATAGGCGAGAGGGACGAGGGGAAAAGAAACGAGTACACAGATGCATGTACGGTCAGTACGCTTTGCTTTTTCATTCGTTGTTTAATTTTGTTCTTGTTTTCAATGTCAAAAAAGCACACATGCATACGCACGACTATACAAAATAAAAAACATGTCGCCAGCATGACATGAATCATTTGAACGCCAATTCATGTTCAAAGAAGAAAAAGGAAGAATCTTGTCAATAAGACATGAGCCGTAAGCTGCTAAGTTTAGGCAACGATGTCAGCACATGAACGAAACATGAACATGAACAGTCTACACGAGTAGAATTCATGTGCGACATGCTGTTCTTACCAAGTTGATGGATAGTGGAGACGGGAAGTTAAGTTGAGTTGAAAGCAGCGAAACTAGGCAACGTCGCATGAGTGTAGAAAAAAAAAAAAGTGCAAAAAACAACCTTACTAAACAATTTTATTCAGAAAATTCGATTTCTTTTTGGAAAAAACTATTTTTTTAATTTTTTTTTTTTTTTTGGCAAAGGCGGGCATATAAAATTTCAAGTCGAGAGGACGGATTAGAATTTTATTTTAGATTCTCTTAGAATTTTATGTAGATTACGTTTTTGCTATACGACTTTTCATTTTTTTCATCCATACAAATCGACCCGGCCTAATTTATATATTTATTTTTTTTTTTGTAGATCACGAATTATTAAAACTTATTGATATTTAGTAGTTATTATTAATAGCAACTTGGTAAAATTAATCTTCTTTTAAGAAATTTTTTTAGTATTATTAAAGCATTTAAAAGCTCATCGGAGATTCTATTTCTAATCCTTGTTGATATGTATATTGCCTGCTACCGAAAACGTGCTCTCGTTCTCTACAGACGTTGGTTTTATAGTAAGAAGCGCATCATACAAAGATTATAAATTTGTTGGCCTGTTACCCGTGACTACTTCATTTACTTCTACGTTGACTTATTTTCGTAGGAAATATAGTTCGATTTGTAGGTAGTTTTTAGTAATTTTTGTAAAGAATATATTTTTATTGCTCGTTTTTTATTTTAACGTACTAACAAATTAAAATTTCAAAAAATTTAATTTGAAATTCTCGAAAATTCCCGGGAATTATTAAAAAAAATGTTCCGGGATGCCGGGAATTCTTTCCCGCGTAGAAACAGAAAAAATCAAGGTACATCAACCCATTTAAGCCCAAACAAAAACTACCGGACAAAAAATAAAATATTGTTTATTTTATTATTTAATTCATTACATATAAACAAAAAACAAAAATTATTTTTTTTTTTTTGAATTAAAGAGGTGTACCCAAATTGGCACTACGGTCACTTAAAAAAAAAAATTTAAAAAAAAAATTATTTTTGATGTTATAGAAATTTCTGAAATTTTAGTTTATCAATAAGGTATATATATATATATTGAATAATGTCAAAAACTTTGTCATAAGCCGGAAATAATGAAGTGTTCCCAAATTGGCACAGCGGGCGTAAATGGGTTAACACAAGGTAGACTCATTTGGGAGTGCTGCTCTATAAAAAGAACCGAGTTGTCAAAATTGTCTTCATATAAAACAAAAACCATTTAACGCACACATGTAAAATTTTTGGCTCATATACTCGAAATTTGACGTTTGGGTTCCAACTGGGGTAAACAGCTGACAAACATATGGGCCAACGAGTTTAACTTGTGTAAATATACCTTGGAAAATATCAACAAAATAAGAAAATTAGGCGTAACTTCTTTCTGTCAGTGATGCCACAATAATAATAGAAGTTATTGCCACTTTTCTAGTGATGACACTAAAATAGTCGAAAGATGTAGAATGGAATAAAATGAGATAGGAACATCTTTTAAAGATATTGAAAGATGCTGGTCAAGGCGAATTTACACAAGGTAAACTCATCTCGTCAGCCGTTCATCAGCTGTATCCACGGCGAATTAAAAAAACGGTGAAACGTCAAAATATTGTTTTGTTTCTATACTGAAATTTGACAACAAGTGGGAAAATTTCATAAACAAAATACATGGGGCTTTTTGTAGTTGTAGAGTTGCACTTACCTTGTGTAAATTCGGCTTGATGCTGGTTGTTAGCACATTGTACAAGGTACAAGGATAATATAAAAAGGCAAGTGCAACTCGTCAGCCGTTCATCAACTGTGTCCACGGCGAATTGCAAATAGAATTCCCAAACGTCAAAATATACTTATGTTAATGTTTTGAGCCAAAATAACCGAAAAAATTTCTAAAAGAAGTAGATTAGAAAGTGCGTAAAATATTAGGTGTGTTCCACAAGATCTCGGGCAAGTTCGGACTAATGAGAGTAAAATGAAAATTACTCTCTAAATTTGCGAAAACTACCCAAAATAGCTGGAACGCAAAAAACCATTTTTGCACTTCTTGTAATACTAATGGTGCTTACTTTTTAAATTAAAATCTATTTAAGTGATTTTAGACGCTTAAAAGCAATAACACTATAAAAACAAAACATTTGCATCATTGCCAACAGATGTTAAAAATAATTTAAAAAAAAACTGAAAGAAAAGCTGAGCCAGTGTAAATTTTTTAAAAGCATTTTTTATTTTAAAGAACAAGGGAGATATCTATTCACTAATGTATTTACCACTTTAACTTTTTCATTAAAACCTTCCATTTTGCTTTTTAATATATTTTTTAACAAAAACTAAACTTTTCCTTTTGCTTGCAAATTTTTTGAGATATCTATTCACTAATGTATTTACCACTTTAACTTTTTCATTAAAACCTTCCATTTTGCTTTTTAATATATTTTTTAACAAAAACTAAACTTTTTCTTTTGCTTGCAAATTTTTTGATTAATTTTCAGTTTCATATGTAAACAAAAAACAGCTGATTGTTAAATTCTTGTCCGAACTTACCCAAAGAAAAAGTTCGTGCAAATTTGTACAGGAAATGAAAAAAATTACTCTCTCAATTACTCTCATAATTGAACAAAAATTGTTATGTGGAACGCTTTTGGGTAACTTTGGGCAAGTTCGGACTGTTTCGTTATGCATGTGGAACAGAGCTATTATTTTTATTTGTTTATTACAAAAATAGTGTAAATTTAAATGCATACATATTTGTACAATAATATAGAGTATTGTAGTGAAAACCCGCAAACAACTTGGTATTTTATTAATAAATTATTGCCTTGGTCAGCTGTTTTTGACAACAAGCAATTAAATTGCAAAAACAAAATACATATGGCTTACCTTTTAAAATTCGCATTGCTTAGGTACATTGTGTAAATGTACCTTGGGCAAATCGAACAAAACCTTATTACCATTTTGCACAGTTGCGTTTTTCGTACTAAATGATGTCGATAGTAACGCTAAAAAACGTTTTGTGTCGGTAGTACCGTACGAGAAGACTAATGTTTTGCCCTTAGTATCTCGTTCTATTATTAATCCACTAAATCTCTGTTCGTACCCCCCAATGTACCTCCCGAATGTCAGAAAAAATAAAGCTCCCAAGAAACTATTAAACTTTTTTCCAGCATAAACATTTTTGATATAATTTACATTTACAAATATAATTAAAACAAGTAAGAAAGTATAGTCTATTATATAGTATGTGACCTATTTTGGACCCATGCGGAATCGCGGACCCTCTAAAACAAAATTATGTAATTGAGTTAAATATTCGTATAAAAGTTCTTTGTGCCGAATACAGTAGTTTAATTTGAGCAAATTATTTGGACAATATCTTTTTATTTGCCACCCTGCTCTCTATTATTCATATTTATAATCCAAAATATTAAGTAAATAAATTAGGTTCACTAAAATTTATTTTTCAATAAAACTAAAAATTATACATTAACGCTATATCAAAAAAAAAAGAAGTTTAACAGTTGGCTCCCCAGCCCAAAAAGATGATAAACAATATGAGCAGAAACAGATATCATTAAACATATGATAAAGAAAAATTCCAAAGAAAATTAGTTTTCTTCATCTCATTTTCTAATTGGTCAAATTTTTTTTTAGACTTCTTAAACTTTAAACACAGGGCCTTAAAACGTTTATCAAATTGTAATCATATTAACTTGTTCAACCCTGCTTTTATTTCCTGTTCTTTTATTTCCTTTTAGTTTTCTTTTCTTTTTAGTGACGGGAAGACGTGCGCGATACGCTTGATTCTTAATAGACTCCTAAAAAATAGTTAACATTTTTAAAAATAATAGAAAAAGTTTGTTTAAACATTGCTTTATATAAATTTCATATTTTAAAACTAAAAATATTCAATTAAAATGTTTTCCACAATAAAAACAAAGTCTACATGTAAATGGCAGCTTAACAAGCATTATTTTGCCATTTCCTTTTTATTACATTCGTTCGTTGCGCGCCAAATTGTAAAAATTGCTCTGCTGTCGCTATCATTTTCTTGTGCATGCCCATAAGTGCCTTTGGACATTTTCTTTGCAACATGCGGAAACAGTATCGGGTTTTTTAAAATTGTTAAAAACATGAAAATATAAATGAAATAGTTAAAAAAATTGGTAGAGTAGTGCTTAATGAAAATAATTTATAAAAAAACAATATTCCGTGGTAATTTAATAAAAATAGAAAAAAAATATAACCAGCAGAGGTGCGCGTAAGAGCCTGGTTATCGCAAGGTTCTGAAAATCGTTTAAAAATGTAAAACTATTAGTAAAATTAAGCAAAAGCAATAGTAATATGTATATGCATATGTATAAATGTGTTAAATTAAAAAAAAAAATATAAAAACAAATTAAAGAAAATTAATTTGTCATTTTCTTTTACTTGAAAAAATTGTTAGTGAATTTAATTACAGCCAAAATTTTTAATTGTTCGGTTAGAAAGCTTTTTTGGTCAAATATCCTTTTAAATCTTTTCTTTCGATTTATTTTAAAATATACATATATGTTTCTGAAAGTGTTTAAAAAGAAAATCGGTGATCTTTAAGCAAAATTTTAAACTTTGTTATAATTTTGAATTTAAAAATGAGAGTTTTAAAATAAATATTCACATTTTCCAAAAGAGGTATGTATGTATGTAGGTAGTATTTTAAAAAGAATTTCTTAATATGCAAAAATATGTTAATTTTTTAACCTTGAAACTTGTTAAGAAGCTTGAAGTTTAACTGGCTTGAAAACATTCCTAAGAGGACTATTTAATTGTAGTGTACCCGTTTAATTTATAAAGAAAAATCGCTGCTGGTATAAATTTTATAAACTGAAATATCTGTATATATAAAAACGTTTGTGCCATGTATGTGCTCCTTTAGCTCAAGAACCGCTGGACCGATTGACACCAAACATAGACAATATATTAGTTTAGACTCGGCCCAGGTTTCTCTTAAGTTTAATCCCGATATTTGTTAAACTTTGTTTAATTTATGATACGATTTGGCTAAAATTCACAAAAGATATTTATTAAACAAAAATAGCTTTCCTGATAAAATTTTGACCTGGTAGATAGCGCTACGGTCAAGTTATTAACAAAATTCCCCGCTATTATTATTTTAATTTTATTTGGAAAATTCCTAGCAGCGCCGCGACCAAACAGCTAGTAGTTTTATAAAATTTCTTAAGAATATAAGTCTGTGGCAAAAAGGAAAAAGAGCTTAAGACGACTTGAGCAAAATTTGAGTTTATGGTACTATGTTTAAAAGTATACTTGTTTAAATTATTTTGAACTATATTTAAGGAAGTTTGCTAATTTTTTTCAATGTGCAATAACATTTAGAATAAAAAAGAGAACATCATTAGAACAGAAATATATTTTTAGGAACAACCTTTTAAATTGCTTTCCCGCAAAATTAAAAAATAGCCACAGAATAATGTTCAATAAAGTTTTATTAGCTGAATACCTTTTTATTGCAGGTTTACTATACCTTTATTTGGAAAAACTGTCTGATAAAAATACTCAGTCTTATTACGAGAATCGTTGTCGTGGTCGATTGAAACTTTTGTCGATATAATTTCTCGACGAAAGGGTAAAACACATAGAAAGTTTGTCGTATTAATCACAGAATACTTTTTTTCCGTTAAAGTAAGAAAGTTGATATTAACAGGACCCTTGCCACAGAATACTAACAGAACTGTCACGCATGTACGTCATAGTAGTAAATGAGCACAAACATGATCACACAAACATGTGTTTGAATGTTTGTTTACATTTAAATCTCTTTACTATAATAGGTGTGTTCCACAAGATCTCGGGCAAGTTCGGATTAATGAGAGTAAAATTAAAATTACTCTCTAAATTTGCCGAAACTATCCAAAATTGCTGGAACGCAAAAAACCATTTTTGCACTTCTTCAAATAATAATGCTGCTTACTTTTCAAATTAAGATCTATTTAAGTGATTTTAGAAGCTTAAAAGTCATAACATTAAGGGTAATCACGATGGTCATTGTGCAAATTTGCAATGTGTAAATTTGCAGTGCATATTATGATTGATCGTGAGCATACCACTTTTATTTTTTGTGCAAATGTGCTCTTTTTCTAAAAATTTATTCTGGCAGCACTAAAAACTTCTGGCAGCACTGTAAAAAATCTGCATTTGTTTACAATTATACACAAGCAAATCAAAATAAATATTTTTCTTTTTAATTAATTTAAATTTAATTCTCTATTTAATATTAAAACCCACGAAAATGTTCAATTTATAAGTTTCCTTAAAAACAATATGATGCTTAATATGTCAAATGTTGTTGTTTACATTTGTTTGCAACGGAGCAAATATGCACTACTAATCTTGCTCATGGTTTTTTTAGTGCAAACGAAGTAAAAAAGAGCAAATTGCAAATACGTACATTTTGTTGTTTTATTGTGCAAACGTGTGTATTTTTGCACGCATTTGCATCGTTTGCACACTTTGCACTACCCATCGTGATTTCCCTTATTATAAAACCAAAACATTTGCATCATTGTAATTTTATATATTTTGTTATTTTTTTTTATATTAAAGATGAAGGGAAATATGTATGCAATAACATTTTAACCACTTTAATTTTTTTACAAAAACCTTACATTTTGCTTTTTAATATGTATTTTAATTAAAACTAAACTTTTTCTTTTGTTTGTAAATTTTCTGAATTATTTATCAGTTTCATATGTAAACAAAAACAGCTGATTGTTTTTTCTTGTCCGAACTTACCCAAAGAAAAAGCTCGTGCAAATTTGTACAGGAAATAAAAAAAATTACTCTCTCAATTAGTCTCTTAATTGCACAAAAATTGTTATGTGGAACGCTTTTGGGTAACTTTGTGCAAGTTCGGACTGTTTCGTTATGCATGTGGAACAGAGCTAATGACGTCAAAATGAGAGTAAAAAGATAACGGACCTGCGCAATGCGCTATCTTGTTTTCTTTGTTTCATGTATATAATATATAATCTATAAATAATCAGCCCAATTATGAATAAAAATTCCCCGGGAGTTTTCTCTCTTTTCTTATTTTTCCTATGTAAATTCAATTGTAAAAATGGGAAAAAACTCCCGAGGAATTTTTATTCATAATTGGGCTGAATAACAAATTACATAATTATATATTAATATAAAATAAAATGTCAATTTCTTTTTCTTTTCAAAGTTATTTACGGGAATACAAAATTTATCATTAATAAGATTTCTGTATGACGTGCTAAATTCCCAATTTTTCATATTTGATAAATACACTGAAATTTATTGTTGAGGGAAAGCTAGCTTCTATGCGCATTTCACTGGTTGCTTAGGCCAGCTCATCAGGAAACCTTTTTCTAAGATTTTGGAAAAGCTAAAAATATTATACAAATAAAATCCTAAAGCGAATAAGAATTTTAAACACTCAAAGTCTTACTTGTAACAATATCAAAGCTTAAACAAAACACCAACAATAAATAGTGAGTTTATCTTTTCTTACATTCTTCTTTAAGCTGAATAACAAATATTTAAGCCTTTTACCCTAAATTTAACCAAGTTCAGTTAAAATTAACTATTACTTTAACTTCCAGCTAACAATATGTTTTGACAGCTATAACTGATAGTTAATTATAACTGAACCTGGTGAAATTGTGTTATATAATTACAAATTTTATAAAATTTTTATTTAATAAAAAAAAAAAAAAAAAAAATGGTGCAACATCAAACAAAACTAATTTTCAATAAAGTAAAAACAATCCACAGCAAAATAAATTATAAAATCAACTAAAAATGTAACTCGCTTTATTGTGATTTTTATTTTGGAAAGGCTGTATAAATTTCCCACAATTTTTTCCGAGCAAATTAGCAATATTGAAAGGGTCTTTCCATCCTAAACTGCCTGTACTTTGTAAGTTTTTAAATTATCTGGAATTGAAACACCAATTTTTTAAGATTTTAAGAAAAAAATTACAAATTCAATTCTATTACTTACCTTCTATAATACTGCTTTGTTTTTCCAAATATTCATCTGTATTTAAATCCCTTAAGAATTTTTCTCTTTTTATTGACAAACTATAATCTGGACCAAATTCCAGAAAATGTTCATTGTCTGCAGAAATATCGTCATTAAGGGGCAGGTCACAAATTGCTGCAGTTAAGGAACACCAATAACGGCTAGTATTAGGAAAATTGTAGCCACCCCCACCCAGTACTAAACAGGGCAATTGATAATTTAAAATAAATTTTACACAATCAATAAAATCATTTGGTATTAAATTAGAGCCACCCAAAGGATCTCCCACAATGGCATCTCCGCCACACTGTAATACCACAACATTAGGCTGGTATAAATCAAAGATTTTAGAGCAAATTCTGCAAAAATAATGTATATAAAAATGCTTTTAAGTAAATTTTAAGTTAAAATTACCGTTTAAAGTGTTTAACATACTTTTGGCCCGTTATACCCGCCTTATAGGGAAAATTTGCAGTATATCCCAAACCTTTATCCCAACCTTTATCCTCTGCTTTACCAGTACCCGGATAGTAACCACACTCTAGCTGATGAAACGATAAACAAAATACCCTTTTGCTAGAGCCAAAAGCCTTTTCCACACCATCACCATGATGATTATCTAGATCTATATATAAAATTCTTCTAAATTTTTTAGTTAAAACCAAAATGCCTAAAACAATATCATTAATATAACAGAAACCAGCTGCTTTGTCTCTTTGGGCATGATGCCAGCCACCACACCAGTTTATTATCACCTCTGTTTGCTCCTTGGATTTACACAAACAATCACATGCGGTCATGGTGGCCCCGGCTATAGTGCATACATAGTGCTTTATACCTGGCCAAGGAGGACAGTCATATCCCAATCCATGACAATCTGACAAAAATGACCCATCACAATCTTCCAGTTCCTGTGCAGAGTCTAAGATACCATGTTCTTGATTGTCAGTTACCACAGATGCTAGATTTTTATGTTTACTTTCATAATGCTCAAGTTGTTTTATATAGTCTTTGTGGTGGAATCCTTTTAAATCGGCTGTGTTACATACTAAAGGTCTAATACGTTCCATGTGTATTAGAAGACCATAGGATTGCAGCAAATTGTGGGTTAGAGAAGCCTTTTTTTTAATTAAAAACAAAATATTAGATCATTTTTACTTTTTACTAATAAATCTTTTACACAAATGTTTTCCTTTGTACATACTCTGCCTTTAACAGCTGTATTTTGATCAGCCTGCTGTATTAGATTTTCACTGTAAATATATTTAACTTTTCTAGACATTTTATAAATTTTTATTTTATAAATAATTTATGGATAAATTTCGTTTGAAAAATAATAATATTGTTCGCAGAAATGGCTGGTTTTTAACACCCGGTATAGGCAAATGTACAATAAAAAAACAAAAGTGCTTTTTATTTTTGTTTTGAAATATAACCTGTCAAATTTTGTTTATGTTATTATCATGGCGAATTCGCTTTGTTTATTATCAGCGTTGCCGTTTTGGTTAATTTTAACCACTATTACTATTACTATTTTTTCCAATGTGTACTTGTGTACTTAATTTCATCTACTTAAAAATTATTTTTTTAAAAGCTTGAACTTTAACAGAATATCAACTTAACCATATAAGCAATTATAATTTGAAGTGCAAATGGCCATTATCTGCTACTCTTAATGCTTCATTGGTCTAATTGAAAAACTTTTCTAGATAAACGATAAGGTCAAAGAGCCTTCTGATCCCACCACGTTTACTATTCTTATTTTTCCACCGGGCATATATGTATGTATAAAAAATCTACCGCATAATTAAGCTCAATTTCGCACTTTAATACTAAAGGTTAAAAAAAAGGTTAAAAGCTCTAGCTAATAAAGCTTTTAAAATTAACGAAAATAAGTGTTAACTTTGTATAGGTGCCACCTCCACTAAAAATTTAAAAAATTTATAAAGCCTATTGTTATTTCCAGACCATCGGTAATAAACTGTCAAAACTTTAAGAAAATCGGCCCAGAGGTTTATGAGCCTACAAGATAAAAAAAAAACAATTTCTTCTTTAAGCGGCTCATACACTTGCAATATAATTTTTCGTATTGTACAATTATATCACCAATGTGAATGTGATATTCGATGGTGGCACAATATATTGACAAGAATCAAAATCCTTTTGATTTTTATTGCACAACGAAAATAATGCAATATACTGTGAAATCTGTTGGCAACAATGTACGATGTTGTTTTGCTTTAAAGGTTATGTTTTATTAAATTAAATTTGTATTTCTTCGACCTTTTTTAAATTATTAAAATAAAAAGTTTTTTCGAGCTCGAGGCCAATTATTTGTAAAAAATATATGTATATTATTTATTAAATTATTTGTTCCAATATTTCGATATCCTTCGAAATATTGGAACAAATAATTTAATAAATAATATACATATATTTTTTACAAATAATTGGCCTCGAGCTCGAAAAAACTTTTTATTTTAATGGTTATGTTTTATTTTTAATAAGAGTTGCGCCAAATTTGCATTAATACCATTGTGCCACTTATTGAATAATATAGGGCAATATAGAAATAGTATGGCGAATAACATATACAATAATATTGTAAGTGGATGGGGCGCTTTAGACATAATTTTAAACTGAAGTGCGAATAAAATAGTACTTTTGATCAGTGTCGCCACTTTGTGGGCAATTACCCGAATTTGGTGTAATTTTTACCTCCGTAGAGCGTGGGTAATTTCTTTGAGGTGCAGATCAGGTGTAATTTGGAATTCGTTCATTTTAAAACAAATAATATAATGATTAGATTATATTGAAGAAATTTATAGTATTTAAGATATTGTTGATATAAAAAATTAACAGTACATATTTAACCAAAGTCACTGTTTAGTTAAAAAAAAAATATTTCGAAAGTTTATAAAAAATAAGGTAACTATTTATACTAAAAAAAAACTCCTGGAGATATGATTTCAATATTACAAACAGTAATTAATTTTGTGCTTGCTTCTACATTTTAAATGCTTTAGTTGAGAAATATTAAGCGTCCTTAACATTTGTTAAACTGATTTGACAAGCACACTGTCATCTGAAACCAAAACAGGATTTTTTTTAATTAATTAAGTATTCAAAGGAACGGCAATGCACATTTTAAACCTTCCCTAGATATATGGAAGTAGAAATTATTATTTTTTTTATTTAAGTTCTATTAATTTATTTGAGTTTTTTAATGTTATTTTGGTTAAATTATTTTGAACTATTCTATGAATCTTATAAGTGTGACATATATATTTCTTATTTAAGTAAATAGGGTATTATATCTTATTATGTTGGCACTTGGACAAAATTTGGCCCAAATGTATATTATTTCAACTTAGGAAATTAATTTTGGAATCAGTCCATATATGACCGTGTCTCACTCACGAAAATAGCTTGTAATGCCCTAACATTCTTATAAATATTGGTGTGCATTGATACAAAAAATAGCTACTCTTTCATGACGAAATTTTTGCTGGTAGTCTTTATTAGTCTTAATCTAATAACATAATTTTATTTTAAAAGGTCCATAATTGCATATTGGACCTAACAAAGGAACTCTCTTAAACACTTTTCTGTTAATACTGTGTTGTAGGGGATCAAATGTTCGTAATTGACCGACTATACTTTCAAATTTGCTCTTTTTTGTAAAGGTTTTTTTTTATCATTAATAAGATTTTGTTTGTTGTGCTTAATTCCCAATTTTCACTCTTGATAAACTGAAATTAAATGTTGGAGAACCAACTAGTTCCTATGCGTTTTTCATTGATTGGTAAGGCAGATCATCAGGAAAGATAAAGATATTATGCAAATAAAACTGTATAGTGAATGAGAATTACAAACACTGAAGTTTTATCTTTCATATTATAACTAAACGTCAATTTGATATCAGGTATAATTCCATTTAATTTGAGTAATTTTGCGTCATCTCAAGTTTGGTTTTAACTTTTCTGGTGGTAACACTGCTATTGATACAAAATAATTTTGGTTACTTTTTTCGCTTTTGGTTACTTTATTTTTACATTTTGGATACACAATTTTTTTGGTTGTGGCAACGCTGGTTATTATGTACCCGGCGGCGAGATTACAGCTTGGGCTGCCATGTACTTTTTTCGTCCTCCCCAAACTTAAAAACATTTTCCACAAAAATCCTCCGATAAAAGAAGAAAATTCCTCAAAATAAGCCCCATTTAAAAAATACACCATTTTAACGGATTATTTAAAGATTTATTTGAGTTTAATTGTCCTATTATATAGTAGTTTGGACACAAATTTTCAACAAGATCGGTCAAAAAGTTTCTGAGTTATAGGGGGCCAAAACTTAACATTTTGGAAAAACAAGTGTTCTTTCTCATGCATGTAACTTATTGCCTATTGTTGTTAACAAAATTTGTCCCAAACAAATTAGATAAGTTTTTCTTAAAATTTTCAAATGTTTTTTTTTTTTAATTATTTTTTAAATATTTTTTTTTAATTTAATTTTTTTAAATGGGTATTTTTTGCTAAAAAAAACTACATGGTGACTTCTACCTCTACACTAACTGTTTAAAGTCAAGTGTCAAAAAACAAAAAATAAACTGGTATTTCTGAAAATGACCATAAAATATTTCCACCTGATTCAAGAACCTGTCTAGGGCGCCTGATATTTTGAGAATAAAAATCAAATTTTTAGGATTGAAAGAAATGGCACATAAAAGACTTGGGAAAAATGTTGTCTTTGGAAAATTAATGGCGCACACTGGTTCATATTTTGAGAAGGCGGCCAAAATTATTTTTTTTCATGTTCTCCGATTTTAAAATTTTTTTATTCATGTGAAAGTAAATACTAGTGAACCTCGGGAGCCAAAAAATTAAAACCCTATTTCAACTATTTCATTGAGAACAGGGTGGTCCGAAATGGACTTTCTCAATATTTGGTTATAGTTTTGAATTTCTGAGTCAATTTTTGAAGTTGAAATGCTCATAACTTTTTTGTTTTTTAAGATTTTTTGACAGAATAAGTTTTGTGTATTAGTTTATTTTATTAGCTATACGTGGTTTAAAGCATTAAACTCTGCGACCTCTAGAACTTTTTAATTTTTTTTTTTTTTTTTATGTCAAAATTTCCCGGAAATTTCCTACTTTATAGAGCATAAGTCCTGAGCGTCAAAATGCGTCAAAAAAAAACCTATACTCTCTTGTAGTCCAGAATCTAACCTACATTTCTATACCCCATTGTACGCACGTCTGGATACGACCTTGCGAACTACAGCAATTTCTGTGACCCAAGGTAAGATATTCGGTTCAAAAAATAAGTCCTGCAAGGAAAAATTACTGAAATTAAAGAAGGTGAATCTTAAAGAATTTTCGACAAATAAAGCAGTTCAGGCCACATAAATTATCTAGCACGTCAGGTTATCAATTAATTTGGAGATGGTAAAGGTATTGCCATTGTTATGAACTTATTGTGGGTGAACGGATGCTGCAAAACGAATAGGCGACATAAATAGACTAACACGTTAGATTTCTGAGTAAGTTAAAAGGTTACACATAAGTAAATAGCCGCAACATAAACTACATAGTTTAATTACCTGAAAATTGCAAATTAATTTAAAAAAATGGAAGAACAGGTAAATGGTAAAAAAAACTAGCACGCAGTTATATTTTACGTGAAAATTACCTACATGTTACCTGTTAATTTATTGCCGGTATGTTATCCTTTTAAAAATTGTGAAAACAGGGGTTTTTTATGTTTCAAAGAAATGCTAATAAAAGATTAAATTTGTATTTAAAAAAGGGTTTTTATGTTTTAAAGAAGCAGTAACAAAAGATCATTTAAAAAAACTTCTATCAAGAGTATAAAAGTGCATGCATTCATAATTTTACCTTCATTATTGTTTAAACAATGGCTAAGTTCAGTTATAAAGTTCTCGCAGATATATATTTTCAACAGAAAGATGAAAAAGATTTTGTGTTACACATAATGAATAATCCATTTTTTAAATTATGCAACGAACAAGAAATCAAAATTCATAAGATAAAAATTAAAAATTTTTCATTAACATTAAGAAAACGGTACCTGAAATGTTCTAGAAACAAGAAAAAGTTTTATTTACACAACGAAAAATGGCTAACAAATGATCTGATTTTTAAGAAGCTGTCAATAACCGCTAAGGAAACTGGAAAAGTGGGTCGGCCCGCAAAACAAATTGACAATTGCAGTGAAAGATCACGAAGACGCAAGCTAGCAAATATCAATAAAGAAATTTCTCATAGTATGATAAAGGATTCATTTCTGCATCAAATTCAACCAACGCAAAATAAGAAAACAAAAATTGCAATAATTGAAAAAATAGTGGAAGCGAGCCCTAAACGCACAAAGAGGATTTTAAAAAAGTATGCCTACACCAACTGAAAAAATGAAATTTACTCCAGAAGAAGCATTTGCACTATTTTTGGATTTAAAACGGACAAAAAATCAGTATACAGAACAGCGAAAGCGAACCAATAAAATAAAATAAAATACACATACATCTCAAACCAAAAATAAAAGTTGAATTACCTAAAATGCCAAGAATGCTATTTGGGCGTTTTTCAAAATATTCCTTTTCAGTTTTATCCTTATAACAACTCGTCTCGTCCCAAAAAAGCCAACCTTTGGCACCTGTGAATATTGGGACTAAAAAATTTGCAGGGGCCAAATATTGGCATTTTCTGACAGGATCTAAGTTCGACAATAAAAAATAAGTATCAGTTGTAAAATACAAGAGAAATAATGATAAATTATAAAAAAATCATATTTGAAATATTCAACTTTTACACCGAAACTCAACAAAAAAATGAAAATGCATTTTGAACTCCCCATAACTTTTGGTCCCATCAGTCGAATTTTACGTTTTATAGCGCAAATTAAAGCCTAACATGGCACCTATCGAGCAAAAAAAATCGCATAAAAAAATACCGATCCAGTCAAAAGTTATAGAATTTTGACCGCCTTCTCGTAAAATTTCCCACTGTGTGGCGGTCGGCCTCGCATTGCACCCCTCCAGAAACCAGCAGCGAAATCAACAGCTGAATCTAGTAACAGATAATAAAGGCAATAAATAGGGAGGATAAAAGACTTTGTTTATAAAAATTTGCAAAAAATAAACACTTCATCAGCTACAATAAATTAGGTGTAAAAAAAGTTATGATATAAAAGGATCAAATGTGATTATGATTAAATTTTATTAAATTATTTATCTTTTTTTATAATTATATATTATTATTATTTTAATATTTATATATTAATTTAATTTTGACCGACAAAACTAGTATCCAATCCAAGGACTGACCTTGGTGCAAATTTCATCCAAATCGGAAGACATCGATTTTAAAAGTTGGGTCACTTGACATGAAATCCCCCATATGTATATCCAATATTTGTTTAACACTAGTGATAATGCTGCTTTGGGTTGACTACTTTAAACTACTTTATGGTAAATTTTGTACCTTTTTAGTGGTCGCTAATCATTTTTACTTACTAAATAAGAATTAAACAAAATATATATCTTGGGGACTTGTTTAGGACTTAAAAAAATAATTTTTGTTGTTAAAAAAATATATTTTATTTTCAAAAACTAAAAAAAGTTTAGACAACCGTGATAAGAAGGGGTCTTCGTGGCGGCAGCCCGTACAGTCAGTGTGTGTGTAGGCAGTGACAAAGAACTGTTTGTTTTCTTTTTTGTACTCGAAAGATTCGAATATTTTATACTTCCAAAAAATTAAATGTTTTACCTTTTTTTTAAACAATCAAAAAATATCTCTCAAATATTAATTTGCTTCTCCGGTTTAAGAACTCACTAATTTTTTACAGCTTACAATTTTTTCCGCGAGGGTTAAAATATTCAAGTGTATGTAAACTTTTCGTTATGGGTATCAGGGTTGTCCGATTGATTTTGACCTTTTTCGCCAAAGTGAATCTCAAAAATTCGCCAAAGCCTTTATTTTCCAGGTTTTAACAGTAAAATACATTTTTTTTAAATTATTAAAAATATTTTTTTTAAATCCTAAAAAATAAATTTGTTCCGTATCGCCAAAAATTTAATTTTTATTTAGAACGAAGTAAAAATAGTTAGTGAATACAAAAAAGGTATGTACTATGTTTACTATAAAATATTTTATAGTGGTCTACTTAAACAACAAAAAAATTATTTTTGCGACTTGTATTAAACAAATATTAGATATCGTCGGCCTAGTATGCAAACCTGCTAACTCCCTTTCAACAAATTTTACAGGAGAGACAAAAAACATTTTATTTTTCCTATTTGCTGGTTGAGAGAAAAACCGAAAATATAGTTGATTTGACACATTTCAAGACTCAAATTGAAGAAAAACTACATGCTGGTTGACGAGGCATACCTTTCTCTACAACACGGCATCAAAATATCAATTTACTTAAAAAGTGGATTTAGCAGGTTTGAATATAAAGCCGACGATATACATTTGTATATAGTTCCAGTTTTATTATACGAATATATTAAATGCCTCAAGACTCCCAATTTGTCTTCTTTTTTGGAATACATTGTGAGGGTATTGCATGTATTCAACGAAGGTACAAAAGAAGTGCAACATGTACTATTCCCATTCTTATATCTTATACCTCATAATAACTCGTTTACAAGTTCGTATTGCAATCTACTTCGAAAACGAGTTTAAGTGGAGTTCGTAGTTTACACAGGCATTACTAGTTGTAATTACCGCATATAAAAGACAGCCAAAGAAAATTAATATTGTAGGTACCTGTAGGTATCTTTGTAGCTTTAAACTGTTGGCCTAAACTTATTTATCTTTCCAATTAACCAACGCTTACTTATTCTGTTGTGTTTCATAAACGTCCAAAGGTATGTTAGGATTAATAAAAACGTATTTTTTCTGTGAAAATAAATTGCCTCATATGTACATATAATGAAAAAAGGTTCATATACTTAAAACATATTAATGTTTTAAGGAATTGTATTAATGATTTTTTCAAGAGCGCTTTTAAATATAAAACACAATTTTCTAGAAGATTTTCATTATCTTCATCAGCCATTTGAACATACTTTCAAATACCTATCATACATATGAATGCCCGAAATTTCATTTATAAAAATACTGGAATAAAAATAATATTATTTCTTAAGCCTATAGTACACGGAATGTTAAAAGTGGCATGCGCATGTGGCTCTGACGTAACTTTGTCTTCATCACCCAACACGAACTTGTTATTGTGGCATTGTAGTGACGTCAAAGTCATAACCACATGCAAATGTGGCTTTTTACATTCCGTGTACTGTTGGCTTAATATTGAATTTAACGAATTTCAAAACAAATTTACAGCTCATCAAAAATAGCCAACTATTTATAAATCGCCAAAAAATTGGCATGTCGCCAAATCAAAAATTAGGTGCCAAACAAGTTTGAAAATCGCCACGTTTGGCGAGAAATAGCCACATCTGACAGCCCTGATGGGCATAGGTAGGTAGGTTTTTGTCTTAGGTAGAATTTACTTCTTGTTTTCTTCCGCTAGTGGTACCAAAAGCGCTGGCATACTTTGTGCTTTCTGGAAAGTTTTCAAACTTGGCTTTTTGAGGAAAGATGATATTGAGATACATACATATGTATTAACCCATATGCGCTCATCGCCCCTTTTTTAAAACGGTCAGTTATTGCCCAGCTGTTAGGTTAAAGAGTAACTAATTATTTTTGTTGAGTGTACTTTTACCGTTACTTGTGTTTTATCAACATAAGAAAATAAGAGCAATAAAATTTCAATGGAATTAGTATGTGATTTGACAAAATAAAGAGTACAAGTCTAATAAGCACAATGACGCGCAATAACAAGTAAGATTATTATTTTATTATTTTTTAGTAAGATCATGTAAAGTAGTTTTTTTTATTGATTGGTGTGTATTTAGATAGTTTTGCGACAAAAATCATTTGTGTTTGGTAAAATATTGATTTTTGGAGGTTTTTTCTATGCCGCCCCATTATTGGAGCGCTGAGCACGAACTTGCACATCGACTTTTAAATATATGTCACATGTGTACTAATTGGTTAACATTGAATATGTTAACAAAATTCTTATTTTGTTGTTTTAGGTTGTCTTTGGCTGAAATTTTAGATATTTTAGAGACTGATGATGACATACTTGAGGGTACTATCTATACATGTCCACCCAGCAATCATATGTTGAGTGATGGTGATAGTGACGAGGAAGATGCTCTTGTAAGAGATTTAAACCATTTGACGGGAAATCAACTCCGTGCTGAAGTAGAGCTTGAATGTGTGCGAAAATCAGACCATGGATTGCATTCGGAAATAATAGATCAAAACGATTCAGATGAAGATAACTTGCCTCTGTCGCAAATCGCATCCAGTTCTAAATCGAAAAAGCCAAAACCAAAAAAGAAAGTCATAGAAAAACGTAAATGGAAAGTAATTGATTTACCAGAACACCAGAAAAAGGAATGGAATCGCCCTGACTTTTTGGGTACTAACAAGTCTCCCGTTGAATGGTTTGAATTATTTTACAGCGAAGATATAATAGATTTATACGTAGAAAATTCAAAAAAGTACGCGGTTTTTGAAGGAACTACACAATTTAATGTTACAGGAGAAGAAATTCGCCTAGTGTTTGCAATATTTTTCCTTAGTGGATATAACGTTCAAGCTAGGAATCGTATGTACTGGGATACTGGAGCCGATACATATAACCCTGGCGTAGCTAACGCAATATCTCGTTCACGATTTGAACAGATTCTTCGATTTTTGCATGTTTCTGATAACGCGGCTTTAGATATCAATGATAAATTTACGAAAGTACGACCTCTATGGGAAAAACTAAATGAAAAATGGATGAAGTATTAGCCTCAGTACTATGAAGTTAGTATTGATGAATCAATGATTCCATATTATGGACATCACAGTACAAAGCAGCACATACATGGTAAACCTATACGTTTTGGATTCAAATGCTGGTGTATGGCTACACGTCTCGGATATCTTGTACAAGCCGTACCCTACCAAGGCGCAAGCACAGGTAATACCAATCCAGAATTAGGTGTCGGAGGATCTGTCGTAACCAACTTAGTTTCAAAATTGCCCATAGGACTCCCAGTGCATGTTTACATGGACAATTTTTTCACGTCCTTTAGATTGCTAACAGCTTTGAAAGAATTAGGCCATCAAGGTACAGGTACAATACGTGCAAATCGCGTAGAACATGCGCCGTTGAAGTCGTTTGTACAAATGAAGAAAAAGGAGCGTGGAAGCTACAATCAAATGACTGACGAAACATCAGGCGTGACTTTGGTTCGGTACAATGATAATAACGTAGTAACCGTGGCATCAACATGCGAAGGTGTTGCACCAATTGGATCTGCACCTCGTTGGTCAAGCAGCGAGAAGAAGAAAATTTTGATCCAACAACCATTATGTGTGCAAATGTATAACAAATATATGGGCGGTGTGGATCGTCTCGACCAAAACATAGCCTGCTACCGCATTAGCATCAATAAAAAGAAATGGTACTGGCAACTTTTGATGTGGCCCTTAAACGCTTCTATGAATAACGCTTTTCAGTTGTATAGGCTATCTCCAGCTGGGCAAGAAAAGTTGCATCTCGACTACTTAGCTTTTACCAGATCTGTAGTTACTACTTATCTGGGAAGATATGCATCAGAACGGTCTATAGGCAGACCTCTTAAGCCAGTAGCAAGAAAAAGAAGGGTACCAGATGATGTCCGTCTTGATGGAGCTGGTCATATAATTATATCCAGTGCAACTCAGATACGCTGTGGTCAATGTCATAAAAATACTACGAAAAAATGCCGAAAATGTAATATTGGCTGCCACACTAACTGCTTTGAAACTTTTCACTCCTAAATCAGAAATACTAAACAACGTGAACATTTGTTCCTTTTTTTGTATGTCTGAATAATAAATAAATAAACGTTTTTTACTATAAATAGACTCCGAAATAGTAATTTTATTAAAAATATCATATAGTGTAGTCAACTACAAACATTTTTGGAAGATATTATTCGGGTGACCAGCGGTGCTCAACGCCCCAAAATTGGGGCGTAAGATATTTCTTAAATGGTAGACTTCTTATTATTTTTTTTTTTTTGAGAACCTCTTTTTTATGTCGCTTAGACTTATATAAAACAAAAAAAGTCCAGGTTTTTGCAAAAAAAAAAAGTTGAGCACATACGGGTTAATAACTGACTGAATATGGATACACATATGATGTGTTTTTCAAAAGTCAACTTTTAATCAAATATTATTTCCAGATATTTTACTATATCTTAGATTTAATTTTAATAACTTTAAACGTTAATCGTATACTTAGATTTTTTTTAGGCGACTATTAAACGGAAATATAACAGCCTGCGTTTTTACCTTGTTTGTTCTAATTTTTCAGATTAAAAAGTATTTTGTTTTTGTTAATAAAAAATGTTTAAAATTTTTTTTATCAAAAATAGAAATTTCAAAAAATAAAAAATAAAATAATACCAATAACACTGCGGAACAGTCAGTTTGCGGTCTGGAATTTGATAATTTTTACGAATTTAAAAAAAAAACAAAGAGCCCAACCAATTGTAGGGGGATGTAACAAAAGATAAACTCACTGTTTATTGTTGGTGTTTTGTTTAAACTTTGATATTGTTACAAGTAATACCCCTGACAGACATATAGTTTCAATACCATGGTATGCATACTACAGTAGTATATAAACCATCAATATACCACTTTGTTTCATGATTTAATTGTAGTTTAGGTTGACACACATGTAGTATACCATGATAGTATAGTATACAAATCCTATATCTGTCAGGGGTATAAGACTTTGGGTGTTTAAAATTCTTATTCGCTTTAGGGTTTTAATCGTATATTTTTAGCTTTTTTAAAATCTTAGGAAAAGGTTTCCTGATGAGCTGGCCTAAGCAACCAGTGAAATGCGCATAGAAGCTAGCTTTCCCTCAACAATAAATTTCAGTGTATTTATCAAATATGAAAAATTGGGAACTTAGCACGTCATACAGAAATCGTATTAATGATAAATTTTGTATTCCAGTAAATAAATTTGACAAATTTTTTGTTTTTTAAAAATTCATAAAAAATAAAAATGCGATAAAAATCATAGTTTTGGTCTAAAAACATTTTTCTTAAGATAATTTCGAATGAAATGAGGCGTATGAAATAGATTTAGATCGAAGTCGACGTACGACGTAGATACGCTTTTACGTTTGCGGCAGCTATTGTGTGCCATTGTATTGAATATTATACGTTTTAATTTGACAACGTATTTACGTTATACGCTACTACGTTGATACGGTGCAATTGTGTTCATACGGTAACTTATATTTTAAACAAAAACAAATCGTACATCGTTTATTCGAAAAGCGCAACGATTCGAAATAAAAGGCTGGTCCCTAAATTCGAAAATCGAAACATTTTGAAATAAGCGACTGGTTCCTTTAAAAAAACTCTGTAATTCGCAAAAATCTCATATATTTTGGTCCTCTCTTTAATTCACATTTTTCTTGTAATTCAGTCTGGGAGACCCTCCAAATCGTACCTACTTGTAAACAACCTCTTATAATTCGTAATAAAAAAAATCTTTGGCATTTTGACAAAACATCTTAAGTCGAGATAAGATAGCAAAAAAGTTAAAAAAAACTCGGTGAAAAAAATAATTTTTATCAAATAATAAAATAGACTAACATTAAGGAAAAATTAATAGTACAAAATTTTAAAAACGTAAACGAAAATGTTTTTTTAAGCAGTGTGCCAAACTGATCGCACATACCGTACGAAATAAAATGGTTTTTTTATTTTGTTTTTTTTTTTTAATGTATTTAAGAGGCTTTTCGCTTATTTTTAACAGTAGCTTAAGTTTGTTATGCAGATTCTGGTTAGGCCTTTATAAATATTTACCCTTTTACTTTACGTGAAGGGTACAAACAGTGTTGCAAAATTGAAATTTTGAAATGGTACTGAACTTCAACTAAAAGAGTATTTTTCCTACCAAATGGTACTTTTTTGATTTTTTATGAAAATATGTAAAAGGAACAAAAAATATTTTATTGGAATTCATTTATCTAAGTATTTAATAGCAAATTTAGTATTTATCAGGCCTGTTCTGAAAATCACTTTAGCTCAAATCACGTGATATCAAATAACATGTGCCTTTTAAATCACAAGTGTGATGTTTTGGTGTTCCGTTTTTGTGTATTGGTGTGATCTGCAATTGCCGAAAGCACACCAAGAAACACAAAAACGGTATGACTTTTAGAATTCCACACAATCACACTTGTGCGTTTAAAAGCACGTGATTTGAAATCACGTGATTTTCAGAACAGGCCCGTATATTTGAGGTACACATGTAAATAATATTTCTGTTATCCATAAGCGTCAAGCGCCCCATCCATTAATAATATTATTGTATATGTTTTTCGTCATATTATTTCTATATGGCCCTATATTATTCATTAAGTGGCACAATGGTTTCAATTCAAATATGGCGCAACTCTTATAAAAAAAAACATAACCTTTAAAGCAAAACAACATAGTTTGTTGATGTAAACACATTTCACAGTATATTGCACTTCTTTTCTGATTTCGATTCTTGCCAATATATTGTGTCACCTTTGAATTTCACAAACCCATTTAAAACATTAATGTTTAAAAAAAAAGATTTTAATTCAGTGTTATAAGATAAAGCAAATTTACTTTAAGATATCATAAGATATATTATAACTACAACAGCAACTACCAGTTGGTTTTAATAGAGCTTTAGTTTACGTGTGGCGATATGGCGATTTTTTTTGTGAAATTGGAAAAATTAAAAAAATATTCGAAACTCTACATTAAATAAAAATTTACAATTTTAGGTAGAAATAACCAAAAACGGCAGCTCTGATTAGAATAACAAAAAAATTTACGTTAAAGCGGTTCAACCTCCATACAAAAAATAACTTGTGCTATTCATCCCCTAAAATGAAAGATACGTCCACGCCCAAAATACAGCACTTTTTGCTTTTTATAAATGGCGATGCTATTCACATATACATATACCGCTTTAAATACACCCAATCTAGTACTCATCTTATACATAAATACGGGAACAATTTTTTTGTCGTTGAATCAATCAATTTTAATAAAGGATATAGGGTGAAAGCACCTAAGTTCGGCATGCACCAATAGTCGGCACTTTTGAATAAAATCTTAAATAAATAAGAATTACGCAAATTTTATATATATTTCGAATTCAGCTTTAATTCAAAATACACTCATTTTTCATCATGTAATATTTGCATTTGGCTAGGATGAGAACTTTAGTCTATGTTGGTCCTTATTTAGTGTCAAGTTTTCTGAACGCTCCATAGTGCCTGTTTTTTTAAATAATTCTTAGTGCCAAGGCAAACTAGAACAAGTGGTAATCGTACTAATATAAGTAATATTTTTACCAAAACGGTTTTTATAGGTAAAAATATGTTCAAATATTGCCTTTGATTTATAAATCTGCAAAAAACATATTATTTTAACTTATTTTTATTGATGCCGGCATTGGGAACGAATTTTTTTTGCAAATTTCAGTAGTCGGCATAGTGAGATATTTTTGGTTATGTTGAGGTATTTTTGGTTTAATGATTGATTCCCAACACAAACCGGATTTTCTATATACAAATATATGTATGTATATACTTCTTCATTGATCTTGATCTTCAGTTCTGTAAGTATCGAGATGCTTTATAGGTAGTAGTTTGCGTAAAAAAGGCGAGCCGTATCAGTTCATGTTTGGATTGTCTGAAGTAAATATTAAATAAAATAGAGGTCATAAATTTCTTCCTTGCGACTCCAGTGTTTATCGATTAAGAAGACCTTAAAAAATTTCCTACTTCAATAACAAATTTTATACCAATCAAATAGTTTTTCAAAAACTTCTGAGTATATTTATGGGTAAGCTTATTTTATCCAAATATTAATTTTAACATTATTTTCTTAGCTTAAAAATGTTAGATGATATACTAATAGACCTATATGACTCAACTTTAGTATGATCTTTTCCTAGCTTCGGTACAATGGTAACCAATGAAAACTTCCATTATAGAAAGAAGCATTCAAAACGCTAAATAACTTGGTGAAGGGTATTTAAGATTCGGCATAGCTTTTTTAATAAATATTATGGAAAATTGTTTAATAATAATTGGTACTAAATACAATATATATATATCAATATACATATATCTTTAATTTTTTAACGATTTTTCATTTTCTTCATAAAAAAATGCAATGCCGACAACTGGGTCATAAAGTGCCGAATTTAGGGAAAGGTGTGCCGACTACAGGCGCAAATCGTGTATTTTAGAAAAAATGTAAATTACTCAAATTTAATACAAATATATTTAAACTCAGTAAATTGAGTCTAAAACTACACTAACTACTGAGCAATAATAATTCGTTGGCATCCCAATATCATGTTCACACTCATCAGAGTACCAGCTTAAATATCAGAAAAAAGTTAAAGTGCCGACTATTGGTGCATTCACCCTACATACCTATGGTTTTAAAATTTAAATGTATTTGTGTAGATGTACACCATTTAAAAAATTTTTCTCTATTCTTAGGATAAAAGTGGTTGAAAACCATTTGAAACTTGCTTGCAAGCATACGTACACACATGTATTAACGGTGGTTGAAAATATCAATCCCAACAAACACGGAGGTTTGATTTCAAATGGATAATGATATGAAATCAAACGTTTTCTTAAACGACAAACGTTTCAAATTGAAAAATGCCTGTATTTTCAACTTGCTTTCAAACGTAATTCTCAAATGTGTATTATAATACAATGTGGAACATAATTAAAAATATTTTAGTTTTTA
Organism: Pollenia griseotomentosa; assembly: GCA_963931875.1. Taxonomy (NCBI): domain Eukaryota; kingdom Metazoa; phylum Arthropoda; class Insecta; order Diptera; family Polleniidae; genus Pollenia; species Pollenia griseotomentosa. The sequence goes on along the minus strand of OZ007562.1, from coordinate 3,783,890 downwards.
ATTCATATTCATTATTTATTTAAATAAACTGTGAGATAAACATTCGGCATCATAGGGAAAATATAAAATAATGTGCCTTCCGTCCTCTAAATCTTGCAAAGACGAAATTGACTCCCTTTTATTTTGAGGATTGTAGCACCGCGATCATACAACAAACTTATAATTTCTTCACTTTTCCGTTTTATTTTTTTTTTAATTCGTATTCTTAATCATTGTAATAACTCACAAATTATTTTTATTTTTCACAGGAAATAAACCGTTCTCTTGTAAAAACGTTTTAACGTCTACATTTTTTTTTTCGCTTTAGTATTGCCAAGTTTAGTTTTGATTTGAATTTAACATTTACTACCAATTCGACATCAAATTGATAAAACATTTGATGTCAAATGTTTATTTTCAAATCATTATCAATTTAAATTTCAATGTTAAAATCAAACATTTGAAAAACGTTAGATAATTGTGTTTGATGTCAAATGATAAATTGATTTCATATCAAAGGTTTGAATTCGTGGTTGTTGTGATTTTTGTTGTTCTTTTAAAACGTTTTCGTTTTTGCTTGGACTTGCAGACGCACACGCAAAAAAATGGGTGAAAAGTATGACTTTTTGTTGTTCTCTTAAAGCGTTTTTGTTTTTACTTGCAAACACACGTTTGCACACTTGTATAACAGCTAAGCTTGCCAGATAAAAATCGGAAAAAAGCTGGACATACAAAAGAAAAAGCTTAATTTTTCTTTACAAAAAAAAATTCGGTTAAATGAACAAACAAATTTATATTGTTGTTCAGTTTGTTATTTTTATTTACAATACTGATGTTATACGTAGCCGAAGCTGATTTAACGATGTCCGTCTATCCGTCCGTTGGTTTGTCTGTCCATGTGTATGTTGAAATGGGATTTCTAAAGAAGATATTTATATCGCGCATAGTCCGGAATTAAAATTCGGTCAGGTCCGAACACAAATAGCTGAGATATCAGCAACAAATTATTAATGCCTGTTATTTCTACACATAAATCTTTAAGAATACTGCTAGTGAAAATAACCTTGTAGTGCCAGGATTTTCAATTATGTAAATAAATAAATAAAAATAAGAAATAACAAAATCGTTCTATAAATAAACTAGTTATAGACAAATAACTACATTTTTCTACTAGAAAGCATGGTTTTCTTACAGTAACGCCCATTCTAAATGAGATAGGAGAACTTTATTTTGCTCAGATACTTCGTAAAATACATCTAAATCCGAAATTAATTGCTAAAGCTTAAATTGAAACATACAATTAATGGATTATGTATGAAATGAAAAACAAATACATAAGACGCTGACAATGTTTCTGCTATATGTTGTTCAACAAATTCTCATAGTTCTTTCCGACAATTCATTTTAACTGCTGGCGAAATAAAAATAGCACGACTTATAATGGTTACTTTTTCTGGATTTTTCTTGACAATTTCATGGAAACTTTTTTAAAATTCCGGTAGGCTAGCTGGCAGTGAGCTAGCCGGGGTTGCGGGTTCGATTCCCACCAGAGACTCTGGTTTCTTTCCTGCAGACAAGCGTAAGGCTTCGCGGGATTAGCTTAGGGAATTAAAAAAAAACAATTTGTCTCTGATTCTTGACACATATTGAAAAAGCTTAACAATCAAGCCCGCCTGGCAACCTTAATAACAGCACGGGTTTTCTCAAAATGTATTGTTTTGCTGCACTGTAGTCCCTGGCTGTAGCTTATTATTTTTAATAATTTCTGGTGAATTAAAATTTCGTATGATTTCATAGAGAACTAAAATTAAAGAATAAACAATTTTTTTTGCCACTCCCCAAAATACAGCCCCTTTGGTTTTTACATGTAGCGCTGCCATTTAAAAAACTACTGCTACATGCAAAATATAAAACCAAAAAATGGGGTTGGTTTGAATGCGGTTTTCGTTTTATAAATACTACTTCATTTGGAGTTTTTTAATGTATCTTTTTCTCTTATTTATCAAAGATAGACAAAAATGTAGATGCTTGGTTAATAGTGTCACCAAAACAATCGACAAAAGTGGCGATTTCGAGACACTTGATCTCTGTCTTTCTACAGGGATACGAGTACACATACTAATGTATGTTAGCATAACATCATGAACATAAACAGGTATGGGCACCACTACAGGTATGGGCACCACATGTTAATTTATGTTACATAAACTAACAACAATTAAATCTTCAGTAGTTCTGGTCAGGGCTGGAGAAATGTTATTAGAAATTGTGTTATTGAAGAGAAAAGTAAGTTAATCCACCTCAAAGAAATGATGATACTTCGTGGGCCTTTTTTTTAAATTGGACCAAAAAAAAGATTAATTGTACCAGTGTACCAATAAAGTTTCGATTGTACCAAATTTGGTACCATTGTACCACAAATCCCATCAGTGTTTCGATGCACTTAAAATTACCTTTTCGGAGTAAACATTTTTCCATTAAATGTCTTTGCTTTTATTTGATTTTTGCGAACCTTAGTCTGACTTGCAATATTTTCTGTTTTGGAAAAATAAAAAGCACGCAAAGCTTACACCTGATTAATCACCCTTGAACGCCAAACAGGAGTTGCTTTTTAAAGGCCCAACCATAATATGCATAGCGTTGCTTAACCTACTGTCAAAAATTCTCTCTAATGTATTAAAAAAAAAAATAAAAATAAAATCAACAAACGTTTGATTCCGTACGGAATGTGCGATCAGTTTCGCACCTTGCTTAAGCAAATGACAGTTTCATAAAATTTAACAAAAAGTTTCCTTAAGTTCAATATGGCTAGCCTCATAAGCCAACTTAAGCACTTTATGCTTGGGCCTTAAGTATTTTTTTTTGTCCAGTAAACCGCAAGGTTGCATTATTTAGTTCAAACATTTTCAAATGGGAACAAAGAAGGTTTTTTTAATTGAACCTAACCTTCGTCTAGACAAAACAAAAAATCTTGTTTTTGGGGAAAAAATCTTAAAATCTTTTTTTGGTTAAAAAATCTTAAAAAATAAGGTATGATATTGGTGTTTTATCATTCTGTGGTACGGGTATGTAAGTCAATCATTATAACTTTTCCTTTCTAATTTCTTGATAAAATCAACTTTACAATACTTGAATCAATCGCATTTTGAGATTGATTCAATCTTAGTTTTACATAAATCAATCTTATTTTCGAATTCTTTTAAGTACGAATTCGGACTAAAACAATTTTATAATTCTTAATCAAGAGAGAGATTGATTCAATCTTAGTTTTACTTAACTCAATCTCATTTTCGGATTATTTTAAGTACGAAACGGGATTGAATATGGATAATTTAAGTATTTTGCGATTGAAAATACGCACTTGAATCAATCTTTTTATACTTGATTCAAGAAAATCCGTACTCACCGTACTATTAATACCGCTTCGGATTGATTTGAGTACGAATGGATTGATTTTTCTTTTGAGTGTATTTATTTGATTTAAATTATGTAGTTATTTAAATTAAGTTTTAAGAAATATTATACCTATGAATAACAATGAATAAAAACAATAGAATTTTTTTGTTTTAAATAGCGTTTGATTTTTTATTTAAAATGTTTAATTTTTTAGTGCATATTTTTTATTTTTTTAATGCATATATTGAAGTTTTTAGTGCATATTTTATGCCCATATTTTCGACTTTTTAGTGCATGAAAATCTCATCCCTAATCATAACTAAGTTTTTATGAATACGGCTGTTAATTAATAAGAATAAGATAGGAAATACAATAAGTTTATAAAAATGTAATAGAACAATTTTTGTTCCTTGTGTATAGTTTTTATATTTTTCATAATTGACAATTTTGTTGTTTCATTAAATTTTGTTTTAAAAAATTTGTTTAAAATTTATAAAACCAAAATCCCTGAATATCCATAAAGAAATTATCTCTTCATTGAGATAAAGAAGTTTTGGATTAATAATAAATATTTTTTATATAAAAGTGACCTTGAGCTTAAAGATTTATTTTGAAAAAATAATATTAAAAAGGCCGAAGAAATTATACTAAATAACTTTTTTATTTTGAAAAATATTAGAAAAATGTTTATGCTGAAAAATTTTGGAGTCGGAGTCGCGAGTTTTTGTGGGTACTTCGACTCCGACTCCGGTACAAAAACCCCAACTCCGACTCAACATCCCTTAATAAAACAATCACAATAAGCTCGTATGTATATATATTTTTGTAACGTACTGCTTCCTTTCTTTACAATAATTAGTTGCACATTTTAGTAAAGAAAATTATTGAGCTTAAAATTTTTACGCATTCACAAGAACATGCAAGTTTTTTTGCTTGCGTGTCACATTTACACACTTTTTTTATCTTCTCTTTATCACAACAATTTAGTTTACGCAAGGGATTTCCAAACATTTTTTGGTTGTGTATTAGTGAGTACGAGAGGAAAAAATGCATTTATTTACAGCCGCAGAAAAATGTTAGTAATATATTTTTTAAGTTGTTATTTTTTAAGTTGTATAACACAACTGACTCTAAATCAGTTTTAAATATCTTATCAAACAATTTGTAAAAAAAATAAGATTTTTGTGTTTTAAAAATTTACAAAAAATAAATATTGCACTCAAGGCATTGGATGTTACCAAAAGCATTTTTGACCGCACAATATTCTTTTGGAGAATATTATTTTCTAATTCAGATCCCACATTTGATTCGAGATAAAAAAATAGTTGAACTTTGTTTTATTGTTTGAAATCCCATATTTTTTTGCAAAACGTTTTGAATTTTGTTTTTATTTGTTGGGCTATTCCTCCTTCCACATTGTTTCCCGTAAGAAATTAATAAATCAATATTATCGAATTAACTTCTTATTTCCTCTGCAACTTGATGTAACCCATGTGCCTAGCAAGTAACATGTAACCGTTTTGGATAAATTGTTTTAGGCCAATTGGCCGCCTTAACAATGTAAGGTGCTGCATCGGTAAAAAAATTGAAGGATCTTTTGTCGAAATCTTGTATTTTAAGCAGAGCTCCAAAAAAAATTATTTATTGATTTAAAAAATTTTTATTTTGGAAAATTTTTTTTATACAATTTTGAAATTTTTGAATAACTTTTTTTTATAATTTCAAAATTTAAAAAAAATGTCACTCAAAAATGTTAAAATATGCAAAAATATGCATTTAAAACCGAAATATGCAAAAATTTGCATTTTCAATGCAAATTTGCAATATGCAAAAACAAATCGATACTATTTTAACGCAAATTTAATGATTCGGAAAGATAATTGGTCGACACCGATCTTAGACTTTCGACAAAAAACATGCATTTGCATGGAAATCGCATACTAGCTGTTTGGTCCCGGCGCTACTCGGGATTTTCTAAATAAAAAATAAATACTGGAGAATTTTGTTAATAACTTGACCCCAGCGCTATCTACCATCAATAAAAAAAATTAAATATCACGACAACAGCGCCACCTATTTGGAGTTTTTTTTATAACCCATCAGCGAAAGTAGACCTTTCCAACGCATTTACTCGTTTGAAAAACGGTTGAGTGGTTCTCGAGTTTTAAAATGACAAACATAGGACAACTTATTTTTATATATACATATAAATAAAAGCTTGTCGCGAGATTTAAGTACTTGTATTTACTTAGTTTGAAAATTTTAATAGTTTAAATCAAGTTAATCACCCCTATCGTGAATAACAAGTGGAATTTTTGTTCCCATGAAATTTTCATTTACCCTCGAAGGGAAAAAGGCAATCGTGAATCCCATGAGAAAAATTTTGCACGCTATCAGTTTCAGTGAATGTAGAAAAAGAAGAAAGATTAGAAAAAATTAAAAATCAATGAAATTTTTGTTCAAAAATATACTCGTATATATTTTAAAGAAAAGTTAAAAAATAAAGCTAAATAATTAGTATTGGAGGGATAGGTATAACGTTAGTTTTTGCACTTTTTAAATTTTATGTAGTAAAATATTTTCCAAAATTCTGCCACCACGCCTTTCGAAAGCTTCACAAATCCGCCTGCAATCATCCTGTTGTTTTGCATTTTGTTGGCAAGTATATCGGCTACTGACATACATGCCCTGTTCCCTAGCAAAAATAAAGTTAGAAAATCTAAGAGAAACGTGAACAAATAACGAGGGAAAAAACTTTTCACGATAAGGGGAATTTATTCACGTGAACATTTTTTCACGTTATTATTCTCCTTTGAATTACCTCTTTTCATGGTAGTTTTTCATGATCGCAAATATGTGAAAAGGGGAAAAATTACGAGGGAAAAATTATTCACGATAGGGGTGATTAATTTACTTGTTTTTCTGCACAAGTAAATCTCGCGACAAGCTTTTATATCATATAAATTGTGTAATGACGTTATAACTTGATAGTAAAAGTTTTAAAGCAAAAAACGATTTTGTTTTTCTTTTTAGCGCATTCAAATAAAAGCTTGTTTTTTAAAAAGGTTTTTTACTTTTACTTTTAATTTATTTTTTACTTTTTAGCGCATTTAAATAATAGCTTCTTTTTAAAAAAGAATTTTTACTTTTAATTTTATTAAAACTCGCATTCATATTCTCAGCAAGCATTAAAAACTTAGTCAGCCATATTGTATCTAGAGTGACGTCACTTTGTTTTTCGAGTTATTCTTAGCAAGCCCTTTCAGCTGATACGCATATTGTAGAAGAAGGATTTAGAGTGACCACATTATTTTTCGAGATATTCTTAGCAAGCCCTTTCATTTAATACTCATATTGTAGAAGTGCATTAAAAATAACTAATCCGCCATTTTATGCGTGGCCGCCATATTGGATTTAGAATAACGTTACACAGTTTACCATGCATTGTCATCCACACTGAACGTGTATACAAAATTTCAGCTTAATTGGTTGCTTCAAAATTGAGTTGCAAGATTTCACCCTAACAAACATCATACATACATTTTTTTTTTTATTGGACGTAGTGATAGCGCACTATCATCTAGTGGCCCCACGATATCTTCACATACATACATACATATGCGCATTGTAAATTAAATAAAAACTTTAAAAAAAGGGTTAGATTTGTTCAATATTATATGGAGTGTTTGTTATGTATGTCTTACCCAACACACACATTTTATTTGAAAATGTTTCAATTGTAGGAAACCCAAAATGATTTTTGTTTTTTCAAAGAATTTTAAAGATTTTTTTCTTAATTTCAAAATTTAGGTAACGTATTTTTACAATATTAAAACAAATTTTACAAGATTTAAAATTTATCAAAAACTTTTTACAAATATTACAAACAAGCGTATAAAATTGTAGGCCAAGTTAAAAATAAGTTCGGTTTATCGTTCGTCTTCTATAATCGTCGTTTAAATTTGATAATGTAGTACACGATCGCGATAAATATTGTCGGTCGATTATCGTTGTTATACTATTTTTGTCGTCCGTTCGCCGTCCAGTTGAAATTTTTCGCTTTTCGAACGTACCGTTTGTGCGTTTTCGGTTATACCTACCATTTGTTTCGTAGGTACCGTATTTTGACCTCTGCTTGTGCGCGAGTGTTCCTGTATTAGTTTAAAAAAATGTAAAGTTAATTGAAGAAAAAAATCATAAATAGTGCTTTTAATAAAATTTTTGTAAAAAGTAAAAAATCTAAAGTAGAAAACTAAATATTGCTGTTAAAAGTTGTGCTTGAAAAAATTCAAAAAAGAGAAAGGCCAAATAATATAAAAAGGATAAAAATGTTATTAAAAAGCAATTTATACGAAAAAGCTTTTAATAAATAAAATGTTAAAAAATATGAAATGTAAAAAAGCTAATAAAGAAAAAAGAATTGTGTGTATTAAAAAAAGTTTATTTAAAAAAAGCTCTAGGTATTAAAATTTATATAAAAATATCTATACAAAAAAATATCGATATTTAATCGGTACATAGTTCTACGAGTAAATCCACAATTTGTTAACCAAAAAATTATGTATCTTTAATACGATATGTGTATAGTTACTATATCGAAAAATCGAAAAATAAATAACTTTAAAGAAGTTTTGCAGTACAACCAGGTAAGATTAAAATTAAATTTGTCAAAAATATAACAAACAATTTAATTTAAAAATTGTTATACACACTTTTATACTAAATTGTTTATCGCAAAATTGTTTGTTTTTTTATGAAAAGCTAAATTACACAAAAAATTATTTTTTGGTAGGGATTAAATCTCTGCAGTTAGATAAAAAGTTCTTAAGTCAGAATTTGTAGTTTGTTAAATTGAAAATTATTGAATTCCCTTATTGAATTAAATTATTTCATTAAGATCAAATAATTATGAAAATTAACTTTATTAGATTTAAAATTTAAATACTTTCTTGAAAATTTGGCAGAAGTTTGAAATCTTTTTGAAATCATTTAAGTTTGCTTTCTATCAGTGATGGAAAATTTAGTACTATGGTATTATTTTTAATACTTTTTCCTTTCAAAAATACCACGGTACCCCCACGTCCGTTTTAGTACTCTTTTCTTGTTTAGAAATTTTGCGTTGATATTTTTTTAACATTGACAACCAAGGCTGTGAAGTCGCCTATAAAAAGTACTAACTCTGACTCCAACCGTTTAAATTCTAACTCCGACTCCTAATCTAACCTGAATGCTTAATGAAACGGGTTCTTGTTCGACTTTTAACTCTTTTTTTTAAAGCACTACCTTTTAAATAGTTAAATAAAGCAAGAAAAGGATTCAGTAAAAATTTCGCATCAATATAATAAAAACTTCGACAGTAACTTCAAATTCTATATCATTTAATTATTTTAGTATTTTATTTCGTTTTGGTTTTCATTTTCTTTGAATATAACAATAAAATAAGAGAATTTGAAAAGTAAGGCACAAGGCGAATTCTTTTTTCAGGTGGCGTTGAAAGCACAGCTGTGCTACTTTTTTTTCTAAATTAGAGAAAGGAATGCCAAAAGTTACTTGTGTTTTTGACATATCGACCGATAAAAAAAAATCAAAAAAATACAATATTGTGTTCTTGGTGTTGTTACTTTATGTAGTATCGCCACCACCCTATACATGAATTCGCCTAAGGCAGTTTCGTACACACACACACACACACGCACACGATAAGGCAGTGCTATAAATAGCTCTTTAACATTTTCCGTTATAGGTTTTTGTCTTAGGTAAATGTTAGCGGAGCACTTTACCATTTGATATGTATTGATCCAATTATTGTTTTTGTGTAGATACAGCAGTTTCGCACGCACACACGATAAGGCGGTGTTCTAAATAGCTGTTAAAATTTTTCGTTATAGGTTTTTGTTTTAGGTAAACGATAGTGGCGCACTTCACCTTTTGACATGTACTTTTTCTGTCAATAGAATTTTCTTTTAGTTATTCCATTTTACCGCTGGCTTTCGGAGTAATGCAAAATGACTTTTTCTATGTTCACACTTGGGTTTTTAAACGCGTTTAATGTATCGGACACATGGCAGAAAGTTATGTATCTCTGTATATGTATGTATATCTCGGTCAAATCTTTCTGTTATTCACAACAGTATACCTACTCATATTAATGAAGCCCATTTTTGTTCTACCCTTACTGATTATTTTTTTGTGTCTGATGTAAGCTTCGTTGTTGGGAATAGGCAATACCAATTTCCCCCATTAAACTAAAGTCACGCTATTATTTCCCTATCTTGTAGAATTCACAATGAGAGACTACCGGAGGCACGCTGGTATAGGGATTATAAAAATATGAATGTAGATAGGTGTATAGAAGAGTTAAATCAGTTGAATTTTTCAGATTTTTTTTAAACTAATTGCGTGGATAGAAAAACGGAGATTTTTAATGATATTGCTACAAAGGCTTTAGATGATAGTGTGCCGCTTAGAAAGTATATTCCTGGTAAATGTGATGAATGGATGAAGTCTAGGGAATTAGAGATTGCAAGGGTTAATAGGGACTTAGCATACCGTGCATACTCTGAGTCCAATTCTATTGCTAATCGCCAAATATATTGTTATTATCGTAACAAAGTCAAATCTGTTATCAGGCGATTAAGGAGGGTGTATAGTATTTGTTTTTTTAATAACTGCTCTCAGTCTCAGTTATGGTCTAAGTTAAGATCTAATGGTGTTATTGGTAATGAAAGTTTTGTTAATACTTTAGATGTTGATGAGTTCAATGAGGTTCTACATTTAGAAAAGTTGATGCATTGGACATTTTTGAGGCGATGCCAGGCATTAAAACAAATTCTGTTGGGCCTGATGGTATTCCAATAAAATTTTTAAAAATTATATTTCCCATAATCTCTCAGCAATTTACCTATCTCATAAAGTCTATAATAACGTCTGCTATGTTTCCTAAATTATGGAAAATTGGTCGTGTTATACCAATACCGAAAATAAGATCACCTGTAGAAAATTCAGACTTTCAGCCAATAAGTATATTGAATGCCAGTTCTAAAGTACTAGAAATCTCAATGAGCGGTCATAATTTGATAAACCCATTTCAATCTGGTTTTAGAAGTGGTTACAACGGGTAATCATCTCGATTTTGATGTGATTTGAGCTTAATCACGTTCGAGTTGCTTAAACGCGTTTAAGAACCCAAGTGTGAACATAGTATTATTTTATAGAGCTTTTTTATTAAAAAAATTAATATTTTTTTGTAGTTTTCATTAAAAGGGAAGATTTTAAGTATGAAGACTATGGACAGGGCTACAATAATCAAAAATTACATTATCCAAATTGTATTTGTGAAAATTTTTATACATTTTTGAAAATTTGACTTAGAGTGAAATTCTCTTGAAAGTGCTGTGTGAGGGATATGGCCACTGTGTCCAAACCCTTCGATCTCAGGGAATCAAACCAAATGGAAAATGAAGACTATGGACAGGGCTACAATAATCAATAATTACATTATCCAAATTGTATTTGTGAAAATTTTTATACATTTTTGAAAATTTGACTTAGAGTGAAATTCTCTTGAAAGTGCTGTGTGAGGGATATGGCCACTGTGTCCAAACCCTTCGATCTCAGGGAATCAAACCAAATGGAAAATGAAGACTATGGACAGGGCTACAATAATCAATAATTACTATATCCAAATTGTATTTGTGAAAATTTTTATACATTTTTGAAAATTTGACTTAGAGTGAAATTCTCTTGAAAGTGCTGTGTGAGGGATATGGCCGCTGTGTCCAAACCCTTCGATCTCAGGGAATTAAACCAAATGGAAAATGAAGACTATGGACAGGGCTATAATAATCAATAATTACTATATCCAAATTGTATTTGTGAAAATTTTTATACAGTTTTGAAAATTTGACTTAGAGTGAAATTCTCTTGAAAGTGCTGTGTGAGGGATATGACCACTGTGTCCAAACCCTTCGATCTCAGGCAATCAAACCAAATGGAAAATGAAGACTATGGACAGGGCTACAATAATCAATAATTACTATATCCAAATTGTATTTGTGAAAATTTTTATACATTTTTGAAAATTTGACTTAGAGTGAAATTCTCTTGAAAGTGCTGTGTGAGGGATATGGCCACTGTGTCCAAACCCTTCGATCTCAGGGAATCAAACCAAATGGAAAATGAAGACTATGGACAGGGCTACAATAATCAATAATTACATTATCCAAATTGTATTTGTGAAAATTTTTATACATTTTTGAAAATTTGACTTAGAGTGAAATTCTCTTGAAAGTGCTGTGTGAGGGATATGGCCACTGTGTCCAAACCCTTCGATCTCAGGGAATCAAACCAAATGGAAAATGAAGACTATGGACAGGGCTACAATAATCAATAATTACTATATCCAAATTGTATTTGTGAAAATTTTTATACATTTTTGAAAATTTGACTTAGAGTGAAATTCTCTTGAAAGTGCTGTGTGAGGGATATGGCCACTGTGTCCAAACCCTTCGATCTCAGGGAATCAAACCAAATGGAAAATGAAGACTATGGACAGGGCTACAATAATCAATAATTACATTATCCAAATTGTATTTGTGAAAATTTTTATAAATTTTTGAAAATTTGACTTAGAGTGAAATTCTCTTGAAAGTGCTGTGTGAGGGATATGGCCACTGTGTCCAAACCCTTCGATCTCAGGGAATCAAACCAAATGGAAAATGAAGACTATGGACAGGGCTACAATAATCAATAATTACATTATCCAAATTGTATTTGTGAAAATTTTTATACATTTTTGAAAATTTGACTTAGAGTGAAATTCTCTTGAAAGTGCTGTGTGAGGGATATGGCCACTGTGTCCAAACCCTTCGATCTCAGGGAATCAAACCAAATGGAAAATGAAGACTATGGACAGGGCTACAATAATCAATAATTACTATATCCAAATTGTATTTGTGAAAATTTTTATACATTTTTGAAAATTTGACTTAGAGTGAAATTCTCTTGAAAGTGCTGTGTGAGGGATATGGCCACTGTGTCCAAACCCTTCGATCTCAGGGAATCAAACCAAATGGAAAATGAAGACTATGGACAGGGCTACAATAATCAATAATTACTATATCCAAATTGTATTTGTGAAAATTTTTATACATTTTTGAAAATTTGACTTAGAGTGAAATTCTCTTGAAAGTGCTGTGTGAGGGATATGGCCACTGTGTCCAAACCCTTCGATCTCAGGGAATCAAACCAAATGGAAAATGAAGACTATGGACAGGGCTACAATAATCAATAATTACTATATCCAAATTGTATTTGTGAAAATTTTTATACATTTTTGAAAATTTGACTTAAAGTAAAATTCTCTTGAAAGTGCTGTGTGAGGGATATGGCCACTGTGTCCAAACCCTTCGATCTCAGGGAATCAAACCAAATGGAAAATGAAGACTATGGACAGGGCTACAATAATCAATAATTACTATATCCAAATTGTATTTGTGAAAATTTTTATACATTTTTGAAAATTTGACTTAGAGTGAAATTCTCTTGAAAGTGCTGTGTGAGGGATATGGCCACTGTGTCCAAACCCTTCGATCTCAGGGAATCAAACCAAATGGAAAATGAAGACTATGGACAGGGCTACAATAATCAATAATTACTATATCCAAATTGTATTTGTGAAAATTTTTATACATTTTTGAAAATTTGACTTAAAGTAAAATTCTCTTGAAAGTGCTGTGTGAGGGATATGGCCACTGTGTCCAAACCCTTCGATCTCAGGGAATCAAACCAAATGGAAAATGAAGACTATGGACAGGGCTACAATAATCAATAATTACATTATCCAAATTGTATTTGTGAAAATTTTTATACATTTTTGAAAATTTGACTTAAAGTAAAATTCTCTTGAAAGTGCTGTGTGAGGGATATGGCCACTGTGTCCAAACCCTTCGATCTCAGGGAATCAAACCAAATGGAAAATGAAGACTATGGACAGGGCTACAATAATCAATAATTACTATATCCAAATTGTATTTGTGAAAATTTTTATACATTTTTGAAAATTTGACTTAGAGTGAAATTCTCTTGAAAGTGCTGTGTGAGGGATATGGCCACTGTGTCCAAACCCTTCGATCTCAGGGAATCAAACCAAATGGAAAATGAAGACTATGGACAGGGCTACAATAATCAATAATTACTATATCCAAATTGTATTTGTGAAAATTTTTATACATTTTTGAAAATTTGACTTAGAGTGAAATTCTCTTGAAAGTGCTGTGTGAGGGATATGGCCACTGTGTCCAAACCCTTCGATCTCAGGGAATCAAACCAAATGGAAAATGAAGACTATGGACAGGGCTACAATAATCAATAATTACTATATCCAAATTGTATTTGTGAAAATTTTTATACATTTTTGAAAATTTGACTTAAAGTAAAATTCTCTTGAAAGTGCTGTGTGAGGGATATGGCCACTGTGTCCAAACCCTTCGATCTCAGGGAATCAAACCAAATGGAAAATGAAGACTATGGACAGGGCTACAATAATCAATAATTACATTATCCAAATTGTATTTGTGAAAATTTTTATACATTTTTGAAAATTTGACTTAAAGTAAAATTCTCTTGAAAGTGCTGTGTGAGGGATATGGCCACTGTGTCCAAACCCTTCGATCTCAGGGAATCAAACCAAATGGAAAATGAAGACTATGGACAGGGCTACAATAATCAATAATTACATTATCCAAATTGTATTTTTGAAAATTTGACTTAGAGTGAAATTCTCTTGAAAGTGCTGTGTGAGGGATATGGCCACTGTGTCCAAACCCTTCGATCTCAGGGAATCAAACCAAATGGAAAATGAAGACTATGGACAGGGCTACAATAATCAATAATTACTATATCCAAATTGTATTTGTGAAAATTTTTATACATTTTTGAAAATTTGACTTAAAGTAAAATTCTCTTGAAAGTGCTGTGTGAGGGATATGGCCACTGTGTCCAAACCCTTCGATCTCAGGGAATCAAACCAAATGGAAAATGAAGACTATGGACAGGGCTACAATAATCAATAATTACTATATCCAAATTGTATTTGTGAAAATTTTTATACATTTTTGAAAATTTGACTTAGAGTGAAATTCTCTTGAAAGTGCTGTGTGAGGGATATGGCCACTGTGTCCAAACCCTTCGATCTCAGGGAATCAAACCAAATGGAAAATGAAGACTATGGACAGGGCTACAATAATCAATAATTACATTATCCAAATTGTATTTGTGAAAATTTTTATAAATTTTTGAAAATTTGACTTAGAGTGAAATTCTCTTGAAAGTGCTGTGTGAGGGATATGGCCACTGTGTCCAAACCCTTCGATCTCAGGGAATCAAACCAAATGGAAAATGAAGACTATGGACAGGGCTACAATAATCAATAATTACATTATCCAAATTGTATTTGTGAAAATTTTTATACATTTTTGAAAATTTGACTTAGAGTGAAATTCTCTTGAAAGTGCTGTGTGAGGGATATGGCCACTGTGTCCAAACCCTTCGATCTCAGGGAATCAAACCAAATGGAAAATGAAGACTATGGACAGGGCTACAATAATCAATAATTACATTATCCAAATTGTATTTGTGAAAATTTTTATACATTTTTGAAAATTTGACTTAGAGTGAAATTCTCTTGAAAGTGCTGTGTGAGGGATATGGCCACTGTGTCCAAACCCTTCGATCTCAGGGAATCAAACCAAATGGAAAATGAAGACTATGGACAGGGCTACAATAATCAATAATTACATTATCCAAATTGTATTTGTGAAAATTTTTATAAATTTTTGAAAATTTGACTTAGAGTGAAATTCTCTTGAAAGTGCTGTGTGAGGGATATGGCCACTGTGTCCAAACCCTTCGATCTCAGGGAATCAAACCAAATGGAAAATGAAGACTATGGACAGGGCTACAATAATCAATAATTACATTATCCAAATTGTATTTGTGAAAATTTTTATACATTTTTGAAAATTTGACTTAGAGTGAAATTCTCTTGAAAGTGCTGTGTGAGGGATATGGCCACTGTGTCCAAACCCTTCGATCTCAGGGAATCAAACCAAATGGAAAATGAAGACTATGGACAGGGCTACAATAATCAATAATTACATTATCCAAATTGTATTTGTGAAAATTTTTATACATTTTTGAAAATTTGACTTAGAGTGAAATTCTCTTGAAAGTGCTGTGTGAGGGATATGGCCACTGTGTCCAAACCCTTCGATCTCAGGGAATCAAACCAAATGGAAAATGAAGACTATGGACAGGGCTACAATAATCAATAATTACATTATCCAAATTGTATTTGTGAAAATTTTTATACATTTTTGAAAATTTGACTTAGAGTGAAATTCTCTTGAAAGTGCTGTGTGAGGGATATGGCCACTGTGTCCAAACCCTTCGATCTCAGGGAATCAAACCAAATGGAAAATGAAGACTATGGACAGGGCTACAATAATCAATAATTACATTATCCAAATTGTATTTGTGAAAATTTTTATACATTTTTGAAAATTTGACTTAGAGTGAAATTCTCTTGAAAGTGCTGTGTGAGGGATATGGCCACTGTGTCCAAACCCTTCGATCTCAGGGAATCAAACCAAATGGAAAATGAAGACTATGGACAGGGCTACAATAATCAATAATTACTATATCCAAATTGTATTTGTGAAAATTTTTATACATTTTTGAAAATTTGACTTAGAGTGAAATTCTCTTGAAAGTGCTGTGTGAGGGATATGGCCACTGTGTCCAAACCCTTCGATCTCAGGGAATCAAACCAAATGGAAAATGAAGACTATGGACAGGGCTACAATAATCAATAATTACTATATCCAAATTGTATTTGTGAAAATTTTTATACATTTTTGAAAATTTGACTTAAAGTAAAATTCTCTTGAAAGTGCTGTGTGAGGGATATGGCCACTGTGTCCAAACCCTTCGATCTCAGGGAATCAAACCAAATGGAAAATGAAGACTATGGACAGGGCTACAATAATCAATAATTACTATATCCAAATTGTATTTGTGAAAATTTTTATACATTTTTGAAAATTTGACTTAGAGTGAAATTCTCTTGAAAGTGCTGTGTGAGGGATATGGCCACTGTGTCCAAACCCTTCGATCTCAGGGAATCAAACCAAATGGAAAATGAAGACTATGGACAGGGCTACAATAATCAATAATTACTATATCCAAATTGTATTTGTGAAAATTTTTATACATTTTTGAAAATTTGACTTAAAGTAAAATTCTCTTGAAAGTGCTGTGTGAGGGATATGGCCACTGTGTCCAAACCCTTCGATCTCAGGGAATCAAACCAAATGGAAAATGAAGACTATGGACAGGGCTACAATAATCAATAATTACATTATCCAAATTGTATTTTTGAAAATTTGACTTAGAGTGAAATTCTCTTGAAAGTGCTGTGTGAGGGATATGGCCACTGTGTCCAAACCCTTCGATCTCAGGGAATCAAACCAAATGGAAAATGAAGACTATGGACAGGGCTACAATAATCAATAATTACTATATCCAAATTGTATTTGTGAAAATTTTTATACATTTTTGAAAATTTGACTTAAAGTAAAATTCTCTTGAAAGTGCTGTGTGAGGGATATGGCCACTGTGTCCAAACCCTTCGATCTCAGGGAATCAAACCAAATGGAAAATGA
This sequence comes from Pollenia griseotomentosa, assembly GCA_963931875.1. Classification (NCBI taxonomy): domain Eukaryota; kingdom Metazoa; phylum Arthropoda; class Insecta; order Diptera; family Polleniidae; genus Pollenia; species Pollenia griseotomentosa. Next base: position 3,766,794 of record OZ007562.1, on the reverse strand, counting down.
AGACTATGGACAGGGCTACAATAATCAATAATTACTATATCCAAATTGTATTTGTGAAAATTTTTATACATTTTTGAAAATTTGACTTAGAGTGAAATTCTCTTGAAAGTGCTGTGTGAGGGATATGGCCACTGTGTCCAAACCCTTCGATCTCAGGGAATCAAACCAAATGGAAAATGAAGACTATGGACAGGGCTACAATAATCAATAATTACATTATCCAAATTGTATTTGTGAAAATTTTTATAAATTTTTGAAAATTTGACTTAGAGTGAAATTCTCTTGAAAGTGCTGTGTGAGGGATATGGCCACTGTGTCCAAACCCTTCGATCTCAGGGAATCAAACCAAATGGAAAATGAAGACTATGGACAGGGCTACAATAATCAATAATTACATTATCCAAATTGTATTTGTGAAAATTTTTATACATTTTTGAAAATTTGACTTAGAGTGAAATTCTCTTGAAAGTGCTGTGTGAGGGATATGGCCACTGTGTCCAAACCCTTCGATCTCAGGGAATCAAACCAAATGGAAAATGAAGACTATGGACAGAGCTACAATAATCAATAATTACATTATCCAAATTGTATTTGTGAAAATTCTTATACATTTTTGAAAATTTGACTTAGAGTGAAATTCTCTTGAAAGTGCTGTGTGAGGGATATGGCCACTGTGTCCAAACCCTTCGATCTCAGGGAATCAAACCAAATGGAAAATGAAGACTATGGACAGGGCTACAATAATCAATAATTACATTATCCAAATTGTATTTGTGAAAATTTTTATACATTTTTGAAAATTTGACTTAGAGTGAAATTCTCTTGAAAGTGCTGTGTGAGGGATATGGCCACTGTGTCCAAACCCTTCGATCTCAGGGAATCAAACCAAATGGAAAATGAAGACTATGGACAGAGCTACAATAATCAATAATTACATTATCCAAATTGTATTTGTGAAAATTCTTATACATTTTTGAAAATTTGACTTAGAGTGAAATTCTCTTGAAAGTGCTGTGTGAGGGATATGGCCACTGTGTCCAAACCCTTCGATCTCAGGGAATCAAACCAAATGGAAAATGAAGACTATGGACAGGGCTACAATAATCAATAATTACATTATCCAAATTGTATTTGTGAAAATTTTTATACATTTTTGAAAATTTGACTTAGAGTGAAATTCTCTTGAAAGTGCTGTGTGAGGGATATGGCCACTGTGTCCAAACCCTTCGATCTCAGGGAATCAAACCAAATGGAAAATGAAGACTATGGACAGGGCTACAATAATCAATAATTACATTATCCAAATTGTATTTGTGAAAATTTTTATAAATTTTTGAAAATTTGACTTAGAGTGAAATTCTCTTGAAAGTGCTGTGTGAGAGATATGGCCACTGTGTCCAAACCCTTCGATCTCAGGGAATCAAACCAAATGGAAAATGAAGACTATGGACAGAGCTACAATAATCAATAATTACATTATCCAAATTGTATTTGTGAAAATTTTTATACATTTTTGAAAATTTGACTTAGAGTGAAATTCTCTTGAAAGTGCTGTGTGAGGGATATGGCCACTGTGTCCAAACCCTTCGATCTCAGGGAATCAAACCAAATGGAAAATGAAGACTATGGACAGAGCTACAATAATCAATAATTACATTATCCAAATTGTATTTGTGAAAATTTTTATACATTTTTGAAAATTTGACTTAGAGTGAAATTCTCTTGAAAGTGCTGTGTGAGGGATATGGCCACTGTGTCCAAACCCTTCGATCTCAGGGAATCAAACCAAATGGAAAATGAAGACTATGGACAGGGCTACAATAATCAATAATTACATTATCCAAATTGTATTTGTGAAAATTTTTATACATTTTTGAAAATTTGACTTAGAGTGAAATTCTCTTGAAAGTGCTGTGTGAGGGATATGGCCACTGTGTCCAAACCCTTCGATCTCAGGGAATCAAACCAAATGGAAAATGAAGACTATGGACAGGGCTACAATAATCAATAATTACATTATCCAAATTGTATTTGTGAAAATTTTTATAAATTTTTGAAAATTTGACTTAGAGTGAAATTCTCTTGAAAGTGCTGTGTGAGAGATATGGCCACTGTGTCCAAACCCTTCGATCTCAGGGAATCAAACCAAATGGAAAATGAAGACTATGGACAGAGCTACAATAATCAATAATTACATTATCCAAATTGTATTTGTGAAAATTTTTATACATTTTTGAAAATTTGACTTAGAGTGAAATTCTCTTGAAAGTGCTGTGTGAGGGATATGGCCACTGTGTCCAAACCCTTCGATCTCAGGGAATCAAACCAAATGGAAAATGAAGACTATGGACAGAGCTACAATAATCAATAATTACATTATCCAAATTGTATTTGTGAAAATTTTTATACATTTTTGAAAATTTGACTTAGAGTGAAATTCTCTTGAAAGTGCTGTGTGAGGGATATGGCCACTGTGTCCAAACCCTTCGATCTCAGGGAATCAAACCAAATGGAAAATGAAGACTATGGACAGAGCTACAATAATCAATAATTACATTATCCAAATTGTATTTGTGAAAATTCTTATACATTTTTGAAAATTTGACTTAGAGTGAAATTCTCTTGAAAGTGCTGTGTGAGGGATATGGCCACTGTGTCCAAACCCTTCGATCTCAGGGAATCAAACCAAATGGAAAATGAAGACTATGGACAGGGCTACAATAATCAATAATTACATTATCCAAATTGTATTTGTGAAAATTTTTATACATTTTTGAAAATTTGACTTAGAGTGAAATTCTCTTGAAAGTGCTGTGTGAGGGATATGGCCACTGTGTCCAAACCCTTCGATCTCAGGGAATCAAACCAAATGGAAAATGAAGACTATGGACAGAGCTACAATAATCAATAATTACATTATCCAAATTGTATTTGTGAAAATTCTTATACATTTTTGAAAATTTGACTTAGAGTGAAATTCTCTTGAAAGTGCTGTGTGAGGGATATGGCCACTGTGTCCAAACCCTTCGATCTCAGGGAATCAAACCAAATGGAAAATGAAGACTATGGACAGGGCTACAATAATCAATAATTACATTATCCAAATTGTATTTGTGAAAATTTTTATACATTTTTGAAAATTTGACTTAGAGTGAAATTCTCTTGAAAGTGCTGTGTGAGGGATATGGCCACTGTGTCCAAACCCTTCGATCTCAGGGAATCAAACCAAATGGAAAATGAAGACTATGGACAGGGCTACAATAATCAATAATTACATTATCCAAATTGTATTTGTGAAAATTTTTATAAATTTTTGAAAATTTGACTTAGAGTGAAATTCTCTTGAAAGTGCTGTGTGAGAGATATGGCCACTGTGTCCAAACCCTTCGATCTCAGGGAATCAAACCAAATGGAAAATGAAGACTATGGACAGAGCTACAATAATCAATAATTACATTATCCAAATTGTATTTGTGAAAATTCTTATACATTTTTGAAAATTTGACTTAGAGTGAAATTCTCTTGAAAGTGCTGTGTGAGGGATATGGCCACTGTGTCCAAACCCTTCGATCTCAGGGAATCAAACCAAATGGAAAATGAAGACTATGGACAGGGCTACAATAATCAATAATTACATTATCCAAATTGTATTTGTGAAAATTTTTATACATTTTTGAAAATTTGACTTAGAGTGAAATTCTCTTGAAAGTGCTGTGTGAGGGATATGGCCACTGTGTCCAAACCCTTCGATCTCAGGGAATCAAACCAAATGGAAAATGAAGACTATGGACAGAGCTACAATAATCAATAATTACATTATCCAAATTGTATTTGTGAAAATTCTTATACATTTTTGAAAATTTGACTTAGAGTGAAATTCTCTTGAAAGTGCTGTGTGAGGGATATGGCCACTGTGTCCAAACCCTTCGATCTCAGGGAATCAAACCAAATGGAAAATGAAGACTATGGACAGGGCTACAATAATCAATAATTACATTATCCAAATTGTATTTGTGAAAATTTTTATACATTTTTGAAAATTTGACTTAGAGTGAAATTCTCTTGAAAGTGCTGTGTGAGGGATATGGCCACTGTGTCCAAACCCTTCGATCTCAGGGAATCAAACCAAATGGAAAATGAAGACTATGGACAGAGCTACAATAATCAATAATTACATTATCCAAATTGTATTTGTGAAAATTCTTATACATTTTTGAAAATTTGACTTAGAGTGAAATTCTCTTGAAAGTGCTGTGTGAGGGATATGGCCACTGTGTCCAAACCCTTCGATCTCAGGGAATCAAACCAAATGGAAAATGAAGACTATGGACAGGGCTACAATAATCAATAATTACATTATCCAAATTGTATTTGTGAAAATTTTTATACATTTTTGAAAATTTGACTTAGAGTGAAATTCTCTTGAAAGTGCTGTGTGAGGGATATGGCCACTGTGTCCAAACCCTTCGATCTCAGGGAATCAAACCAAATGGAAAATGAAGACTATGGACAGGGCTACAATAATCAATAATTACATTATCCAAATTGTATTTGTGAAAATTTTTATAAATTTTTGAAAATTTGACTTAGAGTGAAATTCTCTTGAAAGTGCTGTGTGAGGGATATGGCCACTGTGTCCAAACCCTTCGATCTCAGGGAATCAAACCAAATGGAAAATGAAGACTATGGACAGGGCTACAATAATCAATAATTACTATATCCAAATTGTATTTGTGAAAATTTTTATACATTTTTGAAAATTTGACTTAGAGTGAAATTCTCTTGAAAGTGCTGTGTGAGGGATATGGCCACTGTGTCCAAACCCTTCGATCTCAGGGAATCAAACCAAATGGAAAATGAAGACTATGGACAGGGCTACAATAATCAATAATTACATTATCCAAATTGTATTTGTGAAAATTTTTATAAATTTTTGAAAATTTGACTTAGAGTGAAATTCTCTTGAAAGTGCTGTGTGAGGGATATGGCCACTGTGTCCAAACCCTTCGATCTCAGGGAATCAAACCAAATGGAAAATGAAGACTATGGACAGGGCTACAATAATCAATAATTACATTATCCAAATTGTATTTGTGAAAATTTTTATACATTTTTGAAAATTTGACTTAGAGTGAAATTCTCTTGAAAGTGCTGTGTGAGGGATATGGCCACTGTGTCCAAACCCTTCGATCTCAGGGAATCAAACCAAATGGAAAATGAAGACTATGGACAGGGCTACAATAATCAATAATTACATTATCCAAATTGTATTTGTGAAAATTTTTATACATTTTTGAAAATTTGACTTAGAGTGAAATTCTCTTGAAAGTGCTGTGTGAGGGATATGGCCACTGTGTCCAAACCCTTCGATCTCAGGGAATCAAACCAAATGGAAAATGAAGACTATGGACAGGGCTACAATAATCAATAATTACATTATCCAAATTGTATTTGTGAAAATTTTTATAAATTTTTGAAAATTTGACTTAGAGTGAAATTCTCTTGAAAGTGCTGTGTGAGGGATATGGCCACTGTGTCCAAACCCTTCGATCTCAGGGAATCAAACCAAATGGAAAATGAAGACTATGGACAGGGCTACAATAATCAATAATTACATTATCCAAATTGTATTTGTGAAAATTTTTATAAATTTTTGAAAATTTGACTTAGAGTGAAATTCTCTTGAAAGTGCTGTGTGAGAGATATGGCCACTGTGTCCAAACCCTTCGATCTCAGGGAATCAAACCAAATGGAAAATGAAGACTATGGACAGAGCTACAATAATCAATAATTACATTATCCAAATTGTATTTGTGAAAATTCTTATACATTTTTGAAAATTTGACTTAGAGTGAAATTCTCTTGAAAGTGCTGTGTGAGGGATATGGCCACTGTGTCCAAACCCTTCGATCTCAGGGAATCAAACCAAATGGAAAATGAAGACTATGGACAGGGCTACAATAATCAATAATTACATTATCCAAATTGTATTTGTGAAAATTTTTATACATTTTTGAAAATTTGACTTAGAGTGAAATTCTCTTGAAAGTGCTGTGTGAGGGATATGGCCACTGTGTCCAAACCCTTCGATCTCAGGGAATCAAACCAAATGGAAAATGAAGACTATGGACAGGGCTACAATAATCAATAATTACATTATCCAAATTGTATTTGTGAAAATTTTTATACATTTTTGAAAATTTGACTTAGAGTGAAATTCTCTTGAAAGTGCTGTGTGAGGGATATGGCCACTGTGTCCAAACCCTTCGATCTCAGGGAATCAAACCAAATGGAAAATGAAGACTATGGACAGGGCTACAATAATCAATAATTACATTATCCAAATTGTATTTGTGAAAATTTTTATACATTTTTGAAAATTTGACTTAGAGTGAAATTCTCTTGAAAGTGCTGTGTGAGGGATATGGCCACTGTGTCCAAACCCTTCGATCTCAGGGAATCAAACCAAATGGAAAATGAAGACTATGGACAGGGCTACAATAATCAATAATTACATTATCCAAATTGTATTTGTGAAAATTTTTATAAATTTTTGAAAATTTGACTTAGAGTGAAATTCTCTTGAAAGTGCTGTGTGAGGGATATGGCCACTGTGTCCAAACCCTTCGATCTCAGGGAATCAAACCAAATGGAAAATGAAGACTATGGACAGGGCTACAATAATCAATAATTACATTATCCAAATTGTATTTGTGAAAATTTTTATAAATTTTTGAAAATTTGACTTAGAGTGAAATTCTCTTGAAAGTGCTGTGTGAGAGATATGGCCACTGTGTCCAAACCCTTCGATCTCAGGGAATCAAACCAAATGGAAAATGAAGACTATGGACAGAGCTACAATAATCAATAATTACATTATCCAAATTGTATTTGTGAAAATTCTTATACATTTTTGAAAATTTGACTTAGAGTGAAATTCTCTTGAAAGTGCTGTGTGAGGGATATGGCCACTGTGTCCAAACCCTTCGATCTCAGGGAATCAAACCAAATGGAAAATGAAGACTATGGACAGGGCTACAATAATCAATAATTACATTATCCAAATTGTATTTGTGAAAATTTTTATACATTTTTGAAAATTTGACTTAGAGTGAAATTCTCTTGAAAGTGCTGTGTGAGGGATATGGCCACTGTGTCCAAACCCTTCGATCTCAGGGAATCAAACCAAATGGAAAATGAAGACTATGGACAGGGCTACAATAATCAATAATTACATTATCCAAATTGTATTTGTGAAAATTTTTATAAATTTTTGAAAATTTGACTTAGAGTGAAATTCTCTTGAAAGTGCTGTGTGAGGGATATGGCCACTGTGTCCAAACCCTTCGATCTCAGGGAATCAAACCAAATGGAAAATGAAGACTATGGACAGGGCTACAATAATCAATAATTACTATATCCAAATTGTATTTGTGAAAATTTTTATACATTTTTGAAAATTTGACTTAGAGTGAAATTCTCTTGAAAGTGCTGTGTGAGGGATATGGCCACTGTGTCCAAACCCTTCGATCTCAGGGAATCAAACCAAATGGAAAATGAAGACTATGGACAGGGCTACAATAATCAATAATTACATTATCCAAATTGTATTTGTGAAAATTTTTATAAATTTTTGAAAATTTGACTTAGAGTGAAATTCTCTTGAAAGTGCTGTGTGAGGGATATGGCCACTGTGTCCAAACCCTTCGATCTCAGGGAATCAAACCAAATGGAAAATGAAGACTATGGACAGGGCTACAATAATCAATAATTACATTATCCAAATTGTATTTGTGAAAATTTTTATACATTTTTGAAAATTTGACTTAGAGTGAAATTCTCTTGAAAGTGCTGTGTGAGGGATATGGCCACTGTGTCCAAACCCTTCGATCTCAGGGAATCAAACCAAATGGAAAATGAAGACTATGGACAGGGCTACAATAATCAATAATTACATTATCCAAATTGTATTTGTGAAAATTTTTATACATTTTTGAAAATTTGACTTAGAGTGAAATTCTCTTGAAAGTGCTGTGTGAGGGATATGGCCACTGTGTCCAAACCCTTCGATCTCAGGGAATCAAACCAAATGGAAAATGAAGACTATGGACAGGGCTACAATAATCAATAATTACATTATCCAAATTGTATTTGTGAAAATTTTTATACATTTTTGAAAATTTGACTTAGAGTGAAATTCTCTTGAAAGTGCTGTGTGAGGGATATGGCCACTGTGTCCAAACCCTTCGATCTCAGGGAATCAAACCAAATGGAAAATGAAGACTATGGACAGGGCTACAATAATCAATAATTACATTATCCAAATTGTATTTGTGAAAATTTTTATAAATTTTTGAAAATTTGACTTAGAGTGAAATTCTCTTGAAAGTGCTGTGTGAGGGATATGGCCACTGTGTCCAAACCCTTCGATCTCAGGGAATCAAACCAAATGGAAAATGAAGACTATGGACAGGGCTACAATAATCAATAATTACTATATCCAAATTGTATTTGTGAAAATTTTTATACATTTTTGAAAATTTGACTTAGAGTGAAATTCTCTTGAAAGTGCTGTGTGAGGGATATGGCCACTGTGTCCAAACCCTTCGATCTCAGGGAATCAAACCAAATGGAAAATGAAGACTATGGACAGGGCTACAATAATCAATAATTACATTATCCAAATTGTATTTGTGAAAATTTTTATAAATTTTTGAAAATTTGACTTAGAGTGAAATTCTCTTGAAAGTGCTGTGTGAGGGATATGGCCACTGTGTCCAAACCCTTCGATCTCAGGGAATCAAACCAAATGGAAAATGAAGACTATGGACAGGGCTACAATAATCAATAATTACTATATCCAAATTGTATTTGTGAAAATTTTTATACATTTTTGAAAATTTGACTTAGAGTGAAATTCTCTTGAAAGTGCTGTGTGAGGGATATGGCCACTGTGTCCAAACCCTTCGATCTCAGGGAATCAAACCAAATGGAAAATGAAGACTATGGACAGGGCTACAATAATCAATAATTACATTATCCAAATTGTATTTGTGAAAATTTTTATAAATTTTTGAAAATTTGACTTAGAGTGAAATTCTCTTGAAAGTGCTGTGTGAGGGATATGGCCACTGTGTCCAAACCCTTCGATCTCAGGGAATCAAACCAAATGGAAAATGAAGACTATGGACAGGGCTACAATAATCAATAATTACATTATCCAAATTGTATTTGTGAAAATTTTTATACATTTTTGAAAATTTGACTTAGAGTGAAATTCTCTTGAAAGTGCTGTGTGAGGGATATGGCCACTGTGTCCAAACCCTTCGATCTCAGGGAATCAAACCAAATGGAAAATGAAGACTATGGACAGGGCTACAATAATCAATAATTACATTATCCAAATTGTATTTGTGAAAATTTTTATACATTTTTGAAAATTTGACTTAGAGTGAAATTCTCTTGAAAGTGCTGTGTGAGGGATATGGCCACTGTGTCCAAACCCTTCGATCTCAGGGAATCAAACCAAATGGAAAATGAAGACTATGGACAGGGCTACAATAATCAATAATTACATTATCCAAATTGTATTTGTGAAAATTTTTATACATTTTTGAAAATTTGACTTAGAGTGAAATTCTCTTGAAAGTGCTGTGTGAGGGATATGGCCACTGTGTCCAAACCCTTCGATCTCAGGGAATCAAACCAAATGGAAAATGAAGACTATGGACAGGGCTACAATAATCAATAATTACTATATCCAAATTGTATTTGTGAAAATTTTTATACATTTTTGAAAATTTGACTTAGAGTGAAATTCTCTTGAAAGTGCTGTGTGAGGGATATGGCCACTGTGTCCAAACCCTTCGATCTCAGGGAATCAAACCAAATGGAAAATGAAGACTATGGACAGGGCTACAATAATCAATAATTACATTATCCAAATTGTATTTGTGAAAATTTTTATACATTTTTGAAAATTTGACTTAGAGTGAAATTCTCTTGAAAGTGCTGTGTGAGGGATATGGCCACTGTGTCCAAACCCTTCGATCTCAGGGAATCAAACCAAATGGAAAATGAAGACTATGGACAGGGCTACAATAATCAATAATTACATTATCCAAATTGTATTTGTGAAAATTTTTATACATTTTTGAAAATTTGACTTAGAGTGAAATTCTCTTGAAAGTGCTGTGTGAGGGATATGGCCACTGTGTCCAAACCCTTCGATCTCAGGGAATCAAACCAAATGGAAAATGAAGACTATGGACAGGGCTACAATAATCAATAATTACTATATCCAAATTGTATTTGTGAAAATTTTTATACATTTTTGAAAATTTGACTTAGAGTGAAATTCTCTTGAAAGTGCTGTGTGAGGGATATGGCCACTGTGTCCAAACCCTTCGATCTCAGGGAATCAAACCAAATGGAAAATGAAGACTATGGACAGGGCTACAATAATCAATAATTACATTATCCAAATTGTATTTGTGAAAATTTTTATAAATTTTTGAAAATTTGACTTAGAGTGAAATTCTCTTGAAAGTGCTGTGTGAGGGATATGGCCACTGTGTCCAAACCCTTCGATCTCAGGGAATCAAACCAAATGGAAAATGAAGACTATGGACAGGGCTACAATAATCAATAATTACATTATCCAAATTGTATTTGTGAAAAGTTTTATACATTTTTGAAAATTTGACTTAGAGTGAAATTCTCTTGAAAGTGCTGTGTGAGGGATATGGCCACTGTGTCCAAACCCTTCGATCTCAGGGAATCAAACCAAATGGAAAATGAAGACTATGGACAGGGCTACAATAATCAATAATTACTATATCCAAATTGTATTTGTAAAAATTTTTATACATTTTTGAAAATTTGACTTAGAGTGAAATTCTCTTGAAAGTGCTGTGTGTGGGATATGGCCACTGTGTCCAAACCCTTCGATCTCAGGGAATCAAACCAAATGGAAAATGAAGACTATGGACAGGGCTACAATAATCAATAATTACTATATCCAAATTGTATTTGTAAAAATTTTTATACATTTTTGAAAATTTGACTTAGAGTGAAATTCTCTTGAAAGTGCTGTGTGAGGGATATGGCCACTGTGTCCAAACCCTTCGATCTCAGGGAATCAAACCAAATGGAAAATGAAGACTATGGACAGGGCTACAATAATCAATAATTACATTATCCAAATTGTATTTGTGAAAATTTTTATACATTTTTGAAAATTTGACTTAGAGTGAAATTCTCTTGAAAGTGCTGTGTGAGGGATATGGCCACTGTGTCCAAACCCTTCGATCTCAGGGAATCAAACCAAATGGAAAATGAAGACTATGGACAGGGCTACAATAATCAATAATTACATTATCCAAATTGTATTTGTGAAAATTTTTATACATTTTTGAAAATTTGACTTAGAGTGAAATTCTCTTGAAAGTGCTGTGTGAGGGATATGGCCACTGTGTCCAAACCCTTCGATCTCAGGGAATCAAACCAAATGGAAAATGAAGACTATGGACAGGGCTACAATAATCAATAATTACATTATCCAAATTGTATTTGTGAAAATTTTTATACATTTTTGAAAATTTGACTTAGAGTGAAATTCTCTTGAAAGTGCTGTGTGAGGGATATGGCCACTGTGTCCAAACCCTTCGATCTCAGGGAATCAAACCAAATGGAAAATGAAGACTATGGACAGGGCTACAATAATCAATAATTACATTATCCAAATTGTATTTGTGAAAATTTTTATACATTTTTGAAAATTTGACTTAGAGTGAAATTCTCTTGAAAGTGCTGTGTGAGGGATATGGCCACTGTGTCCAAACCCTTCGATCTCAGGGAATCAAACCAATGGAAAAGGAAGACTATGGACAGGGCTACAATAATCAATAATTACATTATCCAAATTGTATTTGTGAACATTTTTATACATTTTTGAAAATTTGACTTAGAGTGAAATTCTCTTGAAAGTGCTGTGTGAGGGATATGGCCACTGTGTCCAAACCCTTCGATCTCAGGGAATCAAACCAAATGGAAAATGAAGACTGTAGACAGGGCTACAATAATCAATAATTACTATATCCAAATTGTATTTGTAAAAATTTTTATACATTTTTGAAAATTTGACTTAGAGTGAAATTCTCTTGAAAGTGCTGTGTGAGGGATATGGCCACTGTGTCCAAACCCTTCGATCTCAGGGAATCAAATCAAATGGAAAATGAAGACTATGGACAGGGCTACAATAATCAATAATTACTATATCCAAATTGTATTTGTGAAAATTTTTATACATTTTTGAAAATTTGACTTAGAGTGAAATTCTCTTGAAAGTGCTGTGTGAGGGATATGGCCACTGTGTCCAAACCCTTCGATCTCAGGGAATCAAACCAAATGGAAAATGAAGACTATGGACAGGGCTACAATAATCAATAATTACATTATCCAAATTGTATTTGTGAAAATTTTTATACATTTTTGAAAATTTGACTTAGAGTGAAATTCTCTTGAAAGTGCTGTGTGAGGGATATGGCCACTGTGTCCAAACCCTTCGATCTCAGGGAATCAAACCAAATGGAAAATGAAGACTATGGACAGGGCTACAATAATCAATAATTACATTATCCAAATTGTATTTGTGAAAATTTTTATACATTTTTGAAAATTTGACTTAGAGTGAAATTCTCTTGAAAGTGCTGTGTGAGGGATATGGCCACTGTGTCCAAACCCTTCGATCTCAGGGAATCAAACCAAATGGAAAATAAAGACTATGGACAGGGCTACAATAATCAATAATTACATTATCCAAATTGTATTTGTGAAAATTTTTATACATTTTTGAAAATTTGACTTAGAGTGAAATTCTCTTGAAAGTGCTGTGTGAGGGATATGGCCACTGTGTCCAAACCCTTCGATCTCAGGGAATCAAACCAAATGGAAAAGGAAGACTATGGACAGGGCTACAATAATCAATAATTGCATTATCCAAATTGTATTTGTGAACATTTTTATACATTTTTGAAAATTTGACTTAGAGTGAAATTCTCTTGAAAGTGCTGTGTGAGGGATATGGCCACTGTGTCCAAACCCTTCGATCTCAGGGAATCAAACCAAATGGAAAATGAAGACTATGGACAGGGCTACAATAATCAATAATTACTATATCCAAATTGTATTTGTGAAAATTTTTATACATTTTTGAAAATTTGACTTAGAGTGAAATTCTCTTGAAAGTGCTGTGTGAGGGATATGGCCACTGTGTCCAAACCCTTCGATCTCAGGGAATCAAACCAAATGGAAAAGGAAGACTATGGACAGGGCTACAATAATCAATAATTATATTATCCAAATTGTATTTGTGAACATTTTTATACATTTTTGAAAATTTGACTTAGAGTGAAATTCTCTTGAAAGTGCTGTGTGAGGGATATGGCCACTGTGTCCAAACCCTTCGATCTCAGGGAATCAAACCAAATGGAAAATGAAGACTATGGACAGGGCTACAATAATCAATAATTACTATATCCAAATTGTATTTGTAAAAATTTTTATACATTTTTGAAAATTTGACTTAGAGTGAAATTCTCTTGAAAGTGCTGTGTGAGGGATATGGCCACTGTGTCCAAACCCTTCGATCTCAGGGAATCAAACCAAATGGAAAATGAAGACTATGGACAGGGCTACAATAATCAATAATTACATTATCCAAATTGTATTTGTGAAAATTTTTATACATTTTTGAAAATTTGACTTAGAGTGAAATTCTCTTGAAAGTGCTGTGTGAGGGATATGGCCACTGTGTCCAAACCCTTCGATCTCAGGGAATCAAACCAAATGGAAAATGAAGACTATGGACAGGGCTACAATAATCAATAATTACATTATCCAAATTGTATTTGTGAAAATTTTTATACATTTTTGAAAATTTGACTTAGAGTGAAATTCTCTTGAAAGTGCTGTGTGAGGGATATGGCCACTGTGTCCAAACCCTTCGATCTCAGGGAATCAAACCAAATGGAAAAGGAAGACTATGGACAGGGCTACAATAATCAATAATTACATTATCCAAATTGTATTTGTGAACATTTTTATACATTTTTGAAAATTTGACTTAGAGTGAAATTCTCTTGAAAGTGCTGTGTGAGGGATATGGCCACTGTGTCCAAACCCTTCGATCTCAGGGAATCAAACCAAATGGAAAATGAAGACTATGGACAGGGCTACAATAATCAATAATTACTATATCCAAATTGTATTTGTAAAAATTTTTATACATTTTTGAAAATTTGACTTAGAGTGAAATTCTCTTGAAAGTGCTGTGTGAGGGATATGGCCACTGTGTCCAAACCCTTCGATCTCAGGGAATCAAACCAAATGGAAAATGAAGACTATGGATAGGGCTACAATAATCAATAATTACATTATCCAAATTGTATTTGTGAAAATTTTTATACATTTTTGAAAATTTGACTTAGAGTGAAATTCTCTTGAAAGTGCTGTGTGAGGGATATGGCCACTGTGTCCAAACCCTTCGATCTCAGGGAATCAAACCAAATGGAAAATGAAGACTATGGACAGGGCTACAATAATCAATAATTACTATATCCAAATTGTATTTGTGAAAATTTTTATACATTTTTGAAAATTTGACTTAGAGTGAAATTCTCTTGAAAGTGCTGTGTGAGGGATATGGCCACTGTGTCCAAACCCTTCGATCTCAGGGAATCAAACCAAATGGAAAAGGAAGACTATGGACAGGGCTACAATAATCAATAATTACATTATCCAAATTGTATTTGTGAACATTTTTATACATATTTGAAAATTTGACTTAGAGTGAAATTCTCTTGAAAGTGCTGTGTGAGGGATATGGCCACTGTGTCCAAACCCTTCGATCTCAGGGAATCAAACCAAATGGAAAATGAAGACTATGGACAGGGCTACAATAATCAATAATTACTATATCCAAATTGTATTTGTAAAAATTTTTATACATTTTTGAAAATTTGACTTAGAGTGAAATTCTCTTGAAAGTGCTGTGTGAGGGATATGGCCACTGTGTCCAAACCCTTCGATCTCAGGGAATCAAACCAAATGGAAAATGAAGACTATGGACAGGGCTACAATAATCAATAATTACTATATCCAAATTGTATTTGTGAAAATTTTTATACATTTTTGAAAATTTGACTTAGAGTGAAATTCTCTTGAAAGTGCTGTGTGAGGGATATGGCCACTGTGTCCAAACCCTTCGATCTCAGGGAATCAAACCAAATGGAAAATGAAGACTATGGACAGGGCTACAATAATCAATAATTACTATATCCAAATTGTATTTGTGAAAATTTTTATACATTTTTGAAAATTTGACTTAGAGTGAAATTCTCTTGAAAGTGCTGTGTGAGGGATATGGCCACTGTGTCCAAACCCTTCGATCTCAGGGAATCAAACCAAATGGAAAAGGAAGACTATGGACAGGGCTACAATAATCAATAATTACATTATCCAAATTGTATTTGTGAACATTTTTATACATTTTTGAAAATTTGACTTAGAGTGAAATTCTCTTGAAAGTGCTGTGTGAGGGATATGGCCACTGTGTCCAAACCCTTCGATCTCAGGGAATCAAACCAAATGGAAAAGGAAGACTATGGACAGGGCTACAATAATCAATAATTACATTATCCAAATTGTATTTGTGAACATTTTTATACATTTTTGAAAATTTGACTTAGAGTGAAATTCTCTTGAAAGTGCTGTGTGAGGGATATGGCCACTGTGTCCAAACCCTTCGATCTCAGGGAATCAAACCAAATGGAAAATGAAGACTATGGACAGGGCTACAATAATCAATAATTACTATATCCAAATTGTATTTGTGAAAATTTTTATACATTTTTGAAAATTTGACTTAGAGTGAAATTCTCTTGAAAGTGCTGTGTGAGGGATATGGCCACTGTGTCCAAACCCTTCGATCTCAGGGAATCAAACCAAATGGAAAAGGAAGACTATGGACAGGGCTACAATAATCAATAATTACATTATCCAAATTGTATTTGTGAACATTTTTATACATTTTTGAAAATTTGACTTAGAGTGAAATTCTCTTGAAAGTGCTGTGTGAGGGATATGGCCACTGTGTCCAAACCCTTCGATCTCAGGGAATCAAACCAAATGGAAAATGAAGACTATGGACAGGGCTACAATAATCAATAATTACTATATCCAAATTGTATTTGTAAAAATTTTTATACATTTTTGAAAATTTGACTTAGAGTGAAATTCTCTTGAAAGTGCTGTGTGAGGGATATGGCCACTGTGTCCAAACCCTTCGATCTCAGGGAATCAAACCAAATGGAAAATGAAGACTATGGATAGGGCTACAATAATCAATAATTACATTATCCAAATTGTATTTGTGAAAATTTTTATACATTTTTGAAAATTTGACTTAGAGTGAAATTCTCTTGAAAGTGCTGTGTGAGGGATATGGCCACTGTGTCCAAACCCTTCGATCTCAGGGAATCAAACCAAATGGAAAATGAAGACTATGGACAGGGCTACAATAATCAATAATTACTATATCCAAATTGTATTTGTGAAAATTTTTATACATTTTTGAAAATTTGACTTAGAGTGAAATTCTCTTGAAAGTGCTGTGTGAGGGATATGGCCACTGTGTCCAAACCCTTCGATCTCAGGGAATCAAACCAAATGGAAAATGAAGACTATGGACAGGGCTACAATAATCAATAATTACTATATCCAAATTGTATTTGTGAAAATTTTTATACATTTTTGAAAATTTGACTTAGAGTGAAATTCTCTTGAAAGTGCTGTGTGAGGGATATGGCCACTGTGTCCAAACCCTTCGATCTCAGGGAATCAAACCAAATGGAAAATGAAGACTATGGACAGGGCTACAGTAATCAATAATTACATTATCCAAATTGTATTTGTGAAAATTTTTATACATTTTTGAAAATTTGACTTAGAGTGAAATTCTCTTGAAAGTGCTGTGTGAGGGATATGGCCACTGTGTCCAAACCCTTCGATCTCAGGGAATCAAACCAAATGGAAAATGAAGACTATGGACAGGGCTACAATAATCAATAATTACTATGTCCAAATTGTATTTGTGAAAATTTTTATACATTTTTGAAAATTTGACTTAGAGTGAAATTCTCTTGAAAATGCTGTGTGAGGGATATGGCCACTGTGTCCAAACCCTTCGATCTCAGGGAATCAAACCAAATGGAAAATGAAGACTATAGACAGGGCTACAATAATCAATAATTACTATATCCAAATTGTATTTGTGAAAATTTGTATACATTTTTGAAAATTTGACTTAGAGTGAAATTCTCTTGAAAGTGCTGTGTGAGGGATATGGCCATTGTGTCCAAACCCTTCGATCTCAGGGAATCAAACCAAATGGAAAATGAAGACTATGCGCCGGGGTACAATAATCAATAATTACATTATCCAAATTGTATTTGTGAAAATTTTTATACATTTTTGAAAATTTGACTTAGAGTGAAATTCTCTTGAAAGTGCTGTGTGAGGGATATGGCCACTGTGTCCAAACCCTTCGATCTCAGGGAATCAAACCAAATGGAAAATGAAGACTATGGACAGGGCTACAATAATCAATAATTACATTATCCAAATTGTATTTGTGAAAATTTTTATACATTTTTGAAAATTTGACTTAGAGTGAAATTCTCTTGAAAGTGCTGTGTGAGGGATATGGCCACTGTGTCCAAACCCTTCGATCTCAGGGAATCAAACCAAATGGAAAATGAAGACTATGGACAGGGCTACAATAATCAATAATTACTATATCCAAATTGTATTTGTGAAAATTTTTATACATTTTTGAAAATTTGACTTAGAGTGAAATTCTCTTGAAAGTGCTGTGTGAGGGATATGGCCACTGTGTCCAAACCCTTCGATCTCAGGGAATCAAACCAAATGGAAAATGAAGACTATGGACAGGGCTACAATAATCAATAATTACTATATCCAAATTGTATTTGTGAAAATTTTTATAAATTTTTGAAAATCTGACTTAGAGTGAAATTCTCTTGAAAGTGCTGTGTGAGGGATATGGCCACTGTGTCCAAACCCTTCGATCTCAGGGAATCAAACCAAATGGAAAATGAAGACTATGGACAGGGCTACAATAATCAATAATTACATTATCCAAATTGTATTTGTGAAAATTTTTATACATTTTTGAAAATCTGACTTAGAGTGAAATTCTCTTGAAAGTGCTGTGTGAGGGATATGGCCACTGTGTCCAAACCCTTCGATCTCAGGGAATCAAACCAAATGGAAAATGAAGACTATGGACAGGGCTACAATAATCAATAATTACTATATCCAAATTGTATTTGTGAAAATTTTTATACATTTTTGAAAATCTGACTTAGAGTGAAATTCTCTTGAAAGTGCTGTGTGAGGGATATGGCCACTGTGTCCAAACCCTTCGATCTCAGGGAATCAAACCAAATAGAAAATGAAGACTATGGACAGGGCTACAATAATCAATAATTTAATAACCTGAAAATCCCTTATTGTTATTGTTTTTTATTTCGTTTTTCTGTATATCTGGAGAATGGCAAGAGCCAAACCTCCAAATTAGGAAAAAGCATCTTGGTTATCAATACACAACCTCCCTGAACAAAATAATGACATTATAAATTTCTGCCTATCCGGAGGGCGAAAAGAGCTAAAATTCCCAAATTAGGTACAAACCTCTCGGTTATCAATATACAGCATTCCTCAAAATGTGGGCAATTTTGCAGAAGTGGGCGCAGCACTTCCCATACATAGACATTATATTTTTTTGTACATCCCGAGAACGGCAAGTTCCAAAGTTTACAAATTAGGTAAAAGCATCTTGGTTATCAAAACGCAACATCCGACAAAGTGTGGGTAAGATTACAGAAGTTCACGTCGATATATAAGTCTGTCAAATCGGTTAAAAAACAGCCGAGTTACGAACAAAATACTCCAAATTGTCTACAAAACTAAAATATTTTTATTAAATATGTATTTAAATTTGTATTGCTGTATGAAATATAATATTGTTATAAATTTGTGCTTTTGTTTTGCCTCTCCTTAATCCTTATTAATAAAAAGACGTTATTGTATTTTTGTATCTATATATTTCGAACTGGGAATTTCAACTTAAGCCAATATTAACAAAATATTTTGAAACTGGAATAGCATTTAAAAATATGTTTAAACTCAAGTTTATTTCCAGTTAAATTTTAAGCACTTGGAATTTAATTTTTGAGTGCTAATTGGGATGATTTTATTCTTGTTCTGTTGCTTTTGTTGTTTCTACACACAACAGGCAAATCGTTTTTTTTTCGAATTTGAGTGGTGTTGTTATACACGCGTATGCACGCATAAAAGAATGCAATGCTGAGATATGTGACTAATAAGTTATGTGAGATTTAAACCCTCACTTTGAAATTTTACTCTCAGAGTGGCACTACCAACGAAAAGTTCAATCTTTTTTTTACTTGATTTAAGAATTTTATACTTATTTTAAGAAATTCCGGGACTGATTTTCGAAGGTAATCGCATTAAGGATTGTTTTGAGTCCTTTTAGTGTTATACGCACTTGAATTTTTGAGTACGACTCGTACTTTAAGTAAGTATAAAAAACTTAATTTATCTCCTGTGTTTTGTTTCTGTGTATCCGAAGGAAGCAAAATAGTTTTTACTTATAATCTAAAATGTATATGCAAATAAGCCAGTTTTTGAGCTAGAAATAACGATTTTACAAGTTTCCAATAATGATAGAAATCAAATGCTATTCCAGTTCAAATAGAGATTATTAAATAAAATACAGAACAATTTTAGGTTTTTTATTGTCACACAATTCACCCGGAACATACATGTGAAATACTGTCCTGATCTGTATAACACAGAATAGACGAGAATCGCATATATGTGCATACCGAACCATTGTGAAGGGTATATAAGATTCGTCACAACCGAATATAGCACTCTTATACCCCTGACAGACATATAGTTTCAATACCATGGTATGCATACTGCAATAGTATATAAACCATCAATATACCACTTTGTTTCATGATTTAATTGTACACTTATAAAATTATTACAGTAACTGATTGTGGGTTATTAAATTCGTTTTCCGTACTGTTAAAATTTAATAAAAATATAGTTGTTTTAAGAATAATTTTATTTTTTAACATTTATGTTTGTTATTCAAAAAACAAACTACCAAAAAATAATGTTTTTCCGTATTTATTTTGTTATGTAGTTTAATTTTTGTCGGTTAAAATATATTTTTTAAAAGTAAAAACTATTCAATTTTAAGGAATATGCAGTTTAATAAATAAAAAATTTAAAAATGAAAGTAAAAATCATTTGTTTTAAATGAAATGTAAATGATCCGTTTTTTGAATGAATTTTAAGTAGTTTAAAATGAATTTTCGTTTGAATTTAACTACATAATATTTTGAGTGTAGTTTAGGTTGACACACATGTAGTATACCATGATAGTATATTATACAAATCCTATGTCTGTCAGGGGTATTATATGTTGCATTGTAGTTCGATATTAAAATTATTTTTGTTTAGATTTTATATAAAATGTATGAACATCTCTTTATGAAACCAGGTAATTGCGTCATCCTTTTTACTTTGACATGATTTGTTTCATGTTATTGTCGTAGTTATTTGACTGATGGTTCGAGCAAACTCATAATTGTGCTGTGTTCTAGCAGTGTAATCTGGAAAATGTGTATTTTTACAGGTTTATAATTAATAATCAAATTACTTGCGATTAAACGACGATTTTGTAAAACATACTGCAGCTAATAAAATTATAAAAATAGATTTTAATTAGATAATAAATAAATTGAACAGAGTTAAAATAAAATTTTTTGACTCAATTCTTTGTTTACAACACATACATATATTAAAGGACAATACGTAAATTTGGTATGAAATGAATACCATTAGTTGAACAACTCTATTGAGAACAACAATAGAATTATGTAAAACAATTTTGATTTACATACATACATATTCACATCAAATTTGTATAAAGATAAATTAGTTTAAAGTATAAAGTTTTATTTATATTGAAAAAAAATTAAGACTGCTAGAATTTTATTTTTGAGTTTTCATAAAGTAGAATTAGATTAAATTATGACCTAATTAAAAATATAATAATTTGGATTAAAAACCATAAATAGTTCAACAAAATAACCACAATACTAATTATGGAAAAAAAAATTTTAAACTTTTTCGAACCATAAGTTCTGAACTAGGCGCGCCAAACCTCTTCCTATACAACTTCTTTTAAGGATACTAAAAATATGTAATAATAAACTATAAAATATATAAATATCAATTCCGTGTAAAGCCGAGTTTATATTCTTGTTGTAAGCCGGTTCTTTCCTGTTAAACAAAAAAAAAAATAAATTTTTTTAAGCACTAATTTTCTTTATTTGTAACTATATTATTCTGTTTCGTAGTTGACAAAAAAGAAATTGGTTTAATTTGACTACATCGACAAAAGCATAATCGACTACAACCTGCTGCCGTGTTGCATTGTTGCCGTCAAAATAATCATTCTCAAATTAACATGTATATTTTATTATTGGCATATTGAAGTCGTTAGCCTGCTGTCGTGAATGTGTCGTGGAGATGTGTATAGAATTAAAGGCTGCAGTCTCTATTTGTTAGTTTCTGTATTAAATAAAAACCTTTTACTGCATTGATATTTGCGATGGTTATGTGATGTTTTGCAATGTGGGTGAAATCCGAAAGTTGGATGAAATTGTATTTGTTTTGATTAAATGGGCATTCCTACATTTGAGATAAACAATTATTGATAAAAATCGGATTTTGGATTCATTGTTTTGCAATAGTGTTGCAGCATATCACATAACTTTTTGAGTGCGTTTTTAACGGTCGTGCATACAGTCAGACAAAATTTGAAGTTTGTTGTCAATTCACATCAGTTGACTGTAAATGTTATTAAACATAAAATAAACAACGAATAGAAAAAGAATGATGCGGTTGTATTAACTAACAAAAACCTCTAACTTCATATCAAATACGCATTATTGCTATATTTATATATAAACGAATATTGATAAATATCGGATTTTTTTGTTTTTTTTTTTTGGAAAATAAATAGAAATTGGATTTATTTTTTTGGTATCTTACATAGTATTACAGCATATAAAAGAACTTTTTGAGTGTGTTTTAACGCTCTTGCACACAGTCGGAAAAAATTTGCAGGTTTTTTTCATGACATTGATATGACATGACAATTGCAGTTCACATCAGTTGAGTCAGTGATACAATGCTAAATTCAATGCATCCCTTGCATAACGACTTTAAATTGTATTAAAAATTAAAAAAAATAACAACGAATGTTGTGAACGGTTTTAGTGCTGACTGTTAATCAAATGTAACAACTTTAACTTCAGTGATACATATTTTTTTTTACCAAAACAATTAAAAAATTTAATGTTTTATTACAAAGGACACTTGTTTATTTCAATAAGAACAATTTGCGTCCAACAAGACCCAGCTATAGAAGATTTACTGAATTAACCCACTTTTCAAACTTTTATCAAATCAAAAGAGAGAGAACGAACAGCATAACTAGAAATTCTGTGCAGATCTAAAAGTTGTTGCCATGGCATGGCGACTGGTTTGCAATAAGGCAACACAAAATATTGCTGTTTTTTGTGCGAATGGGACCGCCAAGCGCGACACAAACACTATGCTCGAAAAGATTGGCCGGAAAAAGTAAATTTTACGCAAAAGAAATATTTATTTTGCCACCGTTACATGTTAAACTTAGGTTTGGTTAGGTTAGGTTCAATGGGCAGCCGTCACGACGACGGCTCACTTGGGTCCTAATAGCGGTCCCTTTGTGATACCCATAGCCAGTGACAATAGTCAGCCAGTATTCACCAGACTATTCCACAGAGGTCAATGCAGCCTCGAACCGCCCCGACTCCCTGCAGAACAGAGAGATCGATTTTAGTCCCACATTGGACATACCGTCCAGACATGGCAATTCCGGTCTTCCAAAATGCCTAAGCCTAGTGCCGCCCAGACAGGGGCATTGGCAGAGAAAGTCAAACACCGCCTCCTCCTCCTCATCATGACAACTCCTACAGTAATCATTACAATCAAGACCCATTCTCCTAGCATGGGTCCCTATCACTCGTTAACTAAGACGAACAAGCAGACTGCACAGTTGTACAAACGTAATTTCTTTTTTGTGAGAATGTTTTATTGTATGTTTTCTTTAATATTATCTTCCTTAAAAGAGGTGATATTTGATGAAAATTATTCTAAACAAATGTTCTTACATGGTCTGTAATATAAGGAAGAGTTCGAGGAGAAATATGTTACTTGGATTAACGGTAACTTTTTTATTTTGCTTTAATCATTATTCAGTTAAATTATTATGGAACAAATTTCACGTTCGAAATGTCACGTATCGACACAAATTTTGGCTTAAAAAAAAATACAGAAAATTTTGGAATCAAACCAAAGACATCTTAATATTACATTGCTACGTAAAATTCTGAAAGTAGTTTGACTAAAAAATTGTGCCAGGTTTTGATCAATTACGCCTTTTTATACATGGCCACAAAAACTACTTCTATTTTTTCACGTTCGAACCGCTACTTGTTTTACCATTATCTTTAACCTAGAATCGCGCCCTCCATAAACTTTAGCATAGATAATAGTGCTTTCTCAGTGCTAAAATTTAAGAGTTAAAAGAACGTAGAAATATTTATTGTTTAAAATGTTATTGCATTTTTGACGACTGTCACGTTTAACACTATGGAATTACCTATATCACTGTCCTTATCCGGTCCCTGCTGCGACCAAGTAGCACGCGCATTCTCGCCGCGTCATAGCCAGGCCATAAAGGGCTGGCCAGTATTGCCAGTGAAATTTCGAGAAAGATACATTTTAGTTTATAAAAAGATACACTTTTTCACTTTTTTTGGAAAAAAATTTGAAAATGCATTTTTAACGTTTAACATTTATTAACATAACATTTTTCTTTCATATTTAATAAATATTTCAAAGAAAATGATCAGGTATGTTCTAGGTTTCGACTCGAATTGAAAACGAAATTTTTTTTAATCAGCATAATTCATAAATTCAAATCCACATGTTTTTGTGCATTCGAAGTTTTTGTTCTAAAAAACTTTATTTGAACTAAAGATCACTAATTTGCTAACCGCACCATGATAGCAAAGTCTAATATTTATAAAAAATCGTGAAAGCTGTAAAGAATCAGAGGAAAAAATCGCTTCTATTGCGAACATGGCTAAAATTTGCGAAAAATTGCTTACTTTTAAACAAAATGGGTTAAAAAAACAAAATGACGAAAAATAAAAAAAAATATTTCCAAAAATAACGAAATTTCGCGAAAATTTTTAATATTTCAAACAAGCTATAAAATTGATTTAAGTCCTAAAACAATAAGGAATGGCAAAAATTCGGTAAAAATTGCTAAATTAGCGGAAATTCGCAAAAATTTGCTAACAGCGGCATGATAGCAAAGTCTGTTATTTGTTATAAATCGTTTAAGCTGTAAAGAATCAGAATACTTACAGGAACAAAACGCTTTTATCCGAACATGGCTAAAATGCGCGAAAAATTGCACAATTTGAAACAAACTCAAAAACTAATTTGAGATCGCTTAGCCGATTAAAAAAAACCAATTGCCAATAAAAAAAGTCGATTTTAAATTTTGGGTTAGTTAGGGCCTTTTAGGAATAGAACATTTTGAACTAGAAACAAATTTCTTGTTATAAATATTATCACATATTAGAATAAAAGTCGATTCGTTTTACTTTCACCAGCCCCTACAAATAAAAACATATAGATGTGATATGCAAAACACCAAAAGTGCTGAAGTAATCCACTTTAAAGTGGATTCGGATTTTAGAACATACCCGGATATCATATAAATTCATATTTATAATTATTTAAGTCATAAATATTAGGTATGTAATTTCTAAAAATACAGTAAGCAAACTTTTAAATTAATTATATGTATGTAACTATCTTTGGATGTTATTAAAACAAATTAATTTTTGTAAAAATTTATATACGAGTTAAGGCGTTTATACTAAGGCGATTTTATCAAAAATTCATTTAAATGTCTTGAAAATAAAAAATATGTTGATTTATGTGGATCGTATGTTGAAACATCCTTTATGCTTTCTCACTTCATTAGTAAGAATAGTTTTAATAAGTTTTAGTTGGCTAAAAATTCTCCAATATTTTATTTCTGTACATTTTGCGTACAGATTCAAAATATACGAAAAATTTCAGGATTATACATGGTACCTGAAGTCATCAAAAGATACGAAAATCTTTCGTATCCTAATGGCATCACTGGTTCCGGCCTTCGCATCTGAGCCCTTCTGTACGACTCTCGTCTAATGAAAGCTGCAGCGGGCCATCGACATGCCGATCAGGCCGTCGACGAACATGTCGTCCAAGAGAGAGCCTTGTTTGGCCAGACTGTCCGCAGTTTGGATACCCAGGCATCCACTGTGCCCTGGTACCCATGTCAGCGTTACCCTGGAATGTTCTGCGATCTCATTTAGAGACATCCGGCGTTCCACTGCTAAGATAAATGTCGTGAAAACACCACCCAGAGCTACAATGGAAGCTTCGCTGTCCGTAAATATACATATATCTCTCGATATACGATAGTACCTCAGCCAGTTTGCCATTCGCCTTATGGCAGAGATTCCCGCCTGCAGCACACTACTGCCATCTGGGAGCCTAAAAGAGACCCTAATGCCCATTTCCTCGATGAAAAACCTCCACCTACTCTGCTGCCTATTATGAAACCATCGGTATAGACCCTTAGGGCCGGTTCCAGAGATCGCGTGGTATCGAACAGCTCATCGCCATTACCATCATAAACTGTGAAGAAAGCACCGAAAAAGGGTACCGGAGTGCAATAGTCCAGCCCCGCCAGGTCATATGATGAGTGCAACGTTACTCTGGCATGACCGTAGTTCCGCGTACACCATAGACCCATCGCCCCCAGTCTAATCGTGCAAGTTAGGGCCTGCTGTTGGCAGCCAGTTCAACATAGTAAACAGCGCCTTTGTCGGCGTCGACCGAAGTGATTCCGTGATCATCAGCGCAACCAATCTATATACTTTCTCAAGCATCCTGCAGTACCGCCCCTACACATGGCAGGCCACCACACTATGACCCCATAGAAGAGAACCGGTTTTACCACCGCCTCAAAGATCCATTCAACGCCCCTGGGGCCAAGGGCCCAGTTTCTGGCCACAGATCTCTTGCAGGTGTATAAGGCCACAATGGCCCTATCAACCCTCGAACGAATGTTGAGTTCCCAGGATAGTTTACTATCGAGAATTACGCCCAAATATTTGGCACTGTTCGAGATCATCTGCTCCGTGCCATTTAGCCTAGGAAACTTAAAGTTACCAACCTTGTACTTCCTGGTAAAGAGTACCAACTCAGTTTTCTGTGGATTGACACCAAGTCCACAGAATATGCTCCAGGAGCTTAGAATCTGCAATGCAGATTCCATACAACGGGACAGTGTGTCCAGGTGTTTGCCCATGACCGCCACCGCCACGTCATCCGCATACGCGACGGTTTTTATCCCTAATATTCGAATATCTTAAATGCAGCAATGCCCATGTGATTAAAACAAACACAACATTTTCCAACTTTTTAATTGGTTTTATTCCTCATCCTCGAAATAGATTTGTTTTAAACTTGCATAAAAGCTTTTTCTAATTGGATTGCAAAGAAATATCAAAACATCACATTGCCAACGCAAATATGAATGAAGCAATAGGTTTTTGTTTTTAATACGGAATTAAAAAAAATAGAGTTTGCAGCCTTAAATTCTATACACCACTCCATTGGCCCACATTTAAGCTTAACAGATATATTATTGAAGTAAAAGTTAATACATTTTTTTATCAATCCTCACGAAGCCGTTCACATCATTCGTTTTCTATTCGTTGTTTTTTGTGAATGTTTACGATAGGCATGCAATTGAGTGTAGCTTAACTTATGGTGTTTTCTTTTCAACAAAAAAATACCACCTTGTTAAAAGGTGTATGTATAAAATGTGTTGCCAACGCTGTAATAATGCATTTTGTTATTTGACGAGAACAAAACACCAAAACGGTTCGCACTGTTAAAAATTTTGGGGATGGAAAACGATGGTGAAACTTATTGTCCACAAATCCTAATCATTGTTTTTTGCCCACGTTGAATCCTTTTCCAGAAATCTGGACTCATCCCCTAGAGAATTCAAAAGAGTAAATTGTTTCTGGAAAATGAGTCAGCGTGGGCGAACAAATTATTAGGATTTGTGAACAATACTATTCTCCATCGTTTTCCATCACCAGAGTTTTTAACAGAGCGAGTTGGAGCGACTTGTGGACAATTTACTCCAACTCGCTCTGTTAAAAATTCTGGGGATGAAAACGATGGAGAAACTTATGGTTCACAATACGTGACAGTTTTTTGACCAAATGTACCTGAAATCAAATTTTTATGTAAAATTGCTAAATCCGCTGAACCTGAATCCGAATATGAATTCAGAATGATCAAAGGTAGAAAAGTTTTCGAGATATTCCAAAATAATCGTTATTTGTGTTTTAAATAAAGATGATGTCACTTAAATGCAAATATCTTTAAAAATATTACAGAAAATATACAGTGTCGCCAAGCGCGACACGAACACTATGCTCGAAAAGATTGGCCGGAAAGACTAAATTTTACGCTTGGCCAAAATAATGTCATACACAAAACGAAACAAAAGAAAAATTTATTTTGCCACCGTTACATATTAATCTTGGCCTATTTAAAAATTCCGTCAAAGCTTTGCCAAAACGAGGAAACGGTGTCGCATTTGAATACCTGAAAACCGTTTTCCCAACGTATAAGATGACAAAATTAAAGAGGGGGTTTTTGTGGGACCACAAATTACAAGGCTACTGAAAGATTCCAAATTTGATTTTGTCTGCTGAATTTCAGAAGCCCAAAAGATAAAGACATCATGAAGATAAATTCGTCAGTTAAGTTCGTCCCCACACCTCTGTTAACTACATTCCACACTCTGTTTCAATAAGGAAAGTGGTTCAGTAACTTTTGGCTAATTTATGTTATTTTTAGGGCACTTAGTACTGACCTGAATGGGGATTCGAGACACCATTTGGAAGCTCTAAGGGAGTAGATTCCAAAACTGAAATGGGTTTCTCAGGAGACATGAAACGAGGGGTACATAGGATATAAGAGGATATAGGAAAATTTAAATTATATGGAGAAAATTGTATCAAACAACGTAAATAAGTTGCTTCACACTTAGAAACATTTTCGGAAAGTTCTTCAAACAGTATGTTGACACGCAAAAAAAGAAATTCTGTAAAGAACTTGAGACATATTATTTTATAATTCATCAAGTATTGAAAACTTGTATAATAAATAATAAATATAGTAGGTATGGTCACAAAAAATCCGTAAGTGACATAAGCTTCAAAATCGATTTTTCGATTGATTATGTTGATTACAAATTAGGCACTCAGCTTCATATGACAAATTCAAAGTAAACAAAAAAAGCTTTTCACACATGACTGTTAAAAAGTTTTAAAAAAAAAGATGAAAAACATACATAAGCACAGCTTGATCTAAACACAATTTATATTTTGCCAGTGTATCACAACAAAATTAAGTCATTTTCCAAAAAATAAATAAGAGCAGCACTCCTGCTTCGTTTAAATCTAGTATGCAAGTAAAATTTAGTTGCATTTTTCATTTTATAATAGGTCTGTCTGCGTACACATATTTTGCAACATTTTTCACAAAAATATTACAAAATGTTGTCTGTGTACTCCAAATCTCTTGCAGCGAGAGAGCCAAAAAGAGAATTTTTTGACAGTTGGAAGTTAGAGAACTTACAAAATGTTACTGGAGAAATTTCCTCTTGCAAGATTTTGCAACTAGTTTGAACAGCTGTTTTTATTACGTGTGCCAAGATAGCGTCGACGAAATAGCGTCGAATTTGGGAATATAAAAACCGGGAAAACAAAATACCCAAATTATGGTCTTTTGCAGAATAACAACAAAAAGTTAGCGTCGAATTTAGGAATTAAGGGGGATTTCCAAAAGTAAAAAAAAGTTAGCGTCGAATTTGGGAATTTAAAATGGGGAAGTAAAAATAACTAATATTTTTAATAAAAATACAAAAAATAGTTAGCACAAATAAAAAAAATACACATTTAGGAACAAAATAAGCAATGCGTGCAAAAAATCGTTCGGTTAATTCCCGAGATATTTGGGTGCATCCAAAATGTCAGTACAAAGCTTTACTGATTTATCCCTTGGAACACAAGCTTTTGCACGGTATAAAGGCTGAGTTCCAAAACGTCGGTTGCAAAGCAACTATCTTTTTTAAATGCATGCTACAATGCAACCGTGTAGGTTATTACAATTCTATTTGTCCCAATGTGCACCAAAAAAGTATTTAATGAGAACATAATACAAAAGATGTGCATTTTTAAACTTGAATATAGATTTTTGACTTGTGCTGCAAAGTATATTGATGTTTTGGAACTCAGCCAAACTGTATATATTCTGCAAAAAATCGAACCCAGAAATCTCGGGAACGGAACGCACGATTTTTTGCACGCATCGCTCATTTTGTTCCAAAAAGTTAATTTTTTTTAACTATTTTTTGTATTTTTGTTAAAAATATTAAATATTTATACTTCCCCTTTTAAATTCCTAAATTCGACGCTAACTTTTTGATTTCATTCGGTAAATCCCATTATTTGGGTATTTTTGTTTCCCGGTTTTTAAATTCCCAAAAGTCGCTATTTCGTCGACGCTATCTTGGCACACGTAAATAATTTTGCTTTGTCATTTCAATTGCCTACACACCGATCAGCTGTTTTCTTGCAAGATTTCACTGGATTCTGTCTGCGTACTTTTTGAGATATTTTTAGCCGACAAAGTAAAATTGGTCTTACTCTCCCAAAAAAATTTACTGAGTATTTGCTA
Source organism: Pollenia griseotomentosa (assembly GCA_963931875.1). NCBI lineage: Eukaryota > Metazoa > Arthropoda > Insecta > Diptera > Polleniidae > Pollenia > Pollenia griseotomentosa. The sequence goes on along the minus strand of OZ007562.1, from coordinate 3,736,668 downwards.
CTGGAAAAGTAAGCAGACAGACCTATTACTATGAATGTTATCAAAATGCCTTTTTAAAACATCTTCTCTCTTATTTTTAAATGATTCATAACAGCGTTGCCAGAGTGAAGTTTTAATCTTATTTTTAAAGATTTTTAGACCAAAATAAGATTTGAAGATCTTTTTTCTCAAATTAAGATTTTTTATTTTTTTAAAAATAAAAATTCTTAACTTAAAATTTGTACAACAAACATACTTTTTGCAGTTTTTTAAACAGTCAGTTTTTAAAACAATGAGGTTTTGTATTAGCTTGTTGTCTATTGGATATGCATACACAAAAATGCATCATTATTTCTGGGCATACAAAATTTTAAAAATGCATCGTAGATAAGCGGTTGTTCATTTTGGGAATATTGATGAAATTATTTGTAAAAAGAAAAACTGTATTTTTATAAAGTTAAATATATTAAAGCACAAAAAAGTTCATGAATTTAGTACCAAACGGTAAAACTAATGGATCTTAGCCCTAGGATTACCGTCTTGGTGTGGCCAGACAAAATTTGGGTTTTGTTTTCAATATTTTTCGAATATAAGAAAAAGTCAAGGGCGTGAATTCTATAATTTGGATTCGATTGGAGCAAATTAGTGAGGTGAAAATTTATTTTTTGGTAAAAGTCTATGAAATTACCCTATTGGCCAGACCAAATTTTTTTCTTGCAATATTTTTCAAATAGGACAAAATATCAAAAAAACAGAGGCGTTAATTCTATAAATGATATGTTCTGAATTGAATGAATCAAGTTTGAATCAAGTCAGAAAACTACGACCCGTTATGTTCAAAGTTCAATTTAACCAAGCGGATAACTCGTTTCACTTAGATGCGAAAAAGCAATGTGAAAAATAAGGGACTTTATATTCGATGACTTGCATGTAAAATTAAATAATAAAATTATACAGTAGTTTTGACATAACTTTTTTAAGTGCACTGTCTTACCTGCACATTTGAGCTGCACTTTGACTTGACTGCCCAAAATACATATTCTTCGTAATTATTCTTCAAAATCCTTGCTTAAGGGCATTTTGTATGCCTGCATATTTATCATATGTATATTTGGGCAGCTTTAAAACATTTTTATATAAAACATTAAAGTTAGCTTCACACATGAAAAAAATATGATGGCCACTTTTTCATATAAATATCCAATTTCATCAAATTTTAATAAAATATCAATTAATTAATAAAAACTTAACTTAAGCTGCACTTTTAATCAGGTAACCACAATTGTGTACCTACACATTAATGCAGATAAATACATTTAAGATAACAGCACTTTTGATTTATCTGCACAAAAAATTGTGCAAAGGAGATTGTGCAGATAAGCAAAATGACTGTATAATAAATTCGTATAATCTAAATTAATATGCGTTTAATAAAAAATATATTTATTTACTTTTTATTTAATTGGGTTTTTTAGCTGTTCTAATTGGGGTCTGGCCTGACCAAGAGGAAAACTTAGTGGTAAAAAGTTACGTAGAGCTAAGACATTCTATGTTTATGATAATTTTTAAGCAAAGTATATGTACATTAGTGGTTTACAATGTATTTTAAAAGGTGTACCAGCATTATTTTAATAGCAATTTCATTAGGAATACATTTAGGAAAATTCATATATTTTCAAAGGGGTTTTTTTAGATGCAATTTTCTCCAAATGCCTTCGAACGGTATCAAAAAATATGGTACTAAATTGAGAACCCTTAAGATTTCATATGATGTATGAGCTTCATAGCTACCAAGCTAAAATCTTCTTGTCCAAAATTTATATATCTTTAATTTTAGAAATTAATTACTTCCGAAGAAACTTCTTTATTTAGATGGACTCTTTTACGTTCTTATTTATTAAAAAACAAATGGTTTTAAATATATTTTTAGAAAGAATTTTATGGAAAACAGACCTAAAAACACAATTTAAACCTACAATCTAATTTTGTATAAATACCGCAATTATGTATTTCAATTTAATTAGTTTCCAGAATAACAAGTATGTATTTCCTTTTAAAAAAATAATAATTTTTACTTCTTTGCCATTGTTTTTAAAAATTTCAAGATTTTTCTCTTCAAAATAAGATTTATTTTTCGCCGAATGAAGATTTTCCTTCCAAATTTTCTGGCAACGCTGATTCATAACATAAGAGCCAAAAAATTAAAAATGACTTCCCGTTTTTAATTATAAAAAAATAGAAGTCAAATATAAGAATTAATTTACAATTAAAAAAATAATAATTTTTATTTTGCAAGCAAAAAAAAAGATGGAAAATAACAAACTTACATTTTTATGGACCTGCTCGAAATTATAACGGCACTGATTTAAATTCTTTTAATAATTGCTTTTCTTTATTTTGACTTGAATTTGTGTTTGCTGGGTAACTCTCTTTAATTATAAATTGATATATGTATGTATATATAAATTGGTAAATTAAGCCATGAATATTTTACAAAATACAAGGAAAAGCCTAAATATTTTATATTAAAACGTGAAGCATATAAAAATAAGAAATTTTTATTGATATGCTTAACATATCGATTCAAATAAAAATTAATTGAATTTAACCAAGCTTACTTGAGCTTTTTCTGAAAAATTTAAAGAAATCCCTGGCACTTATTTCTTGTTGCAGGAAATTCGATTCAATTTGAAATTAAAGAAAACCAGACTAATAGTAAGTAAATGCAGCTTGATTTCAGCAATAACTTTCTTATTTTTATTAAAAACAAGCTACTTTTGTATTTTTTGTTTTAAGAAATTTTTGATCATATACCAAAATCGTGAATTTTTAGATCATGAGAAAATGTTTCTTTATTTAAAAAAATTTTACGTAATACGAATAAAATAAGTTAGAATTATGAAATTATTTTTGGATTTTGAATTATCTTGTTTTAAGAAACGAAATTGATTTCTTTGGAAAATAAACTTCTTTCGTGGAAGTCCTATTTTATTCGCACTTCAGCTTAAAAATATGTCTACAAAAGAAATTGTGTTTGTTTGTGGGGGGTGTGCTGGAAATCGCAAACGCAAAACGCAAGAATTTGGAGACGATTTTTAATACACTTTTAATCTAATTTTTATAATTTTTGTTATAAAATTCTGTTTAATAGAGAAACGTTTGTATAATCTTTGTCATAAAATTCTTTTATTACAGAAATCTTACTAAAAAACGACTTTTAAAATTCTGGCGTTTTGCGTTTGCGATTTCCAGCACACCCCTGTGTATCTTGTAGGCTAATAAACCCCTGGATCGATTTTTTAAAAGTTTTGACAGTATATGACGATGGTCTGGAAAGAACAATAGGCTATTCAAAATTTACACTTATTTTCGTCAATTTTAAACTTTTTAAGTCTCTTTTTAAGTCTCGCTGCGGTTATGGTATCAAAGTGCAAAATTGAGCTTAATTATGCAGAAGATCTTTTATATAAAGATGCTTTTTGCCCGGTGGAAATATAATCATATTACACGGGATGGGATCGGAAGGACCTTTGACCTTATCGTTTATCTAGAAAAGTGTTTCAGTAAGACCAATGAACCATTAGGAATAGCAGATAATGACCATCTACACCTAAAAGTATATAACTTATACGGTTAAGTTGATAGTATGTTGAAGCTTAAGATTCAAAAAATAATTTTTAAGTATGTAAATGAAAAAAAAATATATAAAAAAGGGTCAAAAAAGCGGAGCGGGTAGTTCTTGTTCCAAAACAAAAAAAAATTGATTATTTTTGTGTTGATAACAAGTAACCAAAATGGAAAAAAAGTACACAAGTACACATTGGAAAAAAAAGTAACCAATTTTGGTTAAAAGTAACCAAAACGGCAACGCTGACCACAATTTACTTTTTGGACGTCCCTGAACGTAATCAAATTTTATGTTTTTCTCTCTTTGGTATTTTTATTTAGGATTGCCTTTGTTACTTTTTAAGCATTAAACAATGAAATGAGCGAAAACACCATCACACAAACATGTGTATGTGTTATACGCCAAATTTGTTCACATTTTTACTTGAATGTAAGAAATTGTTATTTCGTTATTATTTGACTGTTAGAAAATGAAAATTTAAAAAGTAGTGTAGTAAAGCACACTCAAAATATTATGTAGTTAAATTCAAACGAAAATTCATTTTAAACAAATTAAAATTCATTTGAAAAACGGATCATTTACATTTCGTTTAAAACAAATGATTTTTACATTCATTTTTAAATTTTTTATTTTTCAAACTGCATATTCCTTGAAATTAAATAGTTTTTACTTTTAAAAAATATATTTTTACCGACAAAAATCCAACTACATAACAAAATAAATACGGAAAAACATTTTTTTTTGGTAGTTTGTTTTTTGAATGAAAAACACAAATGTTAAAACATAAAATTATTCGTAAAATAACTAAATTTTTATTAAATTTTAACAGTACGGAAAACGAATTTAATAACCCACAATCAGTTACTGTAATAATTTTATAAGTGCAAATATGGGGATTTTAAGGAATATATTAGTAGGGAAATGTTTGCATTTTTAGCAGCTCTGGTAAAAACAACACGACGAAAAAATCCAAAAACCCAAACAACATCGTAATCCAGGCAAACTAGCACCATTGCTTAAGCCAATTAAGCATATTAAAGTTGGGCCTAAAGTATTAGATGGGCGAATCATATTAAAACACACGCAGTTATTCGGTCCTAGTTGTTACTCTGAAATTAAAGGCCTAACAACATTTTAGGGTAAAAACTTGTATTGAATGACTGCGCATGTTTCGTTATGGTCCGCTCTTTTAATACTTAAATACTTAAACATAAAACTTGTCATCAAAAGGTACAGAAGTTCAATAAATCAGTTCAATTCTAGACGTTGAACAACAAAGTCTAGTTTTCTCCTTGTACAAAATCTCGATTTTCTTCTTGTCGTGTGAATCTTAGAACAAGGTGCGATATACATATTCATTAAAATTTTGAAATATAAAAAATTAAATTAAAAAATTTATTAAAAAAAATATATGTATTTATAAATAGCAAGGGAAAAAATAAATAATAAAAAAGAATAAATTAATGGAACATTTATTAGGAAAGAATAATATGAAATGCATTTTGGCTTTACATCGGATGTGCTATAATAATATAATTTTATAATAATAAGAAGTGACCAATATGACACCCTAGCGATGTCAGCGTGCTGCGATCTCGAACTCCGAGCACTCCAGTGCGTAAAAAATAGTCTTGTCACAAAATAAACTAATAATCAATCTTTTGGGAAAATGTGCAATACTCCTTTATATCACCCTCTTCACAAAATTGTGGGATTGCAGAAGGCCAAAGTTAACTTTTTCTACAAGTACCAGTAAACAGAGAACGAGAAATAAGTAATACTTTTTGCCTGGTAATTAAGTGTCACAGGGTGATATAAATCGTTATCGCGTATCACAAAATGATCATGTGATCGTGCATCCAAAAGATTATGATCACATACATAAATATAATAATATAAAACAAAAATAATAATAAAAAAAATTAACAGCACAATATAAAAAAGGAGCCTTTAAGATTATAATATCTTATATCTCCTTATTAAAAATAAGAGAGGGGCAAAAGCCATAAAAATTTCAAAACCAAAATTTAAAACTTAAACAAAAAATATCCAAATATAAAATTAAAACATAATAAAATTGTAATATTTATAAAAAAAATATCTGAAAATGTTTATTTACTAATAAAAATATTAAAATTAAGAGCCTAGTTCAAACAATTGTAGTGGTACTGTAGAGTCAAACATTAGACAAACATTATATTTTAATGTTCTATAATGTTAGTTTTTTTTTTCATTAATGAATTATTGAAAAATTGAATAGGTTGTGTGTGTGTATTGTATATGTGTTTTATTTGTGTAAAATTTCTTTGCTAGCTTTTAGTTTTTTTTGTTTTTGTAAAAAATTTTTGGTTTTTTTTAACTAACCAAAAGGGCGCTAAGCACAACTGAAACGAACGAACACTTATGAGCTGAACCGAACACAATGAGGTTTGTGGTTTTTTTTTTAAAACCGAACGCAATTAAATGTTCGCATCTTATTGTTGAGTTGGATAAGAACAGTATAATTTTTGTGCTCAAAGATGACAAACAGGGACCGGTTATTTTTTTTCAATGATTTACTACACACTTTTAGCGTTTGTGTTTTCCATAAATCAACCGAACACTAAGGAGCGATATTTAGTGTTTATTTCCGAACATTTGTGCAAAATATATCAAAAATATTTTTTTTTGGAAAAACTTTAGGAATATGCAAATGCACGTTTTTTATGCCAATATAATGACAAACTTTCGCTGGTCTTAAACATTTTAATATGAAAAAAAATAAAACAAAATTTTTAAGACAGTCGCAGAATTAAAGCAAATACAACCAATATGATACAATAGAAAACTTTTTCAATCGCCTTATTATTTTAAATAATTTTCACAAATAAAAATCCTTAAAGTTGCAAACAAAATATGAAAAAAATCAACAAATTCGTTCGTGCAATTAACCGTGAAATTTTGTTTGATATTATTTTTTTAACGAAATATATGACGCATTTATAAGTATAACGCAAAAAACATCTTTTAATGGGCGGCAAGGTATCCGGGTACCTATACGAAAAATACGTAGAAACATTTTCACAAAAACGCTGTAAAATATTAATGGACTTTGGAACAGACACTTAATTACTTACTTATGGTGTTTTCTGTTCTACAACATAATGTGACATTTGATTTAAAAAAAGGCAGTTTGGTGTTTGTTTCTTAAAAATGCTTTGCTCTCTAAAAGCGTGGCTTGTTTTATTCTAAAAAAAACTTACTCTTACTAATGGCAAAAGGTATTGCACTTTACGCACCGTATAAATGGACAGTGTTGGTAATGCCCTGTAAAAATGTGACTTCTTTTGGGAAAAAATCGCCTCTTATCAGGAGACTAAACATTTTGAATTTTAATAGTTTTTTTCTATTATTGTGTAGCAAAAAACATAAGAAAGCATTACATTGTCGTCAGTTGTCAGTTATATTAAACTTAAGTGTATTCGGTGTTATATACTTGTTTTTAAAAAAATCGTCAAATCAAAAAATCGTAAAAACTTGGTGTCAATAAGTAGACAAACTTTTTGTCAGCTGTTAGAAACCGGGCGATTGTGATTTGTTGTCGTCAAATAAGAAATTGCATTATTAGAATGTTGGCAAGACATTTTACACATGCACCTTTTAACACGGTGGTATTTTTTTGTAGAAAAGAAAATAGCAATATATGTTACTTTAACCTGTTGTTGGTCTCGGCCTGCTTAAAAAATTTTTCGATCTATTTTACGTTGTTTCCAGTTCGATGCAGCAGGGATTATTACGTCTTCTTCATTTACGCTTACTTTCGATGTGTCACAGACAACGCAATCGTCCTATCTGTATGGTGTAAATATCATACAGTTAGTGATTCATTCGTCACCTATAGTCTCCATCAATATGGGCCCATACATTTTACGGGTTAATTTTTCTCTCAGAAATGCGTATCACGTCCTTATCGATTTTTGCAAGTACTTATATTTCATATAGCGTTAATTTTTCTGAAGTTGCAATCAATATCCTTATTTTGCCCTGGCTTAACCCCAGACCAATTTTAACTGAATTCTTTTCATAGACAGCAGTTACAACTCGCGTGTGACTAAATATTATCTGCATAATCGGCGAGCAAATTACCCTTTTATTCCAACATGTTATTCATTAATCGGTGGAAAAAATTGCACGATAAGTTGTCCTATTGTCTGAGTCCTATTGTGGAGTAAATGGTTCGTACATGACAGTTCCAATTCTTACTTCTTACAACGGCGCACTAATTTCACAGAAATACCGTGAGCAGACAATAGATACATACATATATATATATCCAATGTGTACAAACTTTTCAAACGATATGCACTAATATTTCATTATATTTTGTTAGAAAAAAATGTGCAATTACGTCGTTTGGCATTTATCAAAGAAACACACTTGTGGTTACGTCCCTTTGTTTTTTGTTAATTAAAGCGTAATTTTTAATCGCAAAAGTGTAGTTTAAGTACATTCATAATAATCAATTAAAAACTCGATACGATACGCCTTTTTGCATTTTAGCTAACGATATGTAGACTATTCTTAGTTTATGAAGAGCTACTAAAAACTTAAAAAAAATATACTTACACATTCCATAAAAAACACGTGGAAATACTTGGGTACATTGGTGCAAAAATACTTAGTTTTTTAAACGTTTGAAGTTCTCAAGAAGTTTTAGACATAAGGATTATCAATTTCAATGAAATAATCATGTTTGAAAACGCCAAAGGTACCCGGTTTTAAGAATTATTTAAAAGAAATTCACTTAAGCACGATGCACTTATCCGTGAAGTACTGTATGTACAGCGAAGTTGATATAACGATGTCCGTTTGTTTTTCTGTATATCTGGAGAACGAAAAGAGTAAAAGCATCAAATTAGGTGCAAGCATCTTAATCTTAATAATCCGACGAAATGAGAGCGGAATTGGTGAAGTGGGCGCAGGACAAAATCATCCGACAAAATACTTTTACTTATATCTTAAGAACGGTATTTATATAGCTTTCTCTTCTGATTGCATCATGGTGAAGGGCATTTACATGACACTCTTGAATGTTGAGTTAGCCAATTAAAAATTGAGCTTCAAACGAAGCAGGTTTGTAAGGGAGAAATGTAAGAGTTTCGCTTACTAGCTCGCTTACGGAAGGCATGAATTTTATGTGGTGAGTTCCCACTTTGAAGCAATACATTTTTGACACAAAAAGCGCTTTATTTAACGCATTTAAAAACCGGTGAACGTAGCTATCAGCTTTACACACTGAATGTTTTTTTTAGTTATTTTTTAATATTCCTCCTTACGAACCTGCTTCGTAGTAAGGGAATGCCGTGGCACTTGAAATGTTATTTTTACTTTTATGAAACTTGTTAAGAGTTCCATCACTTACTTTACTGCATCTCTGTATGTCTTATTGCGTAGCGCATAACTGTGCCCTTACTTTTTTAAATGTACCATTAGTGCTTCACAAAATGATAAAATATTTTATTGGGTATGTACACGCAGAGAAAAAATATGGTTGGGCATGGTTACGGCAACAACACTATGTTTAATGTAACAATATATTGTTGTCGTACACAAATAATTGTTATTTTTATTTAATATCAACAATATTATAGTTACTGTAAACATATCAATGTTTATCGCAATCATGAATTTGAGTATTGTTGACCGAAAAATAATTATTTTTCTAACAACTTAATTATGATAACTTTCTAAACATATTATATTTCTCACAACCATATCATGATATTTAATAGCCATAACATGATAACTTTCTATACATTAATCATATTATGTTAAAGATGCAATCAAACTATTTTTACTCTAATCATATTATGTTAGCGCCATTTGTAAAATAATTTTGAAGAAGTTGTGTCGTTTTTTTTTATTTGTGAGCGGTTAAACAATTAAAAGATAAAATTCCATAAAAAAAAAATAAGTTTAAAGAAATTAAAAAATTAAAATATTAGCGGAGTTCATTCAAGTATTAGTGATGTAATAGTGCAAATGCAAAATATCATAGTTTTTTGTAAAATCCAACAACAAAACACACAGAGATTTCGTTATATTTTATAAAAGTGCTACGATATTTCTGTGGTTTTCATGGGCAACCGCGTATGTCTTAAAACAAATTGTTCAAGAAAGCCGAAAACCCATTCTAGATCAAACTATGGGCTAGGTATTGCACATTTTAAACTTTGTCATTACGTTACAAAACGGAATTGATCCATCTTTTTTCAAAAAAATATAAAAAGCGTTCAAAATTAGGCAATATGGCATCAACATCTTAAAATCAAAAAAATGGACACACGCGGTTGCCCATGAAAACCACAGATTTTTCATTTGCTCTTTTGCAAGCCTCATATTGAACTCCGCTATTTGATTAACATTAAGAAAAATTGTAAAAAGCCACAAAATAAAATATCGATTCAAAAATATTTAAATTTATTTTGTATTTTTATGACAGCTATGAAAGGTGCTGTATCATAATATGATTGCTTCTAAAATTATTATGATTAACATGATGATAATATGATCACTTCTTAGCTTATTATGATTAACATGACAATAATATGATTAACATGACAATAATTTGATTACTTCTTAACTTAGTATGATTAACAGAATAATAATATGATTAAGGGAAAAATATTATGATGACATATTACGAGTATATTGAGTCATAATATGTTTCAATAATAATCTTAATATGGTGACTACAATCATAATTCTTATCATAATATGTTGCTCTTAGAATATGTTTACCACAATCATGTTTTTTCTTTGCGTGTAGTTGTTAGCTATCGAATCTTCGAATAATAAAGTTGAAACCAAAAATCATTATTGCGGCTTTTAGCTTAACTTGGTTTTTTTCAATTGTTCCATGTGTTGTCTGAATCAAATGATGGGAATTGGCAAAACACTGCACGAGCGTTAAAAAACGCACTCGAAAAGTTCTCTGGTGTGTTGCATCAGTATATAATAAATCTGTTACCGAAACAATTAATCCAATTTCTAAAAAAAAAATTGTTCATCGATATTCGACTATCTTAAATGCAGCAATGCCCATGTGATTAAAACAAACGCAACATTTCCCAACTTTTTAATTGCATAAAAGCTTTTTCTAATTGGATTGCACCGAAATAGCAAAACATCACATTGCCAACGCAAATATGAATGAAGCAAAAGGTTTTTGTTTTTAATACGGAAACTAAAAAAATAGAGACTGCATGCAGCCTTAAATTCTATACACCACTCCATTGACCCACATTTAAGCTTAACAAATATATCGTTAAAATTAAAGTTAATACATTTTGTTATCAATCAGCACTAGGTCGTTCTTATTCGTTTTCTATTCGTTGTTTTTTGTGAAGGGTTACGATAGGCATGCAATTGAGTGTAGTTAACTTAGGGTTTTTTCTTTTCAGCAAAAAAATACCACCTTGTTAAAAGGTGTATGTATAAAATGTGTTGCCAACCCTGTAATAATGCAATTTGTTATTTGAAGAGAACAAAACACAAATTTGGTTCGCCCTGTTTTAAATAGCTGACAAAAAGTTTGTTCTTCAAAATATAAACAAATGCATAGTAAATCAAGAAGTTTGTTGTTCAAAATAAAATAAAAGGCCGCAGTAATATCCATATTTTTAACTTTATGGCTTAAAATTTTTAAAAATTTTCTTTAGTTTAGTGTTTTGATTTGGCAATTTTTTTTGTAGAACAATTTTATAACAACCAATCCACTTAAATTTTATAACACTGACTACCTGTAATGCTTTCTTATGTTTTTTACTATAAAATAATTTTGTCTATTAACTTTTAAAATTTAACAATTTTACTGTCCTGATAAGAGGCGATTTTTTCCTAACTTCGTCTGGTAGCCCTATATATAAACAGAAGTAAACTGTTTTATACCCTTTGTACACTTGCAAACATTTCGGAGGAGCGCATGGAAGATGTTGAAAATGTGTAATACGCGTTCACACTTGAAACATCTAACATCTACTATCAATAAAAAATGTCACCATTTCTGAATAAAAACTTTAATTTTTTTTTAAATACTTTTGCCAAAATTTTAAAAGATAACACCAAAATGTTTTTCGAATTCATTTTGTTCAATAATATAAAAAAATTAAGCAAAATAAAGCTTGCAAAAAAGGAAAAACTTGAGAAGTGGTAACGCTTCTTTTAAAACAAATGCCATTTTGTCAGGGATGCCAAAATATAAATAGAATTTTTTGCCACTTTTCTAGTGATGACACTAAAATAATCGGAAGATGTAGAATAGACTACAATGAGATAGGAACATTTTGTAAAGATGTTGAAAAATTTTGATTTTTAGCCCTATGTATTTCTTATGGGAAAATTTCAACATCTACGCAAATTAATGTTAAATGTTGACAAGTGTGAAAAGGCTATTACAGGCCATTTTCAACATTTTCAAATAAATCGATGCCATTTTAACGCAAGTTTAATCATTCGGATGATAATTGGTCGAAATCGGTCTTAGACTATCGACAAAAAACATGCATTTGCATGGAATCGCAAATAAATTTTAACTTTTTTCTAAAATATTAGAAAATAATTAATTTAAATAAGGAACGTGGTTCAGTACTTTTTTGGCTAATATATGTTATTTTTTAGGGCACTTAGTACAGACCTGAATGGGGATTCGAGACACCATTTGAAAGCTCCAAGGGTGTAGATTCCAAAACTGTAATGGGTTTCTCAGGAGACATGAAACGAGGGGTGGAATATAGGAAAATTTTAATTATATGGAGAATATTGTATCAAAGAAAGTAAATAAGTTGCTTCACACTTAGAAACATTTTTGGAAAGTTCTTCAAACACGCTTAACACGCAAAAAAAGGAATTCTGTAAAGAACTTGAGACATATTATTTTATAATTCATCAAGTTTTCAATAACGGTAAAAAATAAATATAGGTATGGTCACAAAAAATCCGTAAGTGACATAAGCTTCAAAATCGATTTTTCGATTGATTATGTTGATTACAAATTAGGCAGTCAGCTTCATATGACAAATTCAAAGTAAACAAAAAAAGATTTTCACACATGACTGTTAAAAAGTTTTAAAAAAAAGCTGAAAAACATACATAAGCACAGCTTGATCTAAACACAATTTATATTTTGCCAGTGTATCACAACAAAATTAAGCCATTTTCCAAAAAATAAATAAGAGCAGCACTCCTACTTCGTTTAAATCTAGTATGCAAGTAAAATTTAGTTGCATTTTTAATTTTATATTACTATGAATGTTATCAAAATGCCCTTTTAAAACATATTCTCTCTTATTTTTAAATGATTCATAACAGCGTTGCCAGAATGAAGTTTTAGTCTTATTTTTAAAGATTTTTAGACCAAAATAAGATTTGAAGATCTTTTTTCTCAAATTAAGATTTTTTATTTTTTTAAAAATAAAAATTCTTAACTTAAAATTTGTACAACAAACATACTTTTTGCAGTTTTTTAAACAGTCAGTTTTTAAAACAATGAGGTTTTGTATTAGCTTGTTGTCTATTGGATATGCATACACAAAAATGCATCATTATTTCTGGGCATACAAAATTTTAAAAATGCATCGTAGATAAGCGGTTGTTCATTTTGGGAATATTGATGAAATTATTTGTAAAAAGAAAAACTGTATTTTTATAAAGTTAAATATATTAAAGCACAAAAAAGTTCATGAATTTAGTACCAAAAGGTAAAACTAATGGATCTTAGCCCTAGGATTACCGTCTTGGTGTGGCCAGACAAAATTTGGGTTTTGTTTTCAATATTTTTCGAATATAACAAAAAGTCAAGGGCGTGAATTCTATAATTTGGATTCGATTGGAGCAAATTAGTGAGGTGAAAATTTATTTTTTGGTAAAAGTCTATGAAATTACCCTATTGGCCAGACCAAATTTTTTTCTTGCAATATTTTTCAAATAGGACAAAATATCAAAAAAACAGAGGCGTTAATTCTATAAATGATATGTTCTGAATTGAATGAATCAAGTTTGAATCAAGTCAGAAAACTACGACCCGTTATGTTCAAAGTTCAATTTAACCAAGCGGATAACTCGTTTCACTTAGATGCGAAAAAGCAATGTGAAAAATAAGGGACTTTATATTCGATGACTTGCATGTAAAATTAAATAATAAAATTATACAGTAGTTTTGACATAACTTTTTTAAGTGCACTGTCTTACCTGCACATTTGAGCTGCACTTTGACTTGACTGCCCAAAATACATATTCTTCGTAATTATTCTTCAAAATCCTTGCTTAAGGGCATTTTGTATGCCTGCATATTTATCATATGTATATTTGGGCAGCTTTAAAACATTTTTATATAAAACATTAAAGTTAGCTTCACACATGAAAAAAATATGATGGCCACTTTTTCATATAAATATCCAATTTCATCAAATTTTAATAAAATATCAATTAATTAATAAAAACTTAACTTAAGCTGCACTTTTAATCAGGTAACCACAATTGTGTACCTACACATTAATGCAGATAAATACATTTAAGATAACAGCACTTTTGATTTATCTGCACAAAAAATTGTGCAAAGGAGATTGTGCAGATAAGCAAAATGACTGTATAATAAATTCGTATAATCTAAATTAATATGCGTTTAATAAAAAATATATTTATTTACTTTTTATTTAATTGGGTTTTTTAGCTGTTCTAATTGGGGTCTGGCCTGACCAAGAGGAAAACTTAGTGGTAAAAAGTTACGTAGAGCTAAGACATTCTATGTTTATGATAATTTTTAAGCAAAGTATATATACATTAGTGGTTTACAATGTATTTTAAAAGGTGTACCAGCATTATTTTAATAGCAATTTCATTAGGAATACATTTAGGAAAATTCATATATTTTCAAAGGGGTTTTTTTAGATGCAATTTTCTCCAAATGCCTTCGAACGGTATCAAAAAATATGGTACTAAATTGAGAACCCTTAAGATTTCATATGATGTATGAGCTTCATAGCTACCAAGCTAAAATCTTCTTGTCCAAAATTTATATATCTTTAATTTTAGAAATTAATTACTTCCGAAGAAACTTCTTTATTTAGATGGACTCTTTTACGTTCTTATTTATTAAAAAACAAATGGTTTTAAATATATTTTTAGAAAGAATTTTATGGAAAACAGACCTAAAAACACAATTTAAACCTACAATCTAATTTTGTATAAATACCGCAATTATGTATTTCAATTTAATTAGTTTCCAGAATAACAAGTATGTATTTCCTTTTAAAAAAATAATAATTTTTACTTCTTTGCCATTGTTTTTAAAAATTTCAAGATTTTTCTCTTCAAAATAAGATTTATTTTTCGCCGAATGAAGATTTTCCTTCCAAATTTTCTGGCAACGCTGATTCATAACATAAGAGCCAAAAAATTAAAAATGACTTCCCGTTTTTAATCATAAAAAAAATAGAAGTCAAATATAAGAATTAATTTACAATTAAAAAAATAATAATTCGTATTTTGCAAGCAAAAAAAAAGATGGAAAATAACAAACTTACATTTTTATGGACCTGCTCGAAATTATAACGGCACTGATTTAAATTCTTTTAATAATTGCTTTTCTTTATTTTGACTTGAATTTGTGTTTGCTGGGTAACTCTCTTTAATTATAAATTGATATATGTATGTATATATAAATTGGTAAATTAAGCCATGAATATTTTACAAAATACAAGGAAAAGCCTAAATATTTTACATTAAAACGTGAAGCATATAAAAATAAGAAATTTTTATTGATATGCTTAACATATCGATTCAAATAAAAATTAATTGAATTTAACCAAGCTTACTTGAGCTTTTTCTGAAAAATTTAAAGAAATCCCTGGCACTTATTTCTTGTTGCAGGAAATTCGATTCAATTTAAAATTAAAGAAAACCAGACTAATAGTAAGTAAATGCAGCTTGATTTCAGCAATAACTTTCTTATTTTTATTAAAAACAAGCTACTTTTGTATTTTTTGTTTTAAGAAATTTTTGATCATATACCAAAATCGTGAATTTTTAGATCATGAGAAAATGTTTCTTTATTTAAAAAAATTTTACGTAATACGAATAAAATAAGTTAGAATTATGAAATTATTTTTGGATTTTGAATTATCTTGTTTTAAGAAACGAAATTGATTTCTTTGGAAAATAAACTTCTTTCGTGGAAGTCCTATTTTATTCGCACTTCGTTCACACTTGAAACATCTAACATCTACTATCAATAAAAAATGTCACCATTTCTGAATAAAAACTTTAATTTTTTTTTAAATACTTTTGCCAAAATTTTAAAAGATAACACCAAAATGTTTTTCGAATTCATTTTGTTCAATAATATAAAAAAATTAAGCAAAATAAAGCTTGCAAAAAAGGAAAAAATTGAGAAGTGGTAACGCTTCTTTTAAAACAAATGCCATTTTGTCAGGGATGCCAAAATATAAATAGAATTTTTTGCCACTTTTCTAGTGATGACACTAAAATAATCGGAAGATGTAGAATAGACTACAATGAGATAGGAACATTTTGTAAAGATGTTGAAAAATTTTGATTTTTAGCCCTATGTATTTCTTATGGGAAAATTTCAACATCTACGCAAATTAATGTTAAATGTTGACAAGTGTGAAAAGGCTATTACAGGCCATTTTCAACATTTTCAAATAAATCGATGCCATTTTAACGCAAGTTTAATCATTCGGATGATAATTGGTCGAAATCGGTCTTAGACTATCGACAAAAAACATGCATTTGCATGGAATCGCAAATAAATTTTAACTTTTTTCTAAAATATTAGAAAATAATTAATTTAAATAAGGAACGTGGTTCAGTACTTTTTTGGCTAATATATGTTATTTTTTAGGGCACTTAGTACAGACCTGAATGGGGATTCGAGACACCATTTGAAAGCTCCAAGGGTGTAGATTCCAAAACTGTAATGGGTTTCTCAGGAGACATGAAACGAGGGGTGGAATATAGGAAAATTTTAATTATATGGAGAATATTGTATCAAAGAAAGTAAATAAGTTGCTTCACACTTAGAAACATTTTTGGAAAGTTCTTCAAACACGCTTAACACGCAAAAAAAGGAATTCTGTAAAGAACTTGAGACATATTATTTTATAATTCATCAAGTTTTCAATAACGGTAAAAAATAAATATAGGTATGGTCACAAAAAATCCGTAAGTGACATAAGCTTCAAAATCGATTTTTCGATTGATTATGTTGATTACAAATTAGGCAGTCAGCTTCATATGACAAATTCAAAGTAAACAAAAAAAGATTTTCACACATGACTGTTAAAAAGTTTTAAAAAAAAGCTGAAAAACATACATAAGCACAGCTTGATCTAAACACAATTTATATTTTGCCAGTGTATCACAACAAAATTAAGCCATTTTCCAAAAAATAAATAAGAGCAGCACTCCTACTTCGTTTAAATCTAGTATGCAAGTAAAATTTAGTTGCATTTTTAATTTTATATTACTATGAATGTTATCAAAATGCCCTTTTAAAACATATTCTCTCTTATTTTTAAATGATTCATAACAGCGTTGCCAGAATGAAGTTTTAGTCTTATTTTTAAAGATTTTTAGACCAAAATAAGATTTGAAGATCTTTTTTCTCAAATTAAGATTTTTTATTTTTTTAAAAATAAAAATTCTTAACTTAAAATTTGTACAACAAACATACTTTTTGCAGTTTTTTAAACAGTCAGTTTTTAAAACAATGAGGTTTTGTATTAGCTTGTTGTCTATTGGATATGCATACACAAAAATGCATCATTATTTCTGGGCATACAAAATTTTAAAAATGCATCGTAGATAAGCGGTTGTTCATTTTGGGAATATTGATGAAATTATTTGTAAAAAGAAAAACTGTATTTTTATAAAGTTAAATATATTAAAGCACAAAAAAGTTCATGAATTTAGTACCAAAAGGTAAAACTAATGGATCTTAGCCCTAGGATTACCGTCTTGGTGTGGCCAGACAAAATTTGGGTTTTGTTTTCAATATTTTTCGAATATAACAAAAAGTCAAGGGCGTGAATTCTATAATTTGGATTCGATTGGAGCAAATTAGTGAGGTGAAAATTTATTTTTTGGTAAAAGTCTATGAAATTACCCTATTGGCCAGACCAAATTTTTTTCTTGCAATATTTTTCAAATAGGACAAAATATCAAAAAAACAGAGGCGTTAATTCTATAAATGATATGTTCTGAATTGAATGAATCAAGTTTGAATCAAGTCAGAAAACTACGACCCGTTATGTTCAAAGTTCAATTTAACCAAGCGGATAACTCGTTTCACTTAGATGCGAAAAAGCAATGTGAAAAATAAGGGACTTTATATTCGATGACTTGCATGTAAAATTAAATAATAAAATTATACAGTAGTTTTGACATAACTTTTTTAAGTGCACTGTCTTACCTGCACATTTGAGCTGCACTTTGACTTGACTGCCCAAAATACATATTCTTCGTAATTATTCTTCAAAATCCTTGCTTAAGGGCATTTTGTATGCCTGCATATTTATCATATGTATATTTGGGCAGCTTTAAAACATTTTTATATAAAACATTAAAGTTAGCTTCACACATGAAAAAAATATGATGGCCACTTTTTCATATAAATATCCAATTTCATCAAATTTTAATAAAATATCAATTAATTAATAAAAACTTAACTTAAGCTGCACTTTTAATCAGGTAACCACAATTGTGTACCTACACATTAATGCAGATAAATACATTTAAGATAACAGCACTTTTGATTTATCTGCACAAAAAATTGTGCAAAGGAGATTGTGCAGATAAGCAAAATGACTGTATAATAAATTCGTATAATCTAAATTAATATGCGTTTAATAAAAAATATATTTATTTACTTTTTATTTAATTGGGTTTTTTAGCTGTTCTAATTGGGGTCTGGCCTGACCAAGAGGAAAACTTAGTGGTAAAAAGTTACGTAGAGCTAAGACATTCTATGTTTATGATAATTTTTAAGCAAAGTATATATACATTAGTGGTTTACAATGTATTTTAAAAGGTGTACCAGCATTATTTTAATAGCAATTTCATTAGGAATACATTTAGGAAAATTCATATATTTTCAAAGGGGTTTTTTTAGATGCAATTTTCTCCAAATGCCTTCGAACGGTATCAAAAAATATGGTACTAAATTGAGAACCCTTAAGATTTCATATGATGTATGAGCTTCATAGCTACCAAGCTAAAATCTTCTTGTCCAAAATTTATATATCTTTAATTTTAGAAATTAATTACTTCCGAAGAAACTTCTTTATTTAGATGGACTCTTTTACGTTCTTATTTATTAAAAAACAAATGGTTTTAAATATATTTTTAGAAAGAATTTTATGGAAAACAGACCTAAAAACACAATTTAAACCTACAATCTAATTTTGTATAAATACCGCAATTATGTATTTCAATTTAATTAGTTTCCAGAATAACAAGTATGTATTTCCTTTTAAAAAAATAATAATTTTTACTTCTTTGCCATTGTTTTTAAAAATTTCAAGATTTTTCTCTTCAAAATAAGATTTATTTTTCGCCGAATGAAGATTTTCCTTCCAAATTTTCTGGCAACGCTGATTCATAACATAAGAGCCAAAAAATTAAAAATGACTTCCCGTTTTTAATCATAAAAAAAATAGAAGTCAAATATAAGAATTAATTTACAATTAAAAAAATAATAATTCGTATTTTGCAAGCAAAAAAAAAGATGGAAAATAACAAACTTACATTTTTATGGACCTGCTCGAAATTATAACGGCACTGATTTAAATTCTTTTAATAATTGCTTTTCTTTATTTTGACTTGAATTTGTGTTTGCTGGGTAACTCTCTTTAATTATAAATTGATATATGTATGTATATATAAATTGGTAAATTAAGCCATGAATATTTTACAAAATACAAGGAAAAGCCTAAATATTTTACATTAAAACGTGAAGCATATAAAAATAAGAAATTTTTATTGATATGCTTAACATATCGATTCAAATAAAAATTAATTGAATTTAACCAAGCTTACTTGAGCTTTTTCTGAAAAATTTAAAGAAATCCCTGGCACTTATTTCTTGTTGCAGGAAATTCGATTCAATTTAAAATTAAAGAAAACCAGACTAATAGTAAGTAAATGCAGCTTGATTTCAGCAATAACTTTCTTATTTTTATTAAAAACAAGCTACTTTTGTATTTTTTGTTTTAAGAAATTTTTGATCATATACCAAAATCGTGAATTTTTAGATCATGAGAAAATGTTTCTTTATTTAAAAAAATTTTACGTAATACGAATAAAATAAGTTAGAATTATGAAATTATTTTTGGATTTTGAATTATCTTGTTTTAAGAAACGAAATTGATTTCTTTGGAAAATAAACTTCTTTCGTGGAAGTCCTATTTTATTCGCACTTCAGCTTAAAAATATGTCTACAAAAGAAATTGTGTTTGTTTGTGGGGGGTGTGCTGGAAATCGCAAACGCAAAACGCAAGAATTTGGAGACGATTTTTAATACACTTTTAATCTAATTTTTATAATTTTTGTTATAAAATTCTGTTTAATAGAGAAACGTTTGTATAATCTTTGTCATAAAATTCTTTTATTACAGAAATCTTACTAAAAAACGACTTTTAAAATTCTGGCGTTTTGCGTTTGCGATTTCCAGCACACCCCTGTGTATCTTGTAGGCTAATAAACCCCTGGATCGATTTTTTAAAAGTTTTGACAGTATATGACGATGGTCTGGAAAGAACAATAGGCTATTCAAAATTTACACTTATTTTCGTCAATTTTAAACTTTTTAAGTCTCTTTTTAAGTCTCGCTGCGGTTATGGTATCAAAGTGCAAAATTGAGCTTAATTATGCAGAAGATCTTTTATATAAAGATGCTTTTTGCCCGGTGGAAATATAATCATATTACACGGGATGGGATCGGAAGGACCTTTGACCTTATCGTTTATCTAGAAAAGTGTTTCAGTAAGACCAATGAACCATTAGGAATAGCAGATAATGACCATCTACACCTAAAAGTATATAACTTATACGGTTAAGTTGATAGTATGTTGAAGCTTAAGATTCAAAAAATAATTTTTAAGTATGTAAATGAAAAAAAAATATATAAAAAAGGGTCAAAAAAGCGGAGCGGGTAGTTCTTGTTCCAAAACAAAAAAAAATTGATTATTTTTGTGTTGATAACAAGTAACCAAAATGGAAAAAAAGTACACAAGTACACATTGGAAAAAAAAGTAACCAATTTTGGTTAAAAGTAACCAAAACGGCAACGCTGACCACAATTTACTTTTTGGACGTCCCTGAACGTAATCAAATTTTATGTTTTTCTCTCTTTGGTATTTTTATTTAGGATTGCCTTTGTTACTTTTTAAGCATTAAACAATGAAATGAGCGAAAACACCATCACACAAACATGTGTATGTGTTATACGCCAAATTTGTTCACATTTTTACTTGAATGTAAGAAATTGTTATTTCGTTATTATTTGACTGTTAGAAAATGAAAATTTAAAAAGTAGTGTAGTAAAGCACACTCAAAATATTATGTAGTTAAATTCAAACGAAAATTCATTTTAAACAAATTAAAATTCATTTGAAAAACGGATCATTTACATTTCGTTTAAAACAAATGATTTTTACATTCATTTTTAAATTTTTTATTTTTCAAACTGCATATTCCTTGAAATTAAATAGTTTTTACTTTTAAAAAATATATTTTTACCGACAAAAATCCAACTACATAACAAAATAAATACGGAAAAACATTTTTTTTTGGTAGTTTGTTTTTTGAATGAAAAACACAAATGTTAAAACATAAAATTATTCGTAAAATAACTAAATTTTTATTAAATTTTAACAGTACGGAAAACGAATTTAATAACCCACAATCAGTTACTGTAATAATTTTATAAGTGCAAATATGGGGATTTTAAGGAATATATTAGTAGGGAAATGTTTGCATTTTTAGCAGCTCTGGTAAAAACAACACGACGAAAAAATCCAAAAACCCAAACAACATCGTAATCCAGGCAAACTAGCACCATTGCTTAAGCCAATTAAGCATATTAAAGTTGGGCCTAAAGTATTAGATGGGCGAATCATATTAAAACACACGCAGTTATTCGGTCCTAGTTGTTACTCTGAAATTAAAGGCCTAACAACATTTTAGGGTAAAAACTAGTATTGAATGACTGCGCATGTTTCGTTATGGTCCGCTCTTTTAATACTTAAATACTTAAACATAAAACTTGTCATCAAAAGGTACAGAAGTTCAATAAATCAGTTCAATTCTAGACGTTGAACAACAAAGTCTAGTTTTCTCCTTGTACAAAATCTCGATTTTCTTCTTGTCGTGTGAATCTTAGAACAAGGTGCGATGTACATATTTATTAAAATGTTCAAATATAAAAAATTAAATTAAAAAATTTATTAAAAAAAAATATATGTGTTTATAAATAGCAAGGGAAAAAATAAATAATAAAAAAGAATAAATTAATGGAACATTTATTAGGAAAGAATAATATGAAATGCATTTTGGCTTTACATCGGATGTGCTATAATAATATAATTTTATAATAATAAGAAGTGACCAATATGACACCCTAGCGATGTCAGCGTGCTGCGATCTCGAACTCCGAGCACTCCAGTGCGTAAAAAATAGTCTTGTCACAAAATAAACTAATAATCAATCTTTTGGGAAAATGTGCAATACTCCTTTATATCACCCTCTTCACAAAATTGTGGGATTGCAGAAGGCTAAAGTTAACTTTTTCTACAAGTTTCGGTAAACAGAGAACCCGCACTACTCAACGAGAATTAAGTTATACTTTTTGCCTGGTAATTAAGTGTCACAGGGTGATATAAATCGTTATCGCGTATCACAAAATGATCATGTGATCGTGCATCCAAAAGATTATGATCACATACATAAATATAATAATATATAACAAAAATAATAATAAAAAAAATTAACAGCACAATATAAAAAAGGAGCCTTTAAGATTATAATATCCTATATCTCCTTATTAAAAATAAGAGAGGGGCAAAAGCCATAAAAATTTCAAAACCAAAATTTAAAACTTAAACAAAAAATATCCAAATATAAAATTAAAACATAATAAAATTGTAATATTTATAAAAAAATATCTGAAAATGTTTATTTACTAATAAAAATATTAAAATTAAGAGCCAAGTTCAAACAATTGTAGTGGTACTGTAGAGTCAAACATTAGACAAACATTATATTTTAATGTTCTATAATGTTGTGTGTGTGTGTATTGTATATGTGTTTTATTTGGTAAAATTTCTTTGCTAGCTTTTTGTTTTTTTTGTTTTTGTAAAAAATTTTAAAGCACAACTGAAACGAACGAACACTTATGAGCTGAACCGAACACAATGAGGTTTGTGGTTTTTTTTTTAAACCGAACGCAATTAAATGTTCGCATCTTATTGTTGAGTTGGATAAGAACAGTATAATTTTTGTGCTCAAAGATGACAAACAGGGACCGGTTATTTTTTTCAATGATTTACTACACACTATTAGCGTTTGTGTTTTCCTTAAATCAACCGAACACTAAGGAGCAATATTTAGTGTTTATTTTCGAACACTGGTTAAAAACGCCTGCTAACATACGTTATTTTGCAAATTTGTGCAAAATATATCAAAAATATTTTGTTTTGGAAAAACTTTAGGAATATGCAAATGCATGTTTTTTTATGCCAATGTAAAATATTAATGGACTTTGGAACAGACACTTAATTACTTACTTATGGTGTTTTCTGTTCTACAACATAATGTGACATTTGATTTAAAAAAAGGCAGTTTGGTGTTTGTTTCTTAAAAATGCTTTGCTCTCTAAAAGCGTGGCTTGTTTTATTCTAAAAAAAACTTACTCTTACTAATGGCAAAAGGTATTGCACTTTACGCACCGTATAAATGGACAGTGTTGGTAATGCCCTGTAAAAATGTGACTTCTTTTGGGAAAAAATCGCCTCTTATCAGGAGACTAAACATTTTGAATTTTAATAGTTTTTTTCTATTATTGTGTAGCAAAAAACATAAGAAAGCATTACATTGTCGTCAGTTGTCAGTTATATTAAACTTAAGTGTATTCGGTGTTATATACTTGTTTTTAAAAAAATCGTCAAATCAAAAAATCGTAAAAACTTGGTGTCAATAAGTAGACAAACTTTTTGTCAGCTGTTAGAAACCGGGCGATTGTGATTTGTTGTCGTCAAATAAGAAATTGCATTATTAGAATGTTGGCAAGACATTTTACACATGCACCTTTTAACACGGTGGTATTTTTTTGTAGAAAAGAAAATAGCAATATATGTTACTTTAACCTGTTGTTGGTCTCGGCCTGCTTAAAAAATTTTTCGATCTATTTTACGTTGTTTCCAGTTCGATGCAGCAGGGATTATTACGTCTTCTTCATTTACGCTTACTTTCGATGTGTCACAGACAACGCAATCGTCCTATCTGTATGGTGTAAATATCATACAGTTAGTGATTCATTCGTCACCTATAGTCTCCATCAATATGGGCCCATACATTTTACGGGTTGATTTTTCTCTCAGAAATGCGTATCACGTCCTTATCGATTTTTGCAAGTACTTATATTTCATATAGCGTTAATTTTTCTGAAGTTGCAATCAATATCCTTATTTTGCCCTGGCTTAACCCCAGACCAATTTTAACTGAATTCTTTTCATAGACAGCAGTTACAACTCGCGTGTGACTAAATATTATCTGCATAATCGGCGAGCAAATTACCCTTTTATTCCAACATGTTATTCATTAATCGGTGGAAAAAATTGCACGATAAGTTGTCCTATTGTCTGAGTCCTATTGTGGAGTAAATGGTTCGTACATGACAGTTCCAATTCTTACTTCTTACAACGGCGCACTAATTTCACAGAAATACCGTGAGCAGACAATAGATACATACATATATATATATCCAATGTGTACAAACTTTTCAAACGATATGCACTAATATTTCATTATATTTTGTTAGAAAAAAATGTGCAATTACGTCGTTTGGCATTTATCAAAGAAACACACTTGTGGTTACGTCCCTTTGTTTTTTGTTAATTAAAGCGTAATTTTTAATCGCAAAAGTGTAGTTTAAGTACATTCATAATAATCAATTAAAAACTCGATACGATACGCCTTTTTGCATTTTAGCTAACGATATGTAGACTATTCTTAGTTTATGAAGAGCTACTAAAAACTTAAAAAAAATATACTTACACATTCCATAAAAAACACGTGGAAATACTTGGGTACATTGGTGCAAAAATACTTAGTTTTTTAAACGTTTGAAGTTCTCAAGAAGTTTTAGACATAAGGATTATCAATTTCAATGAAATAATCATGTTTGAAAACGCCAAAGGTACCCGGTTTTAAGAATTATTTAAAAGAAATTCACTTAAGCACGATGCACTTATCCGTGAAGTACTGTATGTACAGCGAAGTTGATATAACGATGTCCGTTTGTTTTTCTGTATATCTGGAGAACGAAAAGAGTAAAAGCATCAAATTAGGTGCAAGCATCTTAATCTTAATAATCCGACGAAATGAGAGCGGAATTGGTGAAGTGGGCGCAGGACAAAATCATCCGACAAAATACTTTTACTTATATCTTAAGAACGGTATTTATTAGCTTTCTCTTCTGATTGCATCATGGTGAAGGGCATTTACATGACACTCTTGAATGTTGAGTTACCCAATTAAAAATTGAGCTTCAAACGAAGCAGGTTTGTAAGGGAGAAATGTAAGAGTTTCGCTTACTAGCTCGCTTACGGAAGGCATGAATTTTATGTGGTGAGTTCCCACTTTGAAGCAATACATTTTTGACACAAAAAGCGCTTTATTTAACGCATTTAAAAACCGGTGAACGTAGCTATCAGCTTTACACACTGAATGTTTTTTTTAGTTATTTTTTAATATTCCTCCTTACGAACCTGCTTCGTAGTAAGGGAATGCCGTGGCACTTGAAATGTTATTTTTAGATTTATGAAACTTGTTAAGAGTTCCATCACTTACTTTACTGCATCTCTGTATGTCTTATTGCGTAGCGCATAACTGTGCCCTTATTTTTTTAAATGTACCATTAGTGCTTCACAAAATGATAAAATATTTTATTGGGTATGAAGTTGTTAGCTATCGAATCTTCGAATAATAAAGTTGAAACCAAAAATCATTATTGCGGCTTTTAGCTTAACTTGGTTTTTTTCAATTGTTCCATGTGTTGTCTGAATCAAATGATGGGAATTGGCAAAACACTGCACGAGCGTTAAAAAACGCACTCGAAAAGTTCTCTGGTGTGTTGCATCAGTATATAATAAATCTGTTACCAAAACAATCCAATTTCTAAAAAAAAAATTGTTCATCGATATTCGACTATCTTAAATGCAGCAATGCCCATGTGATTAAAACAAACGCAACATTTCCCAACTTTTTAATTGCATAAAAGCTTTTTCTAATTGGATTGCACCGAAATAGCAAAACATCACATTGCCAACGCAAATATGAATGAAGCAAAAGGTTTTTGTTTTTAATACGGAAACTAAAAAAATAGAGACTGCATGCAGCCTTAAATTCTATACACCACTCCATTGACCCACATTTAAGCTTAACAAATATATCGTTAAAATTAAAGTTAATACATTTTGTTATCAATCAGCACTAGGTCGTTCTTATTCGTTTTCTATTCGTTGTTTTTTGTGAAGGGTTACGAAAGGCATGCAATTGAGTGTAGTTAACTTAGGGTTTTTTCTTTTCAGCAAAAAAATACCACCTTGTTAAAAGGTGTATGTATAAAATGTGTTGCCAACCCTGTAATAATGCAATTTGTTATTTGAAGAGAACAAAACACAAATTTGGTTCGCCCTGTTTTAAATAGCTGACAAAAAGTTTGTTCTTCAAAATATAAACAAATGCATAGTAAATCAAGAAGTTTGTTGTTCAAAATAAAATAAAAGGCCGCAGTAATATCCATATTTTTAACTTTATGGCTTAAAATTTTTAAAAATTTTCTTTAGTTTAGTGTTTTGATTTGGCAATTTTTTTTGTAGAACAATTTTATAACAACCAATCCACTTAAATTTTATAACACTGACTACCTGTAATGCTTTCTTATGTTTTTTACTATAAAATAATTTTGTCTATTAACTTTTAAAATTTAACAATTTTACTGTCCTGATAAGAGGCGATTTTTTCCTAACTTCGTCTGGTAGCCCTATATATAAACAGAAGTAAACTGTTTTATACCCTTTGTACACTTGCAAACATTTCGGAGGAGCGCATGGAAGATGTTGAAAATGTGAAATACGCGTTCACACTTGAAACATCTAACATCTACTATCAATAAAAAATGTCACCATTTCTGAATAAAAACTTTAATTTTTTTTTAAATACTTTTGCCAAAATTTTAAAAGATAACACCAAAATGTTTTTCGAATTCATTTTGTTCAATAATATAAAAAAATTAAGCAAAATAAAGCTTGCAAAAAAGGAAAAACTTGAGAAGTGGTAACGCTTCTTTTAAAACAAATGCCATTTTGTCAGGGATGCCAAAATATAAATAGAATTTTTTGCCACTTTTCTAGTGATGACACTAAAATAATCGGAAGATGTAGAATAGACTACAATGAGATAGGAACATTTTGTAAAGATGTTGAAAAATTTTGATTTTTAGCCCTATGTATTTCTTATGGGAAAATTTCAACATCTACGCAAATTAATGTTAAATGTTGACAAGTGTGAAAAGGCTATTACAGGCCATTTTCAACATTTTCAAATAAATCGATGCCATTTTAACGCAAGTTTAATCATTCGGATGATAATTGGTCGAAATCGGTCTTAGACTATCGACAAAAAACATGCATTTGCATGGAATCGCAAATAAATTTTAACTTTTTTCTAAAATATTAGAAAATAATTAATTTAAATAAGGAACGTGGTTCAGTACTTTTTTGGCTAATATATGTTATTTTTTAGGGCACTTAGTACAGACCTGAATGGGGATTCGAGACACCATTTGAAAGCTCCAAGTTTGTAGATTCCAAAACTGTAATGGGTTTCTCAGGAGACATGAAACGAGGGGTGGAATATAGGAAAATTTTAATTATATGGAGAATATTGTATCAAAGAAAGTAAATAAGTTGCTTCACACTTAGAAACATTTTTGGAAAGTTCTTCAAACTGTATGTTAACACGCAAAAAAAGGAATTCTGTAAAGAACTTAGGACATATTATTTTATAATTCATCAAGTTTTCAATAACGATAAAAAATAAATATACGTATGGTCACAAAAAATCCGTAAGTGACATAAACTTCAAAATCGATTTTTCGATTGATTATGTTGATTACAAATTAGGCAGTCAGCTTCATATGACAAATTCAAAGTAAACAAAAAAAGATTTTCACACATGACTGTTAAAAAGTTTTAAAAAAAAGCTGAAAAACATACATAAGCACAGCTTGATCTAAACACAATTTATATTTTGCCAGTGTATCACAACAAAATTAAGCCATTTTCCAAAAAATAAATAAGAGCAGCACTCCTGCTTCGTTTAAATCTAGTATGCAAGTAAAATTTAGTTGCATTTTTCATTTTATATTACTATGAATGTTATCAAAATGCCCTTTTAAAACATATTCTCTCTTATTTTTAAATGATTCATAACAGCGTTGCCAGAATGAAGTTTTAATCTTATTTTTAAAGATTTTTAGACCAAAATAAGATTTGAAGATCTTTTTTCTCAAATTAAGATTTTTTATTTTTTTAAAAATAAAAATTCTTAACTTAAAATTTGTACAACAAACATACTTTTTTCAGTTTTTTAAACAGTCAGTTTTTAAAACAATGAGGTTTTGTATTAGCTTGTTGTCTATTGGATATGCACACTTTTGTACCCATTGTCTAGCATACACAAAAATGCATCATTATTTCTGGGCATACAAAATTTTAAAAATGCATCGTAGATAAGCGGTTGTTCATTTTGGGAATATTGATGAAATTATTTGTAAAAAGAAAAACTGTATTTTTATAAAGTTAAATATATTAAAGCACAAAAAAGTTCATGAATTTAGTACCAAAAGGTAAAACTAATGGATCTTAGCCCTAGGATTACCGTCTTGGTGTGGCCAGACAAAATTTGGGTTTTGTTTTCAATATTTTTCGAATATAACAAAAAGTCAAGGGCGTGAATTCTATAATTTGGATTCGATTGGAGCAAATTAGTGAGGTGAAAATTTATTTTTTGGTAAAAGTCTATGAAATTACCCTCTTGGCCAGACCAAATTTTTTTCTTGCAATATTTTTCAAATAGGACAAAATATCAAAAAAACAGAGGCGTTAATTCTATAAATGATATGTTCTGAAT
Organism: Pollenia griseotomentosa; assembly: GCA_963931875.1. NCBI lineage: Eukaryota > Metazoa > Arthropoda > Insecta > Diptera > Polleniidae > Pollenia > Pollenia griseotomentosa. Next base: position 3,707,591 of record OZ007562.1, on the reverse strand, counting down.
TGAATGAATCAAGTTTGAATCAAGTCAGAAAACTACGACCCGTTATGTTCAAAGTTCAATTTAACCAAGCGGATAACTCGTTTCACTTAGATGCGAAAAAGCAATGTGAAAAATAAGGGACTAAATAATAAAATTATACAGTAGTTTTGACATAACTTTTTTAAGTGCACTGTCTTACCTGCACATTTGAGCTGCACTTTGACTTAACTGCCCAAAATACATATTCTTCGTAATTATTCTTCAAAATCCTTGCTTAAGGGCATTTTGTATGCCTGCATATTTATCATATGTATATTTGGGCAGCTTTAAAACATTTTTATATAAAACATTAAAGTTAGCTTCACACATGAAAAAAATATGATGGCCACTTTTTCATATAAATATCCAATTTCATAAAATTTTAATAAAATATCAATTAATTAATAAAAACAATTTTTATTCTTTTTTTAATCACTTAACTTAAGCTGCACTTTTAATCAGGTAACCACAATTGTGTACCTACACATTAATGCAGATAAATACATTTAAGATAACAGCACTTTTGATTTATCTGCACAAAAAATTGTGCAAAGGAGATTGTGCAGATAAGTAAAATGACTGTATAATAAATTCGTATAATCTAAATTAATATGCATACATTCAATAATAAATATATTTATTTACTTTTTATTTAATTGGGTTTTTTAGCTGTTCTAATTGGGGTCTGGCCTGACCAAGAGGAAAACTTAGTGGTAAAAAGTTACGTAGGGCTAAGAAGTTTTTGGTTTGAAAATTCCACATTCCATGTGTATAATAATTTTTAAACAAAGTATATATACATTAGTGGTTTACAATGTATTTTAAAAGGTGTACCAGCATTATTTTAATAGCAATTTCATTAGGAATACATTTAGGAAAATTCATATATTTTCAAAGGGGTTTTTTTTAGATGCAATTTTCTCCAAATGCCTTCGAACGGTATCAAAAAATATGATACTAAATTGAGAACCCTTAAGATTTCATATGGTGTATGAGCTTCATAGCTACCAAGCTAAAATCTTCTTGCCCAAAATTTATATATCTCTAATTTTAGAAATTAATTACTTCCGAAGAAACTTCTTTGTTTAGATTGACTTTTTTACGTTCTTATTTATTAAAAAACAAATGGTTTTAAATATATTTTTAGAAAGAATTTTATGGAAAACAGACCTAAAAACACAATTTAAACCTACAATCTAATTTTGTATAAATACCGCAATTATGTATTTCAATTTAATTAGTTTCCAGAATAAGAAGTATGTATTTCCTTTTAAAAAAATAATAATTTTTACTTCTTTGCCATTGTTTTTAAAAATTTCAAGATTTTTCTCTTCAAAATAAGATTTATTTTTCGCCGAATGAAGATTTTCCTTCCAAATTTTCTGGCAACGCTGATTCATAACATAAGAGCCAAAAAATTAAAAATGACTTCCCGTTTTTAATCATAAAAAAAATAGAACTCAAATATAAGAATTAATTTACAATTAAAAAAATAATAATTCTTATTTTGCAAGCAAAAAAAAGATGGAAAATAACAAACTTACATTTTTATGGACCTGCTCGAAATTATAACGGCACTGATTTAAATTCTTTTAATAATTGCTTTTCTTTATTTTGACTTGAATTTGTGTTTGCTGGGTAACTCTCTTTAATTATAAATTGATATATGTATGTATATATAAATTGGTAAATTAAGCCATGAATATTTTACAAAATACAAGGAAAAGCCTAAATATTTTACATTAAAACGTGAAGCATATAAAAATAAGAAATTTTTATTGATATGCTTAACATATCGATTCAAATAAAAATTAATTGAATTTAACCAAGCTTACTTGAGCTTTTTCTGAAAAATTTAAAGAAATCCCTGGCACTTATTTCTTGTTGCAAGAAATTCGATTCAATTTAAAATTCAAGAAAACCAGACTAATAGTAAGTAAATGCAGCTTGATTTCAGAAATATCTTTCTTATTTTTATTAAAAACAAGCTACTTTTGTATTTTTTGTTTTAAGAAATTTTTGATCATATACCAAAATCGTGAATTTTTAGATCATGAGAAAATGTTTCTTTATTTAAAAAAATTTTACTAAATACGAATAAAATAAGTTAGAATTATGAAATTATTTTTGGATTTTGAATTATCTTGTTTTAAGAAACGAAATTGATTTCTTTGGAAAATAAACTTCTTTCGTGGAAGTCCTATTTTATTCGCACTTCAGCTTAAAAATATGTCTACAAAAGAAATTGTGTTTGTTTGTATCTTGTAGGCTAATAAACCCCTGGATCGATTTTTTAAAAGTTTTGACAGTATATGACGATGGTCTGGAAAGAACAATAGGCTATTCAAAATTTACACATATTTTCGTCAATTTTAAAATTTTTATGAGCTAGAGCATTTAACCTTTTTATAGAAAGAGATCCTTCAAGTAAAACTTTTTAAGTCTCGCTGCGGTTATGGTATCAAAGTGTAAAATTGAGCTTAATTATGCAGAAGATCTTTTATATAAAGATGCTTTTTGCCCGGTGGAAATCGTTTATCTAGAAAAGTGTTTCAGTAAGACCAATGAACCATTAGGAGTAGCAGATAATGACCATCTACACCTAAAAGTATATAACTTATACGGTTAAGTTGATAGTATGTTGAAGCTTAAGATTCAAAAAAATAATTTTTAAGTATGTAAATGAAAAAAAAATATATAAAAAAGGGTCAAAAAAGCGGAGCGGGTAGTTCTTGTTCCAAAACAAAAAAAAATTGATTATTTTTGTGTTGATAACAAGTAACCAAAATGGAAAAAAAGTACACAAGTACACATTGGAAAAAAAAGTAACCAATTTTGGTTAAAAGTAACCAAAACGGCAACGCTGACCACAATTTACTTTTTGGACGTCCCTGAACGTAATCAAATTTTATGTTTTTCTCTCTTTGGTATTTTTATTTAGGATTGCCTTTGTTACTTTTTAAGCATTAAACAATGAAATGAGCGAAAACACCATCACACAAACATGTGTATGTGTTATACGCCAAATTTGTTCACATTTTTACTTGAATGTAAGAAATTGTTATTTCGTTATTATTTGACTGTTAGAAAATGAAAATTTAAAAAGTAGTGTAGTAAAGCACACTCAAAATATTATGTAGTTAAATTCAAACGAAAATTCATTTTAAACAAATTAAAATTCATTTGAAAAACGGATCATTTACATTTCGTTTAAAACAAATGATTTTTACATTCATTTTTAAATTTTTTATTTTTCAAACTGCATATTCCTTGAAATTAAATAGTTTTTACTTTTAAAAAATATATTTTTACCGACAAAAATCCAACTACATAACAAAATAAATACGGAAAAACATTTTTTTTTGGTAGTTTGTTTTTTGAATGAAAAACACAAATGTTAAAACATAAAATTATTCGTAAAATAACTAAATTTTTATTAAATTTTAACAGTACGGAAAACGAATTTAATAACCCACAATCAGTTACTGTAATAATTTTATAAGTGCAAATATGGGGATTGAATGACTGCGCATGTTTCGATATGGTCCGCCCTTCTAATACTTAAATACTTAAACATAAAACTTGTCATCAAAAGTTAGAAGTTCAATTCTAGACGTTGAACAACAAAGTCTAGTTTTCTCCTTGTACAAAATCTCGATTTTCTTCTTGTCGTGTGAATCTTAGAACAAGGTGCGATATACATATTCATTAAAATTTTCAAATATAAAAAATTAAATTAAAAAATTTATTAAAAAAAATATATGTATTTATAAATAGCAAGGGAAAAATTAAATAATAAAAAAAGAATAAATTAGTGGAACATTTATTAGGAAAGAATAATATGAAATGCATTTTGGCTTTACATGGGATGTGCTATAATAATATAATTTTATAATAATAAGAAGTGACCAATATGACACCCTAGCGATGTCAGCGTGCTGCGATCTCGAACTCCGAGCACTCCAGTGCGTAAAAAATAGTCTTGTCACAAAATAAACTAATAATCAATCTTTTGGGAAAATGTGCAATACTCCTTTATATCACCCTCTTCACAAAATTGTGGGATTGCAGAAGGCTAAAGTTAACTTTTTCTACAAGTTCCGGTAAACAGAGAACCCGCACTACTCAACGAGAATTAAGTTATACTTTTTGCCTGGTAATTAAGTGTCACAGGGTGATATAAATCGTTATCGCGTATCACAAAATGATCATGTGATCGTGTATCCAAAAGATTATGATCACATACATAAATATAATAATATAAAACAAAAATAATAATAAAAAAAATTAACAGACAATATAAAAAAGGAGCCTTTAAGATTATAATATCCTATATCTCCTTATTAAAAATAAGAGAGGGGCAAAAGCCATACAAATTTCAAAACCAAAATTTAAAACTTAAACAAAAAATATCCAAATTTAAAATTAAAACATAATAAAATTGTATTATTTAAAAAAAATATATGTAGGTATAACCTGAAAATGTTTATTTACTAATAAAAATATTATAATTAAGAGCCAAGTTCAAATAAAAAAAAAAACAATTATTTTCAAAAGTTTAAGGAAAGCACTCAGATGTGATATAAGAAAAATAAAAAAAAAAACATAATCTATACATATATAAATCGGCTAAGGCAACAGTTCCTCCTCTGCTTGTCATCCGAATTGAACAAAAAATACACAATTTTGGAGGTATTTACTTGCAGAAGTGCATAATATATATTTTTTTAATATCCGTTAATATTTCGACAATATAAATGTTATTTTTAAATCGGCAAATGCAAACCAGTTAAGAACACTTTCCTCCTTTGTTTGTCAACCGTACCTCAATGGGGAGAAAAAGTATCAAAAAGCGGAAATAGGGAAATTAATTTTTTTCTTTTACCTTTAACTTAAATTAGAAAAATAATATTATAGGTGCAGGGTTCTGAGTGAATGAGAACCTTAAGATGAAAATTGTTGATACTTTTTTGTTCTTCATCTGGTAGATTTTAAATTTTTGCTAAAATTGGACCCACAAAGATAAAATTAAACATGCATGATGGTCCTGATTGAATAAGAAAAGTTAAGGAGAGCTTTTTGGGTACTTTTTCTTCTGCATCTGCTACTTTAATAAATTTTCGTCAATATTAGACATAGAAACATAAAATAAAACATCCAATGTCCTGAGTGCATGCAGGGAAAAAAACATGGTTGAAGAATGGCAACAAACAAACCATTGTAATATTCTGTTTCTTCCCTTGAAACTTCAAGTATGGTTGAATTTAACAATATAATCAGAGTTATTTTTTGGGAATACAAAATTTACTATTAATAAGATTTCTGTATGACGTGCTAAATTCCCAATTTTTCATATTTGATAAATACACTCAAATTTATTGTTGAGGGAAAGCTAGCTTCTATGCGCATTTCACTGGTTGCTTAGGCCAGATCGTTTGTTTTTTTCTTTTACCCCACTTTACCCACTGTAGTTGTACAATTCGAATGTAAGAAAAGATAAATTCACTGTTTATTGTTGGTGTTTTGTTTAAGCTTTGATATTGTTACAAGTAAGACTTTGAGTGTTTAAAATTCTTATTCGCTTTAGAGTTTTATTCGTATAATATTTTTAGCTTTTCTAAAATCTTAGGAAAAGGTTAGCTTTCCCTCAACAATAAATTTCAGTGTATTTATCAAATATGAAAAATTGGGAATTTAGCACGTCATACAGAAATCTTAACAATATAATGTTTTACTAAAATAAAGATACAACCATACACTAAAACATATTATGGTTAGTTAAACCATATTGTTGTCACCGGCATTCATATTGTGGTTAAATTCATCTATCAAAAATATTATGGTTGTCTCCAAACATATTATGGTTAATATGTAAAACCAATAATATGTTTGAAATTATTATATTTTAAAACGTTATATGTTTACATTTAAATTTAAAATAATATGTTTTAAACAACAATATTATGGTCGTTTTGCTCTCTACAATAGTTGAATTCTTTTTATATATATACTTGCTTGGTTATTAATTAATTAATTGTTGAATAATAATAAAAAAAAACAAATTTAGTACTATGAACCAGTAAAACAGTAGGAGTGCTAATGAAGGTCGTCAGAGGTTGGCAAATGATTTTAATGGAATCAAGCACACCCAGAAACACAAAAACGGTATGACTTTCAGAACACCACAAAATCACGCTCGTGATTTCAGAAACACGTGATTTGAAATCACGTGATTTTCAGAACAGGACCGTATGTTATATAAAAATGAAAAATGTTTGTGTGTTTGTTTGTTTGTTTGTTGGCTTATAGACTCCTAAACTACCGAACCGATTTTCCTGAAATTTTTACAGTAACATGAGCCCTTAAAATAAAAAAGGCTACTTATTTGTTCGATAAGGGCAGGGGAATTGGTACCCCCCATAGGATTCCAATTATAAATATCGCATATCTTAAGAGCCGCTGCACGCATTTTGTTGAACTTTTGGTAGTATGATCTTCTGAGTCCCAAAATTGAAATAAAATAGCAGCGGGGGAAGTGGTATCTCCCATAGGGCGTTTAATATCGCATATCTTAAAAACTGTTATAGTGAGAATGTTCACATATTGTAGAAGTCACTCTTATGGTATACTACACTTTTGAAAATAAAAATAAAGCAAGGAGCCGCAAGGGGGGAAATACCTCCCATATGATGCATACATTTAATATCGCTCAACAGAAGAACTTTTAAAGGGAGAGTCTTCAAACGTGGTTAAAGTTACTATTATGGTAAACTATAAATTTCAATATAAAAATGGGCGGGGTAGACAGAGGAGGAGCAGTACCCCTCATAGATAGAAATATTAATAAGAGCTAATGCACGCATTTTGTTGAACTTTTGGGAGTAGGATCTTCTGAGCCCTAAAATTGAAATACAATAGCAGCGGGGGAAGTGGTACCCACCATAGGACGCCAATGTTTATTATCGCATATCTTAAGAACGGTTATAGTAAGAATGTTCAAACTTTGTAGAAGTCACTTCTATGGTATACTACACTTTTGAAAATAAAAAAAAGCGGATAGGCGCAGGGGGGGGGGGAATACCTCCCATAGGATGCATATATAAAACATCTTTCAACTCAAGAACTATTAAAGGGAGAGTCTTCCAACGTAGTGACAGTGTAGCATATCGCACCGGGTTAAGCTAGTTACTTATAAAAGTGGAACCTAACACGTAATAGGAAACAAACGAAACTTGAAACTTAATAAACAAATTAAAAATATGGATGATATAAATAACAATAATATGGTTAACTTTTACCATAGTTATTTTAATTCTGACCATAATATGGTTACTTTTGTCCTGGAAATGTTGGACCATATTATGGTTAGTTTTGATCATTATTTTGGGGTAATATTGACCAAAAAAAATTTCCAACAAATTATGGTTAATTTTGACTATATTATGGTTGATTTTGGGAAAGTTTTTGTTAATTTTAACCATATTATGGTCATATTTAACCATAATATAGTTAGTAACCTGCAAACATAAACATTGTTAAAATCCAACCATATTTTTTTCTGCGTGCGGATGAGAATCTATTAGAGGAAACTTTTTGATACTTTTTTGTTTTTCAGTTGGTACTTTCTGATATTTTTTATAATGAACTAACAAAATTTAATTAAACATTCACGGACTCACGTGGAAGATAACACATGGGCTGGGCTGGAGGTTGATCCCTCGCCAAATCGATACACTAAGACGGAAAAAATAAATGCACAAATATGTAAATTCATATACTTAAGTATACTTAGATGTACTATGTTTTCTTCATATTTATGGTCGAATGTTGACCATTGCGAAAACTCTAGTTAATATGAAGGGTCCGCCAAATAACTTTTTTTTTTTGAAAATGCTATAAAAAAAAAACTACTGAATATTTTCTTAAATCTCTTTTTTTTTAAAGTATGTACAATCCTTCCGGTTAATAATGGAAAATAATTTCACTCAAATGGCTGCCTTGGCTGGCCATGCAGTAGCCTACACGATCTGTTCAATTTTTAAGCACATTATCGATTGTGTGCAGCTGTATTTCATCAATGGCTTCACGAATATTGTCCTTTAAAGCGTCAATTGTCTCTGGCTTGTCGGCGTAACACTTATCTTTGACGGCAACAAACAAATAATAGTTTGACACCGTTGGACTATTATTTGTTTGGTGCCGTCAAAGATAAGTGTTACGCCGACAAGCCAGAGGTGGCCAAACAACATCAGCTCTGCGGCTGATAATGCGATCTTCAAAAATAGGGCGCAAAACATCGAGTGTAGCTTCGGCTGTGTGGCACGTAGCGCCGTCCTGTTAAAACCAAATGTTGCCAATATCCTCCTCTTCAATTTTTGTGAACAAAAATTCGTTCAACATGGCCCGATAACGATCGCCATTGACTGTAACGGCCACTCCTTGCTCATTTTCGAAGAAAAATGGCCCAATTATGCTTCTGGACCAAAATCCGCACCAAACAGTGACTCGTTTTGGGTGCATCGGCTTTTCAATGTATGCGTGCGGGTTTTCTGTGTCCCAAATGCGACAAATTTGTTTGTTTACATACCCGCCAAGATCAAAATGAGCTTCATCTGAAAAGATGATTTTTTTTTGGCAAAATCGGCATCTTCTGTAAGTCGATCGCAGGCCCACTAAACGAAGCGAAAACGCATTGGATGGTCAGTTGGCTTCAGCCCCTGAACCAATTGGACTTTGTATGGCGTAATACCAAGGTGCAAAATTCGTCTCAATGACGTCTTCGAAATGTTCAATTGTTGAGAACGACGGTGAATTGATGTTGATGACGCTTCACGCACACTTTCTGCCACAGCAGCAATATTCTCGGGTGTACACACTGTTTTTCGCTTTTCACGCTTTGGCTTATCGATGAGGATGCCAGTTTCTTCGCACACATTCTGCAACATTACCATGATTTTCAAAGTAAGGTCGCAATATTTCCCAGCGTTGTTCAAGCGTATACAAAACCATATTCGTTCAGCGGAAGGATAAAACTAATTATCTGTCAAATCAGACAAGAGCTAAGTGTAACCATTCACGAATTAAGCACTAGTTGAAAAAAAAACGTTAGATGGCGGACCCGTTGTATAAACATCAAATAACTTAGTAAACCTAGAATTGAACTCACAAAGTAATGGATGGATTTTTATTTTTTAATTGTTTAGTTTTTATTTCTATAATGTTTATATATATAACTACGGTGATGAACCGTACACTATTATAGTGGACAGCCTTTTTTTAGCCTCTTGTCCACTATTTTTTTTATGAACGCTAATTGTGGAGTTTTTAAACCCGTTTACTATTTTAGAAAAACTTAGCTGTAGCACCGAGACCTGAAGAAAATTGTAATGTTCTATAATGTTACTTTTTTTACATTAATTAATAATTGAACAAACAAAAAATGTTAGCAACGACCACAGCACAAATAGGTTGTGTATTGTACAGTGTTGAAAAATTTGGTACCTTGGTACTTTTTTCAGTACTTTTTTATCCTTTTTTATAACTTTTTTAACTGTGATATGATCATTTCGATAGCAGGCTTTGGTCATCATCTGTTTGTTGCAAAATTTATGTTGTTGTATTTTAAAAATAATTAACGTTCATATTTTGCTTTCCAGAATGGGAGGGTTTAACAAGTGGCAAGAAAATTTATAAAAAGGGATGCATTGGATAATATGTTAGTGGAAAATTTAAATGAAAACCATATTTATAGGAACATGCAATGTTAGGGAAATGGTTTATAAAGTAAAAGGAACTACGAAATCATTTTATGCGATAATTTGCGAAACATTAAGAACATTAATTTTCTTTTGAAAATAAATCCTTAAAAGTGATAGTCAGCTTTACTCCAGAAAATATTGTTTCCGGAAAAACCAAAAGCAAAATACTGTTGTTATTAATGTTATATACAAACAATAAAGAGAACTATAATAATATCAATACTCAATTCCGCGTTCTAGCGTACTTTTCAGAAACAAACCATTTCATAACTGAATATATTTAAATTTCTTGGAAAAATATAGCCAATATAAGAAACAAAACTAATGTTTGCTGACATTTCACATATTGCCGTGGGACAAAATTCTTTTACTTATATCTAAAAAACTGTATTTATATAACTTTCTGTTCTGATTGCACCGTGGTGAACGCCATTTAGGATTCGGCATAGCCGAATATCACACTCACATGTTGAGTTATGTAGTTGTTATCGAATCTTCGAATAATAAAGTTCAAACTAAATATCATTATTGCGACTTTTCATAACATTTTGGTTTTTTAAAGTTAGCCTTTTACGCGACACCAATATATCATTGAAACCAATTCCAATTGTTCCATGTGTTGTCTGAATCAAGTGATGGGAATTGGCAAAACACTGCTAATATTTTCTGACTGTGTGCACGAGCGTTAAAAAACGCACTCAAAAAGTTCTCTGGTGTATTGCATCAGTATATAATAAATCTGTTACCGAAACAATTAATCCAATTTCTAAAAAAAAATTGTTCATCAATATTCGACTTTCCTAAATGCAGCAATGCCCATGTGATTAAAACAAACGCAACATTTTCCAACTTTTTAATTGGATTTATTGTTTTAAACTTGCATAAAAGCTTTTTCTAATTGGATAGCACCGAAATAGCATAACATCACATTGCCAACGCAAAAAGGTTTTTGTTTTTAATACGGAAACTAAAAAAAAATAGAGACTGCAGCCTTAAATTCTATACACCACTCCATTGACCCACATTTAAGCTTAACAAATATATCGTTAAAATTAAAGTTAATACATTTTGTTATCAATCAGCACTAGGTCGTTCTTATTCGTTTTCTATTCGTTGTTTTTTGTGAAGGGTTACGATAGGCATGCAATTGAGTGTAGTTAACTTAGGGTTTTTTCTTTTCAGCAAAAAAATACCACCTGGTCGTTTTGCTCTCTACAATAGTTGAATTCTTTTTATATATATACTTGCTTGGTTATTAATTAATTAATTGTTGAATAATAATAAAAAAAAACAAATTTAGTACTATGAACCAGTAAAACAGTAGGAGTGCTAATGAAGGTCGTCAGAGGTTGGCAAATGATTTTAATGGAATCAAGCACACCCAGAAACACAAAAACGGTATGACTTTCAGAACACCACAAAATCACGCTCGTGATTTCAGAAACACGTGATTTGAAATCACGTGATTTTCAGAACAGGACCGTATGTTATATAAAAATGAAAAATGTTTGTGTGTTTGTTTGTTTGTTTGTTGGCTTATAGACTCCTAAACTACCCAACCGATTTTCCTGAAATTTTTACAGTAACATGAGCCCTTAAAATAAAAAAGGCTACTTATTTGTTCGATAAGGGCAGGGGAATTGGTACCCCCCATAGGATTCCAATTATAAATATCGCATATCTTAAGAGCCGCTGCACGCATTTTGTTGAACTTTTGGTAGTATGATCTTCTGAGTCCCAAAATTGAAATAAAATAGCAGCGGGGGAAGTGGTATCTCCCATAGGGCGTTTAATATCGCATATCTTAAAAACTGTTATAGTGAGAATGTTCACATATTGTAGAAGTCACTCTTATGGTATACTACACTTTTGAAAATAAAAATAAAGCAAGGAGCCGCAAGGGGGGAAATACCTCCCATATGATGCATACATTTAATATCGCTCAACAGAAGAACTTTTAAAGGGAGAGTCTTCAAACGTGGTTAAAGTTACTATTATGGTAAACTATAAATTTCAATATAAAAATGGGCGGGGTAGACAGAGGAGGAGCAGTACCCCTCATAGATAGAAATATTAATAAGAGCTAATGCACGCATTTTGTTGAACTTTTGGGAGTAGGATCTTCTGAGCCCTAAAATTGAAATACAATAGCAGCGGGGGAAGTGGTACCCACCATAGGACGCCAATGTTTATTATCGCATATCTTAAGAACGGTTATAGTAAGAATGTTCAAACTTTGTAGAAGTCACTTCTATGGTATACTACACTTTTGAAAATAAAAAAAAGCGGATAGGCGCAGGGGGGGGGGGAATACCTCCCATAGGATGCATATATAAAACATCTTTCAACTCAAGAACTATTAAAGGGAGAGTCTTCCAACGTAGTGACAGTGTAGCATATCGCACCGGGTTAAGCTAGTTACTTATAAAAGTGGAACCTAACACGTAATAGGAAACAAACGAAACTTGAAACTTAATAAACAAATTAAAAATATGGATGATATAAATAACAATAATATGGTTAACTTTTACCATAGTTATTTTAATTCTGACCATAATATGGTTACTTTTGTCCTGGAAATGTTGGACCATATTATGGTTAGTTTTGATCATTATTTTGGGGTAATATTGACCAAAAAAAATTTCCAACAAATTATGGTTAATTTTGACTATATTATGGTTGATTTTGGGAAAGTTTTTGTTAATTTTAACCATATTATGGTCATATTTAACCATAATATAGTTAGTAACCTGCAAACATAAACATTGTTAAAATCCAACCATATTTTTTTCTGCGTGCGGATGAGAATCTATTAGAGGAAACTTTTTGATACTTTTTTGTTTTTCAGTTGGTACTTTCTGATATTTTTTATAATGAACTAACAAAATTTAATTAAACATTCACGGACTCACGTGGAAGATAACACATGGGCTGGGCTGGAGGTTGATCCCTCGCCAAATCGATACACTAAGACGGAAAAAATAAATGCACAAATATGTAAATTCATATACTTAAGTATACTTAGATGTACTATGTTTTCTTCATATTTATGGTCGAATGTTGACCATTGCGAAAACTCTAGTTAATATGAAGGGTCCGCCAAATAACTTTTTTTTTTTGAAAATGCTATAAAAAAAAAACTACTGAATATTTTCTTAAATCTCTTTTTTTTTAAAGTATGTACAATCCTTCCGGTTAATAATGGAAAATAATTTCACTCAAATGGCTGCCTTGGCTGGCCATGCAGTAGCCTACACGATCTGTTCAATTTTTAAGCACATTATCGATTGTGTGCAGCTGTATTTCATCAATGGCTTCACGAATATTGTCCTTTAAAGCGTCAATTGTCTCTGGCTTGTCGGCGTAACACTTATCTTTGACGGCAACAAACAAATAATAGTTTGACACCGTTGGACTATTATTTGTTTGGTGCCGTCAAAGATAAGTGTTACGCCGACAAGCCAGAGGTGGCCAAACAACATCAGCTCTGCGGCTGATAATGCGATCTTCAAAAATAGGGCGCAAAACATCGAGTGTAGCTTCGGCTGTGTGGCACGTAGCGCCGTCCTGTTAAAACCAAATGTTGCCAATATCCTCCTCTTCAATTTTTGTGAACAAAAATTCGTTCAACATGGCCCGATAACGATCGCCATTGACTGTAACGGCCACTCCTTGCTCATTTTCGAAGAAAAATGGCCCAATTATGCTTCTGGACCAAAATCCGCACCAAACAGTGACTCGTTTTGGGTGCATCGGCTTTTCAATGTATGCGTGCGGGTTTTCTGTGTCCCAAATGCGACAAATTTGTTTGTTTACATACCCGCCAAGATCAAAATGAGCTTCATCTGAAAAGATGATTTTTTTTGGCAAAATCGGCATCTTCTGTAAGTCGATCGCAGGCCCACTAAACGAAGCGAAAACGCATTGGATGGTCAGTTGGCTTCAGCCCCTGAACCAATTGGACTTTGTATGGCGTAATACCAAGGTGCAAAATTCGTCTCAATGACGTCTTCGAAATGTTCAATTGTTGAGAACGACGGTGAATTGATGTTGATGACGCTTCACGCACACTTTCTGCCACAGCAGCAATATTCTCGGGTGTACACACTGTTTTTCGCTTTTCACGCTTTGGCTTATCGATGAGGATGCCAGTTTCTTCGCACACATTCTGCAACATTACCATGATTTTCAAAGTAAGGTCGCAATATTTCCCAGCGTTGTTCAAGCGTATACAAAACCATATTCGTTCAGCGGAAGGATAAAACTAATTATCTGTCAAATCAGACAAGAGCTAAGTGTAACCATTCACGAATTAAGCACTAGTTGAAAAAAAAACGTTAGATGGCGGACCCGTTGTATAAACATCAAATAACTTAGTAAACCTAGAATTGAACTCACAAAGTAATGGATGGATTTTTATTTTTTAATTGTTTAGTTTTTATTTCTATAATGTTTATATATATAACTACGGTGATGAACCGTACACTATTATAGTGGACAGCCTTTTTTTAGCCTCTTGTCCACTATTTTTTTTATGAACGCTAATTGTGGAGTTTTTAAACCCGTTTACTATTTTAGAAAAACTTAGCTGTAGCACCGAGACCTGAAGAAAATTGTAATGTTCTATAATGTTACTTTTTTTACATTAATTAATAATTGAACAAACAAAAAATGTTAGCAACGACCACAGCACAAATAGGTTGTGTATTGTACAGTGTTGAAAAATTTGGTACCTTGGTACTTTTTTCAGTACTTTTTTATCCTTTTTTATAACTTTTTTAACTGTGATATGATCATTTCGATAGCAGGCTTTGGTCATCATCTGTTTGTTGCAAAATTTATGTTGTTGTATTTTAAAAATAATTAACGTTCATATTTTGCTTTCCAGAATGGGAGGGTTTAACAAGTGGCAAGAAAATTTATAAAAAGGGATGCATTGGATAATATGTTAGTGGAAAATTTAAATGAAAACCATATTTATAGGAACATGCAATGTTAGGGAAATGGTTTATAAAGTAAAAGGAACTACGAAATCATTTTATGCGATAATTTGCGAAACATTAAGAACATTAATTTTCTTTTGAAAATAAATCCTTAAAAGTGATAGTCAGCTTTACTCCAGAAAATATTGTTTCCGGAAAAACCAAAAGCAAAATACTGTTGTTATTAATGTTATATACAAACAATAAAGAGAACTATAATAATATCAATACTCAATTCCGCGTTCTAGCGTACTTTTCAGAAACAAACCATTTCATAACTGAATATATTTAAATTTCTTGGAAAAATATAGCCAATATAAGAAACAAAACTAATGTTTGCTGACATTTCACATATTGCCGTGGGACAAAATTCTTTTACTTATATCTAAAAAACTGTATTTATATAACTTTCTGTTCTGATTGCACCGTGGTGAACGCCATTTAGGATTCGGCATAGCCGAATATCACACTCACATGTTGAGTTATGTAGTTGTTATCGAATCTTCGAATAATAAAGTTCAAACTAAATATCATTATTGCGACTTTTCATAACATTTTGGTTTTTTAAAGTTAGCCTTTTACGCGACACCAATATATCATTGAAACCAATTCCAATTGTTCCATGTGTTGTCTGAATCAAGTGATGGGAATTGGCAAAACACTGCTAATATTTTCTGACTGTGTGCACGAGCGTTAAAAAACGCACTCAAAAAGTTCTCTGGTGTATTGCATCAGTATATAATAAATCTGTTACCGAAACAATTAATCCAATTTCTAAAAAAAAATTGTTCATCAATATTCGACTTTCCTAAATGCAGCAATGCCCATGTGATTAAAACAAACGCAACATTTTCCAACTTTTTAATTGGATTTATTGTTTTAAACTTGCATAAAAGCTTTTTCTAATTGGATAGCACCGAAATAGCATAACATCACATTGCCAACGCAAAAAGGTTTTTGTTTTTAATACGGAAACTAAAAAAAAATAGAGACTGCAGCCTTAAATTCTATACACCACTCCATTGACCCACATTTAAGCTTAACAAATATATCGTTAAAATTAAAGTTAATACATTTTGTTATCAATCAGCACTAGGTCGTTCTTATTCGTTTTCTATTCGTTGTTTTTTGTGAAGGGTTACGATAGGCATGCAATTGAGTGTAGTTAACTTAGGGTTTTTTCTTTTCAGCAAAAAAATACCACCTGGTCGTTTTGCTCTCTACAATAGTTGAATTCTTTTTATATATATACTTGCTTGGTTATTAATTAATTAATTGTTGAATAATAATAAAAAAAAACAAATTTAGTACTTTGAACCAGTAAAACAGTAGGAGTGCTAATGAAGGTCGTCAGAGGTTGGCAAATGATTTTAATGGAATCAAGCACACCCAGAAACACAAAAACGGTATGACTTTCAGAACACCACAAAATCACGCTCGTGATTTCAGAAACACGTGATTTGAAATCACGTGATTTTCAGAACAGGACCGTATGTTATATAAAAATGAAAAATGTTTGTGTGTTTGTTTGTTTGTTTGTTGGCTTATAGACTCCTAAACTACCCAACCGATTTTCCTGAAATTTTTACAGTAACATGAGCCCTTAAAATAAAAAAGGCTACTTATTTGTTCGATAAGGGCAGGGGAATTGGTACCCCCCATAGGATTCCAATTATAAATATCGCATATCTTAAGAGCCGCTGCACGCATTTTGTTGAACTTTTGGTAGTATGATCTTCTGAGTCCCAAAATTGAAATAAAATAGCAGCGGGGGAAGTGGTATCTCCCATAGGGCGTTTAATATCGCATATCTTAAAAACTGTTATAGTGAGAATGTTCACATATTGTAGAAGTCACTCTTATGGTATACTACACTTTTGAAAATAAAAATAAAGCAAGGAGCCGCAAGGGGGGAAATACCTCCCATATGATGCATACATTTAATATCGCTCAACAGAAGAACTTTTAAAGGGAGAGTCTTCAAACGTGGTTAAAGTTACTATTATGGTAAACTATAAATTTCAATATAAAAATGGGCGGGGTAGACAGAGGAGGAGCAGTACCCCTCATAGATAGAAATATTAATAAGAGCTAATGCACGCATTTTGTTGAACTTTTGGGAGTAGGATCTTCTGAGCCCTAAAATTGAAATACAATAGCAGCGGGGGAAGTGGTACCCACCATAGGACGCCAATGTTTATTATCGCATATCTTAAGAACGGTTATAGTAAGAATGTTCAAACTTTGTAGAAGTCACTTCTATGGTATACTACACTTTTGAAAATAAAAAAAAGCGGATAGGCGCAGGGGGGGGGGGGAATACCTCCCATAGGATGCATATATAAAACATCTTTCAACTCAAGAACTATTAAAGGGAGAGTCTTCCAACGTAGTGACAGTGTAGCATATCGCACCGGGTTAAGCTAGTTACTTATAAAAGTGGAACCTAACACGTAATAGGAAACAAACGAAACTTGAAACTTAATAAACAAATTAAAAATATGGATGATATAAATAACAATAATATGGTTAACTTTTACCATAGTTATTTTAATTCTGACCATAATATGGTTACTTTTGTCCTGGAAATGTTGGACCATATTATGGTTAGTTTTGATCATTATTTTGGGGTAATATTGACCAAAAAAAATTTCCAACAAATTATGGTTAATTTTGACTATATTATGGTTGATTTTGGGAAAGTTTTTGTTAATTTTAACCATATTATGGTCATATTTAACCATAATATAGTTAGTAACCTGCAAACATAAACATTGTTAAAATCCAACCATATTTTTTTCTGCGTGCGGATGAGAATCTATTAGAGGAAACTTTTTGATACTTTTTTGTTTTTCAGTTGGTACTTTCTGATATTTTTTATAATGAACTAACAAAATTTAATTAAACATTCACGGACTCACGTGGAAGATAACACATGGGCTGGGCTGGAGGTTGATCCCTCGCCAAATCGATACACTAAGACGGAAAAAATAAATGCACAAATATGTAAATTCATATACTTAAGTATACTTAGATGTACTATGTTTTCTTCATATTTATGGTCGAATGTTGACCATTGCGAAAACTCTAGTTAATATGAAGGGTCCGCCAAATAACTTTTTTTTTTTGAAAATGCTATAAAAAAAAAAACTACTGAATATTTTCTTAAATCTCTTTTTTTTTAAAGTATGTACAATCCTTCCGGTTAATAATGGAAAATAATTTCACTCAAATGGCTGCCTTGGCTGGCCATGCAGTAGCCTACACGATCTGTTCAATTTTTAAGCACATTATCGATTGTGTGCAGCTGTATTTCATCAATGGCTTCACGAATATTGTCCTTTAAAGCGTCAATTGTCTCTGGCTTGTCGGCGTAACACTTATCTTTGACGGCACCAAACAAATAATAGTTTGACACCGTTGGACTATTATTTGTTTGGTGCCGTCAAAGATAAGTGTTACGCCGACAAGCCAGAGGTGGCCAAACAACATCAGCTCTGCGGCTGATAATGCGATCTTCAAAAATAGGGCGCAAAACATCGAGTGTAGCTTCGGCTGTGTGGCACGTAGCGCCGTCCTGTTAAAACCAAATGTTGCCAATATCCTCCTCTTCAATTTTTGTGAACAAAAATTCGTTCAACATGGCCCGATAACGATCGCCATTGACTGTAACGGCCACTCCTTGCTCATTTTCGAAGAAAAATGGCCCAATTATGCTTCTGGACCAAAATCCGCACCAAACAGTGACTCGTTTTGGGTGCATCGGCTTTTCAATGTATGCGTGCGGGTTTTCTGTGTCCCAAATGCGACAAATTTGCTTGTTTACATACCCGCCAAGATCAAAATGAGCTTCATCTGAAAAGATGATTTTTTTTGGCAAAATCGGCATCTTCTGTAAGTCGATCGCAGGCCCACTAAACGAAGCGAAAACGCATTGGATGGTCAGTTGGCTTCAGCCCCTGAACCAATTGGACTTTGTATGGCGTAATACCAAGGTGCAAAATTCGTCTCAATGACGTCTTCGAAATGTTCAATTGTTGAGAACGACGGTGAATTGATGTTGATGACGCTTCACGCACACTTTCTGCCACAGCAGCAATATTCTCGGGTGTACACACTGTTTTTCGCTTTTCACGCTTTGGCTTATCGATGAG
Source organism: Pollenia griseotomentosa (assembly GCA_963931875.1). Classification (NCBI taxonomy): domain Eukaryota; kingdom Metazoa; phylum Arthropoda; class Insecta; order Diptera; family Polleniidae; genus Pollenia; species Pollenia griseotomentosa. Next base: position 3,688,679 of record OZ007562.1, on the reverse strand, counting down.
GATGCCAGTTTCTTCGCACACATTCTGCAACATTACCATGATTTTCAAAGTAAGGTCGCAATATTTCCCAGCGTTGTTCAAGCGTATACAAAACCATATTCGTTCAGCGGAAGGATAAAACTAATTATCTGTCAAATCAGACAAGAGCTAAGTGTAACCATTCACGAATTAAGCACTAGTTGAAAAAAAAACGTTAGATGGCGGACCCGTTGTATAAACATCAAATAACTTAGTAAACCTAGAATTGAACTCACAAAGTAATGGATGGATTTTTATTTTTTAATTGTTTAGTTTTTATTTCTATAATGTTTATATATATAACTACGGTGATGAACCGTACACTATTATAGTGGACAGCCTTTTTTTAGCCTCTTGTCCACTATTTTTTTTATGAACGCTAATTGTGGAGTTTTTAAACCCGTTTACTATTTTAGAAAAACTTAGCTGTAGCACCGAGACCTGAAGAAAATTGTAATGTTCTATAATGTTACTTTTTTTACATTAATTAATAATTGAACAAACAAAAAATGTTAGCAACGACCACAGCACAAATAGGTTGTGTATTGTACAGTGTTGAAAAATTTGGTACCTTGGTACTTTTTTCAGTACTTTTTTATCCTTTTTTATAACTTTTTTAACTGTGATATGATCATTTCGATAGCAGGCTTTGGTCATCATCTGTTTGTTGCAAAATTTATGTTGTTGTATTTTAAAAATAATTAACGTTCATATTTTGCTTTCCAGAATGGGAGGGTTTAACAAGTGGCAAGAAAATTTATAAAAAGGGATGCATTGGATAATATGTTAGTGGAAAATTTAAATGAAAACCATATTTATAGGAACATGCAATGTTAGGGAAATGGTTTATAAAGTAAAAGGAACTACGAAATCATTTTATGCGATAATTTGCGAAACATTAAGAACATTAATTTTCTTTTGAAAATAAATCCTTAAAAGTGATAGTCAGCTTTACTCCAGAAAATATTGTTTCCGGAAAAACCAAAAGCAAAATACTGTTGTTATTAATGTTATATACAAACAATAAAGAGAACTATAATAATATCAATACTCAATTCCGCGTTCTAGCGTACTTTTCAGAAACAAACCATTTCATAACTGAATATATTTAAATTTCTTGGAAAAATATAGCCAATATAAGAAACAAAACTAATGTTTGCTGACATTTCACATATTGCCGTGGGACAAAATTCTTTTACTTATATCTAAAAAACTGTATTTATATAACTTTCTGTTCTGATTGCACCGTGGTGAACGCCATTTAGGATTCGGCATAGCCGAATATCACACTCACATGTTGAGTTATGTAGTTGTTATCGAATCTTCGAATAATAAAGTTCAAACTAAATATCATTATTGCGACTTTTCATAACATTTTGGTTTTTTAAAGTTAGCCTTTTACGCGACACCAATATATCATTGAAACCAATTCCAATTGTTCCATGTGTTGTCTGAATCAAGTGATGGGAATTGGCAAAACACTGCTAATATTTTCTGACTGTGTGCACGAGCGTTAAAAAACGCACTCAAAAAGTTCTCTGGTGTATTGCATCAGTATATAATAAATCTGTTACCGAAACAATTAATCCAATTTCTAAAAAAAAATTGTTCATCAATATTCGACTTTCCTAAATGCAGCAATGCCCATGTGATTAAAACAAACGCAACATTTTCCAACTTTTTAATTGGATTTATTGTTTTAAACTTGCATAAAAGCTTTTTCTAATTGGATTGCACCGAAATAGCATAACATCACATTGCCAACGCAAAAAGGTTTTTGTTTTTAATACGGAAACTAAAAAAAAATAGAGACTGCAGCCTTAAATTCTATACACCACTCCATTGACCCACATTTAAGCTTAACAAATATATCGTTAAAATTAAAGTTAATACATTTTGTTATCAATCAGCACTAGGTCGTTCTTATTCGTTTTCTATTCGTTGTTTTTTGTGAAGGGTTACGAAAGGCATGCAATTGAGTGTAGTTAACTTAGGGTTTTTTCTTTTCAGCAAAAAAATACCACCTTGTTAAAAGGTGTATGTATAAAATGTGTTGCCAACCCTGTAATAATGCAATTTGTTATTTGAAGAGAACAAAACACAAATTTGGTTCGCCCTGTTTTAAATAGCTGACAAAAAGTTTGTTCTTCAAAATATAAACAAATGCATAGTAAATCAAGAAGTTTGTTGTTCAAAATAAAATAAAAGGCCGCAGTAATATCCATATTTTTAACTTTATGGCTTAAAATTTTTAAAAATTTTCTTTAGTTTAGTGTTTTGATTTGGCAATTTTTTTTGTAGAACAATTTTATAACAACCAATCCACTTAAATTTTATAACACTGACTACCTGTAATGCTTTCTTATGTTTTTTACTATAAAATAATTTTGTCTATTAACTTTTAAAATTTAACAATTTTACTGTCCTGATAAGAGGCGATTTTTTCCTAACTTCGTCTGGTAGCCCTATATATAAACAGAAGTAAACTGTTTTATACCCTTTGTACACTTGCAAACATTTCGGAGGAGCGCATGGAAGATGTTGAAAATGTGAAATACGCGTTGACACTTGAAACATCTAACATCTACTATCAATAAAAAATGTCACCATTTCTGAATAAAAACTTTAATTTTTTTTTAAATACTTTTGCCAAAATTTTAAAAGATAACACCAAAATGTTTTTCGAATTCATTTTGTTCAATAATATAAAAAAATTAAGCAAAATAAAGCTTGCAAAAAAGGAAAAACTTGAGAAGTGGTAACGCTTCTTTTAAAACAAATGCCATTTTGTCAGGGATGCCAAAATATAAATAGAATTTTTTGCCACTTTTCTAGTGATGACACTAAAATAATCGGAAGATGTAGAATAGACTACAATGAGATAGGAACATTTTGTAAAGATGTTGAAAAATTTTGATTTTTAGCCCTATGTATTTCTTATGGGAAAATTTCAACATCTACGCAAATTAATGTTAAATGTTGACAAGTGTGAAAAGGCTATTACAGGCCATTTTCAACATTTTCAAATAAATCGATGCCATTTTAACGCAAGTTTAATCATTCGGATGATAATTGGTCGAAATCGGTCTTAGACTATCGACAAAAAACATGCATTTGCATGGAATCGCAAATAAATTTTAACTTTTTTCTAAAATATTAGAAAATAATTAATTTAAATAAGGAACGTGGTTCAGTACTTTTTTGGCTAATATATGTTATTTTTTAGGGCACTTAGTACAGACCTGAATGGGGATTCGAGACACCATTTGAAAGCTCCAAGGGTGTAGATTCCAAAACTGTAATGGGTTACTCAGGAGACATGAAACGAGGGGTATATAGGATATAGGGGGATGTAGGAAAATTTAAATTACATGGAGAATATTGTATCAAACAAAGTAAATAAGTTGCTTCACTCTTAGAAACATTTTTGGAAAGTTCTTCAAACTGTATGTTAACACGCAAAAAAAGGAATTCTGTAAAGAACTTAGGACATATTATTTTATAATTCATCAAGTTTTCAATAACGATAAAAAATAAATATACGTATGGTCACAAAAAATCCGTAAGTGACATAAACTTCAAAATCGATTTTTCGATTGATTATGTTGATTACAAATTAGGCACTCAGCTTCATATGACAAATTCAAAGTAAACAAAAAAAGATTTTCCCACATGACTGTTAAAAAGTTTTAAAAAAAAGCTGAAAAACATACATAAGCACAGCTTGATCTAAACACAATTTATATTTTGCCAGTGTATCACAACAAAATTAAGTAATTTTCCAAAAAACAAATAAGAGCAGCACTCCTGCTTCGTTTAAATCTAGTATGCAACTAAATCAAATTTTATGTTTTTCTCTCTTTGGTATTTGTATTAAGGATTGCCTTTGTTACTTTTCATGCATTTAAGTTTAATGCATGAAAATGATTAAACAAATGATTACGCCAAATTTGTTCACATTTTTACTTGAATGTAAGAAATTGTTATTTCTTTATGTTTTGACTGTTAGAAAATGAAAATTTAAAAAGTAGTGTAGTAAAGCAAATATACGGTATGTCTTGGGGATTTTAAGGAAAATATTAGTAGGGAAATTTTTGCATTTTTAGCAGCTCTGGTAAAAACAACACGATGAGTAAATCCAAAAACCCGAACAACATCGTAATCCAGGCAAGCTAGCGCATGCCTTCTGTAAAAAATTAACAAATAGCCTCTCAAATGCATTTGAAAAAACAAAATCAAAAAACATTGGATTCCGTACGGAAAGTGCTATAGGTTTCGCTATTTTCTTAAGCAACTGAAAGATTCATAAAACTTAACAAAAGTTTCCTTGAGTTCAATATCCTTTGACACCTATGATTAACATGTATTCGCACCGTTGCTTAATTGGGCCTAAAGTATTAGATGGGCGAATCATATTAAAACACACGCAGTTATTCGGTCCTAGTTGTTACTCTGAAATTAAAGGCCTAACAACATTTAAGGGTAAAAACTAGTATTGAATGACTGCGCATGTTTAGATATGGTCCGCCCTTCTAATACTTAAATACTTAAACATAAAACTTGTCATCAAAAGGTACAGAAGTTCAATAAATCAGTTCAATTCTAGACATTGAACAACAAAGTCTAGTTTTCTCCTTGTACAAAATCTCGATTTTCTTCTTGTCGTGTGAATCTTAGAACAAGGTGCGATATACATATTTATTAAAATGTTCAAATATAAAAAATTAAATTAAAAAATTTATTAAAAAAAAAATATATGTATTTATAAATAGCAAGGGAAAAATTAAATAATAAAAAAAGAATAAATTAGTGGAACATTTATTAGGAAAGAATAATATGAAATGCATTTTGGCTTTACATCGGATGTGCTATAATAATATAATTTTATAATACATAATAAGAAGTGACCAATATGACACCCTAGCGATGTCAGCGTGCTGCGATCTCGAACTCCGAGCACTCCAGTGCGTAAAAAATAGTCTTGTCACAAAATAAACTAATAATCAATCTTTTGGGAAAATGTGCAATACTCCTTTATATCACCCTCTTCACAAAATTGTGGGATTGCAGAAGGCTAAAGTTAACTTTTTCTACAAGTTCCAGTAAACAGAGAACGAGAAATAAGTAATACTTTTTGCCTGGTAATTAAGTGTCACAGGGTGATATAAATCGTTATGGCCTATCACAAAATGATCATGTGATCGTGCATCCAAAAGATTATGATCACATACATAAATATAATAATATAAAACAAAAATAATAATAAAAAAAATTAACAGCACAATATAAAAAAGGAGCCTTTAAGATTATAATATCCTATATCTCCTTATTAAAAATAAGAGAGGGGCAAAAGCCATAAAAATTTCAAAACCAAAATTTAAAACTTAAACAAAAAATATCCAAATATAAAATTAAAACATAATAAAATTGTAATATTTATAAAAAAATATCTGAAAATGTTTATTTACTAATAAAAATATTAAAATTAAGAGCCAAGTTCAAACAATTGTAGTGGTACTGTAGAGTCAAACATTAGACAAACATTATATTTTAATGTTCTATAATGTTGTGTGTGTGTGTATTGTATATGTGTTTTATTTGGTAAACTTTTTTTGCTAGCTTTTTGTTTTTTTTGTTTTTGTAAAAAATTTTTGGTATTTTTTAACACTTATGAGCTGAACCGAACACAATGAGGTTTGTGGTTTTTTTTAAACCGAACGCAATTAAATGTTCGCATCTTATTGTTGAGTTGGATAAGAACAGTATAATTTTTGTGCTCAAAGATGACAAACAGGGACCGGTTATTTTTTTTCAATGATTTACTACACACTATTAGCGTTTGTGTTTTCCATAAATCAACCGAACACTAAGGAGCGATATTTAGTGTTTATTTCCGAACATTTGTGCAAAATATATCAAAAATATTTTTTTTTGGAAAAACTTTAGGAATATGCAAATGCATGTTTTTTTATGCCAGTGTAATGAGAAACTTTCGCTGGTCTTAAACATTTTAATATGAAAAAAATAAAACAAAATTTTTAAGACAGTCGCAGAATTAAAGCAAATACAACCAATATGATACAATAGAAAACTTTTTCAATCGCCTTATTATTTTAAATAATTTTCACAAATAAAAATCCTTAAAGTTGCAAACAAAATATGAAAAAAATCAACAAATTCGTTCGTGCAATTAACCGTGAAATTTTGTTTGATATTATTTTTTTAACGAAATATATGACGCATTTATAAGTATAACGCAAAAAACATCTTTTAATGGGCGGCAAGGTATCCGGGTACCTATACGAAAAATACGTAGAAACATTTTCACAAAAACGCTGTAAAATATTAATGGACTTTGGAACAGACACTTAATTACTTACTTATGGTGTTTTCTGTTCTACAACATAATGTGACATTTGATTTAAAAAAAGGCAGTTTGGTGTTTGTTTCTTAAAAATGCTTTGCTCTCTAAAAGCGTGGCTTGTTTTATTCTAAAAAAAACTTACCCTTACTAATGGCAAAAGGTATTGCACTTTACGCACCGTATAAATGGACAGTGTTGGTAATGCCCTGTAAAAATGTGACTTCTTTTGGGAAAAAATCGCCTCTTATCAGGAGACTAAACATTTTGAATTTTAATAGTTTTTTTCTATTATTGTGTAGCAAAAAACATAAGAAAGCATTACAAAAAAAATTTCCAACAAATTATGGTTAATTTTGACTATATTATGGTTGATTTTGGGAAAGTTTTTGTTAATTTTAACCATATTATGGTCATATTTAACCATAATATAGTTAGTAACCTGCAAACATAAACATTGTTAAAATCCAACCATATTTTTTTCTGCGTGCGGATGAGAATCTATTAGAGGAAACTTTTTGATACTTTTTTGTTTTTCAGTTGGTACTTTCTGATATTTTTTATAATGAACTAACAAAATTTAATTAAACATTCACGGACTCACGTGGAAGATAACACATGGGCTGGGCTGGAGGTTGATCCCTCGCCAAATCGATACACTAAGACGGAAAAAATAAATGCACAAATATGTAAATTCATATACTTAAGTATACTTAGATGTACTATGTTTTCTTCATATTTATGGTCGAATGTTGACCATTGCGAAAACTCTAGTTAATATAAAGGGTCCGCCAAATAACTTTTTTTTTTTGAAAATGCTATAAAAAAAAACTACTGAATATTTTCTTAAATCTCTTTTTTTTTTAAAGTATGTACAATCCTTCCGGTTAATAATGGAAAATAATTTCACTCAAATGGCTGCCTTGGCTGGCCATGCAGTAGCCTACACGATCGGTTCAATTTTTAAGCACATTATCGATTGTGTGCAGCTGTATTTCATCAATGGCTTCACGAATATTGTCCTTTAAAGCGTCAATTGTCTCTGGCTTGTCGGCGTAACACTTATCTTTGACGGCACCAAACAAATAATAGTTTGACACCGTTGGACTATTATTTGTTTGGTGCCGTCAAAGATAAGTGTTACGCCGACAAGCCAGAGGTGGCCAAACAACATCAGCTCTGCGGCTGATAATGCGATCTTCAAAAATAGGGCGCAAAACATCGAGTGTAGCTTCGGCTGTGTGGCACGTAGCGCCGTCCTGTTAAAACCAAATGTTGCCAATATCCTCCTCTTCAATTTTTGTGAACAAAAATTCGTTCAACATGGCCCGATAACGATCGCCATTGACTGTAACGGCCACTCCTTGCTCATTTTCGAAGAAAAATGGCCCAATTATGCTTCTGGACCAAAATCCGCACCAAACAGTGACTCGTTTTGGGTGCATCGGCTTTTCAATGTATGCGTGCGGGTTTTCTGTGTCCCAAATGCGACAATTTTGCTTGTTTACATACCCGCCAAGATCAAAATGAGCTTCATCTGAAAAGATGATTTTTTTGGCAAAATCGGCATCTTCTGTAAGTCGATCGCAGGCCCACTAAACGAAGCGAAAACGCATTGGATGGTCAGTTGGCTTCAGCCCCTGAACCAATTGGACTTTGTATGGCGTAATACCAAGGTGCAAAATTCGTCTCAATGACGTCTTCGAAATGTTCAATTGTTGAGAACGACGGTGAATTGATGTTGATGACGCTTCACGCACACTTTCTGCCACAGCAGCAATATTCTCGGGTGTACACACTGTTTTTCGCTTTTCACGCTTTGGTTTATCGATGAGGTTGCCAGTTTCTTTCACTTTTTTCACAAGATAACGAACATACGGAGCTGACGGCGCTTCTCTTCTTCCAAAACCCGTACGCAATTTTCGCACACATTCTGCAACATTACCATGATTTTCAAAGTAAGGTCGCAATATTTCCCAGCGTTGTTCAAGCGTATACACAACCATATTCGTTCAGCGGAAGGATAAAACTAATTATCTGTCAAATCAGACAAGAGCTAAGTGTAACCATTCACGAATTAAGCACTAGTTGAAAAAAAAACGTTAGATGGCGGACCCGTTGTATAAACATCAAATAACTTAGTAAACCTAGAATTGAACTCACAAAGTAATGGATGGATTTTTATTTTTTAATTGATTAGTTTTTATTTCTATAATGTTTATATATATAACTACGGTGATGAACCGTACACTATTATAGTGGACAGCCTCTTTTTAGCCTCTTGTCCACTATTTTTTTTATGAACGCTAATTGTGGAGTTTTAAAACCCGTTTACTATTTTAGAAAAACTTAGCTGTAGCACCGAGACCTGAAGAAAATTTTAATGTTCTATAATGTTTCTTTTTTTACATTAATTAATAATTGAACAAACAAAAAATGTTAGCAACGACCACAGCACAAATAGGTTGTGTATTGTACAGTGTTGAAAAATTTGGTACCTTGGTACTTTTTTCAGTACTTTTTTATCCTTTTTTATAACTTTTTTAACTGTGATATGATCATTTCGATAGCAGGCTTTGGTCATCATCTGTTTGTTGCAAAATTTATGTTGTTGTATTTTAAAAATAATTAACGTTCATATTTTGCTTTCCAGATGGGAGGGTTTAACAAGTGGCAAGAAAATTTATAAAAAGGGATGCATTGGATAATATGTTAGTGGAAAATTTAAATGAAAACCATATTTATAGGAACATGCAATGTTAGGGAAATGGTTTATAAAGTAAAAGGAACTACGAAATCATTTTATGCGATAATTTGCGAAACATTAAGAACATTAATTTTCTTTTGAAAATAAATCCTTAAAAGTGATAGTCAGCTTTACTCCAGAAAATATTGTTTCCGGAAAAACCAAAAGCAAAATACTGTTGTTATTAATGTTATATACAAACAATAAAGAGAACTATAATAATATCAATACTCAATTCCGCGTTCTAGCGTACTTTTCAGAAACAAACCATTTCATAACTGAATATATTTAAATTTCTTGGAAAAATATAGCCAATATAAGAAACAAAACTAATGTTTGCTGACATTTCACATATTGCCGTGGGACAAAATTCTTTTACTTATATCTAAAAAACTGTATTTATATAACTTTCTGTTCTGATTGCACCGTGGTGAACGCCATTTAGGATTCGGCATAGCCGAATATCACACTCACATGTTGAGTTATGTAGTTGTTATCGAATCTTCGAATAATAAAGTTCAAACTAAATATCATTATTGCGACTTTTCATAACATTTTGGTTTTTTAAAGTTAGCCTTTTACGCGACACCAATATATCATTGAAACCAATTTCAATTGTTCCATGTGTTGTCTGAATCAAGTGATGGGAATTGGCAAAACACTGCTAATATTTTCTGACTGTGTGCACGAGCGTTAAAAAACGCACTCAAAAAGTTCTCTGGTGTATTGCATCAGTATATAATAAATCTGTTACCGAAACAATTAATCCAATTTCTAAAAAAAAATTGTTCATAAATATTCGACTTTCCTAAATGCAGCAATGCCCATGTGATTAAAACAAACGCAACATTTTCCAACATTTTAATTGGATTTATTGTTTCAAACTTGCATAAAAGCTTTTTCTAATTGGATTGCACCGAAATAGCAAAACATCACATTGTCAACGCAAATATGAATGAATCAAAAGGTTTTTGTTTTTAATACGGAAACTAAAAAAAATAGAGACTGCAGCCTTAAATTCTATACACCACTCCATTGGCCCACATTTAAGCTTAACAAATATATCGTTAAAATTAAAGTTAATACATTTTGTTATCAATCAGCACTAAGTCGTTCACATTATTCGTTTTCTATTCGTTGTTTTTTGTGAAGGGTTACGATAGGCATGCAATTGAGTGTAGCTTAACTTAGGGTTTTTTTCTTTTCAGCAAAAAAATACCACCTTGTTAAAAGGTGTATGTATAAAATGTGTTGCCAACCCTGTAATAATGCAATTTGTTATTTGAAGAGAACAAAACACAAATTTGGTTCGCCCTGTTTTAAATAGCTGACAAAAAGTTTGTTCTTCAAAATATAAACAAATGCATAGTAAATCAAGAAGTTTGTTGTTCAAAATAAAATAAAAGGCCGCAGTAATATCCATATTTTTAACTTTATGGCTTAAAATTTTTAAAAATTTTCTTTAGTTTAGTGTTTTGATTTGGCAATTTTTTTTGTAGAACAATTTTATAACAACCAATCCACTTAAATGTTATAACACTGACTACCTGTAATGCTTTCTTATGTTTTTTACTATAAAATAATTTTGTCTATTAACTTTTAAAATTTAACAATTTTACTGTCCTGATTAGAGGCGACTTTTTCCTAACTTCGTCTGGTAGCCCTATATATAAACAGAAGTCAACTGTTTTATACCCTTTGTACACTTGCAAACATTTCTTGAAACCTCTAACATCTACTATCAATAAAAAATGTCACCATTTCTGAATAAAAACTTTAATTTTTTTTAAATACTTTTGCCAAAATTTTAAAAGATAACACCAAAATGTTTTTCGAATTCATTTTGTTCAATAATATAAAAAAATTAAGCAAAATAAAGCTTGCAAAAAAGGAAAAAGGTGAGAAGTTTTAACGCTTCTTTTAAAACAAATGCCATTTTCGCAGGGATGCCAAAATATAAATAGAATTTTTTGCCACTTTTCTAGTGATGACACTAAAATAATCGGAAGATGTAGAATAGACTACAATGAGATAGGAGCATTTTGTAAAGATGTTGAAAAATTTTGATTTTTAGCCCTATGTATTTCTTATGGGAAAATTTCAACATCTACGCAAATTAATGTTAAATGTTGACAAGTGTGAAAAGGCTATTACAGGCCATTTTCAACATTTTCAAATAAATCGATGCCATTTTAACGCAAGTTTAATCATTCGGATGATAATTGGTCGAAATCGGTCTTAGACTATCGACAAAAAACATGCATTTGCATGGAATCGCAAATAAATTTTAACTTTTTTCTAAAATATTAGAAAATAATTAATTTAAATAAGGAACGTGGTTCAGTACTTTTTTGGCTAATTTATGTTATTTTTTAGGGCACTTAGTACAGACCTGAATGGGGATTCGAGACACCATTTGAAAGCTCCAAGGGTGTAGATTCCAAAACTGTAATCGGTTTCTCAGGAGACATAAAACGAGGGGTATATAGGATATAGGGGGATGTAGGAAAATTTAAATTACATGGAGAATATTGTATCAAAGTAAATAAGTTGCTTCACACTTAGAAACATTTTTGGAAAGTTCTTCAAACTGTATGTTAACACGCAAAAAAAGGAATTCTGTAAAGAACTTAGGACATATTATTTTATAATTCATCAAGTTTTCAATAACGATAAAAAATAAATATACGTATGGTCACAAAAAATCCGTAAGTGACATAAACTTCAAAATCGATTTTTCGATTGATTATGTTGATTACAAATTAGGCACTCAGCTTCATATGACAAATTCAAAGTAAACAAAAAAAGATTTTCCCACATGACTGTTAAAAAGTTTTAAAAAAAAGCTGAAAAACATACATAAGCACAGCTTGATCTAAACACAATTTATATTTTGCCAGTGTATCACAACAAAATTAAGTAATTTTCCAAAAAACAAATAAGAGCAGCACTCCTGCTTCGTCTAAATCTAGTATGCAACTAAATCAAATTTTATGTTTTTCTCTCTTTGGTATTTGTATTAAGGATTGCCTTTGTTACTTTTCATGCATTTAAGTTTAATGCATGAAAATGATTAAACAAATGATTACGCCAAATTTGTTCACATTTTTACTTGAATGTAAGAAATTGTTATTTCTTTATGTTTTGACTGTTAGAAAATGAAAATTTAAAAAGTAGTGTAGTAAAGCAAATATACGGTATGTCTTGGGGATTTTAAGGAAAATATTAGTAGGGAAATTTTTGCATTTTTAGCAGCTCTGGTAAAAACAACACGATGAGTAAATCCAAAAACCCGAACAACATCGTAATCCAGGCAAGCTAGCGCATGCCTTCTGTAAAAAATTAACAAATAGCCTCTCAAATGCATTTGAAAAAACAAAATCAAAAAACATTGGATTCCGTACGGAAAGTGCTATAGGTTTCGCTATTTTCTTAAGCAACTGAAAGATTCATAAAACTTAACAAAAGTTTCCTTGAGTTCAATATCCTTTGACACCTATGATTAACATGTATTCGCACCGTTGCTTAATTGGGCCTAAAGTATTAGATGGGCGAATCATATTAAAACACACGCAGTTATTCGGTCCTAGTTGTTACTCTGAAATTAAAGGCCTAACAACATTTAAGGGTAAAAACTAGTATTGAATGACTGCGCATGTTTAGATATGGTCCGCCCTTCTAATACTTAAATACTTAAACATAAAACTTGTCATCAAAAGGTACAGAAGTTCAATAAATCAGTTCAATTCTAGACATTGAACAACAAAGTCTAGTTTTCTCCTTGTACAAAATCTCGATTTTCTTCTTGTCGTGTGAATCTTAGAACAAGGTGCGATATACATATTTATTAAAATGTTCAAATATAAAAAATTAAATTAAAAAATTTATTAAAAAAAAAATATATGTATTTATAAATAGCAAGGGAAAAATTAAATAATAAAAAAAGAATAAATTAGTGGAACATTTATTAGGAAAGAATAATATGAAATGCATTTTGGCTTTACATCGGATGTGCTATAATAATATAATTTTATAATACATAATAAGAAGTGACCAATATGACACCCTAGCGATGTCAGCGTGCTGCGATCTCGAACTCCGAGCACTCCAGTGCGTAAAAAATAGTCTTGTCACAAAATAAACTAATAATCAATCTTTTGGGAAAATGTGCAATACTCCTTTATATCACCCTCTTCACAAAATTGTGGGATTGCAGAAGGCTAAAGTTAACTTTTTCTACAAGTTCCAGTAAACAGAGAACGAGAAATAAGTAATACTTTTTGCCTGGTAATTAAGTGTCACAGGGTGATATAAATCGTTATGGCCTATCACAAAATGATCATGTGATCGTGCATCCAAAAGATTATGATCACATACATAAATATAATAATATAAAACAAAAATAATAATAAAAAAAATTAACAGCACAATATAAAAAAGGAGCCTTTAAGATTATAATATCCTATATCTCCTTATTAAAAATAAGAGAGGGGCAAAAGCCATAAAAATTTCAAAACCAAAATTTAAAACTTAAACAAAAAATATCCAAATATAAAATTAAAACATAATAAAATTGTAATATTTATAAAAAAATATCTGAAAATGTTTATTTACTAATAAAAATATTAAAATTAAGAGCCAAGTTCAAACAATTGTAGTGGTACTGTAGAGTCAAACATTAGACAAACATTATATTTTAATGTTCTATAATGTTGTGTGTGTGTGTATTGTATATGTGTTTTATTTGGTAAACTTTTTTTGCTAGCTTTTTGTTTTTTTTGTTTTTGTAAAAAATTTTTGGTATTTTTTAACACTTATGAGCTGAACCGAACACAATGAGGTTTGTGGTTTTTTTTAAACCGAACGCAATTAAATGTTCGCATCTTATTGTTGAGTTGGATAAGAACAGTATAATTTTTGTGCTCAAAGATGACAAACAGGGACCGGTTATTTTTTTTCAATGATTTACTACACACTATTAGCGTTTGTGTTTTCCATAAATCAACCGAACACTAAGGAGCGATATTTAGTGTTTATTTCCGAACATTTGTGCAAAATATATCAAAAATATTTTTTTTTGGAAAAACTTTAGGAATATGCAAATGCATGTTTTTTTATGCCAGTGTAATGAGAAACTTTCGCTGGTCTTAAACATTTTAATATGAAAAAAATAAAACAAAATTTTTAAGACAGTCGCAGAATTAAAGCAAATACAACCAATATGATACAATAGAAAACTTTTTCAATCGCCTTATTATTTTAAATAATTTTCACAAATAAAAATCCTTAAAGTTGCAAACAAAATATGAAAAAAATCAACAAATTCGTTCGTGCAATTAACCGTGAAATTTTGTTTGATATTATTTTTTTAACGAAATATATGACGCATTTATAAGTATAACGCAAAAAACATCTTTTAATGGGCGGCAAGGTATCCGGGTACCTATACGAAAAATACGTAGAAACATTTTCACAAAAACGCTGTAAAATATTAATGGACTTTGGAACAGACACTTAATTACTTACTTATGGTGTTTTCTGTTCTACAACATAATGTGACATTTGATTTAAAAAAGCAGTTTGGTGCTTGTTTCTTAAAAATGCTTTGCTCGGCTCAGCGAATAAAGGCCTAACGAACTAACGCCTAAAAAAAAAAATGAAATAATGCCTAAAAATTGCAACAAAAAATTATATAGGAATTAGGCGGTTGTTCATTATGAAAGAATGTCTAATATTTTAGGCATTCCTTCATTAAAATTGTTAGGTGATTTTTCATAATGAAAGAAAGCCTAACAATCAAAAATGAAAAAACGCCTAATTAGATATTTATTCATTTTTGATTGTTAGGCTTTCTTTCATTAATGTTAGGCGATTTTTCATTTTGCTAAAAGTGTGATTTTTATTACTATTATGCGTGAATTCATTGAAAACTAACAGTTGTATTGACGGTTAGACAAATGTTTTTGCAATTTGTTATCAGTTGTCGTCATTCGTTAAACTTCTATCACTACGAGCAAGTCATTCATAAGTGTTGGACATTAAAAATTATATTATAATTAAAAATGGATTACGAAATTATTTCTGGCAAGAGGATTAATTCAAAATTACTTTATGTAATATCAGAAAAACAGTTGTATAAATTTAAAACATTAATAAGAAATAAAAAGTGTTATGTATGTTTAAATAAAAAATGCAAGGCAAAGGTTGAATTAGTGAATGACGTGTGTCAAAAACCAAAAAAAATCATTGAACATTGAACATAATCTTGTAATCATTCTGTAAAAGGGAAAATTATTAGTTTTTAAAATTATAAAAGCAATTGATTTTCCCTTTTACAAAATGCATACACTATCTTGTAAACATTCTTAGGTTAGGTTTTCTTTCATTAGGTGTTAATTCATAATGAAAGAAACCCTAACAATTTAGACTTTCTTTCATTTTTATAATTAGACTTTCCTTCATTTTTAAAGTTAGACGTTCTTTCACTTTCTTCTTAGGCGTTCTTGTTTAGGCATTCTTTCATTTTGAAAAATTAGGCGTTAGTTCGTTAGGCCTTTATTCGCTGAGCCGCTTTGCTCTCTAAAAGCGTGGCTTGTTTTATTCTAAAAAAAACTTACCCTTACTAATGGCAAAAGGTATTGATTGCACTTTACGCACCGTATAAATGGACAGTGTTGGTAATGCCCTGTAAATCGGAAAAAATCGCCTCTTATCAGGAGACTAAACATTTTGAATTTTAATAGTTTTTCTCTATTATTGTGTAGCAAAAAACATAAGAAAGCATTACATTGTCGTCAGTTGTCAGTTATATTAAACTTAAGTGTATTCGGTGTTATATACTTGTTTTTAAAAAAATCGTCAAATCAAAAAATCGTAAAAACTTGGTGTCAATAAGTAGACAAACTTTTTGTCAGCTGTTAGAAACCGGGCGATTGTGATTTGTTGTCGTCAAATAAGAAATTGCATTATTAGAATGTTGGCAAGACATTTTACACATGCACCTTTTAACACGGTGGTATTTTTTTGTAGAAAAGAAAATAGCAATATATGTTACATTAACCTGTTGTTGGTCTCGGCCTGTTTAAAAAATGTTTCGATCTTTTGTACGTTGTTTCCAGTTCGATGCAGCAGGGATTATTACGTCTTCTTCATTTACGCTTACTTTCGATGTGTCACAGATACAGTTAGTGATTCATTCGTCACCTATAGTCTCCATCAATATGGGCCCATACATTTTACGGGTTTTTACGTCTGTATCGATTTGATATAGCGTTAATTTTTCTGAAGTTGCAATCAATATCCTTATTTTGCCCTGGCTTAACCCCAGACCAATTTTAACTGAATTCTTTTCATAGACAGCAGTTACAACTCGCGTGTGACTAAATATTATCTGCATAATCGGCGAGCAAATTACCCTTTTATTCCAACATGTTATTCATTAATCGGTGGAAAAAATTGCACGATAAGTTGTCCTATTGTCTGAGTCCTATTGTGGAGTAAATGGTTCGTACATGACAGTTCCAATTCTTACTTCTTACAACGGCGCACTAATTTCACAGAAATACCGTGAGCAGACAATAGATACATACATATATTATATATCCAATGTGTACAAACTTTTCAAACGATATGCACTAATATTTCATTATATTTTGTTAGAAAAAAATGTGCAATTACGTCGTTTGGCATTTATCAAAGAAACACACTTGTGGTTACGTCCCTTTGTTTTTTGTTAATTAAAGCGTAATTTTTAATCGCAAAAGTGTAGTTTAAGTACATTCATAATAATCAATTAAAAACTCGATACGATACGCCTTTTTGCATTTTAGCTAACGATATGTAGACTATTCTTAGTTTATGCAGAGCTACTAAAAACTTAAAAAAAATATACTTACACATTCCATAAAAAACACGTGGAAATACTTGGGTACATTGGTGCAAAAATACTTAGTTTTTTAAACGTTTGAAGTTCTCAAGAAGTTTTAGACATAAGGATTATCAATTTCAATAAAATAATCATGTTTGAAAACGCCAAAGGTACCCGGTTTTAAGAATTATTTAAAAGAAATTCACTTAAGCACGATGCACTTATCCGTGAAGTACTGTATGTACAGCGAAGTTGATATAACGATGTCCGTTTGTTTTTCTGTATATCTGGAGAACGAAAAGAGTAAAAGCATCAAATTAGGTGCAAGCATCTTAATCTTAATAATCCGACGAAATGAGGGCGGAATTGGTGAAGTGGGCGCAGGACAAAATCATCCGACAAAATACTTTTACTTATATCTTAAGAACGGTATTTATTAGCTTTCTCTTCTGATTGCATCATGGTGAAGGGCATTTACATGACACTCTTGAATGTTGAGTTACCCAATTAAAAATTGAGCTTCGAACGAAGCAGGTTTGTAAGGGAGAAATGTAAGAGTTTCGCTTACTAGCTCGCTTACGGAAGGCATGAATTTTATGTGGTGAGTTCCCACTTTGAAGCAATACATTTTTGACACAAAAAGCGCTTTATTTAACGCATTTAAAAACCGGTGAACGTAGCTATCAGCTTTACACACTGAATGTTTTTTTTTAGTTATTTTTTAATATTCTCCCTTAACCTTAACCTGCTTCGTAGTAAGGGAATGCCGTGGCACTTGAAATGTTATTTTTAGATTTATGAAACTTGTTAAGAGTTCCATCACTTACTTTACTGCATCTCTGTATGTCTTATTGCGTAGCGCATAACTGTGCCCTTACTTTTTTAAATGTACCATTAGTGCTTCACAAAATGATAAAATATTTTATTGGGTATGTAGTTGTTAGCTATCGAATCTTCGAATAATAAAGTTGAAACCAAAAATCATTATTGCGGCTTTTAGCTTAACTTGGTTTTTTTCAATTGTTCCATGTGTTGTCTGAATCAAATGATGGGAATTGGCAAAACACTGCACGAGCGTTAAAAAACGCACTCGAAAAGTTCTCTGGTGTGTTGCATCAGTATATAATAAATCTGTTACCGAAACAATTAATCCAATTTCTAAAAAAAAAATTGTTCATCGATATTCGACTATCTTAAATGCAGCAATGCCCATGTGATTAAAACAAACGCAACATTTCCCAACTTTTTAATTGCATAAAAGCTTTTTCTAATTGGATTGCACCGAAATAGCAAAACATCACATTGCCAACGCAAATATGAATGAAGCAAAAGGTTTTTGTTTTTAATACGGAAACTAAAAAAAATAGAGACTGCAGCCTTAAATTCTATACACCACTCCATTGACCCACATTTAAACTTAACAAATATATCGTTAAAATTAAAGTTAATACATTTTGTTATCAATCAGCACTAGGTCGTTCTTATTCGTTTTCTATTCGTTGTTTTTTGTGAAGGGTTACGATAGGCATGCAATTGAGTGTAGTTAACTTAGGGTTTTTTCTTTTCAGCAAAAAAATACCACCTTGTTAAAAGGTGTATGTATAAAATGTGTTGCCAACCCTGTAATAATGCAATTTGTTATTTGAAGAGAACAAAACACAAATTTGGTTCGCCCTGTTTTAAATAGCTGACAAAAAGTTTGTTCTTCAAAATATAAACAAATGCATAGTAAATCAAGAAGTTTGTTGTTCAAAATAAAATAAAAGACCGCAGTAATATCCATATTTTTAACTTTATGGCTTAAAATTTTTAAAAATTTTCTTTAGTTTAGTGTTTTGATTTGGCAATTTTTTTTGTAGAACAATTTTATAACAACCAATCCACTTAAATTTTATAACACTGACTACCTGTAATGCTTTCTTATGTTTTTTACTATAAAATAATTTTGTCTATTAACTTTTAAAATTTAACAATTTTACTGTCCTGATAAGAGGCGATTTTTTCCTAACTTCGTCTGGTAGCCCTATATATAAACAGAAGTAAACTGTTTTATACCCTTTGTACACTTGCAAACATTTCGGAGGAACGCATGGAAGATGTTGAAAATGTGAAATACGCGTTTATACTTGAAACATCTAACATCTACTATCAATAAAACATGTCACCATTTCTGAATAAAAACTTTAATTTTTTTTTAAATACTTTTGCCAAAATTTTAAAAGATAACACCAAAATGTTTTTCGAATTCATTTTGTTCAATAATATAAAAAAATTAAGCAAAATAAAGCTTGCAAAAAAGGAAAAACTTGAGAAGTGGTAACGCTTCTTTTAAAACAAATGCCATTTTGTCAGGGATGCCAAAATATAAATAGAATTTTTTGCCACTTTTCTAGTGATGACACTAAAATAATCGGAAGATGTAGAATAGACTACAATGAGATAGGAACATTTTGTAAAGATGTTGAAAAATTTTGATTTTTAGCCCTATGTATTTCTTATGGGAAAATTTCAACATCTACGCAAATTAATGTTAAATGTTGACAAGTGTGAAAAGGCTATTACAGGCCATTTTCAACATTTTCAAATAAATCGATGCCATTTTAACGCAAGTTTAATCATTCGGATGATAATTGGTCGAAATCGGTCTTAGACTATCGACAAAAAACATGCATTTGCATGGAATCGCAAATAAATTTTAACTTTTTTCTAAAATATTAGAAAATAATTAATTTAAATAAGGAACGTGGTTCAGTACTTTTTTGGCTAATTTATGTTATTTTTTAGGGCACTTAGTACAGACCTGAATGGGGATTCGAGACACCATTTGAAAGCTCCAAGGGTGTAGATTCCAAAACTGTAATGGGTTTCTCAGGAGACATGAAACGAGGGGTGGAATATAGGAAAATTTTAATTATATGGAGAATATTGTATCAAAGAAAGTAAATAAGTTGCTTCACACTTAGAAACTTTTTTGGAAAGTTCTTCAAACTGTATGTTAACACGCAAAAAAAGGAATTCTGTAAAGAACTTAGGACATATTATTTTATAATTCATCAAGTTTTCAATAACGATAAAAAATAAATATACGTATGGTCACAAAAAATCCGTAAGTGACATAAACTTCAAAATCGATTTTTCGATTGATTATGTTGATTACAAATTAGGCAGTCAGCTTCATATGACAAATTCAAAGTAAACAAAAAAAGATTTTCACACATGACTGTTAAAAAGTTTTAAAAAAAAGCTGAAAAACATACATAAGCACAGCTTGATCTAAACACAATTTATATTTTGCCAGTGTATCACAACAAAATTAAGCCATTTTCCAAAAAATAAATAAGAGCAGCACTCCTGCTTCGTTTAAATCTAGTATGCAAGTAAAATTTAGTTGCATTTTTCATTTTATATTACTATGAATGTTATCAAAATGCCCTTTTAAAACATATTCTCTCTTATTTTTAAATGATTCATAACAGCGTTGCCAGAATGAAGTTTTAATCTTATTTTTAAAGATTTTTAGACCAAAATAAGATTTGAAGATCTTTTTTCTCAAATTAAGATTTTTTATTTTTTTAAAAATAAAAATTCTTAACTTAAAATTTGTACAACAAACATACTTTTTGCAGTTTTTTAAACAGTCAGTTTTTAAAACAATGAGGTTTTGTATTAGCTTGTTGTCTATTGGATATGCACACTTTTGTACCCATTGTCTAGCACACACAAATATGCATCATTATTTCTGGGCATACAAAATTTTAAAAATGCATCGTAGATAAGCGGTTGTTCATTTTGGGAATATTGATGAAATTATTTGTAAAAAGAAAAACTGTATTTTTATAAAGTTTAGTACCAAAAGGTAAAACTAATGGAACTTAGCCCAAGGATTACCGTCTTGGTGTGGCCAGACCAAATTTGGGTTTTGTTTTCAATATTTTTCGAATATAACAAAAAGTCAAGGGCGTGAATTCTATAATTTGGATTCGATTGGAGCAAATTAGTGAGGTGAAAATTTATTTTTTGGTAAAAGTCTATGAAATTACCCTCTTGGCCAGACCAAATTTTTTTCTTGCAATATTTTTCAAATAGGACAAAATATCAAAAAAACAGAGGCGTTAATTCTATAAATGATATGTTCTGAATTGAATGAATCAAGTTTGAATCAAGTCAGAAAACTACGACCCGTTATGTTCAAAGTTCAATTTAACCAAGCGGATAACTCGTTTCACTTAGATGCGAAAAAGCAATGTGAAAAATAAGGGACTAAATAATAAAATTATACAGTAGTTTTGACATAACTTTTTTAAGTGCACTGTCTTACCTGCACATTTGAGCTGCACTTTGACTTAACTGCCCAAAATACATATTCTTCGTAATTATTCTTCAAAATCCTTGCTTAAGGGCATTTTGTATGCCTGCATATTTATCATATGTATATTTGGGCAGCTTTAAAACATTTTTATATAAAACATTAAAGTTAGCTTCACACATGAAAAAAATATGATGGCCACTTTTTCATATAAATATCCAATTTCATAAAATTTTAATAAAATATCAATTTATTAATAAAAACAATTTTTATTCTTTTTTTAAACACTTAACTTAAGCTGCACTTTTAATCAGGTAACCACAATTGTGTACCTACACATTAATGCAGATAAATACATTTAAGATAACAGCACTTTTGATTTATCTGCACAAAAAATTGTGCAAAGGAGATTGTGCAGATAAGTAAAATGACTGTATAATAAATTCGTATAATCTAAATTAATATGCATACATTCAATAATAAATATATTTATTTACTTTTTATTTAATTGGGTTTTTTAGCTGTTCTAATTGGGGTCTGGCCTGACCAAGAGGAAAACTTAGTGGTAAAAAGTTACGTAGGGCTAAGAAGTTTTTGGTTTGAAAATTCCACATTCCATGTGTATGATAATTTTTAAACAAAGTATATATACATTAGTGGTTTACAATGTATTTTAAAAGGTGTACCAGCATTATTTTAATAGCAATTTCATTAGGAATACATTTAGGAAAATTCATATATTTTCAAAGGGGTTTTTTTTTAGATGCAATTTTCTCCAAATGCCTTCGAACGGTATCAAAAAATATGATACTAAATTGAGAACCCTTAAGATTTCATATGGTGTATGAGCTTCATAGCTACCAAGCTAAAATCTTCTTGCCCAAAATTTATATATCTCTAATTTTAGAAATTAATTACTTCCGAAGAAACTTCTTTGTTTAGATTGACTTTTTTACGTTCTTATTTATTAAAAAACAAATGGTTTTAAATATATTTTTAGAAAGAATTTTATGGAAAACAGACCTAAAAACACAATTTAAACCTACAATCTAATTTTGTATAAATACCGCAATTATGTATTTCAATTTAATTAGTTTCCAGAATAAGAAGTATGTATTTCCTTTTAAAAAAATAATAATTTTTACTTCTTTGCCATTGTTTTTAAAAATTTCAAGATTTTTCTCTTCAAAATAAGATTTATTTTTCGCCGAATGAAGATTTTCCTTCCAAATTTTCTGGCAACGCTGATTCATAACATAAGAGCCAAAAAATTAAAAATGACTTCCCGTTTTTAATCATAAAAAAAATAGAAGTCAAATATAAGAATTAATTTACAATTAAAAAAATAATAATTCGTATTTTGCAAGCAAAAAAAAAGATGGAAAATAACAAACTTACATTTTTATGGACCTGCTCGAAATTATAACGGCACTGATTTAAATTCTTTTAATAATTGCTTTTCTTTATTTTGACTTGAATTTGTGTTTGCTGGGTAACTCTCTTTAATTATAAATTGATATATGTATGTATATATAAATTGGTAAATTAAGCCATGAATATTTTACAAAATACAAGGAAAAGCCTAAATATTTTACATTAAAACGTGAAGCATATAAAAATAAGAAATTTTTATTGATATGCTTAACATATCGATTCAAATAAAAATTAATTGAATTTAACCAAGCTTACTTGAGCTTTTTCTGAAAAATTTAAAGAAATCCCTGGCACTTATTTCTTGTTGCAGGAAATTCGATTCAATTTAAAATTAAAGAAAACCAGACTAATAGTAAGTAAATGCAGCTTGATTTCAGCAATAACTTTCTTATTTTTATTAAAAACAAGCTACTTTTGTATTTTTTGTTTTAAGAAATTTTTGATCATATACCAAAATCGTGAATTTTTAGATCATGAGAAAATGTTTCTTTATTTAAAAAAATTTTACGTAATACGAATAAAATAAGTTAGAATTATGAAATTATTTTTGGATTTTGAATTATCTTGTTTTAAGAAACGAAATTGATTTCTTTGGAAAATAAACTTCTTTCGTGGAAGTCCTATTTTATTCGCACTTCAGCTTAAAAATATGTCTACAAAAGAAATTGTGTTTGTTTGTATCTTGTAGGCTAATAAACCCCTGGATCGATTTTTTAAAAGTTTTGACAGTATATGACGATGGTCTGGAAAGAACAATAGGCTATTCAAAATTTACACATATTTTCGTCAATTTTAAAATTTTTATGAGCTAGAGCATTTAACCTTTTTATAGAAAGAGATCCTTCAAGTAAAACTTTTTAAGTCTCGCTGCGGTTATGGTATCAAAGTGTAAAATTGAGCTTAATTATGCAGAAGATCTTTTATATAAAGATGCTTTTTGCCCGGTGGAAATCGTTTATCTAGAAAAGTGTTTCAGTAAGACCAATGAACCATTAGGAGTAGCAGATAATGACCATCTACACCTAAAAGTATATAACTTATACGGTTAAGTTGATAGTATGTTGAAGCTTAAGATTCAAAAAAATAATTTTTAAGTATGTAAATGAAAAAAAAATATATAAAAAAGGGTCAAAAAAGCGGAGCGGGTAGTTCTTGTTCCAAAACAAAAAAAAATTGATTATTTTTGTGTTGATAACAAGTAACCAAAATGGAAAAAAAGTACACAAGTACACATTGGAAAAAAAAGTAACCAATTTTGGTTAAAAGTAACCAAAACGGCAACGCTGACCACAATTTGCTTTTTGGACGTCCCTGAACGTAATCAAATTTTATGTTTTTCTCTCTTTGGTATTTTTATTTAGGATTGCCTTTGTTACTTTTTAAGCATTAAACAATGAAATGAGCGAAAACACCATCACACAAACATGTGTATGTGTTATACGCCAAATTTGTTCACATTTTTACTTGAATGTAAGAAATTGTTATTTCGTTATTATTTGACTGTTAGAAAATGAAAATTTAAAAAGTAGTGTAGTAAAGCAAATATGGGGATTTTAAGGAATATATTAGTAGGGAAATGTTTGCATTTTTAGCAGCTCTGGTAAAAACAACACGACGAAAAAATCCAAAAACCCAAACAACATCGTAATCCAGGCAAACTAGCACCATTGCTTAAGCCAATTAAGCATATTAAAGTTGGGCCTAAAGTAGTAGATGGGCGAATCATATTAAAACACACGCAGTTATTCGGTCCTAGTTGTTACTCTGAAATTAAAGGCCTAACAACATTTTAGGGTAAAAACTAGTATTGAATGACTGCGCATGTTTCGATATGGTCCGCCCTTCTAATACTTAAATACTTAAACATAAAACTTGTCATCAAAAGTTAGAAGTTCAATTCTAGACGTTGAACAACAAAGTCTAGTTTTCTCCTTGTACAAAATCTCGATTTTCTTCTTGTCGTGTGAATCTTAGAACAAGGTGCGATATACATATTCATTAAAATTTTCAAATATAAAAAATTAAATTAAAAAATTTATTAAAAAAAATATATGTATTTATAAATAGCAAGGGAAAAATTAAATAATAAAAAAAGAATAAATTAGTGGAACATTTATTAGGAAAGAATAATATGAAATGCATTTTGGCTTTACATGGGATGTGCTATAATAATATAATTTTATAATAATAAGAAGTGACCAATATGACACCCTAGCGATGTCAGCGTGCTGCGATCTCGAACTCCGAGCACTCCAGTGCGTAAAAAATAGTCTTGTCACAAAATAAACTAATAATCAATCTTTTGGGAAAATGTGCAATACTCCTTTATATCACCCTCTTCACAAAATTGTGGGATTGCAGAAGGCTAAAGTTAACTTTTTCTACAAGTTCCAGTAAACAGAGAACGAGAAATAAGTAATACTTTTTGCCTTGTAATTAAGTGTCACAGGGTGATATAAATCGTTATCGCGTATCACAAAATGATCATGTGATCGTGTATCCAAAAGATTATGATCACATACATAAATATAATAATATAAAACAAAAATAATAATAAAAAAAATTAACAGACAATATAAAAAAGGAGCCTTTAAGATTATAATATCCTATATCTCCTTATTAAAAATAAGAGAGGGGCAAAAGCCATACAAATTTCAAAACCAAAATTTAAAACTTAAACAAAAAATATCCAAATTTAAAATTAAAACATAATAAAATTGTATTATTTAAAAAAAATATATGTAGGTATAACCTGAAAATGTTTATTTACTAATAAAAATATTATAATTAAGAGCCAAGTTCAAATAAAAAAAAAAACAATTATTTTCAAAAGTTTAAGGAAAGCACTCAGATGTGATATAAGAAAAATAAAAAAAAAAACATAATCTATACATATATAAATCGGCTAAGGCAACAGTTCCTCCTCTGCTTGTCATCCGAATTGAACAAAAAATACACAATTTTGGAGGTATTTACTTGCAGAAGTGCATAATATATATTTTTTTAATATCCGTTAATATTTCGACAATATAAATGTTATTTTTAAATCGGCAAATGCAAACCAGTTAAGAACACTTTCCTCCTTTGTTTGTCAACCGTACCTCAATGGGGAGAAAAAGTATCAAAAAGCGGAAATAGGGAAATTAATTTTTTTCTTTTACCTTTAACTTAAATTAGAAAAATAATATTATAGGTGCAGGGTTCTGAGTGAATGAGAACCTTAAGATGAAAATTGTTGATACTTTTTTGTTCTTCATCTGGTAGATTTTAAATTTTTGCTAAAATTGGACCCACAAAGATAAAATTAAACATGCATGATGGTCCTGATTGAATAAGAAAAGTTAAGGAGAGCTTTTTGGGTACTTTTTCTTCTGCATCTGCTACTTTAATAAATTTTCGTCAATATTAGACATAGAAACATAAAATAAAACATCCAATGTCCTGAGTGCATGCAGGGAAAAAAACATGGTTGAAGAATGGCAACAAACAAACCATTGTAATATTCTGTTTCTTCCCTTGAAACTTCAAGTATGGTTGAATTTAACAATATAATCAGAGTTATTTTTTGGGAATACAAAATTTACTATTAATAAGATTTCTGTATGACGTGCTAAATTCCCAATTTTTCATATTTGATAAATACACTCAAATTTATTGTTGAGGGAAAGCTAGCTTCTATGCGCATTTCACTGGTTGCTTAGGCCAGATCGTTTGATTTTTTCTTTTACCCCACTTTACCCACTGTAGTTGTACAATTCGAATGTAAGAAAAGATAAATTCGTCCCCTCAATATAACAATAGCGTATGTGCTCATACGCTATTATTTTTTTATTGCATATTTAGAATCTCCATCATTGATTTTATGTCTGGTCAAAATTTCGTAAAATTCTACTTCCAAAAAGTGGGTCAAAATGTCGTTGGAAAAAATAGTGTATAATTTCTTGTTCAAAATTTTCCTTCAATAAGTGTGTAAGCTCATATGCACTATTTTACTTGAAATTGCCATTCCAAAGTTGTTAAAAGAATAATAGTGTATACGCATTATACTCCATTTTATCCTGTAGAAAAAAATACAATTTATGAAAACTTTAACTCATAAAATAGCTTATAATAATATACACTATTGTTTGGGAAATAGTTTCATTCCGACCATTTCTATACCCCACATAAACTGTTTTATTTTCAATACAAATTCGAAAGTTTTATCAACAATTGACAAGAATAGTAGCCTATGCGATGTTTACGTTATTTTGACAACATAAATGCCAAGGAAATATTGTAGTCATTTGAAATTTAAGTTTGCAAATTCAGTTCGCAGAGAAAGTTTGTTCGTTAAAAATATGGATTTGAAGCGTCTGAGTGAGTATCTTCTATTATAATATAATGTAAGTGAAGTGAGTAAGGTAAATATCAACAGGCTGTGACACGAAACCACCAGTAGTTCTGGAAATTGATCCAAAGACTGATGAGTCTGATTTCGCTGTGGGATCGTCGGACATAGAGATACCTGGAACAGATGATGAAAATGGTACAGACATCTCTGCAGGATCGTCGGAGGAGTATGTCCCCGATTCGGATGATTATGCACAGGCCTTGGCAGATGAATTAGATAATTCAGCGATAAAGACAGCAGATGTAGTTTTAGAAGAAATCGCAGACTGTGCTGATACTTATATCAATAACAAGGATGAAAATGCTAGAAATATACTTACGCGAAAGAGAAAGGTGAGTACAGCAAACAGCTTTTGAGAAATATTGTTTGAGTCTAGCCACGTCTAACTGTGAATTATTTCCGATCAATAGATTGAAAGTCAGAAATGGGTGCAGAAAAAAAGGAAGAATCATCGACACAAAGGGAAGCCGTATGTCACTAAGAGTGGCAAAAGAGTTGAAGAACGTGTTCTGAAACCCGTTGACTGTAAGTGCCGCCATAATTGCCCACAAAACTTCTCAGAAGAAGAGCGCATGGAGATCAATGCAGATTATTGGAATTTAGGCGACTATTCGAAGCAGCGACTGTTCCTGGCCAATTGCGTGAAAATTGAAAAGTGCAAAAGGACATTGACAATCGGATCACGGCGGGCGAACACATTTAATTATACTCTCAAAGCCAAACAGGTATGCAAGAAGTTTTTTTTAAATACTTTGAACTTGTCAGACGGCGCAATATCTGTGTTAGCCAAGAAGATGTGTCAAAATGAACTTACTGATAAGAGGGGTCAACATGGCCACCAGAGGAAATTAGACGCAGAGACAGTTGTGCTTATCAAAAAGCACATCGAGTCATTTCCAGCCGTCGAAAGCCATTACACTCGAGCAAAAAGTCAACGACTTTATCTTGCCTCCGACTTAACAATATCAAAAATGTACGATTTATTCAAAGAACTCCACCCGGACGTTATCATTAAAGAAAACGTTTATCGCCGGATATTTTGCAATGATTATAATTATTCTTTCCATCGTCCAAAAAAGGACACCTGCTTAACATGCGAGAGGTACAAAAACGCTGAGGACAAACACTCCATTCAGAAATCCTATGATGAACACATCTTAAATAAGACAAAGGCAAGAACTAACAAGCAAACTGACAAGGAATCAGCTAAAAGTAACAGTAACTTAAAAGTGTTTACTTTTGACCTCCAGTCAGTGTTAACGACTCCTTGTAGCAACGTAAGCACGATGTATTACAGCCGAAAGTTCGCGACGTACAATAACACATTTTACGATATTGCCAGTGGAGAAGGTTACTGTTTTCTATGGGATGAAAATCAGGGTCAACGAGGATCGGACGAAATTGGGACCACAATATGGAGAATGATGAACTCGTTAGACGAATCGGTAACCGATGTTATTCTCTACTCAGACTGCTGTGGGGGACAGAACAGAAACAGGTTCATTGCTACACTATTGATTTATATCAACAATACTTTGAAGCTAAATTCGATAACAATTAAGTATCTCCAAAGCGGACACACACAAATGGAGGTAGATTCGATGCACTCTGCAATAGAACGTGCAAAGAGGAATATATGCGTCTATTCGCCGGAAGAATGGCCAACTATAATGAGACTGGCAAGACGGAGAAACCCCTTTGCTGTAGAGAGGCTTCAATACAGTGATATGATTGATCTCAAAGCCATGTTTTCGAGGTTAGGCCATAGCCTTAAGAAAAATATAAAAAATGACTCGGTTAATTGGCTTAATCTTAAGATCCTCCAAGTGAACAAAAATCAACGAAAACAATTATTATACAAGGAGGAATGGGATGGAGACTTGAAAGCAATTGATATTGGAGGAACGCGAAAAACAAAAGAGGTGATCAACTTTTCGTTTACTGGAAAATACAATAAAGAGCTGCCAATTTGTAATCGAAAGCTGCATGATCTCCAAAATTTGTGCAAGAAGAATGTAATTCCTCGTGGCTCGCAGTCATTTTTTTTTAACTTACAAGGTGGAAAGAAGCGAAATTGTTTAGATGAGCCAGATGAAGCAGAGGAAGAGAAAGAAGATGAATGAATTTCTAGTTATTTTTGATTTACGCAATGTATACCTTAACTTATCATAATTTTTTGTTTATAATAACCCAAATTGGAGATTAATAAATATGTGCAACTGAATTACCTAAACTATAATTAATCACTGTTTTATAATGTTACAAATTGATATTTTTGAGATCAAATATTTGAATAAAAATACCGTAAAATTATTGAATAAAACAGCGTATACCATACAAAATAAAATAGCGTATCAGGTACATCATACAAATTCCTTAAAAAATAAAATAGCCTATATGGAGGAGTTGCTCTTTGAATGACATAATTATGGTCTTAAAGGATCCGTAGAATAAAAAAAAATAGGTCAAGTTAAAGACAAGAAACGGTTTTATGTATTCGTCGAAAAATACAATATGAATAATTTTTATTTACCGCGATAATGAGGTTTCAATAGAGATCCGATTTGACAAAAACTTTAAACACGATTTACTCAAAACCCCAAAAAAATTATACGCTATTGTTATATTGAGGGGACGAATTCACTGTTTATTGTTGGTGTTTTGTTTAAGCTTTGATATTGTTACAAGTAAGACTTTGAGTGTTTAAAATTCTTATTCGCTTTAGAGTTTTATTCGTATAATATTTTTAGCTTTTCTAAAATCTTAGGAAAAGGTTAGCTTTCCCTCAACAATAAATTTCAGTGTATTTATCAAATATGAAAAATTGGGAATTTAGCACGTCATACAGAAATCTTAACAATATAATGTTTTACTAAAATAAAGATACAACCATACACTAAAACATATTATGGTTAGTTAAACCATATTGTTGTCACCGGCATTCATATTGTGGTTAAATTCATCTATCAAAAATATTATGGTTGTCTCCAAACATATTATGGTTAATATGTAAAACCAATAATATGTTTGAAATTATTATATTTTAAAACGTTATATGTTTACATTTAAATTTAAAATAATATGTTTTAAACAACAATATTATGGTCGTTTTGCTCTCTACAATAGTTGAATTCTTTTTATATATATACTTGCTTGGTTATTAATTAATTAATTGTTGAATAATAATAAAAAAAAACAAATTTAGTTCTATGAACCAGTAAAACAGTAGGAGTGCTAATGAAGGTCGTCAGAGGTTGGCAAATGATTTTAATGGAATCAAGCACACCCAGAAACACAAAAACGGTATGACTTTCAGAACACCACAAAATCACGCTCGTGATTTCAGAAACACGTGATTTGAAATCACGTGATTTTCAGAACAGGACCGTATGTTATATAAAAATGAAAAATGTTTGTGTGTTTGTTTGTTTGTTTGTTGGCTTATAGACTCCTAAACTACCGAACCGATTTTCCTGAAATTTTTACAGTAACATGAGCCCTTAAAATAAAAAAGGCTACTTATTTGTTCGATAAGGGCAGGGGAATTGGTACCCCCCATAGGATTCCAATTATAAATATCGCATATCTTAAGAGCCGCTTCACGCATTTTGTTGAACTTTTGGTAGTATGATCTTCTGAGTCCCAAAATTGAAATAAAATAGCAGCGGGGGAAGTGGTATCTCCCATAGGGCGTTTAATATCGCATATCTTAAAAACTGTTATAGTGAGAATGTTCACATATTGTAGAAGTCACTCTTATGGTATACTACACTTTTGAAAATAAAAATAAAGCAAGGAGCCGCAAGGGGGGAAATACCTCCCATATGATGCATACATTTAATATCGCTCAACAGAAGAACTTTTAAAGGGAGAGTCTTCAAACGTGGTTAAAGTTACTATTATGGTAAACTATAAATTTCAATATAAAAATGGGCGGGGTAGACAGAGGAGGAGCAGTACCCCTCATAGATAGAAATATTAATAAGAGCTAATGCACGCATTTTGTTGAACTTTTGGGAGTAGGATCTTCTGAGCCCTAAAATTGAAATACAATAGCAGCGGGGGAAGTGGTACCCACCATAGGACGCCAATGTTTATTATCGCATATCTTAAGAACGGTTATAGTAAGAATGTTCAAACTTTGTAGAAGTCACTTCTATGGTATACTACACTTTTGAAAATAAAAAAAAGCGGATAGGCGCAGGGGGGGGGGGGGAATACCTCCCATAGGATGCATATATAAAACATCTTTCAACTCAAGAACTATTAAAGGGAGAGTCTTCCAACGTAGTGACAGTGTAGCATATCGCACCGGGTTAAGCTAGTTACTTATAAAAGTGGAACCTAACACGTAATAGGAAACAAACGAAACTTGAAACTTAATAAACAAATTAAAAATATGGATGATATAAATAACAATAATATGGTTAACTTTTACCATAGTTATTTTAATTCTGACCATAATAGGGTTACTTTTGTCCTGGAAATGTTGGACCATATTATGGTTAGTTTTGATCATTATTTTGGGGTAATATTGACCAAAAAAAATTTCCAACAAATTATGGTTAATTTTGACTATATTATGGTTGATTTTGGGAAAGTTTTTGTTAATTTTAACCATATTATGGTCATATTTAACCATAATATAGTTAGTAACCTGCAAACATAAACATTGTTAAAATCCAACCATATTTTTTTCTGCGTGCGGATGAGAATCTATTAGAGGAAACTTTTTGATACTTTTTTGTTTTTCAGTTGGTACTTTCTGATATTTTTTATAATGAACTAACAAAATTTAATTAAACATTCACGGACTCTCGTGGAAGATAACACATGGGCTGGGCTGGAGGTTGATCCCTCGCCAAATCGATACACTAAGACGGAAAAAATAAATGCACAAATATGTAAATTCATATACTTAAGTATACTTAGATGTACTATGTTTTCTTCATATTTATGGTCGAATGTTGACCATTGCGAAAACTCTAGTTAATATAAAGGGTCCGCCAAATAACTTTTTTGTTTTTTGAAAATGCTATAAAAAAAAACTACTGAATATTTTCTTAAATCTCTTTTTTTTTAAAGTACAATCCTTTCGGTTAATAATGGAAAATAATTTCACTCAAATGGCTGCCTCGGCTGGCCATGCAGTAGCCTACACGATCTGTTCAATTTTTAAGCACATTATCGATTGTGTGCAGCTGTATTTCATCAATGGCTTCACGAATATTGTCCTTTAAAGCGTCAATTGTCTCTGGCTTGTCGGCGTAACACTTATCTTTGACGGCACCAAACAAATAATAGTTTGACACCGTTGGACTATTATTTGTTTGGTGCCGTCAAAGATAAGTGTTACGCCGACAAGCCAGAGGTGGCCAAACAACATCAGCTCTGCGGCTGATAATGCGATCTTCAAAAATAGGGCGCAAAACATCGAGTGTAGCTTCGGCTGTGTGGCACGTAGCGCCGTCCTGTTAAAACCAAATGTTGCCAATATCCTCCTCTTCAATTTTTGTGAACAAAAATTCGTTCAACATGGCCCGATAACGATCGCCATTGACTGTAACGGCCACTCCTTGCTCATTTTCGAAGAAAAATGGCCCAATTATGCTTCTGGACCAAAATCCGCACCAAACAGTGACTCGTTTTGGGTGCATCGGATTTTCAATGTATGCGTGCGGGTTTTCTGTGTCCCAAATGCGACAAATTTGCTTGTTTACACACCCGCCAAGATCGAAATGAGCTTTATCTGAAAAGATGATTTTTTTTGGCAAAATCGGCATCTTCTGTAAGTCGATCGCAGGCCCACTAAGCGAAGCGAAAACGCATTGGATGGTCAGTTGGCTTCAGCCCCTGAACCAATTGGACTTTGTATGGCGTAATACCAAGGTGCAAAATTCGTCTCAATGACGTCTTCGAAATGTTCAATTGTTGAGAACGACGGTGAATTGATGTTGATGACGCTTCACGCACACTTTCTGCCACAGCAGCAATATTCTCGGGTGTACACAAGGTTTTTCGCTTTTCACGCTTTGGTTTATCGATGAGGATGCCAGTTTCTTTCACTTTTTTCACAAGATAACGAACATACGGAGCTGACGGCGCTTCTCTTCTTCCAAAACCCGTACGCAATTTTCGCACACATTCTGCAACATTACCATGATTTTCAAAGTAAGGTCGCAATATTTCCCAGCGTTGTTCAAGCGTATACACAACCATATTCGTTCAGCGGAAGGATAAAACTAATTATCTGTCAAATCAGACAAAAGCTAAGTGTAACCATTCACGAATTAAGCACTAGTTAAAAAAAAACGTTAGATGGCGGACCCGTTATATAAACATCAAATAACTTAGTAAACCTAGAATTGAATTCACAAAGTAAGTGCTTGGATGGATTTTTATTTTTTAATTGTTTAGTTTTTATTTCTATAATGTTAATATATATAACTACGGTGATGAACCGTACACTATTATAGTGGACAGCCTCTTTTTAGCCTCTTGTCCACTATTTTTTTTATGAACGCTAATTGTGGAGTTTTTAAACCCGTTTACTATTTTAGAAAAACTTAGCTGTAGCACCGAGACCTGAAGAAAATTTTAATGTTCTTTAATGTTACTTTTTTTACATTAATTAATAATTGAACAAACAAAAAATGTTAGCAACGACCACAGCACGAATAGGTTGTGTATTGTACAGTGTTGAAAAATTTGGTACCTTGGTACTTTTTTCAGTACTTTTTTATCCTTTTTTTATAACTTTTTTAACTGTTGCAAAATTTATGTTGTTGTATTTTAAAAATAATTAACGTTCATATTTTGCTTTCCAGAATGGGAGGGTTTAACAAGTGGCAAGAAAATTTATAAAAAGGGATGCATTGGATAATATGTTAGTGGAAAATTTAAATGAAAACCATATTTATAGGAACATGCAATGTTAGGGAAATGGTTTATAAAGTAAAAGGAACTACGAAATCATTTTATGCGATAATTTGCGAAACATTAAGAACATTAATTTTCTTTTGAAAATAAATCCTTAAAAGTGATAGTCAGCTTTACTCCAGAAAATATTGTTTCCGGAAAAACCAAAAGCAAAATACTGTTGTTATTAATGTTATATACAAACAATAAAGAGAACTATAATAATATCAATACTCAATTCCGCGTTCTAGCGTACTTTTCAGAAACAAACCATTTCATAACTGAATATATTTAAATTTCTTGGAAAAATATAGCCAATATAAGAAACAAAACTAATGTTTGCTGACATTTCACATATTGCCGTGAGACAAAATTCTTTTACTTATATCTAAAAAACTGTATTTATATAACTTTCTGTTCTGATTGCACCGTGGTGAACGCCATTTAGGATTCGGCATAGCCGAATATCACACTCACATGTTGAGTTATGTAGTTGTTATCGAATCTTCGAATAATAAAGTTCAAACTAAATATCATTATTGCGACTTTTCATTAACATTTTGGTTTTTTAAAGTTAGCCTTTTACGCGTCACCAATATATCATTGAAACCAATTTCAATTGTTCCATGTGTTGTCTGAATCAAGTGATGGGAATTGGCAAAACACTGCTAATATTTTCTGACTGTGTGCACGAGCGTTAAAAAACGCACTCAAAAAGTTCTCTGGTGTATTGCATCAGTATATAATAAATCTGTTACCGAAACAATTAATCCAATTTCTAAAAAAAAATTGTTCATCGATATTCGACTATCTTAAATGCAGCAATGCCCATGTGGTTAAAACAAACGCAACATTTTCCAACTTTTTAATTGGATTTATTGTTTTAAACTTGCATAAAAGCTTTTTCTAATTGGATTGCACCGAAATAGCATAACATCACATTGCCAACGCAAAAAGGTTTTTGTTTTTAATACGGAAACTAAAAAAAAATAGAGACTGCAGCCTTAAATTCTATACACCACTCCATTGACCCACATTTAAGCTTAACAAATATATCGTTAAAATTAAAGTTAATACATTTTGTTATCAATCAGCACTAGGTCGTTCTTATTCGTTTTCTATTCGTTGTTTTTTGTGAAGGGTTACGAAAGGCATGCAATTGAGTGTAGTTAACTTAGGGTTTTTTCTTTTCAGCAAAAAAATACCACCTTGTTAAAAGGTGTATGTATAAAATGTGTTGCCAACCCTGTAATAATGCAATTTGTTATTTGAAGAGAACAAAACACAAATTTGGTTCGCCCTGTTTTAAATAGCTGACAAAAAGTTTGTTCTTCAAAATATAAACAAATGCATAGTAAATCAAGAAGTTTGTTGTTCAAAATAAAATAAAAGGCCGCAGTAATATCCATATTTTTAACTTTATGGCTTAAAATTTTTAAAAATTTTCTTTAGTTTAGTGTTTTGATTTGGCAATTTTTTTTGTAGAACAATTTTATAACAACCAATCCACTTAAATTTTATAACACTGACTACCTGTAATGCTTTCTTATGTTTTTTACTATAAAATAATTTTGTCTATTAACTTTTAAAATTTAACAATTTTACTGTCCTGATTAGAGGCGACTTTTTCCTAACTTCGTCTGGTAGCCCTATATATAAACAGAAGTCAACTGTTTTATACCCTTTGTACACTTGCAAACATTTCTTGAAACCTCTAACATCTACTATCAATAAAAAATGTCACCATTTCTGAATAAAAACTTTAATTTTTTTTTAAATACTTTTGCCAAAATTTTAAAAGATAACACCAAAATGTTTTTCGAATTCATTTTGTTCAATAATATAAAAAAATTAAGCAAAATAAAGCTTGCAAAAAAGGAAAAACTTGAGAAGTAGTAACGCTTCTTTTAAAACAAATGCCATTTTGTCAGGGATGCCAAAATATAAATAGAATTTTTTGCCACTTTTCTAGTGATGACACTAAAATAATCGGAAGATGTAGAAAAGAATACAATGAGATAGGAACATTTTGTAAAGATGTTGAAAAATTTTGATTTTTAGCCCTATGTATTTCTTATGGGAAAATTTCAACATCTACGCAAATTAATGTTAAATGTTGACAAGTGTGAAAAGGCTATTACAGGCCATTTTTAACATTTTCAAATAAATCGATGCCATTTTAACGCAAGTTTAATCATTCGGATGATATTTGGTCGAAATCGGTCTTAGACTATCGACAAAAAACATGCATTTGCATGGAATCGCAAATAAATTTTAACTTTTTTCTAAAATATTAGAAAATAATTAATTTAAATAAGGAACGTGGTTCAGTACTTTTTTGGCTAATTTATGTTATTTTTTAGGGCACTTAGTACAGACCTGAATGGGGATTCGAGACACCATTTGAAAGCTCCAAGGGTGTAGATTCCAAAACTGTAATGGGTTTCTCAGGAGACATGAAACGAGGGGTGGAATATAGGAAAATTTTAATTATATGGAGAATATTGTATCAAAGAAAGTAAATAAGTTGCTTCACACTTAGAAACTTTTTTGGAAAGTTCTTCAAACTGTATGTTAACACGCAAAAAAAGGAATTCTGTAAAGAACTTAGGACATATTATTTTATAATTCATCAAGTTTTCAATAACGATAAAAAATAAATATACGTATGGTCACAAAAAATCCGTAAGTGACATAAACTTCAAAATCGATTTTTCGATTGATTATGTTGATTACAAATTAGGCACTCAGCTTCATATGACAAATTCAAAGTAAACAAAAAAAGATTTTCCCACATGACTGTTAAAAAGTTTAAAAAAAAAGCTGAAAAACATACATAAGCACAGCTTGATCTAAACACAATTTATATTTTGCCAGTGTATCACAACAAAATTAAGTAATTTTCCAAAAAACAAATAAGAGCAGCACTCCTGCTTCGTTTAAATCTAGTATGCAACTAAATCAAATTTTATGTTTTTCTCTCTTTGGTATTTGTATTAAGGATTGCCTTTATTACTTTTCATGCATTAAAGTTTAATGCATGAAAATGATTAAACAATGAAATGAGCAAAAAAACAAACATGTGTATGTGTTATACGCCAAATTTGTTCACATTTTTACTTGAATGTAAGAAATTGTTATTTCTTTATGTTTTGACTGTTAGAAAATGAAAATTTAAAAAGTAGTGTAGTAAAGCAAACGATGAGTAAATCCAAAAACCCGAACAACATCGTAATCCAGGCAAACTAGCGCATGCCTTCTGTAAAAAATTAACAAATAGCCTCTCAAATGCATTTGAAAAAACAAAATCAAAAAACATTGGATTCTGTACGGAAAGTGCTATAGGTTTCGCTATTTTCTTAAGCAACTGAAAGATTCATAAAACTTAACAAAAGTTTCCTTAAGTTCAATATCATTTGACACCTATGATAAACATGCATTCCCACCGTTGCTTAAGCCAATTAAGCATATTAAAGTTGGGCCTAAAGTATTAGATGGGCGAATGATATTAAAACACACGCAGTTATTCGGTCCTAGTTGTTACTCTGAAATGAAAGGCCTAACAACATTTTAGGGTAAAAACTAGTATTGCATGACTGCGCATGTTTCGATATGGTCCGCCCTTCTAATATTTAAACATAAAACTTGTCATCAAAAGGTACAGAAGTTCAATAAATCAGTTCAATTCTAGACGTTGAACAACAAAGTCTAGTTTTCTCCTTGTACAAAATCTCGATTTTATTCTCGTCGTGTGAATCTTAGAACAAGGTGCGATATACTGTCTGCGTCAAAATAAAGTGTACAACTGGTTTTCCAATATAAAAAGTGTTATTTTAGTAAAAAAGAATTAAAATTTTTAGAAGTTTTTTATCATTTACAAAATTTTGGACAATGTTATTACAAATTAAAATTAAAAATTTGAAATACTTCAAAAACAACAAAACCAGTACAATAAAAAAACAAATGAACTCCGTTTTTAAGGCGTCAAAAAAAGTGTACAGTTTTAAAATACTAATAAAAGTGAATTGGCTAATACTTTGTTTGATTTCTTTTTGCTTTTAGAATGGCTTCTAGTTTCTTTGGCATCGATTTCACCCATTTTTAAGTTAGCGCAGTAGACAATTTTGGCTACTCTTCCTGCAGAATTTTCTTCAGAGAGTGCTTGCTGCTTATGTTTTTTTTATTTGTCTGTCCAAATGTTCCCAAATGTTTAGTTGAGTTGATATCGAGTGACTATTGGGCTGATCCATCTGTTTTAGAACGTATTACAAGCGCCAACACTATCACGCTTCACTATAGATACTGTATTTTTTCCGTTGAATTTCTTATTTCTACCTTTTATCACGTTTTTTTTTTGTCCAACTTGCTTTCGTCAATTTTTGGAGTAACGTATTTTTCACAAAGCTTGATCATAGTATCAATTAAACCATTAATAGTATTAATTAAACGTTTAATTCACTTGATTAAATTTTTAATTAAAACTGATTACATTTATGATTAATGCTTTAATTGGTAAAAAATTTTGGAGAATTTTTTCTATGTGCAGTTTGCCAAGACAAACAATAAAATTTCGGGAAGATAGGTCTGGAATTTACCATATGCCCATTCTCAAAAATCAGCTTAATAAGTCTTTAACTGCAACAAATTTAAATCGTGTGGTGAAATTTTGTTCAGTAAATTTAGTAACTAAAGTTTTTCTTCAAAATTTCTCGGGAATCTCGCAATTAATTTTCGGACAAACTGCCTGCTACTTAATGGCGACATTAGTTTGTTAAAAAAATAAACTGTCTGTTAACGGGTTCATTTTTCTCAATATACCGACAAGAACATTGTTTTCGGTTGGCAACATCTCTCAAGTTGGGAGTCAGCTGATTAAATTTATCTGTACGGCAAATAAATAATTCGCAGATGAGTGCAACTGATACACAGTGGAAGATTTTTGAAATGGAAATAGTTCTGTATTTTGTTATCGGTTTGTCCGATTGGAATACATTTCACGTAGTAATTAAGGACTTTTATTCGAGCGTAAGTCTTGAATTTGGGGTCTATAGACATATATTCTAGTCGAGTTCTACAAAAAAGTTAGGTACATGCATAGTTTATCTCCACTAGTTTAGGAAATATGTATCCGACCTTGAAAATTACATTTGCTATTTTTGACCTACACAGAAAATAATAAAAAATTAATTTCAATTAAAATTAAATAAATTTGCACCAGTTAACAAATATATAAGTATCAATTAAATATTTGTTTATATTAATAACATTTTCTGCCGGAATATTGTTGGTATAAGTAAACATTTTATTCCCTAAATTAAATTTTTAACTAAAACTGATTTTATTTTTGATTAATGGAATTTTTTCTGTGTACCTCGGCAATTAGAAGGCACAAATGTATCACGATTTTTTTTGAAATACTTACAGAATTGTAAAAAATCTTTTGAAATAAAAAAAGTTTTATGAAAAAAGTTAACTGGCGTATTTAACTTCACACCCTTCAATTACACATTGCTTTGAAGCAAATAACAAGTTTTTTTTAATGAAAAATTAAACTCAATAAAATAAAATTTTCTTATTTTATTAAAGCTTACAATAAAATACATTCAAAACTGACAACGAGGCTGTTCATACCGGTAAGTATTGGAATTTAAAAACATACTAGTATTAAGAAAAAAACTTAAAAAATCTAATTTTCCCCAGAGAAAATCCATTACTTATCACTCAACCAAAACCTAACATTGCCTTAAAGAAATAAAGACAGTAATTAAAAGAAATTAAAAATACAATGGATTCTACAAGATATTTGACAGATGGTGGAATATTATTAAAAAATACAGAAGAAGCTTTAAATCCGCCTGAATTATTTTCTAGAGGTAAATTTTAAATATATTTTTATATAATGTAGGGTAACTTTCTTTGAGGCCTAGTCAAAAGCAATGTTTAAAAATGCTTGACTTTTGTTATATAAATATATATGGGGGATTTCATGTCAAGTGACCCAATTTTTAAATCGATGCCTTCCGATGAGGGTTAGTCCTATTGGATAGTAGTTTAGACACAAATTTTTAAAAAGTTCGGTCAAAAAGTTTCTGAGTTAGAGCGGGTCAAAGTTTGACATTTTGGCCATACAGGCGTTCTTTCTCATCCATGTAGCTTATTACCTATTGGTGTTAGCAAAATTTGTCCCAAGAAGCTTCGATAGAAAAAAGATTTTTTTGTTTTATTAAATTTTTTTTTTATTTTTTTTTTTAAATTTAAAACTTTTTTTTTATTTTTTTTTTATCCGGAATGCTTTTTGCTTAAAAGAAAGCTGATGTCTTTTTCTTTAAGGTAGTTTTGGGAAGACGAGGGTTTTTCAATTTTTACCATATGCAGCACTATTTTGAATTTTTTCCGTTTTGTGTTTAAGTGTTTCTAAAACCTTAAAAATAAAACTAATGCAGAGAAACTAGACAAATTAACCTTTCCGACGGTATGTAACATACCCAACTATCATTTTATACCTTCGATACTGTATGCCCACAATATGTTAATCCCAGGAATAAAATCACTTTTTTCTGTAGAAATGTTGACAAATAATTATTTTTTTTTATTAATTTGTAATAATAATTAAATTAATATATAATAATAATAAAAAGATAAATAATTTAATAAAATTTAATCTTAATCAAATGAGATCCTTTTATGTCCTAATTTTTTTACATTTAATTTGTTGTAGCTGATGAAGTGTTTAAGTTTGCAAATTTTCAAATGCCCAGTCTTTTTTTGTTAAAAGGATTAAAACAGAGAGAAGCAAATATATCACTTTGAAGCTTGGGCTTTTTCTTAGCTGTAGACATTGTAAAAATTAATTATGTAAATAACACACGTCTAAACTGTTACGCTGTTTCAAAATAACTGAATTTCGAAAGTCTTCAGAATGACAATAAATAGTTTTTTTAAGATCATATAGGTAGTGCATTTTAACGAATGTATCTAATTTTTTATTAGGGTGAACCGCATGTTACATAAAAAAAATAAAAAAGTACCTTTTTTAACCAATTATTACTCATAATAATAAAAATAAGCCCCCTGTAAATTTTCCCCTTTTAAACATAATATTAAAAAACTAACTGTTAACTTATATCTCTTCACCCACATTTTAAAAGCAAGTGCCATAAAAAAATAAAATTAACTGGTACTTCGGAGAATGGCCATAAAATATTTCCACCTGATTTAAAACTTGTCTTGATTTTATTCCTGGGATTAACATATTGTGGGCATTACAGTATCGAAGGCTTAAAATAGTAGTTGGGCATTTTACATACCGTCGGAAAGGTTTATTTGTCTAGTTTCTCACATCCCAAAAAAACATAAACTAGCTTTTGAGCAAAAAAAAAAAAAAAAAAAAACATTCCGGATAAAAAAAAAAAGTTTTAAATATATAAAAAAATTTTTTTTTTAATTTTTTAAAAAAAACAACAAAAAATTTTTTCAAAAGTTATCAAAGTTACTTGGGACAAATTTTTCTAATACCAAAAGGTTATAAGTTACATGGATGAGAAATAACACTGCATATGCTAAAAAAGCCCTCGTCTAGAGTTAGAAATTATTTTTTTTTAACATATCCCACTCGCATCCCAAAAAGCGACAAAAACTACCTAAAATTCCGGATAAAAAAAGTTTTAGATTTAAAAAAAAAATTAAAAAAAATTTTTTTAAAAAACAAAAAAATCTTTTTTCAAAAGATTGATCAAATAACTATCGAAGCTTCTTGGGACAAATTTTGCTAACACCAATAGGTAATAAGCTACATGGATGAGAAAGAACGCCTGTATGGCCAAAATGTCAAACTTTGACCCGCTCTAACTCAGAAACTTTTTGACCGAACTTTTTAAAAATTTGTGTCTAAACTACTATCCAATAGGACTAACCTTGGTGCAAATTTCATCCAAACCGGAAGGCATCGATTAAAAAATTGGGTCACTTGACATGAAATCCCCCATATTTATGATGTAGGGTAACTTTCTTTGAGGCCTAGTCAAAAGCAATGTTTAAAAATGCTTGACTATTTTTAATGCTTTTGTTAATGCTTAACTAAACTTAAGCAAAAAGAACAAATAATTGATTTACTGCCTGTTTAAGGATTTCAAACGTCAACGTTCGCATAGAAAATTGCATTAAAAACAAAAATAAGTTTTAGAATTTTGTTTTTGTTTTAAATATAATTTTCTATGTGAACGTTAAAGTTCGAAATCGATGAACAGGCTGTTAATCTCACTATGTGTCAGTTTTCTGCTTAAACAGTCAGCAAAGAGACCACTTTAACAAGAGTTGCTGTTGCTGTAAGTAATAAGGTTTTGTTTGTTTTTATACCCACACCACAATAGTGGAGAGGGTATTATGCATTTGTGCTGATGTGTGTAACGCCTTAAAACTTAAAGTATCTCAGATCGACTCAGAATCACTTTTTGAGTCGAACTAACGATGTCCGTCCGGCTGGCTGGCTGGCTGTCCATGTAACCTTGTGCGCAAAGTACAGGTCGCAATTATATGGAGATTATATGATAAAATTTGACACATAGGTTCTTATTGGCACAAGGACCAAGCCTATGGAAAATGGACCGAATTGTAGGACCACGAGGGAAGATAGGGGGAAATTTCTTCCTCTCAGAAACTACCAAACCGATTTTAATGAAATTTAAAACATAGATAGAACCATATCTATATGGACAAAAAAGGTATGCATTTTTTTTTTTTAAAAGGACCACAATGGAAGATAGGGGCAATTATTGCCTCTCCAACCAATTTTAATGAAATTTAGAACATAAATAGATCCATATCTATATGGACACATAAGCTATACAGTTTTTCAAAAATAGGACCACAAGAGGAGGTAGGGGACTATTGCTCCATCTCACAAACTTTCAAACCGATTTTAAATTTAGTTTATAAACATAGATAAATCCATATTTATATGGACACATATCTTACTTGCTTGTTTCTGCTTTTGCTGCGCTTAAACTCAGCAAGTATTAACTTCTTTGCTGTGGCTTGCCGCTTCATATATTTTGAACGAAATTAAAACTAATTTTAACAGATAACTGCAACAGAATTACTAACGATACACTAGAAAATATTTTACTAGTTATATTTAATGCCGCATATAGATCAGGCAATCGAACCGTTGTTTGAAGATATCGATTGAAAAAAAATACATGCATTAATTTCATAGAATATAATTATATAATGTCGACAAGAACATTTCTTTCGTATATTTATATTGAAAACAGTAAAAAAAAACTAAAATTTGTTTTTGTTTTTAATGGAATTATATGGAAAATAATTGTTAAGGTATTTAAACTCAGTTGTTAGTGTGAAGTTAATTTTGTTTGTTACTATATTAATCAAAACAACAATGCATGCATTATTTTTAGTTAAGTTAGTTGAACTTATTGTTTGTTCTTAAATTATATCACCTTAAGTCAAAACCCATGCATTGCTTTTTATTTACCATTTAATATGAATTTTTTATTTAGGTCAATTCATGTTAGTTTTAAGTTTATTATGTTATTATTTCAATTTTGTATAAAAGATGACCAATTTTTCCAAATAAATGTTATTGATTCTACAGTCTTCATATACAGAACGTCTTTTCTTTATTTTTTGCAAACAGTCTTTCAGTTTCAAGTACTAGAATGACAAAGGGGGGAAACAAAATAGTGTTAATTCTGATGAAACGTTTTAATTAAATTCCACTAGAATCCTTAATTGAACAGAAATGTCCTTGTTGACATTATGCGCCAGGCAGTTAATTATAATTATTTAATTCTACTGGAAAATTATTTCTCAATATTAATTTCTCTGATATTTTATTTAAAAAAAAAATTAAAACCTTTGATATTTTGTTAAGTATACATATCGCTCATTTACTACAATAGTGATATAACTCAAAATAATCCATTTCGAGATAAGTGAGCTTAAATTTTTTGATTTGCTTTTACCACTTAGAAAAAATTACGACACATTCTCTTTAAATGGAGAAAGTATCACAAGTAAAAATTTCCCAAAAGCCTCAAGTACAACTTGTCAAATTTCAACATACTGTGATCTTTTTGTTAAGAAACTTTCAATTAGTTTAATTTCAGAACCAATAATACCATAGTACGATAACTTTTCCAACAAGATTTTGTGATCCACCAGATCAAAAGCTTTACTAAAATCATAGAATACTCCTGCAACTCCATTACGCTGGGTCTCCACGTAGCAATATTTATTGCTAAGTACAAGCAAAAACGTCGGCAGAACAATGGAGCAATAATTGCTGATTATATTGCTGGAGAACACTTGAAATTGCTTTGCCATTAATTTGCAATTTTCACCGCGAGTATTTGTATAAAGTTTCGTGGCTGTATTTATTACAAATGTAATATATAACAACTGATTTGACAGCAGATTGCTAAGCAATAATTGCTCAAGCAATCAGAAGAGCAATCATTGCGCAATAGATTGCCACTCATGGCAATATGCGGTCTATACATCGCAAATTTAATGGAGCAATCAAATTTGACGTTTGCCTCAATAAATATTGCTACGTGGAGACCCGGGGTTAAATCCATTATCCAGCCCTGTACATATTGTATTTACTACATCAACAAGAGCTTCATCTGTTGCACTTCCTTTTACAAACCCATACCGATTTTTGTGTAACAAAGATTCACGTTCTAAATATGCATTTAACTGCGAATGAATTATTTTTTCAAATAATTCATTTTATAAGTAACAATTCTTCTCTTATTATACCATTATCATCGCCTTCGCAAAAATGACATATATATTCTTCTCTTTCATTTGTCAATAAGAATGCATATTGCCGCGTATCCAGTTTTTTACATTGAGAATGCAAAACTTTTTCACATTTATCACATGCGATGTTATCTTCTGTTTCTTCATGTATTATATTTTGTTAA
Source organism: Pollenia griseotomentosa (assembly GCA_963931875.1). Classification (NCBI taxonomy): domain Eukaryota; kingdom Metazoa; phylum Arthropoda; class Insecta; order Diptera; family Polleniidae; genus Pollenia; species Pollenia griseotomentosa. The sequence goes on along the minus strand of OZ007562.1, from coordinate 3,643,687 downwards.
AAAAAATAACATGTGGCAGCGCTTCGATAAATCGTATCAAATTCATATGGTCTGTATTGGTTGTTTAAACGCCCAATTTTATGCGTTTAAAGATGGTTTATATGTTTAGTGATTTATAGATTTGTTTGTTTAAACACATTTTAAACCAAAAAGAGAGTTTAACTTGCTCTAATTTTTTAGCCCTTAGTTACCATGATACCAAAGCCAGGAAAAGATCATACAAAAATTGAGTCGTATAGGCCTATTATCAAATATATAAAAGCTATTTGAGAAATTATTATTATCAAAATTAACACCGATTTTAAATGAAAATAGTTGTATTCCAAACCATCAATTCGGATTTAGAAGAAAACACAGCACAATTGAAAAATTCATCGAAAAGTAAATGTCGTAATCATTTGAGTGCCCCGGTAGGCTAGCTAGTAGTGAGCTAGTCTATAAGCCCCGGGGTTGCGGGTTCGATTCTCGCCTGAGACTCTGGCTTCATTCCTGCAGACAAGCGTAGAGCTTCGCGGGGATTTGCATAGAGAATTGAAAAAAAATATAAGAAAAGCCTTTGAAGAAAAAAATATTGCTCAGCACTCTTCATCGATGTTTCGCAAGCTTTTGACAAGGTCTGGCATGAAGGCTTATTAAATAAATTGAAGCAAAACTTACCAGCAAACACACAAGCTGTTAGAAAGCTACTGACGACCGGCTACGTCAATACATTGATTAAAGAAAGCAATTGCTTAAGTTACCCTTAGGTAATTGGCGCTGCTGTATAATACACTGCAGCACTCACACAATCAGAAGAGCGATAAACACCTGCACCTAAAAAGTTCTTTCTGCAAAAATACTTTTAAATTCGAAAATAATTCGTTCAAAATATTTGTAGCAGTTGCTTTCTGCAAAGAAGTAAATACTTGCTGACTTTAAGCGCAGCAAATGAAAAAAATAAACAAACATTCATTACTTACAGCAGCAGTAGTTCTTTTTAACGTGGTTGCTTTGCTGGTTGACAGGGTTGTCAGATTTTTTTCACCTTCATCGCCAAATAGTATACCGAAAATCGCCAAAAATTAATTTTTTTAGATTTTTGGTAAAAAAAATTCGCCAAACGCTTAACATTTGTGATTCTGACTTGAATTCTGTAATCTGTAAATCATAAATCGCAATCGCAAGAAGTTTGTCGACTTCAAATTGCAAAAGTATGCTGAAGGGAACTAGAATTTTTATTATCATAAGAAGGCTGATTATCTTAAAACCTAGAACTTGTGAGATTAGTTAATTGAATTGTGGCAAAACATTAACTTTATCAAAATGAGTAGAGTTTGATGCAAAAAATGAGTTTTTATAAGCGTGATTTTCTATGTGAATGTAAGTCAGAATATGGTAAAATTTTGTATTTATTTGAAGCAAAGGATAAATATCTTAAAAGGTGTATTCAAATACCTTAAGTCAACTCAATCTTCTAAACAAATTACATGAATTTTTTTTAAAAATTACCTTCTAACCAATCTAATATCAATGCAACTTTTTTTTTTTTTAATGTTCTGATTTTCTTTCGCTAATAATTCAACTATTTTTGCATACTACCCAGTATACATTATTATTTATTTATTTTAAAAAACCCATTTCAAATGCAATCGAAAACGATTGCGTTTTTAAAATTTATTTTGCAAAATAAGATTTTCGGTAAAAATCCGATTATTGATAACTTCTGATCAGGAAAATGTGCGAAAATCTAAGAAAGCTTAAGCTTTATTCCAAATTTCTATGGCAACAATTCGTTAATATTTTTAATGTAATTATCTGGCAATATTATCAATTTATCATTTAAAACAATCGCATTTGTATAGCGATTTTTAAATTTGTTAAAAATTGAAAGAAAACACTTTATCCGTGCTCATAAATTTGTTCATATAAAAACCTTCCAAATAATTTTATTTAAGAAAAAAAATTTTACATACTTTGATTTATTTTAAAGAAAAAGAAAGTTGTCAATTTTTTTTAATATTTTAAATAAAATTATTATAAGGTCTTACTAAAAATACATAATATTGTATAATAGATAATTAAACTTTTTGTGATAAAGAAAAATGAGTTCCTGTGAAGAAGATTTCTCAAGCGACGGCATAGAATTGTAAAATTAAGCTTCTATGTATTTACATTAAAAGTGTTCTTATTTGTATGGCAAAATTTAAAAGTGTCTTGATTCCAGTTCGCCGGGCAGATTTTTGTTCCTTTATATTAAAAAAAGTAAAGAAGTAAAATTTGGAGTGAATCCTATAACGTTTAGTAAACCTAGAAAAGACTTCAGTTTATTAATTTTAATCTTTTTGCTCGTACAGAGGTATATTAAAATCGCTTCCTGGGTCAATAAACATTGGATTTGCTCCAAATTTTACTTCTTTACTTTTTTAATATTTAATATTTTTTATTACAAAAATATGCCCGGCGAACTGGAATCAAAACACTTTTAAATTTTGCCATACAAATAAGAGCACCTTTAATGTACGTATAAGTTACCGCGTGAAAAAAAACAATGTTTTATGAAATTTAAATTTTGCAACTAACGTTCAAAGACCACGAAAGTAGAATTTAATGTCTTAAAATTTAACTCTCTTCCGTTTTGGAATCTTCAGTGATCGATTATATGATCCGGCAAAAATATAAAAACTTTAAAAAATTCGATCCAAAAGTGCATAAAAGTTTTGTTGATAGAGAAATTAGAATTATTTGACTAGCCCATTTACTTCTCAAAACTCAAATATACATACATATGTATGTTCACTAAAACCGAAGAGCGTTTCTAGAGCTTATGATTGAAAAATAACTTTTTTGCCATTTAAATATTAAGTTTTGAATATGCGTATGGAATAGTCAGCCTGATTACGGCTGGTGTATAAGCCAGAGTCGTTTTTTTTTTGGAATAGATTAAAGTGTGAAAGAAAAATTTCCCGGAAGATGCAAATGAAAAGGTTATTACACCATCTGAAAATGAACTGTTATCATATCTCTGTGATATTGATGTATCTTTAAAAAACTTAAAGAAATATCCGAGATTCTACGAAATTTCATTAAAATATAACACACCAATTACATCTTTAGCACCAGTCGAGAGACTTTTTTTAACTAGCAGGATTATTGAATAGCCCAAGGAGAAATTCTTTAACGGATGATCATTTCGAACAACTATTAATTTTTAAAACAGTTCTTTTAGCAAACTCCTGTATTGTTCGTCAAGACTAGAATGTTTTGCAATTTTAATAAATTTGGTTCAAAAATAGTAAAATTAAATAATTTGTTAAAAATTTTTTTGAATAAAAAATTCAAGTTTTTTTTTTTAATATCATGTATTCAATAATTTATAATTTAAATATTTTTAAATTGTTTATAGTTTGTTTGAATAAAATCATTAAGTTTGTATTCGATTTGTTTACATTTTAATAAAATTCAAATGAATATTATTCAAGTTTTTTATATTCAAATATATTAAATTTTATTATGTTTCAACGAATATTAATAAATTGTATATTTAACGAAACAAGATAATTCAATTGACAATTATTGTTTGTCATTTTAAATACATTACAATCGAATTTAAATTGTGTCAAGAAAAATAAATTATCAAAAATTTATATCAATAAAATTTGAACATAGATTGATTTTATTTACAGCTAAAAATATTAACTAAAAATCCAATTAAAAAAATTTAGTTTTCTATTTAATTCACATCTTACAGCTTTGAAAAAGAAAGAATGTGTTTTAGGGACTAGGAGGACAAGTCCAACGGTAACGCCAATGTATGAAAAAGACATTGTCTATTTAACATTACGATGTCCTAGGCAGGGTTGTAAGAAGTGTAGATTTTTCGTCATTTTGACGATTTGTTTGAGAAAATACAGTAAAACTACGATTGACGATTTTTTTTTACTAAAAGTAATGGTGTTTTGACGATTTTCTGGCATCACTAAAACACTAACTGCCTGTTTGTAAATTTTGTTTTTATTTTAAATGTAAGTTTAACGAGTCACTTTTGCGCTCGCGTTCTACAAACAGACAGTAACAAGAAATATTAACAATTATATTGGGAACAGTCCAAAACGTAAAAATCAATGTTTTGAAATACAAAAATTATTGGAACGTAAACAAAAAAAAAAAAAAAAATTCTTCCCCCATCACAAACCAGGTGGCTTTCATTAGAAGCATTAGTAATTCGAATTCTACAATTATGTGAATGCCATCGATGCTGCAAAAAATATACACTAGAGCCCCAATTTGCTGCGGTCCTATTTGGTCAGCTCTTTAAAAATTTGTTAAATCCGCTTTGCGTTTTTGTGATTTCGATTTCGCTACATACGATTGGATTTTTTCGCTGAAGTCATAATCACATGTGAAGAATTTTTCTATTTGCGTGTGAAAAGGAGAATTCCCATTTAATTCTGTTAGGTTAGTTATTCTAAGTAAAGTTGCGTGTTAGGAAGTAAGAAGTTTGTTCTTAATAAGAAGTTGTGTAGAAAAATGAGTGCGAAGAGAACAAAATGCATTAGTTTGGAACTAAAATTGGACGTAATAAAAGGTTTCATTTCGGGTAAAAAGACTGTTTATATAGACAGAACCCTAGACTTAGCACCTTCAACAGTAAAAACAATTTAAAATAGTAAGAGCGCTAAAAATTAATCATTTAAAGATATGAAGCTCGAGTTTGCTATTAATTCGAGCTATCTGATATTTTATTTTTTATTTAATGTTTTTGTGAATATTTATAAATGAAATAAATACATTTTTGTTATGTTTTTATGAAAATATATATTTTCTTATGTATTTTTTTTCAAATGATAAATAAATTTCAGCCCACTTGCTCAAATAAATAGGATAAAACTTAACCATATCACTTTCTTTATCATAAATAGAATTTCTTGCTAAAAATTTATTTTTTTGAACCAATCAATGCAATAAATTGTCTCTGATTTGTAAAATTTTCATTTTTGACGATTTGTTGACGATTTTGTTAAATGTTCTTGACGATTTTGACGAATTTTGAAGAAAAAAGCCTAACAACCCTGGTCCTAGGGCCGGACCATATAACCTAGCCTTGCATTGCAAAGTAGTAATAGTAGTTTTAAAACTGCTCCATGGTATACTCCAGAGGTTTGAAATCGTTTAAAAACGAAAACATGTCATTGAAAAACGAAGACATGTCGTTTCACTACAAACTCTTTTTAACAATGACATGGTCCATGTTTGCATTACATTGGACCAGTCCTGGGAGTAGTCACTTTAAACAAAATGGATTAATTAGTCCAATATTATTTGCAGGGCATAAACAAAATTTTTTAATATGCTGCAAAAAATTTTTAGCAAAGCAAAAATTTTATTGATGTTGCTATTTAAAAGCAAGTAATTTTAACACTGGTCTAAAGTAATATCTAATATATGGGGGATTTCAAGTCAAGTGACCCAATTTCTTAATCGATGTCTTCAAATTTGGATGAAATTTGCACCAAGGTTAGTCCTATTGGATAATAGACACAAATTTTCAACAAGATCGGTCCAAAAGTTTCTGAGATAGAGGGGGTCAAAGTTTGACATACAGGTGTTCTTTCTCATCCATGTAACTTGTTACCTATTGCTGTTAGCAAAATTTGTCCAAAGTAGCTTCGATAGCTATTTGATCAATATTTTGAAAAAAATTTTATTTGTTTTTTAAAAAATTTTCTTAAATTATTTTTTTAAATATAAAAGATTTTGTTATTCGTGCTTGATTCCCAATTTTAATTCTTGATAAAAACACTGAAATTTATTGTTGGTGGGGTAAGCTATTCCTATGCGCATTTCACTAATTGCTTAGGCCAGATCATCAGGAAACTTCATCCATAAAGATTTTAGAAAAACTAAAGATATTAAACCAAATAAAACTGTTAGGCGTATAAGAATCATAAGCAACAGTTCTACTTGTAACAATATCAAAGTTTAAACAAAAACTTCAACAATAAACAGTGAGTTTATCTCTCCTTACATTCCCCACTACAATTGATTGGAATTCTTCCAACATTAATTGTAGTTGTAAGTAGGTTAAGAAAAAACAAAATGCAAAAAACAACTTGCAAAAGCATGTTGCCAGCTAAGTTTTTTTTTTAGTAATTTTTGGGAATACAAAATTTTAATTTAAAAGATTTTGTTATTCGTGCTTAATTCCCAATTTTTATTCTTGATAAAAACGCTGAAATTTATTGTTGATGGGATAAGCTATTCCTATGCGCGTTTCACTGGTTGCTTAGGCCAGATCATTAGGAAACTTCATCCAAATCGGAAGACATCGATTTAAAAATTGGGTCACTTGACATGAAATTCCCCATATTTATCTTGGTGAAATTGACCTTAAGTCTTGTCTTCTTGTCAGAAATTTTTAAAAAATCCTTATCTATTTTCGTTAATTGTTTGCCAGTTTTGCAAAGGAAAAATGCAGGCTCCCTGGATTTGTTACATAAAAATCTTGAAACTTTTTATTGTTCGCATAATTTTGAGGAAACGAAAAACTTCATCTCTAAATTGCAGTTAATAATTGGGCCTAATAAAAGACAACAACAACCCGATTTAAGTATTCAAAAGATTAAAGTAACCACCAACAATGTTAATAGTAAAGAATCCAAAGAGGAACAAGAAATCCTCGATTCTAACACAATCAACCAAAGCTCACAATTACCTATTTGAAAGTTCCACATCTGTAGTTGCAAACTTTCAACATTGTGTTAGATCCTCAATTTGGCAAAGTAACGACTGCTCCCCAACATATCAACAAATCAACGAAAACCTTATCAATTTAAAAAACTCTGTGGAATCATTTTCAAAATTTGTTCTTCAAAACTGTAACGATATCAAAGAGATGGACTTAAAAACAAAAAATTATATTGATTACTTAAAGAAAAAAGATGAGCACCGAAGAAAACTGGATCAACAATCGAGGTAAATAAGTATTTGAATATAAATTAATTGTGACAATCGATTAAATATAATGTCTAAATACTAAAATTAATTCAATTAAGCCCTTATGACCAAGGTACATTAACACAAGGTAGACTCATTTGGGAGTGTAGACATGCTGCTCTATAAAAAGAACCGAGTTGTCAAAATTGTGTTCATATAAAACAAAAACAATTTAACGCACACATGTACAAATTTTGGCTCATATACACGAAATTTGACGTTTGGGTTCCAACTGGGGTAAACAGCTGACAAACATATGGGCCAACGAGTCTACCTTGTGTAAATATACATACCTGGCTTATGACACTACATTTTTTATTCATTAAATTGGTGTAGAATTGACAGAAAGAAACAGTAAATGTTGGATTTTTTTCTCAGTTTTTTATTTTGTTATGATTTTGTTTTTTTTTTTTTAATCAATGTTGTCAACTTTTTTTTATGAGAAACATACAAACAAAGCAAACAGAAAGCGGTAAATCGAATTTGCCAATAAACCGCTGATTCAGCAACACTTTTAATATTTCAAGCTTAAAATGTCAATTTTAAGTTGAACAATTTTACATATTTTTTTTGTTGACATAACTTAATTTTTTATCTAAATTTTCATATTATTCGAATGTGTATTCTAAGTCAAATTACTATCCTCAAAAGCTTTTATACTTTAACAGGCATATTCCTTCAATATTTTCCAGGAATATTTTCTATGCACTATCAGAATTTTTCGTTTGTATATTTCTGTTACGAGGCTTACTTAAGCTATCCTTTGGATAGCAATGAAGTAAATTGTAAAAAAAATTTATACAACTATTAGATACCAGCAGAATGTAAAGCATTTTCTGGCCCGCTATGGCCTTCGTCAGCATGTTTTTTTAAAATTTTTTACAGTTTGCTATTTATCTTAATACAGCTGAACTCTTTGCACTTGGTAAATTTTTCTATCATATTATATTTGCACTGTTCACCAAAACTTGAATAATTCATTAAAAATGTAGTGTCATAAGGCCTTGAGAAACAGTAGATCGAGCATTACAATTTTTAAATAATCTTTCTGAAATGTTCCCTAATTTTGATTTTTAAATATAAGAAGTTATACCTTGTTTAAGAATTTCACTTTTAAAAGTGAAAGGGCAAGAAATAGTTCAACAAATTTTTTTTTTTTAATTTTTCTTTTAAGGTCACCTCTTTCATTTAAAATGCCAAAAGCTACGGAGACTTTAGAAGCGGAGATAATGCCGACAAAGTCTTTCACATATAAAACCACAGATTTTATTAGTTCAAATAACGCTGAAACTTCAAACAATAAATCAAAAATCAGAATCAAATTTACAAATGGAACAAATGATTTAAAACGCAAAAATTTTAAGTATACCGAAGGGTCAAATGTTAAAGTGTTTAATAAAAACTTGCCAGTAAAACGTAGAAAAGTGGCACCGCTAATTTTGAAAATTTCTTCTGCAAATTCTTCAGGTTCAAATATTTACCGGATTATATCAAATCGAGATTCGGATAGTGAAAAACTAACTTAAATCTTAATCTTAAATGAATAAGAGGACGGAAAGAACACTAGTTCATTTTTAAACTATGGTGCCGAATGTTTATCTCATTTTTTTTTCTTATTTATAAAAGAGCGCGCTTACATATGTATATTTGCATAATAAAACAATCACAATAAGCTCGTATGTATATATATTTTTGTAACGTACTTCTTCATTTCTTTACAATAATTAGTTGCACATTTTTGTAAAGACAATCGAAGCACAGCCGCGAATAACGTTGTAAAAGCCACTTTTTGCAAAAACTGTTTTTTTTACAGATAACCGTTAATATTACTCTTTTACACCAAATAACCCAAAATTATGTACCATAACGCCTCCAAAATGGCATACTCAGAGTCAGCTGGTGGAAGAACGTTGTAAGTTACTTACAAAATTATACAAAGTAAATGGTTTTGCAACGTGGAATAATGTTTTAAAAGCCGTTTGCGTAGTGAAAAAGCGTTTTAAATGACATATTGATTGTGGATATGAAACGTTTTTCCACTAGAATAAAGTTATAAAGTATAAATTTGCATTAAATTTAAATCATTGATATTTTGCATAAAAGTTTTTATTATCATTATTTTTAATAATCTAAAAAAAAAATAAATAATCTTGCCTGTTAAAAACGTTTTTTTGCTCTCCTGAAAAATAATTAGTTTTTAACTTAAAACGTTATTCGCGGCTGTGCTTCAATTATTGAGCTTAAGATCAGTGATGCCAACTTAGTGCTTTTGCCACAATTTATGGTGCTTTTTGATGCCTCACAACGCCAAAATGTTAGTCCCAATTTACACTAGTAACGCTTCAGGTAAGATTAAAAGAGAATTTAAAAAATGTCCGGCAAGAAATGTCCCTAGTGTAAATTGGGACTTAGTGCCAAACTAAGAAAAAGCACTAACTTGGTGCTTTTTCAATTTTTTGTAAGTGCCTTAGTGCTTTTTAAAATATTTTAGTTTTTTTTCTAACATTTTTTAAAACTTCGATTATATAGAGGATGATTTAGATGAGATTTGCTAATCGGAGTACAATTTTTAGATTTGAAATGATAAAAAGAAGTGATAAAAGAAAGTTGCATTCGTTTAACCAAAAACTTTATTTACTAGGTTAGAGCTAGGCTTGGAAATTTTACAAACCGTTGCACTTTTAAGCGTTAACAACATATTTAGTAATCGTAATAAAAACGATGTATTTGCTTTCGGTAAACATAGACACTGTTTTAAAAATAGAAAATGGCTTTGAAAATATTAGGAATTGTGAATTGAAAAATAAACAACGATTTTGAGTCATGTAGAAGAGTCATGTATTGAAAAGTTAAAAATCATGCAGTCGGAAACCGAACAAAAGAACGCAAAGACCTTAAAAACAAAAAAAGAGCCGTAGCTTGGTATAAAGGGCATAATAAACCACACAAATTACTTGGCAAACATGTCAAAATTTTACGTTTGTACAAATATTTTGTGTTGTTAATTGGAGTGTTTGCTGTTTGTACAAACATTTGAAGCAATGTTTGTAGAAATATTAAAACTTTTTAATATTTGGCAGACATGTTGGATATTTGTCAAACTTTTTGTGGCGTCTAATGTTAAATGTATTCATTTCATCGAAAACTTTGCAGAGTGAAGACGTTAAAAAAGAAGCATTAAATAATTTTAAATAGTAAACTCAATTTTTTGAGCAATATTGCTTGCAACAAAACAGCTCGTTGTTTAAATTACTTTTTACTTTTAAATCTATACCTTTATTTTATATTTTGTCTCCTTTTAAAGCAAAAAGCAACACAATTGCCGCAGCACTATCGGCGTCTGCATTCATTGAAAACAAAACAAAAATAAAAAATTAATGTTTGTACGGAGTATATTTGTGTTGTTTATTGGCAAACACCAAACGGAAACAATACGTGTGTTTGCCAAGCATTTTGTGTGGTTTATTATGCCCTTAAGCGAAGTGTTTGATAAATAAATAACAGCTGACAGAAAATGCTTTTATAACGAGCGTTGTGTAACCGCCATTTTTCTTGCCCTTTAGTTTGCAAACGCACGACACTCGTCTCCAAATAACCGCGTGTTTTACACTTCTACCTCTAGTGCTATTGCAAAAAATTAGACTAAGTATCAGAATACAAACATACATGTTTTTTCTATTTTGCACCTTATGTGTGTTCTTTATTCAGAAGCGTACATAATTTAAAATAATTGTATAAAATCATACGACAATTGTTTTATTAAACTTTACATTTATTTGGTTTATTTAAACGAAAAACTATAAGTTTTTCTAGTAAAATATGGACTGTCATTAAGTTTTATAAACAATGGTTGGTCATTGCAAATTTTCGGTAACTGCAACAGGCTAGAATTTTTCGAGCTACGAAAATTGAGCTCGCACTGTATTACTTTAAAACTGTTTTATGGCCAATTCAAATTCAGCTGATGATGATCCAAATGATTTGGATGATAGTATTTTTACTGAAGAAAATAATACATTTAAAAATATTTATATACAAATGGTCCCCCAACATCGCCGTAGCCCATTTTTAAATTTTGGAGGCACAGCCGAATGCAACTTGTTTTGTGTTTAATTAAATTGTAAAAATGGCTTAGTGCTTTTTTACGCTTTTATAGTGCGTTTTAATGCTTTTTTTAAATTTTAAAGCGCTTTTTGCTCTCAAAAAGTTGGCATCACTGCTTAAAATTCTTACGCATTCACAAGAACATGCAAGCAGCGTTGCCACGACCAAAAAAAAATTTGTAACCAAAATCTTAAAATAAAGTAACCAAAAGCAAAAAAAAAGTAACCAAAATTATTTTATATCAAAAGTATTATTTTATTCGCACTTCAGTTTAAAAATTTTGTGTATAAAAAAAAAGTGTTTGTTTGTAACATGTAGGCTCATAAATCGCTGGACTGACTTTTTTAAAGTTTTGACAGGCTATACAATTTTTCGAAATTTTTAGCGGAAATGGCACCTCCTATATAAAGTAAACACTAATTTTCGTAAATTTTAAAAACTATTCGAGCTAGAGATTTCAACTTTTTTTATAAAAAGCTCTTGCAAGTAAAACATTTTAAGTCTTGCTGTGCGTTATGGTATCAAAGTGCAAATTTGAGCTTAATTATGCGGTTGATCTTTTATATCGTCACCTCAAATACAAAACAACGTATCATCAAAAAATTGACTTTTTGATTGATTTTTGTTCGTTTTATTTAACTATATGTTCGGATGGGATCAGAATGGCCTTTAACCTTATCGTTTATCTAGAAAAGTGTTTCAGTGAGACCTATGTAGCATTTAGAGTAGCAGATAATGACCATCTACACTTCAAAGTATATATGGTAAAGTTGATAGTCTGTTAAAAATTAAGCAAATACCACACACAAATTTAAAGGTCAAGAAATTGGTTATTTTTGTGTTGAAAAAAAGTAACCAAAATGGGAAAAAAGTACACAAGTACACTTTTGAAAAAAAAGTAAGCAATTTTGGTTAAAAGTAACCAAAACGGCAACTCTGCATGCAAGGTTTTTTGCTTGCATGTCACACTTACACACTTTTTTATCTTCTCTTTATCACAACAATTCAGTTTACGCGCATTTTTAAAACGGTTTGGTTGTCTAATAAAAATGTCTTGGACAAATCCATATTTTCGCCGGGAAATAATAGAGAAATGGTTAATTTTTTGAAATAAATTTGTTAATTAAATGTCTGGGAATATTTTTGTACAAAAGTTTTTTCGAAAAGTCAGCAATTAATTTGAGAAAAAAGTGTTTTATATATTGTAGAAAAACATCGGTTTTCATTGCTGTAGCAAAAAGTTTCGCTGTCGCTGCTGGCTCATGCTTATCATGACGGTTATGTTGCGTAGTGACAGAGATTGCCGGTTATATTGTGTAGTTGTTGAGATTGTTTTTAAACTTTAAAGTGAGAAGAGTGTATAAATGAAAAGTTGAGTAGATCGCAACAAGTGTATGTTAGAAAATTAAAATATTATGTTAATAAAATATGTATCTTTTATAGAGGAAAGGGAAATGTCTTTTAACATTTATTAATGGGTCGATTACGGATGGCAACTGAACCAAGGCGAATTGACTAGAAGGTGAGGTCAACTCTACAACTACAATGCTTCTGTTGTCGGGTTGTCAAAAATATTACTATTAAAAAAAATAGGTTTGTTTACATAAAAAACTAGTTTGTATACAAACTTTGACAAGTCGACCACCGAAAAAAAACACCGTATGTTGACTTGACCCCATCTTCTACTCAATTCGCCTTGAACTGAACTGAATGAAGTTAAATTGACAGCAGCGAAATCAGGCAACGCCGCACATGTCAAAATATAAAATATTTTTTTTTTGTATGTTTGAACATGAGCGGCGTTGCCTGATTTCGCTGCTGACAACTCAACTTCCGTAATCCGTAATCGACCTATAGGAGGTTGTTACTAGAAAAAAGCAGAGAAAATGCGTTTTTTAGAAATTTTATTCAAATCAAATGGTTAATATTTTACTAATTTTTTTAAATTTATACCTATAAATTAAATTTTTTTAATTAGGCCAAAGTTCATCAAATTTAATTTTTATTAAATTATCAATCTTTAAACCAAATTGTATTTAACCTTTGGTAGATCGGAATTTGCTTTGAATGATTATCTACTTTAATTGATTTACATGTTCTTCCTTACTTTTCTCGCTTTATAATTTTCTGTTTACTTTATGATAGGAAACTTAAAAGGATGTTTGTTTCTTCAAAGAATTTTAGAGATTTTTTCTTAATTTCGAAATTTTGGTAACGTATTTTTACAATATTAAAACAAATTTTACAAAATTTAAAATTTATCAAAAACTTTTTACAAATATTACAAACAAGTGTATAAAATTGTAGGCCAAGTTAAAAATAAGTTCGGTTTATCGTTCGTCTTCTATAATCGTCGTTTAAATTTGATAATGTAGTACACGATCGCGATAAATAATGTCGGTCGATTATCGTTGTTATAATATTTTTGTCGTCCGTTCGCCGTCCAGTTGAAGTTTTTCGCTTTTCGAACGTACCGTTTGTGCGTTTTCGGTTATACCTACCATTTGTTTCGTAGGTACCGTATTTTGACCTCTGCTTGTGCGCGAGTGTTCCTGTATTAGTTTAAAAAAATGTAAAGTTAATTGAAGAAAAAAATCATAAATAGTGCTTTTAATAAAATTTTTATAAAAAGTACAAAATCTAAAGTAGAAAACTAAATATTGCTGTTAAAAGTTGTGCTTGAAAAAGTTCAAAAAAGAGAATTTTACAAAATAATATAATAATATAAAAAGTATAAAACGGTTATTAAAAAGCAATTTATACGAAAAAGCTTTAAATAAATAAAATGTTAAAAAATATGAAATGTAAAAAAGCTAATAAAGAAAAAAGAATTGTGTGTATTAAAAAAAGTTTATTTAAAAAAAGCTCTAGGTATTAAAATTTATATTAAAATATCTATACAAAAAAATATCGATATTTAATCGGTACATAGTTCTACGAGTAAATCCACAATTTGTTAACAAAAAAATTACGTATCTTTAATACGAAATGTGTATAGTTACTATATCGAAAAATCGAAAAATAAATAACTTTAAAGGAGTTTTGCAGTACAACCAGGTAAGATTAAAATTAAATTTGTCAAAAATATAACAAACAATTAAATTTAAAAATTGTTATACATACTTTTATACTAAATTGTTGATTGCAAAATTGTTTGTTTTTTTATGAAAAGCTAAATTATACAAAAAATTAATTTTTGGTAGGAATTTAATCTCTGCAGTTAGATAAAAAGTTCTTAAGTCAGAATTTGTAGTTTGTTAAATTGAAAATTATTGAATTAAATTATTTCATAAAGATAAAATGATTATGAAAATTAGCTTAATTAGGTTTAAAATTTAAATACTTTCTTGAAAATTTGGCAGAAGTTTGAAATCATTTAAGTTTGCTTTGTATCAGTGATGGAAAATTTAGTACTATGGTACTATTTTTAATACTTTTTCCTTTCAAAAATACCACGGTACCCCCACGTCCGTTTTAGTACTCTTTTCTTGTTTAGAAATTTAGCGTTGATATTTTTTTAAACATTGACAACCAGTAGCCCGTTTCTGTATATCTCACATCGTAAAACTCTTCGCATGAAACGTGCGAATTGCAACAAAAATAGTGTGAAATGAAACAAAAAATGGGTTTTCTCACGCAAGTGTTTCTGTAACTTTTTTTTGCGAGAATTATCTGTCATTTAAATAATTTTCCAGCAATTATTGGAAGGATGCGAGAAAAAGTGTTTCTATAACAATATTTTGCGAAAAGTTTCTTTCAAGAACTGTCAAAATAAGTCACATTTGAAATTGGTGGCGAGAAAAACAAAATGTAGATATTTTGAATTTAAAATATGTTTATATACTATTTTTTTTAAATAAATAAAAAAATAGAAGGAATATAAATGATAAATGCATAATATATATGATGAAAATAAACAAAAAACAATTGTTATATTTTGTTAGTTTAAATTTTTGTTAGCCTTTTCTTGTTTTGGGTTTAATCAGTGCCGCCAGATAAATTTGTGTCAAAATCGTCAATTCTCTGAGAAAAATATACAAGATATCGTCTTTTTTGTTTTAAAAATCGTGCAATTTTAAATCAATTTTAAACAAATTTGTTTCGACTTTTATTAAAAAATAATCAAACAAAAACATAGTTAAAGTTCATGGGTATTTAATAATTATAATTTAATAAGTGAGATATAAATCTTTAATTTACCTATTCCTATAATCTTTTTATTTTTTACCTGAAATAGACTGAATACCTTGTAGTTAAAATTAAAAAAATCGGTTCATAAATTAACGGGTTAAAGACCCAGTAAAATCTTCGCCTACAAAATAATATGTTAAGTAATCAGAAACACATAAAAGCACTACATACAATTCTACTGAAAAACTAATGAATTTTACAAGGGTTGTGCCAAAAAGAACAAATTTAAAAGTAAGCCATTTTTTACCTTAATACATCCAGAAAAAAGTAGTTATCGAAGTTCTTATGGAAGAAAGCTACTTAATAACGAGTGAAAGAAGCTATCCATTTTGTAAAAGTTTTTACTGGGAGACAAACAAATTTCTTTCTTGCCGGAATAATGGTTTTGGCACAAAAGTGAACATATAAGATAAGAATATCAAATATCAATTATATTTTGTATATGTATATAAGAAGTATTAAATGTTCAAAATAAGCCAAGTCGTTCAATTACTTTCCCTCGAAATTTTGCTTTTGCCGATACATTTTTTAGGGAAGAAACAAACAATTTCGAGGACAATTTTCACAATAGGGATAAATATAAAAATTTAAACAGCCTTGTTTCTAAAGATATCTTTTTTTCTAATAAACAAACATATAAAAATATTAACAATTATCTTATTTCGAAGACTAAGGGGCTTATAGTGTAAAACGCAACGCCAACAATTTCATTAAAAGCAAAAACAAAATCAAAAATATTTTATAAATTTGTTGTTGCTTTCTACAGACATTCACATTATTTTTTTTTTTCAATTTTCAACGCCACAAAATAGAAGTGTTTGAAATTTAAAAATTCAAGATGAATTTCTATAGAAAATAACAACAAAATTATAAAATATTTTTGATTTTGTTTTTGCTTTCGTCACTTTTTTTAGAAAAAATCATCAAAACGTCACTTTGTTAATATCGGAACAAAAAATCGTCACGATGACGATAACTCGTCAAATCTGGCAGCCCTGTTTTTATTATATTTATTTCTTTTGTTGACGTTTCGCTTTTATTTGACACTTAAGTACTGGAAATATTCCAGTATAAACAGAATTTGTTGTGTCTGTTTTCGCATTCAAATACAGAAACACTTTTATCTCATAAATCGAGAAACGATGGAATTTTTTGTTTCACACTACATGTAAGAAATTTTACGATGCGAGAAATACAGAAACGAGCTACAGGGCTGTGAAGTCGCCCATAAAAAGTACTAACTCTGACTCCAACCGTTTAAATTCTAACTCCGACTCCTTATCTAACCTGAATGCTTAATGTATATGAAACGGGTTCTGGTTCGACTTTTAACTCTTTTTTTTAACGCACTACCTTTTAAATAGTTAAATAAAGCAAGAAAAGGATTCAGTAAAAATTTCGAATCAATATAATAAAAACTTCGACAGTAACTTCAAATTCTCTATCATTTAATTGTTTTAGTTGTTTATTTCGTTTTGGTTTTCATTTTCTTTGAATATAACAATAAAATAAGAGAATTTGAAAGTAAGGCACAAGGCGAATTCTTTTTTCAGGTGGCGTTGAAAGCACAGCTGTGCTACTTTTTTCTCTAAATTAGAGAAAGTAATGCCAAAAGTTAATTGTGTTTTTGACATATCGACCAATAAAAAAATACAATGTTGTGTTCTTGGTGTTGTTACTTTATGTAGTATCGCCACCACCCTATACATGAATTCGCGTAAGGCAGCTTCGCACACACACACACGATAAGGCAGTGCTATAAATAGCTCTTTAACATTTTCCGTTATAGGTTTTTGTCTTAGGTAAATGTTAGCGGAGCACTTTACCATTTGAAATGTATTGATACAAATATTGTTTTTGTGTAGATACAGCAGCTTCGCACGCACACACATACACACACGATAATGCGGTTGACATTTTTCGTAATAGGCTTTTGTCTTAGGTAAACGATAGTGGAGCACTTCACCTTTTGACATGTACTTTTTCTGTCAATAGAATTTTCTTTTTGTTATTCCATTTTACCGCTGGCTTTCGGAGTAATGCAAAATGACTTTTGCTATGTTCACACTTGGGTTTTTAAACGCGTTTAAGCAAAATGTTGATTAAGTTAATCAAAGCCGTTCACATTACTTTTGAGATGATTAAGATGACAGATGATTAAGAAAAGTGGATATATTTAAAGTGGATATATGTATGTTGGATAATTTGGGTCCTTTGTTGTGTAACAGATTTTCTTTGAATTCGTCTTTAAATACAATGAAGTTAAACATTTGCCATATCTATGCTCAAAGTATAGTCCCTAAAGCTAGTTCATCAAAATTTGATGAAATAAAGTATATTTTTGATAACTGTAGTTATGATGTGATTGGTGTATCGGAGACATGGCTGAAAAGTTATGTATCTCTCTATATGTATGTATATCTCGGTCAAATCTTTCTGTTATTCACAACAGTTCTATCTTTATTGATTATTTTTTTGTCTCAGTTATGGTCTAAGTTAAGGTCTAATGGTGTTATTGGTAATGAAAGTTTTGTTAATACTTTAGATGTTGATGAGTTCAATGAGGTTTTACATTTAGAAACGTTGATGCATTGGACATTTTTGATGCGATGTCAGGCACTAAAACAAATTCTGTTGGGCCTGATGGTATTCCAATAAAATTTTTAAAAATTATATTTCCCATAATCTCTCAGCAATTTAACTATCTCATAAAGTCTATAATAACGTCTGCTATGTTTCCTAAATTATGAAAAATTGGTCGTGTTATACCAATACCGAAAATAAGACCACCTGTAGAAAATTCAGACTTCCAGCCAATAAGTATATTGAATGCCAGTTCTAAAGTACTAGAAATCTTAATGAGAAAACAAATGCTGGAATATATAAGCGGTCATAATTTGATAAACCCATTTCAATATATTTTAGAAGTGGTTACAACGGGTAATCATCTCGATTTTGATGTGATTTGAGCTTAATCACGTTGGAGTTGCTTAAACGCGTTTAAGAACCCAAGTGTGAACATAGTATTATTTTATAGAGCTTTTTTATTAAAAAAATTTGTATATTTTTGTAGTTTTCCTTAAAAGGGAAGATTTTAAGTATGTCAGGTTTCACTTAATTAGACAAATAAATTCTTCTTACTAAACAATTTTTTTACTACTATTGTTTTAAATTTTTTTAATGAAAATTAAATTTGATGATCTCAAGCCTAACTTAATATCAAAAATTTCAATTTAACTTTTCCCAAAGATTTTAGAAAAGCTAAAAGTATTATATTTACTGAAGAAAATAATACATTTAAAAATATTTATGTACAAATGGTCCCACAACATCGCCGTAGCCCATTTTTAAATTTTGGAGGCACAGCCGAATGCAACTTGTTTTGTGTTTAATTAAATTGTAAAAATGGCTTAGTGCTTTTTTACGCTTTTATAGTGCGTTTTAATGCTTTTTTTAAATTTAAAAGCGCTTTTTGCTCTCAAAAAGTTGGCATCACTGCTTAAAATTCTTACGCATTCACAAGAACATGCAAGCTCTTTTGCTTGCATGTCACACTTACACACTTTTTTTATCTTCTCTTTATCACAACAATTCAGTTTACTCGCATTTTTAAAACGGTTTGGTTGTCTAATAGAAATGTCTTGAACAAATCCATATTTTCGCCGGGAAATAATAGAGAAATGGTTAATTTTTTGAAATAAATTTGTGAATTAAATGTCTGGGAATATTTTTGTACAAAAGTTTTTTCGAAAAGTCAGCAATTAATTTGAGAAAAAAGTGTTTTATATATTGTAGAAAAACATCGGTTTTCATTGCTGTAGCAAAAAGTTTCGCTGTCGCTGCTGGCTCATGCTTATCATGACGGTTATGTTGCGTAGTGACAGAGATTGCCGGTTATATTGTGTAGTTGTTGAGATTGTGTTTAAACTTTAAAGTGAGAAGAGTGTATAAGTGAAAAGTTGAGTAGATCGCAACAAGTGTATGTTAGAAAATTAAAATATTATGTTAATAAAATATCTTTTATAGAGGAAAGGGAAATGTCTTTTAACATTTATTAATGGGTCGATTTCGGATGGCAACTGAACCAAGGCGAATTGACTAGAAGGTGAGGTCAACTCTACAACTACAATGCTTCTGTGGTCGGGTTTTCAAAAATATTGCTATTAAAAAAAATAGGTTTGTTTACATAAAAACTATTTTGTATACAAACTTTGACAAGTCGACCACCGAAAAAAAAACACCGTATGTTGACTTGACCCCATCTTCTACTCAATTCGCCTTGAACTGAACTGAATGAAGTTAAATTGACAGCAGCGAAATCAGGCAACGCCGCACATGTCAAAATATAAAATATTTTTTTTTTGTATGTTTGAACATGAGCGGCGTTGCCTGATTTCGCTGCTGACAACTCAACTTCCGTAATCCGTAATCGACCTATAGGAGGTTGTTACTAGAAAAAAGCAGAGAAAATGCGTTTTTTAGAAATTTTATTCAAATCAAATGGTTAATATTTTACTAATTTTTTTAAATTTAAAAAGCTGGTAGGTATTATTTGTGTTTATATAAATAAAATTTTTATCTCGATTTTTTACTAAAGCAATTTTGTTTCAGTGATTTGTTTGTTTAAGCAAGTATTTTTAAATGAAATGTTTTGTGCTAAACATTGTTCTTTTCAATAATTAGTATTGTGGTTATTTTTTTGAACTGTTTATGGTTTTTAATCCAAATCATGATATTTTAATTAGGCCAAAGTTCATCAAATTTAATTTTTATTAAATTATCAATCTTTAAACCAAATTGTATTTGACCTTTGGTAGATCGGAATTTGCTTTGAATGATTATCTACTTTAATTGATTTACATGTTCTTCCTTACTTTTCTCGCTTTATAATTTTCTGTTTACTTTATGATAGGAAACTTAAAAGGATGTTGGTTTCTTCAAATAATTTTAGAGATTTTTTCTTAATTTCCAAATTTTGGTAACGTATTTTTACAATATTAAAACAAATTTTACAAAATTTAAAATTTATCAAAAACTTTTTACAAATATTACAAACAAGTGTATAAAATTGTAGGCCAAGTTAAAAATAAGTTCGGTTTATCGTTCGTCTTCTATAATCGTCGTTTAAATTTGATAATGTAGTACACGATCGCGATAAATAATGTCGGTCGATTATCGTTGTTATAATATTTTTGTCGTCCGTTCGCCGTCGAGTTGAAGTTTTTCGCTTTTCGAACGTACCGTTTGTGCGTTTTCGGTTATACCTACCATTTGTTTCGTAGGTACCGTATTTTGACCTCTGCTTGTGCGCGAGTGTTCCTGTATTAGTTTAAAAAAATGTAAAGTTAATTGAAGAAAAAAATCATAAATAGTGTTTTTAATAAAATTTTTATAAAAAGTACAAAATCTAAAGTAGAAAACTAAATATTGCTGTTAAAAGTTGTGCTTGAAAAAGTTCAAAAAAGAGAAAGGCCAAATAATATAAAAAGTATAAAACGGTTATTAAAAAGCAATTTATACGAAAAAGCTTTAAATAAATAAAATGTTAAAAAATATGAAATGTAAAAAAGCTAATAAAGAAAAAAGAAATGTGTGTATTAAAAAAAGTTTATTTAAAAAAAGCTCTAGGTATTAAAATTTATATAAAAATATCTATACAAAAAAATATCGATATTTAATCGGTACATAGTTTTACGAGTAAATCCACAATTTGTTAACAAAAAAATTACGTATCTTTAATACGAAATGTGTATAGTTACTATATCGAAAAATCGAAAAATAAATAACTTTAAAGGAGTTTTGCAGTACAACCAGGTAAGATTAAAATTAAATTTGTCAAAAATATAACAAACAATTAAATTTAAAAATTGTTATACACACTTTTATACTAAATTGTTGATTGCAAAATTGTTTGTTTTTTTATGAAAAGCTAAATTATACAAAAAATTATTTTTTGGTAGGGATTAAATCTCTGCAGTTAGATAAAAAGTTCTTAAGTCAGAATTTGTAGTTTGTTAAATTGAAAATTATTGAATTAAATTATTTCAAAAAGATCAAATGATTATGAAAATTAGCTTAATTAGGTTTAAAATTTAAATACTTTCTTGAAAATTTGGCAGAAGTTTGAAATCATTTAAGTTTGCTATGTATCAGTGATGGAAAATTTAGTACTATGGTACTATTTTTAATACTTTTTCCTTTCAAAAATACCACGGTACCCCCACGTCCGTTTTAGTACTCTTTTCTTGTTTAGAAATTTAGCGTTGATATTTTTTTTAACATTGACAACCAGGGCTGTGAAGTCGCCCATAAAAAGTACTAACTCTGACTCCAACCGTTTAAATTCTAACTCCGACTCCTAATCTAACCTGAATGCTTAATGTATATGAAACGGGTTCTGGTTCGACTTTTAACTCTTTTTTTTAACGCACTACCTTTTAAATAGTTAAATAAAGCAAGAAAAGGATTCAGTAAAAATTTCGAATCAATATAATAAAAACTTCGACAGTAACTTAAAATTCTCTATCATTTAATTGTTTTAGTTGTTTATTTCGTTTTGGTTTTCATTTTCTTTGAATATAACAATAAAATAAGAGAATTTGAAAGTAAGGCACAAGGCGAATTCTTTTTTCAGGTGGCGTTGAAAGCACAGCTGTGCTACTTTTTTCTCTAAATTAGAGAAAGTAATGCCAAAAGTTACTTGTGTTTTTGACATATCGACCAATAAAAAAATACAATGTTGTGTTCTTGGTGTTGTTACTTTATGTAGTATCGCCACCACCCTATACATGAATTCGCGTAAGGCAGCTTCGCACACACACACACGATAAGGCAGTGCTATAAATAGCTCTTTAACATTTTCCGTTATAGGTTTTTGTCTTAGGTAAATGTTAGCGGAGCACTTTACCATTGAACATGTATTGATACAAATATTGTTTTTGTGTAGATACAGCAGCTTCGCACGCACACACATACACACACGATAATGCGGTTGACATTTTTCGTAATAGGCTTTTGTCTTAGGTAAACGATAGTGGAGCACTTCACCTTTTGACATGTACTTTTTCTGTCAATAGAATTTTCTTTTTGTTATTCCATTTTACCGCTGGCTTTCGGAGTAATGCAAAATGACTTTTGCTATGTTCACACTTGGGTTTTTAAACGCGTTTAAGCAAAATGTTGATTAAGTTAATCAAAGCCGTTCACATTACTTTTGAGATGATTAAGATGACAGATGATTAAGAAAAGTGGATATATTTAAAGTGGATATATGTATGTTGGATAATTTGGGTCCTTTGTTGTGTAACAGATTTTCTTTGAATTCGTCTTTAAATACAATGAAGTTAAACATTTGCCATATCTATGCTCAAAGTATAGTCCCTAAAGCTAGTTCATCAAAATTTGATGAAATAAAGTATATTTTTGATAACTGTAGTTATGATGTGATTGGTGTATCGGAGACATGGCTGAAAAGTTATGTATCTCTCTATATGTATGTATATCTCGGTCAAATCTTTCTGTTATTCACAACAGTATACCTACTCATATTAATGAAGCCCATCTTTGTTCTACCCTTATTGATTATTTTTTTGTCTCAGTTATGGTCTAAGTTAAGGTCTAATGGTGTTATTGGTAATGAAAGTTTTGTTAATACTTTAGATGTTGATGAGTTCAATGAGGTTTTACATTTAGAAACGTTGATGCATTGGACATTTTTGATGCGATGTCAGGCATTAAAACAAATTCTGTTGGGCCTGATGGTATTCCAATAAAATTTTTAAAAATTATATTTCCCATAATCTCTCAGCAATTTACCTATCTCATAAAGTCTATAATAACGTCTGCTATGTTTCCTAAATTATGAAAAATTGGTCGTGTTATACCAATACCGAAAATAAGACCACCTGTAGAAAATTCAGACTTCCAGCCAATAAGTATATTGAATGCCAGTTCTAAAGTACTAGAAATCTCAATGAGAAAACAAATGCTGGAATATATAAGCGGTCATAATTTGATAAACCCATTTCAATCTGGTTTTAGAAGTGGTTACAACGGGTAATCATCTCGATTTTGATGTGATTAGAGCTTAATCACGTTGGAGTTGCTTAAACGCGTTTAAGAACCCAAGTGTGAACATAGTATTATTTTATAGAGCTTTTTTATTAAAAAAATTTTTATTTTTTTGTAGTTTTCCTTAAAAGGGAAGATTTCAAGTATGTCAGGTTTCACTTAATTAGACAAATAAATTCTTCTTACTAAACAATTTTTTTACTACTATTGTTTTAAATTTTTTTAATGAAAATTAAATTTGATGATCTCAAGCCTAACTTAATATCAAAAATTTCAATTTAACTTTTCCCAAAGATTTCGGAAAAGCTAAAAGTATTATACAAAAAAAAACCTAAAGCGAATAAGAATTATAAACACTCAAAGTCTCACTTGTAACTATATCAAAGCTTAAGCAAAACATCAACAATAAGCAGTGCGTTTATCTTTTCTTACATTCCCCTACAATTGGTTGGCTTTTTTCCGAATCGAATTGTTGTTGTAAGTGGGTAAAAAGAAACAACAAACGACCTGGCCTAGGCAACTAGTGAAATGCGCATAGAAGCTAGCTTTCCCTCAACAATAAATTTCAGTGTATTTATCAAATATGAAAAAAAAATTTCCTGAAGAAGATTTCCAAGGGAAATTTAAATATCGAAAATAAAACTATTTTAAATAATTTTATAAAAAAGTAACCTTAAGCTTGGATAATTTATTAAAGTATAAATTAAATATAGATATATTTTAACTTTTTGTTAAGCCTTGTAAACTTGGTGTTGTGTTATACGTCCTTTGTAGGCAATTTATTCTACGGACACATTTGGTAGATAAATATTTGCCTTTTCTCCAAAATTTTCAAATTATGTATTTACTTATATTAATAAACATTTTATATCGAAACAATGTGAAACTAAATGAACTCTTCTTAAACAATTTTTAGTAGTTTCGCTGGAAAATTCACTTCATTCAGTTTAAAAAAATTCAATATTTTTCTTTTTATAGTAATTTTTTAACATTATACTTAAGAATTTTTCTGTTTTCTCAAGAGCAATTAAATTGTAATTTACTTGTCTTTATATGAGCTTTTTTTGTTGTGTTTACTAACTTGGACCTTAAGATATTTTAGCTTTACTGAAACTATTAAGACCAAGTTTGTTTTAACAAAGTTTTTGTTTTTTTTTTCTGAGCAACTAAAAGATACAAAAAAATTGTTTGCATATAAATGCTTATTAATTTAAATTTACTACAATGGTCATAAGAATCTATTCTCGAACAAATACCCTTCTGCTTTCTACTAACTAAATTTTTTTTTTTTTTTCATAATTTTCTGTATTTGTTAGATGAAAGAAAACAGAAATGAAAGTTACTACAAGTTGCTAAGTGTTAATTTTCTTAAGAGTTTTTCTTCTGAGTAGAATAAAATAAAAAAGTTTTACATATTGAAAAAAGTACTTCTTTCTTCTTATTTCAGTTTAGCATGTTTCTGGACTTAAACTTTGAACTTTTGCCACTAACCTGACAAACTAAAAACTACAAAGTTTCCAGGTTTGGTTCGTCTGAAAAGAACAATACACGGGAGTTTAGGAACCAAAAAAAAAAGTGGTAGAATGCAATTTACTTTACACAAAATTTAACAAGAAACTTTTAGTTTCTTTACATAAATATTTGTTTGCTAGTTTAATAAAAAAGAAGTCTTTTTTTTCAAGAAAAGCCAACATTTAGATTATGGTCTTTTTTCTTTAAATATATATAAATGAAGAAAAGTGGGGAATGGATTTCATTCTAACTAGTGTGGAAACCTTCCTATAAATTTATTTTCTTTTAAAGACCATTTTTGTACAAACTCAGGTCTCCTAAATAAAAAACTGTGTCTCTTTTTTTTTTTGCATTTCAGTTTATTTTAATGCATTTTTGTTTAAACAAATATAAAGTCAATTTTAATTAACCAACCGTAAATGAAATTGCATGTTTTTTGCTTTCCCCATAAAGAGCAGTGTGCAGAGTAGTTGAACTTAATGCAACAAAGCTACATTTACGCCTCGACTTGTTGACACAATGTTTGCTGTAAATGCAACATGTTAATGCAAAGTTAAATAAACGTTTCGATATGTTCAACATATCGGTTTTTAACACGCGCTTAATTCATAAATGGCTAAACGACCGAAAATCCCCCAGCTTTCCCTACTTTCAACATTTCCTCCATAAATTTACACATACAGTTCAACGCGCGCCCCGTGTTATGAAGCTTTTGCCAGTGGTTAAAAGCATTTAACTGAAAGGTTGTTTATTAAGTAGAGAAAGTCAGGGAGACAGGGCTCGTAATAACCTTGTTAACGTTTTTAATTAAAGCAGCAAATATTTGCCAGGATATGGTTACGTGTTGAGGAAGGTGCATGCATAGTAGTTGGTCAACAACTCTGGCTAGTCATCATTATCATAGATGGTTTTTTTTTTGTTGGTGTTGTTGAATATTAGTGATTTATTGCATTACAAATTGAATTGAAGCACTTTGTCCATATAGACAGACTTGAGTATTAAGTATGAGTATTTTTAAAGGTATTTAGCGAAAGATTAATGAGTTTTTGGAACATTCTTTAGAGTGATGGATGATGCAGATATATTGTTTATAGATTATGGTAGAATTTTCCACAGTCTTCATTTTCTAATAGGTTTGATTCCCTGAAATGAAAGGATTTGGACACAGTGGCCATATCCCTCACAGAACTCATTCATGAGAATTTCCGTCGAATTTTATCAAAAATCTAAATTTTAATATAAAATAAAAAGACTAAGAAATATCAAATAAGTTTTTAATATTTAAAAAAAAAATTGATAAAAATGATTAATATATCATAAAAACTTTATAATTTCGTGTAAATAGTCGTATTTTTTTTATAAATTTTTTTATCGCATGCGATATTTTTTAAATACTTTTTTTTATCGCATGCGATATTTAAGAAAAGTATTGATATTTTCGTATTTTTGTTCACACACATTAAATAAACCTGAAAGCGACCGATACAAAGTATAAAACTAATAATATCTCCCAACGCCTATTCTCTCTAATTTTTGTAACGCTTTTGTGCTTCAATTAAGCATGATGCAAGTAACAAGTGCATATACATATAAAAATTTACTGAAAATTAAGAAACAGGAGTTTAAACAGATCCAAAATAAATTAAAAAACGCTCTGACCTCGGCAATGTCTGGAAAAATTATCGTAGGCAAACTTAATAGAATACAATAAAGAGGGGTTTTCTCTGAGTGTCACTGATCAAAAGGATCACTTTTTCCTTATTAGAAAAAAGTAATGCACCATTAAATCCTTTATTCCTCCAAAATTCGGCTTTTTAATACCCTCCACCGCCACTTTTGGGTATGAGGGTATACAAAGTTTAACATTCCGTGTGAAACTTTTTTATTATACATCTAAGACCCCATAAAGTGTATATATTCTGGCTCCTTGAGTAATTGTAAGTCGATTTAGCCATGTCCGTCTGTTGAAAACACGCTTACTTTCGAAAAACTCAAAAGAAAAGAACAAACTTGATGTCAAACTGCTTGTAGTTATCCTAAACAGTTTTAGATTGAAATCCAGCAAAATCAGTTAGTAGTACAAGAGCTGTGAATCACCCTAAAAAATTGATAATTTTGTTACAATAACTAACATAAATGGTGGAATAATGCACTGAATAATATAAGAATTTGCACTGGAAATCACACTGTTAAATTTCGTGAAGATCGGTCCATAATTTACCCGACGCCCTATATAAACCCTTCACCCTGAAAACAGTTTAGTGCGCCTAAAATTAGTAATGCTATCATAATAAAATTTGGTACGTCACTGTTTATAGGACTGGAAATGACACTATGCAATTTCGTGAAGATCGGTCCATATTTTACTATAGGCCCCATATAAAGCCCACTCTGGTAAATTAATTAAATACGTAGCCGATATAGATATTGCGTTAAAATTGTTTCCAACTTAGCTTCACATGGCCAAAAAAATTGTCATGCAACTTTGTTATATACGGTCCATAATTTACCTTAGATTCCATATTTAGCAGCCTTCTGAAATTCACTGTAAACGCTAAAACTAATTTCACCGCTGTATTGAAATTTATGTTTTTCAATACCAGAAATCACTCTACAGAATTTTGAGATGATTGGTCTATAGTTTACAATGGGTGCAATATAAATTCCCCATTCGAAAATCATGAATCATGATATTTAACTCAAACAAGTTCAAATTTCTAAAAATAAAGCATAACATTTTCTGATTGTCGGTCAATAATTTAATATATGTAGGTCTAAACCGCAACAAATTTTAATGCTGACGTCTGTTTTTATAAAGATAAATTAATAATATATAGATATATATAGACACTCCTGGAATATCCAAACTGTCGGTGGATTCGGCACAGCCGAATATAGCACTCTGACTTGTTTTATTGACAATTTGTTGCACTTTTTTTAAAACATGCACTTGAAATCATCCTTCTATAATATGTTGCATGATGACTCTGTTTGCTTAGTTTATACGTCTTTTTTGCCGCATTTTTAACCAGTAACGTACATACAATGAACTTAAACAAGAACCTGACATCAAATAAACAACAACAGCCAACTCTAAAAGCTGTTTGGGTTTTTTCGCACAACAAAATCTGATCGGGGTTTCATTTTAATAAAGTGCACTTTTTAACACTTTCAAACATGCCACAAATACTCCCATATAAACAGAACATAACAATTGAAACAACTCCTGCCACAATAAACTAAAAGGCGTATATTAATTTCATTTAAAATACAAACTTTACTTTTTTGTTGTGGAAAAATGTTGTATTGTGTGTGTGCTTGTGTGAAGCCACAGATTTTTGAAATTACCAAATAAGCTGGATGTACATGTTGGTGATGATAGCAAATTGATAATAATATGACAATGTAAATGTCTTTCACAGAAAGTGTCAGTGAGAGAACAGTTCTGTTAGTGTGGTGGTGTTAATGACATTGATAAAATTTCCGTTAAAAGCCTGGTTTAACAAAGCACAGCAACAGTTTTTGATGGCTACTTAAAAATTTAAATTACAATGAATTACACATTATTACCGGAGGTATTATGCACATATTCACACTAAAATATTGATAAGTTAAAATATGTAGCATACTTTAATGGATATCTGTACATATTAGCTTTATTAGTAAGGATAAGAGTTTGAGGGGCATAGGAGTGAATGCTGCAGAAAGTGTTGATAAATAAGCATTAAAAATTAAACAAGTCTATGAGGTTACGACCAACTGAAACTATAGTAATTTATCATTTTTGCCGTGTTCATATATGTGCATTAAAACATAAAAATATTAACACACATTTATGCTTTCACAAGAGCTCTTTCATGAGGCTATTGAAAACCAATTATAATTGCGTTTATAACACTCTACACGTTGATTGAATTATTGTTGTGGAAATTTTCATACTGTATTTTAACAACAGATACAGTGACATCATTGTAAAATAAAAAAAATGTATGTATGTATAGATATAAAAGGAAATATGGATATTTTAAATGAAAATGCAGAATATTGCATGAAAACTAACTATCCGATAAGATAAACATCGGCAAAGGAATCCACCAGGGGTGTTTGCTCATGCGACTTCTCTTTAATATTGTGCCTAGATGTCATTATGCAACAAGCTATAACATCATGAAATGGAATTGTGTGGGAATATCAAGATAGACTTGAAGACCTTGACTATGCTGACGATATTTGTCTCCTCACACAATCACATGCTGGTATGGAACACAAGTTACGCAACATTCCCAGCGGTAAACTTTTGGAGGCCTTCATTTATAAGTTTCTTGACCTTTTTTAAGATCCAGTACTCATGCTCGCTTGCCTTCTCACGAAGGTCTCATGGAAGGCCTGCCTACTCCCTTCTACATACAAAGGCCTACCATGAGATCTGCTGAAGAAGGCCTCTTATCAGGCCTGCTGAAGAAGGAACCGCAGGAGGCCTTGGCTGGCTAGAACATCGTGTGTAAAGAATGTCTGAGTATGGAATGGCGTAGTAAGCCCCTGGTTTCTGAGAAATAAGGGCTTCCGGAAGGCCTGTTTACTACTTCTTTTTATCGCTGGGTTGTCATTCATGCATTCACTGCTGGTTTAAAAATAAATATCGGTAAAACGAAAATGTTTACCGAAAAGAATACCCCTTTTAACATCGGTGGCACACAACTGGAGGAGGTAGAATCCTTTTGCTACCCTGGAAGCATAATTGACAGGCAGGGCGGCTCGAGCGCAGATATTTCGGCACGTTTTAAAAAAAACAAGCCAAGCATTTTTAATATTGACTAACGTGTGGAAATCGTTCAATATTTTACAAAGAACGAAGCTCAAAATCATTAACTCTAACGTAAAATCAGTTCTTCTATATGGGTGTAAAACATGGAATGCCGCCAGCTCTGATATTCAATCAATGCAAGTTTTTACAACAACTGTCTTTGCAGACTTCTTGAAAAGTATTGCTAATTGCGATTATAACCGGCCACTGGCCTATTGGGAATGCGCGCCCAAAGGCTAGGGCTCCCTTACAATGACTTATGTCGAATTTGCAGCGACGAGGAAGAGGAGAAGAGTCAACGGAAAATCTTCTCTGTCATTATTTGGTTGAAGAACCTGTCTCTCTGGTATTGAATGGAGCAGGATCCACTCTGTTATTGAATCAAACGAGTGGCTGAGTGAGAACATAAGCAGCCAGGTAACGTAGGACCCTTGGGAGACACAACGGGAAGCATGTGAGCTCAGTTTGATTACGGCTGCCAATGGAACCTAGCCTAACCTAACTTTCCCTAAGTTCAATATGGTTTGACACACATGATTAGTACGTATTCGCACAGTTGCTTAAGCCAGCTTATGCATATAATTGGTAGGCCTTTAGTATCCTCTTAACTGTTTTAGGAACAGCAGCTCTCTAGAAATTTCATTCAAATGTTAAGCGATTATTTTATATTCTTAAATGACTAATTAATTTCCCAAATTTTGATCAGATAATCAATGTTTCACTGTATGTTTTATTGAAAAATCATTAAGTTTTTTTTTATAATTGTGTTCATGTTGTAGGCTTGTAGGCTTTTTGGTAATGAATTTTTAAGTGTTTTTGTTTAAATTTTATATTTATGATGATAATGATAACTTTTTTTTTGTGTTTGAAGTGAGTGTTAAGCTCATAAATATTTATTGATTATAAATTTTGAATTTCAAAAAAATTATTATAAATTTTTAAACAGAATCATTGCTGGTCTAATGGTTTAAAGGCCAAAAGGTGATAATTTTGTTTCATTAGATCTAGTAAATAACGCAATTAATTTTTAGCAATTAAAACCAGAAATTTTTATGGAAATTATTTAGTGGAAATAGAAAAAATTATAAGGGAGTTAGTGGGCATTATAATTTTAATAGATTTGGATTAAAATGGACAGTGGTTGATTTAAGTAAAATTAACACTTGTTTTGCTTCTAATGAAAACTTTTTAAATTTTATGTTGATACAGTACTGTTAAACAAGTGCGGTACGTAATTAAAAGGGCGGCATATACAAGTGTGTTTAGGAAGGGAGCAGGCCTAAATCCGCAACTGAAAATGGATACAAACTAACTGTGCTATTGAGACGCTAAAAGATATTTTTGGATTGTGTTTAGTGAAGTTTTTTTTTCAAAAATAAAATAAAAATCCTTTCCCATAGATTAATGTAGCTACAACTTGATTCTTTAAACCTTCCGAATATGAAATTTCTTGTTATTTTAAAATGTTTTTGTAACAGTAAAGTTTTTTTTTAATCCCGCTATGCCTTTCAAAAATAATTAAAAACATTCCAACATTTCCTCTAACATTTTAAACCAGCCCAGCCGGTCATTTGTTACACTTATTCTCTTTAACTAAACTTCCTTATCAAAATGTTGATGTTTAAATGTCAAATTTTTTGGCACAACATACGCCCCACCATACAGGCGTAACAAATTTAACTGAAATTTTATAATTTAAAATTTCTAAACACTTTAAAACACTAAAGAAAACCTACATAAAGATAAAGTATATGTAACAAAAAAAAAAAAAAAAAACTTAATAACCATAAAAGAAAAGTGTGCTGGCGTTTCATCATCATTTTGATTTTCCCAAAAAAAGTACAACTAAGTGCAGGCATTAAAAAAAACTTTAATCCTTTTGTTAACACACTTCTACACTGCCACCACACATACATAAACAAAAAAAGGGTTAGCATAAAACTTGATGTGTGAATGTATTTAAGTCTGATTAAAAATATTTATTAAAAAATATTTATTTCAACAACTGAAACTGAAAAAGCGCATCACTGTGTATTCAAATTAATAAAAGATGAAAAAAAAAAAAAAAAAATTTTGTTGAATTAGTGGCAGTAGGAACATGCAGTTGTCTGCTGTTGTAGTCATCGTCATCATCAATTTAGATCATAAATTCATCATTTAAAAGAGGGCAGCCTCGGTAATTTTTTTCCTAATAAAACAGCGTGCAGTCACGTGCTTTCACATAATTTCATTTATAAAAGATTTGCCTTTAATTTAATAAAAGTTTTAAAGGATTAAGAAAAAGAGATGCGAAAAAGTTTTTGTAAGTATTACGGAAACCTGAAGCTTTTTTAATCAACTCTTCGATACGGTAAGATTTTTTTAAATCAGGCTTTCCTGTTTAATGCTTTGACAAGGCCTAAAGTCCTGCTACAAAAAACTAAAGCTTAAAAGCTGTTGTACACAGCAAAAATTCTCCAAAATTTTTCACCAATTAAAGAATTAACAAAAATAAAATCTGTTTTAATTAAAAATTTAAACGTGTGTGAAGATAAATATGAAAAGTTAAATTCGTTTTTTAAAAATATCGCATGCGATAAAAAATATTTTAAAAAAATATCGCATGCGTATTATAAAGAAAATACTACTATTTACACGAAATTTTACAGTTTTTATGAAAAATCAATCATTTTTATTTAATATTTAAAACTAAATAGATATTTAATTACTCTTTTTATAATAAAATTTATGATTTTTGAAAAAATACGACAGAGTGAAATTCTCATGAAAGTGTTGTGTGAGGGATATGGCCACTGTGTCCAAACCCTTCGATCTCAGGGAATCAAGCCGAATGGAAAATGAAGACAATGGACAGGGCTACAATAATCAATAATTACTATATTCAAATTGTATTTGTGAAAAAAGTTATTCATTTTTCAAAATTTGACTTAAGCTAGATTTTGAAGAATTTTGCTTTTCAAAATGCTTCAAACTCGTGAAAACAGCAAAATTTTGATGAAATTTTGCTGTTCACACGAGTTTGAAGCATTTTGAAGAGCAATTTTGAAGAAAATTTCAATCGTGTAAATCTAGCTTTAGAGTGAAATTCTCTTGAATATAGTAATTATGATTATTGTAGCCCTGTCCATAGTCTTCATTTTCCATTCGGTTTGATTCCCTGAGATCGAAGGGTTTTGCACAGTGGCCATATCCCTCACACAGCACTTTCAAGAGAATTTCACTCTAAGTCAAATTTTCAAAAATGAATAACTTTTTTCACAAATACAATTGGAATATAATAATTATTGATTATTGTAGCCCTGTCCATTGTCTTCATTTTCCATTCGGCTTGATTCCCTGAGATCGAAGGGTTTGGACACAGTGGCCATATCCCTCACACAGCACTTTCATGAGAATTTCACTCTGTCGTATTTTTTCAAAAATCATAAATTTTATTATAAAAAGAGTAATTAAATATCTATTTAGTTTTAAATATTAAATAAAAATGATTGATTTTTCATAAAAACTGTAAAATTTCGTGTAAATAGTAGTATTTTCTTTATAATACGCATGCGATATTTTTTTAAAATATTTTTTATCGCATGCGATATTTTTAAAAAACGAATTTAACTTTTCATATTTATCTTCACACACGTAAAATTTAATCAAGTGAATTAAACGTTTAATCAAGTAAATTAAACGTTTAATCAAGCAAATTAAGTGTATAATTGATATTATTAATTTGTTTACTGGTGCAAATTTAATTAATTTTTTAATTGATATTACAAATTTTTTTAAATGAAAACAATTTTTATTTTTTTCTGTGTATATAATAAATACATTTTATAACACATATTAAGCTTTTATAGGTTTTATTAAGTGTTATGAATTGTTATAAATGGGGTACCAAGATACGGTTCTCTAAGATGTGCCCTGTTTATGAAATCTTGGCTACAGGAAAATAAAACTTAAAGCTTTGCATTAATAATAACATTAACCTTCAAGCTCAATTACAATAACATTTTACAATTTTTTTTAAGCTTATATTGTTTAAATTGTAAATTATCAAAAAAGAGAAGGATTTTTGCAAACATGGTAAAAAATCTCTCATGCTATAAAACATATTATAAAGAAAATATTTGGGGGATTCACAAGGTGTGCTATCAAAAAGAAAATATTGTTGTGTTTCAAACAAAATAAAAATTTTAATGATACGTTCATTGATTCGTCATAACTTTACACAGAAAAAAATAAAAATTAATTAAATTTGCACCAGTAAACAAATTAATAGTATCATTTAAACCAGTTAATAGTATTAATTAAACGTTTAATTCACTTGATTAAAAGTTCAATTCACTTGATTACATTTTTAATTAAAACTGATTATATTTTTGATGAATGCTTTAATTGGTGAACATTTTTGGAGAATTTTTTCTGTGTACAGTAGAAATTTAAATTATAAGCGGTTGTCCACAGCAGTCATATACATTTCTTGTAATTATTTTAAGTCATTGTGACTAGCTTGTGAATACCCCTATTATTATTTACACTAAATTTTAAAGTGTAGCTGGTTTCAGGCTTAATACTAAAGAGCGAATCAAATTTTAACCCACTAGGACTTAGTTTTGTTGATGATCTGAATCTTTACTATAAGGTTAAAAGATTGTTGTAAAAATTTAGTAAGATGTTTTTTTTTTTGCTGAAAAAATTTTTTATGAAGAGTTTTTTAATTAAACATTTTTGCTTAGGAATTTTTTGTATTTTAAAAAATTTGTTAAGAAAACTACTTTGGGGTCTAATTTTGTTTCTCAGCAGAACTTTTTCAAGGAATTTTTTTCTAAAAACAAAAAGAACTTGTAGTTAAAGCCAAACAAAGTTATTTGATTAAGGTCAATTTATTTGATTAAATAATTCTTTTTACAAATCAAGAACTCCACTTCCTCTAAAACCTTTCTTTTTGATAAATATCAAACATCCTGTGGATAATTGTAAAATATTTGTCTTTCAATTTTATGTGATGCAAGCACGTGTACAGGCGATGCACTTTGTGATGACAACACCCAGTTTAATTAAAAAATGCCTAAAAGCACGCAAAATATTGCAATTGATGACAAAAAAGAAGTGACGAGAAATAAACACAAAAATGACCATAAACTGCAATGTGGTGAAGCGTATGAATTTAATGATTTAATCACAATGACAAAAAGAAGAACATACGCAAATTTTAACAAAAAGTGAAGAACATTTTAAAATGAGAGAGAGAATGGTGACATGATGAAACGCTAAAAAACGGATAAAAACGACTTTGATAAATGCATTAAAGGGCCCCGGGGGAAATACAAGAATACCAGACAATAAACATGTGTTGTATTTATTTGTTTAGACATAAAACACATATACACACACTTAACCACTTATTTGTCACACACACATAAACTTATTAATTTTTTAAATGCAAATATTTGAAAGCCTACTTTAAGGGGGTATGATAAATAACAAAAACCAAATAGACGGCATTTTTTATAACCAAATGTTATTAATAACTACTGGTGTACATAAAATAACAAAAACGAATCATTTCAAACTCTAAAAATCCTAGCATGTGGTCAGCATTTAAAGTATAATTAAAGCCCGAAGCTATACTGCTAAGAGCTACATGTGGTTAATGCAACGGAAGCTGCAATTGCATATTTTTTGGTGCTCCAATTTCCTGTTTACCAAAGTGTGTTGTTTCAGTAATAGATTTCTGATAACGTTTTCAGGCAAACATATAAATGTTGCATATCATTGTGGCTTGTGATAAGTTTGCTGCAACATTTACATTACAAAACGTAAATATACTTTTGAAATTTTAATTTGATTATGAATTTTTATGAAA
The DNA here is from genome assembly GCA_963931875.1 of Pollenia griseotomentosa. Classification (NCBI taxonomy): domain Eukaryota; kingdom Metazoa; phylum Arthropoda; class Insecta; order Diptera; family Polleniidae; genus Pollenia; species Pollenia griseotomentosa. The sequence continues at coordinate 3,608,177 of OZ007562.1, read as the reverse complement.
AAGTCATTTTGCTTCAATAATGTTTACATAACGCACAAGCTTAAGGGTTAGAAAAGAAATGCATTTAATTGTGTTACTGTAAAATATATCAGACATACTGTTTTTCACAAATTATTAGAATTTATGTTTTTATTTATTTAAATTTCGTTTAGGTTTTGCGTTATCCCGAACAGAAAACTAAAAATTATCATTTTCAATTTATTACTGATAGTGTCAATCATATTTAATTAAATCCTGGAGCTATTTTTTTGCTAAAAACATTTTCGTTTATATATCCGTAAATATGAAACGAAAACCATAAAATAATTAATTTATTTGCTGATTCATTAAAATATACCAAATATATTATAAAAAATATTTAACAGCCTCAAAATATGTTGCGGTCAAATTAAATTATATTTAAGCCTTTACATATGCAAAAGTTATGTTTGTTATAAAGAGAATTCGTAGTTCGCTGTTTTTTTTTTTCAAATATAAATTTGCATTCTTTTAAGCTTTAAGAAAAATAACCCGTTTTGTTATTTTTTAAATCGAGTAAAATTAACTCCAAAGTTACAAGGAGTAAACTACTGAACATTTTTCTAACAAATCCTTTAACACTTAAAGCACAACAACGTCATGTCATAAAAGTTTATGACTTTTATGTGCAGCACCATCGTCATAACCGTATGCCTTGTTTTGAAGTGTTTTCATCACAAAAATCTTTTCTTTTTGTTGAATACTTTTCAAATTTTTTTTTTTTTTTATTGAAACTCATCTGTTGTGCGGATACATTTTGTGGCAAAAATTTAATTAAAAAACATAAAGTTCATGTTTGAAAAGGAAGTACTCTGGAAAAGAAGTTACACACTTATATTGACAAAATATTGTAACTGACTTCTGAAGCCTACGCAGACACTATTTAATATACTTTCAGACACAATTTTGCTATTTCAAACAAAGCTAATTAAGTGCTAAGCGATAGCAGTCCTGGAGTACCTGGGGTATAAACTTTTTAAAAGCAAAAATAACGGCTTTACAGATTCATTTAGTATATAACTTGAGATATTTCGAATTGTCGTTCGAAGCATGTTATCCTGTGCAATGTTTGTTAAAAAAAATTTTCTCTAATAAAAAATATTTTTAAGGGAGTTCCCTTATTCCTTTCACAACAAATTTAATCAAAAGTTTTGCGTAATTCTCATTTTAAATAACCATCAAATAAATACAAATAGTTTGACGAATAGAAATAGAATTGAACTGCACTGAGTCCCTAATTACAATATAGTGTAGAGTATTAACTAAGAGTCAGCTAGGCTTGGTCACTATTTATACACAAGCCACAATAGTGCAGAGGGTATTTTGCATTTGTGCTGATGTTTGTAACACTTTAAAAAATTTGTCCTTAAATAAGCACAGAATAGAAAAGGGCATATTATTCTGCTTAAAGTACAAGAACGCCTGCTTTTTCGACTGCGACTTCTGACAATATTTCAAAAGCAAAGACACTGCTTGTGATTTTGATTTTTTAAACTTATCAAAAGCCGAAGAAAACTCAGCACACGACTGCCGATTTTTTTCCAGAAGTTTTAACAGAATCAATGCATTGAAAAGTTAAAATTTTGCGACTTTTTAACTTTTGACTTAAGTTCTACTCAGTCTCAGTCGAGTTGTAATTTTTTTATTATGGTTTACAACTTTGCTATATTGCGACGAACAAAAACATCAAAAAATTACAACTCAACACAACCGTTTGTCTTATTTACAACTCAACTGAGTTGAGTTGTGAACCATAATAAGGGCCTAAGGTTCATCCTAACTGACAGGTTAAAGTATAGTTGTAATAATGGAACACTTTTTATACGGCCCTTTGTTCCGAATAGGAACCACAGGACATATATATATATTTTATACGGCCGATAAAATCCTACCTTTAGCTATCGGTAAGTTGTGAAAACGGGCCTTAAATAATAAATAATTTCTTTTTCGCTAAAAGCATAATAAATATGTTTTGCCTTAAGCGGCTTCTTCAATTAAGTTCACTTACAAAGTCGTAAGAATAATTAAAATAGTTTACACTTAAATATTTATTTATTCCTTATTTAAATTTAAAGCATACTTTAAGGGTTTTTAAAAGTTTCCCTTAACATTTTTTTATAAGTTCCCTGAGTTTCTTACTGAGACGCTAAGAAAAACTTTTCTTTTAACCAAAACTATTAATTACTTTTCGACCACACATATTCAATTTATTTTATGCTGTCAAAATAATTTCAAATCAAACACCTAAAACTATGCAGTAGAAATTTACTTTGATCCCTTTTTCTTAAAATTTCAATTCACTACAAACGCAAACAAGAAAATATGTAAATTTTCAAAACAATTTACTTAAGAAATTTTAGAATAATTTATTGTTATCCTTCAACGGGTGGTTTTGGTTGGTTAAGGACTCCCAAGTAGTTTTTAGGCGTAACAATAAAATTAAAACTATTTAAATAAAGAAAAAAGGGTGTTTTCTCAAGTAAAATAATTATAGATTTTGAAAATAATTTATAGTTTGTTTGATGTTTTAATTCCTTACGTTTTTCACTTTATCATCAAAAAAAAAAAAAAAAAATAGTTTTCAGAGTTTCGAACTTGTTTTAAGTTTATTTAACAAGTGTTAGTGACAACTTTATAATGTGTTGGTTGGTTTAGCGCTGTTTGTCACTTGCGATTTTTTTTTTGTTGCAACATAGTTAATGAATATGTAGCAACATGAAATATTTAGCTTTTTGGTTTGACTTCCGGTGGTTTGCTCTTAAACGGGAAATTGACTATTAATTTATGTAAAATATATTAATTTGGTGGGTGTTTTTGCGATAGGAAAACAGGAAGTGTTAAGGAAAGTAGTGAAAAAAAATAAGTTTTAAGTTATAGTCTAACATTTTTGCTGAAAAATATTAACTTTAAACCAATATTTTTTAACTTATTAGATTTGAAAAACCTTTTGCTTGATATCATATGCAAAATTTTTTAATTTTTTTAAAAGAAAAACCAATGAACTGGACGGACACAACTTTTTTTTTGCAAAAGGGTGATCCAATTCAATTTCTATACTGACGAGTTGTCATCATAAAATCCTTCAGTTCTAACCCCTTTTTTCATGATTGTCTGTCTAGGACTATGTATAGAGAAGCCTATAATCAAAAATATCTAATATCCTTTTAGTATCTCTGGTATGATTTGTGTATTATTTTAAATGTAACGAGCATGTGGAAGGTTGTCTGCTTGTAATAGTGTGTATTTAATGAATGATCCCTGCTGGTTTTTGTCTGTTGATGGGAAACAAAAATTTAAAGTATGACATTTATATACGAGTTTTATTATCAAATGTCTGGGTGTAATTGTTTATAATCAATTTTTGCTTGCCAAAAAAGTAATTCAATGGTGTAATGGGTAATATTTTGTTTTTGAATATTTAGAATAAAGAGTACAGAGGCCTTTAAGTGAGCAAACAAAGGAGAACAAATTAAAAAAAATAATCCAAATTTTTAACTTTTTATAAAACTTTCAAAAATCAAAGAATTTTATTGAAATCTTTAAAATAAATGAAGATTTTTTCTGTTGGCATTATGGGTACTACAATTAATGATGTAACAGCTTCCTTTTAAAACATTTAAGTGGACATTTTTAAAAGGTATTTTTTTAGTTAAAAAAAAATGGGTTTCTTAAGTTTTTGAAAATTTCTAAAATTTTTCAGAACTCATTGAAAGTTTATAAACTATTGAAAATGTGTGTGAATTAGGGCTGTTAAGTATCCCAATGTTTGTTTACATTGGAACAATAATAAAAAAACCGACCATATATCCTTTTCTTTAGATTGCAGAACAAACTGGGTTTTTGAGATCTCAGTTAAACTAGGTTTATTTAATCTGAAAACAGATTTGTGCCGCCATTACCAAGTTTGACGGAACAACTTAGTTTTGCTTATAATGTTGGTCTTTAATGAAATAAAAAAAACAAATAACATTTCGTCGAAAAAATCAGAGTTTCAGACTACGTTAAACTAAGTTTAAGCCTAATTCACATTACAAAAACTCGGCCTTAACATAACAAATAACTTTTCCTAGTTTTATATTTCTTTTATAATGTCTGTAAAGCTTAAACAATTTCCGAATTAAAAACCTTAAAAATATATCTTCTAAATTTTTAAAAGTTTCGTTCGATATTATACAGGTCGCTCATATATCCTTTTTTCCAAAAGTACCAAAAACTTATTTTAATTTATAAATGTTCCTCCTCTTTAAAAATAAAAAAACAAATTCTCCCAATTTTTATTATATTAATCCCATCTGTTTGAGTTGCCAAGGTTCACTTAAATTAAACATAAATTCATTAACGAAACTTTATTTTTTTAAGACCCTTGTCATCTCAATACAAAACAAGAAAACATTATTTAATTATAAGAAAAAAAAAAGAAGAAAAAATTCCTGTTAAATAACAAAACCCAAAAAGTTTTGTTAAACAAAATTTCCAAAAAAGTGAGAGATTTAATTATAAATGTCGACACGTAGTAAAACAGGTATTAAAAAAATAAAGGAATCTAAAAAGTGACAGAAAATTGGCCTTAACAAATTTAAAAAAAATTTTTTCCATTTTTTAAATGGCAAAAGTTTATGTTAATTTAAAAATCACGTTGTTTTTTCTTATGGCAACCAGAAATGCAATTTTTTTTGTGTTAAGGATGAAGAGCCAAAGTAATTGTGGTCACAGGTGTCGCAAGTTATTTGTTGTTGTTATTTTAAATAGATACAAAAGAAACGTTATTTTTATGATGGCATTTAACGCTTAAAATATTCGTAGAGTAAATGTTTGAAAAAAAGAAAGACCAAAAAAGTGTTATTAGTCAACAAAGATGAAAAGAAGTAGTAATTTTTTACTCTCCCTTACCGATATTTGCGTTGGAAAAAATTTAATCGTATTTTTTATGATTTTAATAATATTTACACTTTAAGTGTAAATGACAGCTTAACAAATAACTTTATGAACATAATCATTTTGAATGTGTTTTTGCAAGTCTAATTTATTTTCAAAAAGAAACGAATAAATAGATTTGAGACTGTTTTACTTTTTAACGATTGAAGACAAAAAATTTTGTGAAATACACCTGCTAAATTTTTTTTGAAGCTTAGGCAATAGTCAGTATGAAAATTTCAATTTCGAATAATTTTTACAAAACTTGTTAAAAAATTTTAATTTTTTGTTTATAAAAAAAGGATATATGGGAACATATTTTAATATTGTGCCAAATTTGTCTGAATCTGGTTAAGATATAAGGCAGATATATTTACGTCTTTTCTCCAAATTTAATAAGATTTGTATAAATAACTATGATTTTGCAGAGTTTAAAAAATAAAAAAAAAATGTAAGAGCGCTATATTCGGCTATGCCGAATCTTATACACCCTTCACCATGGTGCGATAATAACCGAAATTTATTTAATACCGGTTTAAAGTTGTAAATAATTCAAATTGTAATACCGCTCACATTGTGTCGGGTGCTGTGTATTGACAACAAAGATGATTGTACCTAATTTGAAAACTTTGGCTCTGGCCGTTTTCCAGATATAGAAATCTATAAAGTATTTGTATGGAGAGTGCCACGCCTACTTGTCTTATCCCACCCACATTTTGTCGGACGTTGGGTTTTGATAATCAAGATGCTTGTACCTAATTTGAAAATTTTAGCTCTTGCTGTCCTCCAGATTTACAAAAACCTAAATGTATTTGAATGGGAAGTGCCACGCCCACTTGTTCAATCTCGCCCGAATTCCGAAATCGTTTGTTGTGTACTGATAAGCAACAAGCTTGTAGCTAATTTGAAAACTTGGGCTGATATACAGAAATATTTAATGTCTTTGTATGGGAAGTCCCACGCCCACTTGCGTAATACCGCCCTCATTTTGTCGGATGTTGTAAATTGATAACCAAGTTGCTTGTATCTAATTCGGAACTTTGGCTCCTGCCGTCCAACAAGGTAAAATTATTTTTAGTAAAATTAGAGGCCGTTTTTTGCTCATATCTCAGCCATTTGTGGACCGCTCAGGCTTAATTTCAATAGCAAACAATTCCGGACTATATGTGACATAAATATTTAACTACGAAGTCCCCATCATATCTGGGGTCTTTGGAAAACCCATTTCAACGGACACAAGGACAGTTAGACAGACGGACATCGCTAAATCAGTTCGCTCCTCATAAGGACCCATAATATATGTACTTATAGGGTCTAAGATCAATATTGTAGGAATAACAAATTGAATGACAAACTTATATAAACCCTTTTACCTGCGGTGAAGGGTATAAAAAGGATATTTGGGAGAATTGCTAAAAATTTCGCCGATTGTTTTCAACTTTAATACAGGCGTTTGCTCGAGAAATCCGTATTCATTCCCAAAATTTGATTGTGGTTAAGCGAAATTTAAACAGCTTACATGTACATACTTTAAAAACGAGTAATAAAAATTGGTTTTAAATTTCTTTTGTCTAATTATTAAACAATTTCGATAGTCTTAGAAAAATAGGACGTTGGGCAGTCTTTGTAAATATTCCAGCAAAGTTGCTTAGTTCTGTTATAAGCATTAATTGCGCAAATTGCCAGAAATTTCTGCAATCCTTAAACGTATTTATTTACAAAATTATGAAATTTTGGAGCACTTTTTTGTCCTGTTTTAACTGTTTAAAAACTTCGTAATATTTTTTGCATTGAAATAAGAGTTTTGAAATGTTTTTTTTTTGGTTATTTTAATTGTTAAAATACTACGCCAAAAAAGTTACAATTTGTTATATTAATTAGCAAGATAAATCCACATTCCTTTTCCAAATTTTATTGAAATTTAAAAATCTTAAACAAACTTTACGCCAAATTTAAGAGAAATCTATACCTTAATTTAAATTTTCCAATAACTTGTGTATCAATAACCACGATTTTGTTAAATTTATTTTAATGTTCAGATGTCTGTCCTCCTTAACCTCCCCTTTGGTGTTGAATTTCCCTTTGCTAGCCGGCAGGATATTGTCAATTATTTGTTGTTTTTTTTTCTTATTTTTTTTCTCCCGGAATAGAATGCACTTGATATTAACTTATTGAACCCAACAGCTAAATTGAAAAAATTCAGCTTAATAAAATGCAGGAGAGAATAAAAAATAATAATATAAATTTGCTGTAGACAAAACAATAATAGAAATAATAAAAAAAAGAAAACGTTGAAAAAAATCACTAAGAAACAAATTGGTAGCAAATTAGGAAATCAAGTTACAAATTTGCATACGCTCCATTTATTTACGAGATCATATATCCTGCGTATCCTTCTATAAAGTGTATGCAAATAATAGACAAACATTTGCTTATAGACACAACCCAGTTGGCAGGGAGTTTTTGTTAAAACGCACTCCATTGTCTAAAAAAAAACAAGTGCTGTAACACCACTGCGAACATGATTTTTTTTTGCTTTAACTTTTTTGTTATGGTAATAATAACAAAATACAATCCGGCATATGATGGCGAAATTTGTAAAATTATGCAAATTTTGTGCAAAATTTAAAAAATATGCGTTTGGTAAAAATTTTTTTCCTCACAAAAGGCGGGGTACATCCTTAAAAACCATAAAGTTTTTGTGTTAAATAAATTGGCAAATACCAACATTTCAATTCCAAATCATTGATTTTTATTATTTAGTTGGTTTTCAGTTTTTTTATTTTTGTTAAAAAAGCACCAACCATGACAAAAACACTTATTTAATTGCTCAGTCTTGTAATGACATCTGTTTCAGAAGGATTTAATTTAATTGTTATACGAATTAAATATTTTTAATAGACTTTATTTTATATTTACCCCTGTGCAAATGTATGAATGCTACCCGGAGTAATTAAAACGAGCTCAGGTGTAAATGCCATTGACAAAGAAGTATTTAATTGATGTTTGGCAACCAAATACAACTCATTATCCTTAAAGGATGCTTGTCGAAACAGAAAAAATTTTGAACTATCTCACAAAAAATATAAAATAAATAAATTTGTTATCTTACTAATTATGTATGTTTTTGGCAACAGCAAAATGTATGTTCACGCTATTTGTACAGTTATTGTCTAACAAGGTTCCCAAAGAGACAATTTTATACTGAAACATTCATATGTGTATTTGAAAATACATGGGGAGATAAACAGTGTCAAACAAAAATGAGATGTGCAAAAACATTTTATATTAAAAAGGATATATAAAGGCATCCTGACTTCTGAAAAGGAAACAGAAAGTTTCATAAAATTTTATATAATTTATACATTTGTGTGTTTTGTATAAAAATAAAGAAAAACGTCGTGTACGTCTATAGAATGTCCGCCTTATCAATAAACATAAAGAAACATAAAACTCTTTATTAGCAGATACGTAAAAACGGAGAAAAATTTACATTTTATCAGGCTCATCCCCAACGCAACGTCACGATTACGTTAAAGTGCCTATTTATACATTAGCTTGATAGAGAAAACGTAACAGCTGATCCGAAATGTATACGCTTACGTTAGAATAACAAGGCCTTAAGAATTTTAAGACTTCGTTCCCATGATAACACGACCACTATGGACCTGAACAGCGGGAAAAAAAAGATAAAAACAAAATCGAGTTTTTTAAAGTTTTTTGCGATTTTGATCTTGAAGATGAAGTTTTTTTGATTTTATATGTTCACAATTTGTTGTTTATGGCAAGAGCTACAACTTTGCCTCAGAGGGTAAATCAAAATTCCGAACGGTTTGCAAGATATGAGCCTGAGAAAGTCATGTGATATGAGCCTGAGAAAATGACTTTTTTGCAAAAATGACACCGAGGCTTCAAATCTTTGGGGGCCCATAAAAAAAAAGTGCATGACTTTGGGCAAAACTGGGAGACACAGGTCTTTTTTTTTTGGTCTTTTATCACGTAGTGGTGTCCGTATATGATTATTTTTCCATGACTTAAAAAATTACACACAGTGTAATCGGTTCTATGCACCTAAACGACTCCAAGTTTATCGAACAACGGCCAAGAATTGTGAACTCGGTAACATCTAAAATTTAGGTCTCGCTGATACAAAACAATATGATTATTACACCGACTTTTAATTTTAAAAAGATGAATGCTCCTTCGGATGTGTAAATAAATATAATTTCTAATAGGGCATTAAAACATTAAGATAAATACGGAAACTTATTATTACCGCGGTATCCCACAATGCAACAACTCTATGTTAATAAAATTTACGAAGGGGCGGCAGCTCTAGCACGATTATATCCCAGGCCAAGAGACTTGTTCGCATGTTTAACCAATTTAAGGACAAAATCCGCCCCTAAGTTGATATCATTAAGATCTTCTCTTCCGAAAATAATGGGATTCAAAAAAAAGTTACATCTATTTTAGAATCTGCGGTCTTTTAGGACTTTTGCTATGGTTTTTTTACACATCCGTTAAAACAATATTTTGGTGTTTCCTACACCAACAAAAAAGGACAACACTAAAACATGAAGCCGCACCCCATAATGTAAGTTTTGAAGTCTGTGGTTGTGAAATCATAACTCGCTGTAAACTTTAATAAGAAAGAAACATTCCATACCTGCAATTTTCCGCCGACATTGTTCCTTATTTTTTTTCCTAAAGTACCTTTTGTTGTTTTGCAACACATTATTTTATTTATTAATATTGTTGTGAATATGTTTTCGACTGAATCTGACAAATTGAAGTTAAACTGTCTCTGGTGTATCTGTATTGTGCTCTTGCCGTACATAATAGTTTAGGCATGATGCATTTTTGCTGATACTTGTAACTTTTCACAAAATGTAACCGCCCCCGCCCCATACAGTTCTTATACATTTTTCTCTTAGGGATTTAGTTTTAATACTCATAAACATAATTTTGTGTGGAATCAATTACTCTAACTAACAAAAATTAAAAAGAAAACTCTGTGGCATTTTGACAAAACACCTCGAGATAAGATAGCAAAAAAGTTTTTAAAAAAAACTTTGTGAAAAAATAATTTTTATTAAATAATAAAACAAACCAAAATTAAAGAAAAATTTCATTTATAATACAAAATTTTTAAAGGTAAAGAAAAAGGTTTTTTGAATGAAAATTCGTCCGATTAACAACATTGTTTTCAACTTTTTAAATTTGACTTAAGATGTTTTGTTAAAATGCCACAGAAATGTTGATTGGTATTTTTTTATATTTGGTCATATCTTTTTTGCCGACTTCAGATAAAGACCAAAGCTTCTTGAAATGTTTTATGGTGGTAGATTTTAATCTAATCCCGCGAAGCTCTACGCTTATCTGCAGCAGACCAGAGTCTCTGGCGGGAATCGAATCCGCAACCCCCGCACGGATATAGTAGTTCACTACCAGCTAGCCTACCGGAAGATATAGCTTCCATATAGACATATTTTCAGATAAGTGCTGACTCACAGGCTTCTGGTTTAGACGTCAAGTCTTGAGTTTATAGAGAAAACCATTTCTTTTTCTCTTTGTGCTGAAATCCCAGATTTAAAGCCGAAATTCTGAAGCATGTGAATCAGAACTTTTGTAGTACTGTAGATGCGATATAAACCCTATTCCGGAAATAATTTTTACTAGCCAACTAAGGATTTTACGCATTTACTGATATACACAACAGTGGTGAAGGATTTCTGCTTGATTGAAATTATCTAAAGCTATATTCTTTGTTGTTTTTGTAAAGTTTTGTTAAATACCACCAGAGAATATTCTTGTAGGACGGGGGAAAACTTAAACATTTGTTTTGATGATTATAAAAATCATTTCGATTTTAACGGATATATAGCAGACATATGATAAAATATATTTGATTTGGGTTCTTTATGTTAAAAAATGTGGATAAGAACTTAGTTAAAACACTTTTACGGATGGACTTATAACTTTTGTTCGAAAATCGATTCTAAAGTCTATTAATGGGATTTCAAATTCCACTGTGTCACAAATTTTTAACAAAGTCGTGACCAAATGAATCTGAAACCTTATGTAAAATTGAAATTGAATTCGCTGAATCCGAATGGACGAAAGTAGAACAGTTTTCGAGATATTCCAAAATAACCGTTATTGGCGATTTTTAAAAAAATGGTGCCACTTTAATAAAAGTATCTTCGAAACTATTCAACGAAATTTTTATTCCTTTATTTTTGTTGAAAGATACTGAAATTATTAAAACATCCACAGGTCGTTCGTAAAAATTGATCAAGAAATAACTAAGATACATTCGACCAAAGTTAAATTTTCACAAAAATGTTTGCAATTTTGCTCTTTTCAGCTTGTTTTTTTTAAACCAAACAATACATATTTTTTTAAGTTTCAACTGTTACTGTTAGTTTATTTCAGAATGCAAATTTTGTGCCAAACAGGATCCAAATCGGTAAAAAAATGACAAAGTTACAGAAGATTATTTGAAATATTCCACTTTTTAATTTTTACCAAATCACAAAAAACACACCAAGTAAATACACATAGCGAAATGTTTGGTAACAAAAAAATATTAAAAAAAGCCTTAGGCCCGTTTTCACGACTTACCTTTAAAGTTCGATATAGTTAACGCTACCTTTAGCACTAGTGAGGAATAAAGTTACCTTCAACTATTTTTCGTTTTCACAACTTCTGTATAAAATAAACTAAACATTTTTAAAAAAGTGGCAATACTAAAGAAAATACCAATTATTTTTGCCAAAATAAAAATACGAACTGGCAACTACTTACTTTTTTTACATTTACAAAATATACGTATAATTGGAGTTGCCATATATAAAAAATATGTGAATATAATATGGCAATCTCAAATCTAAACCTTACGACAAAAGTAAAAGGTAGAACGTATCCTCTTTAGCTTATTCTTCACTTTAAGGTTAAAGAGAACTTGTGATAATTAAAAACTCATTATCTGTTCGATAACTTCCTACATTTAGCTATCGTTAAGTCGTGAAAACGGGCCTTAAACTGTTAAATTATTATGTGGGTTAGTTCATTAAATTTTCTATAACTTTATCATTTTTGCACCAATCTAGGTCTTGTTGGACGCAAAAAAAGTAACTTGATAAAGGCAAAATTGCAAAAAATCATAACATTTTCAATGAAGTTTGAACTTTTGTCCCCTGTAACTCTGTCAATTCTTTACCAATCTTCTTTAGCAATCCATAGCTATTTTAGTAATTTTATTATTGGCTATAGTTAAATCAGTCTTTCATAAAGAAGCCACAACTATATTATGGTTGCCTTCAATCATGATGTGATTACTTAATAGTAACATTATTATGTTTGTTTTGTTAATTAATAGCCATTATATATTCGGAAGCAACCACAGTATGGTTAACGGAGGGAACATTTAACCACAATATGATTGTAAGCAACCACAGTATGGTTAACGGAGGGAAAATTTAACCACAATATGATTGTAAGTGACCACAATATGTTTGAAATTTTTTCCTTCAAAATAGTTTTGTTAGCTAGGATCACATAGAAAAAAATGTTTTCTTTACTTGACTGTAATTTAAGTTCTTTAACTTCCTGTTTAATCTATTGCACAATTACAATTATATGCTTTCAACATAGTCTAGTGCTGAAATATTTTTTAATCATAGTTCAACTTTTTTTTTTTAATTCCCTAAGCAAATCCCGCGAAGCTCTACGCTTGTCTGCATTAAGTAAATTAGAGTCTCTGGCGAGAATCGAACCCGCAACCCCGACGCTGATAGACTAGCTCACTACCAGCTTGCCTACCGGGGCACTTTAAATCGTCAACATAATCGTTTCATGACATAAAAAGAAATGCAAGCGGAAGCTTAGATGTTTGTAATATCCCTGCGGGAAATTTGTGTCAATTGGTCCAACAGACTGGTCCTGGGATTTGTGAAAGTAGAACAAGTACAAAAAGAAAGGACTCATGACCAGTGAAAGAAGAACCAATCCCTTAACTGGTTTATGAAGAACAAAAAAGTAGAAAAAGTAATGAATTAGAGTACAGTCTTCACCGGTGCTGTGACACATTTAATGGTACTTTCTAATATCTGGTTCTTGAATTTAATTCTAGGACTTATTTATTGAAAGAACACTGCATTGTATTAAAATAATACTACATTTTAGTAACTGACACTAAGCACGTTCATTGAGAATAGATCTGTGACTGGTCAAATGGTGTCAATTGACCCCCTCCAATGACAACCCCATGTAAAAGTGATTGGTCCTATTCATATAAAATGCTAAAACTAAAACCGGTCTCTACCACCAAAAACCTATCACGGGACTACTTTGGTGTCAGTTCGCTTCCCTCTAGGGATATTATAGGAATGTTAATACACAAAGTAGAGTCTGCTTCAACAAACTTAATATAATTTTCTGAGTATGGAGGACGAGTAGATGAGAAAGGAGGGAGAGAGAGAGAGAGAAAAAAAACCAAACTGTTTGTTCAGGTTCATTGTTACTATTTTAGAATATTTTCTGCTTGATTTAGCCGGTTGAGTTAGGGAATCGCATATTTTTTGTATTTTAAGAAAAGCAGAATATTTAAGCATATTTTTTTAAAAAAATAAAAGTTTTTGTGACATACATATCAAAATTCCCTTTTATTTAGCATATTTTTTGTTTTTGTAGAAATTATTTTAAAAATTTTAGATTTTAATCTTTGCAGATTGTAAGCATTATTTCTACATATTATGATTTAGCAGATTTTTTTGGAATTGTGGCATATTTCCGTGAAACGGTTACGGCCTTATTCCGTAAAACACAACGCAACGCCTAAACTTTCATTGAAAGCAAAAACAAATTCAAAAATATTTTATAATTTTGTTGTTGATTCCTACAGAAATTTATATTGAATTTTCATATGTATATGTATGTCATATGGCGTTCAAAATTTTTAAACAAAATATGAATTTCTACACTGAAATTTACAGTCTTACAAGAAGAATCTTTTCGATACACTTTAATACTAAGATTTTAACTTTTACTACAAATGGAAAATATATGAATTTATTAAAAAATAACTGTAATTTGCACAAAAATAAAAAATCCATGCAAGTTTATCAAATTTTCTTTTTTATAGATATCTTTGGACTTTCCTCAAAGCAAAACCGAATCGCACTTGCTTCGTTCAAAAGCACTTAAGTGGAGTTTTAATACAACCATTGCTTACAATACTTCCTATCACAGTTAAAAATCGTTTTTTATTGCTTTATTGTCATGACAGCTTCCAATAGATTTTTATTATCATTTACGATTTTTAATTTAAATGGGGTTTTTTACACAATTTATTTATTTTTTATTTTTATTTGCAATTTTCTTTTTCAACAAACAATCATTAATCTTGAAATTTTTGTTGTCCTTATTTATGACTAGAAGAAAAATAAATTCTCTTGTGCTAGTTAACAATGATATTGGAACAAGGTGGTAGGTAGGCTGTAGCCAGCCACATGTCCTGGCATATCTCAAATGGAACAAAATCCTTGTAATTTAAAGTAAAAGTTTAGAACATTAAAAAATTATTATTTGAGCCGTTTAATTTTTTTTTTGAATTTTTTTATGACAAACTCTGTTTTTCTTTGTCGTTGGGCAATTTCAAATGAAGTATTATTTTTTAAGATATAAAATAAAAATGTATTTTTAAATTAGAATTATTAAATTTTTTTTCCATATCTTAACAAATAGACTAGCAAGAATAAGAAAAAAAAAAAAAACAACTACATAAATGGAAAATGTTTTTAAGCAGACATTTCAGTATTCAGTTTCTGCTTTTATGAGCGATTGTAAAATGTTGAAATGAAATTGTTGTTATTCTTTTATTTTCCGCAAAAAGGTTTTTCCATTCATTGAAAGCAATTTGTTAAATAGGGATGAAATTGTTTTGTATTCTCATGTTGAACTCGTATTGGATTTTGGGTATTTTAACGCTTGTTATTCATTTTGCTCAAATATGCGATTGCATGAGGTGTATAAAAGCAATGAAAAGTATTTTTAATGTTTTATTAAAATAAGATTTTTCCTTTGCTTTTATTATTTTACTCATATAAAGACTATTAAAATTTAACTAATGCCAATTTTATATTTTATTTTTATTTTCTGTATTTTAATGGAGATTTTATGCGACAAATGTTGGATGCTTCTTTTTGTTAAACGTTAAAACGGTTAAACATAATCGGCAATTCGAATTAAAATTAATAAATTAAAAAAAGGGAAGGAGTGTAGCAAAAATTGGCAAACATTTTTACTATAAAGAGAAGTGAAAATTAAGGGAAGCCTGCATCTTAAAAAAGTGGAAATATTGGGAATAACTGGAATGGGGCAAAATCGTTCATTTTGTGGAATCGTTCCGACCGATCCGAAAGATTAAAGGAACTAGATCGTTCCTTTCGTTCATCGCTTCTGCTTTTTACTTTGAACAATGTATGAACGAGGAACGACAAAATTTCTCTGTCCTTCGACAGATAAAAAAACATTTGTTATTGTTTATTTTAATTTTTTAGCGTCACAACTAAAGAAGAGTTTTTGACTAAATTGATTATGTTTTAATAATTTCGTAAATTTGTAATAGTTTTAATCTAAGCGCACCCGCATGCCATTGCTGGTGGCAAACGGGTTATATTTTGCTAAAATATATTGGTTTGGATGACATTTGTAATTGATACGAAATATAAATATCGGGTGATTTTTTAGCTATTATCTTTTTGGCAACACTGGTTTAAACAGCTGACGCACGTTTCGTGTTTTGTTTCACTGTCAAACATCTTCAGTTTGGTCTATAATTTAACCATGAATCGTCTTACAAACGAACAACGCTTGCAAATTATTGAATTTTATTATCAAAATGCGTGCTCTGTTAAGAAAGTTCATCGCGTTCATTCATTGTGTTCAGCGACGAAGCTAATTTTTGGCTCAATGGGTACGTTAATAAGCAGAATTGTCGATTTGGAGTGAAGATCAGCCAGAAGCATTGCAAGAGCTACCAATGCATCCAGAAAAAGTCACAGTTTGGTGCGGTTTATGGGCTGGTGGCATCATCGGACCGAACTTCTTCAAAGATGATGCGAATCGTAACGTAACTGTGAATGGTGAGCGCTACCGTGAGATGATATCCAACTTTTTTTTGCCCAAAATGCAAGAGCTTGACTTGCATGACATGTGGTTTCAACAAGACAGTGCCACATGCCACACAGCACGCTTAACAATGGACTTATTAAGAGCCGAGTTCGGTGAACATTTTATTTCACGTTCTGGACCGGTCAATTGGCCGCCTAGATCGTGCGCTTTAACGCCTTTAGACTATTTTTTGTGGGGCTATGTTAAAGCTCATGTCTATACACACATGCCCGCTTCAATTGACGCATTGGAAGACAACATTGAGCATTTATTCATGAGATACCGGCCGAAATGTTGGAAAGAGTATGCCAAAATTGGACTAAGCGGATGGACCATTTGAGGCGCAGTCACGGTCAACATTTGCATGAAATAATCTTCAAACATTAAATTATATGGACCGTACTATCGATTCCAATAAAGATTTCATGCATTTTTCTGAATTTTATGTGTTTTTTTTTAAACTTTCCTATAGCTCTTAAAAAATCACCCATAACAAAGTCGACAACCTGGTTCACTACACAAAAAAATCAATTTTGTTCTTAGTGTACAGAACGAAAGTGAACGAAACACATGTGATGATCCAACGGATTGCAATTACGTAACGAGTAACGATAAATTCCGAACTATTAAACAAGTCCACTCCGTTTCTTTTAGGGAATCGTTTAATGGAACTAGGTCGTTTCGGAACGACAAAACTGTAGCATTAACTATCCTAATAAAATGTTGTCAAACTGGGTCTTTCCAAAAATTTTCAAACACGAACAAGTCACATTTTTGTATCCAACATGTCTGCTTAAAAAATAAGAATTTTATGTAACAGATGTGGGTTCGATACCGCCGGAGACTCTGAACTGTGTCACTACAACAGACACATGTTTATTTCACTTTTGTTGTATTTCGCAATTAATTAACAGAAGAATTCTTAAGAATAAAACACCAATAGGGTTTCGTAATCATTATACTTTTTATTTTATTTACTTTGAAAGTTTAAGGTATTTAACTAAATAATTAAAAAAAAAAGAATATGGGAATTTTCGCTTATTATAGTTATTATTTATTAAAAATGAAAATAATCTACATTTTTCTTCGTGCAGTGTTGTTTTTGTTTTTATACAAAACAACTAAAACGTTTTTACCTTTTTTTGATGTGTTGTTGTTCTTTTTAAAACAAACTTTTACAAACACACACGTATGCACGCGTTTTGATTTTCGAAAATTATCCTATTTTGGATTCTTTTCGTGTTATGTATTCGTAATTAAAAAAAAAAATTAATTTTGTGTACGACTCGTACTAAAGTTAGTAGAAAAACTAGTATTTAGTACGAGTTTTTTCTTTCTGTGTATGAAACATATTGTGGAATCATATTATAAATTAAGTATTTCCTTTCATGTCTACTACAATTATATTATGGTTGCCTACGCCCATCTACATTTTTTATATGAGCCTTTTTTTCTTCCAAATTTATCATATTATAAAAGCCACAATTATTGCTGGCAAGCATATAAACGATCTAAATACTTACAACATGATCATGAGCAACCATAATATGGTTATGATTGCTTTATATGGAAACTACTTCACCATAAAATGCGACAGTATAAATAGTTTTAATTCAAATTCCTAGTTTACTCTAATTGTTCTATAAAAACGTGCCTCATTGTTTATTTAGGGGCACCATTGTAATTCAACAATTAATAACAAATTAACATACAACACTTTGTTGGTAACCCAAAAGTGAAAGAGTTTTTATTTGTTTCATATTCTTCCATAAAGGACACGTTTAACACTGTACTCTCACACTTTCAAGTATTTACTTAGAAAATTAACAATAATGTCAACCAAAAACCCATTGAATGGAAAAGGAATACAAAAAAAAAATCACAATCAACAGGAATTAATAGAAAAATTACTATTTGCTTTCGAGGCATTTGAAATCAAACAAAAATATAAATTACAACTAAACAGTAATGGGACAAAAGGGAAAGTTTTTTTTCTACAAAATAACTTACAAATGTAAACTTTGGCTTACAACGTTGTTAGTTTGTGTTAAATGCATTCTAAGGCAAACCAACTTTGGTTTTTGAATTGATTGTTGTCTGGAGGAAGGACATCAAACAAACCTATTTTCGTAATGAGCTTGAAAAACAATTACAAACCAATTTTTAGTGAATTTACTTACATTCATATATAACTTACGCGCTTTTATAAATATTTATTTAAACAAGGATATTTCGAACAAATGTTTTCTTTTTGTGGAGAAGAATTGAAAAAAAAAGAAATGAATCCTTTTACATTTATTGGAATAAAAGCAAAGACACGTGCTTGAACAACACGTGTCCTCTTAATGACCGCCTGGACTTCTTTTTTTCTGTTGAGTATTTGCTTCTTGTTTTTCGCTTTTACGTTAGGAAAATAAGGTAAATAATATGTTCGTTTTAAAAAGGAAATCATTGAGTCAGACAGCCAGTCACTGAGTCCACTAGATAGTCAGTCAATCAGTTTTGTGGAGTACAATAAATGAGTTAAGCCGCTGAATGAATGTTACGCGTATTATTGTCGGTATAAATATATTGAAATTTAATTCAGCGGTAACAAAACCACGCATGAGTTCTATTAGACAAAAAACTTTTGCTTCTTCTTTTTTCGTCAATTGTTTATTCATGGACAACATGGACAAGGATCTGGCATGACATCGAGCAATTGTTGAAAGGCAAAATAAATTGAACTCTTTTTGTGCTTATTTTGTTGTTGTTGATGTTGTCATGTTTTATCGCGCCCCACTAAGCTTTAAGGTCCAGCTGAGGGCAGTTTTATTATGTTTTCCACAACAGATTCGGTCAAACGTGTTTTTTTCTTTGTTTTATTTTTCTCCATGGAGTTTTGGATGCAATAAAATGAAAACAGAACTGGCATACGTTTACTCTACGGCATTGAATTTCATTGAAGTGGATAGTTCCTGGGTTTCGTTTTTCATTACAAACAATTCATAACAAATTAAGTCACAGGATTCTCAATCATTGCAATTAATATCGTATTTATAGGGTGTTGTTGTAAATGATTTGTTTTGCATTAAAGTGAAATTGGTTTTAATTATTTGAAATGGAATAAATAATAAAATAAGTGTTTTAAAGCTTCTAACGATTTTCTGAAAATTAAAAACTTTTTTTATTTAATAAATTATCGAGATTCGGGACTTTATGAGGTTCTATTCTCCTTCTTTTAATATTTTAATAAACCTTCAACAACCAGTTCGTTAGCGGTAAGAAGGACTTGATTCCTAGCTAAGCTATAATTTAATTCAACATGCTGTATCATTGTACCTTATGAATCTTCTGCATTAGAACTTTCAAATTTCCAGGAAGTGTCCCAAAAATTGCTTCTTAAAACTACCCTAGTTTTTTTTCTTCCCAGTCAATTGTTGTTTTAAATCCCAAGACATACGACAGTTTTTTATGAACATGACTTTTAACTTCAATAACTCATCATTGTCACTGACTCCATCAACACTTGTATTCAGACACCCAACACACTTTTAACACCAAGAACTCCATCAACACTCAGCCATTCGTACACTAGTATGTCTTGCTCTTTCTATTCGTAAGTAATAAGTTTTACGGTTTATTTTGAAACAAATACTTTCTTAATAAAAACCAATACACAAGATAATTTATCACACATGCCTACACGTTCATTACATGAACAAATGTGTGAGGAGATAAGCATTACATTTAGTTAAAGTCCTTAAACTATGCCCTGCAGTTCGTGTAGATAAAAAATAAAATTCGTTCGACGCAAAATACTACGAAACGATTCTAATGCTTTCAAGAAATACTTTATATCCCTTTAGTAGTAAGTTTTAATCTACTTTACGAGATACCAGTGGACTCTTAGGTAACAAGTGCTCTATAATCATTTGAGATATCGATTATCGATACGATAACACTGGAGATCTTGATGTAACTAGAGTTGATTACAATAAGTTTAAAAGTAGTGCAAAACAATATATTGTTTTTTTTTAAAACCGTTTAGTATTTTAAAGATTTTTAGATATACATAAATATATTAACCGATCGTCTGGGACTTGCTGTGTGTTTAAAAATCGAGTAAACAACCGTATCGACGTATTGAATAAAAACGCGAGAGAGTCTTTGGTTACTCGATACATTTCATTCAATATCGAGTGTCATGATACCAAAATAAAAAATTTCGATCAATTTCGCTAAATATCGTATGCGGTGATTAGACCTCAGAGTTGCTGGTGAGAACCGTCTTGTGTTATTCAATACTCAAGCAGCTCATTGCTTTTCTGATACCAGTAGCTGTTTCGGTAACCAGTCGGTTAAACAAATTGTGTTGTAAATACAGCCAAGTTTGCTACTTAACGCTTTCAGAACAATCGGGCTTATAAGGTCCTTAAATTATAAATATGCAAACTACGAATGTGTTTCCGACTTCTACACACATTTATATTCATAAACTCATAAAAGTGAATATGTCTGTAAAAATTTTCTATATTAAGTTGTATCTTTTTTCGCCTTCCAAGAGAATAAACAATAAAGTAGATATTGTGATGTAGGAAGCTGTGGCGTTTGTCTGATATATAGAGGGAGGCAAAAGAAAAATAAACTACATGTTTAATAATAAAACATCAACTGGCGCGTTAAATATTGCAGTGATGATTTGCAGCCGCTGCTAAATCATCTAAATCTAAGGACCATCTATTACACATGCTATTTTAAAAAGTGTGTACACAGAAAGTATTGGGTTGGGGAAAAAGTACAGAATTTAAGGAAGGTAAAATTTATTTTATTTTAAAAACATCAGAGACATAAATAATAAAAAAAAATTTAGATATCCGTATGTCTACCAAAAAGGACAATTTTTTTAAGAAGATATAAATATTCGTAACGCTCTAACTCTTTTTGGCCTTTTAGTGAAGATTTGAAGAAACTTCTAGTTACGGTGCAATCTCTTTAAGGCGGGCACCTATGAGTCTGACAAATTTATCCGCTTATGCGAAAAGTGCAAAAAAAAAAAAATGAAAATAACTTTTAAAATATTTATTTTCAAAAAGTTTTATTACCAAAACGTGAAAATAGACATTTTGGAAAAGCAAACATAATTTTAATAAACATTTTGCGTGAAGGGAAAAGTGATTATAGCTTGGTGAGTTTTCAATATCTTGAATGTATATTTGAAGCTCAATAAGCAACTTGACACTTTACGTCTCTGTTTTTGTTAATACTTGAGATAAGCTTATCTAACATTTCCTCGGTAACTCACGTACACTAATTTTTAAATATTTATGCATTTCAATGACATTAACTTTTTCTTTATGCTTTAGGCATAGCGATTAAATAAGAATCTATAAATGTGTGTATTCAATACATTTCCGTTCGTTTTATGCAAATCCTCTTTTATAAACCCCAGTTTTACATATATTATTTAAGTGACGCTGTTAGAATAAGGAAAACAGTGTTACAGTGTCGTATTTTTGTGTAGTGGGTATATCAAAGCAGGCAACTGCTATATCGGCTGTTCGGTTATGCGAAATTGAAATGCCATTAGTTGTATTTAAAAGTTTCGGAGTCCGGCTACGGGAGGGTTGTCCGCTCAAGAGGGAAACATTAAAAAAAAACGCTAAGGATTTTTTTGGGATTTAAACAAATGTCCTTTTTTGGAAGGTGTCCGCTAAACAGGGGTTAGGAGAGTGTACACTGTAGTGAAAAAAATTTCAAGATTGTTTTCTTATTATTTTTGATAAAATAATTTTTTTATGCTTTATTTAGTTTTTAATCCCAGAAGTTGCTTTTTTCTCTACCCAACTTGCTCAAAGAACATGTGTTTGTTAATAAAACAAACTTTTAGCTCCAACTACAAGTGTGCCTTTGTGTTTTAGTACATTCCCTAATATTTTCTACATGTTGTTCCAACAGATTTATCCTGATCTTTAAATATTTTTATTTGAAATTTACACGGAAATTATTTGTTTATGATGGCAAAGGAGTATAAAAAATACGTAAATTGTTTACATAGAATTGTTATGATTTTTAGTTAAATGTAAAATGTAATATGTCAAATTATAATTAGGAATTGAGGAAACAATAATATTTTATTTGGAATTTCATAAAAAATTTTTTAGTTAGAAAAATGAGAAAAATTGTAAATTTTTATAAAAAAGTTTTTCGAATATGTCGGTATAAAAGAATCCGACTTCCATATTAATTTGACAATATCCAGTTGAAGGTTTTGTCAATATGTAAACCTATTAAACGAAAATTTTGATATATGGAAGGCTGTAACTAACCTTAAATCCTAGTTTCTGAGAGCACAAAACTGGCCTTGACTTCAGCTTATTTCCTTTACTTGGAAGGTACAAATGTTAAAAAGCAATATTGATGCATTTCAAATCCAATTTTGTTTAATTAACATTATTACAGGGCAAGTTTTTATGGCATATGCCATTTTTGCCATTTCTTCAATTATTTCGTTAAAAAGCCATTTTTGGTCCAGCTTGCAAAAAATGCCTTTTTTGCAACCTAGAAGAAATTTTTGGCCTGTTCGTCGATTCGAACGAAGACTTGGTTCGCTTAACTTACATGTAATACCAAAACAATCTTTTATAATTTATTTTTGTTTTTAATGTAAGTTAACCGAATCGACGAGCAGGCCGTTATAAATCTTAAAATTACGCTGCACCACATTTGGTGCCTGCAGACTGATCGCTTAAAACATTATTTCCAAAATACTTACACATAACGTGCCTGGCACATGAATTGCACAGTCTAGTTGATTTAATTCGTTTACATTTTAAAAATGTGAACACGTCAATATTAAACTGAAAAGCGCTATTTCTTAAGGCAAGTTAAAAACGTATGTACATATGTACAAGGTCACTGTGTTATTTTGTATTTTACAGGCCCCTTCTCGTAACAATCTTTTAAAATCAATGTTTCCGAACTTAAAAAAACCTCCATCTCCTTGTGTCACTCGTTTGGGAACGTGGATTGAATCTGCAATATATTATTGCAACAGTTTTAAAGAAATCTCCGAAAATTTATATAAGCTTAGCGAATATGAGGCAGAATCTATTATTGTTGCAAAAATCAGACGTAAAAAAAATACTTAGTGTACATAAATGAGCACTTTCAATGCATCTCTTGAAATTACAAAAAAGGGCTTTCTATAAATGAAAGCTTAGACCGTGTTATGGAAAATATTACAGATTACAGTAAAAAACACTTTGTCGAAAAGCTTAAAAGGTTTTAGATCGTAATAACGGATTACAACACAGAAAAAAATTTTGCGCCAGTAAAAGCATTAATTAAAAATAAAATCAGTTTTAATTAAAAATTTATGCGTTTAATCAAGGAAATTAAACGTTTAATCAAGTGAATTAAACGTTTAATTGATATTATTAATTTGTTTACTGGTGCAAATATATATTGTCAATTAAACGTTTAATATACTTGCTTTAAAGTTTAATTCACTTGATTAAATTTTTAATAAAAACTGATTTTTATTTGATTAATGCTTTTACTGGCGCAAAATTTTTTTCTGTGAAGCTTTAATTACAATAAAGGTAGAAGTACGTAACACGCGTTTATTCGTCTGCGTGTGTCTGTGTTAAAAACCTTAGCGGATGAAAAATTGCACAACTCGCGTTACAAAAGCCATTCCTGTCATCTGTTTTTTATTTGTTTACTTATTTGTGCATTGAAAACGGATTCGAAAGTATATCAAGATTTTATTATATTATTGAATTTATTCTTTTCATATAAATATAGTATGTTTTTTAAGCTCTTCAATAAGTTTTTCTTTCATGATTCACAAATTTGTTAAATTTTTGTTTTTATTGTCAGCTGATTACTTGTCAAAAATATACAAAGCGTTAAAAAGTTCAAAGTTAACCAACTTTCTGGCGCAAACGCGTCAAAATATTTTGCATGTAGCTTGCTCTATGAAAATACACTAGTTTAACTTTTTTTGACAGAAGTCTACGGAGCGCGCGCGCACTAACGCGTGTTATGTACTTCTACCTTAAGAAATGGCATATACATATTTAAATAAACGTGAGACGGACGAATTTGTTGACAACCTTTCTCCATTTGAACTATTAGCGTTCAAATATGCTCCAGTTACATCTTGCGATGTTGAGAACAGCTGCTCATTTATTTGAGAAACATGTTATTGTACTATGCAACACAACTTAATAAAATAAATGTTTCTTAAATAACAACATGTTTTTTTTTTGCCAGTTTTGCCATTTTTCGTGCCATTTTTTAATACTTTTTCGTGCCATTTTGCCAGCCATTTTTAACCATTTTTCGTGCCATTTTAAACTTGCCCTGATTATTATATGCTTGAAAAGAATTTTTTAGTAAAACAATGCACCAAATGTGTAGAATGTTTTAAGATTTTACATAACTTTTCACCTTCAAATAACCTAATTTTATTTAAACCACAATTACTTAACTAAATGCATGTCCTTTTACGAGAATTGACCTCTTCAAAAGTTTAAAAGAAAAAGGTGTTTCTTTAAAATTTTATGCAAAAAAATTTGCTTCATTTTAGACTACAGACTACATAAAAATTTTTAACATACCCTCAAACCCCTCTAAATAACCCACAATTAAACTTTCTTTTGAAAACAGTTTGTTGACCAGAAACTCTCACACGAAAGCAACAACAAAAAGATTGTTGCTTATGAACTGAACAAAAAAAATCTCCCTTAAACCCAAAGTTTAAAAGCAAGACTTAAGTATCAACATAAAATTTTCAAATTTACGACAAAAAAAACTTGTACAAATACAAAACAGGACATAAAATTCTTAAAAAAATGAAATGAAAAGATGACCCTTAAAAGCACCATAATATGTGAATGAGTATAAATGGACATGTATGAGCATGATTTTAAGAATGAGTTGATTGGTTTGTTTTTTTTTTTATTATTTGCCTGGAGTCCTTAAATCAAAAAGAAATTACCCCTTTTGCCGACTTTAATGTTTGTTAAGTTTAAGGTGTGGAAAATCCTTACACAAAAAACAAACTTTAATTTCTTTTTAATATGTTTGCAACAGTGTTGCCGAAATCCGAATTCAATTTTACACAGAAAAAGCATCCAAATTATCCAAAATATATATGTAAATCGCCAAAAGCAAAACAGTTAAGACCACTTTCAACCGATTTGAACAAAAAATGCACCATTTGGTAGGTACTTACTTACAGCAGAGCACAATATATATTTTATTGAAATCTGAGTGGGTAAAATTCGTTAACCTCATATCTCTGGAACTAAAAGAGATAAAACAAATTAAATACCTATCGTTGTTCATTATAAAAATAAGCGGACAGGTGTCTGGTACTGTTTTAAAATTTGGCCCTGTTAGGAAGTAAACAGGTACAACCTGTATTTGGAACTTTTTTCACCCTATCTTACTTTTAAACCAATAAACATAGAAATAAAGTTAATACCAAATTCGCAACTTATCCAAAAAGTACAAACATGAATTTGGTACTTTTTAGAAATTCGAACGTTTGAGGAGTGAAAGCGCAAAATAATACGTTCGCCGAATATGTCCCTGCACCTGCAGCATGTGCTGGTAGAACCATAAGTTTAAATTGTTTTCCAAAGCCGACCTAAGAAAGTTTTCCCCACATCGTCTGACTTGCACCACCGTCATTTAAAAAAATTATTTTCCAAGACAACCACTACCACTCATATCATTTTAATTTTTAATTTGCTAAAAATTCTTTTTACTGAACAGTTAAAAAATTGGCGAAATAAAATGGCAAGTAATTACTGTTTTAAAATTACGAAACGGAGGCTTTTGACTAATAGCTTTTAACAGTCAAAGTGTCAAAACATAAAATATTATCAAAGTTATTTTCGCGAATACGTAATTTTTCATTAATAAGATTTTGTTTGTTGTGTCAAATTCCCAATTTTCATTCTTGATAAATACACTGAAACTTATTGTGGGGGGCTAAGCAAGTTCCTATGCGCAGTTCACTGGTTGCTTTGGCCAGATCATCAGGAAACCTTTTCCCAATTTCTTTAGAAAAGCTTAAAATATCATACAAATAAAACTTTAAAGCGAATAAGAATTACAAGCACTCTAGTCTTATTTGCAACACTAACAATAAACAGTGCGTTTATCTTTTCTAACATTCCCGACTACAACTGGTTGGCTTTTCCCAACTCGGAATGTAGTTGTAAGTTTGTAAAGAAAAAACTAAATTAAAAACAATTTGCTTCATTTTATTGTTTTCGCAAGAAAATCAAAGCAAAACAATTTGCCAGTTCTGTTTTGTTTTTGCACGGGCACCTGCAAATTTATTATCAAAGTTATTTTGAGTTGTAAATTTACGGGGTGGAACCCTTTTTTTATGAAATGAAATCGTTAAATTCACAAATTTATTTGTTTGTGATTGTGAAGGCGAAATCACACACAAATTCCATGATCTAAAAATAGTTTAAGAACAAAAAATGTTGACTCATTTTTGGATAATTACAAAGAAATCGGCAACGCTGGTTTGTAGATATTTCAAATAACGTAAAAGAATTGATTGGAGTAAAATAAAATAAAACAATTTTTAACATGACGAAGACAACAATATTTTATCAAAAATGAATAAATACAACAATGAAAATAACCATAAATAAACTTAAAAGGACGAAGATGAATTGAAAGTATTTAAATATTTAAATTGAGAAAGAGTAAAATGGTTTTAGGAGCGAAACGAAGATAAAGGAAATTTCTTTACAAATTTTGTTATATGGTCAATAAAATAAAGTTTGGCTAAAGTTATAGACTTTTTTCCAGAGAAGAGGTAGTTTTGCAGCACTTAAGGGATCTAGATGCTTTGTCCAAAGTATGTATACGGTCTAGGGTTTTTAATTTCCCGGACTTTCTCTATTCCCGGGAAACGAAACAAAAAAATCTTATTCCTGGGAATCCCGGGATTTTTTAATAAAACAATGATTTTATTAAATGAGTTCAAGACAAAAGTTTTTACTTCTTCAAAAGAATATACAACCGTCTAAAAAATTAGCTTTATTAATTCCACTGAAAACCAAATAAATTGTACATTCATATGTACATGCATATTATATATGTATGTATATATATATATATTTTTTTTTGGAGATCAAGAATTATTAAAACTTATTAATATGTATTTAGTAGTTATTATTACTAGCAACTTGGTAAAATTAATTTTCTTTTAAGAAAACAATTTAAAGTATTATTAAAGCATTTAAAAGCTCATCAGAGATTCTATTTCTAATCCTTGTTGATATGTATGTTGCCTGCTACCGAAAGCGTGCTCTCGTTCTCTATAGACATTGGTTTTATAGTAAGAAGCACATCATACAAAGATTATAAATTTGTTGGCCTGTTACCCGTGAATTCATAGACGTCAAATTCTTTTTTTTAAGATTTTTTCAGGCTTTTGTATTTTCTTAACATTTAATTTGTTTGAATTTGCAGATGGTTCATCATCTGGTGTTGGTAAGGGTGTATCGTGTACATTTTAATTTTCTACTTCAAGAAGCTTTTTAGACATTTCATCAGAAATAAAAAAGACCGTTGATTTATGGGCGTAGAAAAAATAGTTCGATTTGTGGGCAGTTTTAAGTAATTTTAGTAAAGAATATATTTTTATTGGTCGTTTTTGTTTTAACGATGCTAACAAATGAAATTTCAAAAAATTTAATTTAAAATTCCCGAAAATTCCCGAAAAAAATTACCCGGAATTAATTTTAAAAAATGTCCCGGGAATTCTTTCCCGCATAGAAACTCTAATACGGTCTTCAAATAATCAACAGTTATAAAAACTTTTTTTTTTTTTTTTCAAAAACCAACCAACATACAAATACCAAAAACAGACGCTTGACCTAACGAACCATAAATTAACTACGTTAGTTTTAAGTGTGGCCAAAGTGTTGGTAACAACATCCTTTTTGTATGTTGCAACTTTAGATAAAGTGTTGCTTAAATGTCTATTTTAGATGTTCTTGTTCATGTTACCTGTAGTCATAAAAACTTCTGTTGTCTGGTGAAAGGAATGAGAAACCGTGTCTTACTTCATGTTTTAGCTTTTATTGGTTCTAAGTTTTTAAATTTAATTATAAAAGACAAAAGAAATACAAATTTTGATAAATTTGTTTAATACGAAGTCTTTGATGGAAATATGCTCTTCTTCCTTCAACTAACGACAATCCTTAGAGATTTTTTGGGCTTTTAATAATTGAGATTAGATTGATTGTTGTAAAAATTTGCATTTTGAATATGTTTTATGTTGATAATTTAGAAATTCTTAAGAATTTATGAATTTTTCCAAAATAAAAATTCTTCGAAATTGGAGATGCAAAATTACAAATATCGATTTGAAATAATTTTCTTGCTATATTAAACCATTTAAAAGGTACCGCACTAAAAAAAGGTTTAAGGTCAAATCAGGACCAGTCTGATATACATTAAGCATCAAAGTAAGAGTAGGAGTCGGAGTGAAAGTCGGAATCGAAGTAAGAACTAGTTTTTGTGACTCCACAGCCCTAGTTTAAGTAACATTAGAAAACAGCGTTAGTCTGTGGTCACTTACATTTTCAATAAAAATTAAATTTTTTTCGTAATAAAAATGTGAAAAACTAAAAATAGCTGTAGTTTTATAAATTACGTTAATCTGTGATAACTTTTGTTGGGTGCATAAAACAAGTGGTTTTTTTATTTTCTTTTTGGCGATCGTCTTGCGTAATTTGAGCACATAGATAGTCCCACCAAATAAAGAGCATTATCTTGATTATTAGGCTGGTTGGCCATGCTTCACTTAAAATTTCTTTCGCTTCGGCTTATAGTAAGAATTTATTTTTCATTGGCAGTATTTCGAGGCAAAAACTTACTTTTAATGGCAGTATTTAGGATATACAAAATCTTCCCTTAACGTCTTACGGCTTCAACTCGTCATAAATCCAATTTCACCAGTTTTCAGATGAGCCCTGCTGATTGTAAACGTTTTAAAATTGTTGCTTGAGTGATCTTGCGTGTCAAAACCAACTCTTTTTTAACCGCATCAGCCATCTTTCGCACTTTTATATATCGTTAGCTAAAATGGAAAAAGGCGCAACTAACAAAAAAGTCAAAATCGTGTTTTTGATTGATTATTATTAATGCCATTGAACTATATGTCTTCACAAAATTTAACACTTCAGCGATCAAAAATTGCGGTTTTATTAACAAAAAACAAAAGGGCGTAACAACAAGAGTGTTTATTTTATAAATGAAAAATTACGTAATTACCCAATTTTTTTTTTCAACAAAATATAGTGAAATTGTTTGTTTTGAAAATTGTTTAAAGAATTCCATGTACGACTTATCAATGCATGTTTTCTGACATGTTTATAGTTAAATTATTAAATTATATTTTTGTTAGTTACGACTTTTTGCATTTTAGCTAATGATATGCAGAATAAGCTGCGTTGAACGATCCATGTACTTCAACAACATTTAAAAAATATTTGTTGGAGAAAATTTGACATTTTTGAATAAAAAAAAACAATATTTCGTTCAATTAACAAATGGGAACAAACGCCAGATATGTACCCTCCAAATCGCTATTTAAGTTATTTAAGACACAAACCATGCAAATCCAGCATTTCATTAGTTATTCTTTCTTCTTTTTCAATAAAATTATAATGGTTATTATTGTTTTACAAAATTTTTGAATTTATTTTATAGAAAAATCTTTTCCAAATAATCCTTGTTGCATGATATTTTTTTCAATTTCTTTAATTATTTTCCTTTAAAACATGACATCTATGTATTAATATTTAAAGCTTTTTTTATAGAAAACCATATTCATAAAACTAGTACGTATCCTTTTTTTAAATTGTTAAAGTGTACACAAAGCAGTATAAATACACACACACATGCTACTTTCTTAGTTTCCACTTGCAATATTCCATAAACTGCAAGAAGCAGTTAAGCGTAACATTCACTGGTAACATATAAAAATGGATTCATCTTTTAAAAAGTGGAAACAATAACCAAAAACAACTACACACAGACATAAAATAAGCAATGTATTGTTAGACTATCAATGCATTGGCTTGGCTTGACTTGACTTAAGGTGGCTGATGTAAATGCAATTGTATGTTGTAAGCACAACAACAACCGTGCAACAACCATAAAACAACAATTGTTGCTTGGCTTAATAAACTGGAGAGTAGTAAAAATTTACTTGTTCATCATACTTTCAAGAAAACATAAATTAACGCTTTAAGGACTGGAGTTATACGTTAAAAAAGTATTTTTATTTAGCTTGAAATTAATACTACAAGAAAATTTCATATTCTTTCTTTTCTGCTAATGGGTTAACTTTGCTATATTTGAAATACTTGCATAAAAATTTGATAATAAGGTATATAATTTAATATTGCAAGACAAAAAAAAAAAAAAGAAAAGTTCTGTTTTTATTTTTCTAAATGTTAAGATTGCAACTTGCTTTTTTTCTATATCTTAAGGAGTGAAGCTTTTCCATGTCAGTTATTCTTATTGTTTTACTAACACATGAACATTTTAAAATGTTTTTACAATAAGAAAAACATGTATGCATGTTTTCCTTTCTCTTTTCTTATTGTGTGTATTTGTTTTGTAACATCCTCACAGTATGCAATAATTTTCTATTTATTTTAACAACCTAAAAGTATGCAAGCATTTTACTACTTTCCGTTTAAATAAGCATACAACTACTATGTCTTCAAAAGTAAACAGTTGTGCATTTGTAAATTTACAATACAAATAAATAGTTTTATATGTATAATATGCAATTTTAAGGATGTATGCAGGAGTTTTGTTACATTACAGCACATTTACTCTTTTTGTTGTTTGTTTGTTTGTGTAAGTAAACAAAAGTTCTTAAACATGTTTTCTTTCTTTGCAGGTTAAGTAAAAAATGGTGTAAAGTGTTGTCGTTTAAATATGAAGAAACAAAAAAATTAATATTGATAAAGAACCTACCCTAAAAACTGCAGTGAATAAGGTAACTTACAAATAAATTATTGATATCTACAGCATAATTTAAGGATAAGAACTTAATTAAAAGAAATATCTGATTTTCCTAGAATTTACTTAATATCGTTTTTATGTTATAATTTAATATATTTTTATGTTTTATGTTATCAAAATCCCACAATTTTCCATAAAAATTCTTAAGAAACCTTAAGATTTTCTGTAAAAACTCTTCTAAAATAGATAGATAAATAGATAGATTCTCTCTTTTTAAACGGTAAGAAGTTCTATAGAAACTCTTATAAGTTGAGTATTTACCCCCACACCACATTAGTGGAGACAGTATTTTGCGTTTGTGCTGATGTTTGTGAATCCTTAAAATTTTGGTCCTAGACCCGCCTTTAAGTATATCGATTGACTTAGAATCACGTTTGAATCTATCTATGAGGTTCAGGGCGCATTTTTGGAATCAATTTAATAAAATTTCGAACAAGGGATTTGATTGTCACAAGATTTTAGACTATTAAAAATGGTGAAATTCGGTTCATAATTTTGTTGGTATTAAGATGAAATTTGGTCTTGACTTATTTTATAGCAATCTAAATCATCTTATCAAATTTTATTGGAATCGGTCCATATTTAAATATAACCCCATACAAATACTACTCCCGAAAATAACTTTTAATGCAATACTTTCCTTATAAATGTTGGCTTGGACATAAAATTGGAGACATTAACTTTTAGGGTATCTACCACGTCATGACAAAATGTGTTGCTGGTGGGTCCAAAATCAACCAAAAAATTTTAATTAACCCCCATCTTAAAATCTCATATAGAACTTTTATATAAATCTTAATCTAGGGTATCATACGGTAGGGCTTGGCCGACTACACTTTCGTACTTGTTTAAAATATTTTGCTTTTTTTGAAACACTTGCATTTATTTGGCAGGAATACATGGCAGATGTTGAAAATGTGAGACATGCATTCACACTTGCAACATTTGACATCTACTATCAATCAAAAATGTCACCATTTATGAAAAAACTTTTTTTTCTACAAAAGTAAAAAAATTTAAAAAAAAACACAAAAAATACTAAGAATTAATTTTGTATAAAAATGTAAAAAAAAATTCAACAATAAAAAAAACTTGCATAAAAGGAAAAACTTGACAAATGGTAACGCTGCTCTCAAAGCAAATGCCATTTTGTCAGTGATGCCGCAATAATAATAGAATTTTTTGTAACTTTTCTAGCGATGACACTAAAAAATCGAAGGATTCTACATATTGGAATAAAATGAGTTAGGAACATCTTGTAATACCCTTTGTTGAAAATGTGAAATACGCGTTCACACTTGAAACATCTAACAACTACTACCAATAAAAAATGTCACCATTTCTGAAAAAAAACTTTTATATTTTTAAAATACTTTTTTTCTCGAAAAGTGCCAATATTTTAAGAGATAACACCAAAATGTATTTCTACCCAGCTAAAACTTTACTTACCTGGTAAGTTAGCAAGTAATGTTGGAGAAAGTTAAACACTACTTATTTTTCGGCTGAATAACTACTTATTTTTGTTCGAGGTGTCCACAGAATTCAGTACTTACAATGTACTTACTAGAAGTCAAAAAATATCTAGTTATTATTTAACTACTAGTAAGTTGAATTGTAAGTACTTACAATATACTTACCAGAAGCCAAAAAATCACTAGTTAATAGACCTAATAAGTAATTATTAAGTGCGTTACCAGTATGTAAATATTCAGTACTGAAAACAACGCAAGTAATAAGTTGTTATTGAACTGATTATTAGTAAGCAAATATTCAGTAGTGAAAATAAAAGAAGTAATAAGTAGTTGCTGAGGTCATTACTTGTAAGTACTTATTGAAGTTTTCAGAATAATGACAATTGTAGTGACAACTACTTACCATGTAACGTATGAAATAACTACCACCTATTACTAAAAATCAAAAAGTTTTTCCTGGGTAATTAATTTTGTTTAATAATTTTAGCAAAAAAAGGCTTGCAAAAAAGGAAAACCTTGAGAAATGGTAACGCTGCTTTCAAAGCAACTTCCATTTTGTCAGTGATGCCACAATAATAATAGAATTTATTGCCACTTTTCTAGTGATGATACTAAAAGAATCCAAAAATGTAAAGGGAATAAAATGAGATACATAGTTACATTCTGTAAAGATGTTGAAAAATTTTGTTTTTTAACCCTATGTATTTTTTATGGGAAAATTCCAACTTCTTCGCAAATTGATGTTAAATGTTGACAAGTGTTGAAAAAGATATTGATTTTCAGCTTTGTACATTTATTATGGGAAATTACAACATGTTCGCAAATTGTTGGCAAGTGTGAAAAGGCAATAAGACTTTCCGGTATTAAAAAACCTCATAAGGTTTTCTATCTTATAATAAATAAAATTTTAAATCTAATAAATCCTTTCGTTTTCAAAAAAAAAAAAAAATCTAAACCATAAAACTCAAATTTAAAAATTGAATTACTTCCATCGAAATAGTCAACCTCAATAAGAGTCCTTCTTTTACTTCTTCCTTTCGCCTTTATTTTCATTGTTTGTGGCAAATGCTTCATTATTAATTAGACTCATTTATTTCAGTTGTTCCTGTAAAACTTGAGGGGAGTTAGGAAAAAATGTCTATTAGCATTTGGTAGTTAAGTTACCTTAATTAAATGTCAGTTTACATTATTATATATTATTGTTACTGTGTAATAACCTCATAAGGATTATATTCAGCAGGAGTTTTTTTTTGTTTTTTGTTTTTTTTTTTTTTTTGCATACTATTCGCCAAATTTGCATATGAGTTTTGAATTTTTGGCTCGGTTTTCTCTAGAGACTGTGATTTTCATTTTAATAAATCAATTTGTTGATTAACAAATAATGCTAGATAATTAACACTAAAATAATTAAAATTTTTTTTAAACATATACATAATTTTTTTTTCATTATAAAGAAGAAAAAAAATTAATTTGGATGATTTATCGTGGGGCAGTTTTTGCCAAAATTGGACTTAATTTCAAACATGTTATTATTGAATTTTTAATCATAGATCAAGAGTTAAAAGCCACATGCTTTTAAGCAACTGTTTTTGTTTTCTTCACAATTTAAAAAAAAAAAAACGAACGTTAGGATTTTCCCCAGCCATAATAATTGTGCTGACTTTAGTATGACTAATTTCGCAAAATACTCTGAAAATAAAAAAAAGTTTTGCATTTATCAACAAGTAGCAGAAGTTAAAGTCTGAAAGTTTGTGGTGAAATTCGAAGGACTATTTTAAAAAAATATTTATGGAATAAACTTGTATTGGGTTAAAGGTATCATAAGTTTGAAGAACAATTTAAAAAATATTATTAAAACTGTAAAATTTTTATTATGAAGGTAATTCTAAAAATACATACATATAAAAAATTTAATGTTTCCTGTTTCAGCTCTTTAACTTGGAGTTCGCAGGGCCATTGAAAAATAAATATGTATGTGTATATAAATTTGGCTAAAGCTTACTTTTGTTTCATATTAACATCCACAACAAAATGGTGTAGAGATTATTATGCGTTTGTGTGTAACACTAAAAATTATGGGTCCTACACCCAGCTTTTAGTATACCAATCGACTCAGAATCAATTTCCGAGTCGATCCGTCCGTTTGTCCGGTTGGCTGCTTGTTTAAATTGTCATAAGGACGAAGCCCATTGAAAATGGTGAGAATCGGTCTGTAAATTCATAATTCCCCCATACAAATTTCATTCCGAAATTGCCTTTGTGCCCGTAAACTATCTTAATATGCTTGTGCTTAAATCTGCGATCGGCAAAATCAGGTCGCCGCGTTTTCTCTTTTCTCTTTTATTCTCTTTTATACTCTTTTAAAACGTACGTGTGCACACACATTGAAGAGAATTTAACAACATTAAAAACAACAACATATGTAAAATTCATACAACGCATACAATCACAAAATATAATTGTTTAGGTTGCCGATCGCAGGCTTAAATTAAATTTAGCACAAACATATTTTTATGCAACATAAATCGTTTAAACAAAATTTTTTTTGAATCAGTAGCTCCACCACTTTTGAAAACAGCTTAAAATAAAATTTATATTACATTTAGTAGCAACTATGTCCTGACGAAAATTTGCACTGGTAGGTCCAAAATTAGCCATACGTCATAAATAAACCAGGGTTTAAAAAACTGCAGTGTACCAAAAACTGTCGAACAAAAAGCGAAAATTTGTGTACAACTTTTTGAATTTTGAGTTTACATTTTAATAAATCAAAAGTAAAAGCAAACGTTTTTTTGGGCCAATGACAAATAAAGAAGAGAAAGAAATGGCAGTGTTTCTACTTTGACTGCAGTTTTTTTAACGCTGATGTAAACCCTTTCTCAAAAATCTCTTTAAGAGGAACAAAACTCACCAATTAAGGCATTAATCAAATATAAAATCAGTTTTAATTAAAAACTTAATCAAGTGAATTGAACGTTTAATCAAGGGAATAACTATTAGTTTGTTTACTGGTGCAAATTTAATTACATTTTTAATTAATATCACAAAATTTTTTTTAAATAAAATCAATTTATCAGGGGAGTTCTGGAAATCGAAAACGTAAAACGCAAGAATTTGAAAGCTGTTTTTAATACACTTTTAATCTAATTTTTATTATTTTTGTTATAAAATTTTGTTAAAGAGAGTAATATTTGTATAATATTAGTCATAAAATTCTTTTATTATAGAAATCATATTAAAAACGACGTTTAAAATTCTTGCGTTTTGCGTTTTCGATTTCCAGAACACCCCTGTATGTTTTTTCTGTGCATGCGATTGATTTTCGGTAAGAGTTCTATGTGGCCAATATTATCTAATGTGCGGTGTCCACATGACAGGCGATTGGTTGTGTAGTTTAATTTTACTGGACATCTAATCGCCTGTCATGTGCAAACCGCACATTTTCTTTAAAGCCTTTAGGCTATTTTAAAAAATAATTTTTGAAACAAAAAAAGGAACCACTTTTAATTCCATTTCTGATAATTAGGAATGTAAGAACTTTTCGCTTGTTTTTTATTTTAAATTCTAAAAAAGTACCTCTAATTGCTATACCATTTATATATATTCATTTTAAGCGGTAAACCGCATAGACTTAAGCAACACAAAAATTGGTCAAGGACTATTTTGGGCTGATTTTTTGTTTATCTTTTTTTTTTGGTGTACGTATGTGTGAAAACCTATATCAAGCAATTCATAGAAAATGTGAGTCATAAAAATAGGAGAGAAATTTTTCGTAAACGATTTTCGAACACAGGAAGGAGATACAAAACATAGTTGCCAGGTAAAATGTGTTGAAAATCGTAAATTATCGCGAAAAATCGTCATATTGACTCACTTAATTAAATCGTCACAAAAATTGTCATTATAAAATAACACAAATTTTTGTTAACTTTTAAAAATTTATAACTATTTTCTGGTTGTTCTAATTGAAATAAAAACAATTAAATTTATGCATTAAATTTTACAATATGAGAGATATCAAACACTGATTTTACAAATCAGAAATTCTGTTTCAGTGCTTAAAAAAAATGGTTGGAAAGTGGATCTATTACCAGATACTAGGGTGTTCAGTCGATTAATGTTTGTTTGATTAATCGAACAACTTTAGACGATTAATTGTTCGAATAATTTAAAATTGCTAGCTTCGATTAAAGGATTAATCGAAGAATTTATACCGATTAATCGAATGATTATAATATATATTTCTGTTAACTGTAGTATAATTTTTTAAAGTTTAACACAATTTAATAATTCATTTCACAAACGAAAAAACGACAAAGGTATGTTTACTCAAAGATTTATATTTATTTATCGGATATGTTTTAGAAATCGAAATGAAGTGAAATAAAAATCGGATGATGATTTAAATTCAATTTTTTACAAAATGACCGTAGTTTTAAAATTTGCTCGATTTTAAATCCACTTTATTTCGATTTCTAGAACACGACCGTATTTTTTAAAAAAATAGTTCATGTGTTTCTCTCTTTAGAATAAGTTTGGCTTTAAAATATTTAACGAGAGATAAATCTAACAAAGCTAAGTGTAACACATGTCCAAAAATTTATTAACGCAAATTTTCTTCAACAACTTCACTAATACAGTGACTATAACATAGTACTTGAAGAAGATGCTTCACCAACAAAATCAAAGGAGCTACAAGTGGTCCAATGAATAAATATTTTAAACAAGATACTTCGATCGATTCTGTATAGGAAATTATTTGCAGAAGCATAGCAGAGGATGGAATGTCCGTGAAAAGTTTCAAAAAATCCAAAGTTGTATTTTAAAATCAAAGTGCCCGAAAGTGAAGCAACAATTTGGGGCTACATTGACAAGTTTTATTTAAAAAAGGATGTTACTTTACTTAAGTACTAATTTTTTTTTTAAATTATCGAAAACAAATCACGTAATTTATAAAAATTCTGGACTTAGAATTATTCGATTAATCGATTAATTTTAAAATTTTATTCGTTTAATTGAACAAATTAAAATTGCCAAATATCGATTAATCGTTTAATCGAACAAAACTAAAACTCGATTAATTGAACACCCTACCAGATACCAAGGCGTTAACTATTATACTTAAAAAAAGACCAACGAGCAAATTGAACGCCAAAGACAATGAAGCATATTAGTTAACGAAATTATCCAAGAATTTATTCAAAAATATGAAATAATAATCGTCAAATATTAAATAAAAATCGTCAAACCTGGCAACCGTGGATACAAATAAAAATGTACAAATATACAAAATTTGCTTTCACTAAAGTAACTTCATAAAAGCGGAGAAAACAAGTTTCAAGGAGAAAAAGGGGAATTTATAAAAATGTCGAATTGAAAGTGTTTTAAATTTGTAATTATTATAACAAATCGAATTGTATGATTCAAAGTTTCGTACAATTACAGTTACTTTAAGTTTACGTATCTCCTTCGAAAAGTTAAGGCCAAACCATATTGTGCTGAAATTGGCTTCAGCAAATGTGCGAATATGTGTAAATCACATGAACCAAATATTAAAAACTTTTTGTTAAGTTTTATGAAACTGTCTTTTTCTTAAGCAAAGTGCGAAACTGATCGCATATTCCGTACGGAATCAAATGTTTTGATTCTGTTTTTTTAAATACATTTGAGAGAATTTTTGGTAATTTTTGACAGTAGGTTATGCATGGCTATGCATATTATGGTTAAGCCTTTACGAACCGGCGCAATGTTTTAAAAAATTAACTAATTCGTATTCGAATTTCGAACTTAAAGTTACGAGAGAATGCTGGTAAATGTTTTGTAAATAGGGGAAGCTAGAATGAGAAAGCCATCCAGAGACACGTGATGTTTATATTTAGCATTTCTCTCACAATTTTTGGCATTTGTCATCACAAGTAGCCAAACAAAATACAAAAAAAAAAATAATATTTTTTTGGTGTTGTTGATAAGATTGTTTAAGTGGTAGTCTTGACGGCAGTCTGACTCAAAACGACTGACTGACGGAACAACAAGCGGAGGAATAGTATTTTTGTTGTTACAATAAAACGTGAATTTCAC
Source organism: Pollenia griseotomentosa (assembly GCA_963931875.1). Classification (NCBI taxonomy): domain Eukaryota; kingdom Metazoa; phylum Arthropoda; class Insecta; order Diptera; family Polleniidae; genus Pollenia; species Pollenia griseotomentosa. The sequence continues at coordinate 3,569,448 of OZ007562.1, read as the reverse complement.
GTGCGTTTTTTCTACTCGTATTTAGAGCACAGAGAGTGGAAAGTTACACAACAAGAGAGTGAATTAAGGGGGTGAAATTTTTTGGTGGTTTTACAACCACAATTGTTTCAATTACAATTTTCATCAAACAAAACGTATTGATAACTTGTCTTTAAAAGGTATAAATACAAAAGCCAGAAAAGCGCTCGAGTCAGTACAACGTTAGATTTGTTGAAAGAAAGACGTGTGAATTTTGCAGAAAGTCCGTGTGTGCAATTAAAAGTTCTAAATTTTGAAAATAAAAGAAAAAAATTAAAACGACAGAATTTACGTAAAAGTACAAAACGAGTTTTAAAATTCGGTGGATTTAAAGGACATTTTTTGTATTTCAACAAAATGGCTATACCTTTTTATGAAAATGATGAACAACAGGAGCATCATGTATCCGAGCAAATAGATCAAGTGGATGGACCTGTACCGCATTCAGCCAATTTCGCACAAAACCAGGGCTTTAATAGCTCTCAAGAAAATCAAAATAGCTTGGAAAGCCAAGCTATCCAACAAGATTTAATGGCTTGGAAGATTTTAGCATTGGCCATGTGTAAAGCTTTGAAAGACCACTACCAACAAAATATGGCCACTTACTCAAGCTCACCATCAACTCCTAACCCCACCAACAGTTCATCTTCAGCTGTCATACAAATTCTACCCAATGGCCAAGTAAAACCACAATGGAACTAAAAGCAGAAGAACTAGAACTATAAAAAGAACTTTATTTTTTATCAAAGCAGTATTGTGATGTGTGATTTTGTGGTAAATTTTAAAATGTATTTCCTAAGGAAATAATTGTTTGTCCTAATGAAAATACCGTCGGCATATTTTTTTATTACAATAGTTATTAAGGACTTAAATTAAATCCTTTACTTAACTAAATAAAGCACACTTGTGATAGTCAATTTCTTAAACTTAACTTAAATAAATAATAATATAATCGTCCATGTCCTGGAAATCGAAATGAAGTGAAATTGAAATCGATGGAGATGTTTAATTAAATTTTTTTAAAAATAATGACAGCTTCTCCTGATTGTAAAAGTAGTGCTGGTTAAAATAAGTGGTCCTCAAAGTATGAGGTATATAAAAGAAAATATTTTTACAATTGTGATTTTTAGTTGACTTGTTAATTTTACTTTTGATATTTTTTTAGTAAGGCTTGATTGAGTTCATCAAATTTAATTTTCATTAAATTATTTTTACTGAAGGAAGGAATTTTACAACATGAAATTTTATTAAAATTTATTGATAATTTTCTTGGTTGAGCTGGGGCTCAAACCTGGGTTGAATTTACATGTTATAAGAATCACCACATTCTCTCTTACTAAACAAATAAAAAAAAAATCACAAAATATTTTTTTGAACTTTAAACCGAAAAATTTTCAAAATTTGTTCGATTTTATTTTCACTCGAATTCGATTTTCGGAACAGGCCTGAATATTTAAAAATAATTTAAATATCTTTATCAAGTGAAAAAATTTAAAATATTTTTTTTTTATATTAACAATGAAACTATTTTACTTAAAATTTTTTCTCTCAGTGTCTATTTTATACTCAAAATACAAATTACAGCTTGTTGTATTTGTAATATTTGAAATGAAATGGCTAATTTGCTTTTTGGAATTTAGTTAAGTTCCATATAATTTGCTAATACATATAGTTCAAATCAATTAACTTATATACTTATATGTATGTAACTAGGTACTTCTTAACTAAATGTTTAGACTTAATATTTTAATATAAAAAACAAAATATAAACATTTTGATACCATTTTTATATAATAGAAAAGAGAAATATTCTGATTCCTCGGTAGTTTATAGACTTAAGTAATGAACAATCCCCAATAATAAAAAAAAATAAAACATTGATGTAAATTTGTATTTTTTAATACATAATTTATTTATAATTTTTAACCAGAGCATAACAAAGTACAAGTATTAAATGAAGTATTTATATAAATATAAACAATTTTGTAAATTTAATTTTTTAAATAAATAATTTTAATTAAAAGATATAAAGTATTATAATTAAAAAAATAAAACATGGTTTTATTTAAAAACTTTCTTAAGATCTGTAGTTCCGACGGCAGTACCCAAAAGTGATTAAAGAAGTTTAAATATAAATGTCCAATTCACAAGCTCGTTGAAACGTCGCATTCGTTATATACTCGTATAATTATACAATATGGTATACTTGTTGTTGGTAATTTTCATACAAAGGTGTTGTCTCATTATACGATTGATTTTTATGTATCTAGAAAAGTTCGATTTGTTTGGTGAATTTTTAAAAATTATTTTTTTAACAAAACGACTTATCCATAATTATTTATTACCATTTCGCATCAAATTAAAACTCCCATATCTGGCTAAATTTCATGGTATCGAATAATGTGAATGTCAACTTTTATTAAAGAAGAAGAAAACAAAAATCGTATTTTTTTAAAAGAAATCTGTTTGTTACCAATGTTTCCTTTTAATATAATACTTTAAATCAATGTGCGGGTCTCCATTTGTTTGATTAAAAAAAATCTAAAATTAAATTTTAATATGAAAGAGGGATTTTTTTAAATAAAAAAAAAATATAAATTTTTTCTACAAGTAATATTGGTTGTAAGGTTTAATAACCCAAGGCGAATTCATAAAGGTGACCGCATCATGAGATAGAGCAAGGTGAATTCAACTACAGGTGGTGTCGAAACGCCATCTGATTTTGACAGTTCGAGCTAATTTGTTTTGATTTGTTTGTGTTTTGTAAGGAATGGTTGACATTTCGAGCTGCAAACACTAACAATGCGATGCAAAACCCCTATGTTGTTTCTGTTGTTTTTGGATTGTTGTAGTTCCAACACCACCTGTAGTTGAATTCGCCTTGAGATAGAGCTATGCTAGCTATATCTTTTATTTTAATAATGCTATGTATTTTGTTTTTGTAAAAAGTTAGAGTGAATGTCAACATTATTTGTTGAAAATATACACAATTTATTTAGAAAGTTAATCTTTTTACTCTATTGAAAATTCATTGTGGCTCCACTTATTTCTTACGCATTTTTAATTCCTTGTGTTTATATTTTATGTTCATTTTTTTTGTTTTTATATTTTTATTGAATTTTAAATTTGAATTAATTTTTTCACAAAATCTAAACAAAGCTTGACATTCAGTATACACACAAAAAAATAAAAAATAAACAGATGACTCGAAAATGTCACCTTTATGAATTCGCCTTGGTTTAACCTTAGACAAGTCGTTTGACATGTTAGTAGGCTCTATAAATATTTCAGTATACACACAAAAAAATAAAAAATAAACAGATGACTCGAAAATGTCACCTTTATGAATTCGCCTTGGTTTAACCTTAGACAAGTCGTTTGACATGTTAGTAGGCTCTATAAAGAGTTACACAAGAGCCACCATTTTGTTATAACAAAGTTTTAAATGCTTAGCCTTTTTAAGGTCTGCTCAATGAGGTATTAAAGCTGTCCTCGTTTTTTAAGAAATGTGGATTTGTGTCTTTTGCTTTCTGTAAACAACAATAAACCCTGACTTTGATTAAACTGCCAATTTTCAGCATTTTTCATTTGCTTCAGTGGAGATTCATTATTATAGGGAAAGAAGTTCAACTGTAGTTGTTATTTTACTCAAATTGCATAAAACTGATTTTCTTTTTTTTTGACTAGTACATGATATTAATTGCAATATACTATTTCCAATTTTATTACAAAAAGCATAAACAGTTTTGCAAAACAAAATATTTTACAATATATACACTTACTAACTAGGTTCGAGTGAAAAGAAAACCAGTTCAAACAAAGAAAGCCTGGAAATCAAGAAATCAATCTCAAATACATGACACTTAAACATCCACATGCATACGTATCTAATATTATAACAAAAAGCATAACACCTATTGCACATAATCATAATTGAACATAATTATTAACAAGTACAAAATTTAATCATAAAAGGACAGCGTTCTGCTTAAATTAATATATTAATTAAGTTCGAGCGAAACAATGAAAGCCATACACACTCTAAAGAATCAGGCAAAAACCACATAATCATACAGGCACGAAATTACTTTTGGATTTAAAGCAAAAGTCTACTTATTTGTAATGGCCATTGTCTTCAAAACCATTTTTGGTCATTTGCAACTTGTTACACTTATCTTTTAGGAACATAAAAGGAATGTTTTAAATAATACTAAAAACAAATCCACAAAGTTGACAACGCTGTTTAGGGGGTGACATTTTTTGTTAGTTTTACACCTCTTTTGTTTCATTCACAATATTCATCAATAAAACGTATTGATAACTTATCTTCAAATGTGTGTAATTAAAATTTTTTTAATTTTTGAAAATAAAAGGAAAAAAATAAAAACGATAGAATTTACGTAAAAGTACAAAACGAGTTTTAAAGTTCAGCGGATTTTTAAGGATATTTTTTGTATTAGAACAAAATGGCTTTACCTTTTTATGAAAATGATAAACAACAGGAGCATCATGTATCCGAGCAAATAGATCAAGAGGATGGACCTGTACTGCATTCAGCCAATTTCGCACAAAACCAGGGCTATAATAGCTCTCAAGAAAATCAAAATAGCTTGGAAAGCCAAGCTATCCAACAAGATTTAATGGCTTGAAAGATTTTAGCATTGGCCATGTGTAAAGCTTTGAAAGACCACTACCAACAAAATATGGCCACTTACTCAAGCACACCATCAACTCCTAACCCCACCAACAGCTCATCTTCAGCTGTCATACAAATTCTTCCCAATGGCCAAGTAAAACTACAATGGAACTAAAAGCAGAAGAACTAGAACTGTAAAAAGAACTTTGTTTTTTATCAAAGCAGTATTGTGATGTGTGATTTTGTTGTAAATTTTAAAATGTATTTCCTAAGGAAATAATTGTTTGTCCTAATGAAAATACCGCCGGCATATTTTTTTATTACAATAGTTATTAAGGACTTAAATTAAATCCTTTACTTAACTAAATAAAGCACAATTGTGATAGTCAATTTCTTAAACTTAACTTAAATAAATAGTAATATAATCGTCCATGTCCTGGAAATCGAAATGAAGTGCAATTGAAATCGATGGAGATGTTTAATTAAATTTTTTTTAAAATAATGACAGCTTCTCCTGATTGTAAAAGTAGTGCTGGTTAAAATAAGTGGTCCTCAAAGTATGAGGTATATAAAAGAAAATATGTTTACAATTGTGATTTTTAGTTGACTTGTTAATTTTAATTTTGATATTTTTTTAGTAAGGCTTGATTGAGTTCATCAAATTTAATTTTCATTAAATTATTTTTACTGAAGGAAGGAATTTTACAACATGAAATTTTATTAAAATTCATTGATAATTTTCTTGGTTGAGCTGGGGCTCGAACCTGGGTTGAATTTAAATGTTTCAAGAATCACCACATTCTCTCTTACTAAACAAATAAAAAAAAAAAAAAAATCACAAAATATTTTTTTGAACTTTAAACCGAAAAATTTTCAGGCCTGAATATTTAGTTATATATATAAAATAATTAAAAATAATTTAAATATCTTTATCAAGTGAAAAAATTTAAAATATTTTTTCTTTTTATATTAACAATGAAACTATTTTACTAAAAATTTTTTCTCTCAGTGTCTATTTTATACTCAAAATACAAATTACAGCTTGTTGTATTTGTAATATTTGAAATGAAATGGCTAATTTGCTTTTTGGAATTTAGTTAAGTTCCATATAATTTGCTAATACATATAGTTCAAATCAATTAACTTATATACTTATATGTATGTAACTAGGTACTTCTTATCTTAATGTTTAGACTTAATATTTTAATATAAAAAACAAAATATTAACATTTTGATACCATTTTTATATAATAGAAAAGAGAAATATTCTGATTCCTCGGTAGTTTATAGACTTAAGTAATGAACAATCCCCAATAATAAAAAAAAATAATACATTGATGTAAATTTGTATTTTTTAATACATAATTTATTTATAATTTATAACCAGAGCATAACAAAGTACAAGTATTAAATGAAGTATTTATATAAATATAAAAAATTTTGTAAATTTAATTTTTTAAATAAATAATTTAAATAAAAAGATATAAAGTATTATAATTAAAAAAATAAAACATGGTTTTATTTAAAAACTTTCTTAAGATGTGTAGTTCCGACGGCAGTACCCAAAAGTGATTAAAGAAGTTTAAATATAAATGTCCAATTTACAAGCTCGTTGTAACGTCGCATTCGTTATATACTCGTATAATTAAACAATATGGCATACTTGTTGTTGGTAATTTTCATACAAAGGTGTTGTCTCATTGTACGATTGATTTTTATGTATCTTGAAAAAGGTTTTATTAATACTAGGCCTAGAAAAGTTCGATTTGTTTGGTGAATTTTTAAAAATTATTTTTTAAACAAAACGACTTATCCATAATTATTTATTACAATTTCGCATCAAATTAAAACTCCCATATCTGGCTAAATTTCATGGTATCGAATAATGTGAATGTCAACTTTTATTAAAGAAGAAGAAAACAAAAATCGTATTTGTTTAAAAGAAATCTGTTTGTTACCAATGTTTCCTTTTAATATAATACTTTAAATCAATGTGCGGATCTCCATTTGTTTGATTAAAAAAAATCTAAAATTAAATTTTAATATGAAAGAGGGATTTTTTTAAATAAAAAAAATATAAATTTTTTCAACAAGTAATATTGGTTGTAAGGTTTAATAACCCAAGGCGACTTCATAAAGGTGACCGCATCATGAGATAGAGCAAGGCGAATTCAACTACAGGTGGTGTCGAAACGCCATCTGATTTTGACAGTTCGAGCTAATTTGTTTTGATTTGTTTGTGTTTTGTAAGGAATGGTTGACATTTCGAGCTGCAAACACTAACAATGCGATGCAAAACCCCTATGTTGTTTCTGTTGTTTTTGGATTGTTGTAGTTCCAACACTACCTGTAGTTGAATTCGCCTTGAGATAGAGCTATGCTAGCTATATCTTTTATTTTAATAATGCTATGTATTTTGTTTTTGTAAAAAGTTAGAGTGAATGTCAACATTATTTGTTGAAAATATACACAATTTTTTTACAAAGTTAATCTTTTTACTCTATTGAAAATTCATTGTGGCTCCACTTATTTCTTACGCATTTTTAATTCCTTGTGTTTATATTTTATGTTCATTTTTTTTGTTTATATATTTTTATTGAATTTTAAATTTGAATTAATTTTTTCACAAAATCTAAACAAAGCTTGACATTCAGTATACACACAAAAAAATAAACAATAAACAGATGACTCGAAAATGTCACCTTTATGAATTCGCCTTGGTTTAGACAAGTCGTTTGACATGTTAGTAGGCTCTATAAATATTTCATTGCCTAAGAGTAACACGTTTTGATTGATAAAAAGACGATCAATAGAAAAAGTTAAAACAGAATATCTTATTTCCATTTATTGAAGCCTTGCACTTGTTGTTTAGTGTATAAGGATTGAATTCTAAAATTTGCTCAGAATAAAACTACGAATGTAGCCTAAGTTTATATAAATGATCTATGATTGAGTTATTCTAAAACACATAAATGAATCTACGATTTAAGTCAAAGATTGTTGTCATATAAATCAATGATTACACAAGGAAACAAAATAGAACTTTCTTTGCGTTAATTGGAAGTTGGATGAAATTATTCGCTGATTTCAAATCTAATCTGCGTTTTCCTCCATCGGATCGCATTCTTGTGTTACAGGTACTAATCAAAAGCAACGGTTTTGAGATTTTTATTGTTTTACTTTTCCATCACAGAAACATAAAAGGTCATTTCACTCTCTGTCTCTCTTATTACCTTTTAACGGCCATATTAACGATCTAACGTTTACAGGAATTAAAAAATTTTAGATATTATTTTTTATTTTACTGACAAAAAATAAATAACTATTAAAAAAAATGCAAAAAATAAACATAAATTGTACCAAATATTATTAGGTTAGGTTTGAGTGGCCGGTCACAAAGACCCTGCTTAGACCAAATAGGTCCCAAGCGTTACCACATTGTACGATAACCCGTAGAAGAAAGTCAGTAAAAAGGTCATTCAGATGTGATGGTACCCAGAGTACCCCACACTCTCTTGACGAATGCCAGGAGTCTCATTAACCCAATCCCAGAGACTTCCCCGAGATCTTGGAGGTAATGATCTCCCAGACAGTTCGCACTGGAGCGCACGGGTGCCGGACAGTAGCATAGCAAGTGCTCTACCGTCTCCTGTTCCCCTGGTACCCCACAGAATCTACAATTGCCACTATTCAACCGCCCCACCCTATGGGCGTATACCACAGTCCAACAATGACCCGTCATAAAACCTATTAGAAGTCTACAGTCCCTTCTCGATAGCGACAGAAGAGTCTTGTTGACTCCGGATCATAGGATCCCCACATTACCTTGGAAACCCTGCACGTTCCTATGTTTTCCCAAAACGCCTCTGATCTCCTCCGTATAGCAGAGTCCGTATCTCTCCTAATATTCTGAATTGTAGCCGGGATGACCATCATCCTATCGTATGGTAAACGGGCCCCCCGTTTCGCCAATTCGTCCGCTTCCTCGTTGCCTTCTATGCCCTGGTGGCCGCGAACCCAGTAGATATGTACTCTCCTGTTGGCACAGAGTCTATCTATCGATTCCCTACACGCCTGACTATCAATTAAAAAGTTTACGTGCGAGTTCTCAGTACTGGAAACACGTGCCAAATCGGCAGTCCTTTTGGCCGCAAAAATCTCCGCCTGGAATACGCTGCAGCAATCGGGAAGCTTATACGATTTTCGAATACTCAGTTCCCGGCAATAGACTGCAGCTCCAACTCCGTCCTCCATTTTGGAACCGTCAGTGTAGAAACTGAAAGTCCCCTGGCCAGTACGGAGTCCTGCCAACCAACCATCCTCCTCTAAGGTAACTCGCGGTTTCCTTCTAAGTGTCAGTCTCGGAATGGTGTAGTCACTGCTACAATCTATTCCCCTTATAATACTACCGTGACCATAGAGTTCGTATGTAAATTGTCCCGTCGCCTTCAAGCGGATCGCAGACTTCCTTGCAGTTCCTTTTGCCACTAGATGAATCGGTTGCAAGTCCAGGATCACATCCAGTGCCGCAGTCGGTGTACTACGGAAAGCACCGGTGATACTAAGTTCGGCGTGCCTCTGTACGCCCGTTAGCATATTCCGGTACGATATCTTATCCAAGGCCGTCCACCACACAAGTATCCCGTAGAGTAGGATTGGTCTCGCCACCGCTGTGTAGACCCAATGTGTAAGAGCAGGGGTTAGACCCCACGTTTTGCCTCGCATTCTCTTACATGCGTAGAGCGCAATCGTTGCCTTTTTCACCCTTTCCTCCACATTCAATCTCCTCGACAGTTTGCTACCCAGTGTTACTCCCAGGTACTTTGTGTGGTGTTTAAGTTCCAGGCTAGTACCTCCTAGCTTAGGTCTCCTCCATGGACCAACTTTGTACCTATTCGTAAAAAGTACTAGGTCCGCCTTCTCGGGATTAACTCCCAGTCCTACTCCGGTCGCCCACTGGTTGATTATAGTCAGTGTAGCCTCCATAACAGAACTAATAGTATTCAGATCCTTGCCAGTAACTATCACCGCCACATCATCTGCGTATGCGGTCATCTTTGCTGTCCCGTCCCGAAGTCTATTGAGAAGTTCGTTGACGACAAGCGTCCATAGCATCAGCGAGACAACTGAATAAAGTGCCGTCTCAGTTGATTTACCCTTCGTGTAAGCATGCTGATTAACAGAAAGAATGGTGGGCCTCATGTTACTCTTGACATGCTAGTCCAGAATTCTCTCCAAAGTTTTCAGCAGGAAGGATGTGAGACTTATAGGTCTAAAATTTTTTGGGTACATATGATTGCCTCTGCCCGATTTCGGCAGGAATACAATCTTAGATACCCTCCAAGATTTAGGCACATAGTTTATCCTCAGACATCCCTTAAATATTTCCACCAGCCATGGTACTATCCGTTGTCTACCCCGCTGTAATTGCGCCGGGATGATTCCGTCAAGACCAGGCGACTTATATGGCTGGAACGAATCGATGGCCCATTCCACCCCCTCGTAGGTGATAATATCGTTATCACCATCTGCCATAAGATAAGTTTCATCAGTTGGAATAGGAGCCCCAGAGCAGCCCGGAAAGTGTGCATCAACAAGCACCTCCAACGTTTCCGTACTGCTCCCAGTCCATTCTCCGTTTTCCCTGCAAACCGTACTTGGCATTACCGGACTGCACATTAGCATCCTCCGCAGTCTTGTCGTTTCGGTTGTCTTCTCTATATTATCGCAGAAACATTTCCACGAAGCTTTTTTGGCCCTTCGCACGTCGCGCTTATACTCCCTAAGAGCTTCCTTGTACTCCCCCCAGTATTCAGACCGGTCGACAATTTTCGCCAGTTTGAATAGCTCACGAAGCTCGCGTCTTCTATAGTCCAGCCGACCAGTCCACCAAGGTGGTCTGGACTTACGCCTAGCTCGTGTCGGGGGGCACGACTTCTCATAGGATCCAGTAACGCCCGATACCTATGTTTCTATAGCAGAATCTATGTCCCCTGAACTAACCAGTGTTCCCGAGTGACCTAGGTCTCTATTTAAAAGTGAAGAGTATTAGGCCCAGTCCGTGTTTCTTGGGTTCCTAAACACCATTTCGTTAGATAAAGTGTAATTAAACAAAAATGATATGTAAGAGTGATCAGAGAAGGATGGCTGCGAAAGCACCCTCCAATCATCTATCACTGTTTTATAATCAGTATAAAGCGTCACATCAAGCACATTTTCCGAAGTGAGACCCTTATAAGTCGGAACCTCACCTCTGTTCGCAATTTGAATATTATTTTGTAATATAAAAGCAATAAGATCCTCACCTCTACTGTTGATATCCTTACTGCCCCATATTGTGTGATGAGCGTTAGCATCCGTACCCACCACCAGAGTTCTTTTCCTTCTACAAGCTTCCTCGACTAGTCTGTGGAGTTCTACTGGTGGGGCATCCCTATCGTGTGGCATATAGGATGATGCAAGGAGTACCACATCATCCCTGCCATCTTCCAATGCCACTACTGTGAGATCGTCAGTGCTGTAATTATAGGGAATATATGAGCAAAAGTTCTTCCTAACAAGTATTGCAGATCGTATTATACCTACCACTTTTGAGAAGAACGTGTTAAAATTACGTGACTTCAATCCAGATACCCGATTTCCTGTGGAGATCCACGGTTCCTGGATTAGAGCCACGTCGTAGCGACCCTCCTCTAACTTGAGGAGGAGTTCGACCGAAGCCATCTTACTATGTTGGAGGTTGACTTGCAGGATCTTTAGCGTCATCAACTAAGATCACCCGCTCGGGGTCGGCTCCATCCTCCTTGGCCGTCTCACCCAGACTCAGTCCCGAAGTGGCCGCAGTGGCCGCAGTGGCAGCCGCCAGGTCGCGCTTCACTTCATCCACCTCCAGTGTGTTGTGGTTGGAGTCCTACGGATGTCGTTTCTTCAAACGGAGAAACACACTTCCAACTCCCCAAGACATTTTTCCATACCGAGGATACAAAAGGTCTTCCGCCTCCTTTGTAATCTGAAGTATGTATTTCTGCCCGACTTTGTTGCCTTTTTGTACGTGCAGAATCCTCCATTCTCTAGTGGGACTGTCGGGATTCTGATTTTGTAGGAGACGAAGAGCGACTTCCGGTTTGACAATACGCGGTAAGTTCACCTTCGCCTTCGGAACAGCAGGAATGTGCGATCGATCCAATATCTTAAGTTGTGCACCCGACCACAGGCCTTTGAGTTTCGTGATGACTCCTTTAAGCCATTCCAGCGTCATTTCGTCCTTACAGCTGATGAGCTTCACTCCGTTGAACCATCCAGCCCCATCAAATGAGGGCAGCGGTTTTCCAGGTTCGGCTTCCATCTTAGCAACTATTTCGTTGAAAATCTTCAACTCTACAATCTTCCACCGCTCTGTGCCCATTTGACCAAAAGGGTTGCTCATGTCGAGAAGTGCCACGCTCAGAGGACGTTTGGCCACTTCACTGACTCTTGCAGCCTTTGGCAAAGGTTCAGTGGCAGCTTTAGATGTCGAGGGTCTGACCTCCTCGGGGTTTTTCCTGGGTCTCTTTGTCTCCTTAGAAATTGCTTTAAACTTAACGTATATTAATTAAATTGTCAATGTTCTACATTTGACAAATACCAAACACCGAAACACCAATTATTGTGCAATATAATTTTGTTCAAAGTTTAAATAAATGTTTTAAGGCATTTCAACAATAAACAAGACAATGTTAAAAATTAACACGTTCTTCTTTCTGAGGTTGACTAGAAAGAACATACCCGGTGCTATCAAATATTCATTCCTTTAAGGTTTCTTTTACGTGTTTTCGACTATGTAGCCATGTAGTATTAAATTTAATAAAATGTGCTTACATTTTCTTTTTATGGAAAAAATCCAGCCATCATTAAAGTATTTTTTGTTTTTCATTATTTTCCATCAAAAAAAAAAAAAAAAAAAAAAAAAAAAATACCCAAAAAAATTTCTTTATTTCAAAGAATTTTTAAAATTTCTCCTCATGAAAAAAATAATACGTTGGAAGCAAAAAATTTTAAATTAACAAACCAAACAATAAGCTTTAAGTAACATATTAAATTACAGGCTCTTCTTCATGGAGAAACTAAATGTGGACCAAACAACAACAATTTTAAAATTCCTCCTTATAATAGTGTTTTCACACTGAAAGTTAAAACGTGGTTTAAACATTAATAGCCAATCCCACGATGTCACACGTTAACGTTCGCATAAATAATAACATTTAAAACAAAAACAAATTTTAGAATTTTGGCTGTAAACTATTAACTTAATTAATTTTACAATATTTCATCCGTTTAACGTATTTTTTTTGTTTTTTATTTATTTATTTTCATTGAGCGCTATCCCAGCAAGCATTTGGATGATACTTTTTTTGTAAAAATCAGTTCTCTTAGAATACTTTTGACGATTAAAAACTAATTTATCACATGAGCGATAAAAAAGGATTCATGTATCGTTACCTAAAACTAAAAAGGTCCTAACTGACCAAAAATTAAAATTCGTGTTTTTCATAGATTCTGTTGTTTTGCAACAAAACAAATGTCCACAAATGTTTGGAATCTATCAGATAAAATTAACGATTTTATTAACAAAAAACAAACGTCCCTATCTACAAAAGATTTTATGATAAACGCAAAAAGAGTTAACTAACCGTTTGCATAATAAACAACAACATTGTCAATTATTCAAGCAACTGGTAGGTTTTACAAGAAAAATAAATTATAAACAGGTTAGGGCAATTTATCATTTGCAAAAGTGTTTTTTGCTTCTCCTGTAAAATTTTCAAAATGTTTGATCAATAATGATTTCTAAATATTTTGAATTTTTGTTCATACGTACCAAGTTTTAATAATTGGTTTTATCGTTAAAACCAAAATTCGTGTTTAAACCTTGAAGCTTTGTTCACAATATGCAGCTACAAATTTCACTAGTGTTCAAAATACAGCAATAATTTTTAACAAACTCACACATTTTTGATTAAGACGCCGTTTGCAAATTTTGTACACAACAATATTATTTATTTATTATTTTTTTTTTTAAACATTTTGTTTTAACATTTTCATTTAAAAATTATTATAAGCGTCATTTTCAATTTCATACAAATTGTTGCTGAACTTTAATAAAAATCATTAATTACATTTTTGTTCGAAAAATAAAAGGAAAAATATATGAAATACTTTGGGAGGAAAGAAGATAGACGAAACAACGAAATTGTTTCTCCCATTATGAACGCAGAGTTAATGTGAAAACACTATTGCCGGAGTATCATTTAGAGGAAAACTGTCAAAGTTTTACTAACTGTCTTTTAAATTTAGTGGAGATTCATTATTATAGGAAAACTGATTTTCTTTTTTTTTTGACTAGTACATGATATTAATTGCAATATACACAGAAAAAAATTTTGCACCAGTAAACGCATTAATCAAAAATAAAATCAGTTTTAATTAAAAATTTAATCAAGTTAATTAAACGTTTATTCAAGTGAATTAAACGTTTAATTAAGTGAATTAAACGTTTAATTGATATTATTAATTTGTTTACTAGTGCAAATTAATATTGTCAACTAAACGTTTAATAAACTTGATTAAACGTTTAATTCACTTGATTAAAAGTTTAATTCACTTGATTAAATTTTTAATTAAAACTGATTTTATTTTTGATTAATGCGTTTACTGGTGCAAAATTTTTTTCTGTGTACTATTTCCAATTTTATTACAAAAAGCATAAACAGTTTTGCAAAACAAAATATTTTACAATATATACACTTACTAACTAGGTTCGAGTGAAAAGAAAACCAGTTCAAACAAAGAAAGCCTGGAAATCAAGAAATCAATCTCAAATACATGACACTTAAACATCCACATGCATACGTATCTAATATTATAACAAAAAGCATAACACCTATTGCACATAATCATAATTGAACATAATTATTAACAAGTACAAAATTTAATCATAAAAGGACAGCGTTCTGCTTAAATAAATATATTAATTAAGTTCGAGCGAAACAATGAAAGCCATACACACTCTAAAGAATCAGGCAAAAACCACATAATCATACAGGCACGAAATTACTTTTGGATTTAAAGCAAAAGTCTACTTATTTGTAATGGCCATTGTCTTCAAAACCCTTTTTGGTCATTTGCAACTTGTTACACTTATCTTTTAGGAACATAAAAGGAATGTTCTAAATAATACTAAAAACAAATCCACAAAGTTGACAACGCTGTTTAGGGGGTGACATTTTTTGTTAGTTTTACACCTCTTTTGTTTCATTCACAATATTCATCAATAAAACGTATTGATAACTTATCTTCAAATGGTATAAATACAAAAGCAAGAAAAGCGCTCGAGTCATTACAACGTTAGATTTGTTGAAAGAAAGACGTGTGAATTTTGCAGAAAGTCCGTGTGTGTAATTAAAATTTGTTTAATTTTTGAAAATAAAAGGAAAAAAATAAAAACGATAGAATTTACGTAAAAGTACAAAACGAGTTTTAAAATTCAGCGGATTTTTAAGGATATTTTTTGTATTAGAACAATATGGCTATACCTTTTTATGAAAATGATGAACAACAGGAGCATCAAGTGGATGGACCTGTAGTGCATTCAGCCAATTTCGCACAAAACCAGGGCTCTCAAGAAAATCAAAATAGCTTGGAAAGCCAAGCTATCCAACAAGATTTAATGGCTTGGAAGATTTTAGCATTGGCCATGTGTAAAGCTTTGAAAGACCACTACCAACAAAATATGGCCACTTACTCAAGCACACCATCAACTCCTAACCCCACCAACAGCTCATCTTCAGCTGTCATACAAATTCTTCCCAATGGCCAAGTAAAACTACAATGGAACTAAAAGCAGAAGAACTAGAACTATAAAAAGAACTTTATTTTTTATCAAAGCAGTATTGTGATGTGTGATTTTGTGGTAAATTTAAAAATGTATTTCCTAAGGAAATAATTGTTTGTCCTAATGAAAATACCGTCGGCATATTTTTTTATCACAATAGTTATTAAGGACTAAAATTAAATCCTTTACTTAACTAAATAAAGCACAATTGTGATAGTCAATTTCTTAAACTTAACTTAAATAAATAATAATATAATCGTCCATGTCCTGGAAATCGAAATGAAGTGAAATTGAAATCGATGGAGATGTTTAATTAAAATTTTTTAAAAATAATGACAGCTTCTCCTGATTGTAAAAGTAGTGCTGGTTAAAATAAGTGGTCCTCAAAGTATGAGGTATATAAAAGAAAATATTTTTACAATTGTGATTTTTAGTTGACTTGTTAATTTTAATTTTGATATTTTTTTAGTAAGGCTTGATTGAGTTCATCAAATTTAATTTTCATTAAATTATTTTTACTGAAGGAAGGAATTTTACAACATGAAATTTTATTAAAATTCATTGATAATTTTCTTGGTTGCGCTGGGGCTCGAACCTGGGTTGAATTTACATGTTTCAAGAATCACCACATTCTCTCTTACTAAACAAATAAAAAAAAAAATCACAAAATATTTTTTTGAACTTTAAACCGAAAAATTTTCAAAATTTGTTCGATTTTATTTTCACTCGAATTCGATTTTCGGAACAGGCCTGAATATTTAGTTATATATATAAAATAATTAAAAATAATTTAAATATCTTTATCAAGTGAAAAAATTTAAAATATTTTTTTTTATATTAACAATGAAACTATTTTACTTAAAATTTTTTCTCTCAGTGTCTATTTTATACTCAAAATACAAATTACAGCTTGTTGTATTTGTAATATTTGAAATGAAATGGCTAATTTGCTTTTTGGAATTTAGTTAAGTTCCATATAATTTGCTAATACATATAGTTCAAATCAATTAACTTATATACTTATATGTATGTAACTAGGTACTTCTTATCTTAATGTTTAGACTTAATATTTTAATATAAAAAACAAAATATTAACATTTTGATACCATTTTTATATAATAGAAAAGAGAAATATTCTGATTCCTCGGTAGTTTATAGACTTAAGTAATGAACAATCCCCAATAATAAAAAAAAATAAAACATTGATGTAAATTTGTATTTTTTAATACATAATTTATTTATAATTTATAACCAGAGCATAACAAAGTACAAGTATTAAATGAAGTATTTATATAAATATAAACAATTTTGTAAATTTAATTTTTTAAATAAATAATTTAAATAAAAAGATATAAAGTATTATAATTAAAAAAATAAAACATGGTTTTATTTAAAAACTTTCTTAAGATGTGTAGTTCCGACGGCAGTACCCAAAAGTGATTAAAGAAGTTTAAATATAAATGTCCAATTTACAAGCTCGTTGTAACGTCGCATTCGTTATATACTCGTATAATTAAACAATATGGCATACTTGTTGTTGGTAATTTTCATACAAAGGTGTTGTCTCATTGTACGATTGATTTTTATGTATCTTGAAAAAGGTTTTATTAATACTAGGCCTAGAAAAGTTCGATTTGTTTGGTGAATTTTTAAAAATTATTTTTTAAACAAAACGACTTATCCATAATTATTTATTACAATTTCGCATCAAATTAAAACTCCCATATCTGGCTAAATTTCATGGTATCGAATAATGTGAATGTCAACTTTTATTAAAGAAGAAGAAAACAAAAATCGTATATTTTTAAAAGGTAAGCCATACGACAGACCTTGTGAATTGGACAAATCTGCATGTTACCAATGTTTCCTTTTAATCTCATACTCAAATCAAATTAGGCTCTATAAATATTTTATAGCCTAAGATTAACACCAAACCGTTTTTGCCTTCAAGGACTATCTAACAAGAGCCGTAATTTTGTTAGAACATAGTATTAAACCCTGGCTTGAGTACACTGCCAATTTTCAGCATTTTTCATTGGCTTTACACTTCAAAAACAAAAGTATGTTCCTCCAATGTTATATTCGTTAATGTAAATTTTCGTGTTAAAACAAAAAGCTGAGTAGAGAATGATCCGTAAAGAAATCTTAAAAATAATTTTTGCGTGAATGTTTAAACAATTGCTTATTTTCCAGAAAGGACTTGCTGTTCCAACAAATTCTCATTTCAATTTATTTTTTTTTTTTTGACGCGATATACTGATTATTAAAATTAAGCATTTATAATTAAATCGAAATGAAATGAAGCAAAACTTTGGCAATATAATTAAATTTTTTTTTAAACTAAAAAAATTCTTGGAGAATGTTTCGATTAATATTTTAATACATTTAACCTGTAAGGATTGATAAAAATAAGATCAATAGAAAAAGTTAAAACAGAATATCTTATTTCCATTTATTGAAGCTTTGCACTTGTTGTTTAGTGTATAAGGATTGAATTCTAAAATTTGCTCAGAATAAAACTACGAATGTAGCCTAAGATTATATAGATGATCTATGATTAAGTTGTTCTTAAATACATAAATAAATCTACGATTTAAGTCAAATGATTATGGACAACTGACTACATAAAAATAAAGATGGACTACAGAAAGAATTATGATTGTACCTACAAATACTTTTCAAATATTTTCCAAAATAAAAATTATTCGAAATCGGCGACGTAATATTTTACAGTTCACTATGTATAAGACGATTATAATTTATTATATAAGAGATATTTCATTCAAGTACTTAAATTAAATAATATAAAAGTGTGTAATAATTTAAATTATTTTGGTATTATACTTATTATTACAGACAAAAAGAGTCAGAATTTTGATCTAGTTGAAAAACAGGTTTGTGGATTTTTAAGTTGATTTAAGTGATGCAAAATGTGGCACAATTGGGCTATTTGTGGCACTTGTGAATGTTTTCTGGCTCTGTGGATTTTCTAATTTATTTTGGGCCTTTCAACTTACTTTAGTCCGAAACTAACTACACAGAAAAAATAAAAATTGATTTCAATTAAAAAATTTTCGATATTAATTAAAAAAATAAATTAAATTTAAAATCTTACTGCTAACTGTAATCGTTGTAATAGCGTCGTTACTGTTACTCCCGGCTAACTGAGCCTTTATTCTGCCAATTACTCCGTTTTATAACTTAGTTTATTGTTAAAAGTTTCGATTATAACAAATGTCCAATTCACAATCTTGTAGTAACGTCGCATTCGTTGTACAACCATTTAATTATATTATATTGTACAAAAGTGTTGTCTCCTAATACGATTGGTTTTATGTGTTTTGAAAAATGTTGTATTCATGCCAGGCCTGCTCGATTTGTCTGGTGAATTTGTGAAAATCTTTTTAGAATGTGATATTAACACCACAAATTTAATTCTTTTCAATGAATTATATATGTTTAATTAATTTCAAATTATTTGTTTAACGAATTTAATTAAAATTGCTTATCAATTAATATATTATTTTTAACCATTTCAAATCAAATGTGAACTCCCATACCGTATTTTTTTAACGATAAACCATGCGACAGAGCTTGTGAATTATACAAATATAATTCATTATTTACAAAAAAATTCGGTTTAAAGCAATCAAACAACGAGATGAAAACTTAATATTAAAAAAGTATCAAGACGATATATTTAAAGATGAACCCCATTATTCATAAACGATTATTAAATTAAACAAACGTTCATTAAGGACATTTTTCACAGTAAATTTGTTCTTTTAATCTTTTTTAAATTTAATATTTTTTAATGAATACAGGCATATTTATTTATTTTTTTTTTCTTAAAGTCTATTGGATTTATAAAATATCCTTACAGACTATTCTCTAAAAATATTATTTGACGTGCGTATATTAAATTTTTTAAATATAATTTAAACTTAGTGTTAGAAAAACTAAAATCTAGAATTTGGTTACCATTAAATTTTTTATATAAATTTTGCCATTTTACTAATGGCTCATCTATATATAAATCGGCAAAGGCAAAACATTTAAGAACAATTTCCTACTCTGTATGTCAAACGATTTGAAAAAAAAACGCACACGATTTGAAAGTTGTTTACTTACAGAAGTGCACAATATATATTTTATTAAAATCTGTTTAATATTTTCGGAGTAATAAGCGTTCAAATTTGCTACTAACACATATTGTATGTAAATACAAAATTTGTTTTTTTCAATTATCAAATAATTGAAAATAGGGTGCTCGATTATTCGACATTTTTAAGAAACCGGTTTTCGAATATATCGACTATATAAATACGGGAAATTAAATTTCTTTATATTAAATACTTTTTCGTGCTGCATGTAATAATTTTTAAATTTTCTATCATATATAATTTTGAAACATAATACTATAGGTGCAGGGTCCTGGGTGAATGAAAACCTATAATATGAAAAATGAATAAGAACATGTAAGGGGAGCTTTTTGGTACTTTTTCGTTTAACATCTGGTACTTTGATTTGTTTTCGTTAATATTAGACATATAAAAATAAAATTAAACTTGCGATGTCCTCAGTGGAATACAATTTACAACGGAGATTTTATGATACTTTTTTGTTTTTCAATTGATATTTTCTAATATTTTTTATATTACTTAGATGTTGTATATTTTCTTCATATGTACATAAAAATTTATGGTCGAATTTTGACCATTAGGCGAACACTAGTTTAAAGAATACTATGTAAGCCAATAAAAAAATAATCATGAAATCTTAAAGCCCTAGAAGGAACATAAATATTAAAAATTATGTCATAAATGTCCGCCAAATAACTTTTTGTTTTTTGAAAATGCTATAAAAAAAAACTACTGAATATTTTCTCAAATGTCTTTTTTTATTTGAAAGTACAATGCTTCCGGTTAATAATGGAAAATAATTTCATTCAAATGGCTGCCTCGGCTGGCCATGCAGTAGCCTACACGATCGGTCCAATTTTTAAGCACATTATCGATTGTGTGCAGCTGTATTTCACCAATGGCTTCACGAATATTGTCCTTTAAAGCGTCAATTGTCTCTGGCTTGTCGGCGTAACACTTTTCTTTGACGGCATCCAACGGTGTTAAATCGCAGCTCCGAGGTGGCCAAACGACATCAGCACTGCGGCTGATAATGCGATCTCCAAAAACAGGGCGCAAAACATCGAGTGTAACTTCGGCTGTGTGGCACGTAGCGCCGTCCTGTTGAAACCAAATGTTGCCAATATCCTCATCTTCAATTTTTGTGAACAAAAATTCGTTCTGGACCAAAATCCGCAACAAACAGTGACTCGTTTGAGTGCATCGATCAATGTATGCTTGAGTGTTTTCTGTGCCCCAAATGCGACAATTTTGCTTGTTTAAATACCCGCCAAGATCAAAATGAGCTTCATCAGAAAAGATGTTTTTTTTTGGCAAAATCGGCATCTTCTGCAAGTCGCTCGCAGGCCCACTTAGCGAAGCGAAAACGCATTGGATGGTCAGTTGGCTGCAACCCCTGAACCAAATGGACTTTGTATGGCGTAATACCAAGGTGCAAAATTCGTCTCAATGACGTCTCCGAAATGTTCAATTGTTGAGAACGACGGTGAATTGATGTTGATGGCGCTTCCCTCACACTTTCTGCCACAACAGCAATATTCTCGGGTGTAAGC
This sequence comes from Pollenia griseotomentosa, assembly GCA_963931875.1. Classification (NCBI taxonomy): domain Eukaryota; kingdom Metazoa; phylum Arthropoda; class Insecta; order Diptera; family Polleniidae; genus Pollenia; species Pollenia griseotomentosa. Next base: position 3,548,229 of record OZ007562.1, on the reverse strand, counting down.
ACTATTTTTGGCTTTTCTCGCTTTGGTTTATCGATGAGGATGCCAGTTTCTTTCACCTTTTTCACAAGATAACGCACATATGGAGCTGACGGTGCTTCTCTTCTTCCAAAATCCGTACGCAATTTTCGCACACATTCTGCAACATTACCATGATTTTCAAAGTAAGGTCGCAATATTTCCCAGCGTTGTTCAAGCGTATACACAACCATATTCGTTCAGCGGAAGGAAAAAACTAATTATCTGTCAAATCAGACATGAGCTAAGTGTTACCATTCACGAAATAAGCACTAGTTGGAAAAAAAAACGTTAGATGGCGGACCCGTTATAAGCAAACAATTGATTGCATTGATCATCTACTTTCAAGATATTTAATTTCTAGTATATTACAACGAATAATATAAGATTGAATTGGATTGCGCGAAAAGTTAATTAAAGAAAGAGCAAATTTTGTAAACTGTCGTTGAATTCTTTCTAAACGGTTTATATGATCAAAATAACATGGACTCAAGCATATTCAAGGACTGACCTCATATATGAAATATATAAAATTTTACGAGTGTATATATTAAGAAATTCCTTGATATTTCTTATAATAAAAGCCAAGAGTGAGTACGATTTTGAAATGATATAATTCAAATGCTTAATAAAAGTAAGTAACGAACCCCTGGGCCTAGCTGGGACTCTTTTTATATGTATGGAGTTTTATGGCTATAGCAGCAACATTCTGTTGTCAAATATAATAATTTTTCAAAAAAAAAGTAAAGAAAGGATTCGAATGTGTTGCGTATGCTTTTTAATACGTTTCGTTTTGATTTTATTTACTGCAGTAAAAATATAATAGAGTTGGGCCTGACCAGGCCCAGGTGGATACAATATGCACAAAACTTTTATTTGGACAATTGCCACGCCCACGGTGTTTAAATTTACAATTTTTTCTCAATTTATTGTAAAAAACATTTTAGTTGCAGAATACATCAAGTTTTGTTCTATTATATTTAATAATTATATTAAAATGAAACTGAAAAAAAGTCAAAAATGCCTGGCCAGGCCCAGGTATACCCTTAAGGGTTAATATTTTTTTGCAACTCTAAAGCATCATTAATATTTTTTATTTGATAAAAGATTTTTAAATCATCAGCATAAAGTAAAAATTTACAACAATTAAAGCATGAAGATATATCATTCATACACTAAAATAATTCTCTTCACAATACCAATGAATTTTGACATTAATCCCATGAAAAATTGCATTAAAAAGGAACCTATGCAGCGCTTCGTTGGATCAATCAAAATGTATTAAATAAAACATTATATTAGATCTATGAATATTATTCATTGGATGAATACTTTCAAAAAAATAAATTTTTTTTTTATAATTTTATATAATATTTATTTATTTCTTTTTTTGTTTTTTTTTTAATAATAAAAACTACCAGCTAGCTTACCGGGGCAGTGTAGTTTTTGAATAAAAAAAACTACGTTTTTTGCCATTACTCAATTAAGAGCGCAAATAAGAGAGAACAAGCTTTTTCAAATACATGATTTGGTTGACAACAGTTTAAAGGAGAACCTTTGTATGTTCATTACTTATTACATACTATATGTTGGTAGGTATGTACATATTAAAGAAAACTAAAAACATGCATATTTATGGATTGAAAGTTTTTGTTTCATTACTATAATGCCATTTTTCATTGTTATAATGAACATTTAAATTTTTGAAAGCATGCTTTTTCGAAATATTTTTATATTGTAATTATTGAGACTATAGAGTTATTTGAATGTTAAAAATTTATTTTTTTTTTCATTATTGAAACATGTTGCTTTTATAAAAAAAATTTGATTTCATAAATTTAATGGCATACTACATTAGAAAACTATAATTTTGTATTAATTTATGAATATAGTTATGTTTGTATATTGTTTCTTTATGTTCCCAATTAAAATTTTTTGTTTAACTTGGACAAACTTAAGTTTTCATATATCCAATGAAAATTTTTAACGCAATTACGAAACCCATTGGTGCGATTTTAACGAAAATACTTCATTATAACTATGAAATTCCATTTAGACAATGAACATTTTCATTTAACCAATCAAATTTTTTTATGAAAACGATTCATTAAATATATGAAGCATTTTTCTATCAGTGTATAAATACTTAAAAGTAAAGGACCTAATATCCTACCTTGAGGAACACCAGAAGTGGCAATATATGATAGGGAAAAGCAATCATCAATATTTACATAGCAAGTACGGTTATGTAAATATGAACTTATCCAATTAAAAAAATTTTAATGTATACCAATTTTTTCTAATTAAGCAAGAAGATATTGTGAGATATTTTATCAAAAGCTTTCGAACAGTCAGTATATATAGTATCTACCTAAATTCCTTACCCAAAACTTGAAATGCATTACTGCGTAAAGACTGCTAAGTTTGAAGTGGTGGAACGACCATGCAAAAAACCATGTTGCTCCTTAATTTTTATAGTACTGACAAAGAAATTAAACTTTTTAACTATTGCATGTTCAAGTGTTTTAGAAACAGTAGACAGTTTAAATATTGGCCTATAATTTTTCACATCACATTTATTTCCAGACTTAAATATAGGAGTAATAGAGGAAATTTTCCATTTATCTAAAAACATACCAAGCTTCAAAGAAAAATTAAAAATTAACTGAAGTGGAAAACAAATAGAGTAACAACAATTTTTAATAAAATAAGAACAAAGACCATCCAAATTGCAACCCAGAGAGCCCTTTAAAATATAAATAGCAGAAATTACATCGGAAATTAATAATTGTATAGAGAATTGACCTATTGAATGAATATTATTTAAGAGTTCTAAACTAAAAACTGGAGAATGGGAAATAAAATTGGATTTAAAGTATTGTGCAAAGAGATTTGCAGATTGAATAGGTGAACTAGAAATGTGCTGACCATAAAATACAGAAGAAGGTATTGTAGATTTACCTCTTTTAGAATTAATAAAATGCCAATATGGTTTAAGATTAATTTTTATGGAATCCTCAAACCCAAGAATATATTGATTACATATATATAGTGATTACTAATTTTCTGTTTTTTAAAGAATTTATTCCTTAGATTCTTAAGTTTCTTTAGTCCCTTTGTGTACCAAGGCAAGTTATAAACTTTAGAGCCTAATTGCGGTACATAAAAGAAATAAAAGAAATTACTAAAAAACCGAAATTCCGCAATAAAATTTCCATTTTATGAATTTTTAAAAAACAAAAATTTCGATAAAAAATTAAAAAAAAAAAAAAAAAAAATATGTTTCTAAACAGACTGCTCATTTTACTTTTCTTAAAGGAGATTTTATTGTGGAATTTCGGTTTTTTTAGTAATTTCAATAAACTAAACCGTTTTTGAGTTACGCGAATATATGTCATACAACCTCCTCCATTTTCGAAATAACGGTATATCTCGAAAACAAGAGCTAACCTAAAAAACGGTGGGCACCATTGGATTCAGCGTACCCGAATTATGTTAAAACGCCATGTGCCCGGCTTGTCTGGAAAAAGTGTCACAAAAGTTATGAAAAACACGATGACATATTATGCAGTTTATAGGGTTTTTATCAACATAAACAAAGCATTTAGCACAGATTATTTTATTGTTTTCCGTGATTTTAAAGCACGTCTTTATCTTACACGAGAGACTGGTAGACCAAATAATACATTTACAAAACAGTCAATGTGTAGTATTTCCAAATTCTGTTTAAAACTTGTTTAAAACTCAAATATCTTCGCATTTTTTCAAAATAAATCTTTAAATTTCTTTAGTGTCAAAAAGAGCGAGCTTCGCCTGCAGTGCCCCTTGAAACAAATCAGGCATAAAATAAGATCTTTTACATTTTAACAACTTCCCTGCAAGCATTTTATGAAAAAATTAATCATATTCGAGTCATTTATGACTCCTCTGCGCGATTAAAATAGGCATACATGAGCTCATTTTCTGATCATAAATGATTGTTTTCTCGGGAGGAAATGGTACACTCACCGGGACTCTCCTTATAGAGTCGTTTATTACCCGCTTTTCTGATCAGTTTCGACTCATTTATGGCTCATATTTCTAATGATTTGCGAGTCTTTTTCGACTCATTTTAACGTCGTATTTTTGATCGTCTAAGAGTCTTTTTCGACTCATTTTTTAGTCGTATTTCTGATCGCCTAAGAGTCTTTTTCGACTAATTTTTCAGTCCTAATTCTAATCGTTTGCGAATGATTTCTGAGTCGTTTTTTAGTCGTATTTCTGATCGTTTGCGACACTTTTTTTTTGACTATTTCAGTCATATTTGTTCGACATTTATCGATTTTAAATATTAATTAATGCAGTTAATTAAAATTATATAAATTAAATTATACTACAATTTAAATTATTATTAAATTATATAATAAATAAAAATATAAATAATAAGCGGTATTCATAATTCATAATTCAAAATTGAGGCAATTTGTCGAGCAGTAAAGAGGGTGAAATTGTTTTATTCTTAATAGTTTTTGGAAGAAGAGGAGTTTGACAGTTTCTCTGAGGAATTAGATAATATGCGCCTATTGCATCGTTTTCTTAAATTTATATACTCAAAAGCTGATGAGTTTGATGAAGAAGAGCTGCAATCGTCATCTTCACTAGTTTTTTGCATTCGTTGGTTATGTGATTTCAATGACTTTCGTCTGCGTGTACGATTTGCTATGCAAGATATTTCAAATTTACTATTCTTTTCTTCATAACCATAATTTTCTAAAAAGTTATCCCAATCCGTATCAACAAAGACCTCACATAACTCCAATTCTTGTTTAGTTTCCTCTTTATTTTCGTTTAAGCTTATCAATTCTTCATCAGAATTATGTACTTTTTCATAAACTTGGGATAATTCAAATAACGATTTTTTTCTATAATTTATTTGGGCACATATAATTTTACGGTTAGTCCTTATGGCTATACAAAGCTAGCTATTTTTACAAATAAAAATAACAGAATTAAAATCAAATTTTCATCATCTAGATGTGCAAAATATTATTCATAAATAACTTCAAAACAGTCATATTTCAAACACCTGTATGATCCATTTTCGATTGCTAAATGTTTTGTTATTGCATTTTCAATAAGTTACTTTTTAACGAATCATTTTCGAGTCTTTTTTCAAACGCGCAAGTGAATAATCAGTTTTTAATCGTCAAAAGTACTCGAGGAAGACTTAGTTAGGTGATTTTAGATAAAACAATCTTCCAAATGCTAGTTGGGTTATTTCTTTTAGATACTTGAGAATGTATTTGTTAATTGTATTAAATACAATACACATAAAGAACATGAAATTAAATACAGAACAATTGAAGGTTTTTACAAAAAACTAATTCAATCAGAACAAAGTTCTAAAATACAGTTATGTTCTGTTTTTTTTTTTTATGTGAGTACAAACCTAATAATTTAATACATATATCCCAAAGAATTTTTTGGGCCTATCAAAGCTGTTTTGATCCTTTTATATAGTCACTTATGCCCAAACAAAAAAAAAAAAAAAAACAAAATGCATCACTGATATGTGGTTAGTTTAATTCGCTCGGCTTAATTTTGGGAGTTGCATAGCGAAGGAATTTCAACTGAAGTTGTTTTGTTACTGACATTGACCAAAAAATTAAACTGATTTTCTGCTAGTCGACTCAAAGATGATATTAGTTTCAACAAACATACATTCATGTATCTAATAACATAACAAAAGGCATCACCATAATCTTTCACAAGTACAAAATTGTATCATTCCAGGCCAAAATAAATACATTATTTTTAAGTTTGAGTGAAAAGAAAAGCAGTAGAATCAAAGCAAGTCAACTGCTACCAGGCTGGAAGGAATACAATTTTAAATAAATCTCCCAACAAATAAACCTCAAATACACGACATAAGTTTAAACATACACATAGGTACATACTTAAGAACGCTCTTAAATAAATATGTATATTAATTAAGTTCGAGCGAAACAATGAAAGCCAACTGCAATCACTCTGGTAGAAGTTTATTTTTACAAAACAATGTAAAGTTACTACTACAGCTGAGCCATCTTATCTTAAAATAATTATGCATACACACTCTAAAGAATCAGCCAAAAACCACATAATCATACAGGCACGAAATTACTTTTGGCATTAAAGCAAAATATTTAATAAGTCTACTTATTTGTAATGGCCATTGTCTTCAACACCCTTTTTGGTCATTTGCAACTTGTTACACTTATCTTTTAGGAACGAATATTCTTAATATGCATTTGAAAGTTAGACATTGTCTTATATAAACAAGAGTTGGCAGTGTTCGGGGGTGTCCTAATGTACTTTTTTCTCGGTTTAGCTTTTACTTTATATATATATTTATGCCAAAAGAAATTGCAAATTAAACATACTCGTACTTTATTTAAAAAAACTTTATACATAACAGCCTGGAACAATGACAAAGTATTTCAAAATTCTTAAAATTCAAAATAAGTACCTGAAATCCCATCTAGCATTTGGCTGATTATTTTTTGTAAAAATCGCCCAAATGATTCTTTTCAGATCAGTTTTGATGATTAAAAACAGATTTATCACTTGAGTGATTGAAAAAGGATTCATAAATGATACATTTATATGTTTCAATTGAAACAAATAAAAAAATTGTACTACATCCAAAAAAATTTATATGTATGTAGTTTTACTTGGATATTTTCAAAACCGAAAACCGAACCGAGGGGCTGCAGGAGGCATTTTCTGCCTCTCCAAAACTATCTCACAGAATTTAATTAAATTTAAAACATACACTCAAAAGAAAAATCAATCCATCCGTACTCAAATCAACCCTTGTGCCAATTAGAACCCACGTACCAAATTTCATTAAATTATCTTTGAAATTGCGACCTGTAGTTTGCGCACGAGGTTACATGGACAGCCAGCCAGTCGGACGGACATCGTTAGTTCGACTCAGAAAGTGATTCTGAGTTGATCGGTATACTTTAGGACCAATACCCTCCTCCACTCTTTAGTGTAGCTATAATAGCATACAGAGATAAAATAGGTTTTTGGGATGATATGGTTCAAGGGAAGCACAAAATAATACCATAACGTTGAACGATTTTTTAGCCAGAGTTGTTACAGCACAAAAAGGGTTGAGTATTTAAGTATTTATAAAAAAAGTTGCAATCAAAAAAAATGAATTTTGCAAAATTTTATTAAATAAGATTTTTTCGTATGAAAAAAAATGAATAATTATCTTAAAATGGCAAAATAAGTAAAAAAAGCCGATATCGCAAAAATAACTAAATAAAAGCCGATATTGCCAAAATAAGCAAAAAATCCGTAACAAATAAAGCTCATTTTCTTTGTTTTTTTATGATCGGAATTTGTGTTCAATCAAAATCTTTCTATCTTGTAAACCAAAAAATAAGCATTTGCTTTTTTTTGGTTGCCCTACTTATTACATACTATGTGTTGGTAGGTATGTACATATTAAAGAAAACTAAAAACATACATATTTATGGATTGAAAGTTTTTGTTTCATTACTATAATGACATTTTTCATTGTTATAATGAAAATTTAAATTTTTGAAAGCATGCTTTTTCGAAATATTTTTATATTGTAATTATTGAGACTATAGAGTTATTTGAATGTTAAAAATTTATTTTTCATTATTGAAACATGTTGCTTTTATAAAAAAAATTTTGATTTCATAAATTTAATGGCATATTACATTAGATGTATGAAATAATTAAATCTTACATTTTTTAATTAACAATTAAACATTTTTTTTAGAAAACTATAATTTTGTATTAATTTATGAATATACATAGTTATGTTTGTATATTGTTTCTTTATGTTCCCAATTAAAATTTTTTGTTTAACTTGGACAAACTTAAGTTTTCCTATATCCAATGAAAATTTTTAACCAATCAATTTTTTTTTATGAAAACGATTCATTAAATATATGAAGCATTTTTCTATCAGTGTATAAATACTTAAAAGTAAAGGACCTAATATCCTACCTTGAGGAACACCAGAAGTGGCAATATATGATAGGGAAAAGCAATCATCAATATTTACATAGCAAGTACGGTTATGTAAATATGAACTTATCCAATTAAAAAAATTTTAATGTATACCAATTTTTTCTAATTAAGCAAGAAGATATTGTGAGATTTTTTATCAAAAGCTTTCGAACAGTCAGTATATATAGTATCTACCTAAATTCCTTACCCAAAACTTGAAATGCATTACTGCGTAAAGACTGCTAAGTTTGAAGTGGTGGAACGACCATGCAAAAAACCATGTTGCTCCTTAATTTTTATAGTACTGACAAAGAAATTAAACTTTTTAACTATTGCATGTTCAAGTGTTTTAGAAACAGTAGACAGTTTAAATATTGGCCTATAATTTTTCACATCACATTTATTTCCAGACTTAAATATAGGAGTAATAGAGGAAATTTTCCATTTATCTAAAAACATACCAAGCTTCAAAGAAAAATTAAAAATTAACTGAAGTGGAAAACAAATAGAGTAACAACAATTTTTAATAAAATAAGAACAAAGACCATCCAAATTGCAACCCAGAGAGACCTTTAAAATATAAATAGCAGAAATTACATCGGAAATTGATAATTGTATAGAGAATTGACCTATTGAATGAATATTATTTAAGAGTTCTAAACTAAAAACTGGAGAATGGGAAATAAAATTGGATTTAAAGTATTGTGCAAAGAGATTTGCAGATTGAATAGGTGAACTAGAAATGTGCTGACCATAAAATACAGAAGAAGGTATTGTAGATTTACCTCTTTTAGAATTAATAAAATGCCAATATGGTTTAAGATAAATTTTTATGGAATCCTCAAACCCAAGAATATATTGATTATATAAAGTGATTAATAATTTTCTGTTCTTTAAAGAATTTATTCCTTAGATTCTTAAGTTTCTTTAGTCCCTTTGTGTACCAAGGCAATTTAGAAACTTTAGAGCCTAATTGCGGTACATAAAAGAAATTACTAAAAAACCGAAATTCCGCAATAAAATTTCCTTTTTATGAATTTTTAAAAAACAAAAATTTCGATAAAAAATTAAAAAAAAAAAAAAAAAAAAAAATATATATTTCTAAACAGACTGCTCATTTTACTTTTCTTAAAGGAGATTTTATTGCGGAATTTCGGTTTTTTTAGTAATTTCAATAAACTAAACCGTTTTTGAGTTACGCGAATATATGTCATACAACCTCCTCCATTTTCGAAATAACGGTATATCTCGAAAACAAGAGCTAACCTAAAAAACGGTGGGCACCATTGGATTCAGCGTACCCGAATTATGTTAAAAAGCCATGTGCCCGGCTTGTCTGAAAAAAGTGTCAAAAAAGTTATGAAAAACACGATGACATATTATGCAGTTTATAGGGTTTTTATCAACATAAACAAAGCATTTAGCACAGATTATTTTATTGTTTTCCATAATTTTAAAGCACGTCTTTATCTTACACGAGAGACTGGTAGACAAAATAATACATTTACAAAACAGTCAATGTGTAGTATTTCCAAATTCTCTTTAAAACTTATTTAAAACTCAAATATCTTCGCATTTTTTCAAAATAAATCTTTAAATTTCTTTAGTGTCAAAAAGAGCGAGCTTCGCCTGCAGTGCCCCTTGAAACAAATCAGGCATAAAATAAGATCTTTTACATTTTAACAACTTCCCTGCAAGCATTTTATATATTTTTTTTTTTAACATTTCATTTCTTTATTGAATCTTCACTTAATAATTGTGAACTAACAATAAGTATTCAAATCTTAAGACTAAATAAAAATATTCAATCTAGCCAAAGCCAGACAAAATTTCATGCTTTTATTAAATTTAACTTCTCACAAGTGGGCCAAGTCAGCAGTGTGCCTCCTTCTTAACCTCAGGTGGCCACTGCTATTTAGTAAATTCCGGGCTAGCATATTTGGATGGGTTTCCAGTTTTTTTAAATAGTTTTGGCAATGTTTTTTTTATTTCATCTTTAACAAGGTGAACGTTTAGATCCTTGTGTATGTTGGAGCTTCTGATATACCAAGGTGCACACGTAATCATTTTTAGAAGCCTGTTTTGACGTCTTTGTATTTTTTCTATATTAGATGCAGAGGCTGTACCCCTGAGCTGAATTCCATAGCACCATATGGGTTTTATAATTGAGTTATAAAGCAACAATTTACAGTCCAAGCTTAGTATGGAGTTTCTACCCATAAGCCATGTAAGCTCAACAGTTTTTAACTTTATCTGGATTAGTTTCGCGTCTATATGATTTTTCCATGTAAGACGACGGTCGAGGTGTATACCGAGATATTTCACATTTGTTTGTTAGGGTATATTGAGATTATTAATTTGGATTGGTGGACACGATCCTTTTCTTAACGTAAAAGTTATGTGGATACATTTCTGTTCATTCACTTTGATTTTCCATTTATCTAACCAATTTTCCAATTGTGATATGTGATTTCGTAACAATCTTGACGCTACTAATGGGTCATTGTGGACACTAAGAATTGCTGTGTCGTCAGCAAATGGGGACGTGTGGGTATAAGTGTTTAATGGCATATCTGATGTGTAAAGTATATATAGAAGTGGTCCCAAAATACTACCTTGCGGTACTCCAGCTCGTATGTCTTGGGGGGTGCTGTAAAACACTTTTTTCTGCAAGTACGAATTTTCGATTTGTAATGTAGCTTTCTAGCAACTTGTGGGTATTTGATGGCAACAAAAGTTTTATTTATAAAAGAAGTCCCTCATGCCAAACTTTATCAAAGGTTTGTGAGACATCAATAAAAAGTGCAGAGCAATATTTTTTTTCCTCAAATGCCTTTCTAATTACTGTGATTAACCTATGAACTTGTTCAATGGTGTTGTGTTTTCTTCTAAAGCCAAATTGATGTGCTGGGATAGTATTGTTTTCGCTTACATATTTAGTTAACTTGTTCGTGAGTAACTTTTCGAACAGTTTTAACATATTGGGTAAAAGACTGATGGGTCTATAAGATTCTACTTTAGTGTGTTCTTGGCCTGGCTTGGGTATCATTTTAACAAGCGATGTTTTCCATTCTTGCGGATAATAGCCTATGCGTAATAAAGCATTAAAAATAAAGAGAATTATTCTTACTGCTATGCGGGGTAATTCCAAGAGCATCTTATTACTGATATTCTCGATGCCTGGTGCCTTTTTTGGGTCCAACTCAATAATAGCTCTTTGAAGCTCTCGCATTTCAAAGATAAGCGGGACACTTGCTATGTGCTGGGATATTACAGGGGGTAAATCAATTATAGTGCTAGATAAATTCGGCGTGAAAACATCCTTTAAGTAATCAACGAACAGATTTCCTTTTTCAGTGTCAGTTCTAGCCCAATCTCCACTTGGTTTGCGTAAAGGAGGTTTACAAATAACGGGTCTTTTAAGATTTTTTGTAGCTCGCCACAAAGAGTAAATCGTTTTTGATGTTGGATCTAAGTTTTCTAGAAGCCTATTAAGCGATGCAATTCTCTTCTCTTCAAGAAGTCTACGCAAGTTCTTTGTGCATTCTTTTAAACGTTCCTTGAGTTGTGGAGATCTGTGCTGTTGCCATTCTCTTCGTGTACTCCTTTTTTTACTTAGGAGTCTTTCAACTTCTATAGAGAAAATTCTGGTTTCTCTTTTTTGTCGGGGGGACTTAGTAGCAAGTTGAGCAGCCAGTTTCATTTTTAATTCTAAATTTTTTAACGAAATGTCTATATCATTTGGTGTTCTTAGCGGTATATTCTCCGAGCAATGGGTACTAATAAACATTTTGTATTTCAACCAATCTCTGCTTTTGGATATTACCGCTAAGTCAACCGCGGGGTTTAAAATTGCTTGAGGTTTTTGAATTAAAACGATTGTGGGCATTTTATGAAAAAATTAATCATATCCGAGTCATTTATGACTCCTCTGCGCGATTAAAATAGGCATACATGAGCTCATTTTCTGATCATAAATGATTGTTTTCTCGGGAGGAAATGGTACACTCACCGGGACTCTCCTTATAGAGTCGTTTATTACCCGCTTTTCTGATCAGTTTCGACTCATTTATGGCTCATATTTCTAATGATTTGCGAGTCTTTTTCGACTCATTTTAACGTCGTATTTTTGATCGTCTAAGAGTCTTTTTCGACTCATTTTTTAGTCGTATTTCTGATCGCCTAAGAGTCTTTTTCGACTAATTTTTCAGTCCTAATTCTAATCGTTTGCGAATGATTTCTGAGTCGTTTTTTAGTCGTATTTCTGATCGTTTGCGACACTTTTTTTTTGACTATTTCAGTCATATTTGTTCGACATTTATCGATTTTAAATATTAATTAATGCAGTTAATTAAAATTATATAAATTAAATTATACTACAATTTAAATTATTATTAAATTATATAATAAATAAAAATATAAATAATAAGCGGTATTCATAATTCATAATTCAAAATTGAGGCAATTTGTCGAGCAGTAAAGAGGGTGAAATTGTTTTATTCTTAATAGTTTTTGGAAGAAGAGGAGTTTGACAGTTTCTCTGAGGAATTAGATAATATGCGCCTATTGCATCGTTTTCTTAAATTTATATACTCAAAAGCTGATGAGTTTGATGAAGAAGAGCTGCAATCGTCATCTTCACTAGTTTTTTGCATTCGTTGGTTATGTGATTTCAATGACTTTCGTCTGCGTGTACGATTTGCTATGCAAGATATTTCAAATTTACTATTCTTTTCTTCATAACCATAATTTTCTAAAAAGTTATCCCAATCCGTATCAACAAAGACCTCACATAACTCCAATTCTTGTTTAGTTTCCTCTTTATTTTCGTTTAAGCTTATCAATTCTTCATCAGAATTATGTACTTTTTCATAAACTTGGGATAATTCAAATAACGATTTTTTTCTATAATTTGTTTGGGCACATATAATTTTACGGTTAGTCCTTATGGCTATACAAAGCTAGCTATTTTTACAAATAAAAATAACAGAATTAAAATCAAATTTTCATCATCTAGATGTGCAAAATATTATTCATAAATAACTTCAAAACAGTCATATTTCAAACACCTGTATGATCCATTTTCGATTGCTAAATGTTTTGTTATTGCATTTTCAATAAGTTACTTTTTAACGAATCATTTTCGAGTCTTTTTTCAAACGCGCAAGTGAATAATCAGTTTTTAATCGTCAAAAGTACTCGAGGAAGACTTAGTTAGGTGATTTTAGATAAAACAATCTTCCAAATGCTAGTTGGGTTATTTCTTTTAGATACTTGAGAATGTATTTGTTAATTGTATTAAATACAATACACATAAAGAACATGAAATTAAATACAGAACAATTGAAGGTTTTTACAAAAAACTAATTCAATCAGAACAAAGTTCTAAAATACAGTTATGTTCTGTTTTTTTTTTTTATGTGAGTACAAACCTAATAATTTAATACATATATCCCAAAGAATTTTTTGGGCCTATCAAAGCTGTTTTGATCCTTTTATATAGTCACTTATGCCCAAACAAAAAAAAAAAAAAAAACAAAATGCATCACTGATATGTGGTTAGTTTAATTCGCTCGGCTTAATTTTGGGAGTTGCATAGCGAAGGAATTTCAACTGAAGTTGTTTTGTTACTGACATTGACCAAAAAATTAAACTGATTTTCTTCTAGTCGACTCATAGATGATATTAGTTTCAACAAACATACATGCATGTATCTAATAATATAACAAAAGGCATCACCATAATCTTTCACAAGTACAAAATTGTATCATTCCAGGCCAAAATAAATACATTATTTTTAAGTTTGAGTGAAAAGAAAAGCAGTAGAATCAAAGCAAGTCAACTGCTACCAGGCTGGAAGGAATACAATTTTAAATAAATCTCCCAACAAATAAACCTCAAATACACGACATAAGTTTAAACATACACATAGGTACATACTTAAGAACGCTCTTAAATAAATATGTATATTAATTAAGTTCGAGCGAAACAATGAAAGCCAACTGCAATCACTCTGGTAGAAGTTTATTTTTACAAAACAATGTAAAGTTACTACTACAGCTGAGCCATCTTATCTTAAAATAATTATGCATACACACTCTAAAGAATCAGCCAAAAACCACATAATCATACAGGCACGAAATTACTTTTGGCATTAAAGCAAAATATTTAATAAGTCTACTTATTTGTAATGGCCATTGTCTTCAACACCCTTTTTGGTCATTTGCAACTTGTTACACTTATCTTTTAGGAACGAATATTCTTAATATGCATTTGAAAGTTAGACATTGTCTTAAATAAACAAGAGTTGGCAGTGTTCGGGGGTGTCCTAATGTACTTTTTTCTCGGTTTTAGCTTTTACCTTATATAGATATTTATGCCAAAAGAAATTGCAAATTAAACATACTCGTACTTTATTTAAAAAAACTTTATACATAACAGCCTGGAACAATGACAAAGTATTTCAAAATTCTTAAAATTCAAAATATGTACCTGAAATCCCATCTAGCATTTGGCTGATTATTTTTTGTAAAAATCGCCCAAATGATTCTTTTCAGATCATTTTTGATGATTAAAAACAGATTTATCACTTGAGTGATTGAAAAAGGATTCATAAATGATACATTTATATGTTTCAATTGAAACAAATAAAAAAATTGTACTACATCCAAAAAAATTTATATGTATGTAGTGTTACTTGGATATTTTCAAAACCGAAAACCGAACCGAAACCGACCGGTTTTTATCATTTTATAACCGAAACCGCGGTTTGACATTTTTACGGTTTTTAGCAAACTCTTATATACATGTATATGCTGTGTATGTGAGTAATTTTGTCTTTTATAGACTCTGAAACCACCCAACCGATGTGCTCCACACCGGTCTCATTAAAAAGGCAATTCTGGGAAGATGGCTTAAAGGGTATATTTTTTTCAAAACCAGGACAACGAGGGGCGGCAGGAGGCATTTTCTGCCTCTCCAAAACTTTCTCACAGATTTTAATTAAATTTAAAACATACGCTCAAAAGAAAAATCAATCCATCCGTACTCAAATCAATCCGAAGCGGTATTAATAGTACGGTGAGTACGGATTTTCTTGAATCAAGTACAGATACGGATTTTTAATCCATATTCAATCCCGATTTCGTACTTGAAATAATCCAAAATGAGATTGATTTAAGTAAAACTAAGATTAAATCAATCTCAAAATGCGCTTGATTCAAGTATTATGAAGTTGGTTTTATCCTGAATTCGTGCTTGAAAAAAACCAAAAAAGAAAATAGAAAGTTAAAGTTATTATGATTGATTTTTTACCCGTATTACACCCTTCATAATGATAAAGCACCAACATCATGCCCGATATGATTTTTACTTTAGAAATTTTATGTACATATTGTTACGTTACTGCCTTTTCAATAACGTTTTCGGTTTATTTCCTTTATAATAAACCTCTTGAGTTCTTTATTGCACAACACTTTAATTTATAACAATAACTTATTATTTACACAACTTTATTTAGTACTTAGTCACTTTAACAACCATAATATACAGCTTTTATTCACACTTTAATGATTATAATTTTCTCCGCGTAACGCGAGCTTATCTTCACAAAGTTTGAACTTAGAATGATCTTATGCTGCTAGCTGCCGCAAGTATTTATAATGTTACTCGGCCGTCTAGAACCTTCGAAATATTTTTCGAAGGTTCGAGGCTTTACTATTCACTACTCTAACGTCTTTTATGAATTATGGCGGCACTTAACACTTACATAATTTCACCACTTATACTGAAGCTTTTTTAACGGCCGTTTCGAGCGCTTTCTGCACATTTGGATTGAAGTGTACTAAAGTATAACAATTTTTTAATAACATTGTGAACTACTAAAATTACCTTAACCCTTTCGGTACGAGTGGTACACATAAGTACCACCAAAGTTTAAACATTCCTAAAAGTTGAAATTCTCATTTTCTTTGGTTTACAAACAAACCCTTTCGTTTTATCAAACGTTTTCTTTGCTATAAAATGGTATCTTTTGAATATCATTGTTAACATGTGCTCAATGCATGGATCTTGTTGGCAGAGTCTTACGTAAACCACATTAATTGATGAATTTTTTTAGATTTCACGATATTAAAAAGGAATATGTTTGGACATATTTGGACTAAAAAAATAAAGTTTGGTTTATTTTTTTTAATATACAACTGGTAAGTGTATTTTACATTTTCTTTTGTATTTATTCCAAAAAATTTTTTTGGATGGTACATATTTGTACCACCAGTCCAAGGGCTTATCAGCCCCCAGCAGTCCCCTTGTGGCAACCCTGCCACATTTCCCTAACTGTCGATCTATTTCAGACATATCTAACACAATAATTACAAAAATAATAATATATATATGCAATTAGAGAGCCGTCCCGAAAGGGGTAAATACAAAACAACTAATAAATACAAGATATATAATAATTACAACTAATTCTTAACCAATAATTACAACTAATTCTTAACTAATAATTACAACTAATTCTAAAATAAAGTTACTTTCGTAACAATATTTAACCAAAATTATAAACTGACTGAGAAGCAAGAGTTCAAATTTACTTTTCAACCCTTCGTGGTACACATGAGTCTGGACAGACTTTATTCAATGTGTACAGAAAATTAAAACATGCGTTAGGCGGCATGTTATACCATTAATATTTTTCTACAAAATACATAGCAGTATTATTGGTGAAGCTTCGAAAACGTTCAGTATATATTTTCTGACTGCAGGATACAACAATCAATGTTGTGTGCCACATGCTTATAAGCTCAAAGTCTATTTTTGTTATTTCCGCAGAATGTTGTGCGTATTTAAAAAAAAAACGACTGGCTGTATTACCATCATTGGAATTACCAAAGCCAGATTTTGGTTGGTCAATAATCAGGCCGGTCTTTTCTTTAAACTCCTTTGGAATGCGCGATTTTAATAGTACAACATTTTTTTCGAATTCTGTCATTGCTCTGTACTTTTTAATTGGGAGTTTGTATGCTAGATGTAGAATGCATTAAAAAAACCTAATCCATCCATGAAGAAAAGATAATCCAAGCTGTAAGTTTTCTGTGTTTACAGCACAGAATACCACAGAACTGTAAAAAGTGACGTGTGAAAAAGGCCCAAATCAGTTGCGAGGGCAGCTTTCGAAGAAAAAGACAGAAAGCTTTTTTTGGTAGTGAAGTGGCAATGTGCAAAAAGAGGCAGCAACAGTCAACACAAATGGCATGATCAAAACAAAAATAATAAAACACAGACCACGTTAAAAAAATGCGTTAGTTCAACAAACGTTGTGTTTTGTGCAAAAAAAATTTATTTATAAATATTTTTTTGTTTTATAATGTTATTTATTTACTTTGCAAATAAACCTCAACTAAATAAATTTGTGTTCATTGTATTGCGGCATAAAAGACGATGCAAGGAGAAATGCAAAAAGGGCAGCATTCTTAAAAAGAGACAAAAAAAAAACCAAAATCTTCCGTCTCGTGACAGTTCTGTAGTATTCTGTGTTTACAGGTCTTTCAATCATATCTTGTACTAAATTAAACTGTTTAGTGGTTGCATTACAAATGTAACACCTTTGGGTGGATAAAGTTTCCGTTATTGCATTGCATACTTTCCCGTCAGTCATCAAATGCTTATTTTTTGGTTTACAAGATAGAAAGATTTTGATTGAACACAAATTCCGATCATAAAAAAACAAAGAAAATGAGCTTTATTTGTTAGGGCTTTTTTTGTTGCTTATTTTGGCAATATCGGCTTTATTTTAGTTATTTTTGCGATATCGGCTTTTTTTTTACTTATTTTGCCATTTTAAGATAATTTTTCATTTTTTTCATACGAAAAAAAACTTATTTAATAAAATTTTGCAAAAATCGTTATTGTTTGAGGGTCGATCTTTAATTTTGAGTCCTCAAATTTAACACGGTTCACTATATTTTTAATACAAATAAAAACACTTTGCTTTTTGTATTTGTTATGTTAAATATTTTTGTTTTATTTAATATTAGGGTTTTAATTAAATATATTTTGTTTTGTTTATGTACAATGTATAAATGTTTGTTTGTTTGTTGGGTCACAATGATTTTTTCTGTTGCTTTACTTGTTTATTGTTCTATGGTTGAAACTAGAGTGAGTTTAATGATTTTAAACATTATTTAACAAGCTAGGCTTAGTATAAGAAAAATAATGTAATGACAGAATTTAAAATTAAGTAAATAACAATTTAAGGACCGCTATGTTTTTACAGGGTGCTGTGTTATAAACGAGTCATCATTAAACATTCCGGCCCCCATGACTTGGTGCAGTTTATCATAGGTCAAAAAACAGATAACAATGAAGCAAGGTGTTGTGATGATTTTAGCAGATATGGCATCTAGGATCTCATTTCGATTCAAATTTGAGGGTCGTGTGGGGTTGAATATGTTGACAGGAATCAGATCTGTTGATGAGAAACTTAGAAATGTTTGGTGGGATGCCATACCTGTAAGTAGGAATTCAATGTAAAATTAGTTTGGAAAATTTTTTTAAAAATGTTAAATGTATTTTAAAACAAAACCACAATTTTTGTAATGGGTCTGGTAACGATCCCATTTTTTGTCTGGATGTCGACAACTCTACAGTTTTGATCAGTTCCAATATGAGTCTTAGTGATTCGGCCCATTTGCCATTCATTGGGCGGCAAATTGTTGTTTTTGATGACCACCAGGTCGTTGACTTTGACATTGTCCTCTTGAGACTTCCACTTGTACCTGCGATGAAGTTCGGCAAGATACTCGGATTTCCATCTTTGGCAAAATGAGTGATAGATGACTTTTAGGCGTTTCCATCGGTTGATGAGGGTCAGGTTTTCGCTGCTTACATCAGGTTCGGCTGGGGTCAATAATGGAGTGCCAATTAGGAAGTGTCCAGGGGTCAATGGGTTAAGGTCGTTCGGGTCATCGCTAGCAGGACTTAAGGGTCTAGAGTTTAAACACGATTCTATGCGAGTGAGAATTGTTGACAGCTCTTCAAAGGTGAACTTCATATCTGGTATCATTTTCTTAAGGTGGGTTTTAAATGACTTTACACCGGCCTCCCAGAGTCCGCCCATATGTGGGGCACCAGGGGGTATAAATTTCCAAATTATATTTTGGTGGCTATAGTTGTGTGTAACTTGGGCTTGAAGAGTTTTTATAAATTCTAGACGATCCTTTTTGATGAGTTCTGCTGCTCCGACAAAGTTCGTGCCGTTGTCCGAATATATGATTGCGGGACATCCACGTCTTCCAATGAAGCGGGAGAAAGCGGCTAAAAATGCTTGAGTCGATAAATCACTAGCTGGTTCTAAATGTACAGCTTTGGTGGCAAAACATACAAAAATGCAGACATACCCTTTTGTGATGAGGCAGGCTCGACCAGTAAAGTTTCGAATGGTAAAGGGTCCAGCGTAATCGACTCCTGTAACGGTAAAGGGTCTTGATATTGTTGTGCGCTCAGGTGGCAGGGATGCCATTATCTGACTTTGAGTGTGTTTTTTGTAAAGTACACATGTTTTGCAATTATTAATGACTGTTTTTACTAAGGGCTTTAGTCGAAAAATCCAAAATTCGGTTCTTATCAATCGGGTCATGAGCTGATTTCCTCCATGCAAAGTAATTTTGTGCACAAATTCTGTTATCATTCTGGCCAATTTTGATTCGTATGGCAACAGAATTGGACAGCGTTCATTGTACGTTAATGCTGGGGATTGCGCTAATCGCCCATTTGCCCTTATAATCCCATTGCGATCGAGAAATGGCGTAAGGGTTAAGAGTTTACTTCGAGGGGAAATTGGACGCTTGTGAAGTAAAGCATTATATTCGTCAGGAAATAAAGTTTTTTGTGTCCAAATTATGATGCGATTTTTTGCAGATTGTATTTCTTCTGGTGTTGGTTCTAAAGATGAGATTCGACTTCTTGGTATGGGTCTTCCGAAACGTAAAATGTAGGCTATGACTCGATATGCACGGGGTAGAGATGAAAATCGGCTTAATGGGTCGTCTGTGTTTGTGACTGTTAGAATTTTAATTGTCTTGGCTTCTATATTTGTATCCTGAGGAGGGCGCGGAGATGGCCATTGTTGTTTTGGCAACTTTAACCACGACGGTATTACTTTAGCGTCTATTATTATTGGAGCTATCCATCCGCAGGGGTCAAAGAATTTGGCAATTGTAGACAAAACTTCCCGCTTTGTATAAGCCTCTTTTACTTTTATATCTGGGGATGTGAATGTAAAGGAGTCCGATGAAATGTTCCATTTTATCCCTAGAGTCTTGGTCCCGTCATTTTCAGACAGATTTAACCAGTCGAGTGGTAGTAGAGTCTCACTAGGTAAATCCTGAATGACTTGTGGCTCATTAGAGTTCCATTTCATTAGATCAAAACCTGCTGATTTTAGGACAGAAGTTAATTCTTTTCTAGTTCTGATAACTTCTTCTATAGTATGACCTCCTGCTAAGACGTCATCCACATACATATTTTGTTTAAGAATCTTGGACGCTAAGGGATGAGTCATTTGTACATCTTCATCTAACTGAAGAAGCGTTCTTATGGCTAAATATGGGGCACAATTAACTCCAAATGTGACTGTGAGTAGCTCGTAATCTTCTATGGGGTCATTTATGGATTTTCTGAATAAGATTCTTTGAAACTTTGTTTGAGTTGGGTCTATTAGTATTTGACGATACATTTTTGTAATGTCGGCGTTAAATACAAAGCGGAAAAATCTCCATTTTGCTATCAGAAGAACAAGATCTTGCTGAAGAATGGGTCCTGGATATAAAATGTCATTAAGACTATTCTTATTTGACGTTGGGCTAGACGCGTTAAAAACCACTCTTAGTTTAGTGGTCAATCGGTCTGGTTTTATTATTGCGTGATGCGGCAGATAATAATTTGGAGCTTTGTTTATATCCGAGGGTTCGATTTTTCTCATGTGTCCTAACTCAAGATATTCTAAAATAACGTTGTCGTATAATTGCTTTATTTCGGGTTTTTGGCTGAGTGTGCGTTCCATTCTTAGGTACTGAGCCATGGCAATGTTGCGAGAAGAGCCTATTTCTTCTGTTTTTTTGAAGGGCAGGGTAACTATATACCTTCCCGTGTCGTTTCTGCGAGTTGTTTGTTTAAAATTGTGTTCCACAATAGTGTCCTCGTCTGACCTCAAAATCTGTTTTGGGTTTTCCTCCACCTCCCAAAAGCGTGTGAGGATTCGGTCAAGGGACGATGTATTCAATAAAGAAATTGTTGTTCTGGGCTGAGTAGTTTTTGGTGTTGGTCCCCCCACAATCCAGCCAAATACTGTTTTTTGTGCCAAAAGGGATCCAACAGACCGCATCGGTGTGTCCATGCAATAAATCGATGGGCCTACGTCGAGGCCTATTAGCAAGTCGATGGGTCTACTTTGATTAAAGTGAGGATCTGCTAGTTGCAATTTTGCAGTCTCACTGAGCTTTAGCATGTCCAACGTTTGAGGTGGTAAATTAGAGGGAAGGGTCTTGAGAACTGGGGCCCAAACTTCTAACTTAAACGATGTGTCCACCCGTGAGCAAAGGTTAAGCAAACATGCTTTAGTTGAGGTTTCAGAGACTGTTTGACTCAAACCAGAAACGTGAACTATGTTTCTTTTAGTGGGTAATTTTAATCGGTTTTTTAGTTTGTCCGATACAAAAGTTGATTGTGATCCAGGGTCGATGATAGCTCTCGCCTGGTATCTTTGACCTCTAGTTTCTATTTCGACGATAGCAGTGAAAAGCAAGGTTTCTCGGTCTGTTTGATTTGGCGATGTTTGTGAGTTTTCGCGCAGGGTCAGGGAAGTAAGGTTGGGAATAGCTGATCTTGTAGTGGACTGTATGTATTGGGCTTGAGCTGCGGCACTTGTACTTGGTTGCACGTCAGCGTCATTTTGTGGCAAGTTTGTAGGCTGGGTCACTGTTGCCTTGTGCAACAAAGTGTTGTGTTTTTGTTTACACAGCCTACAACTGTATTTACTAGGGCACTCCCTGACACTATGATTGATCGACAGACAGTTGTAACATGAATTTGTGACTCTTACGATATGAATTCGATCACTAACATTTTTTTCTAAAAATGTGGGGCATGATCGTAGGGTGTGTGACTCGCTACAATGTTGACACGTTATGGCGTTATTATTAGAACTTCTGACGGGTTTATTTTTGTTCTGATTGTGAATCTCAGATTTCGCAATATTCGTTTGGAATGAATTAAGGTTTCGTTTATTTTGGGTATTTTTTGCGACTTCAGACTTGGGAGGTATGGGTTTGTCCTTTGATGATTTTATATTGCCTACTGATTCTAGGGTCTTAAATTTGTGGGTCAAAAACTTGTCGAATTCTTGCCATTTGGGTACTTCGGCACAATCTTCACGAGAATTTTCAAATTCTTGAACAAGAGCCCTGGGAAGTTTTTGAGAGCAAATATAAATTAAAAATGACTCCCATGTTGAAGTGTCAATTCCTAGCGTGCTTAATGTCTGCCTACAATCGTTTATTGTTCTTTGTAATTTTTTAATTGAGGCTCCCGAGTCTATAGAGACATGAGGCAGATCCAAAATAATTTTATATTGCTCATTAACCTGCATCCATTTATTTTCGTACCGGTCAACTAAATTTTTCCAAGCCATGATAAACCCATCGTTTGTTAAAGGAACGTGTGTAATTGCATCTCTGGCGTCTCCCCCTGTTTTTTGAGTCAGATAAAAAAGCTTTTCAACATTGCTGATTTTAGGATTTCTAATGTATATTGCTGTGAACAAGTCACGAAAACTCGGCCATAATTTATAATCCCCAAAAAATGTGTCGGTGTCGCAAGGAGGGAGTCTTATTGAGGAAACATCTCTTTCTAACGGAATATTTGACTGACGTTCAACTTTTTCCATGGTTGTGTCCGAAAGCGCATGGATTTCAGCGTTGATAGACGAAAGACAATTTTTGTAAGCCATTAGGGCAGTTTGGTATCGCTCCCGTAATTTTTTTCTGTCAATTGGTTTATCACCATCCTCATCTATGTCCCTACATTCTTCATACGACCGTTTTACTTGGGTCCATATTGAGTCTAATTCTACTCGAATAATTTCCAAAGCGTGTACATTATCTTCAGCACGCGCTTCTGCTTGAATTTTCTCGAAGTCGACTAAATCGTTTGTGCAATTGACGAATTTTTTCAGGGACATATTTGTAAATTAAAGAGTCAGAATAATAATAAAATTGAGTCAAAAAAAATTGCCCGCTAGCGATAAAACAAATTGTGTCTTAAAAATTTTGAGTCAAATATTGTATTAATTTCCCCGGTTAATTTTTCAAAAATTGACGCAATGGTAACTCGGTTTATATTTATTTAAATAGTGACGTCACGGTTTTTTTTTCTCTTAAAAAATGCAGCGGCAAATAATTAAAGAATAATACAACAAGCAAGAATATTTATTTCTTGTTGTATTGTATACTTTGACTTACTTGTTGTTGTTGGGTCTTTTTTCTTTTGTGTCACTGCGTTTATTAAGCCTTCTTTTGTTGTTGTTGTTTTGTCTGCTAATAATGCTGTTGTTATTGCTGCTACTGCGCCAAGGAATTTGGGTCCCGTTAGATTTTGTTCACTTTTAACTTTATAAATTTGCTTTTTTAAACACAATTTTGATTTAATAAATTTTTTAATAAAAAAACTTTGTTTCGTTGAGAAAATGACCAAATGTTTGGGGGTTGATTTTATGTGTGTGTTATTTGTCGTTGTCTAAATAATACACTATGTTTTTTTTTGTATTTTAGAATCACACCACTCAAATTACTGCTTTTTTTTTTTTGTACTACTTATGTATATATTTTTTATACTTTATTTTAGAGTCACAAGCACAATTTTTTGCCAAAAATTTTTGTAAAAACTACTATGTAAATTTTTTGTAAAAAAAAACTATCCGGTTCGTTAGGACCAAATGTTTGAGGGTCGATCTTTAATTTTGAGTCCTCAAATTTAACACGGTTCACTATATTTTTAATACAAATAAAAACACTTTGCTTTTTGTATTTGTTATGTTTAATATTTTTGTTTTATTTAATATTAGGGTTTTAATTAAATATATTTTGTTTTGTTTATGTACAATGTATAAATGTTTGTTTGTTTGTTGGGTCACAATGATTTTTTCTGTTGCTTTACTTGTTTATTGTTCTATAGTTGAAACTAGAGTGAGTTTAATGATTTTAAACATTATTTAACAAGCTAGGCTTAGTATAAGAAAAATAATGTAATGACAGAATTTAAAATTAAGTAAATAACAATTTAAGGACCGCTATGTTTTTACAGGGTGCTGTGTTATAAACGAGTCATCATTAAACAGTTATTATTATAAATACTAAAAATCAACCATTTCTGTGCTGTAACAACTCTGGTTAAAAAACTCGTTTAACGTTATGGTAATACTTTGTGCTTCCCTTGAACAATATCATCCCAAAAACCTATATTATCTCTGTATGTTATTATAGCTACACTAAAGAGTAGAGAAGGTATTATGCCTTTGTGCTGATGTGAGAAACACCTTAAAATATTGGTCCTAAAGTATACCGATCAACTCAGAATCCATTTCTGAGTCGATCTAACGATTTCCGCCCGGCTGGCTGGCTGTCCAGGTAACCTCGTGCGCAAAGTTAAGGTCGCAATTTTAAAGATAATTTAATGAAATTTGGTAAGTGGGTTCTAATTGGCACAAGGGCGAATCGGTCCATAATTAAATATAGCCCCCATGCAAGCTGCTATCCGGAAGACGGTCTTAGTGCCCACTATCAAACCAATTTTAATGCAATTTAAGACATATGTAGAATGATCCATATTTATATGCATGCGTTTTTTTAAAAAATAGGACCACGAGGAGAGATAGGGCCAATTTCTGGCCATCAGTAATTATTTAACCGATTTTAATGAAATTTACAACATAGATAGATCCCTATTCATAAAGCCATACACTCTCGAAACTTGTTTTTAAATACTGTGGTGTTGGGTATCGTACGGTCGGGCTTGACCGACTATACTTTCTTACTTGATTTTTATGCAACTCTGTCTTAGCGGTACTGTAACGTACTTTTTATAGTGTGGTGCATAATTTTTATGTGTTTATGTTTTTAGTCTTAAGCCTTTTTATCAACTTATTTTATTATTTGCTTGTTTAAGTTCTTTTCTTTCGAAAATTCCATAGCTGTATTCTTACGATCAAATTCGTCAGTCTGTAACGTCTTTTACCATCATACTTTGTAACGTCTTATTTCTTTTTAAATATAGTTTTTGTATAAAGTAACGTCTGTTATTTCCCTCTCTCTCTGTTTTCAGTATAGTGACGTCTTATTTTTTGCTTTTTTAATATAGTTTTAGCTATTAAGAATTTCTCTGTATATCAAATATTGTTAATTTCTGCATATTTTGGGGTTTAAAACGAAGTTGTAACAAAATTGGAAACAAAAAATCTTTCATTGGTTTTCTAAGTGA